>CM040118.1:285790616-290590616 GCA_022559845.1 Amorphophallus konjac
AGTTACCACATTACTAACTTAAGTGCCCTTTTGAGTTTTCACCGAAGCCAGCCCCCTCTTACTTTTACCCACGTGCCCTTTCGGGTTTTCGCGTGGCGGGGTACCCGATTTTGCCTGCGGCGCCCTTTCGGGTTTTCACCGCAGCTGGGTTATAGCCATTTTTGCCCTTGTCCAGAGAATCTGAACAAGACTGGCGGGACACCTCTATTTTAAGCCCCATTATTATTATTATTATTATTATTATTTATTTTTTTTGACATAGGTAGGAACATGATGATGGGTCGACGTGCGACGTTCGACCCTGAGTGGTGGCATATGACCGTTGGCTGGGACATGGGGCCCTGCGCCGATAGAAAAAGGGGTTTATTCGTTGGTAAGGACAAATACCAACGCAAAAGAGTTTTCGCGCCGATTCGGACGAAGGGTCCATAATGGCGATATTGTATGAAGGTCGGCTAGGATGCGAAGTCTTGCTCCGAAAGGGGTTTATTCGTTAGCAAGAGGGTAATGCTAACGCAAAGAATGATTTCTACGCCGATTCAGACGTAAGGTCTATAATGGCGATATTGTATGAAGGTCGGCTAGGACACGAAGTCTTGCGCCGAAAGGGGTTTATTCGTTAGCAAGAGGGTAATGCTAAAGCAAAGAAGGATTTCTGCGCCAATTCGGACGTAAGGTTCATAATGGCGATATTGTATGAAGGTCGGCTAGGACATGAAGTCTTGCGCTGAAAGAGGTTTATTCGTTAGCAAGAGGGTAATGCTAACGCAAAGAAGGATTTCTGCGCCGATTCAGACGTAAGGTCCATAATGGCGATATTGTATGAAGGTCGGCTAGGACACGAAGTCTTGCGCCGAAAGGGGTTTATTCGTTAGCAAGAGGGTAATGCTAACGCAAAGAAGGATTTCTACGCCGATTCGGACGTAAGGTCCATAATGGCGATATTGTATAAAGGTCGGCTAGGACACGAAGTCTTGTATCGGAAAATGGGTTTATTCATCGGCAAGAAGGTAATGCTAACACGAGGAAAGAGTTTATGCCGACTTGGGCGTAAGGGCCGGAGTCGCAATATTGTATGTAGGTGGTGTCTCCGATGGATGTATGCGGGTCTCCAAAGGATCCCGGGTTTAGTGCTTGTTGGGGATGTTCCCAAAATTGCGGACCAATGACCTGATAATCAGTCTAAGGTGACTGGACATCTCAAAGGGCTCGGCTAAGGCGGAGGGCCACTAGGCCAAAGTAGGTTTTGGTCATTCTGGGAATGTCGGTGGGACTGCATGGTACAGCTTCATGTGTTTCCCATTAAGATGGGAGAACTGAACTACTCCCTTGTGATCTACAAGAATGTAGGCACCCCCTTCATACACTCAGCGGACAATATATGGCCCGACCCTGTTTTCAACCAACTTCCCCTTGGGGTTGGAGGCCATCACTTCTCTTCTTTAAACCATTACCAGGTCACCCTTCTTGAATTCTCATCCTTTGACCAGCTTATCGAAAGCGCGGGCCATGCGAGCTTAATAGAGTTGGATATTTTGTTGCGCTCGGAGACGCTTTCCTTCGAGCTCAGAGAGCTCTTCCAATCTTTTTTCTATGTTAGTTTGTTCGCTACTAGCCAACCCATGCTGGATGGCGACTCGAAGCGATGGGACTTCCAATTCAATTGGCACCACCGCCTCTGACTCATATACAAGGGAGAATGGTGAGCAATCAGTTGGGGTCCTATAAACTGTACGATAAGCTCAAAGCGCCTTGTACATCCTTTCTTCCCAATCCTTTTTGTTGGAATTAATAGTCTTCGCCAGCAAAGTGCACAACGTTTTGTTGAAGGCCTCTACGAGCCCATTGGCTTGAGGGTTGTAGGGGGACGACGTCCTCCAATCAATCTTATATTTATCGGCCAGTTGATAAACCTTTTGGTTCCTGAAGTGGCTGCCATTGTCAGAGATAATTCGGCTGGGGACTCCAAACCGGAATATTATATTCTGCCGGAAGAATCTGGCGACTAATTCTCCCGTCACTTCTCTTAGTGCTATTGCTTCTGCCCATCTTGAGAAGTAATCTGTGGCGGCTAAGATGTATCTGCACCTGATGATGATGTTGGTAAGGGTCCTACCACGCCTATGCCCCATTGAGCAAACGGCCAACTTGGTAGGGTGGGGTGTAGTGGTACCGGCGGTCTTCTTGACACGTTGGCATGCTCTTGACATTTCTAGCAAGCTTCAGCAAACTTGCAACAATCATTGAAGATAGAAGGCCAGTAATAGCCCAGCTTCTTTATTTAGATCTTCATTTTCGGACCAGCCTAATGTGCCCCGGCTGACCCGGCATGGACTCCTTGCATTACTTGCCAGGCTTCTGCTGGAGACAAGCAACAGAGTAAGATTTTCTTTTGGGCATCTGCCATTATTCGGAACAAAGTTCCGTTCCTCATTTCATAAGAGTCCTTGACCCTCAGGAGCATCATTCTTTGTTCTTTTTCTTTCGGGAGCTGTTGGTGGCGAAACCAACACAGGATGTGTTCCCACCCATCGGGCTACTTGATTTCTTCCTCACCGGCCGCTTCATTTTCTTGTCCATCAACCAAGACCTCAGTTACGCTGGGGACTTGTCGTCGGTTAATTACTGCTATATTCAGGCTTGTATCTGGCGGGACCGCCAAAGAGCTGGCCAACTTTGCGAGGGCGTCTGCCTGGGCATTTTATCCTCGGTTGATATGCTTGACTCTGATGAAATAGAATCTTGCCATCAGGCGGATTGCCATTTAATGATAGGGAAGGAGTTCCTGCTTCCGCACCTCGAACTCTCCTTCTAGCTGTTTTATCACTAGCATGGAGTCCCCGAACGCTTCAAGCATCCGAATCTCCATAGACAAGGTGTTGGCCCAGAGAGATGGCGGATAAGAAGGGGGGTTGAATTGTCCCCTTGCCGAGATGGCAGGATTTTAACAACTTTCTAAACTAAATACAATGGAATTAAAACAAACTGAGTTGATTAGCCTAAACTAACATGAGATATGAAAAGTTCTCTTGATCTTTCCGATCCCACTCGTAAGACCAATTCAACAAGCGATGAATGATTACTAATAATGGATACCAGAGCTAGCAAAGTGTAGTGGTGTAGTGAAATAAAAATCAATAAGATAACCTGTGAAGGGAGATTGGAGAAATGGACAGTCACACAGGCAATCGCAATGAACACAAGGATTTTTAAGGTGGTTCGGGACCACGACGGGCTCCCTACGTCCACCCCTCACCAAACCCGGTGAGGCTTCACTAACACGCTACCGAAGTAGCAACATGGGGATGAACCCCACACCACACACGCTGCCTCTGCAGCAAAACACACACAGGGCCTGGCCCCAACACGCTGCCACAGCAGCACACACACACACACGTTCAGGGAACGTACCCCGGACACAACAACCACACGGAGACACAGCTCCGTACACACACACAGATATTCTGAGTTTGAGAAAATCAAAGGATATACAATAACGCTCACAGTAGTGTGTAAATAAAGAAGACTATCATCAGAAATGGATAACAAATGTAGAAAGTTTCCCCTTCATTTTTCCACTGGCCATTAGAAGATCTTTCTTCAAGTTCAGGTTGGAGGAGTTGAGTTTGTAGGATGTTGGAGTAGCCAGTCCTTCTTCTTGAAGATCCAAGATGTGTTCCTTCAAATCCAAGCTCCAATCGCTCCTACAAACACCTTGAACTGATGAGTCTATGAAAGCCCTCTCCTATCCACCTTGTGCCAGCACTCCTTTCTTCTCCCTGCAACAGATAGAACAATATTAGCATTGGATGCCTTCTCTGCTTCGATGGAGATCGCAGGGTATAAATAGGGCTAGAATATAGAACAAAAGACAAGAAAGCCCCATGAGAAAGCTTTTCTAAACCACACCTAAGGCAAGGGTGAAACCCTAAGGGTATAGGTGTAAAACATTATGCATATCGGATCTCGAACCAATGAGGTACGAGGCCCTCCTATTGGACAGCCAATGAGAGCCATGCAGTACTGTTCACATAGGAGCCTTTCTCCCCAAGAAACAGAGTACAAAAGTTTCTACTTACATGTGATTGGTACAACAGAAAAATTGATTTTACTTTTCCAAAAAAATCCTTTATAGGCTTGGACCATCGAACCAACATTCTGTGCAAAGATTGGGGGAATCTTAGCACAACCAGAACTACACTGATTTAAATGACTGCACCGAGTGTGCATATCGAATGAAGGTGTGCATCATAAGGCAGAGCATCATAAGGCAGAAAAGATGCACCGATGCAAAGGATGCACAAATGCAAAACAAAATATGCACCGATGAAGTATGTGCTCGATGCAACAAGAAGAGTGTGCATTGTGTAGTGTATGCAGGAGATTATGTAGACTTGAATGCATGGTTGCGAATGTATGGACTTTGAATGCATGATAACGAGTGTATAGACTTTGTATGTGAGGTTGCACAAATGCAGATAGGGAAGTCTACACATTGAACATGGATGCACTGACATGCTGCCAATTGAATGTACATACTTGCAGGTGTGAATCGCAGTGTGCACAAGGTGAAGTATGCACATTGAAAATGAGTGCAAGACTATGCTCATGAATGTATAGACTTGTGCATATGCATGAAGAGGTGGTGATGTACAGACTTGCTAAACTACAACGCTATGTGAGACACAACATGAGACGCTGAGTGAGACGGAATGCAATATTTAGACTTGACATATTTAAAGTGCATGCGATGCGATGTACAGACTTAACATGAGACGCTAAGTGAGACGCTAGGAGAGACGAACACGGCGAAGTGTAGACTTTGCGTATGATGTGAACACACAATGTAAAGTGCACGCAATGTACAGACTTCGTGGAAGTGCTAAAACAGTGAACGTAGGTAAAGATGGGAATGTATAGACTTAATGTATGGACTTGTGTGAGCGGACAGACAATGTATAGACTTTATAAAGCTTCTGAACACGGCTATACAGACTTGGTCGTGCAATGTATAGACTGGACCGATGCATAGTCTTTGTGTGTGCATATACCAAGACCATGTACAGACTTGAAGAAATGCATTCAGCAATGTACAGACTTGACCGATGCAAACTATGCAGAACTCTGTACAGAATTTAAGTGATGCATGTAGCTATGTACAGACTTGACCGATGCAAACTATGCAGAACTCTGTACAGACTTTAAGTGATCAGTGACGAACAATGCACCGATGCAATCCTTACAACTACTTTGCACTGACTATGTGATTGCACTGACTATGAAGCTCGTGTGCACAAGATTTGCACCGAGTATATGAATGCATAAAACTAAATCTGCACCGAATGGAGTGTGTATGCATATGACGAAATGAGCACTGAGGTTGTTATGAACAAGCTACAGGAAAATGAATTACCTTGGAATAAGATTGCACCGAGGTTGTTATGCCTATAGACTAAGTCGACGCATCCACTTCAGTGCGTCGATGCACTCTATATACCAGAACCCATATGACATATATGTGCACTGACACAATGAGTGCAAGATTAACTAAAACAACGATAGCACTTACCAAATGATCAAATGAGTCTTCCAAGGCATGAGAAAGCTATTCAATTAACACATGGATCACAGTTGCAATCCAAGGAAAACTGAACTTGCACAGTCTAATGCAAGTAACACAACAAAACTAAAGCTTACATAATATGATTCAACCAAGCTGCACAGAGAATTCCATCTCAGATCAAAACAATCAAGATCTGCCCTATTAAGTCAAGCACAATCAAAACCAATTTGAACTTAACTTATCCACACCTAGTATGAGTAGATACAAGTTCATATGATATGTTAAAGCAGTGAAGCTGGCCATCCAAATGCAAGTATATACATGGAGAACTGTTAAGGCCAGTCAACCCAAGAGCATCCTAACCTTTAAAGCAGAGTATCAACATGTGAGCTCGTTTATCATGAAAATGCCATTAAGCATAAAACACACAATACATTGGAATCATCAAAACCATTGTCAAGGACAACGAGGGGGCGCACAGAACCCAACAATCTCCCCCTTTTGATGATGACAATATATTGTGACAATTTAAAGTTCTCTCCCCCTTTGGCATTATCAAAAAATGGGGGACTGAAAAGCATCTAGGAACCCTCCAAACATGAATTAGACATGAACGCACGAACCCAGCAATGAACCTTCTACTGGAGCAAGGTGTACAAACCAAATTCCAAACAAGAAAATGAGACTCTATGTACATTTTGCAAGATGATGAAATTATGTCCAAATGAGCAGATTTTGAACTGTAAGTGAAGAGTATGAGTGAACTATGCACAAGTGTATGATCTAACTATCCTATATGCAAAATCTGATAACTAAATATGCACAGAGTGCATAGTGCTCAAGAGCACGTTATTCTCCCCAATTGTCAAGAACAAAAACCAACTGACAATGGGTTATTTAAGTTGTTATCTACATGTATAACCTATAGATGCATGTAAATGAAATGAAGCATGTTGTGAACAGACAGATCAAGCATTCAGGCACTCAAGCATGTATAGTTAAGTATAGACTCATGCAAGTCCCTTCGGGACGGGTGTAAGGATAATGCAGTTGATCGTTGAACATGAAGTGCATGAACAATACTAAGAAGGTCGTGCTTACATAAATAAAGTACTACATTAACCATGAAAGACGACTGATTCATAAACGACATTCAAACAATCAAACCCAATGTGAATAAGTGAAGATTGAGCAATGAAGTTCAAGTCAATATGGAAAATCAGATTTTCTATAGAACACTAAAGAGAACTTCTCATCCATACACTTTCATACACGATGCTCGAATATGGTAGCTACGTATGACCCCAATTTTTAATTACTGAAACTGGTGTGACTAACCTTTTGACATGAGTCATGCCCTTTATTTTAGGGGCAATTCCCGATTACTCAGTTTCGTCACTTTTTATGATGTGGATGAGACACTTTTCGACGCGAGTTGTATCCTTTGTCTCAGGGACACTTCCCGGCTACTCGGTGGCAAATCACACTTATTTTCATATGGATTAGTTTCTCCTTTCGACGCGAGTTTCCTCCTTTATTTCAGGGGAGATTTCTGACTACTTGGATCCACTTCCACTTATACAACTTTTTGAAGGGGTGAACAGCTCTTTCCTCACGAAACATGTGATTTCCATGTAGAGAACAATAGTCCTCAAAAGTGTAGAGTAGAAAATAGTAACCCTTATTTGATTGAATCATCATCTCAAAAAGGTGCATTTGTGTGGGTGGTTGTGTTGAATGTAAAAGATGAATTAGTCTCAACACAGTAATGTCTCCCCCTAAATGTATGCACGGTTATAAAAAATCTCCCCCTTAATATATGCCATGTAACAAACATGTCTAAATCAATGCAATTTCATTTAGCAAGGGATGAGTCATAGAAGAAGTCAAAAAGTGGCTGTATAAAATATATACATGCATTCAACCAAGGATTTTCTAATGACTTCAAACAGATTGATTATCGGCACTTGGCGGAGAACGTAGGTCCGAGGACCACCTCACGCGTAATGAAAGCTTCCGGTTGAACATAATCCAACCTTCCACTGACACCATTTTATATACCGAATAATCATGGCATTTAAGCACATAAACATGGAGAGTATATGCAAGGATATGTGCAATGTTATGCAAGTGTATGCATGTAACTAGAAAAGATGATTGAAAATCATTCTTATTCATAAGTATGCAAATGTGTGTATGATATGTGCAGTTTGTATCATGCAACTAAGTATGTAAAGTGAATTTATAAAAGTCAACAAAGGATTCTATCCACAGACCAAAAATTTCAAAGCTAAATTGCTATTAGCAAGAAGTAAGCAGGCAAAAGAGTGAAAGACTCTATGCACAGTGAAAAGCATTCAAAACCAAATTTTTGTTTGCGAAGCAAAAGTGGAGGTGTGTATGAAAACTATGTATATCCAAAGTGAAGTATTCAAAACCAAATTTTTTTTTTCACAAGATGTGAAGAGTGAAGAGTGTTCAACTCCTCTAAACATGAAGCTCACATGATCTCATGATTTCAGAATTTGCCTTAATCAATAAAGCAGGAATTGCAACAATTTGAATTCAATCATTTTTCATCAAGGCTCAAATTTTACATTCCCAGATTTTTCAAAAAGAACCTTACCAAAGTAAGTTCTCAAAATCAAACCATTTTCTTTCTGACTACCAAAGTTAACAAAAGGTAGTGTAAAATTCAAATGAAACTCAGATTTGACTTTATTTACAATCATGCAAACTAACAAGCATGGACAATCAATTTGATAGAAGATTTGTAATTAGAAGCTCTACGTTTTTCTCAGAATTCAACCTCTCACCTGAGTTGAATAATCCAAAAGTAAACAGTATACCAAAATTTTTATCAGATCAGCTCATCTTTTCTTTTGCCTTGAAGAACCTTCATTTATCAGCAAGTTCTTCCTCTTCAAGGCACCCCTACAAAACAGATTTCTCATTTTGGAGATTTGGGTACCCAAGCCATCTTGGGTCCCGAGGGGTTAGTGTTAACATGAACAGATGGATTCTTATATCTCCTAGCAAACCAATCATCATCATTTCTCATGGTGGAATAATCATCCATTGAATGACCATTCTCATCACAATAATAGCAATTAGAATATTTTCCTTTCAAAAACCAAGTGTCATCATTTTTCATTACATGACAATCATTCATCACATGTCCATTTTGACCACAGTAATGACAAGAAAATTTTTTTCTGAGAGACCATTCATCATCATTTTTCTTAACGAAGTAATTTTCAAAAACATGGCCATTTAAACCACAGTAGAAGCAATGCATGTTGTGGTTCTTCTTTATGAATATGTCATGATTTATGAAACCATCAACATTTTTCATTCTTGACTTTAATGCTTCTTCATCATCAAGTTTCATCAAGTAACAATCATACATATCATGGCCATATTGTCCACAATAATAACATGAAACATTTCTCCTTCTACTTGGTGCATGATTATGTTTGACAACAAATGGTTTTGCATGCACAGAAGAGCAATCAACAACATTTTTCTGTGTTTCATTTTCTTTTATAGATTTGGACATGAGTTCATTCAAACTCTTTATTTGACTTTCTAAAGACAATATATGCAATTCAGAACTAGCCAACTCTTCCTCACAAGACGCAATTTTCTCATTCAACAACAAATTGATGCTTTTGTAACTTTCAACTTCTTTTTCAAGAGAAAATAATTAATCATGATCATCAACAATTACACTTTTTCCTTTTTCAACCTTTTCAAGATTTTTCAATCTACTCTCAAGCAATGAAATTTGAATCAACAAAGCACTGTTTTCATTTTGGAGTTTTTTAAATGAATTTTTGTTCATAGAAGTGTGTTCAAGTTCATTCATTTGAAGACTCACATTTTCACCAACTATTTTGTTCATGGTTTCATTGCATTCAAATTTATCATTCATGTTCCTGAAGCTTTCTATTTCCTCTCTCAGTTCCTTCAGCTTTTCAGACTTGTCATTAGACATGCATTTTTCTTTTTCAAGGACAAGTAGTTTTTCAGACACTGCAGCATTCAATTCTTTCAGATTTTCATTATATTTTTCCATATGTTGAAGTTCTGAAATTTTATTCAATAAGAAGTTATTTTCAGATCTAAGGTTTGCAATCATTTCTTTTTGTTCTTCTTCAACAAGCATTTGGGACTCAACTAGCCTTTCAAGCTCAATGCATTTTTCACATGAAGAATAGTCATGTTTCTTTTTCAATTTTCTATTTTCAGATTTTAGTGCTTTGTATCTATCAACCAGTTCATCATAAGCATTCAGTAATTCATCATAACTTAATTCATCATCATCATCAGAATTGGAGTTAGAGTTTACCTTCGAACTCTCCTCGCATTGATGCTCAATTTCATTGTTTGCAACGAGGCAGTCACCGTCATTGCAACTTTCTTTTTGGGCTTCAATCAGCCCGTCCCAGATTTCCTTGGCAGATCTGCAGTTGGGAACAAATGGAAATTTGTTAACATTTACTGCTGCCTTAAGAACATTCAAAACATAAACATTTTCAGAATTCATTCTTTTATGCTCGTCGGTCCATTTTAGTTCATTTTTGGGCAGACTGTGAGGACCATGAGTGATTAGATTCATAAGCTTCGGATCAGTATTAGTAATCCACACACAAAGTTTTCCAAGCCATAAAGAATAATCAAAACCATCAAAGACGGGAAGCACATTTACACTAGCCATCATGAAACGATCTTTTCTCTACGACCGCAAGGTCGACTAAAAAATCAGAGACGAGGCTCTGATACCAATTGTTGGCCCAGAGAGATGGCGGATAAGAAGGGGGGTTGAAGTGTCCCCTTGCCGAGATGGCGGATTTTAACAACTTTCTAAACTAAATACAATGGAATTAAAACAAACTGAGTTGATTAGCCTAAACTAACATGAGATCTGAAAAGTTCTCTCGATCTTTCCGATCCCACTCGTAAGACCAATTCAACAAGCGATGAACGATTACTAATAACGGATAGCAGAGCTAGCAAAGTGTAGTGGTGTAGTGAAATAAAAATCAATAAGATAATCTGTGAAGGGAGATAGGAGAAATAGACAGTCACACAGGCAATCGCAATGAACACATGGATTTTTAAGGTAGTTCGGGACCACGACGGGCTCCCTACGTCCACGCCTCACCAAACCCGGTGAGGCTTCACAAACACGCTACCGAAGTAGCAACACGGGGATGAACCCCACACCACACACGCTACCTCTACAGCAAAACACACACAGGGCCTGGCCCCAACACGCTGCCACTGTAGCACACACACACACACACGTTCGGGGAACGTACCCCGGACACAACAATCACACGGAGACACAGCTCCGTACATACACAGATATTCTCAGTTTGAGAAAATCAAAGGATATACAATAACGCTCACAGCAGTGTGTAAATAAAGAAGACTATCATCAGGAAATGGATAACAAATGTAGAAAGTTTCCCCTTCATTTTTCCACTGGCCATTAGAAGATCTTTCTTGAAGTTCAGGTTGGAGGAGTTGAGTTCGTAGGATGTTGGAGTAGCCAGTCCTTCTTCTTGAAGATCCAAGATGTGTTCCTTCAAATCCAAGCTCCAATCGCTCCTACAAACACCTTGAACTGATGAGTCTATCAAAGCCCTCTCCTATCCACCTTATGGCGGCACTCCTTTCTTCTCCCTGCAACAGATAGAACAATATTAGCATTGGATGCCTTCTCTGCTTCGATGGAGATCGTAGGGTATAAATAGGGCTAGAATATAGAACAAAAGACAAGAAAGCCCCATGAGAAAGCTTTTCTAAACCACACCTAAGGCAAGGGTGAAACCCTAAGTGTATAGGTGTAAAACATTATGCATATCGGATCTCGAACCAATGAGGTACGAGGCCCTCCTATTGGACAGCCAATGAGAGCCATGCAGTACTGTTCACATAGGAGCCTTTCTCCCCAAGAAACAGAGTACAAAAGTTTCTACTTACATGTGATTGGTACAACAGAAAAATTGATTTTACTTTTCCAAAAAAATCCTTTATAGGCTTGGACCATCGAACCAACATTCTGTGCAAAGATTGGGGGAATCTTAGCACAACCAGAACTACACTGATTTAAATGACTACACTGAGTGTGCATATCGAATGAAGGTGTGCATCATAAGGCAGAGCATCATAAGGCAGAAAAGATGCACCGATGCAAAGGATGCACAAATGCAAAACAAAATATGCACCGATGAAGTATGTGCTCGATGCAACAAGAAGAGTGTGCATTGTGTAGTGTATGCAGGAGATTATGTAGACTTGAATGCATGGTTGCGAATGTATGGACTTTGAATGCATGATAACGAGTGTATAGACTTTGTATGTGAGGTTGTATAAATGCAGATAGGGAAGTCTACACATTGAACATGGATGCACTGACATGCTGCCAATTGAATGTACATACTTGCAGGTGTGAATCGCAGTGTGCACAAGGTGAAGTATGCACATTGAAAATGAGTGCAAGACTATACTCATGAATGTATAGACTTGTGCATATGCATGAAGAGGTGGCGATGTACAGACTTGCTAAACTACAGCGCTATGTGAGACACAACATGAGACGCTGAGTGAGACGGAATGCAATGTTCAGATTTGACATATTTAAAGTGCATGCGATGCGATGTACAGACTTAACATGAGACGCTAAGTGAGACGCTAGGAGAGACGAACACGGCGAAGTGCAGACTTTGCGTATGCTGTGAACACACGATGTAAAGTGCACGCAATGTACAGACTTCGTGGAAGTGCTAAAACAGTGAACGTAGGTAAAGATGGGAATGTATAGACTTAATGTATGGACTTGTGTGAGCGGGTAGACAATGTATAGACTTTATAAAGCTTCTGAACATGGCTGTACATACTTGGTCGTGCAATGTATAGACTTGACCAATGCATAGTCTTTGTGTGTGCATATGCCAAGACCATGTACAGACTTGAAGAAATGCATGCAGCGATGTACAGACTTGACCGATGCAAACTATGCAGAACTCTGTACAGAATTTAAGTGATGCATGTAGCGATGTACAGACTTGACCGATGCAAACTATGCAGAACTTTGTACAGACTTTAAGTGATCAGTGACGACCAATGCACCGATGTAATCCTTACAACTACTTTGCACTGACTATGTGATTGCACTGACTATGAAGCTCGTGTGCACAAGTTTTGCACCGAGTATATGAATGCATAAAACTAAATCTGCACCGAATGGAGTGTGTATGCATATGATGAAATGAGCACTGAGGTTGTTATGAACAAGCTACAGGAAAATGAATTACCTTGGAATAAGATTGCACCGAGGTTGTTATGCCTATAGACTGAGTCGACGCATCCACTTCAGTGCGTCGACGCACTCTATATACCAGAACCCATATGACATATATGTGCACTGACACAATGAGTGCAAGATTAACTAAAACAACGATAGCACTTACCAAATGATCAAATGAGTCTTCCAAGGCATGAGAAAGCTATTTTCAATTAACACATGGATCACAGTTGCAATCCAAGGAAAACTGAACTTGCACAGTCTAATGCAAGCTAACACAACAAAACTAAAGCTTACATAATATGATTCAACCAAGCTGCATAGAGAATTCCATCTCAGATCAAAACAATCAAGATATGTCCTATTAAGTCAAGCACAATCAAAACCAATTTGAACTTAACTTATCCACACCTAGTATGAGTAGATACAAGTTCATATGATATGTTAAAGCAGTGAAGCTGGCCATCCAAATGCAAGTATATACATGGAGAACTGTTAAGGCCAGTCAACCCAAGAGCATCCTAACCTTTAAAGTAGAGTATCAACATGTGAGCTCATTTATCATGAAAATGCCATTAAGCATAAAACACACAATACATTGGAATCATCAAAACCATTGTCAAGGACAACGTGGGGGCGCACAGAACCCAACACAAGGCAATTTGCAACCCAATGATTAGGGCTTCGTATTCTGCTTCATTATTTGTGCAGGGTTTATTTATTGAACATGATGTATATATGACTTCTCCTTCTGGAGATTTCAGGACTATGCTTGCCCCTGCCCTGACTTTGGCCGATCCAGTTGCTGGGGTGTCAATTCTGGATGCGCCATCAAGTACAATTGCCATAGGAGGGTCGCACTTGGTCGGCTTCTAGGGTTTCGTCATTAGGGAGTTCTGTCTCTAGTGGACAGTCTTCGGGTGTTGGATGCTCAGCGAAGAAGTCCGCGATGGCCTGACCCTTGATGGCTTTCTGCGGTACATAGTGGATATAAAACTCCATGAGAATGACCACCCATTTGCCTAGGCAGCCCTTGAGTGCCGGTTGGGAAAAGATATATTTCAGCGGATCAGCTTGATCTCGTGCGATAGCATATAGTGCCAAAGCTTTTTGACGGTGAAGACCAGTGCCAGGCAGACTTTCTCGATGAAGGTATATTTCTCCTCAGTTCTGACTAGTCTTCGACTGAGGTAGTAAAGGGCTTATTTTTTCCGTTCTTCATTGTTTTGGGCCAACATTGCCCCCAATGAGTAGTGCGTGGCTGCTATATATAGAACCAGCAGCCATCCTTTCACTGGTGCACCCAACACTGGAGGGGTCTTCAAGTAATCCTTCAGCTTGTCAAAGGCTATTTGGCATTCTTCATCCCAATAAAAGGGAACATCCTTCATCATCAACTTATGAAAGGGGTGGCATCGCCCCTACAAGTTGGATATAAACTGTCGGATGTACGCCAGGCGGCCTTGCAGGGATCTCAGCTCAGAGAGGTTCCTTGGTGGGGGTAACTCCGGATCGCCTTGATCTTTACGGGGTCTATTTTAATCCCCCGATATCTGACAAAGAAGCCCAAGAACTTTCCGCTCGACACCCCGAACGCACATTTCATAGGGTTCATCTTCAATTCATATTGCCTGAGCCTTTGAAACACCACTCGAAGGTCTTGCAGATGGTCTTCTTTTCTTCTGGTCTTGATCACCAGGTCATCTATGTAGCACTCGACCTTGTGGTAGAGTAGTTCATCAAATATTCTAGTCATCGCACGCTGATAAGTTGCACTAGCGTTCTTTAGTCCGAACGGCATCCTTTTATAATGATATATACCTTTAGGAGTTCGAAAGGCAGTGTGGACCCGGTCATGTTCCGTGATCCATATCTGGTTGTAGCCGAAGACCTGTCCATGAATGACAGTGTTTCGTGGCCGGTTGTTGCGTCAATCATGACTTCAGTGATCGGCACCGAAAAGTCATCTTTGGGACATGCTTTATTCAGATCTCGAAAATTAACACATATCCGGATCTGCCCATTCTTCTTTTTCATGGGCACAATATTAGTCAGCCACGTGGTGTATTGGTTTTCTTCGACAAAACCCACATCAATGAGTTTGTCCACTTCTTTGCATATCTGAGTGATGAGCTCCGGCCTCATACGCCATGGCAGTTGCTTAACTGGCTCGACCTCAGGGCTTATAGCTAGCTCATGCTGTGAGAATGTGGGGCTGAGTCCTAGCATTTCTTTGTAGGTCCGGGTGAAACAATCCTGATATTCTTGTAGCAGTTGGACATACAGCTTCTATTCTTCAGCAAAGAACTGGGCACTGAGGAAGGTCAGCCTAGGGCCGGCCTCATCTCCCAGGTTAACCTCTATCAGTTCGTCGACTGTGGCTTGGCCCCCATCTTCTATTTCCGGGGGCGCATGCTGAAGGTCGACA
This sequence comes from Amorphophallus konjac, assembly GCA_022559845.1. NCBI lineage: Eukaryota > Viridiplantae > Streptophyta > Magnoliopsida > Alismatales > Araceae > Amorphophallus > Amorphophallus konjac. The sequence continues at coordinate 285,805,923 of CM040118.1, forward strand.
AAATCTAGAATGCCATCTTCAAGCTTGAGTACCTCGGCCTCTTCATTCTGGTCCACCTGGGCTTCGCCAGGGATTTCTAATTCAGCTAGTGGCGACCGCATGAGCTGTTATGTTGGCAGATCTATAGCCGCCGTGGTTTTGAGAGATGAGCTAACGACCTCGGCCCTTGCAGATGTGTTTGCAGTCCTGAAGGACTGGCAGTTGTTTGTTGCCGTGCTAGAGCAGCATTGCGGCTTCATAGCAGAAGACAAGAGTACCCCGTCTCCTTGGATTGCCATATCTTCGGTGGAGGTACCCCTTTCTTTTCTAGCAGCATGCGTATCTTGATCAGTTTCGGCAGAAGATTCTCTAGTCGATACGAGGGGCGCTGACGTCACTATCAGAAGAGGGCCACTGGAGGGAGACAACCCTACTTCTTTTGCATCTTTGGCTTTGCTACTGCTGGTCATGTCAAACCTGGCCTGAAGAGCCACTTCTTCAGGACATACTTGCTCCCAGCATCGGCAAGGTGTTATAGCCTCTGATTCTGAGTCTCTTGGTCGAGCAGGTTCAGTATGTTCAACCTCCGTTGGGTACTCATTGAAGGTTGCCCCCAATGAGCTGTCTTCAGCAGGGTAGAAAGCGAAGATGGTATCCACTTCGTATTGCCCACTATAATAATATTCTTCAAGGGTGAAGCCTAACCTTGGATGTTGAGAGACACCCCTCAACTCTTTGTCTAGGTTTGCGGGATACCATAGCTTTTGGAATGCTTCTTTCTTCTTGCGGGGCTAGCCGGAAGGGATGTGCTGCTTCTGGAACATCTTGGCCATTTGATTTGTTGTGAACGTCAACCCCCGAACGGGGACTAACGAGTTCTCCATATCTTCAGGAAGATGGCAATCAGTGTCTTCTCGTGTAGGATGCTCCTCAGCCGTGTAAAACAAACTGCTGGGGCTGTCAGACTGAGTCACCTCCCATGCTTTGAAAGGCTCGATAGTGCTATTGTTGAGGCCGAGAATTGGCTTGGTGAGGCCTTCTGGGACCCCGATGTGGTCATGCAGTTAGTCGACCTTGGTTTCATTGGCCCGAGGATAGGTGGCAGGAGGCGCTGCCCTGCCCACGTCCCTGGTGACGGTGATGTGCGAAACTATCTTGGGATTGATGTACCCGGGCGGCAACGGTGGGAACCAGTCATCGTCGGAAGTGCTTCTTGTTGCCCTAACAGGGGTCTTGTTGCTTCAGAGGTCTTCAGCGACCGTTCTACATACAGAGGAGCATCCAGTAGGTGACACTCGAATACTTCGAATGGGTGGAGGTCGGCAAATATCCTCCCCTCCTTCCCCTCCTGGGTGTATTTGATGCATTGGTGTAGCGTAGAGGGCACCACCATGTTCTCATGTAGCCAGGGGCGGCCAAGCAACGCCTTGTATGAGAATTGATGACATGAAACCGCACCCTTGTAGTAAGATCCGCCAGAGTGAGTGTGAATTCTGCTACTCCCAGCGGCACTACACACTTTTGGTTTAAGCTGGTGATACGCATATCTCCAACTTTATTGAGGCACACGTTGAAGTGGTACCTTTGATATATCCTGTGTGGCAGGATGTTAACAGCTGCTCTGGGATCTACCAGGATTCTGCTCAGCTCTCGACCATTCAGATGTCCTCTCATATACAGCGGCTTGTTATGGCCGACAGTGGGGAGTAGCATGTCCTCTTGAGTGAAGGTCACATTGGCTTCCGACAGTGCTTCAGCCAAACATGCTTCATATTGAGCAGGTGTCTACAAAGCAGTGATGATCGCATGTCGGGTCTCTTCACTCAGGGAGAGGATTTCCCAAATAGTGAATCTCACTGGGAGCTTCTTCAACAATTTTACTACCCGGCTTCTTGCTCGGACATTAGACAGCTTCATTTCTTCTGCCCACCTGGGCTTGGGAGAGTCTTAAACTACGGCCCCTGATGGGCCAGCCTCCTCGGACTCTGAGTTCGCACCCTTCTGTTTGGTGTCATCTTCTTGCTGTCTCTCATTGGCTGCCGTTGGGCAGGCTTCATCTTCAATCAAGACTCCAGAAGGCTGTTGGAGCTGCGGGTGGGTACCCTCGACTGCAGGGCCTGCATCCCGACATGGCTACTTTCCCTTTGACATTCTCAGGAATTCCAAGAAGGAAGGAGCGGTGGTGCTGCCCCCACGCTGATTGTATAGACCTGACGGAGGAGGGATCTTGACTCCCCTGACCTCCGGAGGGGGTATCTTATAGGGTTGCTCTCCCCTGAAGATGATGTTTTGGTTGGCGGGTGGCTGACGTCCCCATCTTCGGCCCGACCGGGTTGCATGTGCAGCGGTCACTGCTTCAACCTGGCTTGCCCCGGTGGCTGGTGTAAAGTATATTTCCTCCTCATCTTCCTCACCGGGCAGATTGAAGAGAGCAGATAGGGTATTGCAAGAGAGGACTATATCCTTTGTGGTCTTGCTGGCTTTTCTTTTCTTTCTTCGTCTCGTTTGCTTTCCTTCGGCTGGCGCTTGCCCCCAGAATAGGCTGCCATCCTTATCTGATGCTTTGTGAGCTTCCTTCTCTTGCTTTAATGAGAGCTGTTCTAACTCCTACCACGAGACATGATCCCGCACCAGTAAAGGCTCCAGTTCAGGCTGTACATATTCATCTAACCCATTTATATAGTTTTGCAGCCGCCGGGCTTCTAGACTAATTTCTTTGACCATTGGCAATGGAGTCTGTCTTCTCCGGTTGTGTGTAGGTATTCTGATGACTGTAGGTGGATTGGCCCACACAAGTGTTGCCACTGGCAGAGTGGGTCGTGGTGTGACGCCATGGATTTGTGCCCCCACTTTTGGTTGAGATGTGCCTTTCTTCTTGGTTTTTGCAGGGGCTTGCTGTCATCCCTGTTGTTCTATTATTGGTGTCAGAAAGTCGGCCTCCTAAGCAAGTTGAGTGCTGGCTTCCGTGATCTCTTCAGGCAATGCTTGATACAGAGAGACCATGTTGACCGCAGCTCTTCTCAGAGGTGCTTCATGAGGTTATGGAGGGTCAACCTTGTACTCCCCCAAGTCTATTTCTTCTTTCTTGACCATGCCTTCAATGATATCCTTGAAAACATAGCAGTCTTCAATTGGGTGCCCCAGCATCTGGTGATAGGGGCAGAACCTTGGGCTATCTTTTCTTTTCAGGTGTTCCGGCCTTTTCGGTTCGGGCAAGGTAACCTTATCATATTGGGTCACCCAGTCAAACAGAATCCTGGTTTTCTCCTTCGGGAAGGAGTAGGCTTTCTTCATTTTATCCCGAAGTGAGGGACCCTCTCGGTCGTCTCTGGCTTTAGCAGGCTGAGGGGCAGCCGCCTTCTTGCCTTTATCTTTTTGTTGTTCCGATGACTTGACGTCAAGAGTGTTTGCTTCTTTAGGCATTGAGCGTCGCTCTGCTATTTTTGCCTTCTATGCAGTGGTGGTAGTTGATGCAGGGGCAGGTCTTGCTAGGAAGGCTTCTACCTCAGCCACGACGTTGTTCAAACGGTCGAATGATCGGATCTCCATGCCGATAATCTTTTCTAATACCTCTCTCCTAAGGTTTTGTTTGCAAATTTGTACTGCATCCTCCTGGTGCGGGGGCTGCTTGCATCTCATTCCGAGGTTCCTCCACCTTTTAATGTATTCAAGGGCTGTGTAGATGCAAGATGAACCTTTTTGGTGCCCCCAAGAGGTATTGTCCCCGCCACGCCGGTGGGCGGTTAGGGTTTTGTCCTTGTAAAAGGGCCCTCTTGGGTTAAGAGGTGAAGACCTTCTTTATAAGCACTCGGTTACTTTCTCAACATCCGATGTGAGATTAATCCTGTGACCCTAGGTCCACTACACAAGCCCCCCCTTGAGAAGGCAAGCGAGTGTGAGCTTAGGGTTCCCACAGACGGCCCAACTTTGTAGATGCGAGATGAACCTTTTTGGTGCCCCCAATAGGTATTGTCCCCGCCACGCCGGTGGGCGGTTAGGGTTTTGTCCTTGTAATAGGGCCCTCTTGGGTTAAGAGGTGAAGACCTTCTTTATAAGCACTCGGTTGCTTTCTCAACATCCGATGTGGGATTAATCATGTGACCCTAGGTCCACTACAGGCTGTTTCATCTACCCTTTGTCTTGTTGAGTAGAGCTCGGCCACTATGACCTCCCTCTCAGTGACATGGAATCTTTCTCTGAATTTCTTCTGCATATCTTGCCAGTCGCTAAGCGACCCGACCGGGAGGCTGGAATACCATTCAAATGCGAGCCCTGTCAGCGAGGACCCAAAAAATTTCAGCAGATACGACTCGTCGGTGGCTAGATCGCCCATGACGGTCATATAGTAGGCGATGTGTTCTTTCGGGGATCCCTTCCTGTTGAACTTGTCGAATTTAGGTGGCTTGCTGATCCTAGGGGGGAGCCGCTTCGCAGCATGATGTGGCAGGTATGGCACCCGGTAGGCATCAAATGCGACGTAGTCGCCTTCACTTCGCTCGGCAAGCTTCAGCTCGATCATCCTTTCTACCATCAGCTTGTTCATGACAGTCGGATCGACCAGTTCTTGCTAGAAGTGTGCCGACTACAGATAGGGGGTGACCAAGGTGGTCCCCTGAGGAGGAGGACGCAGCAGTGGAGGCGCCTGGTGCACCTGTGACGGTACTGGCGGCATCAGAGGTTGTGGTGGGTGCTGCTGAGCGGTTGCCAAGCTGGGCTCTCCCAGCTGGGGCAAGGTATAAAGTGGTGGGAAGTCGCTTGGGTTGAAGGCTCCCCGTGACGATTCGGTCTACTGGTGCGGACACCCGAGCAGCTGATCGGCACGATACGCCGAGCCACCGGTACCGCACGCGGAGCACGACACGAGCCACCTCAGCGTCCATCTGGCTCGGAGACAGCCTGGAGACTTCGCCTTGAGCCTCCCCATTTATTATATTTAGTTAGACTTTATGTGTGTTTAATTTGTGTTTATTTCGTTGCATTCGGTTTGCCATTTTGATTGTAATAGGGGCTTAGGTGTAATTCGGACCCCGTGGGCCCCACGGGCCCCCCAGGCCCCACCCCATTGGGCCACCTCAGCCTAGGGTCCCACGTGGGGTCAGTCAACATGCCACATGGGGCATCTAGAAGTTTGAATGGTCAATTGTCCACATGGGGGACAAGGGACCAAAATAGTCAACATTTCCAACCAACACCCACCTACCATGTCAAGCTTGTTCCCCCCTAGTCAATAGGCTGTCCCCCCCCCTTATTTTTTTAATTGTATTTTTGTGGAATGGTCACAAGCCATCCCAACCCTCCATCTCACACCCCTAGATCCAACGGTGGAGGATGGATTAGATGGGTGACCTATATATGCTTGTATTTTCCCATTTTGATGAATTAATGCCATTTTGAATCAAAGAAATTGTTGGAGCTCCAGCTTGGTGCGACCCTCTCTCCCCCCTTGCAGCTGTGAAGGTTGCCTCTGGAGGTGTGACTCCTCCCCTATCAGTTCCGGTTATCCTCACCGCCGCCACGAGCCGCCACCGCACCGCCATCGTCTTCATCGGAGTTCTGCCCGTGCAGTACCACAGCAGCTTCCACGAAATTCAGCCATCAACCACGAGCTCTGATCGACTTGGGTATTTTACTGGAGGTTCCATAGTTGTCAAGGATATCCCAAAAAAATTGGTTTATCATTCAGATCCCGTTCCATATTTTTAGATTTTCGTCTACTCTTCCCTTTCAGTTCTGCCAGCAGTCTGTCCAGATTCATCTCCGCCGTGAGTTTTAGGTCTTAGGTCCACTTTTTGATTTTCTTTGGTTCACCCAATTTTACTGGATCTTCCTTTCACCAACCCCTTCATCCACAATTTTTCTAAATTTCTAGTTCGTCCATTTCATATTTTCCACAAATCGTTCTCAGATCCACCTGAAGTTCTGTCCACCCGTTCCCAGATCCGACCACCAGACACTCCAAATATGCTATCAAATCACCACCACCTCCAAATCCAATTCTAAAAATTTTCCCAGCTTCGTGGTTTGATTATCTACAATTTTGAAGAAGAGCTTGAAGTCTGAATCCCACTATAAGTAGGCGGTCAATGGCCGTTTATAGAGAACTGATGTGCTGAACTGAGAGTTCTGGAACTGTGTAGTAGAGAATTGAAAATTAGTTAAGTTCCAGGTCCGTATAGGTTCAGAGGAATCCACTGGCCCTAGGTTGGAGGATTTTGAGTCCTCTTTCCAACGGCACTAGTTTCGTCGCATTCTGGCAACGGGGCTGATCGCAGCAGTTGATTTCGCCGGAGCGCGCGCCTGAAAACAACAAGCAAAAATCCGTGGGCAGCATTCCACAAGCTTGGAGATCGGAGTTGTTCGGCCACCGATCGGCGTTCCCGGCCGACCGCCTTCCGTGGAGGCGTGCCACCAGGGGTCCCCATCACAGTGGGACCCACTCCTGCAGATCCAGAGGCCAGCGCCACCCGTGGGCCCCACGGGCCCGCAGAACCCGCCGTTCGGAAAGCACGAAAACGCGGAGTTCGGCACCGCCGGGCGACATCAAGATGCTGCCCGTCAACACAATTCGCATGATTCCCGGGCCCCGCATGTGACCTTTTACCTCCCTGCGTGGAGTGGGTCAAATTATTGTACTGCTGTAAAATTATGTTAACCGGGGGTCCGTGATTGGCCGGGGTTGTCTTCGCCACGCCAGGTGCGTGGAGGTAATGGTCCGAACCTCTTGGCGTTCATTTGCTTAGCTAGTATACGGTCTTTTGCCACTGCCGAGAGTGTAGGTACTAGCCCGTGTGTCCATGTCACCGCTGTGAGAGTGAGAGTGACCCGTCCCGTGACTCGATCCGAGTCCGGAAGTGAGTCTGACTACCTTGAACTCTGCCGGTTCCTTAACCGCGCACGATCCACGCTTTCCCTCGCATGGGACGCCGAGTGAGTTTGCACTTCTGTTAGCGACGTGTAGCCTATGGGAGCTCTCCGTGTCGGGCCTAATGTCTCTCCCATCATGTGTTGCTGGTCGTGTCCACGTCTAGAGTCCGAGGTCCATACCACGTAGAGTCGGTCCCCGTGTCCGTCCCGTATCAGTTTGGTATCAGAGCGAGTTGAGTCTAGGGTAGTCTTGCATAGTCTTGCATGCATCATGGTCTAAGTCAAGTCTAGGATCATCATTATTTTCAAAACAAAAAAAAGAGTGTTTTAAAATTGCATTTCATCCCGATAGTTCGGTATCTTAAAAGGTGTTGTCCGAACGGTAGGCTACGCCTATCGGGAAGGCCGCACACTTACGGGAGTGATCTCGGATCGATTAACTCCGTCTCGTACCGGATATTGGTTTAGGTCTAAGTGCATTGTCTAGTGTGTGTTTGCATTAGTCGGTTTGTCTTGTCTCTTGTCATCATGCCCATCTTGTAGTTCCGAGTTTCTCATGGAGTCCCAATCACTCGGGCAATATGGCCGTTGGTCTACCCATGGGCTTGGCAACCATCCTCTCCCCTTCCGTAGGCCTGAAGCCTCAGATTTTTATGGCTCTAATGACCCGGGCGACTACCTCAATTGGGAGGCCACCATGGACAAATATTTTGAATGTTACACCATGTCCGATGCCATGCAAGTTAGTTTTGCACGAGAGAGGCTTGTCCACAAAGCCGCCTGGAAATGGGAGAGCATTGAGCGCATGAGAGAGGTTTGGAGGCAAAGGCCCATCGAGTCGTGGCATGAGATGAAGGACGAACTTAGGAAGGTCTACCTACCCGGTCCGGTCACCTCCAACCGACCCCACCCAATCACATCCACCCAAGGGGGCCATAATCGGAGGCAACGCGCCGCGCATGTAGAAGAGCCTAGGTCCACGACTAAGCCGAGTTCATATGGGAGAGTCCACCACATTACTCCTACTCCACACCCCACCATTGCCGAACTCTTCCAAATCATTTTGGATAAAGTGGATAGGAAGTGTGATTATATTGAATCCCTACTTCCCCCTTGCCTACCTCCTAGCCGAGATAGAACCAAGCATGAGCCTAAGGAGGTAGCCGCCGGTAGTCCCAACCCAGTGCCATCTATGGCTCCATCCCAAGGTCCTCTCCCCATCGTAGTGGATCCTCTTTCCCCACCCACGAGAGCTCCATTGCCTACACCCCATCTCTGTCAGGAGGATAAGGGTAAGGGTCTGCTTATCAAGGAGCGAAGAGGATCACGACAGCAGTGTTATCGCTGCCAAGGGTTTGGCCACTTTGCCGGACAGTGTCCCACTCGGACATCTCTAGCCCCAGGGGACAAAAGGGTTGGAGAAGCCTCACTCTCCGATATTTATTTGGAGCCTTCTCAGCCAGAGCTACCCGTGTTTCTAACGGGAAAGCTACTCATAGCCGAGCCACTCTTTAGCTGGCTTAGGATAGGTTTGGTCCCATCTCCCCTCCCATCTATGGACCCTATCCTACCTCTGGTGCCAATCCATTCATTTCACACAACTTTCCGGTCTAGTCACTATGTGGATACATTAGATGACCTTCTCAAAGGGTTAGACCGGCAATTAACTTTTATGCACTTGCTGGCTCCAGGCTTTGACCAACCTATAGGTCGTAGCTTCACACATCCATCCTTAGGGTCTATCACCTCCGTGTACACCGTGGGTCATGTTACCACGGAGGTTCTTCTACTCCTCCCTATGCCGGCCGAGCCCGACTTCATTCCCATTTGCCCAAGGGAGGAATCTTACTTTCTACCTATGACTGTCGTCCCACCTCTCACAATGAATGAAGGTGATCATTTACACCTCCAAGATTTCCAAATGTGGGACATCGATTTGTGGAATCCTAGTCCGAGGGGTCATACCTTCTTTGATCCCTTCGACCCATTCTTTTGTGGACCCCGTGACCCACCATATTTACTCCACCCCTTGGAGAGAGTCCACCATCATACCCCCACCGTCTCATCTCCCTTCATGGATGAAGGAGATCAACAACACCGTCTAGACTTCCACACCTGGGATCTTGAGATTAGGGAATCCATATCAAGGGGTCACACATTCTTGATCCCTTCGATCCCTTTCTTCATGGGCCCCTTGGCCCACAATCTTCATTCCACTTCTTTAGGGGAGGTCACCATTATATCCCTCCCCCATGGGCCGGGCCATCGGCACCCACCGAGTCCGTTCACGGGCAAGAGACACCCGACCCTCCTATCCCACCCAAACCTCCCAAATCCAAAGGACCGTCTTATGGTTGTACCGACATTCGGTCACACTTAGGGTATGCATGGCACACATTCGGATGTCCTGGACCACCTTGCATATGATTGGGTCGGACTAACTGTAGGGTTGTATAGGGTCGTGTGTGCATCTGTGTGTTTTTTTCTTTTTGTTAGACATGTTAGGAGTCTACATGACGACGTCCGTCGTCACAGTAAGGCCAGCAATGCACGGTACAAGGAGTTAGCCGGTGCCCATAGACACCACCGAGAGTTCCAAGAGGGCGAATATGTCATGATCAGGGTAAGACCTGAACGGTTTCCCTCTGGAACTGTTAAGAAGTTGCAAGCTCGCGGAGTCGGTCCCTTTAGAGTGTTGAAACGCGTTGCATCCAATGCGTATGTTGTGGACCTGCCTGAGGAATGTGGTATAAGCTCTACCTTCAATGTATCGGATCTTGTTGCATATAGGGACCCAGCGGTGATCCCTAGTGAGCCTTTTGAGCCATCTCCTCCCCTTGAGAGTGATCCCACACCTGAGTGTCCACTTCCACCTCCAGCCCCTTTTTCACGGCAGCGTGAGCATATAGATCGTATATTGGACGAGCAAGTGACAGTTACCAGGAGTGGATCTTACCCACGCTACCTAGTGCGATGGAGAGGACGGCCCGCTACTGAGGACACATGGATCACACATGGCGAGTTGCAGCGGATTGATCCAGACCTTTTGGAGCGATACAGGAGCGATGCAGACCCTTACTCGACAGGGTCGAGTTTCTCCCACCCGGGGAGAATTGGTGCGGACACCCGAGCAGCTGATCGGCACGATACGCCGAGCCACCGGTACCGCACGCGGAGCACGACACGAGCCACCTCAGCGTCCATCTGGCTCGGAGACAGCCTGGAGACTCCGCCTTGAGCCTCCCCATTTATTATATTTAGTTAGACTTTATGTGTGTTTAATTTGTGTTTATTTCGTTGCATTCGGTTTGCCATTTTGATTGTAATAGGGGCTTAGGTGTAATTCGGACCCCGTGGGCCCCACGGGCCCCCCAGGCCCCACCCCATTGGGCCACCTCAGCCTAGGGTCCCACGTGGGGTCAGTCAACATGCCACATGGGGCATCTAGAAGTTTGAATGGTCAATTGTCCACATGGGGGACAAGGGACCAAAATAGTCAACATTTCCAACCAACACCCACCTACCATGTCAAGCTTGTTCCCCCCTAGTCAATAGGCTGTCCCCCCCTTATTTTTTTAATTGTATTTTTGTGGAATGGTCACAATCCATCCCAACCCTCCATCTCACACCCCTAGATCCAACGGTGGAGGATGGATTAGATGGGTGACCTATATATGCATGCATTTTCCCATTTTGATGAATTAATGCCATTTTGAATCAAAGAAATTGTTGGAGCTCCAGCTTGGTGCGACCCTCTCTCCCCCTTTGCAGCTGTGAAGGTTGCCTCTGGAGGTGTGACTCCTCCCGTATCAGTTCCGGTCATCCTCGCCGCCGCCACGAGCCGCCACCGCACCGCCATCGTCTTCATCGGAGTTCTGCCCGCGCAGTACCACAGCAGCATCCACGAAATTCAGCCATCAACCATGAGCTCTGATCGACCTGGGAATTTTACGGGAGGTTCCATAGGTGTCAAGGATATCCCAAAAAAATTGGTTTGTCATTCAGATCCCGTTCCATATTTTTAGATTTTCGTCCACTCTTCCATTTCAGTTCTGCCAGCAGTCTGTCTAGATTCATCTCCGCCCTGAGTTTTAGGTCTTAGGTCCACTTTTTGATTTTCTTTGGTTCACCCAATTTTACTGGATCTTCCTTTCACCAACCCCTTCATCCACAATTTTTCTAAATTTCTAGTTCGTCCATTTCATATTTTCCACAAATCGTTCTCAGATCCACCTGAAGTTCTGTCCACCCGTTCCTAGATCCGACCACCAGACACTCCAAATATCCTATCAAATCACCACCACCTCCAAATCCAATTCTAAAAATTGTCCCAGTTTCATTGTTTGATTATCTACAACTTTGAAGAAGATCTTGAAGTCTGAATCCCACTATAAGTAGGCAGTCAACGGCCGTTTATAGAGAACTGATGTGCTGAACTGAGAGTTCTGGAACTGTGTAGCAGAGAATTGAAAATTAGTTAAGTTCTAGGTCCGTGCAGGTTCAGAGGAATCCACTAGACCTAGGTTGGAGTATTTTGAGTCCTCTTTCCAACGGCGCTAGTTTCGTCGCATTCCGGCGACGGGGCTGATCGCAGCAGTTGATTTCGCCAGAGCGCGCGCCTGAAAATAGCAAGCAAAAATCCATGGGCAACATTCCACAAGCTTGGAGATCGGAGTTGTTCGGCCACCGATCGGCGTTCCCGGCCGACCGCCTTCCGTGGAGGCGTGCCACCAGGGGTCCCCATCACAGTGGGACCCACTCCTGCAGATCCGGAGGCCAGCGCCACCCGTGGGCCCCACGGGCCCGCAGAACCCGCCGTTCGGAAAGCACGAAAACGCGGAGTTCGGCACCGCCGGGCGACATCAAGATGCTGCCCGTCAACCCAATTCGCGTGATTCCCGGGCCCCGCATGTGACCTTTTACCTCCCTGCGTGGAGTGGGTCAAATTATTGTACTGCTGTAAAATTATGTTAACCGGGGGTCCGTGATTGGCCGGGGTTGTCTTCGCCACGCCGGGTGCGTGGAGGTAATGGTCCGAACCTCTTGGCGTTCATTTGCTTAACTAGTATACGGTCTTTTGCCGCTGCCGAGAGTGTAGGTACTAGCCCGTGTGTCCATGTCACCGCTGTGAGAGTGAGAGTGACCCGTCCCGTGACTCGATCCGAGTCCGGAAGTGAGTCTGACTACCTTGAACTCTGCCGGTTCCTTAACCGCGCACGATCCACGCTTTCCCTCGCATGGGACGCCGAGTGAGTTTGCACTTCTGTTAGCGACGTGTAGCCTATGGGAGCTCTCCGTGTCGGGCCTAATGTCTCTCCCATCATGTGTTGCTGGTCGTGTCCACGTCTAGAGTCCGAGGTCCATACCACGTAGAGTCGGTCCCCGTGTCCGTCCCGCATCATCTACATCTCAGGTTGCTTAGAAGCTGAGGCTTGCTCTGTCTTCTCCATCAACTGCTTCTTCAGAAGCTCTATCTCCTGCTGATATCTCTGGAGTATCATTAACACTGACGGGTCCATGACTGCCGTGGTGGGGATGGCTTCTGTCGTTTCCCCTGATGCACCTTTAGGAGGGGTATCTAGCAGTACGTCCTCTTCTTCTGTTGTCACCACGTTTGCAATTAAGATGGTGGACCCATCAGTTAGGACTTGCTTTCCCTTTGCCGCTGCCAGCATTTCTCTTGCGGCTTCTACTCTTCAAGTGTTCGGCCCGGGCCTTCCGGCCAATCGAGCCTGCTCTTGAGGCTCCTCAGGTAATTGTCCATATCGGCCGGACACTCCAGCCACATTGCAAGTAAAGACTTGCATTTATCTCCTTTGGCTATGGACCCTCCTTCTCGGATGTTGAGGAAGGTCAGTCTCGCGAAGACGGAGACTCTTCCTTCCTCCTGCTGATGAGGGGTGGCTTTATCGGCTTTGATCTCTAAGCCGTCTTCATACCCATTATCATCGACCAACGACGTCATCCTTCTTTCTTCTTCTTCTTCTTCGATTGCCATTGGTGGACAATCATCTTCTCTCGCCATGGCTGCTTGCAACAGCCGTAGCTGGCCCAATGAGGGGTTGCCCATACCCCAGAAATAATTCCTGACCATGCAGGTCAGTTCTTCTTGCCCTAGTCCCTGATGCAGGACTGGGGATGGTTGTCGACCTCCAATCGGAGGGATATAGGCCAGCCAAGCTCTTTCGACAGGCTGTTCAAATCTTCTCCCTGCTACGGGGATATCAGCTTGTCGAGCGCATGCCCTAAAACTTGCACGGTGAGGAGGATCCGTGATAGTCTCTTCTCTTCTTGGGGCTAGCGCCCTCTCATTTTTCTTCTTCACCTAGGCGGGCTTGGAGTGGTAGTAGACATGCGCCTCTCGGTGAGCAGGTTGGACCCTCATAGGGACCCAGACTTGTTTAAACTTCTTCGGCCTCGGGGCCAGCCCCCCCCGACTTTGACAGTCTCCTTCTTCTTTCTCGGCCCTCTTCCCAAAAAGAGCCTGGATGGAGTTTCGGGTCGGCACAGCGGCAACCACCCGGTCTGGAATTGCTTGGGCCTCACGTCCATCTAGGAAGATCCGGACACCCCCAATCAGGACAGATTTCCCAGACACTGACAATTGTCCGGTCATAGGGACATCAGCTTCTCGGCGGGAACTCCTCTGGCGGAGATTCCTGGGCTTATTGTGATAGGCGGGGCGAGCCCCCTGAGCCACATGATGCACCATGCAGCTAATCAACTGAGTCCGTCCTGTCGCCAGACTCTTGCGGCTTCGGGCGTTGTGGCCCCTTGTCTTCGTATCAGCTTCCTATTCGATCGGCTCCGAAGCTCGACCTCCAGCATGTCAGCGAAGGCTACCCCCAAGAAGTTGGGGAAGCCGACCACTTGTGGGAAGGAACCAAAAACTGTCAGCACTGCCAGGTACCCAGCGGCAGCATGGCTAGCCACGATCTCGGGGCCAAAGATCAGCGTAGCGAATCCAGCAGGCATCATCACTTTCTCTGCAAAAATAGAACAAGCAAACGATCAACATTCTTTGGGGGGGGCCTTGGGGCCCATTTATTTCAGAAAAAAGATGAGAGGAGACACAGTCCCACCGGGCGTGCCACACTTGTTTGATCGGGAGGAAATTCATTTTATTTATTTGGTTTATTTGCGTGGGCGTGCCAGTCACTAGGTGACGAGTTTATTATACACTCAATCTGACTTGGGTCGGGTGAAAGTGGGATTCGTGTCGGGACTAGAAGTATGCCATACCATAATGGCTATGACGTTAATTACATCCTCCGATAAGGAGGAAAACCTCTGATTAATTTCCGAGATAAGGGATAGCCCGAGGTTGAAATAGAATGCAGGAAAGTGCATGTGATGAAAGACTTTCAAGGTCGCGTGAAATGATTTGCTTGTCATTGTCACGCCCCGAGAGCAGAAGATACCTGGAGACGCGTGGCGAGTTTATATCAATCATGTCAATCAGAGTATTAGTGTATTCGACACCAAAATCAGAGATGCGTAAAAGTAAAGATAACCCAATCCTTTATTCCTTTATAAGAATATGTCTATTACAAACCTTTGAAGTACTAACTAAAATAAAGGAAAAATACAAGGTTGACTCAAGAAAATACGAAAAAGACTAGATAACACGGGAGAAGCTCTATCTCTTTCCCTCTTGATTTTTCCCATTCGTTTGAGTTCCCTCATCGTCGGACTTACCTGAAAAGTAGGGAAACACTAAGTGAGCGAATGCTCAGTAGGAAATTATATCTCAAGAACTAGCAAGGGGTTTAAGTAATTACATCTTTCATGAATGCACTATAGCTATGCATGCTCGCATAAAACGACAAGATAGAGAGAGTGTATAACAATAAGATAGCGACGAGAACTTGTCATGAACTTTCAAGAACTTATATCAAAAGCTATCAAGATATTCAAGCAAGTGTATTCATCATGTCATGTTGGAATTTGGCTATCACGTTCAAGCACGCAAGTATGCAATTACCTTTTTTCGGGTCACGCAAGTCATGTAATATCAAGTCAAGTACAAGTACAAGATTTGTGGAATATTCAATCAAGCTAGTCATGCACTTCGGTATAATGCCAATACCGTGATCAATCAACTCCCATGGGCACAAGTACTTTCGGGTGCTCCTCCCAAGACCAGATCGGACCCTATATGCGCTGGCATTAATCATGTATTTTAACATCCACTTTTGTGTATAGCTATTATGGAATTTCAAGAATAAAGCTTGTAGACATGTAGGATAAACTTGGATAGAGTAGTGTCCAAAAATATGACACTTGACATAGAATGGCGATAATAACGGTACAATCACGATTATCGATAAAACTAGGTGGAATTGATTCCCTAACTTGGGTATCATGACAAGTAAGTATGGACATTCTTTATATAGAATTGAGGTCCACAAGAACATCAAGTTTAATATAGAATTGGGGTCTACAAGAACAGCATAACAATGTTGATATAGAGTTGGGGTTTACAAGAACATCATAACAATGCTGATATAGAATTGGGGTTTACAAGAACATCATAACAATGTCATGCTTTACCCCGTTCATTAAGATAATTCTCATATCATACACATGGCATGACATGAGGGCCGGTATACCATGTTTCTTTAGTGTGACATGGCAATCAAATAATGTAATGGGTTTTTATGGTACAACCTGCTCAGTCGGCCTTGAGGGAATCCAAGGCTCGAGGAGTCTTATGGAGGTCTCTATGACTAACTCGCTAGTCCAAAGGAACGGAATGTCCAATGGAGAGCTTGTATGTCACTGAGAATTGAGGGTAATGCAATAAAACATCATAAAACATGGGACTATATTCTCGGAGTGGAAATATAGTGCCGATAATATTCTTATACATATATATCAAACTCTCGGTTAACAGAAACAAGGGAAAACAGTAATACAGAAAATAGCGACTTTAGCCAAGTCATTAATTATCCAATTAATGCCTTACAGAGGGGCGTTTATTTACAAATTTGACGACTTATACTTTAGTCGTCCCTTCAATATTTCTATTCTGCAGAAAATCAATATTCTGGAATTTTAACAAAAACGCGCCCTGGACAGGGGCGTTACTTTTCAATTAGCGCCCTGGTCTGGGGCGTCAGTTCAATAAGAGACGACCTAGACAAGGTCATTAATTCAAGAATTTACCAATTTTCAGATAATAAAATTTTAGAAAAAAGGGTACATGATCATGACAGGAAAAATAGCAGGATTTCACAGGTATACTCATGCAATATATTAGATTCATGGTTACATAGATATTAAATTTTAAACGTGGGTATTTATTAATTACATGTAATTGACGACTTCTGGGCAGGGCGTCAAACAATAATTAGTGCCCTAGTGTGGGTCGCTTCTTTAAATTAGCGCCCTTGCCAAGGGTGTTTCTTTTTGAAATTACATAGAAAACATCTGAAACCACAATAAAACTATATGCATGCACGACCGATGATATTATTAAGATCTTAAGCTAGTTTGGGCTACGATCTTGAGAAAACCTACCTTATCATGATCTTGATGAAGGTGTCTGAAGGGCTGGATATGAAAATGATGCTCTGTTCTAAACAGAGCCTTCGAAGCTTCTAACCGTAACTAGATCAATAATCAACATCACCCAGAAGGAAATAGAGAGATATGCTGCGACAGAGATCCTAATCAACTTTCTCCCCTTTTTGCAGCGAACGTAAGAAGATCTTTTATGCTGAAGAACCACGTTCTTCAATTAGGGTGTTGTTCGCAGGCCTCCTGCGGAGGGAAAAGAAAAGAAGAAAAGAACAAATGTTCCTTTGTCATACACATCCAGAGGCGAAGGAGAAGAGGAAAAACATCACATGTTCTTCACGTATGATGGCACCAGCAGATCGCCAAAGTAGCAGGTCTGGGTGGATTAGGAGGGTATTTATAGGATTTTTAGAATCCTAATAGGGTTAGAGTTATATTGGAAGTAATACTTCCATGATAAAGTCCTTACTATATTCCATCTTCGATGTAGTTATCCAGAACTTGCTCTGGGTAGACTCTTGGTCGAACGAAACTCGAACTGAATTCATGCCTTAGGCTAGGTCGTGTGTTTTAATTGACGACGTTGTCCTAGTCATTTCTTATTAAAAACGCGCCCAAGGTGAGGGCGTTTCCTTTCCTTTCCTAAATTTTATTTCCCGTCGTTTGAAATTTGACGCCCCAGGGTGTAGGCGTCCTTTTTAAATTAACGCCTTAGACAGAGGCGTTTCCTTTTGAATCAGCGCCTTGATAAAAGGCGTTATTTTCCTTCTGGCTTATTTTTATGCATTTACGCTTTCATCATCTATTTACTTATCTTTTATTTTAATTTGATCCCTTTTCAAAATCTTTATTTTTCCAGGGTTGCTACACCCTCCCCCACTTAAAAGAATTTGGTCCCCAAATTCATAGTATATATATATGTGGAGAGTGTAGAGTATATACTTAAAATAATTCTGGAAATTGCTTCCTCATGAATTCCTCGGTCTCCCATGTGGCGTCATGATCGGAACTCTTATTCCATTATACTTTTAGCATGGGAATAACCTTATTCCTCAGAGTACGTACTTCACGATCTAGTATCTTTATGGGCTTCTGTTTATATGTGAGATCCTTCTGGATAACTAAGTCTCCATGTTCAATAATATGTGATGGATCGTGTACATACTTCTTCAACATAGATATGTGGAACACATTATGTACTTCGGACAATTGAGGAGGTAATGCGATGCGATAAGAAACCTCGCCAACTCTTTCCAGTATCTCAAAAGGTCCGATGAACCTTGGTGTAAGCTTGCCCTTAACACCCAATCTCCGTATGTCACGTCCAGGCGATATCTTGAGAAATACATGATCTCCGACTTGGAATTCAAGATCTCTCCTTCTTGTATCAGCACAAGCCCTTTGCCTAGACTGAGCAACTTGCAGTCTTTCTCTAATCAATTGTATCTTCTCGGTGGTATCCCTTACCATGTCTGGACCTAGCAGTTGTTTCTCTCCAACTTCATCCCAGCATAAGGGTGATCGGCAACTCCTTCCGCATAAAGCTTTGAAAGGTGCCATTTGTATACTTGCCTGGTAGCTATTATTGTATGCGAATTCAACTAGAGGCAAGTGATCATGCCAGCTTCCATCGAAATCAATGATGCAAGCTCTGAGCATATCTTCAACCACCTGATTAGTTCTCTCGGTTTGACCATCCGTTTGAGGATGAAAAGCTGTACTAAAGTTAAGCCTTGTTCCCAACGAATGTTGTAGACCCTTCCAAAAATGAGAAGTAAAATGAGGATCTCTGTCAGACACGATTTAAATAGGAATAACGTGTAATCTGACTATGTCCTTGATGTATAATGCAGCCAACACATCGACTGACCATCGACTCTTGATTGGCAAGAAATGCGCCGATTTAGTCAATCGGTCAATAATAACGCATATTCCATCATGTCCTCCTTTTGATTTAGATACACCCATGATGAAATCTATACGAATATCCTCCCACTTCCATTTAGGGATATCTAGAGGATGTAGTTTTCCAACAGGCTTTTGGTGTTCCGCCTTGACCTGTTGGCATGTGAGACAACGCGACACGTAGTCCGCTATTTCCCTTTTCATGTTGGGCCACCAAAAATTTCTTTTCACATCTTGGTACATTTTGGTAGATCCAGGATGAATCGTGTACCTTGATCTATGAGCTTCATCTAAGAACTTCTTCTTTAACTCAGGACAATCCGGTATACAAGTTCTATCCTTGAACATCAATCTTCCATCAGAAGTTAATTGGAAATCAGATTGTCCTTCTAGTTTGCCCTTGATTTCCACTAATATTGGGTCATCATCCTGAAGTGCTTGTATTTCAGTTAATAGGTCTGGATGAATGCTTATATGAGACAATGTGACACATTTGAAGTTCGTGTCCATGCTTATATTGAGCTTAGAGAATTGCTCCAACATCTTCCATTCTTGAATCATACAATTGGCTAACAGTGCTCTCGACTTTCGACTAAGGGCATCTGCTACATGATTACCCTTTCCGGGATGATATTGTATATTGAAGTCGAAGTCCTTGAGATATTCTAGCCAACGCCTTTGCCTCATATTTAGTTCCTTTTGAGAGAAAAGATACTTGAGACTCTTGTGATCGGAGTATACAGTAAACTGTACTCCATATAGATAATGCCTCCAGATCTTTAGTGCAAATACTACCGCGGCTAATTCTAAGTCATGGACGGGGTAGTTCTCTTCATGCTTCTTTAATTGACGAGAAGAGTAAGCTATAACCTTTCCTTGTTGCATTAGAACACATCCGAGGCCAATGCCAGAAGCATCAGTGTATACCTCGAATTTCTCTCCTTCCATTGGTAAAGCTAAGACAGGAGTTGTAGTAAGATGATCCTTGAGAGTTTGGAAGCTTCTTTCACGTTCCTAACTCCATTCGTAACGGATCTCCTTGCGAGTTAACCTCGTAAGTGGTACGGCGATCTTAGAGAAATCTTTGATGAATCGCCTGTAATAGCCAGCAAGACCTAAGAAACTTCGGATCTCGCCAGCATTGGTCGGTCTTTCCCAATTTCTTACAGCTTCAACTTTTGATGGATGTACTGATAAGCCATCCTTTGATATAACATGTCCGAGATAAGTCACTTCCTCAAGCCAGAATTCACACTTGCTGAGTTTTGCATATAATTGGTTTGCCCTCAATATTTGTAATGCAATCCTTAAATGCTCCTCATGCTCTTCCTTGGTCTCGGAATAAATCAATATATCATCAATAAAGACCACCACGAATTGATCCAAATAAGGCCTGAATATACTATTCATTAACTACATAAAGGCAGTAGGGGCATTCGTTAGTCCGAAAGGCATAACAACAAATTCATAATGGCCGTACCTGCTTCTGAATGCAGTCTTATGAATGTCCTCATCCTTGATTCTTAACTGATGATATCCCGACCTAAGATCAATTTTGGAAAAGTACTTGGATCCTGAAATTTGATCAAACAACTCATCGATTCTCGGCAGTGGATACTTGTTCTTGATAGTGAGATGATTCAACTGTCGATAGTCGATGCATAACCTCATGGATCCATCTTTCTTCTTTACAAATAATACAGGCGCTCCCCATGGGGAAGTACTTGGTCTTATGAATCCTTTCTTAATGAGTTCCATCAATTGCTCCTTTAACTCCTTGAGTTCAGCAGGTGACAATCTATACGGTGCCTTAGAAACTGGACCCGCACCAGGAACTAAATCGATGGTGAAGGCCACTTCTCTTTGTGGGGGTAATCCAGGCAAATCTTTCGAAATACGTCCGAAATTCTTGTACCACCGGAATGTCTTCTATCTTAGTTTCCTTAGCCTCCTTAATCGTGACGAATGCAAGGAAAGATACACATCCTTTCCTGATGAGCTTGCTAGCTCGGAGAGCCGAAATAAGAGGGGTTTTGCTTCACCTCTTGGGGCTAGTAAAGATCAGTTCTGGAAATTCCTCGAAAGTAACCTTGCTATTGCGGCAATCGACCGTTGCCTGATATTTAGATAACCAATCCGCTCCTAGTATGACATCATACTCCTTTAGATCTAAACATATAAGATCAATAGGGAGATTCTTACCATGAACCAATACTTCACAGTTCTGGTAATGGTGTGTAATATCAGTCTCGTTTCCTAGAGGAGTAGACAAGACTAATTTTATCCATTCCGGTTCTAGGGGTAACGGATCAGCAAACTTCTTGGAAACAATTGAATGTGAAGCACCAGTATCAATTAAGACATATGCAGACTTGGAACAAACTTTCAATGTACCTTCTACTAGTCCTCCTTCTTCTTCTTGTTCGGTCTCCTTAATTGCGTGAAGAAGAGCATTCTTGGTTACTGGGCGCTTCCCGTCCCCGGCTTGATCATTAAGTAATGGGCAATCGGGAATTCGATGATCGCGACTCCCACAGCGGAGACATGCTCCTAGTTTCCTCTAGCATTCTTCTGCTCTATGGCCCGCCTTGTCACAATGCTTGCACACTATATTTGATGGGGTAGTGGTGATGGAGAAGGGCTTGGTCTTCTTAAACTTCTAATCTTGTGAGGAAGTACCTCCATTGCTAGGCCTCTTCTTGAAGTTGGGTTTAAAGGAACCCGAACTTGTAACTTGTTCTTTCTTGTCCTTCCCACGGATTCTATTAGATAGTTCCGTGGCGTCTTCTAATAGCTGAGCTCGGCGCACAATTTCCGAGTAGACCTGGATATCCATTGGTGCCAGCTGTGTGATATATTGGGGCCTGAGCCCATTTAGGAACCTCCTAGCTTTCATCTTCTCGGTGCTAACTAAGTGCTTAGCATATCGAGATAATCTAGAAAAATGGGCCTCGTACTCGGCCACTGTCAAGGACCGTTGCTTCAGTGCAGCAAATTCTGCAGCTTTCTTTTCCTGTACTCGGTCCAAAAAATATTTGGCGTTGAAATGTTCAACGAATTCTTCCCAAGTTACTTGGTCTTGATTTAAAGTAGCTTCTATTGATTCCGACCAGCATCGGGCATCCCTTTCCAACTGAAAGGTAGCTAATAAGACTTTATCTTGATCCATGCACTGCATAACACGGAATATACGTTCCGTCTCCCTGATCCAGTGCTCTGCGTCGTCCGGATCAGTAGAACCCGTGAATTTAGGCGGGTTCATGTTTTTAAAGACTTGGTGGAGACTCCCTGCTCGTTGTGCTCCTCCTTGTGCTACCTGTTGCAGCACCTGAGTCATGCCTTGAAGTGTACGCTGCATGTTGCGCCACTGAGCATGTTCGACAGCCATCGTCCTACAATTACAATAACTAGATTAATACGTGATTTCAGTTGGAAGCTAGCATTTTTATGTTAACTTTAACCCTTGGTTCTACCCAATCTCACCGGTTAAAGGTTAAACCTATCCTTGGACTTGGGTTTTCCTAGGAATTGAATACCCTAGGCTCTGATACCACAAAAACTGTCACGCCCCGAGAGCGGAAGATACCCAGAGACGCGTGACGAGTTTATATCAATCATGTCAATCAGAGTATTAGTGTATTCGACACCAAAATCAGAGATGCGCAAAAGTAAAGATAACCCAATCCTTTATTCCTTCATAAGAATATGTCTATTACAAACCTTTGAAGTACTAACTAAAATAAAGGAAAAATACAAGGTTGACTCAAGAAAATATGAAAAAGACTAGATAACACGGGAGAAGCTCTATCTCTTTCACTCTTGATTTTCCCATCCGTTTGAGTTCCCTCATCGTCGGACTTACCTGAAAAGTAGGGAAAGACTAAGTGAGCGAACGCTCAGAAGGAAATTATATCTCAAGAACTAGCAAGGGGTTTAAGTAATTACATCTTTCATGAATGCACTATAGCTATGCATGCTCGCATAAAACGATAAGATAGAGAGAGTGTATAACAATAAGATAGCGATGAGAACTAGTCATGAACTTTCAAGAACTTATATCAAAAGCTATCAAGATATTCAAGCAAGTGTATTCATCACGTTCAAGCACACAAGTATGCAATTACCTTTTTTCGGGTCACGCAAGTCATGTAATATCAAGTCAAGTACAAGTACAAGATTTGTGGAATGTTCAATCAAGCTAGTCATGCACTTCGGTATAATGCCAATACCCTGATCAATCAACTCCCATGGGCACAAGTACTTTCGGGTGCTCCTCCCAGGACCAGATCGGGCCCTATATGCGCAGGCATTAATCATGTATTTTAACATCCACTTTTGTGTATAGCCATTATGGAATTTCAAGAATAAAGCTTGTAGACATGTAGGATAAACTTGGATAGAGTAGAGTCCAAAAATATGACACTTGACATAGAATGACGATAATAACGGTACAATCACGATTATCGATAAAACTAGGTGGAATTGGTTCCCTAACTTGGGTACCATGACAAACAAGTATGGACATTCTTTATATAGAATTGAGCTCCACATGAACATCAAGTTTAATATAGAATTGAGGTCTACAAGAACATCATAACAATGTTGATATAGAGTTGGGGTTTACAAGAACATCATAACAATGTTGATATAAAATTGGGATTTACAAGAACATCATAACAATGTCATGCTTTACCCCGTTCATTAAGATAATTCTCATATCATACACATGGCATGACATGAGGGCCGGTATACCATGTTTCTTTAGAGTGATATGGCAATCAAATAATGTAATGGGTTTTTATGGTACAACCTGCTCAGTCGGCCTTGAGGGAATCTAAGGCTCGAGGAGTCTTATGGAGGTCTCTATGACTAACTCGCTAGTCCAAAGGAACGGAATGTCCAATGGAGAGCTTATATGTCACTGAGAATTGAGGGTAATGCAATAAAACATCATAAAACATGGGACTATATTCTCGGAGTGGAAATATAGTGCCGATAATATTCTTATACATATATATCAAACTCTCGGTTAACAGAAACAAGGGAAAACAGTAATACAGAAAATAGCGACTTTAGCCAAGTCATTAATTATCCAATTAACGCCTTACAGAGGGGCGTTTATTTACAAATTTGACGACTTATACATTAGTCGTCCCTTCAATATTTCTATTCTGCAGAAAATCAATATTCTGGAATTTTAACAAAAACGCACCCTGGACAGGGGCGTTACTTTTCAATTAGCGCCCTGGTCTGGGGCGTCAGTTCAATAAGAGACGACCTAGACAAGGTCGTGAATTCAAGAATTTACCAATTTTCAGATAATAAAATTTCAGGAAAAAGGGTACATGATCATGGCAGGAAAAATAGCAGGATTTCACAGGTATACTCATGCAATATATTAGATTCATGGTTACATAGATATTAAATTTTAAACGTGGGTATTTATTAATTACATGTAATTGACGACTTCTGGGCAGGGCGTCAAACAATAATTAGCGCCCTAGTGTGGGTCGCTTCTTTAAATTAGTGCCCTTGCCAAGGGCGTTTCTTTTTGAAATTACATAGAAAACATCTGAAACCATAATAAAACTATATGCATGCACGACCGATGATATTATTAAGATCTTAAGCTAGTTTGGGCTACGATCTTGAGAAAACCTACCTTATCGTGATCTTGATGAATGTGTCTGAAGGGCTGGATATGAAAACGATGCTCTGTTCTAAACAGAGCCTTCGAAGCTTCTAACCGTAACTAGATCAATAATTAACAGCACCCAGAAGGAAATAAAGAGATATGCTGCGACAGAGATCCTAATCAACTTCCTCCCCTTTTTGCAGCGAACGTAAGAAGATCTTTTCTGCTGAAGAACCACGTTCTTCAATTAGGGTGTTGTTCGCAGGCTTCCTGCGGAGGGAAAAGAAAAGAAGAAAAGAACATTAATGTTCCTTTGTCATACACATCCAGAGGAGAAGGAGAAGAGGAAAAACATCACATGTTCTTCACGTATGATGGCACCAGCAGATCGCCAAAGTAGCGGTCTGGGTGGATTAGGAGGGTATTTATAGGATTTTTAGAATCCTAATAGGGTTAGAGTTATATTGGAAGTAATACTTCCATGATAAAGTCCTTACTATATTCCATCTTCGATGTAGTTATCCAGAACTTGTTCTGGATAGACTCCTGGTCGAACGAAACTCGAACTGAATTCACGCCTTAGGCTAGGTCGTGTGTTTTAATTGACGACGTTGTCCTAGTCGTTGCTTATTAAAAATGCGCCCAAGGTGAGGGCGTTTCCTTTCCTTTCCTTAATTTTATTTCCCGTCGTTTGAAATTTGACGCCCCAAGGTGTAGGCGTCCTGTTTAAATTAACGCCTTAGATAGAGGCGTTTCCTTTTGAATCAGCACCTTGATAAAAGGCGTTATTTTCCTTCTGGCTTATTCTTATGCGTTTAGGCTTTCATCATCTATTTACTTATCTTTTATTTTAATTTGATCCCTTTTCAAAATCTTTATTTTTCCAGGGTTGCTACAGTCATTCTCTTAATCATGCAGAGCAGGCATAATTCATTAAGTTCGAGCCCTCGGTACGAGGTGGAGGACATGGGTCCAAAGACCTCCGTCACGCATAGCTGAAGCTTCCAGTCGGGTATAACCCAACCTTCTGTCGGTGCCATTTGATATACCGAAGTCCCACCTAGGCAAGCACGCATCAACGTAGCATGTAGGAACGCATATCGATATCTAATGCATAGATTAGCAAAAGTATGATGACAGCTGATTTAAACTTAAAAAGTCTCTTCTTATTTGGTTTATGGTTGATCGCATTGATCGACCCATGCCATGGAAGGTGAGGGTTGGCTCGAGAATGAGTGAGGAGTTAAAATGGCGCGATAGGTGCAGTTTTATTTAAAACTGGTGCGGCTGGCGTAGGTAAAGGGTTAAAACGGCGTGAGGTAGTGTAGGTAAAAAGGTTAAAACTGTCACATCCCGAGCGCGGAAGATACTCGGATCCGTTACGCGTCTATATCGATCATGTCATTCACGTAAAAACAGAGTGCGCATATTACTTGGTAAATTATCACTAACTTAGAATTTGACATATTAAACCATAGTCCAAGAGGACAATTGAGTAAGATCCCAAACTAATTTCGTAAAGCTACAAATTTTGACACAATCCAATCCAGCTTAATCATAACTGACTGAAAAATGGTATCATAGACTACAAGTCTTAATAATAACCGAAAATACACGACATAGGACCTAAAATTCAAAGGTCTGGACCTAGCTGACGGTACATCCAATAGTGACTCTAGCACTCATCACTCGGTATCGATCCTATCCGGGGGGTGGTCGCTATCCAATTTTCCTAAAAAATATTAGAATTGCAACTTTATGAGCGGATCGCTCAGTAGGAATTATATCTGAAGTTCTAACAATCTTTAAGTTAATTACATGTTCATGCGGTATAATGATGCATGTAGGATCAAGCGAGAATATCAAGAATTGTATTAAAGGAATATCACAAGAATTTCAATAAGATGTATCAATAAGGAATTTGCAAGTGATTTGCAAGTAATTGGACAAGTACTTTCCAAGGATACCGTATTCAAGCAAGTATTTCAAGAATTTAACATTCAAGTATTGAAGCAAGTATTTCAAGAATTTAACATTCGAGTATTCAAACAAGTATTTCAAACTCATGTAATATCAAGTAGTACAATGGAATTGGCTATTTCATTCAATACATTCAAGCAAGTAATTGCCCTTTTTCAAGCTAAACAATTCATGTCAAGCAAGTCAAGCATGCCACAAGAGAGTGAGTGTGAATGTCTCAAGTCAAGCAAGTACTTCGGTGCAATGTCAGACACCGTGGTCAATAAACTCCCATAGGCACAAGTACCTTCGGGTGCTCCTCCCAGGAGTAGACTGGGCCCTATATGCACAGCATTTCATGTATACTTTTAGACATCCACTCTCATTTTTATAGCCAATATAGAATTTCAAAGAGTTTACCCATTGTAGGAACGTAAGGTAGATTTTCAGGAATAGAATTCAAGGACATCTCGAATGTAAATGATGAATTATGACCATCTACTAAAAATGCATGACACACAGGCTAATCGAGGTTAAAGAGATGGCCAAAAAGTCATGTAAAGAAGGTCAACACAACTGTTGGTCAAAGTCAACGCTACGGTTGATGTGAAGATAAGTCTCAATCGGTCAAAGTCAACGCTATTGGTGAAAGTCAACACTACCGGTCAAAGTCAACGCTACTGTTCAAAGGTGTCAACCGGTCAAAGTCAGGCAAAGGGTAAAGGTCGGTGCAAGTTACTGTATAAGTCCATACACATTCAATACTAACATGCTACAAGGTCAGTGCATGTTTAGTTGGCAAAGGGTCAAGGTCGGTGCACATGCAATCCAAGGTCGGTGCACATCACTGTAGCACCAGACCAAGGTCGGGCACATCCAAGACTGGCACGCTACAAGGTCGGTGCACATGGCAGTAAGCAGTCAACCTTTGACCCGACGTATTTACTATTCATTTTCACACTTTTTACTATTCACTCAACTTCATTTTTAATGCCAAATATTTATTTGATAATTTTCCATGGTAGAGTAAATCGAGGTGGTTAATGGGTAACAATTAGATCTTCCTAATCATTTTTATCTTGTAAGATATTAATTTTTAAAGTGGACCATAAATAGTATCTTTTATTATTCACTCAATTTCGTTTTTAAGGCCAAATATTTATTTGATAATTTTTCATGGTAGAGTAAATCGAGGTGGTTAATGGGTAACAATTAGATCTTCCTAATCATTTTTATCTTGTGAGATATTAATTTTTAAAGTGGGCCATGAATAGTGTCTTCCGTATACCCTTCACGTGATTGACATTTGAATGGCCAACAAGGGCCTATGGAGGCCATGGGCACCCTTCTCTCAAGGCACTATACACACCAGAATCCGTGCGTTTTAGACACAAGTTACTGTTCATAAAATTTAAGGTTTGGTAAATTAAGTTTTAAGGACATGATTAGATAGAGAAAAATATGAGGATTCTAAAATCATGCTTATGCTAGAATTTCATGGTTTGGTTAAATAAATATGGATTCCTAATCATTTTAATGCAAGTGACTGATAATTATCTAACATTTATTAAAGATTCATCAAAATACACAACATCCTCATGGTCAAGGAAAAGTAGTTAAAGTCAACTCTGCTGTTGCCAATTAATCAAAACACATTCAGCACATGCAGCAGCACACCCACTGTCGAACAATCCCAGATGAGGCCCAACATTCTCCCCCTTTTTGATGATGGCAACACCTAAAAAGTTGCTGGCAACTCCCCAAATTAAATGCTGGAGAAATGATGTATTTTGATGAGACATTATGCACAGTCAGATATTATTGACAAAAGCCAAACTCCCCCTGAATGAAAGACTCCTCCCCCTTAAGCAAAATATCATGAAATCTTTCTCTTCCCCTTTCTCTCTCTTTAGCCATCAGAAGCTCTCCCCCTATAAGCATAGTCTTTCCTATGATCTCTATCTCTCCCCCTTCGTTCCAGAATAGAGAAGGATAGAGATAGAGAAGGATACGCCTGAGTAATCTCTCCCCCTTTGCCATCAGCAAACAAGGAGTGAGGGAGACAGAGGAAGATAAGAAGGAATGCAGGAAGAAGTAGGAGACAGAATAACACACTGTGCAATGGTTCATAATATAAGCAAATTATTGGACAATTCTTTAGATATAAGAATCAATCATTGTGCATGCTTGACAAATATTAGGTTTAACAGTTATAGAAGGTAGAGTAAATTTATTGACTTTCTGAAATAGGGTATAGTATCCGTTTATAACAATGAACCTAAGTCACATGATCATGATTGACTAGGTCAAGACTGTATCCCACTGATTTCAGATTTAATGAATATCAAGGAGAGTGACCTGAAAATGTATTGAGGTTTAAATGATTGACACTTAGTGAATTTTAAATTTCAAGGGTTACAGTAAGTCTTTTTCACTTCTGATTTTGAATTTGAGCTCAGTGAATAGACAAGTGTCATTTATACCGTTGACATTAAGGGTATACGTGGGTTAGACGCCAGTACCCCTAGTTACTAAGCATAAACTACCATATCTGTCTCTGATCAAAAACTACACAGATGATTTACACCTTTGACATTAAGAGTACATGTTTATCAGGCGCCAGTACCCTCAGTTACTTAGTGAAACCAGCCCTATAGATTTGACCATATGAACAGAGGTAAGAAGAAGCACTTCATGACATGAATTCCTCTCCATTTCTTTGATGGAGCATTCAGTTTCTCAGTGCAGTTCAGTTATTGCTCTGCCACTTTATACATTTGCTTTTACTAATGATTTTATTGTTGCTGCCCTTTTAACTTTCAAAGTGACTTGTTTAAAGACAATACACTTTCTGAGTTTCTCAGCCTAGACCACACTAAGTCTGTCATTTTCAGATACTGTGAGGATCTTATCTGTCATAGTCATGAAAGAAAGGTTGAGAGCTATAACAGGTTTTCTACCACCTTATTTTCTGAAAACAGTCTTTAAATTCTACAGTCTATCAAAATTAAACCTCCGGTTCCTTCAAGGAATCAATGTGATTCTTATAAAAGAAGAGTTGTAATAATTACCGCTCAAAATAATGAACCAATTTTAGGACAGTCTGCCATTCAGAATGAGGGAATAGATAGTGAACCACAGAAGCAGCTCATAAGGAGTTTCAAGAAGAGTGACAATGTCACAATGTGATAGGAGTAGTTTCAAACAAGGCCAATTGATGCAACTGATACCATGTGATGAGAATTTCTAAGAATGAAGAGAGAGTAGAATGAGTTGTACTCAGATCAGACTTTATTGAACTCCCCCTGACATCATAATGCACCAACCTTAACATGCATGAAGCAGACAATACGCCGACTATTGCATGTGAGTGGTACATAGATGCACTGACCTGTTATGTGAAAGACACAAGATGCACGGACCTACATGCTGTAAGGTAGGGACGTGCACTGACCTTGTATGCAGAATGCTCACACTGTGCATCGACTATGTGCAAGCCATGCATTGACTTATACTCGGTGCAAACACATGCATCGAACTCAAATGCTCATAGCAAAGACCTGCATCGACCTTAGTAGTGCATGAAATGTAGCAGGTTCAGACCTTAGTTGGTACATGGCAAAATTAACTGATGTGTGATCTAGAAGAAAAACTCCTCCTATCTATATGCAATTTTATTTAACAATGCGTCTATACACTAAAATTATTCAAACAATCAAAAATTGTTTATTCAGAGACAAGCTGACACATATTTATTTTCAGACCACTACAAATAGCAATTCAAGAAAGAATTCTGAGTCAATCATCATGGAGAAATTTACACAAGCCTAATTCTCTTCTTAAGAATTTAAATATTTCATTACCCAAAGACTTTGTAAAAATGTCAACAATTTGTTTTTCAGACTCAATGAATTCAGGTTCAATTTCCTTTTTATTGACTTCATCTTTAAGGAAATGATGTTTGATTTCAATATGTTTTGTCCTGGAATGATGAACTGGATTTTTAGTTAAGGAAATAGCACTAGTGTTATCACACATAATTGTGCTACAACCAAGATTTATATGATAGTCAGATAACTGGTGTTTGATCCAGAGGACTTGGGCAGCACAGTTCCCTGCAGCCACATACTTTGCCTCAACATTGGACAAGGCTACAGTGTGCTATTTTTTAGATGCCCAAGAGACTAGACACCCACCAAGGAATTGACAATATCCACTGGTGCTTTTCCTATCAATTCTACACCCAGCATAATCTGCATCAGTGTAAGCTAGAAGGTCTAGTTCACACTTAGCAGGATACCATAATCCTAGGTCAAGGGTGCCAGACAGATATCCAAGGATCCATTTTACAGCAATTAAGTGTGAATCCTTGGGACATGCTTGAAATCTTGCACACAAACATACTGAAAATTGAATGTCTGGACGAGATGCAGTAAGATATAGTAAGGAACCGATCATACCTCTGCAGTGCTTGGGATCTACCATTTCACTCGATGGATCAGAATCAAGACAGGTAGATGTCCCCATTGGAGCTGTGATTGCTTTGAAGTTTTTCATCTTGAATTTCTTTAACAGATCCTTCAAGTACTTTTCTTGAGTTATGAAAGTTCCCTCTTTGGTTTGATTAACCTACAATCCAAGAAAGAACTTCAGTTCTCCCATCGAGCTCATTTCAAATTCACTGGTCATTAGAGCAGAGAATTCCTCACACATTAATGGATCAGTTGATCCAAACACTATATCATCTATATAGATTTGAATAATCAGGATTTTATCTTCAGATACCTTTGTGAATGGTGTCTGGTCAACCTTACCTCTTGTAAATCCTTTTTCTGAGAGGAAATTGCTCAGTCTTTCATACCATGCTCGGGGTGCTTGTTTCAACCCATATAATGCCTTATCAAGTTTAGAGACATGATCAGGAAAATCAAGGTATTCAAAACCAGGGGGTTGTTTAACATAAACATCTTCTTTTATTTCTCCATTTAAGAAGGTAGATTTGACATCCATCTGCTTCAAAGTTATTCCTAGACTGCATGCAGTAGCTAAAATAATTCTAATGGCTTCTAGCCGAGCTACAGGGGCAAAGGATTCTTCAAAATCAATACCAAATTCTTGGTTGTACCCCTGAGCTACTAGTCTAGCCTTATTTCTAATGATGTTACCTTGCTCATCAGATTTATTTCTAAAAACCCATTTTGTGCCAATTATGTTGCCATGTGAGGGTTTAGGAACTAGATGCCAGACCTTGTTCCTATCAAATTGACTAAGTTCATCATGCATGACATTAATCCAGTGTTTATCCTTAAGGGCACTATCTATGTTTTTGGGTTCAATCTGAGATACCAGGGCAATTGAATTTAATTCATTTTCAATTCTTGAATGTGCTCTAGTTCTTATTGGTTGATTTACATCACCAATAATGTTCTCAAGGGGATGATCTCTAAGAAATTTAAGATTAATGACTTGATTACCTGAATTCTCATTTACCTCCCCCTGAGTAGTTGGAGCCTCTACTTTACCTTCCTCAGCAGATTCTTCATTTTGATTTTCATCATTCTTTAAAATTTCTCCATCACTTTTGTTCCTGCACAAATCAATATCAGACTTAGTTGCAGACTCATCAAAGACAACGTGAGGAGATTCTTCAATAGTGTTTGATTTGAGATTAAAAATTCTATAGGCTCTGGACTGATCTGAGTAACCTAGAAAAATTTTAGGTTCACTTTTTGGTTCAAATTTATCAAGGTCTCTTTTTGAATTAATATGAATAAAATATTTACTGCCAAAGACCTTGAAGTGGGCTACATAAGGCTTCTTACCTTTTAGAATCTCATAAGGAGTTAATTGAGTTTTGGGTCTTACCAGGGCTCTATTAATTATGTAACATGCTATGTTGATAGCCTCTGCCCAAAACCTCCTTGGTAAGTTACCTTCCACTAGCATGGTATGAGCCATCTCAACCATAGTTCGATTTCTCCTTTCCATCACTCCATTCTGCTCTGGAGTCCTTGGTGAGGAGAATCTGTGAGTGATGCCATTCACTCTGTAAAAGTCATCAAATTGTGAGTTAACAAACTCACCACCATGATCAGAAAGGATATTCAAGATGCTATAATCATTAGACTGTTTTATTTTATAAAAGAGCTCCTAAAATTCTTCAAAAGCTTCATTTTTGTGAGACAGGTAGAAAACCCATGTAAATCTAGAAAAATCATCAACAAGTACAAAACCATATCTTTTACCTGATAAACTAACAGATCTTGTGGGTCCAAATAGATTCATGTGAATTAGCTCATACGGTTTAGAAGACATGTTTTCTATTCTAGATTTGAAGGAATATCTAGTCTGTTTACATTGAGTGCATGCCTCAGAAATTTTATTGTCATTTTTGAATGATATTTCAGGAATCCCTTTTACTAACTTATGCTTATTCAGTTTGTAAAGCACACTGTAGCTGGCATGACCTAATCTATGATGTCACAGGAAGGCTAGGTCATCCTTATTTACACTAAGACAAAGATTAGTGTGTGCTACATCATCCAAATCTACCATATAGATGTTATTAATTCTCTTGCCAATGAATTTCACAGATTCTGAATTTGGTTCAAATATGGTGCATGCAAGAGAATCAAAAATAACTTTATGACTTTTATCACATAATTGACTAATGCTCAAAAGATTGTAAGCTAGACCTTCAACTAATAAAACTTCCTCAATGCAGGATGAAGAGCACTTACCAGCCATACCTGAGCCAATTATTTTACCCTTGGCATTACCTCCGAAAGTAACATGACCAGCATCTTTCTTTACCAAAGTAGAAAATTTAGCTTTGTCTCCGGTCATGTGCCTGGAACAGCCACTGTCCAGATACCATTTGTTGTGATTGGCTGCCAGGCATACCTGCAAGGGAATTAAGTTGAGTGATTTGGAACCCAGAGTTTCTTGGGTCCCAACAAAGAATTCATCTCATGCAAACAACAAACAAGATGTTTAGGTATCCACATTTGTTTTGGTGTCTTTCTGGGCATTGTGGATTTCATGCTTTTAAGATTAGTCTGCCTTTTCTTGCCACTTTCATTCTTTTGACCTTGTTTTTGAGGTGTGACATTTTATTTCCTTTTTAAATCATTTTTAAAATTTCTTTGTCAGCGTGTGGCCCAATAGATATTGGGAGTAGTAGGTGACCTGTAGACCTTGGACTGACTAGTCATGAAATAAGCATAGCCATAGGAATTTTGACTCCTGAAGTTATTATTCGTGGTCTGCCTGTAGGAGTTCCTAGGGTGAGACTACTGCCACTGATTGTGATGCATTGGGAAGTACTGCATGGGTCTCATGTAACTCTGACATTTCCAATTCATCTGATGATTTGTATTGTGAAATGCAGAATAAGTGGGTCCAGTCTTGTGGGGCATTGGACCAGTGGTGGTTCTACCCAGACCCGTCTGTGGAAGTATGGTAGATTTGGTCTTGGGTTTTGGTTGAATCTTAACTTTGGTGGTCTGACCACTACCCTAGCTTTTGGTCTTGGATGTAGAAGCATATGAACATGACTCACCAGCCACCCCTATCTTCCCTTTGCCTTTGTCCTTGGCGCTGGGCTTGATTGTCTTAATGTTTTTATTCTTATTCTCATCATGACTTCCACTTAAAGTCATTTTTATCAGGGGCTGAAATGTCCCCTTTTCAATCACAAAAGAGGTAGTTCTCACATCAAACCTTTTTTTATTTGTTGGGTTAAAACCCAATCCTTCCTTTCTGAAGTTACTTTTTGTCCCCAGGATGCATTCAGATTTTCAGTGCCTTGTGCCATGCCTTCAAGGGTATTTTGTTTATCTTTGTTTTCTTTTTCAAGATTTTCTTTTGTTTTCTTCAGCTCACTGTTTACACTACTAACATCATTGTATTTTTTAATGGCTATGTTTGTTTCAATCTGAAATTCATGAATCTTTATCTTGAGATCATCAAAGGTCTTTTCTAGATTCTCATTTTCAGCTTTCAAATCAATCAAAATAGTTTTATCATTCTCAATTTCACAAATAGAGTTTTTCATATTTAAATTCTCAACTTCTAGACATGCAAGTTTATCAGACAGGGTAGAATCATTGACTAAAGAATTTACTTTCTTTTTTAGCTGTCTGTTCTCCCTACGCATGTCTTCATACTTTTCAAGCAGTTCAGCATAAACATTTTCCCATTCAATTTGAGTAAAATTATCAAACGGGGAAGTTACCTCCTCGTCGCTTGTTGCCATCAGGAAAATCTTCTCATTTTTATCATCGTTAGAGGAGCTACTCTGAATTTCCTCTTTCTCATCACTTTAGGTGCTCACCATTGCTCTTCCCTTTTTGTTTTTCCACCTGGTCTGCTTTTCCTTGAGTTCAAGACAATCCGCCTTGAGGTGTCCTGCTTTCCTACAATTATAACAAACAATAGAGTCAAATTTCTTTGCAGGTTTTGATTTATGTTTGGGCTGTCTCTTTTCTGAGAAATAATTTCTTCTCATCTCTTTCCCTTCTTTCCTCAAGAATTTCTTAAACTTCCTGGTGAGCATAGCAAACTCATCAGCATCCTCCTCAGAACTCGTGCTGCTATACTCACTGGATGACCCTATGCTCGAATTAGCTTTAAGGGCAAGGGGTTTTCTTTTCTTCTCACTTTCATCAGTTTTCTTGAGGTTCAGCTCATACGTCATGAGAGAACCTATAAGTTCATCTACAGTTGTTTTGGTCAGGTCCCTAGACTCTTCAACGACGGTGGCCTTTGTGTGCCAAATGGGCGTCAAGGACCTCAGAATCTTTCTAACCAATTCATAATCACTGTAGACCTTTCCCAGACTTCTCAGACTATTGGTGATAACATTCAGACGAGCATACATATCTGAGATAGTCTCATCATGCTTCATCTTGAAAGCCTCACATTCAGAGACAAGCATATCCACTTTTGTCTCTCTGACCTGGGATGTGACGACCCAAGATCCGGATACCGGGAGGAGCCCGATACCATTCGAATCCTGGCCTACTGCCCACGAGCCGGGAGGGCTCAGAAGGGCTAAAAGGAGTGTGGAGGTACAAAGAAATAGAAAACAGAGTAGGATAATTTAATAATTAATAGAAATAAATAAATAACTACTAGAACAGAGTCCAGTCCAATAGAAAGTATAGTCTAAAGCAGTAAAACGTACCACATGCCAAGTGAACACTCGGCCCGGCGAGCTGGCAACTAAGAACCTCCAAACAGCACCCTCGAACCTCGAGGAAGAACCGCCGCACCTAAAACGCAGGGGTGAGCCTCCTGTCACTGGCTCAGTAGGGATCCCACAGAATCCCAACTGAGAACAACGGCAGTACGGAAAGCAGTAACTACAAGAACAACAGTAGCAGCAGGAACAGTAAACAAGGTGGCCAGTCAAAACTCGGCACTACAACTACTCCTACTGTACCGGTCAAGTAGAAAGAGAAATCTCGATCTCACAATCGGGAATCGGACCACACTAACATCACTCACTGAGGTAAAACCCACGGCAACCCCGCTGTAGAGGCCTGTCTCCCATGACGAGGCCAAACTGGACACGCTGTCAAAGGTGCAACCTCGACCACCTGGTCGCGGGCACCGCACAACAAGACGCAACCTCGGTAAAGCTACTAGCACCTTGGCCAATACCTCGAAAACACCGGTCGGTCCAGAAAACCTCGTCTCGCAGACGGGAAACAGAATCCGAAAATAGGAGAGTCACGTCTCACATGATAGGAGTACCTGCC
Organism: Amorphophallus konjac; assembly: GCA_022559845.1. NCBI lineage: Eukaryota > Viridiplantae > Streptophyta > Magnoliopsida > Alismatales > Araceae > Amorphophallus > Amorphophallus konjac. The sequence goes on from CM040118.1 coordinate 285,841,551, forward strand.
CACCAAAAGTAAGGCTGGATGCGTCCACTGACGGCTTAGACCACGCCTCAGGTGTCCCCCTCGACCCATGGTGGAACGTGGACACCGTACAAGTAACCACAGAACAAGTGACTAGCTGGGGTCACGCTCGTTAGCGCGGGTCCAACCGCCCCCAACCACGTGTGCACACACAGACCGTGCATCTCTGGTCAGGCCCTCTGACTAGTTTTCCCCTCAGCCGGACTTTGGCTGGTAGACGTGGGGACCGATGGAAACCAGTCTAAAACCGTCTCTCAGGGTAGCCTCGCCACCACTCCCTGGTGGGACCACTCGCGTGTCGGAAGGCTACGACTAGTGGGGAGTCACTGGTGTGACCACTCTCCAAGGAGAAATTTTGAGAACACGCACGCACCGTTTGCGAAAGTCGAGAAGAACTAAGTGGCATCGAGCCACTGGACTCTGGACAGTCCTTTAGACCTAACAAACGTAACGGTCCCTGAGTCACGAGACTCGAAGTCAAGACCATTGCACGCGACGGTACTAAGCCGTCAATCTGGCCTACTCCCTAGGTCTAAAACCACGAAGCGATGACTCACGAGGCCGACCGCAACTCACGGAAACCACGGTCGAAGAGAAACGGGACTACAACCCACTCAGTGCAGCCCAGAGCCTGGCGGTCCAACCTTGGGCCGCTACAGGCTCTAGCGGTCCAACTCTGGTCCGCTACAGGGACTCTGGCGGTCCACCCTTAGCCCGCCAGAAGATGAATCACACACGGCCTGGCGGTTCTACCTGTTGACATGTTTCCCCCCCCACACCTTTTTTGTATCCTTCCGATCCTTCTACTATATCAATACAAGAAACCAACGAAATGCAAATAGCAGGGGGGAAAGATGCAAACGTGTGTGGGTGATCGCCACCAAGGTGCCAAGTGCAAACAAGTATACCGTACCTTGGAAAGAGGGAGACACTCGCCTGAATCAGCACTGTAGAGATACGCGGCTCTGGTAGAACCGCCCTGAAGATGCGCGGCCTCTCGACTGACCGCTCAACAGTGCTGGGACGAACGCGGGACGAAGAGCGATGGACGATCGAACGGTTCAGGATCAGCCGCTGAAAGAAGATGAACGGCACAGATGAAACCGCCCTATTCCTTAGACGAATAGAATGCGACCGCTCGATGGCACCAGCTTCCAAGACGTGGGATCTCAGCCTCCACCCTTTTTGGCCGGCCAGAACGGATGGGTCTCGTGTTAGGATATTGCTGACCTGCGAAACAAAGTGTAGAACACACAAAGAAACCCAAGATCAATATTGTGAGGTGTAGAAACTATAAAGGAATACGAGAAATAAACTAACCAACATGAAATGGGGATACCTGGGAGTTTTTAAACCCCTAGGGGGCATCAAAAGATGGGAGGGTGTGTGTAATGGAATGCGATGACAAAAACGTAGACAGAGAACGAAGGAAATGATGCATGCAATGACAAAAGGACGGTGGGACTATTAGAACAAAGACTCAGAAACACTGAGTACTCCCTGAACCGAAGGCCTGAACGGACGTAGAAGGCCTCCCTCTCTGACTGTAGGTCATTTGAAAATTCGGCAGAGCTACGCCGTGACCTTGAAATCTCGCCCCTTTCAAAGCTTAGCCTTAGGGTCTATTTATAGAGCCTCAAAAGTCAGCCCCGAAATTAGGGTTTCTAGTGAAAATCAGCTCGAGATATCAACAAAAAATCCATAGATAATAAAATTATCTTCCAATCAGTTCAAACGGCACCTCATTTGTTGGAGTATCCGCAGGGAAATGGGTGGAACAAATCAAGGATGAAACCAAGGGTGGAGAGAGAAAAACCCTTAAATTCTTCAGAGATCGGACCACTGAGCGGTCGTGCGATAGACAGCACCGTCCATTGCGCGGCTTATTATCAGACTGTTCAAACCTATCGGTGGAAATTAAATAAATAAGAAATATTATCCAAATATCCATCGAACTGACCGACCATTTCGTCGTTGGACTCTCATGGATTGGACGGTCTACTTCAGACTACTCAGTTCATGGGGAGGTCCAATACGGACCGCGCATAGCTTATCGGTGATAAATCCAATAAGACTAGATAAATAGATAATTATCTGAGAAACTAACGAACCTGGGACTCTGGGTATTGGACGGCCAATTTCATACCGTTCAGTTACATTGGATGGCTACAAACGGACCGTTCAAAAGCTTGTCGGTGGAAATTCAGAAAATCACCTAAACATCAGATAAATAGACAAACGGTTCACCATCAACCGCTTATTTACTGAATGGTCAAGCGATAGACTGTGCAAATGTTGGATGCTTGAAAATTCATGAAATGTGGTAAATCAAGCAAAATCAAGGCCCATTAAGCCCTGAATTGAAGTAGACCGAGTCAGGGAGGGAGGCACCCATAAAATAGGCCCAATAAGCTGCCTGGAAATAACTCAATGAGCAACGGACAACTCGAGGCATCAATAAATGGTGGTAAGAGAAATGACTCAACTTATCGGCAAAAAACGGGTGTCAACAGATGCCCCTCCTTAACGTCCACTTTGTAGGGGAGTGAGCAGAGGTGAAGCAAAAGTGAAATGGAATATGGAGATGAAGCGAAAACGAAGTGGAGCGGACTGAAAAGTGGGCGTTAAGGTAAAACGACACCCGTTTTCCTAACGAGCGATAGGAATCCTCCAAAAATCTCCAAACCATTCACAAGGAATAATCAGACTAAAAGTGACACCAATTTGGAGGAACTAACTAAGATGTGACACCATCTTGGGGTGATAATCACGGGACCGATTGACCTTGGACCTACAATTGTAAACAAACAACTTGAGCAGCGGACTTACTCTAGCGCGCTTACTCTCGTGGCGCACACTAGTGCCCGTGGCGGCTTAGCGATGACGGAGAGGGTCCGAAGTGGGACTTTGATGCTCCAAAGGTTCGCAAGCTTGGGGAGGACCCTAAATGGGCCAGGGGTGCCCAATTCACGGGTGGCCGATACGCCAAGGGCGTGGGTTAAGTGGTTGCTCTCACAACTCGACTTCGGTGGTCACTCACGTTAATAGCAATTTGGGCCGAGCTCTTACTCTCCGTCCGACGGCACTTAGGAGCAATACTAAACAAGCAAAATGTGAACCAGTAAAGAGGCATCTAGATCCTAACCTGATCGGCGTGAATACGCCGATCCCGGCTGGAGACGGGGGCGAGCGGGGAGGCGTGGGACGCACCCGCACGCCGCGTCGGTGTCGCTTTAACCTAAAAATTGAAATGATACACCACTACGCCTCTCGCAGGAGGGGGGATCTCGGGGAGGGGATTTATTGAAATTACATCCAAAACTACCTCCACGCAGTGATGAGGACATCACCAACACTTTCATATGATCAAGGATCCCGATGCTCGCCACCTATGCTACATCTTGTTCACCACTTTATTTCGAGTCATATGATGTAATTTTTATTTTATTAACATGTACTTTTCCTTTTATTTGAGTCCAATACCTAGGTTAGATAGCTATTCACCTAAGTCTTAAGTCATTATGTGTGTTATTGGGCCCAATTATATGGGCTAGGCCCAGGGGCGCCCCCTTCCCTTTGGTTTAGTGTTAGAAGTCCAAAAGTTAGGGACCTAAGTTAAATTGTGGGATTCCTATAAATAGGACCCCAATCCCTCATTTGTGAGGTAATGAAGTATTGATAAAAGTTTGCCAAAGCATTTGTGCATCTCTCTCTCTCTCTCTAGCTCTCTCTCTCTCTCTCTCTCTCTCTCTAAAGGGGGCGAACCCCTCTCTCTCTCCTCCCCTCTCTCTCCAAATTTTGAAATTCACTCTCTCTCCTCCCTATTCACCTCTAATTAAGACCCCTCCCCCTTCCCCATACCTCCCATTTAATCCCCCTCCAACCCCTAGGTGGAAGCCCCTTCTCCTAGGCACCTCTCCCTCCTCCCAAGCAACCTTTCCCCTTCCCCATACAACCCTTCATTTTCCCAAGAGAGAATCCCCTCTCCCAAGTAACCTTTCCCCTCCCCAAGGCAACTCCTGCCCTTCCCAAGGCCACATTAACCAACCCCACATTAAACTCAGTTCAAATTTCCCTCTCTCTCCAAGCCACTAGCGCCCCCCTCTCTCTCTCTCACCCTCCACCCTTGGCCGCAACCCCCTCCCCCTCCACCTACTAGCTGCGACCCAGCCCTCTTCTCCAGCCTCTCCACCACCTCTATCCACCTCCATCCAAGCCCCACAGCCATTAGCCCTCACCCCATTGCAGCCCCTTCACCCCTCCCACCACTATCAACTTCATTCACCAACCTACTCTATCCAGTTCGCAGGCAGCAGAAGAAGCTCCACTTGCAGAGATTGCCCCGGTGCTGTCCGACATCATCTAGAGGTGCACCATACATTGCCGGAAACGTCTTCCAGTCTTCTTCGCAAGCGAGGTGGAATCGTCTCATTACGACTTCCCTATAGATCGTGGTGCCCATTCTCATCCGACTGCGCAACCGGGACCAGAACCTGGACCAGAGCTGCAGTGCAGGAGCTACCACGGCCACACCTCACAACTTATGAAGGCGCCACATGGCCGAGAGCTGCTACTACAAGGCATCTACCATCACCAATAAGCAGCATCCTGTTCGGCATCAGGAAGAGCAGTTTCCAATTTTTCTCTCCCAGGTGCGCAGAACAGGCCATCAAGGTCTTGTCCTGATCCCCCCTCACTCAACGGACCTCTCCTCACCACCCCGACGTCGTCTGGTGCCCATCTTAGTTTCTGCTCGGAGAAGACTCGTCCACGGTCGTCCTCGACTTGGTCCTACCACGTTTGGACTTCGGGAGCTGCCGTGGAGACTTCATCCATCTGCTGCTACACCCAGGGAGCAGTCCGAGTCTGATCGCAGGGACCCTGTTCCAGAGCCCGTCCCGGCCGGTGTCGACTTCGGAAGCGCCAACAAAAATTCAAAGACGTACCTGGGTCTGTCAGTGACGTTTTGGCACCAGTCTCGTCGAATTCTGAGTTCGGAGGAGTGCATGGCGGCTACCACTCCGACCCCCTGTTCTGCTGTTCCAGACCGGGACAGAATTGGCAAGGTGCTACATCGGCGTGATCCACGCTAATCTCCCCTCCCCGCCTGGCCGGCTTAGCGCCCCTCCCTGCGTGGAGGTAGTGTTTGCTTGTACCCAACTCTTCCCACCCCAAGTTCCCCCTCCTGCGTGAGGAGTAGTGCATGTATTAGCAGGTCATCGGCCGAAGCTTCATCGGCGCGGCGTGCGGGTAACCCACGCTTCCCCGCTCGCCCTCGTCTCCGGCTGGGATCGGCGTCTTCACGCCGATCAGGTGAGCTCCTAGTTGCGCTCCTCTTGGTTAGCACTTCTTGCTTAACTAGTATTGCTTCTTAGTTCCGTCGGTGGCGAGGGAGTGCCCGATCCAAAATCAATCAAATCGAATGTCCACCGCGGGGTGAGTTGTGAGAGAGCCACTACATCCCATGCCCTTAGCGTGCTGGCCGCCCACGGAATTGGGCATCCTAGGCCCTTAGGGGTTCATCCCAAGCTAGTCAAATCCCTGGAAAGGCGAGGTCCATCCTCGGACCCTCACCACGATCGCCGGTCCACCTACGGACCCGGGTGTGCGCGACGCGGGTGAATCCGCTTGAGGGGGTCCGTCGTTCGGTTCGATTGCTTGCAAATTTAAGTCCGAGGGGTCCTGTCACATCACGCAGGGAGGGGCCTTCAGCCGGTCAAGCGGGGTGGGGAAAACCTGAGCTAAACGCAAAGAACGGAAGTCGGTACCGAATCTGCCACCCTCTATGCTTCTGGACAGACACTTGCTTATCTGGACGCTGTGATCACTCCGGATTTTTGTTGAGGATGAAACCAGTGGGAAATTCTTCATGATTTGATCAGGATGAAGCCAGAATTTTACTAATTTCCTTGATCACCGGCGTTGGTCGGGGCAGAGACACGAACAGGAGCTCAGGTCGCTGGTCCAGACTGTCACAGTACTTCAGCAGCTGGAAGACGATGGTGCCACGGGTGCTCTGAAGCTCCAATTCAAGCGTAGCTGGTACCCATGGATTTGTTGTCGAGTGCTCTTCGAAACGCAAGCAACGGGGTCGCCAGGTGATGTCGGGGTGGACCGGTAGAACTCAAACAAAGAGGGGGGATCGGAACAGACTGACAGGAAATAGAATCGAACATTTGGAGGAAGAAATTGATAACTCTTGATTATGGGCACCAACTGGAGTTCCGCTTCTTGATTCTGAAAGTAGACAGGTAGAAGAAGATCTTTACAGATGAACTTTTGTCCAGATTCCCACTAGGATCACCGTGGTTGAGCTTCCAATCACGTTCTGGTTCCCGGCCAGAGAAACTTTGCGCAGTCGAGGAAGAGATGCTCTCCCGGGCAGCACGGTTGTCGGACGATGACGAAACCACCTCCGTAGCGAAGAAGACAGGCAGACGCTTCTGTGGGTACCTCTTGGGCCTTCCGATTTGCTGGGATGTGGTCGGAGTCACCGCTACAAGCCGGTGGTTCTCTGCAGGTCGCCAGCTGCAACCAGGTTCACCGAAGTAGCTTCCAATTGGCCTTGAGTTGAGAAGTCGATGATGATGAATGATGAAGGGGTGAGGATGAGTGGTGGGGGGGATTGTGGGGGAGGTGTGGAAGGTATCTAGGGGTGGTGGAGGGGCTGGTGAAGGGGAAGGGCGTAGGGGTTGCAGGGTTAGTCAAGGTGGGTGAGGGTGAAGGGAGGTGGAAGCTCTTGGTAGAGAGAATGGAGGGGTGGAGAGGGGGGGCGACCTTGGTTGGATGGGAGGGAAGGGGAGGGCGACCTAGGGTGATTAGGGGGTGGGGGAGATGAAAGGGCACAGCCCAAAGGGAGGGAATTTCAAATTTGGGGTCTTGGGAGAAGCTCCTTTTAACCTTGGGAGAGGGAGGGGTGCTTGGGGAAGGGAATTGGGTAGGTGGTAGTTGGAGGGTGGAATAGTGATTGGGGGAGCTACCTTGGGGGCTAGGGTGGAGTTATTGGGGTGGTGGGTGGTTGGGAGGGTTATTGAATGAGGGAAGGGGGGAAGAGAGAGAGGGGGCGCCCTCCTCCTTGTAATGAGAGAGAAGAGAGAGAAGTGAGAATGAGAGAGAAGGGGAATCCACCCCAATAGAGAGAGAGAGAGAGAGAAGTGGAGAATCCTCTCCAATAACACACTAGTTTACTCAATTTTTTTGATTGATCATAAAGAGTTGTTACAAATGAGAGAGGGGAGGGACTATTTATAGACTCCATACTTTTCCTAAGACCAAAGTAGCCCTGACAAACCCTCAATTGACTAGCATGTCCCAAGGGGGGGCGCCCCTGGGCCTAGCCTTAAGAATTGGGCCCATTAACCTACCTAATCAACATAATGACTGAGGACTTAGGTAATTGACCCTTAAACCTAGGTACCTGACTCAAATAAAGAGAAAATTACATAATTATGACTCAAAGAAAATATAAAAATTACATGACTAGACTCAAAAGCACATGATGAACATTTTGGCGCATGCCGACAATCCAACTGAGCCTTGAAAAAAGTGGAGGGGCAAGGGATGCCCCCATCATACCCCCGGGGTGGGGAGAACTCGATCCCATCGAGTATGGGTCCACCGTGAAAGAAGTACACCAAATGCAGCTCTGGGCGAGCCACGATCTCCAAACTCAACCCTCATCCATAGCCAGGGAATGGCGCTTCAGCTTTTCAAAGTGGCTCGGACATACCCTCATGCTGGCGATGAGATCTTGCTTGCCTAGTATTGCCGCCGTGTGCTCATGTCGTGCTCTCAGGCTAATTTGTGATGGCACTCCGAGGGTGTCTCTCGCAAGGATAAGTGTAAGCTCAAGGCACTCACTAGGATCTACCGCGGTGCCCTTAGAGGGTGCCGGATCCGCCACGTGGGAAGTGGGGTGAATCCCAAAACCCATAGGTAAGTCCAACCCGTAAGTCGGGTTGCCAAAGCCACTCGAAACTTGGCAAGGTCCAAGTCCTGGTGCCCTCAAATTGGAGGTGACCCTACAGTAGAGCCACTCCAAAGTCATCATCGCCAAGTTGCCAACTTGGAATTCCAAGTGGCGCTCATGAGTTTTTGCCCGCTTCTTATGAATCTCATCGCTTGTTGCTTGATACTTGCTTATATGTCATGCATAATGATGCGGTGTGAGTGGGCAATGCATGGTATGCAAAGGTGGTCCAAGACAACCACATATAGACCTATCGTGCATTGATGTTATGAAGACATTGAATGATTTGGGAGGATTGGGGCATCCATAGGTGTCCCTCTTATGAGTGAGTGTGATGAATGTTGGAGGACCCGGACACCCATGTAGGCTCCTAGCATACATAAGACCAATGGTGAATTGGGGAGGACCGTTACACCCAAATAGGGACCACTCATGCTTCCTACTTGACATGTGGGTGATGTGAATGAATGGACCCGACTTTCTAATCATGCCAAGTGATGTGTTGTGCCAAGACTTATGCACTCCTATCCTAGAGATGACTTCCTTGTGCATGGGTGTGGGGTGGCCCTTGAGATTCCACTCGTATGGATCAAAGGGATCTAAGAAGGGAGACATCATGGAGTGGGACAATTCATCAATCCCAAGGTGTATGTTGCCTAAGGTCAATGCTCCCATGGTGTAACCCGATTCTAGGAAGGGAGGGATTTGGTTCAACATGGGCGGCAAGGGTAGGGTAAGGTAGGTGGTGAATAAGGTGAGTGGGTTACATGGAGATCTAGGTTCCCATAGGAAACGGTCGAAGGGATCGTGGTAAGGGTCACCTAGATAGGGGTACTCCATGTCCTCAAGGTCCTTATATGGTGGTGAGTCGCCCTCTTCTAGTGAAATGGTTAGGCTGGTGTATGGGGTGGGTTGGTCGGTCAAGGTTCTAGGAATCACAATGGTAGGGGAGTGGACCGAGATGGGCTCTTCCACTATGAGGAGAAGGAAAAGGAGGTCGCTAGTGTAGCAACCAATAGTGCAAATCGAGGTGATAGACCCAACGCATGGATGGATGAGGTCAAGGCTCTTGGGTCGGTCCGCCCCTAGGGTCAACAAATAAGTCAAGTCTAATTGCCATTCTAGACCTTTGAGGAGATCATCCCAACCCTCTACCTCGTAGTAGGATTGGATCGTGGTGTGAAAGGAGGGGAGGGCCACAATTTGGGATTGATGTCTCATGGGTGAGAGGTGTGGGGGTGAACTAAGGATGGTGGGGTCTTGCTTGAGCCATTAGAGTATGGACTCATTCACGGTGAGGGTGCGTGGCTCTTGAGGATCCGGACTAGGAGAGGTGGGTGGAAGTGGAGGTTCTTGGATTTCCTTTATGGTGGGTTGTGGATCTAGACTAGCATCCCTTTCCATGTGGGTGGGTGTGTGGGTTTCAACTTCTAATGATAATGGGTTGGGTAGGTCTAATGCGGGGGAATTGGTGATAGCCGGTGCATGGTGCACAATAGGTGGTGAACAAGTATGGGCTTGGGTTGGGATTGGTAAGGGAAGTAGTGGAGGTCTAGGTTGGGGTGGGGTTGGGGTAGGAAGAGGAAGATGGGTGGGTTGAGGGGTTTTGGGAAGATTATCCTTGGGAGGAGCATCCTTGTTGGGGAACGATGGCGGTGTAATGGTGGTCGGGGTGGGAGATGTTTCAACCACTAGGGACATAGGAAGATGTTTCCTTGTGGGGCATTGTCCAGCGATGTGCCCCAATTGGTGGCACCTATAACATTCAACTAGCACTTACCCAGGGTTATTTCACTCACTTCTATCTCCATTGGGCTCTTTCCCTTTTGAGAAGGGGTGAGGCGAGGGGTGGCGGAGGGGACCAATGGGGCTTGAGTGGTGTGGGTTGTGAGATGGGATTTTGGTTGGGTTATGGGGAATTGAGGAATTGGAGCCTTGGGTTGGCCGGGTGTGGATGAGGGAGTTGAATGGCTCCTTGGGCTTTGGTGATTCGGGTAGGAAGGGGACACATATTTTGCCCTAAGTTGCTCCTTCATGTCCTCCCAAGTGGTGATGGGAGTTTCCCTTCTAAGTATCCTTAACCCGACAATTTGCAACCAATGAGTTTCTGCGCGTTTGGTAAGTTGCATTTTGGCAACCCATGCCTTTTCATCCTCGGACATGGGATACCAAGTGAAGTATTGGTCCATTGTAGCTTCCCAATCTAAATATTTTCTAGGAGAGGTTCCATCAAAGGTGGGAAGTGGGAGAGGGACCATTCTATCGTCCACCCTCGGGGAGGGCCCATTGTCACCTAATTGGGTAAGTTGACCTTTTATTCTATCTAGGCGATTAAAGGCATTAGTCATGGCTCCCATGAGGTATTCGACATGGCCGTGGAGGTCATGTGTGTGGGTGGTGGGTTTCTTTTGGGGTTTTGGACTCATAGAGAGGGGCGATGCACAAGGTCGGTATGAGGCGGTCATACTAGTGGATAAGAGTGATGCACTAGGAGACTCTAAATGCATATGCATACCCTAGGACCAACTTGATAGAGACAAGTTGTGAACTTGCTCTGATACCACTTGATGTGACACCATCTTGGGGTGATAATCACGGGACCGAATGACCTTGGACCTACAATTGTAAACAAACAACTTGAGCAACGGACTTACTCTAGCGCGCTTACTCTCGTGGCGCACACTAGTGCCGTGGCGGCTTAGCGATGACGGAGAGGGTCCGAAGTGGGACTTTGATGCTCCAAAGGTTGGCAAGCTTGGGGAGGACCCTAAATGAGCTAGGGATGCCCAATTCACGGGTGGCCGATAGGCTAAGGGCGTGGGTTAAGTGGTTTCTCTCACAACTCGCCCGCGGTGGTCACTCACGTTAATAGCAATTTGGGCCGAGCTCTTACTCTCCGTCCAACGGCACTTAGGAGCAATACTAAACAAGAAAAAATGTGAACCAGTAAAGGGGCAGCCAGATGCTCACCTGATCGGAGTGAATACGCCGATCCCGACCGGAGACGAGGGCGAGCGGGGAGGAGTGGGATGCACCCGCACGCCGCGTCGGTGTCACTTTAACCTGAAAATTGAAATGATACACCACTACGCCTCTCGCAGGAGGGGGGATCTAGGGGAGGGGATTTATTGAAATTACATCCAAAACTACCTCCACGCAGGGAGGGGCCTTCAGCCGGCCAAGTGGGGTGGGGAAAAACTGAGCTAAACGCAAAGAACGGAAGTCGGTGCCGAATCTGCCACCCTCTGCGCTTCTAGATAGACACTAGCTTATCTGGACGCTATGATCACTCTGGATTTTTCTTGAGGATGAAGCCAGTGGAAAACTCTTCGTGATTTGATCAGGATGAAGCCAGAATTTTACTGATTTCCCTGATCGCCGGCGCTGTTCGGGGCAGAGACACGAACAGGAGCTCAGGTTGCCGGTCCAGACTGTCACAGTACTTCAGCAGCTGGAAGACGATGGTGCCACGGGTGCTCTGAAGCTCCAATTCTAGCGTAGCTTGTACCCATGGATTTGTTGTCGAGTCCTCTTCGAAACGCAAGCAACGGGGTCACCAGGTGATGTCGGGGTGGACCGGTAGAACTCGAACAAGGAGGGGGGATCGGAACAGACTGACAGGAAACAGAATCAAACACCTGGAGGAAGAAATTGATAACTCTTGATTATGGGCACCAACTGGAGTTCCGCTTCTTGATTCTGAAAGTAGACAGGTAGAAGAAAATCTTTGCAGAAGAACTTTCATCCAGATTCCTACTAGGATCGTCGTGGTTGAGCTTCCAATCACGTTCTGGTTCCCGGCCATAGAAACTTTGCGCCGTCGAGGAAGAGATGCTCTCCCGGGCAGCACGGTTCTCGGACGATGACGAAACCACCTCCGTAGCGAAGAAGACAGGCAGACGCTTCCGTGGGTACCTCTTGGGCCTTCTGATTTGCTGGGATGTGGTCGGAGTCACCGCTACAAGCCGGTGGTTCTCTGCAGGTCGCCAGCTGCAACCAGGTTCACCGAAGTAGCTTCCAATTGGCCTTGAGTTGAGAAGTCGATGATGACGAATGATGAAGGGGTGAGGATGAGTGGTGGGGGGGGATTGTGGGGGAGGTGTGGAAGGTATCTAGGGGTGGTGGAGGGGCTGGTGAAGGGGAAGGGCGTAGGGGTTGCAGGGTTAGTCAAGGTGGGTGAGGGTGAAGGGAGGTGGAAGCTCTTGGTAGAGAGAATGGAGGGGTGGAGAGGGGGGGCGACCTTGGTTGGATGGGAGGGAAGGGGAGGGCGACCTAGGGTGATTACGGGGTGGGGGAGATGAAAGGGCACAGCCCAAAGGGAGAGAATTTCAAATTTGGGGTCTTGGGAGAAGCTCCTTTCAACCTTGGGAGAGGGAGGGGTGCTTGGGGAAGGGAATTGGGTAGGTGGTAGTTAGAGGGTGGAGTAGTGATTGGGGGAGCTACCTTGGGGGCTGTGGTGGAGTTATTGGGGTGGTGGGTGGTTGGGAGGGTTATTGAATGAGGGAAGGGGGGAAGAGAGAGAGGGAGGCGCCCTCCTCCTTGTAGAGAGAGAGAAGAGAGAGAAGTGAGAATGAGAGAGAAGGGGAATCCACCCCAATAGAGAGAGAGAGAAGTGGATAATCCTCTCCAATAACACACTTGTTTACTCAATTTTTTTGATTGATCATAAAGGGTTGTTACAAATGAGAGAGGGGAGGGACTATTTATAGACTCCATACTTTTCCTAAGACCAAAGTAGCCCTGACAAACCCTCAATTGACTAGCATGTCCCAAGGGGGGGCGCCCCTGGGCCTAGCCTAAAGAATTGGGCCCATTAACCTACCTAATCAACATAATGACTGAGGACTTAGGTAATTGACCCTTAAACCTAGGTACCTGACTCAAATAAAGAGAAAATTACATAATTATGACTCAAAGAAAATATAAAAATTACATGACTAGACTCAAAAGCACATGATGAACATATTGGCGCATGCCGACGATCCAACTGTGCCTTGAAAAAAGTGGAGGGGCAAGGGATGCCCCCATCAATAAAAGGAAACACACGATCATCCTCATGGGGGACACAATCCCTCGGACCAATGAGGAGGCCGGAATAAGCAGCAAAAAATAAAGAAACAGACTAAAACTCCAGACGGGGACCTCTTAATCAACCAAACCAAATGAACAAACCAGAGAGAACCTTCTAACTCTGAATGGAATTGTTCCTCTTACTCAAACATTGAACGCACAGCTATCCATCACTGGTGGGACATTAGCAGGCAAACATGGGTCATGGATGCTCAAAATATGCGTATGATGCATGCTGGGCTAAAATAAAAGAAATCATTAAAATAAATATAAATAAAGGATAAAATAGAAAATACTCGAGAATAATATTGCTAGACTGGGAGAATCATAGTCAAGACACCATCCGCAACCACGGCATGCAGGATAGAACCATCCTCCCCAAATTTTCCCAACCTAACGGCCTATCCGATGATTAAACATGCGAACCTTGATCATCATTATTTTTGTTAAAGGGGAACATCAGATCCTGGAACACGTAGATAACCAACTGGTTCTCGAGATAATATAGCATAGTACCGTATAGTAATGCAGTAAGGGATATAGGGATAGAAGGCCATACCTGACTTACCTATGCAGGTGAAACGGCAACCTGAAGTGATGCTCCAAAGAATTCATGAACAGGATTTGCAATATCTATCGTCGAGTCAAATTTATCAGTGAGTCACATAACGCAGCATAAAAGGGGCTCAACATCATCATTTAGGCACGTGAACGGTCCACAATAGGCCGCTCAGAACATGGAACAGTTCATTTAGGGCCGTGCAAGCATAAGCGATTTGAACATGAATGCATGTCTACGCGGTCCATATGTAGACCGTGCAATAAAATGAACGGCGAGAGTCTAGCCGCTCAATGCAAAGTACCGTTAGTGGTTAAACGATCATAATAAAACTGCCCAGATGCTGAACGGTCTATCGATAGACTGCGCAATACCCGCGATGTTTAAAAAACAAAACCTTTCATCTCCCTCCCTCCCTACCATAACCGACGGCGGAGACCCCCCCCACTCTCACCATCTTCACCACCGGAGCCTCCACTTCTGCTATTCTCCTCATCCTCTTCCCCACCCCTCTCTCCACTCTCTCCCACCCCTTCATGTGATCCAAGCACCAGGCTCTCCACCGGAGGATGGCTCGTGAAGACTCATCCGTACCGCCGCCGGCGTCCACCACGGAGGCGACACCGTAGAACCCGCCGGCATCGGAGAAGCCTGTGGAGGAGACCCCATGACCCGCGACCGAGGGCGAGATGGCCGTGGTGGCGAGCAAAGCCACCGAGGAGGAGCGAGCACTGTCGGAGGCGGCGGGGCCCGTAACGGAGAAGCCAGCCAAGAGGGCCTTGTCATCCGAGGTAGGTGCTTTAAACCCTCCCCCATTTCCATTTTTAGTATTTGCATGCTAGTTCTAGGGGTAGAATGGGGCATAGGTCCCCTCAGGAGCCAGTTTGGGGGCCATGGAGACCCTCACCGCCGGCGGAGAGGGCTTGCACGTCGTCGGGAACGACGGTAATGACGCGGTTTAACAGTGACCACACAAACGAACCACACGGTTCATATAGAACCGTTCAACAAGACATGGCCCATGGGTGGCCGTTCAAAAGAAGCCAAGCCGACATCATAACACGGTCCGAAGAGGGCCGTTCACTAGCAGGGTGGTCCACATTGGACCTTTCAGAAGGTGAAACGCTCGAAACGGAATGGTCTCCACCAGACCATGGACTTAGGACAGACGACTATGATCCGTTCAAAAACTGAAACAATTAGGAATAGAACAGTTTGAATATGACCGTTGAAAACAACACGGTTTGTCGACAGACCGTGCAAACCCAGATGATTAGGCACCTGCAAGGAAAGGAACACGGTTAGGTAGGGACCGTGTGATTACCGAACGGCCAGAAATGGTCCGTTCCAGGGCAAACCCTAGATAGTGGAACGGTCCTCAAAGGGCCTCCCAGATAGCAGAACGGTTCAGGGGGAACCGTGGGACTTATTGAGATAGTTGGAATCCAACCGTTGGATGGGGGAATGGCCCAAGGGTGACCGCTTGGTGAGCAGAGAGTGAATTACCATAAACTAAAATGCAATTATCCTAAATGTATGCAGGGGAAGCGTAGGACCCGGGTCTCATGGCTGCAGGTTCGGGCGGTGTACTGCGCACTGCCCGACTTCTAGCGCGAGAGGCTGAGAGTCATGGGATTCTCAGAGTTCCTAAGCATGGAGGTGAGTCAGTTTGACATACCGCTACTTTATGCTCTGCACGACCACTGGGACCCAGTGAGTCACACGTTTCTCTTTCCATGGGAACACATGGTCCCCGCGCTTAAGGACGTGGCCCGACTTACTAGCCTACGCGTGCATGGTTCTCCGGTCAGCGGGATCACATATCTCGACTACCGGGAGATGGCCCAGGAGCTCCTGGGACTAGGCTTGCTGCACCCCGAGCGGCAGTCCACCACCCTGACTCGGGCAGCACTTCAGGACAGCCTAGGACTTCGGCGAGCGGGGATTACGATAGGAGAGCTGCCCGAGTAGCTCCTTGAGAGACTCGTGGACCGAGCCAGACCATGAGTTGCAGCGGAGGTGGGACTGGAGGCAGACCGAGTACTGCGGAGGTTTCTGACACTGCTGTTCGGTTGACTTCTTTTTACAACGCGAGGGGACGTCATCAGCTGCCGCTTCTTACCGCTGCTCGAGGACCTAGCACACGTCGGCGACTACGCATGGGGGGTTGCGGTTCTTGCCTTCCTCTTTGACACTCTGAGCTCGACGAGTAGGCAGACCATGCTCGGCGGGTTCTCACCTCTTCTCCAGGTACAACTCTGACCTCTAGATTTGATTATGCAACACTCATATGTGTCCTATATGCTGACGTGTAATGCAATGAAGGTGTGGGCCTATGTGCACTTGCGTGGGCTTGGGCGAGGCGAGGAGACTCACCCAGACCGACTTCCAATTGCCAGGAGGTGGACTGCACCTCGGGAGACTGGAGGCCTTCGAAGACAGGTCCAAGAGCTCCATGACGACATGGACACTCTACCATACACCTCGGTACGACTCTAAACCTAAACCCTTTAATTAGATGCAGTGCTATATGCTTGTGATACTGATGTGACTCTTCTTACTTGAGAGGTACGGTGGACACCCTATGCAGAGGAGATGCATGAGGGCCAGCCCTGGGTAGCGAGAGCCCTTGCCTTCTCGAGACGTTATGTGTGGCTTCACTGCATGAATGTAGTGGAGCCACTCTACTTCAGATTGGTGATGAGGACGACTAGCGTCCACCAGCCAACCGCAGAGTTCCCGACGCCGGAAAAGCTGGGGGAGCGCGTGGGGCGACACCCACGGGGCGCAGCGACCGTGCTCGACTGGAGAGAGCGAGCTGCTGAGCAGATCGCCGACTGGGCAGCACGCGGGCGGGTGGTGACCGCCCGGGCGGAGAGTGACGTGGCGTACTACACGGAGTACGCCAGGCACTACCGAGACCAGGTGTTCCATGGTGCCCGCCGACCGGTACGACTTCTAAACCTTAATGCCTTTTTATTATGCTTTCTATATGCCTATGCACTGATGTCTGAACTTCTAAATGCAGATCGACCCCGAGGGACGGATTGCAGAGTTGCAGGGGCTCCTCCACGCGACGATCCGCGAGCGCGACGAGGCCCGCCAGGCCCTGACCCTACTGGTGAGTTTTCTAAACCCTAAACTCTTAATTATGCAAGTGCTTATGATTATGATTATGATTATGCATGTGACTGACCTGAAGTTTTGGATGCAGCGCGCCGAGGGGGCCCAACGACAGGGGGCCAACGCTCCTTCCTCTTTCTCCCAGACCCTAGCTGACCGATCTGAGCGGGATGCTGAGTTTACACGGATGGTGGCTCGAGCCGAGGCAGCTGAGGCCACACTCGCTGAGAGGGTACCCAACCACTGCACTTTTCCTTTAAAGCTTATGCTTATGATTATGAAATGCAATTGACTGACCATGAACTATGTATGGAGATGACTGAGCTGACCGCGTCACTGGGCGAGACCGCTCGACTGCGGGAGGACGCAGAGCGGTTCCGTGCCGAGGCTACCACCTTACGAGCAGACGTGGTAGAGGCTTCGCGCCTCTATGTAGAGATGGAGCGCTCATGTGCCGGGACAGTGGAGACGGAGCTTCTTAGAGTGCGGGCGACAGAGGCAGACCTCTACCGAGCTGAGGTTTCTTGTCTCCAGGAGGAGATGACGCGGAGCCGACCAGCAGATGCGATCGAGATGGCGCTCCTTCACGTAGAGTTAGAGCGCCTCCGAGCTGGAGTCGTGGAGGGGGAGCGTTACCGGGCGGAGGCGTTAGAGCTAAGGGGGGAGCTGCGGGCATACAAGGAGATGAGCCAGCGATCAGAGCGCAGTAGCACTCTGAGCGGCAGCACCGATGGTACCCACGGTTCCGTTAGGAGCTATTTCACGAGTTCCTTCGGCCACCGGAGGAACGAGGATATGGAGCGGCGCCGGCGACGTCGCAACGAGGCGACCTCAGCAATGCCTCTACCAAAGAGGCATGAGGGAGGCGGAGACAACGACGGGGGCCAGGGAGAGGGACCGGCCTGACTCTTGTACTAGGGGCACGACTTTTGTACATGATATGATATGATAGTGATATGTTATGTTGTTTTTGATTTTTATGGCTAAATGTATGGATGTGAAAATGAATGCAAATGATTGACACTAACTAACTAACTACGATTACTAACTCGACGCGAGTGAGACGGACACGTGCGAGAGAGGCGATATGAGTGAACAAGTGAGAAAGAGAGAGAGAGGGACGATAGAGTGAGCGGGAGAGACTACTCTGAGTGGGAGAGAGGGACGTCAAACTTGACTGAGAGAGAGAGACGCCAAATAAATTGAGTGAGAAAGAGAGACGTCAAACAAAATGAGTTACAACGAGGGACGCCAAACTATGAGTGAGAAAGAGGGACGCCAAACAAATGAGTGAGAAAGAGGGACGCCAAACAAATGAGTGAGAAAGATGGATACGACCACAGTCTGAGCGATACAGGTGCAAACAGGTTAAAAACAGGGCTTCAGATATCTAAACGGTCACAAGGGGACCGCTCAGTCACACTACACGGTCTTCCATCAGACTGTTTAAAGCCACTCGGCCAAAACCCACAGATCCGATTAAACGGTCAGTTATTGACCGCTCAAAGAATGGAACGGTTCATATGTGACCGTGTGATGAATGGAATGTTCTATTCGCGACCATGCCACCTCCAGTATTTGAACCTCGTGAACGGTCTAAATGAGACCATCCAATGATTAGGGTGGTCTATCGATAGACCACGCAAATGCCCGACCTGAGAGTTCGAACGGGACTCTCTCGGAGAGTCCCAATCCAAAGATAGACGTCCTAAACCGACCCAAGCTCTTTCCCAACCCGATCTAGGCCTATCCTACCTCACTTCTAGTGGGTTTAGGCCTCTAGCCAAGTCGTATAAGTAGGAGGGGGGTTCAAAACTTGTAACTCACACCACACCCTTCTTTCTAGGCTTCAAACTTAGGTTATTCTTCATCAACCATCATGAAAAGATCCTTTGAAGGAAGTTCCATGGAGGGGGTGACTTATGAAGGGCCAAAGCCGGCCAGGAAGGAGCGTGAAGTGCTCCAACGGTTGACTATGATCCCTTGTCATCTCAGCTCGAGTCCTTTGAGAGAGGTATGTTAGCATGATTTCATTCAAGTCAATTTGTTCATTCACTTACACGTTCTTCCTCTCTTACTCCTTTTTTCTTTTTTTCCTTTCCCTCCATCTCAGCTTCTCTCTGGCTCCAGGCGCTATTCCACTTTGAAGTGGATGGCTCCCATGGTTCGTGCATTGCCCCTAGGAGTGACATCTATCCTGAAGTCGTGGCACCTACACCCACTCTTGGTATCAGGCCAAAATTACCCAAAGTTGTCCATAGACTGGCATAGCATCTCAGCCCTGGTAGAGATCTGGCACCCTCAGACCCATACATTCATTTTCCCATCTTTTGAGGCCACTATCCTACTAGACAAGGTAGAGACCTATTTTTCTCTTCCTAGGTCCCGGGCAGGAGAGGAGGATTTAGTGTGTCGCACTGTTGCCCCTATAGACCCTAGGCTTATCTTGGGAGGGTTCATACCGGATAGCAAGGACATCCATACCTTCATAGGCCCACGTCAGATCCACCTTCTTCCTCTTAGCCAATGGGTAGTTGAACATTGCAGGAATAGGTGTGGGTGGGATGAGGCCATAGCCAAGGCCGCGTCTATTTGCCTGTGCGGGGCTATCTTGTTCCCCTTTGTCGACCATGTGCTAGAGACTCCAATCCTTAGTACCATCAGTGGCCTGTGGCAGGGTCTTTCTATCTCCCAGGCCGTCCTTGCCTACTTGTACGAGGGACTTACCTCAGCAGCTCTAGGAGGTCCTCTCTTTGGCTCCATGATACTTTTAGAGTGCTAGATGGGTGTCAGGATGAAATTCATTCATAATGAGGATGTCACTTCAGCCAGTCGGATCTTCGGGAGCCAGCCCCTCTTCTTCATAGGTGGCGTCTTCGGGTTTTCTCCTCAGGTAGAGTGCAGGACAGCAGAAAAGAAGACCAGGGACGAGTGGCGACTGCACATCAACAGGTTGCCCCTGGATTGGTTCGTGATGCGCCCTGACTTCCTCCACGACACCACTGTCAGGGTACTTAGGAGACCAGGCTTGGATCTGAGGCTTGTGAGCGACACTGCACTGGCGATGTACAGCCCGCAGCGGTGCTACCTACAGGTTGGACTACCCAGGACAGTTCTTCCAGTCCTACCCCACCTTCCCGCACTACAGGCGAGGAGGATCGGGACAGAGGAGGACGAGCAGGAGGTCAGGAGTGCCCTGATCATGTGGGAGGTGAGCAGGGTACTTACCCTTCCAACGGAGGTTGCAGATATTCCAGTGACGCGCCAGGCTTATGTTAGAGAGCTGAGAGAGATACGTCCCCGCGGGGATGCCCAGCGGAGGACTGAGTGATTTTTTCTTTTCTTTCATGATGCTTGATATAGAGATTTGTGCTTAGACAGTTTGGTATATGAATGAAATAAAATTGCTGACTTGGTTGATTTTGAGTTTGGCTTTTCTGGTATGTGATTGAATGAGTTGGGATATGATCTCAGAATGGACACGGTCACTCACAGACTGCTTGGTTGAATAAACGGTTAGACGCTAACCGTGCAAGGAATAGAACAGCTCTATTAAGGCTGTGCTTTAGATCAACGGCAGAGTTGAGAACAGAGAATTGAACGGCCTGCAACAGACCGTGATCATGGTAAAACGATCAAGAATCTACCGTTCATATCCTTGAACGGTCTAGTGAAGATCGTAGATCTTTGAAGGAGTTTGAGATTAGAACGGTCAGAATGAATCCGTGTGAATGATTGGACGGTCTGACCATGGCCGTTGAAAGGAATAGGATGATTGCAATAGGACCATTTACTGACTGACCTTTTAACTTCAACCTGCCCCTGCACACACAAACAATGAAAATAGATTAAATCTGTTTTAGGCTTAACCCCTTGCCAGTAGCAAGTTAGGAAATGACTAGTTCTTGATTTTTAGTCAAGGGGGTAAGCCTTATTAAATAAACGAATAACAAATGAAAATGAATGCAATGCATGCCGTGAAATGTAAATGATGAAAATCTTTTTTATGATTTTGAAAATATTTGGTTTTTTTATGGGTTTTGAAGTATTTGATTTTTTTTATTTTTTTGGATTTTGAAATATGTGATTTTTTTGGATTTTGGAATATTTGATTTCTTTGGATTTTGAAATATTTAATTTTTTTGAATTTTGAAATATTTGATTTTTTTTGAATTTCTTAGATTTTGAAATTGATTGATTTTTTTTTGGATTTTTGGAGTATTTGATTGTTTGGATTTTGATATATTTAATTTTTTAGATTTTGAAATATTTGATTTTTTTGAATTTTGAAATATTTGATTTTTTAGATTTTTTAAGTATTTGATTTTTTGGATTTTTGAAGTATTTGAATTTTTTTGATTTTTGAAGTATTTGATTTTTTGGATTTTGAAATATTTGATTTTTTTAGATTTTTGAAGTATTTGATTTTTTCGGATTTTTGAAGCCAACTCAAACCTGACGACGGAGAACCTTATATCTCACTAGGGGGTCTTCTGGGTTCAACGTGCGTTATAAATAACCGCCCATAGCTGGGGCCCAATTTAGCTTAACGATGCCTCTACCGAGGCCATACCCGGGGTGCGATCCATTCCTTGGAAATTAAAAGGGCATTTGATAGAAAAGCTGGCGATAGGTATAGAGGCTTTTAGGACTTGAGTTCCTCTCACGACACCCCTTTTCAAAGAATTTTTGGTCTGTTACGCCGGGACTTTGTGTCCGTCATCTAACCTACATCCGCTCTAGACACGCATACGACCGGGCTCATAACGTCTCGCGGGAAAACTGCACTGCCACTCTTGCCATGCCTAGTCTCATTGTTTGGGGGACTTTTAGACTTTCGAGCTTCGAGCTTTTGGATGAGCTTTTAGCTTTGTCTTTGATTTTTGCCCCTTTTCTCTATTTCTTTTCTTTCCTTTTGCTTTTATAACTGCGGAATAAGGTCATAACAGTCTGCCCCTATTTGAGACCTCTTTTATCGGGGGGTCTAGATCTGTTCTCGCCCCCTTATTCACTTCTTGCCCCTATCTTCAGCCGAGAGAGGAGAAAAATAAGGATTTTCGTGTACCCTGAGCATGGCCAAGGGAGAAACGGTGTTGCACAAAAAGGGAAAACCGAACCACAGGGGGTCGTGTAGTGTGTAAATGTTGAACCGGGGATCTCCCTTCGTGATCAAGTAGACAAAAAGGGAAAACCGAACCACAGTCGGGCCGTTGCGGGCTTGACTCTATGGATAAAAATGTTTTAAATACAACCCATTCCACAGATTTAGCAACCTCACCCTCCGCGTTAACTAAACGGTACGCGTTACCAGGATAGACTTCCTTAATTACAAACGGCCCTTCCCAATTAGGTTGCAGCTTAGACCTAGGTCCCGCTGATCTGATAAATTTGTGCTTCAAAACCATGTTACCCACTTGAAATTTTCTTTTGATAACATTTTTTTGAAAAATACCGTGAGACACGTTTTTGAAAAACAGAGACATGATTGGTCGCATTAAGCCTCTTCTCATCCAAGAGTTCCAGTTGGACTAGCAACGCCTCTCGACGCTCGTCGAGATTAAGTTCTTTGTCTAGCTGCACTCTTAGGGAAGGGATCAAGATCTCGTACGGGAGTACCGCCTCCATCCCATAGGTGAGAGCAAAATGAGTTTACCCTATGGGTGTACAGACGGAGGTACGATAAGCCCATAGAGCTTCTATCAGTTTATCGGCCCAATCAGCAAATTTGTGTGACTCGCATATTTTCTTAATAATCTTAAGAAGGGTTTTGTTCGTGGCCTCGGCTTGGCCATTACCTTGAGGGTAGTATGGTGATGAATGATGTAATTAAATATTGAATCTCTTACAGAGGTCCCGAAGTTCTTGAGACACAAATTGAGACCCATTGTCGGTGACGATATCACTTGGCACTCCAAACCGCGAGATGATATTCTTGAGGATGAAGTGGCATACCATGGTGGCTTTGATTTCTGCATAGGCTTCAGCTTCCGCCCACTTGTTGAAGTATTCCGTAGCAGTCAAAATGAAGGATTTCTGTTTAACCTGAGCATTATGGTCACCAAGTGGTCCAACGATATCAAAGGTCCACATCGAGAATGGCCAAGGAGCAGAAAGAGAATGGAGAGAGGAAGCCGGAGCACGGATTTTGTCGGCATGAAGCTGGCATTGAAGACACCTACAGACATAGGTGGAGCAGTCTTCTTCTAGGGTTGGCCAATAATAGCCCTGCCTAAGAGTCTTCTTCGCCAACGCCTGTCCATTAACGTGCCCTCCACACTCACTGGAGTGAGCGGCTTCCACTACCTTCCAAGCCTCATCGTCATCAAAACACCTCATTAGAACTCCATTGAGAGCCCGCCTATATAATTCTCCAACAATAATCATGTATCTGGCGGCGACTCTCCTAATGGCCTTACGCTGCTTGGCATTCGCAGTCTCGGGAAAGGAACCATCCCTACAATACTGCTCTATCTCGTGATACCACAGTAATTCCTCTTCTTCTATGATCTCCTCAAGCTCAGTTAATGAAACTTCTCTCAAATCTTCCTTCTCTACAGCCTTCCTAAGGTTATCGAACCAGGGATCCTGAAGAGAGGGAGCATCCATCCGCTGGACCACAATGGTCTCAGTGGAACGACTGAGGGGGAAGGATAAGGAGGAAGCAAGTGATGCCAATACATCAGGAAGGATATTCTGGGAGCGAGGAGTATGAATGTAGATGAGCTTCCGGAACTGCCTAGCCAAGAGACTGACCAAATCTTGATAAGGCTTGAGTTTGGGGTCATTGGTGCGGTAAGTTGACAGAACTTGACGCAGCACCAATTGAGAATCTCTATGATGTTTAGGTATCGCGCGCCCATGAGGTAGGCGTGCTTCAGTTTAGCAAGGAGAGCCTCATACTCGGCTATGTTATTCGTGGCAGGAAAAGAGAGTTGATAAGCGATGGGGATGGTTCCTCCTTCCAGAGTGAGGAGAACGACGTCGATTCCTCGGCCCTGAGAATTGAGAGCACCGTCGAAATGAAGAGACCAAAAAGGATGATGAGCGATCACAGCCAAGTGTTCATCAGGAAACTCATCTTGGATTGAATCAGTGCGAGGGATAGGAGAATGAGCAAGATGTTTAGCAATCGCGTATCCCTTGATCACTTTCTGAACAATGAAGGTGATATCAAATTGGGAAAGAAAGCTCTGCCAGCGAGCTAACCTATTAGAAAGGACATGTTTTTCTAAGAGATAACGAATTGGGTCCATTCTAGAGATCAACCTAACCTCATGGGTAAGAAAGTACTGTTTGAGTTTCTAAGCTACCCATACTAATGTTGCGCAGGTCTTCTCCATGGCAGTATACTTGGATTCAGCTGGGTTGAACAACCTCGAAAGGTAGTATGCTGCCCTTTCCCTTCCTTCATCATCCACCTGAGCTAGGATTGCTCCTAGGGAGTCCTCAATAACAGAAATGTACAAGATCAGGGGTTTCCTAGGGATGGGTGGTTGTAAAACCGGGGGATTAGAAAGGTAAATCTTAAGATCCTCATAGGCCTTCTGACATTGTTCATTCCATTCGAACTTAGCTCCCACCTTCAACAATTTATAGAATGGGCGGCATCTCTGCGAATGTTGAGATATAAATCTTCTAATGAATTGCAAGCGCCCAACCAAACCTCTGAGTTCAGTGATGTTCTTAGGCGGCGGCATCTCCATAACAGCCTTTGCTTTATTCGAACCAATCTGAATCCCCCGTTTACTAACAATAAACCCAAGCAATTTCCATGATGCAACTCCGAATACACATTTCCTTGGATTCATCTTCAATTTGTACTCCCTAGCCCTTTGTAACACCTTGGCTAAAATGGCAGGTGCTCTTCCGTAGACCTCGACTTCACCAGGATATCGTCCACATAGGCTTCCATGTACACATGCATCATATTATGGAAGATAGCCATCATTGCCCGTTGATACGTGGCACCTGCATTCTTTAATCCAAACGGCATAACGACATAGCAGTATGTGCCCCAGGGCGTGGTGAAGGAGGTCTTCTCTTGGTCCTCGGAAGCAAGACAGATCTGGTTATAACCAGAATAGCCATCCATAAATGAAAGGGCCTCATACCCAGCCGTGTTGTCCACCAACACGTCAATGTGAGGAAGCGGGAAATCATCTTTCGGGCATGCCTTTTTTAAGTCCCTGAAATCAATACAAATCCGAATCTTTCCATCTTTTTTCATTATCGGGACTATGTTCGCCACCCACTGCGGATATAAAACAACTCTAATAAACCCGGCCTTATGCAATTTATCCACTTCCTCCTTTATCCCTAAGGCCATCTGCGGGTGGAATCTTCTTGATTTTTGTTTAACGGGTGTTGCCCCTGGTCTAAGAATAAGTCGATGTTGAACTAGGGTGGGGTCAGACCCGGCATGTCCTCATAGGACCAGGCGAAGGAATCGCTGTACTCCCTCAAAATCTTGATCAACTCTTCTTCTACCTGAGGAGGGAGATTAGCAGAAATAATTATGGGCATGTGGTCCTCTTCCGTTTCAAGATTAATCTCTTTACTGGGTTCATCCACTGCCGA
Organism: Amorphophallus konjac; assembly: GCA_022559845.1. Taxonomy (NCBI): domain Eukaryota; kingdom Viridiplantae; phylum Streptophyta; class Magnoliopsida; order Alismatales; family Araceae; genus Amorphophallus; species Amorphophallus konjac. The sequence continues at coordinate 285,866,867 of CM040118.1, forward strand.
CGACGGTTCATCAAACCTCTTCAAACCTTGCGCGTACAGATTGGTAGCGTTCCCCACATCGCTTTCCACATCATCGGCTGAGTCCTTCTCATCAATGATTTCATATACACCTAACCCATCATTGCTCCACACCCCTACTACTTCCTCATCACCTTCTAAGACTATGGCGGCCTCTACAAATTCAGGGCATTTGAGAAGGGCATGACATCTCTGAGCTAAATCTTACAGAAACCTATCTGGAACAGATTTAGAATGACGCATCATAGGGTGCGCCGCAGACGTGGACGGGCTGACAACACTAGAGCTAGACTCTACCCCAACTGACTCTACCAACATAGGAGACTCCGCAGAATGTACATCTAACCTAGGAGACAAGAGATCTACTGGGAAAGAAGCAGGGGTCTCATCCCCCTGGGAAGATGGGCAGAACATAGCATAATCCTCCATTGAAACCTCCGTTTTAAAATTGGCGTTTTTTTTGGAAGTCGGAGGAGATCACCCAATAGGAAGAGGAGGACGGGGGAGGAGGAAGTTGCATGGGAAACAGAGAGGGGAAGATGCAATCAAAGAATGGGTCGGAAGATGAAAATCACATCTCATGGAGTTCGGCAGTGGGGGAGGGAGGAGTAAACAGAGTTGATAAGTCAACGGGTGGGCATTGCCCACATGCACAAGGAACAAACAGAACTTCAAGTGGTGTTTTCGTAAAGTACGGGTCGACCATAATCGGAGGGGAACGGGGAACAAACCCCAATTGTTGAAACAAGGAGGCAAGACGTGACGGGGACAAAGAAAAGGTAGTGATGGAGCTCCCCACTTCTCGCGGCCTCCTGTGAACTAGCTCAGTCGAAGAATGCTTCACCAACTACATCTCCATCTCTTTCAAACAAGCTTCCTCTTCATGGAACATCTTTTCAAAACAACTGCATAAACTATCCATGTCACCTACCAGCCCCTTCAGTGGCGGCGGTGGGTCATCAGCAACACAAGTGGCATTAGTCTTCTCGTCAGAACAGGGCGGCGGCTTCTTCAAAGCACCAGGTTGCAATGGGCCTTTTACGTAGTGTTGACAGTAGTCCCATGTCAGTGGCCCGGAATCTCCCAGTATAGACAATGTCGATTCTCAGTAGCCAAGGCCCCTTCGGCTCATCTTCCTGCCTCTGGGGACGAGATTAGTTCGCCCTTGCAATTGTGCACCGAGGCCCAAGCCCGACTGATAGCCTAACTTCAAAATCATGTGCCACCCTTTTGAATCTCGAATCTTGGACTTAATTTTGACGTTCACTGGTGCAGGTGGCGGGCTTGCATGACGCATATTCCCATGAGTAGTTTAAGTCCATAACGGAAAGGATTGGTCTGTTACTCGGCCACAAAGTAGGAAGAATCTTGTCTGCAATCGCATCGACGGATTAGACTGTGGAGATACTCTTTACCTTAACCACCCGGCCTTGAAATGGGAACTTAAGGCATTGGTGGGCAATTGAGGGCACAACATTCAGGCTATGTATCCATGGCGACCCAGGATTGCCTTGAACATCGGGTCTATGTCCAACACATAAAACTCCACATCCATTACCAAAGGCCCTAGCTCGGCATGAACTGTCATGACCCCGTGGCAAGATCGTCTGGAGTTATCATAAGCTGCAATTGTGGTTGGTGTTGGCCTAAGCATATCTTATGAGATATTGCAGGCACGTAGTGTACTCAGTGGCCACACATTTATTGAGGCTCCTGTGTCCACAAGGGCTGACTCAACTGCCACCTTGTTTAAGGAAATAGTAATGCAGAGTGGCATCTGTCGTGCCTCTAGGGGTGCCAATTATGACTTAGAGAATGAAATGGAAGGCCCCTTCGTGATAGTGGCCAACACTGATGGCAAACTATCCACTGCTACATCTTCGTTAACCATCACTTTCTGCAGAAAAGCCCTTAGGGCATCCTGATGTAGAGTGGACCTTTTAATTAACTCCAGGACCGATATTTTGGCCGGCATCTGGTCCAAATACTGTAGCAAATCATACTTCGTGCCGAGCACGGGGTCTACTTCTTCTGCTTCAACTGTTGAGGAAGGAACTTGAGGGTTGGGTGCAGACGGATCGGGGAAAGGGTAACTTCTATGATACGCTGAGCAGAAAGTGAGATAGAAGGGGGAGGGGATGAATAACTCACTCCCAAATTTGATAAGCTCAGCAATAAAAACTCAACCCCTCAAAGCGTAGTGATAAAAACATCGGAGATAGGTAAAACAGGGTATCTAGATAGTGAGTTGAGATCGAGAAATGAATTCACGATGAAGCAATAAATCAAGTATGTGGGGAGCAAGCACAAAGAAGATAGGCAAGTCCATACGAGAGACAGAGAGTTTTTAGGTGGTTCGATTGCTACCTGCAATCTACGTCCACCCCTCACTCCGAAGAGTAAAGTTTCCTTGCAATGATCAATCGCACACAGCAGACTCAGTCTGTGACAAATGCTGCCAAACAGCTTGCCCTGAGGAACACCCTCCTCAGCCTTCTGATCAACCAGAAGAATCACTGGAGAACAAATCTCCCTTCCTTTGCACGCAGCAAAGGGAACCCTGTGAAATTGCTCCCAAGCAACTCACAAAACTAGAGGATCAAACCTCTCTTCCTCCAAGAACAATGGAGGGAAATCGGAGAACTTCTCCCTTCCTCCGAACAAGCTTGGAGGGTAACAAGATGGAATGGGAAACAAAGGAAACTCGAAAATAAAAGACCGATGGAAAATAACTATCTCAAATTCAAAACAATGTAGCTTCCGTAGAAGTAGATCTTCAGATTCACAGACAGCTTTCTCTCAGAATTTTCTCTCTACTCTGAATGGAGTGGTTTGTCTCTGGTTTTTCTCTCTAGATCACCAGCACTGCTCTCACGCTTCTCTCCTTTTTCTACTGTTCCATCCCCCCTCTCACTTTCGAATCTTTTTCCTCAGCATATATATATATATATGTCTGCTCCAGAAACTTAGGCGTGTGGATACCACGTTTCTCGCCTAAAAGGTTGGGGCACGTGTCGGAATGTTCTGGACCTCCATCTTCCTCAGATCACGTGCCATCCATCTGGTGAATGCACAGACAAACTATCAGAAGAGGAATAAACACTTTGTCACATACTTAGCACAAGTCGTACCGACGTAGCGAGTAAGTAAGCATAAACTGCACTGAGTAGGAGTTACCAAGTCAGCCATTGCTCTGACTTACTACATGGTGAACAAGAGGTTGCACCGAGTTGAAGTGAGCAAAGACGAGAGATGTACTGACTTGAGAAAACGCTTGACGACATAAGCACAGACCATAAGGTTCAAACGTGCAACTGATGTGCACAGACATGAAGGGATAAGGCACAAAGATGCTCTGACTTCATGTTATTCAGAAAGAAAAAGAATGCACCGAGTCGGGATGTGCAGTCCAAGCAGGAGCTGCACCGAGATGGTAGATAGAAATGAGCAGAACAAAGAGATAAGCAAGACAGGGCTTGCACGGAGTTGAATTGGCACTTAGATAAAGTAATGAACGACAGAACCTGTGCATGAACAAGGACATGCACTGAGGTAAGCACTTTATGATTGAGACAATGCATGCACTAACTTAATATGAGATCCACCGAGCTCTACTGAGACATGCACTGACTTAATACGAGATCCACCGAGCTCTATTGAGACGAGCACCAGTGTTGAGCTTATTAAAGGAGACTTGCACCGAGGCAAGGACTTACCACGTTTAGAGTACATCATGCACTGAGTTATTGAATGCATATGAATAGGTAAATTGTCACATCCCGAGCGCGGAAGGAACCCGGAGACGCGTGACGAGTTTATATCGATCATGTCAATCAGAGCGTTAGTGTATTCGACACAAAGACAGAGCGCATAAGAGTAAAGATAACCCAATCCTTTATTTCATCAAAACCTTCAAAGTACTTCTATTACAATCCTCTTAATGAAAGTGCTAAGACTCAATAAAATGAAAAAGTACAATGATTGACTAAAGAATGTAGAAAAGTCAAGAGTAGACAACGCTTGGATAGTTGGAGTAGCTCTAATCTCATCACTCTTGACTTTCCCCATCCGAAAGAGTTTCGTCCTCGGACTTACCTGAAAAATAAGGGGAAAACACTATGTGAGCGAACGCTCAGTAGGAATTATATCTCAAGAGCTAGCTTGCTTCAAGTAAATTACATGTTACATGAAATGCAATAAGCTATGCATGCTTGCATAAAATGACAATAAAGAATGTATAACAAGAGAGAATGAGTAAACTAGCAAGTCTTTTCAAGAACTCATGTCAATATAGAAAGATAATCAAGCACGTATAGTTATCATGCCATGTGATCATGTCATGTCAAGAATTTGGCTATTATTTCAAGCAGGTAAATAATACCCTTTCCGGGTCATACATGTCATGTCATGCCAAGTCAAGTACGAGAACTGTGGAATGTCTAATCAAGCTAGTCATGCACTTCGATATAATGCCATACCGTGATCATTACAACTCCCATGGGCACTAGTACTTTCGGGTGTTCCTCCCAGGACCAGATCGGGCCCTATATGCACTGGCATTGATCATGTATTTTTGACATCCACTATAGTTATAGCCAATATAGAATTTCAAAGGAATACGCTTGTACGAACTTTAAGGTAGATCTTGTAGAATAGAATCACAAGGACTGAACATGATATGTAAGAACGATAATAACGGTACAATCACGATTGACGATAAAACTAGGTGGAATCGGGTCCCTAGATGGGTGCCATGACATTAAGAATGAGCGCACACATCCACATGGTTGCTCGTTCTTGTACATGATAGGCTAGATAGAATTAAGGTCCACAAGTATGGCACATAATTCATAAGGAAAACTAATGGCATGGTTTCCTATTCCATTAATCTAGAATATTCTCATGACATCCAAATATCATATCATGAGGGTCTGTATACTATGTTTCTTTAGAGCGACATGGCAATTAAGTAGTATGGTGGGTTTTAATGGTAGAACCCGCTCGGCTGCCTTGAGGGAATCCAAGGCTTGCAGAGTCTTATGGAGGTCTCTATGATAAAGTCACCGGTCCGGAGGAACGGAGTGTCCCGCGGAGGGTTCATCTATCACCGAGAAATAGTGGGTAATCGATAAAACAACGTGAAACAAGGGACTATACTCACGGAATGGAATATAGTGCCTAATAAATAACCAACTAATTGTAGGCTACAAAAAACCACAAAAATCAAGAATTGACGCCTTAGGTCATGTCTTCGTTTAATGAAATGGCACCTTTATCAGGGTCGTCAGATCATTAATCAACGACTGTTCAATCAGTCGTCATATCTAGATTTTATAAATATTAATATCTATAAACATTTTCAAATTTTGATTATTATAAAAATGACGACTTTCATGAAGACTTCAATTCTGTAAACAGCGCCTTAGTCAGGGGCGTTATATGTCAAATTAAAGGGTAGGGTGCATGTCGTCAATTACCATATCCAGGAAATTATGTACATTTTAATTTCACTATTTATCACGAATTTGGCCCCCACGTGTAGGGGCATTCATTCAAATAACGACCTAATTAGGTCGCTAATTCTTTGTCATATGATTTGCACTAGGCAGGTGCAATCACACACACATGGTTTCTAGAGTATGTCTGATCAGGAAACTGATGACATGTAAAGGTAGAGAAAAATAACAGGAATTTATGAACATGGTCATGCATTAGTTTACATGTAAGTATTCATTGTTATGAAATTTTGAACATTGTATAATTATTAACTATCTAAATAATAGATGACTGTTTGCACGGTCGTTGAATTAAATAACGCCCTAGCTTGGGTAGTTATTTCCATTTATGCAGTAAACCGAGAAAACTCAATCTAGAAACGAAATCTGTAACTCCTACAGACCTATATGCATGTTTTTAACCTAGGAATTACATGGTTTTGCTAAGTCTTGGAAAAACCAACCTTGGGTGATGATTTGGTTGATGATCGATGAAGATCAGTGATGAGATATGCAATATTCGATACTCTGTTTCCAACAGAGATCTCGGTAGCAGTAGTATGAAGAAGAAGAAGCTTGGATGAACCAACAAGGGCAACAGCTCTTATCAAAAGTAATAGCAGCACCCCTTCTATGGATCTACAGGAAGATGCCGGTCGCAGCAAGATGAAGAGTAGCATGTAACAACCCCTTTGGAAGAATTTAGAGAAGCAGAGTCTTCCCACGGCAAAGAAGTAGCAGCAGGATGAAGAAACTTTGCGATTTCCTCACGTCGCAGGATGAAGATAGCAAGAGCGTCCTTCGTGCAACAAGGAAGAAGATGAAGAACTGTGATGTTCTTCTCGTAGTAGCAGCAAGACGTCTTTGGTTAATGCGGGTTCGATGGAGGGGATGGTATTTATAGAGAAAAGATTCCTAATGGGTTCTAGGAGTTTGGTTAGGATTAAAACTACCTACGTATAATCCTTATTAAACTGAGATATCCACGTATTGATCCTTTCCTAATCAATACTTACTCGGATAACATCCTTGTTCGAACCAAACACCAACAGGTTAGTTTGGAAATGACGCCTAAGGTTGGGACGTTATTTTAAAATGACATCTCTTACATAGTATTCAATTTCTTTATATGACGCCTGTCAAGGGGGCGTCAATTATTGAATTAGCGCCTACTTGAACAGTCTTCAATTAAATGACGACTTGATCAGAGGCGTTAATTACTTATGACCTATGTGTTATATATATATAAGTTGGGCCTTTATTATTGGGTTGAATCTTTTAATCTATTTAAGATTTTATCCCTTTAATTTATCAGGGTTGCTACACCCTCCCCCACTTAGAAGAATTTGGTCCCCAAATTCAATCACACATATTTACGGAGGGTGCAGGACACATACTTTTAGAATAAATATGGGAATCGCTTCCTCATGGACTCCTCAGTCTCCCATGTGGCTTCGTGCTCTGAGCACTTACTCCATTGCACCTTTAGCATGGGAATTGTTTTATTCCTTAGAGTACGAACTTCACGATCGAGGATCTTCATAGGTTTTTGTTCATATGTGAGATTCTTTTGAATCACCAGGTCTCCATGATCGATGATATGTGACGGATCGTGCACATACTTCTTCAGCATGGATATATGGAAATCATTATGAACATCGGATAATTGAGGAGGCAAAGCGATGCGGTAAGTCACCTTGCCCACTCTTTCTAGTACCTCAAAAGGTCCGATAAACCTTGGTGTAAGCTTGCCCTTTACACTAAATCTCCTTATTCCACGTCTAGGTGATATCTTGAGAAATACATGATCTCTGACTTGAAATTCAAGATCTCTTCTTCTTGTGTCAGCATAAGTCTTCTGTCTAGACTGAGCTACTTGAAGTCTCTCTCTAATCAACTGAATCTTTCTAGTGGTATCCCTTACCGTGTCTTATCCTAATAGTTGTTTCTCGCCAACTTCATCCTAGCACAAGGGTGATCGGTAACTCCTTCCGTATAAGGCTTCGAAAGGTGCCTTTTGTATACTTGCCTGGTAGCTGTTGTTGTATGCAAACTCGACTAATGGCAAGTGATCATGTCAGCTTCCACCAAAGTCGATGATGCAAGCTCTGAGCATATCTTCTACAACCTGATTCGTTCTCTCGGTCTGACCATCCGTTTGAGGATGAAAAGCTGTACTAAAGTTAAGTCTCATCCCCAACGAATGTTGTAGACCCTTTCAAAAGTGAGAAGTAAAATGAGGGTCTCGGTCAGACACGGTTGAGACATGTACTCCATGTAACCTGACTATCTCCTTAATGTATAATGTAGCAAGGACGTCAATTGACCATCGGCTCTTGATTGGCAAGAAATGTGCCGACTTGGTCAAACGGTCGATGATGACCTAAATTCCATCATGTCCTCCTTTAGATTTGGACAGACCCATAATAAAGTCCATACCGATATCCTCCTGTTGCATCTCTGTAGTTTTGATGATGACTAACACTATGAATCAAATTATTTTTATGATAATTATTTTGATGCTCCTTGATGAATGATAAAGATCCTAAATTGTCTAAATATTCTTAGGATCTAATGTTGTTGTCTTGCATGCACATCTATGGATCAAATGCTGTTTCATCATGCTTTTCTGATTTAATGCACCTCTATCATGTTCACCCATGAGCTCATACTTATTTGTCTTGTTTATATGGGTTCTGTGCATTTAGTGCGTTGACGCACTTGGCTGGCTGCGTAGACGCAATAATGTGTCTTTCGCTTGCTATTTTGTCCACTGCGTCGACGCTGTCACTGGATGCGTTGACACATTGGCCTGTTGCCAAGGGCGTGAGCATTTCGTTTAAGCAGTTGAGTAGACGCTGCACGATGGAAGAGTTGACGCCTTGGGCTAATGTCCAAAGGTCTTGTGACCCACAACCAAGCGGATGCGTCGACGCTGTCACTGATGCGTTGACGCATTGGTGTGTTCTTGTGAAAAGCCCTGCTCTCCATTTGTAACCATTGCATTAACGCCATCATGCTATGGGGTTGACGCAGTGGCTAGCAAGGTTGGTCTAATTATTTTTTATCGTCTGCTGAGCGTTAACACCTTGGCCTTCTGCGTTCACGCATTTGTGTGTTTTGTCAAGGGACCTGTTCTCCATTATATCCATTGCGTTAACGCCTTGGCTTTAGTGCGTTGACGCGGTCTTCAGTCCTTTGTTAAGTCCCGTGCAATCGGTATGAACAAACGTATGACTTGAATATTCATGAAATTAACCGAATGCTCTCTGAAACCTTACAGGGACTAAAAGACAAATTGGAACTTTATTCCAATCAGGTGAGCACGTGATCCGAGGGAATAATCGTCTAACACGTGGCTCGGCTCATCTGGAAGCATCTTCTTCACGCGTGTCTCCCACACCCTCAGTCTCTCGTGAGTCTGGATATATATAGAGGAAGGTTTCTGCCCCTGAAAAAGCTGCCGAAGCCACAAGGAAAAGGGCGAGGACAGAGCGAGAGGAAGGAGAGAAGAAGCCATCCTGATCCATTCGTTGAGCCTACCTGGAAGAGAGAGAGTGATGAAGGAGAGGATGGTTTTCTGCTATGTTTTGTCTATGCTTCTTTAAGAAGCTACATTGTTTCTCCGTTCGATTGTCTTTCAATATTTCCTTATGTTTTCAGTTGTTTGTTCTTAAATTCTGATACTCTGTTTTATCGTTCCCTCTAGGTGTAGAGGGAGAGAGGTGAATCCTCTGGGTTGCATTGTGGTTCCCTCTGAATCAGATCAGAGGAAGGGAGGTTGTCTCCGGGGTTGTTGTGTTCAGATAGTGAGGAGGCTATCTGGGTTGTTCCCTCCGGCTGTGGAGGAAGAGAGACAGCGTCTCTGATTTGCAGTGAGGGTGAGTCACTGCTGGGTTCCCTCTTGTCTAAGAGGAAGGGAGAGTTATCTCCGGGTCAGGTCTTGTGGTGTGAGACCTGGGTGCAAGCTGTGAGTTCAGCGTATGTAGGGATTTCGATCCCCAAGCTGTGGATCAGCGTGTTGTTGGCAGACTGAGTCTGCGGTTCTTTCTTGTGAAAGGGAAGCCTCACTCGGCCTTGAGTGAGGGATGGACGTAAGTCTGCAGGTTGCAGACTGAACCATCTAAACCTCTTGTTCTCTGTGGTGTGGTTGAGCGCATCTATTTCCTTTATGCTTCTGTCTGGTTTCATGAAGTAAGTGTGATTGTTGTTGATCGAAACCTTGGTCTAACTGCTCGCTTAGTGCTTGTGCATATGTGCTGATGAAATTCTGAGTGATATATGTTCTGCGCTCGTGACCTGCTTTATCTTGGTTGAGGTTTAGGACTATTTTACATATAGTCAGTCTTCCTAGCCCATCTCATCTTCCAAGATCTCCTCGGCTCGGACAAATATTTTTTAAACAGTGATCTATTCATCCCCTCCCCTTCTAGCTCACCGTCCTCCTGTTTAACAGTTGGTATCAGAGCGGGTTTACCCGAGATGTGGTCCAACGACCTGGGTAATCCTGGAACCAGTGGTCCTCGCAGCTACATAGCTGAAGGACAATCAATCTCCCGTCCCCCATATTTTGAGGGTTCTAATTATTTCTTTTGGAAAAACAGGATGGAAGTTTTCATCCGATCTCAGAGCCACAAGCTGTGGAGAGTCATTATAACTGGACCTTATGATTTACCTCCGAATGAGGAGATGTGGTCTGAAGAACAAGTCAAATTATCCGGACTGAACTGGTCTGCGCTCAACATTATCCAGTGCGCAGTTCACCCTGAAGAATATGCCCGAATTTCGGCGTGCAAGACAGCTAAGAAGATGTGGGATGAACTAGCGCTGATTTACGAGGGTACCTCTCAGGTCAGAGCTACCAAGGTAAACTACCTAACCTCTGAGTATGAATTATTCAAGATGAAGTCAGAGGAGAGCGTGACTGATATGTACGCTAGGCTGTCACTGATCACAAACAGCCTCAAGGGGTTTGGAAAGGAAATATCTGAAGGGGATATAGTCAGGAAGATCTTGAGATCTTTGACTCCAGCGTGGCACACAAAGGCCACTGTGATAGAGGAATCGAAGGATTTAACAACCATGACTGTCACTGAACTCATAGGGTCTCTTATGACCTATGAGATGAATCTCAAGAAAACAGGAGAAGGAAGTGACAGAAAGGGCAAGAATGTTGCTCTTAAAGTTGAACGACATAGTAGTAGTAACAGCAGCAGCAGCAGCAGTGGAGACTCTGATGGAATTCCAGACCTTGACAGGAGTGAAAAAGCTCTGCTCACATGACAGTTCAGGAAATTTCTGAAACTGAAGGGAAAATCATATGGGAGAAGAAGAAACTACTCATCAGGTAAATATCCGAACAATGGCAATGACAAGGATAGGAATGCTAAAAGTGTGATGTGTTATCATTGCAGGAACCTTGGGCACATGAAGCAAGATTGCCCTGGGCTTCAGAAGAAGACACTAGATTACCATAAGAAAGGCTCCAAAGTGTACAAGAAAAAGCCAAAAGCTATGGTATGCACTTGGAGTGATGAAGAAGAAGACTCAGAGACTAATTCCTCAGGAAAGGAGACTGAAGGAGTATGTCTGATGGCCGATGAGAAAAATGAGGTAATCAATCCTTTGTGACTTACTCTATTGATGACTGGGAAGATAAGTATGGTGAACTGCTAGATATGTACAATGCCTTAGCTAAAGAACATAGAGTCACCAAACGCAAACTCAATGTGGTTAATGAAGAACAAGAACTCATCAAGACAGAAAATTCCAAACTGATAGCTGAATTAGCTCAAATGGAAAATGTAAGAAATGAGAACAATCTTGTTAAAAATGAGCTTGAAAAACTTAGAAAATAGCTTGATGAAACCAATCAACATACTGAAGAAAACCTGAGACAAAATGACTTACTCAGGGAAGGGTATGAAGCTGTTAAAAGAGTCAATGATGAATTGCTGGAAAATAATATATGTCTGCGGAAGGAGTTGGAAGATAAGAAGAAAACCCTTGAGAGGTTTGTTTTGGGAGAGAGTAATTTGAATGCCTTGTTAGGCACCAAAGTAAACTTTAACAGAGAGGGGTTGGGTTTCAACCCAAGTAAGAAGGAAGCATTTGGGGTAAAAACCACTACTTTCTGCACTGAGAAAGGAAAAGAGAAACTGGACATTCCATCCAGTTCCAAAACTACTGAACAACAAAAGAACATCCATAGACAACAGGCTGATTTTGGAAAAAAATATCTTCAAGAAATTCAACAAGCCCACGCACCAGAAGCAAGGTGTCTGTCAATTCAACAACTATGACTCTAATAAAAGAATGGGCTATTTTAAAAGAAACAATGGAACGTCTAACTACACACAGAATACTGTCAATAAAATGCCTTCATCTAGACAAGTTAAAAATTATGGTCTGGCTGGGACCCAAACCTTTATCAACAGAAACTGGACACACCTTGTAAAACAAAAAGAAACAAATGAAATGCACATCAATAACAAAACTGTCAACTCTCAGCACAGAAAGAAAAAGGGGTTAAAACAGATCTGGATTCCCAAGACTGTGCTTAATGAATTGAACGGTATTTTTGGACCCAACTTACCTTGGGTTCCAAAGCACACAACTTAAATTGTTATTGTGCAGGTGAGCCTAGCAGCCGAGAACAACAAGTGGTATCTCGATAGTTGCTGCTCGAGGCACATGACAGGGGATCAAAGAAAGTTCAGCAAGCTTGAATTGAAAGCAGGAGGGTCAGTTAAGTTTGGAGGTAAAAATAAAGGTCAAATCATTGGGACCGGAGCCATCGGTAAGAAAACCTCCATCTCTGTTGAAAAAGTCTTGTTGGTTGAAGGTCTGCAACACAATTTATTGAGTATTAGCCAGTTATGTGACAAGGGTCACAAGGTTCTTTTTGATGAGCATGCTTGCAAAATTTTAGAACCAAACTCCGATAAAATAAAGTTCATTGCAAATAGAGTCAATAATGTCTATATTGTGGATCTTGATGTTGAGTCTGAGTCTAATATGTGTCTCACTGCTGATTCAGAAAATAACATGTTTGACTGGCATAGGCGATTAGGCCATGCTAGCTTTAACACCTTGCATAAATTAGCTAAATTTGATTTAGTTAGAGGCATGCCTAGCTTAAAGTTCAAATCAGTTTCGAAGAATTGCGAGGCCTGTGCTCTAGGCAAGTAAACTTGAGCTTCTTTTAAAATTAGGTCTGAGAGCTTGTCAACAAAGATCATGGAACACTTGCACATGGATCTCTTTGGTCCTACCAGAACCCAGAGTCTAAATGGTAAGAGATTTGGTTTTGTCATTGTCGATGACTACTCTAGATTTGCATGGCTATTTTTCTTGGCAAATAAGAGTGATGCTTTTCAAAAATTTGAACATTTTTTCAATAAGCAAAAACATATAGGGCATAAGATCACTGTTATCCAATCAGATCATGGAGGAGAGTTTGAGAACTCCTCATTTTCTAGCTTCTGTGACAAGGAGGGACTGACTCACAAATTTTCTTCTCCCAGGACCCCAGAGCAGAATGGAATTGTGGAGAGAAGGAATCGAACAATAGTAAAATGGCAAGAACACTACTAATGGAGAGTCAGCTACCTAAGAGCTTTTGGGCAGAAGCGGCAAACACAGCCTGCTACATACTTAATAGAGCTTTGGTAAGACCCATACATAAGAAAACACCATATGAACTCCTGAAAGGTAAGAGGCCTAATGTCTCATATTTCAAAATTTTTGGTTCAAAATGCTTTATTCATAATAACAACAAGAGAGACTTAGATAAATTTGATGCTAGAAGTATTCCAGGAATATTCCTAGGATACTCTGAAACATCTAGGGCTTTCAGGGTCTTTAATAAAACTGATAGAACTGTAGAGGAAACCCCTCATGTTATTTTTGATGAAACAAAAATATCTAACAGTCTAAATGATGATAACAGGTCTACAAGTCATGATGGAGAGTTCCTGAATCAAATGCAAGAGGAGGAAGTACAACCGGCTGAAGAACCCACTAATCTGAACCCAGTAAGTACAGCCGAACAAGGTGAGTCCTCAACAAATGTCAGAGTTCTAAAAGTCCACCCTGTAACCAATATTATTGGTAGTCTTAATGATCCCCCTAGGACAAGATCTCATTTCAGAAATGTTCAGAATCAAGACTTAATTGCTTTAGTTTCTCAAATTGAGCCTAAGACCATTGAAGAAGCCTTAAGTGATGAGAATTGGGTAACTGCCATGTGTGAAGAACTAGGGCAATTTGATAGAAACAATGTCTGGGAACTTGTACCTAGACCTAAAATTTCAATGTAATAGGAACAAAATGGGTTTTTAAGAACAAACTGAATGAAGAGGGTGTCATCTCTAGGAATAAAGCTAGACTTGTAGCTAAAGGCTACAGTCAGGAGTATGGAGTGGACTTTGATGAATCCTTTGCTCCAGTAGCTAGAATGGAGGCTATCAGAATTCTATTAGCATTTGCTTGTTCAAACAACATAAAACTTCAATAAATGGATGTTATGAGTGCTTTCTTGAATGGAATTCTAAAAGAAGAAGTTTATGTTGAACAACCTCCTGGCTTTCAGTTTTCGACTAAACCTGATCAAGTTTTCAGGTTAAACAAAGCTCTTTATGGACTAAAGCAGGCTCCTCGGGCCTGGTATGAAAGGCTGACTAGGTTCTTACTGAATAAAGGATATAACAGAGGTAATGTTGACCAAACTTTATTCACTAAGAATTCAAGACAAGATCTCATCATAGTTCAGGTATACGTAGACGACATCATCTTTGGATCAACAAATCCTGAACTATGTAATGAATTTTCACAACTTATGTCAGCTGAATTTGAGATGAGCTTAGTTGGAGAACTGACTTATTTTCTTGGCTTACAGATAAATCAAATGTCAGATGGCTGCTTCTTCCACCAAACCAAGTACACGCTGGATATCCTAAAAAGGTTTGGGATGACTAACCTGAAGTAAATATCCAGCCCAATGAGCACAAGCATGACCCTTAATGCAGACGAGTCAGGTAAACAAGTGGATGAAAAACTCTACGGAGGTATGATTGGATCCCTCTTGTACTTAACAGCTTCTAGGCCAGACATACAATTCAGTGTTGGTTTATGTGCAAGATATCAGTCTAGGCCTACTGAACTTCATCTATCTGCTGTAAAAAGGATCTTTAGATATCTGTCTGCCACACACACATTAGGCTTATGGTATCCTGCCTCACGCACATTAGATTTAGTTGCATATACTGATGCAGACTTTGCTGGATGCAAACTAGATAGGAAGAGCACCAGTGGCCACTGCCAATTCTTAGGAGGATGCCTAGTTTCTTGGAGTTCAAAGAAACAACATTCAGTGGCTCTTTCCACTGCTGAGGCTGAATACGTGGCTGCAAGCAGCTGTGGCACTCAGGTTAGCTGGATCAAGCATCAGCTTCAGGATTACCAAGTAGAGACAGGTTGCACTCCCATCTTTTGTGATAACACTAGTGCCATAAACATTGCAAAGAATCCTGTTTTACACTCACGAACAAAACACATTGAAATCAGGCACCACTTTATCAGAAATGAAATTGCAAATAAAACATTTGAATTAATTCATGTTGGGACTGCAGATCAAATTGCTGATATGTTTACAAAACCTCTAGATACTGAAAAATTTACTTCTTTGAGAAGAGAACTTGGTATTTACAAACTCTGACTGATTTGAGGCAATGAATTCTGGTTCATGTATTTCCATAAATTTAGTGGTAGTTTTGTCATACTTTTTCTGGTGGGGGTCCCTATGTGAGGGGGAGCGGGTGTGTGCTTTGAGTAAAGTCAATTCTGCTTCTCTGCTATTTTCTGGGTAGAATGGAAGATAGAGCTACTAGAGAGGGGGAGCTTGACTAATTAAAAACACTTGAAAGATGGTTGTTGTTGCTGGATTAAATGTCAGAATTGATCTTGAATATTCCTCTTAATAGAACCTCATTCATTTCCTACATTCTTAAGTTTGTGCAATTAAAGTCTAGCTAGAATCCTCTTCTAGTAAGTCTTAAGAGGCTAAGATTAACCTTCACAAGTATATCCTCTTACCTTGTTGCATGACTAATGAACAAGCTAGACTTGTATGAAATGGCTTCTATCTATGAGCTTCTCATTGGACTTCTTGATAAGACCTCTAATATTTGCCCTGGGATTTGTCTTCAAACAACTCCTTGTTGAGCTAGTTAAACTGATCTATGCTTAAAACTGCATACTGAGAAACTAGGAATCCCATCAATGAAATGAGAATTTCCTAAGTCATGAGGTATCAGTTCTCATAAACAAATCAAAAGAAAGAAATACAATTCAAAATTATGCTTGGCAGAGCAATGATGACAATATGGTGAGTAATTGGGGATTCTGGCCTCTGATCAAGGTGTCTCCTCATGTAACAACCAATGGTCACTATCTCTGTTCTCTAATTGAGAAGTGATGAGGCTCTCACACTGAGTAACTGAGGATGCTGGCCTCTGACAAGGTGCATACTTAATGTCATAAGTGTAACTGGCCAAATACACTCTATAACTGTGCTTTCTCTGCCTGGACTGTTTGTCCTCAATGCCTACAGGCTGTCTTAGTGGTTCAAACTCTTGTTGTCTCTTTGACAAGCCTTAACAGCTACCTCAGTCATACTTGTTGCCACTTTCTCTTCTCTCATAATCATAGTAAGTTGATAAACTTCAAGTTTATTCTGAATCTCTTTCTCTTACCAGACCTCCAAGATTCTTCACTGGACCTTACAGCCCCACTTAAGCATCTAAGATTTGACAATGAGTGTCTACTGTTGGAATCCTCTCCATCTTTTCTCATCAGTCCAGCGTCAACATCTCTCTTTCTCCTTGTTTTGATGATGTCAAAGGGGGAGAAGGTTGAAAAGTCTGAAAAGGGGAGAAGGTTGAAAGGGGGAGTAAAGAGGTTGAAAGGATGGGTGATCTAGTAGCTAGCTAGTGGAAGGAAGGGTTTGGAATGGTTTTTGGTAAAAGATGATGAGTGCTGTGAGTTCAGGCCTGTTCAGGCCTTGAGAGGTCACCATTGCTGCCTTATTGAGAATGTTTTAAGTTGGTGTTTCTTCTTTCACTGAATTTGACTCATTGTGTTGCCATCATCAAAAAGGGGGAGATTGTTGCATCTCTGTAGTTTTGATGATGACTAACACTATGAATCAAATTATTTTTATGATAATTATTTTGATGCTCCTTGATGAATGATAAAGATCCTGAATTGTCTAAATATTCTTAGGATCTAATGTTGTTGTCTTGCATGCACATCTATGGATCAAATGCTGTTTCATCATGCTTTTCTGATTTAATGCACCTCTATCATGTTCACCCATGAGCTCATACTTATTTGTCTTGTTTATATGGGTTCTGTGCATTTAGTGCGTTGACGCACTTGGCTGGCTGCGTAGACGCAATAGTGTGTCTTTCGCTTGCTGTTTTGTTTACTGCGTCGACGCTGTCACTGGATGCGTTGACACATTGGCCTGTTGCCAAGGGCGTGAGCATTTCGTTTAAGCAGTTGAGTCGACGCTGCACGATGGAAGAGTTGACGCCTTGGGCTAATGTCCAAAGGTCTTATGACCCACAACCAAGCGGATGCGTCGACGCTGTCACTGATGCGTTGACGCATTGGTGTGTTCTTGTGAAATGCCCTGCTCTCCATTTGTAACCATTGCGTTAACGCCATCATGCTATGGGGTTGACGCAGTGGCTAGCAAGGTTGGTCTAATTATTTTTTATCGTCTGCTGAGCGTTAACGCCTTGGCCTTCTGCGTTGACGCATTTGTGTGTTTTGTCAAGGGACCTGTTCTCCATTATATCCATTGCGTTAACGCCTTGGCTTTAGTGCGTTGACGCGGTCTTCAGTCCTTTGTTAAGTCCCGTGCAATCGGTATGAACAAACGTATAACTTGAATATTCATGAAATTAACCGAATGCTCTCTGAAACCTTACAGGGACTAAAAGACAAATTGGAACTTTATTCCAATCAGGTGAGCACGTGATCCGAGGGAATAATCGTCTAACACGTGGCTCGGCTCGTCTGGAAGCATCTTCTTCACGCGTGTCTCGCACACCCTCAGTCTCTCGTGAGTCTGGATATATATAGAAGAAGGTTTCTGCCCCTGAAAAAGCTACCGAAGCCACAAGGAAAAGGGTGAGGCCAGAGCGAGAGGAAGGAGAGAAGAAGCCATCCTGATCCATTCGTTGAGCCTACCTGGAAGAGAGAGAGTGATGAAGGAGAGGATGGTTTTCTACTATGTTTTGTCTATGCTTCTTTAAGAAGCTACATTGTTTCACCGTTCGATTGTCTTTCAATATTTCCTTATGTTTTCAGTTGTTTGTTCTTAAATTCTGATACTCTGTTTTATCGTTCCCTCTAGGTGTAGAGGAAGAGAGGTGAATCCTCTGGGTTGCATTGTGGTTCCCTCTGAATCAGATCAGAGGAAGGGAGGTTGTCTCCGGGGTTGTTGTGTTCAGATAGTGAGGAGGCTATCTGGGTTGTTCCCTCCGGCTGTGGAGGAAGAGAGACAACGTCTCTGATTTGCAGTGAGGGTGAGTCACTACTGGGTTCCCTCTTGTCTAAGAGGAAGGGAGAGTTATCTCCGGGTCCGGTCTTGTGGTGTGAGACCTGGGTGCAAGCTGTGAGTTCAGCGTCTGTAGGGATTTCGATTCCCAAGCTGTGGATCAGCGTGTTGTTGGCAGACTGAGTCTACGGTTCTTTCTTGTGAAAGGGAAGCCTCACTCGGCCTTGAGTGAGGGATGGACATAAGTCTGCAGGTTGCAGACTGAACCATCTAAACCTCTAGTTCTCTGTGGTGTGGTTGAGCGCATCTATTTCCTTTATGCTTCTGTCTGGTTTCATGAAGTAAGTGTGATTGTTGTTGATCGAAACCTTGGTCTGACTGCTCGCTTAGTGCTTGTGCATATGTGCTGATGAAATTCTGAGTGATATATGTTCTGCGCTCGTGACCTACTTTATCTTGGTTGAGGTTTAGGACTATTTTACATATAGTCAGTCTTCCTAGCCCATCTCATCTTCCAAGATCTCCTCGGCTCGGACAAATATTTTTTAAACAGTGATCTATTCATCCCCTCCCCTTCTAGCTCACCGTCCTCCTGTTTAACACCTCCCACTTCCACTTGGGAATATCAAGAGGATGTAGCTTACCGATAGGTTTTTGGTGTTCTGCCTTAACTTGTTGGCAAGTGAGATAGCGAGACACGAAGTCTGCTACTTCTCTTTTCATGTTGGGCACCAAAAGGTCCTTTTTAAATCTTGGTACATTTTGGTAGATCCTAGATGAATAGTGTACCTTGATCTGTGAGCTTCATCTAAGATCTTCTTCTTTAGCTCTGGACAATCTGGGATGCAAGTTCTATCTCTGAATAACAACCTTCCATTTGATGCTAATTTGAAATCAGATTACTCTTCTATTTTGCCCTTGATTTCCACAAATAACAGGTCATTATCTTGAAGTCCTTGTATTTTGGAAAGTATATCTGGCTGTATGCTCATGTGTGATAAGGTAACACACCTACTCTCCTTGTCCATGCTTATGTCAAGTCGAGAGAATTGTTCTAGCAACTTCCACGCCTGAATCATACAGTTGGCTAATGTTATTCTTGGCTTCCGACTGAGGGCATCAGCTAGAGGATTACCCTTTCCAGGATTATATTGTATTGTGAAGTCGAAGTCCTTGAGATATTCTAGCCAACGTCTTTACCTCATATTCAATTCCTTTTGAGAGAAGAGATACTTGAGACTCTTATGATCGGAGTATATAGTAAACTGCACTCCGTATAAGTAATATCTCCAGATCTTCAATGTAGACACTACCGCAGCCAATTCTAGATCATGTACTGGGTACTTCTCCTCATGCTTCTTTAGCTATCGATATGAGTAAACTATGACTCTCCCTTGTTGCATTAAGACACATCCGAGGCCAATGCCAGATGTATCGGTGTATACCTCAAATTTCTCACCTTCAATTGGTAAAGCTAAAATCGGGGCAGTAGTTAGGTGATCCTTGAGGGCTTGGAAGCTTCTTTCACATTCCTCACTCCATTCATAGAGGATCTCCTTGCGTGTTAGTCTAGTGAGTGGTACGGCGATCTTGGAGAAATTCTTGATGAATCGCCGGTAATAGCCCGCAAGACCCAAGAAACTACGGATCTCGCTAGCATTGGTCGGTCTTTCCCAATTCTTTACAACTTCAACCTTTGACGGATCTACGGATAATCCGTCCTTTGATATGACATGTCCTAGGAAAGACACTTCTTCCAGCCAGAACTCACATTTACTAAGCTTTGCATATAACTGATTTGTCCTCAATATCTGTAATACAATCCTCAAATGCTCCTCATGTTCTTCCTTGGTCTTTGAATAGATCAATATATCATCAATGAAAACCACTATGAATTGATCTAGATGAGGCCTGAATATACTATTCATTAACTACATAAAGGCTGTAGGGGCATTTGTTAGTCCAAAAGGCATAGCGATAAATTCGTAGTGCCCATACCTGCTCCTGAACTCGGTCTTATGAATATCCTCATCCTTGATTTTCAGTTCGTGATATCCTGACCTGAGATCAATCTTCGAGAAATACTTGGATCCAGATATTTGATCAAATAACTCATCGATTCTTGGCAGTGGATACTTGTTCTTGATAGTGAGATGATTCAACTGTCGATAGTCGATGCATAACCTCATGGATCCATCCTTCTTCTTTACAAATAACACAGGTGCTCCCCATGGGGAAGTACTCAGCCTAATAAATCCTTTCTTAAGAAGCTCCATCAATTGTTCTTTTAACTCCTTGAGTTCGACAGGGGACATCCTATATGGTGCCTTAGAAACTGGACCAGCACTAGGGACCAAGTTGATGGTGAAGGCCACTTCTCTTTGTGAGGGTAGCCCAGGCAAATCTTTCGGAAACACGTCTGGAAACTCTTGCACAACAGGGATGTCTTCTAGCTTAGTCTCCTTAGTTTCCTTAATGGTGACAAAAGCAAGGAAAGATATACATCCTTTCCTTATTAGCTTGCTAGCTCGGAGGGCCGAAATAAGAGGTGACTTGCTCCGACTCTTAGGGCTAGTATAGACCAGTTCCGGGAATTCCTTGAAAGTAACCTTGCCGTTACGGCAATCAACAATTGCCTGGTACTTGGATAACCAATCAGCTCCTAATATGATATCATAGTGCTTCATATCTAGGCATATGAGGTCGATAGGGAGGTTTCTTCCTTTAACCAAGACTTCACAATTTTGGTAATGGTGAGCAATATCGGCCTCGTTTCCAAGAGGAGTTGAGATAACTAATTTTATCCACTCTTGTTCCATAGGTAGCGGGTCAGCAAACTTCTTGGAGACAAAAGAATGCGATGCACCAGTATCAAATAAGACATATGCAGACTTGGAACAAACTCGCAGCATACCTTCCAGTAGTCCACCCTCATCTTGATCTGCCTCCTTAATAGCTTGGAGACGTGCATTCTTCATCTTCGGGCGTTTTCCATCACTGGCTTGATCATTGAGCAACGGGCAGTCGAGAATCCGATGATCACGGCTCCCGCAGCGGAGACAAGCTCCAAGTTTCCTCCAACACTCATCAGCCTTATGTCCGGCCTTGTCACAATGTTTACATATCACTTTGGAAGGTGTGGTGGTGATGGAGAAAGGTTTGGTCTTCTTGAACTTTTGCTCTTGGGAGGGAGTTCCTTCATTACTTGGCCTCTTCTTGTTGAAATAGGGTTTAAAGAAACCAGAACTAGTGACCTGTTCCTTCTTATCTTTTCCGAGAATCCTATTAGATAGTTCTGTGGCATCTTCTAATAACTGGGCTCGTCGTACCATCTCCGAATAGACTTGTATGTCCATCGGCGCCAGTTGTGTGATATATTGGGGCCAGAGCCCATTAAGAAATCTCCTACCTTTCATCTTCTTGGTACTGACTAGATGTTTAGCATACCGGGACAACGTAGAGAATTATGCCTCGTACTCAGCTACCGACAACGATCGTTGCTTAAGTGCGGCGAACTCGACAGCTTTCTTTTCCTGGACTCGGTCAGAGAAATACTTATTGTTGAAATATTCCACAAATTCTTCCCAAGAACTTGGCCTAGCTCTAAGGTGGCTTCTACTGACTCCCACCAGCATCGGGCGTCTCTTTCCAGTTGAAATGTAGCTAATAAGACCTTCTCTTGGTCCGTGCATTGCATAACTCTAAAGATACGTTCAGTCTCTCAGATCCAGTTCTTGGCATCATCCGGATCAGTGGATCCCATGAACTTAGGAGGGTTCATGTTCTTGAAGCTTTGGTGGAGATTTCCCGCTCCACGGTGTGCACCTCCTTGTGCCACCTGTCGAAGTGTCTGCGTCATGCCTTGAATAGTAGGTTGCATGTTACGCCACTGAGCACGTTCGGCAGCCATTGTCCTACAAGGATTTTAAATAACTAATTAATATGAGACTTGACCAAGAGTTTGAATACCTTAGTCACTTTAACCCATGGTTCTACCCAATCTCACCGGTTAAAGGTTTAAACCTATCCTTGGACTTGGGTTTCCTAGGAATTGAATATCCTAGTCTCTGATACCACAAAAACTGTCACGCCCCGAGCGCGGAAGGAATCCGGAGACGCGTGACGAGTTTATATCGATCATGTCAATCAGAGCGTTAGTGTATTCGATGTTGTGGTGCTAGGCCCGGATACAGAGGGGGGGGGGTGAATGTATCCCTCTAGAAAATATAGCCCAAATTAAAACTCTAAAGCTCAGATATGCAGAATAAAAACTAATGAGCTTTCCAAGATGAAATGATAAGGCAACAAATGAACAAACAGTTGGACTGCAACAATGCAGCCACCTGATCAACCAGAACCGAAGGCAGAGCTAAACAACCCAAACACACTTAGTAGAATACAATGCTCAAAAATAACTCTCTAGATAATGCAACTAGCCAAGCATGCACAACCTGTGAATGGGAGGTAGAAGATATGGAGCTAACGCAAGGCAAACCGCTGCACAAATAATTTTTAGGTGGTTCGGTACTCCAGACCTACATCCACCCCTCACTCCCAACCGGAGTGAGGCTTCACTAGCCAACGCTAGAACCAAGCAGACTCAGTCTGCGAACAAGGTGCTGCCACACAGCTTGACCAGGGGAACAACCTCCCCTCTTCCTCCCAACCGGAGGGACACCCCAAGTGACTCCCAGCCACTTGGAAACCAGAGACCGAAGTCTCTCTTCCTCCAGACCGGAGGGACTCCTGGACTTGCTACCCACAAGCCCAGAACCGGAGATCAGATCTCCCTTCCTCCAAACCGGAGGGAAACACACAAGTGACTTCCAGCCACTTGCAAACCAGAGGTCGCCGACCTCTCTTCCTCCAGACCAGGAGGGACCCGACCTCAATCCAGAGGATCGGAAGAACAAGGATAACCAAATAAAAATAAAAGGAAAAATAAGAAAGGAAAAATACACAGCGATCAGAAAGCTGTAAAGAAAGATAACATAGATGTGGCTCCCATGGAGCTGACTGGCCTGGATTTGATCCATGGTCCAGTAGACAGATCTTCAGTAACTTCTTCCTTCTTCTCCACGAACTCTCTCTCTCTCTCTCTATCTCTCTTCCTTTCTCCTCTGCTCTCCTTTTCTCTCACGCTATTCTCTCCTTCTTCTCTGCAACTCTTTTTCTTCTGCCGGCTCACTCTTCTTCTATTTCCTCTTCTCCTCTTTTTCTTTTTCTTCTCTTTTTCTGGATCGAAGGGCTTTCTGCTCTCCAGGCTTCTTCTTCGATCTGCCTCCATCTGAAGACGAAGGCTCCAATATATACCAGCAACATTAGGAAGATAGGGAGTGTGCTTCCCACGCCTTCCGTCCAGAAGATTCCTCCTCGGATCACGTGCTCAGCACCCACCTTGGATCACGTGTCAGGTGCCAGCTTTGGGTCACGTGCCCAATGACAGCAATCTGACTTGCTGCGTTGACGCTGTCAAGCAATGGCGTTAATGCAGTGAGGCATTCCAGTAAGCCATTAGCTTCGTCTCTTTAGCTGGTACGTCGACGCTGCTCAATTGTGGCGTTGACGCAGTGGAATAGCCTATGAAAGTGAATGCTCCTTTAACTGCTGCGTCGACGCTGCTCCATTGTGGCGTTGACGCAGTGGAATGGCCTGTGAAGGTCTCTACTTCTTTAACTGCTGCGTCAACGCTGCTTGCTTGTGGCGTTGACATAGTGGAAGATATCGTGAAGGCTTCGTCAACTGATGTGTGGACGCTTTAAGCTCCCAGCGTCGACCCTGTTCCCTTCAGCAACAAGAATGAAGTCATAAGATTTAAGTATGTACATTGCAGTGTATATACTTCGTTGTATAGACTTGTGAAGGCGAATGCAACGTACAGACTTGCCCAATGTGTTGACTTCGACAAAGGAGGCAACGGCTGTATAGACTTTAAATCCTAAAGGCAGTGTATAGACATTGAAGAACAACAACTAATGTATGGACTTTACAATGCAAACAACAATGTATAGACTTCATGTAAAAGCCCAATGTATAGACATTGAATTCGAAGACCAATGTGCAGACTTTGGAGAACAGCGGCCAATGTATAGACTTGATGGAGCGAAGCCAATGTATAGACTTAATGTGTAGCTGAAGCCTTGAACGTAGGAATAGGCCAGAATGTATAGACTTTGAAGGATTTGAACGTGAGACTGTATAGACTTGGCCCCTTTCCGGATGTATAGACTTTGAGTCAAGGATGCGTTGTGTAGACTTTGGAAAGTCTGAGTCAGTGTACAGACTCGATGATATGAAGACGATTGTATAGACTTCCAATGGAACGAGTGTAGAGACTTTCAATTGAACACTTCAGTCCCGTTGTATGGACTTGAAGATGGAAGCGAAGAGTCGACGCATCAACTCAAGGAGTTGACGCGCTACTGTGAGGACAGAGACAAGTATGACTGAAGGGTCGACGCATCAGCACAATGAGTTGACGCACTGCTGTGGAGACTGTGCAGACAGAGTGTAGACAGAATTAAGTAGAGCATGTTATCTGACAGCCATATGAACTCCATTCACTTACATGATAAAACATGAATTAATCGAGCATATAAAAGAAAAGCATTATGATCAGAGAATGACTAAATAATAGCATGATGAGACACACAGCAAGATGACTCACAGTGAATAACTCACTTCAAAGGCCAATCATCAAAACCACCATTAAAACCATCATCAAAATCACATGGGCACAACAATCTCCCCCTTTTTGATGATGGCAACACTACACAGTGAGTTAATCTGATGACTCAAACTATTCTCCCCCTTTGACTTCATCAAAAAGAAAATAGTTTGAGAAATTAAAGCAACCAGCATGCTATAATTGAAAAATAATCTCCCCCTTTGGCAAAAATCTCCCCCTTTGATATAGTCAAGATGAACCATGGGAAGGTAAGAATGCAGATGCAGATGGAGATTACTAAATGCAGGATCACAATTCTCCCCCTTTAAGTGGAATCTTATGAGATGAATGGGACGGAGATCATAGGGGCAAACAAGGACAAGTTCAGGTCAATGAGAAGAAGAGGTTCAATTAGGAGATTTTTAAAGAGGCTTCAACTACAAGAATTTCAGTCAGATTTTCAAGGAAATGTCATTCTCATAAATCCAAATCATAATATTTCAAAGTCTTCCATTATAAGGGCTTATGAATGAATTTTATTGATCAGCATGGTTTAAACATGATGTATGCAGAGTTTATCAATAAAATTCTGTATTGATATCTAAAACCATGGTTTAATAAAAATGAACCAAGCCCTCATATTTATCTTGATAAAACTCCCTTTCTCTTACACAATCAAATTTATTGACTTCTTTCGGAATTACATGCATCAGTATTGAAATTCAGTAATTATGAAGTCATATGATTTTATCTAGGGTTGTAGCAATTTGATTTTAGCATCAATATTCAGATATTTCAATTCGTTCAACAATTTTTCATGCTACAAATTTTACGAGCACTCTAGTTCAGTGCACACCTTATAACTAGAGGATATACCTTGATCAGAGGCCAATATCCCTAAGCACTTAGTGTGACTAACTGTCATGCTTTATATGAACAGAGATAGCATTTACACATCATGACACACTGCAAATCATTTCTTGATGAGTGAGTTGTATTTCTCAGTGTGCATGCCATTGCTCTGCCTGAATTTTAATTAATCTTAATCAGAGTTAACTATGGTATCTCATGACACAGTCCTTTGGACATGTGTTTCTCAGTGACCAAGGTCATTGCTCTGACAGAAAATACCCTTTAGACATTTCAGAAAAAAATTCATTTGCTTCAAATCAATAATAATTTCATGTACTAAACCAAATAAGGTCATGTATTCAATAGTGCAAATTTCAGAAGATTTTACAAGACACAGCATGAAACAGATGGTTAAGGTTTATTAAACATGCTTCAGATATTTTTAAGAGATTTTAAAGCCAAACTCATTGAATACATTAAACTTAAACCACATGAGTTATTTCAGTCATTCATAAAAATGTATAATAGCAGATTTCTAGTTCAAGAGTTTTCAGATTTATGATCGAGATAGTCCCATTGAAATCTTCATGAAAGACTGATAGAATTCTGAAGCCAAATGATACCAATTGATAGGAGAGATTTTGAAGCTCAGTGTTTTCCGAATATGATCAAGATTTGTCACTTAAAAATAATAAGGAAAAGATTATGAACAACAAGCAAGATATCAGGAGGTCTGGCAAGTTTCAGGATTTCCAAGGATAACATGCAGTGAATTCTGACAGAGATGTATGCACTTGACCACTTGCATGCAACGCATTGACTCCCCTTGACACTATGCATTCAGACAATCTTTTTGGCATTTTTCATGAAATGCAATGCAATTAACTACATGCATGCAAAGACTCAACATTGAATGCTATGCAAGGACATGCAATTAACTCCCCCTGAAGGCATGCAATGTTTGCCATGAGACACTGAACATATGATTTTGATTCATGCACATTCAGACTGCCCTATCAAGCAAAATGACCCATGATACTAGGCGGAGCACTTGGTCTAAAAGACCACCTCACACATAGTAGGAACCTCCAGATAGATTTCCCTGTCTTTTGGTAGCTTAACATTTATATACCATTGAGGTCATGCATGATAATTCAACATGGGCAGCATGCATGGATCAAATTTCAGCTTATCAGATTTTTCAGGATGCAATGGACAGATTTTCAATGAACTATGCAATAGACAAATTTCAAGCCACATACATAAGCAGTTCAGATTATTCAGAATGCAATTTGTTTTCAGAGTTTATGTATTTCAACAATTATCAAACAACTACAAATGGCAGATATGCAGGAATACATCAAATCAGATATGCAATGAGTTTCAAAACAAGAAATGCAGAGAGTTTACCTGAACAGTGTGAGAATGTGGTTTTCATTCTTGAGTGCCTTGGATTAATAACCCCTTTTATTCTTCAGCTTCCAAGGCACACCTGCAACAGACACATCATTTTGAT
The DNA here is from genome assembly GCA_022559845.1 of Amorphophallus konjac. Classification (NCBI taxonomy): domain Eukaryota; kingdom Viridiplantae; phylum Streptophyta; class Magnoliopsida; order Alismatales; family Araceae; genus Amorphophallus; species Amorphophallus konjac. Next base: position 285,893,983 of record CM040118.1, read on the forward strand.
GCAGCAGGTACCCAAGAAAACTTGGGTCCTGGATTAGCAGTGACACCTTTGGTAGGTGTTCTAAATAATTTTCTAGCAGCATAGTCATCAGATTTCATCAAGTAGCAGGTTTTCATTGAATGACCAGATGTGCCACAATAATAGCAAGATGCAGCAGGTTTCATATTAGATTTATGTGCATTCTTATAAACATGATTTTTATATGCATATGTATGAAAATTTTTGTTAACAGAATTAAAATTCTATTTACCAAAACCAGTCTTGTTTTGGTATCCTGCCAGCCAACAGGTTGCAGCCCTGTGACCTGGCTTTCCACAGTTAAAACAATGAGAGGCCTTCCTCTTAAAATTGAGTTCATTATTGCCATAGCCTCCTTGGGCATGCCAACAGTCCTTGACTGTATGGCCATGCTTTCTACATTCAGAACATGTAGGAATCTTTCTTTTAAATGCAAATTTATTCCTATCATAATCATTTCTGTCTGCAGGGAGATTGACAGTTTTAGAATTAAAATTTCTACCCTGAGCATGCCAACGGTCAATGGCCCTGTGGCCCAATTTGCCACAGTGAAAGCATTCAGTTTTCTTTTTGTTCTGAGCAGAAACATGTTTCCTAGCATGCTTTCTGTTGTCTTGTTTCAGAATAAAGCAATTATCCATAATGTGGCCAACCCTACCACAGTAATGACATGAATTCTTATTTTTATGAGCATGTGTATGTGTGTTCATGTCAAGCACAGATTGAACTTTCTCAACATATTTAAAATCAGTCTTTTTCTTGGTGACAGGGAAGTTCTTGTGATGTACAGCATGCACTTTTTCAATGTGATTCAATCCCTTCTTCACATGACTGACCTTTTCCATTTTTCCAGTTTGTTTCTGATTCTTCTGAACATTTGGTTGTTTATTTTCTGAGGTGGTGGCTACATCTGATGCTTTGATAAAAGATGTCATTAGCTTATTTTTGAAAGTCTTTTTATTGACATTGTTGTAGCCTAACCCTTCCTTTTGAGTATTGACCTTAACACCTAACAACATGTCCAGATTTTCTTGTCCTTCCACAAATTTTGACAAGGATTTATTCAAATCTTCAATTTCATTTTTCAGAGAAACGATGTGTATTTCATAATTGGTAATCTCTTGTTCATTGCAATTTACACATTCGCTTAGCACCTTGTTTGCAATTTTGCATTCCTCAACTTCTTGTTCCAGATTTCTCAATTTTTCAGATTCTTCAATGTAAACAGATTTTCCTTTTTCTAAGAGAAGAAGTTTCTCTGACATAGCAGTGTTCAACTACTTCAATCCTTCAACCTCTTTGATTAGTTTGTTATTTTTTGATTTCAGATTTTCATTAACAGATTTTCTGAGAGACTCTTTTTCAGATCTTAACAATTCAACATGTTTCTTAAGCTCTTGATTATCAGAAAAACAAGCATCATAAGATTGCTTCAGATTTGAACAATTTTCACATGATAAATCAGAACCATTTTGATCAACCTTTAATTTTTTATTTTCAGATTTTATTTTTCCATACTTTTCATACAATTCAGCATACATTTCCTTCAAATAATCAAAGGTCATTTTGTCCGAGTCAGATTCAGAGTTTACCTCTTCATCAACATCATCTTCATTCTGACTGCTACCTTGATTGCTGCCACTTGGATTACTTCTGTTAGCCATCATGCAGCTGTCCTCGTTTACCCTGTGAAATTGCTTCAGCCTATCCAGGATGTCCTTTGCTGAGCTGCAATTATGAAGATAAGACCATAAGGCTCTGTCAGTAGCTGCTTTCATCAGGTTAAAGGCTTTCTGATTTTCTCCATCCTTTGATCTGTGTCTGTCGGTCCATTTGGACACTTTCGTTGGTAAGGTGTGAGGACCTTGTGAAATTAATTTCCACAGATCAGGATTAGCAGAATTAACATAAGCATGTAAAGCAGTGTACCACTGACTGAAATCAGAACCACTAAAGACAGGTGGAAGAGCCATTGAAAACAAATAGCGAGTAAATTCAAAGCAACAGGAATATTTATGCACTAAAACAAATTAGCACCTAAGACTGCAAGATCGAATCTGCAGGTCGCTGGACCTTGTATGCAGACACCGCTCTGATACCAATTGTTGTGGTGCTAGGCCCGGATACAGAGGGGGGTGAATGTATCCCTCTAGAAAATATAGCCCAAATTAAAACTCTAAAGCTCAGATATGCGGAATAAAAACTAATGAGCTTCCAAGATGAAATGATAAGGCAACAAATGAACAAACAGTTGGACTGCAACAATGCAGACACCTAATCAACCAGAACCGAAGGCAGAGCTAAACAACCCAAACACACTTAGCAGAATATAATGCTCAAAAATAACTCTCTAGATAATGCAACTAGCCAAGCATGCACAACCTGTGAATGGGAGGTAGAAGATATGGAGCTAACGCAAGGCAAACCACTGCACAAATAATTTTTAGGTGGTTCAGTCCTCCAGACCTACATCCACCCCTCACTCCCAACCGGAGTGAGGCTTCACTAGCCAACGCTAGAACCAAGCAGACTCAGTCTGCGAACAAGGTGCTGCCATACAGCTTGACCAGGGGAACAACCTCCCCTCTTCCTCCCAACCGGAGGGACACCCCAAGTGACTCCCAGCCACTTGGAAACCAGAGACCGAAGTCTCTCTTCCTCCAGACCGGAGGGACTCCTGGAATTGCTACCCACAAGCCCAGAACCGGAGATCAAATCTCCCTTCCTCCAAACCGGAGGGAAACACACAAGTGACTTCCAGCCACTTGCAAACCAGAGGTCGCCGACCTCTCTTCCTCCAGACCAGGAGGGACCCGACCTCAATCCAGAGGATCGAAAGAACAAGGATAACCAAATAAAAATAAAAGGAAAAATAAGAAAGGAAAAATACACAGCGATCAGAAAGCTGTAAAGAAAGATAACATAGATGTGGCTCCCATGGAGCTGACTAGCCTGGATTTGATCCATGGTCCAGTAGACAGATCTTCAGTAACTTCTTCCTTCTTCTCCATGAACTCTCTCCTCTCTCTATCTCTCTTCCTTTCTCCTCTGCTCTCCTTTTCTCTCACGCTATTCTCTCCTTCTTCTCTGCAACTCTTTTTCTTCTGCCGGCTCACTCTTCTTCTATTTCTTCTTCTCCTCTTTTTCATCTTCTTCTCTTTTTCTGGATCGAAGGGCTTTCTGCTCTCCAGGCTTCTTCTTCGATCTGCCTCCATCTGAAGACGAAGGCTCCAATATATAGCAGCAGTAGTAGGGAGATAGGGCGTGTGCTTCCCACGCCTTCCGTCCAGAAGATTCCTCCTTGGATCACGTGCTCAGCACCCACCTCGGATCACGTGTCAGGTGCCAGCTTCGGGTCACGTGCCCAATGACAGCAATCTGACTTGCTGCGTTGACGCTGTCAAGCAATGGCGTTAACGTAGTGAGGCATTCCAGTAAGCCATTAGCTTCGTCTCTTTAGCTGCTGCGTCGACGCTGCTCAATTGTGGCGCTGACGCAGTGGAATAGCCTGTGAAAGTGAATGCTCCTTTAACTGCTGCGTCGACGCTGCTCCATTATGGCGTTGACGCAGTGGAATGGCCTGTGAAGGTCTCTACTTCTTTAACTGCTGCGTCGACACTGCTTGCTTGTGGCGTTGACACAGTGGAAGATATCGTGAAGGCTTCGTCAACTGATGCGTGGACGCTTTAAGCTCCCAGCGTCGACCCTGTTCCCTTCAGCAACAAGAATGAAGTCATAAGATTTAAGTATGTACATTGCAGTGTATATAGTTCGTTGTATAGACTTGTGAAGGCGAATGCAACGTACAGACTTGCCCAATGTGTTGACTTCAACAAAGGAGGCAACGGCTGTATAGACTTTAAATCCTAAAGGCAGTGTATAGACATTGAAGAACAACAACCAATGTATGGACTTTACAATGCAAACAACAATGTATAGACTTCATGTAAAAGCCCAATGTATAGACATTGAATTCGAAGACCAATGTGCAGACTTTGGAGAACAGCGGCCAATGTATAGACTTGATGGAGCGAAGCCAATGTACAAGCTTAATGTGTAGCTGAAGCCTTGAACGTAGGAATAGGCCAGAATGTATAGACTTTGAAGGATTTGAACGTGAGACTGTATAGACTTGGCCCCTTTCCGGATGTATAGACTTTGAGTCAAGGATGCGTTGTGTAGACTTTGGAAAGTCTGAGCCAGTGTACAGACTCGATGATATGAAGATGATTGTATAGACTTCCAATGGAATGAGTGTAGAGACTTTCAATTGAACACTTCAGTCCCGTTGTATGGACTTGAAGATGGAAGCGAAGAGTCGACGCATCAGCTCAAGGAGTTGACGCGCTACTGTGAGGACAGAGACAAGTATGACTGAAGGGTCGACGCATTAGCACAATGAGTTGACGCACTGCTGTGGAGACTGTGCAGACAGAGTGTAGACAGAATTAAGTAGAGCATGTTATCTGGCAGCCATATGAACTCCATTCACTTACATGATAAAACATGAATTAATCGAGCATATAAAAGAAAAGCATTATGATCAGAGAATGATTGAATAATAGCATGATGACACACACAGCAAGATGACTCACAGTGAATAACTCACTTCAAAGGCCAATCTTCAAAACCACCATTAAAACCATTATCAAAACCACATGGGCACAACATTCGACACAAAGACAGAGCGCGCAAGAGTAAAGATAACCTAATCCTTTATTTCATCAAAACCTTCTAAAGTACTTCTATTACAATCCTCTTAATGAAAGTGCTAAGACTCAATAAAATGAAAAAGTACAATGATTGACTCAAGAATGTAGAAAATTCAAGAGTAGACAACGCTTGGATAGTTGAGTAGCTCTAATCTCATCACTCTTGACTTTCCCCATCCGAAAGAGTTTCGTCCTCGGACTTACCTGAAAAATAAGGGGAAAACACTATGTGAGCGAACGCTCAGTAGGAATTATAACTCAAGAGCTAGCTTGCTTCAAGTAAATTACATGTTACATGAAATGCAATAAGCTATGCATGCTCGCATAAAACGACAATAAAGAACGTATAACAAGTGAGAATGAGTGAACTAGCAAGTCTTTTCAAGAACTCATGTCAATATAGCAAGATAATCAAGCACATATAGTTATCATGTCATGTGATCATGTCATGTCAAGAATTTGGCTATTATTTCAAGCAGGTAAATAATACCCTTTTCGGGTCACGCAAGTCATGTCATGTCAAGTCAAGTACGAGAACTGTGGAATGTCTAATCAAGCTAGTCATGTACTTCGATACAATGCCATACCGTGATCATTACAACTCCCATGGGCACTAGCACTTTCGGGTGCTCCTCCTAGGACCAGATCGGGCCCTATATGCGCCGACATTGATCATGTATTTTTGACATCCACTATAGTTATAGCCAATACAGAATTTCAAAGGAATGCACTTGTAGGAGCTTTAAGGTAGATCTTGTAGAATAGAATCACAAGGATTGAACATGATATGTTAGAACGATAATAACGGTACAATCACGATTGACGATAAAACTAGGTGAAATCGGCTCCCTAGATGGGTGCCATGACATTAAGAATGAGCGCACACATCCACATGGTTGCTCGTTCTTGTACATGATAGGCTAGATAGAATTAAGGTCCACAAATCACAAGGAACACTAATGGCATGGTTTCCCATTCCATTAATCTAGAATATTCTCATGACATCCAAATAGCATATCATGAGGGTCTGCATACCATGTTTCTTTAGAGCGTCATGGCAATTAAGTAGTATCGTGGGTTTTAATGGTACAACCCGCTCGGCTGCCTTGAGGGAATCCAAGGCTAGCGGAGTCTTACGGAGGTCTCTATGATAAAGTCACTGGTCCGGAGGAACGGAGTGTCCCGCGGAGGGTTCATCTATCACCGAGAAATAGTGGGTAATCGATAAAATAACGTGAAACATGAGACTATACTCACGGAAGGGAATATAGTGTCTAATAAATAACCAACTAATTGTAGGTTACAGAAAACCACGAAAATCAGGAATTGACGCCTTAGGTCATGTCTTCATTTAATGAAATGGCGCCCTTGTCAGGGTCGTCAGATCATTAATCAACGACTGTTCAATCAGTCGTCATATCCAGATTTTATAAATATTAATATCTATAAACATTTTTAAATTTCGATTATTATAAAAATGACGACTTTCATGAAGGCTTCAATTCTGTAAATAGCGCCCTAGTTAGGGGTGTTATATGTCAAATTAAAGGGCAGGGTGCATGTCGTCAATTACCATATCCAGGAAATTATGTACATTTTAATTTCACTATTTATCACGAATTTGACCCCCACATGTAGGGGCGTTCATTCAAATAACGACCTAATTAGGGTCACTAATTCTTTGTCATATGATTTGCACCGGGCAGGTGCAATCACATACACATGGTTTCTAGAGTGTGTCTGATCAGGAAACTGATGACATGTAAAGGTAGAGAAAAATAACAGGAATTTATGAACATGGTCATGCATTAGTGTACATGTAAGCATTCATCGTTATTTAATTTTGAACATTGTATAATTATTAACTATCTAAATAAAAGACGACTGTTTGCACGGTTGTTGAATTAAATAACGCCCTAGCTTGGGTCGTTATTTCCATTTATGCAGTAAATAGAGAAAACTCAATCTAGAAACGAAATATGTAACTCCTACAGACCTATATGCATGTTTTTAACCTAGGAATTACAGGGCTTTACAAAGTCTTGAAAAAACCTACCTTGGGTGATGATTTGGTTGATGATCGATGAAGATCAGTGATGAGATATGCAATATTCCGATACTCTGTTTCCAACAGAGATCTCGGCAACAGTAGTATGAAGAAGAAGAAGCTTGGATGAACCAACAAGAGCAACAGCTCTTATCAAAGGCAATAGCAACACCCCTTCTATGGATCTACAAGAAGATGTCGGTCGCAGTAAGATGAAGAGTAGCATGTAACAGCCCCTTAGGAAGAATTTAGAGAAGCAGAGGCTTCCCACGACAAAGGAGTAGCAGCAGGATGAAGAAACTTTGCGGTTTCCTCACGTCGCAGGATGAAGATAGCAAGAGCGTCCTTCGTGCAACAAGGAAGAAGATGAAGAACTGTGATGTTCTTCTCGTAGCAGCAGCAAGATGTCTTTGGTTAACGTGGGTTCGATGGAGGGGATGGTATTTATAGAGAAAAGATTCCTAATGGGTTCTAGGAGTTTGGTTAGGATTAAAACTACCTACGTAGAATCCTTATTAAACTGAGATATCCACGTATTGATCCTTTCCTAATCAATACTTACCCGGATAACATCCTTGTTCGAACCAAACACCAACGAGTTAGTTTGGAAATGACGCCTAAGGTTGGGATGGTATTTTAAAATGATGCCTCTTACACAGTATTCAATTTCTTTATATGACGCCTGTCAAGGGGGTGTCAATTATTAAATTAGCGCCTCCTTGAACAGTCTTCAATTAAATGACGACTTGATCGGAGGCATTAATTACTTATGACCTATGTGTTTTATATATATAAGTTGGGCCTTTATTATAGGGTTGAATCTTTTAATCTATTTAAGATTTTATCCCTTTAATTTATCAGGGTTGCTACATAAATGCATAGACCTTTATAGCAAGAACACGATAAAATAAAATAATTTATAGTGTGAGACATCATCAAAACCATAGGGATGCAATAATCTCCCCCTTTTTGATGATGGCAACACTATGAATCAATTAATGTCAGGGCATTAAAGGAGATCAAAAATAATCAAGAGCAAACCAAAAAGAGCATACTGTCAAACCAGAAAGCCTTTCCCAGAAACACCATCTTCTGGACCCCTTCACTCAAAATCCGCTCCCCTACAACACGCTCTCAGATGCCCTGAACCTCTTAGATGACCTCTCTCCCCCTTTGACATCATCAAAAGGAAACGAAAGATATATGAAGTTGCTGGAGACATGAGGAAGAAGTACAGTGGCTTCTTAGTGTAGAAGGACTCATGAGCATATCTTAAGAGAATAAGTGAGACGTTAAACTCAAGAGAAGATTCTTTAACTCTGGTAAGCAATAGAGAATGAGAATGAGAGGGAAGTTTATCTACATACATGGTATTTGATGTAGAGCAGGAATGAACAAGTGTGACAAGATATAGCTGAACAAACAACTATACTAAGTAGACGACAAGAGACAAAAGTAGAGAAGGTGTGCTCAAGGTATTGAGGACAAGCATTCCATTAATTTGCACAATTATAAGGATATTGAAGAGATTTTCAAGAAGACCAATAAGTGAGTTGGTAAATCACATCTTTGACATTAGGGAGACACCTTGATCAGAGGTCGGAATCCCCAATTACTCAACGTGAGAACCTCATTACCTCTCCTTTTTAGAGAACAGAGTTAGTAACTATGACTTTTTACGTGAGGAAACACCTTCATCAGAGGCCAGCGTCCCCAGTTACTCACCACCTTGTCACCATTGCTCTGTGATGGTCAGAAACATTACGTTTATTGTTACAGAAATTCCCCCCCTTTTTTTAAAAAAAACATTTGACACCTCATGACTTAGGAAAGACTTCATTTCATTGATGAAGCCCCTAGTTTCTCAGTGATCAAACCATAGACCTTTGTTCATTTAGTTGATCCCTTATATTGTGGAAATGAAGTGTTTGAAGACAATACCAGAAGAATTGTTTCTTTGAAATGAATCTTGAAGTCTAGATTTCAAGTTGTTCTAGATAGATATCAAGACATACAAGTTTTAGCCTGAACCAGAATCATGAATAATGTAGGAAGATATACTTTGGACACTTAATCCAAGTCTTTGATAGTCTACTAGAGAAAAGATTCTAGTTGGACTTTAGTTACACAAACTTATAGACATAAGAGATGAATGAGATTCTACTGTCTGAGAGAGAATCGCACTCATTCAATCATGAGAACCAGCAATGACACACATATGGTCAACCTTTTGAATCAGTCAAACTTCACTAACTGCCTAGCTCCCCCTCAATAGATGCACAGTTGGAAACTAATCAGCAAAAGCTCAGAACTCCCCCTTACGGTTAGGACAGGCTTCTCACACAAACTCTTCCCCCCCAAAAAATCAGGAGATTAGAAATTAGGATAACTTAAATAAGCCTAATTCTCTCCTTAATGTGGTGAATTTGTCATTGTCTAGAGGTTTGGTGAAGATATGGGCAATTTGATTAGCAGTGCCTACATGAATCAGTTCAAAGGTGTTCATAGAAACCTCATCTCTTATGAAATGATGCCTTATTTCTATGTGCTTGGTGTGTGAATGCAAGATAGGATTATTGGCTAGATTGATGGCACTAGTATTATCACATTAAATGGGTGTGCACCCCAGGTCTACTTGATAGTCCTGAAGCTGGTGTTTAATCCAAATGACTTGTGTACCACAACTCCCTGCAGCCATGTACTCAGCCTCTGCAGTGGAGAGAGCCACAGAATGTTGTTTCTTGGAACGCCAAGAGACTAAACACCCACCTAGAAATTCACAATGACCACTAGTGCTTTTTCTATCTAGTTTACACCCGGCATAATCTGCATCTATGTATGCAATTAAATATAGTGTGTGTGATGTAAGAAACCATAAACCAATGGTGTGTGTAGCAGACAGGTATCTGAATATTTTTTTTACTGCCGCTAGATGCAATTCAGTGGGTCTAGATTGATACCTTGCACACATTCCTACACTGAACAGTATATCTTGTCTTGAAGCTGTCAAATAGAGTAGAGATCCAATCATACCTCGGTAGAGCTTGGCATCTACTTCTTTACATGTCTCATCTACATCCAATGAGGTACTGGTACCCATTGGTGTAGTAATGTGCTTCAAGTTGGTCATGCCAAACCTATTGAGAACGTCCAATGTATACTTGGTCTGGTTGATGAAGCATCCTTCCTCCAACTGTTGTATCTGCAGGCCAAGAAAATACTTCAGTTCGCCTACCAAACTCATTTCAAATTCTGCTGACATCAATTTTGAAAATTCATCACATAGACCAGTACTTGTTGAGCCGAAGATAATGTCATCTACGTATACCTGGACTATGATGAGATCTTCTTTAAAGCTTTTTGTAAAGAGAGTTTGATCTACCTTACCTCTTTGGTAGCCCTTGCTGATCAGAAATTCCGTTAATCTCTCATACCAGGCTCGAGGGGCCTACTTTAAACCATACAGGGCTTTGTTCAATCTGAAAACTTGGTCAGGTTTAGTGGAGAATTGAAAATCGGGGGGCTGCTCAACAAAAACTTCTTCCTTGATAATTCCATTTAACAACGCACTCTTCACATCCATTTGTTGGAGTTTTATATTTTTGGAGCATGCAAATACTAACAATATTCTTATAGCTTCCATCCTAGCAACAGGTGCATAGGACTCATCGAAGTCAACTCCAAATTCCTGACAGTAGCCCTTGGCTACTAGTCTGGCTTTATTTCTAGAAATAATTCCATCTTCATTCATTTTATTCTTGAACACCCATTTGGTTCCTATCACATTAGTGTTCTCAGGTCTTGGAACAAGTTCCCAGACATTGTTTCTATCAAATTGACCTAATTCTTCAGACATGGCATTGACCCAAGATGCATCGTTTAAGGCTTCATCTACTGATTTTGGTTCAATTTGAGAAACTAAAGCAATTAAATCTTGATTTTGAACATTTTTGAAATGAGACCTGGTCCTAGGAGGATCCCTTAAATTTCCTATGATATTATTCTCAGGGTGGTCTTTCAAGTATCTAACATTGGTTGAGGACTCACCTGGTTCGGTTGAGCTTACTTGATTCTGATCGGTTGGTCCTTTGGGTTGCTCATTTTCATATTTCAATTCCTCCTCAAGAAATTCTCTATCATGTTTTGAAGACCTGTCGGCATCATCAAGGTTGTTAGCATCTGTTGATTCACCAATTATCACATGAGGAGTTTCCTCTACAGTTTGGTCTGTTATATTGAAAACCCTGTAGGCCCTGGTTGTTTCAGAGTATCCCAGAAAGATTCCTGGAGTACTTCTAGCATCAAATTTATCTAGGTCCCTTTTATTATTGTTATGGAAGAAACATTTTGAACCAAAAATTCTAAAATATGAGACATTTGGCTTTTTACCTTTAAGGAGTTCATAAGGAGTTTTCTTATGGACAGGTCTTACCATTGCTCGATTAATTGTGTAGCAGGCTGTGTTTGCTGCCTCTGCCTAAAATCTCCTGGGAAGCTGACTTTCGACCAGCATAGTTCTGGCCATTTCGATGATTGTCCGATTTCTTCTCTCAACAATTCCGTTCTGCTCTGGAGTCCTGGGAGAAGAAAACTTATGAGTCAATCCCTCTTTGTTGCAGAAGTCATAAAATAAAGAATTTTCAAACTCACCTCCATGGTCAGTTTGAATTATTGAAATACAATGAGAACCTCCTTGTTTGATTTTATTGAAGAAATGTTCAAACTTCTGAAATGCATCATTTTTATTTGCTAAGAAAAATAGCCATGAAAACCTAGTGAAATCATCTTCAATGACGAACCCAAACCTTTTCCCATTCAAGCTCAGAGTTCTAGTTGGACCAAAAAGGTCCATATGCAAGAGTTCCATTGGTTTGGTTGATAAAGGCTCAGATCTGAGCTTAAATGACTTGTGAGTTTGCCTGCCTAGAGCACAGGTATCACAGATTTTTGAGATTGAATTAAACTTGATTGTAGGCATGCCTCTAACTAAATCATGCTTGATCAATTTATTCAAAGTAGAAAAATTAGCATGGCCTAAACGTCTATGCCAATCAAATGCATTATTTTCAGAATTAGCGGATAAGCAGAGATTAGATTTAGACTCAGCATCTAAGTCTACCATGTAGACATTATTGGTCCTTTTGGCTACAAAATTAACAAGATCAGAATTTATTTCAAATATTTTGCATGAGTTATTATCAAACATAACCCTGTGACCCTTGTCACATAATTGACTGATACTAATCAGATTGTGTTGAAGACCTTCCACAAGTAAACCTTTCTCAATTGAGTTAGTGGAAGACTTACCAACTGTGCCAACCCCAATGATCTTACCTTTGTTCTTTCCTCCGAATTTGACCAATCCCCCTACCTTCATTTCTAGCTTGCTGAACTTGGATCGGTCTCCTATCATGTGCCTGGAGCAGTGACTGTCAAGGTACCACTTGTTGTTCTCAGCTGCCAGGCAAACCTACACAAAAGAAATCAAGCAAGGTGGTTTGAAACCCAAGATAAGTTGGGTCCAAAGACATCATTTAAATATTTAAGTAGGTGTTTGGGAATCCAAAATTGCTTCAGCTTGATTTTATCTTGCATCTTATTTTCAGGTCTATTGAAATTGTAACCAGAATTTTGTCCAGCTGGTCTGGAGAAATGGAATTTATTCTAGTTATTAGACCTTTCATCCTTGGGGTATCTTCTGTATGTATGTTGATTACCGAATTTTTGAGGGTGTATGTTGTTTTCCAAGTACCTTCTATTCGGGCCCATTCTTTTATAGTAATTCCAACTTCCATTCTGATACATTTGCATGTTCCAGCTACCATTTCTGTTCTGTTGAATGGGTTTAGTGAAGTTCTTCCCTGGTTTAAGATGTTGTTCAGCATGGTTTGTTGCTTTCTCCCTTGAATGCTGAATATTTTTATGACTGTTTGAGCTGGATGGTGTGTCCAGCTTATCTTTTCCCTTCTCAGGGCAGAAGGTAGTGGTCTTGAACTGAAAGGGTCTCTTATTTGTCGGGTTATAGCGTAAACCCTCTTTGTTGAAATTTACCCTTGTTCCTAGTATAGAGTCCATATTTGTTTTCCCTTGAACAAATTTTTCTAAGATTTTTTGTTTGTCTTCCAGCTCTCTTTGCATTGACTCGCAATTTTTTTAGAAGTTCTGTGTTTACTTCCTTAACAGCTTCATGCTTCTCAGTGATCACGCTGTTTCCATTCAGACTTTCTTCAAGTTTTATCTTGAGTTCGTTGAGCTGTGTGTGAACTTCCTGGTTCTCTGATTTGTGCTTTTAATTTTCCTTCTTCAGAGTAGTCATTTCTTCTAATTGTTCCTTCAATTTTTGATTTTCCTTACTGATTTGAGTTTGTTCTTCAAAATTAGCATTGAGTTTTCTTTTCATAATCCTATGCTCTTTACTCAATGAATTGAACTTATCTAACAGTTCAACATAGGCATCTTCCCAATCATCAATAGAAAAGTTCTCAAAGAGGTTTGTTACCTCCTCATCGCTATTTGCCATCAGGCAGATTCCTTCTTCGTCCTCCTCAGAGGAGTTGGCTTCTGGATCTTCTTCCTCATCGCTCCACGTGCAGACCATTTCTTGTGGTTTCTTCTTCTACATCTTAGAGCTCTTCTTTTGAAAGTCGGGACCCTTCTTTTGAAGATCAGGGCAATCCCCTTTCATGTGTCCAGGTTTCATGCAATGAAAGCATGTGATTTTATTGGCATTCCTATTCTTATCATTGCTGGAATCAAAGTTCTTAATAGAGGAATATGACCTCTTTCTTCTAAAGGTCTTTCCCTTAGTCCTCAAGAATTTCCTGAATTGACGAGTGAGCATTGCTTGCTCCTCCTGGTCGAGGTCTGACAGCCCGTCAGACTCGCAACTACTACTCTCGCTGCTGCTACTGCCTTTGCTGCGGGACACCTTGAGGGAAATATTCTTGCCATTCTTGTCGTTTCCTTCACCATTCCTCTTGAAATTCATCTCATACGTCATTAGGGATCCTATTAGTTCGGTGACTGTCATTTTTGACAGATCCCTATACTCCTCTATCATAGTGGCCTTAGTGTGCCATGTAGGGGTTAGAGATCTAAGTATTTTCCTGACTATATCTCCCTCAGATATCTCTTTCCCAAACCCCTTAAGACTGTTCATAATCAATGACAGTCTGGCATACATCTCAGTTATGGTATCCTCCTATTTCATCTTAAACAGCTCATATTCAGAGGTGAAGAGATTTACCTTTGTCGCTTTCACTTGGGATGTACCTTCGTAGATTAACTCCAACTCATCCCACATTTTCTTGGCCGTTTTGCATGCTGAGATGCAGGCGCATTCGTCTGGATGAACTGCACATTGGATGATGTTCAGGGCCGTCGAGTTGAGTGACGAAAGCTCGACTTGATCATCTGTCCACGCATCTTCGTTTGGTGGCAGATCATATGGCCCTGTGGTGATCACCCTCCAAAGTTTGTGGCTCTGCGCTCTAATGAAAACCACCATCCTATTTTTCTAGAAAAGGTAATTGTTACCATCGAAGAACGGAGGACGGCTGATAGATTGTCCCTCAGCCATGAAGCTCCGAGGAGGATTAAATCCGGGGTTACCTTGGCCATTGGACCACATAGTGAAAACTCGCTCTGATACCAATTGATACGCTCAGCGGAAAGTGAGATAGAAGGGGGGGATGAATAACTCACTCCCAAATTCGATAAGCTCAGCAATAAAAACTCAACCCCTCAAAGCGCAGTGATATAAACTTCGGAGATAGGTAAAAAATGGTATCTAGACAGTGAATTGAGATCGAGAAATGAATTCACGATGAAGCAATAAATCAAGTATGTGGAGAGCAAGCATAAAAAAGATAGGCAAGTCCACACGAGAGACAGAGAGTTTTTAGGTGGTTTGATTGCTACCCGCAATCTACGTCCACCCCTCACTCCGAAGAGTAAGGTTTCCTTGCAATGATCAATCGCACACAGCAGACTCAGTTTGCGACAACTGCTGTCAAACAGCTTGCCCTGAGGAACACCCTCCTCAGCCTTCTGATCAACCAGAAGAATCACTAGAGAAAAAATCTCCCTTCCTTTGCACGCAGCAAAGGGAACCCGGTGAAATTGCTCCCAAGCAACTCACAAAACTAGAGGATCAAACCTCTCTTCCTCCAAGAACAATGGAGGGAAACCGGAGAACTTCTCCCTTCTTCCGAACAAGCTTGGAGGGTAACACGATGGAATGGGAAACAAAGGAAACTCGAAAATAAAAGGCCAATGGAAAACAACTATCCCAAATTCAAAACAATGTAGCTTCCGTAGAAGCAGATCTTCAAATTCACATACAGCTTTCTCTCAGAATTTTCTCTCTGCTCGGGATGGAGTGGTTTGTCTCTGGTTTTTCTCTCTAGATCACCAGCACTGCTCTCACGCTTCTCTCCTTTTTCTACTGTTCCATCCCCCCTCTCACTTTCGAATCCTTTTCCTCAGCATATATATATGTCTGCTCCAGAAACTTAGGCATGTGGATACCACGTTTCCTGCCTGAAAGGTTGGGGCACGTGTCGGAATGTTCTGGACCTCCATCTTCCTCGAATCACGTGCCATCCATCTGGTGAATGCACAGACAAACTGTCAGAAGAGGAATAAACACTTTGTCACATACTTAGCACAAGTCATACCGACGTAGCGAGTAAGTAAGCATAAACTGCACTGAGTAGGAGTTACCAAGTTAGCCATTGGTCTGACTTACTACAAGGTGAACAAGAGGTTGCACCGAGTTGAAGTGAGCAAAGATGAGAGATGTACTGACTTTAGAAAATGCATGACGACATAAGCACAGACCATAGAGTTCAAACGTGCAACTGATGTGCAAAGACATGAAGGGATAAGGCACAAAGATGCTCTGACTTCATGTTATTCAGAAAGAAAAGAATGCACCGAGTCGGGATGTGCAGTCCAAGCAGGAGCTGCACCGAGATGGCAGAGAGAAATGAGCAGAACAAAGAGATAAGCAAGACAAAGCTTGCACGGAGCTGAATTGGCACTTAGATAAAGTAATGAATGACAGAACCTGTGCATGAACAAGGACTTGCACCGAGGCAAGCACTTTATGAATGAGACAATGCATGCACTGACTTAATACGAGATCCACCGAGCTCTACTGAGACATGCACTGACTTAATACGAGATCCACCGAGCTCTACTGAGACGAGCACCAGTTTTGAGCTTATTAAAGGAGACTTGCACCGAGGTAAGGACTTACCACGTTTAGAGTAAAGCATGCACTGAGCTATTGAATGCATATGAACAGGTAAATGCATGGACCTTTATAGCAAGAACACGATAAAAAAAATTGATTTATAGTGTGAGACATCATCAAAACCGTAGGGATGCAACATTCTGTGGAATGGACGCCCGCTCCGGAGGGCGCATTATCGTGCCGGCATGGCATCAAATGGACTCCCGATTGGACCGATGGGGTAAGCGGCAGGGATAGAAACGGGGGTGAGGATGGCGGAAGATGGCCTGATGGGCCCTAGTGGAGTGGTGATTGGTGAAGGGTTAAGTGGAGGGGTGATGATGGAGGGTATGGCGGGTGATGGTGGAAGGATTGGCGGAATGGTGGGGAATGTGGCGGGTGCAATAGGTGATCGAGAGAGGATAGTGGGTGGAGCGGTAGTGAAAGTGGTGGGACAGAGGATGGAAGGAACAGAAGGTGCGGGGAAGTTGGTGTGGTGGAAGGCCAAGAGATGAGTGGGAGTCTCATCGTCAAAAGACCACCCATCATTAGGGGCTGGGTGGTGAACTGCATTAACCTGTGCCGGTGCCGGTGGCTGCTGTTGCTGCTGAGGAGCGGGCAGATGTTCTGGCATGGGATTCTGATGAATCCTGAGGTCTTGCTGTTGCTGCTACTACTGTGGAGGTTGTTGTTGGGGAGGTTGCTGGAACTGTTATTGTTGAGGTACCACCTGCTGCGGCCTTGCTTGTCTTCTTCTTTCTTTTATATCTTCAATCAATTTGTGCATTTGGGCCCAATCAATCCTCTGGCCCTCATGCAAATCATAAACTAGATCCCTGAACTTATAACACCTTTCTAACGTGTGCCCAGGTTGCCGATGGTATATGCAATACCTTGACTGATCGGCTGTCAGATTCCAGTTCTAACGTTCCGGAGACAACTGAATGTTACCAGTGTACATTAAGGCGGAAAAGATGTCAAGGAGTTGTGGACGTCAAAAAAGAAGATAAGAAAAGGAACGTTCCTGCGGCACAGACGTCTCGACACCCCGAGAGGAAGTCAAAGATGAAAAGGCCGAAAAAACCCCATACCTCCTCCAAGCAGGACGGATATATATATTCGGCGCTTCGCCACCCAACGAGAAGCCCTTCGGGCAGAAGAGATGGCCCCGACTCTCCAGTCGGCCGAATCAGAAGAAACTTGGGAATGCAAACACATGTTCGGCACGCGCTGGAAGTCATTCAAAGTCCTGAACCGGGACTCTGAGGCTCTGAACAAAAACCCTGGGGGCTTGACGCCACAACCAAAGCAACACGGGAGGGTAGGTGTCCATCCGAATCACCGCTAAGCCGGGAGGAAATCTAATGGGTCTTAAACCGGCGCGGCTGTACTTATACAGCCTTAAACCGGTGCGCCCTTTTTCAATAGCCTTAAACTGGCACGCCCCCTTTCAATAGCCTTAAGCCGGTGCCCCCCCTTTCAATAGATTTAAATCGGCGCGCCCCATTCAATGGGTTGTAACCGGCGCGCCCCATTCCCGTTGCTAATCTGGCGCGCCGAACCCCACACCGGTTTAACGTCAAGGCATCCCATCTTTCCTACGGTCCCCTATTTTCTGCAAACAGAATGTCGTTGCTTTCCCTGAAATGGCCAGGTCTCCTACGCCCGACCAGTGTGCAACCACCTTAACCACTCAAGCTCCCTGGAATGGCAATCTTCGAGCTCTGCACCGACCGTCGCATCTCCACTGGTCGCCATCGACCAATCCACGGATGGCACCATGCCTACTCTATTAACCCCTCCACCTACAGGCCACTCGACAGCTTTAGACACGGAGAGGAGAAGAAGGATGAAATGAAAGGGAAGGGGGGGTTCAGAGACTTCTCCCCCACCTCCATATATATGCAACAAACCCGTCAAAACAAGAGAGGCTGGCCATTGAAGAGAAAAGACGAAGAGAAGAGAAGCTTCATTCCCCTGTGCCCGTGAGGTGAAGAAGAAGAGAGTGAGTGTGAGAGAAGCGAGGTGAGCTTGGAGGGGGAGGTTTGTGCTCCGTTCCCCTCCCCCACCGATGTATCTCTTTCTTCTTTGTTTCTTTGATGTATTTTTCCTTGCTTTGGGGTAAATTCCCTTCTGTATCTCGTCTCCCCTCCTTTTGCGGATGAATAAAAAGAAAAGCCCCTTTCACAGCATATGGTGTTCTTCTGCTTCCCTCTCTTTCTCTCTACCTTCTCCTCATCCAGGGCCCTTCGAAGCTTGCTTCTCCATAGCATGGCCTTCGAAGGAGTCCGTCAGGGGATGAACATTCATGGCCTCGTGGCATACATTTATCCCGCTTCATGAAACCATCACTCGTGAGTTGTGGGAGCTCTTGAAGGCTAGTCCTCGAGCTTTTCCACACTCACATCTGGGTTATCGGACCGTCATGAGGTTTGCATTTTGAGGTTCACCCCGGAGCAATCCATTTGGTGTTCCTCTATTTATCTCTGGCAAGCCTCAGTTCGGGGGAGATGCTGCCCAATTTTTGTCAAGGCCAAGAACACATAAGAACAAGTGAACAAACTAAGCTCTCTGGGGATAAGAGCAACATATGTTTGAAGCCTCTGAATCGAACTGAACCTCCAGGTTCCTACATAACAAACCCCTCTGAACAAAACACTTGAACCTTCATGATAATTTGCCTTGACAAATGATTAAACGCTTAAACTTCCTCTCTATCAACATAATCCATCAATTAAATGAATAAACTAATCAACAAGTCACTCTGTAGGTTGAAGAAACAAGAACAGAATGAAATAAGATTGAAATAAAACCCACAGAAATCAACCGGCGCACCCTTAATCCGGCGTGGGTTAATCCGGCGCGGTACCCCCCCCCCCCCCGCGCCGGTTCAGATTCACACTCAAAGCCATCTTTGAATTCTTGGAATGAACAGTGTGCACTTCCATTACTATTTGAGCCTTAATCCGGCGCGCCTTACTATTCATCTTGCAAAACCGGCGCCCCCCCATCTCTTGGGTCCCTTATCCGGCACGCCCCCGGGGCTCCCATTAACTGGCGCGCCCCTCTACCTTCTTGGCATTACCCGGCGTGCCCTTCTTCCCCTTTGCCCTCATTAACTGGCGCGCCCCCCTTGGTTTCCCTTAACCGGCGTGCCCCTCGGCATTCCCTTAACCGGCGCGCGCCTTGGCATCCCCTTAACCGACGCGCCCATTTGCTTCGTTAAACTGGCGTGCCTCATTAAAAAAAAGGCAATTAACTAAATAGAAGAAAAGGCTTGAAACTAATGAATAAAACAAAAGAAGAGACCTAAACCGATAAAAAGAAATGAAAGGAATGTGAAGCCAATAATCAAAAGTTACCCCTCCCCTACTATAATCAAAATTTTGTTCCAGGGGCTCCGCCCCCAGAAACCCCTGCAAGGGGCGCTGCCCCCTTGACCCCCTCGATCCGCGTGCGAGGGCGCACGTTGGCGAGTTCGGGCTTCACACTTAACAATTCGCTTCCCCAGACTATGCGTGAAGAGAAAAGCAACTATGTCCCATGGTATCAGATGTGGACCTCAGAATCCCCGACATGCCCATAGTCTGAAACCATCTTGGGCCGATAGTCCATCAACTTGACCCACTTCTATCGGGATCCAATCCCACACTTGCATTAAACTTGCCGTACTCGCGGTAGACATTCGTACGGTTTTGTCATCGTCTTCGATGCTTCAAATGTGGACTCTCATCCGAACAATGAGTGGTCTGTGAGCGACCGACGTATATGCCAGGATCTAATCCCGCACTTGCATTAAACTTGCCGTACCTACGGCAGACATCCTTATGGCTTTGTCATTATCTTCGATGCTTCAAACGCAGACTCTCGTCCGAACAATGAATGGTCCGTTAGTGACCGACATATATATCGGGATCTAATCCCGCACTTGCATTAAACTTGCCGTACTCACGGCAGACATTTGTACGGTTTGTCACCATCTCTTACGCTACAAACGCGGACTTCCATCCGAACAAGAAATGGTCCGCCAGTGACCAACATGCACGCATACCTTGGGACCTTCATTTCCCCGGACTGTGTGTGAAGGGAAAATCAATGACGCCCCATGGCATTGGACGTGGACCTTGGGAACCATCCCGATATGGCCGTAATCCGGCAGTGCTCTGGGCCGATAATTCATCAAACCGGACTCATTCCCATTGGGATTCGTTTCCGCTCTTTCATTAAAATCGCTGTAAACTTAGGCATACATTTGTACGGGTTTATTTCCATTTACGTCGTGCCTTCAATACGGATCTTTGTCTGAACATAAAGTGGTCCACGAATGATCAACAAAATCTGGATGGAACGAGACGGCTCTCGTCTTCCCTAAACCCTACGTGTGGGAATATCAATAAGACCTTCGTGAGTCACGTTTGGACCCCGGGCTCGCCCCAACCATGGTCATTGCCTGACCCACATCCTAGGCCTATAGGCAGCTATCTCTGTACACGTCTTTGTTTTGGAATCTAGTCCTGGGACACTTTCCTGCTCCCCGTCGGCACCGAAAATATTAACGATGCCCACGCAAGCCTCGTTTGGACCGCGGGCGGCGCCCCCGGAATGGTCCCGACTCGATCTCGCATCGGGCCAATAAACTCGCTGATTCCCGACCACTCTAATCGGGATTCAACCGAAGGTCTCCTATCCCTTTGAACAATAAATTTGCCGTACCCCGGCATACATATGCTCCGATTTTCCCCGTGACGATCATGATTTTCTGAAGCTGGATGCTCATCCGAATATCAAAATGGTCCCTTGAGTGACCGACATATTTCTAATGCTTGCTTCCCTACACATCGGGCTTTCCGACTGATTCCAGACCGCTATCAGCTTGTTTCTCTCGATATAGTTTTGTGGCCATGAGGCCCTGATTCCCGGCGATTAATCAAGGGTGTTCCCCTCTCCGAGGGGATGTAAATGACACTGTGACCTTTATGGCGCGGTGGGTTTCGTTCCCGACATGAACTACACAATTGTCTGATTAGTCAGATCGAGCACACAATAAATCGTCACTTTGTGACTAGCACACCCACGCACTTAATAAACCCAATAGCCATAGATCTTAATTAATTAATAAAAAGTGCATCCACGGGAATGTTTCTGGAAGTGGTGGATAGTTGACACTCTTGGGTCCTGGCCGAGCAGGTCCATAACCAGCGGAAGGAGGAACGTTATGGTACTGGGGTGGCTGTTGTGGTGGTCACGGTGGTTGTTTTGGGTGTTGAGGAGCTTGGAAAGTGGGTCGGGAAGCTTGTGGAGCGGAGAATTGGGGGTTGTGTGGAGGTTGCTGGAAATAGGGTAGAGCGGACTGGTTAAGGAATTGAACAGCCTGAACCTGCTCATTGATATGAACTCCCTCGGTAACTGGGCCTTGGGATTTTCTAGTGGTTTTAGGTTTCTTGGCCTCGAACAAGGAATGAATGGGAGAATCTTTAAATTGGGTCTGGATGAACCGGGCCCGAATGTACAACTGGTGCATATTTGAAATGTCATTCACTGCCAATATGTTCCGGAACGTCGGAGTGGCATTAGAAATCAACAACTTAACTTTTTCTTCTTCCGGGATATACCCGGGCACACGCGAGGCCATCTGCCTCCATCGATCTGCATACGCGGCAAAGTCTTCATCTGCTTTCATCTTTTCTGCAACTAGGTCTGTAAAAGAATACTCGGGACCAACCCGACCTTGGAATCTCTAGATAAACTTCTCCTTCATGGTCTTGAAACTCGCTGCCTCCTCCAGAGGCAAGGTGTAGAACCATTCAAGGGCGACCCCGTCCAAGGACCGGCGGAACAAATACGCCATCAGGTAGTCGTCATGTTGAAACTGCGCCGATTCATAAAGGAATTCCCTGACATGAATAAATGGGTTGCCATTCCCGTCATATTTCCGATATACGGGGAGCTCAGACTGAGGTGGGAAACGAATGTCCCAAAAATTAGGAATGGGGACATCGGCTAGAGATTGCGGGCCGACCCGCTTGTGGAGGAGGTCAATCTGCTGCTGCATGGCAGCCCATTTGTCAAGAAGTTCCCATTCCAGGGAAGAAGGAGATACAGCAGGCAAGGCAGAACCAGAGTATGGAGCTGAAGGATAAACTGACTGAGGGGGCAGCCCATAAGATGGATAATGGGCCAGGGAAGGGCCCATATCCGCATGAGCCAACTGGGTGGCCCCTGGTTGCAGACGAGTGAACTCAGCCGGGGCCCCGAGGGCCTGCGGCGCTGGAGAGATAGTGGTGTAAGGATCAACATAAGAACTAGAGGGGATCTGGGTCTTCCCCTTTTCCAGAGGCTGATGGGCCGAGGTAGAAGCCTGGCCCGCTTCCATGGTGGGGAATCGAAGAACCTGAGGACGGATGGGAGTAAGATCGATGGGGGCTGCAGAGGTGGCCCC
The DNA here is from genome assembly GCA_022559845.1 of Amorphophallus konjac. NCBI lineage: Eukaryota > Viridiplantae > Streptophyta > Magnoliopsida > Alismatales > Araceae > Amorphophallus > Amorphophallus konjac. The sequence continues at coordinate 285,916,437 of CM040118.1, forward strand.
TAATCCAGCAATCAGAGATGTAGAAGTGGCGGCAGCAGTCACCCCAGAAGGGAGCATTGAAGGCGGGGCATCTGCCCCTTGCAGAGCTTGTTTCAGAAGATGAAGTTGAGTAGGGTCCAACTGGGCCATCATATGGAGAACCTGACTGGCCGAGTTGTGAGTGGACGAATCAGAGAGAGAGGGTTGGGCACCCTCAACAACAACGGTCGGGAGAGGAGGGGCAGTCCCCTCTCCCCCTTGCACATGAGCGACCCGAGGCGGGTCCTCCAGAAGTCCCCGAGGGAGAGAATCCTCATGGGAATGGGAGAAGTTGTAAGACGACATAGTTGGAGGTGAATCGAACAAGGGACCGCGCATCTCTGGTCTGGCCCTCTGACTGGTTTTCCCCTCAGTCGGACTCTAGCTGGTAGATGTGGGGCCCGACAGAAACCAGTCTAAAACCATCTCTCAGGGTAGCCTCGCGACCACTCCCTGGTGGGACCACTCGCGTGTCGGAAGGCTACGACTAGTGGGGAGTCACTGGTGTGACCACTCTCCAAGGAGAAATTATGAGAACACGCATGCACCCTACGCGAAAGTCTAGAAGTACTAAGTGGCATCGAGCCACTGGAATATGGACAGTCCTCTAGACCTAACAAACTCAACAGTCCCTGAGTCACGAGACTCGAAGTCAAGACCATTGCATGCGGCGGTACTAAGCCGTCAATCTGGCCTACTCCCCAGGTCTAAAACCACGAAGCGATGACTCACAAGGCCGACTGCAACTCACGGAAACCACTATCGAAGAGAAATGGGACTGCAACCCACTCGGTGCAGCCCAGAGCCTGGTGGTCCAACCTTGGGCCGCTACAGGCTCTAGCGGTCCAACTCTGGTCCGCTACATGGACTCTTGCGGTCCACCCTTGGCCCGCCAGAAGACGAATCACACAGGACCTGGTGGTCCTACCCAGACCGCCACACGGCTTCTAGCGGCCCAACTATAGTCTGCCAAAATCCCTCTGGCGATCGAACCTATGGCCGCTATGGGCGCAAGACTCCCAATCGATCAAAAAGCACGTGCTCCGAGGCATAGTGATCAAAACGGAGTAGCGGTCGAAGTCTCGGTCGCCACCCAGTCTGGCGGTTTATCGTGCGGCTGCCAAATGACAGAAACCCCTGCCGACAAAATAGTAACAAGTGGGGCACCCAGCTTAGGCCGCCAGGGTCTCTGGCGCGCCTACCTTGGGCTGCCAGTGAGTTTGGCGGTCTCTGGAAGGACCGCTATACTAACCCGAGAACGGGACAGCAGGAACATTCCCAAAAACCCGTTCCACGCCCCGATCATCCACGGATGATGGGAAAAACAAAGGGGAAGCTCCCTCGACACCCCTAGCATGCATCTACGACCCCAAATCGGTCCGAAACGCGATGAAACGGCGGATCGACCCACAAGCCCTAAAAACATGATTTTTCCCAAAACGCCCCAAATAGCCCGCTCGGCTCACCACGGCCTACAAAACCTGTGGAAAATTAAATGCACGAGCTGAGGGTCCATCTCTCTACCTTCACCGAAGAAATGACGCGCCGTGGACGCCGATCCACGAAGAAACATCGCGAAACCCTCGTTCTTCCTGAACTCCCCACGCCCATGCACGCCACCATGATCACCACGCCGCCACCGCCGTCGCCACACCGTCACCCACCGCCGTCTACAGCCGGAGGGGAGTGCGCCGCTGCATCCACGGGAGAGGGGGAGGAGAGGGGCGCCGGTCGCTCATGGGAGGGAGGAAGGAGGAAGAAGAAAAAGAATAGAAAAAGGAAAAAGAAATGGGGGTTATATAGAAAATCTGGATTTTATGAAAAATAGAAAAATATACCATCACGATCCTCGGAACACGCTGGTCACCGTGGTAACGTCCCGGTGTCGGAGAACGCAACGGTTCACCCTGTACGCGGTTCCGAAGGTCCGACAGACGGAAAACACGCGTAAAACCCAAAACGCAACCCGGGACCCACAAAGGCACTTCAAAAATTCCAAAAAAATATCGGCATGCTCCTAAGAACACCACGGACCCAAGGAAACTCACGGGAACACCGCCAATGGGTCCAACAATCCGGTAAAAATAGTTCAAAGCTCAATCAGACAGGATCCGCAACCCGCGAAAAGCGATCCGAAAACCACGGATCCAGATCCGAAAAACCCAGGGCATTACTTGGGAAGTCCCCTCGTAAATTACTTCTAGCTTATCCCACATATCCTTAGCAGTCTTGCAGGATGAGACTCTGGAGAACTCAATGGGATGGAGTGCACATTGTATCGCGTTAATTGCACCCCAATTCAACATGGACTTACGGATATGCTCCTTAGTCCAGAACTCCTCATCTGGAGGTAAATCAAAAGGTCCTTTACTCACTACCTTCCAGATCTCGTAGTCCTTAGCAAGAAGAAATACTTGCATCCTGTTCTTCCAATATGCATAATCGCTACCATTGAAGAATGGTGGCTTACTCGTCAAATGCCCCTCAGCAACCATTCCTTTAGAATCCATCTCTTCTCTCTGGGATGTGAAGCCCTACGGGAGAGTCTAGCTCTGATACCACGTGTTGGGAATGGATGGAGTCTAAGATCTAAAGGGGGGGTGAATAGATCTACCCTCTAAAACCTTCTATCCTCTAAAATTTAACTGCAGTAAGTAAACAGATGCAGAATTGAAAGAATTACTACTGCTGAATAAGTTCAACTTAATGGATGAATATGTATGCGAAGCACAATGCATGCAAGCTACTAAGCAGAGAGCACACACCAATCACACAGAACTCAGGAGATTTTAGGTGGTTCAGCACAAGCCTACATCCACCCCACACTCAAACCAAGTGTGGCTTACTGCTAATTCACAGCTTCTCACGGCTGATCCATAGCTTCAGGGATTATACCCCTACACCCGCTGAGCTTCACAGCTTGCTACCAGAGGAATTCTCCTCTACCGCTGAGATATACAGCTTAACCTTTCCTCTGACACATAGCTTGGAGAACAATGTTTCAAAAATAAAACAAAGGAAAGATAGAAAACGAAAAACACAACGAGAATGTAGCTCTAGACAATGAGCAAATCGGCTCTGGTTCTGAACCAAGAGACCGATGACGGCGACTCTCAATTGCTTCTTCTCTCCAATCTCTCTCTCAGCTCTCTCTCTGAACTTGTAGGCACTAACTCTCCTGGAACGTGTTAGCTCTTCTTCTCTCAGCTTCTTTTTCTTCAATCTCTCGATCACAGATTTCTTCCCCTCTCTCTATCTTCTGCGCGAATAGTTTTTTATTTATATGTGGAGCAGAAAGAGGGCATGTGGAAACCACATTTCCCGCCTAGGCTTTTTGTCCAGATCTGAGATCCAAGTCCACATGGCATGGGCATAGATCAACCTTCAGTATTGGATCACGTGCCTTCCTTAAACTTTACGAACAAGTGTCCTGTCAAAACGTTAGACACTCAGTCAGCATAAGACAGTTAGACAATCATAGGAATTGCACAGACTTAATTGAGCATGAGAACAAAAGTGCACGGACTCAAATATGGATGAGTTATAATGTGCACCGACCATATTAGGCTGTAAGAGAATTATGCACAAACATTATGTGTGCAAGAATCAATGATTGCACCGAGCCACCAAGCTATAAACCTATCGTGCACAGACCTTGCGCTTGCAAGGGAATTGAAAAGAATTGCACAGACCTTCTCTGCACATACAAGAAATGTGCATCGACTTAGAAGTGCATTCAGTAAGTTATGCACGGACTTTACTCGAGCAATATGAAGGTATGCACCGATGTGATTATGCACAAAATAGTATTGCACATACTTTATGTGCAACACATAGTGAATTGCATCGACCTTGATAGTGCAGTGCACAGACGTAAGCATGCGACATGAGCATTGCACCGACTTGGATCTGCCAAGGCAATGTGCACGGACTTGAATGCACAGACCTATATGCACGCTAGCTCAGACCTCACTTCATGCTAAAGCAGACCTGACATTTAAACTCCATGTGTGTGGCAACACAGACTCACGCAGACGAAATCAGACTAACTTAGACTTAGCTTAGTCTAATGCAGACTTAGAAAGTATAAACAAGCCACTAACACAGACTTTCAGAATGAAGCCAATGCACTGACTCAGACTTAACAAAACATGAAAGATGCATCGACTTCTATGCACGAACCTGATGTGAACAGTGTAAGAGTTGCACCGACTCCATATGCTAAGAACGTAACATGCTCAGACTTAATGTGCATAGCAAAACTAAAACTTGCACCGACCTTTCCAGTGATTGTACCGAGTTAGATCGTGTGCGATGCAGAACTTGCACAGAGGTTGCATGAGTGAACAAGTAATGCATCGACCTTGTTCGAGGTACAATAACAAGTTGCACCGACTCAATGAGCCCAAAGCATGATATGCACCGAGTATGAGTGCAGTTTGTCAGGAACTTGCACCGACTCATAGAGAATACAACATGAAAGTGCAGAAGAGTTTTAATGCAAGTGACTGAAAATTATCTGACATTTATGAAAGATTCATCAAAATACACAACATCCTCATGGTCAAGGAAAAGTACTTAAAGTCAACTCTACTATTGCCAATTAATCAAAACACATTCAGCACATGCAGCAGCACACACACTGCTGAAAAATCCCAGAGGAGGCCCAACACCAATCAGCACCTAGTATGACATCATACACTTCCATATCTAGGCAAATTAGGTCGGCAGGTAAAGTATTTCCTTTAACCATAACCTCACAGTTTGGGTAGTGATGTGTGAGGTCGGCCTTGTTCCCGATAGGTGTAGATATGACTAAGTCTAAACATTCGGGCTCCAAAGAGAATATAGCAACAAATTTTCTGGAAATAAAGGAATGTGTTGCTCCAGTATCAAATAAAACTTTGGAATTCTTAGAGCAAATAGTTAGTGTACCTTCCACGATTCCTCCTTCTGTTGGTTCCGTGATGCGGGACGGACGCGCGAACCTGGGACTCTAGCTCACGGGCGTACCTAAGCGAGGGAAATGCGGGATCGTGCACGGTTGAGAAACCGGCAATGAGCCTTGGGTATCGACTTTTCCGCATGTACTCGGATTTAGTCACGGGACGGGTCACACTCACTCTCTCGCATCGGTGATTGGAATAATATAATGAGCTAGTTATCCTATCACTCTAGCAGCGGCATATGAAAATATACGAATTGAGCAAAATGTCAAAGTAAGAGGGTGGCGGGTGTACCTCCACACTCCGGGCGTGGGGAAGGCGATCCCGGCCAAGACTCGTACTCCCGGTACACAACAATTAAATTATTATAGCAATAATTTTATGGCCCACTCCACGCAGGGAGGTAAAGGGCGACAAAAATAATCCGAGAATACCAAGCTTGGGTTGACGGGCAGCAATCTGGAACGGTCATGGGCCGGAGATGAACTGCGGGTTCGGCTCAGTTCTGCGGGTCCCGCGGGACAGCAGGTGGGTCCGGCTGTTGGTACGGCGGTGCCCGGGCGTCTCCTTGCTGCGGCGGCTTGCTGGGATGCTGCTGATGGGTTGCCGAGCGATCTCCGGGAGCGGCGGTCGCCGAAGGTATCCCGACGTATTTTACCAGGATTTACTGGTGGACTGATTTGCTGGCCTGTCCACAGATCTAAACTGCGTGCCTCCACCAAAAGAATTTCTGCGGCCAGATTCAGTGTCAGATCGATGCAAATTTGGTACCGAAGGGTAGAGGACTCAAAGGGCTACAACATATAATTATTTCAGATCCATCAAGTAGACAGATTAGAAATGAAAACGACTATGGTTTGTAGTTTCTTTCTGGCTTGGAATTATAGACACACAGGGAAGAACAAGAACTGCCTGAAGATGAATTTTGACTGATAGGAAAATAATAGATCTAGACTCCTGAAAATTTATGGGTGGAAGGGGGGTAAGTGAGGAACACGTATGATTTTCTTGGGGATTTATGGAGATGTATAAGGGGGTTGGAAAAATGGAAGAACAGACTCCTATCCTACAGATCTGCAAACTGGCAGACTGTCAGGGGTGGAACTAAAATTACGGGAAAAATAGCAAATGACCTCTGATTGGCAAGAAATTTAAATTGGAGACTGGGGATAACAAGAAGAACAAACACACAAAATTGTAGCTCGATCAGATCTCCTGATGTAGAGATAAAAATAAGGCTTCAACCTCTTGTCCTGATGTGGATAGAATTCTGATGCGGCAGCGGTGCGACGGTGGCTCGATGGCGGCTGCGGCGGCGGTGCTAAGCTTCACACTCAGAGAGGTGGAGGGGAGGAGGCTTCACACCTTAAGAAATTCACAGAACTCTATCTATAAGGGGGGTAGGAGAGAGAAAGGGGTGCCCTTGGACTTGCTCTTGGCAAAAATGCTTAATTCTTCATTAAAATCTCTAATGACACTATACATAGGCTTATATAGAGAATGGCAAGGGGTGGGGGGCAGGGAATTTCGTGGGAGAGAGGGGAAGGATAAACTAGGGATAACATTTTCTTTCCCCATGTGGTCAAATGACCAAATTAAATAAAAATATAACATGGAATAAACTATATTAAAAGGGGGAAGCATCTTGGACTTTGCTTGGTTCAAGTTTAAAATTTCTTCCACCTTGTCCCCCCTTGGTCCAAGTCCAATCTTGGACTTTGAACCAGTCCCACATGGGCCACTCTCAAAGGGGAGGAGGCGGCTTGAAGACTCACTAGGAATCACCGCTGGGTCCCTTTATGTGACTAGATCTGACACATAGAATTGTAGAGCCGATCCTAAATTCCGGCAAGTCTACAACGTATGCAATAGACCCGACTTACCTCGCACTCGAAAGGGACTGACAACGTGAGCGTACAAAAGACCGCCTCAACTCGATGTATGCATATGCACTCGACAGACAAACTGTACGAAATAAAGACTCACACATGACCCTAAACAAACCTACTGTTAGTCCGACCCATACACATGCAATGGTGGACTAGGACATCCGAATGTGTGCCATGCATACACTAGATGCAATCGATGGTTGACGGAATGGGGAACTCCTAGACATCCTAATCTGTCCCTAGCATGCGGCTGCCTGTTGGATTTGGGAGACTTGGGAGGGCTAGGAGAGTCGAATACTCCTTCTTCGTCACCCCTATATGATGACCGCGGAATGGTCCCCTGGCTGAGTGTAGGTGGACTGGCCCGTGGGGAAGGGGTGTGGTAGTGGACTCCCTTGAAAAAGTGAAGTAAATGTGGTGGGTCAAGAGGTTAACTAGGGAATGGGTCGAAGGGATCAAAGAAAGTATGACCCCTCGAACTGGGCTCCCATAGGTCACGGTCCCACGTTTGGAATTCTTGAAGGTGTAGGTGGTCACCTTCATGCACTGGGGTAGATGGGACGGTGGTCTCATATAATAGATATGGCTCCTCCATCGGGATAAGTGGAATGAAATACGGCTCGGCCGGCATGGGGAGGAACAAAAGAACCTCCGTGGTGACATGACCCACGGTGTACACGGAGGTAATGGACCCCAAAGCAAGATGGGTGAAGCTACGACCTGTGGGTCGGTCGATGCCTGGGGCCAATAAGTGTGTCAACTTCAACTGTCGGTCTAATCCCTTAAGAAGGTCATCCAATATATCAACATGGTGACTAGACCGGAATGTGTTATGGAATGAGTTGACCGGCACTAATGGTAGTGTGGGGTCCATGGATGGATAGCATAATACTCTATGGACCAAGCCTATCTTGAGCCAACTAAGTAGTGGCTTGGCGATGAAAAGCTTTCCCGTTAGAAACACGGGTGGCTCCGGCGGAGGCGGCTCCAAATGAGGTGGTTCCGAATAAAGATCGGAAGGTGAGGGTGGTGGTAATGGAGCTCTCATGGGTGAGGATGGGGTGTCCTCCCTGAGGGGAAGAGGTCCTTGGGGTGGCACCGGGTTGGGAGGATCGGGCAAGAATCCGTCAATTTTAGTACACATCCTATCCAACCGATCCGAAATGGTTTTGAAAAGTTCAGCAACAATGGGAGTTAGAGTAGGGGCATCGTGGTGGACTCGCTCATGGACTCTCAGCCTAGTCGTGGGTTTAGGCTCATCGTCATGCGGGGATCTTTGCCTCCGACTATGACCCACTTGGTTGGAGGTGATTGGGTGGGGTCGGTTGGAGGTGACTGGGTTGGGTAGGTAGACCCTTCTAAGCTCACCCTTCATCTCTCGCCACGACTCTATGGGCCATTGCCTCCTAATTTTCCTCAAGTATGCTATGTCCCTCCATGTTTCGACGGCTTCATAAAAAAGTCACCTTGTGGCTAAGTTGACTTGCACGGCATCGGACATAATGTAACACTCAAAGTATGTGTCCATAGCGGCTTCCCACTCTAGGTAGTCGCTTGGGACTTTGGAGCCATAGAAGTCCCGGGCTTCGGGCCTACGGAGGTGGTGGGGTTGGGCCTCCCGTCTTTGGGCGTATCCCCACCATGCATAAGATGTGGGCTTTTGGGGATCCATGCGACACGGGGAGCTATAAGATGGCCATGCCGACAGTCGGTGACAAGACACTAGACACGGCCCTAAAATGATAATGCAAGTTGGAATGCCGACTCGACTACGAACCTAGACTTAACCAATAGACGGTACTTGGCGGAGTTACGAGATCCGAAGATCTTCTCTAGCAAATGTGCGACCTTCCCGATGGGCGTCACCTAACGTTCGGGCAACACCTTTTGATATACCGAATTAAGGAATGCAAATGAGACAGACACTCTCTAGATGACTCTTTTTTTTTATTTTTTTAAGCAAATGCTACCCTAGACTCAACCCGCTCTGATACCAATTTGATGTGGGACGGACGCGCGAACCTGGGACTCTAGCTCGTGGGCATCCCTAAGCGAGGGAAATGAGGGATTGTGCGCGGTTGAGAAACCGGCAATGAGCCTTGGGTATCGACTTTTCCGCGTGTACTCGGATTGAGTCACGGGACGGGTCACACTCACTCTCTCGTAGCGGTGATTGGAATAATATAATGAGCTAGTTATCCTATCCCTCTAGCAGCGGCATATGAAAATATACGAATTGAGCAAAATGCCAAAGTAGGAGGGTGGCGAGTGTACCTCCACACTCCGGGAGTAGGGAAGGCGATCTCGGCCAAGACTCGTACTCCCGGTACACAGTAATTAAATTATTTCCGCAGTAATTTTATGGCCCACTCCACGCAGGGAGGTAAAGGGCGACAAAAATAACATGAGAGTACCAAGCTTGGGTTGACGGGCATCAATTTTGAACGCTCCCGTGCCGGAGATGAGCTGCGGGTTTGGCTCGGTTCTGCGGCTCCCGCGGGACAGCAGGCGAGTCCGGCTACTGGGACGGCGGTGCCCGGGTGTCTCCTTACTGCGGCGACTTGCTAGGATGCTGCTGATGGGTTGCCGAGTGATCTTCGGGAGCGGCGGTCGCCGACGGTATCCCGGCGTATTTTACCAGGATTTACCGGTGGACTGATTTGCTGGCCTGTCCACAGATCTGAACTGCGCGCCTCCACAAAAAGAATTTCTGCGGCCAGATCCGGTGTTAGATCGCCGCAAAAGTGGTACCGATGGATAGAGGACTCAAAGGGCTACAACATATAATTATTTCAGATCCATCCAGTAGACAGATTAGAAATGAAAATGACCGTGGTTTGTAGTTTTTTTCTGGCTTGGAATTACAGACACAAAGAGAAGAATAAGAACTGCCTAAAGATGAATTTTGACCGACAGGAAAATAATAGATCTAGACTCCTGAAAAATTATGGGTGGAAGGGGGGTAAGTGAGGAACATGTATGATTTTCTTGGGGATTTATGAAGATGTATAAGGGGGTGGGAAAAATAGAAGAACAGACTCCTATCCTATAGATCTGTAAACTGGCAGACTGTTAGGGGTGGAACTAAAATTACGGGAAAAATAGCAAATGACCTCTGATTGGCACGAAATTTAAAATGGAGACTGGGGATAACAAGAAGAACAAATTCAAATTTTCAGCTCGATCAGATCTCCTGATGTGGAGATAAAAATTGGGCTTCAACGTCCTGTCCTGATGTGGATAGAATTCCGACACGGCGGCGGTGGCGGTGCGACGGTGGCTCGATGGCGGCGGCGGCGGCGGTGCTGAGCTTCACACTCAGAGAGGAGGAGGGGAGGAGGCTTCACACCTCAAGAAATTCACAGAACTCCATCTGCAAGGGGGGTGGGAGAGAGAAAGGGGTGCGCTTGGGCTTGCTCTTGGCAAAAATACTTAATTTTTTCATTAAAATCTCTAATGACACTATACATAGGCTTATATAGAGAATGGCAAGAGGTGGGGGGCTAGGAATTTCGTGGGAGAGAGGGAAGGGGTAAACGAGGGATAGTATTTTCTTCTCCCATGTGGTCAAATGACCAAATTAAATAAAACTACAACATGGAATAAACTATATTATAAGGGGGAAGCATCTTGGACTTTGCTTGGTCCAAGTTTAAAATTTCTTCCACCTTGTCCCCCCTTGGTCCAAGTCTAATCTTGGACTTTGAACTAGTCCCACATGGGCCCTAGAACTTAGGTGGACCAATGGGAAAGAGGGTGGGGGACCCTGCTGGACCCACTGGCAATTTACATTGAAAGCCAAAGACTTTAAAGACTAACCCTTTGGCTTATAATGCCTTACAATTGCAAACCCAATTAGCCAAGGGTATAAATTCAAAAAAGGACATAAATACAAAATAAAAATGTTAGTGCCCGGTGTTGATTTCCATCATTCCGTCTCTTGGAGAGCTTGCAGACGGCCTTGCTTCTTTGACGGGAACTTCTCCTCTTTAACAGCCTGCTCATTCATCAGTGGACAGTTAGGGATCCGATGTTCTCAGCTTCCACATCGGAGTCAGGCTCCTAGCTTCCTCCATCATTCCTCGGTCTTATTGCCGGGTTTATCACAATATTTGCAAACTTCCTTGGTAGGTGTGGGGGCGGTAAAAGGCCTGTCATTCTTCTGAAATTTCTTCCCTTTAGAAGAATCCCCTCCAGTGTAAGACCGCTTCTTGTTGAATGTTGCTTTGAATTTTTCCAGGCTTGTGACAGTTTCCTTCTTGTTGAGTGTTGCCTTGAAATTTCCTCGGATCCTCTCCTATAATTCAGTGGCGTCCTCGAGCAACTGCCCACGCCGAACTATTTCCGAGTAGACCTTGATGTCCATCGGTGCGAGTTGTGTAATATAGTGGGGCCGAAGCCCGTTGAAGAACCTTCGTGCCTTCATCTTCTCCGTACACACCAAGTGGGGTGCGTACCTGGACAATCTTGAAAATTGAGCTTCATACTCTGCCACTTTCAAGCCACATTGTTTCAATGCGGCAAATTTCACGGCCTTTTTCTCCTGAATATGGTCGGAGAAGTACTTGTTGTTGAAGTGTTCAACGAACTCATCCCATGTGACGTGATCTTCTGGCAATATCGCTTCTATGGATTCCCACCAGCTTCGAGCATCCCGCTCCAGTTGGAAAATAGCCAGCAGGACCTTCTCCTCGCCCGTGCATTGCATCACACGGAAAACCCATTCGATTTCCTTTAACCAGTTCTCGGCATCCTCGGGATCAGATGAACCCACGAACCTTGGTGGATTCATGTTGTGAAAACCCCTGTGGAGATCACCGGCTCCACGGTTAACTCCATCTTGTGCCACTTGCTGTAGCGCCTGTGTAAGGCCTTGCACGGTGCGTTGCATCTCGTGCCATTGTGCTCGTTTCACGGCCATGATCCTACAAAAGAGTTTAAGTTAAATAAATATCGGGTTTTATTATGAGGTCAAATGTCATTATAAAACTTAACCCATGACTCTACCCATCTCACCGGGTAAGGTCTAAATCTATCCTTAGACTATTCTATCCTTGGACTCGGGTTTTTCCTAGAAGATTGAATTCCTAGGCTCTGATACCACGAAGACTGTCATGTCCCGAGCGCAGAAGATACTCGGATCCGTGACGCGTCTATATCGATCGTGTCATTCACGTAAAAATAGAGTGCGCATATTACTTGGTAAATTATCGCTAACATAGAATTTGACATATTAAACCATAGTCCAAGAGGACAATGGAGTAATATCCCAAACTAATTTCATAAAGCTACAAATTTTGACATAATCCAATCCAGCTTAATCATAATTGACTGAAAAATGGTATCATAGATTACAAGTCTTAATAATAACCAGAAATACACGACATATGACCTAAAATGCAAGGACTGGACCTAGCTGACGGTACATCCAACTATGACTCTAGCACTCATCACTTGGTATCGGTCCCATCCGGGCGGTGGTCGCTATCCAATTTTCTTGAAAAATGTTAGAATTGCAACTTTATGAGCGGATCGCTCAGTAGGAATTATATCTCAAGTTCTAATAATCTTTAAGTTAATTACAAGTTCATGCGGTATAATGATGCATATAGGATCAAGCGAGAATATCAAGAATTGTATTAAAGGAATATCACAAGAATTTTAATAAGATATATTAATAAGGAATTTGCAAGTCATTTGCAAGTAATTGGACAAGTACTTTCCAAGGATACCGTATTCAAGCAAGTATTTCAAGAATTTAACATTCAAGTATTCAAACAAGTATTTCAAGAATTTAAAACTCGAGTATTCAAGCAAGTATTTCAAACTCATGTAATATCAAGTAGTACAATGGAATTGGCTATTTCATTCAATAAATTCAAGCAAGTAATTGCCCTTTTTCGGGCTAAAAACTTCATGTCAAGCAAGTCAAGCGTGTCACAAGAGAGTGAGTGGGAATGTCTCAAGTCAAGCAAGTACTTCGGTGCAATGCCAGACATCGTGGTCAATAAACTCCCATGGGCACAAGCACCTTCGGGTGTGTAGATATATTTTCTCCTCTTACTTAAAGGAAGATATGTTATGAATAAATCGATATGCAATGAATAAGTGAAAAATAGTAAGAGGATAGAAAAAAAAAATGGCTGTGATCGCCACCAAAGCGCCGAACGTGATGAACACGCCGTGCTTTGGAAAGGAATGGGAGACACTCGCCTGGCTGCAGCACTGGGAAGATGAGCGGTTGAAGGAGAACCGCCTATAGGACGCACGGTCTTACGATAGACCGCCTAAGGGTGCTACAGAAGGTGCGAGATGAAGCACTCCGGGATGTTGAACGGCTCTATAACGACCGCCGGACGAAGAAGAACGGCCGAAGATGCACCGCACGTCTCCTTGCACGGACAGAAGAGAACCGGTCGAGACCACCAAGCCAGAAGTCGCAAAGGGGTCCAACCTCCACCCTCTCCAGCCGGCCAGAGGGGATGGGCCTCGTGCTAGGAATTGCTGACCTGCAAAACAACGTAAAGAAACAAAGAAACAACCTAGATTAGAACTGAATGGTGTAGTAAATGTCGAAATAATGAGGAATGAACGTGACTAAATGGAAAGGGGGATACCTGGGGGGTTTTAAACCCCTAGGGTGTCAAAAAACGTAGGTAGGTGTGTGCATGGTAATGAAGATGAAGGAGAACGTGGGAGAAAGTGTGAAAAGCAATGCATGCAATAACAAGGAGGACGAAAATGATCAAACACGAAAGGAGTCAAAACCAAACTACTCCCTGAACCGGAGACTTGTATGGACGTAGAAAGCCTCCCTCCTTGGTGCTAGGTCGCTCAAGAACGCGGCAGGGCTTCGCCGTCAACCAAAATCTCCCCCCTTTTTCAAGCTTGGCCTTTAGGGTCTATTTATAGAGCCTAGAAAGCCTAGCTCAAAATTAGAGTTTAGAGTCATTTTCAGGTCAAGATTATCAAACAAAAATCGTAGATAACTGAATCATATTTTATCCAGTTGAAACGACACTTAAAATGGTTGATTATCTGCGGATAAAATGATGAAAGAAGTTGGGGATAAAACCACAGATAAAAGAGATAAAATTTGTTGAAATTCAGGAATCGAACAGATGAACGGTCTTACGATAGACCGCTCAACGGGATGTGCGGCTATGTCCGGACCGTTCAACCACGTCGGTGGAAATTCAAAATAAATCTGAAATAATCCAGATTATCCCTCGAACTGACCGAAACGTTCGCCGTTGGACTCTCATAGAAGAACAGCTCATATGAGACCGTTCAATAGTAGAGCGGCCAAGGACGAACCGTTCTAGCCTTATCGGTGATAATTCAATTAATTGAATAATTATCTGGGAAAACCACCAAGCGCAGGACTCTGGACGATGAGCGGCCACTTTTCGTCCGTTCATCATTTTGTACGGCTAGGTTAGGACCGCATAAATGCTTGACGGTGGAAATTCAAAAAATTAGCCAAAATGTTCCAAAATATATGGACGGCCCGTAGTCAACCGCACACAGATTGAGGGGTCATGGATGAACCGTACATGCACGTGGACGTTGAAACTTATAGAAAAGCCCAATCAACCAAAACCAAGGCCCATTAAGCCCTGAATCAACTTGGACCTAACCAAGGAGGGAGGCAACCCATAAAACTGGCCCAAAACATACCTGAAAATAGCCCCAACGAGTGATGGGCAACTCGAGGCATCAACAAAAGGGAGTAAGAGAAATGACTCAACTTATCAGCATAAAACGGGTGTCAACAGATGCCCCTCCTTAACGTCCTCTTTGCAGGGGAGCGAGCGGAGGTGAAGCGGAAGTGGCATGGAACATGGATATGAAGCGGAGATGCAGCGGAGTGGACCAAAAAAGTGGGCGTTAAGGTAAAACGACACCCGTTTTTTACTGACAAGTGACAAGAATCTTCTGAAAAACTCTGAACCAAACGCAAGGAACGATTAAACCAAAAGCGACACCAGTCTGGAGGAACTAAACTAAATGAAATAAATCGACAAGACCAACCTCATGGGGGACACAATCCCGCGGTCCAATGAGGAGGCCACAAAAGCAGGCATCAAAAGTAAAGAAAATAGGCTAAAGCTCCAGACGGGGACCTTTCAATCAATCAATCCAAGCAAATCGACCAAGAGAACCTTCCAACTCATAGTGGAATTAGTCCCTCTTACTCAAACACTGAACGTACGACTAACCAAACCTGACGGAACATTCTTCAAGCAAACCATGGGTCATGAAAGCTTAAAAGATGCGTATTGATGCATGCTGGGCTAAAATAAAAGAAATCGTAACAACAAATGCAAAGAAAGATTAAAATATAAAGTACTCGAGATTAGTATTGCTAAGCTGGGAAAGGCAGAGTCAAGATACTATCCGTAACCACGGCGTGTAGGATAGAACCATCCTCCCCGTGACATCCCAACCTAACGGCCTATCCGAATATTAAATACGTGTACCTGGATCATCATCGTTTTTGTTGAAGGGGAACATCAGATCCTAGATCACGTAAATAATCAACTGGTTCTCGAGATAATATAATATAGTATCATATAGTAATGCAATAAGGGCTGTAGGGATAGAAGGCCATACCTGACTTACCTGTGCAGGCGAAACGGCAAGTGAAAGTTTGGAGGCTGCACACAAATTTGTTAATAATATTTGCAATAACATCAAAAATTCATCAATTGAACACCAAGTGCCGATATAGGGAGCCAAACAACTTCAAACATGAAAGGTTAAGGAGGAACCGCCCCAAGAAGAACGGCTAATAGAGAACCACATGTATCATAGAATTTGAACCGACTTAAGCATCCTACCATTGAAGATGAACGGTCATAGAGCAACCGCACAAACAGTGGACGGTCTATCGCTAGACCGCGCAACCTCTGCAACCTCGAAAAGCTAAACCCTTCGTCTCCCTCCACCGTAACCGACGGTGGGGAGAAACGAAGGGCAACCGAGCCCATTCTAACCCCCCTCTCTCAACTCTCTCTCGCCCAAACTCTCTTCCTCTCAACCCTCCCTCTCACTCTCTATGCGTCAGAAGCACCAAGCCCGCCGCCCCGAGATGGCCGGAGAGGAGGCAACCGAGCCGTCGACCGCCACCGCGGCGGCGAACACCGAAGGACCACTACCCGTGGTGGCGTCGACGACGTCCACGGCCGAGGGGGACGCACTCCCGCCACCGCCCGTAGCCGAGGAGGAAGCCGGAGTAGCCGCAGCCGAGGAAGAGGTCGCCATCGTTGGAGAAGATGCACCGGCGGAGAGGCCGGCCAAGAAGCAACGAGACCCCGAGGTAGGAGCCCTAAAACTTCTTCCATTTCCATTTTTACTCCATTTTTAAGCCATGCATGTTAGTTTGGGGCTTTTTTCAAGGGATTTAGAGGGCTTAGGGGCCGGTTTGGGGGGCCACAGTGGCTTCCCTGCCGGTGGGAAACCCTCACCGTCGTCGAGGAAGACGATGGTAGGGTGGTTCAGTCAAAACCACACAAACAAAAACATATGGCTCACATAGAGCCGCCCAACATCCATACGGCCCAGGAGTAGCCGTTCAAACTCACAACCACAGAACTGAACCAACCAATGATGGTGAGAGGCTCACCACTCAAACAATCAAACAGGCCTCATCAGTCCGTTCCAAAACCTGTCAACAAAGAACCGTGCGGTCCCTATAGGACCGCCCAACCTTCCTGCGGCGCAGGAGCGACTGTTTAACACTAAGAAGCATAAGGAAAGAACGGTGCAAGATTACCCGTTCAAGATAGGAACGGCCTACACCGGCCCGTTCAAAACACAGAACGTACACATCGGACTGTTAGAGGGAATGAGCGGCATGTGGGTAACCGCTCTACTGACAGAGACTTAAGCTTTGATGGTTTTATTTAGAAATGAAACAAAATGCATCTAAAATGAAGGAATGAATGCAGGGAAAGCGCAGGACCCGCACCTCGTGGCTGCTGGTCCGCGCAGTGTACTTAGCACTGCCGGACTTCCAGAGGGAGCGGTTGGCTGCCATGGGGTTCGCCCCATTCCTGAGCATCGAGGTGTGTCGGTTCGACGCAGCTCTGCTCTACACCCTGCACGACCGCTGGGACCCAGTGAGTCAGACGTTCCTTTTCCCGTGGGGGCATATGGTCCCCACGCTGGAGGACATGGCCAGACTCACTGGCCTTCGAGTGCACGGGTCACCGGTCAGCGGGACTACTTTTCCTGACTACTGGGCGATGGCTCAGGGATTGCTGGGCTTAGACATGCGGCGCCCTGAGAGGCAGTCGACCCTCCTACCCCCGGCTAGTCTCCAGGACAGCCTGGGGTTACAACGGGCGGGAGTCGCAGTAGGCGAGCAGCCGGAGGAGCACTTGCAGCGATTGGTGGAGCTGGCGCGGCCGAGAGTAGCTGCAGGACCGGGAGTGGAGGCGGATAGAGTGCTGAGACGGTTCTTGATGCTGATGTTCGGACGACTCCTCTTCTCTACTAGAGCGGATATGATGAGCTGCCAGTTCCTTCCTTTCCTTGAGGAGCTGAGCCACGTGGGCGACTACGCGTAGGGAGTAGCAGTTCTCGCCTTCCTTTTCGACACGCTGAGCTCGACGGCCCGTCGGACGATGCTAGGGGGCTTCTCCTCCTTACTCCAGGTATGACCCTCAGCCTAGACTTAATTATGCAATTCTCTATGTTTCTAAATGCTGACATAACACTATGATGCAGGTGTGGGCCTACGTGTACCTACGTGGGTTGGGCAGAGGTGAGGAGACCCGTCCCGAGCTCCTACCGATTACGCGGAGGTGGACAGCACCTCGAGAGACTGTAGCCCTGAGACAGCAGGTCCGAGAGCTACAAGATGACCTGGACGCTCTACCGTATGCCTGGGTATGCTTCTAAACTCATACTCTTTCATTAAATGCAATTCTTATATGATGATGATGCTGATGCGAGTTTCTATTTCTTGCAGGTACGGTGGACACCTTACAGGGGTGAGGGCCAGGAGGGTCAGCCTTGGGTGGTCGGCGCCCTTGCCTTCACCGGATGTGATGTGTGGCTTCATTGCATGAATGTGGTGGAGCCACTGCATTACAGGTTGGTGATGAGGACCATCGGGGTACATCACCCCGCGGTGGAGTTCCCAGCGCCTGAGAAGGCGAGGGAGCGAGTGACGAGGACGACGCGGGGCCTAGCGTCAACATTTGATTGGTCGACGAGGAATGCTGCGCAGGTGGCCGACTGGACAGCTCTGGGGAGAGTGGTGATCGCCCGAGCGGAGAGCGACTCGGCGTACTACACTGCGTATGCCAGACACTACCGGGACCAGGTGTTCCGGGGTGCCCACCGACCGGTATGACTTCTAAACTCAAACTCTGTCTATTATGCTTGTGATGATGATGCACTGACACTTGGACTTCTAAATGCAGATCGACCCAGCGGGACGACTAGCGGAGCTACAGGGGCTCCTACACTCCACCATCAGGGAGCGGGACGAGGCCCGACATGCCTTGGCTTTACTGGTGAGTTTTCTAAAACCCTAAACTCTTTAAATTATGCAAATGCTTATGATTATGATTATGCATGTGACTGACCTGGAGTTTTGGATGCAGCGTGCCGAGGGTGCCTAGCGACAGGGGGCTGATGCTCCTTCTTCTTCTTCTACCCAGACTCCTGCAGATCGGGTCGAGCGGGAGGCGGACTTCACCAGGATGGTGGCGCGGGCCAAGGCGGCCGAGGTAGCGCTCACTGAGAGGGTATACAAATCATTACACTTTCCCTTTGTTATTTATGCTTATGATATGTATGAAATGCAATTGACTGACAATGATATGTGCATGCAGATGTTCGAGCTAACTTGCCTTAGGACTGAGTTGGAGCAGAGCCGGGCAGCGGCTCGGGAGGAGGTGGCCCGTGTGCGGGAGGAGGCAGCACAGAGCCGACCAGCGGACACGCTGGAGACGGCGCTTCTTTGGGCTGAGCTAGAGCGACTCCAAGTAGGTGCGACCGAGGCGGATAGCTACCGGGCTGAGACGGAGCGACTTCGAGCCAGCGCGACCGAGGCGGAGCGCTACTGGGCCGAGGCAGAGTGTTACCGGACTGAGGCAGAGCAGGCCCGGCTGCAGGTTGCCAGGTTGGAGGGCAAGGTGGAGGGCATGAGAGAGGCGAGTCGGGAGCGCAGCAGAGTGACTCCGAGTGGCAGCCACGGCACCCACGGCTCCATGAGGAGTTACTTCACTAGTTCCTCCGGCCACTAGAGGAATGAGGAGGAGGAGCGACACCGGCGACGGCATGATGAGGCGACCTTAGTGATGCCTCCCCCAAAGAGGCATGAGGGAGGTGGAGACAGTGACAGGGGCCAGGGAGAGGGACATGCTTGACTTTGTACTCGGCCCGACTTTTGTACATATGATATGATATCATAGTGATATGCATGCTTTTGTTTTTTATTTTATGGATGAATGAATGTATGAATGGACAGATGCAACTACCGACTCGACATGAGTGCGTGAGTGAGAGACGACGACTACGGGTGAGACACGACTACGAGTGAGACGCGACACAAGTGTAGGTGAGACAGAGGGACGTCGACCTTGAGTGAGAGAGAGAGTGTGATAACAAATGAGCGAGATGAGGGACGTCAAATGGGTGAGGTGAGAGACGTCAAATGAGTGAGATGAGTGACGCCAAATGAGTGAGATGAGTGACGCCAACTGGGTGAGATGAGCGTAGCCAAATTAGTGAGACGAGTGATGCCAACTGAGTGAGATGAGTGTAGCACGACTTACTAGTTGAAAAGGTACACCAGGGGCTTCATCCAGGAAGAACGGTTCTCAGTGGGCCACTCAAAGGACTACATGGTCTGTAATAGACCGTTCCAAGCGCAATCAGACGGTTTTATGTTAACTGTTCTTAAGGTTGAACGGTTCAATGTAAGCCGCGTAAGAAGGAGAACGGTCTAAATAAGACCGCTTGAAACCCTGCCCTCGAGTTCTTTAGAGGATGATAAATGGTCCGTCACGGACCGCACAAATAGATAAGTGGTCTATCATAAGACCGTCCAATGGGGCACCCTGCGGACTTAAAAGGGGCTCTCCTGGAGAGTCCTTAACCCGAGGGTAAACTTCCTTAAACCTATCCAAACCTCATCTTAACCCGTCCTAGACTTATCCAACCCGATCTTAAGAGACCTAGGCTTCCTAACAAGCCCTATAAGTGAGAGGGGGAGCCTAAATTCGTGATTCACACGCCCTCTCCCTTCTAAGCCTTGAAACCTTCGCTATTCATCACCAAACCATCATGAAGAGGACCCTAGAGGGGAGTTCTATGGAGGGAGCATCTTTCGAAGGGCCAAAGCCGGCCAGGAAAGAGCGGGAAGTGCTCCAACGACTGACTACGATCCCGCGACATCTGAGCTCGAGCCCTTTGAGAGAGGTATACTAATCATGATTTCTTTTAATTCAATTCTTTCCTTTACTTACATGCTTTTCCTTTCTCTCTCTTTCTTCTATCTTCTTTCCACCTAGGCTTCTTCCTGGCCTCAGGCGTTATTCCACCTTGAAGTGGTTGGCTCCCATGGTCCGCGCCCTGCCCCTAGGAGTGACATCTATCCTGAGATCTTGGCACTTACAACCTCTCCTAGTGTTAGGTCAGAACTACCCAAAGCTTTCCCTTGATTGGCATAGCATCTCAGCCTTAGTTGAAATTTGGCATCCTCAAACCCATACATTCATCTTCCCATCATTCGAGGCCACTATCCTACTGGAGGAGGTAGAGACCTACTTCTCTTTACCCAGGTCCCAGGTGGGAAGGGAAGATTCAGTGTGTCATACTGTTGCCCCTATAGATCCTAGGCTCATCTTGGGAAGGTTCATACCAGATAGCAGGGATGTCCACACCTTCGTAGGCCCACATCAGATTCACCTTCATCCTCTTAGCCAGTGGGTAGTGGAACATTGCAAGAACAGGTGTGGGTGGGATGAAGCCATAGCTAAGGCTGCGTCCATTTGCTTGTGCGGGGCCATCTTGTTCCCTTCAGTTGACCATGTGCTAGAGATGCCCCTTCTTAGTACCATTAGTGGCCTATGGCAGGGTCTTTCCATCTCTCAGGCCATCCTAGCGTACTTGTACGAGGGCCTTACTTCCGCAGCCTTAGGAGGTCCTCTGTTTGGCTCTATGATCCTCCTAGAGTGTTGGATGGGTGCCAGGATGAAATTCATCTATAGGGAGGAGGTCACTTCAGCTAGCAGGATCTTCGGGAGCCACTCCCTCTTCTTCATAGGTGGCGCGTTTGGATTCTCTCCGTAGGTAGAGTGCAGGACAGCTGAGATGAAGACCAGGGATGAGTGGCGACTGTACATCAACAGGCTGCCCCTGGATCAGTTCGTGATGCGCCCGGGCTTCCTTCGTGACACCACCGTCAGACTTCCCAGGCTGCCAGGCTTGGACTTGAGGCTCGTGAGTGACACTACACTGGCGATGTACAGCCCGCACCGGTGCTACCTACAGGTTGGACTATCTCGGAGTGTTCTACCAGCGCTACCCCACCTTCCCGCACTACAGGCCAGGAGGATTGGTACAGAGGAGGATGAGCAGGCAGTCAGGAGCGCCCTGATCATGTGGGAGGTGAGCAGGGTCCTTACTCTACCAGCAGAGGTTGCAGAGATCCCGGTGATGCGCCAGGCCTACGTTAGAGAGCTGAGAGAGATGCGTCCCCGCGGGGATGCCCAGCGGAGGACTGAGTGATTTTCTTTGTTTCGTGATGATGATGTTGGATAAGACTTATGTTCAGAAAGCTTGACAGATGAAATGAATAAAATTGATTATTGAATTGAGTTTGAGCTTTGTTTCGTTCATGATGTGATTGCATAGGTTGGAATAGGATCTTTACCATTCCCATGGCCACGAGCCAACTGCACTTTTCAGCTTCAACCTGCCCCTACACACACACAAATGCAGAAAACAGATTAAATCTATTTTAGGCTTAACCCCTTGCCTATAACAAGTTAGGGAATGACCAGCTCTTGATCTTTGGTCAAGGGGGTAAGCCTTATCAAATAGGCAAATAACAAATGTTAAATGAATGCAATGGATGCAAATCAAGGAAATCTTTTTTAGGAGTTTTGAAAATATCTGATTTTTGTTTGGTTTTCAAAATCTTTTGATTTTGTTTTGGGTTTTGAACATATTTGAATTTTTTGAGTTTTGAAATATTTGATTTTTCCGAGTTTTGAAATATTTGATTTTTTTTTGGATTTTGAAATATTCGATGTTTGTGAGTTTTGAAATAATTGATTTTTTTGGTTTTTGAAATATTTGATTTTTGTGAGTTTTAACATATTTGATTTTTTTTGAGTTTTGAAATATTTGATTTTTGTGGTTTTTGACATATTTGATTTTTGTGAGTTTTGACGTATTTGATTTTTTTGTGGTTTTTGACATTTGATTTTTTTGTGGATTTTGAAACCAGCTTAGTCCTGATGACAGGGAACCTCCCATCTCACCAGGGGCCTCCCAGGCTCAACGTGCAATATAAAGGACCGCCCGTGGCCAGTGCTAACCTTGCTTTGACGGTGCCTCTACCGAGGCCATACCCGGGGTAGGATCCAATCCTTGGAAAAATAAAACAGATTTAGCAGGAAAGCTGGCGATAGGTATAAGGGTTTTTAGGGCTTGAGTTCTTCTCAGGACACCCCCTTTTCAAAGAATTTGGTCTGTTGCGCCGGGGCTTTATGTCCATTATCGAACCTACTTCCGCTCTAGGCACGCATACGACCGGGCTCAAAACGTCCCGCGGGGAAACTGTACTGCCACTCTTGTCGTGCCTAGTTTGGTTATTTGGGGATTTTCAAACTTTTGAGAGCTTTGAGATTTGGGTAAACTTTTAGCTTTGGTTTTTTGCTCCCTTTTTTTTCTTTCTTTCTTGTTCTTGCGGAATAAGGTCATAATGGACTGCCCCTATTTGAGACCTCTTTTATTGGGGGGTCTAGATCGGTCCTCGCCCCCTTATTCACCTTTTGCCCTTATTTTCAGCCGAGAGAGAAGGAAAATACAAGGACTCTCACCCTCCCCAAAGCATGGCCAAGGGCGAAACGGTGTTGTGCGAAAGAATAAAAGCGAACCACAGGTAGTCGTGTAGTGTGTGAAATGTTGAACCGGGGATTCCCTTTCGTGATCAAGTGAAGGCGCACCCCGCCACCAAGTCGTTGCTGGTTTGACTCTATGGATAAAGGCATTTTAAATATAGCCCACTCCACGGATTTGGTAATTCTTCACCCTCCGCATTGATTAAACGATACGCGTTACCCGGATAGACTTCCTTAATTACAAACGGCCCTTCCCAGTTGGGTTGCAGCTTAGACCTGGGACCTACTGATCTGATAAATTTGCGTTTCAAAACCATATTACCCACTTGGAATTTTCGTTTGATAACCTTCTTTTGAAAATACCGCGAGACACGTTTTTGATAAACCGAAACATGATTGGCCGCGTTAAGCCTCTTCTCATCTAAGAGTTCCAGTTGGACTAGCAACGCCTCTCGACGTTCGTCGATATTAAGTTCTTTATCCAGCTGCACCCTTAGGGAAGGGATTAGGATCTCGTACGGTAGTACCGCCTCCATCCCATAGGTGAGAGCAAAGGGAGTCTACCCCGTGGGGGTACGGACGGAGGTGCGATAAGCCCATAGAGCTTCTATCAGTTTATCGGCCCAATCAGCAAATTTGTGTGATTCGCATATTTTCTTGATGATTTTAAGAAGGGTTTTATTCATGACCTCAGCCTGGCCATTACCTTGGGGGTAGTATGGTGATGAATGATGCAATGATATGTTAAACTTCTTACAGAGGTCCCGGAGTTCTTGAGAGACAAATTGAGACCCGTTGTCGGTGACGATATCACTTGGCACTCCAAACCGCGAGATGATGTTCTTCAGGATAAAGCGGCATACTGTGGTGGCGTTGATTTCGGCATAGGCTTCAGCTTCCGCCCACTTAGTGAAGTGCTCCGTAGCCGTTTGGATAAAGGACTTCTGCTTGGCGGCGGAATTCGGGTCACCGAGAGGTCCGATGATATCGAAGGCCCACATGGAAAAGGGCCAAGGAGCAGAGAGAGGATAGAGGGAAGAACCAGGAGCATGGATCTTGTCAGCGTGGAGCTGGCATTGAAGACACCTATGGACATAGGTGGAGAAATCCTCTTCTAGGGTTGGCCAGTAATAGCCCTGCCTAAGAATCTTCTTCGCCAACGCCTTGAAGTCCCGAGATTAAATGGCACCGAAGAGGGGGGTGAATTGGGTGATAAAAAATTTCTGCCGAGATAGACACAAATATGCGATGACGTGGGGACATAGAAGAAAACAAGAGCAAGACAAATTATGCTTTTGATAAACCACAGGATTTAAGTGAAGAAGATCAAACAATCTAGATCTAAAGGATACAAAATATCTAGATTCACAAGTATGCACAGAAGAGGGATAGGAGATATGGAGCACACCACAAGGAGACAGCGATTTTAAGGTGGTTCGGATGCCACAACGGCAACCTACGTCCACCCCTCACCGACAGTGAGGAACCACACACTATCTTGTAAGGAGTTACAAGATCAAACACCCACAACACACACACACTGGGAAGGAGAGTTCCCGCGAGGTGTAAGAACACCTTAATACACACACAACTACAACAGAGAACACACAACCACACACACACGGATCTAGGAAGATCCACACACACTGAAATGTTTAACGATTACAAGAACCACACATGAAGCTTAAAAAAACAAAATGAATTTAGAACACAAGAAAAGAATCTTGATTTGCTCCCCCTTAATGGATGATTGGATGCTTTGGATGCAGCTTGAATCCTTGGGCTGATCTTCACTTGACTGGATGAAGAAGGATGAAGAACTCTCCTCGAAGCACTGTTCACGTCTACAGTGCTGGATCCCTTCTCTTCCTCTTGGTAGCCCCCTTGATCCACCTTGAGCATTAGGGTTTTCCAATCCCTCTTGTATATGTTTTATAGGTTCTTGAATGGTCCAAGGACTCTCCTAGATCAGATCCACAATTTCTGGAGAGTTTGGTTGCTTAGGGATTAAACAATACCCATGAGAATGGCTTTTCTCGAAATGATAAAAAGTCAACAATTGTTGGCAGCTCGGGGCTGGCGGTCGACCTGCAGGGTCTGGCGGTCGACCGCCACTGAGAGACCTGCAGGAGGCCGGTCCCTGGGAGATCCGGCCGACTGGGATTGAGGGGCGGTCGACCGCCACTGAGACAGCCTATAGAAGTTTCCATTCTGTTATTCCAGGTCGACCGGGGTGATGCTGGAGGTCGACCGGACTGTCAAAAACTTGAAAAATGAAGAGTTTAGCCCAGAAAAATGTATCCATATGATCAAGGCATGATTTGAACGATTGGTTAAAAGGTTATTACACGTTCATTCAATGTACTTAGAAAACCATTTGGAATGCTAAAACCTTAAGTAACAGCATGAAGAGTTCCGACCTTGAAGGCTTATGAAAAACACTTAGGTTATTAGATCCAAGCAAGTGAGCAACCCTATGTCCTTGGTTTTGTTATCATCAAAACACCGAGATAGATATACAACAATCTCCCCCTTTTTGATGATGACAAAACTCTAGGGCATTCAAACCAAGGTTTATGTTAAGAAAAAAAAACAACCACTTGTATGCCAGCAAGAATATGAAATGAGACACAAATGCTAACCGTATGAGTTCAAAACACCAGTACTTTCAATTCATCATAGTTTCATTACTAGGTACATTAGTGCGAGAGTTAATGCACGACTCTAAAACCAAAGTCTAAGCAAAAGACTAACACTACCGACAACCCTCACATGTGACATGCAAGCAAGCAACACAACCACACAACGGCATACATAAGTAGATAATAAACCTACCCTACTACTTCTCCCCCTTTGTCAACAGCAAAAAGGGATAGGATAGACGAAGGAGGGACTCAAGCAGCTCTGGACCAAAAAGGAACATGCTAGAGGTGAAAACAAAACAAATCCTCATGGAGCATCTTCAGGAGGTGGCTGATCGGCTGGAGGTGTAGGTGGAAGGCCAAGGTGCCGACGAATGTCACCAAGATGGTGGGCATGACTGTGAAGAAGATCAAGAATATGACCAATGGATTCATCACGAGCCGCATCCTGGCGCCGCATGCCAAGAAGGGAGAGGTGCATGAAGCTAAAGGATTGGCCAGACTCAGCTAAATCCTCTCGGAGGGAAGTCATGTGGGTGGTGAGAGTGGCCATCTGAGTAGAGAGAGTCTCGAAGGCAGTAGAGAAGGTGTCCATGCGCCCTGATATGATGTCAAAAGTAGTGCCCATAATGTCCCCAAGGGTAGAGAGACGATCCCCAAGGATATCCACACGAGTTTCCAAGCCGGTAAGCCACCCGTCAAGAGCCTCGTACTCCACTAAAGGGCGCTGTCCGGCCCCCTGAGTGGAGGATTCCCCATGGTGAAACTGGGGTGGAGAAGGCATCTCAAAAGCCGGATGAGAAGGAGATGGTGGTGGAGGCTGCTTTTCAGCTGGAACTGGAGGGGGGATATCCCCCTCGTCTTGCTGCTGTGTTGGTTCTTCTTCTGCCTCACTGATTTCATCTTCCCCATAAACTGGAATGTCCCGCACAAGCTCGCCGTCGAGACCAAAGTAGTAGCCAAAATCTACGAAAATTTTATGCTTGTTGTATACATCATGCTGCCTAACATAAATGAACTGCTCATTTGCCACATCTATCCCGGCATAAATAAAGATATCGGTCAACTGCAAAGCATATGGAAGAGAGCACCGGAGGTAGGTACGACAGGTGCTGATCAGATCTGTCATGAGCCGACCCATATTGATTTGAATGCCATTCATGACATGATAGAATAGGAATCTCTGAACTTCTGTAACCTCATCCCGACCGCCCACTTTGGGGTAAATTAATGAAGTAAACATGTGGTGCAGGACCCGTTGTATTGGAGGAAAATGATTGGCATTCAGCTTGATCAAATTGCTCACACCGTGCACATACTCACAGTTGGTCATAGCAGTAAATGTTGCTGGAACTTCACCAAAACCATATGCCCTATCTGCACCCATGGCGGATACTCCTAGGGCCTGCTGAAATAACTCCGGAGTGAAATGAAGCTCCACACCTTCAACCGTGGTGTATAACTGGTCATTCCTCACAACTAAAAACCCGTAGAACTGCTGCACCAACCGAGGATAATATCTATCGTACCGGGTAACAAAATCCATCCAACCGTCCTGAACCTTAAAAAGAGTGCACAAATTCGGGAAGAGCTCATTCACCTCATTGAAGTCGACCAAGCGAGGGTCGATAGTAGGACGTGGAGGTAAAGGTGCTCGAGGCAGAGGAGGAGCTTGCTGAGGTGGAGGAGCCGGGGCCTCTGTCCGTTGACGGCTAGCTTGCCCTTGGGCAGAACACCGAGAGCTCCGTCTGAGCGGCATCTCGACCTAGAAAAACCCACCGGGAAACTCTTGGAACAATCGATCTCAACCCCGGAAACGTGGATGGAGAACAAGAGCACTGCTAGGGCTTGGATTGACCTTTCCACAGTGTGGAAGCTGAGAGGGATGTCCACAGACGCACGAGTGACCGTATGGACGATGTCCCAGGAAGATGACGGGACAACCAAATTGTGTGCGGGTGGAGGGATAGAGAGTTGTGGGGGCTTGGTTGGTGGAGAGATGGAGGGTTAGGGTTAGGGCAAGGTGGTAGAGAGTGAAAAGGAGTGAAGGAGAGAAGGAAAGAGGGAGAGAGAGCCCTTTAAAAGGGGGTCGGTTGACCCTTAAGTCGGGCCGGTTCACCGCCGGCGGTCGACCGGCGCGGGCCTGGCGGTCGACCGCTAGGACCAAAATCCCCATTTTTTGAAAAAAAATCTTTTTCTTCTTCTTTTTCTTCTTTTTTCTTTTTTTTGTGTTTCTTCTTTTTTTTATTTTCTTTTTTTTTGTTTCTCCCTTTTTTTTATGGGGGATAAGCAACCGACTACTTGAACCAACAAGACAGTGGAAGTATGTGGAGGCGAAGATGTGGAGACGAGAAGAAGTTTTGATTTCCCCTAGGTAGAACCGTTAGTTCCAGCAACACTGAGTCCACAGATGTATTCAATCAAGGAATATTTGTCCGTAGAATTATTTTTCAAGGAGGGCTAAATATAAGTATGTACATGCAGGCATTCAACGGTGAATGAAGACACACAATGTGTTCAACGGTAAATTCAATATGTATGTTTTTCTACCCGTGATGCACATGAATTTCTACAAATGCAACCCTATACCTTAGATGCACATCTATGTATGTATGCTCTCACCCTTGCACATCCCAAGTTCTCTTCTAATCTTATAGAATTGATCCTGGTTTAGGGGTTTGGTGAAGATGTCAGCTAGCTGATTGTGTGTGTCAATGAAGTTCAATTCAAAGACCCCTTTCCCCACATGATCGCTCAGAAAGTGATGACGAATATCTATATGTTTGGTCCTTGAGTGCTGAACAGGATTTTTTGACAAATTGATTGCACTGGTATTATCACACAGTATTGGAACAGTTTTCATTTCAATATCTAAATCAAGTAGTTGGTTTTTGATCCAAAGTACTTAGGCTCCACAACTTTCGGCGGCTACATATTCAGCCTCGGCCGTTGAGAGAGCTACTGAATGTTGTTTCTTGGAGGCCCATGAGACTAGACAACCACCAAGAAACTGACAGTATCCACTTGTACTTTTACGATCTACAATGCACCCAGCATAATCCGCATCGGTATAGGCAATTAATTCAAAGGAACCACCGATAGGAAACCACAAGCCAAAGTCTATTGAGCCAATGAGATATCTGAAGATGCCTTTCACAGCTGATAAAGGAGATTCCTTGGGGCATGACTGAAAACGGGCACAAAGACATACACTGAATTGAATGTTAGGGTGACATGCTGTAAGGTACAGTAGTGATCCGATCATATCTCGAAACAGTGTAGGATCTACTATTTTACCATTTTCATCTCTATCCAGCTTTGTGGTGGTGGCCATGGCAGTTGATATGGGTTTTGCTTCCGCCATCTCGTATTTCTTCAGCAATTCCATAGTATATTTGGCTTGATTGATAAAAATTCCTTCTGAAGTTTGTTTCACCTGCAATCCAAGAAAAAATTTCAGCTCCCCCATTAAGCTCATCTCGAATTCTCCTTGCATAGTCTTTGCAAATTCCTCGCATAAAGCATTGTTAGTAGCTCCAAAAATAATGTCATCCACATACACTTGAACTACTAAAATGTCCTTACCTGATTTCCTTGTGAAAAGTGTTTGATCAACCTTACCTCGCTTGAACCCATTTTTAGCCAGAAAAGAGGTAAGCCGTTCATACCATGCCCTTGGTGCTTGTTTTAGTCCGTACAAGGCCTTTTGGAGCTTGTACACATGTCATGAATGTTTGGAATCTTTAAAACCTGGCGGATGCTCTACAAAGACATCCTCCTTGATATAACCGTTAAGAAATGCAGATTTAACATCCATTTGAAATAGTTTAAAATTCAAGGAGCAAGCGTAGGACAGTAAGATCAGGACTGCTTCAAGTCTAGCAACTGGTGCAAAGGACTCATCAAAATCAATGTCCATCTCTTGGCTGTACCCCTTGGCCACAAGCCGGGCCTTATTCCTCACAATTAAACCCGCATCATTTAGCATGTTTCTGAAAACCCAACGAGTTCCAATAGTAGGATGATTTTTAGGACGCGGCACGAGAGTCCACTCCTTGTTTCTTTCAAACTGATGCAGCTCTTCATGCATAGCCTGAATCCAAGATTCATTTTGGAGAGCTTCATGAATGTCCTTGGGCTCTTCTTGTGAAAGAAGGGCCATCAAGTCCTCCTCTTCAACCTGCCTTAGAGAGGACCTAGTTTTTACCCCATCCTCCAAATTACCTATGATGTTCACAGCTGGATGATCCTTTAGAAGAGTGGAGGAACTGGACAAATCAGGATGCTGCACTTGTGGTTCTTGCAGTGTCTCAATTGTGGGATTCTCATCTTCCTCATTTTTGCTCGAGGTTGCCTTCAATGGTTCATCCTTAGCTTTGACATATGATGAGTTCCTGGGATCTTCATCCTTGTAGAGCTCATATGGAGTTTTCTTTAGAATGGGCCTTACCATTGCCCTATTTATGATGTAGCATGCTGTACTCACGGCTTCAGCCCAAAAATACTTAGGCAAGAAATTTTCACTGAGCATGGTCCGGGCCATGTCTATCAACGTTCTATTCTTCCTCTCTACTACTCCATTTTGCTGGGGCGTCCTTGGTGATGAAAAATTATGTGTGTACCCCTGTTCTTCAAAGAACATGCTGAATTCATGATTTTCAAATTCACCACCATGATCACTCTGGATTGTGGTGATGAGGTAACCCTTTTCACTCTAGATTTTTCTGCAAAACACTTGAAACTCCGTCAGGGCATCACTTTTATTGGCTAAAAATAGCACCCATGTGAATCTGAAAAAATCATCAACAATCACAAAGCCATAGGATTTTCCTCCTAGGCTAGATGTTCTAGTAAGACCAAAAAGATCAAGATGCAACAGTTCCAAAGGCCTAGTGGATGAAACAATGTTTTTGTTTTTGAAGGAAATTCATGTTTGCTTATCTTTCGTGCAAGCTTCACAGATTCTATCACTTTCAAATTTTAATTTAGGCAGTCCAATCACCAGGTCATGTCTAGACAACTTAGAGATAACTCCAAAACTAGCATGACCTAACCTTCGGTGCCATGACCAAGCATTTTCATGATTGTTCGCAACTAAGCAGAGATCATCACACGAAACGTTATCAATATCAACAGTATAAACATTGTTATTCCTTTTTCCAAGAAATTTGATCTCATTTGAGTTTTTGTTTAAGACAATGCAGTGGGTTTCATCAAAAATAACTTTAAAACCTTTATCGCACAATTGGCTTATGCTAAGCAGATTATGATTCAGGCCTTTCACCAAAAGCACATCTTCAATAAGAATTTCAGAATTCTTACCAATATTACCAATCCCAACGATTTTACCTTTGGCTTGACCTCCAAAGACAACTGAACCTCCATCCTTATCTTGCAGTGTGGAGAACACTTTCTTGTCCCCTGTCATATGTCTTGAACACCCGCTATCCAAGTACCATTTACTCCCCCTGGCTTCAAGACATATCTGCAAGAAGAAAAATTCTCATGCAATTGTTTTTGGTACCCAAGCTAGTTTGGGTCCGTAGGAGTTAGTCCAGTTCTTGGTATATCTTTTCTTGGACCGAGAGACATGATTTCTAGGTGGGCTTTGTCTAAACCAGCAGTTCACAATAGCATGATCAAATCTACCACAATGATAGCAATTAACAGGTGCAAACTTTCCTTGAAACTATCGTGGTTTGGGTTGATCATGTTTTGGTTCAGGCTTCGAACATGAAGCATGATTTTCACCATTTTCATGAGCGAATGATGTGGTCATCTTATGCTCAAAAGATTTTTGGTTTTGTAGAGTGTATCCAAGACCTTCTTTTTGAAAATTGACTTTCACTCCCAACAAATTATCTAGGTTTTGCTTTCCCATAACAAACTTAGACAATGTGAACTGAAGATCATCCACTTCTTTTTCCAAGCTCACAGTTTTCTTTTTAAGTTCTGAGTTTGTGGATTTCAGAATTTGTTCTTCAATTTTCATTTTTTCACATGCTTTCTCCATTTCAATTACTTTGCAAGATAGTTCTTCTTTGGCTTTATCACAGTCTAAAATAGTTTGTAATAGACTTTCTCTTTCTTCCGTGGCCTCAAACCATTCCTGTTCCAATTTTTCAAATTTGACGAAGATATCTTCGTGTGACAAGTCATCAAGTTTCTTTTTGAGAGTTTTGTTTTCAGATCTGATCTTCTTGCATTTCGTATACAATTTTTCATATTCAGATTCCCATTGTTCATTGGAAATGAAATCAGGGTCAGAGTTTACCTCCGTGGATTCATCTTCATGTGCCATGAGGCACAGGCTTTCCACAAGTTCTTGGATCTCTTCATCAGATGGTTCATCTTCTTCGTCGCTCCATGTGGCCACCATGGCTTTGGGTTTCTTGAAATTATCCTTCTTGAATTTCTTTTTCAGATCCGGACATTCACCTCTCATGTGCCCGGGCTTCTTGCATTCGTAGCATATGATGCTACTTGGCTTGCTCGACTCGCCTTTGGTCTGCGTGGGCTTTCTTTGCCCTTTTCTAAAGTTTCCCTGAAAGTTTCTCTTCTTCCTTAGAAATCTCCTCACTTGGTGAGTTATCATCGCCAATTCTTCCTCTTCATTGCTTCCGTCACTTGATTCACCTTCTTGTAATTCGTCATCGGAGTAATGAGCTCTCAGTCCAATGACCTTTTTCTTCTTGATGACTTCATCAACTGTTCTCCTTATATTTATCTCATAGGTCATGAGTGACCCTATGAGTTCATCCAGGGTGATAGTAGACAAGTTCTTTGAATCTTCAATCACTGTGGCCTTTGTGTGCCATGCCGACGATACGGACCTTAGCACTTTCCTTACGATGTCAGAATTTGAGTATTCTTTCCCAAGACTCTTGAGACCATTTGTGATCTCTGTTAACCTTGCAAACATCTCGGAGATGGTTTCTTCAGGTTTCATCTTAAATAACTCATAGTCAGTGACTAGGAGGTTTGCCTTGGTTTCCTTGACTTCTGAAGTTCCATCATATATGAGTCGCAGCTTGTCCGACATTTCTTTGGCCAAGCTGCACATGGAGACACGAGAGAATTCATTAGGGTGTATAGCACATTGCATGATATTCATGGCATTATAGTTAGCGGTGCATTTCTTAATTTCCTCAGGTGTCCGTTTATCTTCATCATCCCCTAGTTTATGAGGACCCTTGTCCACAACTCTCCAAACTTCGTACTCTTGAGCCCTAAGAAAGACATGCATTCTGTTTTTCCAGTACGAGTAGTTTGAACCGTCAAAGTAGGGAGGACGGTTGATGGAGTGGCCCTCGGGCATCATACCCTTGTTTGCCATTTAACCGGATCTTACTCTAGATCGTTAGATCTGAAAAGGAAGCACCTTGGC
This sequence comes from Amorphophallus konjac, assembly GCA_022559845.1. Classification (NCBI taxonomy): domain Eukaryota; kingdom Viridiplantae; phylum Streptophyta; class Magnoliopsida; order Alismatales; family Araceae; genus Amorphophallus; species Amorphophallus konjac. The sequence goes on from CM040118.1 coordinate 285,949,410, forward strand.
TCTGATACCAATTGAAGTCCCGAGATTAAATGGCACCCAAGAGGGGGGTGAATTGGGTGATAAAAAATTTCTACCGAGATAGACACAAATATTCGATGACGTGGGGACACAGAAGAAAACAAGAGCAAGACAAATTATGCTTTTGATAAACCACGGGATTTAAGTGAAGAAGATCAAACAATCTAGATCTAAAGGATACAAAATATCTAGATTCATAAGTATGCACAGAAGAGGGATAAGAGATATGGAGCACACCACAAGGAGACAGCGATTTTAAGGTGGTTCGGATGCCACAACGGCAACCTACGTCCACCCCTCACCGATAGTGAGGAACCACACACTATCTTGTAAGGAGTTACAAGATTAAACACCCACAACACACACACACTGGGAAGGAGAGTTCCCGCGAGGTGTAAGAACACCTTAATACACACACAACTACAACGGAGAACACACAACCACACACACACGGATCTTGGAAGATCCATACATATTGAAATGTTTAACGATTACAAAAACCACACATGAAGCTTAAGAAAACAAAATGAATTTAGAACATAAGAAAAGAATCTTGATTTGCTCCCCCTTAATGGATGATTGGATGCTTTGGATGCAGCTTGAATCCTTGGGCTGATCTTCACTTGATTGGATGAAGAAGGATGAAGAACTCTCCTCGGAGCACTGTTCACGTCTACAGTGCTGGATCCCTTCTCTTCCTCTTGGTAGCCCCCTTGATCCACCTTGAGCATTAGAGTTTTCCAATCTCTCTTGTATATGTTTTATAGGTTCTTGAATGGTCCAAGGACTCTCCCAGACCAGATCCACAATTTCTGGAGAGTTTGGTTGCTTAAGGATTAAAGAATACCCATGAGAATGGCTTTTCTCGAAATGATAAAAAGTCAACAATTGTTGGCAGCTCGGGGCTGTCGGTCGACCTGCAGGGTCTGGCGGTCGACCGCCACTGAGAGACCTGCAGGAGGCCGGTCCCTGGGAGATCCGGTCGACCGGGATTGAGGGGCGGTCGACCGCCACTGAGACAGCCTGTAGAAGTTTCCATTCTGTTATTCCAGGTCAATCGGGGTGATGCTGGAGGTCGACCGAACTGTCAAAAACTTGAAAAATGAAGAGTTTAGCCCAGAAAAATGTGTCCATATGATCGAGGCATGATTTGAACGATTGGTTAAAAGATTATTACACGTTCATTCAATGTACTTAGAAAACCACTTGGAATGCTAAAACCTTAAGTAACAGCATGAAGAGTTCCGACCTTGAAGGCTTATAAACAACAATTAGGTTATTAGATCCAAGCAAGTGAGCAACCCTATGTCCTTGGTTTTGTTATCATCAAAACACCGAGATAGATATACAACACACCTATCCATTCACGTGCCCTCCACACTCACTGGAGTGGGCTGCTTCTACTACCTTCCAAGCCTCATTGTCATCTTGGCACCACATTAGAACTCCATTGAGAGCCCGCCTATACAATTCTCCAGCAACAATCGTGTATCTTGCGGCGACTCTTCTAATGGACTTTCGCTGCTCGGCATTTGCCGTCTCCAAAAATGAACCATCCCTGCAATATTGCTCAATTTCATAATACCACGACAACTCTTCTTCTTCTATGATCTCCTCAAGCTTAGTTAATGAGACTTCCTTCACCTCTTCCCTTTCTGCCTTCCTTTCTACATATTTCCTAAGGTTGTCAAACCAGGGATCTTGAAGAGAGGAAGAATCTAACCGCTGAACCACAATGGTCTTAGTGGCACGACTGAGGGGAAATGAAAGAGAAGAAGCTAATGACGCAAGGGCATCAGCCAAGATGTTCTGAGAACGAGGGGTGTGAATATAGATAAGCTTCCAGAATTGCCTAGCCAAGAGCGTGACCAGATCTTGATAGGGCTTAAGCTTAGGGTCATGGGTGCGGTAAGTTGACATGACTTGACGCAGCACCAACTAAGAGTCTCCTATGATGTTAAGGTATTACGCGCCCATGATGTAGGCGTGCTTTAGACCGGCAAAGAGAGCCTCATACTCGGCTATATTATTGGTGGCAGGAAATGAGAGTTGATAAGCGACGGGGATGGTTACCCCTTCCGGAGTAAGGAGAACGGCGCCAATTCCACTGCCCTGGGAATTGAGAGCACCATCGAAATGGAGAGACCAAAAAAGAAGATGAGTGATTACCACCAAGTGTTCATCAAGGAACTCGTCCTGGATCGAATCCGTGCGAGGGATGGGAGAATGAGCAAGATGCTGAGCAATAGCATATCCCTTGATTGCTTTTTGGACGATGAAGGTGATGTCAAATTGGGAAAGAAAGCTCTGCCAGCGAGCTAATTGGCTAGAAAGGACAAGTTTTTCTAAAAGATAACGAATGGGGTCTGAAGAGACAAGATCTCGCGCTGGTCCTGAGCGGGCAGTGGATCACCGGATAGTGAACTACAAGAAAGGGAAACGGATCAGGGGGCCCAAGGATGAGTCCCTGGGGAAAACCCTCCGATGCTTAAGTTAGTAGAGCTATGGTGGGAGCAATATAGGGAGGAAGTAGCTTCTGCACGAGGTCCCTCTCCACCAGAAGGGTGAAGTGGTTCCTGCTCAGGAGTTTTGAGCGTGTGATTACCCTTACCTTTCGCCGGAGGGTATCCCTAGGTTAAATAGTGCACCGTCTTCTGGAGTCCTGTAAGTCGAGGGATTTCAGGTGGGGGTTACGTCCTTGACGTGGGCTTTTATTGCCTTATCGTGGGAGCGTTATCACCTTGGGGAGCTGGAGTCCCTCACCTTTATAAATTCCTGCCCACAGAGGACTCTTAACGGCTGCATGGATAAGTAATCGTCGGCCGTACCGAGCTCAGAGAGGCCAGCCCTCTCCGGGCAGTAAGCTTAGCTCAGACGAAGATGGGTCGGATTGGTCGACATGCGCCTTCTTCCCCTGGGTGGAGAGATGGCTCGGGCATGGACCTTTCTTGTGACCTGACCGACGCTCGGGCCTTCCAAGCCTAGAGGCCACCTAGGAAGGTAGTATCCTCGAGCGAATCTTTTATTGGGCTTTCTGTCCTAAGTGGGCCCTGTGGGCTATCACTTGGGCGAGCGTGGCCTTGTTTGGTCCTTATGGGCCTAGTTTGGCTGCTCTTTGAATGGGCTACAGAAATCCCCCTCTCCACTTGTCCCCCTCCTACTCCCGAGCCAAAGGAGGCTCGGATGAGTAGCCTTTTAGGGTTTTGGACCAGCGTGGCTCAGGTGGGTAGAGATCTGGCGGTGTTATGAAGCCACATGTCGTGGTCACCTGGGCCCGTAATAATTGCAATCCTGACGGATTTGAAATGAAGGGGCCCCCTTTTCTCGGAGGTCAGAACGATGCGCCACCTCCCGCGTGGGTTTATAGGCGTTGGGCGCTGGTTGTCATCCCAGACTCTTTCCGTTGTTAGGGTTTTTGCTTTCCTTCACTTCTTTACTTTTGGGGCTCTTCGATGCGCCGTGAGGAAATAGCGGAGGAGCAGAAACTTGCGGCGGCGTTTGAGGAGTTGGTGAAGATAACTGCGGAGGCGGTCCGGCAGCTTCCTCCTCCCCCGGAATCTTTGAGGTCTCGAGAGAATTCTTCTTCAAGTTCTTCCTCGGAATCTATGGCGGGCCAGCTTTTGGGTGCCGAGGGATGGGGCGACGAACCGGTGGTGAGAGCGCCGGTCTAGAACTGTAGCGAGTTGGGGAGCCGAGGTGAAGAGGCTGGAGCATCAATTTCGCCTGCCTCACAAGTATAGCTTTGCTGCTGCTGTCCCGTATGAAACGAGCTTGGATTCTCGCACGGGCCACATCTGCATCTTTCTTCTGGCGTGGAAGAGCGGGTTTCGCCTCCCCTTCGAGCCCTTCATCCTCACGCTTCTCAACTTTTTCCAGTTGGCACCCATTCAGTTGGTAGCCAACTCATACCTTCTCCTCTCCGCTTTTCGATCCTCTATCGTCAGTGCGGGGTTCCTCCTTCCTTGGACCTCTTCCACTATTTCTTCGAGTTGAAGGCGCACCCGTCGGCTGGGAAGGGTTTTTACTTCATCCAGGCGAGGAGGAATAGGAGCTGCATTTCGCTGGCGGCGAAGGATTCTTCACATAAAGGGTGGAAGACCCAATTTTTCTGGGTGGGGATAAACTCGGTGGAGGAAACCTGGAGGTGCCAGGTAATGGCCAATTTCCACCCGAATATCCCTCCTAGACAGGACGAGTTCCCCCCTCATGTGGAGGAGTATGCTGCCATCCTACTGAGGAATCGCCAGTCCACCGAGGAATTGGTGACTCCGGAGAACATAGAGCGGTGTCTTCTTACGCAGCTGCATCCGTCGGGCTCAGGTGCCACAACTTAGATCTCCCTTCGGAGGTGGGGGTCATCTTTCCTTTTCATGATCACGCCTTCTTCTTTGTGCAGACACCAGGCGGGAGCCTCTGGAGGAGGCCGCTGAGATCATTGACCTTGGCGACGACTCGGCGGCTGATGAACCGGGGGCCCCTGTGGGTCGCTCCCAAGCCCGGGACAAGGGCAAAGGGGTGGCCTCGAAGGGGACTTCTCTGCCGTGCGGGGCGAAGCGCAAGGATCCCATGGAGGGGAGGTTGCGAGAGGCCGTGAAGGCCAGGAAACGGGCTAGGAAGGCCGGGGCCGTCCCCGCCGCTGGGGGCAATTCTGGCTCAGCGGCGCTCCCCTCTCTGGGGTAAGATAGGGCCGACCGTACCGAGCCAGCTCTCGCATCTGCTGAGCGAGAGGGGGCCGAGGAGACCAGGGGCACCCCGGGGGGTGACGGTGACGGGTCGTCTCTCCCTTCGTTGGGAACAGAGGGGGCTGAAGTTGAAACAACTACGGCCGAGGCAGGGGCGCCGGTCGAGGTGGGCGACGTGCGGGCCGCGACGGTTGAGGTTGGGGGTTCGCCGGCAGAGGCGTCGCAGCCCCAAACGACCGTGGTGCATGGAGCAGCCAGGCTCGTAGCGTCGGTCGAGGTCGGTGGTTCGCCTACGGAGGCGTCACAACCCCAACCGACTGCAGTGCGTGAGGCGGCCGATCCCACAGCTCAACTTTGGCCTTCTGGCGAGGCTCCAGGTGCGGAAAGGGTTTCCATGCCAGTCGCTCTGGAAAGGCTCGGCATCTCGAGCACTTTATACCAGCTTTGCCATGAGGTGTCCGCGAGGATGAAAGGGGGAGACAAGCGTCATTCTCCACCCGGGGTCCTCGACATCATTATGGAGGGTGGCCTGGTCATGGCACAGATGGGGGCCACAATGGCGAGACTTATGCCTGGTCGGAGTCAGAGCGGTCGAATCTTGCTTGGACCCTCGGAGGGTGTGAGAAGAAACTAGCTCGACTCAATGAGGCGCATGAAGTGCTCCGTCGGGAGTTCTCCGCGATCAGGGAGTTGTCGCGGTCGAGCCGACTGGAGGTCGGAGTGCTGACCGAGCAACTAACCAAGGCCTGGGAATCGCTCGAGAGGAAAAGTAAACTCCTTGAAGAGGAGCGCCTTCTTCGTCTCGAGCTGGATGGCCGTTGGGAGGCCGAGCGCGCCGAGTTGGTGGACCGGGCGGAGGTAGCGGAGCACCTCCGTTTGGAGGTCGAGGCCGATCGAGCTGAGGCGGAGAGGCCATCGGTCAAGGCCGAGGAGTGGGCGTCCGAGGCCAAATGGAAGTCGACCGAGGCAGAGAAACGATCGGTGGAGGCGGAGGAGCGGGCGGCTGAGGCGGAGCGGGAGAAGGCCGAGCTTGCCGACAGGATGGGACTGGCCGGGGCGGAGGTGATCGAGTAATACAAGGGCTCAGAGGCCTACCGGGCCGACCTGCAAGAAGCTGCCCTTCCCTACTATGAGTCAGCACTTCGCAGAGGCATCCGCAAAGGGTTTAAGCAGGGTTACTGCCGGATAGTAGCTTATGCTGGGGAACAAGATTCTGGGATCGACTTCCCCTCTGGCCAACGCTATGACTCTTACATGTCATCTTCCAACTCCTCTGCGTCGGGCGGGGAAGATCCAGAGGGCTCTTCTCCTACGGGGTCGCCAACTCCGGTTGCCGCGGGAGGGCTCGCGACCGAGGCAGTTCCCGCGCTGGCGGGGTCAGTGCCAGGGCCGGCCATCACCGAGGGCGCCGGGGGCGAAACACCTGCGCCTTCCACTTTTGAGCTTCAAAGTGGGCCCTAGGCCTGATGTATCGTCCTGTTTTGCCTCCTTCTTTTGTTTGCTTCTTTTTCTTTTCCAAAAAAAGACTTCCTCTTTATAAGGTAACAAATAAAATCTTACTTACTTCTTGCTGTACTTGCCGTGATTTGACCAGTGTATCTGTAGTAGTTGGAAAGTGTCGATACGCCCTGCGTGGTTTTCGCACGCTGGTTGGGCGAGCCTCTACCAGGGTGTCTTTCCGTTTAATTGCGCTTTGAATGCTTGGCCGCTTCGTGTGTCCCGCTGAGGCGGAAGACGAGAAGTTTGAGGTGACCGTTCATAGGGGGAAATTTCTTTGGCGTGTTTTCGAGGAGAGAGTCTTTTAAGGCAAGCAGCCTCCCCTCGCCTTTATAAGGGACTTAGGGGCGTCTCTCCATCTACATCGCTTTAGGGTTTTCTAGGGTGGTCTTTCCTCGCCCCTTCTTCACATTGCGTTGTGTCGTTGCATTCGGAGCATGGAGGAAGATCCAGATGTGGGGGCTATCGATGGCAGGGGGCAGGGAGTTCCTACTGCTTCGGACTTGAAAAGGAGTCGACGACCGGCGGGCGGACTTGAAAAGGGGTCGACGCGTGGAGGCGTGCCGTTTACCCTTTATCAGTTTCGGCGACGCTTGCAGAGGGGGCGAGATGGAGGGCGGATGGGGGCATCAGACATCCATGATGCCCAACCCTTCCTATTTGCCTAGAGGATGGGAAGAGGAAGCCAACTAGGCCCCTTCCCCTCCGGGCCTTGCCCTGCCTCCTCGCCCAACTCTATTGGTTTTTTTTTCTTTCTGGCAGCCTCTTTTTCCCTCTTCTGCTCTTCCTTTCTTTCACTCTTCGGAGGGTACTTGCTCTCTGTACGTTCCAAAGAGTTGGTAGGTTGGAAGAGAGGAGGCCTTCATAGGCGTTCCCTCTTCCCCAGCCTATGTCAACTTGGAAGGTAGCCTTCCCCTCCGCAGTCCCTTCTGTCACCTTTTTCATGGGCCACCCGAGCCAACTGGGTCGACAGCCTTTTATCCGAGCCAGTTTCTACGCGATGCAGAGTCAGTGGCTGGACACAAGGAGATCAACTGAGTCAGCCGAGCAATGGCCTCTTGCAGTGGTGCTAGATGGATTTTTTGCTTTCTGTTGTGTAATGTATTGGCTTTTGCCTTTCTGATGTACCAACAATCATTTGAATGAAAAGGACAAAATTTTATTTCACTCAAATTGTTTGCACAACTTCAAAAGTAGAACTTGCGTAGTGTGGCTGCATTCCATGTCCGAGGGATGGGTTCCCCTTCCATTGTAGATAGCCGGTATGCTCCTTTCCCAAGCGTCTCAACCACTCGGTAGGGGCCTTCCCAGTTAGGGGATAGCTTGCCTGCCGCCTCTAGTGGTCGAGAGGCTTCGGCTTTCCTAAGGATGAAGTCTCCCGGTTGGAAGTGCCTGTCTCAGACTTTGGCATTGTAGTATCGAGTGAGGCGGCGATGGTACTCCATTACTCGGATGCTGGCAATCTCTCGGAGTTCATCTGCTAGGTCGAGGTTCTCGAGTAATTTTTGCTCGTTTACCTCGGGCGAGAAGCAGATGACTCGGAGGGAGGGATTGGTGATCTCCAACGGAATGACGGCCTCGGTGCCATATACCAACTGGAAAGGACTCTCACTGGTTACCGTTCTGGGAGTCATTCTGTGTGACCAAAGTACGCTAAGCAATTCCTCAAGCCAGCTGCCCTTGGCCTTGTCGAGTCTAGTATTTATGCCTTTTAAGATAGTCTTATTGGCATTCTCGACTAGCCCGTTGGCCTGAGGGTGGGTGACCGAAGTGAAGTGGTTGCGAATACCTAGGTCGGCACATCTGTCTCGGAAATAACGAGAGTCAAATTGTCGACCGTTATCGCTCACTATCACTCGGGGGATGCCGTAACGACAAATGATCGACTTCCAGATGAAACTCTAGATGACTGTCTCGATGATCCTCGCCGTGGCTTTGGCCTCGATCCACTTGGTAAAGTAGTCGATGGCGACGTGATAAACTTCTTCTAGGCCTGAGCCGTAGGGAACGGCCCAAGAATGTCGATCCCCCACCGAGCGAAGGGGTATGGCTCGGTCAGGGTGACTAGCTCCGTAGCCAGCTGATGGACTAAGTGGTCGAATCACTGGCATCAGTCGCACTATTGCACGTAGGCCGTGCAGTCACGCTACAAAGTGGGCAACCAGTAACCCTGCTGTAGCAGGATCCGGGTGAGTGACCTTCCTCCTGAGTGCGCTCCACACAGGCCTTCATGAATATCTTGGATAGCTCGGTTGGCCTCGTCGGGGTCGAGACACTTCAGGAGGGGACCGGAGAAAGATCTCCGGTAGAGAGTGTCGTCTAGAACGGTGAAGTGCCGGGCTTGGTACTTCAATCTGCGGGCCTCTCGAGGGTCGGAAGGCTCTTGAGAGTCCCTGAGCCACGACATGTAGGGGGTGCGCCAGTCGCTCGGAATGGCTGAGTCAACAGTAAGGAGCTCCGAGTCAATGCTCGGGCGCTCTAGCTCTTCAAGGAGGACCGATCGGGTACCTTCGGGGTCGAGAGAGGAGGCCAGCCGAGAGAGGGCATCCGCACGGGAGTTTTCCTCCCGAGCTATTCGGACTACCTCGAATCTCTCGAACTGTTGGGCTAGGTCTCTGACCAGTTGGAGGTATTTGATCATTGGTGCCTCTCAAGCTTCGTACTCGCCGTTGACTTGGCTAGCGACCAGTTGGGAGTCAGTATGGATTTTGACTCGTTCAGCCCCTAACCGTCGGGCCATGCGCGCTCCTAAGATAAGGGCCTCGTACTCGGAAGCGTTGTTGGATGCCTGAAAGCTGAACTTCAAGGCGTATTGCAGTTCTGCTCCTTCGGGGGAATTTAGGAGGATTCCGACACCACTACCGATCGAGTTGGAGGATCCATCAACGAATAATTCCCAGGTCGGCCCGGGCGCGGTCGGAGATCTTTCTTCAGTCGGGATGGTGCTTTCGGCGATGAAGTCGGTGCGCGCTTGGCCTTTCACAGCTGAGCGCGGTCGATAGGATATATCGTAGGCCCCAAGCATAATGGCCCATTTGACGAGTCATCCCGAGGCTTCGGGGTGGGCCAGGATCTTCTTCAATGGTTCACCGGTGAGCATGGTGATGGGGTGACCCTGGAAATAGGGCCGGAGGCGCTTGGCGGAGGTAACCAACGCTAGCACGAGTTTCTCGGTTGTGGGGTACCTCCTTTCAGCCACATTGAGAACCTCTCTGGTGTAGTAGACCGGCCTCTCGACTCCTGAGTCATTTCTGACTAGGACCGAGCTAACCGTAGATGGTGTTGCCGAGAGATAGAGCAGCAAGACTTCACCCGGAACGGGCTTGGAGAGCACCGGGGGCGAGGCCAAGAACTCCTTGAGCTCGACGAACGCTCTCTGGCATTCCTCATCCCATGCGAATGTAGCAGATGCCAATTTGGCCCCCCTCAACAGCTTGAAGAAGGGCAAGCATCGTTCGTCCGCACGGGATAGGAACCGGCTGAGAGCAGCGACACGCCCAGTTAGGCGTTGGACGTCCTTGATGCAGGTGGGCTGGCGCATGTCCAGGATGGCCGGGACTTTGTTGGGGTTGGCCTCGATTCCCCGCTGAGTGACTAGGAAACCCAGGAACTTCCTGGATCTCACTCCGAAGGCACACTTGGCAGGATTGAGCTTCATGTTGTACCTCAGGAGCGTGTCGAAGGTCTCTGCGAGGTCGGTGAAGTGGTCTTCGGCCTTGGGGGTCTTGATGATCATATCTTCGATGTAGGTCTCGACGTTCCGACCTAGCTGTCCTTCAAACATGTGATTGACCAGCCTCTGGTACGTGGCTCCGGCGTTTTTCAACCCGAAAGGCATCAGGGTGTAGCAGTATACGCCGTAGTCGATGATGAAGGCGGTCTTCTCGACATCTTCTGGATCCATTCTGATCTGGTGGTAACCTGAATAGGCATCTAGGAAGCTGAGTATCTCGTTGCCCGAGGTTGAGTCAACCAATTGGTCGAGGCTCGGCAACGGATAATAGTCCTTAGGGGTGGCCTTATTCAGGTCAGTGAAATCCACGCACATCCGCTACTTGCCTGAAGCTTTCGGTACCAGGACGACGTTGGCTAGCCACGTCGGGTACATGACCGGCCTAAAAAGGCCAGTCTCTTGCCCCTTGGTGACCTGCGCCTTGATGATCGCCTATTTCTCTGGTGCATGCTTCCTCCTGCGCTGCTATACGGGCTTCACGGCGGGGTCGAGGTTGAGCTTGTGCATTACAGTCTCCTCTGGTATCCTAGAGAGTTGATCATCAGCCCAAGCAAAAACTCGGATGTACTCAGAAATGAACTTTTTATATTGCTGTTGAACCTCAGATGGTAGGTCGGCTCCGATCTTTACTCCTAGGGCCAGGTCATCATTTAGGAAAATTGCCAGCAATTCGCCACCGGGTTCGGTGGTTGCAGATTTATCCTCGACTCCCCGGGGGCCCTTGTCCTTCCCGTCTGGCCTTGTGGCCTCTACCGAGATATTGTAGCACCTTCTGGCCGCGGCCTGGTTACCTCGGACTTCCCCCAACCCATTTTTGGTGGGAAACTTCATTTTCTGGTGATAGGTAGACGGCGCCGCTTTTATTCGGTTGAGGATTCCCCGGCAGAAGATGGCGGTGTATGCTATCATACCTTTAATCACTATGAAGTCCACCATGACCGTAACAGTTTTGGGTGGGGTGCCGAGGGTAACCAGCAAGCTTAGGGCTCCCTCGGGATAGGTGGCCAGGCCATTGAACCCGCAGAGAGGGGTTCGGATCGGGCAGAGTTTGGATGGTTCCTCCCCCATCTTAAGGAAATAATCATAAGACAGTACATCAGGGGCACTCCCATTGTCAACTAGAATCCTATCTACGTTACAATGGTTTATCGTATCCGAAATCATGAGGGCGTGGTCATGCGGGGTGCTCAGCCCTTCCAGGTCTCGGTCAGAGAAGACTATGACCTGGGGCTCACTCGGCGGGGCCTTGGGAGGCTCTATGGCTCGGCTCACCCGCTCGGCATGACGCTTCCTTCCTCGGCCGCTGTCGCCGCCTGATGCTGCTCCTCCGGAGATGACATTGATGTGTACCCCGTGGGAGGCATTGTCGATCTCCTCTGGGGCGCCTCAGTATTTTTTATGCTCGGTTATGAACCGAGCTAGATGTCCCTGACGGATGAGGCGCTCAATCTCGTCCTGGAGCTGGTGGCAGTCGCCGGTGTGGTGCCCGTGATCGCTGTGGAACAAGCAGTGCTTGTTGCGATTACGGTTCTTCGATCTCATTTGCTCGGGTTGGCAGAGGAGGCCCGAGTCCTTGATGGCTTCGTAGATCTCGTAGACCGGCGCGGCTAGTGGGGTGTACCGCTCATACTTCCGTGACGATTCTTTGCGTTCCCCATCGCGGTTCCGCCTTTTCCCCGAACCTAAGCTTGGCTCGGAAGCCCGCTTCTTGTCCCCCTCCCGACCCGGGCTGGTTGCGTCTCGGCAAGCGCTGAGCACATCTTTGCACTCGGCGTGGCGTAATGCCAGTGTCACAAGCTCGGCAAGGGTCGAGGGAGGGTGAAGGACAAGTTCGCGATGGAGATTCTCATCCCGGGTGCCCCCAGTCAGCGCGGTTATGGCTGAGGCCACGTCTAGGCGGGGGATTCTCAGGGCTTCCGACTTGAATCGGTGAATATAAGCCCGGAGTCTTTCCCCTTGCGCCTGTTTGAGGGCCAGGAGCCCCGCTACCGACCTTGGGGGGGCACTTCCGGTGAAACTCTCTTTGAAGACTCGCCCAAATTGCTTGAAGTCTCGGATGGATCCGGAGGTGAGGGCCCGGAACCACGCCTGGGCGCCCTAGACCAGGGTGGTCACGAAGGCTCGGCACTTGATGGCGTCCGACGCTCCATGCAAGGTCATCAAAGCGTCGAAGCTATCGTAATGATCGGCCGGGTCGCCCTGGCCGTCGTAGAGCTTGAAGGTCGGGATGGAGGTTCTGGGAGACACCTCTGCCTTCAAGATGTATTCGGAGAACGGGGATTTCTCCTCATCCTCCGGGAAAGAGGCCTTCTGCAGGGCGCGGAGGGCGCGCTCCTGCTCTGCCAAACGCCTCTCAAAATCTCACAGTCAGAGGGATAACTCCGGCTGTTGTTGTGTGGTGGGGCTGGGAGGAGCGTCTTGGTGATCCCCGGGAACATCAGTCTCCGGGTTCGGACGGCGCGCCCCAGGTTTTCCCCTCCTTGGTGTGGAGGAAGCCTCTTGCTCCGGAGGTGGAGCCTGCGAGGGTCCTCCAATCCTGTTGCGGATGATCTGCTGGCCGCAGAGAGTGAAGCGGCCTCCGGCGGTGTGCTGGGATACATTCTCGCGGGGAGGGCTCCCTGACGGGTCACGGGACCTTCCATCTTTAGCCGTCTGGGTCCTCATGAGTTCCACGAGGACATCCAGTTTCACGTTGAGGGCCTGGAAGGCTTTGGCGCCACCATTAAGCGGTAGCCCTACTGCCGCAGGAGGGTGTGGTGGTTCGTCGGCGGGGGCGCTGGCGTTGGAGGGAGGGTTCTGCGAGGCCCGGGAGGGGCCATCCCCTACCGCTACCATGGCCTTTCCCCTGTCGCCGGTGGACCTCCTCCCTGAGCTCCTTCGCACCATACTGTCTTCTTGTACGTTTCCCACAGACGGCGCCAAATGAAGAGGCAAGATCTCGCGCTGGTCCTGAGCGGGTAGTGGATCACCGGATAGTGAACTACAAGAAAGGGAAACGGATCAGGGGGCCCAGGGATGAGTCCCTGGGGAAAACCCTCCGATGCTTAAGTCAGTCGAGCTATGGTGAGAGCAATATAGGGAGGAAGTAGCTTCTGCGCAAGATCCCTCTCCACCAGAAGGGTGAAGTGGTTCCTACTCAGGAGTTTTGAGTGTGTGATTGCCCTTACCTTTCGCCGGAGGGTATCCCTGGGTTAAATAGTGCGCCATCTTCTGGAGTCCTGTAAGTCGAGGGATTTCAGGTCGGGGTTACGTCCTCGACGTGGGCTTTTATTGCCTTATCGTGGGAGCGTTATCACCTTGGGGAGCTGGAGTCCCTCACCTTTATAAATTCCTGCCCATAGAGGACTCTTAATGACTGCATGGATAAGCAATCGTCGGCCGTACCGAGCTCAGAGAGGCCAGCCCTATCCGGGTAGTAGGCTTAGCTCGGACGAAGATGGGTCGGATTGGTCGACATGCGCCTTCTTCCCCTGGGCGGAGAGATGGCTCGGGCATGGACCTTTCCTGTGACCTGACCGACGCTCGGGCCTTCCGAGCCTAGAGGCCGCCTAGGAAGGTAGTATCCTCGAGCGAATCTTTTATTGGGATTTCTGTCCTAAGTGGGCCTTGTGGGCTGTCACTTGGGCGAGCGTGGCCTTGTTTGGTCCTGATGGGCCTAGTTCGGCTGCTCTTTGAATGGGCTGCAGAAATCCTCCTCTCCAGGGTGCATCCTAGAGATCAGCCTAACTTCGTGGGCAAGGAAATAATGTTTGAGCTTCTGAGCTACCCATACCAGCGCTGCACAGGTCTTCTCCCTGGCAGTATACTTGGATTTAGTAGGATTAAACAACCTCGAAAGGTAGTATGCTTCCCTTTCCCTTCCTTCATCGTCTACCTGTGCCAAGATAGCTCCTAGGGAGTCCTCAATCAGAGAAATGTATAGGATCAGGGGTTTCCCAGGGACGGGTGGTTGCAGAACCGGGGGATTAGAAAGATAAGCCTTAAGCTCCTCATAGGCCTTTTGGCATTGTTCATTCCATTCAAACTTTGCACCCGCCTTTAATAATTCATAAAATGGACGGCATCTTTGCGAGTGTTGAGATATAAATCTCCTGATGAATTGTAAACGCCCAATCAGACCTCGAAGTTCAGTGATATTCTTAGGCGGCGGTATTTCCATAACGGCCTTTACTTTGTTTGGATCGATCTGAATCCCACGTTTACTAACTATAAACCCTAGTAACTTCCCTGATGCAACTCCAAACACGCATTTCTTTGGATTCATCTTTAACTTGTACTCCCTAGCCCTTTGCAACACTTTGGCTAGAATGGCGGGGTGTTCCTCTTGAGACCTCGACTTTACCAAAATATCATCCACGTAAGCTTCTAAATATACATACATCATGTCGTGGAAGATAGCCATCATTGCCCTCTGATAAGTAGCACCTGCATTCTTCAATCCAAACGGCATAACAACATAGCAGTATGTGCCCCAGGGCGTGGTGAACGAGGTCTTCTCTTGATCCTCAGGAGCCAGACGGATTTGGTTATATCCAGAATAACCATCCATAAACGAGAGGGCTTCATACCCAGCTATATTATCAACTAACACATCAATGTGAGGAAGCGAGAAATCATCTTTCGGACATGCCTTATTTAAGTCCTTGAAATCGATACAAATCCGAATTTTGCCATCCTTTTTCATTACCGGGACTATGTTGGCCACCCACTACGAATATAAAACAACTCTAATGAACCTGGCCTTATGCAATTTGTCGACTTCTTCCTTAATTGTCAAGGCCATCTGTGGGTGGAATCTTCTCGCTTTCTGCTTAACGGGTGTTGCCCCTGGTCTAAGAATCAATCGATGTTCAACCAATGTGGGGTCAAGACCCGACATGTCCTCATAGGACCAGGCAAAGGATTCGCTATACTCCCTCAAAACCTTGATGAGCTCCTCTTCAACCTGAGGAGACAGATTGGTAGAAATAAGTATGGGCCTGGGTTCCTCTTCGGTTCCAAGATTAATTTCCTTATTGGGTTCATCCACTGCCGAGGATGGTTCATCAAATCTCTTCAAACCTTGCGCGTATAGGTCAGCGGTGTCATCCACGTCGCTTTCCTCATCGTCGGCTGGGTCCTTCTCATTCACAATTTCATATACCCCTAATCCGTCATTGCTCCATACCCCTTCTAATTCCTCATCATCTTCTAAAATAATCGCGGTCTCCACAAACTCCGGGCACCTAAGAAGGGCATGGCATCTCTCGGCCAAATATTGTAGAAACCTATCAGGGATGGATTTGGGACGACGCGCCACAGGGTGCACTGCAGATGTGGACGGGCTGACTAGACTCGAACTAGACTCTACCCCAACCGACTCGACTAACCTAGGAGACTCTGCGCACTGTACATCTAACATAGGAGAGAGGAAATCTACTAGAAAAGGAACAAGGGTCTCACACCCCTGGGAATCTGAGCAGAACACAGCGTAATCTTCCACTGAAATCTCTGTTTTGAAATTGCCATTTTTTTGGCGGCCGGAGGAGATCACGCAGCACGAGGAAGAAGATGGAGGAGGAGGGAGTTGCATGGGGAATAATTCAGGGAATATGCAATCAAAGAACGGATCGGAGGAAGAAAACCACATCTCGTGTAGTTGAGCACCGGGGGGAGGAGGAGTAAATAAGGTGGAAAGATCAATAGGCGGGCAGCGCCCGCAAGCACATGGAACAAATAAAATTTCAGGCGGTCTCTCCGTGAAATACGGGTCGACCAGGATTGGAGGGGAATGGGGGACAAACCCCAATTGCTGAAACCAAGAGGCAAGACGGGACGGGGACATAGAATAAGTAGTGATAGAGCTCCCCACTTCCCGTGGCCCCTGGCGGACCAGCTGCATTGGAGGATGCTTCACCAGCTGCGTCTCCTTCTTCTTCGGACGGTCTTCTCTCTTGCTGAACAACTTCTCAAAACAACCAGCAAATGTAAGACCCCGAATTATTTTATTGGATTTAATATATTTATTTAGCTCTTGTTAATTAAGAATTGAATTTCTATTGATTTAATAATTGAATTTTGGATTTATTAATATTTATTTCCTTAGAATTAGAATAGTGATAATTTCGACCACCTTATAAAAATCCAGAAAAATGGTAAACAGATTAAGGTCGAGGTAGATAACAACTTTTCCTTCTGGCATTAGGCCATTGTAAATCCGTGGGAAGATCTATTTAGAGTTTAAACCCAAAAGTGCACACTTTTGACCCATACCTAACCCTTGGATTAAAACACGAAATTCGACCTCAATACTCAACCAAATGATCTGAAATCAGTGGCAAATGGAAGGCCACAATGTAAGGAACATTTACCCTCAATCAATTTGAGGTAAACCTAGCCCCAACACGTGCTGCCGACATAGTTTGGTCAAGTCAAAGATTTCAGCGCCGTTTCTAAACACGTAGCTTGCAGCAGCGAATACTCCCAACTCCGAAGGCTCCAGAAGCTCTATGAGCTATCAAAATGAAGCCCTACGAGTCTTCTTTCATTTGGATGCTGTGGGGTTCACTGAAGTTTTAGATCTGGGGAGATCTATCTCGAATTGTGGAGGTGGGTCAGCAGGCCGTTGGCTTCCCTTCATCCTTCTTTGATCCATCGATTGAGGTAGGAATTCTCAACCAAATTTTGATCATGAGTATAGCAAATTTTTCCTCTCATCGAGCTCTATCCATTGGTGGCAAAAGCCCCAATTTTCATTAGGTATCCGTAGAGAAATCAAGCTTTTTGTGAGGTGCTGTCCAAGTGTTCTTCATCCTAGGGTTTGAGTTTTCTCTCTCCGATTTGAGGTAGGTGTAACAGACCAAACTCTAATTAATTTATATGATGTAATAAGCATGATATTAGCTTTCATTTCACGTAGAAAGCCCTAAGTTTCATAAAGCATACTTACAGAAATTCTGTTTATAGTAACAGCATGTTTTAGACCTAGTTCGATGTGTTCATCCGAAGTGATTTATGATTTCAAACTATTAATATTAATCCTCATGAACCATATATTATATGGTTGGATTCACCATCGAAGTAGCTTTCATTTGAGCCAAGAAGCCCCAAATTCCATTCTGTATGTAGAGAGAATTTAACGTTTTAGTCACAGCATGTCAGAATTAGGGTTTCATGTGTTCTTGACTTAATAGATCTCGATTCCAGCAATTGATCATGCAATTGACCTTGTAGACAGGTAGAGTTTAGTATTAGCTTTCCATTGATACCAAAATCCCCTTATTTGGAGCTCAATCCTAGTAGTTATTAACGTTTTAGTGCAACCCTAGCAATCACCTTGTTCCCGGCGTTCACCGGACGCGGCAGGGATGACCGGAGACGACCCAGAGATGGGCGGTCTTACGATAGACCGTCCAACTCCAGCCCACCTTTTGACCAATTTTGACCCTAGCATGCCCCTAGTTGAACGGTTTTTCAGGAACCACTCATCCCAGGATGAACGGTTCTTCAGGAACCACATATCTGGATGAAAGGTCCAGAATGGACCACATATACATGAACGGCCCCTTACAGGGCCGCACATCCAGGGATGGGCGGCCATCTCTAGACCGCCCATACCCTTGGGCGGCCCTGACAGGACCGCCCATCCACTTGGGCAGCCCAGGGAGAACCGCCCAAGTGCCAGACCCCCGTTCAGCCCCCGTTCAGCCCCTGTTTAGCCCCCGTTAAGCCTAATAGTTGTGCGGTTCAAACCGAACCATTTATCTACCCAGTAATTGACTTAGTAATTGTTGTGATGCATCCATTTTAGTGTCATAATGACCATTTATAATTAGAAACCTATGGACGGCCCCGTAGGAACCGTCCATCTCCCTGTGTCACAGAGTGACCCCTGTTCGGCCCCGGAATGCCCAGTAAGATGTACGGTCCATATAGAACCGTTTATCCCCACAGAGAGTGACTTAATATGTGTTCTAAGGCATTCATTTGCATGTCATTAAGGGTAATTAGTGAAATAGAAACCCATTTAATAATTGTTTAAATATGCAACTAAATTTCTGATTATTGCTTGTTATTCGTGCCTACGCGACTTACGCGAACTCGTTATCATCTTAAATTACTTTTCTTGGCATCTTGGGTTAATATATAACCAAATCCCTATTAAATTGGCTTGGCATTAGGATTAATATGACTGTTTAGCTTGCTGATTAGCTGCTGTAGTATAGTGGAACAGCATGTTTAACTTTCCGACTTTGCACGAGCCGATTGGCCGATTAGCGTACTAGTCTCGGTTCTACCCCGGAAACTCTATCCGGTGGTCTTACCGTCATCTTGGAACATCATTATAATCATGATTAGAATCTGTTTAACACCAGCATACCTTGTTTTATGAGTTTAAACCGCTGGGTTAAGTCTTGGATCAAATCGGACGACCCGAGGCATGCGCGGTTAGTATTTGACCGCATAACCTCTTCGGCGGCCCGATCGTGACCGCGTATATTTATACGGCCCAGTATGGACCGTATATCTTGTTCTTGGGCCTCACTGTCTTTTAGACATGAGCGGCCCATATTGCACCGTTCTTACCTTAGGGCGGCCCACTGTCAGCCGTTCTTTTCTTGACTTCACGGGCTGAGTTTCAGTCTAGTTCCTGTACGTACGGTCCTGTATGAACCGTATATACCCATCGAGCGGCTCCGTTACGACCGCACATCTCTTGAAGATGAGTTTGACCGTGTTTTGTACTCTTGAATCCAAGGACAAGGTTAGTCCTTTAAATCTGAACTTATGGCAGAAATTCCTCTGATTAATTGGTCATTAAAAATGACTGAATGTCTGGACGGATGGGACGTTGGGCCCAGTAAATCAATGCCATCGCATCATAAGGGCCCGGTCTGGTCCTAGGGAGAGCGCCCGAAAGTTAGTGAGCCCATGGGATGTTAATGACAAGGTGGGGCATGGCACCGAAGTACTTGCTTGAGTGTTGGCGTCTATGACAAAAGTATCTTGTTACTTGTTACTTGATCATACTTGGTTAAATGTTTAAAATACTTGCTTGTTGGCCAATTCCTTACTACTACCTCTTGTTATATCTCCTGTTGTAAATTCTTGTATTTGTTATTCTTGTTAATCATTATCAATTATATATTTCTTGACCTTACAAGATCTTGTTATTACCGTTGTTTCATTATATCATCATTACCTTTTCATTGCATTATCGTGTGTATCATGACATTTTGAAAATGTAATTAAACTGTTAATCACTTATACATGTCTGTTATTTCCTACTGAGCGTTAGCTCATAGTTGTGTTTCCCCCCTTTCCAGGCTCTTCAGGTGACGCGCTTATCGACGGGGAAGGGCAGGAGTGATGTCTTAAGTGTTTCAGTTCTAGTGTGTTAGCAGTGTGTTTATTGTTAGTTGTGATTGGAGAGCATATAGTTTCAGTTATGTTGTTGAGTCTTAGTGATTGTTATTCCACGTTGTATTAAGTTGCCTTTGATATTATTGTATCAGTTTGGTTGTTAAATGATCATTTAGTATTTCCTTTCCATAGCACTTGTGTATATTTAGAGTAGCTCTCTCTCTCTTTCCTGCTTGCCTCTGACTGTACGTCCCGATATTTCCGCCTTGTTCGGGGCGTGACAGTTTAGTTGGTATCAGAGCATAGGTTTCACATTCCTAGGTTTTCTTAAGTTCTTAAGTTCTAGGTTTTCTAAGTTCTTGCATGGCATCCCAATAACCCGGTATATCAAAAGATGTTGTCCGAACGTTAGGCTACGCCTATCGGAAGGTCGCATACTTGCGCGAGTGGTCTTCGGACCGGTTATCTCCGCCAGGTACCGAGTTTTGGTTGTGTCTAGGTGCATTAGACCCCTAATCTTGTTAAAGTCTAGGACCTGACCTGGTGAGAATGGGTAGAAACTTGGGTTAAGTTCGTTTCTTAATCGTGTAATTAATTATCTTGAATTAACCTAAGTAATCTATTTCTCGTGTAGATGGCAGCTGATCGCACCGAATGGAGGAACCTGCAGCGCACGGTTCAAGGCCTTACCTAGGCTCTTCAGCAAGTGGCTCAGGCAGGAGCGGCACCACATGGCACCGGTGATCTATACCGGAACTTCCGCGGGATGAATCCGCCTAGATTCGCGGGTTCGACCGACCCCGACCAAGCCGAGCACTGGCTAGATGAGATGGGGAGAATATTTGAAGTTATGCAATGCACCAACCAGGAGCGTGTCCTTCTCTCGACATTTCAATTGGAGCGTGATGCACGTACTTTGTGGGATTCTATCAAGGCGACTCTCGGTGATCATCAGGTTACGTGGGAAGAGTTCGAGGAATTTTTCAACGGCAAGTATTTTTCTGACCGAGTGCAAGAGAAGAAGGCGGCAGAGTTCGCGGGCTTGAAGCAACGAGGTTTGTCCGTGGCAGAGTATGAGGCTCAATTTGCACGGCTTTCTCGATATGCTACACACCTTATTTCCACCGAGAAAATGAAGGCGAAGCGTTTTCTCAACGGATTGAAGCTGCATTATATTAACCAACTGGCACCAATGGAGATTTCCACTTATTCCGAGATGGTGAGAAAGGCTCAAGTTCTAGAGGATACCCTCGAAATGACGGAGAGAATTCGTGGAAGCGGTGCGAAGAAGGAACAACCTACGGGTTCCGGGAGTGTCAAACCCGGGTATACCAAGAAGAGGCCTGTTAGTGGACCTAGTTCGTGGAGCGGGTCCGGATCGTGGAAGGGCAAGATGCCGAGGCATGAAGACAAGAAGCCTGGCCCTATTGTTCCGTTTAAGGGCGTGTGCAAGTATTGTGATCGTCCAGGTCACAAGGTGGAGGAATGCTGGCGCAAGCTGGGCGTCTGTTTGCGATGTGGAAGCAAAGAGCACCGTATCCCCAACTGTCCTTTGATAGCGGAGCAAGCAACACCGGCAAAACCGCAAGTCTTCAAGAAACCGCAAGGGAAGCTCCAAGCTCTGTATGCAGAAGAAGCGGAAACAGCCGAAGATGGTGGACTCGTCGAAGGTACTCTTATTATACTCGACAAGCCAGCATTTATTCTTTTTGATACTGGTGCAACACATTCCTTTATTTCTCGGAGTTTTACTAAGTCATTAGCTATGGAACCGGTTATGATGGATACTCCGTTATAGATTTCAACCCCTGTTGGTACTAGATCGGCAATCCAGCATTTCTATCCTTCTAGTAAGGTTTTGATTGGTGAGCAGAACTTTCCAGCTGATTTGATTTGCATGGACATGAAGGGTTATGACGTAATTCTAGGAGCAGATTGGTTGGCCAGATATGAGGCCAATGTTCATTGTAGTTCTAGCTCGGTGTCTTTTACTAGGCACCCGAGGCTTTCTTTTGTGGGTGTTAAGCACCATAACTCTGTATCGCTTATTTCGGCTCTTCGAGCTGATAAGCTGATGAGGCGAGGATGTGAGGCTTTTCTAGCCTTTATCTATGCAACCCCTGAGCAGCAGATTGAGATCAAGGACATTCCTATTGTCCGAGATTTTTCTGATGTCTTTCCAGAGGAATTACCAGGACTTCCTCCTGAGCGGGAAGTTATCTTCTCTATTGACCTCTTTCCGGGCACATCTCCTATTTCCAAGGCTCCTTACCGTATGTCTCCTGCGGAACTGAGGGAGTTGAAGCAACAGTTGATGGAGTTACTTGAGAAGGGCTTTATTCGTCCTAGTACGTCTCCGTGGGGAGCCCCTGTATTGTTTGTTCGGAAGAAAGATGGTTCAATGAGATTATGCATCGATTATCGGTAGTTAAACTAGTTGACTGTCAAGAACAAACATCCACTACCGAGGATTGATGAGTTATTTGACCAGATAGCGGGAGCTCAATATTTCTCTAAGATTGATCTTCGATCTGGATATCACCAGTTGCGGATTAAGGAGGAGGATATCTATAAATCGGCTTTTCGCAGCAGGTATGGTCATTTTGAATTTGTCGTTATGCCTTTTGGTCTAACGAATGCTCCGGCAGCCTTCATGCAGTTGATGAACAATGTATTTCGGCCCTATCTTGATCAATGGGTCGTGGTATTTATTGATGACATCTTGATCTATTCCAAGCGTGAAGTGGAGCATGCTGAACATCTGAGGATGGCATTACAATTATTGAGAGATCATCAACTTTATGCCAAGTTTAGTAAGTGTGAATTCTGGCTGCAAGAAGTGTCCTTTCTCGGACATATTATCACCCAGGAAGGTATTTCTGTGGATCCTTCGAAGGTTGAGGTAGTGAAGAATTGGGAGCAGCCTACCAGTGTGACGGAAGTTAGAAGTTTTCTTGGCCTGGCAGGTTATTATCGAAGGTTTATCCATGATTTCTCTAAGATTGCGGTACCTATGACAAGGTTAACCCGCAAGGAGAACAAGTTTGATTGGTCAGGCGATTGCCAGTAAAGCTTTCAGACTCTAAAGGATTGTTTGACTACTGCACCTATATTGGCTTTACCTTCTGGTGAAGGAGGATTTGTCGTTTATACTGATGCTTCAGGAATTGGCTTAGGCTGTGTACTCATGCAGCATGGTAAGGTGATTGCCTATTCTTCTAGGCAGTTGAGGAAGCACGAGGAGAATTATCCTGTTCATGATTTGGAACTTGCAGCAGTCATTTTTGCTTTGAAAATTTGGAGGCATTACCTGTATGGAGAATCTTTCACGGTATTTTCAGACCACAAGAGCTTGAAGTATTTATTCTCTCAGAAGGAACTCAATATGCGGCATCGCAGATGGTTGGAGTATTTGAAGGACTTCAACTTTTCTATTGAGTATCATCCTGGCAAGGGCAATGTTGTGGCAGAAGCATTGAGCCGGAGGCCAGTAGCTAGATTGGCAAGTCTCATGTTGCAAGAGTGGAAGTTACTGGAATAGTTATCTAGTCTGGATCTTAATATTGACAATGATCGGGTTTTGATTGCTCAGATTCAACTTAAACCTGAATTATTGATGGAGATCAAGTCCTTGCAAGATAATGATCCCGAGCTGGTACAGATCAAGGGAAGCTTGAGCAGCAGACCTGATTTCGGGTTGGCTGATGATGGTAGATTATTATTTAAAGGCAGAACTTGTGTACCAGATGAAGCTACAGTAAAGAACAAGATTCTTGTGGAAGCTCATAGATCCAGATACACCATTCATCCCGGAGGCACTAAGATGTATAGAGATTTAAAGCGATCCTTTTGGTGGATGAATATGAAGAGGGAAATCGCTGACTTCGTAAGTAAATGCTTGGTTTGCCAACAAGTTAAAGCTGAGCATTTCAGACCGGCAGGGAAATTGAAACCACTCGACATACCCCAATGGAAGTGGGAGAGTATTGGCATGGATTTCATTATGGGTTTGCCTAGAACTCATGGTGGATTTGATGCAATTTGGGTGATTGTTGACCGATTGACAAAATCAGCTCATTTCTTATCCATTAAGTCTAAGTGGACAGTCGATGTATTGGCTACTTTGTATTTGAAGGAAGTGGTGAGATTACATGGTATTCCAGTGAATATAGTATCTGATCGAGACCCTAGATTCACTTCTCATTTCTGCAAGGGACTGCAAGAGTCTCTTGGTACTCGTCTGAATTTCAGTACTGCTTTTCATCCACAGACAGATGGACAGACGGAGAGAACCAATCAGATAGTGGAAGATATGCTGCGGGCATGTATGATTGACTTTGGTGGTACTTGGAATGAGCATTTGGCACTAATTGAATTCGCCTACAATAACAGCTATCAGTCTAGTATTCAAATGGCTCCATTTGAAGCCTTGTATGGGAGAAGCTGTCGATCCCCGCTGTGTTGGGATGAGGTAGGTGAGAAACAGTGGCTTGGACCGGATCTTGTCTCGGAATCGTCACAGAACATCCGTGTTATCCGAGACCGATTACAAGTAGCCCAGTCAAGATAGAAGAGTTATGCCGACAACAGGAGAAGAGCATTGGAATTTCAGGTTGGCGAGCATGTGTTCATAAAGGTCTCTCCGACGAGAGGGATCCGAAGATTTGGCATTCATGGCAAGCTGAGTCCGAGATACATTGGTCCATTCGAGATTCTAGATAGAGTGGGAGAGGTGGCATACAGGCTGGCCTTACCGCCTCAATTGTTTGGCGTGCACAACGTCTTCCATATTTCTATGTTACGGAAGTATGTGTACGACCCCACTCATGTTATACAACATGTGGATTTCGAGCTGAAGGAGGATCTGACCTATGAGGAAAGACCGATAAAGGTTCTGGACCGGAAGCAACAGCAACTCCGGAATCGTTCAATACCGATGGTCAAGATTCAGTGGAGTCGGCGTGGGACCGAAGAAGCCACGTGGGAGTCTGAAGAGACTATGCGGAAGCGGTATCCCGACTTATTCTAGGTGAGCGATCTCTTTCCCTACTCTCAGTCTTAGTGCAGTGAATTTGGAGGACCAAATTCCTTTAAGTAGGGGAGGGTGTAAGACCCCGAATTATTTTATTGGATTTAATATATTTATTTAGCTCTTGTTAATTAAGAATTGAATTTCTATTGATTTAATAATTGAATTTCAAATTTATTAATATTTAATTCTTTAGAATTAGAATAGTGATAATTTCGACCACCTTATAAAAATCCAGAAAAATGGTAAACAGATTAAGGTCGAGGTAGATAACAACTTTTCCTTCTGGCATTAGGCCATTGTAAATCCGTGGGAAGATCTATTTAGAGTTTAAACCCAAAAGTGCGCACTTTTGACCCATACCTAACCCTTGGATTAAAACACGAAATTCGACCTCAATACTCAACCAAATGATCTGAAATCAGTGGCAAATGGAAGGCCACAATGTAAGGAACATTTACCCTCAATCAATTTGAGGTAAACCTAGCCCCAACATGTGCTGCCGACATAGTTTGGTCAAGTCAAAGATTTCGGCGCCGTTTCTAAACACGTAGCTTGCAGCAGCGAATACTCCCAACTCTGAAGGCTCCAGAAGCTCTATGAGCTATCAAAATGAAGCCCTACGAGTCTTCTTTCATTTGGCTGCTGTGGGGTTCACTGAAGTTTCAGATCTGGGGAGATCTAGCTCGAATTGTGGAGGTGGGTCAGTAGGCCGTTGGCTTCCCTTCATCCTTCTTTGATCCATCGATTGAGGTAGGAATTCTCAACCAAATTTTGATCATGAGTATAGCAAATTGTTCCTCTCATCGAGCTCTATCCATTGGTGGCAAAAGCCCCAATTTTCATTAGGTATCCGTGGAGAAATCAAGCTTTTTGTGAGGTGCTGTCCAAGTGTTCTTCATCCTAGGGTTTGAGTTTTCTCTCTCCGATTTGAGGTAGGTGTAACAGACCAAACTCTAATTAATTTATATGATGTAATAAGCATGATATTAGCTTTCATTTCACGTAGAAAGCCCTAAGTTTCATAAAGCATACTTATAGAAATTCTGTTTATAGTAATAGCATGTTTTAGACCTAGTTCGATGTGTTCATCCGAAGTGATTTATGATTTCATAGTATTAATATTAATCCTCATGAACCATATCTTATATGGTTGGATTCACCATCGAAGTGGCTT
Source organism: Amorphophallus konjac (assembly GCA_022559845.1). Classification (NCBI taxonomy): domain Eukaryota; kingdom Viridiplantae; phylum Streptophyta; class Magnoliopsida; order Alismatales; family Araceae; genus Amorphophallus; species Amorphophallus konjac. The sequence continues at coordinate 285,974,888 of CM040118.1, forward strand.
TCATTTGAGCCAAGAAGCCCCAAATTCCATTCTGTATGTAGAGAGAATTTAACGTTTTAGTCACAGCATGTCAGAATTAGGGTTTCATGTGTTCTTGACTTAATAGATCTCGATTCCAACAATTGATCATGCAATTGACCTTGTAAACAGGTAGAGTTTAGTATTAGCTTTCCATTGATACCAAAATCCCCTTATTTGGAGCTCAATCCTAGTAGTTATTAACGTTTTAGTGCAACCCTAGCAATCACCTTGTTCCCGGCGTTCACCGGACGCGGCAGGGATGACCGGAGACGACCCAGAGATGGGCGGTCTTACGATAGACCGTCCAACTCCAGCCCACCTTTTGACCAATTTTGACCCTAGCATGCCCCTAGTTGAACGGTTTTTCAGGAACCACTCATCCCAGGATGAACGATTCTTCAGGAACCACATATCTGGATAAAAGGTCCAGAATGGACCACATATACATGAACGGCCCCTTATAGGGCCGCACATCCAGGGATGGGCGGCCATCTCTAGACCGCCCATACCCTTGGGCGGCCCTGACAGGACCGCCCATCCACTTGGGCGGCCCAGGGAGAACCGCCCAAGTGCCAGACCCCCGTTCAGCCCCCGTTCAGCCCCCGTTTAGCCCCCGTTAAGCCTGATAGTTGTGCGGTTCAAACCGAACCATTTATCTACCCAGTAATTGACTTAGTAATTATTATGATGCATCCATTTTAGTGTCATAATGACCATTTATAATTAGAAACCAATGGATGGCCCCGTAGGAACCGTCCATCTCCCTGTGTCACAGAGTGACCCCTGTTCGGCCCCGGAATGCCCAGTAAGATGTACGGTCCATATAGAACCGTTTATCCCCACAGAGAGTGACTTAATATGTGTTCTAAGGCATTCATTTGCATGTCATTAAGGGTAATTAGTGAAATAGAAACCCATTTAATAATTGTTTAAATATGCAACTAAATTTTTGATTATTGCTTGTTATTCGTGCCTACGCGACTTACGCGAACTCGTTATCATCTTAAATTACTTTTCTTGGCATCTTGGGTTAATATATAACCAAATCCCTATTAAATTGGCTTGGCATGAGGATTAATATGACTATTTAGCTTGCTGATTAGCTGCTGTAGTACAGTGGAACAGCATGTTTAACTTTCCGACTTTGCACGAGCCGATTGGCCGATTAGCGTACTAGTCTCGGTTCTACCCCGGAAACTCTATCCGGTGGTCTTACCGTCATCTTGGAACATCATTATAATCATGATTAGAATCTGTTTAACCCCAGCATACCTTGTTTTATGAGTTTAAACCGCTGGGTTAAGTCTTGGATCAAATCGGACGACCCGAGGCATGCGCGGTTAGTATTTGACCGCATAACCTCTTCGGCGGCCCGATCGTGACCGCATATATTTATACGGCCCAGTATGGACCGTATATCTTGTTCTTGGGCCTCACTGTCTTTTAGACATGAGCGGCCCATATTGCACCGTTCTTACCTTAGGGCGGCCCACTGTCAGCCGTTCTTTTCTTGACTTCACGGGCTGAGTTTCAGTCTAGTTCCTGTACGTACGGTCCTGTATGAACCGTATATACCCATCGAGCGGCTCCGTTACGACCGCACATCTCTTGAAGATGAGTTTGACCGTGTTTTGTACTCTTGAATCCAAGGACAAGGTTAGTCCTTTAAATCTGAACTTATGGCAGAAATTCCTCTGATTAATTGGCCATTAAAAATTGACTGAATGTCTGGACGGATGGGACGTTGGGCCCAGTAAATCAATGCCATCGCATCATAAGGGCCCGGTCTGGTCCTGGGGAGAGCGCCCGAAAGTTAGTGAGCCCATGGGATGTTAATGACAAGGTGGGGCATTGCACCGAAGTACTTGCTTGAGTGTTGGCGTCTATGACAAAAGTATCTTGTTACTTGTTACTTGATCATACTTGGTTAAATGTTTAAAATACTTGCTTGTTGGCCAATTCCTTACTACTATCTCTTGTTATATCTCCTGTTGTAAATTCTTGTATTTGTTATTCTTGTTAATCATTATCAATTATATATTTCTTGACCTTGCAAGATCTTGTTATTACCGTTGTTTCATTATATCATCATTACCTTTTCATTGCATTATCGTTTGTATCATGACATTTTGAAAATGTAATTAAACTGTTAATCACTTATATATGTCTGTTATTTCCTACTGAGCGTTAGCTCATAGTTGTGTTTCCCCCCTTTCCAGGCTCTTCAGGTGACGCGCTTACCGACGGGGAAGGGCAGGAGTGATGTCTTAAGTGTTTCAGTTCTAGTGTGTTAGCAGTGTGTTTATTGTTAGTTGTGATTGGAGAGCATATAGTTTCAGTTATGTTGTTGAGTCTTAGTGATTGTTATTCCACGTTGTATTAAGTTGCCTTTGATATTATTGTATCAGTTTGGTTGTTAAATGATCATTTAGTATTTCCTTTCCATAGCACTTGTGTATATTTAGAGTAGCTCTCTCTCTCTTTCCTGCTTGCCTCTGACTGTACGTCCCGATATTTCCGCCTTGTTCGGGGCGTGACAAAAATCTTCCATATCACCCACCAACCCCTTCAGAGGAGGTGGTGGGTCAGTATCATCACAGTCATCATCGACCTTCTCATCGTAACTAGGTGGCGGCTTCTTCAAAGTGCCGGGCTGTAGCGGGCCTTTCACAAAATGCTGTCGATAGTCCCACGTTAACAGCACAGAGTCTCCAAGTATCGACATTGCTGAATCACGGTAGCCAAGGCCCCGGCGGCCCATCTTTCTGCCTTTAGGGACGAGGTTAGTTCGCCCCTGTAATTACGCACCGAGACCTAGGCCCAGCTGATAGCCCAGTTTTAGAATCATGTGCCACCCTTTGAATCTCTCATCTTGGGCTTGATCTTGACATTTGTTGGTGCAGTAGCGGGCTTGCGTGACGCATATGCCCACGAATAATTCAGGTCCATAACTAACAAAATCGGCCGATTGCTTGGCCATAATGGAGGAAGGATCTTGGCTGCTATCGCATCGACGTTCTGGACCGTGGAAATGCTCTTCACCTTGACGACCCACCCTTGGAATGGAAATTTCAAACACTGGTGGGCAGTCGAGGGCACGGCGTTCAGGCTATTTATCCACGGATGACCCAGAATAGCTTTGAACATTGGGTCTATGTCCAATACATAAAATTCCACATCCATAACCAATGGCCCTAGCTCGGCCTGTACAATCACGACCCCGTGACAAGCACGCCTGGAATTGTCATATGCTGCTATGGTGGTGGGCATTGGCTTGAGCATATCCTCTGAAATGTTGCAGGCACGGAGGGTACTCAATGGACACACATTTATCGATGCTCATGTGTCCACTAGGGCAGACTCAATAGCCACTTTGTTCAAAGGGATGGTAATACACAGCGGCATCTGCTGTGCCTCAGGGGGTGCTAACTCCGATTCGGAGAATGAAATGGAAGGTCCCTTTGTAACCGTTGCCAACACCGAATGCAAACTGTCTACTGCCACGTCCTCGCTCACCATAACCTTCTGTAGAAAAGTCCTCAAAGCATCTTGGTGTAGCGGTGACCTTTTGATCAATTCCAAAACTGAAATCTTGGTCGGCATCCGGTCCAAGTGCTGTAATAGGTCATACTTCGTGCCTGGCACAGGGTCTACTTCTTCTGTTTCTGTTGTCAGGGAGGGAACTTGGAGGTTGGGTGCAGTCGCACCAGAGGAAGGGAAAACTCTTTGGAAGGGGCGCCCGCTCCGAAGGGCGCAATGTGGTGCTAGCACGGTCTGAGATGGGCCCCCGCTTGGCCCGGTGGGGTAGGTGGAAGGCGTAGAAATGGGGGTGAGGATGGCGAAAGTTGGTCTAATGGGCCCTGGTGAAGGGGAAATGGGCGAGTGGTTGAGTGGAGGGGCGATGATGGAGGGTATGGTGGATGATGGTGAAGGAACTGGCGGTATGGAGGGGAATGTAGTGGGCCTGATGGGTGGTGTGGAGGGAATAATGAGTGGAGTGGTGGTGAGAACGGCGGGCCTGAGAACGGAGGGGATAGCAGGTGCGGGGGAATGGTGGTGGTGAAAGGCCAAAAGGTGTGCGGGGGTTTCATCATCAAAAGTCCACCCAGCGTTGGGGGCTGGGTGCTGGACAATGTTTACTTGTGCTGGTGCCGGCGCCGGCGGCTGCTGTTGTTGCTGAGAAGCGGGTTGATGCATCGGCATGGGATTTTGATGGATTCCAAGGTCCTGTTGCTACTGCTGTTGCTGGGGTTGCTATTGTTACGGGGGTTGCTGTTGCTGCGGTTGCTGGGGTGCCGCCTGCTGCGGCCTGGCTTGTCTCTGCCTCTGCTTGATGTCTTCGATTAGCTGGTGCATCTGGGCCCAATCAATCCTCTGGCCCTCGTGTAAGTCATACACTAGATCTCTAAACTGATAGCACCGTTCTATCGTGCGCCCGGGCTACCGATGATATATGCAATATCGGGACTGATCGGCGGCCGAATTCCAATTTTGACGCTCCAGAGGCAATTGAATATCACCAGTATACATCAAAGCAGAGAAAATATCGGGCAATGTCTCAGGAAGAGGAGGGTCATGGGTCCTCTTTGGGCTCGGTCGAGCAGACCCATAAGCGGCGGGTGGAGGGACATTATTATATTGTGGCAGCCGCTGAGGCTGTTGGGGTGGTAGTGGTTGTTGTTACGGGTATTGGGGAACCTGGAAAGTGTGTTGAGGAGCTTGTGGAGTGGCGAACTGGGGGTTGCGTGGAGGCTGCGGGAAGCGAGGTGGAGCGGCTTGATGGGGAAACTGAACAGCCTGGACCTGCTCATTGATCTGTATTCCCTCAGTGACGGGGGCCTGGGATTTCTTGGCGGCTTTGGGTTTCTAGGCCTCAAATAGGGAATGAATAGGGGAGTCTTTGAACTGGGTTTGTATGAACCGAGCTATACTGTATAACTGGTGCATATTCGAGATGTCATTCATCGCCAAAATATTTCTGAATGTGGGGTGGCATTGGAGATCAATAACTTGACTTTTTCTTCTTCAGGATTTGCCCGGGCACACGTGAGGTCATCTGCCTCCATCGATCTGCATAGGTCGTAAAATCTTCCTCTAGCTTCATCTTCTCAGCTACCAGGTCGGTGAAGGAATACTCGGGACCGACCCGATCTTGGAATCTCTGAATGAACCGCTCCTTGACGGTCTTGAAATTCTCGGCCTCCTCCATGGGCAAAGTATAGAACCATTCCAGGGTGACCCCTTCCAATGATCGGTGAAACAAATAAGCCATAAGGCGATCGTCATGTTGGAACTATGCTGACTCGTAAAGGAACTCCTGAACATGAATGAACGAGTTGCCATTCCCGTCATATTTTCGGTACACGGGGAGCTCAGATTGAGGAGGAAAACGAATGTCCCTGAAGTTAGGAATAGGGACGTCAGCCAAAGATTGTGGGCCAACCCGCTTGTGGAGGAGGTCGATTTGTTGCTGCATAGCAGCCCATTTATCAAGAATCTCCCGTTCCCGGGACGGGGGAGAAGGAGCAAGGGGAGCAGTACCTGGGCACGTAGCCAAAGGAAAAGCCGACTGAGGGGGCAGCCCGTAAGATGGATAATGGGCCAGGGAAGGGCCCACATCCGCAAGAGCCAGCTGGGCGGCCCCTGGTTGCAACCGAGTGAAGTCTGCCCGGGCTACAAGGGCCTGCGGCGATGGAGAAACAGTGACATAGGGATCAAGATAAGGAATAGAGGGGACTTGGGACTTTCCCTTATCGAGCGGCTGATGGGCCGAGGTGGAAGCCTGGCCCATTTCCATGTGGGAGTATCGAAGGACCTGAGGACGAGTGGGAGTAAGGTCGATAGGGGTCACAGAGGTGGTCCCAGCAACTAAAGATGTGGTGACAGTAGCATTCGTGCCACGAGGAGGAGCTGAAGTCGGGGCGTCGGCCCCTTGCAAGGCTTGCCGGATGAGATGGAGCTGGGTAGGGTCCAACTGGGCCATCATATTAAGAATTTGATTGGCCGGATTGTGAATGGATTGATTTGAAAGAGAGGGTTGGGCACCCTCACCAAGGATGGTCGGGAGCGGAGGGGCAGTCCCCTCTCCTCCCTGCATATGGGCGACCCTAGGCGGGTCCTCAAGAAGGCCACGAGGAAGAGAGTCCTCGTGAGACTGAGAGAAGTCGTATGACGACATAGGAGATGATGAATCAAACAAAGGATTGAAGTATGAATGGAAATGAGAACTGACCCTAGGAGATGATCTTGAGGGAAAGAAACAACCCCACATACACTAAGCACCTAGGACTAGGGCAAACAAACCTAACCAACCAAATCAACAAAGCAACCAACAAGCATGCAATGGAAGGAAGAGATGAGAGGAGAATCACCCAATTGTACAATCAAGTTATTAAATGATGCCCGTCAAATTCTTATGAGTTCCTCTTTGAACCTTAGTGGCTTAATTAAAATATAAATTCACTCAACCACTCTAGGTGCCTAACTAGGGTAAGAAATGAGGAACTGTGTGACTCTATAGGGACCTCTCACTCACGAATGCAAACCCTAAACTGGGGTGGATACGGTACAACCTGCCCGGCATCCGTGTGGGAATCCACTGCTCACGGGGGCTTACGGAGGTCCTCAGCAAGGTCCCTAGTCGGCTCCAAGGAATATGGAGACGAGAGGAAACCCTACCTCAGTAGGAATGCAACTGCTATGAAAGAGATGGATTGTCCTATGCGCACCGGAGTGCATGCAAAATCTAGCCTAGTTACTATCAAGCAATGAGCAATCAAATATATAAGCAATAAAAACAATCATGCAACAGTGATACGGGAGCAGGGGGAGATTAATAACTAGCACCAAAGCTGATAAATCTCATGGAATATGGCAATCAAAATGGACAATGAGTGCACTGTGGCACCATAAGGACGGTATGTGTGAGACCGCTCAAAGGGACAGGCGGTCTGAATAGGACCGTATAAACCAGGGAGCAACAGAACAGCAGAATGCCTGTAGCAGTAATCACAGAACGCTGGAAATATAGGACGGCAGATGAAGAACGTACCAGAAGAACGGTCTATAGCCAACCGCGTAATCGCTGGGACGGATCTCCAGCAGCCGTTCAGCTACACTCAGAAAAGCCAGAAGCGTACCTGTGCCAGAATGATGAACGGCCAGAGACAGGCCGTGTAGAAGTATGGACGGTCGATAGGACGCCGTCTAAGACAGGACGCTGGTGGGGAACTAGCGCTGTTCGCAGGGAAGGACGGTGGATGATCAGCCACCCCAGAGGATGGACGGCTCTAGGCGAACCACTCACGTTCCAGGAGGTAGAAAATGCACCCGACCTGCAATCACTCCAAGAAGAAAACTAAACACCGAAAGGGGAGGTCAGCAACTCACAAGCACGATGGGGACTAGGGGCCCCACCGTGATCGCCACAAAAGAAGGGTGTAGATATATTTTCTCCTCTTACTTAAAGGAAGATATGTTATGAATAAATCGATATGCAATGAATAAGTGAAAAATAGTAAGAGGAGGATATTAAAAAAAATAACCGTGATTGCCACCAAAGCGCCAAACGTGATGAACACGCCATGCTTTGGAAAGGAAGGGGAGACACTCGCCTGGCTGCAGCACTGGGAAGATGAGCGGTTGAAGGAGAACCGCCTATAGGACACACGGTCTTACGATAGACCGCCTAAGGGTGCTGCAGAAGGTGCGGGATGAAGCACTCCTGGATGTTGAACGGCTCTATAACGATCGCCGGATGAAGAAGAACGGCCGAAGATGCACCGCACGTCTCCTTGCACGGACAGAAGAGAACCACTCGAGACCACCAAGCCAGAAGTCGCAAAGGGGTCCAACCTCCACCCTCTCCAGCCGGCCAGAGGGGATGGGCCTCGTGCTAGGAATTGCTGGCATGCAAAACAACGTAAAGAAACAACCTAGATTAGAACTGAATGGTGTAGTAAATGTCGAAATAATGAGGAATGAACGTGACTAAATGGAAAGCGGGATACCTGGGGGGTTTTAAACCCCTAGGGTGTCAAAAAATGTAGGTAGGTGTGTGCATGGTAATGAAGATGAAGGAGAATGTGGGAGAAAGTGTGAAAAGAAATGCATGCAATAACAACGAGGATGAAAATGATCAAACACGAAAGGACTCAAAACCAAAATACTCTCTGTACCGGAGGCTTGTATGGACGTAGAAAGCCTCCCTCCTTGGTGCTAGGTCGCTCAAGAATGCGGCAGGGCTTCGCCGTCGACCAAAATCTCCCCCCTTTTTCAAGCTTGGCCTTTAGGGTCTATTTATAGAGCCTAGAAAGCCTAGCTTGAAATTAGAGTTTAGAGTCATTTTCAGGTCGAGATTATCGAACAAAAATCGTAGATAACTGAATCATCTTTTATCCAGTCGAAACTACACTTAAAATGGTTGATTATCCGCGGAGAAAATGATGAAAGAAGTTGGGGATAAAACCACGGATAAAAGAGATAAAATTTGTTGAAATTCAGGAATCGAACAGATGAACGGTCTTACGATAGACCGCTCAACGGGATGTGCAGCTGTGTCCGGACCATTCAACCACGTCGGTGGAAATTCAAATCAAATCTGAAATAATCCAGATTATCCCTCAAACTGACCAAAACGTTCGCCGTTGGACTCTCATAGAAGAACGGCTCATATGAGACCGTTCAACAGTAGAGCGGCCAAGGACGAACCTTTCTATCCTTGTCGGTGATAATTCAATTAATTGGATAATTATCTGGGAAAACCACCAAGCGTAGGACTCTGGACGATGAGTGGCCACTTTCCGTCCATTCATCATTTTGTACGGCAAGGTTAGGACCGCATAAATGCTTGACGATGGAAATTCAAAAAATTAGCCAAAATGTTCCAAAATATATGGACGGCCCGTAGTCAACCGCACACGGATTGAGCGGTCATGGATGAACCGTACATGCACGTGGACGTTGAAACTTATAGAAAAGCCCAATCAACCAAAACCAAGGCCCATTAAGCCCTGAATCAACTTGGACCTAACCAAGGAGGGAGGCAACCCATAAAACTGACCCAAAACATGCCTGAAAATAGCCCCAACGAGTGATGGGCAACTCGAGGCATCAACAAAAGGGAGTAAGAGAAACGACTCAACTTATCGGCATAAAACGGGTGTCAACAGGGTGCTCCTCCCAGGACCAGATCGGGCCCTATATGCACAGCATTTTATGTATACTTTTAGACATCCACTCTCATTTTTATAACCAATATAGAATTTCAAGGAGTTTACCCATTGTAGGAACATAAGGTAGATTTTCAAGAATAGAATTCAAGGACATCTCGAATGTAAATGATGAATTATGAACATCTACTAAAAATGCACGACACATAGGCAAATTGGGGTTAAGGAGATGGCCAAAAAGTCATGTAAAGAAGGTCAACACAACTGTTGGTCAAAGTCAACGCTACTGTTCAAAGTCAATGCCACGGTTGATGTGAAGGTAAGTGACAATCAGTCAAAGTCAATGCTATTGGTCAAAGTCAATGCTACTGGTCAAAGTCAATGCTACTGTTCAAAGGTGTCAACCAGTCAAAGTCAGACATCGTTTTACTTTTCATGTAGAAATGCATAACTAGGGTCGATGCTAGTTTGCACAGACTCAAACTAAGGTCCGTGCTAGTATTGCATAGACTCAAACTAAGGTCCATGCTAGTATTGCACAGACTCAAACCAAGGTCCGTCCATGTATTACACAGACTCAAACCAAGGTCCGTGCAAGTATTGCACAGAATCAAACCAAGGTCCATGCACATTACTGTTGACACAAGACTAAGGTCGGTGCACATGCAATCCAAGGTCGGTGCACTTTGGTTTCAAGGTTATAAGGTCGGTGCGGGTTTAGTTGGCAAAGGGTCAAGGTCGGTGCAAGTTACTGTACAAGTTCGTGCACATTCAATACTAGCATGCTATAAGGTCAGTGCAGATTTAGTTGGCAAAGGGTCAAGGTCGGTGCAAGTTACTGTACAAGTTCGTGCACATTCAATACTAACATGCTACAAGGTCAGTGCAAGTTTAGTTGGTAAAGGGTCAAGGTCGATGCAGGTTACTGTACAAGTCCGTGCACATTCAAGACTAACATGCTACAAGGTCAGTGCATGTTTAGTTGGTAAAGGGTCAAGGATGGTGCAAGTTACTGTACAATTCCGTGCACATTCAATACTAACATGCTACAAGGTCAGTGCAGGTTTAGTTGGCAACGGGTCAAGGTCGGTGCAAGTTACTGTACAAGTCCGTGCAAATTCAATACTAACATGCTACAAGGTCAGTGCAGGTTTAGTTGGCAAAGGGTCAAGGTCGGTGCATGTTATTATACAAGTCCATGCACATTCAAGACTAACATGCTACAAGGTCAGTGCATGTTTAGTTGGCAAAGGGTCAAGGTCGGTACAAGTTACTGTACAAGTCCGTGCACATTCAATACTGACATGCTACAAGGTCAGTGCAGGTTTAGTTGGCAAAGGGTCAAAGTCGGTGCACATGCAAGCCAAGGTCGGTGCACATCACTGTAGCACCAGACGAAGGTTGGTGCACATCCAAGACTGGCACGCTACAAGGTCGGTGCACATGGCAGTAAGCGGTCAACCTTTGACCCGACGTATTTACTATTCATTTTCACACTTTTTACTATTCACTCAACTTTGCTTTTAAGGCCAAATATTTATTTGATAATTTTCCATGGTAGAGTAAATCGAGGTGGTTAATGGGTAATAATTAGATCTTCCTAATCATTTTATCTTGTGAGATATTAATTTTTAAAGTGGGCCATGAAAAGTGTATTTTACTATTCACTCAATTTCATTTTTAAGGCCAAATATTTATTTGATAATTTTTCATGGTAGAGTAAATCGTGGTGGTTAATGGGTAACAATTAGATCTTCCTAATCATTTTTATCTTGTGAGATATTAATTTTTAAAGTGGGCCATGAATAGTGTCCTCCGTATACCCTTCACGTGATTGACATTTGAATGGCCAACAAGGGCCTGTGGAGGCCATGGGCGCCCTTCTCTCAGGGCACTATACGCACCAGAATCTGTGCATTTTAGACACAAGTTACTGTTCATAAAATTTAAGGTTCGGTAAATTAAGTTTTAAGGACATGATTAGATAGAGAAAAATCTGAGGATTCTAAAATCATGCTTATGCTTGAATTTCATGGTTTGGTTAAATAAATATGAATTTCTGAGCATGGTGATCACTAATTACTTAACTTATTGTTCATGATTTAAAAATGTTTAGAGAATCAGGAAGTAAAGATATGGCTAGACATGGACAAATAGTAGGATTGCAAGATCAAGCTCATACAATATTTTTAAGATTTAATTTCATAGATATGAATTTTTAAACATGGGATAATTTACAGGGATTAAAATGGATGAACACATGGAATCCAGGTGATACGTAACTAACCCTATTCATGCATGCCACCCTATTTAACTACTAATTAGGCCAGATCTTGAGAACACCTACCTCTTAGGAGTGATACACGTGGTACAGGTGGCTAGAATAAGGAAAGTCAAGCTCTTCGCATCAAAGCTTCTACAGCAGGATGTAGAAAATAGGAAGAAGACGTCCCTTCACGTCTTCCGAGGTAGAGGAAAAGAAGGGGATATTATCTCTGCAAGTAGCAGGATGAGGGCAGAGGCTTCTGTCCACTCAATAAAAGGTGAAACTATATGAAGAATTCGGTTGCCAAGGCAAAAGCAAGGGTCCTTATCTTGGGATCCACTGCGAGGTCAAAAGGGGTCCGTTGCCAGCAAAAAGGAGTTGTTTATAGGGAATAAATAGGTTCATGGGAAACCAGATCTGAAAACCTGTTGTGTATGTTCCCTCGAGGTCCACGGCTAGCAAACCATGGCTGTTATTGCCCCTACCCAGCTCTGGTGGTTAAGGGGTCCCTGGGTATATATATATATTTAATTGGTTTGCAGAAATGGCGACTAGCCCTTCATATATATATTTAGTTCACCCATTATTTAGCCCAAAAAGAAATGGCAGATGCAATAATCGAACCGTGGTCACCTGTTTGGATAACACGTCACTTAACCAACTACACTAAGAAGTCACTTGTTCAAGTGAATAATCTTTTGGAAGATGAACCCCCATTACGTATGATGACTTCAATGGTGGTATTTTTATATAATGGCCCTCATTGGGTATTCTAACTTCTTATTTAACCTTCCTATAGAGTTATCTTCTCATAGAGTTATCTAAAGTTTTTTTATTTATTTGGGGAAAAAGTCTATATATTATTATTATTATTTTTTCATTTTTATACGGGGTACTACAAAAACGGCGCGGGGAGGCAAATGGCTTTACCCGGCGCGACCCGCCCAGTGCACGTCGGATTAGGGCACGTCGGGTGGTGACCATCCAAAATTCGGTGAGTTTGAGTGTGGTGTTAAATTGGCGCGGGGGGTTTACCGCGCCGTATTAGGGCGCACCGGATTAGGGCCGCACCAAATTAGCTATTTTTATGTATTTTTTAATTTATTTAAACTATAAACATGTGTTGAGTTGATTGATGAGTGAATTGGGGTCCAGGATGCCCTTGAGACCGGGTTGAGACTCGTGCGAGGTTCATACTCAAGCACGAAAGTCAATTGTTTTGAAAACATATCTTATTAAGCCCGAATTGCAAGGGCAGTTAGTCAAGCAAATCTAACGAAATTTTGGCAGCATCTCCCCATCTCCAGAGGATTGCGGGGGGAAAGCGGAAGCATACCCACATAACTGGAGTAAGTTCCTTAATACCGGGTGGCACAGCGGCGGCCGGCAGACCCAAATGGATGGAAGACCCCGAGGGCTACCTACAAGGGGCACCAATATTCCATGGGCCAAAACACGATCAAAGGGACGACCATTGAGGGAGGAAACCCCGAGGGCCAGCCTACGAGGGGCACACAACCCATGGTCACCACAGTACTCTTGGGGATAATGGATTTGATATTGGGATAAAGCCCTATTAATATTCGCCCGACGGCTTATGTTGATGCATGCCATGAAGAGACATGATCCTATGATCCACTGGCGATTCAGAAGTATCAATGGGGAATGTCCCCTCTCCCCGGCCACTGGGCTCTTCGAGAAAGAAAATAGTTACGTATGATGCACATGCAGAATGGACTCGACCAATGTGTTGGGTTCTATGCGCCCCTCCTTATCTTTGACAATGGTTTTGATGACTCCAATATATTGTGTGCCTTATGTTTAATGGCTTCTTGATGATAAACAAGCTAGCATGATGATATCTTGATTTGCAGGTCGATATTTTATGGTCCTTCACGAATACAATTCTGATGTTAGCTCATGCGAGCAGTGCATGAGACCTTGAAACAAACATGTGCAACATTATGTTTTGGTAGCTCTGCATTATTGGTGCTTTCTTGCATATCCTATATGAGTTTTTAATGATCTGACATAAATGCTTGACATTTTGAGTTTTATGTTGTGAAGGTTCAGTTTGCTCTGGACTGAACTTGTAATCTATGTGGATCATAATGATATGATTTTTCATGATATTTCAAATGGCCTTGAACGACTTGTTTTTTCAGGCATTGGACTGCTAAGGCAGTTTTTGCCGTCTCCTTGGTATGGGTCGTCCCCATGGGTCGACCCCTGGCTCTTAGAGCCTAATTCTTTGTTTTGATCTGAACTAAAATTGAAATGCCTTATATTTAATCAAGCTGGTTTAATGATTAATGGAGTTTGAATTTCTGGACTGAACTTGCATCTAATAAGTAGCTTGGTTAAATTCCACTTGGAATGGATTGTTCAATATGCACAGACTTGGATATATTTGCACATACCGTAGCCTTCATGGGCTTAACCTTGTGCATTCATCTACATTCTTGAAGACTGAACATTAAAGGAATTATTCATGTCATATGGATATTAATATTGAGTTGGAATCCATATCTGAATTCAACTTTTGGACTGAATTTTGAAAGCTCTGACTGAACTTGGAAATGTGTGTTGATCACATGAATTGCCATCTTTGAGTTGAATTTGAAATGCCTTACATCTAATCAATTTGGTCTAATGTTTGATGGAATTAATATTTTCATGAATCTGAATCCCATAAAATGCAGGTTCATATTGTCCACAATGCTTTGGATCCAAGGTAAGAGTTTATGTTTAAATATACTTTGGTGTGGCAAGATTGGGGTCAATCTATTTCTCATGTATGTGAGTTGATTTGGATCCATGTACAAGAGATACATGTCAATTTCGATGTACCTCACAGCATGTTATTCACTTAGCTAAATCAAGTTTTCAAATTGGATTGAAACTGGTTTCTTCAAATGCATAGACTTACTTTTTATGTGGATTGACATCAAAATATTGCAGGTACATTCAGGTTTTAAATCCAATGGCTCCATGGTAAGATTCTATCATTGAATTTGATTTATGGTTGCCATGAATGGGTTTGAAGTATTTTTTTCATCAGTTGGCTTCACATGTGCCTTCATGCATATCTTTCTTGGTTTAACATGCTCTCCATAAATCTCGGTTTAACATGTTTGAATGTTGATTCAAGTTCCTCATTGCATGCCATTTCATTGGCATATCATGTTTTTGTTTTAGGGGCTTAATCTTGGTTGAAGGCTTTAGGCCTTTCATTTTGATTTAATGTAGTTTTCTCATCTGTCAGAGAAAGTGTCGACTCAAGGAGTCGACACATTCTAGCCAGCTTGCTGGCTGAACACTTCTTGTCACGCCCCGAACCTTTATTACAGCGGAAGATTAACTCGAGGAACGTGAACAGCTGGCATGGTAAGCCTCTTGCGAGCAAGAACAATCAGAGCGCAAGACAATCACACATAAAAATGCAATTGCACAATAACTTACTCAAACTCCAACTTATTTCAATTAAGCGAAATATTCCAATACAATAACTTTTCAACCTTCTTCAATCCATCAGACTCAAGGAAAAAGGAAAAATTACAAAGACTCGATCTAAACAATAGTGACTTTCCTAAGTCTTCACTCTCATTTTGATAAGACTTTCATTCGCTCTCGGACTGCTACTTATATAACTCGAATCCGAATTTGAATCACTTCTATCTCCTGAAAAGATTGGAAAATAGGTAATGAGCACACTTGCCCAGTAGGTATCTTGGCATCAACATGAAGGCACTATTAAAGTGATTAGCAATTTAGCTCTAAGGAATAAGGTAAAATCATGCGAATGCGATAAATCATATGTAAATAACCAAGGTAACAAGACAATCGTGTAAGATAGAATGAACAAGTATGAATTAGCAAGAATGTATCAAGAACATGATATGGCCTTTCATGAACAAGAATATATGGAGAATGTACTAGCAAACCACGTAATCATCACATAAACATCTTTTGCTTATGAGCAAGTATTTGGTGAATTTCTGTGGAATATCATGTAACATGCAAGAAAGTCATGTACGTATATACATCGTGTCTTATGGATTTTCACTTCACGAGCCGTGGATTTTCACTTATTTATAAAGAAAGTACTTCCAGCACAATGCGACGCTAGTAGCATCATACCCCATGGTTTATAATAGTATGTTTCCGATAATTAGTCGAGGGGACTAGTATAGAGTGTTGTGCCCTTTAGGCACAAGTATGTGCTATGTTGATTTGATGATAGCAATGCTGTCTTGTTTTGATGATTGCAACACAGTGAGTGCATTATGATATTATGTGTTCTTTATGATGATGGCATGTTGATTTGAATGCTTGAGTGTGTTATATCTGATTTAGTCTGTGGAGATTGCATGAGTGTGCCATGTTTGATATCCTTGATGGGTAGACTCCCTCAGACTGTCTATCTTATTTAGTGTCTCATGCAGCGTCAACGCTGTGAGTGTGTCTCAAGTCTGCAGCGTCAACACTGTGAGTGTGTACACAACATTCTCAAGTCTGCAGCGTCAACTCTATAAGTCTGTACAGAGCTACTTTGCATTGGACTTAAAGTCCATACATTGACAAGCCTGTACAATGGCTGCAGCATGCTCGCATAAGTCTATACATTGCATTGATGTGTTTCTGTGCACATTGCATTTTCCTGTTTGCATTAGTGCATTCATCACTTCTATCAGCATAGTCTGGACTGAAGTGGGTCGACACCCCTTCTTGATGGGTCGACCCCCCGAGAGAGCATGTCTATACACTGTGTCCAGAACATCTTCAACTCTGTACATTGCATTCATTCATGCTTTGGAGTCTGCACATTCATGTGCACAGTTCATGGACCAAGTCTAGACATTGTTGCATTGCTTTCACTGCATTGCATGGGCTAAAGTGTATACAGAGCTACTTGCATCGTTCATAACGTCCATGCATTCACTGAAGCTTGCCTAGCTGAAGTGTGTACATTACACTGCATGACTTGAAGTCTGTACATCGCATGTGTGCTTCATGCTAAGTCTATACAGGCTAAGTCTGTCGATCTTGTGACTTATGCATTCATCAAGTCTATACACTGGAAGACGAAGTCTATACAGCGTCTCACGTTGCAGCCAGCAAGTCTGTATAGTGAGCGTTTCATTGGTGAAGTCTGTACACTCACCAGTTGAACTTCATAAGTCCATACATTGCACTGTGCACTTGTGCATCACATTAATGTCTATACATTGTGCATCGTCTCAATTTGCGTCTCATGCCAAGTCTGTACATCACTGTAGCTGCATCGTCTTGGTCATCGTCTCACTCGAGTAAGTCTGTACATCGTTAGCCAAGTCTGAACAGTGCATCCTGCGTCTTATTTAGCGTCTCTATTTGTGTCTTACTGTTGAAGTCTGTACATCGTTTCACTGTTAAAGTCTATACAGACTTCAGCGTCTCATGCAGCGTCTCTGTTGAAGTCAAAGTATGTACAGCCCTTTCGCTTGGCAAGTCTATACATCATGTTTGGACTAAGTCTGTACAGCCATTTACATAGTGAAGTCTATACATTCGTTTGCATTGCATGAAGTCCATACAGTGGGTAAAGTCTGTACACTGTCCATGTTTCATACAGCGTCAACTCAGTGTTTCATGTAGCGTCAACTCTGCAAGTGTGTACATTGCTTGGCTAAGTCTGTACACTGCAGCTCACATCTTTGTGAAGTCTATACATTGCTGATCGAGCGTAAGTCCATACATTTCAACCTTTTCCTACGTTCGCTGCTTTAGCTTCACTCCAAGTCCATACATTGGACTGCTAGTCTTTACCTACGTTTAGAGCCTCAAGTCTATACAGTGGTAAAGTCTGCACATTGTGCTTTGAAGCTCAAAGTCTGTACATTGGCTTCACATCTTCAAGTCTATACACTGGCTTATTCTTCAAGTATATACAGCCTGTCTTCACGATCTAAGTCTATACATCGTTCCTCAAAGGCTAAGTGTATACAATGTCTATATTGCATTACATGCTTTATATCAGAGTCTGTACAGCATGCCTTGTTGTTCACAGCCTTCAAAGTCACATTGTATTGCGTCAACGCAGTGCATTGGCATGTAGTGAAGCGTCAACGCATTGCATTGTGCATGCCCTGGCAAAGTCTATACATCGCTTGCATCGATAAGTCTATACATTGACGCTTGTATTATGAAGTCTACACATTGGGGCAAAGTGTATACATACACATTGGGGCAAAGTGTATACATTGCTGATTGCATTGTAAAGTCCATACATTGAAGTCTATGCATTGGCCTTGAACTAAAGTCTATATAGAGTTCGATAATTAAACTGATAACGATACTCTGTCTGACAGGGAATCTTCGTGGAGGCTAATGAAGGGCACGTGATCCGAGGATAAGGAGAGTGCCCAGATGAGGACACGTGTACTGACAGCCTGCTAGATGCTGCCACGTGATCCGAATTCTTAGGGCGGGAACTGTGGAAGCCACACGCGCCCTGGCTGCTGCTGCTGCTGCCGCTATATATACAAGCCTTCGTCCATAGATGAAGGATGATCGGAGGAGACAGATCGAAGCCTGTGAGTTGAACTAGAAGAGCAGAAACAAAGAGCCCTTCGATCCAGAAGAAGAGAAGAAGAAAAGAGTGAAGAAAAGAAAGAGAGACAGAGAGCAGAGAAGAAAGAAGTAAAAGAGAAAGAGAGAGTGAGATCGTAAGAAGAAGAGTGTGAGAGAGGTTGTCTGAAGATCAGTCTTCACTGGACCGTGGATCAAATCCAGGCCAGTCAACTCTTTGAGAGCCATATTGTGCTTTATGTTTACAGCTTTCCGATTGCTGTTCATCCTGTCTTTTATTTCCTTTTTATACTTTCCTTCAAGTTGTTAGTCAGCGGGTTTTGCAGAGGTGCTGCCTCTGGACGGCTAAGCTGTATTGCCCAGCGGTTTGCAGTGGTGGTTTCCACTGGATAGCAAGCTGTGTTGCTCAGCGGGCGAGGAGGATTCATCGGACGGCAAGCTGTGTTGCCCAGCTGATGTATGGCAAGCTGTGATGCCCAGCTGTTCAAGCTGTGAGTCAGCAGGAAGCCACACTCGGGTTGAGTGTGGGGTGTATGTAGGTCTGCTGGACCGAACCACCTAAAAACCCCTTGTGCAGTGGCTTGAAGTTTCTATCTGTTTGCTTCCGCTAGATGATTGCATAGGGGCGCTCCATGTGTTTGATCATAGGTTCAGTAGATGAGTGTCTAATTTGTCTTGATTAGCATTCCAGTTATCAAGTGAGCGAAATCTTAGTTTGATTGCACACTGAGTGTTTGTTTATTTCTGCCATCGCTTATTAGACTTCAAGTTTGTCTAGTTAAGCGAACTGTGCCCATTATATGCTTGAGTGTGATATTGAGATTCCATACTTTTCTGCTTAGAAGCTTCCCGCCGCTGGTGAACCCTAGAGCTTCCCGCCGCTGGTGAGGCCTCCCGTTGGGGGGGCCATGGTGGCCTGGGGGGAGCCCCTGGGGGGGGGAGGAGGCTATCCCGCCGGTTGTCACGCCTGCTAGCAAGTCTGGGGTTATTAATGGCAGGTCGTTTGCACAGGTTTTGGTGGCGTCTCTGGAGCTTCCAAAGGTGGACATAGAGTTGCACCATCCGTCGTCCACCGATAGGGGGGAGCCGGCCTATTTCTTTTCCAAAGATGAGATAGATGCCTCTCTCCAGCCTTTGTTGTTTGCTGTTGTGGCTAAAACACCGTATGGTCGTCCGGCGTTTCCAGAGATTAGGTCACATCTTACTGCTAGATGTGGGTTGAAGGAATCTTTTGTTCTCAGTGCTCTAGACAATCAGCATCTTCTACTGCGGTTCAAAACCCATGATGACTATCTCCGAGTTCTTTTACGTGAAGCCATTTATGTTAAAGGTAAGCTGTTCCGGTTTTTTAAATGGACGCCGCTGTTCCATCCAGAGGAAGAGCCGTCAGTCTGTCCAGTATGGATTGAGCTCCCCAACCTGCCTGTTAACCTCTATCAGAGAAGTTTTCTTATGTCGATTGCGGCGAACGTTGGTCCGGTTCTCCAGGTTGCGCATGCTACGGAGTTACTGATTAACACCAAGGCGGCTAGGGTTTGTGTTGAGTTAGACCTTCTTAAAAGCCGTCCTGATCGTTTCTGGATTGGCATGGGACCGGATTATGGTGGATTCTGGCAAGTTATTCACTACATTAATGCGCCGCTTTATTGCACTGCCTGTAAGCGGCTGGGTCATAATACGGATACTTGCAGAATCAACGCCAGGATGGATTCCAGAGTCTCTGGGAAACCTGTTCCTGATAAAACTTGGATCCCGGTTACAAAAGGTAAGGATATAGCTGGGAATGATGTCTCTGATATTCCCCCTGCTCTGTGCCGTGGGAAGGAGGTTATGGTTTTGACGCCTGAGTCTTCGGATCCTCACCTTACCGAAGCTGGGGGAACTCATCTTCCCTATCAACAGATGACTGTTTTTATGGAAGGAAACACTGAGAAGGACGTTGCTTTGGATACAATAGGAACTTCTTCGAAGGGGAGGCTTTTGAGCACTCTCTCTGGACCATCAGATGACAGTAATCTTGAGACGGTTGTCGTGCTGGATGCTGAGGGAGAATCTTCGAAGGAGAAGAGCACTCTTATTACTTCCGTGGGTACATCAGCTGGGGTATCTGCACCCTTGCAACAAGAGGAGGATAGGGCTCGTGCTATGGAACACCAACCTCCTTTGATGGGAGAGAGTACCCAAGCTAATCGGATGGGTCATGCAACCTCTACTGCTGAAGTGGCAACTTCTGGTGATCAAGGAACATCTACTACATTATCTGGACATCATGCAATGGGAACCACTTCGCGCGCAGCTATGGATAATAGTCTCATGCCAAACCATTCCCTACGCGCTCCCTCATTGGTCAGTGGAGTCGAAGGGGTGGTAACCAGGGCTCGGGCTAGATCGGTGGATGGTAGTGTTTGTCCTCCCCAACATTGATTATGGATTCTGCTTTATTCTAGAACATTAGGGGAGTTGGTAATGGGGCTTCTAGGAGATCTCTTCGTCGGTTGGTTCTGAAACATCGTCCTTTGATTGTTGCTATTTGTGAACCGAAGATCCCTTTTTCTAAGGCGCCTTCGGTGGCTAGGCTTTTACATCTGGACCAGTATGCTGGTATTGAGGGGGAAAATTCAAAATTATGGGTCTTTTGGCATGCCTCTTTGTCCCTATCGGTGGTTGCCCATTCTGCACAATTTATTACTTTGGGGTATGAGGAGAGTAATTACTACTCTAAATATCTCACCCGTGTCTATGCTACTTGCTCTAGAGATTCCAGACGGGACTTATTTGCTGAGCTTGGCTCTTTTGCGGCCGCTGTCACTATTCCCTGGCTTATTGGAGGGGATTTCAATTGTGTTTCCCACTCCTTTGAAAAGGTTGGTGGGCTTCCATCTAACTTTGATGCTATGGCAGATTTCAATACTTTCCTGGGTGGGGCAGGGTTATTTGATGCTGGCTATGTGGGGTCTGCTTTTACTTGGACTAATAATCGCACGGGTGGGGCTAATGTCCGAGCCAGGCTTGATAGAGTTTTATACAACCAATCTTGGCATGAGGCGTTCCCTTCAGCCCAAGTTACTCACCTACTGAGGGGGCCTTCAGACCATGCACCTCTTTTTGTATCTGCTATGGATACCACCATGGGGCCGAGCATGTTCATCTTCCAGGAGATGTGGATTACCAATAAGGATTTTCTGCAGGTTGTCCGGAATGTTTGGGATGAGGCCAACATCACACATCCGAATGCATTTATTAGGCTTTAGCTTAAACTCAAAGAGACCAAAGCTAAGCTCAAAGTCTGGAATAAGTGTGTGTTTAGAAATGTCACTCAGAATGTGCGTATGGCAGAGGATCAGGTTGACAGATGCCAATCTAGTTTTGATGATGCACCCAATGGCTCTACAAGGATGGCTAGCTCTTAATGAGGCCAATGCTCGATTGCGCTTGGTACTACGCCAGGAGGAAATCTTTTGGCGACAAAAGTCTAGAATTGATTGGCTGGATAATGGCGACCGAAACACCTCTTTCTACCATTCTGTGGTACAGGTAAACCGCAGGAGGAATTTCATATCTAGACTGAAAATTGATGATGAATGGTGCTCTGAGCAAGATGTTCTTCAGGTTAAGGCAGCAGAGTTTTACTCAGACCTTCTTTCATCGGCTCCGCATTGTGTGGATAATGAAATGTTGAACTGCTTACCAGAGGCTAATACTGAATCTCAAAACCAGTCTCTGTGTGCTATTCCATCCAGGGAGGAAATTAAGGAGGCTGTTTTCAATCTTAAGGGCTCAAGTGCGCCTGGGCCAGATGGTTTTACTGGGATTATTTTCCAAACCTGTTGGGATATATTATCTGCTGATATGGTAGAGGCTGTACAAGGATTCTTCCACGGATATCCATTGCCTCGAGGTATTACTTCCTCTATTATCACCATGGTCCCTAAGGTTAAGGAGCCCACTACCTTGAGTGATTTTCGCCCCATTAGTCTTTGTAATTTTGTCTACAAAATTGTCTCACGCATCATCTGTGATCGTCTGACACCTTTGCTGCCTCATTTCATCTCTGAAGAACAAAGCGCCTTTGTTAAGGGACGCTTCATTCTTGATAATGTATCCCTATCCCGCCAGCTAGTTACTGATATTAACAGGAAGGTTAGAGGCCATAATGTTATTTTTAAGCTTGACATGGCCAAAGCTTATGATAGGTTGGAATGGGATTTTCTTTTTGCGGTGATGAGAAGATTTGGTTTCAGTAATCGATTCATCTCGTACATAGGTATGCTTGTTGCTAACTGTTGGTTCTCTATCTCCTTCAATGGATGCCTCACCGGATATTTTAAGTCGTCCAGAGGAATTCGCCAAGGGGATCCGCTGGCACCTATCTTATTCATTATTGCTTTTGAGGTTCTTAGTAGAGGACTGAAAG
Source organism: Amorphophallus konjac (assembly GCA_022559845.1). NCBI lineage: Eukaryota > Viridiplantae > Streptophyta > Magnoliopsida > Alismatales > Araceae > Amorphophallus > Amorphophallus konjac. The sequence continues at coordinate 285,997,329 of CM040118.1, forward strand.
AGTTATATCTTACTGGTACTCTCCAAAATTTCCACTCACCGTGTGGCTGCCTGGCGGTTTCCCACCTTTTATATGCTGATGATACGATGATATTCACCAATGCGGCTGACAGGAATATTAGACGACTCCTGTGTTTTTTGAAGCGGTACCAAGATAGCTCGGGCGAAGTTGTGAATGCAGGGAAAAGCTACTTTCTACTATCTTCAAAGGCGCCTGGTAATGTTGCACAAAGGCTCCACCATCGCACTGGCTACAAGCGACATACATGAGCTCTTACCTACCTGGGTGTGCCTCTTAAGGCGGGCAAGTTAGTTTCTACAGATTTTAGGCCTCTCCTTGATAAGATCACTGCGAGGCTCACTGGATGGCGCCCGATGCTCCTATCCCAGGCTGGAAGAGCTGTGCTGATCAAAGCTGTGCTTAGGAGTATGCCAATTTATTTGGCTTCATCTCTGACTATTCCTGCTACTATCTGTAAGCAGATCGATAAGATCTGTGCTAATTTTTTCTGGTGCAGCAATGTAGGGAATACCAAGAGGCACTGGATTGCTTGGTCGACTGTTCAGAAGCCCAAAGCAGAGGGTGGTTTGGGTTTTCGGAAATTAGAAGATACTCAGTTAGCTCTCACTATTAAACAGCTTTGGAATATCATGCATGGTAGCTCACTTTGGTCCAGGTATGCTAGACAGCGGTTCCTCACTGTGCACCTTATGGATACTGTTAAGCCTTTCCCCCGTGGCATCTCTAATAGCAGTTTTATCAAAGCAAAAGAAAAGATTCTTACTCATTCTAGATGGATGGTTGGGAGTGGGGTAGGGATTGATTTCCTTCGAGATATCTGGATAGGTGACCGGCCCCTTAAGGATTATTTAACTAATCCTACCTACCTCAATCCTCAACAACGATTTACTATGCGGGAGGTGTTGCTCAACCCACAACATCTTTTATGGAACGGCCTCTCCCTTCAACCTGTAGAAATTCAGGTTCAGCTATCTATTGAGCAGGACCTCTGTTGCTGGACTGGTAGTAGCTCTGGCTTGTTCACCTCCTCCTCTGCATACAAGCTTGCAGCTGCAACGGGTATTCAGCGCTGGGCTTGGCTTAAAATCTGGCATAATACATTTAATCCTAGAGCAGCCATGTTTGTCTGGAAGGTGATACATCGTGCTATTCTAGTTGATTCCAGAATTGGTGATTGTGGTATTCACCTTGCTTCTAAGTGTGAATGTTGCCACTCTGCTAAAATTGAAGATTTAAATCATCTTTTCATTACTAATGATATTGTTAAGTCCCTTTGGGATTGGATGGCCCCTCTTATCGGCCCAAAGGTTAACATGAGTAGTCAGATTACTATTCGATGCTGGAGCTTTATTGAAGGTACCTCTATGCGCTCTGCTTTTCAATGTGCTGCATTATATACCCTCATGCTACTTTTATGGGAGATCTGGAAAGCTAGATGTGCAGCTCGCTTTGAAGGTACTATAATCAACATTCAGTTTATTAAACTCCGGATCAAGAATAATCTGGCTGCTGCCTTCAAGAATGTTACTTTCCATCAGCCGCTCAAGCACAGTGAAGCTATTGTACTCAGCTCCTTCAATGTTCGGCCTAACGTGAAGACCCGTCAACCAATTATTGTGATCTGGAACCATCACAGTTATGGATATTCCCTGAATGTTGATGGTGCGTCCAAAGGAAACCCGGGTCATTGTGGAGGTGGAGGTTGCATTAGGAATATGCAAGGCGAATTTCTCACTGGGTTCTCCTTTTATTATGGCACTGGTCCTAGTTTGCTGCCAGAAGCACGGGTGCTGCATGATGGGCTAAGTCTAGCATTGGAGTTGGGTTACAATATTTCCACTATTATGTCTGATTGTGATTCCCTGGTGCAGGCGATACACAAGGATGAAGTGCCACACTGGTCCATTTATCCCTGGTGGAGGGGGATTAAACATATGATGCAGCTCCTCGATTGCAGAATTAAGCATGTCTATCGTGAAGGTAACTCAGTGGCTGATGTTATGGCCAAAGCTGCCTGTGACCCCACTGTCAGAAGGGTTTTTTACAATGCTAAGGACCTTCCCTGTAATGCTAGAGGAGCTATCTTGGTGGATAAATTAGGGCTACCCAGCTTCCGGCATGTGTCTTAGCCTCTGATATACATTTATGGTTTGCACGGAGCTCTTATGCCAATCGGATAATGCACAGACTGATAGAGGAAGCAACAGATATGCACGGGGGTTCTCTTACCGTTTGGACTTGCACGAACCTAGCCCTTCGGAGTCCCAGGGGGTGGCTTGGTTGTGCACGGGGTGGAATGCACGAGCTACTCTCTCAGCCGATGTTTATGCACGGACCTAGAACGCATGGACTCGTTAGCCAGATGCACGAGGTCACGTTCAGCTTGGACCTTCTATGGAAACCTTTTGGGCTGCGCAGACAAGGATCTGCAGCTCCTTCTGAATTGGCACGGACTTGTTCCATGGATTTTGGAGTATGCACGGACCAGATGGGGTTGCATGTACCTGCACGAGATTCGTCTTGCGGTGGAATGCACGTGTTAGAGGTGGCACTGCACCAACCTGTGCATTCGGCCACTTAAATTTGCATTGATGCATGATTATTTAGCTCTTCATGTTCAGGTTTCCTATCCTTTCATTGTATTTACGAGCCGGGGCTCTTTGTGTACATACATTTATTTGAAATATTAATAAAATTTAGCATCTAATGGTTAGGAGGTGGAGTGAGAACATGCCCTTCCTTTGGAATGGGGGTGCACTCTCCCTTTGATCTATTAGATGACTGTGCTTATTAAAAAAAAGCTTATAAGAGAATTCAATTAGATCTTCAGATTGCCTAAATCTGTCTTGTGAGCATAAGTTTTTATTTGGGCGAAATTTTTAAAGGGTTATATTCATTCACACCCCCTCTTAATACATAGCACCGAACCCAACACTTGGTATCAGAGAGGGTCTCTGATCTATCAGATCTAACAATCTACAGAGGATCCTGCTAGTCCTTGGTGCATTTCAGAGTGGGTCTCTTGAAATCGTGTTTTGTTTCATTGACTTGTGCTTTATTTTGATTATCTGGTTTCAGTGCATTTCGTGTCATTTGTTTTACTTCGCTGAATATGTCTGCCACTTGTTCAAATGGGTCGTCCTCCGGTTTATGATGGTTCTAACTTTGAAAGTTGGCTAGGAGGCCTAGCTGTGTACATAGACTCAATTGGTCCACATTTGTGGAGTCTTATATCTAAAGGCCCACACCATTTACCTAAAGATCAGACCAATTGGTCTAGTGAGGACAGCTCTAAGAATCGCGATAATACCATAGTTCTTAATATCTTGAGAGCTGTAGTTAATACTGATATGTATCCTTTTGTTCTCAGGTGCAATTCTGGAAAAGAGATATATGACAAAGTTATCTCTGCGCATAATCAACAGAATGATAGCTGTTTGATGGCCAACCAGGAAAATGAAGATTCTTCATCCGAGGTAAGCTCCAAATCTGGAGAACTTTCAATTGATGATCTATGGAATATAAATGAAGAGCTTACTGAAAGATGTGAAAAATTGAAATCCGAAAATAAAAAGTTGAAAAAAAAATGTGATAAAGCAAATTTGAAAGCTTCCTGTGAAAACTGTCCAAATTTGAAACAATCTTATGATGCATGTACACTAGATGTTCAGAATCTTAAGAAACAAAATGATTCTCTAAAAATTGAAAAACAAACATGCTTAGACAAAATGTCAGAAATTGAGAATCAACTGAATGATAAGAAAAATGAGCATCTAAAAAACATACAAGAACTTACTGAAGTCAATTATGAATTCGACAAACTGAAATTTGAGAATAAAGAATTTCAAAAGAAAAATGAAAACCTTATGGCCAGAATAAATGAAATCAATGGGGAAGGTTCACATTCCTCTTCTGCTGAATCAAACTGCAATATGTGCTCAGCTCTAAGAGAACGTAATGAAGATCTTTATAGTGAGAATGAATGGCTGAGTAAATAAATTATCTCACTCAAAGAGGATCATAAAAACTTGGTGGCTGAGAAAATTAGAGTGGAGGAAAGTGAAGAGGAGCTAATTGAAATATTGGAGCAAATGTCTGGAAGAGAGAGATGTGCTAATAATAAAATTCAGGATAAAAATCTTGAGGAAGAAAACACTGAATTAAAAGCTGAAGTTGAAAAATTGAAATGGTTAAATACTGGCTTATCTGAAAGACTTCTCACCATAGAAAAAGGAAAAGGTGTCCATGATGAAGAATCACAAACTTTGATCAATCTGGAACAAGAAGTTGAGAAGTATAAAATTGTAAATAAAGTCTTAAGTGAATGTGTAAATTACAGTGAACAGGAGATAGCCAGTTATGAGCTTCATATAGCATCCTTGGAAAATAAAATTCATGACCTGGAAAACTCAGCATCCAAGTTTGCAAAAATTGAAAGAAAAATAAAAACTGTTGTGAAAAGTGAGGATACGGATTTAAAGGGGGGAACAAATTGCACTTCTGATGTCTAGAACATCACTAAAAGCCAACTATACAACACCTTTGTGCAAGGTTCAGATGTAGCTAGTACTTCAATGCAATCCCCAAAACAAAATGAAAATCTGAAATCATCTTCATCTGTATTTCAGTTCAAAGCCCAGAAAAATGAAAAGCAAACAAAAATTGTGAAAGGGGGCAATAAATTAAAAAAGAATGGTCAATTGAATAAAGTCAAAATTGTCCCTGCATGTGATGTGAATTCTGCTAGCAGTGTGGAGTCTGATAGACTGACACATGTCACTCACAATTCATCCACTCACTCACATGCATCAGAGAAGAAATTATCATGCTATTATTGTGGCAAGAAAGGGCATATCATGGATGATTGCAGAATACTGAAAGAAGATGAGCATGCTAGTAAAACATTGCATAGAAACCATGCCACTAAGAAATGTAATGCATCCTGTTATTATTGTGGTAGGCGTGGTCATTTAATGAATGCATGTTTCAAATTGAAAGAAGATAACAATGTGAATTCTAGAACTTTTGCACATGCTCATGACCCACATAGACACAGATCTACTTTAGGCCAGCATACTATCTGTTTCACTTGCAACAAGCCTGGGCATAAGGCTAATGATTGCTGGTCAGAAAATCATTGGGGTAAAAATGAATCAAGAAGCAAGCATTTTAAATGTTTTGAATGTGATAAGTATGGGCATGCAGTCAATAACTGCTGGCATGTTCAGGGAAATAGATTGACTTCTAAATCTGTGAAATTCCCTGCTTTCTATGATTCTGATAGAAATAACTTGAGTGATAAAAGGAAAAACTTTGTATGTTTTGAATGTGGAAAACCTGGCCACCGAACTTCTGAATGCTGGTGGGCAGGTAATGGTAAGTCAAAATTTCATGCATATAACAGAACACTTCATGCTCATAATCATAGGTCTCATGCTGCTGTTGACATGCACCATAGGACCAGAAAATCTGTTATATCATGTAGATATTGTGGAAAGATTGGTCATTTCATGAATAATTGTCACCTAATGGAATTTGATGATCACATTGCTAAAAGACTGTTTAGAACACCTGTTAGGGCTAATGCAGGACACAAGGCTGCTTGGGTCCCTGCAGGATCAAATTGATTGACATGCTACAGGTGTGCCTTGGTGGGAGAAATAAAAGGGGTTAACCAAGGCACTCAACAAGAAAACCCCAGGATACTCCATTTCAGGTCAGTTCTGAACTTTGCTTTAAAACTCATCATCTGAATTTGTGAGTATAAAAAAATGTGAACTTCATGTTGATATGCTTGTCTGAATTTTGATGATCTCTTCATGTCTAGCTGATCAGTCTACATTCCAGACTCAGCTATTGAATTCAATTCTGCATATCTGATGCTCTTCTCTTGCTATATGTTGAACTGAATTTGAATGCTTCTTTAGTGTATTCAGTTGATGCACTATATAGACTTTGTGTCAATGCATGTGTTTTGTGTTAATGCATTGCATGCTTGTTGTTAAATGCATAACTTGCTGATTGTGAATGATTCACTTAGTGTACACAGTCAATGCATGTGTCTTATGTCTGCATACATCATTTGCATGACTGTCAATGATGCTGTTCAATGCATGTAGGACTGCTTTATGTTGCATTGTCTTGCATAACCTTGGTATATGAAATGGTATGTTACTAAAAGGCAGGGAAATCTGCCCGGAGGTTCTAACCATGTGTGAGATGGTCTTTGAGACCAGGCTCTCCGCCTAGTACCATGGGTCTAGTCTGCATGTATAACAATGTGTTGCATAGCATAATCCTTGCATCATGGTGTCAGGGGGAGCTGTGAGTTTAGTTAAATTCTTGAATCCTATTTACTCCTCATTGTCCCCATTCAATTGATTCATATCTTCTGACATCAGATGCCATTGGACCATATTGCCAATTGCAATCTTTTCCCTATCATTTTCACTGAACAACAGTTCTGTATCTGGTTTAGTACATTGAGTTGTGATTATTTCAATTGTTCTTCTATAAGAATCACTCTTACAAATTGAAAAGAACTAAAGGTTTAACATTTATAAATTGGAAAGTTAAGTGTCTGCACTTCAGAATTTGAGATAAAAGAAAACTTTTATAGCTCTTAATCTTTGTCTCATGGCTAAAATAGAAAAAGTTTTTTGTAATGCCTAAATGTGTTGAACTGGAAATGTCTAGAACAGGTGAATAAGAGTATGTAATTATTTTTTAAACAATCATTCTAAAAGAAATAAGGGCAGTAGTAAATAAGATCACAAATGTAAAGAACTAAATATTGTGACAGAGCAATGGCTGATTGCACTGAGAAACTGTGAACTCCTCCAAAGAAGCAGGAAAATTCACATGTCATGAAGTGCTTCAAGCTAACTCTGTTCATAGGGTCAAATCTATAGGGGGAGTCCTCACCAAGTAGCTGAGGGTACTGGCCTCTAATCAAGGTGTATCCTTAATGTCAAAAGTGAAGACTATTCCTTGTAGGTCTTGATCTGAAGTAGATCTTGTAGTTTATGCCTAGTAACTGGGGGTACCTGCCTCTGATCAAGGTGTACACCTAATGTCAACATCATAAATGCCACAGGTCTACTCACTTAGTTCAGGTTCAGAAAAATTGAAAAATGAAATTCAAACTGCTGTAACCCTTTGAAAATCAAAAGTCAATGAGTGAAAATTATTTTTCTCAATACATATTCAAGTTGCCTTTCTTGAAATTCCATGTTTAATCACAAAAGGGTATTATTTCTGACTTATCGATTAATACCATGTGCCTTAGATTCATTGGTATAAATGGAGTCTAAAACTCTTTTTCTGGGGTCAGGTGTTTTACTCTAGATTTATCACTGTTAAACCTGATTTTTTGTCAAAATTGTATGTTGCTGATTCTTATACTTTGACAGTTGTTTATAATCATGCTCTTTTCTGAACCTATGCTTATGCTGTTGTCAAGTGACCCTCCTACCTTTGAATTATCTGTCCATATTTCTTCTCAAAGGGGGAGCAATTATTTAGGGGGAGAACCAGTTCAGGGAGAGTCATATCTTCAGGGGGAGTTTACTACTCTAGAGGAATTTGCATGCATAATGCACTTTGCACTCTTGTTTATATTATTTTTTCTCTTTTTGATTATGTCAAAGGGGGAGAAAATTTTGTGTGTGACTCACTGTCACAGTGTTTTGCCATCATCAAAAAGGGGGAGAATGTTGTGCCCCTTAGGCACAAGCATGTGCTATGTTGATTTGATGATAGCAATGCTGTCTTGTTTTGATGATTGCAACACAGTGAGTGCATTATGATATTATGTGTTCTTTATGATGATGGTATGTTGATTTGAATGCTTGAGTGTGTTATATCTGATTTAGTCTGTGGAGATTGCATGAGTGTGACATGTTTGATATCCTTGATGGGTAGACTCCCTCAGACTATCCATCTTATTTAGTGTCTCATGCAGCGTCAACGCTGTGAGTGTGTCTCAAGTCTACAGCGTCAACGCTGTGAGTGTGTACACATCATTCTCAAGTCTGCAGCGTCAACTCTATAAGTCTGTACAGAGCTGCTTTGCATTGGACTTAAAGTCCATACATTGACAAGCCTGTACAATGGCTGCAGCATGCTCGCATAAGTCTATACATTGCATTGATGTGTTTCTGTGCACATTGCATTTTCCTGTTTGCATTAGTGCATTCATCACTTCTATCAGCATAGTCTGGACTGAAGTGGGTCGACACCCCTTCTTGATGGGTCGACCCCCCGAGAGAGCATGTCTATACACTGTGTCCAGAACATCTTCAACTATGTACATTGCATTCATTCATGCTTTGGAGTCTGCACATTCATGTGCACAGTTCATGGACCAAGTCTAGACATTGTTGCATTGCTTTCACTGCATTGCATTGGCTAAAGTGTGTACAGAGTTGCTTGCATCATTCATAACGTCCATGCATTCACTGAAGCTTGCTTAGTTGAAGTGTGTGCATTGCACTGCATGACTTGAAGTCTGTACATCGCATGTGTGCTTCATGCTAAGTCTATACAGGCTAAGTCTGTCGGTCTTGTGACTTATGCATTCATCAAGTCTATACGCTGGAAGACGAAGTCTATACAGCGTCTCACGTTACAGCCAACAAGTCTGTACAGTGAGCGTTTCATTGGTGAAGTCTGTACACTCACCAGTTGAACTTCATAAGTCCATACATTGCACTGTGCACTTGTGCATCACATTAATGTCTATACATTGTGCATCGTCTCAATTTGGGTCTCATGCCAAGTCTGTACATCACTATAGCTGCATCGTCTTGGTCATCGTCTCACTCGAGTAAGTCTGTACATCGTTGGCCAAGTCTGAACAGTGCATCCTGCGTCTTATTTAGCGTCTCTATTTGTGTCTTACTGTTGAAGTATGTACATCGTTTCACTGTTAAAGTCTGTACAGACTTCAGCGTCTCATGCAGCGTCTCTGTTGAAGTCAAAGTATGTACAACCCTTTCGCTTGGCAAGTCTATACATCGTGTTTGGACTAAGTCTGTACAGCCATTTACATAGTGAAGTCTATACATTCGTTTGCATTGCATGAAGTCCATACAGTGGGTAAAGTCTGTACACTGTCCATGTTTCATACAGCGTCAACTCAGTGTTTCATGTAGCGTCAACTCTGTAAGTGTGTACATTGCTTGGCTAAGTCTGTACACTACAGCTCACATCTCTGTGAAGTCTATACATTGCTGATCGAGCGTAAGTCCATACATTCCAACCTTTTCCTACGTTCGTTGCTTTAGCTTCACTCCAAGTCTATACATTGGACTGCCAGTCTTTACCTACGTTCAAAGCCTCAAGTCTATATAGTGGTAAAGTCTGCACATTGTGCTTTGAAGCTCAAAGTCTATACATTGGCTTCACATCTTCAAGTCTATACACTGGCTTATTCTTCAAGTATATACAGCCTGTCTTGACGATCTAAGTCTATACATCGTTCCTCAAAGGCTAAGAGTATACATTGTCTATATTGCATTACATGCTTTATATCAAAGTCTGTACAGCATGCCTTGTTGTTCACAGCCTTCAAAGTCACATTGTGTTGCGTCAACGCATTGCATTGGCATGTAGTGAAGCGTCAACGCATTGCATTGTGCATGCCCTGGCAAAGTCTATACATCGCTTGCATCGATAAGTCTATACATTGACGCTTGTATTATGAAGTCTACACATTGGGGCAAAGTGTATACATACACATTGGGGCAAAGTGTATACAATGCTGATTGCATTGTAAAGTCCATACATTGAAGTCTATGCGTTGGCCTTGAACTAAAGTCTATACAGAGTTCTATAATTAAACTGATAACGATACTCTGTCTGACAGGGAATCTTCGTGGAGGCTAAAGAAGGGCACGTGATCCGAGGATAAGGAGAGTACCCAGATGAGGACACGTGTACTGACAGCCTGCTGGATGCTGCCACGTGGTCCGAATTCTTAGGGCGGAAACTGTGGAAGCCACACGCACCCTGGATGCTGCTGTTGCCGCTATATATACAAGCCTTCGTCCACAGATGAAGGATGATCGGAGGAGACATATCGAAGCCTGTGAGTTGAACCAGAAGAGCAGAAGCAAAGAGCCCTTCGATCCAGCAGAAGAGAAGAAGAAAAGAGTGAAGAAAAGAAAGAGAGACTGAGAGCAGAGAAGAAAGAAGTAAAAGAGAAAAAGAGAGTGAGATCGTAAGAAGAAGAGTGTGAGAGAGGTTGTCTGAAGATCAGTCTTCACTGGACCGTGGATCAAATCCAGGCCAGTCAGCTCTTTGAGAGCCATATTGTGCTTTATGTTTATAGCTTTCCGATTGCTGTTCATTCTATCTTTTATTTCCTTTTTATACTTTCCTTCAAGCTGTTAGTCAGCGGGTTTTGCAGAGGTGCTGCCTCTGGACGGCTAAGCTGTATTGCCCAGCGGTTTGCAGTGGTGGTTTCCACTGGACAGCAAGCTGTGTTGCTCAGCGGGCGAGGAGGATTCATCGGACGGCAAGCTGTGTTGCCCAGCTGATGTATGGCAAGCTGTGATGCCCAACTGTTCAAGCTGTGAGTCAGCAGGAAGCCACACTCGGGTTGAGTGTGGGGTGGATGTAGGTCTGCTGGACCGAACCACCTAAAAACCCCTTGTGCAGTGGCTTGATGTTTCTATCTGTTTGCTTCCGCTAGATGATTGCATAGGGGTGCTCCATGTGTTTGATCATAGGTTCAGTAGATGAGTGTCTAATTTGTCTTGATTAGCATTCCAGTTATCAAGTGAGTGAAATCTTAGTTTGATTGCACACTGAGTGTTTGTTTATTTCTGCCATCGCTTATTAGACTTCAAGTTTGTCTAGTTAAGCGAACTGTGCCCATTATATGCTTGAGTGTGATATTGAGATTCCATACTTTTCTGCTTAGTGGCTTATAAGAGAATTCAATTAGATCTTCAGATTGTCTAAATCTGTCTTGTGAGCATAAGTTTTTATTTGGGTGAAATTTTTAAAGGGTTATATTCATTCACCCCCCCCCCCTCTGAATACATAGCACCGAACCCAACATAGAGCCCTTGAACACAATCAGTGCTCGATCACATCTTCAAGTATAAATCAAGCTACTTCCACGTTTCAAGCAATAAAATATGGCCAGTAATATAACAAGTTCAATAAGTTTCAATGAATGAACGCTTCAACTTAAGAATGTGAGGGACCAAGAATGACTTAAAACAAGGTTATGCTTATGGAAATAATTTGACAGCATAACAGTACATTCCATATCTTTCATAATTTAAAATTAAGTATCTTGAACAATATGACAAGTCATAGACCATCAATAATCCATCTATGAACTTTGAAATATCAACCCTTAGGTCAAACCTTGGGTTAAAGTACTCAGGAATTGTGATGGTCAATTAATGGGCCATTACATGAACGTGACGGTTTAGTATTGGACCTTTGGAATGGGTTGAATCCAGAAAGAATAGATTGGACTTAGTATATGTGACGGTTGTATACTGGACCGTTAGATGGGCCTGACAGTCGAGTAATAGGCCGTTACATAGTAAAAATCAGAAAACATCGATAGTGCTTTCTAAACAATTGGCTTTAATGGTACAACCAACTCGGCGTCCTAGTGGGAATCCCAGGCTCACAGAGAATTACGGAGGCCTTGAAACCAGATTTCCTAGTCCATTGGAAGGAATATCCAATAGAGAGGTCCTCAAGTCCAAGAATATGTTCCTATGTGCAAAGTGTGAACTAATGGTCATATACCGGAATATATGCCATGTACTTAGAGAAATTGACTCTATAGATGGAAGATAATGTGTAACGATGTTAAACCATGATAAAACTCCATCAATACATTAGTTAAAATCATGTTTCTTAATACAAAACTATAGAGTTTTAACAAATGAAATTAACATGTACTTAAAATAACTCAAAGTGCTTTAGACATGCATGAATCAATTTATAAACTCAAAGTTCATGAAGATAGGTCAAAACTTAGATATCTAGGCTTATTTATAAGCTACTTTGAATGTTTTCAATTCTGTCCCGAATAGACAAAACACAGCACTCTGGCGGTCTAAGACAGGCGCGTCATATGGCTGTGACGATTTATCGTGGAGCCGTCAGAGTCTTGTAACGCTCCGATCTTGGTCCGTCAGAGATTACAAAGAATATTAAGTACAATAGGCGGTGTGACGGCTTATCGTAAGGCCGTCAGGGTCATGTGACGGTCTAGCTATAATCCGTCAGAGCACTGCTGACAGTAAGTAAAAGATCTGTGGTTTAAAACTTTTCATGCAAGAAGAATCAAAACAACTACTCTAGTCATGACAGAACGAAGAATAGGCCATCTAGATGCATAGGTTTGCAGTGAATGAACAAGAGAATAACTTTTATCTTTAATTTAGGCTAAGGACATGCATGTATGCATAGACCTACTAAAATATGAAATTCAAGGTCTATAGTGCATGGAATCAAGTAAAACCGGAGGACTTTTATCCCTAACATGATATTCTTGCCGTTCATGAGATAACCTACCTCTTTACTGGGCTTTCAGCTTCCAATTTGGGACTGTAAGACACGCCCTAGTTCTTTCCTTCCAGTGAGTTTTCAGCAACTCCACGTCGCTCTAATTCCTCAATCTCTTGACCTAATGACGTGAAATTTTGAGGGTAAGAAGGTGAAACTAAGGGGAACAGAAAGTTCTAAAGACACTTAGGCTAATTATCTCGATTTGGTGTTCTAATCTCCTGATCTTCAGTAGACTTTCGCTCAGGTTCCTGGGTTGCTATGGTCGAACCAGTAACTTTGGAAGCTTCAAACTCCTTGTGTAGTTGAAATCCTAGCACGAAATTTTGAGGAAGATTAGTCCTATGTATAAGGAATAAAAAGTTCTAAAGAACTTATCCAAAATACTATCTCCTTACCTTAGTTCCACGTGAGCCAATGTAGGGGTCGCGCAGGTCAAAACTAGGGTCTATTTATAGGTTCTAGCTAGGATTTTATGGATTAGGTCGATTCTAGAGTCCTTGTTAAAGCTTAGATCAACTTCAGAGAGTCCTTAACACGTTTACTAGTCCTCCCATCTCGATCCCTAAGAGATAGACTAGCAAAAATCCAATCTTTTTGCTCTTTCTTCCATTCACGGAACTGACAGAGCGTGACGGTCGACTCGTGGTGCGTTACATTCCTGTGGCGGTCGCACGATAGACCGCTACAGCTACTGTGCGTACAATTTAACTTAATTCAAACTCTTTTATTTGTTTTGTCCACATAATTATCTATAAAAGGATATTTATCCTTAAAATTCGTGAATAGGCTAAATAACCTTCTAGAATATGGGCCAAACTTAATAGGCTTGATCCTTAAACCTTTTGGGTTTTATTTATCAAAGCTTGATTAATTATTCAACATACTTGGGCCTTATGATCAATTTAAGCTTTATAATTTCTAATAAATTCCAAAAAATTCTTAAAATAAATCAGAAATTATTTATATAAATTTTGGGACACTACACTTCTGGCTGCAAGTGTCGACTCCATGAGTCGACACTTACAGGCCGGAGGTCTATTTTTGATGAAAATAGAACCTCTCGTGAAAAGTGTCGACCCTATGAGTCGACACTTTCACCTGGGTCCTGTTTTTATATAACGGGACAGAACGTGATGAGAAAAGTGTGGACTCCATGAGTCGACACTTTCTCTGGTTCGTCTGGATCATGATTTCCGGATTGCTTTCGAAATGCCCATTTTGTAACCCGATTTGCCTTGGCATTTTACCCAAGTAGCCTTAGGGTTTATCCTATCTATTGGGTGTTAATTTGGAGGGTTTTTGCATGGGCATTCATGTCTTTTGTAGTTGGTTTTCCTTCTTACATAAGTAGTCGTGAGTTTCCCACGATGGAAATAATCTATGCGCTAACATTGCTTCATTCGTTGCAGGAAGGAAGAGGAGGGCGCCGCCCCACCTGGAGGAGAAAGAAGAAGAAGAGGAGGACGCCAGAACATGCCATTCTCTACCAATCTGAAGCAGTTGGGAGCGAGGTCATCTAATCATTCTCTCTAGGGCACCTTCTACGAGCATTGAGCGGCTTCCACTCCCCGGATAGATCGTTCGGCGCATCCCATCACTCCTTTGGATGGTTTTCACTGCAGATTTGAAGGGGATCCTTCTTCTCTCATCTCTATTTGTCTATTTCAGCATAGATAGTCATTTGGGCAATTATTGTATATCCTTTCGTTTATTAAACTGAGAATATGTTGTGTGTGGGCGGAGTTGTATCTCCGCGTGTGTGATTTTATTGTGGGGAAAGTTTCACCATGTTTAGTTGTGTGAGGACGGAGCTGTGACTCCGTGTGGTTGTTGTGTCCGGGGTACGTTCCCCGAACATGTGTGTGTATGTGTGCTGCTGTGGTAGTGTGTTGAGGCAAGGCCTCGTGCCGTCGTACGTGTATTGCTGCGGAAGCAGCGTGTGTGTGGTTGGGGTTCGTCCCCATTTTGCTACGTTCGTAGCGTGGTAGTGAAGCCTCACCGAGTTTGGTGAGGGGTGGACGTAAGGAGCCCGTCGTGGTCCTGAACCACCTAAAAATCTCCGTGTCTTGCGTGATTGCCTGTGTGATCGTCCATTTCTTCTATCTCCCTTCACATGTCAACTTGTAGATTTTTATTCACGACACCTCCACACATTGTTACCTCCATTATCCGTGTTAAGCATATATTTATTTGTGTTGATCTTGATTTGTTTGATTAGTTGCATTGTTAATTCGTGTGAGATCTTGATTTTTTAAGGTTACAAACTAAAATAAAAAATTCTCTCTCTAGATTCTAGTGTGAGAAACTCTACACATTCCCGCTCATCGCCTTCTTCGTTCTCCTCGGCGACCCCCCTTGCCGCTCATGGCAGGTGTGGCGGGGGAGGTTACAGTCCCTCCAGAAAGCAACGTCGCCGGTTGTCCTGCTGCGGCGGTGGCAGCTCAACGGAGAACATATGCTCAAACCTTGATGGAATCACAATTCCGGCCACGTATTTGGTTCCAGGTGAAGGGCCCTTCCTTCACAGATCAAGGAGAGCCGGCGATTTTCTTCTCCCAAGAAGAGATCCAAGCCTCATACTCGCATCTTCAGAATGATGTTATAGCCAAGTGCTCCTATGGTCACCCATCGATCCCGGAGATTAAAGCCTGTCTGTCGCAGCGCCTTCAGCTAAGCTCTGATCTCGTTATCAGTCAGATGAATGCCAGGCATCTCTTGATTTGTTTGGGTGGTGAAGCTGATTTTATTAAAGTCCTTCTTCAAAGAAACCTATATATCAAAGGTTTCTATTCAGATTCTTTAGATGGTCGCACGACTTTGATTTTGAATCAGATCCTCCGACTACTCCTGTGTGGATAGGCTTCCCTTCACTTCCAGTAAATTTTTATCACGAGGACATGTTTCGTTCAATAGCTGGGAATGTTGGATCAGTTCTGCGAATTCATGATGCTACTTCAGCTTTGATAGAAACATCAGAGGCCTTAGTCTGTGTTGAACTTGATCTCTCTGTGCAGAGAAAGGATCGGCTCTGGATTAGTATGGAAAGAAATGGCTTCTGGCAGCGAATTAATTATCATAGAGTGCCGCACTTATGCACTTTCTGTCATATGATCGGGCACTTGGAAGCTGGTTGCAAAAAGAAATTAAGCAAGAAGTTGGTGTGAACTCAAACTCCAATTAATGCTGCTGCAAGAGTGAATCAGCAAACTATTCGACATGAGTTCAGACCTAAATCTCTTGGTCCAAATATAGTAGCTCATGACACAAATAGATTTTCAGCTTTGAGTCATACATCTGATATGTCTGATCCAGAAAACCTTATGGTACAAGATAAACTAGTTGCTGGAAATAATGATTGCTTTGGAGATATAAAGTGCGACTAGTCTATAACTCATATTTCAGAGCCGGATTTAAGCTGTTATGGCCCCCCCTCAGCTATTTGTATAAATGGCACCAATAAAGCTACTACTATATCTCTTTCTCGAATAGAAGAGACTATAGAGGTGTCTGAGCTTCCTTCAATCCAGAAAGACAATGAAGCCATCCACAATGGAAATTCTATTATTGCTCGAGACCCACAATGCTCTTATGCCAATGATAAAACATATACAAGCTCAGAAGCAGTTTCAATAATATCAGCCTTGGAAAATTCCAGGATGCAATGTCAAGCTAATGTAAGAAATAATCATCCTCATGATTTTAGACCGAATGAGGTTTTTGTCCTTCCTGGTGTGCTTTTCAGTGATGCTCGCCTTACTAGAGCTAAAGCCAAGGTTCTGGCTGCTAATACATCTCTTCTTGATCATGATTAACTCAGCACTGATATGGAATGTTCGAGGTATAGGCAATAAAGCCACTATAAGAAGCCTGGCTCAACACATAAAAGCTCATGACATTAGTATTGCTGCTATTTCAGAGCCTAGAGTAGATTTTAGTCGTGCTCAGAGAGTGGCTCACCGCATTAATCTTCATTCTTTTATTGGTAATAATGGAGACTCCTCCAAAATTTGGTTATTCCAGAAGTCTAGTTTATGTCTAGACATTATAGAAAGTCACCGCCAATACTTGACAGTTGCCATTACAGAAAATAACTCTGCCACTTTGTTTTTTACTGTTATATATGCTGGTTGCAATGTGAGTAGTCGTAGAGAAATGTTTAGCTCTTTAATGGAATTTAACCAAGGTGTTTCAATCCCTTGGATCATTGGAGGAGACTTCAACTGCATTATTTCTCCTGAAGAGAAGATAGGTGGTTCTTTATCTTCTGTGACAGCTATGACAGATTTCCAAGGCTTTTTGTCAGCTACTGGAATGGTTGATGCTGGCTACTCTGGTTCTTTCTTTAATTGGACCAATAATCAGACTGGGCTTTCTCACATTAGAGCTCGGTTGGACAGAGTTTTATATAATCCTCAATGGCTTCAAGTAGGTCATAATATGTCAGTCAGACATTTAATCAGAGGGCCTTCTGATCATGCTCCTTTATTATTGCACATAAATTCTATTATACCCCCCCTGGGAGATTCATATACCAGCATATGTGGCACACCCATGAGGGCTTCTTGGATTTTGTTAAAACACAGTGGTCTAATTTCAAGCAAATGGAATGTCATCCTTTTCAGGCTCTTCAATGAAATTTAAAAAAGTTGAAGGCATCACTTAGGACATGGAATAAAGAGATCTTTGGCAATATAAATCAGGCTAAAGAGAATGATGAGTTTCAGGTTGAGCAGGCACAGTCCTCTTATGATGTTAACCCTTCTATAGAGAATAGAATTCTTCTTCAAAAAGCCAATGCTGAGCTTCGTCTTATTCTCTTTAGGGAAGATATTTTTTGGTTCCAAAAGTCTCGGGTACAATGGATGTCTTGTGGTGATCGGAACACTAATTTTTTTCATCAATACACCAAGGTCAAAAGGAAAAGGAACTATGTCCACAAACTTAAAATAAATGATCAATGGGTGGAAGACCAGAATCTTATATCAGAAGGTGCGGTTGATTTTTTTAAATCCATTCTTACAACTGAAGAACATAGCATTGATGAAGACCTCCTCACAGTTATTCCTGAACTGATCAATGAAGATCAAAACAGCACACTGTGCTTCATTCCCCAAGCTGAAGAAATTAAAACAACAGTCTTCTCACTACCTGGCAACAGCTCTCCTGGGCCGGATGGCTTTACTGGAGGTTTTTTCACTCATTGTTGACCTATAAGCCTTTGCAATTTCACATATAAGATTATTGCCAAAATCATTTATGATCGGTTGCGGCCCATTTTG
Source organism: Amorphophallus konjac (assembly GCA_022559845.1). Lineage (NCBI taxonomy): Eukaryota > Viridiplantae > Streptophyta > Magnoliopsida > Alismatales > Araceae > Amorphophallus > Amorphophallus konjac. The sequence goes on from CM040118.1 coordinate 286,015,175, forward strand.
CCTTGTATTATTTCAAATGAACAAAGTGGATTCATTAGTGGAAGGCAAATATCTGATAGTTTTTTATTGGCCAAGGAAATGTTCATGGAAATTGATAGACCTGTTAGGGGTCACAATATGATTCTTAAACTTGACATTGCTAAAGCTTACGACCATATAGAGTGGGATTTCCTCTTCATGGTATTGAAAAGATTTGGATTTTCGAACAGATTTATATCTCTTATTGCCCAAATGCTGGTGAATTGCTGGTTTTCTATATCACTAAATGAACATATTCATGGTTTTTTTAAATCCTCAAGAGGGGTAAGACAGGGAGATCCTTTAGCCCCTGCCTTGTTTATCCTAGCAGAAGAAGTGATGAGTAGGGGTCTGCATCATCTATTCTCCTCTGGACAGTGTCAATTCTTCCACCTTCCTCGGGGTGTACAGTCCATTTCACACATTCTATATGATGATGATACTATAATTTTTATAAATGGTGGTGCTACTTCGATTAAACATCTTTTGCTATTTTTGGGAAGGTATGAATTGTCATCAGGACAACGAATCAATGCTCAAAAAAGTTGCTTTATGGTGGCTAAACAAATGGCCCGATGTTCTATTGATAGAATTTTCTAATTATCTGGATATCAACATAAAACTGGCTGCATCAAATATCTGGGGATCCCTCTTTTCAAAGGAAGAGTTAAAGTCCCTCATTTTAAATACTTGTTGGATAAAATCAATGCAAAGCTAGCTGGTTGGTAGAGTAAATTACTCTCTCAGGCAAGGTGACTAATCCTCATTCGGTCTATTCTTTTATCTATCCCTATGTACACAGCTAATGCAACTTCTATTCCCTATACAATACTCAAACAAATTGGGAGAATTTTCTCCAACTTTTTCTAGTAGGGTTTTGAAACTGCTCATAGGAAGCATTGGGTATCCTGGGATAAAATATGCTGCCCCAGTTCAGATGGTGGCCTTGGCATCAGAAGTCTTTCAGATTCACAGCTCTGTTTATATGTTAAACAATTATGGTTGTCTATACACAGTGACTCTCTCTGGGCTAAGTTTGTTCGAAGCAAATATATTCATGGCAACCATATAACAGATTGTAAAAATCCATTCCCTACTGGAATTAAAGTTACTGATTTTAAAAAAGCTCAAATTATTCTGATGGTAGGTCTTCGGATGATTGTACAAGATGGTGCTTATACTAACTTTCTTAAAGATAACTGGTACAAAGGAAAAACACTGGCTCATATTCTGTCTATCCAGACTCTTCCTCTGATTGAAGATTGTTATGTCCAAATGGCCCTGACAAATCGTCAGCATCTGGTTTGGCAGTACTTGAGAGATCAGCAGTTGCAAAATGAAATTCAGAGTTTTGTTCTCCAAGATGGAAATGATATACATGTATGGTCTTTCACCAATTCAGGCAAGTTCAACATCAAATCCACTTACAACTTTATTAAAGGGCAAGCACATTTGACTGACTTTGGGTTTAAGATCAGTAAACTTTGGAATCAAAAAATTCCCCCGAGGGCATCCTTGTTTTGTTGGAAGCTGTTGAAATATGTTGTCCCTGTTGATAGTCAAGTTCAAACAAGTGGAGTTAACTTAGTTTCCTGCTGTGTCTGTTGTTTCTCCTCTCATGACATTGAGGATGTTGACCATTTATTTGCCAACAGTGACTTGACCAAGCTTCTTTGGAGTTATTTCACACCTCTGCTACCTACTTCATGTCTTGAAATATCTTCTATCAGCTGCAGGCTTAGAGCAGTGATAAATGAGGCAAATACCTATACTCCTAGAGGCTTTATTTCACTTCTTGTGTCTATTATGATTACCTGGGAAATCTGGAAATTCAGGTGTCGTGCAAGGTATGAAAACAAAAGATCAAATGCTATGATGATTTCGGATTGGATTCTTGCAGAGATTATCCAAATTATGAATCAAGTTAAATTCACTCATGGGGTCAGCCTTGACTATTTGAAACTTGCACAAGATTTTGGTATAACTATCGATTGTAGTCGTATTGAATACTTTATTGTTCGGTGGATAGCTCTTGCTTTTAATTTTTCACTCAATGTGGATGGGGCAAGCAAGGGAAATCCTGGTCCTGCAGGAGGCAATGGCTGTTTCAGGAATCCTTATGGTCAGCTCAAACTGGGCTTTTCTTATTACTATGGAATTGGTTCAAATATGGTGGCTGAAGGTCGAGCTCTATTAGATGGCCTTCGACTAGCTCAGTCATATGGCATTCAGATATCTGTTATTTTTATTGATTCGATGGTTCTTATTGAGCTGCTGCAGAGTAAAAGAGAACCTCCGTGGTCCCTTCTCCCTTGGTGGAAAAGTTTGAAACATCATTTCTCTATTTGCAACTGTCCCATCACTCACTCTTACAGAGAAGCTAATCAGTGTGCTGATGCTTTAGCTAATTATGCGGTTTGCATGGGCTGCAACTTGGAGTTTTCATCAATTGGAGAATTGTCATTGATAGCTAAAGGATATGCCATTGCCTATGCCAATGGCATTCCTAATTTTCATAAGAGGCGTGTATAGTTCTTTTCTTTTTTTTCATTGTACTTCAGAGGCTTGTCCTCCCATGCACATGTATACATTTGATATAGCAATAAAATAAAGCATCTAATGGTGGATAGGTGGAGTGAGAACATTCCCTTCCTCTGGAATGGGGGTGCACTCTCCCTTCTTCCATGTTAGATGACTTGGTTTCAAAAAAAAAAGGAGATCGAAAAGCTTGAGAGAACTCTTTTAATCTCACATCTGTTTAGGGTAATTAACGCTATTAGTTTTATTTTCGTTGTAATTAGTTGGAGTTATTTTTAAAATCCGCCATCTCGGCAAGGAGACAATTTAACCCCCTTCTTGTCTGCCATCTCTCTGGGCCAACAATTGGTATTAGAGCCTAGTCTCTGATTTTTATTCTACGGACCTCACGGTCTAGGAGAAAAGATCTATTTATGATGGCTTGCATAAATTTGATTCCCGTCTTTGATGGTTTTGATTACGCTGCATGGCTTGAAAAATTTTGTGTTTGGATTTCTAATACTAATCTGAAGCTTATGAGTCTGATTACTCATGGTCCACATGTTTTGCTCAAAAATGAGCTAAATGGACCGATGAGCATAAAAGAATGAACTCTGATAATGTCTATGTTTTGAATGCTCTTAAAGCTGCTGTATGCATTAAGAATTTTTCGTTTGTTTCTAATTGCAGATCTGCCAAAGAAATCTGGGATGGGCTAAGCGAAGCCCAAAAAGAAAGTCGAAACAGTGAGTGCCTCGCGGCAAGCAACAGTGATAGGCAAAGCAAGAACAGCTCTGAGGTAAACTGTAACTGCGATTCTGATGATGATGATGATGAATTGAGCTATGATGAATTGCTAAATGCTTATGATGAACCCTTTGCTAGATATAAAATAATAAAATCTGAAAATAAAAGATTGAAAAAGAAACATGACAATTCTTCATGTGGAAAATGCACCGAACTTGAAAGATTAGTTGAGTCTCACATGCTCTATGATGAAGAACTCAAGGAAATGATTGCAAACCTTAGATCTGAAAACAAATCCTTGGTGGATAAAATTTCAGAATTTCAACAAATAGAGAAAGATAATGGGAAGTTGAAAATGTTGAACACCGCCATATCTGAAAAACTGCTTCATTTGGAAAAAGGGAAGTCAACTCTGAATGTTGACAAGACTAATAAGCTGAAGGAACTTAGAAAGGAAACAGAGAGCTTTAGGAATTTGAATGATAAATTTTAATCCAATGAAGCCATGAATAAAATGGTTAATGATAATGTGAGTTTTCAAATGAAAGAACCTGAACACACTTCCATGAGTAAAAATTCATTTGAAAAACTCCAAAATGAAAACAGTGCTTTGTTGATTCAAATTTCATCCCTTGAAAGTAAATTGAAAAGTCTTGAAACATTTGAAAAAGGAAAATGTGTGATTGATCATGATTGTGACAAACTGAATATTCTTGAACAGGAGATTGAAAGTCACAAAAGTGTAAATCTTTTGTTGAATGAAAAAGTCAGTTCTTGTGAAAAAGATTGATGATATTGAAATGTATATTGTGTCTTTGCAAAATGAAATCAAGAGTTTGAATGAGCCCTTGTGCTTGTGTGATAAAAAAAATGAGAAATAGAAAAATGTCAGTGATCAATCTTGTATGCATGAAAAACTCTCAACTGTTAAACATAATCATGCATCGAGAAAAAGAAGGAATGTTTCATGTTATTACTACAGAAAAATTGGTCATGACATGTACGATTGTTCTTTGATGGAAGTCCATGATAATGAGGCATTGAAGTCGAGAATGAAATTTGTTGATGATTCTAAACATCATGAAAAACCTATGAAGAAAAACTTCAATGCTCATTGCTATTATTGTGGGTTACATGGTCATGTTTTTGAAAATTACTTTACAAAGAAAAATGATGATAAATGGTATGTCAAAAAGAATTTTTCATGCTATTACTGTGGTGAACATGGACACATGATGAACAATTGTTCTCTAATGAAAAATGATGAAAAAATGGTCCATGAAATTTTTTTTTCTTATTGTTACTATTGTGGTGAGAATGGTCATTCTATGGATGATTGTTCCACAATGAGATTTGATGATGATCAGTTCGCCAGAAGATATAGAAATACATCTTCTCATGGTAGAACTAACCCCTCGGGACCCATGATGGCTTGGGTACCCAAAACTTTCAAATAAGAAATCTATTTGGCAGGGGCGCCTTGAGGATAAGGAAAGCCAATAAAAAAGAACTCTGAAGGCGAGAAATGAAAAATGGTTTGGTTCTGAAAGTCATCATATTCAGGTTCATTTTGGAAAACTCTGAAAAGGGAAAAATTATGTTTGAAGGAAAATGTTTACAATTCTACTTCACTGAACTTGGTATCTTTTGAAATGCTGAGATACTTTGAGTTTGATGAGTATCTATCTTGAATGCTTCTCTTTTCACATCATGTGAATAAATTTAGTCTTTGAATGCTTAATAGTGCATATATGTAATTTTTCATACATACCTTCTCTTACGCTTCGCAAATAAGAATTTGGTTTTGAATGCTTTACACTGTGCATATAGTCTTTCACACTTTTGATCACTTTTTGTAAATAACAACTCACTTGTGCATACACAGTTCACATACTTAGTTACATGCATACATTTACATATCATTGTATACCTCTGTGCTTGAATGCCATGGTTATTCGGTATATAAAATGACGTTAGTGGAAAGGTGAATTACATCCACCTAGAAGCTTTCCTTATGCGTGAGCAGGGTCTTCAGACCTCCACCTCCGCCACGTACCGGTAATCAACTTGCTTAAAAATTTCATTTCAATGCTTGTTTGACTGTAAATAATATACAACCACTTCTTGACTCCTTCTATGACTCATCCCTTGCCAAATGAAATTGCATTGATTTAGACATGTTTGTTACATGGCATATATTAAGGGGGAGATTTTTTATATAACCGTGCATACATTTAAGGGGAGACATTATTGTGAGAAAGCTAATTCATCTTTTGCATTCAATACAACCACCCACACAAAATGCACCTTTTTGAGATAATGATTCAATCTAATAAGGATTATTATTTTCTACTCTACACTTTTGAGGACTATTGATTCTCTACAAAGAAATCACATGTCTCGTGAGGAAAGAGCTATTCACCCCATCAAAAGTCGTATAAGTGGAATGTGGATCCGAGTAGCCGGGAATCTCTCCTGAAATAAAGGAGGAAACTCGCGTCGAAAGGAGAAACTAATCCACATTAAGATAAGTGTGATTTGCCACCGAGTAGCCGGGAAGTGCCCCTGAGACAAAGGGTACAACTCGCGTCGAAAAGTGTCTCATCCACATCATAAAAAGTGACGAAACTGAGTAACCGAGATTTGCCCCTGAAACAAAGGACATGACTCGTGTCAAAAGGCTAGTCACACCATTTATTATAATTAAATAAAAAATAAATTTGGTGTCATACGTAGCTACCAATATTCGAGCATTGTGTATGAAAGTGTATAGATGATAAGTTCTTTTTAGTGTTCTTTAGAAAATCTGATTTTCCATACTGATTTGAACCTCATTGCTCAATCTCCACATACACACTGTGGGTTTGATTGTTTGAATGTCTTTTATGAATCAGTCGTATTTCATGGTTAATGTAGTACTTTATGTATGTAAGCACGACCTTCTTAGTATTGTTCATGCAAATCATGTTCAACAATAAATTACATTATCCTTACACCCGTCCCGAAGGGACTTGCATGAGTCTATATCTTGTTATGCATGCTTGAGTGCTTGATTGTTTGATCTGTCTTGATCATATAATACTTCATTCCATAGTTTGCATCTATATGTTATACTTGTAAATAACAGGTTAAATAACCCATTGTCAGTTGGTTTTCATTCTTGACAATTGGGGGAGAATAATGTGCTTTTGAGCACAATACATTTTGTGCATAGCTTAGCTTAACATTCTACATATAGTTTAGTTAAATCATGCACTTGTGCATATTTAGTCATACACATAGCAAACATTTACAAAAATTGAGCATTTACACTTATTTCACACATTTGCAGATTGCACATCAAATTCCAAATTCCTGCTTGGTTCTTGGTCTCCACACCATCCTTTGATGGGAAATTTATTGTTGGGATCGTACGCCACACATGTTAAAATTTGGTCATGTCTCTAGGCCCCCCCACTTTTTGATAATGTCAAAGGGGGAGAGAGTTTTGGTGGCCACAATATATTGTCATCATCAAAAAGGGGGAGATTGTTGGGTTCTGTGCGCCCCTCCTTGTCTTTAACAATGGTTTTGATGACTCCAATATATTGTGTGCCTTATGTTTAATGGCATCTTGATGATAAACAAGCTAACATGATGATATCTTGATTTGCAGGTCGATATTTTATGGTCCTTCACGAATACAATTCTGATGTTGCCTCATGTGAGATGTGCATGAGACCTTGAAACTAACATGTGAAACATTGTGTTTTGGTAGCTCTGCATTATTGGTGCTTTCTTGCATATCCTATATGAGTTTTTAATGATCTGACATAAATGCTTGACATTGTGAGTTTTATGTTGTGAAGGTTCAGTTTGCTCTAGACTGAACTTGTAATCCACGTGGATATTAATGATGCGATTTTTCATGATATTTCAAATGGCCTTGAATGACTTGTGTTTTCAGGCATTGGACTGCTAAGGCAATTTTTGCCGTCTCCTTGGGATGGGTCGTCCCCATGGGTCGACCCCTGGCTCTTAGAGCCTAATTGTTTGTTTTGATCTGAACTGAAATTGAAATGCCTTATATTTAATCAAGCTGGTTTAATGATTAATGAAGTTTGAATTTTTGGACTGAACTTGCATCTAGTAAGTAGCTTGGTTAAATTCCATTTGGAATGGATTGTTCAATATGCACAGACTTGGATATATTTCCACAGACCTTAGCCTTCATGGGCAACCTTGTGCATTCATCTACATTCTTGAGGACTAAACTTTAAAGGAATTATTCATGTCATATGGATATTAATATTGAGTTGGAATCCATATCTAAATTCAACTTTTGGACTAAATTTTGAAAGCTCTTACTGAACTTGGAAATGTGTGTTGATCACATGAATGGCCATCTTTGAGTTGAATTTGAAATGCCTTACATCTAATCAATTTGGTCTAATGTTTGATTGATTTAATATTTTCACGAATCTGAATCCCAGAAAATGCAGGTTCATATTGTCCACAATGCTTTGCATCCATGGTAAGAGTTTATGTTTAAATATACTTTGACGTGGCAAGATTGGGGTCAATCTATTTCTCATGTATGTGAGTTGATTTGGATCCATGTACAAGAGATACATGTCAATTTTGATGTACCTCACAACATGTTATTCACTTAGCTAAATCAAGTTTTCAAATTGGATTGAAACTAGTTTCTTCAAATGCATAGACTTGTTTTTTATGTGGATTGACATCAAAATATTGCAGGTACATTCATGTTTTAAATCCAATGGCTCCAAGGTAAGATTCTATCTTTGAATTTGATTTATGGTTGCCATGAATGGGTTTGAAGTATTTTTTTCATCAATTGGGTTCACATGTGCCTTCATGCATATCTTTCTTGGTTTAACATGCTCTCCATAAATCTCGATTTAACATGTTTGAATGCTGATTCAAGTTCCTCATTGCATGCCATTTCATTGGCATATCATGGTTTTATTATAGGCGCTTAATCTCGGTTGAAGGCTTTAGGCCTTTCATTTTGATTTAATGTAGTTTTCTCGTCTGTCAGAGAAAGTGTCGACTCAAGGAGTCGACACTTTCTAGCCAGCTTGCTGGCTGAACACTTCTGGCTGCAAGTGTCGACTCCATGAGTCGACACATACAGGCCGGAGGTCTATTTTCGATGAAAATAGAAACTCTCATGAAAAGTATCTACCATATGAGTCGACACTTTCACTCGGGTCCTGTTATTATATAACGGGACAGAACGTGATGAGAAAAGTGTCGACTCCATGAGTTGACACTTTCTCTGGTTCGTCTGGATCATGATTTCTGGATTACTTTTGAAATGCCCATTTTGTAACCCGATGTGCCTTGGCCTTTTACCCCAATAGCCTTAGGGTTTCTCCTATCTATTGGGTGTTGATTTGGAGGGTTTTTGCATGGGCATTCATGTCTTTTGTAGTTGGTTTTCCTTCTTGCATAAGTAGCCGCGTGTTTCCCACGATGGAAACAATCTATGTGCTAACATTGCTTCATTCGTTGCAGCAAGGAAGAGGAGGGCGCCGCCCCACATGGAGGAGGAAGAAGAAGAAGAGGAGGACGCCAAGAACGAGCCATTCTCTGCCGATCTGAAGCAGCTGGGAGCGAGGTCATCTAATCATTCTCCCTAGGGTGCCTTCTACGAGCATTGAGCGGCTTCCACTCTACGGACATGTCATTTGGCACCTCCCATCACTCTTTTGGACGGTTTTCACTACAGATTTGAGGGGGATCCTTCTTCTCTCATCTCTATTTGTCTATTTCAGCATAGATAGTCATTTGGGCATATATTGTATATCCTTTCGTTTATTAAACTGAGAATACATTGTGTGTGGGCAGACTTGTATCTCCGCATGTGTGGTTTTATTGTGGGGAAAGTTTCCCCGTGTTTAGTTGTGTGAGGAAGGAGCTGCGAATCCGTGTGGTTGTCGTGTCTGGGGTACGTTCCCTGAATGTGTGTTTGTGTGTGTGCTGCTGTGGCAGCGAGTTGAGGCAAGGCCTCGTGCCGTCGTGCGTGTATTTCTATGGAAGCAGCGTGTGTGTGGTTGGGGTTTGTCCCCATTTTGCTATGTTCGTAGCGTGATAGTGAAGCCTCATCGGGTTTGGTGAGGGGTGGAGTAGGGAGCCCGTCGTGGTCCCGAACAACCTAAAAATCTCTGTGTCTCATGTGATCATCCATTTCTTCTATCTCCCTTCACAGGTCAACTTGTAGATTTTTATTCATGACACCTCCACACATTGCTACCTCCGTTATCTGTGTTAAGCATAAATTTATCTGTGTTGATCTTGATTTGTTTGATTAGTTGCATTGTTAATTCGAGTGAGATCGGAAAGCTTGAGAGAACTCTTTTAATCTCACATCTGTTTAGGGTAATTAACGATGTTAGTTTTATTTCCGTTGTAATTAGTTGGAGTTGTTTTTAAAATCCGCCATCTCGGCAAGGGGACAATTCAACCCCCCTTCTTGTCCACCATCTCTCTGGGCCAATAATTGGTATTAGAGCCTAGTCTCTAATTTTTATTCTACGGACCTCACGGTCTAGGAGAAAAGATCTATTTATGATGGCTTGCATGAATTTGATTCCCGTCTTTGATGGTTTTGATTACGCTACATGGCTTGGAAAATTTTGTGTTTAGATTTCTAATATTAATCCGAAGCTTATGAGTCTGATTACTCATGGTCCACATGTTTTGCCCTAAAATGAGCTAAAATGGATCGATGAGCATAAAAGAATGAACTCTGATAATGTCTATGTTTTGAATGCTCTTAAAGCTGCTGTATGCATTAAGAAATTTCCGTTTGTTTCTAATTGCAGATCTGCCAATGAAATCTGGGATGGGCTAAGCGAAGCCCAAGAAGAAAGTTGAAACAATGAGTGCCTCGCGGCAAACAACAGTGATAGGCAAAGCAAGAACAGCTCTGAGGTAAACTCTAGCTGCGATTCTGATGATGATGAAGAATTGCTAAATGCTTATGATGAACTCTGTGCTAGATATAAAATTATAAAATCTGAAAATAAAAGATTGAAAAAGAAACATGACAATTCTTCATGTGGAAAATGCACCGAACTTGAAAGATTAGTTGAGTCTCACATGCTCTATGATGAAGAACTCAAGGAAATAATTGTAAACCATAGATCTGAAAACAAATCCTTGGTGGATAAAATTTCAGAATTTCAACAAATAGAGAAAAATAATGGGAAGCTAAAAATGTTGAACACCGCCATATCTGAAAAATTACTTCTTCTGAAAAAAGGGAAAGTAACCCTTAATGCTGACAAGACTAATAAACTGAAGGAACTTAAAAAGGAAATAGAAAACTTTAGGAATTTGAATGATAAATTTGAATCCAATGAAGCCATGAACAAAATGGTTAATGATAATGTGAGTTTTCAAATGAAAGAATTTGAACACACTTCCATGAACAAAAATTTATTTGAGAAACTCCAAAATGAAAACAGTGCTTTGTTGATTCAAATTTTATCGCTTGAAAGAAAATTGAAAAGTCTTAAAAAATTTGAAAAAGGAAAATGTGTGATTGATGATGATTGTGACAAACTGCATATCCTTGAATAAGAGATTGAAAGTCACAAAAGTGTAAATCTTTTGTTGAATGAAAAAATCACTTCTTGTGAAAAAGAGATTGATGATCTTGAAATGTATATTGTGTCTTTGCAAAATGAAATGAAGAGTTTGAATGAGCCCTTGTGCTTGTGTGATAAAGAAAATGAGAAACAGAAAAATGTCAGTGATCAATCTTGTATGCATGAAAAACTCTCAACTGTTAAACATAATCATGCATCGAGAAAAAGAAGGAATGTTTCATGTTATTACTGCGAAAAATTTGGTCATGACATGTATGATTGTTCTTTGATGGAAGTCGATGATAATGAGGCATTGAAGTCGAGAATGAAATTTGTTGATGATTCTAAACATCATGAAAAACCTATGAAGAAAAACTGCAATGCTCATTGCTATTATTGCGGGTTACATGGTCATGTTTTTGAAAATTACTTTACAAAGAAAAAATATGATAAATGGTATGTCAAAAAGAATTTTTCATGCTATTACTGTGGTGAACATGGACACATGAAGAACAATTGTTCTCTAATGAAAAATGATCCATGAAAAGAAAATTTTCTTATTGTTACTATTGTGGTGAGAATTGTCATTCTATGGATGATTGTTCCACAATAAGATTTGATGATGATCTGTTTGCCAGAAGATATAGAAATACATCTCCTCATGGTAGAACTAACCCCTCGGGACCCAAGATGACTTGGGTACCCAAAACTTTCAAATAAGAAATCTATTTTGCAGGGGCGCCTTGAGGACAAGGAAAGTCAATAAATAAAGGACTCTCAAGGCGAGAAATGAAAAATGGTTTGATTCTGAAAGTCATCTTATTCGAGTTCATTTTGAAAAACTCTGAAAAGGTAAAAATTATGTTTGAAGGAAAATGTTTGCAATTCTACTTCACTGAACTTGGTATCTTTTGAAATGCTGAGATCCTTTGAGTTTGATGAGTATCTGTCTTGAATGCTTCTCTTTTCACATCATGTGAATAAATGTAGTCTTTGAATGCTTAACAGTGCACATATGTAATTTTTCATACATACGTTCTCTTACGCTTCGTAACTAAAAATTTGGTTTTGAATGCTTTACACTGTGCATATAGTCTTTCACACTTTTGATCACTTTTTGCAAATAACAACTCACTTGTGCATACACAGTTCACATACTTAGTTACATGCATACATTTACATATCATTGTATACCGCCGTGCTTGAATGCCATGGTTATTCGGTATATAAAATGATGTTAGTGGAAAGGTGGATTACATCCACCTGGAAGCTTTCCTTATGTGTGAGCAGGGTCTTCGGACCTCCACCTCCGCCACGTACCGGTAATCAACTTGCTTGAAAATTTCATTTCAGTGCTTGTTTGACTGTAAATAATGTACAACCACTTCTTGACTCCTTCTATGACTCATCCCTTGCCAAATGAAATTATATTGATTTAAACATGTTTGTTACATAGCATATATTAAGGGGGAGGTTTTTTATATAACCGTGCATACATTTAGGGGGAGACATTACTGTGAGAAAGCTAATTCATCTTTTACATTCAATACAACCACCAACACAAAATACACCTTTTTGAGATAATGATTCAATCTAATAATGATTACTATTTTCTACTCTACACTTTTGAAGACTATTGATTCTCTACATAGAAATCACATGTCTCGTGAGGAAAGAGCTGTTCACCCCATCAAAAGTTGTATAAGTGGAACGTGGATCCGAGTAGCCGGGAATCCCCGCTAAAATAAAGGAGAAAACTCGCGTCGAAAGGAGAAACTAATCCACATTAAGATAAGCGTGATTTGCCACCGAGTAGCCGGGAAGTGCCCCTGAGACAAAGGGTACAACTCACGTCGAAAAGTGTCTCTTCTACATCATAAAAAGTGACGAAACTGAGTAATCGGGAATTACCCCTGAAACCAAGGGCATGACTCGTGTCAAAAGGCTAGTCACACCATTTATTATAATTAAATAAAAAATAAATTTGGGGTCATACGTAGCTACCAATATTCGAGCATTGTGTATGAAAGTGTATGAATGATAAGTTCTTTTTAGTGTTCTTTAGAAAATCTGATTCTCCATATTGATTTGAACCACATTGCTCAATCTTCACATACGCACTTTGGGTTTGATTGTTTGCATGTCCTTTATGAATCAGTCGTCCTTCATGATTAATGTAGTACTTTATTTATGTAAGAACGACCTTCTTAGTATTGTTCATGCACATCATGTTCAACAATTAATTACATTATCCTTACACCCGTCCCAAAGAGACTTGCATGAGTCTATATCTTGTTATGCATGCTTGAGTGCTTGATTGCTTGATCCGTCTTGATCAAATACTACTTCATTCCATAGTTTGCATCTATAGGTTATACTTGTAAATACCAGGTTAAATAATCCATTGTCAGTTGGTTTCTATTCTTGACAATTGGGGGAGAATAATGTGCTTTTGAGCACAATACATTTTGTGCATAGCTTAGCTTAACATTCTGCATAAAGTTTAGTTAAATCATACACTTGTGCATATTTAGTCATACACATAGCAAAAATTTACAAAAATTGAGCATTTGCACTTATTTCACACATTAGCAAATTGCACATCAAATTCCAAATTCCTGCTTGGTTCTTGGTCTCCACACCATCCTTTGATGGGAAATTTATTGTTGGGATCGTACGCCACACATGTTAAAATTTGGTCATGTCTCTAGGCCCCCCCACTTTTTGATAATGTCAAAGGGGGAGAGAGTTTTGGTGGCCACAATATATTGTCATCATCAAAAAGGGGGAGATTGTTGGGTTCTGTGCGCCCCTCCTTGTCTTTGACAATGGTTTTGATGACTCCAATATATTGTGTGCCTTATGTTTAATGGCATCTTGATGATAAACAAGCTAACATGATGATATCTTGATTTGCATGTCGATATTTTATGGTCCTTCACGAATACAATTCTGATGTTGCCTCATGTGAGCTGTGCATGAGACCTTGAAACTAACATGTGAAACATTGTGTTTTGGTAGCTCTGCATTATTGGTGCTTTCTTGCATATCCTATATGAGTTTTTAATGATCTGACATAAATGCTTGACATTGTGAGTTTTATGTTGTGAAGGTTCAGTTTGCTCTGGACTGAACTTGTAATCCACGTGGATATTAATGATAGGATTTTTCATGATATTTCAAATGGCCTTGAATGACTTGTGTTTTCAGGCATTGGACTGCTAAGGTAGTTTTTGCCGTCTCCTTGGGATGGGTCGTCCCCATGGGTCGACCCCTGGCTCTTAGAGCCTAATTGTTTGTTTTGATCTGAACTGAAATTGAAATGCCTTATATTTAATCAAGCTGGTTTAATGATTAATGAAGTTTGAATTTCTGGACTAAACTTGCATCTAATAAGTAGCTTGGTTAAATTCCATTTGGAATGGATTGTTCAATATGCACAAACTTGGATATATTTCCACAGACCTTAGCCTTCATGGGCATAACCTTGTGCATTCATCTACATTCTTGAGGACTGAACTTTAAAGGAATTATTCATGTCATATGGATATTAATATTGAGTTGGAATCCATATCTGAATTCAACTTTTGGACTAAATTTTGAAAGCTCTGACTGAACTTGGAAATGTGTGTTGATCACATGAATGGCCATCTTTGAGTTGAATTTGAAATGCCTTACATCTAATCAATTTGGTCTAATGTTTGATTGATTTAATATTTTCATGAATCTGAATCCCAGAAAATGCAGGTTCATATTGTCCACAATGCTTTGGATCCAAGGTAAGAGTTTATGTTTAAATATACTTTGATGTGGCAAGATTGGGGTCAATCTATTTCTCATGTATGTGAGTTGATTTGGATCCATGTACAAGAGATACATGTCAATTTCGATGTACCTCACAACATGTTATTCACTCAGCTAAATCAAGTTTTCAAATTGGATTGAAACTGGTTTCTTCAAATGCATAGACTTATTTTTTATGTGGATTGACATCAAAATATTGTAGGTACATTCAGGTTTTAAATCCAATGGCTCCAAGGTAAGATTCTATCTTTGAATTTGATTTATGGTTGCCATGAATGGGTTTGAAGTATTTTTTTCATCAATTGGGTTCACATGTGCCTTCATGCATATCTTTCTTGGTTTAACATGCTCTCCATAAATCTCAATTTAACATGTTTGAATGCTGATTCAAGTTCCTCATTGCATGCCATTTCATTGGCATATCATGGTTTTATTATAGGCGCTTAATCTCGGTTGAAGGCTTTAGGCCTTTCATTTTGATTTAATGTAGTTTTCTCGTATGTCAGAGAAAGTGTCGACTCAAGGAGTTGACACTTTCTAGCCAGCTTGCTGGCTGAACACTTATGGCTGCAAGTGTCGACTCCATGAGTCGACACTTACAGGCCGGAGTTCTGTTTTTGATGAAAATAGAACCTCTCGTTAAAAGTGTCGACCCTATGAGTCGACACTTTCACCCGGGTCCTATTTTTATATAACGGGACAGAACATGATGAGAAAAGAGTCGACTCCATGAGTCAACACTTTCTCTGGTTCGTCCGGATCGTGATTTCCGGATTGCTTTCGAAATGCCCATTTTGTAACCCGATTTGCCTTGGCCTTTTACCCCAAAAGCCTTAGGGTTTCTCCTATCTATTGGGTGTTGATTTGGAGGGTTTTTGCATGGGCATTCATGTCTTTTGTAGTTGGTTTTCCTACTTGCATAAGTAGACGCGGGTTTCCAACGATGGAAACAATCTATGCGCTAACATTGCTTCATTCGTTGCAGGAAGGAAGAGGAGGGCGCCGCCCCACCTAGAGGAGGAAGAAGAAGAAGAGGAGGACGCCAAGAACGAGCCATTCTCTGCCGATCCGAAGTAGCTGGGTGCGAGGTCATCTAATCATTCTCTCTAGGGCGCCTTCTACGAGCATTGAGCGGCTTCCACTCCGCGGACAGATCGTTCGGCGCATCCCATCACTCCTTTGGATGGTTTTCACTACAGATTTGAGGGGGATCCTTCTTCTCTCATCTCTATTTGTCTATTTCAGCATAGATATTCATTTGGGTAATTATTGTATATCCTTTCATTTATTAAACTGAGAATACGTTGTGTGTAGGCGGAGTTGTATCTCCGCATGTGTGGTTTTATTGTGGGGAAAATTACCCCATGTTTAGTTGTGTGAGGACGGATCTGCAACTCCGTGTGGTTTTCGTGTCTGGGCTACGTTCCCCGAACGCATGTGTGTGTGTGCTGTTGTGGCAGCGTGTTGAGGCAAGGCCTCGTGCCGTCGTGCGTGTATTGCTGCGGAAGCAGCGCATGTGTGGTTGGGGTTCATCCCCATTTTGCTACGTTCGTAGCGTGGTAGTGAAGCCTCACCGGGTTTGGTGAGGGGTGGACGTAGGGAGCCCGTCGTGGTCCCGAACCAGCTAAAAATCTATGTGTCTCGTGTGATTGCCTGTGATATCATCCATTTCTTCTATCTCCCTTCACAGGTCAACTTGTAGATTTTTACTGCCTCCATTATCCGTGTTAAGCATAAATTTATCTATGTTGATCTTTATTTGTTTGATTAGTTGCATTATTAATTCGAGTGAGATCGGAAAGCTTGAGAGAACTCTTTTAATCTCACATATGTTTAGGGTAATTAACGCTATTAGTTTTATTTCCGTTGTAATTAGTTGGAGTTATTTTTAAAATCCGCCATCTCGGCAAGGGGACAATTCAACCCCCCTTCTTGTCCGCCATCTCTCTGGGCCAACACAATGGACCGACCACAACTGATTATATGCATGAATGGGTCAGCGGGTTAGCTAGTTAGCAGATTAGTCCCGAAACCAACAAACTAGAGCAAGGGCTACGATAAATAGGGAAGGCAACTCTTTGCACAGTCGGTACCTAGCATTAAGGTATACGATGGTATGAGGATACCATGCACCTCGATTATACGGACGACCCCATTCTCCTCGGCTCATGATTGAGAACGGAGGGACAATAAGGGTTAATCCCGGGGTTAACTAAGGAGGCACAGGTGTGTACTCCCCTGGCGATTAAATCCTTGACAACAATAGTGGGGTCTTAATATGATCATCCCATTAGAAAATGAACCCCGGGGAGAGGGTGGTGAGGTTAATGTTGCTCTGGAACATCCCAGGGCTTGTTCGACGTTCACAAAGAGAAACTAATGCAATCACATATAAAGAAGGAGAATCCGAGCATACATCATCTATTCCGTTTAAATCAGAAAGGGAAGATGAACATCTACAGAGGGATTGCCACATCCAATATCATTTGATACATTAGCGGAAAGAACACTTGATATCATACACATTCGGCACGGCCCGACGTTGTCGCTCGGAGGCCGACCACTGATTACACGGATGGGAATGGAACCCAGCTACGAAAGGAAAAGAAACACCAAAAGAACAACAGAAAGAAGATGGGCTCATATCATCGCCCCTCCCATCCTATTACATCAACAAGGAGGCAGAGGGGAATGGCCAGGAGAGATCGCCGGGAACCCACCTAAACTTCATCGCAGAAATAGAGTATCGAAAATCGATCCTCCTAGCTCGACTCCGGGCTTCTTTAGGCGGATGGCCGAGAAGGGCGATGGCTCTCCGAGTCTCACTCTCAGAAACCCTGCTTCTTTCCCAAGCTTTTCCCTCTCAGGCTATTGGCTACCCTCTCCGCAGTCCTTTCTTCTCTTCTCGCCTTTTTTTCTCTTCGTATTCTCCTCTTCTCTTCTCTTTTTTTTATCCTTCTTCTTGTTTTTTTTCTTTGGCCTAACCGATTGGGCCCTTTTTTTGAAACCTCGAAAAATGAAATGGACAAATTCCTGACGATCATGTTAGATAAGATGAACGAGTGTGAACTAGCAAGAATGTAACAAGTATGAACAAGAATGTAGCATGGCCTTTCATGAACAAGAATGTAACGAGAATGCACTTTCACTTTTCACTTTCATAACCATAAAGGTTACACACGAGAACATCAATCATGTAGCAATTCACTAGATTTTCACGAGTGCTCATGAATTTTACTTATTTATAAAGAAAGTACTCCCAGCGCAATGCGACGCTAGTAGCATCATACCCCATGGTTTATAATAGTATGTTTTCGGCAATCAGCCGAGGGGACTCTATAGATAGGAAAAGATTGTGAAACGATGTGAAACCATGATAAAACTCCGTCAATACATCATTTGAAATCATAATTTAAATACAAACTATAGAGTTTATCCAATGAAATTAACATAACTTAAAATAACTCAAGATGCTTGTAATCATGTAATTCTTATCATGAATCAATAAATAAACTCAAAGTCATGATATCAGGTCAAAACATAGATAACTAGACTTATTTATAAGTAATTTGGATTGTTCTTTATTCTGTTTCGGGTTGACAGAACACAGTACCCTGACGGTCGAGGATAGGCGCGTTACAGTGCTTGCGACGGTTTATCGTGGGGTCGTTACAGATCTTGATCATAATCCTACACTATCTTGTCCTTACATTCGTATCTTGATATTTTGTTGTTATGACTTGGAGGGTCGCTCGTTGTAAGGCCCCAGAATTTATATATAATAATTTCTGGATTATTTATGGAATTTATGGAATTTACATAACTCAAGATGCTTGTAATCATGTAATTCTTATCATGAATCAATAAATAAACTCAAAGTCATGATATCAGGTCAAAACATAGATAACTAGACCTATTTATAAGTAATTTGGATTGTTCTTTATTCTGTTTCGGGTTGACAGAACACAGTACCCTGACGGTCGAGGATAGGCGCGTTACAGCGCTTGCGACGGTTTATCGTGGGGTCGTTACAGATCTTGATCATATATCCTGCACTATCTTGTCCTTACATTCGTATCTTGATATTTTGTTGTTATGACTTGGAGGGTCGCTCGTTGTAAGGCCCCAGAATTTATATATAATAATTTTTGGATTATTTATGGAATTTTTTGAGATTTATAAGGGCTAAATAAATTAATAAATGGATTATTAAATTAATAAATGGGTTATAAGGCCCAAATATGGTAAATAAGTAACCTAGCATATTTAATTGAAACCCAATAGGTTCATGGACCAAGCCCATTAAGTTTGGCCTATATTCTAGAAGGTTATTTAGCCTATTCACATATTTTAAGGATAAATACTATTTTTATAGATAATTATATAGATAAAATGAATAAAATAGTTTTAATAAATTGAAACTCTATACACGTTTGATGTAACGGTCTATCGGGCGACCGCTACAGATATGTAACGCACTAGTCCTGATGCGTCACACCCTGCTGATTCCGTGAGAGGAAGAACAAGCAAAAAGATTGGGATTTTACTAGCTTATCTCCTAGGGATCGAGATGGGAAGTCTAGTAGAGGTGTTAAGAACTCTTAGAAGTTGATCTAAGCTTTAACAAGGATTCTAGAATCGATCTAATCTTCAAACCCTAGAAAAAACCCTATAAATAGGACCTAGTTCTGAACTAAGCGACCCTTACTTTTGGCTCGCGTGGAATCAAGGTAAGGAGATAGAATCTCAGGTAAGGAGATAGAATCTCAGGTAAGTTCTTTAGAACTTTCTATTTCTAATACGAAGGTCTAACTACTCTCAAAATTTCATGATAGGAGGTCGAGTATCCAAGGAGTTAGAGGCGTCCAAAGTTACTGGTACGACCTTAGCAATCCAGGAATCTGAACATAAGTCCTCTGAGACAATACGACAAGTCCTAGACCCTCAATAATCCATCTAGGAACTTTAGAATATCAACCCGTGGGTCAAACCTTGTGTTAAAGCACTCAAACATTATGACAGTCAAGGACTGGGCCGTTACATAACGTGACGCTCCAGTGTCCTTTTGCTACTAATCTAGCTTTGTTCCTAGAAACTATTCCTTCTTCATTCATTTTATTTTTGAAAACCCATTTTGTTCCAATGACAGTTGCATTTTCAGGTCTAGGAATTAGTTTCCATACATTATTTCTTTCAAACTGTCCTAATTCCTCATTCATTGCATTAACCCAAGATTCATCATTTAAGGCTTCCTCTACAGTTTTGGGTTCAATTTGAGACAACAATGCAACTAAGTCTTGATTATTCACATCTCTAAGATAGGACCTTATCCTGGGGGGATCATTCAAAACACAAATCGTAAGTCTAGGATCAAAATGAAAAATAGAAAGCAGAAAAACAACGCAAAATGTAGCTTCACAGAAGCAATATCAGATGCACTGGCTGGCGGCTCTCACGATCCTTTCTCTTTCTCTCTCCCTTTTTCCTGGAGACGTTCTCTTCTCTGATGGAGACAATGGCAGCAACTTCAGCAGCTTTCAGCGGCCTTCTTCGAGGGGCAAGGCACCCTTATATAGGAATATTGGCTCCGTAGTAGCAGATAACCTAGTGAGCACGGATTGGTCCACCGGGATATTCTTCTGGAAACCTCCGAGACAGCGTGCCATCCTCCCTTTAATCACGTGCCCATCATTTGCTCTCTGGGTCCATGCGCCAGCATCCCGCCATTTCTAGGAACACGTGCCTATTCTTAGTTCGATCTCATGTGCTACTTTAATCCTGTTAGTTGGAGGAAGGACATTTCATCAAACACCTTGTGAACATGAGTCATAAAGGGTGCACAGACATTACTTATTCAGAATGTAAATATGCACCGACCCTTGCATGCCAAATTAGAAAAGATGCACAGACATTAGGTAGTATAAAACAAAGGATGCACCGACCTTCTATATGCACGATAAGAAATATGCACTGACCTTGCATGTAGACTAACAAAGTATGCACCGACCTTATATGCGGACCAGCAGAAGGTGTACCGACTTGATATGCATACTAGCAAAGTATGCACCGACCTTATATGCATGTGACAAAACCATGCACCGACTTGATATGCATACTAACAAAGTATGCACCGACCTTATATGCAGTTCTACAGAAACGTGCACCGACCTTGATGTGCATGCAGCAAAGTGTGCACAAACCTTGTATCGCACAATGGCAAATATGCACTGACCTTGTATCGCACAAGGGTAAATGTGCACCGACCTTGAATCACACAAGGAAAGTGTGCACGGACCTTGTGTCGCATGAAAGCAATGTTGTGCACAGACCTTAACATGATGAAGCGAGAGTGTGCACCGACCTGCATATGCAATTTTAGAAACCTGCACTGACCTTTATATGCGAAATGCAAAACGTGCACTAACTTCAAATGCAGACCAACAGAATGTGCATAATGCAAGATGTGCATCGACCTTATATCTGACTAAGACAAATATGCACTAACCTCATGACAACATGCACCGACCTTGGATATGCATACTGCAAGTGTGCACCGACCTTAGTTGAAGACAAATAGAATGTGCATCGACGTTCTATGTTGAACAACAAACTATGCACCGACCTTCTAACGAAGAAACAGAAAAGTGCATCGACCTCATATGCAGTCTGGAAAGCATGCATCGACCTTAGATGTGATGGATGGCTTATATGCACCGACCTTAGAGCATGAAAGAACATGATATGCACCGACGCATAAGCAAAAGTCTAGCAGATTTCAACATAAGAAGCAGATGACTTGCACAAACTCCATTGCACATTCTCATGAGGATTTATGGTGTTTGACTAATGATGCTTGACTTATGGTGTTTGACCTCATCAAAATGTTAGGGATGCAATAATCTCCCCCTTTTTGATGATGACTACACTATGAGTCAATCATTATCAATGTAATCAATAAAACTGATCAGACAGGCATGCAGTTTCACACACACTCCTCCTGACATCATGATCATGCAAAAACTCATGCCAAAAGAATGTTTACTCCCCCTTTGACATCATCAAAAGGAGTGGAGAGAGAAAAGGTGCTGATAAGCAATCGAGAGGATATACAGTAAATGCACAATGTAGAAGATTTCAAGTCCATCTCTTAAAGGAGTAAGTAAGAGAACTGAATTAAGCTCATGTTCTTCAGGGCTAATAATCAGGAAAGGCATAGAGTAAGAATGAAGATTGCCAACGTACAAACATAATAAGGAAGATCAAGATTTAGCAGGTATGCCATGAAAGATCATTCTAAAAGACTGAGCTAATCAGAAATCTAGAGACGCATCTACTGAAAGTTGTGCCAACTGTATTGAGGACAAATAGTCTACAAGAGATTTTAGAAACAGTGGGGTTACAAGTTTTTTATATTTGGCACAGTGAACATGGCATAGAGTAATTTTGGTAAATCACACATTGTTACATGAGGAGACACCTTGATCAGAGGCCGGAATCCCCATTTATTCAGTGTGATAACTGTATTACTTCTCTTTTAGAGAATAGAGTTAGCATTTGAAGTGTCATTTTACATGAAGAGACACCTTGATCAGAGGTCAGAATCCCCAGTTACTCAACACTTTAATGCCATTGCTCTGCCATGAAAATTAATTTTCTTCAATCTTTTTAAATAGAGATAATCTGGCACTTCATGACATAGAATGTGTGTCATTTCTTTGATGAGCCATCTAGTTTCTCGGTAACCAGATCATTACTCTGAGATTTTTATATTCCCCAAAAAATATTTTATAATTTGATGTGTGATGTTTGAAGACAATATAGCATATACTGACTTTAAAAAAAAATTGCTTCCAGAAGTCTGAGTTTCAAGTATTTAGAATATTTCATTCATGACATAACAATTTTAACTTTGATTCATGCTCACTAATTTTGTATGGAGACATTCTTCTATTTCTTTGTCCAATTCTTTGCAGGATTATTAAATAGAAGTTTCTTAGCTATGTTTCAGTTATTCAAACTTAGGGATTTAAAAGAGTCATGAATTTCTATTTGTTGTGAATAGACTGTATAAGATGTTCAGAGAGCTTTATGGAGCATCAAGATCTCTCAAAATCCTTTGAATCAGTCTCCTACTAACTGACAGACTAAAGAAACTCCCCCTCACTATATGAATCAGGTATGCAGACAATTCGAATGAAAAATGTATTGTAATGCAGAGAAGAGAATTTATGGACATTAAACCTGATCTATATGTAAATGAGCATGTGGTACCAGGTGGAGAACGTAGGTCATAAGACCACCTCACACATGATGTGGGTTTCCAGTCAGAGGAAATCTGACCTTCTCCCTACTTTTCATTTGATATGCCAACAGGTTATGCATGCCAATCTATTTTACTAAAATATGACAAATACTAAATGAATATCTATGCAAATGAGGACTATATGCAGCTCAACGTGGACATAGAAACATGGATGCATTTTATTCAAGGAATTCAGAAATCAGAAAGATTTAAAGATGCCCAATTCTCTCCTTAAAGTGGTGAATTTTTCATTGTCCAATGGCTTAGTGAAGATATCAGCTACCTGATGTGCAGAGCCTACATGGATCAATTCAAAAGTTCCTTTTGAAACCTCATCTCTTATGAAATGATGTCTTATTTCAATGTGCTTTGTTCGTGAATGCAAGATAGGATTTTTAGAAATATTAATGGCACTTGTATTTTCACAGTATATGGGTGTGCACCCCAGGTCTACTTGGTAGTCCTGAAGTTGGTGTTTAATCCAAATGACCTGTGCACCACAGCTCCCTGCGGCTACATACTCAGCCTCTACAGTGGAGAGGGCCACATAGTGATGTTTTTTGGAAGCCCAAGATACCAGACACCCACCTAAAAATTGACAGTGCCCACTTGTACTTTTCCTATCTAGTTTGCAGCCAGCATAATCAGCATCAGTGTATGATATGAGTTCTAAAGCATTTGATGCAGGGTACCACAATGAAATGTATCTAAAGATTCTTTTTACAGCAGCTAAATGCAGTTTAGTATGCCTAGATTGGTATCTAGCACACATGCCTACACTGAATTGAATATCATGTCTCGAGGCAGTCAAATAGAGTAGGGATCCGATCATACCTCGGTATATCTTTGCATCAATTTCTTTACCTGATTCATCTGCATCTAAGGATGAGTTGGTACCCATTGGAGTTGAGATGTGTTTCAGATTATCCATGCTAAATCTCTTGAGGATTTCCAAGGTGTACTTGGTCTAGTTGATAAAACATCCATCTTCTAATTGCTGAACCTGCAGACCAAGAAAATATTTTAGTTCACCGACCAAGCTCATCTCAAACTCATTAGACATCAATTCTGCAAATTAATTGCATAGCTCAGTGCATGTGGAACCAAAAACAATGTCATCTACATATACCTTAACTATGATGAGATTTTCATTCAAAACCTTTGTAAATAATGTTTGATCCACCATACCTCTTTTGTAACCCTTGTGAGTAGAAACTCTGTCAGCCTTTCATACCAGACCCGAGGGGCCTGTTTCAGTCCGTACAGGGCTTTGTTTAACCTGAAAACATGGTTAGGATGTGTAGACATCTAAAACCCAGGGGGTTGTTCTACAAAAACCTCTTCCTTTATGTAACCATTCACGAAAGCACTCTTGACATCTATTTGTTGAAGTTTTATGTTTTTGGAACATGCAAAAGCTAATAGAATCCTTATGGCTTCTAATCTAGCAACAGGAGAATATGGCTTAATTCGGCATGGAGATTACGCACCGGAGAAAGCCCATAGAGTGTTTAGCGAGCCGGGTAAAGGGGCGCCGGAAAGGGGAGCGCGCCGGGTAGGGGCGCGCCGTGTTAACTCCATTCATCGCGTTCGTTCGACACGAGCCAGACAGTGGGCCCCGGACTGGCTTCGAGGGTCACTATGATCCTTCATCTCGCCATGTTTTTGCAAAACCACGGTGAGAAGTATTGACAAAGCTTTCAGGCCGCTGAACAGCTGCTTTCGGCACCTCGTGCATCTTTGGTTCAAACACGCGGGTTTTCCGCTGATATGGCCTTTGACACAGTGGTTTGTGCTACTGGCTCAACTTAACTTGCATTGGTAGCTTTCTAGGGGAGTGGGATACTACCCGGGGTGCTTTCACCTTGACTGGGCAGTCATTCGGTCACTAACAGACCTAATTTGATGAGAAGCCGTACCCATGCCAGGTTGTCCGGGACTTCTGCTGACGAAGCCTCTGGTTCCCTGTTCTGAAGGGCCAAAGAAGTTCCATCACCTTAGGAGGACTTTTCTTTCAGGTGGCGGGCTACTAGGTATATCTTTGTTTTTGGTCAGACAACGGATATCGTTTATGCGGCACGATCGAGTCGATACCGATTCATTGGGCAGGCCTGACGACACTGCCGGTTTGTTGTGAATTCTTCTCAACTCTCCTACGGTGAAGTCCCTGGTGTTCATTCCGGGTGACCCGAGGCTCCGGCAACTCGAGAAGACCCTTGTGTGTTAGTTTCCTTCGGATTCTTCGCTTCAGTGGGCCGTATCATTCTTGTCATTTAGGCTTGGTCGCCATCGAGCATATTTTGAGTGCCAACATGGGTCGATCAAAAAGACCAAAAGTCTCTTAAGAAGAGAGTGTGCATTTTAACTCCCCCTGAATCAATTAGTATTGCTAGATTAACATTAAAAAGCACCCCCTCAAAAGATGACTTCCAAGAAATTTATATCCAAGAAAATGAGATGGAGTATGCACATGAGGGAAATATGAAAGCAATTTATTTTAGAGAGACAATATGCACACAAGAGAATTAGATTCAGACAAAGAGTAGATAGATTGAGGTGAGACTATTGAGTGTGTCGATGCAGAAGTGTTGCTGTGTTGACTCAGTGCAGCTGACGAAATGAAGAATTATGGAAAAGTCAATTGTGCGTCGACGCGAAGAGTTTGTTCCGTCGACGCAAGTAATGTAGACAGAATATCCAGATTTACCAAATCTAGGAACAGTGGGTCGACGCGGCCTTCCCTGCCAGACCACTCTTAGTTGCACATACTTCCAAGCTTGACACCATCAAAACTCTGACATTGGCTGATCAATTTTTACACTTTTTCCATCTGATTTTCTGCATATGAGAAGCTTTTCTAGCAGAGCCACAAGCAATTCTTCAATACAAACCTTAGCACTCTTTCAGAGATTGTTGAACCAACAGACTCCCCCTCGGCATATGCATGACAATGATGAATGCTTTTATGAAATTTAAACACTAAATATGCTTAACTTGACGATTAAGCACAATGATTCCTGGTACTTGGCGGAGAATCTTTCTCACGCATAGTAATAGCCTCCACACAACCTTATTCTGCCCTTCGCCTAGTTATCATTTTATATACCAGGTTGCTATGACCCTATCATGATTGCTACATGCATTTCTTTAATCTAAATGCAAGGTTGACTTATGGTACCAGGTGGATCTATGCACTCATGCATCATGATTGATTTCAGATAGATTCAATATGCCCTTCCACAAATCACCATTTAATATACCATAGAGTCAATGCACATGAAAGATGCATGGGAAATGCAATGCTACATGACAACCAGGATATGCAGACTCCTCCTCAATATGATAACCAAAAAATATGAACCAATGAGTTTATAAACAAAACAATTCATGGACATTTATTTTCAAAGCATCAACAAACACACATTTACAAAATCATTGAATCTCAGCAATCAATTGTGGACACCTGAAATTCGCCAGCAAGAACTCTGAGCCTCGCCAAACCAAGCAAAGGCATCGGAGAAGAGAAAGAAGGGCTGTATTGACGCGTCGATGCGGGCGTGAGCCTGCAGGCTACCTGGTTAGGCGATCAGTAAGGCTACGTTGACGCAACCCGCTGGGTGCGTCGACGCACGTATAAAGGCGCATGCCGCCCCCTGAGGCGGTCAACAGGGTGCGTCGACGCACCATGTCAAGTGCGTCAACGCACGCGTAAACCAGCGAGCTGCTTGCTAAGGCAATCGGCAAGATGCGTCGACGCAGTCCCTGCCTGCGTCGACGCAAATGCAGATGCATAAGAAAAAAAGAAAGAAGAAGAAAAAGGCATGAATCGGTGCGGCCCTCTCCTCAACTTGAATCGGACAGGCACTCCTTGAACTGATGCCAGCCCATTGAACACTTGAACCGGCGAGCTCCCCTCTCCTCCATTTGAATCGGCCAAGCACCCTCTTGCCACTTTAATCATCGGCCCCCATTCGAAAGGTGATACGGCGTGGCCAACCGCCTCCTACCCATGTGAACTGGCGCCATAAGAGAGCATAAAGAAGAGGAAGAAAATGAAAAAAGAAAAATAAGAATGGAAAAGAAGAAAGAAAAGGGGGGATGGCAGTGAATCGGCGGGCTCCCAACCACCCTCTTGAATTGGCCACACCCCTCCTTTGAACATGAATCGGTCAGACCCACACCCCGCATGAATCGGCCAAGCCCAGCCCCTTGATCTGACGGCCAAAAATGACAGGAATTGAGAAGTGTCACTTCGCGACACTGTTCATTCCCACACGGAACTCTGTTCCATGACGATTCACATCAAGAAGAATAGAGGAAGAAGAAGGAAATAAAGAAGCCCCTCCGGCGACCTCCGGCGACCTCCGGCAAGGCATTTAAAGCCCATTCGACGGACTATTGAAGGATGACTGCGTGGTTAGTTTATCCACCAGGTAAAGCCGAGGCTCGGTCAGCAGACCGGTGAGAGGATTCTTCCCCATCGTATCAAGCCCCCTGGCCCTATGAGAAGCATGGACTATGTCCGATGACAGCCCCCGTCGCATGAGCATTTAATGCTCGTGCACGCCCAAACCGACAGTGTGATGGCAGCAGGCCGTCGATGACGGGCGGTCAGTCTGACAGCGGCGAAGCCCCTTGGCTGTTCTACAGAATATCCCAGCCTTGGACGCCCCCAGTCCTGCGTGAACAGACGGGCGACAGCGTAACAGCGTACCCATCGCTCCTTCTTTTGGATGAAAAGAAAACAGCAAGAGTTTTCTGTTGAAGGGAAGACCCCCCGTTCTATATATTTAACCAGCTTACAATGGGAGAAGTGGTTCGACTCTCGGAGGTTGGCCCAGGGGTTGCAGAAAGCAAAAAAAAAGAGAGAGAGCCAGCAGAAGAGACGAAGAGAAAAAGAGGAAATGAGAGGAAGAGGACCACTCCGCGGTGGGTCTCTATTTTCTTTTTTGTCTTTCTTTGTTTTCTTCTGCATGCCCCCACAGGGCTACACCCAATGTACTCCTCTTTGGTAAATAAATGAAATGCTGGGCCTTTGGCCCTGGTTTGTAAGCTCTGTTGCAATCCTTCGATCGGTGTTTTCTTTGCCCGCTGATAGCATGCCATCTGCATGGTTGTGGGGTTTATCCCACGGTGGTTAGAGTTCTGGACTTTACTCAAGACGATGAGTACAATCCCGGGCTGCAAAACCATGTGAACCTCTCACTGTCTGCTTCTACATTTTGCATTCCTTTCTCCGTACCTCCCTTGGTCGTCGGTGATCAAGCCCAGCGGGGAGGTCTTGGTTTTTCTCCTCTCAAAGCTCCATCTTGGGATTTGACTAGTCTTACAGTCATGATGTCAAAGGGGCGAGGTATATGGGACATAATCCCAGAGCAAATGTTTGATGATATTTTTGCTTCTACTAGTTTGGGGAAGAAATACAGATAATCACCCTTCGGGAAGGGTTCCGGGCTTATACGATCTCATGAATATGGCTCGAAACCCAGGCCCATCTGGGCTCCAATGGGCTGCTCCCGATTTTTCTCCAACTCTCCTTAGCTCTTTTCTGAAGTTCTCTCGTCACTCGATCTTCGGGGGCTTGCTTCGTCATAGCATGGCCCCCGGGCGATCTCACTTAAAAGGGTGAATATCAATGACCATATAGTCTGGCAATAATCTAAGCCCACATTTCGAATATCACTGCCCATGGGTCATCGGAGCCCCTCGTAGGCCAGTCCTCGGGGTTTCCATGCCCAATCCAGGCTTTAGGGTGGCTATCCCCGACTTGCCCAATAATCTTTGAGGCCGTCTCAGATCTTTCCGTGAGCGAGTCTCTATTTTACACCCCATAAACCCCGGGTCCCGGGGAGATGCTGTCGAGATTCTGCCAGGAACGCGACTAATAAAAGAAATAAACAACCAAATGATGTTAACCATGGGAATAAGACTGAGCAAAAAGATTGAATGAAAAGGACCAACAAACTATTGAATGAAGAATAAATAGAAGGCAGATAGAATTGTTATCAAATACGGAATCAGACTGCTCATATACATGTGCATGTGCATTTTTGCTAAACTCTCATGAACCAAGAAGAGAAATCTCTGCATTTCTAAACTTAAATGCATGTTAAGCATCCCCTCTTCATATACATGTTTCCTCCAGCAAGAATATGAATAAACCCCCATGCACAGTGCATGTTGTTATGAAAAACACGTGCATTTTTCAAATAAGAAAGGGAAAGCTTTGGCCCACTTGGGCAATGTTATTGCATCAGTCCTGTCCCCAGTGCATTGCATCGACCTCTTTCTCATCCCAGTTGCTGCATGCGTCGAACCCAAGGTCCCCCCGGTGCCGACCTCTTTCTCCCTTAGTTGTGCATTGCGTCGATCCCAGGGCCCCCTTTGCGTCGACGCCCTACACGGCTGGGGTCGGTTCCTCCGCTAGCCTCTCGTGTTAAAATGAAAGAACCTCATGCATTCATTATCCAAGCATAGCATGTTCTTTGCATGCATATGGCCTTTACGTCTATCATGAGCATGAATAAAACCCCATGCATAGGTCAAGCTGCATACACAATTCCCTGCTGCCTCTTCATGAGCAAGCACTAAGAGGGATGAGGAGCCTCATGCATCCATTACAAACAAAAAGGAAAACGTGCATATCATATAACCCTTTGTGCATCAAGCCACATGCATCATAAATGCATAACAAACCCCTCCAAACCTAGTATAGTGCCCTTAAAGAATGGTTCGTTCATTAACTTATCTCATTCTTGCCATATGGTCCCCCCAAATGAAGAAATAAAAAAATGAACAAACAAACAAAATGCTGCAGAAGAATTCGGTCGGCCGAATCAAACTTTCGGTCGGTCGATCGCTAGATGGGTCGACGCACTGTGCGGTTGCGTCGACCCACCCAGCGGGGGCTCCCGCTTCTGGGAGGATCGATCGACCGACCTCACAGTTCAGTCGATCGAACCCCCATTTAAAAAAAATGAGAGCCGCCAGATCACCCCCCTTCTCTTCCTATCTCTCTCCTCCCGCCGTATCACCCTTCCACAATTAAAAAAAAACACCAACAAACCAAAAAAAGGGAATGGGAGAGGTGATCTGGCGGCCATTTGGCACCAGATCACCCCTCCTCTCTCACATCTCTCTCCCTCCTCTGGCCGATTCACCCTCTTACAAAAAAGGGGGAAAATATAGGAATGGGAAGTGATCCGGTGGCCATTTGCGCGCCGGATTACCCCCCTCCCTCTCTTATTTCTCAAAACAAAACAAAAACACAAAAGGCAAAATCAAAAGGGGAGTAAAACAAAAAACATAACAAAAACAAACAAACAAAGTAAAACAACAACAAAAGGTGATAAATTATTTAACAATTACAATAAAAAATTAAGACAAAAGCAACATTTGAAGTAATAAATAATCAAACAAAAATTATCATAATAATAATAATAATAACCAATGAACAAAAATGCACCCATGCATCTAAAAAAAATCAATCAAATAACCAAACACCAAAAAACATAACCATGTACGCTCTAGAGCCCTTGCTTCCCCGGACTCGGTACGAAATGAATATCGACGACGTCTTGATATGTTGGGTTTGGACTTTGGGGACCACCCCAACATGGCCATGACCCAATATTGCCCTGGGCCCATAGCCCATTGAATCTGACCTGTTCTGAGTGGGATCTAGTCCCACTCTTTTATCAAACTTGCCGTGCAATTGGCAGACATATGTACGGGTTTTATCTCTATCTCCGTCGCGCTTTCAACACGGACTTCCGTCAGAATACGAAATGGTCGACAAGTGACCAACATGGTTTGAACGTTCACACCCCAATCCGGGGTGTTTTAACGCAGTTTGCACCTCTATTATCTCATTTCCTTAATACTAATTTTAGGCCATAGGGCCCCTTTTCTTGGTGATCAATCCAGGGTTTTCTCCCCTCCGGGGAGACGTAATTAACGCCATAGCCCTTCTTGGTGATCAATCCAGGGTTTTCACCCCTCCGGCACGGCGGGTTTTGGTCCTGACATGCAATCCACTATTGTCTGATCAGTTAGACGTCTCGCACCAGTGGCTTCTTCGAAGCCCGAATAAATCGTCACTTTGTGACTGGCACGCCCATGCACTAAATAAACAAATAAGTAAATAAACAAACGAATTGATCAAATAGATCCCAAAAGTGCGTCCACAAGTCTGGCATGCCTGGTGGGACTAAAATCTCCCTTTATCTCCTTGCCGGGATTAGGGGCCCTATGGCCTCCTCTTGAAATTCTAACTCTTTAGCTTGCAATTGCAAGTCACACTTTGACGATTACGATGGTAGTCACTTTCGGATGGCTAGTCGTCGCAAGCCACACCAGGGACGGCTACCTTGCGATTCCCGTACGGTTCGGGAGCTTCCCTCTCGTGGTGGGCTTCCCCAACTTTTTGGGGGTAGCCTTTGCCAACTTGCTGGAGACTGAGGGAGCCGAGCCGGCCGAAGCCAACATCCCCGCCACGTGGACTTCTACCATCAAACCTGCTGCTACCGGGTCACCGACGATTACTACTGACCGCAGGGCGGTCTAGACTGTGGGCTATCTTGTCCACCATGTTCATCTGGATGTCGGCTCCACTATCAAGAAGTCGACGTCCCGCCGAAGAAGGAGCCAAAGAAATCCTACTAACTCCCAGGGCAGGGTATCTAACATCAGAAAATCTATTCTGATCGGGGGCATCAGAGTCCACCTGAATGGCTGAAGGGCCGAAATGATCCCCGAGCGGGTCATACCAAATATCCCTATGTACAATTCTTTCCAAGCACTGGGGAGAATCGAGAAGAAGAATGCTAGAACGGCCCATCGGCCGAAGAATGAGCTGATCCCAAGGCCATTCAAAACCAAACAAGTTTGGGTATCCAAGCCAACTCGGGTCCCAGTGCCAACTCAGCCGGGACCTGTCAAAGCTAACAGGCCCAGGAAAGAAAATGTAAAGAGAGAAAGGAAGAACGAGATGCCGGTAGAGGTGTCTCACGAATCAACTGCCCAGGCCTGCGATTGACAGGCAAATGTTTGTTTACATCTAAAGAGCTATGGTAGGACTACCGGAATGGGTCAGCCCGCCTATGGGCCTTTAACACAAACAAGGGTACCGCCACCCGCGATTCACCTCGCCCATGAACCAGAAGATATCACCCAGACCATATGCAGATACCTCTGTGGTCTCGGGAACACCTCCCTAGGGAGGCAACGACTATTACAAGTCATCATCGCTGTTGAAGAGGGTCGAGGATATCCAACTAACCTGGATGAAGTAGAGGACGCAGAATCGAGGTGCTATGGCCCTCCCCGCCATGAGGAAGCTACACCGAGAGTCTCGGTGTTTGAAAGATTGACCTTCCCTGGTCAGCCGACCAGACGTGTGAAAAGGAGAAATAGAAACATCCAAGTTTACACTTGTCATATGGCTGGAACTGCCAGCCGTTATGGGGCGTTGCCTGTGGAGCCCGAAGAAGTTGCCAAGATCGCCGAGAGGTCGGGCCCTCTCACAGGAAGAAGGAAAGCAGCAAACGAGGCGTTACAGACCCTCGTCGGAACAACAAATCCAGAAGAGACAGTGGCAGCTCTGACTGCCAATGTAATAACAACTGATTATGACAGTGGGGTGCCATCCACATCATCTGAAGAAACAACAGCTAAGGACAGGGGTAGCCTCCCAAGCCCTTCTATCAATGATCCAGCCTTGCTGATGTTACTGCAAAGATATCAACAGGAAATTGAAGCATTGAAGAAGCAACTGAGCGAGAGGGATACTCACACCTCCACACCTGAACAATTCGAAGTTCACCCTGGGACATTAGGGGGCAGTAGCCAGGCGTTTGAAGCCCTGCCGCAGGCAATTGCTGCACAGTCGACGCTCAACTATGCTGGGGGCATCCCTCCCCCACAACAACAACTTACGGCTGCGCCGAAACCCTCAATCTTCCTATTTCAGGGGACCCCCGCCACGCCTCACGCGGCCGTGTTGACAACGATGCATATGCAATAACCTCACTTCTACCAAAGCCCGGTTGATCCGGCGGTGATGAACAAGTTCATGGTTGAGCAGATGATAGAAATGAAGCTGGCGGAAAGGAACGATGGTGACTCCACCTCGTTCGATGTGTATAGGGTACCATACCCACCTCATCATGCGGCAAAGAGGTTGCCCCCTGGCATCACTAAGCCTCCAAAGTTCAAGAAGTTCAACGGGCAAGGATCTCTGCGCACGCATATTGCCTACTATATCAATGTAATGGGCGACTTGGCTGCTGATGAGTTGTACCTGCTAATGTTCTTCGGGTCCACATTAACGGGGCTTGCCTTCGAGTGGTACTCAAGCTTGCAGCCCGGGTCTATTATTGATTGGTCCGACATGCAGATGAAATTCAAAGAAAGGTTCCACATCACTGAGAGGGAGGTGACGGTGGCTGAATTGTATGCAACCAGGCAAAGGAACGATGAGTCCACCCTAGAATACATCAAAAGGTGGAGGAACCTCAGCATGAGGTGTAGGCGTCCGCCGCCTCAGGAGGATGCCGTCTAAATATGCAAGCAGAATTTGAAAAGAGGGGTGCTGGAAAGAATGATAAGCACCGAAATCAAGTCGTTTGATCGACTGAACAATGTTGTGGTAGAAATCGAGGCTTTCCTCTTAGAGTACTCTTCTACTCCCGCCACCTCAAGCTAGCTGACAAACGATTGGCGTCTCAAGAAGTGCACATGGTCTACTTCAAGGCATTTAAGCAGCAGAAAGAAAAAGACAAGGGGGTAGCTGAGCCTCCGTAGTCCAAGCCCGCTGATCGGCGAGAAGGCCCCTCCCTACGTGATAAAATGAAAAGGCTATATTCGTTCCCTCGAGATAAAACTCGAGTTATGTTTGAATGGGTTACAAGATACAACAAGATCACTCTCCCAGAGCCAAAGAAGCCGGGTGATCTCATAAGAAAAGAAGACCCTCATTTCTGCCCGTATCATCAAATGCTCATGCACGCTATCGAGGAATGCTACGTTTTCAAAGACACTATTGAGTCTTTAATTAAGAAAGGGGAGCTAAAAATGGGGGAGCACAAAGTTGATCCCCCGTGTCCACATGAAATGCCCACACTGGGGGTAACAATCAACATGATATCTCTATATCAATAGCTACACAAAGAAGTGGCGGAGGCCGGTACTCAACACACCTATAAGGCCTATATTCTGGCATCGACAGAAGATCAAGGAAATTGGCACATCGTGCCATCAAAAATAAGAAGGAGGGCAGTGCCTCGTCGTGGCCCGGGAATTCACATACGGGGTGTCGCACCTCAGCCGAAACGCCTGGATGTGACCCCCATCTGGTATGAGACAGCTCCTCAGATGGTCTTCAGAAGGTTCACCAGCAACAAGAAGAAACAAATCCCCCTACGGGTGCATAGAGAAGCCAGCCCGATAGTTGAACGGCTTCAAGAGATCATTAATGGGCTAGACGAATATGAACAGCCCGAAATCCAGCCTGTCCAGCTGAAGGAGTATGTTCCTTGAGAACATTTTGAATCCCTAGAACTAACAGAAGAAGCCAAAGCTAAAGCAGAAGAACCAGACATATGGGATGAACCTTTGCAGGAGCAGCCACCGACTGGAGGGGAAAGAAAAAAAAGAATAAGTCAAAGAACAAAAGAAAATGTATTACCGTATCTTATAACACTCTCTCGGCCCTATTTGACACAGTCCGAATCTCTGGGGAGGATGACGAAGAAATATGCCTCGCGTCAGCAGAGGTGAATCAAGCTAAAGCTTCCACCTCTCCGCATGCCACAAGGTCCGAAAGAAAATGGGGGCACCTCCCCCCGGCTAACCATAACATTATGTTCTGGGGCGAACAACCGTACCATTTCCCTGAGCCTGAAGTTAAGGGCGCAGAAATTCCCCCTCCGATGGGGCTCTACCCTGAGCATACAAGTGGTCAGGAGGGCCCCTCCTTTGGCAAATTTCTATCCTATCAGGAGGGCAAGCGGCCATGTCCGCAACCGTAATCAACGGCCAAGAATGCTCAGATCGTACCCTCAGTGGCTGTAATACCCCGATAATTTTTATTGGCCCAATGTATTTATTAAGCTTTTATTAACTTAAAATTGAATTTTTAGTGAATTAATGCTTGAATTTCGGATTTTTAATATTTAATTCCTTAGAAAATAGAATAGTGAAAATTCGACTAACTTATAAAAATCTGGAAAAATGCTAATCAAGTTAAGGATGATGTAGTTAGCAACTTTGTCTTCTGTGATCGACCCAGCAAAAATCCGTAATTAGGGCTAATTAGTGGATTAAGCCTAAAAGTGCACACTTAGTTAACCTTTACCTAAACTCATCTTAAAACATCAAATTAGAGCTTAATACTCAACCAAATGAGCTCAAATCGGTGGCAAAAGAAAGCCCACGATCTAAGGATCAATAGCCCTCTATCAATCGAACCAAAACCTAACCCTAGCACATGGTGGCGGCCGAGTTTTGTTGAAGTCAACCTTGGCGGCGCCGTTTTCAAACACCACCTTGCGTGGTCGATTTCTCCCAACTCCGAAGTCTCCAGAAGGTCTATGAGCTATCAAAATGAAGCTCTACGGGTCTATTTTCTTTTGGTGGCTGTGGTGTTCACATTCGATTCAGATCTAGTAAGATCTTGGTCGATTAGTGGAGGTGGGTTGGCAGCCGTCGTCCTCCTTCCTTTTCTCTTTGTTCCTTCGATTGAGGTAGATTTCCTTAACCAAAACCTGCACATGAATATATAAAATTGTTCCTCTCGATGAGATCTTTCCAATGATATAAGAAGCTCTAAATTTCATTAGGTATCCGAGGAGATATCGAGGTTTTTCTAAGGTGCTGTCCAGTTCGTTCTTCATTCTACGGCTTTAAGTTCTCTCTTCGATTGAGGTAGGTTATAATAGCCAAACTCTAATTAATATTTATGGATGTAAGCATCAGCATGCTAGCTTTCATTTGGCGTAGAAAGCCCCAAATTTCATCGAGCATGTTTAGAGAATTTTGGATCGAAGTAAGAGCATGTCTAGGCTTGATTTATGCAGTGTTCTTATGAGTCAAAGCATGATTTCGGGCTGATTTTGAGTTGTATATCTTGATCCCCATATAGCATATCATACATGGCTGGAATCAGCATCTAAGTAGCTTTCTTTTGATATAAGAAGCCCCAAATTTTGTTGTATATATTGAGAGAACCTTACGATTTAGTAGAAGTATGTCAAGAACTAGGTTTTCATGTGTTCATCATAGATAGGTTGTGATTCATTTGATTTCTGTTAAAATTCATGTTTCAAAACTCTTGTATTATGACCCTAGTATGTATATTAAGAACCCTAGAGCATGTGGTTAAGATCCCAACCCATTTAGACCCCAAATGGATGAGTTCATCCGTTTTCCGGAGGCTACGGCCGTTTCTGGGCTTGCAGGGGTCGACCCATGGGGTCGACCCATGCCCCAGCAGCAAGGGCCTGCCCGAGAGTCGACCCTTGGGGTCGACCCATCCGGCCCAGCGCGAGGGTCGACCCAATGGGTCGACCCATGCTGCAGGTTTTGAGGGGGGTCGACCCCAGGGGTCGACCCATGTCACTGGCAGACCCCGTTTTTGCAGGGGTCGACCCCAGGGGTCGACCCATACACCAGTAAACCTGTTTTTGTCATTTTTCGACCCGAGGATCGATCCGGATCATTAGGGGATCGACCCATTCCACTTAGTTCAATTAAAAACTATATTTTGAGGAACCAGTGACCTATTCATGCAACCCGTTGGTTTCAATTTACTTTGGCCCTCGCATTCAACCATAGTGTAAAAACATGCCGTTTATCATCTCCATTTCAACGCATACAATGGTTAAATAGAAACCCACATAATTAGTGGTTAATTGTGTAACTAAATTTCTGTTAATGCATGCTATTTCACTCCTGTGCGAGATTGTTCTTTACCTTATCATCTTGAATCAGCTTTTTGGCAAATTGTCTTAATGCAAATGATAATAGATAATCTTTGGTATATTAACTTGGTAATTAGGATTAAATTGATTGTTAAGTTGCTGGATTGTCATTATTACCCCAGTAGAATGGATTGCCTACACACCTGAACGGTACACTATCAGCCGTTCTTTGTTGACCTCGTGGACTAAGTTTTGGTCCAATTCTTGTAATGCGGCCAAAGTGACCGTATAACCGAGTTTTTGTTTTAGTGAATCCAAGGACCAGTTAGTCCTTAAATCTCATGCTTGTGGCAGTAATTCCTCTGATTAAATTGGCCATTTAACTTGACTGAATGTCTAGACAATCGTGGGATCTTGGATCCAATAAATCAATGCCAACGCATCATAGGGGCCCGGTCTGGTCCTGGGGAGAGCGCCCGAAAGTTAGTGAGCCCATGGGATGTTAATGACATGGTGAGGCATTGCACCGAGTACTCGACTAGTGTAATGTCTATGACATGAAATCTCTTGTTACTTGTTACTTGATCGTGCTTGGAATGATGTTTAAATACTTGCTTGTTGGCCAATTCTCAATTACTATCTCCTGTTGTAAATTCTTGTACTTGTTATCTTGTTATTTCTTGGCATCATTATATTTCTTGACCTTGCAAGATCTTTGTATTACGCTGTTTTATTGTATCGTCTTTTATTTCCTTTATTTAGCATGGCATATGAAAGATGTAATTAACTTGTTAATCACATAAACTTGCTAGTTATTTCCTACTGAGCGTCAGCTCATAGTTGTTGTTTCCCCCCTTTCCAGGCTATTCAGGTGATGATGCGCATACCGATGGGGAAGGGCAAGAGTGATAAGAGTGTACCTCTTAGTAGATGCCGTGTGGGCATGGTTGTTTACCTCTTGTTATTTCCTTAGAGTTGTGTTAGTACTTAATTACCTTTGGAGTCAGTTATTGTATTAGAATTCATATTTGGAAGTCATGTTTGATCGTGTATTAGCAGTGTTGGTTATTGTAATAAATTGGAATCATCTTGATCAATAGATTTGTTTCTCTCTTAGCACATGTGTAATTGTTTAGTTTCGTTTATTAGTGTTATTTCTAGCTAGTCTCTAACTGTACGTCCCGATATTCCGCGTCGGGGCGTGACAGTTTAGTTGGTATCAGAGCCCTAGGTTTCACATTCCTAGGTTTTCCTAAGTTCTAGGTTTTCTAAGTTTTAGGGTTCTAAGTGTTATCATAGGACCCCTAACCTTGTTAAAGTCTAAGAACCCGACCTGGTGAGATTGGGTAGAACTTGGCTTAAGTTCGTATCTTAATCGTGTTATTATCTATCTTATTGAACCTTAGTAATCTATTCCTCGTGTAGGCCATTGCAATGGCTGCTGACCGTGCAGAATGGAGGAACTTGCAACGTACGGTTCAAGGCCTTACGCAGGCTTTACAGCAAGTGGCTCAAGCAGGAGCGGCACACCATGGCACTGGTGACTTATATCGAAACTTTCGAGGAATGAATCTGCCGAGATTTGGAGGCTCGACTGACCCCGATGAAGCCGAGCACTGGCTAGATGATATGGGAAGGATATTTGAAGTGATGCAATGCAGCAATCAAGAGCGTGTCCTTCTCTCAACTTTTCAACTGGAACGAGATGCACGTACTTTGTGGGATTCTATCAAGGCGCCTCTTGGTGATTAGCAAGTTACATGGGAGGAGTTCGAGGAATTCTTTAACAGCAAGTATTTTTCTGATAGAGTGCAAGAGAAGAAGGCAGCGGAGTTCGCGGCCCTGAAACAGCGAGGTCTGTCCGTGGCGGAGTATGAGGCTCAATTTTCACGGCTTTCTCGTTATGCTACACACCTCATTTCCACCGAGAAGATGAAGGCGAAGCATTTTCTCAACGGTCTGAAGCTGCATTATATTAATCAGTTGGCACCGATGGAGATCTCAACCTATTCCGAGATGGTGAGGAAAGCTCAAGTTCTAGAAGATACTCTTGAGATGACGGAGAGAATCCGTGGAAAAGGTACCAAGAAGGAACTACCTACGGGTTCCGGGAATATCAAACCCGGGTATGGGAAGAAGAAGCCCATTAGTGGACCTGGTTCGTGGAGTGGATCTGGATCATGGAAGGGCAAGATGTTGAGGCATGAAGACAAGAAGCCTGGCCCTATTGTTCCATTCAAGGGCGTGTGCAACTATTGTGACCGTCCGGGTCACAAGATGGAGGAGTGCTGGAGCAAGCTAGGCACCTGTCTGCGATGTGGAAGCAAGGAACACCGTATTCCAGACTGGCCTTTGATATCGGAGCAAGCTACCCCGGTGAAACCTCAAGTCTTCAAGAAACCACAAGGCAAGCTCCAAGCTTTGCATGCAGAGGAAGCAAGAACCGCCGAGGATGGTGGACTCGTCGAAGGTACTCTTATTATACTCGACAAGCCAGCATTTGTTCTTTTTGATACTGGTGCCACGCATTCATTTATTTCTCAGAGATTTGCTAAGTCTTTAGCCGTGGAACCTATTTTGATGAATTCTCCGTTAGAAATATCAACCCCTATTGGATCTAGATTGGCAATACAGTACTTCTATCCTTCTAGTACAGTTATGATTGGTGAACAAAATTTACCAGCAGATTTAATTTGCATGGACATGAAGGATTATGATGTAATCCTAGGAGCAGATTGGTTGGCTCGATATGAGGCTAATGTTCACTACAGTTCTAGCTCCGTGTCTTTTACTAGGCACCCGAGACTTTCTGTTGTGGGAGTTAATCACCATAACTCCGTATCACTTATCTCAACTCTTCGAGCTGATAAGCTGATGAGACGAGGATGCGAGGCTTTTCTGGCCTTTGTCTGTGCAACCCCTGAGCAGTAGATTGAGATTAAGGACATTTCTGTTGTCCGAGATTTTCCTGATGTCTTTCCAGAGGAACTACCAGGACTTCCACCTGAGCGGGAAGTTATCTTTTCTATTGATCTCTTTCCTGGCACATCTCCTATATTCAAGGCTCCTTATCGTATGTCTCCTGCGGAACTGAGGGAGTTAAAGCAACAGTTGATGGAATTGCTCGAGAAGGGTTTTATTCGCCCTAGTACTTCTCCTTGGGGAGCCCCTGTATTATTCGTCAGGAAGAAAGATGGTTCGATGAGGTTGTGCATCGATTATCGGTAATTGAACCAGCAGACTGTCAAGAATAAATATCCATTGCCGAGGATTGACGAACTATTTGACCAGATAGCGGGAGCTCAGTATTTCTCTAAGATCGATCTTCGATCTGGATATCATCAGTTGCGGATCAAGGAAGAGGATATCTATAAAACAGCTTTCCGCAGCAGGTATGGTCATTTTGAATTTGTCGTTATGTCTTTTGGTCTAACGAATGCACCATCAGTTTTCATGCAGTTGATGAACGATGTATTTCGGCCCTATCTTGATCAATGGGTCGTGATATTTATTGATGACATCTTGATTTATTCCAAGAATGAAGAGGAGCATGTTGAGCATCTGAGGATGGCATTGCAATTGTTGAGAGATCATCAACTATATGCCAAGTTTAGTAAGTGTGAATTCTGGCTACAAGAGGTGTCCTTTCTCCAACATATCATCACCAAAGAAGGTATTTCTGTTGATCCTTCGAAGGTTGAGGCAGTGAAGAATTGGGATCAGCCTACCAGTGTGACTGAAGTTAGAAGTTTCCTAGGCCTGGCAGGCTACTACGGGAGATTTATCCAAGATTTCTCTAAGATTGTGATACCTATGATAAGATTAACCCGCAAGGAGAACAAGTTTGATTGGTCAGATGATTGTCAGTGAAGCTTTCAGACTTTGAAGGAATGTTTGACTACTGCACCTGTATTGGCTTTACCTTCTGGTGAAGGAGGTTTTGTGCTATACACTCATGCTTTTGGTGTTGGTTTAGGCTGTGTACTCATGCAGCATGGGAAGGTGATTGCCTATTCTTCTAGGCAGTTGAGGAAGCATGAAGAGAATTATCCTGTTCATGATTTGGAACTAGCAGCAGTCGTGCTCGCATTGAAGATATGGAGGCACTACTTGTATGGAGAAACATTCATAATGTTTTCAGATCATAAGAGTCTGAAATATTTGTTTTCTCAGAAGGAACTCTACATGAGGCAGCGAAGATGGTTGGAGTACTTGAAAGACTTTGACTTCTCGATTGAGTATCATCCTGGCAAAGGCAATGTTGTGGCAGATGCATTAAGCAGGAAGCCTGTGGCTAGATTGTCTAGTCTCATGTTACAAGAGTGGAATCTACTGGAACAATTGGCTA
This sequence comes from Amorphophallus konjac, assembly GCA_022559845.1. Lineage (NCBI taxonomy): Eukaryota > Viridiplantae > Streptophyta > Magnoliopsida > Alismatales > Araceae > Amorphophallus > Amorphophallus konjac. The sequence continues at coordinate 286,056,431 of CM040118.1, forward strand.
GCCTGGATCTGAATGTCGATAATGATCAGGTTATGATTGCACAAATTCAACTTAAGCCCGAATTGTTAATGGAAATCAAGTCCTTGCAAGATAATGATCCCGAGTTGGTAGAGATCAAGGGAAGCTTGAGCAGCAGACCTGACTTCTTGATGGCTGACGATGGAAGATTGTTATTCCAGGGTAGAACTTGTGTACCTGATGAAGCTGGAATAAAGAATAAGATTTTGGAGGAAGCACATAGATCCCGATATACCATTCATCCTGGAGGCACTAAAATGTTCAAGGATTTGAAGAGATCTTTTTGGTGGCCCAACATGAAAAGGGAAGTTGCAGACTTCGTGAGTAGATGCTTGGTTTGTCAGCAAGTTAAGGCTGAACATTTCAGACCGGCAGTAAAGTTGAAACCACTTGACATACCCCAATGGAAGTGGGAGAGCATTGGCATGGATTTCATTATGGGTCTACCTAAGACTCGTGGTGGATTTGATGCAATATGGGTGATTGTCGACCGATTGACAAAGTCAGCTCATTTCTTACCCATTAAGTCCAAGTGGACAGTTGATGTATTGGCTGCTTTGTATTTGAAGGAAGTGGTAAGACTCCATGGCATACCAGTCAGCATTGTGTCTGATAGAGACCCCAGATTTACTTCACATTTCTGGAAGGGACTGCAAGAGTCTTTGGGTACTCGTCTGAATTTCAGTACTACTTTTCATCCACAAACCGATGGACAGACTGAAAGAACCAATCAGATAGTGGAAGATATGCTTAGAGCATGCATGATTAATTTTGGAGGTAGTTGGAGTGACCATTTGGCTTTGAATGAATTCGCCTACAACAACAGTTATCAATCCAGCATCCAGATGGCTCCTTTTAAAGTATTGTATGGAAGAAGTTGTCGTTTCCCGTTGTGTTGGGATGAGATAGGTGAGAAGCAATGGCTTGGACCGGATCTTATTTCAGAATCGTCACAGAACATCCGTATTATCCGAGACTGGTTACAAGTTTTCCAATCAAGATAGAAGAGTTATGCCGACACAAGGAGAAGAGCATTAGAATTTCAAGTTGGCGAGCATGTATTCTTGAAGGTCTCTCTTTCGAGAGGGATTCGAAGATTTGGCATTCATAGTAAGCTCAGTCCGAGATATATTGGTCCATTCGAGATCCTAGACAGAGTGGGAGAAGTTGCTTACAGACTGGCTTTACCGCCTCAGTTGTCTGGCGTACACAATGTTTTCCATGTGTCTATGTTACGGAAATATGTGTATGACCCCACTCATATCATTCAGCATGTAGATTATGAATTGAAGGAAGATTTGACCTATGAAGAAAGACCTATCAAGATTCTAGACCGGAAACAACAGCAACTCTGGAATCGTTCTATACCTATGGTCAAGATTCAGTGGAGTTGGCGTGGGACCGAAGAAGCTACTTGGGAGTCCGAAGATACTATGCGGAAGCGGTATCCCGACTTATTCTAGGTGAGCGATCTCTTTCCCTATCTTCCGTATTTAGTGCAGTGAATTTGGAGGACCAAATTCCTTAAGTAGGGGAGGGTGTAATACCCCGATAATTTTTATTGAGCCCAATGTATTTATTAAGCTTTTATTAACTTAAAATTGAATTTTTAGTGAATTAATGCTTGAATTTCGGATTTTTAATATTTAATTCCTTAGAAAATAGAATAGTAAAAATTCGACTACCTTATAAAAATCTGGAAAAATGCTAATCAGGTTAAGGACGATGTAGTTAGCAACTTTATCTTCTGTGATCGACCCAGCAAAAATTCGTAATTAGGGCTAATTAGTGGATTAAGCCTAAAAGTGCACACTTAGTTAACATTTACCTAACCTCATCTTAAAACATCAAATTAGAGCTTAATACTCAACCAAATGAGCTCAAATCGGTGGCAAAAGAAAGGCCACGATCTAAGGATCAATAGCCCTCTATCAATCAAACCAAAACCTAACCCTAGCACATGGTGGCGGCCGAGTTTTGTTGAAGTCAACCTTGGCGGCACCGTTTTCAAACACCACCTTGCGTGGTCGATTTCTCCCAACTCCGAAGTCTCCAGAAGCTCTATGAGCTATCAAAATGAAGCTTTACAGGTCTATTTTCTTTTGGTGGCTGTGGTGTTCACATTCGATTCAGATCTAGTAAGATCTTGGTCGATTAGTGGAGGTGGGTTGGCAGCCGTCGTCCTCCTTCCTTTTCTCTTTGTTCCTTCGATTGAGGTAGATTTCCTTAACCAAAACCTGCACATGAATATATAAAATTGTTCCTCTCGATGAGATCTTTCCAATGATATAAGAAGCTCTAAATTTCATTAGGTATCCGAGGAGATATCGAGGTTTTTCTAAGGTGCTGTCCAGTTCATTCTTCATTCTAGGGCTCTAAGTTCTCTCTTCGATTGAGGTAGGTTATAACAGCAAAACTCTAATTAATATACATGGACGTAAGCATCAGCATGCTAGCTTTCAGTTGGCGTAGAAAGCCCCAAATTTCATTGAGCATGTTTAGAGAATTTTGGATCGAAGTAAGAGCATGTCTAGGCTTGATTTATGCAGTGTTCTTATGAGTCAAAGAATGATTTCGGGCTGATTTTGAGTTGTATATCTTGATCCCCATATAGCATATCATACATGGCTGGAATCAGCATCGAAGTTGCTTTCTTTTGATATAAGAAGCCCCAAATTTCGTTGTATATATTGAGAGAACCTTACGATTTAGTAGAAGCATGTCAAGAACTAGGTTTTCATGTGTTCATCATAGATAGGTTGTGATTCATTTGATTTCTGTTGAAATTCGTGTTTTAAAACTCTTGTATTATGACCCTAGTATGTATATTAAGAACCCTAGAGCATGTGGTTAAGATCCCAACCCATTTAGACCCCAAATGGATGAGTTCATGCGTTTTCCGGAGGCTACGGCCGTTTCTGGGCTTGCAGGGGTCGACCCATGGGGTCGACCCATGCCCCAGCAGCAAGGGCCTGCCCGAGGGTCGACCCTTGGGGTTGACCCATCCGGCCCAGCGAGAGGGTCGACCCAATGGGTCGACCCATGCTGCAAGTTTTGAGGGGGGTCGACCCCTGGGGTCGACCCATGTCACTGGCAGACCCCGTTTTTGTGGGGGTCGACCCCAGGGGTCGACCCATACACTAGTAAACCTGTTTTTGTCATTTTTCGACCCGAGGATCGATCCAGATCATTAGGGGATCGACCCATTCCACTTAGTTCAATTAAAAACTATATTTTGAGGAACCAGTGACCTATTCATGCAACCCGTTGGTTTCAATTTACTTTGGCCCTCGCATTCAACCATAGTGTAAAAACATGCCGTTTATCATCTCCATTTCAACGCATACAATGGTTAAATAGAAACCCACATAATTAGTGGTTAATTATGTAACTAAATTTCTGTTAATGCATGCTATTTTACTCCTGTGTGAGCTTGTTCTTTACCTTATCATCTTGAATCAGCTTTTTGGCAAATTGTCTTAATGCAAATGATAATAGATAATCTTTGGTATATTAACTTGGTAATTAGGATTAAATTGATTGTTAAGTTACTGGATTGTCATTATTACCCCATTAGAATGGATTGCCTACACACCTGAACAGTACACTGTCAGCCGTTCTTTGTTGACCTCGTGGACTAAGTTTTGGTCCAATTCTTGTAATGCGGCCAAAGTGACCGTATAACCGAGTTTTTGTTTTAGTGAATCCAAGGACAAGTTAGTCCTTAAATCTCATTCTTGTGGCAGTAATTCCTCTGATTAAATTGGCCATTTAACTTGACTGAATGTCTAGACAATCGTGGGATCTTGGATCCAATAAATCAATGCCAATGCAACATAGGGGCCCAGTCTGGTCCTGGGGAGAGCGCCCGAATGTTAGTGAGCCCATGGGATGTTAATGACATGGTGAGGCATTGCACCGAGTACTCGACTAGTGTAACGTCTATGACATGAAATCTCTTGTTACTTGTTACTTGATCGTGCTTGGAATGATGTTTAAATACTTGCTTGTTGGCCAATTCTCAATTACTATCTCCTGTTATAAATTATTGTACTTGTTATCTTGTTATTTCTTGGCATCATTCTTGACCTTGCAAGATCTTTGTATTACGTTATTTTATTGTATCGTCTTTTATTTCCTTTATTTTGCATGGCATATGAAAGATGTAATTAACTTGTTAATCACGTAAACTTGCCAGTTATTTCCTACTGAGCGTCAGCTCATAGTTGTTGTTTCCTCCCTTTCCAGGCTATTCAGGTGATGATGCGCATACTGATGGGGAAGGGCAAGAGTGATAAGAGTGTACCTCTTAGTAGATGCCGTGTGGGCATGGTTGTTTACCTCTAGTTATTTCCTTAGAGTTGTGTTAGTACTTAATTACCTTTGGAGTCAGTTATTGTATTAGAATTCATATTTGGAAGTCATGTTTGATCGTGTATTAGCAGTGTTGGTTATTGTAATAAATTGGAATCATCTTGATCAATAGATTTGTTTCTCTCTTAGCACATGTGTAATTGTTTAGTTTAGTTTATTAGTATTATTTCTAGCTAGTCTCTAACTGTACGTCCCGATATTCCGCGTCGGGGCGTGACAGGTGGCCCTTCCTCCGGCAAATAAAGAGCATGCGGGTATTCCAACCCTTGCCAAATTTATGCAAGAAAGGGAACTGGCTGAGCCGGCTTGGCAGACTCAGGCAACACCTAAAGAAAAAGATGAACGGCCTCTCGAGCCAGCTCCTCAAGAACACCATGAGGGCAGGCGTAGCAAAGCTGAAGAAATGAAGTTGACCAATGTTAGGGCCACCAATAGAATAATGAAGCAGCTAAAGAGAATCCTTGCAAGATTCACTGTCTGGGAGATACTTTCTCTTGATGAAGAGACCAGGCAAGCTGTTATTGTAGCTCTAGAAACCCCGGCGCACTTTGAGAGCTATTTTGCTGAGGCGCAGCCGGGGGTGGCTATGACTTTTACGGAGGAGGATATGTTTCTACCTTCTGCCAGCCACAATAGACCGCTCTACATGAGGGGGCAACTGAATGGTCAATAGATAAGCAGAATTTTGATTGACCCGGGGGCAGCAGTTAACATACTCCCCTATCAGGTATATCAGAAATACTATTTTGATGTGCACCTGATCAAGGTCAGGGATATGAGAATTACTGGTTTCAACCAGAAGTTGGAAGTCCCTATGGGTGTGGCAGAGTTTGATCTCTCACTCGGCGACTTCACTACTAAAGTGCAATTCCATGTAATAAACTCTAACACCTCATATAAGGCGCTGTTGGGCCAGCCATGGCTGCATCAAAATCAGGTGGTGCCCTCTACTCTCCACCAATGCCTGAAGTACCCCCGGGATGGGAAAGAAGAAAGGGTATTCGCCGACTTACACCCCTTTGAGGTGTTCGAATGCCACCTGCTCGATGCATCTCTGTATCTAGAGAAGCCGAAAAAGCTTCCCCACCCAACTCAGGATAAAGGAAAGAAGAAACTAGAATCTGGCGACTGGTTCCCTCCGCCGCCTCCTAACTATGTGGCTCCCCTAGAGGTGTCACTCATATCTGAGGAAGAAGGGGAGCTCAGAGCAATTCAGTCGGGCATTTACCCTAAGCTGGGGGCATTAGAGCTCGAAGAATTACTAGGGGATGTCAAGGTTCGGCCAGGGATCATCAAGCCCATAGCAAATGAAGACTGTCAAACAGTCAAAGTACTAAAGACCCTAGAGGTCCCTAACCCTGAGGGCCAGCCTACTATGTTTTATGTGGCCAAAGAGCAGCCTACAAACGCGGATGATGATTGCAGATTCCTCGAAGAGACACATGACCCACTTGTCCCAATTATGGGACTCCCTCATATAACTGGCCGCGCGATCAAGTTGGTTAGAAACCAACAGATCTTCTTCTGCTAGCCCTTCAGTCAGAAGAAGATGTTCAAAGAATTATGGTATCCAACTAATATGGACAGAGAACTACTACATATTACAAAGCACCCAGGACTAGGCTTCTCTGTAGAAGATTATTATGAAGTCAACATGCTCTCCATCTCTACCTCGACAGGCGAAGATTCCCTTGAGGCGATTTATGATGAATACTTGGGGGACTACGAACTGACGGGACCATCCGTTAAGTCGAAGAGCTGCCACCTGTCTCAATCACGGGCGCATGTTGATCAAGAAGCTGCCACCTCATGTAGGTGCTGGGAGTCCATCTTTATGGAAGCAACTACGATTTCCAACGGTGACTCACAAGAGTCAAAAGTTGAAGAAAGTCATTCTGCCCTTAGCGCTCCACCTATAAGCCGGCATCCAAGCTGTATAGAATCTACATCATCAACACTAGGGCTGCTTCCCCAGTCCAGGCAACGGCTCAGAAAGAGGTGAAGCCGAAGTCTCGCCGTTAGGCAAAATAAGACAAGAACACATCTACGAGGCCCTCGAAACTGAAAAAGATAACGAAGGCTTCGTCGACTTACAGTCGGCTCCTTTGGAAATAGAAGATGGCAGCCAAGCCACCATGGACGAATTGGTCGAAGTAAACCTCGACATGATGGATGATCCAAGGCCGACCTTTCTTAGCCCCCTCTTAATACCCCAAGAGAGGGGGCAATACATAAAGCTACTCCAAGAATTTTGAGATTGCTTCACTTGGAATTACAAAGAAATGCCAGGCCTCAGTCCTACTGTCGCCCATCACACGCTGTCCATTGACCCTAAAGCCGAGCCGGTGAAGCAGTCACCCCGACAAATGAGACCTGAATTAATAAGCCAGATCTGCAAAGAGGTCGACAAGCTCATAGATGTCGACTTCGTGGCGGAAAATCAATACATTACATGGCTGGCCAACATCGTGCCTATCAAGAAGAAGAATGGCCAGATCAGGATTTGTGTGGATTTTTGAGATCTGAATAAGGCTTGTCCGAAGGATGATTTTCTGGTGCCAATCACTGAAGTCATGATCGACACTACTACCGACCATGAGGCCTTGTCATTCATGGACGGATCATCCGGCTACAATCAAATTTGGATAGCCAAGCATGATCGAATCCACACAACCTTTCGATCGCCTAAAGGGATATTCCATTACAAACGGATGCCCTTCGGCCTCAAAAACACTGGCGCCACCGATCAGAGGGCGATGACCAAAATATTCGACGAGTTGCTCTATAGCAAAGTCGAATGCTATATTGACGACTTAGTCGTCAAGACAAAGATAAGGGAGGATCACTTAGTTTACCTAAGAATTATATTTGAAAGACTGTGGCAGCATGAGCAGAAAATGAACCCGATGAAGTGCGCTTTTGGCATCTCCAGTGGAAAATTTTTGGACTTCGTCGTCAGATACAGGAGAATTGAAATAGACCCTGCAAAGATCAAGGCTATTCAGAAGCTGCCTACTCAAAGAAACCTGACAGAACTACTGTGATTGCAAGGCCGGTTAGCCTACATCCGTAGGTTCATCTCCAACTTGACTGGGCGGTGTCACCCGTTTCACAAGTTAATGATGAAGGATACGCCTTTCTGATGGGGCGAAGAATGTCAAAAAGCCCTTGACCGGCTGAAAGAATACTTGAAGACCCCGCCAGTGTTGGGGGCACCTGTTAAAGGGTGGCCGCTGATCCTGTATATAGCTGCCACTGAATACCCTCTTGGGGCAATGCTGGCCCAAAATAGTGATGAAGGAAAAGAACAAGTTCTCTACTACCTCAGCTGAAGATTGGTCAGGGTTGAAGCAAAATACACACTTGTTGAAAAGGTCTGCCTCGCTCTGGTCTTTGCAGCCAAAAAGATGAGGCATTACATGCTATCGCATGAAGTCAAGCTAATATCCAGTGCCGATCCGGTCAAATATATACTTTCTCAGCCGGCTCTAAAAGGGCGACTGGGTAAATGAGCCATCATCCTCATGGAGTTTGACATTACTTATGTGCCGCAAAAGGCCATCAAAGGCTAGGCCATTGCATATTTCTTTGCAGCACACTTGGTGCCTGAAGATTCTCCATTGATCACGGAGCTTCCTGAAGATGAGACCTTGGAAGTAGACCAAGTCAAGCAAGCCACCTGGTAGCTATACTTCGATGGGGCTTCGAGAACAGAAACATCCCCGTTGGGACAAACAAGAATAAGAGCGGGGGCAGGCGTCATCCTCAAATCCCCCGAAGGAGAAGTGCTGCATACCTCCTGCTCCATCAACAAAGCCTGCACGAATAATGAATTAGAATATGAAGGTCTAATTATCGGTCTGCAGGTTGCTCTCTACATGGAGATCCGAATGCTGCAAGTATTTGGCGACTCAATGTTAATCGTCAAACAAATCCAGGGATAGTTTGATGTCCAAAAACCTGAATTACTCCCCTACCATGCTAAGGCAAAGCAACTCATGGGGCAGTTCTACTTTATTGAAATAAACCATGTCGGCTGAGGTCAAAATGCACAGGCCGATGCATTAGCAAAGATGGAAAGTTCACTGGCAATCCCATCAGATGGATCGCTCAACATACGGATGATCAACCGACGGTAGGTCCCCAACATGATAGAAGAAGAGCTAGGTGAAGAGGAACCTGAAATAGCAACTGCAGAAGTGATCGGCTCACCCGACTGGCGAGAGCCCCTCATGCAATGGTTCAAACACCAGCAGCTACCCAAGCAAAGGGAAGAAAAGATCAGGATGATCCGAATGAAAGACTCGTACGAAATCAGAAATGGAATTCTATTCCGAATTATGGCAGATGCTAGAATGAAAATACTGCTCCGATGCCTCTCTACGGAAGAGGCCTAGAGAGTCATGAAGGAAATTCATGCTGGGTCAGCTGGAGTACACCAGGCTGGGCCGAAGATGAAGATCAAAATTAAGAAGCTGGGCTACTATTGGTCGAAAATGTTTGATGACTGCTGTAAATATGCTAAGTCATGTCAAAAGTGCCAAGAGCACGCAACGGTCCCCAGGAGGCCTCCAACACAATTGCATCCAACAACACCTAGTTGGCCATTTGCCCAATAGGGAACAGACGTCGTGGGCGCACTTCCCGCTTCCTCTTCAGAATGCAAATACATCCTGACAATAATGGACTATTTCTCCCGCTGGCCAGCGGCTATAGCCCTGAAGGAAGTAACATGAGAAATCATAAACCTATTTATCTGACGAAACATAATATTCCGATTCGGCATCCCCAACCGGATCGTATCAGACAACGGAAGCCATTTTCGGAATCAAAAGGTCTACAAGTTGGCCGAAAAGTACAAGATTGACTAGAGAACATCCACTCCGTACAACCTGCATGCAAACGGGTTGGCAGAAGCATTCAACAAAACCCTTTGCACCCTCCTGGCGAAGATTGTCAGTTCTAGCAAGAAGGACTAGGAAGATAAGATGTACGAGATGCTCTGGGCGTACCGTATCATCTATAAAACTCTAACGGGGTGTTCACCCTTCTCTTTGGTGTACGGCTTGGAAGCAGTTGTCCCTATCGAATTGGAAGTACCCTCACTACGGGTTGCAATTCACCATGAATTGGTCAGAGATGACCGAACAAACACAGAGTGAAAATTGGAAGAGCTCTCCGACCTAGAAGGGAGGCGACTCTAGGCTCAGCAGAATATACAGGTCTATCAGGCCCGCATATCCCACGCCTTCGACAAACTTGTCAAAGGGCGTGAATTTAAGAAAGGTGATCTCGTGATGGTCAAAAGAAGAGAGGTCATGGCTGCCAACCTTAAAGGGAAGCTGAAGGAAAACTGGCTTGGGCCAGGTGCATATGTTGTTGTCAACCATAGGGGGGAAACTCAATTCCCACCCCTTAATGGAAAACATTTGAAACTATATTATGCACCACTTCCCCAATTCGATGAACAATTAAACCCCACATCTCACGTGGAGCAAGCATGTTTCTTAGATCTCCCATGAGACTATGCAATGCCCATTCAAAAAAAAAGAAAAAAAAGAAAAAAAGAGGAAAACAAAGAAAAAAGAAAGAAGAAAAAAGAAAGAGAAAAAAAAAGAAAAAGGAACAATTATCAAAGTCTCGGGGGGTGTCGATTCATCAAGTCCCACCGGAATTCGAAATTTCTCGGCCGGCCCGGACTATCCATCTTGGCCAAATGACCAAACAACTGCACTACATGTAGTAGCAAAAACCTCAAATACAGCTTAACATTACAACCTTTTTATCCCACCGACGAATAAACCTTTTGACTAGGACCTTCCGTCCAAGTCAAGGAATAAAAAGACCTCCTTCCTTCGGCTTAGACGTTACGTCTAAAGTCGATGAATAAAAAGACCCTTGCTTTGACACTTATCCCATGTCAATGAATAAATCACGTCAGCCTCTGACACCCTGTCGGCATTGACGAATAAACCTGTGGCCCGGACCTTTCGTCTCGATCAATGAATAAAAAGACCTCTTTCCTTTGGTCCAGACCTTACATTTGGAGTTGATGAACAAAAGACCACTTTACTCTGACACTCACCCCATGTCAATGAACAAACCACGTCGGCACCTGACTCCCTATCGGCACTGACGAATAAACCTGTGACCTAGACCTTCCGTCCGAAGCCATGAACAAAAAGACCCCTTACTTTAGCACCAACCCCGTGTCAATGAACAAACCACGTCAGCCTCCGACACGCTGTCGGCACTGACGAATAAACCTTTGACTCGGACCCTCCATCTTAGTCAATGAACAAAAGGACCTCCTTCCTTCGGCCTAGACCTTCCGTCTCGAGTCGATGAACAAAAGGACCTCCTTGCTTTGACACCTACCCCGTGTCAATGAACAAACTACGTCAGCCTCCGGCACCCTATCGACACTGACGAATAAACCTGTGGCCCGGACCTTCCATCTGAAGCCATGAACAAAAAGACCCTTACTTTGACACTCACCCCGTGTCAAAGAAGAAACCACGTCAGCCTCTGGCACCCTGCCGGCACTGGCGAATAAACCGGTGGCCCAGACCTTTCGTTTGAAGCCATGAACAGAAAACCCTTGCTTTGACACTAACCCCGTGTCAACGAACAAACTGTGTCAGTACTCGACACCTTGCCGGTATCGACAAACACACCCTTGGTTTGGACCTTCGTCTAAGGCAACAAACATACAAACTTCTCCCGTACCATCAGGCTCATTACAAAACCTTCAACTTATACCTCCTGTCCAAGTCGATGAATAGAGAACCCCCTTTAACCCAACACTCGCCGCCAATGCCACCAGGATAGGCCCCACCCTGTCGGTTAAGACCTTCCGTCTAGATCGACGCATGAAACCCTGTCTCTTTGCTTTGACATTGACCCCATGCCAATGACTAAACCTCACCAGGGCTAAAACTTCTCGACCCGTGTGTTCACTGCGGTGAAGCGAACCCCTCATCCCTTCGTTGAAGGGGTGAGCACTTTCCCGTGAATTTACATCGAATTGATGACCTACCAGCTTGGAAAGAGAAATGACGTGATGAAAATGTTAGCGTAGCAAGAGTGATATAGAAGGGGGGGATGAATAGATCACTCCCAATTTGTAGAAACTTAGGCGGAAAATAAATTCTACTGCTAATGCACCTCCTTAACCCATACACAGAGAACTGTAACTGAGAATGACGAACTGATCACATGGAAGCAAAGAGACAAGTAGATGAAGAGCGCAGATAACAACAACAAACCACAGAGGAGGCACTCGATTTTTAGGTGGTTCGATTGCAGTCCGCAATCTACATCCACCCCTCACTCCAACTAGAGTGAGGATTCCACTAGACGATGCTAGATCAATGCAGACTCAGTCTGCGAACAACATGCTGCCACACAGCTTGAACACCAAGGGAAACATATCCCTCAACCAAGTTCTGCTACCCACAGAACTTGAAATCTGTTCTAGCTCCCAGCTAGAACACAACCGGAGAATCCCCTCCCTTCCTCCACACACCGGAGGGAAACTGTTAATGACAACCAGTCACTAACACCACCAGAGATCACCGATCTCTCTTCCTCTGCAACACAGAGGGAAACTGGAGTGATACTCCCTTCCTCCACACACCGGAGGGAAAACAATTCAAATCAGAAGGATGAAAAAAATGAAACGAAAGCAAAGTAGAAATAAAAACCAATGAAGAAGAAATCGGTTCTGAAAACCCAATACAAATGTAGCTTCAAATGAAGCAATTCATCAATCCACAACTACTGCTCTCTCTCTCGAACAAACTCCTCTCGGATCTGGAACTCTCTGCTCTTTTTCTTTTCTGGATCGTGCAAGCTCTCACCAATGGCTTCTGCCTTTTCTATTCACGATCAAGCTTCTACTGAAGGATGAAGCTCTATATTTATAGCATATGTTGGCGTGTGGCTGCCAGGTTCCCGCCCATGCACTTTTTCGCCAGATCATTTGAATTTCGACCACATGGCAGCATCCTGACAAGGTTGCCATCCACGTGTCATGCGCCTGTTGTCTTGGATCACGTGCCAGGTGCCAACCTCGGTTCACGTGCCCAATCATCAGCCTGAATCGCCTGCAGACAGACAGATGGAATGTATAGACTTAGTTAGTTCAGGCTATTAACATGAATGTATATACTTCAGAACCTTCATCTGATTAAGTGTGTACAACGTGAGAGAGTGTACAGACTTAATGAAAGAAGCGCATGTGTGAAGGCAATGTATAGACATATGAGCAATGCGCATGAATGGCAGTGTATAGACTTATGAACGATGCAGACGGATGGCAGTGTATAGACTATGAACAAGCGCATGTGAAGGCATTGTATAGACTTAAGAAGAACAAAGCAAACAAGCCTTACTAATGTGTACACTTAACAAAGCTTCAGCCACTGTATAGACTTCACGAAGCCTAAACAGTGTACAGACTTGGAACCTGTGTGAGACTCTTAATAAGACGGTGAGCAATGTATTGACTTGAACCCCAACGGAGATGTATAGACTTCGACAGCTTTAGCCAGTGTATAGACTCTGCCAGGGTGAGACGATGCGTTAGACATTCGGCTGTACAGACTTGGAGATTTCTGAATGAAACGATCGGCTGATGAACCGATGTACAGACTCTGAATGTAAAGGCAGTCTGTATAGACTTGAATCGCTTGAAGCGATGTATAGACTTTGTGAAGCTCAAGCACTGTATAGACTTATGAAGACTTCAGCGTTGTACAGACTTGGTGAAGATCAAGTGGATGTATACACTTGATGAACCACTGTGGATGTGTGGACTTGAGCGAATGAAGCTGACGTATAGACTTGGTAAATCGAAGCCTCTGTACAGACTTTCCTAAGACGCATCATGAGACGCTGGCTGAGACGGACGCTGTACAGACTTTGAAGAGCAGTTCAATATATATACTTGAACGAATGAGGCCGATGTACAGACTTGCCTAAGACACAGCATGAGACGCTGGCTGAGACGGACGCTGTATAGACTTTGAAGACATTGAACGTTTGAGCAGCATGCAATGTACACACTTAGTGATGTACAGACTTGGCCAGGAAAGCGTAGGGAAATGTTGAGTGTATGGACTTGGCCAATGCGTAGGAAAAGATATCGAATGTACAGAGTTGGTGAATCATAGACCAGTGTATAGACTTAGAGAAATGAAGTCTAGTGTATAGACTTGGAGAACTGTTCAATGTGTTGAGTTGGCGTTGTATAGACTTGGCTTTGAACGCTTGGGCTGAAGGCAATGTGCAGACTAAGCGATGTTTAGACTTTGCCCAAGGAACCGAATGTATAGACTTTGCCACAGTCTAATGTACATACTTTGCAGAAGTGAACGAGCCAATGTGTAGACTTCAAAAGAAGCAGTCCGATGTACAGACTTCAAGAAGTCTTGACAACGGACGCTGTTCAGACTTTGCAAACAAGACTCTGGGCGATGTATAGACTTACACTATCGGATGTGTAGACTTCATGACAATGCAGCAGCCAGTGTATAGACATGAAGTTTGACAATCCAATGTATAGAGTTGAAGCTTGGAAGGATGTATAGGGTTGAGCTGAACTAACTATGAGTATTGAGACCAGTGTATGGACTTCAGTTAGAAAGTGCCCGATGTACAGACTAGAAGAGGATATGCCAATGTACAGACTAAATGGATCAAGCTGGTGTATAGACTTTGTGCCCAAACTATCAATGCTCTGATGCGTCGACCCACCCTTGCTGATGAGTCGACCCACTGCTGTTCCTGTTAACCAAACAGTGTAGATAGAATTAAGATAGCATGCTTATCTGACAACCAAATGAACTGTACTCACTCACATGATGAAACAACATTAATCTAGAGATAGAAGATTGATTTATAGTGTGAGACATCATCAAAACCAAAGGGATGCAACAATCTCCCCCTTTTTGATGATGACAACACTATGAATCAAGCAATATCAAGTTTCAACAAGAGATTTATATCAGCTGCAACAAACATATTAAATTCAAGGCATGCACATGCAGATGAATTATACAATCCCTATAGCACACTCTCATCTCCCCCACTACTCATGACCATATCTTCCACGAAGCAACATGACTCCCCCAAAGCTCAAGACAAATCCAAGACTCACTGATATTGCAGAACTTCTCACTGAAATTGCAGACATTGCAAACTTCTCTCCCCCTTTGACATCAGCAAAAAGAACTATAGAATGTATGACAGTGCTGGAAACATGAAGAATAAGGGCAGTAACTTCTTAGTGTAGAAAGTCACGAGTAGGTCTTAAGAGAATAAGTGAGTTTCTAATCTCAAGAGAAGATTCTTTAAATTCCAGTACACAATAGAGAAGTAGAATGATTGACAAGTTTATCAACATACATAGTGGATGATTTAGAGCAGGAGTTCACAAGTATGGTCAGATATAGCTGATCATTCAACTATCCCACAAGACAGCAAGAGACTAAATCAGAGAGGTGTTCTCAAGGTATTGAAGACAAGCAATCCATTAGTTGCATAACTACAAGGAATTTTTTTTGTTGGAGATGATTTTCAAGAAGATTAATGAGTAAGTTGGTAGTTCACTCCTTTGACATTAGAGAGACACCTTGATTAGAGGCCTGAATCTCCAGTTACTCAGAGTGAGTACCTCATTACTTCCCTTTTTTTTATATATTATTAGGGAACAAAGATAGTAACTGTGGCTTTTGTCATGAGGAAACACCTTGATTAGATGTCAGAGTCTCCAGTTACTCACCAGCAAGCTACCATTGCTCTGTCATGTCTTTTCATTCATTTTAAGCATTTGACACCTCATGACATGGGAGAAAAATTCATTTCATTGATGAAGCTCCCAGTTTCTCAGTGATTAGAACAGAACATTTTTGTTCAGTTAAGCCCTTGAGTTAAAGAGATAGAATGATTGAAAACAATACCAAAAAGGACTATTTCTTGAATTGAGTCTTGAAGTCTAGATTTCAAGTTGATTGGGTCAGATAACAAGACATACAAGTTTTTGGCCTGAACCAGAATCAATGACAATGTAGGAAGATATACTTTATGCAATTAGTCCAAATCTCTGAAGAAGTACTAAAGTAAAGATTCTAATCTAGAGATTAGAGTCACTGACTTATAGACTTAAGAGATAAGTGACACTCTACTGTCTGAGAGAACCACTCTAGATCAGTCATGCAAGACCAGCAAAGTTACACATCTGGACAGCCCTTTTGAATATGTCAAAGAACTTCTCTTCTCACATCACAACTCAGCTCCCCCTAAGACATAGCATTCCTCAATAAAACATTTCAACACAATCTCAAAGCTTCCCCTTACTCAAAGCATTCCTGAAAGCTAACCAGTAAGCATTCTGAACTCCCCCATAAACCAGCATGAAAGAAGGCTAAACAACAGACAAACACAACTCCCCCTCACAACAAGAACATGCTTCATAATTAAGATAATTTGTATAAGCCTAATTCTCTTCTCAATGTGGTGAATTTTTTATTATCCAGAGGTTTTGTGAATATGTCAGCAATCTGATTATCTGTGCCTACATGGATCAGTTCAAAATTATTCTTAGACACCTCATCTCTTATAAAATGATGTCTTATCTCTATGTGTTTGGTTCGTGAATGCAAAACAGGATTTTTAGCAAGATTGATAGCACTAGTATTATCACAGTAAATTGGTGTGCACCCCAGGTCTACTTGGTAGTCCTGAAGCTGGTGTTTAATCCATATTACTTGTGTTCCACAGCTCCCTGCAGCCACATATTCAGCTTCTGCAGTGGAGAGGGCCACAAAATGTTGTTTCTTGGAGCCCCAAGACACTAAACACCCACCCAAGAATTCACAATGGCCACTAGTGCTTTTCCTGTCCAGTTTACAGCCTGCATAATCAGCATCTGTGTACGCTACTAAGTTAAGTGTGTGAGATGCAGGAAACCATAAACCAAGAGAGTTACTAGCTGACAAATATCTGAAGATTCTTTTAACTGCAGCTAAGTGTAATTCAGTAGGTCTAGACTGATACCTTGCACACATTCCTACACTGAATTGTATATCAGGTCTAGAGGCTGTCAAGTAAAGAAGTGATCCAATCATACCTCGATAAAGTTTGGCATTTACTTCTTTACCTGTCTCATCTGCATCCAATGAAGTATTGGTGCCCATGGGTGTAGTAATGTGCTTTAAGTTTTCCATGCCAAACCTTTTGAATAGTTCCAATGTGTATTTGGTTTGGTTGATGAAGCACCCATCTTTTAGCTGCTGTACCTACAATCCAAGAAAGTATTTTAGTTCACCAACCAAGCTCATTTCAAATTCAGCAGACATCATGGTAGAAAATTCATCACATAGTTCATGCTTAGTTGATCCAAATACAATGTCATCTACATATACCTGAACTATGATGAGATCTTTATTCATGCCCTTGGTAAATAAAGTTTGATCAACTTTACCTCTTTTGTAGCCCTTGCTGATCAGAAATTCAAACAATCTTTCATACCAAGCTCTTGGAGCCTGCTTTAGACCATACAAGGCTTTGTTTAACCTGAAAACTTGGTTAGGTTGAGGAGAATATTGAAATCCAGGAGATTGTTCAACAAAAACTTCTTCTTTAATGACTTCATTTAAGAAGGCACTTTTAACATCGATTTGTTGGAGTTTTATATTCTTTGAGCATGCAAAGGCAAGCAACAATCTTATAGCTTCCATCCTAGCAACAGGTGCATAAGATTCATCAAAGTCTACACCGAATTCCTGACAGTAGCCTTTGGCTACTAGTCTGGCCTTATTCCTCGAGATAATTCCATCTTCATTCATCTTATTTTTGAACACCCACTTGGTTCCTATGATATTTATACCATCAGGTCTTGGGACAAGCTCCCAGACATTATTCCTTTCAAATTGACCTAATTCCTCACACACAGCATTGACCCAAGCTTGATCAGCTAAGGCCTCTTCTACTGTTTTGGGTTCAATTTGTGAGACTAATGCAATTAAGTCATCATTATTCACATTTCTAAAATGAGACCTAGTCCGAAGAGGATCTTCAGGATTGCCTATGACTTTATCTAAAGGATGGTCTTTAAGAAATCTAATATTTGTTGAAGACTCACCTGTTTCTCTTGGACCTTCCTGATTTGGGGAATTTGTTTCTCCACTCTACTGAGTCTTCTCTTCTTCTTGTTGGTCTTCTAGAAAATCTCCACCATGATTGGAATCCCTGTCAAGATTTTCAACATTAGAAACATCTTTCTTTTCACTAAAAAGGATGTGTGGAGACTCTTCCACTTTCTGATCTGATATGTTAAATACCCTATATGCCCTTGAAACTTCAGAGTAACCCAAGAATATTCTAGGTGAACTCTTGGCTTCAAACTTGTCTAAATCTTTCTTATCATTATTATGAATAAAACATTTTGCTCCAAAAATTCTGAAATGAAACAAGTTTGGTTTCTTACCTTTTAGAAGCTCATAGGGTGTTTTCTTGTGTATGGGTCTTACCATGGCCCTGTTGATTATGTAGGTTGCCGTATTGGCCGCTTCTGCCCAAAACCTTCTAGGTAATTTGCTTTCAATCAACATGGTTCGGGCCATCTCCACCACTGTTCTATTTCTTCTCTCCACAATCCCATTTTGTTCAGGTGTCCTGGGAGAAGAAAACCTGTGAGTTAGTCCTTCTTTGTCACAAAGATCAGTAAACATGGAGTTTTCAAACTCACCTCCATGGTCAGATTGAATAGAACTAACCTTGTACTTCCCTTCTTGTTTGACCTTATTGAAAAACAGATTAAACTTTTGAAATGCATCACTCTTATTTGCTAAGAAAAATATCCATGAATATCTAGAGAAGTCATCTATGATGACATAGCCAAACCTATTTCCATTAAGACTCTGAGTTCTAGTTGGACCGAAAAGGTCCATATGAAGAAGTTCCATTGGTCTAGAAGACAATGGCTCAGATCTTAATTTAAAAGAATTTCTGGTCTGTTTGCCTAGAGCACAGGCATCACATACTTTTGATATTGAGTTGAATTTAATTCTAGGCATGCCTCTAACTAAATCATGCTTGACCAATTTATTTAAAGTTGAAAAGCTAGCATGACCTAGACGTCTATGCCATTCAAAGGCATCATTTTCAGAATTGGCAGATAAGCAAATAGTAGATTCAGATTTCTCATCTAAGTCTATAATGTAGATATTATTAATCCTGTTGGCTACAAATTTAACCATGTCAGAATTTGTTTCAAGGATTTTGCATGAACAATCATCAAATACAACCTTGTGACCCATGTCACATAATTGACTAATGCTAATCAGGTTGTGTTGAAGCCCTTCCACAAGTAAGACTTTTTCAATGGAGTTTGTGGAAGACTTACCTACTGTTCCAACTCTAATTATTTTACCTTTGTTCTTTCCTCCAAACTTGACTAGACCCCCTGGCTTCATCTCTATCTTGCTAAACTTGGATCGGTCTCCTGTCATATGCCTGGAGCAGCCACTGTCGAGGTACCACTTGTTGTCTTCAGCTGCCAGGCCGACCTACACAGATACATCAAGCAGAGTGATTTGGAACCCAAGATGAGTTGGGTCCAAGGACATTGTTCAAATCTCTGATCAAGTGTTTAGGTATCCAGATTTGCTTCAGCATAGTTTTCTCTAGCACCTTCCTTTCTGATTTATTAAAGTTGAATCCAGCTGAACTGGAGAAGTGAGTTCTATTCCATTCATTAGTTTTCCTATTCCTAGAAAATTTCCTGTAGGCTTGTTGATTAGCATATCTTTGACCATGAAAGTTATTTCTCCAGTAGGTCCTGTTTGGACCCATCTGATTGTTGTAATTCCAGCTCTCATTCTGATTGACTTTCTTGGTCCATCTACCATTTGTGTTCTGGTAAGTGGGCTTAGTGTTATTCTTCATAAAATTCATTCCCATCTTAAATGGTTGTCCAGTGCTGGTTTTTGTGTTTTCTTTAGGACTTTGAATTTCCTTAGAGCTATTTGAGCTGGATGGTGTGTCTAGCTTTTCTTTTCCCTTCTCTGGGCAGAAGGTGATGGTCTTGAATTGCAAGGGTCTCTTGTTGGTTGGGTCGTAGCCTAGACCTTCCTTATTGAAATTGACCCTAGTCCCTAGTATAGCATCTAAGCTAGTCTTTCCTTGGACAAACTTTTCTAAGACTTTCTGTTTGTCTTCCAGCTCCTTTTGAAGGGACTCAGAATTTTTTAGGAGTTCAACATTTACTTTCTTCACAGCTTCATATTTCTCTGAATTCACTCTAATTTCATTCATGCTTTCTTCAATTTTAGTTTTGAATTCATTGAGCTGTTTTTGACTTTCTTGAGTTTCTTCCATGAGCTTTTCATTTTCTTTCCTTAGTGAGGTCATTTCTTCTAGTTGTTCTTTTAGCTTCTCATTTTCCTCACAGACCAGAGTTTGTTCTTCAACATTTGTGTTAAATTTTCTTTTCAGAACTCTGTGCTCTTTACTAAGAGAATTAAATTTATCTAGCAAGTCACCATAAGCATCCTCCCAGTCATCAATTGAGAAATTTTCAAAAACGTTTATTACCTCCTCTTCACTGTTTACCATAAGGCAAATTCCATCTTCATATTCTTCTGAGGAAGCTTCTTCTGGGTCTTCTTCTTCCTCGCTCCATGTGCAGACCATCGCCTGTGGCTTCTTCTTCTTCTGCACTTTTATGTTTTTCTTCTGAAGATAGGGACCCTTCTTCTGGAGGTCTGGGCATTCGCCTTTCATATGTCCCTGTTTGTTACAATTAAAACAAGTTAGTCTCTTAGGATTTTTATCCCTGTAACTAGTTAATTCAGCATTCTTGTTGAAAGGGTGTGGCTTCTTCTTCCTAAAGGTCTTTCCCTTTTTCTTCAGAAATTTTCTGAACTGTCTAGTGAGCATTGCCTGCTCCTCCTGGTCGAGATTTGACAGATGACCATGTCAAGCTCTCTTCACTCAACTGGACGGCGCTGAACATCATCCAGTGTGCTGTTCATCCAGAGGAATATGCTCGTATATCTGCATACAGAACTGCCAAGCGAATGTGGGAAGAGCTACAATTGATCTATGAAGGTACAACTCAAGTGAAAGCCTCGAAGGTAAATCTCTACACTTCTAAGTATGAAATGTTTAAGATGAATGCAGACGAGAATATAACTGAGATGTATGCCAGGTTGTCTTTAATCACAAATACTCTTAAAGGGCTAGGGAAGGATCTTGCTGAGGAAGATATAATCAGGAAAATCCTTAGATCTTTATCCCCGGCATGGCACACTAAGGCCATTGTGATTGAGGAGTTAAAAGATTTGACTATCTTGACTGTGAATGAACTCATAGGATCTCTTATGACCTATGAGATGAGTTTCAAAGGAGGTGGAGAAGGAAGTGAGAGGAAGGGTAAGAATGTGGCTCTAAGGGCATCCCGCAGGGTAGCAACAGTGGGAGCAGTAGCAGTAGCCCCGAGTCTGAGTCCGAGCTTGTACAGACTCTGAATGTAAAGGCAGTCTGTATAGACTTGAATCGCTTGAAGCGATGTATAGACTTTGTGAAGCTCAAGCACTGTACAGACTTATGAAGACTTCAGCGTTGTATAGACTTGGTGAAGCTCAAGTGGATGTATAGACTTGATGAACCACTATGGATGTGTGGACTTGAGCGAATGAAGCCGATGTACAGACTTGGTAAATCGAAGCCTCTGTACAGACTTTCCTAAGACGCATCATGAGACGCTGGCTGAGACGGACGTTGTACAGACTTTGAAGAGCAGTTCAATGTATATACTTGAACGAATGATGCCGATGTACAGACTTGCCTAAGACGCAGCATGAGACGCTGGCTGAGACGGACGCTATACAGACTTTGAAGACATTGAACGTTTGAGCAGCATGCAATGTACACACTTAGCTAGTGATGTATAGACTTGGCCAGGAAAGCGTAGGGAAATGTTGAGTGTATGGACTTGGCCAATGCGTAGGAAAAGATATCGAATGTACAGAGTTGGTGAATCACAGACCAGTGTATAGACTTAGAGAAATGAAGTCTAGTGTATAGACTTGGAGAACTGTTCAATGTGTTGAGTTGGCGTTGTATAGACTTGGCTTTGAACGCTTGGGCTGAAGGCAATGTGCAGAC
Organism: Amorphophallus konjac; assembly: GCA_022559845.1. Lineage (NCBI taxonomy): Eukaryota > Viridiplantae > Streptophyta > Magnoliopsida > Alismatales > Araceae > Amorphophallus > Amorphophallus konjac. The sequence goes on from CM040118.1 coordinate 286,077,998, forward strand.
TAAGCGATGTTTAGACTTTGCCCAAGGAACCGAATGTATAGACTTTGCCACAGTCTAATGTACATACTTTGTAGAAGTGAACGAGCCAATGTGTAGACTTCAAAAGAAGCAGTCCGATGTACAGACTTCAAGAAGTCTTGACAATGGACGCTGTTCAGACTTTGCAAACAAGACTCTGGGTGATGTATAGACTTACACTATCGGATGTGTAGACTTCATGACAATGCAGCAGCCAGTGTATAGACATGAAGTTTGACAATCCAATGTATAGAGTTGAAGCTTGGAAGGATGTATAGGGTTGAGCTGAACTAACTATGAGTATTGAGACCAGTGTATGGACTTCAGTTAGAAAGTGCCCGATGTACAGACTAGAAGAGGATATGCCAATGTACAGACTAAATGGATCAAGCTGGTGTATAGACTTTGTGCCCAAACTATCAATGCTCTGATGCGTCGACCCACCCTTGCTGATGAGTCGACCCACTGCTGTGCATATTAACCAAACAGTGTAGATAGAATTAAGATAGCATGCTTATCTGACAACCAAATGAACTGTACTCACTCACATGATGAAACAACATTAATCTAGAGATAGAAGATTGATTTATAGTGTGAGACATCATCAAAACCATAGGGATGCAACAGAAAAGTCTACACCTGCGGGCCTCGCGTGTTGAAGGGTATGAGAGGATCTAAAGGGGGGGTGAATAGATCCTACACTCAATCTTTGACCACTTTGAAAAGGCTATCAAAAGCAATAAGGTAGTGATACCAAATCGAACACAATGCTAGACTAGTGCAGGAAATGTTGATAGAGAAGTAATATGAAATACACTTAAACAAATTGAAGCACCTGTGAAGAGGGATAGAAGAGATGGATATCACGCAGCAAACCAAAACACAGGGTTTTTAAGGTGGTTCGGCTGCTCCCTAGAATGCCTACGTCGACCCCACACCAACCCGGTGAGGCTTCCACTCTTTGGCCAAAAGAGAACACACACACACGTTGGTGAACCCAGTAGAACACAGGGACACTCCACACACACACACACACACGAGGATAATGTCCTCACGCTACAACACACAGCACACGGGGACAAGCCCCAAAGGAAGAAACAAGAACCAAGAAAAACAAACACACACGTTGCAATCACAACTCACACGGGGACGACGCCCCACACATAGAATAGCTTGTGGTAGAAAAACCAAAACAACAAACACAAAACCAGAAACTGCAAGTGTAACTATTTAGAATGACGAAAACAATGAACGATTGTGCGAATAAATGTTTCAAGAAAAACATGGCTGACTGGCTTGGCTATGGCTTTTTCTCCACCTCTCTTGCTCTCACATTTTTTCTGATAGAAATCAGAGTAGCCACTCCTTCTTCTTCCTTTTGCTTTTTTTCTCTTGTTCAGCTCTTCTCCAGGTTGAGGCACTGACGGCAACATCTTCTCTTCGAGCAAGGGCCGTTTGATTTATAGACGCAAGGAGCAGAAAGTTTCCTTCCCAAGTCTTGCCATTTGATTGGTGGGAATAAAATATAGGTTCTTTGATCAAGGATCCTTGCAGAATCTGCCTCCTCATTGGCTGGTGACAAAAAGGATGATCCTTTGTTCCTGGGATCTTTTCTAGAACCAAATGGGATTGGTTGACTTGCAGAAAAAGGACACCATGAAAAGGACATTTCCTTAGTCCTTTATCTGACAGATCTTTCATTCAAAATGATTGTTCAGACTGTCTCATGATGATGGAGGACAGTTCTGTGTCCTAGGATCCTATTTTTGACCTTGAAATGCATGTTTTGGAGGCTTCCGTCTTTGATCATCGAAGACGTTGCGGAATTGACGAAGCTTATTTTATTCAGTGAACCTCATGTGCATCGACGCCCCTAGTCCCCTGCGTCGACGTAGCTTCTAGTCTTGTGAGCTGCCAGGTGCCAAGGTGTGGCTAGAGTCGACGCACTGAAATGCTGGAGTCGATGCGGCTAGAGTCCCGCTTGATTACTTACAGGCTTGCACGTTGTGCGTCGACGCAGCGAGTGGGGTGCGTCGATGCATCCTTTAAGGAATGCGTCCATAACGATTTCTGGGAGAGCCTTGCGTCGATGCCCTGAGTTGGTGGGGTCGACGCAATAGGGCACGACAGAACACTAGCAGAGAGGGGTCGACACCGAGGGTCGACTCTCTCATTTCCCACGCTGGTTGCTTCGATCTAGACTATTGGCCTGGCTTGGTTGCGTCGACGCGGTGAAGCCATGAGGTCGTCGCAGCCATGACTATGCTTTGGGCTTTTCCTCCGTTTGTGAGCAATGGAGTCGACGCTGCCTGTAGAAGGGGTCGACACAGCCTTGAAGCTTTGTTAGGTTCTTCATATCTCGCCAATGAAAGGTGTTTCAGATATTCTAAATCAATTGGCCAATGACTTATAGTAAGACATCATCAAAACTCAATTTACACAACATTCTCCCCCTTTTTGATGATGGCAACTATGAGTCATTGTGCTCACAGTTTGAGAGACTGAAAATTGGCATGAAACAGGTTTTGACATAAAATAGCATGAAGCACATCAAGGATTTGAATACATGAAGGATATGTAGTGAATATTAACCTTTACCCAATTATTTTATCTGATAGATATGGATATGCAGACTGAGGACTCTAGCAGACAGAGGACTTTAGTAGATTTTCACTAGCAGATTATGACTCATCAAAAACTTCTCCCCCTTTGACATCATCAAAATACTAGGAGAGGAGTGCAAAGATGTAGGGAAGCATTGAAGGAAGTGGAACATATGTAAAAAGGATGAGGAGATTCGAACCCAAGACTTAGTTCAATGTAGAGCAAACATCTTCCTTAAAGGAGCATTGCATGGTTGGAGCTTGAAGAATTTTAAGAGTGATAACTCCGGAGGGTGTAGAAGCAAAGAAGGCAATAGAAGTACCTGCGCACAGGGTTACTAGAGCTAAAACACAGCGGCACTCCAAAGAATTTTAATACTCAACTCAAAACATGTCTAATGCAAGCCCAATCACATTTCAGGATTAAACTACTATAAGCATTGAGGTCAAACAATGTGGAAGCATTGAAAGTTCACTCAGTTAAGCACCTCTGGTTGTTCAGTGGAAGGCACAAAAGGCTTTTTGATATAAGCTGATAGTCAGGTTGAACTGGCACCTTTTGACGTGAAGAAATACATGTGTTAGATGCAACCTTCTCTAGTTACTCAGTGCAGTGAACCATCCAGTCTCATTTTGACCAGAGATAGCTTGCCACCTCATGCCTCAGCCCGCATCACTTCATTGGTGAAGGGGCATAGTTTCTCAGCAGACTGAAGCCATTGCTCTATGTATATTTGTAACACTTTTTTTTAATAGTGTACATGAAACCAGAGCAGAGTTAAGTAGGACACTACCTTTTGACATGAACACCCTCACGTCTCAGGTGAAGTGTGCCCAGTTACTCAGTAGGTCTTTCTCATTGATATGCATCAAGTGCTTGAAAGAGAGAAACTGAGATGGCTTGATTGTTTGAAAATAATGCTCAATGTGAAGGCAATCAACCAAAATAAAAACTGAACCTTCATAGTCAAGCTATACGAGTACATGGATTCAGCATGCTTAATGCTTTAGCATAAGTAAACTTGAAGAGGTCTTCCATTGGCTTGCCATGTCCAGACCTCAAAAAGTTATTAGCCTTAAAGCCTTCAGTTTATTGAAACCACCATGATGCTAAGAGACTAGAAGACTGGTGTTTCAAAAATGTCAGTCACTAAACAGCAGGTATTAGATATGAATTTCCCCTTGAGGCTATGCACACAAGAGTGGAGATTTGAACAAATGGATAACAAATGACACACGCTCCCCCTTAGCAATTGCAAGGATATGAATGACAATATATATGCATGAAAAAATGTTTGAAGTGTCAGCTGTGAAATGAAAATGGAAATAAGGAGGGTTAGGCATTACAGATTGACTGGAGATGATGAGAGTGCACAGTCTTCAGATATGCAACGCAAAGGAAATGAAAAGCTGTGACATTCTTGAAAGTTCACAGAGGGGTCGACCTGAGCTTGACATGGGGTCGACGTAGAAATTGAACTGTGGGGTCAACGCACACTGATCAGTGCGTCGACGCATTCGATCAAACAACACAGTTAGCCTGTCTCAATGAACTTTTACCAACTCTCCCTCGACCAATGGATTCTAAAATGCAATGTGTGAGTACCCTTGGTACCTGGCAGAGTTTCTTCTCACGCATAATGAGTTTTCCCAGGCAGACTGTGCCTGCACTTTCACACGCCACCATTTTATATACCAATGGGTGTTTCACACAAAAGACACAATCTACAACTTATGAACAATGCTACGAACCAGACATGGATAATGGACTCCCCCTGACTGCAACAACTAGTTACCTTTCTAACTTATTTGACCAGAATTATGCAAGAACAATTAAGTGGGGGGTCTACACAGACCCAATTCTCTTCTTAAGGTTGAAAACCTTTCATTGCTCAGACGTTTTGTAAAAATATCTATAATTTGCTTTTCAATTTCAACAAAGTGAAGTTCAAAGTTTTTCTTGCTTACCTCATCCCGAAGGAAGTGATGCCTTATTTCAATGTGTTTTGTGTGAGAATGCAGGATGGGGTTCTTAGTTAAATTAATGTAATTGGTATTATCACACATGATGGGTGTACATCCAAGATCTACTCCGTAATCCTGGAGTTGGTGCTTTATCCATAGCACCTGGGTCCCACAACTCCCTGCAGCAATGTATTCAGATTCTGCAATGGAGAGTGCATTCGAGTGCTGCTTCTTGGAAGCCCAAGAAACCAGACACCCACCCAAATATTGGCAGTAGCCACTAGTGCTTTTTCTATCAAGTTTACACCCAACATAATCAGCATCAGTATATGAGATCAGATCAAAATAGCATGATGCAGGAAACCACAGCCCTAAGTCATGTGTTCTAGCAATGTATTTTAAGATCCTTTTTACAACAATCAAATGTGATTCTTTAGGATTCGCTTGGAATCTTGCACACATGGACACACTGAACTGAATATCAGGCCTAGAAGGAGTGAGATATAAAGGAGACCCGATCATACCTCGGTATGTTTTAGGATCTACAGATTTACCATTCTCATCAACATCTAGAGATGCATTTGTTCCCATGGGCGTGGATATGTGTTTGACATCCTTCATTCCAAATCTCTTCAGAATCTCCAATGTGTACTTGGACTGATTTATGAAGAATCCATCCTTCGTTTGTGTGACCTGCAGTCCAAGAAAGAATTGGAGTTAACCCATAAGACTCATTTCAAATTCTTTTGTCATAAGTTCAGCAAATTACTAGCACATGTTGGAATCAGTTGAACCAAATACTATATCATCTACATATACCTGTACTATAATGATGTGGCCATTCATCACTTTTGTAAAGAGAGTTTGGTCAATTTTACCTCTGTTGTAGAGATGTGCACTGGGTCTATCATACCAGGCTCGAGGAGCCTACTTTAGTCCATACAGTGCCTTGTTCAATTTGTAAACATGGTTAGGCAAATCAACATATTCAAATCCACGTGCCTGTTCTAAAAACACCTCCTCTTTTCTCAAGCCATTCAAAAAGGCACTTTTGACATCCATTTGTTGAAGTTTTATGCCTAATGAGCATGCAAAAACTAACAATATTCTAATGGCTTCTATCCTTGCTACAGGAGTATATGACTCTTCAAAATTAATCCCAATCTCCTGATTATACCCTTTAGCTACCAGCCTAGCTTTGTTTCTAGTTATCGCTTCATCTTCATCTAACTTGTTCTTAAAAACCCATCTAGTTCCCATAACCGGTTGGTCTGTGGGTCTGGGAACTACGTTCCACACTTGATTTCTTTCAAATTGGTTGAGTTCCTCATGCATGGCATTGATCCAGTGTTCATCCCTTCAATATTTTTGGGTTCGACTTGAGATACTAATGCAATGAGGTCCTCATTATTTACTTCTTTATGGAAAGATCTGGTCCTAGGGGGGTCATGGAGATTTCCTATGATGTTTTGAACATGATGATATTTTAACGTCCTGATGTTGGTAGAAGACTCCCCGGGCAAGAATTGAGTTGTGTTTTCGGTCGACCGACCTGTTCTTTGTTCTGTAGGTCGTGGCTGGCTACTCTCCATGAGTTCTTCTTTAGACTCCAGAAATCTTCCATCCTCATCCTCCTTTTCCCTGTCAACAGCAGCTTTATCTGAGTTATCAGATAATTCAGCAAACACCACATGTGGAGTTTCTTCCACAACTTGTTTTTTTATGTTGAAGACTCTATATGCCCTCGATGTTTTAGAATACCTTAAGAATACTCCAATATCACTCTTAGCCTTAAATTTATCAAGATCACCTTTGTCATTGTTATGGATGTAACATTTTGACCCGAATGCCTTGAAATGAGCCAAGTTGGGTTTTTTACCTTTCAGCATTTCATAAGGGATTTTCTTACTCTTTGGCCTTATCATGGCCCTGTTAATTATGTAGCATGCTGTGTTTGGTGCTTCAGTCCAGAATTTTCTTGGGAGCTTACTCTCAATCAGCATTGTCCGGGCGATCTCCACAATTGTTCGATTTCTTCTCTCCATAATGCCATTTTACTCCGGGGTCTCGGGAGAGGAAAATCTATGTGTTAGTCCTTCCTGGTTGCAGAATTTAGAAAAAGAGGAATTTTTGAACTCTCCTCCATGATCAGACAAGATGGTGGAGATTCTAAATTTACCTTCTTGTTTCACTTTTCTGAACAATTTCTGAAATTCATGGAAAGCATCATTTTTGTTAGTTAAGAAAAAGATCCAAATGAATCGAGAAAAGTCATCGACTAACACATAGCCAAATCTTCTTCCGTTGATGCTGGCTATTCTAGTTGGACCAAACAGGTCCATCTGTAAAAACTCAAAGGGCATGGATGACAAAGGCTCACTTCTAGATTTAAAAGTTTTCCGAGTTTGTTTACCTAGGGAGCATGCTTCACAAACCTGAGTAACCTTTTTACAGGACAATTTAGGTAGACCCCTAACCATTCCATGCTTGGACAGTTTGTGCAGTGTACTATAACTGACATGTCCCAATCGTCTATGCCACAACCATGTATCATTGGGCTGACTGGTAGACAAACACATATTTTCAGAGAGTGAGGTATCAAGGTCTACCATGTAGACATTATTTACTCTATGACCTACAAACATAATAGAATCAGAATTTTGCTCAAATATCTTTCATTCATTGGCATCAAATAGTACCTTGTGGCCTTTGTCGCACAGTTGGCTTATGCTGAGCAGATTATCCTCAAGACCTTCAACAAGCATAACATTTTCAATGAAATTGGAAGAATTCTTACCGACTGTACCTGTGCCAATGACTTTTCCTTTGTCTTTACCACCAAACCTCACTTGACCTCCTTCCTTCTTGATCAGATGGCTGAACTTCTTTTTATCTCCTATCATGTGCCTTGAGCATCCGCTATCCAAGTACAATCGATTGTGATGGGCTGCTAGGCATTCCTCATAGAACACATTAAGCAGAAGCTTTTGAAACCCAAACAAATTTGGGTCCACAATCATAGTTGAAAGTATGCAATAAGTTCTTTAGAATCCACACTTGCTTAAATGGCCTCATTCTCTGGCCAGACCAGCATTGGCTGCTGGTGTGTCCAAGTTTGTTACATGTGTGACAAACAGGATTCATGAATTTCATAAAATATGAATTAAATTATGGTCTAGTTCTTGGGTTTCCAAATGTGTTGAATTGGGTATGGTGGGTACCCAAGTTTGGCAGGCTATTGCCCCTTCTTTTATTGTTAAACCAATTTCTCTTTTCGAAGTAATCGGATGGGCTACGTCAATGCATATCCCTGGTGCGTCTACCTGAATGACCCTGTTGAGCATGGACGCATCAACCTGATTGGTCATTGCGTCGACCCTGATGCCTAGCCGGCTCTAGCTGAACGGTGTTGCGTCGACCTTGTGAGCCAGTGCGTTGACCTTGCTGCCTTAGTTGAGCTTTTGTGCATCAGCTCGACTGACCATTGCGTCGACCCTGAGGTTCAACATGTTTTCTATGACCAGCTTGATGGCTGCTTCCTTGCCTCTTGATTGTTTTGGGCTTAGGGGCATTTTTCCAAATTGGTTCTTCGATTATCAATTTTCCCTTCCCCTTCTAAGGACAAAAAGAGATAGTTTTCAATTCAAATTTATTTTTCTCAGTGGGGTTGAACCCCAACCCTTCTTTCCTAAAGTTTATCTAGGTTCCTAGGATGGCATCTAGGTTGGGCTTACCCTGGGTCATTTTTTTTAGGACAGATTGCCTATCCTTCAACTCATTTCCTACCTTCTCATGACCTTTCTGCAATTCATCATTAACAGCTTTTATTGCTTCATATTTTTCAAAACTATGTTGACTTTATTTTTCACATTCCTGTCATCTCAAATTGGCTTGGCTTAACTATTTTTTGAGTTCTTCATTTTCTTCGTTTAAACTTTTTAGTTCTTAGCAATTGAATTCAGATTGCTTGATTTGTTTCTTCAACTCTTCATGTTCTATTCTTAGGGTCTCCAGATCTTGTTAACCAGATTATCATGAGCTAAGGCATTAATCTTCTTCTTCAACTGCTTGTTTTCCTTTTTATACATCTTATACTTTTCAAACAAATCAGCATACGCATCTTCCCACTCTTCAATTGAGAAATTTTCAAATGGAGTGCTTACCTGATCTTCATCTGCCATCAAGCAGAAGTCATCCTCATCTTCCAATGTAGAGGAGCTTTCATCTTCCTCCTTGTCGTCACTCCAAGTGCAAACCATTGCCTTGGGCTTCTTTCCCTTGGCCTTGGACGTCTGCTATAGCAACTCAGGACATTCTCCTCGCATACATCCTGATTTCTTACATTGGTAGCGGATAACATTCTTAGACTTGCTAATTTGAACATATTTGAAATTGGAGTTTCTGCTTACCTAGGGGGTCTTCTTCTTCTTTTGGAATTTACATCTCCTTCTGAGGAACTTCTTGAATTGCCTAGTGAGCAGAGCATGGCCAGCTAGGCTCGCCTCTAGGATGTCATCTTCATCATCCTCATCGGAACCATCTGTGCTCTCAGAAACTTTGAGAGCCACAGTCTTCTTTGGCTTGGTACCTTCCTCATTCCTCTTCAGGTTGAGCTCATATGTCATGAGCGAACCTATCAACCCGTCAACTCTCATCACGGACAGATCCTTTGAGTTCTCAATTACAGTGGCCTTGGTGTGCCACGCTGGTGTGAGGGAACTAAGAATCTTCCTAATCAGATCACTGTCAGAATATCCTTTTTTGAGTAATTTGAGACAATTTGTTAGTTGGGTTAGTCTAGCATACTTCTCATAAATGGATTCATCAGGCTTCATTCTGAACATTTCATAGTCAGAAATTAACATGTTGGCCTTGGTGACCCTTACTTCAAATGTTCCCTTATAGATTAACTCAAGCCTATCCCACATTTCTTTTGAAGATTTGCAGGTGAATACTTTTGAGTATTCTGTGGGATGGATAGCATACTGCATTATGTTCATTGCGCTCCAATTAGTTGTGGATTTCTTGACCTGGTCAGGGGTCCAGGTGTCATCCACTTCTGGTAAAACAAAGGGGCCTCGACTGACTACCCGCCAGATCAAATGATCCTGGGCACAAAGAAAGACTTCCATTCAATTCTTCTAGTACAGATAGTTTGTTCCATCGAAGAATGGAGGTTGATTGATGGAATGGCCCTCATCTATAAAGCTATGAGGGACGTTTCCGTCGGATCTCCCCTGGTCATTGGACCACATCTCTAGGGAACTTGCTCTGATACCAACTGTTGAAGGGTATGAGAGGATCTAGAGGGGGGGTGAATAGATCCTACACTCAATCTTTGACCACTTTGAAATGGCTATCAAAAGCAATAAGGTAGTGATACCAAATCGAAGGCAATGCTAGACTAGTGTAAGAAATGTTGGCAGTGAAGTAATTTGAAATGCACTTAAACAAATTGAAGCACATGTGAAGAGGGATAGAAGAGATAGATATCACGCAGCAAAGAACAACACAGGGTTTTTAAGGTGGTTCGGCTACTCCCTAGCATGCCTACGTCCACCCCTCACCAACTCGGTGAGGCTTCCACTCTTTGGCCAAAAGAGAACACACACACACGCTGGTGAACCCAGCAGAACACTGGGACACTCCCCCCACACACACACGAGGATGAAGTCCTCACGAGGACAAGGTCCTCACGCTGCAACACGTAGCACACGGGGACAAGCCCCAAAGGAAGAAACAAGAACCAAGAAAAACAAACACACACGCTGCAATGGCCGCTCACACGGGGATGACACCCCACACACAGAATAGCTTGTGGTATAAAAACCAAAATAAAAAACATAAAGCCAGAAATTGCAAGTGCAACTACTGCAGAATGAAGAACACGATGAACGGTGGTGCGAATCAATGTTTCAAGAAAAACATGGCTGACTGGCTTAGTTGCGTCTCTTTCTCCACCTCTCTTGCTCTCACGTTTTTTTCTGATAGAAATCAGAGCAGGCACTCCTTCTTCCTTTTGCTTTTCCTCTCTCGTTCAACTCTTCTCCAAGTTGAGGGACTAGCGACAGCAACTTCTGTTCAAGTAAGGGGCGTCTGATTTATAGACGCAAGGAGCAAGTTTCCTTCCCAAGTCTTGACATTTGATTGGTGGGAATAAAATAGAGGTTCTTTGATCAAGGATCCTTGTAGGATCTGCCACCTCAATGGTTGGTGACAAAAAGGATGATCCTCTGTTCTTGGGATCTTTTCTAGAACCAAATGGGATTGGTTGACTTGCAGAAAAAGGACACCATGAAAAAGACATTTCCTAAGTCCTTTATCTGATAGATCTTTCACCCAAAAAGGTTGTTCAGACTGTCTCATGATGATGGAGGATAGTTCTGTGTCCTAGGATCCTCTTTTTGACCTTGAAACACGTGTTTTGGAGGCTTCCATCTTTGACCATTGAAGACGTTGCGGAATTGACGAAGCTTATTTTATTCAGTTAGAACCTCATGTGCGTCGACGCCCCTAGTCCACTACGTCGACGCAGCTTCCAGTCTTGTGAGCTGCCAGGCGCTAGGGTGTGGCTAGAGTCGACGCAATAAAATGCTGGAGTCAACGCAACTAGAGTCCCGCTTGACTGCTTACAGGCTTGCATGTTGTGCGTCGACGCAGCAAGTGGGGTGCACCGATGCATCCTTTGAGGAATGCGTCCATAACGGTTTTTGGTTGAGCCTTGCGTCGACGCCTTGAGTTGGTGGGGTTGACGTAGCAGGGTGTGACAGAACACTAGCAGAGAGGGGTCGACACCAAGGGTTGACTCTCTCATTTCCCATGCTCGCTTCTCCGATCTGGACTATTGGCCCGGCTTGGTTGCGTCAACACAGTGAAGCCATGAGGTCGAAGCAACCTTGACTCTGCTTTAGGCTTTTCCTCCTTTTGTGAGCAATGGAGTCGACACTGCCTGTAGAAGGGGTCGATGCAGCCTTGGAGCTTTGTTAGGTTCTTCATATCTAGCTAATGAAAGGTGTTTCAGATATTCTAAATCAATTGGCCAATGACTTATAGTAAGACATCATCAAAACTCAATTTACACAACACCGCGCACTCGTCCCTCGTGTGCGCTTCCCACGGGTGGGGGGCATTTGTGGACACCTAAAATTCACCAGCAAGAACTCCGAGCCTCGACAAACCAAGCAAAGGCAACGGAGAAGAGAAAGGAGGGCTGCATCAACGCAACTCTTGGCCGCGTCGACGCGGGTGTGAGCCTGTAGGATGCCAGTTAAGGCAATCTGTAAGGCTACGTTGACGCAACCCACTGGGTGCGCCGACACACGTATAAAGGTGTAGGCCTCCCCCTGAGGTGGTCAACTAGGTGCGTTGATGCACCCTATCAAGTGCGTTGACGCACGCGCGAACCTATGAGCTTCCTGCTAAGGCAATCCACAAGACGCGTCGATGCAGTCCCTGCCTACATCGATGCACATGCAGATGCATAAGGAAAAAAGAAAGAAGAAGGAAAAGGGATGATTCGACGGGGCCCTCTCCTCCACTTGAATCGGCCAGACACTCCTTGAACTGGCACTAGCCCATTGAATCGGCCAACCCCCGTGTGGCACTTGAACTGGCGAGCTCCCCTCTCCTCCATTTGAATCGGTCAAGCACCCTCTTGCCACTTGAATCGGCGGCCCCCCTTTGAAAGGTGATATGGCGTGGCCAACCCCCTCCTACCCATGTGAACCGGCGCCATAAGAGAGCATAAAGAAGAGGAAGAAAATGAAAAAAGAAAAAGAAGAAGGGAAAAGAAGAAAGAAAAGGAGGGATGGCAGTGAATCGGCGGGCTCCCAACCACCCTCTTGAATCAGCCACTCCCCTCCTTTGAGCATGAATCGGCCAGACCCACACCCCTCATGAATCGGCCAAGCCCAGCCCCTTGATCCGACGATAGAAAACTATAGGAATTGAGAAGTGTCACTTCACAACACAGTTCATTCACACACGGAACTCTGTTCCATGTCGGTTCACATAAATAAGAATAGAGGAAGAAGAAGGAGGGAAAGAGGCCCCTCCAGTGACCTCCGGTAAGGCATTTAATGCCCGTTCAACGGACTATCGTGGGTAGTTTATCCGCCAGGTAAAGCCCAGGCTCGGCCAACAGACCAGCGAGAGGATTCTTGCCCGTCGCCTCAAGCCCCCCCACCCTGTGAGAAGCATGGACTATGTCCGATGACATCCCCCGTCCCATGAGCATTTAATGCTCGTGCATGCCAAAATCGATAGTGCGATGGCAGCAGGCCATTGACGATGAGTGGTCCGTCTGATAGCGATGAAGCCCCCCAACTATTCTGCAAAATATCCCGGCCTTGGACGCCCCCTGTCCTGCGTGAATGGACAAGCGACAGCGCAACAACGTGCCCATCGCTCTTTCTTTTGGACGAAAAGGAAATGGTGGGAGTTTTCTCCTGAAGGGAAGACCCCCCCCCCCCCCCCCCCGTTCTATATATTCAACCAGCATACAACGGGAGAAGTGGTTTGACTCTCATAGGTTGGACCAGGGGTTGCAGAAAGCAAAAAAAAGAGAGAGAGAGAGAGCCAGCTGAAGAGATGAAAAGCAAAAGAGGAAAGGAGGGAAGGAGAGGAAGATGACCCCTCCGCGGTGTGTCCCTTTTTTCTTTTCTATCTTTCTTTGTTTTCTTCTGCAGGCCCCCATAGGGCTACACCCAATGTACTCCTCATTGGTGAATAAATGAAATGCTGGGCCTTTGGCCCTGGTTCGTAAGCTCTGTTGCAATCCTTCGATCAGTGCTATTTCCTTTTGGTCTTGCTCGCTCCCCTTCTCGAATATGTGTAGTTCTTTCTCTGTCCGCTGATAGCATGCCATTTGCATGGTTGTGGGGTTTATGCCACAACGGTTAGAGTTCTGGAGTTTACTCAAGATGATGAGTACAATCCCGAGCTGCAAAACTACCTAAACCTCTCACTGTCTGCTTCTATGTTTTGCATTCCTTTCTCCGTACCTCCCTTGGTCGTCGGTGATCAAGCCAGTCGGGAGGTCTGGGTTTTTCTCCTCTCAAAGCTCCATCTTGGGATTTGACTAGTCTTACAGTCATGATGCCAAAGGGGCGAGGTATATGGGACATAATCCGAGAGTGAACGTTTGATGATATTTTTGCAACTGTTGGTTTGGGGAAGAAATATAGATAATCGCCCTTCGGGAAGGGTTCCGGGCTTATACGATCTCATGAATATGGCTCGAAGCCCTGGCCCATCCGAGCTCCAGTGGGCTGCTCCCTGATTTTTCTCCTACTCTCCTTAGCTCTTTTCGGAAGTTCTCTGATCACTCGATCTCCGGGGGATTGCTTCATCATAGCATGGCCCTCTGGTGATCTCCCTTAAAGGGGTGAATATCAATGGCCATATAGTCTGGAAATAATCTAAGCCAACATTTCAAATATCACTACCCATGGGTCATCGGAGCCCCTTGTAGGCCAGTCCTCGAGGTTTCCATGCCCAATTCGGGCTTTAGGGTGGCTATCCCCTGCTTGCCCAATAATCTTTGAGGCCGTCTCGGATCCTTCCGTGGGCGAGTCTCTATTTTACACTCCATAAAACCTGGGTCCTCGGGAGATGCTGCTGAAATTTCGCCAGGAACGTGACTAATAAAAGAAATAAACAACCGAATGATGCTAACCTTGGGAATAAGATTGAGCAAAAAGAATGAATAAAAAGAACCAATAAACTGTTGAATGAAGAATAAATAGAAGGCAGATAGAATTGTTATCAAACACGGAATCAGGCTGCTCATATACATTTGCATGTGCATTTCTGCTGAACTCTCATGAACCAAGAAGAGAAATCTCTGCATTTCTGAACTTAAATGCATGTTGAGCATCCCCTCTTCATATACACGTTTTCTCCAGCATGAATATGAATAAACCCCCATGCATACTACATGTTGTTATGAAAAACACGTGCAGTTTTCAAATAAGAAAGGGAAAGCTTTGGCCCACTTGGGCAATGTAATTGCATCAGTCCTGTCCCCAGTGCATTGCGTCGACCTCTTTCTCATCCCAATTGCTGCATGTGTCGACCCCAAGGCCCCCCCTACGTCGACCCCTTTCTCCCCCAGTTGTGCATTACGTAAACCCCTTGGCCCCCTTTGCGTCGACGCCCTGCACGGCTGGGGTTGGTTCCTCCACTGGCCTCCCATGCTGAAATGAAAGAACCTTATGCATTCATTATCCAAGCATAGCATGTTCTTTGCATGCATATGGCCTTTACGTCTAGCATGAGCATGAATAAAACCCCATGCACAGGTCAAGCTGCATACACAATTCCCTGCTGTCTCTTCATGAGCAAGCACTAAGAGGGATGAGGAGCCTCATGCATCCATTACAAACAAAAAGGAAAACAAGCATATCATATACCCCTTTGTGCATCGAGCCACATGCATCATAAATGCATAACAAACCCCTCCAAACCTAGTACAGTGCCCTTAGAGAATGGTTCATGCATTAACTTATCTCATTCTTGCCATATGGTCCCCCCAAAAGAACAAACAAAAAAAATATTGCAGAAGAATTCGGTCGGCTGAATCAAACTTTCGATCGGCCGATCGCTGCATGGGTCGACGCACTGTGCGGTTGCATCGACCCACCCAGCGGGCGCTCCCGCTTCTGGGAGGATCGGTCGATTGGCCTCACAGTTCGGTCGACCGAACCCCCGTTTAAAAAAAATGAGAGAGGGAGGTGATTCGACGGCTTGCCACACCGGATCACCTCCCTTCTCTTCCTTTCTCTCTCCTCCCGCCGTATCACCCTTCCATAATTAAAAAAAACACCAACAAACCAAAAAAAGGGAATGGGAGAGGTGATTAAATGGCCGCTGGATCACCCCTTCTCTCTCACATCTCTCTCCCTCCTCTGGCCGATTCACCCTCTTACAAAAAAAGGGAAAAAATATAGGAATGGGAAGTGATCCAGAGGCCATTTGCGCACTAGATCACCCCCACCCTCTCTTGTTTCTCAAAACAAAAAAAACACAAAAGACAAAATCAAAAGGGGAGTAAAACAAAAAACATAACAAAAAAAAAAACAAAGTAAAACAACAACAAAAGGTGATAAATAATCTAACAATAGCAACAAAAAATTAAGACAAAAGCAACATTCGAAGTAATAAATAATCAAACAAAAAATATCAAAATAATAATAATAATAATCAATGAACAAAAATGCACCCATGCATCTAAACAAAATCAATCAAATAATCGAACAACCAAAAACATAACCATGTACACTCCGGAGCCCTTGCTTCCTCGAACTCAGTATGAAAGGAATATCGACGACGCCTCGGTAAGTCGGGTTTGGACTTCGGGGACCACCCTAACATGGCCATGACCCGATATTGCCCTGGGCCCATAGCCCATTGAATCTGACTCGTTCTTAGTGGGATCTAGTCCCACTCTTTTATCAAACTTGCCATGCATTTGGCAGACATTTGTATAGGTTTTATCTCCGTCTTCGTCACGCTTTCAACATGGAAATGGTCGAAAAGCGATCAACATGGTTTGAACATTTACACCACAATCCGGGGCATTTTAACACAGTTCATACCTCTATTATCTCATTTCCTTAATACTAATTTTAGGCCATAGGGCCCCTTTTCTTGGTGATCAATCAAGGGTTTTCTCCACTCTGGGGAGATGTAATTAACGCCGTAGCCCTTGCGGCACGACATGTTTTGGTCCCGACACGCAATCCACTATCGTCTGATCAGTCAAACGGCGCGCACCAGTGGCTTCTTCGAAGCCCGAATAAATCGTCACTTTGTGATTGGCACGCCCGCGCACTAAATAAACAAATAAGTAAATAAACATACGAATAGATCCAATAAATCCCAAAAGTGCGTCCACATCAGTTCAATCAGATTTATCATGAAGTCTACACAATCCAAGCTCTCTTCTTAGAGAAGTGAATCTTTCATTACAGAGAGGCTTGGTAAAGATATCAGCAATTTATTTCTGTGTTTCAATGAAATGCAATTCAAAGTTCTTTTTATTGACGTCATCTCTTAAAAAGTGATGCCTAATTTCAATATGCTTAGTCCTAGCATGCTGGATGGGATTTTTGGTCAAATTGATAGCACTGTGTTATCACACAGAATTGGAACACGTCCAAGATCCACATGGTAATCTTGGAGTTGGTGTTTGATCAACAACACCGAGTGCCACAACTCTCTACAGTGACATATTTTGCCTCCGCAGTAGAGAGGGCAACCGAGCGTTGTTTCTTGGATGCCCAAGATACCAAACACCCGCCTAAAAATCGGCAATAGCCGCTAGTACTCTTTCTTTCCCGCGTGCATCTAGCATAGTATGCATCAAAGTATGAGATCAGATTTAAATCACACGATGTAGGGAACCACAATCCCAAATCATGAGTACCAGCAAGATATCGAAAAATACGTTTTACTGCACTCATGTGGGATTCCCTAGGACTAGCTTAAAATCTAGCACATAGGCAAATACTAAACTGAATATCTGGTCTAGATATAGTAAGGTAGAGCAAGGATCAGATCATACCTCTGAATGTTCTTGCATCTACCATGTTACCTTTCTCATCGACATGTAGACTTGCATTTGTACCCATTGGAGTTGCAATTGTTTTTGCATTTTCCATCTTGTACTTTTTGAGCAGCTCCATGATGTACTTTGACTGATTTATGAAGCACCCCTCAGGAGTTTGATTGACCTGCAATCCAAGAAAGAATTGCAATTCACCCATTAACCTCATTTCAAACTCACTAGTCATCAAATCCGCAAATTCCTTACACATGGCAGATCTTGTTGATCCAAACACTATATCATCTACATAAATCTGAGTAATGAGGATATCATCTTTTTGCACCTTAGAAAATAGTGTTTGGTCAACCTTACCTCGTGTGAACCGTTTACTTGTAAGGAAGCTGCTTAGCCTATCATACCATGCCCAAGGTGCCTGTTTCAGTCCATAAAGTGCCTTGTCCAACTTATAAACATGGTTAGGAAGTCTGAGCATTCAAAACTAGGGGGCTGTTCAATATAAACTTCCTCTTTTATTAGACCATTTAGAAATGCACTTTTAACGTCCATTTGTTAAAATTTTATTCCATGAGAGCATGCAAAAGTAAATAAAATTCTAATGGCCTCTAATCTAGCAACAGGGGTAAAAGATTTTTCAAAGTCAATGCCAAATTCTTGATTATACCCCTTTGCTACTAGTCTGGCTTTATTTCTTACTATCTTACCTTCTTCACTTAATTTATTTCTGAAGACCCACTTTGTGCCAATTACCGATTGTGATGTGGGTCTAGGAACTAAATGCCATACTTTATTTATTTCAAATTGATTTAACTCTTCATGCATATCATTTATCTAGAATTCATCTTTTAAGGCATCATTTACATTCTTTGGTTCAGTTTGAGAAACAAGCACCATTTGATCCATTTCTTCAATAATTTCGAAATGAGACCTAGTTCTAGTGGGTTCATGCAAGCTACCAATGATGCTACCTAGAGGATGATCTCTAAGTACTCTAATATTGGATGATTCCATACCTTCATTGGTAGGGATGACCCCATGCCTACTTGACTCACCTAGGTCTCCATCTGGCCTTGTTTCATCTTCTTGTGCTCCTTGTTCCTCCTTTGTTTCCAAGAACTCCCCATCATCCATTCTCCTACACAGTTCATCATCATTAGATATATCATGGTATTCATCAAAAGTGATATGGGGAGATTCTTCTACAGTTTGATCTTTGACATTAAAGACTATATATGCCCAAGAGCGATCAAAATAGCCAAGGAAGATACCTGATTCGCTCTTAGGTTCAAATTTGTCCAAGTCTTTCTTGTCATTATTATAAATAAAACACTTTGATCCAAACACTTAAAAGTGACCAAGATATGGCTTTTTACCTTTGTATAGCTCATATGGAGTCTTGTTACTAGAAGGTCTTACCATTGCACGGTTTATGATATAGCATGTTGTGTTAACCGCCTCAGCGAAGAATTTTCTTGGTAAGTTGCTCCCAATTAGCATTGTCCTAGCCATATCCACGAGGGTCCTGTTCCTTCTTTCCACGACCCCATTCTACTCGGGAGTCCTTGGTGATGAGAATTTATGAATTATTCCTTGATCACTATAAAAATTGTGAAAGTCAGAATTCTCAAACTCACCACCATGATCCGACAAAATAGAATAGATTTGAAACTTACCATACTACTTTATTCTTTTGAAGATAGATTGAAACTCAACGAAAGCATCATTTTTATGAGATAAAAAGAATACCCAAGTAAATCTATAGAAATCATCCACTAGAGCATATCCATATTTTTTCCCACGTAGACTTGCAGTCCTAGTAGGTCCAAATAAATCCATATGCACAAGCTCTAGGGGCTTGGAGGACTGATTTTCAATTCTACGCTTAAATGATTTCCTAGTTTGCTTACCTTGGGAACATGCAACACATATTTTATTGTTATGTTTGCATGACATTTCCGGTGAACCTTTTACCATGCTGTGCTTAACAAGTTTATGCATGATATTATAGCTAGCATGACCAAGTCTACGATGCCATAGCGAAACTAAATCATCTTTATTGCAGCTAGGCATAAGTTATTATGAGCAAAATCATCCAAGTCAACCATATAAACATTATTGAATCTCTTGTAATGAATTTAATTGATTCTGAATTGGGTTCCATGATTTTGCATACGTGACAGTCAAAAATGACTTTATGCTCTTTATCGCACAACTGGCTAATACTTAACAAATTATATTCCAATCCTTCAACCAACAAGACATTTTCTAAAGAGTTAGAGGAATTCTTACCAACTTTACATCTCTCGATGATTCTTCCTTTGTTGTTCCCTCCAAAGGTGACATGTCCACCATCCTTTTCAACCAGCAAACATAATTTTCCCTTGTCCCTTGTCATATGCCTTGAACAGCCGCTGTCGAGATACCTTTTATTATGTATGACTACAAGGCATTCCTGCAAAGCAAATCAGACAAAGGATTTTGGAACCCAAATGCACTTGGGTCCCATCAGACCATTCATATCTTCAAAACATGATAGCATACATTTCAGAATCCAAACTTGCCTTTTCAGAGTGGGCTTGCCATTTGTTTTGACTTCATTGTTCACATTGCCCAATTTTGCACCTTTAAATGCATTAAAGTTATTTGAGATATTTGTTTTATTGTTCCATTTTTTGGTCCCTGGGGCATAGGATGTGTTGTACACACTAGGGTACCTTGATGGACCTGCCTAATACTTGGTACGGGAATAAGGAGTTCTAAGGGACCTGTGCGTCGACTCACTATGCCACCTGGGTCGACCTGCTCTATTGAATCCATGGGGAAATTGGTCTCTAGACCATGGCTGTGTCGACCTAGTGAACTAGGTGCATCGACCTGCCCATGCATTTTCCCGTCTACCCCAGCTACTGGAAGGACCCTGCTGCGTTGACTCCCTGTGATAGGTGCGTCGACCTATCCTGCGATTTTTCTCCCTACCCTTACCACTGGATGACCACTGCTACGTCGACCTCCTGTGAGAAGTGCATCAGCCAGTCCATGGTCTCTCAACACTACGACTGCTAAAGTGTTGAGGCTGAGTCGACCTAGTCTGATCGTTGAGTCGACTTGAAGGGAAAGTATTGGACTTTTGTTGGGCTGTGTGCTGGCCCTGACCCCTAGGGATTTCCATTATTCTACTTTTTAATGGTTTTCATTTTTTCTTCTTGATTTGAACTTTTCTTTTTCTCTTTGTCATTTTCCTGAATGTTCGTTTTTATCAATGGAATATATTTTGAGGTGCCCAATTCGGAAACAAAAGTTACAGTTTTTAGACCAAATTCCTTTTTATTTGTGGGATTAAACCCAAGTCCTTCTTTTCTAAAATATCCTCTGACACCTAACACAACATCTAAATTTTCTTTTCCTTGAACCATTGTTTCAAGAGAGTTTTGTTTGTCTTCAGTTTTTTTTGCAATTGTTCAAGATCCTTCTGAAGTTAGTTATTAACTCCCTTGATGGCTCCAAAATTTTCAATTGCAAGTTTTGTGTCATTCTCATATTTCTGCATCCTTATTTTCAATTCATCAATTACCTTTCTTAATTGTTCTGTTTCTTTCTTCAAATCCATGATTTTAGATTTGTCTTGATCTAATTCAACTAAGGTTTTCTTCAGATTGGATATTTCCATTTCCAGGCATGCAATTTTCTCATTCACGGAATTATCATGCTCAAGTGAATTAACTTTGTTCTTAAGTGCTTTATTTTCCTTGAGAAATTCATCATATTTATCTAGCAATTGTGAATATGCATCTTCCCAATCACTAAGTGTAAAATGTTCAAAAGGGGAAGATACCTCTTCTTGCTCATCTCCCTCGGCCATCAGACACATTTTTCCTTCACTTTCTCCTGTTGAGGTTTCTTCTTCTTCATTGTCTTCCTCATCACTCCAGGTGCTCACCATAACTTTTGACTTCTTGCCTTTCCACCTGGGATTCAGTTTCTTCACAGCTTCAGGGCATTCTGACCTGACATGCCCTGGCTTCCTGTAGTTGTAACAAACCACTTTTTCAGATCTCCTGGTAATGTCAGATTTAGATTTTGAAAATTTACTTACTTGTGGCCACTTTTTCCTTAGGCCCTTACCTTCTTTCCTTAGGAATTTTTTGAATTTTCTGGTTAACATAGCAACCTCACCGGAATCCTCCTCAGTGCTGGATGACTTACTTTCTTCTAAGGACTCCTTGCTACTTTGACTGGCCTTCAGAGCCACTACCTTTTTCTTCTTTACATCATCCTCTTTCCTTTTCAGGTTCAATTCATAAGTCATTAGTGAGCCAATCAGTTCATCTATAGACATGGTAGACAAATTACGTGAGTCCTCAATCACAATAGCTTTTGTATGCCAAATTGGAGTTAAAGATCTGAGGATTTTCCTCACAAGTTCCTGATCAGTATAATTTTTCCCTAGACTTTTTAAGCTATTGGTCAATTGAGTTAGTCTGGCATACATTTCAGAAATTGATTCTTCAGGTTTCATTCTAAAAAGCTCACAATATGAAATAAGCATATTCACTTTGGTTTCTCTTACCTCAGATGTACCTTCATAGATTACCTCTAGGCGGTCCCACATTTCCTTTACTATTGCACAAGAAGATACCATTGAAAATTTTGTTGGATGGAGGGCACACTGCATAATATTCATAGCTCCCCAATTGATGTTGGATTTTCGGATCTGCTCCCTGGACCATGTATCCTCATCATCTGGGAGCTGAAATGGTCACACTAACATGTGATTTTTCCAGTAGGCGTAGTTAGTGCCATCAAAGAATGGGGGTTTGTTCACCGAATGCCCCTCAGCCATATAGCCTTTAGCATCCATTCCACCCAGTCTCTCTGGGTTGTTAGACCACATCAGTAGAGAGCCTAGCTCTGATACCACGTGTAGAGTGTGGAATGGCTGATCTACAAGGGGGGGGGGGGTGAAGAGATCTTCCCCCCTTTCTTTTTAAAAATTAATCAAATGACAGAATTAAATGGCTAAGCTATGCAATCGGTCTAGTGCATATGGTAGCAATAATACACCGTCTAATCGGCCTAGGCATGCATCCAGCACTAGAGAGATAATCACAAGAAGAGCAATCAAGCCACACAGAGACGAGATTTTTAGGTGGTTCGGTCTTGATCCCAAGACCTACGTCTACCCCCCACTTAACCAAGTGGGGCTTCACTAGTGCACCGCACTACTACTGGGGATCACACCTAATATGAATCTGCTGCTTACAGCTTGACTGAGAGGTCCTCCCTTTCATACACCCGTTGACAAACAATTTGAGGCCTTCGGCCCAAACGCCCAGTTCTGAGCACACACAGCTCGAACTGATCCCTACTCTTCAGAGTAGTTTCCCAATACTGTGGAGAGTGGAAAATGAAGAAAAACATAGGATCAAACAGAATGAACACATATCAATATCAAGAAGATTTTCCAAAGGCAATAGAAGCTCGATCTGTGGTGAGGTCGGTCCGATGCAGCCTGGACAACCACAATTACTGCAATGCAGCTTCAGATTCTATAATGCAGCTCCTCCCAACCTCAGAAAACCTCATATCTTCAAGGATGCTTAAATGGCTAGCGTAGCAGGAAGCAATGGAGATTGAGTTCAGTACTCTATTCTTCTCCCGCATAGCAATAGCGACTGAGGAAGCTCAGAAATCCATGGAATCCTCAAGGAGGAAGAAGAACTCCAAAGACTCTCTCTCTTTCTCTTGGTTCTTCTTCCGTAAGCAAGAGTAGCCCCTTCTTCTTTGCTCTATATGCTCTCTTCGATCCTTATCCAATTTTTTTGGGCAGAGGATATTCATTGGGGCCCAAAAAATCAGGTTGGTTGTAGTGGGGAATAATTTTCGTCCAAAAAGGTACCTTCTGGAACGTGGAATCCTCATACACCAACTCCCCAATGATTGGACCTCGATTCATGTGCCAAGGTGGGACCCGCCACTTACTCAGAATCCCGCCGTAGGGGGTGTGTCGATGCAGTAAACATCACTGCGTCGACTCAATCTTCTTGTTGCCTGGACGAGCACTGGCTGGATGGCTCTGTTACGTCGATGCTATAGCTTCATTACGTCGACCCGATCTTCACTTGGTTTAATGGGTATGCACTGTTTGTTCCAAAGCACGTCGATGCCATAAGCACATTGCGTCGACTCAGCCTTCATATGGCTTGGATGATAGATCCTCTAGATCTTCTCCTCTTCTTTTGCTGCGTCGACGCTCTGTAAACTCAGCGTTGACTCATCCTCAGTTCTGCTCGGATGGCCATCCCACTGGAGTCTTGGATTTCTCTTCAACTACGTCGACTGATTGTGTACACTGAGTCGACACACTACTCCTTCACAGAACGTGCCTCAACCAAGTTCCCAGAACTTTTTAATTGTTGCGTCGACCCAGTTGTATCCTGCGTCGACACAAAATTACCTTCAGTTCTTCTTTCAACCTTCTCTTTTAAGTTATGACTTGTCTACCTGTTGGGCCCATAAAAATATTCAAAATTAGCAATTTTGGGGCCTTTTTCTTGACCATTCAATAGGTAATTGTTTCAAGTATTTATCAATGATTCAAAGTAGGACATCATCAAAACTAGGGACACAACATTCTCCCCCCTTTTGTTGATGGCAATTATGAGTCATTGCCATTTAAAACAATACATTCACATGGGCATAAATTTGTGCAAAGGCAGAAAGTGTCTTTGCAAGCTTGGCATTCTTATCAAAATTCAGTTCATGAACAAGAGGCATCACGACTATTGACAAACAATTTTTCAGGACACACATGACAGACATATGTGATGCAATGCAATGAACTACATTTTTCTCCAAAAATCAAAGAAAATCATGCAATGACCCTTTCTCTCTCCCTTTGCCATCATTAAAAAGCTGCCTCTAGATGTCATTGGGTTCTTCAACTATGGGGTCTGTCTGAGTGGAGGCATTTGAGGTGGTGTTCACTTGAGCAAGCTGAGATAGCTGGTCACGCACTTTACTGTTAGAAGTGTTGAAGTTTTGGATTCTCTCATCAACCAGTTTTTTGAGAGAATGAATTTGGGTTACAACTGCCTCAAATAGGCCATGCATCATATCACTAACATCTGCCAACTGTGCTTGCCTCTGAGATGGATATATTGTTACTGGAGAAGATGATGGTTCTGCACGGTGAGAGGTTTCTACCACACTTTCTCCAACAGGTAATGGAAATCGATCTCTCATCCATTTGGCCTCAGAAACAAGAAAGCCAATATCATCACTAATGAGGTTCATTTTGTCTATCAAATATGTCTTAGAAAATTTTACCTGCCCCACTTTGGAATCAAGTTCGCTCAATCTGTTTATAACTCTCTGAACGTGACCATGATTTTCATCGAATCGTTCGTGGATTTTGCCCAATGAGGTTCCAGCCGAACTAGAAATTGCCTGTATTGAAGATATGAGCTGATGAAATCTAGTCTCAGACGGCTGCTTGCTCCTCAAAAACTCTGTATATTTGCTATCCACTTTGAGTTCAAGTCTCATCATTCTTTCATCTAGATTTAACGATAGGCCAGAGATGGTGGAGTTTAGATTTTGAAATTGAGTATGCAAAAATTGATAAAGGGCTGGAGGTACACTGGAGAATGAGCTAGCTA
This sequence comes from Amorphophallus konjac, assembly GCA_022559845.1. Classification (NCBI taxonomy): domain Eukaryota; kingdom Viridiplantae; phylum Streptophyta; class Magnoliopsida; order Alismatales; family Araceae; genus Amorphophallus; species Amorphophallus konjac. Next base: position 286,102,807 of record CM040118.1, read on the forward strand.
GAGATGAGGGACCCGACTGAGATGAGATAGCTGGCGCAGTATGGAATTCTAGAGACACCTCAGCTTCTGTGAAGATGTCTGGCTGAGGAGGAGCTCCTGGAATTCGAGAAACAGGAGCGAGGGCTTAAGATAGAACTTCTTGTTGTTCCTCACCTTATACAGCTTCAGCCTGTGGTGCTACCACATGTGGAAGTTCCTCTTGAGGACGCTCAGCCTGATCTCCTGGTAAGTCTCTCTACACTCTGCCACCCTGTGAGGATGATGATGATACATCCTCCTGTTGTTGCTGTACTGCCTTGCCCTTGGTTTTTGTGGTAATTTTTTGGTTCTTCGCCGGCTATTCGTACTCTTTGCCTTTTTATTTCTGTGATGTCTGTGGCTGTTTCTGCTTTCCGACGGTTGTAGTGACATCTTGATCATTCATCCTCTTCGATCTGGGCTCAATGGTGGCTTGAGATTCCTCTGGAGGATGGTTCCTTGAAGTTGCAGACTTGCCCTTATTTCTGGTTGCCGGAGGTGCCATCGCGACGCAAAGTAGGGCATATGGAAGGAGAATGTCCTCACCGGATGTGAAAGCAGGTGTGCCGGTGATCGCTGGAGGCTGGAAGGGGGGACACCGGAGCAGAACGGGACGATGAGGGCATGAACGAGAGAGTGGAGGGTTTTTGCGAAGTCGCGTCGACCCGATGAAGTAAGATTGGCCAAACTGAAGCTTTGATTGGCTTGAAAGAAGAGTAGAAAATTCCAAAGATTTAGGAAAGTAAAAGAATCTGAGTCATCAAGTTATTTCAGGGAATTTTAAACTATTGAAATTAACACCCTCTTTTTAGAGACTTTGTTAATGAACCTTATGTATTTTAATGGTTTAAAGTCTATAAACACAAATACAAAAATTAAAAACCCTGAAAAAACCATTTATGCTTATTGAATAGAGTTAAAACACCCCTCAAGACAATTGTCCAACCCAGTTCTTTCAAACTAACTACTTAATTTCACGAGACACCTCTAGAAAAAATTCTAATAAGTATTGAAGTTAAACAATTTCTATAGGTGTTGAATTTTTCTTTAAGTCAACCATACTTATTTTTTTTAAATTTTTTTGGGATAATTCATATTTAGTACATGCCTTTTGACGTGAGGAAGCATGTTTATCCAAAACTAGAGTCCCCGGTTACTCAGCATGACTAACCATCCTGCCTTGCTAGAGATAACTGCTCACCTCATGACATACAATCCACATCACTTGTTTGGTGAAGGGATGTAGTTTCTCAGTAATTCACAGTTATTGCTCTGTCCCATTTTTTTCCTTTAACTTTTTCTCAAATTTTTTCTTGCAGAGATAGCTAGACCTTTACTTCATGACTCAATCTGCATCTCTTCTTTGGTGATGGGACATGGTTTCTCATCTAGTCATAGCCATTGCCTTGCCTTTTTCTTTCATTTCATGGCGAATTCCTTCAGCTTTATTCAGACCAATTACATTGTTTAAAGATAATACGTTGATCAAAAAATTTCAACCAAAGTGACCTCTTTACTTTTATTTTCAGATTTTCAGAAAAGAGTATAGACACAGTCTTTTTAGGTTGTTTTAAAAAACTATTTAGGCCTTTTTACTTTTTGAAAATGAATGACAAATCTTTGAATTTTTTTGTCATTGTTCTCCGAGTTCCATTGTCTCCCGTTTCTGGAATGTATTCTGGTGTGGCCTCTGGAAACCAGCTGTTACTGTTGTGGTTGATTGGCAAATTTTTTTCTTATTTTTTGAATGCCTTTGGGATGCCTAGGAGAGCATGGCATGCTGTTGGCAGTATCTAAGGCTAGGGCTGGGAGGTAGAAACTGGTGCTGGTGACAAAGATTGAATATCGGTGACTGCATAACGACATTTGCTTTGTTGTGATATACCAACCGACTCTCAGAAGCTAGGCTGGGGATTGGGGGTAGCATATTGGAGGCCTGTTTAGATAAGGTGTGCAGGCTTGTTACTAGGAATTGGAGGCCCAAAAGCCTAGACACTTAAGGCCCGCCTGGGTGAAGCATATGGCCCTACTTCTGAAACAAACCTTTCGGTGAAGAATTTTGGTTTATTCATGTTGCTGTTGTCGTTATAAACTTGTTCATGGGGCGGAATCGCCTGGTGCTTTTGCTGAAGATTGCACCATAAGGTATCCCATGGATGTGGCATACTGGTCTTTTACTGGAAGTCGAAACTGTCTATAAGGAGCCAAATATTAGAATCATATATGGCAACTTGGATGCTAAAGCTTGCCTGGATAAGGTGTGCTAATCTGCTATTGGAAAATGGAGCTGGAAACCAGCATTTTCATGCTAGGAACTGGATTTCAGAGACTGGGTGCTAGAGGCTTGCCTGACTGAGGTGTGTTTGCTTATGGCTAAAGACTAGAGACTGGAGTCTGGATGCTAGAAACTGGTTAATGGGGGCTAAGTGCTGAAAGCTGGGTACTGGAGCTGAGAACTGGGTACCGGAGACTGAGTGCTAGAGGCCTGCCTGAACGAGGTGTGATGGCATGTAGCTGGATACTGGAGACTGGGAAGTAGGTGTTGGAAACTGGATATGGAGGCTAAGTACCGAAAGCTGTGTATTGGAGCTGAGAACTGGGTATTGGAGACTGAGTGCTGGAGGCCAACCTGAATGAGGCGTGATGGCCTGTAGGTGGATACTGGAGACTGGAGGCTGGGAACTAGGTGCTGGAAACTAGATACTGAAAGTTGGGTACTCAAACTTGATACCGACGGCTGGATACTAGAACTGGACGTTGGAAGGTGGGTACTGGGAGCTGTGTGATGGATATTGAGTATCAGAAGCTGGATGTTGGGTATTAGGGGCTGAATGCTGGGTGCTAGAAGCTGGATACTGGGTATAGAAGCTAGAAACTGGAGGCTGGGTGTTGGGTATCAGGGCCAGAACTGGCCAGTTGATCACTGGGATATTGCTACTGGAAAACTGGAACTGGAGTTGGCAATGGCTGACCCTTAGGGGTGTTGGCCACCAGTGGTGCAGGGGAGTGCTGAGCTCGTCGTCAACGAAATGTTGTGGCTAACGGCTCGTGTCACTAAGTAGAGAGGGGAAGGAGAGTTTTTTTTTCTCTTTACCAACTCTACCGCCCTTTCGGGTTTTCACCGAGCTGGCCTCCCTTAGCTTTTTTCGATGTGTCCTTGTGATTTTTCACACGGAGGGGTTACCCAATTTTGCCTAAGGCACCCTTGCGGGTTTTCACTTCCGTCGGGTTACTGGCCTTTTTGCCCTCAGTCCTCCCCTGGAGAAGAGAATGACAAAGTCCGTTGGGGTATCTCTATTTTTTAACCCCATTTTTTCTTTTTTCTTTTTACTTACCTGGGAGCATGGCGGCTGTGTTGTGACCGTTGCTAGGTTTCCTTAGTTTTTAGTTGTGAGAGGACGGTGCTGGATGAATAATTATCATTGACTCACTACACGGATGTTGGAACTGCTTAGCGAGTCGACTGACTACTGTTCACTTCAGAGACCGGCTGAAGTTGGCCAACAAAGACGTGTGGCCAAAGAATACATAGTTAACTGGCTATTGCGGCATGTTACTTGAAAGGTTGGGAGCCACGTTTAAAGGAGTACGATCGAAACAATTGGCTGGCCCTCGTCCATTGGGGAGGATATTGGATTGATGGCGATGACGGGAAGATGCACCTTAGTCTGGGTGGCACGTGAACTCATGCTCTAGAGCGTAATATAGCTTCATATGTGATGGGAACGACGGTGGGAGTAAACTGGCCCACTGATGGTGATCTTGGTCCCCTCTGGGGCCACAACTAGAACGCGGCCCCTTTGGGGACCGTGGTCTAATTTCTACCTGCTAGCGGCCACCGATCAACCGTCTGACGTTTGGAGGCTTGAGCACATCAATGTATTCACCATTTCTCATGTGTAATCACTATAAACGCGTCGTTTCCCCTTCCCCTATCCTCTTACAAATGCATCCCCATGTTATCTACGAAATATAGAATGAAATGGAAATTTCAAATTAGCCATGGCTATGGTGCTATTCACCAATTTTTGGATTCTAGGTGTGAGGCCCTTGTGCAAGCCGTGAGGGCTTGATTCTACCCCAGAGGCAGAGTGAGAAGCCCGGTTGCGTCGTCCCTACGATGGGGATGGGTGTGAGGCCCCAGCCGAGCTCCTCCTTCCTCCTCTAGTTATCCCACCGCCACCATCCACCTTCACCACCACCACCACCACCGTTTCCATCCTTAAATCCCATGTTCCTCACCCCAAATAGCCTTATTATGTACATGATCTAACTATAATCTGTACGATCGAGCTCCAGCGAGAGATCCATGGCGGACTGAGTAGTGAACCATGGCAACTGCAGTGACGGAGGAGCCTCCCCCGACCACTGCTCTAAAAAATCTAGCTCCTCTTCAGGCTTCTCATCCTCCGGCCATTGATGAATCTCGCCATTCCTATGCCCAAATTCTTCTGGCGTCTCAGCAAAAACCGAAGACTCCCATTCCTGTGAAGTCTCCAGGATTCACTAATCTTGGAGAACCTGCAGTCTTTTTCTCCAAGGCGGATGTTGAGGCTTCTAAGAAAATGCTCAAGTTCGCTATTATAGCTAAGTGTTCCTACGGAAGGCCGGCTATTCCTGAGATCAAGAGCTGTCTGATTCAAAGGCTTCCACTGATTTTTGACTTTGTAATTAGCCGTCTCAACTCGAGACATCTTCTTCTGAGATTTGATAATGAAATGGACTTCCTCAAACTTCTTATACAAAAGAATATGTACATCAATGGTTTTCTATTCTGTTTCTTCTGATGGACGCAGGATTTTGATTTTGAAGCAGATCCTGCTCTTGCTCCAGTATGGATTGGTTTCCCCTCTCTTCCTGCTAATTTGTTTCATGAGGATTGTATGCGATCAATCACTGGAAACTTTGGTCTGGTATTAAGAATCCATGAGAATACTTTGGCAATGACCAAAACCTCTAAAGCTCTGGCTTGCGTTGAATTGGATATCTCAGCTCCTCGTAAAGAACTGATTTGGATTGAATTGGATGGAAATGTTTTCTGGCAGCCAGTGAATTATCACCAAATACCACGTCTATGCTCATTCTGTCATAAGCTTGGACATGTTGCTACAAAGTGCAATAAGAAAGTATATAAAGAAAATAGTCTCCGCAATGTTTCAAATCCTGCTCCAAGGAACAATGCTCAAGCCTTCAGGCCCCGAAAACCAGGTACCCTTCCTGCTCGAATAAATGTTGCTGATGTAAATAGATTTGATATCCTACAACAGGTTGATGATGATTTGAATATGGATCTCCACAACACTTCCCCCTCTGAGGAAGGAAAACTAGTTGATAGTTCTGATGGATTCAACAAGGCTAAAAGTGAGCCACAATTCACAATGTCTCCTCAACAACTGACTATCTGTCAAACTGCTCCCCACACTAGCATGTCTCAGGTTCGGAAGAGGTCCAGATTCCAATTGGTGATACTATCCTACATGAGGACAAACAGATTTTACTCTCTGATAATAAATTAGCACATCCTGAGTGCCATTTGCACAATTCTTTAAAGCAAGTTGACAATGCAAGCTCACACCCCATCGATTCTATTACATTATCTGCTCATGGTTACCAAGGCAACAAGCAGACATTATTGCCAGATGAGAGTTTTGTTCATATAGGGGATGGCACTGATATTGATATTCTTTTAATGCAATGTGTTGTAGATTACTCCAAGCTCCCTTTCAACCCAAAATGACTCCAACCTTGCAGCAATTAAGGGAGAATCTAAACAATTTAGTGTTGGTGAGCCACCAACCCTACAGCAACATGTTCCTCAACTATTGCAGGAAGAACTACATCAAAGGTGCAAGGATATAGCTCACCAGGCAGAGATAAGCAATATCACATCATTGTACAAAGAACGGCTAGGTGTTATCACCAGAGGTATGAAAAGGACTGGTTCCACATGTAATCTTCATCTGACATCAAAAGATCAATGACTTTCATTATTTGGAACATCAAAGGTATTGGGAACGATTTATCTCTTGGTCGTGTCACATTCTTAATCAAGGAATATAATGTGGACTGCATAGTCATTTTAGAACCTAAGATAAAGACTTCTCTATTAAGAAATACTTGTAAGAAGCTTGGAATGCATAATTGTCTGGCCAATCAAGAAGAAAATGCTCACATTTGGGTTTTGTGGAAAGAACCTTTCAACTTTATCATTATGCATCAGGATGAGCAACACATTTCTCTGCAGCAAACTAGCCCTGTTTTGCCTCTCTTTTATGCTTCATTCATTTATGCCAAGTGCAGTAGTATTGAAAGATTACCTCTCTGGGCCTCCCTGCTTCATGTTCACTCATTGATTCAAGGTCCCTGGATTGTGGCTGGTGATTTTAACTGTATTCTTAATATAGATGAAAAAGTTGGTGGAAATGCTCCTTGTTTGAAATCTATTTCTGAATTCCAGGACTGTATTAATGATTGTGGTCTAATTGATGGGGGTTATATGGGTTCCAAATATACCTGGCATAATAATCAACAAGGTGTAAATGGTATCTGGTGTAGGCTGGATAGAGTTCTTATAAATTCAAGCTGGTTAAATAAGTTCCCAATAACAATAGAGCACCTATCGAGAGAGGCCTCAGACCATGCACCACTTCTTATCAAATTGGCAATTTCAAATAAATTCAAGAGCATATTTTACTTTCAACAGATGTGGACTACACATGAATCCTTTCCTCAGGCTGTTGCATAGTGTTGGAAGACCAGCCCCATTGCCACCTCTGCAATTACTACTTTATGCATTATACTCAAGGCTATAAGGAATATGTTACGGATTTAGAATAAACATGTTTTTGGAGATGTCCACAACAACATCATTGCTGCGGACGATGAGGTTCTGAAAGCTGAACACCTTTTTGATTCCATTCCTAGTGCTGCCAATTTGGAAGTTTTAGAAAAGGCTAAGTCAAGACTTACTGACTGTATAATCTAGCAAGAGATTTTTTGGAAGCAAAAATCTAGAATTCGATGGTTAAAAGAAGGTGATAGAAGTAATAAATTCTTCCACATGACAACAATGACAAACATAAGGCGGAATTCAATTAATCATCTTCGGATTGACTCGTGCACAATCACATCAGACAGTCAAGAAATAAAAACCATAGCAGTGGATCATTTTCACAAAGCTTTCACTTCTCAACAGCACCTTATTAACAGTGATTTAATTAACTGTATTCCTCATCTGATATCTGCTGATGATAATAAACTCTTATGTGCTATCCCTGACTATAAAGAAATTCAGGATGCTATTTTTCCATATCTCCTGACAGTGCCCCTGAACCGGATGGATTTATAGGGTATTTCTTCCACAAAGCATGGCCAATTATTGACAAGGAAGTGGTTAGTGCTACTCAAGAATTCTTTGTTAAAAGAAGACCCCTCCCAAGAGAGTTTACAGCTACCCTGATAGCTCTCATTCCCAAGATCAGTAATGCTTCTGTAATTTCTGAATATAGGCCAATCAGTTAATGCAATTTTTCCTATAAAATTATATCCAAGGTGTTATGCAACAAGTTGAGTATTTTTTTGCCAACTATTATGTCCAAAGAATAGTCGGCCTTTATTAAAGGTAGACACATCTTAGACAATATTGCTTTGGCTCAGGAAATGTCTCAGGAACTGGGAAGGAAAATCAGAGGGAGCAATGTCATTTTGAAGCTGTATATGGCTAAGGTATATGACAGAGTTGAATGGGATTTTCTTTTTGCAGTATTGAAGCAATTTGACTTTACCAATATCTTCATTGATATGATTGATCTCGTGGTAAATAACTGCTGATTCTCAATCTCCATAAATGGAGAATCTACTGGATTTTTCAAGTCTACAAGGGGCCTAAGACAAGGTGATCCCATTGCTCCATACCTCTTTATAATAGCTCAAGATTCACTCAGTAGATTTCTTCACAATGCCTTTATGAGTGGCTCTATTGGGTGGTTCTCTGGTCCTAGGAGATGTCCAGTCATCTCTCATCTTTTATTCGCTGATGATACTTTAATATTTGTTAATGCCACTATTGATTCTATTCACAATTTGATGGCTGTTTGAGCTCATATGAAAAGGCCTCTGGTCAACTTATCGATGTGGAGAAGAGTGGTTATTTTATCCACCCAAAACAAGCCCAAACTATCTCCAACAGAATTGAGCATATTACTGGGTATACCAGACTAAATTTCCCACACAAATATTTGGGTTACCCTTTGGCTCTAGGCAGGATCAAAAAAGTTCATTATGGGGGCATTATTGCTGTAGTTTAGAAGAAGATTGAAGGGTGGCAAGTCAAGTTCCTCTCTCAAGGAGCACGTCTGGTTCTCATAAAACATGTGCTCACCTCAGTCCCAATATATACTCTAGCCTCCTCTCCCCTTCATGAAGGGATTCATCACATATTAGATCAATCATTTGCTAATTTTTTCTGGGGCTCATCTCAATATGGTCATCGGAAACATTGGAGGGCCTGGCAGGAGATTTGCAAACCAATACCTCAGGGAGGTTTGGGAATTATGTCGCTAAGGCACATGGAAACTGCCCTTCGGGTTAAAATGCTATGGCATGGTTTGTATTCTGATTCATTATGGGCTTGTTTTTTCAGAGCTAAATATATCAGAGGTAACCACATTAGCATAGTTGGCTTCAAAGAAATGAATGGCTTTGCTAGGAAAAGTTAGCTGCGTGCCAAAAATCTTCTTATTCAACATCAGAGATTTATCATTGGCAATGGTCAAGACATTAATTTCTGGAAAGACATTTGGATTGGGGACTGCAATTTAGAATCCATGGTTTCCTCCAATCTCATCCATGATAACAAAGCTTCTGTCAAGGAAATCATCACTCAGCCAACACATGAAACGGTAAATCTCATTGATGTTGTTCTTCCTAGTGCCATAAAAAGGGCCTTGTGTTATATCAAATTATCAGCCCTTCTGGTAAGGCCATTTGGTGTCTATCCTCTAGTGGAAACTGCACTGTATCATCCTTTTATAATAGCTATTTTAGTATACAGCAACCAGAAATCCAACCATGTTGGAAATACATATGGTCTAGATGGATTCCCACAAGATTATGTGTATTCACTTGGAAGGTAATACACAACTGTTTACCATCGGATAGAAATATCAAACGCATGGGTATTCCACTCTGCTCTAAATGCAGATGCTGCAAGCAAGGCCAAGAAGAGGATATCAATCACTTATTTGTTAAGAGTGATTTGGCATCCAATATATGGTCCTTTTTCAGATCCAAAGGACTTCCCATCTCTGGTAACACTGTAAAGAGTTTAATAACTCACTCTATTCATGCAGTTAAAAGTAACACTGCCTTTGGTTTATTTACAATTGGGACTATAACTTACAGGCTGTGGGAGATTTGGTCTGCCAGGAATGCAACAGTCCATGAAGATAGGTTTCCTTATCCGAAAGTTCTGATTCCAAGAATTATTACCCAAGTTAAACAAGTGATTAGACTTGCTGACTTACAGGAACCAGACCTCAGCAGGAAGCAGATTCTAACAGCTTTTGATATCACTATTCAGAATAATAAGAATTTACCCATTATGCTAGTAAAGTGGCAATCCCTCCTTGGCCTTACTTCAAGCTTAACACCGATGGAGCCTCAAAACAAGCAGGTATTTCGGGAGGTGGTGCTACTATTAGAGATGCTTATGGGTTTCCTGTCATTGCATTTTCACATTACTATGCACAGAGCAACAGTGTCATAGCCGAAGCCAGAGCTATTATGGACGGGTTAAAATTTCTGAAAGCCATTACATCACAACCAACAGTCGTTGAATGTGACTCCCAGACTCTAGTGCACGTGGTCACCCGGAAGATTCCTTGTCCATGGAAGATTATAGGTTATGTGAGGGAAATCTGGAGCTTATTATCTAGAAATGATTCAATCAGCCATATTTTTCGTGAAGCAAATAAAGTGGCTGATTCATTGGCCAACTATGCATGTGACATGAAATGTAATTTTTGTTTCTTCTTGTAGCAACAACTCCCTAAGCATATAAAGGGAATTGCTCGAATGGATAAGCTAGGATTGCCTAGCATCCGATTGATGTAACTATTGTTGGCCCAGAGAGATGGCGGACAAGAAGGGGGGTTGAATTGTCCCCTTTCCGAGATGGCGGATTTTAAAATCTTTCTTAACTAAACACAATGGAATTAATACAAACTACATTGATTAGCCTAAACAAACATGAGATCTAAAAAGTTCTCTCGATCTTTCCGATCTCACCCATAATAATAATGCAACTGACAGATGAATTTATGTCTAACACGGATAATAGAGGTAGCAATGTGCAGTGGTGCAGTGAGTAAAAATATATATAATGTACCTGTGAACGGAGATAGAAGAAATGATAGTCAGACAGGCAATCACACAAGGCACAAGGATTTTTAGGTGGTTCAGGACCACGACGGGCTCCCTACGTCCACCCCTCACCCAACTGGGTGAGGCTTCAGTACACGCTACTTTCGTAGCAACACAGGGACAAACCCCAATCACACACGCTACTTCCGCAGCACTAACCACGAGGGGACAAGCCCCAACACGCTGCCACTGTAGCACACACACACACACACGATCGGGGAACGTGCCCCAGACACGACAACCACACGGAGTCGTAGCTCCGTCCACACACAACCAAACACAGGGAAACTTTCCCCATAATAAAACCACACACGCGGAGTCGCAGCTCTGCCCACACATGATGTATATCGAGTTTAACAAAATAAAGAATATACAATAATAGCCTAAATGTTAATCTATTGCTCAAATGAAAGAGTAGAGATGAGAGAAGATTGATTCCCCTTCAAATCTGTAGTGAAAGCCGTCCAATGGAATGATGGGGTGCGATGAACTATCTGTCCGCAGAGTGGAAGCCGCTCAAGCTCGTAGAAGGCGCTGTAGGGAGAATGGTTCACTCCCAGCTTTAAGTTAGGCAGAGAATGCTTGTTTGGCGTCCTCCTCTCCCTCCTCTTCCTCCTCCAAGTAATGGTGTCGCCCCTCTCCTTCTTTCCTACAGCAAATGAAAGCGTTAAGCCCAAAAACTCTACTCTCGAATGAAAATCGCGACCAACATATACCTAGCAGAAAGAGCCGCTTAAAGACTAAAATGCCTAGCAGAAAACCCTTCAAAATATCACCAAGAGATGAATAAAAGATATAGAGTGTTTCCCTTTTTCAAACTCCTCAAATCTCCAAGTCGATGTCGACGGTTGCTCGTGATATTGACATCTTCAGATTCTTCTCTTCATTCCACTTGCTATCTCCTTCATCACCGAGCTCCAAATCTCAATGGAGGTAGATCAAATCTGGCGTTGAAGTCCTCTTGAGCTCCTCTCTTTTACCCTTACACAAGAAAGAACGATTTAGCCAAAGGAGATAAAATAAAACCCCAAATTCGCATCATATATATAGCAGCATATATGGGAGATGAAAAGACCAAGAAACCCATGCCAAAACCCCTCTAGGATATGTAGGAGAACCCTAAGGGCATTAGGGTAAAATACCACCCCAATCGGACCTTGAAAAGTGGGTTTCTAAACCAATCTGGAAAACCCGTTCCGGACGTAGCAGAGAAAGTGTCGACTCATTGAGTCGACACTTTTCTCATCACATGCTGTCCCGATATATAAAAATAGGACCTAGGTGAAAGTGTCGACTCACAGAGTCGACTCTTTTCACAAGAGGTTCTGTTTTCGTTGAAAACAGACCTCTGGCCTGTAAGTAAGTGTCGACTCCATGAGTCGACACTTTTAGCCAGAAGTGTCCAGCCAGCAAGCTGGCTAGAAATTGTCAACTCCATGAGTCGACACTTTCTGTCTGGACATGTGAAACATCACAGCATACAGAATATCTTAAAACAAGTGTCGACTCCATGAGTCGACACTTTTACTCACAGAGCAAAACACTTGTAAAACTCAATTGAAACCTTACAAAACCTCATCCAACCATTAAACACAAATAACCATGCATTGAAAACAAGGTATTAGCACGAATTAAGTCACATCCAACAAGATTTATGTGACAAGATTAAGCACAATAAAAACACCAAAAACCTCCTTTCAGAGATGCATAAAACCACATGAAAGCGACCCGAAATTTTAGCCAAAGGTGAGAACACTTAGACATGCATTTGAGGTACTAAAAACATCAATCAAAACTTGGTCTCATAAAGCAATATGGGATACAAGATTAGCAATACATTTTTGGAGACTTGCATGTAAATCAATGAAGGCCTAGACAATCCATGTAATGCATGCATAAATAGAGACATACCATGAGGAATGACTCAAACCCATTCAAGGTACTATAAATGAACTTGAAGTTTAACTTCTTACCATATCATTAAGGGTTTAGGGAGCGAGATGGAACCTGCACAATATATGCAAATCAGTCTAAAAGCAATCCAACTAAATACTCAAATGTATTGACATTTGTTTAACTTGCATGTTCACACATTAAATTGCAATAATACATATGAGTGATTCCATGCAATCCATTCTTAACTCTAATTCAATCGGTCGGCAATGAATAGAAGTCTAGTCCATAAATTCAGTTTCAATCCAAGGCATGTAGTGCAATTCAATTTCAGTTAAGTCACACAAGTATAGAAATGCAATTGATAAGAATGATTACATTTCCATATGAGATATGCATACCTCCTTCAACCAGCATTTTGAGACATTCTTATTCAATCCATAACAAGTTCAAGCATGGAAACTCCATTTACCAGCTGAATACAGTCAAACCTCTCATAAATGTTAAGTCAGTCAAAAGCATATAAAACCAATATAGTCCAGGAGAATCAGGATCAGTCCAAAATACGGTATTCCAGTTCAGACCAAAACAGAAGGCAGGGCTCAAAGAGCCAAGGGTCGACCCATGGGGTCGACCCATCCCAAGAGGAATGATATACTGCTTTAGACAGTCCAATGTAATCAGATGAACTAACCAACAGAATATCATGCAAGAGCAGTCATAAAAAATCAATACCCAACAATCTCATGCACAGCACGCATGAGTCAACATAAGAGATATTCATGGAGGACCATTGACTTTCAATCTGTAAAATAAGATATCATCATGTTAGCTTGTTTATCATGAAAATGCCATTAAGCATAAATCACACAATATATTGGAATCATCAAAACCATTGTCAAAGATAACGAGGGGGCGCACTGAACCCAACAATCCCCCCCTTTTTGATGATGATAATATATTGTGACTACTCAAATTTCTCTCTCCCTTTGACATTATCAAAAAGATGGGGGACTCAGGAGTAACTGTGAAGTTTTCAAAAATGAGTGAGACAAGAGCGCACGAACACAACAATTAACTTCCCATGAGAGGAAGGTGTGTGAAGGAAAATTCAGATATTCAGATTTTGAACTATATGCATGAAAATATGACTGAACTATGAACAAGTGTATGATTTAACTAAACTATATGCAAATTATGAAACTAAGCTATGCACCGAGTGGATTATGCTTAAAAGGCACATTATTCTCCTTCAATTGTCAAGAGCAAAAAACAACTGATAATGGGTTATTTAACGAGTTATCTACAAGTATAACCTATAGATTCAAACTATAGAATGAAGTATGATATGAATAGACGGATCAAGCATTCAGGCACTCAAGCATGCATAAATAATTATAGACTCATGCAAGTCCCTTCGGGATGGGTGTAAGGATAATGCAATCAACTATAGATCATGATGTGCATGTACAATACTAAGTGGGTCGTGCTTACATAAATAAAGTACTGCATTAACCATGAAGAACGACTGATTCATAAACGACATTCAAATAATCAAACCCAAGGTGCATATGTGAAGATTGAGCAATGAAGTTCAGATCAATATGGAAAATCATATTTTTGAAAGAACACTAAAAAGAACTTCTCATCCATACACTTTCAAACACAATGCTTGAATATTGGTAGCTACGTATGACCCCAATTTTTAATTACTAAAAATGGTGTGACTAACCTTTTGACACGACTCATGCCCTTTGTTTCAGGGGCAATTCTCGGTTACTCAGCTTCGTCACTTTTTATGATGTGGATGAGACACTTTTTGACGCGAGTTGTACCCTTTGTCTCAAAGGCACTTCTCGACTACTCGGTGGCAAATCACACTTATTTTTGATATGGATTAGTTTTTCCTTTCGACGTGAGTTTCCTCCATTATTTCAGAGGGGATTCCCGGCTACTCGGATCCACGTTCCACTTATACGATTTTTGAAGGGATAAACAGCTTTTTCCTCACGAGACATATGATTTCCATGTAGAGAATCAATAGTCCTCAAAAGTGTAGAGTAGAAAATAGTAATCCTTATTAGATTGACTCATTATCTCAAAAAGGTGTATTTTGTGTGGGTGATTGTATTGAATGTAAAAGATGAATTAGTCTCATCACAGTAATGTCTCCCCATAAATGTATGCACGATTATAAAAAAAATCTCTCTCTTAATATATGCCATGTAGCAAACATGTCTAAATTAATACAATTTCATTTAGCAAGGGATGAGTCATAGAAGGAGTCAAAAAGTGGTTGTATATTATTTACAGTCAAATAAGTACTGAAATGATGTTTCCAAGCAAGTTGATTATCGGTACATGGCGGAGAACGTAGGTCCGAAGACCACCATCACGCGTGAAGAAAGTTTCCAGTTGGACATAATCCAACCTTCCACAATCATCATTTGATATATCGAATAATCATGGAATTCAAGCACACGAGTATGTCAAGTATATATATGCAGGTATATGCATGAACTTGAAAAGATGATTGAAAAAATTATTCCTATTTACAAGTATGCAAAGATGTGTATGATATGTGCAATCAGTATCATGCAACTAAGTATGTAAAGTGAATTTGTAAAAGTGAACCATTATTTGCAGGATGTGTTTAAAAGAGTAAAAGATTCTATCCACAGACCAAAGCTTTCAAACCTAAACTGTTATTTGCAAAAAGTAAGCAAGCAAAAGAGTAAAATATTATATGCACAGACTGGGGCATTCAATGACGAATCATTATTTGCAAGGCAAGAGAAGGTGTGTATGAAAGCCAGCTATGTATGTCCAAAGAAGAGCATTCAAGAACCAGACTTGTTCATACGATGTAAAATAGCTCAAAACACAAATTTTTACCTTTGTTGATCATTGAAAGTAAGTCTATGCAAAATGAATTTCAATTCCAAACAATTTTTCTTTTTCACCTTGAGATCTCTTCATTTGTTACCAATCCTTGATCTCAAGGCACCCCTACAAAACAGAGTCTCATTTTAAATTTTTGGGTACCCAAGCCATCTTGGGTCCCGAGGGGTTAGTTCTAACATAACCAAATATTTACTTTTTGGTTTTCCTCTCATACCATTCATCATCGGCCCTCATCATGGTACAATTATCTATTGAGTGTCCATTCAGGCCACAGTAAAAATAATGAGAAGATTTTCTTTTCATGGACATCTTTTCACCATTTTCCATTAAAGAACAATTGTTCATCTTGTGTCCAAAGCCACCACAGTAATGACAAGAGATGTTTTTCTTGAAAGACCACTCATCATCATTTCTCTTTGTTAAACAATTTTCAAAAACATGACCATGCATCCCACAATAAAAGCAGTGAGTGTTCTGAGTTTTCTTCGTGGATTTATCATGGTTTTTAGAATCAACATTTATTTTCATTCTTGATTTTAAAGCTTCATCATCATCAAACTTCATTAAGAAGCAATCGTACATGTCGTGACCAAAGTTTCCACAATAAAAACATAAAACATTTCTTCCTTTTCTTGATGCATGATTATGTTTATCATATGAGGGTTCTGCATGCATACAAGAACAGTCAACATATTTTTCTATTTTTCATTTTGCTTATCACACAACGACAAGGATTCATTCAAATTCTTGATCTCATCTTCCAATGATGAGATATGCAAGTTAGATTCAACAATTTCTTTTTCACACAATGCAAGCTTCTCATTCAACAAAGAATTAACAGTTTTATAGCTTGCAATTTCTTCTTCTAAAACTTGAGAGTTTTCAAGATTATCAACAACTACATATTTTCCTTTTTCAAACATGGGGATTTTATCAACCAGAAGACTGTTTTGATCTTTCAACTTCTCAATCTCTTCAGTAAGCTTTTCATTTTGATAACTCACATTTTCATCAACCATTTTATTCAAGATTTCATTGCATTCAAATTTATCATTCACGTTTTTAAAGCTTTCAATTTCATGTCTTAGCTCTCTTAACCATTCAGATTTATCAACAGACATGCATTTTTCTTTTTCAAGGACAAGCAATTTTTCAGACATAGCACCATTCAATTCTTTCAGATTCTCATTATCTTTTTCCATATGTTGAAGTTCTAAAAATTTTTCCAACAAGGAGTTGTTTTCAGATCTAAGGTTTGTATTCATTTCTTTTAGTTCTTCTTCAACAAGCATTTGGGACTAAACTAGCCTTTCAAGCTCAATGCATTTCCCACATGAAGAGTTGTCATGTTTCCTTTTTAATTTCTTGTTTTCTAATTTTATCAATTTATATTTTTTAAACAGTTCATCATAAGCAATTACAAGTTCATCATAGCTAATCTCATCATCATCATCATCAGAATCACAGTCAGAGTTTACCTTGGAGGTTTCCTCGCTTTGGCATTCATATTCTTTGTTTGCCACTAGACAGTCACTGTCGTTGGAGCTTTCCTTTTGGGCTTCGCTTAGCCCATCCCATATCTCTTTGGCAGACCTACAATTGGAAACAAATGGAAATTTGTTAATGTTTACTGCTGCCTTAAGAGCATTCAAAGCAAACAAATTATCAGAGTTCTTTCTCTTATCCTCATCGGTCCATCTCAACTCATTTTTGGATAAAACATGAGGACCACGAGTCATTAAGTTCATAAGTTTCGGATTAACACTAGTAATCCAAACAAAAAATTTTCCTAGCCACAAAGCATAATCAAAACCATCAAAGACAGGAATAGAGTTCACACTAGCCATCATGAAAATGATATTTACTCTACGACCGGAAGGTCGACAAGAAAATCAGAGACGATGCTCTGATACCAATTGTTGGCCCAAAGAGATGGCGGACAAGAAGGGGGGTTGGATTGTCCCCTTTCGGAGATGGCAGATTTTAAAATCTTTCTTAACTAAATACAATGGAATTAATACAAACTATGTTGATTAGCCTAAACAAACATGAGATCTAAAAGTTCTCTCGATCTTTTCGATCTCACCCGTAATAACAATGCAATTGACAGATGAATTTATGTCTGACACGGATAACGGAGGTAGCAATGTGCAGTGGTGTAGTGAGTAAAAATCTATATAATGTACCTATGAACGGAGATAGAAGAAATGACAGTCACACAGGCAATCACATAAGGCACAAGGATTTTTAGGTGGTTCGGGACCACGATGGGCTCCCTACGTCCACCCCTCACCCAACCGGGTGAGGCTTCACTACACGCTACTTTCGTAGCAACACAGGGACAAAACCCAATCACACACGCTGCTTCCGCAGCACTAACCACAAGGGGACAAGCCCCAACACGCTGCCACTGCAGCACACACACACACACGATCAGGGAACGTACCCCAGACACGACAACCACACGGAGTCGCAGCTCCGTCCACACACAACCAAACACGGGAAAACTTTCCCCACAATAAAACCACACAGGCGGAGTCGCAGCTCTGCGCACACACGATGTATATCAAGTTTAACAAAATAAAGGATATACAATAATCGCCCAAATGTTAATCTATTGCTCAAATGAAAGAGTAGAGATGAGAGAAGATTGATTCCCCCTCAAATCTGCAGTGAAAGCCATACAATGGAATGATGGGGTGCGCTGAACAATCTATCCGCAGAGTGGAAGTCGCTCAAGCTCGTAGAAGGCGCCGTAGGGAGAATGGTTCGCTCCCAACTTTCAGTTAGGCAGAGAATGCTTGTTTGGCATCCTCCTCTCCTTCCTCTTCCTCCTCCAAGTAATGGTGTCGCCCCTCTCCTTCTTTCCTACAGCAAATGAAAGCGTTAAGCCCAAAAACTCTACTCTCGAATGAAAATCACGACCAACATATACCTAGCAGAAAGAGCCGCTTAAAGACTAAAATGCCTAGCAGAAAACCCTTCAAAATATCACCAAGAGATGAATAAAAGATATATAGTGTTTCCCTTTTTCAAACTCCTCAAATCTCCAAGTCGATGTCGACGGTTGCTCGCGATATTGACATTATCAGATTCTTCTCTTCATTCCGCTTGCTATCTCCTTAATCACCGAGCTCCAAATCTCAATGGAGGTAGATCAAATCTAGCGTTGAAGTCCTCTTGAGCTCCTCTCTTTTCTTCCTGCACAAGAAAGAATGATTTAGCCAAAGGAGATACAATAAAACCCCAAATTCGCATCATATATATAGCAGCATATATGGGAGATGAAAAGACCAAGAAACCCATGCCAAAACCCTTCTAAAACCCCTCTAGGATATGTAGGAGAACCCTAAGGGCATTAGGGTAAAATACCACCCTAATCGGACCTTGAAAAGTGGGTTTCGAAACCAATCTGGAAAACCTGTTCCGGACGCAGCAGAGAAAGTGTCGACTCATTGAGTCGAAACTTTTCTCATCACATGCTATCCCGATATATAAAAATAGGACCTGGGTGAAAGTGTCGACTCACAGAGTCGACTCTTTTCACAAGAGGTTCTGTTTTCATCGAAAACAGACCTCTGGCCTGTAAGTAAGTGTCGACTCCATGAGTCGACACTTTTAGCCAGAAGTGTCCAACCAGCAAGCTGGCTAGAAATTGTCAACTCCATGAGTCGACACTTTCTGTCTGGACATGTGAAACATCGCAGCATACAGAATATCTTAAAACAAGTGTCGACTCCAGGAGTCGACACTTTTACTGACAGAGCAAAACACTTGTAAAACTCAATTGAAACCTTACAAAACCTCATCCAACCATTAAACACAAATAACCATGCATTGAAAACAAGGTATTAGCACGAATTAAGTCACATTCCAACAAGATTTATGTGACAAGATTAAGCACAATAAAAACACCAAAAACCTCCTTTCAGAGATGCATAAAACCACATGAAAGCAACCAAAAATTTTAGCCAAAGGTGAGAACACTTAGACATGCATTTGAGGTACTAAAAACATCAATGAAACCTTGGTCTCATAAAGCAATATGGGATACAAGATTAGCAATACATTTCTGGAGACTTGCATGTAAATCAATGAAGGCCTAGACAATCCATGTACTGCATGCATAAATAGAGACATACCATGAGGAATGACTCAAACCCATTCAAGGTACTATAAATGAACATGAAGTTTAACTTCTTACCTTATCATCAAGGGTTTAGGGAGCGAGATGGAACCTGCACAATATACGCAAATCAGTGTAAACGTAATCCAACTAAATACTCAAATGTATTGACATTTGTTCAACCTGCATGTTCACACATTAAATTGCAATAATACATATGAGTGATTCCATGCAATCCATTCTTAACTCTAATTCAATTAGTCGGCAATGAAGACAAGTCAAGTCCATAAATTCAGTTTCAATCCAAGGCATGTAGTGCAATTCAATTTCAGTTAAGTCACACAAGTATAGAAATGCAATTGATAAGAATGATTACATTTCCATATGAGATATGCATACCTCCTTCAACCAGCACTTTGAGACATTGTTATTCAATCCATAACAAGTTCAAGAATGGAAACTCCATTTACCAGCTGAATACAGTCAAACCTCTCATAAATGTTAAGTCAGTCCAAAGCATATAAAACCAATACAGTCCAGGACAATCAGGATCAGTCCAAAATAAGGCATTCCAGTTTAAACCAAAATAGAAGGCAAGGCTCAAAGAGCCAGGGGTCGACCCATGGGGTCGACCCATCCCAAGAGGAATGATATACTGCTTTAGACAGTCCAATGTAATCAAATGAACTAACCAACAGAATATCATGCAAGAGCAGTCATAAAAAACCAATACCCAACAATCTCGTGCACAGTCAACATAAGAGATATTCATGGAGGACCATTGACTTTCAATCTGCAAAATAAGATATCATCATGTTAGCTTGTTTTTCATGAAAATGCCATTAAGCATAAACACACAATATATTGGAATCATCAAAACCATTGTCAAAGGCAACGAGGGGGCGCACTGAACCCAACAACTATTACCCATTTTGATCATTAATAAAAATTACATCCTAGTGTTGTGATGGTGGAGTGGCTTTCTCTCTATCTTTGATAGAGGGTGCACTCTCCTATTACACCTAGGTAGGGGTTTCATTAAAAAAAACTATAATCCCTCCTCTCTCTATCTATCTCTCTCTCTTTAACCCTCTTCCTAGCTCCCAACAGCTCCAGAAACCTTAGAAGGTCCCCCACGGATGCCCCCGGCAGAGCGATCTGGAAGCCCAGAACCCTGATAGAGGATGAGTTCTGAACGTGGAGGGCCGATAGGCTGTGTTCAATATGAACGTGGTCATCAACCCAATCGCATTCATGAAGCTCCTCCCGACGACTGCCCCGAGCTCCGACTGAAGATCTTAAAGACCGCACTCTTTTGTTTCACATCATAACAGGCCCTCGACGTGGAGTTACTGAGCACAAGACCCATAAACCAAAACTGGATCGCCGCCCGCATCGTGAGAAGCCCACACGTTGGATGATGCCCATGGGGCTCAACTGGATGAATTCCTTATGACCTTTGGCCTCCCTAGGGGGTTTTATAAGCCAAGGATTGAAGAGGGGTCATGCTGGTCTACGTAAGGGGGGGATTACATGGACAAGGGTGACCCCTAGCAGGCTGATCCGTGTAAAAGGGGGGTTTACGCGGACCAGGTTGGGCAGGCTTGAACGCGGTCGAATGGGGGACTGCTTTCTAACATGAACGTGGTGCTGGAGATGGCCGCATTCTGGATGGGGTGCCTGGGCCAGGCGCGTTCAGCAAGACAGCCTCCGGGTAGGGTACTTTCATTGAAGCAAAGTCCGACAGGGGGAGTTCATTGAGATTGGGGCTTGACACTTCATCTTGCATCAAGACTCATGAAGTATGCCCGTCGTTTGGGTGGCCGTGTGCAGGTCACGGTGTCTTGGCAAGGCACATGTATCGATGGGGGCATCTGGGTAGAGCACTTCCATCAAAGCTGTGTCTGGGTAGGGCACGTTCATCAAGGTAGAGACTTGACAGTTCATCTTGCATCAAGACTTGTGAACATACTCTCATTCAATGGGAAGGTTTGTGTCTTGGCTAATTGCCATATAAGGGACGATCAAGCGACATGCCCTTGGCGTGTGATTAGCAAGCACAAGACCAACCACAAAAATCATCATTTTCCTCCTCAAGCACCATTCACGAGCCGCATAAGCCTCCAAGGATGAGCCCCTTTGTTCTTATGACCCTTGGGCTCCCAATGGGGTGTTTCATAGGCCTTAGGTTGGAGGGGGATCAACCTGGTCTGCGTAAAGGGGGGTTTACGCAGACCAGGGTGACCCCTAGCAAGTTGGCCCACATAAAGGGGGGTTTACGTGGGCTGGAATGGTGGGCGGTGAACGCGGTCGTTTGAGGGATCGCGTTCTAAATGAACTCGGTCATAGGGGTGACCGCATTTTGGACTGGCAACCTGGCCCACGTAAAGGGGGGTTTACGTAGACTGGAATGGTGGGCAGTGAACACGATCATCCTGGTGATCGTGTTCTGTACTGAATGCGGACATGGTGGGAACCCCATTCTATATTGGCAGGCCGGTCCATGTAAAGGGGGTTTACGCGGTCTGGAATGATTGGGGGCATCCTGGTTCAGGTAAACCTCCCCTCCTAGGGGGTTTAGGCAGACTAGAATGGCTAGGTTTGACCTGGAGGAGAGGGAAAAGCCATGTGGATCCCACTGTGGGTTAAGGTGGGCTAGTTTGAGGGGGAGAAATAGGTGCGGGTCTCACTGGGGGTTAAGGCAGGCTGGGCTTTCTTTTCTTTGCTTGTTTTAGGTGAGCTATAGTGAAGACTTTAAGTGGGCTAGGGCTGAGTGGGTCAAGGATTTAGGTGGGCTGGAATGAGGGTTGGGTTCAGGGGTTTAGGCGGCTGGAATGAAGTTGAGTTAGGTGATCTGGGATTTACGATGGTCAAGTGGACCGGGAAATTATGAGGGTAAGGTGGACTGGGTGAAGAAGAGAGAGAGAAAGAGGGAAGGCTCACTTCAATCTGGACCTAGAGCAGCTGAGCTCACCATATGTCTGGGCTCCATCTTGAATGCTGTGGGCCCAGGTGCCACATTCTAAGATGATTGCACCCCATTGGATGATCACAAGCTGGCTGGTAGTTGTTAATGACTTGGAAGTCCCCACGCGGCTTGTTGCCGGATTCGCGGGTGTCAAGGCCGCTTATGGAAGGTGTGTCGAGAGTTGTTCCCTACCTTTTGTCATGCGCCGCATGACGCGATGGGTGGTTGTGAGTGTAGATCTAATTAAAAATCCACTAAAAAATAAAAATAAAAGAATTAAGCATGCATAGCGTAGGATGCTAATGGAGGGTGATCACCAGAGACCACGGGCCTCAAAGGATATAATCAATAATAAAAGGAGGGATCACATAATACCTTAAAGCGTGGGAGATGTGAGTCGACTTCCTCCTCTTCCTATCGGCCGGCCGAAGGAGAGGGTTCCTCTTAGATTACCCTTGCAAGAAACAAAGACAACAACCAATGAAATGGAATTAGTAAACCCAAGGTGTAGTATCAAATCCACAATATAAATATAAATATGAAAACATGGACTAGAACACACCTTGTGGGTGTTGACCCTTTAAACCCCAATGCAACGGGAAGGATATAATATGATGAATGATATAAATAAAATAAAATAAGTGCAAGTGTTGCACTGGAGGAGGCTCAACATGGTTGAGAAGGTGAAGTAACAGAATAAAAATGATGCATGCAGATGCAGTAAGAAGAATAGAGAAAAGTTTAAGAAAAGTTAGGAAGGCCTATGGATGTTCCTGGCTGTAGATCAACGCTCGGGAGGAAGACTCTGTAGGATGAAGCGGTGAAGTGCAGGAGAGCTTTCCCCTTCAACCAACACACAGGCAGCACCTCCCCTCTTAATCGAATCCCCCCCCCCCCCAACAATAGCAGCCGTAGGCTATTTATAAGGAAATCCGATGGAAATATTATTCAGGGAACGGAATAAAAATAAGGACAGAATACTCCAACTCGGAAAGTCATCGGGAGACTTACCCAATCAAATCGGTCCGCAAAACGAGGAAGGAAAGGGCTACAGATGAATTTGAAAATCTCAAGAAAATGGCGTCTGACAACCCAAACGCTAATCTAATTAGCGTCCACCCATGCGGACGTTAATTCCAAGCCATTTTTAGAAAGATTAGGAATTTCCAAAATTAAAGAATAAATCGCGTCTAGTATACCGGATGCAAATTCAAATTTCCCAAATTTGGATGGATTAAGAATATCCCAAAAAAATGGCAAGGAAATTCACGTCTGTAGTAATGGACGTTATTAAGAAAAGGCGGCGAGAAAAGTAGACGCTTATTCTTGATTTATTTTAGGAAAGTTAAATATTATCAAAAATCTTCACACAAATAGCGTCCCGATGGGAAGACGATTATTCTTGATTTTCTGAAATAATAAACAAATAGCGTCCACACATACTAACGCATATTATGGAATTTCAAGAATTTTGATAATTATCAAGAAAAGGAAATAACATCCACTTTCTCAGTTGCCTATTAAACTGCGTCCAAGGTATCCGTCACTAATTCTTTAAAGCTTAGAAAAATAGAGAAAAACTCAGAAAATTCCAGAAAAATCTGGAAAAATCCAGAAAAACCCAGAAAAACCCAGAAAAATCTAAAAAAATAGAAAAAAGTGAAGGGCAAATTGGGGTTGTATAAGGCAATAAGAGATATACTCACAATAATGTCAATTTTGGCGTGTCTACAGCTACCCCACCTTGGCCCGATTACTGGGATGTCAGCATGATGATGACATTAGTCTAGTAGTCGGGGATGACCCCCATTTCTTGGTGGGGTACTATGGGACACGGCATGTTGTTCTGGGTCCTGAGTTGGCCCGGATGTTAGAGTGCTCACGATGTGATACCGTATGTAGAGTATGCCCGGAGGTGGTCCCCGAATCTTTACAAAGTGCCGCTTGATGCGACAGGTTGTCCCGAACCCCGTGTTCGATCCAACCGTCGGGAAACTTGCTGGCATGGTGCCGTTTGATCTGGGTGATCCCTGTTTGTCGTGTTGTGACGTTTGACATGGTGAAATGTCCCGGATGATGGGCTCGGCTCGGCCGGTAGAGCGCTTTTGGCATTATGCCATTTTGCTCTATTTAGGGAATAATTCCTTATACTTAAATCCTGATTAATTCGAGAAAATAAGTGGGTGCCACAACTGGTACTAAGCCGAAGCTCATTTATCCACGCACCAACTTATAAAATGGAACCATCATCCCCAGTCTTAAATGGCTCCATGGCCTATCCGTGCAACCAAGATTCCTCTGAAATTAAAATTATTTTTGATGAAGGGGAACTCAAATTGTAGATTCATCAAAGTCACAAGGTCCTTGATATGATCTAATAGTATAGGTAACATAGAGTAAAATGCATACATAATGAGAGAATAGTTCAGAAAAATGTCACCTTCAATCCAGCATGAACTGAGGATGATTCTTAATCCTACACTAAAATTGGGTTAGTGATGAAAGCATATCTATTAAGCCAAAAATCATAATAATTGTTAGTTATGAAGCACAAATGCGTCAGCAGATATTAACGCCTAAGCAACAAACGTGTCACATTCATGTGATGCCTATGCACACACGCATCAGCGAAGGGTGATGCGACTATTCCCCCATAAATGGCTTCCATTTCTGACAATGAACATGAATTCCAAAGCTCAATCCGACTACGATCTTGACTCCTGGGGTCAAATCTTAGAATTAGTTCAACATCGCCAAGGAACAACACAGCTTAAAGCCTATAAATATCACAATCTTTTCTATTCCAGATTCATAATTGACGAAGGTACTTTAAATAGAGAGTGATAAGAAATCACCGTAGAGAGTGACTATGGAAGGAGAGGTGTTGCGCCTTAACAAGAAGAGCAAGCTAAGCTCAGTCACGAGACTGAACGAAATTAATCGACATATAAGCAGTAGAATTAAGGCAAAAATGGTGAGCCAAATCTACTTGGTGGTTCTTCTGTTCTTTCTGGTTTTCTCTTCCGCTCTTGCTATTCTTTTATCTTTTCAGGATTACCCTTTGCTACCCGGACCTAGACATTTCTCTAAACTACCTTGGCTTACCATATTGACCTCCAACATCACCTTAAGCATTAGATCTGTCCTCTCCAAATGGCACCTTCTAGGACTTGTTACCCATGCCAAACATTACCATGAGACCTACTTAGATTGGGTGTCAATGGGTGCGCTAATAAAGATTTGGCATCCTTGAACAAACGCTTTCATTTTCTCTACCTTCGAGGTCTCTATCTTCCTAGAAGAAGCCGAAATCCTCTTAGGATTGAAAAGGTTGAAACAAGTGGAGGAAGACAAAATAGCGGAGATGCCAAGGAAAATGGGCTTAAAAGAAGTATTGGAGAGCTATATCACAAGCCAAAAGATGGTCGAGTAAATCCGTGCATCTAGGGGAATCAACCTGTAGAAGCTCGCGGCGTGGCTGATCAAAGATCTAGAATGGGTGAAAGATGAAGAAGGCATCGAAGAGCTCATGAGGGGATTCATGATATGCATAGCTGGTGCCCTTCTTTTTCCTTCGGCGGATGATTTCTTAGAAGAAGAGAAATTCAGTGCAATCTGAGGAATATGGGAAGGAAAAAGGATAACCCCAGGAGTTCTAGCCTACCTATGTAGTGGGCTGACCTCAGCTAGCATGGGGAGGCCCCCCTATGGATATATGCTCTTATTCGCTTGTTGGGTGGACCTACATTTCAAGTTCGACTCGTGTGAGGTGGCCCAAAGTGACTCAAGGATCTTCCATAAAAGCCTCCTCCACTACATGACGAGCACGGTGGGACTAAGCGAAAGAGTTACCAACCACACACCAAAGCTCAAGAAACGAGTGGAGTAGCGTGAGAATTTCAAGACGATGGCCCAAAATATGTTTACTTGTGCGTCGGGGGCACTTCTACCTCAGGATGTTCGCCCTAGATTTTCCTCTGGTGTGGATGTCATGCCCAGAACCGATAGCAGCGGAAACTACTCAGAACTGTTGACACCCATTTTCGCCCGCAAGTTGCGTCATTTCTCTTATTCATCATTTTTTATGTCCCGAATTACCCATTATTTTGGAGCCTTCCTTGGATGGAATTTGAGCCCATTTCATTGTTCCCTAGCCTTTGAGCCTTGGAGATCATGATTTCTTAGAGCCCTGAAGCTTATCTTATCAACTTTCGGCCTGCCAAGTTGACTTGCGGCCCATTTTGGTCTACTTTCCTTGAAGCATTCGGCCCCTTTTACTGCGCAGTCTTGAAAACGGCTATTTTTTCATCCCCTTCCGTTCCTCTATTCAAAATATGCCTTTCACCAAAGTTGTTCATCTTTCCAAGTTCTACAATTTCTTCTTCTACTCCATTGGCCAGTTCTCCACCGATTTCAAGTTAGCCATGTTTTTATGGAAGATTGCGCTATTCACCTGCGTCCCAGAATTTTTTCTCTCTATTCTTGCCCCATTTTCTCCCTCTTCCACTCATTTTGTCATCTTGCTCTCTTCATGAAAGTTGTTCATCTTTCAGTTATCCACAATTTCTTCTTCTAACACTTTCGCTAGTTATACACCATTTGGGAGATATGATCTGATTTCCAAAGTCATGCGAAGTCTACCCAAACAGTCAGTCGTTTCTTATTGCAAACGGTCGGTCGACCGACCGCTAAGCCAGCCAAGAGTCCAGCCTGTGCTGGACTCTTTCTATTTTCTGCTCGATGGGCCTATCTTGCGGCGGCCATATCTTCTAGAATATAGCTCCGAATTGATCCCCGTTTTTCCTATCTCTTGCCCTTTGTATTATCTCGAGTTTGATCTATAGAACTCAACTTTTCATTAGCTATATCTCAGAGTATTTGATGAAAGTTCTGGGTTTATACATCCCAGTACAAGTCAAACTCTGTTTTCTATTCGATGGGCCTATCTTGCGGCGAGCATGTATTCTAGAATCCTCTTCCAAATTGAGTCCCACTTGTTTCTATCTCTTGTCCTTAGTATTATCTCCAGTTTGATCCATAGAACACGATTTATCTTGAACTATATCTCTGGGAATCGTGAGAAGAAGTTGGGGCTTTTTCTACAAACTCTATATAAACTGCCCAGTTCGCAGTGGCGACGGGGGGCTCTTGTTCAACTCGGGGCGAAGCCATGCTGCACCACCGACTCAATCCTTCGACCCTGGCTTGAAGAGAGAAGTATTGACTTTCCATTGCATCCTTTTGGGCTTAATTTCATGGTCTATATTCTTAGTTCTCCTCTCCCCAAAATCATAAATCATCACAAAACACTATTTTTCTGCTACACATGAGTTTTTCTCCGTTTTGCATGCACGTTTTCCCGCAGTTGTGCTGCATGATTTTCTCATATCTTTGCTTCATTCTCATTACAACACACACACCTATTATTTCCACCCTTCCACAGGGGTTAAAAAACCTCCCCCGGTGCGTTCTCCCCCTTTTATTCATGTTATTTTATCATTGCAGGATTGATGCTACACTTCATATTCTATGATTTGCAAGAGAGCATGATATGAACGTGAGGCCCTCTTCTTCTAGCCGGTTGGAGGATGAGGAGATTTGAATCTACATCACTCCCACACCCCGTTTCAAGCGCGATCAACTCTTCAAGTTCCAAGGTACACGGCGCCATCTTTTGATCTCTTCATCCTTTCGGCGTTGTTGGAACCTTGGTGGCGATCACGGTATGTCTTTCTCATCCTTTCATCTCTCTTTTCTTTGATCCACATGTTTATGCATGTTTTAGTTTAAGGGGGGCGGGGTAGAACTATTAAACAATCTACAATTTTTTGGTGATCACGGTGAGACACCAATGCCCATCAGGCTTGTTTTCATGCTCTTTTATATGTTGGGTGTGTGCATGTTCATGTTTGGGTAGTATTTCCTCCATTCTCCCACTATTTTGGGTGTTTTAAGGTCTCTGGTGGTCTAGTGGTCTTCTGGTAGACTGTAAGGGGGCAATAAACAGCCATATGGTAGATCGCTTGTGGGTTCTGGCAGTTCTACGCGCGTGCTCACGGGTCCCTATTCGTTGGGGCATAACTTTTGATCCCGGGGTCCGATTGCACTGATTTTTCTACCATTGGATAGCTCTTTGTATTGTCTTTCCATCCATATACTATTTTTACTATTTGGGTCACATTTGCATAGTCTAATATTGTCCAATGTTTTGAGTTTTCTACATAAGATCTGTAGGCAGGCTGAGGGATAGGTTCATAAGTACGACTTTGATTGATGATTTGACTACCTTCTCGATGTCTGATTGCACTAATTTTTGTTCCATTGGGTAGTCCTTTGTATTATATTTCCATCCATAGCTTACTTCCATCATTGGGGTCTCACTTGCTTAGTTAAAAATTGTCATCATTTTAGCACTTTGTGCATAAAATCTGCATGCAGTATGCGCATAGGCTCACGGGTGTAACTTTGCTCAGTGATTTGATTGACCTCACGGGGTCAGATTGCTCTGTTCTTAGGCCCATTGTGTAGACCTTTGTATTAGCTCTCCATCCATATACTATTTGCATCATTTGAGTCGCATTTGCATAGTCAAATCTTGTCATCATTTTAGCATTTTGTGCATAAAATCTACATGTGGTCAGCGCACAGGTTCATGGGGGCAACTTTCTTGGACGATTTAATTGACCTCCCGAGGATGGATTTCTTTGTTCTTGGGCTCATTGTGTAGACCTTTGTATTGTATTTCTATCCATATCTTATTTACATTATTTGGGTCACATTTGCATAGTCAAATCTTATCTCCATTTTAGTGTTTTGTGCATAAAATCTGCATGCAGGTTCAGGGATAGATTCACAGGTACGTTTTGCATTGATCATTTTTTTACCTTCCGGGTTCCGATTGTGTTGTTTCCTCATCTTGCCTTGTTGTCCTTCTTGTTATCTTCATTTTCATATATTATTTGCACTCATATCATTGTGTTTTCATAGGTAAATCTTGCTTTCATTTTTCACATTTTTGCTAGATTTTTGCATGCACTCCGGTACACATAGGGCCATGCATTGCACATCATAGTTGCATTCCTCCTTGGTAGGTGATCCTCTCGCCTCCATATTCCTTGGGGTCGACTAGGTGGTCTTATCTGAGACCTCTGTAAGTCCCCACGAGCTGTGGATTCCCACACGGACGCCAGGCCGGTTGTACCTTTACACCCCTTAGGCTTGCATTTGCATACGTGTGAGGGAGTTAACCTTAGTCAACCCAAAGTTTGGACCTTATTCTCATAGGATTCCTATCTTGAGGGAATTGTGTTTAATTCAAATCATTAAAATATTTATTAAAACTTCTAAAATATTTCCCATCATATCAACTTATTTGACGTGGGTGAAAACTCTCACATTACATTGTTTATGTTGTTTGGGCTTGTCCAAGCCCATTAGTGGTGTTTGTGTTGCATTCTTTCATCATCCACATGTTTTGTTAGGTCCACTTAGGTCAGTCCATTTGTGTGTCTATTATCTAGTCCATTGTCCCTTGGTCCGTTGTCCATTCATCTTTGCATTAGTGGGTCAGTCCCCTCTTATCCTTAAGCCCATTAAGCCCTTACTTCCCCACTTGTATTCTCCTTCATATCCTTGTATTAAGTCTCCATTTTCCCTTATGGAGCATCATTCCAACCCCTTGTATCATTCTTTTTCCCAATCTTCTTCCTATTCCCGCGTGGAATCCTCTTCCCACGCGGGCCCATCTTGATATGGTCCCTCTGACCCGTCTGAGGAACAGGCTAATCTCATGGCCCATCTATCATGCCTAGTTCACCAAATGGACCCGGCCTGGGCCCAACGTCTCATTACAGATCATCTTAATGGGCCTTCTTCTCATAACGGGCCTTCCTATCTTCATGGGCCTCCTTCTTCTTCCCATACGGCTGGCCCGATTTACGATAGCCCATTCTATCTTAATAGGCC
The DNA here is from genome assembly GCA_022559845.1 of Amorphophallus konjac. Taxonomy (NCBI): domain Eukaryota; kingdom Viridiplantae; phylum Streptophyta; class Magnoliopsida; order Alismatales; family Araceae; genus Amorphophallus; species Amorphophallus konjac. The sequence goes on from CM040118.1 coordinate 286,133,103, forward strand.
TCATTCTTCTTCTGCTTATGATGCCGGCCCAATGGGTCCTTATGCTCATGCTTCCCCCAGGCCCGCATATCCTTCCATTCCTAGAATGGGCCCCTCTTCTTCTCAACCCGGATCCTCTTATCCGGCCCATTACCATGTTCCTGGTCCAAATTCACACTCTCTTGCTCAAGTTGGCCCATATTCTTCTCGATCTCTCCCTACCCTGGAGATGATTGCCCAAACCCAATGCCAACTTGACGAACTCCAACACCAAATTGATCCTAAGTCCTCCTTAAGTGTTCCATTCGCATTTCAAAATCTTCGGCTTCCGCCTCCATCATAAATTCCCGCATATCGCCGTAGACTGAAGAGAAATTCTGCACCTTTGCTGACCGCTGGCGTCGCCTTGCCGCGCAAGTTCCGAGGCACATTGCAGAGTCGGAGTAAATCAAGATGCTGATATCTAATGCAACGCCCGAGTATCGCTTCATCTTGGCCCTCAACGACATCACCTCGTGGCAACAACTTTATAGCCGAGCCCGCTTCGACCGCCAACAAATCAAAGATTTCCTTGACCCCGAGTCTTCTCCGCCTTCCGCATCTCCACACACCCCGCCATCTACATCTACTTTCACCTCCACATATCAACCTTCACCCTCCGCATATCAAACCTCCACATATCAAATCTCCACGAGTCATCCTTCCACGACTCTACCTTCCGCTTCTACATACCCATACACCTCCACATGTCAACCCTCCACGAGTCAGTCGTCTGCTTATTCGTACCCTCATGTGTCTCCGCCTCTATCTCCCCCGGTTAAGGGAACACCACATCCTGAGCAGGTGGATGCCGTCTATATACCCCCTCATCTCGCTCCCCATATGCCTTCACCAAATCCCTCCGCCTCCCGCCAAGCACTATTGTCTATGCAACCCCCACAACCATCTTCATTACCTTCTCATATCCCTCGGCATCCACCATGCCCGAAGCGGGCTCCTCCTCCTCCGCCGCCGGAGTGCTTTACAGATATTTTTAGGGCTTTGATGGCCACCCACACGTTGCCGCTCCCTCCGGTTGTGCCTTGTCAACCCTCGGTTGGGGATTTGCTCCAATTTTGTGATTATCATCGCGAGCAAGGGCATTTGGTTGAAGATTGCCCCGAGTTCTGGGAGTTTGTTTATGACTTGGAAGCCAAGAAAAGGATTGATTGGGCCGCAATTCACAAGGTTGTTCTTCATCTCCGCAGCAAGCAACAAGAAGCGCCGCCTAAGTAGCCATCTCCCTATCAAGGCCAGGGGCACCCCTGTGATCCCTCGTCTAGTGTTGCACCCGTTTCGACACCTACTCTATTACCTTCACTATCTCTTATCCAATCTCCATAAACTCCACAAACCCAAGCCTCTGCTCAGGCCAGTGTCTCCCCTTCTTCTCCTGCCGCCACTTCCACTACTTCTAATGCCGCTCGACGCATGGTGTCAACATGTCGACGGGGAGCGCCACGACCTCCATCTTCACCCTCTCCACCTCCATGCCCACTACCCCCATTGCCTTCATCGCCATCCTCACCATCTCCATTGCCATCACCATCATCTCCATCTGTCACGCCCCGAGCGCGGAAGGAACTGGGAGACGCGTGACAAGTTTATATCGATCATGTCAATCAGAGCGTTAGTGTATTCAGCACAAAGACAGAGTGCGCAAAAGTAAAGATAACCCAATCATTTATTCAATCACAACTTTAAAAGTACTTCTATTACAATCCACTTAATGAAAGTGCTAAGACTCAATAAAGGAAAAAGTACAACGATTGACTCAAAAATATAGAAAGATAAGACTAGTAGACGCTTGGATAGACGGAGAGCTCTAATCTCTTCACTCTTCACCTTCCCCAACCAATTGAGGCTCGTCATCGGACTTACCTGAAAAATAGGGGAAAACACTGAATGAGCGAACGCTCAGCAGGAATTATATCTCAAGAGCTAGCTTGCTTTAAGTAATTTACATGTTACATGAATGCAATAAAGCTATGCATATTTACGTAAAATGATAAGAGAGAGAGTATAACAAGAGATAATTGAGTGAACTAGCATGTCTTTCAAGAACTTATATCAACAAATGTCAAGATATTCAAGCAATCATGTCATGTCAGGAATTGGCCATCACGTTTCAAGCAAGTATATAAATACCCTTTCCGAGTCACGCAAGTCAGGTCATGTCAAGTCGAGGATGAGATTGTGGAATGTCTAATCAAACTAGTCATGCACTCGGTGCAATGCCACACCGTGATCATTACAACTCCCATGGGCATTAGTACTTTCGGGTGCTCCTCCCAGGACCAAATCGGGCCCTTATATGCGCAGGCATTGATCGTGTATTTTTCGACATCCACTATGGTTATAGCCAATATAGAGTTTCAATGGAATAAGCTTGTAGGGACTTTAAGGTAGATCTTGCCTAATAGAATTTCAAAGATTGAACATGAACAATAACGGTATAATCACGATTAACGATAAAACTAGGTGGAATCGGCTCCCTAATTGGGTGCCATGAAAATAAGAATAAGCGCTCATATAACGATGGTCGCTCGTTCTTGGACATGATAATCTAGATAGAATTGAGGTCCACAAGTATGGCACCTAATTCATAAGAACACTAATGGCATGGTTTCCCATTCCATTAATTTAGAGTATTCTCATGACATCCTCTTAGTAAGTCATGAGGGCCGGTATACCATGTTTCTTTAGAGTGACATGGTAATCAAATAGTGACATAGGTTTTAAGGGTACAACCAGCTCGGCTGCCTCGAGGGAATCCAAGGCTAGCAAAGTCTTACGGAGGTCTCTATGATAAAGTCACTGGTCCAAAGGAACGGAATGTCCTATGGAGAGTTCGTCTATCACCGAGAAATAGTGGGTAATTGATAAATCAACGTGAAACATGGGACTATATTCACGGAATGGAATATAGTGCCTAATAAGTTACCCACCGTAAAAAGGGTTACAAAAGCCACGAAATCAGGAAATCAGTCAATTGCCGTCTAGGCTTAAGTCTTCATTTTATGAATTTGCGCCCTTGGCAGGGTCGTCAGTTCAGTAAATGACGACTGTTCACGCAGTCGTTATATCCGGGTCTTGTTAATATTAAAATCTATAAACATTCTAAAATTTTAGATATTATATAAATGACGTCTTACATTAAGGCTTCAATTTCGTAAACAACGCCCTAGTCAGGGGCGTCATATATCAAATTTAAGGGCAGTATACACGTCGTCAATTATCAAGTCCAGGAATTTATGTACGTTTCCATTTTCATTATTTATCACGAATCTGACGCCTATGTTTAGGGGCGTCCATTCAAATAATGACTTAGTCAGGGTCGCTAATTCCTGTCATCTGATTTGTACCTAATAGGTACAATCACAGACACAGGCTTTATAAAATATGTCCGATCAAGAAACAAATGACATGAATAGAGAGGGAAAAATAGCAGGAATTTATGGACATGGTCATGCATTAGTTTACATGTAGGAGTTCATAGTTATTAAATTTTGAACAAGTGTGATTTATTAATTAACAAGCTAGTTGACGACTGTTTTCACGTCGTCCTATCAAAATAACGCCCTAGATTGGGTCATTAATTCCATTTAGGCAGTAAACAGAGAAAACTCAATCCAGAAATGAAATCTGTAGCTCCTACAGACCTATATGCATGTTTTTAACCTAGGAATTTCAGGGTTTTGCCAAGTCTTGAGAAAACCTACCTTGGGTGATGATTTGGTTGATGACTGATGAAGAAAATGGAGGTGGTAACCCTTGATACGATACTCTGTTTTAGTGTAAACAGAGGCAGCAACTGTAGCAGCCGAAGAGGAAAAGATAAAGAATTCTCCCACGTTCTTCCCGTATCACGGCAGGATGAAGAAGAGGAATAAGATGTAGCAGCTTGCTCCTCTAGCTTCAGCGGCTGGAGGCAACAGCAGCAGTAGCAGCAACGATGAAGAAAGGCAACGGCCTTCAAACCTCCATGCAGCAAGGAAGAAGAAGGAAAGATGAAGAACTTCACGTTCTTCACGTACACCACGGCAGGAGCAGCCTTCGGAGAAAGAAGCAGCTTGTTCTTCTGCTTCTAGTGATAGAAGAAAGGCTAGCAGCAAGGGGAAGATGAATCGCAATAGCAGGATGTCTTTGATCAATAATGTCAACAGGAAGCTCGAGGGAAGGTGGGTATTTATAGGAGAAGGAATCATAGTGGGTTATAGGAGTTCGATTAGGATTAAAATCACAGATATCCACGTATGGATCCCTTTCCTTAATCCAAACTTTCCCAAATAACATCTCTGTTCGAACCAAACACCGACTGTTCCTTTTGGAAATGACGCCTCATGTTGGGGCGTTATTTCAATAAATGACGCTTGTATACACAGTCGTCAGAAATTAAATGATGACTTGCTCGGAGGCGTCATTCACCTTTTCCTATTTGTTAATTTAAGGTTTAATGATCTTTCTAGATTTTTATCTTTTTTTCTTGATGTGATCTAGATGGAAAATTTTAGGGGTACAAGTTTTTCATTTTTTTCTATTTTTTCATATAATTAGTTTTTCAAAATTCTTTAATTCAAAAATGGGCACTATTCATTTTAGAATAAAATAACGACTTTTATTAAGTCGTCACATTTGAAATCAACGCCTAAACCAATGACTTCAATTACATTTTGGTATTTCTCCTTAACCTCCAAAGGACCGATATTGTATAAATATCCATATTATTTTATAATACTTTTAACTATATATTTTATTTGACTTTTGCTAATATGTGAATAACGACTTGCATTGAGTCGTCTTTCACGTTGGATACGCCTGTACGAAGAGACGTCAATTGAGTTTTTAGCCTTTTCTCAATACCCTTGAAAGAACCAAAATTGCATATATGCTCATTCTTTTATCTTTTACATATCTTTCATGTAATTAAATCTTATATATATATCCTTCTCCCTTCTAATAAGATTATAATGTAATAAATGTGGAATATTAAAATTTCTAAATTAGTAATAAAATTTAAATTTGCATTTTCTTCAAGATTTAATGATTCTTAATTCAATTAAAATTATGTTGTGCATTAAATGCTTACCTAAAAATAACATGTCATTCTTAAATTTATTATAATACAATAGTAGTGTCCATGAGTTCTTTTATTAGACTTTTTAGGGTGAAAGAGGGTCATGTACGAGGTCTGGGCCTTGTTTAATTATTATTTTTAATTTATTTAGACTTTCTAGTCCTTTAATTTACTAGGGTTGCTACACCCTCCCCCACATAAAAGAATTTAGTCCCCAAATTCAATTATATATAGACATGGAGAGTGTAGAGTACATACCTTTTTAGAATAATTCTGGGAATCGTTTCCTCATAGACTCCTCGGTCTCCCATGTGGCTTCGTGTTCTGAGCATTTACTCCATTGCACCTTGACCATGGGAATAACTTTGTTCCTTAATGTTCGTACCTCGCGATCGAGGATCTTCATGGGCTTTTGTTCATAAGTGAGATCCCTTTGAATCACCAGGTCTCCATGATCAATGATATGTGACGGATCGTGCACATACTTCTTCAACATAGATATGTGGAATACATTATGAACTTCAGACAATTGAGGGGGTAAGGCGACACGGTAAGCAACCTCGCCAACTCTTTCTAATATCTCGAAAGGTCCGATAAACCTTGGTGTAAGCTTACCTTTAACACCAAATCTTCTTATTCCACGCCCAGGTGATATCTTAAGAAATACGTGATCTCCGACTTGGAATTCGAGATCTCTTCTTCTTGTGTCAGCATAAGCCTTCTGTCTAGATTGAGTAACTTGAAGTCTTTCTCTAATCAACTAAATCTTTTCAGTGGTATCCCTTACCATGTCTGGACCTAATAGTTGTTTCTCGCCAACTTCGTCCCAGCACAAAGGCAATCGGCAACTCCTTCCGTATAAAGCTTCGAAAGGTGCCATTTGTATACTTGCCTGGTAGCTATTATTATATGTAAATTCAACCAAAGGCAAGTGATCATGACAGCTTCCACCAAAATCAATGATGCAAGCTCTAAGCATATCTTCAACTACCTGATTGGTTCTCTTGGTCTGACCATCCGTTTGAGGATGAAAAGCTGTACTAAAGTTAAGTCTCATCCCCAACGAATGTTGTAGACCCTTCCAAAAGTGAGAAGTAAAATGAGGGTCTCTGTCAGACACGATTGAGACAGGTACTCCATGTAACCTGACTATCTCCTTAATGTATAATGCAGCAAGGACATCAACTGACCATCGACTCTTGATTGGCAAGAAGTGTGCCGATTTGGTCAATCGGTCGATGATAACCCATATTCCATCATGTCCTCCTCTAGATTTAGATAGACCCATAATGAAGTCCATACCGATAGCCTCCCATTTCCACTTGGGAATATCAAGAGGATGTAGCTTACCAGTAGGCTTTTGGTGTTCTGCCTTGACTTGTTGGCACGTGAGACAGCGAGACACAAAATCTGCTACTTCTCTTTTCATATTGGGCCACCAAAATGTCCTTTTCAAATCTTGGTACATCTTAGTTGACCCTGGATGAATCGTGTACCTTGATCTGTGAGCTTCATCTAAAATCTTCTTCTTTAGCTCCTGACAATCTGGTATACATGTTCTATTCCTGAACATCAATCTTCCATCCGAGGTTATCTTGAAATCAGGTTGTTCTTCCATTTTGCCCTTGATTTCCACTAGTACGGGGTCACTATCTTGAAGTCCTTGTATTTCGGATAGCAAGTCTGGTTGTATGTTCATATGAGATAATGTGACACACCTACTGCCCTTGTCTATGCTTATATTAAGTTTAGAGAATTGTTCTAGCAACTTCCACTCCTGAATCATACAATTGGCTAATATTGATCTCGACTTCCGACTGAGGGACTCAGCTATAGGATTCCCCTTTCTAGGATGATATTGTATTGTGAAGTCGAAGTCCTTGAGATATTCTAGCCAATGTCTTTACCTCATATTCAATTCCTTTTGAGAGAAAAGATACTTGAGACTCTTGTGATCGGAGTATACAGTGAACTGCACTCCGTATAAGTAATGTTTCCATATCTTCAGCGCCAACACTATGGCAACCAATTCTAAGTCATGGACTGGGTAGTTTTTTTCATGCTTCTTGAGTTGTTGGGAAGAATAAGCTATGACTCTATCTTGTTGCATCAATACACATCCGAGGCCAATGCCTGAGGCATCGGTGTATACCTCAAATTTCTCTCCTTCAATTGGCAAAGCTAATACTGGGGCAGTAGTTAGATGATCCTTGAGAGCTTGAAAGCTTCTTTCACATTCCTCGCTCCATTCATAACGGATCTCCTTGCGAGTTAGCCTTGTGAGTGGTACGACTATCTTGGAGAAATCCTTAATGAATCGCCGATAATAACCTGCAAGACCCAGAAAACTTCGGATCTCTCTAACATTGGTCGATCTTTCCCAATTCCGTATAGCTTCAACCTTTGATGGATTTACGGATAAACCGTCCTTCGATATAACATGACCCAAGAAAGATACTTCTTCTAACCAGAATTCACATTTATTGAGCTTTGCATATAACTGATTCATCCTCAATATCTGTAATGCAATCCTCAAATTCTCCTCATGCTCTTCCTTGGTCTTTGAATAGATCCGTATATCATCAATGAAAACCACTATGAATTGATCTAGATGAGGCCTGAATATACTATTCATCAACTGCATAAAGGCTGCAGGGGCATTGGTTAGTTCAAAAGGCATAACAACAAATTCGTAGTGCTCATACCTGCTCCTGAACGCAGTCTTATGAATGTCCTCGTCTTTGATCCTCAGTTGGTGATATCCCGATCTGAGATCAATCTTCGAGAAGTACTTGGATCCAGATATTTGATCAAATAGTTCATCGATTCTCGGTAGTTGATACTTGTTCTTAATAGTGAGATGATTCAACTATCGATAGTCGATTCATAACCTCATGGATCCGTCCTTCTTCTTTACAAATAGTACAAGTGCTCCCCAGGGGGAAGTACTCGGCCTAATAAATCCTTTCTTAAGAAGCTCCATCAATTGTTCTTTTAACTCCTTGAGTTCGGTAGGGGACATCCTATATGGTGCCTTAGAAACTGGACCAGCACCAGGGACCAAATCCATGGTGAAGGCCACTTCTCTTTGTGGAGGTAATCTAGGCAAATCTTCTGGAAACATGTCCGAAAATTCTTGCACAACAGGGATGTCTTCTATCTTAGTCTCCTTAGTCTCCTTAATAGTGACAAACGCAAGGAAGGATACCCATCCTTTCCTTATTAGCTTGCTAGCTCGGAGAGTCGAAATAAGAGACGACTTGCTCCGACTCTTAGGGCTAGTATAGACCAGTTCCAAAAAGTCTTTGAAAGTAACTTTGCTATTACGGCAATCCACAGTTGCCTGATACTTGGATAACCAATCCGCTCCCAATATGACATCATATTCCTTTAGGTCTAAACATATGAGGTCGATAGGAAGATTTCTTCCCTTTACCAAGACTTCACAGTTTTGATAATGGTGAGTAAGGTCAACTTCGCTTCCGAGAGGAGTTGAAAGAACTAATTTAATCCATTCCGGTTCCATGGGTAATGGATTAGCAAACTTCTTAGAAATAAAAGAATACGAGGCACCAGTATCAAATAAGACATATGCAGACTTGGAACAAACTTTTAATGTTCCTTCCACTAGTCCGCCTTTGTCTTGTTCTGTCTCCTTAATAGCTTGGAGACGTGCATTCTTTGTCACCGGGCGCTTTCCGTCACCGGCTTGATCATTGAGTAGGGGATATTCGGGAATCCGATGATCACGGCTCCCACAACGGAGACACGCTCCAAGTTTCCTCCAACATTCTTCGGCTTAATGTCCGGCCTTGTCACAGTGTTTACACACCACTTTAGAAGGTGTGGTGGTGATGGAGAACGGCTTGTTAATCTTTTTGACTTTCTTCTCCTGAGAAGACTCTCCTCCATTACTTGGCCTTTTCTTGTTAAAATTGGGTTTGAAAGTGCCGGAGCTAGTAACATGCTCCTTCTTGTCTCTCCCACGGATCCTATCAGATAATTCCGTGGCATCCGCCAGTAGCTAGGCTCGTCGTACCATCTCCGAATAGACTTGTATGTCCATCGGGGCCAGTTGTGTGACAATAAACTGTCACGCCCCGAGCGCGGAAAGAACTCGGAGACGCGTGACAAGTTTATATCGATCATGTCAATCAGAGCGTTAGTGTATTCAGCACAAAGGCAGAGTGCGCAAAAGTAAAGATAACCCAATCCTTTATTCAATCACAACCTTAAAAGTACTTTTATTACAATCCACTTAATGAAAGTGCTAAGACTCAATAAAGGTAAAAGTACAACGATTGACTCAAAAATATAGAAAGATAAGACTAGTAGACGCTTGGATAGATGGAGAGCTCTAATATCTTCACTCTTGACATTCCCCATCCGATTGAGTCTCGTCATCGGACTTAGCTGAAAAATAGGTGAAAACACTGAATGAGTGAACGCTCAGTAGGAATTATATCTCAAGAGCTAGCTTGCTTTAAGTAATTTACATGTCACATGAATGCAATAAAGCTATGCATGTTTACGTAAAACGACAAGAGAGAGAGTATAACAAGAGATAATTGAGTGAACTAGCATGTCTTTCAAGAACTTATATCAACAAATGTCAAGATATTTAAGCAATCATGTCATGTCGGGAATTGGCCATCACGTTTCAAGCAAGTATATAAATACCCTTTCCGAGTCACGCAAGTCAGGTCATGTCAAGTCGAGGATGAGATTGTGGAATGTCTAATCAAACTAGTCATGCACTTCGGTGTAATGTCACACCGTGATCATTACAACTCCCATGGGCACTAGTACTTTCGGGTGCTCCTCCCAGGACCAGATCGGGCCCTTATATGCGCAGGCATTGATCGTGTATTTTTCGACATCCACTATGGTTATAGCCAATATAGAGTTTCAATGGAATAAGCTTGTAGGGACTTTAAGATAGATCTTGCCTAATAGAATTTCAAAGATTGAACATGAACAATAACGGTACAATCACGATTAACGATAAAACTAGGTGGAATCGACTCCCTAATTGGGTGCCATGAAAATAAGAATAAGCGCTCATATAACGATGGTCGCTCGTTCTTGGACATGATAAGCTAGATAGAATTGAGGTCCACAAGTATGGCACCTAATTCATAAGAACACTAATGGCATGGTTTCCCATTCCATTAATTTAGAGTATTCTCATGACATCCTCTTAGTAAGTCATGAGGGCCGGTATACCATGTTTCTTTAGAGTGACATGGTAATCAAATAGTGACATAGGTTTTAAGGGTACAACCAGCTCGGCTGCCTCGAGGGAATCCAAGGCTAGCAGAGTCTTACGGAGGTCTCTATGATAAAGTCACTGGTCCAAAGGAACGGAATGTCTTATGGAGAGTTCGTCTATCACCGAGAAATAGTGGGTAATCGATAAATCAACGTGAAACATAGGACTATATTCACGGAATGGAATATAGTGCCTAATAAGTAACCCACCGTAAAAAGGGTTACAAAAGCCACGAAATCAGGAAATCAGTCAATTGGCGTCTAGGCTTAAGTCTTAATTTTATGAATTGGCGCCCTTGGCAGGGTCGTCAATTCAGTAAATGACGACTGTTCATGCAGTCGTTATATCCAGGTCTTGTTAATATTAAAATCTATAAACATTCTAATATTTTAGATATTATATAAATGACGTCTTACATTAAGGCTTCAATTTCGTAAACAATGTTGAGACAGGTGCGATAGATTCAGAGGGGGGTGAATGAATCTCCCCTTTAAAATTATAGCCTAATTAAGAACTTATGCTTAGATATGCGGAATTAAAACCTGTTGCAAAAATATTCTATGAATGCTTAGGGGGATCTCTGCAAAATAGCACAGATGAATTTACCTTCACTCGATCCTAAGCAAGCATCTAATGTGCGAAGCAATAAGATGAACACATAAGAAAATCAAACCACAAGGGACACCATGATTTTTAGGTGGTTCGGTCCACAGACCTACGTCCACCCCTCACTCCAAACCGGAGTGAGGCTTCCACTAGCAATGCTAGAACAGCAGACTCAGTCTGCAACAAATGCTGCCACACAGCTTGACCAGGGGAACAACCTCTCCTCCACACCGGAGGGAATCCACTAGTGACACACAGTCACTAGCAAGCCAGAGACCGAAGTCTTTCTTCCTCCACCAAGGAGGGGACCTACAAGTAGCAACTACTACCTGCAGCCGGAGACCCAAGTCTCCCTTCCTCTAAAGCCCAGAGGGAAGCACAAGTGACACCAAGTCACCTGGAAACCAGAGGTCTCGGACCTCTCTTCCTCCACAAAGGAGGGAACCACTGATGACACAAAGTCACCAGCAAACCGGAGAAACAAATATCCCTTCTCCTGAAACCACAGGAGGAACCCGATCCCCAACAGGGCAATCGGAAGAACAAGGTAAAAGGAAAATAATAAAAGATAAAAATCACAGCGACAGAAAGCTGGAGAAATTAAAAGCACAAAGTAGCTCTCGCAGGAGCAAACTGGATTGGATCTGATCCAAATTTCAGTGAAGATAATGAAGCTCTCTTCTTCTTCACGACCTCTCTATCTCTCAATCTTTTTTATCTTCTCAACTCATGCTCTCTCTTTTTCTCTTTTTCTTCTGCTACTTCTCTGCCCTTTCTGCTTCAGCTCTTCTTCTTTCGATCACTCTTTTTCTTCTGTCTTTCATCCACTTCATCCGTCTTCTTCAATGGAAGAAGGCTTCCTTTTATAGCAGCAGACGAAAGGGCTAATGCTCTCTTCGATTCCCACCCTAGCTTCAGTCCACGTGGCGGCTTCTCAGCATCTTGGATCACGTGCCAAGCGCCAGTCTCGGATCACGTGCCCAGACTCTGCAGGTTTAATGAAGAGTTCAGTCGATCAACAGAATCAACACAGGCTGTACATAGTTCAATCAAGCAGCAATGTATAGACTTAACAATGCAGTGTGCATGCAATGTACAGACTTTGCGTGCAGGCTGCTAGCGATGTATAGACTTGCTGCGTGCAGGCTGGCAACAATGTATAGACTTTGCTGCTTGCTGTGGGATGCAATGTACAGACTTTGCGGTAGGCAGCTCGACGTTGTATAGACATGATGTGCAGGCTGTGGGACGTAATGTATAGGCATTGTAGTGCTGGCTGCCAGCGATGTAAAGACATTACAGTGCTGCCGTGGGACGTTGTATAGACTTACTGTGCAGACTGCCAGATGCAGTGTACAGACTTTGCGTGTGTGTGCTGAGACAATGTGTAGACTTGGTTCGAGCAACACACTAACTGTACAGACTTTATGAATGCAGAGCTAGACCCATGTACAGACTTCATACATGCAAGACTGAAGCGTGTACAGACATGATGTAGCATGATTGTATGGACTTAGTGTGCACGCTAGAAGATGATGTATAGAGTTGATGTATGCAGCCATAAGGATGTACATACTTTGATTGCGTGCATGATAGAACAATGTTTAGACTTGCTATACTGCATGCATGATAAAAAGCAAACTGATGTATAGACTTTAGGTAATGCATGCGATGCAACACAATGTATAGACTTAGTTGTAGCTATATAGACTAGCAAATGCATGAGAGGCAAGGCAATGTATAGACACTGGTTGTATAGACTTTAAGCGAACGCTGTACAGACTTGAACGTAGGTGAAGACCGCAATGTATAGACTTGCGTTCACACAACGTAGGTAAAGGTGAGAATGTACAGACTTACATTCAGCAGTGTATAGACTTGAACACATGCATTATGCAATGTACAGACTTGGACGCATGCTGTGCCATGCGATGTATAGACTTCCCAGCAGCAAGGCTTTGCTATGAATGTGCAGACTTGATGAAATGAGGCATGTACAGACTTGGACGCATGCTGTGCCATGCGATGTATAGACTTCCCAGCAGCAAGGCTTTGCTATGAATGTGCAGACTTGATGAAATGAGGCATGTACAGACTTGGACGCATGCTGTGCCATGCGATGTATAGACTTCCCAGCAGCAAGGCTTTGCTATGAATGTGCAGACTTGATGAAATGAGGCATATACAGACTTGAGCTCTTGCAATTCAGTAATGTACAGACTTAGTGGCTTGCATGTTGTGTGATGTATAGACTTCACATTATGCATCCAGACGAATGTACAGACTTAAGTTATGCAACTGAAGGCTGTACAGACTTGCTATGAAAGTGAGATGTAGCGTGAGATGCTCGAATGTACGGACTTGCTGATTGTGTTAAGACACAACATGAGACGTTGAGTGTACAGACTTGCTATCTGAAGTGTGTACATGCTTTACTGAAGAGTGTTCAGACTTAGCATGCAGCATTGTGTAGACTATGTAACGTGCAGACAAGACACTGTATGGATTTGAGAGCGACCAGAACAATGTACAGACTTTGACATGATGCATAAGATGCATGAAATGCATTGGCTGTACAGACTTGATCGATTAACAGCATATGATTGTATAGACTTCAGCTATCAAGCTTCAAGCAGGCTGTCTAAGGATGTATAGACTGTGCAGAGAGAGTGATACACTGGCTGTACAGACAACACCTGTTGTATAGACTTAACCTGACTGTGCAGACAACACCCGTTGTACAGACTTAACCTGAGTACATATGAAATGCATGAGTCTAAGTCTAGACATTCATAGAAACAAGGTTATGAAATGCAGACATTCATTGACTTATGGCAGTTATGAAATGCACCAATGCACACAGCCTGTTCGATGTAATGATACTCAAATAAGATGTTCATTGAAACATTCACATATGCAACACAAATAGATTCATCTGCAGACACAACAGATGATGACTTATAGTGTTTGCTATCATCAAAATCACAGGGACACAACAATCTCCCCCTTTTTGATGATGGCAACACTATGAGTCATACTGACTTGATCAAATATTTCTCCCCCTTTGACTTCAGCAAAAAGACATTAGCTGAAGAGGGAAGAATACGACTGCATAAGATGAGTGAATTTAAAGCTCCCCCTTTGACTAAGCTCCCCCTTAATGGCAATTAGCTCCCCCTGAATAGAATAATAATCAGAAACGTTTTGAAGGTTGAAACCAATTGAGATGAAGGGAGAATATCAACAAAATCACAGGGACACTCAAGAATGCTGACTAGATCTCCCCCTTTATGAAAAACACTCAGCATGACATGAAAGCTCCCCCTGATTAGATGGAGTGAAAGAGGTGATGAGCATCTATCAGCAAAACACATGGGTACTCAAGGATTACCACAGTCTGTAATCACAGTGAATAAATGAGGAAGAAGATTTTCGTTAACACACCAAATTCATAAATCTTGATGACCGAAATTCAGACTCTTCAATTATAATAGATTATGAATGAGTTGAAACTTACTTTCTTGATTTAAGAGTGATGTATTCAAAGTTTATCAAGAAAATTCAATACTCATATCTAAAACACCTTTTAATAGTAGTGAACCAAAGACTCATCTGAAATTCATGTTTAACCTCCTTCCATCTTACTCATTTAAATTCAATGTCAACTATGGAAGTTACACAAGATAATATTGAGATTAAACAAGAAACAATGTGTCTGAATTTGCCTTTAGTTTTTCAGAATTTTCTATTTATCAGTACTTATTTTTCCTGAGCAAGGTTGGTTCAGTCAACACCTTTTTACGTGAGGCACAACACGTCTTAGGTGAAGTGACCCAGTTACTCAGTGTGACAACCATATTACCTCTCAAGGAGAATAGAGTTAGCAATGAGGAGTGTCTTTTTACATGAGGAGACACCTTGATCAGAGGCCAGAATCCCCAGTTACTCAACACAACCATGCCATTGCTCTGTCAGATTTTCAATCATTTTTATAAGAGATGTAATTATGGCACTTCATGACATGGGGTTACTCTATTTCTTTGATGGACACCCCAGTTTCTCTGTGACCAAAATCATTGCTCTTATTTTAAAATTTTTAAATGTTTTCTGAATTTTCAAACAAAGCTCAGTATACAGAATTGTTTAAGAACAATACTTTCTACATGTATCTTAACCAAAGATAGTCATGTCCTTTAAAATTTCAGATTTCAGAAAGTTTTGCATGAAGTTATATGAGATAATTGGTTAATATTTATTAAGCAAATGATTCAGATACTTTCATGTCATTTAGATCAAAGCTTAATGAATACATTAGTCTTAAATCAATTTGATATGTCAGACATTCTTAAGCCAGTATAATAGAAGATTCTTCTTTTCAGAATATGTATGATTTTTGATTAGGGTGCAGTGACTAAAATCTTTCCTCATTCATGATGAATCAACATTGACATTGCAGCACATCAGTGGAGTCAACAAAACATTTTTATTGAGAGAAGTAGCATAAATTAATCATGATGAGACAAGGGGTGAACATTAGAACAGTGCTGTTTAGAAATCAATAGCTGAGTCTGGAGTACAGACAGAACAGCTACACAAGTGGAAACAGCAGTGAATTCAAGTGAACCACATAATTGCCAAGAGAATGAATCAGATTGCTAGACAGTAGGAGTTTAAGAGATGAAGAAGTGATCAAACAAGAATGCTCTCCCTGTCTAGATGCAATGGAATATCTTTTTAGGTTTTTCAAATTTTAGGTTATGCAATGCACTGCTCTATATGAAGTCTTGACCCTTGGTACTTGGCGGAGCACTTGGTCTAAAAGACCATCTCACACATAGTAAGAGCCTTCAGGCAGATTTCCCTGTCTTTTGGTAGCTTACCATTTAATGTACCATAGTGGTCATGCAAATCAGTGTAATACACCATACAAGAAGTTTGACATATCATGCATCATGACATTTATATAAATGCATTTAGAGATAAACTACAATCATTTCCATGAGCATTTCAGATTTTTCAATTAGATTCAGTTAGACAATGCACAAAAGAATTATCATGATATGCAGTGCATTCAGATCACACAAATTCAGAATACAGAGTTTTCAGAATTTACCTGAATGGGGCTTTATCATCTTGGGTGCCTTGGTTTATTTACCCCTCTTTTTATTCCTCAATCCAAGGCACACCTGCAAATTTTGATCATTTTGATCCTGCAGGGACCCAAGTAGCTTTGGGTCCTGCCTTAGCCCTAACAAGTGTTCTAACCTGTTTCTTAGCTAGATCAACATCAAATTTCATCAGAAAGTAATCATCCATAGAATGTCCAAAATTTCCACAATATCTACATGTACCAACAGAATTTTTGACTTTATTATGATGCACATTAGCAAAAACATGAGGCCTATGTGCATGAGCATAAGATTGTCTGTTGCTTACATGAACATTTTGTATCTTATTCTTAATCAGCCAACATTCAGAAGATTTGCGACCTTGCTTCCCACAGTTATAGCATGAAAGTCTTGCAAATGGTTTTGCAGGGAATTTGACTACATGGGGGTTAACAGACTTCTTCTGAACATGCCAACAGTCCTTGACTGTATGGCCATTTTTTCCACACTCGAAGCATCTGATATGCTTACTTTTAAAACCATTACCTGCCCACCAACATTCAGAAGCTCGGTGGCCAATTTAAGATTCTTTTCTTCAAAAATAGTTTTATTCCTACCAAAAACATTTTTATTTACAAGAAATTTGACAAATTCAAAATTAAGTTTATTTCCCTGTTTATGCCAACAGTGGGCTGCAATGTGGCCCAGCTTGCCACAACAATAACATTGAATTTTCTTTTTCTGAAAATCGTGATTCTTAACATGGTCTTTCCTAGCATGAGTTTTGTCAAATTTCAGATCATCCTCCTTCATCACAAACCACTCAGTCATCTCATGACCAAATTTATCACAATAATAACATGACCCCTTTTTAGTATGAGTTTGTGGGAGATCATGTGACTTGTGTGCAGCAATTTTTGTACCAACAGGAGTGTCTTTGTCCTTTTTCTGTACATTGTCATTCTTTTTCAATTTTTGAGTTTGTTCTATAGTTTTGGGACTAACAGTGGATTTTTGGTTTTTCTGAGCACTGAATTTGAAGATAGGTGCACTAGATGTACTAGTTGGCTCAAAGCTGCACATAAATGAAGTGTGAAGCTTACTATCAATGCCCTTTTTATTTGCTGGGTTAAAACACAAACCCTCACGTTGGAAATTAATTTTACAACCAAGGAGCTTGTCCAAATTATCCTTTCCACTCACAAATCTTTGAAGAGATTTGTTCAAGCCAGTGATTTCAGATTCAAGTTTTGAAATATTAAGTTCTAGGCCTACAATTTCAGTTTCATAAGAACTGACCTGATTATGCAATGCATCATTCATATTTTTCAATGTTTCATTTTCCTGTTCGAGTTTAGCAAGATTTTCAGATTGATTTTCATCAAAAACACATTTTCCTTTTTCTAGAGTAAGCAGTCTCTCTGACATAGCAGTGTTTAACTGCTTCAACTCTTCATTCCCTTTTTGTATCAGTTTCAATTTTTCATTTTCAGATTTCAAATTTTTGATTTGTTCAGCAGAATTTTTTTCATTAGCAATGGAACTTAGCTGTTCTATTTGAACTTCTTCTCTCTGTTCAATTTTCAAACTTACATTGAGCAATTCATTATTCTCATTTCTTAATGAGGCAACAAGATCCTTGTACTATTCAAGATCAAAACAAAGACTCTCGTTAACTTCTTTCAGACATGAGCAATCCATGCTATCAGATTCACATGTAGTTTCAGCATTGACTTTTAAGCTCTTTTTCTTAAGACATTCATTTTCAGATTTTAAGACATTCAATTCAGAGCTAACACACTCTAAATCTTTTATGAGTTTTTCATACTGAACTACATCATTGTTATGAGTCTGATCATCATCAGTTACACTAAGTCTTTCCTTTAGTTCAGCAATTTCACAAACAAGCTCTTGATTCTCCTTTTTGTGTAATTCATTTTGTTTCATGAGAGTTTGTTTTTCAGATTTCAAATGATCTAAATCTGAAGTAACAGAATCAAATTCTTGTAGTTGTCTTATGAATATTTCATTTTCAGTTTTCAGAATTTCAGGGTTTTCACCTCTAGAATTAGCATTCACATGTTCATTCAACTTCCTTTTTAGAGAGTTATTTTGTTTTGACAGCTTTTCATAAGAATTAAGTAAATCATTATATGCATCAATCCAATCACCCATATCATAATTCTCAAATTTAGAAGGCACCTCATCTTCATCTTCTTCTTCATTTTCTTCTTGCTTCCCATCATCGTCAACCATCAGACATGTGTTGCGATTCCTAGTGAGCTTTAGTTTCTCCAAAATCTCCTTGGCAGACCCTCTCAAGTTGACAGAGTTTTTCAATCTATCCTCATCATGTTATGTTAGATGGACGCAGTCTATTACCACGGAGAGTGGATCTAGAGGGGGGTGAATAGATCTAATGTCTAATTTTAGAACACAGTTGACTCTAATGCGGAATTAAAACAAGCAACTGTATAGCAGTAGAATGCACACATTGAAATCACACAACCACAGGCAATCACACAGTAGACACTGATCTTTAAGGTGGTTCGATCTCAATCCAGAGATCTACGTCCACCCCACACTCCAACTGGAATGTGGATCCTGTTGACTAACAGCTTGAACAGCTGGGCTTCACAGCTTGTCAACAACTACTGATACACAGCTTCGCTGGGCTTAACAGCTTGCCGACCAGAGGAACAGATCCTCTGCAACCGCTGGGCAATACAGCTTAGCCGTTCTAGACCTGGTCTCGCCTGCTGAGGATTACAGCTTCACCTGTCCAGTGGAAACCTCCACTGCAATTGCTACCTCACAGCTTGATAACAAAAGTGTATCGAAAGCAAGAAAGATAGAAACAAATGAAATGTAAAAACAAGACGAATGTAGCTCAAGTATGAGCAGAATCAGCTCTGGTATCTGAACCAAGAGTCTGACTTACAAGATCTCTCGAAAGCTCTCTCAACTCAACTCTCTCAATCTTCTCTTCTCCCTTTCTCTTCTTCTCTCTGAATCTTCTTCTCTCTTTTTCTTCTTCTCTATGGATCGTGCAGGCGCTCACTCTCTGTACTTCTCTTTTAGCTCTGGCTGCTTCTATTCGATCTTGATCAGCCTTCTTCTGGTGGAAGAAGACTCATATATATACCAGCAGTAGTTTGAATTTGGCGTGTGGCTTCCACAATTCCCGCCCAGAGAATTTGCCAGATCCGAGGAGCTTCGACCACCTGGCAGCATCCTGACTGGGCTGCTTCCACGTGTCATAATCTGGGCACCTCGTCCTTCCTTGGATCACGAGCCAAGTCATCAGTCTCTGCAGATAGTCCCTGTCAGACATTCGAAAGGAATTATCAGTTGAAGGGTTAACTGATGTACAGACTATACATAGACAGAGCTGAAGCAATATATAGACTTCATGAAGCAGGACAATTGCGTTGTACAGACTATGTGAAGACAAAGCTGAAGCAATGTATAGACTTCATGAAGTAGAGGTGAAGCAGTATAGACTCAGTGAATGCGAAGCAATGCAGTGTTCAGACTCTATGAATGCGAGGCTATGCGTTGTACAGACTATGTGAATACAGTGCTATGGCCTGTATAGACTCTACGCATGTAGGGCTTATGCCATGTTCAGACTTTGTGAATATAATGCTGTGCAATGTATATACTCTGTATATGCAGAGCTTAAGCCCTGTACAGACATCAAATATGCAGAAGTAAATGTGCATCAATGTGTAGACTTAGCAAAACAAAGTGTGAACAAGGCAACACAATGTGCAGACTTCGATCGTAGTTAAAGACATCAATGTAAAGACTCTGCATTGTATAGACTAGCTGAAGTGTAATGTGCAGCCATTGTATAGACTTTGTGAATGTGAAACAATGCCATGTGCAGACTTTATATATGCAACACTAGAGCATGTATAGACTTCATATATGCAGTGCTAAGGCATGTGCAGACTTTATATATGCAAGGCTGAGGTGTGCACAGGCTTAGTGAATGCAACACTGAATCATGTACAGACTTCACATTCACTATGCAGATGTTGTACAGACATGCTAATGTGTAACGTAGAATGCATCAAGCAAAGTGTGTACTTTGAAGATATGCTCAAGAGTGTATAGACTTGATCAGACATCAGAAGCACAAGTGCTCAAGAGAGACGGTGGATGTACATACTTCAACTCTCAACTAAGACGGTGGATGTACAGACTTCAACTGCACGATGTATAGACTTTGGCAAAGCAAGGGCTGTACAGACTTCAAAGCTCAACTGAGACGGTGGATGTACAGACTTTGCAAGAGACGCTAGACGCTGTACAGACTTGGAGACAATGCATGCTGCTGTGTATAGACTTAGCCTATGCAGACTTAGTCCGATGTATAGACTTTGCATTAAGCAAGGCACTGTATGGACTTCGAATCATGAGACGTTGATTAAGACGGACGATGTATAGACTTCAAGTCCACTTGAGATGCTGAGTGAGACGGACCAGTGTATAGACTTATGCTGTGCTGCAAGATGGCAGTGTACACACTTGGTTAAGACTGTCTAGACTCTGCATGCGAGCAATGGCAATGTATAGACTTGCTAACACACTGTTGTACAGGCTTTGCTAGCCACAATGTGCAGACTGCACGATGTATAGACTTGCAAGTCCTACGTAGGTAAAGATGCCTAATGTACAAACTTGCTAGTGTGCATGCCACAATGCAGTGTATGGACATGAGTGTGCGTGCAGTGCTACAACCGATGTATGGACTTGTGTTGACGCTGCAGGACAACTACCAATGTATAGACTTCACAAGTGCAAGCAATGCAGCAATGTATGGACTTTGAACTTGTGCATGCAATGTATAGACTTGCTACCCTGTGAGTCATGTAGTGTATGGACTTGCTGTGCCTGCGACGACTGCGATGTACATACTTGCTAGCCTGCGAGCCATGCAGTGTATGGACTTGCTAGCTTGCGAGTCATGCGATGTATGGACTTAATGTGTCTGCTGCACAAGCAATCTCTAGACTTAAGAATGCATGGATGAATAAACTGAATAGACTTGTGACTCATACTGATTGCTATCATTAAAACTATAGATCATCAAAACTACAGGGGCACAACAATCTCCCCCTTTTTGATGATGGCAATACTATGAGTAACACTGACTCCTAATGCATGCTATGAGAATGTAAGTTCTAACAATCTCCCCCTTTGCCAAAACAATGTATACACTTCCCCTGGAATTCAACAAACAGACAATATTCTCCCCCTTTGCCATCAACAAAGAGGAGGGAAAGATATTACAAGGGAAAGAATCAAGAGAGATCATCTGACTGGCATTCTGAACAAGTAGTTCAGGAATAAGCATTCTAAAGCATAGAGTCTTCAGTCATATGAATTGAAAAACAGCTTTCAGATAGAGTTCTGGTTTAAAAGTTATAAATTTTAAGTTCATGCACTACAATCATTGGATAAGTTTTCTATGCATGATAAAACAATAAACCAAAATCACATTTGCATGGGAGATTCAGTTTCAGAATATCTTACTTTCGTAGACTCATTAAAAGTTGTTAAGAGATACCATGTCATGTATTGAAATTAAACAAATTGACATCCTTCAAAATTCTTTTGAAGGAACATCATTTTTCATTGTATTTCATTAAGGGCATTCAGGTACCATTTATCTTTTTACGTAAGGGTATACGTTTATCAGACGCCAAAACCCCTAGATACTCAACATTATGGACCATTCTGCCTATGATCAAACTCAATAGAACTGATTTACACCTTTTTGTGTGAGGGTACACGTTTATCAGATGTCAGTTACCCCCAGGTACTCAGTGAAACCACCCCATTATTTTGATCATTTATACAGAGATATCTGATACACTTCATGACTTAAGTATAGTCCATTTCTTTGATGGATCACTTAGTTTCTCAGTAATTTACCAGTCATTGCTCTGCCAATTGTGTTTTTCAATTAATTTTCAATGTTTGCCAATATTTTTCTTAGCTGTCCTTTAATTATTTCAGAATGACTTGTTTAACGACAATACACAAACTTAGCTTCTCTAACATGATTTCAAGTGAGTTTTCAGATTTCAGATATAATTGGCTTTGTCTGACATGTAATGAAATAAGAGTTGAGAGCTTTATCAATTTTCAGCTTTCTTATTTACTGATTGCAATCTTTAAACTGTAAAGTTTATAAAATTTAAACCATTAAGTCAGTCTTCAAGCAATTAAAGCTCTTATAAATGAAGAAGTCTGTTTTCTATTGCTTAGAAATCAGAACTGACTAACAGATTGCCATATTGTCAGACTCAACTCATTCAGGGTCAAAGAATTTGGATTTCAATAAAGTTGATGACCATTCTGAATTTCTAACAATACTCCCCCTGTCTATATGCATGTGGTTTTAAATGAGAGAGAGCTTAGACACAGTCATGACTAAATGATATGCAATGATGATCATGAGTGTGATGCCAAAAAAAATATATGAATGTCATGCATGATCATGAGTCTGTTGCAACATTCAACATTCACAAGGTTTATTCAAGCCATCAGAGAGTTTATTCATTATGCTGAAATTTACACAAGCCAAGTTCTCTTCTAAGAAATTTAAACCTTTCATTCCCAAGAGGCTTAGTAAAAATATCAGCAATTTGTTTTTCAGTTTCAATGAAGTTCATTTCAATTTCCTTTTTATTTACAACATCTCTAAGAAAATGGTGTTTTATCTCTATATGCTTAGTCCTAGAATGATGAACAGGATTTTTAGCAAGGCATATAGCACTAGTATTATCACATAACATTGGAATACATCCCACTTTTATCTGATAATCATCCAATTGGTGCTTGATCTATAGTACTTGGGTAGCACAATTACCAGCTGCAACATATTCAGCTTCAGCTGTAGACAAAGCTATAGTGTGTTGCTTCTTAGATGCCCAAGATACTAGATAGTCACCTAGGAATTGACAATATCCACTAGTGCTTTTTCTCTCTACTCGACACCCAGCATAATCTGCATCAGTGTAAGCTAGAAGTTCTAACTCACACTTGGCAGGATACCAAAGACCTAGCTCTTGGGTGCCTAGTAAATACCTAAAAATCCTTTTCATTGATTTAAGATGTGATTCTTTGGGACTAGCCTGAAATCTAGAACATAAACACACTGAAAATTGAATGTCAGGCCTAGATGCTGTAAGATATAGAAGGGATCTGATCATACCTCTGTATAGCCTTTGGTCCACTGGTTTACCTTGAGGATCTTCATCCAAACTGGTTGAGGTACCCATTGGAGCAGCTATTTCCTTGAGGTTGTCCATTTTTTACTTCTTCAATAGATCCCTTATGTACTTGGACTGAGAGATGAAGGTATCATCCTTTGATTGTGTAACCTGCAGTCCAAGAAATAGTTTGAGCTCACCCATTGAGCTCATTTCAAACTCATTAGTCATAATTTGAGAGAATTCCTCACACAATTTGGGGTTAGTTGACCTAAACACAATGTCATCCACATAAATTTGAATGATAAAAATATCTGAATGACTCACCTTGGTGAACAATGTTTGATCAACTACACCTCTTGTGAAGTTTTATCAGTGAGGAATTTGCTCAACCTGTCATACCAAGCTCTAGGAGCTTGCTTTAAACCATAGAGAGCTTTTCTGAGTTTATAGACATGATTAGGGAAGTCTAAGCATTCAAATCCAGGAGGCTGCCTCACATAGACATCCTCACTGATTTCCCCATTCAGAAAAGTAGATTTTACATCCATCTGCTGAAGATTTATTCCTAGGGAACATGCATAAGCCAATAAGATTCTGATTTCTTCTAACCTGGCTACAGGAGCAAAAGACTCTTCAAAGTCTATTCCAAATTCCTGATTATACCCCTGAGCTACAAGTCTGGCCTTATTTTTAATCACATTCCCTGATTCATCAGTTTTATTTCTGAACACCCATTTAGTCCCTATGACTGTTTCATGATCAGGAGGTGGAACCAAGTGCCACACTTTATTCCTGTCAAATTGATTGAGCTCTTCATGCATGGCATTAATCCAATGCACATCCTTAAGAGCACAGTCAATGCACTTGGGTTCTACATTTTATACAAAGGCATATGCATTCAATTCATTTTGAATTCTTAAGTGGCCTCTAGTCCTAGGAGGGTCATGCAAATTGCCAATCACATTATCTACAGGATGATCTTTTAGATATCTAATGTTGACAATTTCATTATCATGATTTTCATTTACCTCCCCCTTAACTGTAGGCTCTTCTTCATTAAGCTCTTCATTTCCTTCCTCATCTTCGGATTTGTCTGCAGGATTCCCTTCTTTCAGAATATCACCATTGTCTTCCTTCCTGCATTGACCAATATTAGACTTTACCAAAGATTCATCAAAAATAATATGTGGAGATTCTTCAACAGTTTTGGAATTCAGATTATACACTCTATATGCTCGGGTGTTTTCAGAATAACCAAGAAAAATTCCTGGTTCACCTTTAGGTTCAAATTTATCAAGGTCTCTTTTATCATTTATATGTATAAAACATTTGCAACTAAAAATCCTGAAATGAGCAATTGAAGGTTTCTTACCCTTTATTATCTCATAGGGTGTTTTCTGGGTAGAAGGTCTTACCATAGCTCTGTTAATTACATAACAGGCTGTATTTACTGCTTCAGCCCAGAACTTCCTTGGTAGACCACCTTCAACCAAGAGTGTACGACCCATCTCCACTAGGGTTCTGTTCCTTCTCTCCATAACTCCATTCTGCTCAAGTGTCCTTGGTGAGGAGAACCTATGGTTAATTCCATTTGACCTGCAGAATTAATCAAACTGTGAGTTTTCAAACTCACCTCCATGATCAGATAGAATATTTTCCATTTTCTGGTTTTTCTTAAGACAGAACTCCTGAAATTCTGTGAATGCATCACTTTTATGTGATAAGAAGTATACCCAAGTGTACCTAGAAAAGTCATCTACCATGACAAATCCATACCTCCTCCCTGATAAGCTGACAGACCTGGTTGGCCCAAAAAGGTCCATGTGTATCAGCTCATAAGGTTTAGAAGATAGATTTTCTGTCCTAGATTTAAATGACTTTCTAGTTAACTTGGACTGAGTGCATGCATCACAGATTTTATTTTCTTTCTTAAAGGAAACTTCAGGAAGTCCTCGAACCATGCTATGCTCATTCAGTTTATGCAAAACAGTGTAACTAGCATGACCTAACCTACGATGCCATAAAAATGCTAAGTCTTCTCTACTAGCAGTAATGCATAGGTTAGAATGTTGAATATCATCTAAATCTATCATGTAAGTGTTATTTATCCTCTTACTAGAAAATTTAACAGTTTCAGAATCAGGTTCAAAAACTTTGCATCATTGAGAGTCAAAAAGCACTTTGCATCCTTTATCACATAGCTGGCTGATGCTAAGTAAGTTATAAGCTAATCCTTTAACCAGCATGACATCCTCAATGCAACAAGTAGTACACTTACCTACTTTACCTGTTCCAACAATCTTACCCTTTGTGTTGCTACCAAAGGTGACAAGGCCTCCTTGTTTCTCTGTCAGCATGCAGAACTTGGCCTTATCCCATGTCATATGCCTGGAGCAGCCACTATCCAAGTACCACAAATTGTTCTTGGCTGCCAGGCATACCTACACACACAATCAGGTAGAGAAGTTTAGAACCCAAGACTGATTGGGCTCCAGAAAAGATGAAAAGCAATTAAAACGAGAAAGCATACTTTTAGGAATCCACATTTGTTTGAAACAGTTCTGTTCAGTGGATTTTCCAGATTTCTTTTTGTTTTGCTTTTTCTTGTTGACACTAGCATGATTATTTACAGATTGATTATTTCTGTGCCAGTGCCTTGGCCAGGATGTATTCACAAAATTTTGGCCATAGTAATCATTGGGCTGGCTGTGGAAATATTGGTTCCTAGATGTCCAAGAGCCATACCCATTAACCCAATTCCTAGTGTAAGGTTTATAGGACTGTGTAGCCTGATGTCCATAACCTGTAAACCTTCCTTGAGTCCTAGTCCATCCTGACCTATTTGGATAGGTTGACTGTTCAAAGAAGTGGGACTGGGCTCTAGGTTGGTAGAAATGTTTGGGTTGAGCTCTAGGTTGGTAGAAATGTTTGGGTTGAGCTCTAAAAGCATTCTGCCTCCCCTGCACCTTGGACCCTGCTGACCTGTTCATAGGTGTGTATTGGGTCTTCTTCATAGGTGGTGGTGATGGTGGAGACTTGGTGACCTTAACATGGGGTTTATAAGACTGTGTAGGTTGACCCCTAACCTGAGACTGAGCTTTGGATTTTGTTTGGATGTGCTAGCTCTACTAGTATCATTCAGTTTTTGTTTGCCCTTCTCCTCAACACTGGGCTTTTTCAGATTAGCAGTTTTTTTCATTGAAATGTTTGAATTCATGCTAATTAGAGGTCCTTTCTCTTTTTGTGCAACAAATGAAATAGTTTTCATTCCAAAGGTTTTTGTTGCACTAGAATTAAATCCAAGGCCCTCTTTTCTGAAGTTGACCTTTGACCCTAACAAAGCATTTAGGTTATCTGAACCTTGGGTCATTTTCTCAATAGTCTTAAGCTTATCCTCATTATCCTTTTGAATATCTTCAATAGATTTCTTAAGTTCTGTATTCACACTTAGGACAGCTTGATATTTTTCATTCACTATTTTTATCTCACTCTCACATTTCTGAATTTTCAATTTCAGTTCATCAGTTTCTTTTTCTAACCTCTCATTTTCTTCTTTAGAGGCTTTTGACTCATTCTTGATTTCTTCTAATTCAGAACATGTGAGTTTCAATTTTTTATTCTCAGATTCTAGACATGCAATTTTATCAGTTAGAGTTTTATCATTTTACATGGAGTTAATCTTTCTTCTTAGATGCATGTTTTCCTTTATACTATCATCAGCTCTATTAGCTATGTCATGGTAGGCATCTACCCAATCAGCAATAGTGAAATTTTCGAATCTAGTGATTACCTCATCTAAGTCCTCCTCTCTGTCTTCAGAGCTTGTTGCCATAAGGCAAATGGGCTTCTCAGATTCGCCTTCACTGTCTGAGCTGCTACTGAAGGAACCTTCATCTTCATCACTCCAGGTACTCACCATTGCTTTCCCTTTCGTGTTCCTTCTCTTTGACTTGTCCTTGTATTTATGATTCTCTGGACAGTCAGCTTTCAGATGGCATGTTTTCCTGCATTGATAACAAGTATTAGTTTCAATTTTCTTAGCAGGGTTATGTTTATACCTTTTATCCCTTCGGCCGCCACTATATTTCTTTTGGCTGAATCATCCTACTCCTTTCCACTCTCTGGTCATCATTGCCATCTCAGTACGAGTTATATCTTCTTCATTCAGGCTCTCCTCGGATGATGAACTGTTAGAGCTGGATTTGCTGGCACCAGCTTTCAGACCGATTGGCTTCTTCTTCCTCTCTGCTTCTTCTATCTTTGGCATATTAATCTCATATGCCATCAGCGAGCCAATTAGCTCATCAGCCCTTGTGGTTCGCAAATCCCTTGACTCCTCCATCACTGTAGCCTTAATATGCCAAGCATGAGTCAGGGAACACAATATCTTCCTAACTACATCGTATTCTGTCTGAGGTTTCCCAAGACCTCTAAGAGCATTTGTGATAATAGGTAATCGAGCGTACATCTCCTTGATGGTCTCGTTTGGCTTCATTTTGAATGCCTCATATTCAGACACTAAGAAATTAGCCTTCGTCTCTCTAACTTGAGAGGTCCCTTCATGGATCACTACAAGTGCATCCCACATCTCCTTAGCTGAACTGCAAGCTGATATGCGGGAGAATTCTGTAGGGTGCAGAGAGCAGTGAATGGCGTTTATGGCACTCCAATTTAGTGTAGACCTCTTGATCTCCTCCTTGGTCTAGACTTCCTCATTAGGGGACAGCTCATAAGGTCCCTTGCTTACTACCTTCCAGATCTCATAATCCTTCGCCCTCAAAAATACTTGCATACGGTTCTTCCAGTATGCATAGTTAGATCCATCGAAGAATGGGGGCTTTGTGGTTGAGTGTCCTTCAGCTATCATCCCTCGAGCATCCATCTGTACCTTTCTCTTCTGGCGATGAGTCCCTGTAGAAGAGTTAGGCTCTGATACCAACTGTTATGTTAGATGGACGCAGTCTATTACCACGGAGAGTGGATCTAGAGGGGGGTGAATAGATCTAATGTCTAATTTAAGAACACAGTTGACTCTAATGCGGAATTAAAACAAGCAACTGTATAGCAGTAGAATGAACACATTGAAATCACACAACCACAGGCAATCACACAGTAGACATCGATCTTTAAGGTGGTTCGATGTCAATCCATAGATCTACGTCCACCCCACACTCCAACTGGAATGTGGATCCTGCTGACTAACAGGTTGAACAGCTGGGCTTCACAGCTTGCCAACAACTACTGATACACAGCTTCGCTGGGCTTAACAGCTTGCCGACCAGAGGAACAGATCCTCTGCAACCGCTGGGCAATACAGTTTAGTCGTCCAAGACCTGGTCTTGCCTGCTGAGGATTACAGCTTCACCTGTCCAGTGGAAAGCTCCACTGCAATTGCTGCCTCACAGCTTGATAATAAAAGTGTATCGAAAGCAAGAAAGTTAGAAACAAATGAAATGTAAAAACAAGACGAATGTAGCTCAAGTATGAGCAGAATCAGCTCTGGTATCTGAACCAAGAGTCTGACTTACAAGATCTCTCGAAAGCTCTCTCAACTCAACTCTCTCAATCTTCTCTTCTCTCTTTCTCTTCTTCTCTCTGAATCTTCTTCTCTGTGGATCGTGCAGACGCTCACCCTCTGTACTTCTCTTTTAGCTCTAGCTGCTTCTATTCGATGTTGATCAGCCTTCTTCTGGTGGAAGAAGACTCATATATATACCAGCAGCAGTTTGAATTTGGCGTGCGGCTTCCATAATTCCCGCCAAGAGAATTCACCAGATCTGAGGTGCTTCGACCACCTGGCAGCATCCTGACTGGGCTGCTTCCACGTGTCATAATCTGGGCACCTCGTCCTTCCTTGGATCATGAGCCAAGTCATCAGTCTCTGCAGATAGTCCCTGTCAGACATTCGAAAGGAATTATCAGTTGAAGGGTTAACTGATGTACATACTATACATAGACAGAGCTGAAGTAATGTATAGACTTCATGAAGCAGGACAATTGCGTTGTACAGACTATGTGAAGACAAAGCTGAAGCAATGTATAGACTTCATGAAGCAGAGCTGAAGTAGTATAGACTCAGTGAATGCGAAGCAATGCAGTGTTCAGACTCTATGAATGTGAGGCTATGCGTTGTACAGACTATGTGAATACAGTGCTATGGCCTGTACAGACTCTACGCATGCATGGCTTATGCCATGTTCAGACTTTGTGAATACAATGCTGTGCAATGTATAGACTCTGTATATGCAGAGCTTAAACCCTGTACAGACATCAAATATGCAGAAGTAAACGTGCATCAATGTGTAGACTTAGCAAAACAAAGTGTGAACAAGGCAACACAATGTGCAGACTTCAATCGTAGTTAAACATAGCAATGTAAAGACTTTGCATTGTATAGACTAGCTGATGTGTAATGTGCAGCCATTGTATAGACTTTGTGAATGCGAAACAATGCCATGTACAGACTTTATATATGCAACGCTAGAGCATGTATAGACTTCATATATGCAGTGCTAAGGTATGTGCAGGCTTCATATATACAAGGCTGAGGTGTGTATAGGCTTAGTGAATGCAACACTGAATCATGTACAAACTTCACATTCACTATGCAGACGTTGTACAGACATGCTAATGTGTAACGTGGAATGCATCAAGCAAAGTGTGTACA
The DNA here is from genome assembly GCA_022559845.1 of Amorphophallus konjac. Lineage (NCBI taxonomy): Eukaryota > Viridiplantae > Streptophyta > Magnoliopsida > Alismatales > Araceae > Amorphophallus > Amorphophallus konjac. The sequence goes on from CM040118.1 coordinate 286,163,083, forward strand.
TTGAAGATATGCTCAAGAGTGTATAGACTTGATCAGACATCAGAAGCACAAGTGCTCAAGAGAGACGGTGGATGTACATACTTCAACTCTCAACTGAGATGGTGGATGTACAGACTTCAACTGCACAATGTATAGACTTTGGCAAAGCAAGGGTTGTACAGACTTCAAATCTCAACTGAGACGGTGGATGTACAGACTTTGCAAGAGACGCTAGACGCTGTACAGACTTGGAGACAATGCATGCTGCAGTGTATAGACTTAGCCTATGCAGACTTGGTCCGATGTACAGACTTTGCATTAAGCAAGGCGCTGTATGGACTTCGAATCATGAGACGTTGATTAAGACGGACGATGTATAGACTTCAAGTCCACTTGAGATGCTGAGTGAGACGGACCAGCGTATAGACTTATGCTGTGCTGCAAGATGGCAGTGTACACACTTGGTTAAGACTGTCTAGACTCTGCATGCGAGCAATGGCGATGTATAGACTTGCTAACACACTATTGTACAGGCTTTGCTAGTCACAATGTGCAGACTGCACGATGTATAGACTTGCAAGTCCTACGTAGGTAAAGATGCCAAATGTACAGACTTGCTAGTGTGCATGCCACAATGCAGTGTATGGACAAGAGTGTGCGTGCAGTGCTGCAACCGATGTATGGACTTGTGTTGACGCTGCAGGACAACTGCCAATGTATAGACTTCACAAGTGCAAGCAATGCAGCAATGTATGGACTTTGAACTTGTGCATGCAATGTATAGACTTGCTACCCTGCGAGTCATGTAGTGTATGGACTTGCTGTGCCTACGACGACTGCGATGTACATACTTGCTAGCCTGCGAGCCATGCAGTGTATGGACTTTCTAGCTTGCGAGTCATGCGATGTATGGACTTAATGTGTTTGCTGCACAAGCAATGTCTAGACTTAAGAATGCATGGATGAATAAACTGAATAGACTTGTGACTCATACTGATTGCTATCATCAAAACTATAGATCATCAAAACTGCAGGGGCACAACACATCAGTCCATCTAGATTTATCTTTTGATAATTTGTGTGGACCGTGGACAATGACTTTCCAAAGTTTAGGATCAGTCGATCTAACATACTGATGTAAGTTCTTCAGCCATAGATCAAGATCATTACCTTTGAAGATTGGCGGATGAGCCATTACAACAGATAGAAAGCAACGGCACACAAGATAATCGACAAGAATGCACAACAAACAGATGAGCAAAGCTAGGCACTAAGACAATGAAGCAAAACATCGAGCACCAGAAACCCACTCTGAAATGCACCACAGAAGATGCAGGATCTACTGCGGATTGTTAGATCCTATGCACAGCAACCCGCTCTGATACCAATTGTTGAGACAGGTGCGATAGATTCAGGGGGGGGTGAATGAATCTCCCCTTTAAAATTATAGCCTAATTAAGAACTTATGCTCAGATATGCGGAATTAAAACCTGTTGCAAAAATATTCTGTGAATGCTTAGGAGGATCTCAGCAAAATAGCACAGATGAATCTACCTTCACTCGATCCTAAGCAAGCATCTAATGTGCGAAGTAATAAGATGAAAACATAAGAAAATCAAACCACAAGGGACACCAGGATTTTTAGGTGGTTCGGTCCACAGACCTACGTCCACCCCTCACTCCAAACCGGAGTAAGGCTTCCACTAGCAACGCTAGAACAACAGACTCAGTCTGCAACAAATGCTGCCACACAGCTTGACCAGGGGAACAACCTCCCCTCTTCCTCCTCACCGGAGGGAATCCACTAGTGACACACAGTCACTAGCAAGCCAGAGACCGAAGTCTTTCTTCCTCCACCAAGGAGGGGACCTACAAGTAGCAACTACTACCTGCAGACGGAGACCCAAGTCTCCCTTCCTCTGAAGCCCAGAGGGAAGCACAAGTGACACCAAGTCACCTGCAAACCAGAGGTCTCGGACCTCTCTTCCTCCACAAAGGAGGGAACCACTGATGACACAAAGTCACCAGCAAACCAGAGAAACAAATCTCCCTTCTCCTGAAACCACAGGAGGAACCCGATCCCCAACAGGGCAATCGGAAGAACAAGGTAAAAGGAAAAAAATAAAAGATAAAAATCACAGCGACAGAAAGCTGGAGAAATGAAAAGCACAAAGTAGCTCTCACAGGAGCAAACTGGATTGGATCTGATCCAAATTCCAGTGAAGATAATGAAGCTCTCTTCTTCTTCACGACCTCTCTATCTCTCAATCTTTTTCTTCTTCCCAACTCATGCTCTCTCTTTTTCTCTTTTTCTTCTGCTACTTCTCTGCCCTTTCTGCTTCAGCTCTTCTTCTTTCGATCACTCTTTTTCTTCTGTCTTTCATCCACTTCATCTGTCTTCTTCAGTGGAAGAAGGCTTCCTTTTATAGTAGCAGAGGAAAGGGCTAATGCTCTCTTCGATTCCCGCCCTAGCTTCAGTTCACGTGGCGGCTTCTCAGCATCTTGGATCACGTGCCAGGTGCCAGCCTCGGATCACATGCCCAGACTCTGCAGGTTTAATGAAGAGTTCAGTCGATCAGCAGAATCAACACAGGCTGTACATAGTTCAATCAAGCAGCAATGTATAGACTTAACAATGCAGTGTGCATGCAATGTACAGACTTTGCGTGCAGGCTGCCAGCGATGTATAGACTTGCTGCGTGCAGGCTGGCAACAATGTATAGACTTTGCTGCTTGCTGTGGGACGCAATGTACAGACTTTGCGGCAGGCAGCTGGACGTTGTATAGACATGCTGCGCAGGCTGTGGGACGTAATGTATAGACATTGCAGTGCTGGCTGCCAGCGATGTATAGACATTGCAGTGCTGCCGTGGGACGTTGTATAGACTTACTGTGCAGACTGCCAGATGCAGTGTACAGACTTTGCGTGTGTGTGCTGAGACAATGTGTAGACTTGGTTCGAGCAACACACTAACTGTACAAACTTTATGAATGCAGAGCTAGACCCATGCACAGACTTCATACATGCAAGACTGAAGCGTGTACAGACATGATGTAGCATGATTGTATGGACTTAGTGTGCACGCTAGAAGACGATGTATAGAGTTGATGTATGCAGCCATAAGGATGTACATACTTTGATTGCGTGCATGACAGAACAATGTTTAGACTTGCTATAATGCATGCATGATAAAAAGCAAACTGATGTATAGACTTTAGGTAATGCATGCGATGCAACACAGTGTATAGACTTAGTTGTAGCTGTATAGACTAGCAAATGCATGAGAGGCAAGGCAATGTATAGACACTGGCTGTATAGACTTTAAGCGAACGCTGTACAGACTTGAACGTAGGTGAAGACCGCAATGTATAGACTTGTGTTCATACAACATAGGTAAAGGTGAGAATGTACAGACTTACATTCAGCAGTGTATAGACTTGAACACATGCATTATGCAATGTACATACTTGGACGCATGTTGTGCCATGCGATGTATAGACTTCCCAACAGTAAGGCTTTGCTATGAATGTGCAGACTTGATGAAATGAGGCATGTACAGACTTGGACGCATGCTGTGCCATGCGATGTATAGACTTCCCAGCAGCAAGGCTTTGCTATGAATGTGCAAACTTGATGAAATGGGGCATGTACAGACTTGGACGTATGCTGTGCCATGCGATGTATAGACTTCCCAGCAGCAAGGCTTTGCTATGAATGTGCAGACTTGATGAAATGAGGCATGTACATACTTGAACTCTTGCAATTCAGTAATGTACAGACTTAGTGGCTTGCATGCTGTGCGATGTATAGACTTCACATTATGCATCCAGACGAATGTACAGACTTAAGTTATGCAACTGAAGGCTGTACAGACTTGCTATGAAAGTGAGATGTAGCGTGAGATGCTCGAATGTACGGACTTGCTGATTGTGTTAAGACACAACATGAGACGTTGAGTGTACAGACTTGCTATCTGAAGTGTGTACATGCTTTACTGAAGAGTGTTCAGACTTAGCATGCAGCATTGTGTAGACTATGTAACGTGCAGACAAGACACTGTATGGATTTGAGAGCGACCAGAACAATGTACAGACTTTGACATGATGCATAAGAAGCATGAAATGCATTGGCTGTACAGACTTGATCGATTAACAGCAGATGATTGTATAGACTTCAGCTATCAAGCTTCAGGCAGGCTGTCTAAGGATGTATAGACTGTGCAGAGAGAGTGATACACTGGCTGTACAGACAACACCTGTTGTATAGACTTAACCTGACTGTGCAGACAACACCCGTTGTACAGACTTAACCTGAGTACATATGAAATGCATGAGTCTAAGTCTAGACATTCATAGAAACAAGGTTATGAAATGCAGACATTCATTGACGTATGGCAGTTATGAAATGCACCAATGCACACAGCCTGTTCGATGTAATGATACTCAAATAAGATGTTCATTGAAACATTCACATATGCAACACAAACAGATTCATCTGCAGACACAACAAATGATGACTTATAGTGTTTGCTATCATCAAAATCACAGGGACACAACAAACAACGCCCTAGTCAGGGGCGTCATATATCAAATTTAAGGGCAATATACACGTCGTCAATTATCAAGTCCAGGAATTTATGTACGTTTCCATTCTCATTATTTATCACGAATCTGACGCCTATGTGTAGGGGCGTCCATTCAAATAATGACTTAGTCAGGGTCGCTAATTCATGTCATCTGATTTGTACCTAATAGGTACAATCACAGACACAAGCTTTATAAAATATTTTCGATCAAGAAATAAATGACATGAACAGAGAGGGAAAAATAGAAGGAATTTATGGACATGGTCATGCATTAGTTTACATGTAGGAGTTCATAGTTATTAAATTTTGAACAAGTGTGATTTATTAATTAACTAGCTAGTTGACGACTGTTTTCCCGTCGTCCTATCAAAATAACGCCCTAGATTGGGTCGTTAATTCCATTTAGGCAGTAAACAGAGAAAACTCAATCCAGAAACGAAATCTGTAGCTCCTACAGACATATATACATGTTTTTAACCTAGGAATTTCAGGGTTTTGCCAAGTCTTGAGAAAACCTACCTTGGGTGATGATTTGGTTGATGACTGATGAAGAAAATGAAGGTGGTAACCCTTGATACGATACTCTGTTTTAGTGTAAACAGAGGTAGCAACTGTAGCAGCCGAAGAGGAAAAGATAAAGAATTCTCCCACGTTCTTCCCGTATCACGGCAGGATGAAGAAGAGGAAGAAGATGCAGTAGCTTGCTCCTCTAGCTTCAACGGCTGGAGGCAACAGCAGCAGTAGTAGCAACGGTGAAGAAAGGCAACGGCCTTCAAACCTTCGTGCAGCAAGGAAGAAGAAGGAAAGATGAAGAACTTCACGTTCTTCACGTACACCACGGTAGGAGTAGCCTTCGGAGGAAGAAGCAGCTTGTTCTTCTGCTTCTGGTGATAGAAGAAAGGCTAGCAGCAAGGGGAAGATGAATCGCAGTAGCAGGGTGTCTTTGATCAATAATGTCAACAGGAAGCTCGACGGAAGGTGGGTATTTATAGGAGAAGGAATCATAGTGGGTTATAGGAGTTCGATTAGGATTAAAATCATAGATATCCACGTATGGATCCCTTTCCTTAATCTAAACTTACCCAGATAACATCCCTGTTTGAACCAAACACCGACTGTTCCTTTTGAAAATGACGCCTCATGTTAGGGCGTTATTTCAATAAATGACGCTTGTATACACAGTCGTCAAAAATTAAATGACGACTTGCTCGGAGGCATCATTCACCTTTCCCTATTTGTTAATTTAAGGTGTAACGATCTTTCTGGATTTTTATCTTTTTTTCTTGATGTGATCTAGATGGGAAATTTTAGGGGTACAAGTTTTCCATTTTTCTCTATTTTTTCATATAATTAGTTTTCCAAAATTCTTTAATTCAAAAATGGGCACTATTTATTTTAGAATAAAATAACGACTTTTATTATGTCGTCACATTTGAAATCAACGCCTAAATCAATGGCGTCAATTACATTTTGGCATTTCTCCTTAACCTCCAAAGGACCAATATTGTATAAATATCTCTATTATTTTATAATACTTTTAACTATATACTTTATTTGACTTTTGCTAATTTGTGAATAACGACTTGCATTGAGTCGTCTTTCACGTTGGATACCCCTGTACGAAGATGCGTCAATTGAGTTTTTGGCCTTTTCTCAATGCCCTTGAAAGAACCAAAATTACATATATGCTCATTCTTTTATCTTTTACATGTCTTTAATGTAATTAAATCTTATATATATATCCTTCTCTCTTCTAATAAGATTATAATGTAATAAATGTGGAATATTAAAATTTCTAAATTAGTAATAAAATATAAATAGGCATTTTCTTCGAGATTTAATGATTCTTAATTCAATTAAAATTATGTTGTGCATTAAATGCTTACCTAAAAATAACATGTCATTCTTAAATTTATTATAATACAATAGTAGTGTCCATGAGTTCTTTTGTCAGACTTTTTAGGACGAAAGAGGGTCATGTACAAGGTCTGGGCCTTGTTTAATTATTGTTTATAATTTATTTAGACTTTCTAGTCCTTTAATTTACCAGGGTTGCTACACCATCTCCGCCACCAGTGCTTCCATCACCTGCACCATCTCCACCACCTTCGCTATCTCTGTCACCATCGTGGCTCGAGCCTGAGCAGGCTATACCCCCACCTTCACCTCTGGCTTCACCTTTGCCCACACTCGAGCTTGCCATCATCACAACCCCTTTGCCTCCACCTAAACACACCACTCCCGTTGAAGCCTCCACGCCATCTGAACCTATTTCTACCACCTCCACTTCTCCATCCACTTACCCCCCACGGAGTAGGTGTGCGCTACCTTCGGTGCCCCTCGGGTCTGGTCCCTAGGGAGACGATGAGCCGAGTCAGGACGATTACTTACCGGTTGTGCATTTTAAAGTTCAAGAGTTTATCCTACGGATGCCAATACATGTCCTGGTCCCAGGCTATCTTGGGGCTGATGTGCCACTATCTCCTATGCCGGTTACTAAGAAGAGTTCTCTTGCATTGGTGCCAGTTTCCTCTCAAGCGAGGCCGGTGGCAATCTCATTGCTTGCCGAAGGTTTGATTATTGATGTTGTTATTACTCCTCACTCTGTCGCAGTTCAGATAATTGGCCAAGAGGGGTTCTCCACCTGGATTATGCTAACTCATATGGCCGCCAAGCAGATTATGCACTCTATGTTCAAGGGGCAATTGGCCGTATCTTCTATATTCTCAAAGGGTAATTTGCACACCTTATGCAATCTCTCTCAGTTTATCAGTACACCGGCCACGTCAACGCCGTGTATTGCTCTCCCTCAGTCTCATCCTGCTCTTTTATTAGGAGAGTTGTGTTTCAAGGCTGATCACCGAGTGGAGTTGCCAAATCTCAGGATCCTTGTGCCGGGTTATATGACTCCATGGTTTTTTGATGTTCATCCATCTAAGGAGTTCACTATTCAAGAATGTCCACATGGTGTTAGCACCGGGTGTCTAGGGGCAACCACCCCGGTAAGGCTACATGTTCATAGCCGGGCCAGGCCGTTTGTTAGATGGGCTCGCTATTTGAGAAGACACCGCAGATCAAGAAGCCCAAAGGTCCAAGTCCGCGCTAGGCGGGTCCATTACAAGCCAGTTTATGCTAAGAAGAGGCGGCGGCGCCAGTTCAAAGGACGTCGATTGTGCACTCAGGGGTCTACGCCCTCTTCCCCGTCTGTTCATTCATCTTTCCTTCTGCTCAGCTCCTACCCTTGGGTGGTGTATCTTCCCATTTCAAATCATGTTACCATCATCTTCTCTTCTCTTTCCATGTCCGCGAACCACCATCCGGAGTCTCCAGACTTTCCCTCCTCTCACAATTCTAGGCCTCGGCCTATGTCATCCCTTCATCCTGATGTCGGGACGTCACCCGATTCATCTTCCCCGAGACTCTGAGGAGTTGCTTCTAATTCTTCTCCGACCCTGTCGGATGGCTTCGATTCCTCTTCCCCGGCCTTGTCGGGTGATTCTGATTTTCCTTCCCCGACCATGTCGGGTGTCTCTCATTCTCATTCCCCGACCTTGTCGGGTGTCTACCATTCTCTTTCTCCAACCACGTCGGATGATTCTTCTTCTCATCTTTCTACTCACTTGTCTTCACCCTCCTGGGGTTCTTGCCCTTTTTCATGTTATTTTCGAGGCTTTAGTCTGCCTTGATCTCAGCGGATCTCTGCTTATTATGTATCCGGTTCCTTGTTATCAGGGCCTCTATGCCCTAACGAGGGAGTTCTAGCCCTCATCTCTCTTCCTTTTTATCCTTATTCATCCAGTTTGGTGTCTGCCACTCCTCCATGTAGAGGAATCTTTGATCCTTTGCTATCCTCTCCATTTTGTCCTGTCAAGCAAGGAATGCAAAGCTCGTGCTGTTCAAAGCTCGACGGTGAAGATCGCTTCAGGATACTATTTTTCACACTATGGATTTGTAAGATATCTTTATTTTGTGAAAGAATATGCTTTCATTTTTATTTTTTTATTATTATGCTTACGCATTGTTATAATGTTGGTTCCTCAACATGGTTAAGTGGCGTTAGGAAGTTGGCTTAGTTCAGTCAAAATGAGTTCGCTTCTGCAGCATCCTTAGGCTGGGAATAGGTCCATGCTGGGAGTCTAGTTTCTTTCCCCAATTGTTGAGGGTGACCTTTTGCATGGGTTTCCACACACTACACGAGAAGCCATAGCCGATTTCTCTGAGGCACATCGTTGCTACTTTGGCCATACTATGGGTATGCACGGAGTCTTTTTTTTTTCTCTTCTTGGCCAAGTGCAGGGGCAAGAGATGGAAGGATGAGATGACCAACCTAGACGCTCCCCAATACGAGAGGTCTCAAATAGGGGTAGTCTTGACCCTCGAAAAGTGAGCTTTCATGCTAAATCTAGCCAATAAGGGCTGTCAAAAAAATAAATCAATGATCTGATCAATGCAAAATTATGAATCAAAGGCATGGCAAGAGTGGCAGTACAGTTCCCTACGGGACGTCATGAGCTCGGTCGCATGCGTGCCTAGTAAATATGGGTCTAAAAATCAAAGACAGAAAGTTCCGGCGCAACAGACTGTATCTTTGAGGTGTAGTGCCCTGAAAGGAAGTCGAGTCTCGATATCCCCATCCTGCATGAAGCTTGTCTCCAATTTTTCTTCTGCTTCTCCCTCTTAGGCTGGGTTGAATCTCGGGTATAGCCTTAGTAGGGGCACCGTTCTTTAGAGGCGGTTGGTTGTGGTAAGCCACCCACACACACACGCCATGCTTAAGGGAGGCCTTTAATGAGAGGGGTAGGGATGACGATCCCTGGCCAGTAGTTTGACCCCGTCTTTGGGTGCTGCGGATTGCTATGTCAAAATCTAAAAAAATCAAATATTACCAAGAGTCTAAAAAAATCAGATATGTCAAAATTTTTAAAATCCAAAAAAATCAAATATTGCCAAAAATCTAAAAAAAATAAATATTTCAAAATCCTAAAAAATCAAATACTTCAAAAATAAAAAAATCAAATATTGTTAAAAATCCAAAAAAATCAGAAAATTGTCAAAAATCCAAAAATATTTATCTTTTTGTTCTTTTCTATCTATTTGTTTTGAGGACAGGTATGATCTGTTTGCTAAGTATGCAGGTTGCAAGTTGTAAGTATTCAAGCTTCCTGGCTCCTTATCATTTGCTCTATCTCTTGTTCACGTGCTTCTGATCTGTTCCCTCTTCTTCAATCTTGTCTCTAGATCTATTCTGAAGCTCATGTCCTTCTCATACTTTGCTTAGATTTAGCTCACTTTGATCATATCTTTATGAGAGGGCTCTTTTCCTCACGATTATGAACACGGCGGTTCTGCTTCGTCTGATCTTGGGCTTGATTGAAGAGCATATCTGTCATGTCTCGTGTTGTCATCCCGCATATGTTGTGTCATCTCATGTTGTCATCCCACATGTGTTGTTGTCCCACGTGTTCTTGTCCCAACTGTGTGTTGTCCCACCGCGTTGTTATCTTGTCCCACCATGTTCATCGTGCATACATGTGGTTTGTTCATGCCATTGCATATGTGTGCTTGTTTATCTTTGTTATGTTATGTTGCATTGTTTGCCATTCATTTGATCGTTATGTTATGTTGTCTTGTCTGTCGTTTAGTTGATGGTTATGTTATCTTCGTTATGTTTATGCTTACTTATTTGTCATGTCTGTATTATTGGAAAATTCATAAAAATCAAAAAAAATCAGAAAATCCCAAAAATACCGTTTCACTTAGTAGGTAAGTCAAGTATGGGTCTCTATCCCTGCTCATTGTTGCTTTACTATATGGTGTTTATCTTATTATAGCCTCTCAAGGACCGACTGGTTGGCCGTGTGTTCTGGGATCTGATATTCCCCTTTAATAAAAATGATGATGATCTAGGAGCATATGGTTAATCGTTGGATAGGCCGCTCGGTTGTGTCGGGTGGGGGACGATGGACTCTGTCTCGTACGTCGTAGTTACAAGAAGACTCTTGACCCTGTCTTGGCTTGGTCTAGCAATAGTATCCTTGAGTACTTTCTATTTTATCTTTCTTTGTATTCGTTTTGATGATTTCTTTATTTTAGCCCAGCATGTATCATGTCATTTTGAGCATTCACGCCTCGTGATCCATTCAAGATTTCTCCTCAGCAATGGTTAGTTGCGCTTCAGCTCTCTTGAATAAGAGATTCCTCATTCCACTCCAAATTTGAACGTTCTCTCTGATCTGCCCGCTCGGTCTTATTGGCCAGCGTGATTCTTGCCTGAATTTTATCTCAGTTTTATCTTTCCTTTTCCAGCTCTTATGCTATATTTCCTGCCGACCCACTCATTATCCGTGGATTATGTCTCCAATGAGGCTGGTCGTGTTTCCTTTTTCTTAGTTTAGTTCTCCAAACATGTCTCATCCTTGTCATTTAGTCCGGGGGGTTAGTTCGACATTTTCGGGAGAATTCATGTCCCTTGTTGGTTGTGACAAGTGTCTTTTACCTTGATGCCCACTTTTCAGTTCTCTCCGCTTCATCTCTGCTTCATCTCCATTACTCGTCGCTGTCACTTTCGCTCCATCTCCTTTCCATTTCACCTCCGCGTCACTTTCGCTCATTCCCTTGCAAAGCGGACATCAAGGAGAGGCATCTGTTGACATCCATTTTAGCCCGCAAGTTGTGTCATTTCTTTTATTCATCATTTTTGATGTCCCGAATTACCCATTATTTTGGAGCCTTTCTTGGACAGATTTTGAGCCCATTTCATTGTTCCCTAGCCTTTGAGCCTTGGAGATCATGATTTCTTAGAGCCCTAGAGCTTATCTTATCAACTTCCGGCCCGCCAAGTTGACTTGCGGCCCATTTTGGTCGACTTTCCTTCAAGCATTCGGCCCCTTTCCCTGCGCAGTCTTAAAAATGAGTCATTTTTCATCCCCTTCTATTCCTCTATTCAAAATGTGCCATTCACCAAAGTTGTTCATCTTTCAAAGCTCTACAATTTCTTCTTCTACGCCATAGGCCATTTCTCCACCGATTTCAAGTTATCCATATTTTTATGGCAAGCTGCGTTGTTCACCTGCGTCCCAGAATTTTTTCTCTCTATTCTCGCCCCATTTTCTCCCTCTTCCACTCATTTTTTCATCTTACTTACTTCATGAAAGTTGTTCATTTTTCCATTATCTACAATTTCTTCATCTACCACTTTCCCTAGTTCTCCATCGTTTGGGAGATATGATCCGATTTCCAAAGTCACGCGAAGTCTACCCAAACGGTCATGCAAATTATCTTTCTTATTGCAAATGGTCAGTCGATCGACCGTTTATTTCTTAATGGTCGGTCTACCAACCTCTAAGCCAGCCAAGAGTCCAGCCTGTGCTGGACTCTATCTCTATTTTCTGCTCGATGGGCCTATCTTGCGGCCACCATGTCTTCTAGAATATAGCTCCGAATTGATCCCCGTTTGTCCTATCTCTTGCCCTTTGTATTATCTCGAGTTTGATCCATAGAACTCAAATTTGCATTGGCTATATCTCTCTGAATAGTTGATGAAAGTTCTGGGTTTATGCGTCCTAGTACAAGTCAAACACTATTTTCTGTGCGATGTGCCTATTTTACGGCGAGCATATCTTCTAGAACCCTCTTTTAAATTGAGTCCCACTTATTTCTATCTCTTGCCCTTAGTATTATCTCGAGTTTGATCCATAGAACTCAATTTATCTTGGACTATATCTTTAGGAATCGTGAGAGGAGGTTGGGGCTTTTTCTGCAAACTCTATATAAACTGCCCGGTTCGCAGTGGCGACGGGGGGCTCTTCTTTAACTCGGGGCGAAGCCATGCTGCACCGCTGACTCAATCCTTCGACCCTGGCTTAAAGAGGGAAGTATTTACTTTCCATTTCATCCTTTTGGGCTTAATTTCGTGGTCTATATTCTTAGTTCTCCTCTCCCCAAAATCATAAATCATCTATTTTTCTGCTACACATGCATTTTTCCCCGTTTTGCATGCACGTTTTCCCGCAGTTGTGCTGCATGATTTTCTCATATCTTTGCTTCATTCTCATCACAACACACACACCTATTATTTCCACCATTCCACAGGAGTTAAAAACCCTCCCCCGGTGCGTTCTCCCCCGTTTATTCATGCTATTTTATCATTGCGGGATTGATGCTACACTTCATATTCTAATGAGTTTTTGCCTTTGTGTTTTGGCTTTGTTTTGCAGGATAGCATGATATGAACGTGAGGCCCTCTTCTTCTAGTCGGCTGGGGGATAAGGAGGTTTGAATCTACATCACTCCCACACGACGTTTCAAGCGCGATCAACACTTCAAGTTCCAAGGTACACGGCGCCATCTTTTGATCTTTTCATCCGTTCGGCGTTGTTGAAACCTTGGTGGCGATCACGGTATGCCTTTCTCATCCTTTCATCTCCCTTTTATTTGATTCACATGTTTATGCATGTTTTAGTTAAAGGGGGCGGGGTAGAACTATTAAACAATCTACAGGAATATGACAGCGAACAATCATGACAATTAAGAACAAACCACAAGAGACACAATAAGGCCAAAAAATGACAAAAACTATAATTTTATTGATATTATAATTCATTATTACAACTTTATTGACTCACTTACAATGAATGCAGAACAAGAGAGAATACTCAATACAGGACTCCAACCTATCTAGACTCAAGAAATTAAAAAGACACAGACACGGATCTTCTAAAACTCCTATGGCACTCATCACTCTTGCCCTTCCCCATCCAATTGAATATCTTCTTCATTATTACTTGAAAAATGTTAAGAGAAATTAGGTGAGCAAAAATGCTTAGTAAGAATTACATCTATATCGCCAGGCAAAATATAAGTGATTAGCCAATTAACAGGGTATAAACAAAACCATATGATGCACGTTGCAAGTCAAGAATCATATCGATAAATGACCCAGAATAAAATAGAGTTTCCAGAAAAAATACAGACCATTAAGGGTGTCATGATAAATAGATATGGATTAGTGCAGAATCAATGAATAAGATATCATTGTATAAACGTGAACATAACTTAGGAGTTGGCCAGTAAATTTTTGGGGTTCCTGCAAGTCTGCAGAGTAGAATCAATGTGTACATAATAGAAATAACATAGAACAAAATGTAATGCAGAATAGAATTAACAAATAGCACATAGCGGAATTAATATATTACAGAACTTGTGTATTTTAGAATTTGGGACAATGCCACACCCAGAATTTTATCCATGGAATTATAGAATGGACTTCCGTCCAACCTGGCATTGGTTGCAGTGGATCCACAACCCTTAATAGTTTTATATTTGTAGAATTGGCCAAGTGAAGTCAAAGAGTTATGTTCTAGAAGTAATAAGGGTACAATTTCAAAGGAAAACAAGATGATACAAGTAATAGAGATGATATTCATGAGGAAGATCATGTCAAAAACACATTAAACTGTCAACTCTCACACTTATAATACATAGTCAAACTAAGGAATCATGCTCATAAAATTGGGTTAAACGCGGTCATGAGAAGTGTCGCGTCCAGACTGAACGTGGTCATGTGGTGCACTACGATCATGTTAATGCGGTCAGGGGGACAACCCCAATCAGAGAGAGATGGACTCAAGTGAACACAGTCTCTGGGTCAACCGCTGTCACAAAACAAAGACTGAACACTATTTCTGAGCAGGCCGCGTTCAAGCCAGCGTGAACAGAACCCAAACAAAACCTCGTTCTATGGGTCCAAAGGCCGTTTGAACCTCAACCAACACTAGCAGAATGAGATTCTCAGAGTTTCCAAGGCTTTTATGGTACAACCAGCTCAGCATCCTTGTGAGAATTCAAGGCTCATAGAGACTTACAAAGGCCTTGATGAAGAAGTTCCAGTCCGACGGAAGGAATATCCGACGGAGGGTCATAACTTCACCAAGAATTATGTTTGCAAAACATTGGAAAACAATACTGGCGGTAGGTAAATATCACCGAAGTGACATAACCTTCAAACAACCATAGATATATCACATGACATATTCCTAGAATCGCCGATCAACATTAACTAGCATGTAGGAATGTTAAACCATGCTATGAGATGAGTCAATTTCAGGTTAACAGAATCAATATACTCTTTTATCATGCTAAGAACAATAGAGACAAGATGAGTTCATGATCAAAGGAAGATGAGAACATACATCAAGAAGACTTAAGATATATCAGTTGATTCATGCCTCGTAGTTACATTAGTTTGTTCAGATGATTTGTGGGCATGAAAATCTTGCATTTAGGCTCTAATATCATTAATATAACATGCTGGTATGACACTAGGGTTTTCTAGAAACCCATGACGAAACACGGTCTTTACAGGGGCCGCGATCACAAGGTTATGGTCGATCAGGGAACCGCGATGAAGACCAAAATAATTAGAGAAAAAATAGAAAATACTATCAGAACGCGGTCTATCAGCCATCCGCGCTCAGAGACGTTGTTGCTGTAAGTACCACGATCTTAGATAGAGACCCGTTTCCAACGGGAAAACCCTAAATGGCAATATCTAATTCATAATCTTTGAAATACATGTAATGTAATGGATAAAATTTAGGGAAAATAATGTAGAACTAAGCTAGACATGCAGATGAGCATTTTTATTCACTTAA
Organism: Amorphophallus konjac; assembly: GCA_022559845.1. Lineage (NCBI taxonomy): Eukaryota > Viridiplantae > Streptophyta > Magnoliopsida > Alismatales > Araceae > Amorphophallus > Amorphophallus konjac. Next base: position 286,178,300 of record CM040118.1, read on the forward strand.
TTAGGGTTTTACCCGAGAGATCACCTACCCTAACTCGCCCAAAGGAAGAAGAGGAAGAAGAACGATGATCGCCCATGAACGCCCAAAGAACCTTGATTTCCTACACCTAGTACGATCCTCACCACGCCTCCGCGCCCCAGACATGAACTAGGGTGTGCTAAAGAGGGTATGGGGTCCTATTTATAAGATTTCTACCCCCTAGAGTCCTAATTTAGGTCAAGGAGTCCTAGATGAGGAACTCCTCCGAAAATCACGAATCCTAGCCAAAAATAGCACCTCCAACATCAACCTAAAACTTAATTGAGCTAGGGTTTCTATAGAGAATGACCTAAACCTTAATGGGTCCGGTTTAATTTCGATTTAAGGCCCATTTGATTGAGTTTTAGCTTGTTTAATCCGCTTTGAATTAGGATTTTTAAGAACTCCGAATTAAATAATTTTTTTGTGTCATTAAGACTTTTAATATTAGCCTAACACTTAATTATAAAATTCAAATTTATACATATAGCTCATTATAATTATAGAGAATTTGGTCTTATTTTATTCAAGAAATTTTATTTTCTCAATTAAGAACTCTTTTTAAATTCGGGTCACTACATCCTCCCCCACTTAAAGGAATTTGGTCCTCTAAATTCACATGACATTCATTTCCAAAACAAAAGTGGGGTATCTAACCTATTTCCCAAATATAAAAATAGATCACATAAGCATGCTAGCAATAATCTAAGATCTAAGGAAAGGAAAAGAACTAGCTTAAGGTTAAGAGAAACCTCTCGCTACTACATCGATCATTAGCAGGCTTGGCCCTTATCAAAGCTTTCAACCTTCCTTCACGCCGTGCTTCATTGCGATCCTTCGCCTGTGGGGGTTGGTCCTTAGGAAGAGGGCAATTTGCCACCTTATACTCCTTGCTCCCACAGTGGAAACACGCTCCAATCTTCCACCGACATTTCTCAGATTGATGGCTATCATTCCCACAATGCTTACAGTTCTTGTAACACCCCGAATTTTTTTTCGATTTTTCCGGATCAGGATCCGTGAGTTCGGAGCGCCTTGTGAGTCCATGTGCGTGTTTTGGGCTTTACACGTGTTTTTGCTTGTCGGACCTTCGCAACCCTGTGCACGGTGAACCGATATATTGTCGTGCTCTGAGACGTTGCAGGTGCGTTGTACATTTTTTGAGGATTGTGGGGAGTATTATTTGCTATTTTTTTATTTTTTGGATTTTAAAAATCCCAAATCATTTCCAATAAATAAACCCCCCACCCTCTCTCTTTCTCTCTTTCTCTTTTTCACTCTCTCTCTCATCTCTTTCCCTCCCTCTCTTCTCCGGCGGCCGACGAAGGTTGACGGGGGTAAGGCGGCGGTGCTGAGAGGTCATGGAGCGGGAACGGGTCGAGGTTCGAGGGACGGTGGCGCACAAAACTCGCTCGCGAGTTCGTGAACTAGCTGGGGTTTTTAGGTGGAACGGCGTCCACAATGCGTCAAATCTTTGGTGGAGGTCGGGGGATGGTTCCTTAACCCATGTACTTCCTTTCCCATGGTTTGGTAGGCCGTGGCGAGTCGAGTGTGTTGATTTCTTATCGGGGGTTAAAATGATCGATTTTGGGGTGAATGATGGATCTTCCGTTTTAGCCGCATTTTTGGGGTTTGAATGGTGCCTCTTGGTGTCCAGAGGATGGGGAATGTGTTCCCCATGTTTTTCCCATCACCTGGGGGTGATTGGGCGTGGATCGGCATTGAACAATGGAGTTCGGTTTGGGGTTTCACCGTAATCGGTTGACCGACCGGTTAGGTTCAGTCGACCGAACCGCGTAGTGCGTAGGGGCGAACCCAGGAGGGTTCGGTCTACGGACTGCTGGTTGGCGGTCGACCGAACCCCTGTGGGTGCGTCGACGCCCTACTGGGTAGGGTCGACGCAGTCGGGGCAATCGACTGACCGCCCACCGGCGGTCAACCGACCCCTGTTGGTCGACCGACCCAGGGGTCTTGGTCGATTGAACGGTGCCCCTCTTGCCCAATTTGCCTTGTAGTCGGTCCGGTTGAGACCCAATGACAGACCTATGGCCCCGTGGATGTCCCGGACACCATGTGGATACAGTGACCATATTTTTGGGCATCTGGAGGTACCATTTTATCTCGATTAACATGCCCATAGGTTTAAGGGTCCGGGTGACCCTCTAGTGTTCCGGGTTCGGGTATTTTTGCTAGATCGAGTCGCTGTGTGTCGGCATGAATGCAGAGGGTTTTTCTCGTACATCATTTGCCTCTTTGGAATGTGGTTTCCGTGTAGGCCGTGTGTATAGCCTATGGACTGTGAGTCCAATTGCCTACCCTAGGGTTGAAGGGTTTTCCTCACTTTCCTTTGGAAGGGATTGAGCTCAGCTGTCACGAGCCACCTTGAGCTTTATATTACCGTGATTTCTGACCTAGGGATAGGCCAGATTGACGGCCTAGGGCTGTCCTGTGCAACGGTCTTGACCCTGAGTCCTGTGACTCAAGGACCGTTGGTTTAATAGGTTTTAGTGTACTACCTGGAGTCTAGTGGCATCGTGCCACATGTTTCCCCGAGCTGGATGTGACAGGGCTTGTGCGTAGCCTGTCTGTGTTCTGGTGGTTTCCACCGAGAGACGTTTCTGTGGAGACCCCCACTGGTAGTAGCTTCCCGGGCACGCGTGTGCCAACCCACCTGAGCGTAGGTGGAGAGCTACAGTGGCTTGCCTGGGCACGCATGTGCTAACCCACCTAGGGGGTAGGTGGAGAGCCACACCCGTTAGAGATGATTTTTAGGCTGGTTACCGTAGGGCCTCCCCTATAGTGACTCGAGTCCGAGCTGGGAGGAAAACTAGCTAGAGGGCCTGGCGTTATACAGTCTGTCAGTGTGTGCACACATGGTCGGGGGCTTCAGACACGTGCTGACGAGCATGACCCCGACTAGACCCTTTTTTCTACTGTGGTCTGTGTTGTGTCTCAGTTTCTACCTGGGGCGAGAGAGACACCTGAGGCATGGAATACGTCATCGGTGGGCGCTTCCAGCCGTGCTTTGAGTGGGCAGGTGCCCCCGTCACGGGACGTGAGTTTTCATGACACGAGAGTCCACTTTTTGACCACAAGGCATGGTTACCCGGACCGTTTCTATTTGTTTCCTGAGGTTGAGGCTAGGGGCGCTTGGTAGAGTTACCGGGGCTTCATCCGTTACCTAGGTCAGGTTCATGACAGCGAGGTTGTGATGGTACTTGTAGACCGTGTGGTCCAGGTTAGGCCCCATCTTGGTGACAGGCCTCCACGGTAGAGTTGTCATGTGTTTTCCCTTGGTAGCTGCGGTGTTAGGTAGCCCGGTCCCCCGATTGTGAGATCGGGGTGTGTTTCCCGCTACAGTAGGAATAGCTGCAGAGTCGAGGTTTTACCGGCCACCATGATTGCCACTCCTACTTTTGTTCCTACTTTTCACTGTCGTCGTTGTTTACAGTTGGGGTTCCGTGTGACCCCTACTGAACTAGTGATTGGAGGCTCACCCCTGCTCTTCAAGTGAGATGGTTCTTCCTCGAGGTTCGAGGGTGGTACGCGGAGGTTTCTAGGTGCCAGCTTCCTGGGCCGAGTGTTCACTCGACATTGGGTACATTTTATTTTATGTAGACTATACTTTATTTTAGCCTAGACTCTACAGTAGTTTATTATTGTTATTCCTGCTTTATTTCTTATTTCTGTGTATACTGCCACTCACACACTCCGTTTGCCCTTTCGAGCCTTCCGGCTCTTGGGCGGCGGACCAGGATTCGAATGGTATCGGGTTCTTCCCAGTATTCGGATCTTGGGTCGTTATAGATGATATCAGAGCGTGTGTGTTTGTGAAATGTACATGGGAATTCGAGATAATTACAGTGATCAGAGTCTATAAGGTTCAGTACAGTCGGCAGCTGGCATAGGATTTTGTGCTTATTTTTTATTTTGCTTCTTGCGTAAGAGCTTGAGTGCACTGATTTAGCACTGTGAAGGCGGTTACTGTTTCATTGGAGTGCCGGTGTGGGGCCCGAGGAATGATATAGAGAGATTTCTTCCCGATGGGTTATGGCCCCAGTGGTGCTGCGTTGGGCAAAGGTTGCTGGCAGGTGCGTTGCTGTACTGTTGCGTTCGAGGAACCTGCAGCGAGGTCAGGTGGCTGGCAAGGATTGTTCATGGTTAAGTGTCTGTGATTGTGCTCTGAGGGAGTTATTATCATTTTGGCCACCTTAATTTGAGGTTTACCCAGCCCCTGAGGTGTTGAGATTGTGGTTTGAGGTGGCAGAACATATGTTCTGATCAAGAGGTGTGCTCAGATGAGCGGAAGATTTTTCGGATGAGCTGTTGATTGTCGAGCCCGACGTTCCTGTTGTGCTCTGTGGCGTCAGAAATGACATGCCAGTCCCGATTATTTTATGGATTTTGAGGCAGGATTGGGTAGAGATGTTCCAGGGAACTCTAAGTCCTACGTTTCTGCGCATGAATGGACTGTCTTAGTCCTGGATTGGTATGAGATTGTGTGGCGGTGGCTTGGTTTTGGCCCAGATTACAGAATTTGGGGCCCTTATGCACTACCTTGATGCGCTGTGCGACATTGCAGGTGAGATGTGAAGGTTTCGTAGTTGAATTGGGACTGAGTATGAGCGTTGGCAGGTGCCGATCATGGTTCGTGTCATGGCTCTTGGTGTGGTGGTCTGCGCTGTGGCAGCTCAGAAGATGGATATTGTGAGGATCCGAGTATCGAGAATGTGTTGGTGTTAGCACGGACAGATTTGAGGGAATAATGTCTAGTGGCTAGAGGTGTTGCAGCCTTCGAGGCTGGCTTCTTTTATGGTTTCTTCACTCCTTGGTAAGTGTTTTGGCATGTTAATGGGTTCGAGATCCGAGCTAGGCATGGGTGAGGAGCATGTGCCGGCAGCTAGCTCAACTGATGTGGCAGTGTGTGGCTGGCGATCACTAGAGTCAGTGCTCGAGGCGTGGTGAGTTGCAGTTCATGGAATTGCAATAGAGGTGCATCGAGAGATGCTGTGATCGTGGTCCAACGAAACACTTGGCAAGTGTTGTCGGAGGAGTTGACCTGACGATCGTAATAGTATTTTCTTGGTGCTGGAAGGTGCGATTCCCAACGTGCACAAGGTTTGAGGTTAGGTCGACCGTGGAGACCTTCCGTTTGGTTGGAGGTATGTTGGTTTCTCCTTTGGTCGGAGAAATTATGTTTTGCCAAGTTTGTCATCTTGCATCGTGTGTTCGGATTGGTTAGCCTTTGTGTGCCATGAAGTCCGTGCAGGACGTGTTCGGTGTTTTGGCAATGAGGTTGCCTGTGACAAGCGTTGCCCATTCCCTTAAGACTTGAGGGTGTTGGCGCTATTCCGGAAGGATGTGTGCCGTTTGGGCAATGCTCGTGAAGAACCTTGGCTAGTGTTGTGGTTTCCAATGCATTTTGAATCGGAGCCTATAGAGTTGCAAAGGATTGCTAGATTTAGAGAGAGAATATGTGCTCTAGATTCGAGATAATGAAGCTTTTCATCACCTTGTTTTCTGGTGTTGGCCTTCCGAGTTGAGGATCGTCGGGATGGCGAATCCCAAGTCACCGTAATGGCTGTGCATATGGATCATAGTGTGCAACGGAAGCGTAGTGGGCTTATAACCCCGGTAGGCCCAGGATCGTAGCGTTGGTTGCTACGGGCAGATTCCTGAGGATGTGTAGGGCGTTGGAGGTTTGGTTCCTCGATACAAGATTGTCTCTGACTGTATGAGACGTGTTGTTATCATGCCTTTGCTTGAGGTATTGTGGTTTGTGGCACTGGCGGGTGGAGAGTTGGGGAAATATGTTGGCAAGTTTGCCACGTGAGTACCCGGTTCACACATTTGGAAGTCGTGTCAGGTGTTTGGGTTCTAGACCTGGATAAGGTTGTTAAGGTATCGCCTGACAGTGGTCGAGGATACGAATTTAGAGTCAGTGGCTTGGTGCCCGACTTGCGTTGGAAGCTATGTCCTCGGATGAGATCGTGGTTCTCGGGAGTGATCTCTAAGAGATTATGGGTCCCAGTTGGTAGCTGTGAGCGGCTGGTGATGCTAGTCGTGTGATCGGCTATGGCAATGTCTGTATTATCAAGAGGCCCAGTTGAGTCTGGAAGTTTCAGAATAATGTGGAAGAGGACTCAACGGTGGTAAGAGTCTGTGAGGTTTGCAGACTCCTGTGCATTGGTCACAGTGTCATCGACCAGGATGCTGTGGTGGCAGGCAGCACTTGTCAGTTCTGAAGACGTATGCCATGGATCATTCAGGTGCTGTCCTGTGGCTCTATGATGAGAGCAGAGTCGAGGATTGGCAGGTGTCCATTTGGAGCGATTGAGATGAGATAGGATTTGATGAGACAAGATGATGGATGGTGCCTGCGTTCGAGATCCCTTGAGGACGTTGGCGTTGGATGGTGAGCCTTGGTCTTGTGACCGGCATGGGAGGATTTCCCTATAAGTATAAGTCGAGATAGGTGAGGATCAATGATTCCAGGATCCTGTCATTCGGTTTCGCCGTACTCCCCAGAGAGGGTAGAGTTGGCATGGGGATAGTGTTGAGGGGAGTTTATGGGGAAGAATGTTTTGTCTTGTCTGATTTATGATCCTCTAAATTTAATGTGTTTTGATGCTGACAATAGTATATACTGTGCTAAATTTTGATATTGGTAACAATGCATTATGGTCATTATTTTGATGATTGGCTATCATGTCTTTTATTACATAAGGTCGGTGCACATGCCTTTTTGTTACATAATGTCGGTACACATGCCTTTTTATTATATAAGGTCGATGCACATTGCTCCATGTGCAAGACCAAGGTCGATGCACCTCTTGGCATCACAGAACAAAGTCTGTGCACATTTATGCATTTAGCATGATGGTCGATGCATGTTGCGTTTCTAGGCAGAGGCAGGTCGGTGCACATTCACTGTAGCACATACTAAGGTTGATGTATATTGCGTTTCCAGGCAGAGGCAAGCCTGTGCACATTACTTAATAAAGGTCGATGCTAGTTTAGCCCTCAAGCATCTAAGGTCGATGCATGTTTTCTATAGTATACTTAAAGGTCGATCAAAGTCTACTTGTGTTACTGTTACATGTCTGTGCACATTTTTCATCTTGTATGAAAGATTGTTGCACATCTTATCTCAGTCATAAATAAGGTCGATGCACACCTTGTCATAGTCATAACAAGGTCAGTGCACATTGTGCCTTATACAAAACAAGGTCGGTTCACATTGTGCCATGTGCTAAATAAGGTCGGTGCACATAGTCATTTGCACACACTAAGGTCCGTGCACTTTTTCATTATTGCATTTAGAGTCTGAGCATATATGACATCTAGAGTCTGAGCATATATGACATCTAGAGTCTGAGCACATTTTTGCCTCAGCACATGCATAGCATGGGTCTGTGCACATCCAGATTTAATTCTTAGTCTAAGGTCTACGCATATACAAGTTTGTGCATCTCTAGGGTCTATGCACATGTGACATCCAGGTCTGTGCATGCTTTCAGGTAAGAGCATATCATGCATCATTTGAAATAAGGTCTGTGTATCTTAGTCTGCTCTATCACTTATGTCATAACTCAAGTCTCATAGGCCAATGCATATTGAAAATCCAACTAAGCTGACAAAGTGTTAGATAAAATGCATTTGTTATGATTGGCAGTCACTAAAGGACCCAGGATCAAATATGTATAAGGCAACATGCCTTACGCTTAGCACGGTCACGTGGCTTGAAGTCTTCAACTTAAATAGGCACATGATCCAAGAAGGAGCTGTGCCTGGAGATTCAGACACGTGGATAGCTGACCTTTACATCCTGACACATGGACATCTAGCAGCGTACCTGTTCGAATCTCCTTAGGCGGGAACGTGTTTCCCTGGCGTTCGTGAGGCTATAAATAGAGGTCTGATCAATCTGAAGAACATATACAAGTAAGAAGAAAATAGTGAAGAAAAGAAGAAAAAGAAGAAGCACAGGGAAGAAGCGAGAGGGTCAGAGAATCTATAGAGTTCAGTTGATTTCAGTAGAGAGAAAATATTAAGAGTGAAGAGCTGAGATAAAACATGGGATCAGAAAGTAAAGGAACACTCTGAGAGCTGTGAGCGTTCAAGAGATCTGTAAGCAGAGTCCTATTTGTCTCGATCTCTGGATCAAATCCAGACATCGTTCTGCTCGAAGCGAGCTACAGATTGCCTTATATTTTTCATTTGATTTTGTTCTTGACATTTACTATTTGCAACGATTTTTGTAAGCTGTGAGTCAGCAATTTTTCAAGCTGTGTGTCAGCGGCAAAGAAGTAATTCCTTAGAAGCAAGCTGTGAGGTTCAGTAGAGCAAGCTGTGAGGCTCAGCTGTCTGGGCTCTATTCCCAATAACTGTGGATTACCAGATCATAGGGATCTATTCCCCAAAGTTGTGGATCAGCGGTTTTTAAGGTGTATGTCAGTAGAAGCCTTACTCAATTGAGTGAGGGGTGGATGTAGATCTCTGGATTAAGATCGAACCACCATAAACCTTCTTGCAGTGTGTGTGATCTTAGTGTGCTCTTCTTCTTCCTTATATTGCAATTCGTTGAATGCTCATTACTGATTTCAGAATTCTTGATAGTCTGTTTAAGCTTGAATTTTCAACAAGTGCTGTATATCAAAAGGTTTAGTCCGAACGATAGGTTACACCTATCTGGAATACTTAACCTTGTGTGAGAAGATTTTGATTCCAACCTCCACCTAGTACAGCTTCATCTGGGTGACTATTTCTTAATCTTGAATGATATTTTGTTAAATTGGTTGTGTTAGCCATAGCATTTTAATTCCGCATTCTAAGTGCTTTAAATTGGCAAAGATTGGGGTAGATATATTCACCCCCCTCTAGATCTGTCTGTCATCTGAAACAACAATTGGTATCAGAGCATAACTCTCCTTTAGGGCTTTACATCCCGGAGAGATTAGCAAATGGATGTTAGAGGGTTAACAACTGAAGGTCACTCTACTAGTAAGCCTTCATATTTTGACGGATCTAATTATGCTTATTGGAAGAGTCGTATGGAAGTTTTCCTTAGAGCTAAGGACTATGAAATTTAGAAATTAGTTAGCAAAGGCCCCTTTGAACTACCTGAGGATGAAGAGGCTTGGACTAGAGTGCAGATTCGTAAATCCACTTTAAACTGGAGCGCTGTAAATGCCATGCAGTATGCTCTTCATCCCACCGAATTCTCCAGAGTCTCTTCCTATTCTACAGCTAAGGAGATGTGGGATAAATTGGAGGTGATCTATGAAGGGACTTCTCAAGTTAGGGAGACTAAAGTCAACATGTTCGTCTCTGAATATGAGTCTTTCAAAATGAAGCCTGATGAGTCCATCTCTGAGATGTTCGCTCGTCTGAATGTGATTACCAATAGCTTAAGAAGTCTGGGAAAAACCTACAGTGAGTACGAGCTGGTCAGAAAGATACTTAGGTCCTTGACACCTATTTGGCACACTAAGGCCACTGTTATGGAGGAATCCAGGAACCTAGCTACCACATCAGTAGATGAGCTCATCGGTTCTCTCATGACATATGAGTTGAACCTTAAGATGGTTGATGAGTCTAAAAAGAGAAAGAAACCCCTGTCTCTTAAAGTTACTACTAGTAACAAAGGGTCATCTAGTGAGCACAGCTCTGGCAGTTCAGATGAAAACCAAGGTGAATTTGCCATGTTCACTAGGAATTTTAAAAAAATTCTCAGAAAGGAAGGAAAGGGGTTTAGGAGAAAATATTTCTCTGAGAAGAGGTAGTCAAAGTCTAAACATGAATCTGCCAAGAAATCTGACAGCATTGTATGTTATAACTGTAGGAAAGCAGGTCATCTCAAAATAGACTGTCCTAAATTGAGGAACAAACAGCCCATGTTGAAAAATAAGAAGACAAAAGCCATGGTAAGCACCTGGAGCGATGAACAAGAAGAAAGTCAGAGCAGCTCCTCTGATAGTGAGAAGGATGATCGGCTATGTTTGATGGCCAAGGATAATGAAGTCAATGAAGATGACATTGAGGTAACTTCCCTATTTGACAATTTTACACATAGTGATTGGGAAGAAGCATATGCTGAAATACTTGAAAAATATGAAGACATGCATAGAGAGAACATACATTTGAAAAAGAAAGTAAATTCATTAGTTCATGATACATCTTTGACTGATAAACTTGCTTGTCTAGAAACTGAAAACTCAGAGCTGAAAAACTCTCTTAATGAAGCTGAATGTAATAAAATTATATTGATCGATTTCAGAGTTGAAAATGAGAATCTGAAAAACACCATTGATGAAATCAAAATAAAAATGCAAAAATTTGAGGAAGAAACTAGGATAGCTACTGAAAAATACGAAGTTGTCAATGGTGTAAATGAAGAACTGAAAAGATCTATTGAGAATTTACAAAAGGAGAATAATGACAAACAAAGTTCCCTTGAGGGCATGACACAAGGAACATATAATCTTAATGCCATTTTGGGAATAAAAATAAACTTCAGAAGAGAAGGTTTGGGTTTTAATCCAACGAACAAGAAAAAGTTTGATGTAAGAACTATCTCATTTGTGGGTGAAAAGGGAACATCACAACCTTTAATAAAAATGACTTCTGGAGAGAATCAGAATGAAAAGCTAGTGAAAATCATTGAGAAAACCAAGAACAATGCCAAGGACAAGGGCAAAGGGAAAATAGAGGTATCTAGGGAATCATGCTCATATACAACTACACCTTATACCAAGGGACAAGCTATGGGTCAATTTCTTAAGGCTAGAGTCCAAGGAAATCCCAAGGCCAAATCAACCTTGCCTCAACAGGAAGGTCCAAGCAACTACCAGAGTGCTTATACCTATCCTACATTTCATAATTCCCATCACCAAAAATCTGATAGAAGAGGTCAAGGCAACCCCTACATAAGGTCAATGTAGCATAACTTCCAGAATTCATATGCTACTTATATGCATCGACCTTACCCTTGGAAATCCTATGTGCAACCTAGGCACAGAAACTTTAGAAGCCATAACACTTATGGTTTTATCTATTCCATGTCTGATCAGTCTAGGTTCTACAATGCATACACTGTTCCCAATGCCCATTGGACTGGTCACTGGCAGAGAAGATATCAAAATGAAATTAAGAAGAAGAATGTCACACCTCAAAAACCTTCTTCAAAGATTAAAAGTGACAAGAAAAAATAGAATAAGCTTAATGATAAGAAATCCACAAATTCAATAGAGACACCAAAATAATTGTGGATTCCAAAACACCTCCTATCCAGCTTGCATGATATAACTATTGTCATGGGGCCCAAACACTTTTAGGTTCCAAAATTTTCCTCTTGATCTTGTTTGCAGGTATGCTTGACAGCCAATCATAATAGGTGGTATCTTGACAGCGGCTGCTCCAGGCACATGATCGGGGATAGAGGCAAATTCTGTATGTTGGTAGAGAAAGATGCAGGTCAGGTAACATTTGGAGGTAATACAAAATGCAAAATTATTGGGTCAGGAAAATTTGGTAAGTGCTCTTCTTGCTTTATTGAAGAAGTTCTTTTAGTAGATGGGCTAGCATATAATCTACTCAGTATTAGCCAACTTTGTGATAAAGGCCATAATGTTGTTTTTAACTCTCTTGCATGTACGATTTTTGAACCAAATTTAGAATCTGTCAAATTTACTGATAAGAGAGTCAACAACATCTATATGGTAGACTTAGATGATGTAGTACACACTAATATGTGTCTAACTGTAAATAAGGATGATCTAGCTTATTTGTGGCATCACAGGTTAGGTCATGCTAGTTATAGTGTACTTCATAAGTTGAATAAGCATAGTATGGTGAAAGGTCTTCCTGAAATTTCTTTCAAACAAGACAATAAAATCTATGAGGCATGCACACAATGTAAACAAACTAGGAAGTCATTTAAGTCCAGAAGTAAAAACCTATCCTCTAGACCTTATGAGCTGATTCACATGGACTTATTTGGACCCACTAGAATAGCCAGTTTATCTGGAAGGAGATATGGTTTTGTTTTAGTAGATGACTTCTCTAGATTCACTTGGGTGTTCTTTCTGTCACACAAGAATAATACATTTGAGGAATTTTAGGAGTTCTTTCATAAAATAAAACAAACATGTGAACATTCCATTTGCAATATTTTGTCTGACCATGGTGGTGAGTTTGTAAACTCACAATTTGATGTCTTCTGCAGGGAAAATGGCATCAATCACAGGTTCTCCTCTCCAAGAACTCTGGAGCAGAATGGAGTAGTAGAAAGGAGAAATCGAACCCTAGTAGAGATGGCTAGGACTATGCTAGTATAAGGGAACTTTCCTAGAAGGTTTTGGGCTGAGGCTATTAATACTTCATGTTACATCATTAAAAGAACCCTGGTAAGACCTTCTACACAAATGACTCCTTATGAAATTCTTAAGGGTAAGAAACCTTCTCTAGCACACTTCAAGATTTTTAGTTGCAAATGTTTTATCCATATAAACTCTAAACGAGATCTTGATAAATTTGAACCTAAAAATGAACCTGGATTTTTTCTAGGTTATTCTGATAAGTCCAAAGCCTATAGGATTTTTAAGATCAGTTCTCAAATTGTTGAAGAATCTCCTCATGTTGTCTTTGATGAGTCTGCAATCAAAACTGAAACTGGTTTATGCAGGGACAAATGTGATGGAGATATCTTGAAGACCAAAGAAGATCAAAATGGAGAATCTGTTGAAGAAGTTGAGGCAGAAGGATCTCAAACTTAGGGGGAGGTAAATGAAAATCCAGGTAATCAGGTTACCAATGTTAGATTTCTCAGAGATCATCCTACAAAAAACATAATTGGCAATTTGAATGAACCCCCTAGGACTAGAGCACATTTCAGAATTGAAAATAATTTGAACTCATTTGCTCTAGTCTCACAGATAGAACCAAAAAATGTAGAAAGTGCCCTACAGGATGAACATTGGACAAATGCCATGCATGAAGAACTTAATCAATTTGATAGGAATAAGGTCTGGCACTTAGTTTCTAAACCCCTACATGGCACTGTAATAGGCACTAAATGGATTTTCAGAAATAAAACTGATGAGCTAGGCAATATAGTTAGAAATAAGGCTAGACTTGTAGCTCAGGGGTACAACTAGGAATTTGGCATAGATTTTGAGGAATCATTTGCCCCCGTAGCTAGGATGGAAGCCATTAGGATTCGTTTGGCTATTGCTTGCAGCTTAGGAATAACCCTCCAGCAGATGGATGTCAAATCTACATTCTTAAATGGTGTAATAAAGGATGATATTTTTGTAAAACAACCCCCTGGTTTTGAGTGTCTTGATTTTCCTAATTATGTTTACAAACTTGATAAGGCACTCTATGGTTTGAAATAAGCTCCCAGAGCTTGGTATGATAGATTGAGCAAGTTTCTTATAGAAAAAGGATTTTCCAGAGGTGAGGTTGATCAGACATTATTCACAAAGGTATGTGACAAAAATATTCTGATTGTTCAGGTATATGTAGATAACATAGTGTTCAGATCAACCAAACCATCCATGTGTAAGGAGTTTTTATGATTTAATGACCAATGAATTTGAAATGAGCTCAATGGGAGAACTAAAATTCTTTCTTGACTTGCAGGTTTATCAGACTAAGGAAGGGATGTTCATAAATCAAGAAAAATATATCAAGGATCTATTGAAGAAATTCAAACTGGAAAACCTCAAGGCTATCATTGCACCAATGGGTACTTCAACCAGTCTTGATGCTGACCCTGAAGGTAAATTGGTAGACACCAAACTTTACATAGGTATGATCGGATCCTTGTTATATCTTACTGCATCTCGTCGTGATATTCAGTTTTCAGTGTGTTTGTGTGCTCGTTTTAAAGCTTGTCCCAAGGAGTCACACTTAAAAGCTGTGAAAAGGATCTTTAGGTATCTGTCTGGCACCCTAGACTTAGGTTTATGGTATCCTACTAGGTGTGAGTTAGATCTCATAGCTTACACTAATGCAAACTATGCTGGGTGTAGGATAGATCGGAAAAGCACTAGTGGATATTGTCAATATCTAGGTGCTTGTCTAGTGACTTGGGCATCTAAGAAACAACATACTGTTGCCTTGTCCACTGCTGAGGTAGAATACGTGGTAGCAGGAAACTATGTAGCCCAAGTCCTCTAAATTAAACACCAGCTTATTGACTATCATATCAACCTTGGTTGCATTACAATTCTATGTGATAACACCAGTGCTATTTCCCTTACTAAAAATCTAGTTCACCACTCACGGACTAAGCACATTGAAATAAAACATCATTTTCTTAGAGATGAAGTAAGTAAAAAGGAAATTGAATTAGAGTTCATTGCATTTGAAAAGCAAATTGCTAATATATTCACCAAGCCTCTTGACAATGAAAGGTTCAAATTTTTAAGGAGAGAACTTGATCTTTGTAAATTCTCAGCTTGAATGCTTGTTCTGATTTGCATTATCACTTGGTATTCTATGTTTTCTGAACAACAATAAATGCTATAACTAACTTTAGTGACTATCGTTGCATTTCTATGTGCTGCATTTCATAGTTGAACCCATTGGTATATTAAATGGTACGCTGGGAGAAGGACAGATTATGTCTGTCTAGAAACCCACATAATGCGTGATAGTGGTTCCTTGGACCTCTGTACTCCGCCTTGTACCATGGGTCAACATTGCATATATCTAGAATATGACATGGCATCTTTCATACATGTCTGAAAACTTATGTATACAGTCAGGGGGAGTTTGTGCATTTTCATATCATCCTTGATGATTCATATTCATTAGCTTTGTGTTTAGAGCATATAGATAGGGTTCACACATGTGATTTCATTCATATCATTTCATACATTTTGATAAGGGAAGTTCGGAATAAGTTTGGTGAAAGAACAAATCATCAGTTCATGTTCTGAATAATGTCGACTCTTTGTTGAACACATTCTGTCTATTCTAAACATGTTCTCTTGACCACCTGAAAATTCTTGCTTGATCTCAGAATTATCTAACTTTCTCTCATCCATTTCCATCCATTGACATCAAGTACCAATATTCCTCTTGATCATCTGAATAAATGACAAACTTATAGTTCATTCATTAACCTAAGTTGCTAAAATCAGAAGACTTCTCTTATAAGAAGCATTAGTGTTTCATGAATGAGCTGATGGTTAAATTTAATAACCTTTAGAGAGTAAAGACCAAATTCAAGGAAAAGAATCTGATGATGACTCTTTAATAGATCTCAACCATTTTGATCATGTCATGTCTAATGGAGCCTTTCAGAAACTGAAAGCATCTTATTTTAGGATAACTTAGTTGAGAACCTCAGAAATGTGTATTATTTTTAAACAACTCTCTCTAAAAATTTAATGGGCAGCTGTGTTAAAATGAATACTTAAACTTGATGATGGCAGAGCAATGGCCAAATGCATTGAGAAACTGGGTTCTCTATCAAAGATCATGTGAACCTATGTCATGAAGCTTCTTGGATAACTCTGTTTGAAAAATTAAAAGATTAGTTTCATTGAGTAACTAGGGGTACTGGCGTCTGATAAACGTGTACCCTTATGTAAAAAGGTGAGTAACTAATCCTATTAAGTAACTAGGGGTATTGGCGTTTTATAAACATATACCCTTATATAAAAAGGTATAGATTCTACTTGACTATTCTGAATTGTGTGAGAATATGAACATAATTTTTTTTGCTATAACCAAGTAGATACTTTCAGAATAGTGAATTATGTTTAGTCTCAATACATGGTCTGGTCTCTCCTAAGAAACTCTTTGAAATTCTGATGTATAAGATGAAGTAAGGCAAAATCTTATAAGCTACATGTCAGTATGGTTTATTGCTATTAAAAGAGTTCAAACAACAATTTTCTTTAAAAGGATGTAGTACTTATTCTCTAGTCTTTATTATTTTTAATCCATCATATTTTCAAGGCTGTATTATATGAAATCTTATACCTGAAGTTTCTGTGCTAAGTTTGCTTTATTAATGAAAGTTAATTAAGTTTGTCAATCAGATTTCATCTTCATCATACTTTCAACTCCTTCTTCAATTTTTGCCTCCTAATCATTCTTTTTGCTAATGGCAAAGGGGGAGAAAAGGTGTGTTTTGATGATTCTTGTCTGCATAGTTGCAGTAGTAAGAAGTGTTTGGCAAAGGGGGAGTGTGCAGAGAGATAGCAGCATTTTTTTCATGCATTTTGCATCTAGTGTTGCGATCAAAATTTATAAGGAATTGCCATCATCAAAAGGGGGGGAATGTTGAGGGGAGTTTGTGGGGAAGAATGTTTTGTATTCTCTTATTTATGATCCTCTGAATTTAATGTGTTTTGATGCTGACAATAGTATATACTGTGCTAAATTTTGATACTGGTAACAATGCATTATGGTCATTATTTTGATGATTGGCTATCATGTCTTTTTTTACATGAGGTCCGTGCACATGTCTTTTTGTTACATAAGGTCGGTACACTTGCCTTTTTATTATATAAGGTCGATGCACATTGCTCCATGTGCAAGACCAAGGTCGATGCACCTCTTGGCATCGCAAAACAAAGTCTGTGCACATTTATGCATTTAGCTGGAAGGTCGATGCATGTTGCATTTCTAGGCAGAGGCAGGTCGGTGCACATTCACTGTAGCACATACTAAGGTCGATGCATGTTGCATTTCTAGGCAGAGGCAGGTCGGTGCACATTCACTGTAGCACATACTAAGGTCGATGCATGTTGCATTTCTAGGCAGAGTCAAGCCTATGCACATTACTGTTCATTAATAAAGGTCGATGCTAGTTTAGCCCTCAAGCATCTAAGGTCGATGCATGTTTTCTATAGTATACTTAAAGGTCGATCAAAGTCTACCTGTGTTACGGTTACATGTCTGTGCACATTTTTCATCTTGTATATAAGGTCGTTGCACATCTTATCTCAGTCATAAATAAGGTCGATGCACACCTTGTCATAGTCATAAGAAGGTCAGTGCACATTGTGCCGTGTGCTAAATAAGGTCGGTGCACATAGTCATTTGCACACACTAAGGTCCGTGCACTTTTTCATTATTGCATTTAGAGTCTGAGCATATATGACATCTAGAGTCTGAGCACATTTTTGCCTCTGCACATGCATAGCATGGGTCTGTGCACATCCAAAGTTAATGCTTAGTCTAAGGTCTACGCATATACAAGTTTGTACATCTCTAGGGTCCATGCACATGTGACATCCAGGTCTGTGCATGCTTTCAGGTCAGAGCATATCATGCATCATTTGAAATAAGGTCAGTGCATCTTAGTCTGCTCTATCACTTATGTCATAACTCAAGTCTCATAGGCCAATGCATTTTGAAAATCCAACTATGCTGACAAAGTGTTTGATAAAATGCCTTTGTTCTGATTGGCAAGAACTTAAGTCACTAAAGGACCCAGGATCAAATATGTAAAAGGCAGCATGCCTTACGCTTAGCATGGTCACGTGGCTTGAAGTCTTCAACTTAAACAGGCACATGATCCAAGAAGGAGACGTGCCTGGAGATTCAGACACGTGGACAACTCACCTTTATATCCTGACACGTGGACATCCAGCAGCGTACATGTTCGAATCTCCTTGGGCGGGAACGTGTTTCCCATGCATTCGTGAGGCTATAAATAGAGGTCTAATCAATCTGAAGAACATATACAAGTAAGAAGAAATTAGTGAAGAAAATAAGAAAAGGAGGAAGCAGAGGGAAGAAGCGAGAGGGTCTGAGAATCCTCAGAGTTCAGTTGATTTTAATAGAGAGAAAAGATTAAGAGTGAAGAGTTGAGATAGAAATAGGGGATCAGAAAGTGAAGGAGCACTCTGAGAGCTGCCAGCGTTCAAGAGATCTGTAAGTAGAGTCTTATTTGTCTCGATCTCTGGATCAAATCCAGACATCGTTCTGCTCGAAGCGAGCTACAGATTGTCTTGTATTTTTCATTTGATTTTGTTCTTGACATTTTCTATTTGCAACGATTTCTGTAAGCTGTGAGTCAGCAGTTTTTCAAGCTGTGTGTCAGCGGCAAGGAAGTAATTCATTGGAAGCAAGCTGTGAGACTTAGCTGTCTGGGATCTACTCCCCAAAGTTATGGATCAGCAGGTTGTAGGGATATATTCTCCAAAGTTGTGGATCAGCGATTTTTAAGCTGTATGTCAGGAGAAGCCTTACTCAATTGAGTAAGGGGTGGATGTAGATCTCTGGATTGAGATCGAACCACCTTAAAACCTTCTTGCAGTGTGTGTGATCTTAGTGTGCTCTTCTTCTTCCTTATATTGCAATTCGTTGAATGCTCATTACTGATTTCTAAATTCCTGATAGTCTATTTAAGCTTGAATTTTCAACCAGTGCTATATATCAAAAGGTTTAGTCTGAACGATAGGTTACACCTATCTGGAATACTTAACCTTGTGTGAGAAGATTCTAATTCCAACCTCCACCTAGTACAGCTTCATCTGGTTGACTGTTTCTTAATATTGAGTGATATTTTGTTAAATTGGTTGTGTTAGCCGTAGCATTTTAATTTCGCATCTTAAGTGCTTTAAATTGTAAAAGATTGGGGTAGATATATTCACCCCCCCTCTAGATCTGTCTGTCATCCGAAACAACAGATAGGTCTGGATGCGGTGTCCGAGTGAGGATCGGTTCGAGATGCAGAGATGGTCTATGCGAGAATCAACGGATGGCCTGTTAAGGTTTGAAATGTTCCCTTCGGATCTGGTGGTGGACCAGGGAAGAAAGAAGAAGTCGAGCGAGTGAAGGCTTCCCGTTGACGAGCGTCTAGTGACCAGTGTATGGTCTTTCACAGATAGAAGATGCTGGTTATAGCGAGTCGAGAACGGTGTAAGCCATGTGCAAGTGAGGCCTTTGGTGGTCGTTTCCGTGATGTACCTTTTTCCAGATGGGATTTGGGCTTTGTCGAAGTTTGAGTTCTGCCAGAGTTGGTCTAGTGTGATTATTAGGCATTCGGATTGCCAGGAGTGAGATGGTCCTTGGCGCGGAGCCGACGGATTTATCATAGTCAGTTGTGATGACTGTGTGAGCTGGTGGAAGCTCAGTGACGGTCGTCCCTAGTGCTGGGTGTGAGACAAGTTAGCTGGTAGTGGAACTAATGTGTGATTGGTCCGTCGAGCATGGGATTTGATTGGTGGCTGTTTCTCGTAACGAGGGTTATGTTCCCTCGGTGGGAGAGATTGGGGCAACGATGCCATGGTTGTATTTTTCATGGTGGCTGAGGCGACGCCAGACTTGTGCCCCTTTTGTATTATGTGTGCTCTGATGATAGATGAGTGGTATGTGTTGAGCGAGGCATGTTGTTGCGTTCAAGGTCTCACCGCGTCCCTCAGGATTTGTGTTCTCGCGAGTGTCGAGGTTTGGTTGGAGCTTTGGGAGCATTGCCAACTGGGTGTATCATTCTTCCCTTTGAGATTGTAGCTGCCTCAAATTTCAAGGATGAAATTTCTGTAAGGAGGGGAGGACTGTAACACCATGGATTTTTTTTGATTTTTTTGGATCAAGATCCGTGAGTTCGGAGCGCCTTGGTGAGTCCCGGTGCATGTTTTGGGCTTTACGCATGTTTTTACCTATCGAACGTTCAAAACCCTGTGTAGGGTGAACCGATGTGTTATCAGGCTCTGGGATATTGTAGGCACGTTGTACGTTTTTTGAGGATCGTGGGGAGTATTTTTTCCTAATTTTGTATTGTCTAGATTTTAAAAATCCCAAATCATTTCCTATAAATAAAACCCCCACCCTCTCTCTTTCTCTCATTCTCTCTTTCACTCTCTCTCTCTCTCTCATCTCTTTCTCTCCCTCTCTTCTCCAGCGGACGATGGAGGTGGACGGGGGAGAGGCGGCAATGTTGAGAGGTCGTGGAGTGGGAACGGGTTGAGGATCGAGGGACGGTGGCGCGCCAAAGCTCGCTCGCGAGTTCATGAATCGGTGGGGGTTTCATGGGCGTTTTCACGTGGAACGGCATCCATGGTGCGTCAAATCTTCGGTGGAGGTAGGGAGATGGTTCCTTAACCCATGTACTTCCTTTCCCGTGATTTTGGTAGGCCGTGGCGATCCGAGCGAGTTTATTTCTCATCGGGGGTTAAAATGATCGATTTTAGGGTGAATGACGGATCTTCCGTTTTTGCCACGTTTTTGGGGTTTGAATGGCGCCTCTTGGTGGTCCAGAGGCTGGGGAATGGGTTCCCCATGTTTTCCCCATCACCCAGGGGTGATTGGGCATGGATCGGCACTGAACGGCGGAGTGCGCAGGGGCGAACCCAGGCTAGTTTGGTCGACCGATCGTTGGTCGGCGGTCGACCGAACCCCTGTGGGTGCGTCGACGCCCTGCTGGGTAGGGCCAACGCAGCCAGCGCAGTCAACCGACCACTGACTGGCGGTCGACCGACCCCTGTTGTTCGATTGACCCAGAGGTCTTGGTCGACCGAACTGTGCCCCTCTTGCCCGTTTTGGCTTCCGGTCGGTCCGATTGAGACCCAATGACTGACCTATGGCCCCGTGGATGTCCCAGACACCTCGTGGATATCGTGACCGTGTTGTTGGGTGTTCGTAGGTACCATTTTACCTTGATTAATGTGCCCATTGGTTTAAGGGTTCGGGTGACCCTCTGATGTTCTGGGCTCATTTATTTTCGCTAGATCGAGTCGTTGTGTGTCGGCGTGAGTGCAGAGGGTTATTCCCGCACATCATTAGCCTCTTAGGAATGTGGTTTCCATGTAGGTGATGTGTATGGCATATGGACTGTGAGTCCAATTGCCCAGCCTGGGGTGGAGGGTTTTCTTCGCTTCCCTTTGGAAGGGATTGAGCTCTGCGGTCACGAGCCGCCTTGAGCTTTATATTACCGTGATTTCTAACCTGGGGATAGGCCAGATTGGCGGCCTAGGGCTGTCTTGTTCAATAGTCTTGACCTTGAGTCCTGTGACTCAAGGACCGTTGGTTTAATAGGTTTTAGTGGACAACCTGGAGTCCGGTGGCATCGTGCCACCTGTTTCCCCGAGCTAGACGTGACAGGGCCTGTGCGTGGCCTGTCCGTGTTCTGGTGGTTTCCACGAGAGTCATTTCTGTGGTGACCCCACTGGTAGTAGCTTTCTGGGCACGCGTGTGCCAACCCACCTAAGCATAGGCGGAGAGCTACAGTGACTTGCCTGGGCACGCGTGTGCTAACCCACCTAGGGGGTAGGTGGAGAGCCACACCCGTTAGAGATGATTTTTAGGCTGGTTACCATAGGGACTCCCCTATAGTGACTCAAGTCTGAGTTGGGAGGAAAAGCAGCTAGAGGGCCTGGCGTTGTATAGTCTATCAGTGTGTGCAAACATGGTCGGGGGCTTCGGACGCGAGCTGACGAGCACGACCCCGACTAGACCCTTGTTTCTACTATGGTCTGTGTTGTGTCTCGATTTTCACCTGGGGCAAGAGAGACACCCGAGGAATGGAATAAGTCATCGGTGGATGCTTCCAGCCGTGCTTTGAGTGGGCAGGTGCCCTGTGGACGCGGGGATTTTTTTATGTTAAATATTTATTGATTTATTGATTTATTGGTTTGGTTAATTGGCATGCCAGTCACATGTGTGACGATTTCATTGTGCGCTCGATCTGACTTGGTCAGTCGATTGTGAAGTCCGAGTCGGGACCAAAAGTTTGTCATACCATAAAGGCTATGACGTTAATTACGCCCTTCCTAAGAAGGACAACCCTTGATTAAACGCCAAAATAGGAGGCCGCTCGGGGCGGTAATAAAAGAAAAATAACAGTGCGTTAAATTGAAGATATTGTTATTCTAAGAATGTAATTAAGTAGGTAATCAGGCTTATTAAATCAACATAACCCCCTCTTATAGGGGGGGCATGCCAGATAAGAAATAGGACACCGTCCACGCAGCGGCGGGGCGGAGCCTGAACAATCATCGGGGACAGGTCCCCTATCAGATTTCTCATCCGGCCAAGGGCCTCGCGGAACTAGTATTCCCCAAAAGATTGTGCCGAATGGGAGGTGTATGACGTGCACTTCCCGGGACTCATCGGGGTTAGAACGTCGGATCAAAATTTCGGCAGCATCTCCCCATAATCTGGATTATGCCCAGGGGAGAATAGACTATCACCCACGGATTGCAGGGATGAAAGCCGAAAGAAAGAGAGGTCGAACCTCCCGGATCACGTAGCTGCCGCGGGGCAACATTTTACTCTTCCCTACGGAAGCCGGCGAGACTCACGCAGTGGCGGAGCCCTCCGAGCTAAAGGGATTACTCATAACCCGATACGGGACGGTGGAACATAAGGGAGTTTGACTCCCTTTAATTTTATCCTCGGAGGGGGGTTCTGGTGACTCGTGGACATCCCTGAGTGAGCTTGACAGGGGAATCGGAGGCTCATTAGGCAGCAGAGCAGGTTTTCGGCGCACCTCAAACATATGTATAAGTTCTTGGCGCCGAGACAAGGAAGCCAAGGAGGGGTTCTCGGCGCCAAGGGGAAGATGCCATGGGATAGGTTCCCGACGCGCAGGGGATAAGGCAAGGGGGTTCCCGGTGCGGGCTTCCCGACGTGATGAAGAGCAAGCCAGGGAGGCTCCCGGCGCGGGCTTCCTGGCGCGAGGAAGAGAAGGCCAGGGAGGGGGGCTTTTCGGCGCGAGGTAAAACAACAGGGTTCTCGGCGCGAGAAAGCTCATGCCGAGGGCTATTCATTAGTTCTACTATTTGTGGAGCCGAGATAGATGAGGGCGCCGAGATGTATTTCGGGATTTTACGACACCCTGTCTTGGGGTTTATGGATGATTGAGGGGGTTTTCCTGGTGATTAAGGCCGAGATTGACGGGCCCTGAGGGGTCAAAGATGAATGTATTTATTGGGTATCTACCAGCTTTGGAATGGGTTTCGAAGGAAATCCAAGGACAGAGGGAAATGGGAAAGAAGAACCGAACATAAGGAGCCTCTGTCACCATTACTTGTGCAGAATTCTAGGAGGATGGCTTGATGTTATCATTCGTCGTCCTGGGAACCAAGAGATATCTGTCTCTGGTCCAGAAACGACTCTGATGATGTCGATAAACAAACCGGGCATCAGAAACTCCGGAATCTCATAGATGTGAATCATCATGTGGCTTGGCTCTGTTCCGAAGGCCAAGGGATAGCCTGTCCCTGGCTCTGGAACAAGCGCACGAAAGCATCTTCGAGAAAGAAAACGTAGACGAATAATCAGACTGGGGAGGGGAATAGGGGGCAAACCTCCACAGAGACAATAGCAGGCGACAATCGAGGCCTGTTCCATTCGTTTATTCATTCAGACATGACTATTACATCCATGCATCAGAGGGACGGAGTACATATAAGAAAATTGCAAACAAAGACTAAGTCCTGTTCTAGCGGCATGAAAACCGATTACGATGTCGCAGAATACATCAGAAGAAGAAGAAGTAGCATCAATCGAAATTACAAGAAGATGAAATACAGAAATGGGGGGGGGGGGAGGGCGGAGCATTGACTCCTCTCCCTCCTCGGTGCCCACCTTCAATCAGCTTCGAATCTTTCTCTCTGCTTTCTCCTTTGGTCTCTTCTCTCTTTTCTCAATCGGGGGGGGAGCTCTCTCCCACTCTGTTAATCTCTCGGTGGTGGTGATGGCGAGGATCTTCTGAGCTTCTCCCCTTTCTTGCTCGAGGGGAAGGGGGTTTTATAGCTGTATCTTGTATCTTCTCGGCAGGTGGAAGTCGGCGTGCCACTCCACTCCATCTTCACGGCGCGCCTGAGATGACAGTAGCTCCCGACGCGGCGTGCGATTTGAGTGAGGGGTCCTGGATGCCACACCCCTAAGCCCATTTCATAGGCCCATTTAGGGCTTTTAAGCTCCACTTAGAACTGTTAGCTCTATAAACATATCGGAACTGTATCAGGAATTTGTTGTTGGACTCAAGTGGACCAAAGGAACCTTCATCAGTCATTGGACTGGGGTTTCATCAGCATTGTCACCTAAACGATGACAAGACCGGACATCAGCTTCAGTATGAGAAGACTTCAGCCGGGTGTATAGTTTGTGGAGATGATTCTTCTTTTGTTCTGACTTTGTAAAAGCCTTTACAATCTTCATTTCCCGGTTCCAGCTTCTTGTTAGAATGTGCTAGGAGGTCTCATCAGTCGGATGACTGCTGCTTCATCAGTGCCGCCGTCTGACTGACAATGGCACCGGACATCAGCTTGGCCGGCGAGAGGCTTCAGCCGCGTAGATGGTTGACGAACTTCGTCATTGATCTTTCACTGTTGGTCTAATCTTCTTTTCAATTCTGCTTCTGCCCTTGCTCATTTTCAAGGTGTCAACAAATGCCCCCCACCTGCCGACGGCGTAAGCGCAGAATAAGCGGCACGGGGTCTGCAGGTGCCCTTCATCATTCGAGGGTATCTTCCTCAATTTCTTTCTGTCATTGTTATTCAGCTTGTTCATGTTACTGTAACAATATTGTGCATATATCTTTCATTTTCATGTTTTTCATCTCCATATTTTCCAACTGCCTTTTGACTTCTCGGTGCTAGAATTGGGTTACTTCTCGGCGTGACCCTCTCGGCGCGACCTGTTGTCGGTGCGGCGTCTCGGCGCGGCCTTCTCGGCGTGGGGGTCTTGGCGCGGCCTTCTCGGCGCGGGGGTATTCAGCGGGCTTCTCGACGCGGGCATCTTGGCACGCCTCCCTTCTTCCAGCCGACGGAGGGTTCTCGGCGCGCTTTCCTTCGCGCCGAGAAGCCTCTCCTTTCTCTTCTTTTTAACCCCCCCGAGAGGGCTTTTACCCTCATTTTTCACATCCCTCTTCTCTCTCTTCATCTCGGCGGCGGCGGTGATCTTCCCCGCTCCGAGAGCCTTATTTCGTCCCCCCCCCTTTTTGACCGATTTAGTCTCGGGTAGGTTCATTATACGGGATTGAATCCCATTTTATGTTCGGGATCACTCCCTCTTAGTGGGTGACTCCCTATTTTCTTGGGCAGACCCCGGACAAGAGGAAATGCTGTCGAAATTTCATTAGAATTATTTATTCAATCATCACATGCTCATTCATCTTTC
Source organism: Amorphophallus konjac (assembly GCA_022559845.1). Taxonomy (NCBI): domain Eukaryota; kingdom Viridiplantae; phylum Streptophyta; class Magnoliopsida; order Alismatales; family Araceae; genus Amorphophallus; species Amorphophallus konjac. The sequence goes on from CM040118.1 coordinate 286,203,413, forward strand.
CGATGCTTATTTTCATCTTTTCTTGATTGCAGTCACTGACATGGCTTCCGACTCTTTTGCTGCGGCTTCCATGACTGTGGGAGCGAGTTCATCGGCTCAGCCGGACATATCTCGGGCTTCAGTCAACTGGCTGAATGTGAATAGTCTGAGCTTCGGCTATAACCAGATCGCCACTGTTGAAGAGTCCTCTGATTCTGAGACTGACACAGTGCCGTCTTCCGGAGTCTATTCTTCCATAGAAGGGATTGATTTCAGAAGGGCTGCCGACTACCGTCCGGACCTGCCGAAGGATCGCCATCTGCTACCATTTATCCGGACCTTCACCATAGGCGGAATGAGGGATTTCCTGCTTGCTCGGCCTATGGAAGCGGCAATACTGGCTGACAGAGACAGCATGAAGGGTTCTGTTTATCGAGCCCGAGCTATATATCTCCCAGGCGAGCAGAGGGACTGGAATGCCGTACTGGGCATTTCCGAATTAGAGCCGGAGAAGAAGATGCTGACCCGGGCTCCAGAGTTTACCCCAGCAAGGTGGGACCATGCAGCCGGTCGAGTCCATCGAGAGAAGCCCAACTTTGGACTTTTTCTAGCTCCTGTGAAGTGAGGTTACAGGGACGAGCCATTAATTCTGAACTGTCTGGCCGTTCAATTTAAATATCAGCTAGCTGTCGGCTGGTTTGGAGATGCTAAAGTGACAGACGCCCATCTCTTCAGGGTAGGAGCAGTGGAGTTTACAAAATTTTTCTTGAAGGAATACGCCCCTTTACTGATTAGAGCTGGGGTATATCATAGTGTATTTGCCTCCAGGTTCCACTATCCCATCTCTCAGGGATTATGTTGCGGCATGCTTGAAGTGTTCTGCCCACAGTTTAATACGTTCTATACAGTAGAAGGCGAGACTTCTCTCGATCTTTGGAGTCTTGCGCAGCTTTCAGGCCTGCCTATAGATGGGGAGCCATATGAGGAGGTCTATCTAGATGACTCTGTAAAGGACGCCTCTGATGGAGAGGGTAGATATTCCTTTGGCTACGCATACCGGTACTTGATGAAGGCTTATCGGACCATTTGTCTGGCCTATAGCAGGGGGTCTTCCAAAGGATATCAACCCCGGGAAAAGAGCAGCAGGTTGAGAGTCCGTGTAGGACAGTGGATACAGTACTTCTTCGGGGGTCCCTTGAAGTATACAGACTTCCCTTCCGTGGGGCCGACTCCTAGTAAGCAGATCAGGGCCCCTCGTTATAAATCAGCATTGCCGGCTTCACTGCGCCGAGCAGGTGTAGACGGCCCGAACCCAGCAGGGGTTGACCCCATTACTCATTGTGCAGCTTATCTGACCTTCTGGCTGTGTACTTTCGCTCTCCCCCAAGGGGACGAGATGACTATCAGACCGGAGGCTATATATCCGGCCTGTCAGATGGCCTGGGGGATGAGACTGTCTCTGTGCCCGGTGGCTTTGTGTTTAATTTACAAATCGCTGGGAGATTTGCATAGACATCGGGTTCCCCATTCCTTACGGACTGTAGGTCCATTTCATTTCTTCAATGCTTGGGTTTGCAGCATTTTCGTCGAGCTGGCCCCGAGAACTTTGCAGTCAGACACACTGCTCCCTCGGATGATTGAGTTTGCTAGCGCCGAACCTGGTCTTTTCTCAGAGCAGCTGTTTAAGATCAGGGGCCGGTTGACAAAAGTGCCTGTAGATGCTCCTGGTAGCATTCATTTCTGGAGCTTGGCAGCAGGTTCGGGTCCTTTAGTAGACCCTCAGAGGGAATGCAGAATGGAGGAGGTAGAAGTTTATGTCCATCCTATTTCGGGGGCCAATGCCACCCGGCCCATATTAGAACCAGAACTGGTAAGGTGGGCCATGGCTATCCGACCCAGTGTATTGGTCTTCAGGAAGGGAGGCTTGCTCATCTTGGAGCCCTATTACCCATTCCGTTTCAGCAGAAACTTCGGCTACGATCAGCATATTCCTTCATCAGCTGCTCAGTTCCCTTTGGACAGCCATGCCAAGCATGGGTCCTCCATTGCCAGTGACGGTCTGATATGGTGGGATTTCTTTCATCGCCGAGAGGGCGTAACTTTCAGGGTCTCGACTGTTTCTAATCGTATTCCCCGGGTCACATCAGAATACATCAAGTGGTGGAATACCCGCACCAATTTTTATAAGGATGGCAGAGGCGCCTTCTGGGATGTGGCCGAGCGCTCTTTCTTAAAGCGGCAATCAGGGCCTATATTTGAAATTGATGAGGTCCATCTGAAAAGGCTCAATTCACAGCATCCGAGGGAGGCGGACACATACGTTGCCAGGCGTCTATCCTTAAAAGAGGAAGGCTCTGAAATACCCACTCATGTATTTTCTGAGATCAATGAAGATGCTTTTACAAAGGACCTGAGGCAGCTGGGCCACATAGGGAGTATTCATGTGGAGGTGCAGTATCCATTTCCCCCGGAGGAGCCTCTCCCGACAGCAGCCCCCTGGAGGGGCCCGGTAGACAGATTTCACCCTTATCGGACATTTGTGCGGAGGGAAGACCGCACCAACACATATTATCAGCACACTTCTTGGCTTTTCGTGTTGCTGAATGTTCACGGGCTGTCAGTAGAGAACTCGATAGCTGGCATTCTGAATAAGCCGCTTTTTATTTCTTTTCATTATGTCGACGGCTGGTGCATGGATTACCTCGGCCTGTTTCATTGCCTTGACTTCCACGGACACAAAGATTTAGCTGCCTTGACGGAGAAATGCTAGACCATAGGTGACGTATGCTGGCTCGTGAAGGAGGCTGCTTCCCGCTCGAAGGAGGTGGCTTATCTGTATTGGCCGCTTTCCACCTTCTATGACGGCCCAGCAGGTATGACCCTTCCTGTGTGCTCATGGCGTCTTTCTTTTATTGTTGTGTTCCGCAGCTGTCGACTATGATTGTCCTTCTTGTGTTTTGCACAGATAGACCGGACATAAAATGGCGGGGACTTTACAGGAAGATTATCGCTCAAGCTGAGAAGCCTGCTTACTTTGAAATCCCTGCAGCGGCACCTACGACCACTCCCCTGCCTCCGGGCAAGAAGAGGAAGCCTTCTGTGGTGAAAGCTGCAGTTGTCAAGGCCAAGAGGGCCAAAGTTGTTCGGGTCCAGCAGTTAGCTCCAGTTGCGACGGACGTCACATCCCCTCTTTTGACGAGTTCAGGTCTCAAAGGGAGGCTGCTCAGGAACCTGCCGAGAGTAGAGGTAACTATCTTGCAGATGCAATCTTCATTGTTTTCTTGACTGTTCTTTTAAGGCGTCCTTCGAGACTGAGCTTCTCTTTATCTGATACGGCCCCGGAGCAGGTTGCAGTGCCTGCGGAGAGGGACATGAGGCTGCCTTCTCCTACCCCGGCTGGCGAGGAGGAGGGTAAATGTGCTCTCTCATCTTTTCTCTTTATACTTTTGTTGTTATTCTTTTTCATTATATCCCTCAGGGTTCCCCTTTTGTTGAGGTGATAGTCAGGGAGCCGACTGGGGCTACGATAGCTGTGGGAGAGTCGTCTCAACCGCAGAAAAGTGAAAGGACTCAAACAAAACAGAGCCCTATTCCGGCCAGACGCATAGTCACCCGGTCTGCATCCCGGCATGCTCTAGAGGTGACCTCGCAGCACATAGCTAGAGTGGAGATATCCTCGGGCAGCTCCGAGACCGTCCCTGATAATGAGGAGGAAGTGACCTTCAGCGGCAGCGAGGAGGAAATCCAAAAATCAAAAGCCCTACTTGTATTTGCAAAAGGCCTCCCGCCCTTTCACCCTCCTAAACTGTTGATGCTATCTTCTGAGGAGGAATTGCAAGAGTAGTTTGCCGGGCTCGACACTGAGGTCGACATAACCCCTCCATTTGTTGCTTCAACTACGGAGCTTTCTCCTCTTTTGTCTCATCTTGAGGATATAGACCCCACTTTAAAGGTAAGCTTCCCTTTTTTTTTGTTTGTTGTTCTATTTATTTTCTTCCATCCATTGATGAGGATCATTCTACTTTGTCCTCAGGACCCTGTCACTACCAGCTCAGATGCGGCCGCAGTCTCCATGGATGTCTCATCTGCAGATTTGATCATCATCCCTGCTTTACCTTCAACTTGCATGGAAATTTCTGAGGTTATTCGCCCCGTGCCAGTGAGAATACAATCCTCAACTGACTTAACATCACTGGACTTGGGATCATCAGGAGAGATTTCCATCCCTGTCAGGGCCTCAGAGTTCAGAGCTGAAGTAGACCCAGCCAGAAGCTCCGCCTTTATACCGGCCGCCGTAATGTCGATTGCGCCCGAATCAGCAGTCCCTGCCACAGTGGCTATAGAGACTGGATCTCTGCCTCTACAGACTAGGGACCTTTCGCCCCCATTATCAGAAAGAGTAGCTGAAGATGAAGCCCTTATTCAGGAGACTCATGAAGAGACAGCTCCATCATTCATTGGTCCTCCCTCCGCGGATGTTCAAGCCATAGCGCCCGAGACAGCGGTGGAGGAGGAATCTTCAGCTCAGCCAGAGGGCACGGAGAGGGACCGGCCAATTCTTCCAGCGGATTTGCCGTCTTCGTCCTCTCAGGCGGATGTTGCACTGTGGGCAGACATTGATGGCGAGGTGACTTTCGAAGTAGCTCCAGCCCCTTCTCCTGGCTTCGCTTCATCCGAGAGTTTCGTCTGGCAAAATCTGGACATGTTGCGCCAGCTGGTGGAGTCCCAGCCCGGACTGACTTATCTGCGGCTGAAGGAGATAGCCGAGCATTTCACCGCTGGTCTGCAGGCGATGGGCTATCCCATGGAAATATGGGCCCAGCGGGTTCTATTGTTGTTAAAGTTTATACATCGCCGGGACTTCTTGGCGCATATTATGTCTGACAGACTGACAGCTTTGAAGTTGCAAAGGAAGGAGTGCAAATCTGAGCTGGAGAAAACGGACTTTGTTCTTCAGGAGCGCCAATGCCAACTGCAGTCTCTGGCGCAGCGGGAGCAGTGCGTGCGCAGTCGGATAACCATCCTGGAGGCTGAACTGTTTGACCTCCGGGCTGAACTGCCGCAGATAACAACTTCTCGACCGCAGCTTGCGGAGGAAGTAGCTCTGTTGGAGGGGCAGATGGCATCCTTTCGGGACGAGTCTGCTCGGCTACAGGAGGAGGAGGCTCGACTTCATGAACTGGGGGCTGCCCCGCATGTAGGGCTTCTGGCCTTTGAAGACATATTCCGGCGCCCGTGAATATCTGTTTCCCCTTTTTTTGTAATACAATTTCCCCTCAGGGGCCCTTCTTGTATTCCCTTTTTATTTAATGGAAAGGACTCTTTATACTAGTCTCATATGTGGTTTGCTCTTAACTTATCGCACCGTCAATATTTCACGGTGATTTGGTAGCGGTTTCAGCGGTCCCTATGGGAGTAGCCCGTACCTAGCAGGAGAGCGTCCACCCCTTCAGAGAAAGGATGGGGAACTCGCTCCACCGCGTGACGGCCTCCGGGGGGCGCTTTAAACCGAATTTTGTTGGTGGTAGCACACGTCCTTCTTGGCCATACGTGCCGCAAGGGAGATGGCTTGCAGGAATGTGAGCGAAGAGGCTCAGAGCACAATCCGAAATGAGCGAATGGTCCATCCCGGGCAGGTTTCAAAGCTAGTCGGGGCGATGTGCCAATCGACCAGTACATGATTTCATCATCGACATTGGGTTTATATCGATGCAAAGGAGTTTTACAAGTTTCATCAGAGTAGACGTAAGGTCTAGACTGGGTAGAGGTTATTGCAGGTGGGGCACTGAAGGGTGCGTGGTTTTCATCAGGACAGACGTAGGGTCTGAACTGGATAGGATTTCATCATTGATCGGGCGAGGTGTCAGTCGATCAATGGCTAGTTTCATCATCGATATCGGGTTTATATCGATGCAAAGAAAGTGTTATAAGTTTCATCAGAATAGACGAAAGGTCTACACTGGCAGTGTTGCATCACTGATCGGGCGAGATGCCGGTCGATCAACAGTTGGTTTCATCATCGATATCGGGTTTATATCGATGCAAAGAAAGTGTTATAAGTTTCATCAGAATAGACGAAAGGTCTACACTGGCAGTGTTTCAATTGGACATGGTTTCATCACTGATCGGGCGAGATGCCAGTCGATCAGTGGTTGGTTTCATCGTTGATATTGGGTTTATATCGACGTAAAGAGTCTCACAGGTTTCATCAGTATAGACGTAAGGTCTAAACCGGACAGAGGATTTCATCATTGATGGGGCGAGGTGCCGGTCGATCAACGGTGGGACGTATGTAGAGGTGTAGGTCTCGTCAGGATGGACGTAAGGTCTATTCCAGCGGGTTTTATGGCGGGTGGGACTTTGCCAAGAAATACGTAGGTTTCATCAGGATAGGCGTAGGGTCTGTCCTGGTAGGGCTTTATCGTTGACCGGGCAAGGAGCCGATCGATCAAGGGAAAGTTTAGGAGTTAGATCAGGACAGACGTAAGGTCTGAACTGTCCAGGCTTTATCGGAATGATGACCGATTTTATTGTTGGTGGGATATGTGAAAAGAGGGTATGTAGATTTCATCAGGGTAGACGTAGGATCTACCGCGGAAAGGCTTTATCATCGGTGGGGCATAGAGCCAGATGACCGACGGAAGGCCTCGTCAGTGAAGGGTAGGTGAAGGCAACGTGTCGGTTGGCATGGAACTTCTGACTTACCACATTACCGACCCAAGCGCCCTTTCGGGTTTTCACCGGAGCCAGCCCCCTCTTGCTTTTGCCCACGCGTCCTTTCGGATTTTCACGTGGTGGGGTACCCGATTTTGCCTGCAGTGCCCTTTCGGGTTTTCACCACAGCTGGGTTTCAGCCATTTTTGCCCTTGTCCAGAATGCCTGAACAAGTCTGGCGGGGTATCTCTATTTTCAACCCCATTTTTTTTATATATATACTTTTTATCGTTTTCTTTCTCTTTTCTTTTTCATTATCTTTTCTGGGACCAGAACTTTCATCCTATGGACCATGGCGCCATATGTTTATTGTGGACACACGATCATTGATGTGGGTGCCAACATCAATGCAAAGGGGAGTAGGGTTTCATGATCTATCCAGACGAAAGGTCCGAATCGATTTAGAGGATATAAGTAGCAGCTCGGGCACGAGGCCGTTTGCTGAGAATATGAGTTTCATCGTTAATGTGGGGTTTAACATTAACGCAAAGGAACAGAGTTTCATGATCTATCCAGACGGAGCGTCTGAATAGATTCAAAGAGCAGTGTTGTACTATGTCAGAGCGGACGGAAGGTCTACCCTGGATGGGTTTTAGCATCGATCAGGCGGTGTGCCAACCGATTGATAGCAGGTTTCATCATTGGTATTGGCTCATACCAACGCAAAAATTTCATATGCTTCATCAGGATAGACGTAGAGTCCAAACTGGATAGGGTTTTCATCATTGATATTAGGCGAGGTGCCAATCGATCAATGGCGGGTTTCATCATCGGTATTGGATTTACACCAATGCAAGGAGTTCATGGATTTCATCAGGATAGATGGAAGGTCTAAACTGGATAGGTTTCCTCATAGATCGGGCAGTGTGCCAATCAATCAACAGCAGGCTTCATCACGGCGGGACGTAAAGAGACCTGTAGATCTAATCGGAATAGACGCAAGGTCTAAACCGGACAAGGTTTCATCGCTAATCGGGCAAAGTGCCGGTCGATCAGTATCAGGTTTCATCATTAGTATTGGGTTTATACCAATGCAAGGATTTCATAGGTTTCATCGGGATAGACATAAGGTCTAAACCGGACAGGGTTTCATTGTTGATCGGGCAGTGTGCCAATCGGTCAACAGTAGGTTTCATCGCGGTGAGATGTAGGATAGGTTTCATCGGGATAGACGTAAGGTCTAAACCGGGCAGGTTTCATCGTGGTAGGTCTTAGACAGAAACAAGTGGAAGTGTTTTATCAGAACAGACGGAAGGTCTATCCCGAGGTGGGCTTATTATCGAGGGAATTTTTCTCTAGCAATGCATGACGGCTTCAGAAGAATAGACGTAAGGTCCATTCCGGATGGGTTTAATCGTTGATCGGGCAAGGCACCGGTCGATCGATGAGGAGCTTTATGGTGGGAGGTAAGGCTTTCTTTGGAATCACCACATTACCGACCCAAGCGCCCTTTCGGGTTTTCACCGGAGCCAGCCCCCTCTTGCTTTTGCCCACGCGCCCTTTCGGGTTTTCAAGTGGCGGGGTACCCGATTTTGCCTGCAGTGCCCTTTCGGGTTTTCACCACAGCTGGGTTTTGGGCCATTTTTGCACTTGTCCCTAATATAGGAGCAAGTCTGGTGGGATATCTCTATTTTTAACCCCATTTTTTTACTTTCTTTTTGTTCTTTCTCTCTCTCTCTCTTTTTTTTTAGAGGGTGACAGGTCGGAATGCCACCAGCTAAAGATGAGGGTAGCTTGGTTAGGGCGGAGCGCCGCTAGACCGGGAAATGGGTGCAGCTTGGCTAGGGCGGAGTGCCGCTATACCAAGAAAAGGGTGTAGCTTGGCTAGGGCGGAGTGCCGCTATACCAAGAAAAGGGTAGCTCGGCTAGGGCGGAGTGCCGCTACACCAAGGACAGGGGTAGCTTGGTTAGGGCGGAGTGCCGCTATACCAAGAAAAGGGTGTAGCTTGGCTAGGGCGGAGTGCCGCTAGGCCGGGAAAATGGTAGCTTGGCTAGGGCGGAGTGCCGCTAGACCGGGAAAAGGGTGTAGCTCGGCTACGGCGGAGTGCCGCTAAACTGGGAAAAGGGTGCAGCTCGGCTAGGGCGGAGTGCCGCTAAACCGAGAAAAGGGTGCAGCTTGGATAGGGCGGAGTGCCGCTAGACCAAGAAATGGGTAGCTCGACTAGGGCGGAGTGCCGCTAGATGAAGAAAGGGTAGCTTGGCTAGGGCGGAGTGCCGCTAGACCAAGGAAAGGGTAGCTCGGCTAGGGCGGAGTGCCGCTAGACGAAGAAATGGTAGCTTGGCTAGGGCGGAGTGCCGCTAGACCGGGAAAAGGGTGTAGCTTGGCTAGGGCGGAGTGCCGCTAAATCGGGAAAAGGGTGCAGCTTGGCTAGGGCGGAGTGCCGCTAGACCAAGAAATGGGTAGCTCGACTAGGGCGGAGTGCCGCTAGATGAAGAAAGGGTAGCTTGGCTAGGGCAGAGTGCCGCTAGACCAAGGAAAGGGTAGCTTGGCTAGGGCGGAGTGCCGCTAGACCAAGGAAAGGGTAGCTCGGCTTGGGCGGAGTGCCGCTAGATGAAGAAATGGTAGCTTGGCTAGGGAGGAGTGCCGCTAGACCAAGGAAAGGGGTAGCTCGGCTAGGGCGGAGTGCCGCTAGATGAAGAAATGGGTAGCTCGGCTAGGGCGGAGTGCCGCTAGATGAAGAAAGGGTAGCTTGACTAGGGCGGAGTGCCGCTAGATGAAGAAATGGGTAGCTCGGCTAGGGCGGAGTGCCGCTAGACGAAGAAATGGATAGCTCGGTTAGGGCGGAGTGCCACTAGACCGGGAAAGGGGTAGCTTTGCCTGATCACTCGGGGAATGCCGGTTGTGCCGCATGATACAGCTTTAGATGTCTTCTATTGAGTGGTGAGAATTGGATTTCCCCTTGATGGTTAACAACCACGTAGGCCCCTCCTTCGTAGACCCTCTGTATCACATAAGGACCTTTCCAGTTAGCATTCAGCTTTCCTTTTGGGTTGGACGCCATGACTTCTTTTTTCTTGACCATGACGAGGTCACCTTTCTTGAATTCTCGTCCTCTTACGAGTTTGTTGAATGCAGTGGCCATGCGGGCCTGATACATTTGGATACTCTTCTGGGCTCGGAGGCGCTTCCCTTCCAATTCAGCCAGTTCTTCTAGTCTTCTTTCTGCATTGGTCTGTTCGCCACGGGCCAGGCCGTATTGGACTGCCACTTTGAGTGACGGGACTTCTAGCTCTAGCGGAACCACTGCCTCTGAGCCGTATACCAGCGAGTATGGTGAGCACCCTGTAGGTGTCTTGAAGACGGTGCGGTATGCCCACAGAGCTTCATACATTTTCTCTTCCCAGTCCTTCTTATTGGAACCGACGACCTTGGCCAGCAAGGTGCAGAGAGTCTTGTTAAAAGCTTCTGCCAATCCGTTTACCTGTGGATTGTAAGGAGTGGAGGTTCTCCATTCGATCTTATACTTCTCAGCAAGCCGATAGACCTTCTGATTTCTGAAATGACTTCCATTGTCAGATATTATTCGGCTGGGGATCCCGAACCGGAAGATAATGTTCTGCTTAATGAATCTGGCGACCAGTTCACCAGTCACTTCTCTTAATGCTATAGCCTCCACCCATCTAGAGAAGTAATCTGTTATGGCCAATATGTACTTATGTCCGGCCGAGGAAGTCGGCAGTGGCCCGACTACATCAGTTCCCCATTGTGCAAACGGCCAACTGGGAACTGTAGGGTGCAGAGTCGTAGGAGGCCTTCTAGGCACAGTAGCATGCTCCTGGCATTTCTGGCTTGATTTTGTAAATTTACAACAGTCTTCAAACATGGTGGGCCAATAGTAGCCCAGCTTCTTGATTTCTATCTTCATCTTGGGACCAACCTGGTGGGCACCTGCTGTCCCAGCATGTGTTTCTTTCATCGCTTGCCAGGCTTCCTCAGTGGACAGACAGCGGAGTAGAATCTTCTTGCGTGCATCTGCCATTATTCGGAACAAAACTCCATTCCTGAGTTCATAAGAATCTTTGATTCTCAGAAGTTTCATCTTTTCTTCTCTTTTCTGCGGCAGCTGTTGGTGTAGAAACCACTGCAGCAGGTGATGTCTCCAATCAGACGCCTGTACCGTGCTGATAGCAGCAACTTCATCTTCTTCGGGGCACCCTTCTAGCATACTGGGGACCTGCCGCCGGTTTATAACAACAATGTTTAGTGTCTCATTTGGTGGGACTGCTAGTGAGCTGGCTAGCTTTGCCAGTGCATCAGCTTGAGCATTGTGCCCCCGGCCCACATGCTTGAGCTCAATATGATAGAATTTCGCGATAAGGCGCATAGCTTTCTGGTGGTAGGGATTCAATTCTGGCTTCCGCACTTCGAACTCCCCTTGGATTTGTTTTATTATCAACATCGAATCCCCGAATACCTGAAGCATTTGGATACCCATGTTGAGGCTGATATGCAGACCGATTATCAGAGCTTCGTACTCAGCTTCATTATTGGTGCAGGGCTTGTTTATAGAACAGGAAGTATGCATGACCTCCCCTTCTGGTGATTTCAGCACAATACCGGCCCCGGCCCGTATTCTGGTCTTTCCATCGGAGTCTGTCTCTATTCTAGATGCTCCATCAAAGAATAGTTGCCACATAACTGACTGAGCCTGGCAGGTCTCGAGTGTTTCATCATCGGGTAACTCAGTCCCTAGCATATCATTTTCCGGCATAGGATGCTCTGCGAAGAAATCAGCCACGGCCTGTCCTTTTATCGCCCGCCGGGGTATATAGGTAATATCGAATTCCATCAGGATCAATGCCCATTTGCTCAATCGGCCCTTCAGTACTGGCTGAGTCAATATGTATTTGAGCGGGTCTGCTGCAGATATCAATCTGACTTCATGTGACAACATATAGTGTCGGAGCTTTTTGACAGCAAAGACTAGTGCCAAGCAGGTCTTCTCTATGTAGCTGTAGCTTTCTTCAGTTCTAATCAGCCTCCTACTTAGGTAGTACAAGGCTTATTCTTTGCCTTCTTCATTTATCTGTGCCAGCATTGCCCCTAAGGAACAGTATGTGGCTGCGATATACAGTATCAAGGGCCTACCCTTAATTGGTGCCCCCAGCACCGGAGGGGTCTTGAGGTATTCTTTCAGCTTCTCAAAGGCTTCCTGACAGCCATCGTCCCAAAGGAACGGCACATCTTTCATCATGAGCTTATGAAAGGGGTGGCATCTTCCCGACAGATTTGATATAAATCGTCGGATATAGGCCAGACGCCCTTGCAGAGATCTCAGCTCGGACAGATTCCGTGGAGGGAGCTCCTGGATAGCCTTAATCTTGGATGGGTCAATTTCAATGCCCCTATGACGGACAATAAACCCGAGGAATTTTCCACTGGACACGCCGAAGGCGCATTTCATGGGATTCATCTTGAGTTCGTATTTGTGCAGCCTCTGGAATACTACCCTCAGGTCTTGCAAATGGTCTTCTCTTCTTTTAGTTTTTACTACCAAATCATCAATGTAGCACTCTACTTTCTTGAAGAGCAAATCATCAAAGATCTTGGTCATAGCTCTTTGGTAGGTAGCGCCGGCATTCTTGAGGCCAAATGGCATCCTTTTGTAGTGGAATATCCTCTTCGGGGTACGGAATGCAGTGTGCACTCTGTCTTCCTCAGCAATCCAGATTTGGTTGTATCCGGATGACCCATCCATAAATGATAGGACCTCATGACCAGTAGTCGCATCGATCATCACTTCAGTGATTGGCACTCGAAAGTCATCTTTCGAGCAAGCCTTATTAAGGTCCCGGAAATCAACACATATTCTAATCTGCTCATTCTTCTTCTTTACGGGCACTATATTGGCTAGCCATGTAGTATACTGGTTCTCTTCGACAAAGCCTACATCAATCAGCTTGTCAACCTCTTTGTTAATCTGATTTATCAATTCAGGGCGCATTCTCCTGGAAGGCTGCTTTACAGGGCTAGCCTCTGGGTTTATTGCCAATCGGTGCTGTGCCACATCAGAACTCAGTCCCGGCATTTCATCATATGTCCATGCAAAGCAGTCTCGGAATTCCTTCAAAAACTGTATATACTGTTCCCTGGTAGCTGGCTCCAGCAGTGCACTGAGGAATGTCAGCCTTGGCTCATTTGCGGTCCCCAGATTTATTTCCACAAGCTCATCGACGGTGGCCTGACCTCCATCTTCGACCTTGGGCGGGGCTTCTTGCAGGTCAATGAAGCCTCCCGGGATATAATCTTCTTCAGTTTCATGACCCTCTGTTTCATCATACTGGTCATCAGCGGGTGTTGGCTCATCATATACGGCCAATATTGTTGTATTCTGTTCAGTCTGCCCCGAGGACGTAACTGGATCAGCAGGAAACTCAAAGATGGAGTCTTCCGCCCTTAGAGGCTCTTCTGATGTAGACTCCCTTGAGAGGTCATCATTCTGTAGAGCCCGGACTTCTTCCAGGATGCGCTCAAACTCCAGGCATTCCCTCAGCTCTTTGGCTACTTGGTCTTCATCCGGGGTTCCCGTGTCAAACTTTGCTTCAGCATGGAACAGATCCTCTTTGCCAAGTAGGTCTTCCTAGCACCAATCTTTCTTTGCTTCATCAGACGTCCCCTTCTCCGGCTGACTGTCCGGGGCTTCATTGTTCATTATGGATTGATAAATGATTTCTTCATCTTCCAAGGGGTACTTGTCATATCCTACCTCGGGAGGGTCTTCATGCTGGTAGGAGACAGATATGACGTCCACCTCAGCTTCATAGTATTCTTGAAGGGTATAACCTAATCCTGGGTGCTGAGTGATCTTCCTCAGTTCTTTATTATCCCGAGGCGGATCCCATAGCTCTTTGAACGCCTTCTTCTGGGCAGCAGGCTGCAATGACGGCATTCGCATCTTAGAGAACATCTGCGAAACCCGTCGGGTAGTATAATCCAAGCCTGTAATTGGCACCATCTGGTTTACGGCCTCTTTAGGGACCATGCAGTCTTGATCATCTTCCTCGACTGACTCCCCAGTGTAGAATATGGTAGGAGGCTCGCAGAAGCGAGGGACTTCCATAGTCTTTAGTGGTAGCACCGTCTGGTACTCGAGGCTGACGATGGGTTTAAATAAACCCTGCGGCACCTCCACTTGCGTGTACTTTTCTTTCATTTCTTCATTGATATCATCTGGGTGAATGCTAGGAGGGGTGATCCGAGCAAAGTCACCGGCATAAGAGATGTGTGATACCTCATGCTTTTTAATATAGCCCTTTGGTGGCGGTGGAGACCAATTTCTTGCCTTCGTCGCCGGCTTTTTCTGGCTGACCACAGCCTCTTTCTCTTCACCCTTTCGCGACACCTCCGTGTAGTAGGATGCATCGAGCATATGGCACTCGAATACTTCGAAGGGATGCAGATCCGCAAACACCCTCTCTTCTTTTCCTTCATGGTAGTATTTAATGCATTGATGTAGCGTGGACGGCACTATCTGATATTCATGCAGCCACTGTCTCCCCAGCAGGGCCTTATATGTGGTGTTGGAGTCGATTACATAGAATCGTACCACGATAGTGAGATCCCCCAATGTGAGGTTAAAATCAGCCACCCCAAGGGGCGTCTCACATTTCTGGTTGAATCCCGCAATTTTCATGTCTCTGACCTTGGTAAGCTGCAAATCAAAGTAATATTTTTGGTATATGCGGTATGGGAGAATGTTCACGGCAGCCCCGGGATCTATCAGTATCCTGTTCAGTGGCTGACAGTTCAGGGAGCCCCTCGTATACAGCGGTCTGTTATGGCCGGAATTCGGAATCAGCATGTCATCCTCTGAGAATGTAACTGACGGCCCAGAATTCACTTCTGTCAAGAGTGCTTCATATTGTGCCGACGACTGCAAGGCATCAACAATTGCCTGGCGAGCCTCTTCACTCAGAGAGAGAATCTCCCAGATGGAGAATCTGGTAGGGAGCTTCTTTAGCATTTTCATGATTCGGCTGCCCACCCTGACATTAGACAGTCTCATTTCTTCCGCCCACCGGGGTTTTGGAGGTTCATGTGGTGCCCGTGGCCTCTGCTGCCCAGTGCTGGTTTCATCCCCGGGACTGATTTCTTGGGGGGCTTCTTCTATAGCAACGGCCCCTGGTGCCGTCAAAGGGTTATCCCCTTCTTTCTCATTCTGCTCGTAGGCTACAGACGCCGATTGCTGAGGCCCCGTGCCTTTATCTGGCCCAGCCTATATCGACTGCCCATTTTCTAGACTAGACAGAAATTCCAAAAATGTTGGAGTTTGACCTCCTTTCTTCTTTTCTTGGTACAAGCCGGTAGGGGGAGGAACATGGACACCTCGTACCTCCGGTTCGGGAATCTGGTAGGGTTGTTCCCCTCTGAACATAATGTTATGATTAGCTGGTGGTGGGCACCCCCACCTCCTTCCGGAGCGTGTTGCATGTGCCGAGGTTGAGGCCTCGGTATGGTTGGCTTCTAGCGGGGCATTTGATTTTTCATCCTCATCGTCCTCCGTGGGCGAGGTAAAGAGTGCTGACAGGGTGTTGCATTGTACTGTCACGACCCTCTTTCCCTTCTTGGACTTGGGCCGTCTCTTCTTTTTCTGGGAATTTGGCTTCATTGGCCCCTGCCCCCAGAAGGGTTCAGTCTCAGCCTTTTCTTGTTCTGCCTCTGAATGCTCTTTAATTTTCAATTCTTCGAGCTGTTCCCAGAGTATATAGTCTTTCACCAGTAGGTGCCCGGGCTTTTTCTGCTCATATTCATCGAGCCCATCAATATACTGCTGTAAATGCCTGGCTGCAGGACTTACTTCCTTATGTGCAGGTAGGGGGACTTGTCTTCTTCGGTTATGAGTGGGGATCCGGATGACTGGTCCTGTCTCAGCTGTGTGCCATACTGGCTTTACTGGAAGTGGTTCCGGCCTTGGTGTGACACCGCGGATAATCGCTCCATTGGTTTTGGCTGCCAGAGTCTTCTTTCTGTTCTTTATGGGTTTCATCTGCCATCCTTCCTGATCCTTCAGTGGGGTGAGGAAGCAAGCTTCATAAGTATGCCTGGTACATTCTTCAACGGCCTCCTTAGGCAGCTGCTGGTAGATTGAAATCATATTGGCGGCCATTTTTAATGCCAGAGGCTCATGTGGACGAGGTGGCTCTACCTGGTAATCTCCCAGCTATAGCTCGCCCTTTTTGACCATGCCTTCCATAATATCTTTGAAGACGTAGCAATCTTCAATTGCGTGCCCCAGCGCACGGTGATATGGACAGAACAGTGGATCACCTTTCTTCGCCACGTCATCGGGTCTCTTTGGTTCAGGCAATGTCACCTTGTTGAACTTGTATGCCCAGTTGAATAGTGCGGCTGTCTTATCTTTCGGGAAAGAGTACGGCTTTCTCATTTTGTTTCTCAGAGAGACCTTATCTTTTCTTTCTGCTGTGTCTGCTGGTGGGGGAGCTTCATCTGCCCCCTTCTTCCCTTTCTGTTGCTCGAAGGTTCTGAAATCGACGGTGTTGGCCTCAGAGTGCGATGGTCGTCGATCATTAGATTTCCCTTTCGGCACAGTGGGAGCATTGACCGTCGGACGCTTAGACAGGAACGTCTCGACCTCTGCCACTATATTGTTCAATCGGTCAAATGTTCTGACATCTGCACCAATCATCTTTTCCAGTACCTCTCTCCGGAGGCTCTGCTTACATATTTGCACTGCATCTTCTTGATGAGGAGGTCTTCTGCATCTCATAGCTAAGTTCCTCCACCTTTTGATGTAGTCCAGTGCTGTTTCATCTTGCTTTTGCCTGGTTGCATATAGTTCTGCTATTGTAATTTCTCTTTCCGTGACGTGAAATCTGTCGCGGAACTTTCTTTGCATGTCAGGCCAATCGGTCACTGACCCAGCCGGCAGGCTTGAATACCATTCAAAAGCTATCCCGGTGAGGGATGAGCCGAAGAACTTAAGCAGATAAGCTTCATCAGCTGCCAAGTCACCCATGATTGTGGTGTAGTAAGCTATGTGCTCCCTGGGAGAGCCCTGGCCATTAAACTTTTCAAACTTCGGCGGCTTACTGACGCCTGGAGGTAGTCTCTTAGCAGCATACTGGGGAGGATATGGTACCTTGTACACATCGTAGGTACTAGCATCATCACTAGTCTTTTCAGACAGCTTCATCTCCACAATCTTTTCAATCATCAGCTTCTGGGCTATGACTGGATCTATGCTTTCCGGGAAGAAGTGAGCTTGTTGCTGACCATAAGGAGTTGTCATCACAGTTGCGCGCAAGGCAGGCGCGGCAGGCTGCGTCTGAGATACAGAGGGCTGAGCTACCGTATGCTACAGAACGGGTTGGCTCGGTGCTTTGCCCTTATCAGCCGGGAGAGGATTAGCTGGAATAGCCATTTCTGTTGAACTGGCAGTCTGCCCCACAGGCTCGGCTTGCTTGGAGACCGGTGTAGCTTCATGCCTCTCATTTAACTATCTTCTGAGAGCATTGATCTCTTGTTGATATCTTCTAAACATCATCTGGATCATGGGATCCATGGTTGACGGGATCTGTAGATCTTCTGAAGTCCCTTCAGCATCATCAACGAAGGGATTGTCTTCCTCTTCCGTTGTCACCACATTAACTGTCATAGTGGTGATCTTGCAGGCTTCATCATTAGTCTTCATCTTATCTTTTGCCGCCTGGCCTCTTCTTGTGACGGGGCCTGGTCTGGTTGCTAGTCTGAGCAGTTCATTTGGCTGTGTCGGTAACATATCCTACCCTTTGACAAGCCCGGCCATATTGCAGGCAAAGATCTGCATCTTTTCCCTCTGCCTTAAGACTTTCCTTCTCATCTGATCGGGGTATTTGAGCCGGTAAAAGATTGATATTCTTTCTCTAGCTTCTTCTCTATGCAGGTCTTCTTTTCCATACCCGGCTCTGTGGCCTTCTTCATAATCATTGGAATCGGAGGAGGAGACTCCGAGCATCACTTCTTGAAGGGTTTCTTCTTCTTCTTCATCCATGGTGCCCAAGGCACGGGATAATCTTTGCTGCCCGAGGGCGGAGTTCCCCAGGTAGTGAAAGTAGTCTTGAGCCACTTGTTTCATCTCCTCTTGATTGTGCCTTCGTGGCTTTGGTTGGAGCATCAATCTTTCCTGGCTCTTCTGCTGATAAGCGAGTCTCCCCACCTGAGCAATCAGGTGCTCGGCTTTGCAGTATTTGAGTATATCGGCCTGTCTGGCGCAGGCTCTTGGTCTTCTTAGAGTGACAGCAGCGACTGGTTCGCTTATTCTCATTTCCTCGTCCTCCCTGAACCTTCTACTCCCATCCTGGCAGCAGTCGGCAGCAGCAGCATAATTCTTTCTTTCCCATCTTTTGCCCCCAGCCATGGGGTGGGTGACCGTTAGGTCTTCCTTCTGCTCATATCTTCTGCCCCTCATCCTGGGGCGAATAGTAGTCATATTTCTTCCTTCATTCTCTTCCTCATCTCTCCTACCCCGAGCCCCAGGGTGAACAGCAGCAGCGTTTCTTATGTCTCTTCCTTTTCCTCTTCTGCTTCCTGCTCTGAAGCGGGCAACAGTGGTGTCAGCAATGTTTTCTTCATCTTGAGCTGGGGCCCAGCTCTGGGTCTTCTTCTGCCGCCAGATCTGCCTGAACTTGGGCGGCTTTGGTGCCAACGGCCTTCGGTGCTCTTTCTCGACGTCGGCCCTCCTAGTAGCCAGAGTTTGGAATCTGTTGGTGGTGGGTACTCTCGGGACGACCACATCTGGGTTGACCTCCCTCAGGCGGCCGTTGAGGTTCGTCCGGATCCCCCCGATCAGCATTGTCTTTCCTGAGTTGGATATCCGACGACCCGCAACAGTAGATCGGGCTCTCCTGTCGGATCTCCTCCTTCTTCCAGCAGCAGAGGGTGCGCCCCTTTTCGCCTCGTGATGGACGAAGCAGGCCACGACCTCAGGAGTATCCTGCATCCCCCGGCTCATTTTGGGGATGGTAGCTTGTGGCAATGTCTCGACAACAGTCTTCTGTTCCTGGTTGTCGATCTCGAGCAAGTCAGTGAAGATGAGGCCCAAGCAGTTGGGCATCCCAACAGCAGGCGGCATCGATCCGAACGCAAGAGGCACCGCCAGGTAGCCCTCTCGAACATGTACATCGACCACTTGTTGATCAAAGTGTACAGAGATGATTCCAGCCGTCATTGTAGTTTCCTGAAAATAAAGAAAGCACGGAATCATAAATTTGAGGGGGGGCCCACTGGGCCTCCTATTTCGGCGTAGAGATGAAGGGAGACTAAGTCCCACCGGGCGTGCCAGACTTGTGGATGCGGGGATTTTTTTATGTTAAATATTTATTGATTTATTGATTTATTGGTTTGGTTAATTGGCGTGCCAGTCACATGTGTGACGATTTCATTGTGCGCTCGATCTGACTTGGTCAGTCGATTGTGAAGTCCGAGTCGGGACCAAAAGTCTATCATACCATAAAGGCTATGCCGTTAATTACGCCCTTCCTAAGAAGGACAACCCTTGATTAAACGCCAAAATAGGAGGCCGCTCGGGGCGGTAATAAAAGAAAAATAACAGTGCATTATATTGAAGATATTATTATTCTAAGAATGTAATTAAGTAGGTAATCATGCTTATTAAATCGACATAACCCCCTCTTATAGGGGGGGCATGCCAGATAAGAAATAGGACACCGTCCACGCAGCGGCGGGGCGGAGCCTGAATAATCATCGGGGACAGGTCCCCTATCAGATTTCTCATCCGGCCAAGGGCCTCGCGGAACTAGTATTCCCCAAAAGATTGTGCCGAATGGGAGGTGTATGACGTGCACTTCCCGGGACTCATCGGGGTTAGAACGTCGGATCGACATTTCGGCAGCATCTCCCCATAATCTGGATTATGCCCAGGGGAGAATAGACTATCACCCACGGAGTACCGAGATGAAAGCCAAAAGAAAGAGAGGTCGAACCTCCCGGATCACGTAGCTGCCGCAGGGCAACATTTTACTCTTCCCTACGGAAGCCGGCGAGACTCACGCAGTGGCGGAGCCCTCCGAGCTAAAGGGATTACTCATAACCCGATACGGGACGGTGGAACATAAGGGAGTTTGACTCCCTTTAATTTTATCCTCGGAGGGGGGTTCTGGTGACTCGTGGACATCCCTGAGTGAGCTTGACAGGGGAATCGGAGGCTCATTAGGCAGCAGAGCAGGTTTTCGGCGCACCTCAAACATATGTATAAGTTCTTGGCACCGAGACAAGGAAGCCAAGAGGGGTTCTCGCCCAAGGGGAAGATGCCATGGGATAGGTTCCCGGCGCGCAAGGGAGAAGGCAAGGGGGTTCCCGGCGCGATGAAGAGCAAGCCTGGGAGGCTCCCGGCGCGGGCTTCCCGGCGCGAGGAAGAGAAGGCCAGGGAGGCTCCCGGCGTGGGCTTCCCGGCGCGAGGAAGAGAAGGCCAGGGAGGGGGGCTTTTCGGCGCGAGGTAAAACAACAGGGTTCTCGGCGCGGGAAAGCTCACGCCGAGGGCTATTCATTGGTTCTACTGTTCGTGGAGCCGAGATAGATGAGGGCGCCGAGATGTATTTCGGGATTTTACGACACCCTATCTTGGGGTTTATGGATGATTGAGGGGGTTTTCCTGGTGATTAAGGCCGAGATTGACGGGCCCTGAGGGGTCAAAGATGAATGTATTTATTGGGTATCTACCAGCTTTGGAATGGGTTTCAAAGGAAATCCAAGGACAGAGGGAAATGGGAAAGAAGAACCAAACATAAGGAGCCTCTGTCACCATTACTTGTGCAGAATTCCAGGAGGATGGCTTGATGTTATCATTCGTCGTCCTGGGAACCAAGAGATATCTATCTCTGGTCCAGAAACGACTCTGATGATGTTGATAAACAAACCGGGCATCAGAAACTCCGGAATCTCACAGATGTGAATCATCATGTGGCTTGGCTCTGTTCCGAAGGCCAAGGGATAGCCTGTCCCTGGCTCTGGAACAAGCGCACGAAAGCATCTTCGAGAAAGAAAACATAGATGAATAATCAGACTGGGGAGGGGAATAGGGGGCAAACCTCCACAGAGACAATAGCAGGCGACAATCGAGGCCTGTTCCATTCGTTTATTCATTCAGACATGACTATTACATCCATGCATCAGAGGGACGGAGTACATAGAAGAAAATTGCAAACAAAGACTAAGTCCTGTTCTAGCAGCATGAAAACCGATTACGATGTCGCAGAATACATCAGAAGAAGAAGAAGTAGCATCAATCGAAATTACAAGAAGATGAAATACAGAAATGGGGGGGGGAGGGCGGAGCATTGACTCCTCTCCCTCCCCGGTGCCCACCTTCAATCAGCTTCGAATCTTTTTCTCTGCTTTCTCCTTTGGTCTCTTCTCTCTTTTCTCAGCGGGGGGGGGGGGGGGGGGGGGAGCTCTCTCCCACTCTGTTAATCTCTCGGTGGTGGTGATGGCGAGGATCTTCTGAGCTTCTCCCCTTTCTTGCTCGAGGGGAAGGGGGTTTTATAGCTGTATCTTGTATCTTCTCGGCAGGTGGAAGTCAGCGTGCCACTCCACTCCATCTTCACGGCGCGCCTGAGATGATAGTATCTCCCGGCGCGGCGTGCGATTTGAGTGAATGGGCCTGGATGCCACACCCCTAAGCCCATTTCATAGGCCCATTTAGGGCTTTTAAGCTCCACTTAGAACTGTTAGCTCTATAAACATATCGGAACTGTATCAAGAATTTGTTGTTGGACTCAAGTGGACCAAAGGAACCTTCATCAGTCATTGGATTGGGGTTTCATCAGCATTGTCACCTGAACGATGACAAGACCGGACATCAGCTTCAGTATGAGAAGACTTCAGCCGGGTGTATAGTTTGTGGAGATGATTCTTCTTTTGTTCTGACTTTGTAAAAGCCTTTACAATCTTCATTTGCCGGTTCCGGCTTCTTGTTAGAATGTGCTAGGAGGTCTCATCAGTCGGATGACTGCTGCTTCATCAGTGCCACCGTCTGACTGACAATGGCACCGGACATCAGCTTGGCCGGCGAGAGGCTTCAGCCGGGTAGATGGTTGACGAACTTCGTCATTGATCTTTCACTGTTGGGCTAATCTTCTTTTCAATTCTGCTTCTGCCCTTGCTCATTTTCAAGGTGTCAACATGCCCCCATCACGAGATGCGAGTTTCTGTGACTCGAGAGTCTATTTTTCAGACCGCGAGGCGTGGTTTCCCGGATCGTTTCTTTGTGTTTCCTGAGGTTGAGTCCAAGGGCGCTCGGTAGAGTTACCGGGGCTTCATCCCTTGGCTAGGTTGGGTTCACGATAGTGAGGTCGTGACGGTACCCGTGGACCATGTGGTCCAAGTTAGACCCCGTCTTGGTGACGAGCCTCAACGGTAGAGTTGTCATGTGTTTTCCCTCGGTAGCTGTGGTGTTAGGTAGCCCGGTCCCCCGATTGTGAGATCGGGGTGTGTTTTTTGGTATAGTAGGAATAGCTGTGGATCCGAGGTTTTACCGGCTGCCATGATTGCCGCTCCTGCTTTTGTTGCTGCTTTCTGTTGTCGCCGTTGTGTACGGTTGGGGTTCCGCGGGACCCCTACTGAGCCAGTGATAGGAGGCTCACCCCTACTTTTCTAGTGAGACGGTTCTTCCTTGAGATTCGAGGGTGCTACGTGGAGGTTTCTAGGTGCCAACTCCCATTGGGTACATTTTATTTTTTGTAGACTGTACTTTATTTTGGCCTAGACTCTGTAGTAGTTTATTATTGTTATTCCTGCTTTATTTCTTATTTCTATGTATACTACTACTCACACACTCCTTTTAGCCCTTCCGAGCCCTTCGGCTCATGGGCGGGGGACCAGGATTCGAATGGTATCGGGTTCTTCTAGGTATCTAGATCTTGGGTCGTTACAGTTCCACTCCTTCGGTTTCTTACCCTTCGGAATTCCATTACCATCATTCGGACTCTTATTGCCATTTTCATATTTTTCTGCCAATCTCTTCTTCTCTATTCCTGCCTTGACCTTCTTGGACATTTCCATGGCATCCTCTAATATTTGAGCTCTTCTCACCATCTTGGTATAAGATTGAATGTCCATCGGTGCCAATTAAGGTATAAATTGTAACCTTAATCCATTCAAGAACCGTTTGGCCTTCATCTTATCGGTCAATATCAAGTGAGATGCATAACTAGGCAACCTTGAAAACATGGCCTCATATTCTGGTACCATCATGTTCCTTTGCTTAAGGGAGTTAAATTCCCCAACCTTTCTTTCCAAAAAATACTAATCATTGAAATACTCCAAAAACTCCGCCCAAGTTACTTGATCATTTGGTAAAGTAGCTTCCATGGACTCTCACCAAGCCCTCACATCCTTCTCCAGTTGAAATGTTGCTAGAAGGACTTTATCTTGGTCTGAACATCGCATCACCCTAAATATTCTTTCTAACTCCATAATCCAATCCTCTGCTTCATCGGGATCAGGGGTTCCATTAAATCTAGGGGGATTAAGACTTCAAAAATTTTGATACAACTCCCCAACACCATGATTTGCTCTCCCTTGAGCTACCTACTGAAGAGCCTGAGTCAAACCCTGGACAATCCTTTGTATCTCTCGCCATTGTGCTCGCTCAGCCACCATCATGCTAGCTATCTAATTCCTATAAAATAATTTTATAAAGATTAACAAGTTATTCTCATTAAAAGTTTTTAAGTCGATTTTAGCACTTAACCCAAGACTCTACCCAATCTCACCAGGTAACAGTAAGGAAGAACCTAACACTTACAGCAACCTATGGTCCAAACCTAGAGTTTCAACAACCTAGGCTCTGATACCACTCCTGTCACGCTCCAAACTGATAGTAGTGTAAACTACTCGGAACGTGGCGACGAACAGTCATGACAATTTAGACAACCACAAGAGACACAACAAGGCCAGAAAATGACAGACCATCAAGGGTGCCATGATAAATAGATATGGATCAGTGCAAAATCAATAAATAAGATAACATTATATGAACATGAACATAACTGAGGAGTTGGCCAGTAAATTATTGGAGTCAAGCAAGTATGCAGACTAGAATCAATGTGCACAGAACAAAAATAACATAGAACATAATGTAATGCAGAACCAAATTAGCATATGGCACATATCAGAATTAATATATTGCAGAACTTGTGTATTTCAGAATTTGGTGCAATACCAGACCCAGAATTTTATCCATGGAATTACAGAATGGACTTTCGTCCTACCTGACATTGGTTGCAGCGGATCCACAACTCTTAATAGTTTTATATTTGCAGAATTGGCCAAGTGAAGTCCAAGAGTTATGTTCCAGAAGTAATAAGGGTATAATTTCAAAGGAAAACAGGATGATAGAAGTAATAGAGATGATATTTATGAGGAAGATCAAGTCAAAAACACATTAAACAGTCAATTCTCATACTTATAAAACATAGTCAAACTAAGGAAACATGCTCATAAGACTAGGTTAAACACGATCATGAGCAATGCCGCGTCTAGATTGAATGTGTTCCTGGGGTGCACTGCGATCATGTTAACACGGTTAGGGGGACAGCTGCGATCAGAGAGAGACAAACTCAAGTGAACACGGTCTGTGGGTCAACCGCTGTCACGAAACAGAGGTGGAGCACGGGTTCCAAGCAGGTCGCATTCAGGACAGAGTGAACAGATCCTAAACAGAACCGTGTTCTATGGGTTCAAAGGTCGGTTGAACCTCCGACCTACACCAAGAGGATAGGATTCTCAGAGTTTCCATGGCTTTTATGATACAACTAGCTTGGCGTCCTTATAGGAATCCAAGACTCGTGGAGACTTACAGAGGTATTAATGAAGAAGTTCCAGTCCGACGGAAGGAATATCTGGTGGAGGGTCCTAAATTCACAAAGAATTGTGTTTGCAAAACATTAGAAAATAGTACTAGTGGTAGGTCAATATCACCGGAGTGACATAACCTTTAAACAACTATAGATATATCACATGATATATTCATAGAATCTCCGATCAACATTAACTAGCATGTAGGAATGTTAAACCTTGCTATGAGATGAGTCAATTTCAGGTTAACATAATCAATCTACTCTTTTATCACGCTAAGAATAATAGAGACAAGATGAGTTCATGATCAAAGGAAGATGAGAACATTTATCAAGAAGACTTAAGATATATTAGTTGATTCATATCTCCTAGTTACATTAGTTGGTTTAGATGACATGCAGACAAGAAAATCATGCATCCAGACTCTAATATCATGCTGGTATGACACTAGGGTTTTTTGGAAACCCGTGACAGAATGCGATCTTTACAGGGGCCGCGATCACAAGGTCATGGTTGATCAGGGAACCACAATCAATACTAAAACAATTAGAGAAAATAGAAAATACTATTAGAATGCGATCTATCGGCCAGTCGCGTTCAGAGATGCGGTTGTTGTAAGTACCGCAATCATAGACAAAGACCCGTTTCTGATGGGAAAACTCTAAACGGCGATATCCAGTCCATAATCTTCGAAATACATGCAATGTAATTGATAGAATTTAGGGAAAACAATGTAGAACTAAGCTAGACATGTAGATGAACATTTTTATTCATGTAATTAGGGTTTAGCCCGAGAGATCATCTACCTTGACTCGCCCAAAGGAAGAAGAGAAGAAGAACGACAATCGCCCATGAATGCCTAAAGAACCTCGATTTCCTACACCTAGCACGATTCTCATCACGCCCCCATGCCCCAGGCATGAAGTAGGGTTTGCTAGAGAGTGTATAGAGTCCTATTTATAGGATTTCTACCTCTCAGAGTCCTAATTTAGGTCAAGGAGTCCTAGATAAGGAACACCTTCGAAAATTACGAATCCTAGCCAAAAATAGTGCCGCCAACCTCAACCTAAACTCTAATTGAGCTAGGGTTTCTATAGAGAATGACCTAAACCTAAATGGGTCCAGTTTAATTTTGATTTAAGGCCCATTTGATTGAGTTTTAGCTTGTTGAATCCACTTAGAATTAAGGATTTTAAGAACTCCAAATTAAATAATCTTTTTAGGCCCATTAAGACTTTTAATATTAGTCAAACACTTAATTACAAATTACAAATTTATACATATAGCTCATTATAATTATAGGGAATTTGTTCATATTTTATTCAAGAAATTTTATTTTCTCAATTAATAACTCTTTCTAAATTCGGGTCACTACATCGTCCCCCACTTAAAGGAATTTGGTCCTCCAAATTCACATGACATTCATTTCCAAAACAAAAGTGGGGTATCTAACCTATTTCCCAAATATCAATATAGATCACATAAGCATGCTAGCAATAATCTAAGATCTAAGAGAAGGAAAAGAACTAACTTAAGGTTAAGGGATACCTCTTGCTACTATATCATCAGCATGCTCGACCCTTATCAAAGCTTGCAACCTTCCTTGACGTCGTGCTTCATTGTGATCCTTCGTCTGCGGGGGTTGGTCATTAGGAAGAGGGCAAATTGCCACCTTATGTTCCTTGCTCCCACAGTAGAAACACACTCCAATCTTCCATCGACATTTCATGGATTGATGGCTATCGTTCTCGCAATGCTTACAGTTCTCCTCCTTCGGCTTCTTACCATACGGAATTCCATTACCATCATTCAACCTTTATTGCCATTTTCAGATTTTCCTGCCACTCTCTTCTTCTCCATTCCTGCCTTGACCTTCTCAGACATTTCCATGGAATCCTCTAATAGTTGAGCTCTTCTCACCTTCTCGGCATAAGATTGAATGTCTATCGGTACCAATTGAGGTATAATTTGTAACCTTAATCCATTCAAGAACCATTTGGCCTTCATCTTATCGGTCAATATCAATTGAGACACATAACGAGACAACCTTGAAAAGTGGGTCTCATATTCCGCTACCATCATGTTCCTTTGCTTAAGAGAGGCGAATTCCCCAGCCTTTCTTTCGCGAACTCTTTCCAAAAAATACTTATAATTGAAATACTCTAAAAACTCTGCCCAAGTTACTTCATCATTTGGTAAAGTAACTTCCATGGAGTCCCACCAATTCCTCACATCCTTCTCTAGTTGAAATATTACTAGAACGACCTTACCTTGGTCCGAACGTTGTATCACCCTAAACATCCTTTCTAGCTCCTTAATCCAATCTGATGCTTTATCGGGATTAGGGGTTCCATTAAATCTAGGGGGATTAAGACTCCAAAAATTTTGATGCAACTCCCCAACACCATGATTTGCTCCCCCTTGTGCTACCTGCTGAAGAGCCTGAGTCAAACTCCGGATAGTCCTTTGCATCTCTCTCCATTGCGCTCGCTCAGCCGCCATGTTGCTTGCTATCTAATTCCTACAAAATAATTTTATAAAGGTTAACAAGTTATTCTCATTAAAAGTTTTTAAGTCAATTTTAGCACTTAACCCAAGACTCTAACCAATCTCACTGGGTAATAGTAAGGAAGAACCTAACACTTATAGCAACCTATGGTCAAAACCTAGGGTTTCAACAAAACCTAGGCTCTAATACCACTTCTGTCACGTCACAGACCGATAGCAATAGAAACTACTCAGAACGTGGCAGCGAACAGTCATGACAATTCATAGCAAATCACAAGAGACACAATAAGGCCAAAAAATGACAAAAGCTATAATTTTATTGATATCAAAATTCATTATTACAACTTTATTGACTCACTTACAATTAATGCAGAACAAGAGAGAAGACTCAATACAAGACTGCAACCTATCTAGACTCAAGAAATTAAAAAGACACAGACACAGATCTTCTAAAACTCCAATGGCACTCATCACTCTTGCCCTTCCCCATCCAATTGAATATCATCTTCATTATTATCTGAAAAATGTTAAGAGAAACTGGGTGAGCAAAAATGCTCAGTAGGAATTACATCTCTATTGCCAAGCAAATTATAAGTGATTAGCCAATTAACAGAGTATAAACAAAATCATATGATGCACGTTGCAAGTCAAGAATCATATCGATAACCTAGAATAAGGCAGAGTTTCCAGAAAAAAAATAGACCATCAAGGGTGTCATGATAAATAGATATGGATAAGTGCAGAATCAATGAATAAGATAACATTGTATGAACGTGAACATAACTGAGGAGTTGGCCAGTAAATTCTTGGAGTTCAAGCAAGTATGCAGACTAGAATCAATGTGCATAGAGTAGAAATAACATAGAACAGAATGTAATGCAGAGCAGAATTAACATATAGCATAGAGAAGAATTAAAATATTGCGAAACTTGTGTATTTCAGAATTTGGTGCAATGTCACACCCATAATTTTATCCATGGGATTATAGAATGGACTTCCGTCTTACCTGGCATTGGATGCAGCGGATCCACAGCCCTTAATAGTTTTATATTTGCAGAATTGGCCAAGTAAAGTCAAAGAGTTATGTTCCAGAAGTTGTAAGGATACAATTTCAAAGGAAAACAAGATGATACAAGTTATAGAGATGATATTTATGAGGAAGATCATGTCAGAAACACATTAAACAGTCAATTCTCAGACTTATAAAACATTGTCAAATTGAGGAATCATGCTCATAAAATAGGGTTAAATGCGGTCATGAGCAATGCCGCGTCCAGACTGAACGCGGTGATGGGGTGCTCTGAGATCATGTTTGTTGCATTTCCTAGTTGATTATGGTGTTTGGTTTTAATGATTACAAAACGATTGTGCTTGTGTGTATGTGTATCATTGAGCAACGTGTTTATCAAACCAAGTGTGCTTCTATGTATTTCATTGAGCAACATGTTAGCATCTTGTTTGATGAGTTGAAGGCTGACTTCAAGGATCTCACTTGGAAGTCATATGAATGGTAGTTGATTAAGGAGATTATGCTTTGAATATCTTGGCTTGCAGGATCAAAATCTATGGTTCACCCTTGGAACTCAGAGGATCAAAATCCATGGTTCACACATGGAACTCAAAGGAGTGCATCAATGAAGTTCTTCTTCTAAAAGGGAGTTGACCCACTCATTGCTTTGTGTCGACTCCTTCTCTGGTTCATGCATTTCATCAAATAGGTTTTCAAGGTCTTGATTGGGTATTTTCATGCATTTTTCACATGAGATTTTTGGACTTGAAATATGCTCAATCTATTTACGTTAAATTTGATGAATGTGATTTTAATGATGTTCTCTCACTATATGGATTCATGGTCATTTGGTTTTGGCAATTCAAGTCAATGTGCTTAGCGTGTGCTTGAAAATTGATTCAGCTAACTGATGTGAATCTTGGTGAAATTGGGTATATGATGTTCACATGTATTGCTTATATGCATGTCTAAATGATTACATCTTTAGTTAAGGATTTGATGGTTGCATTTTCAATATGTTTGGTTGCATGTATTGGGTTGTGTTGAACTTTGTCTTGAATATGAAGATTATGGTGAAGGGTCGTTTTGAAATGAGGTTTCATGGCTCTTTTGCATAGTGTTGAATGCATTCCATGCATACTCCTCTTGGCATATCAAAAGTTTTGTTGGTGAGAATTGGATGAGCTTTTCTGTAAAGTCTTTTATGCAAGCGACATACTCATTTCATAATGTTCATATGCATTCTTCATAGAACCCTTAAGCTAATGGTCTAAACCATTCATGTAAATCTCAGTGAAATTGAGTCTAAGTGTGGAAATGTGTTTCATATTGCTTAATAGGTTCCCAAGACACCGAGACTTTGATCAAATGTAAGATGGCATCAAAGTGGATGAATTCAAATGGTTTTAACTTCATTTTTTTCTGTTTTATAGGTTTTCGATCAACCAATGTACAGGGCTCAGTCGACCATTTCAGCCAGAGCTGGCTAGAAGAAAAGTGCAGCAGAGTTCAGTCGACCAAACTGGGTAGTTCAGTTGACCGAACTAGGCAGAGCTCTTCATCTGCAGCCTGTAAAAGTTTGGTCGACCGACGGCCAATTTCGGTAGACCGAATACGGCAAACAGTTTTACGAACTAAATCTGAAACCCATTAAACTCAATCCATTTGGGGTCTAAACTTTACCATTATGCCCCTGGGTTCTTGGTAGACCTATTGGGGGTCTTTTGGAGGATTCTAGAAGGGTTATATGGGTCTTTTGCACTCTTCTATATATGCATATGTGTGAACTCTGAATTTGAAGAAGAAAAAACCTAATATGCTTATTGTTTCTATCTTGTAGGTCATGAAAGAGGAGGAGATATAATCTACATCCATGAGGTTTTGAAGATCTTGCATGAAGAGAAAGTGAAGCAGAATGATGAGAGGATCATGTTGATGCTTGAGTCACCGTCATCCGACTTTCTTCTGACTGTTGCTTAAAGGAACATCATCAACTGGGTTTTGGAAACCAAAGGGGATCTTTCCTGCATCTTTTCTACGTTGTTCTTGATGTGTTTCATGATCTATGTTTAGGTTTGAGCATATTTGAATATTTGTGTTAATTTTTCTGAACTAGAAATATTATGTGTGTGTGACCGTCTGCGTACGGTCGTGTGTCTACGGTGCTGCGGTTGTTGCAGCGTGTGTGTGTGTGCTGCTGGACTTACGATCCAGAGCGTCTGGGGTTCATCCCCGTTGGTGCTGTGTCTGCAGCATGAGGAAAGTTCTCCTCGTGACGATTTTTCCCCATGTGTGTATTGGAGCGTCGCCTCCGTGTTGGGGATTTATCCCCGAGTGAAGCCTCACCAGGTTTGGTGAGGGGTAGACATAGGGAGCTCGTCATGGTTCCGAACCACCTTAAAAATTCCTGTGCATTGTGGTTTTATTTGTGTGATTGCTTCCATGTCATCTATCCCTTTCACATGAGATTGTTTTTCAAATCACACCTTGTTCACATATATTACTTGTTTGTCTAAATTCCGCTATGTGACGTGTTTGCTTGATATATCCGTTTAGTCGATTGTGTGAGATCGGAAAAGCTGAGAGAACTATCTCTTTTAGGATTCAAATCTCATTTCATCTTAGCGTAAAAATGATAGTTGCTCTAATCTTGTAAAGTTAATTTTAATTTGTCATATCGCGTGGGGGACAATTCAACCCCCCCTTCTTTTTCGCTCGCCTACCCGGGGACCAACAATTGTTATCAGAGCTACGGTTCTATTTTCTTGAGGTCTCACGACCTATAGAGAGATCCCTCGGTGAGTTTCATTAAGCAACATGTCTAGTTTTACTCTTCCTCCTCGTTATAATGGTTATAACTACACTTCTTGGAGAAATAGCATGTGTGCTTATCTTGGGTTTAATGAGCATGAAATCTTGGAAGTTATATGTAATGGTCTACATAAACTTCCATCAAATGAAGCTAAATGGAGTGATAAGCATGTAAAGAAAAATGATATGAATCTTAAGGCTTTGTTTTATGAGGAATTGTATAGAGTCTAATGTTCTTTCTCAGATCTCTTCTTACAGGTCTGCTAGAGATTTGTAGGATAAACTAGCTATGTATGAGGCAAATATGGAAAATCTCCAAGTCAGTTCAAGCTTAATGGCCAATGATGAAGAAAGCAAAGAAAGCTCGGAGGTAGAATCCGAAGGTGAGAAAATTTCTTTTGAAGAGTTAATGGATCTTTATGAAGAACTATTAGGTAGATATAAAAAGATCAAATCTGAAACAAGAAATTGACAAAGAAAATTGAAGATGTTATGATTACTTCTGCTTCATGTGAAAATGTGCATGCTAACCATTCTTGTTAAAATTGCAAAACTTTGGAATCAAAAATTAAAAATCTAGTTGATCGAAATGAAAATCTAGATTCCAAAGTTAAACTATATTCAAATGAGCTTTCTTGTATGACGAAATACCTTGAAATGGCTAGAAAAACTAATATCTCTCTTGCATCTGAAAATGATTGTCTTAAATTGCGAGAGCAAAATGAAACTTTATTGTCTAAAATCTCCATGCTTGAGAAACATGAAGAATGTCTTAAGAACAAACTAGCTTCTTTATCTGATGATGAGAAATTACTTGAAAAGCTTCTTAATAATGAAATTGATAACAAAAGCATCATGATTGAAAATGAAGATCTTAAAAAGAAAAATGGTACAATGCTAATCTAGAATCCTTTGCTTGAGAGTAGATTAAAATGTCTTGAAAAACTTGAATCAGAAAACTGTTTGTTGAAATATGAAAATGAATAGTTGTTTGCTAATATCTCAAAGTTTGCTAAAATTGAGAAAGTCTTTGAGAAATTGACTGAAAAATTACATTATATAAATGTTGAAAACAAAGAACTCAAAGAAGAAAATGAAATTTTCAAATCTGTGAATTGTTTGTTGAATGATAAAGTGTGTGCATGTGAAGAGGAAATCACAAGTGCTGAATTGCATATCTCTACTTTAGAAGAGGAAGTGCAAACATTGAATTTTGATTTGTCAAAAGGAAGGAAAATTTGGAAAAAGTGTTGGGTGTCAAGGTGAACTTTCAAAAAGAGGGTCTTGGATACACCCCAGTCAACAAAAAGTATTTTGAATCCAAATTGAAAATTTCTTTTGTTCATGCATCCGATATTCCGAGCACTTCTAAAGCACCACCTCCAATTGCACAAATGAAAATTTCAGAAAATGGTTTTGAGAAGAAGAAAAATGTTAACGCAAAATCAACCATGCCAAATAGATTTCAAAAATTAAAGTCTAATGTTGAATGCTTCTATTGTGGTATGCTTGGACATGTCATGGATAAATGTTTTGTCATGAAGAAAGATGAACAATATGCTTCCAAGAGAAAAAGTAATATTTCTTGCTTCTATTGTCACAAACTAGGGCATGTAATGGATAATTATTTTATGAAACAAAATGATGATTTTCGAGCCACGAATGCTAAGTTTGATGTTCAAAGAAAATTCAAAAATGAACATGTTTCTCATACTAAAAGGTCTTCATCTAACAAAGGAAAGTTCTATGAAAAAATACATGCTCATAATGAAAAATCATTTGGTAGAACTACTTCTCCTTGTTATTTTCACTGTAGTAAGTATGTGATGTGTGTGAAAAGGGATGAACTACAGATCTAGAGGGGGGGTGAATAGATCTAGCCCAAAATTATAGAACTTACAGTAGTTAAAATAAATGCGAAATTAAAAGAAACTTCTGTGAATCAGAATAACTAAAGCAGTATGAATTACTAACTAGAGATCTGATAAGAAGTGTCTATCAAATACTAAGAGCTGCAAGCAACAAGGTCAAACACCACAGTATAACATTGTGGGATTGACGACAATTCAGGTAAGAAATGAAAGGATTCCAGAACAATTCACGGTAATATCAGATTATAAGAAGCTATCACAAGTCAAGTTCAATGATCAGTCAATCATCCAGGTCTGGCACTCGGCGGAGGTTTGATCTGAGATCTCTTCACACAAGAGATGGCATTCCGGATAGGGTTAACCTATCTTTCCAGCTTCATCTTTCTATATACCTACTGGATGAAGGACTTAGGCACATATACCATATGAATGTATCATACAAAATGAACTCTAGCAACGAGCGGTCCTATGCATTCATCTAATCATAGAGCAGAAGATATACGCAACCACACAGAAGACAAATCAATTTTTAGGTGGTTCGATCTCGAGCATGAGATCTACTTCTACCCTTTACTCAACTGAGTAAGGCTTCCGTTGCCAAACAGCGTGAATCCGTTGATCCATAGCTTCGGGGATGAAATCCCTACAATCAGCTGAGCCTCACAGCTTGCTTTCCCGCCGAGCAACACAACTTGCTATCCGAGGATCACACCTCGCCTGCTGAGCATGATAGCTTGCTCTACTGATACACAACTTACAGTGATTTCAAAAAGGGAAACTAAAAGAGATAATGAAAAATAATCACAGAAAGAAAACTATAACTCTACTAGAGCAATCTAACTCTGGATCTGATCCAGAAGTTAGGACGATTCTTCTGCTCAAACCCACTTCTCTCTCTCAGAATTATGACACTCTATTTTCCTTCTTTTCTCTCAGATTTCTCTCAGACTCTTTTCTCTCATATTTCAGGATCTCTTTTGCTCTCTTCTCTGCTTCTGATCTGCTCTACACACACTTCTTCTGCGTTGTTCTCTATGTCTATATATCTTCGAGCGCAAGATTGCCTTTTATAGAGCACGAGTCCTGTGGTCCCACGAGCTCTTGATTTTGGGCGCGTGGAGAACACGTTCCCGCGTACTTCGAAAGTCTATGTGTCAGAGGCAGAGAGTAAGACGATCCACGTGGTGGGCTTTTAGAACATCTTCCCGCCTTGGATCACGTGCCTTAAATCAGCTTTACTTAAGTTCCACGTGAGATTGATGTGGTCTGCCTTTATGTAACCCAGGTGTTTGATCATGGATCTAGGTTGTCAAGATAAAAGATAAAGAGATATTAGTTGTGAAGCAAATGATAAGTATAAACATAAATTCAATCTTAATTGCTTCAACAGATTCAGACATGTCAAATGAATGCACACATTTCTACACATAAATGAGATGCATCAAACTGTATAACTAACCCATGCAACATGTTTGACTAGAATCATCGACCTCTAAAGTGACACAGGTAGACCCTAATGAAGGTGCATCGACTTGTCTTTATAGTGAGTACACAAGATACATCGACCTTGATAGTGATGACTTCTATTACACTGACATAATGTTGCAGAAGCTAACAGACTGGCGTCAATCTTTCCAAAACATGCATCGACCTTAAGCTGCATTCGTTAGGTCATTAGCATCGACCTTTCTCCAACCGCTAGGTTGCTAGCATCAACGTGTGTACACAATGCACTGACCTTATAGCAAAGGGTGTGAACATGGTGCATAAGGTACATCGACCTGAATAGTGTATACTATGTTCAATGTGCATCAACCTGACTGTGCATACTGTGTATAAGGTGCATTGACCTAAATAGTGTATACATGCAAATGTGCGTCGACCTTTTAGACTCAGTGACATATGTGCATC
Source organism: Amorphophallus konjac (assembly GCA_022559845.1). NCBI lineage: Eukaryota > Viridiplantae > Streptophyta > Magnoliopsida > Alismatales > Araceae > Amorphophallus > Amorphophallus konjac. Next base: position 286,238,031 of record CM040118.1, read on the forward strand.
GACCTTCTGGACTCAATGACATATATGCATCGACCTAGTAGCTCAATGAAGTGGAGGATGCATCGACCACTTCTGTAACACATATGTGCATCGACCTTCTAGACTCAATGACATATATGCATCGACCTGATAGCTCAATGAAGTGGAGGATGCATCGACCTTATAACAGAACACTTATGCATATGCACTGACTTTCTAGGCTCAGAGTTAACATGTGCACAGACCTAACACTATCAATACAATTATGTGGATCGACCTATCAAGGAGCAACCATAAACATGCATCGACCTTAAGTTCAACGAGGTACAGGATGCATCGACCTGACAGGCTTCAGACCAAAATGTACATCGACATGTATGAGCATGCACCGACCTATCATGCTTCAAATGTAAACATGCATCGACCTTATCTGACTTGTACATGAACATGCATTGACCGGGAAATGACTAGAGACTCAATCTTACTAGAGAGAGACTACAAGATATATACTGACCGTGGCTATCATCAAAACACAAATTGTTACCATCATCAAAAGACCTCATCAGATCCAGAGGAGACACAAGAGTATGGTCATGTAGTGAAAGACTGTTGGTTTTTGAAAACTGATAATTTTCATGCTTCTAGAATGAATGCTATGTTTAATTTTGTTAAATCTAGATCTTTTGGAAGTATTTTGGTAAATCTGCTTCTCCTCAATATTTTTATTGTGGAAACCAAGGACATGTTATTGAGGATTGCATGATCATGAAGGATGATGACATGGAGGCAATGAAAAAGAAGAAGAATATGTTTGCCAAGAGTGCTACTAACCTCCAGGGACCCAAGAAGACTTGGGTGTCAAAATCTGTCAAATGAGTTGGTTTTGATAGAGGTGTGCCTTTAGATAAATAAAGAATGAAAGGGGTTCCAATAAAATGGAACAAGACACACTCATTTGGTAAAACCCCGACATTTTCCCTTTATTGTCAAACTTGGTAGTTTTGATGTTTTTACTTATGATATTATGTTATGCTTTTCTTTTCATGTTCTGAATTCTTCACAAGCCATACATGCTTTCATTGAATGACTATTTGGTATATCAAATGGTGATATGTAAAATGACAGATCAAGTCTGTCAGGAAGCTATCACTATGTGTGAGGTGATCTTAGGATCAATGTTCTCCGCCATGTACCAAAATTCAGAAATTCAATTTGTTTGGCTTTTGAGGAATCTTCTATGTTGAATAAACTCAATTTAGCTTTGAATTGCAATGTCTTTGAATTGGATCTGAAAAATTGCTTATTACAAGAAGGCAAAAATTTCTGAGTTGTGGAATTGTTTGAATCAATATTTTGATTGATCATGGCTTAGTCTAAGCTCAATGACTTTGTGTGGTTGCTTTACAAAGGTGATAAGTTGTTTGACATGTTCAAAAATCTTCTTCTTAGTAATAGAAGTTCAAAAGCTTATCTTGCTTGATTATTAAATTCTGTTGAATGGTGTTGGACACTTGATCATGCGCATCCAAAATGCATTTTGCATATTCATACACATAAGCCATATCATGTTCAAACTGAAACTCATATCTCATGCAATACTATTTTGAAGTATCATGGTTGAACGTTTGGGTTCTAAGGAAAATGGTTCTTCATGTTAAAATATGAAATAAAATGCTCATGGTTTAGTCCTAAATTCATTGCAAATCCATCTCATGCATTTACTAGCTTCATGCTTTCTTAAATGTTCTAGAATACACATAAATTGAAAATCCGCATAAAGAAATTGCATTGGCATCAATGCATATCATTCATATATTCTGCATGCATTGTGAATATGAGTCTCATTGCATATCTTGATTCATGAGTACTTTCATAAATGTTTCCATAAATCATTGCATGCGTGTATATATTTAGTTTATGAAACCATTTGTTGACTTTTCTAAGGCTTCACCTCCTTCCTAAATAACAATGGAGTGATTTCATTCATATGTGAAATATGTCATACACTAAGGGGGAGGATTTGTTTTCGACTATACATACATTTAGGGGAAGACATAGCTGTGTCTTGACAAATTCATTTTATACATGAAAAATAAAACTTTAACCTCACACTTTTACAATTAATGAATTTAATGACTTTAATCGATAAGCATTTGAGAAATTCTTTCCAACACTTTAAAGGGAACTTGAATATCTACATGGACGTTAAAGAGTAATCGTAAGGAAAAAGCTGTCTACCCTGTAAAATTCAATAAGTGGAATGTCAAACCAAGTAGCCGGGAATCCCCATTGAGATAAATGAGGAAACTCGTGTCGGACGGTGAAGCAAAAATCCACGTGCATGACGAATCTAAGTAGTCGGGAATCCCCATTGAGACACATGAGGAAACTTGCACCGAACAGTGAAGTCAATTAAAAGAAATAAAATTAGGGTTGTGCGAAGCTACCGAAAGTCGAGAATCTAAAGTGGAAGTGTAGAGAGGAGATTACCTTCTAGTGTTCTTTAGAAAATCAGGATTGACGAAAGTTCAGGTAAGAAATGAAAGGATTCCAGAACAATTCACGGTAATATCAGATTATATGAAGCTCGCACAAGTCAAGTTCAATTATCAGTCAATCATCTAGGTCTAGCACTCGGCAGAGGTTTGATCTGAGATCTCCTCACACAAGAGATGGCATTCCGGATATGCTTAACCTATCTTTCCAGCCACGTCTTTCTATATACCTACTAGATGAAGGACTTAGGCACATATAACAGATGAATGTATCAGACAAAATGAACTCTAGCAACGAGCGGTCGTATGCATTCATCTAATCGCAGAGTAGAAGATACATGCAACCACACATAAGACAAATCAATTTTTAGGTGGTTCGATCTCGAGCTTGAGATCTACTTCCACCCCTTACTCAATTGAGTAAGGCTTCCGCTGCCAAACAGCTTGAATCCGCTGATCCACAGCTTCAAGGATGAAATCCCTACAATCAGCTGAGCCTCACAACTTGCTTTCTCGCTGAGCAACACAGCAATCTGTCCGAGGATCACACATCGCCTGTTGAGCACCATAGCTTGCTCTGCTGATACACAGCTTATAGTGATTTCAAAAAGGGAAACAAAAAGAGATAATGAAAAACAATCACAGAAAGAAAACTGTAGCTCTACTAGAGCGATCTGACTCTGGATCTGATCCAGAAGTCTGGACAATTCTTCTGCTCAAACCCACTTCTCTCTCTCAGAATTATGACACTCTGTTTTTCCTTCTTTTCTCTCAAATTTCTCTCAGACTCTTTTCTCTCAGATTTCTGGATCCCTTTTGCTCTCTTCTCTACTTCTGATCTGCTCTATGCACACTTCTTCTACGTTGTTCTCTATGTCTATATATCTTTGAGTGCTACATTGCCTTTTATAAAGCACGAGTCTTGTGGTCCCACGAGCTCTTGATTTTGGGCGCGTGGAGAACACATTCCCGTGCACTTCGAAAGTCCACTTGTTAGAGGCAGAGAGTAAGATGATCCATGTGGCAGGCATTTAGAATAGCTTCCCGCCTTGGATCACGTGCCGTAAATCAGCTTTACTTAAGTTCCACGTGAGATTGATGTGGTCTGCCTTCATGTAACCCAGGCGTTTGATCATGGATCTGGGTTGTCAGATAAAAGATAAAGAGATATTAGTTATGAAGCAAATGATAAGTATAAACATAAATTCAATCTTAATTGCTTCAACAGATTCAGACATGTCAAATGAATGCACACATTTCTACACACAAATGAGATGCATCAGGCTGTATAACTAACCCATGCAACATGTTTGACTAGAATCATCGACCTCTAAAGTGACACAGGTAGACCCTAATGAAGGTGCATCGACCTGTCTTTATAGTGAGTACACAAGGTACATCGACCTTGATAGTGATGACTTCTGTTGCACTAACATAATACTACAAAAGCTAACAGATTGGCGTCAACCTTTCCAAAACATGCATCGATCTTAAGCTGCATTCGTTAGGTCATTAGCATCGACCTTTCTCCAACCGCTAGGTTTCTAGCATCAACCTGTGTACACAGTGCACCGACCTTATAGCACAGGGTGTGAACAAGGTGCATAAGGTACAACAACCTGAATAGTGTGTACTATGTTCAATGTGCACCAACCTGACTGTACATACTGTGTATAAGGTGCATCGACCTGAAGAGTGTGTACATGCAAATGTGCATCGACGTTTTAGACTCAGCGACATATGTGCATCGACCTTCTTGGTATGTAACACATATGTGCATCGACCTTCTGGACTCAATGACATATATGCATCAACCTGGTAGCTCAATGAAGTGGAGGATGCATCGACCACTTCTGTAACACATATGTGAATCGACCTTCTAGACTCAATGACATATATGCATCGACCTGGTAGCGCAATGAAGTGGAGGATGCATCGACCTTATAACTAAACACTTATGGATATGCACTGACTTTCTAGGCTCAGAGTTAACATGTGCACAGACCTAACACTGTCAATACCAATATGTGCATCGACCTATCAAGGTGCAAGCACAAACATGAATCGACCTTAAGTTCAACGAGGTATAGGATGCATCGACCTGACAGGCTTAAGACTAAAATGTACATCGACCTATCATGCTTCAAATGTAATCATGCATCGACCTTATCTGACTTACACGTGAACATTCATCGACCTAGAAATGACCAGAGACTCAATCTTACTAGAGAAAGACTACAAGATATATACTGATTGTGGCTATCATCAAAACATAAATTGTTGTCAGCATCAAAACACCTCATCAGATTCAGAGGAGACACAACATTCTCCCCCTTTTTGATGATGGCAACACATGCAGTAACAGATAGTTAGAAGCTCTCCCCTTTAGTTGGTGATATGATATCTCAGAAAAATCTCTCCCCCTATGCTCTATGCCATCTCTCCCCCCATGCCTTTGCATTTGACTCTCATAAAACAAACTGTTGCCAATTTTACAAAGCTACCCAAGCTATCAAGCCATCAAGACATATCTCTCCCCCTTTGCCATCAGCAAAACAAATGAGAGAGACAAATTGAACTTTTAGGAAGAAATCAAATATGACTGAATCAAGGAAAGAAAAGCATAGGAAAGATCTGACTGACAACCTGATGTATCTTTCATTAATCAAGCATACATAGCTCAGAGTCTTTTGGTATAAGAGTTCATATAATGCATCCTTGATAAAAATCTGGTTTAAGAGTAATGAAAGATAGAGTTTAGCAACTGCACTCTTTGAAGAAGTTCGTATTAACCCTTAATAGCAATAAACCAAGCATACATTGATCATGTCAGATTAGTCTAACCTCATCTTACTTATCTAAAATTCAATGAATTTTTTAGGATTAACTAGAACATGTATTGAGGTTAAACAAATTTTGACATTTCTGATATTTTGCCTCAGGGTTACAACCATATTTTTTCTTTTTGTTCACCATCTTTTGAACAGTCCGGTATAATCCATACCTTTTTACATAAGAGTACACGTTGATTAGACGCTAGTACCCCTAGTTACTCAGTAAGATTTACCATTTCTATTTCATTTGTTAAGACTTTCAGGTATAGTTTACACCTTTTTGCGTAAGGGTACACGTTGATTAGATGCCAGTACCCCTAGTTACTCAGTGAGACTAACCCTTCAGTTTTAATTTTTGAACAGAGGTAACTAAAGCACTTCATGACACGGGTTCACCTTATTTCTTTGATAAAGGACCCAGTTTCTCTGTGTATTCTGCCATTGCTCTGCCAACAACTTTTTGACACATAGTTTTAATATAGTTGCCCTTTGATTTTACAGAAGGTTTTGTTTAAGAACAATACACACTTCTAAGCTTCTCAACCAAGAGTTCCTGAGTTTGTAGACTTTCAGATTCTGAGAGACTGAATCAGTCATGACATGCAAGAAATGGTTAAGAGCTATTAATTGTAGTGACCAATCTTTTTCATTGAGGTTAGTCTTTAGACTCTAAAATTCATTAAGGTTAAACCATCAGTTCATTATGGTACATTACTGATTCTTATAGGAGAAGATTTCTAATTTTAGTAGCTTAGAGTAATGAACTGATTATCAGATTGTCATTTATTCAGATTCAAAGGAATTTCAAGATGAGAATAGATGAGTATGCCAAGAGAGAAAAGAAAAACGATGTACTTCTGAGATTTCAAGTCAGAAACAAAGTGATGAGGAACCTTATTGAATCTGAAGGATAGAGTCCGGGGTGACAGAAAGAATGCAAGGATAGGAACTTATCCTTGATCAGACTCACAGTAAGAACATTTAATTCTGAACTCCCCCTATCAAAATGCATAAGAGAATAGACTTGAAATGTTGTTGAACACTTCTCCCCCTGACTATGTGCATTATTATTAGACACAACATTTTGACATATGAGCTAATAATGAAATGCAAGACTCAGACAAAATCTTGATTCAGGGTACTTGGCGGAGGACAAGCCTCTACACATAGTGTGGATTTCCAGAAAGAAGAGATTTGCCTTTTTTCCTATCACACCATTTGATATACCCCTAAGATCAAGATGGACAGAGTGTAGAGTATGCAATGACACTATTGACAGACTACTACCTTGTGACAGTCTGAGTTAAGTGTATATGAAGTAGGATAAGGAAGATATTTATTCTAAGCAAGCAAGAATGAACTTAAACAATCACTCATCAGCTAAAATTTACATAAACCTAGTTCCCTTCTCAAAATTTTAAACCTTTCATTCCCAAGGGGTTTAGTAAATATGTAAGAAATTTATTTTTCTGATTCAAAAAAAATAAGCTCAATTTCATTCTTACTTCATCTTTTCATAAATGGTGTTTTATTTCAATGTGCTTAGTCCTAGAATGATGAACATGATTTTTAGTCAAGGAAATAGCACTGGTGTTATCACACAAAATAGGAATACATCCCAATTTTATATGATAGTCAATGAGTTGGTGTTTAATCCAGAGGACTTGGGCTGCACAGTTCCCTGCTGCAACATATTCTGCTTCAGTAGTGGAAAGAGCAACAGTGTGTTGCTTCTTAGATGCCCAAGACACTAGACACCCACCTAGATATTGACAATACCCACTAGTGCTCTTTCTATCTATCCTACACCCTGCATAGTCAGCATCAGTGTAAGCTACAAGTTCAAACTCACACCTAGCAGGATACCATAGTCCTAAATCAAGGGTGCCTGACAGATACCTAAAAATCCTTTTTACAGCACTCATATGTGATTCCCTAAGACTAGCCTGAAATCTAGCACACAAACATACTGAGAAATGTATATCTAGGCGAGATGCAGTAAGATACAAAAGGGATCCGATCATACCTCTGTATAATTGGGTGTCAACCAATTTACCTTTTGGGTCAACATCAAGACTAGTTGATGTGCCCATAGGAGCAGTGATAGCTTTGAGGTTCTCAAACTTGTATTTCTTTAGCAGGTCCTTGATGTATTTGGACTGTGTGATGAAGCTTCCCTCTGAAGTTTGATTAACCTATAATCCAAGGAAAAACTCCAGTTCTCCCATTAAGCTCATTTCAAATTCATTTGTCATTAATTTAGAAAATTCCTCACATATGGCAGGTTTAGTTGACCCAAACACTATATCATCTACATAGATTTGAATAACAAGAATATCTTTGTTGTCTACCTTGGTGAATAGGGTCTGGTCAACCTCACCTCTTGAAAATCCCTTACCTGTGAGGAAGGAGCTCAGCTTGTCGTACCAGGCCCTGGGAGCCTGTTTCAGTCCATATAATGCCTTATCTAATTTATATACATAATCAGGAAGGTCAACGCATTCAAATCCAGGAGGTTGTTTAACATAAACCTCCTCTTTTATTAAGCCATTCAAGAAAGCAGATTTTACATCCATCTGCTAAAGCTTTATTCCGAAGCTACAAGCAAAGGCTAGAAGAATTTTGATTGCTTCTAGTCTGGCAACAGGGGCAAATGATTCTTCAAAATCTACCCTAAATTTATGATTATATCTCTGTGCCACTAGCCTAGCCTTATTTCTGACTATCTTTCCCTACTCATCAGTTTTATTTCTAAAAACCCATTTACTGCCTATTACCTAGCCATGAGAAGGTTTAGGAACTAGGTGCCATACCTTGTTCCTTTCAAATTGATTCAATTCATCATGCATGGCATTTATCCAATGCTCATCCATTAAGGCACTATCAATGTTTTTGGGTTCTAACTGTGAGACTAGAGCAAAGGAATTCAGTTCATTTTCTATCCTGAAATGTGATCTAGTCCTAGGGGGTTCATTCAGGTTACCAATTACATTCTCTAATGGATGATCTCTTAGAATTCTGATATTGGTAAGCTGATTACCTGTATCTGCATTTACCTCCCCCTGAGCTCTAGATCCACCAGTCTCACCATCATCTACAGGTTCTGCATTCTGCTCTTCTTTATTCTCAAGAATTTCACCATCAACTTTGTCCCTGCATAAACTAGTTTCGGATTTATTAGAAGATTCATCAAAGACAATGTGTTGTGATTCTTCAACAGTTTGAGAATTAAGGTTGTAGATCTTGTATGCTCTGGATTTTTCAGAGTAACGTAGAAAATTTTCAGGTTCACTTTTAGGTTGAAATTTATCAAGCTCTCTTTTAGAATTCACATGAATAAAGCATTTAAAACCAAAAACCTTGAAATGTGCTAGTGAAGGTTTCTTACCTTTAAGTATCTCAAAGGGAGTCTTTTGAGTAGACAGTCTTACCAGGGCTCTATTAATGATATAACATGAAGTATTCACTGCCTCAGCCCAAAACCTTCTAGGTAGGTGAAGAGGCGAGATCTCGCGCTGTTCCTGAGCGGGCTGATAGTCACCAGATTGTGAACTGCAAGACAGGGAAACGGATCAGAGGGCCCAGGGAGAGTCCCTGGGGCAAACCCTTCGATGCTTAAGTCAGTAGAGCTATGGCGGGAGCAATAATGGGGAGGGGCTAGTTTATGCGCGAGATCCTTCTCCACCTAAGGGGTGAAGCAGTTCGTGCTCAGGAGTTTAGAGCATATGATTGCATTTTTTTGGCTTACCTTTCACCGGATGGTACCCCTGGTTTAAATAGTGCGCCGTCCCTAAGAGTCCTGCAAGTCGAGGGGTTTCAAGTAGAGGTTACGTCCTCATCGTGGGCTTTTATTTCCTTATCGTGGGAGCGTTATCCTCGCGGGGAAGAAGGAGTCCCCTGTCTCCCCGGATTCTCACCTGTTGCGGACTCTTAACGGCTGCAAAGATAAGTATTCGTCGGTCGTTCCGACCTTTGGAGAGGCCAGCCCTATCCGGGCGGTAGGCTTAGCTCGGTAAAAGATGGGTCGGATAGGCCGGCTTATGCCTTCTTCTCCTAGGCGGAGGGATGGCTCGGGCGCGGACCTTCCAGTGACCTGACCGATGCTCGGGCCCTCTGAGCCTTGAGGCCGCCTAGGAGGGTTGTTTCCTCGAGTGCTGTAAATTAGGATTTCTCCCCTAAGTAGGCCTTGTGGGCTGTCACTTGGGTGAGCTGAGCCTCGTTGGGCCCTGCCGGGCCTTGTTGGACTGCTCCATTGGGCTGCAGAAATCCCCCTCTCAACTTGTCCCCCTCCTACTCCCGAGCCAAATGAGGATCGATTGAGTAGTGTTTGAGGGCGTTGGACCGGCGTGGCTCAGGTGGATGGAGATCTGACGGTGTTAAGTAGCCACGTGCCGTGGTCACCTGGGCCCGTAGTAATAATGATCCTGACGGATTTGAAATGAAGGGGCCCCCCTTTTTCTCGGAGGTCGGAACGGCGCGCCGCCTTCCGTGATGGTTTGTAGGCGATGGGCGCTGGTTGTCATTCTGGACTCTCTAGGGTTTTGGCTTTCCTTCGCTTCTTTGCTTTTTGGGGCTTCTTGATGCATCGTGAGATCACAGCGGAGGAGCGAAGCCTTGCGGCGGCGTTCGAGGAGTTGGAGAGGATAACCGCAGAGGCGGTCCGGTAGCTGCCTTCTCCCCCGGAGTCTTCGAAGTCTTGTGAGGGCTCTTCTTCCGATTCCTCCTCGAAACTTATGGCGGACCAGCGCTCGGGAGATGAGTTGGAGGTGAGGGCGCCGGTCCCGAACTACAGCGAGCTGGGGTAAGCCGAGGTGAAGAAGCTGGAGCACCGGTTTCGGTTGCCTTATAAGTACAGTTTCGCCGCTGCTGCTCCATTCGAGATGAGTCTGGACGACCGCACGGGCCATATTTGCTCCTTTCTCCTGGCTTGGAAGAGCAGGTTTCACCTCCCCTTCGAGCCTTTCGTCCTTAAGCTCCTTAATTTTTTCAAGTTGGCGCCTATTCAGTTGGTGGCCAACTCGTATCTCCTTCTTTCTGCTTTTCGAATCCTCTGCCGTCAGTGCGGGGTTCGCCCTTCCTTGAATCTTTTTCATTATTTCTTTGAGTTGAAGGCGCACCCGTCGGCGGGGAAAGGCTTCTACTACATCCAAGCGAGGAGGAACAGGAGCTGCATTTCGCTAGCGGCGAAGGATTCCTCGCATAAAGGGTGGAAGATCCAATTTTTTTGGGTGAAGATGGAATCGGTGGAGGACAGTTGGAGGTGTGAGGTGATGCCCAACTTCCACCCGAACATCCCTCCCCGCCAGGAGGAGTTTCCTTTAGCGGTGGAGGAGTATGCCGCTCGCCTGCTGAAGAATCGCCTGTCTACCGAGGAGCTGGTGACGCCGGAGAATGTCGAGCGATGTCTCCTCACGCGGCTGAAACCGTCAGGTATCACCACTCGAATTTCTCTCTGGGGGTGAGGGTCATCTTTCTTTTCCTGACCACGCCTTCTTCTCTACTGTAGACACTAGGCGGGAGCCTCTGGAGGAGGCTGATGAGGTCATCGATCTCGGAGATGACCCGGCAGCTGATGAGCCTGATGCTCTTGTGGGTTGCTCCCAAGCCCGGGACAAGGGCAAGGGGGCGGCTTCCGAGGGAACTTCCCGGCCGGGCGGTGCAAAGCGCAAGGATCCCCTGGAGGGAAGGTTGCGGGAAGCCGCGAAGGCCAAGAAGCAGGCCAAGAAGGCCGGTCTTCTCACCACTACCGGGGGTGACTCTAGCTAGGCGGCGCTCCCCTCTCAGGGGCAAGATGGAGCCGACCCTATCGGGCTGGCTCCCCCATCCACCGGGCGAGAGGGGGCCGAGGAGACCAGGGGCCCCTCAGAGGGTGGTGATGGCGGGTCGGCTCTCCCCTCGGTGGGGACAGAGGGGGCCGGAATCGAAGCAGCCGATATCGAGGCCGGGGGACCGGACGAGGTCGGCGATGTCTCGGGCGGCGAAGCACGGGCCGAGACAGTCGAGGTTGGGGGTTCGCCTATGGAGGCATCGCAACCCCAAGCGCCGGTGGTGTCTGGAGCGACCGGGCTGGCTGCGCCGATCGAGGTTGGGGGTTCGCCTACGGAGGCGTCGCAACCCCAAGCGCCGGTCGTGGTGCGCAGGGTGGTGGACCCCGCAACCCGAGCTGAGCCTTCTTGCCCGGCGCCCAGCGCGGAGCGGATTCCTATGTCGAAGGCCTTGGAGAGGCTCAGAATCTCGAGTAATCTGTATCGGCTTTGCTGCGAGGTGTCCACGAGGATGAAAAGAGGAGATAGGCGCCTTTCTCCTTCCGGGGTCCTCGACGTCATCATGGAGGGCGGCTTGATCATGGCCCAGATGGGGGCCACCATGGCGGAGACCTACGCCCGGACGGAGTCAGAGCGGTCGAATCTTGCCTGGACTCTCGGAGGGTGCGAGAGGAAGCTAGCCCGACTCACTAAGGTGCACGAGGGGCTTCAACGGGAGTTCTCCGCGATCAGGGACTTGGTGCGGTCGAGCCGGCTGGAAGCCGGAGCGCTGACCGAGTAGCGGCCAAGGCTCGGGAGTCGCTCGAGAGAAAGGACAAACTCCTTGAGGAGGAGCGGCTTCGCCATCTTGAGTTGGATGGCCATTAGGAGGCGGAGCATGCCGAGCTGCTGGATCGGGCGGAAGCAGCCGAGCGCCTCCGTTCGGAGGCCCAGGCGGACCGAGCTGAGGCGGAGAAGCGATCGATCGGAGCCAAGGAGCGGGCCGCAGAGCCCAAACGGAAGTCGATCGAGCTCGAGGAGCGGGCGATCGAGGCCGAGCGGAAGTCGATCAAGCTTGAGGAGCGGGCGACCGAGGCTGAGCGAAAATCGACTGAGGCAGAGAGGCGAATGGCGGAGGCAGAGGAGCGAGCGTCCGAGGCAGAGCGAAAGTCGGCCGAACTTGCTGAAAGGATGGGGCTGTTGTGTCCCTATGATTTTGATGATGTCTCACACTATAAGTCATTTCTTTATCTCAAGATAATCTCATGTTTCATCATGTAAGTGAATGGATTAAACAGTAAGGGAATGTCCTGTTCAATTGAACAATTTGACCAAATAAATTTCAGTGTTGCCTGAGTTTTAAATGTCTTGATGGTTTCAACACTATGAACTTTTGTGAACAAAAATGTTTCTCTGTGTTAATGTAAATGCTCGAGCCACTTCAGAAAATTTTGGGAGTTGTTTTCGTGTCACTTGAGCCACACTTCGTGTTGTTTCCCCTCTCTAACACGAAATGATTTCGTGTCGTCTGAGCGTACAACACTCCGTGTTGATTTCCATGCTTGACAGGAAAACTCGTATGAGGTAATACTTCATGTTGTTTTATCCTTGTGTTCTCTATCTTCGTGTCATTTCTCTTTGTCCTTTAGTTGCTCATCTCGTGCCATCTCTTAATGTCTGCTTGTTTTATTTCATGTCACTTACTGATTGTTCCTCGAGTCATCTTTTTGCTAGTGTCACTGCTTCATCACGTGTCGTGATAGCCATGTCACTCTTTTGTCTTCGTGCTGTTTTTCTTTTTTAGACCTCGTGTCTTTCTTGTCTTGTAAACACACTTCGTGTCAATTTCTGTTTTCATCTTCGTGTTGTCTTCAACTCGTGACGGTTTCAGTTATCTGTCTTCATGTCGTGGTCAGCCCATGTCGCCTCGTCTTCGAGTCGTACATTCGAGCTACTTTTTGCTCGAGTTGTTTTTCTTATGTTTTCAAGTGTTGTTTCACTTCGTGTCGTCTTTTGTTGCCGTTTGTTAGTTCGTGTTGTTTTTCTGACCCAGTGTATTTGCTTGCTTTGTGACCACACCTCGTGTTGGTTTCCGTATTTCGTCTTCGAGTTGGTTTCAGTCCGTGTTGTCCTCGTCTTCATATCGTTAGTTATTTCTTCGCGTACTGATCACTGCAGCACCTCGTGCTGTTATTTGTACCACCTCGTGTCACCCTTATGTCTTCGTGTTGCCTTTCCTAGACCTCGTGTCCTTCTTGTTTTATAACCTCACTTCGTGTCGTTCTCTTCGTTGTGTCTGTTCTGTTATAGTGCATCTCGTGTCGTTCTTCTTTTATCTCGTGTAGTAGTCACGTCGTGCTGTAATCATATACCTCATGCAACTTTAGTTCTAGTGGCCATACAGCGTGTTAATGGTTTTTATCCTCGTACAGGTACGAGGAAGAATATTCCCAAATAAATGGGGTGCACGTGATCCAAGACAAGAGGAACCAATCCAATGAGGTCACGTGGCAAGAAGGTTCTGGATCGAGCGTGGGAGGCACACGCGGTTTGTGCCCTATCCACCTGCTGCCGCTATAAATAGAAACCTTCGTCCACCGATGAAGGTGATCAGAGCCAAGAAAGAAAAGGCAGTATTGCAGAGAGCTCGATCCACCAGTAAAGAGAAAGAAAAAGAGAGATAGCAGTGGAGAGAAAGAAAAAGAGAGATAGCAGTGAAGAGAGAAAGAGAGTTTGCAGTATCGGGTTTCTAAAATTGCTTCCCAGGAAGCTACATTTGTATTAACTCTCAGTATCGAATGTTTTCTAGATCAGTCTTTAGTTTCTTTTCTGATTTTCTTTATGTGTTCTTCGTCTATTTCTGATCTGTTCCCCTCCGGTGTGTGGAGGAAGGGAGTCTAACTCCGGTTTCCCTCTGGGTTGCAGAGGAAGAGAGATCGCTGATCTCTGGTGTTGCTAGTGACGGGTTGTCATTAGCAAGTTCCCTCCGGTGTGTGGAGGAAGGGAGAGGTTTCTCCGGTCGTGTTCTAGCTGGGAGCTAGAACCGGTTTCAAGTTCCGTGGGTAGCAGAACTTGGTTGAGGGATTTGTCTCCCTTGGGTTTTTCAAGCTGTTTGGCAGCAAGTTGTTCGCAGACTGAGTCTGCTGTGCTCTAGCAGTGGCTAGTGGAATCCTCACTCTAGTTGGAGTGAGGGGTGGATGTAGATTGCGGACTGCAGTCGAACCACCTAAAAATCAGTTGTCTTCTCTGTGGTTTACGATCTTTATCAGCGCTCTCTATCTGCTTGTCTCTCCGACTAGTTGTGTGTTCAGCTCTTAATCATCATTTTCTTATTCGATCTTGATTGGTACCTGCATTTGCATTTCTTTGTGTGCTAGTTTAGAAGGAGCATAAGCGGTAGATTTATTTTCTCGCCTAAGCTTTGCAAATTGGGAGTGATCTATTCATCCCCCCCCTTCTATATCACTCTCGCTGCGCTAACATTTGGTATCAGAGCAGGTTTACGCCATGTGGGCGAACAATCAAGCAAATGGCAATGGTCCTAGAACCTTCATGGCCGAAGGTCAATCCATTAGTCGCCCTCCATTTTTTGATGGTAATAACTATCTGTTTTGGAAGAACAGGATGGAAGTGTTCATCAGGGCTCAGAGTCACAAACTGTGGAGAGTAATCACGATGGGGCCATATGAGCTGCCACCAAACGAGGAAGCTTGGACAGATGATCATGTGAAGCTCTCGTCACTCAACTGGACGGCGCTGAACATAATCCAGTGTGCTATTCATCCAGAGGAATATGCTCGTATATCTGCATACAGAACTGCCAAGCGAATGTGGGATGAGCTGCAATTGATCTATGAAGGTACAGCTCAAGTGAAAGCTTCGAAGGTAAATCTCTACACCTCCAAGTATGAAATGTTTAAGATGAATGCAGATGAGAATATAACCGAAATGTATGCCAGGTTATCCTTGATCACTAACACTCTTAAAGGGCTAGGGAAGGATCTTGCTGAGGCAGATATAGTCAGGAAAATCCTTAGATCTTTATCCCCGGCATGGCACACTAAGGCCATTGTGATTGAGGAGTCAAAAGATTTGACTGTCTTAACTGTGAATGAACTCATAGGATCCCTGATGACCTATGAGATGAACTTCCAAGGAGGTGGAGAAGGTAGTGAGAGGAAGGGTAAAAATGTAGCTCTAAGAGCTTCCTGCAACAAGGGTAGTAAAAGTGGGAGCAGCAGCAGTAGCCCCGAGTCTGAGTCCGAGCTTGAAGGTCTTTCAGATCTCGACCAGGGGGAGCAGGCTATGCTCACTCGTCAGTTCAGAAAGTTTCTGAGGACAAAGGGGAAGACCTTCAGGAAGAAGAACCCACACTCTTTTAACAAGAATACTGAGTTTACCAATTACAGGGATAGAAATCCTAAGAAACTGACTTGTTTTAACTGTAACAAACAGGGACACATGAAAGGCGAATGCCCAGAACTCCAGAAGAAAGGTCCCTATCTTCAGAAGAAGTTCACAAAGGTGCAGAAGAAGAAAAAGCCACAGGCGATGGTCTGCACATGGAGCGAGGAAGAAGAAAATCCCGAAGACACTTCCTCGGAGGAATATGAAGAAGGAATTTGTCTTATGGCAAACAGTGAAGAGGAGGTAATAAACGTTTTTGAAAATTTCTCAATTGATGACTGGGAGGATGCTTATGGTGACTTGCTAGATAAATTTAATTCACTTAGCAAAGAGCACAGAGTTCTGAAAAAAGAATTTAACACAAATGTTGAAGAACAAACTCTGGTCTATGAGGAAAATGCAAAGCTAAAAGAACAACTAGAAGAAATGACCTCACAAAGGAAAGAGAATGATAAGCTTAGGGGAGAAATCCAAGAAAGTAAAAAATAGCTCAATGAATTCAAAACTAAAATTGAAGAAAGCATGAGTGAAATCAGAATGAATTCAGAGAAATATGAAGCTGTGAAGAAAGTAAATGCTGAACTTCTAAAGAATTCTGAGTTTCCTCAAAAGGAGCTGGAAGACAAACAGAAAGTCTTAGAGAAGTTTGTCCAAGGAAAGACTAGCCTAGATGCTATACTAGGAACTAGGGTCAATTTCAATAAGGAAGGTCTAGGCTATGACCCAACCAACAAGAGACCCTTGCAATTCAAGACCATCACCTTCTGTCCAGAGAAGGGAAAAGAAAAGTTGGACACACCATCCAGCTCAAACAGCTCTAAGAAAACTCAAAGTCCTAAAGAGAACACAACAACCAGTACTGGACAACCATTCAAGATTGGAATGAACTTTATGAAGAATAACATTGAGTCCATTCACCAGAACACAAATGGTAGCTGGACCAAGAAAACAAATCAGAATAAGAGCTAGAATTATAACAATCAGATGGGTCCAAACAAGACCTACTGGAGGAACAACTTTCATGGTCAAAGATATACCAATCAACAAGCCTACAGGAAATTTCCTAGGAATAGGAAGACCAATGAAAGGAATAGAACTCATTTCCCCAGTTCAGCTGGATTGAACTTTAACAAACCAGAAAGGAGGGTGCCAGAGAAAACCATGCTGAAACAAATCTGGGTACCCAAACACTTGATCAGAGATTTAAACAATGTACTTGGACCCAACTCATCTTGGGTTCCAAATCACTCTGCTTGATATACTTGTGTAGGTCGGCCTGGCAGCTGAAGACAACAAGTGGTACCTCGACAGTGGCTGCTCCAGGCATATGACAGGAGACCGATCCAAGTTCAGCAAGATAGAGATGAAGGCAGGAGGTCTGGTCAAGTTTGGAAGAAAGAACAAAGGTAAAATAATTGGAGTTGGCACAGTAGGTAAGTCTTCCACAAACTCCATTGAAAAAGTCTTACTTGTGGAAGGGCTACAACATAATCTGATCAGCATCTGTCAGTTATGTGACAAGGGTCACAAGGTTGTTTTTGATGATACTTCATGCAAAATCTTTGAAATAAATTCTGATGAGGTTAAATTTGTAGTCAACCGGACTAATAATGTCTACATTGTAGACTTAAATGAGAAATTTGAATCTACTATTTGTTTATCTGCTAACTCTGAAATTGATGCTTTTGAATGGCATAGACGTCTAGGCCATGCTAGCTTTTCTACTTTAAATAAACTGGTCAAACTTGATTTAGTTAAAGGCATGCCTAGAATTAAATTCAATTCCATTTCAAAATCATGTGATGCCTGTGCTCTAGGCAAACAGACCAGAAACTCTTTGAAATTAAGATCTGAGCCATTGTCTTCTAGACCAATGGAACTTCTTCATATGGATCTCTTCGGTCCAACTAGAACTCAGAGTCTTAATGGTAACAGGTTTGGCTATGTCATCATAGATGACTTCTCCAGATATTCATGGATATTTTTCTTAGCAAATAAGAGTGATGCATTTCAAAAGTTTAATCTATTTTTCAATAAGGTCAAACAAGAAGGAAAGTTCAAGGTTAGTTCTATTCAATCTGATCATGGAGGTGAGTTTGAAAATTCCATGTTTACTGAACTTTGTGACAAAGAAGGACTAACTCACAGGTTTTCCTCTCCCAGAACACCTGAATAGAATGGGATCGTGGAGAGAAGAAATAGAACAATGGTGGAGATGGCCCGAACCATGTTGATTGAAAGTAAGTTACCTAGAAGGTTTTGGGCAGAAGCGGCCAATACAGCAACCTACATAATCAACAGGGTCATGGTAAGACCCATACACAAGAAAACACCCTATGAGCTTCTAAAAGGTAAGAAACCAAACTTGTTTCATTTCAGAATTTTTGGAGCAAAATGTTTTATTCATAACAATGATAAGAAAGATTTAGACAAGTTTGAAGCCAAGAGTTCACCTGGAATATTCTTGGGTTACTCAGAAGTGTCAAGGGCATATAGGGTATTTAATGTATCAGATCAGAAAGTGGAAGAATCTCCACACATTCTTTTTAGTGAAAAGAAAGATGTTTCTAATGTTGAAAATCTTGACAGGGACTCCAATCATGGTGGAGATTTTCTGGAAAACCAACAAGAAGAAGAGAAGACTCAGCAGAATGGAGAAACAAATTCCCAAAATCAGGAAGGTCAAAGAGAAACAGGTGAGTCTTCAACAAACATTAGATTCCTTAAAGACCATCCGTTAGATAATGTCATAGGCAATCCTGAAGAACCTCTAAGGACTAGATCTCATTTTAGAAATGTGAATAATGACGACCTAATTGCTTTAGTCTCACAAATTGAACCCAAAACAGTAGAAGAGGCCTTAGCTGATCAAGGTTGGGTAAATGCTATGAGTGAGGAATTAGGTCAGTTTGAAAGGAATAATGTCTGGGAGCTTGTCCCAAGACCAGATGGTATTAATGTCATAGGAACCAAGTGGGTGTTCAAAAATAAGATGAATGAAGATGGAATCATCTCGAGGAACAAGGCCAGACTAGTAGCCAAAGGCTACTGTCAGGAATTCGGTGTAGACTTTGATGAATCTTATGCACCAGTTGCTAGGATGGAAGCCATAAGATTGTTGCTTGTCTTTGCATGCTCAAAGAACATTAAACTCCAACAAATGGATGTTAAAAGTACTTTTTTAAATGGAGTTATTAAAGAAGAAGTCTTTGTTGAACAACCTCCTGGATTTCAATTTTCTCCTCAACCTAACCAAGTTTTCAGGTTAAACAAAGCCTTGTATGGTCTAAAGCAGGCTCCAAGAGCTTGGTATGAAAGATTATCTGAATTTCTGATCAGCAAGGGCTACAAAAGAGGTAAAGTTGATCAAACTTTATTCACTAAGGGCATAAGTAGAGATCTCATCATAGTTCAGGTATATGTAGATGACATTGTATTTAGATCAACTAGGCATGAACTATGTGATGAATTTTCTACCATGATGTCTGCTGAATTTGAGATGAGCTTGGTTGGTGAACTAAAATATTTTCTTGGATTGGAGGTACAGCAGCTAGAAGATGGGTGCTTCATCAACCAAACCAAATACAAATTGTTCAAAAGGTTTGGCATGGAAAACTTAAAGCACATTACTACACCCATGGGCACCAATACATCATTGGATGCAGATGAGACAGGTAAAGAAGTAAATGCCAAACTTTATAGAGGTATGATTGGATCACTTCTTTACTTAACAGCCTCCAGACCTGATATACAATTCAGTGTAGGAATGTGTGCAAGATATCAGTCTAGACCCACTGAACTACACTTAGCTGCAGTTAAAAGAATCTTCAGATATTTGTCAGCTAGTCACTCTCTTGGTTTATGGTTTCCTGCTTCTCGCACGTTGAATCTAGTAGCATACACAGATGTTGACTATGCAGGCTGTAAACTAGACAGGAAAAGCACAAGTGGCCATTGTGAATTCTTGGGTGGATGTTTAGTATCTTGGGGCTCCAAGAAACAACATTCTGTGGCCCTCTCCACTGCAGAAGCTGAATATGTAGCTGCAGGGAGTTGTGGAACACAAGTAATATGGATTAAACACCAACTTCAGGACTACCAAGTAGACCTGGGGTGCACACCTATTTACTGTGATAATACAAGTGCCATCAATCTTGCTAAAAATCCTGTTTTGCATTCTCGAACAAAACATATAGAGATAAGACATCATTTTATAAGAGATGAGGTGTCTAAGAATAACTTTGAACTGATTCATGTAGGAACAGATAATCAGATTGCTGATATTTTCACAAAACCTCTGGACAATGAAAAGTTCACTACATTAAGAAGAGAGTTAGGCTTATACAAAGTGTCTTAACTATGAAGCCCGTTCCTGTTGTGAGGGGGAGGTTTGTCTATCTGTTGGTTAGCCTTCTTGCTTGCTGGTTTAAGGGGGAGTTCGGAATGCTCACTGGTTAGCTTTCAGGAATGCTCTAAATTGAGGGAAGCCTTAGGGGGAGCTGAGTTGTAATGTGAGAAGAGAAGTTCTTTGACAAATTCAAAAGGAGTGTCCAGATGTGTAACTCTGTTGGTTTTTCATGACTAATCTAGTGTAGTTCTCTCAGACAGTAGAGTGTCACTTATCTCTTAAGTCAATAAGTCAGTGTCTCTAAAATCCAATTAGAATCTTTCCTTTGGCACTCACTCAGAGATCTGGACTAATTGCATAAAGTATATCTTCCTACATTGTCACTGATTATGGTTCAAGCCAAAAACTTGTATGTCTTGATATCTGACCCAATCAATTTGAAATCTAGACTTCAAGACTCAATTCAAGAAAAGTACTTTTTTGTATTGTCTTCAATCATTCTATCTCTTTAACTCAAGGGCTTAACTGAACAAACATGTTCTATTTTGATCACTGAGAAACTGGGAGCTTCATCAATGAAATGAATATTTCTCCCAAGTCATGAGGTGTCAAATGCTTAAAATCAATGAAAAGTCATGACAGAGCAATGGTGGCTTGCTGGTGAGTAACTGGGGACTCTGGCCTCTGATCAAGGTGTTTCCTCATGTCAAAAGCCACAGTTACTAACTCTGTTCCTTCAGAATAAAAAAAAAGGGGGGGGGGGCAGGTTGTAATGAGGTACCCACTCTGAGTAACTGGGGATTCAGGCCTCTAATAAAGGTGTCTCCCTAATGTCAAAGGATGTGACCTACCAACTTACTCATTGATCTTCTTGAAAATCTTCTACAACAAAAATCCCTTGTTGTTATTGCACCTAATGGATTGCTTGTCCTCAATACCTTGAGAACACCTCTCTGAATTTTACTCTTGCTGTCTTGTGGAATAGTTGAATGATCAGCTATATTTGGCCATACTTGTCAACTCCTGCTCTAAATCATCCACTATGTATGCTGATATACTCTTCATAATTCTATTTCTCCATTGTGTACTGAAGCTTAAAGAATCTTCTCTTGATGTTAGAACCTCACTTATTTTCTTAAGACCTATTCGTGACTTTCTGCACTAAGATCGTTACTACACTTCTTCTTCATGTCACCAGCATTGTTATGTCTTCTGCATTTCTTTTTGCTGATGTCAAAGGGGGAGAGAGGTTCTGCTATATCAATGATTTAATCAGTTGGTTGTGACTAGTCGCCTTGGGGAAGTTCCTGATTATGAGTTGTGGGGGAAATGAGAGTGAGTTAATGAGAGTGAGTTGTAGGGTTTGTCTAATTCATTTGCATAAGCATGCCTTGAATTTAATCTGTTGTTGCAGCTGGTATTGATTTCATGTTAAATCTTGATAAACCTTGATATTGCCTGATTCATAGTGTTGCCATCATCAAAAAGGGGGAGATTGTTGTGTCCCTATGATTTTGATGATGTCTCACACTATAAGTCATTTCTTTATCTCAAGATAATCTCATGTTTCATCATGTAAGTGAATGGATTAAACAGTAAGGGAATGTCCTGTTCAATTGAACAATTTGACCAAATGAATTTCAGTGTTGCCTGAGTTTTAAATGTCTTGATGGTTTCAACACTATGAACTTTTGTGAACAAAAATGTTTCTCTGTGTTAATGTAAATCCTCGAGCCACTTCAGAAAATTTTGGGAGTTGTTTTCGTGTCACTTGAGCCACACTTCGTGTTGTTTCCCCTCTCTAACACGAAATGATTTCATGTCGTCTGAGTGTACAACACTCCGTGTTGATTTCCATGCTTGATAGGAAAACTCGTATGAGGTAATACTCCGTGTTGTTTTATCCTTGTGTTCTCTGTCTTCGTGTCGTTTCTCTTTGTCCTTTAGTTGCTCATCTCGTGCCATCTCTTAATGTCTGCTTGTTTTATTTCGTGTCACTTACTGATTGTTCCTCGAGTCATCTTTTTGCTAGTGTCACTGCTTCATCGCGTGTCGTGATAGCCGTGTCACTCTTTTATCTTCGTGTTGTTTTTCTTTTTTAGACCTCGTGTCTTTCTTGTCTTGTAAACACACTTCGTGTCAATTTCTGTTTTCATCTTCGTGTTGTCTTCAACTCGTGACGGTTTCAGTTATCTGTCTTCGTGTCGTGGTCAGCCCGTGTCGCCTCGTCTTCGAGTCGTACATTCGAGCTACTTTTTACTCGAGTTGTTTTTCTTATGTTTTCAAGTGTTGTTTCACTTCGTGTCATCTTTTGTTGCCGTTTGTTAGTTCGTGTTGTTTTTCTGACCCAATGTATTTGCTTGCTTTGTGACCAGACCTCGTGTTGGTTTCCGTATTTCATCTTCGAGTTGGTTTCAGTCCGTGTTGTCCTCGTCTTCATATCGTTAGTTGTTTCTTCACGTACTGATCACTGCAGCACCTCGTGCTGTTATTTGTACCACCTCGTGTCACCCTTATGTCTTCGTGTTGCCTTTCCTAGACCTCGTGTCCTTCTTGTTTTATAACCTCACTTCATGTCGTTCTCTTCGTTGTGTCTGTTCTGTTACAGTGCATCTCGTGTCGTTCTTCTTTTATCTCGTGTAGTAGTCACGTCGTGCTGTAATCATATACCTCATGCAACTTTAGTTCTAGTGGCCATACAACGTGTTAATGGTTTTTATCCTCTTACAGGTACGAGGAAGAATATTCCCAAATAAATGGGGTGCACGTGATCCAAGACAAGAGGAACCAATCCAATGATCGAGCGTGGGAGGCACACGCGGTTTGTGCCCTATCCACCTGCTGCCGCTATAAATAGAAACCTTCGTCCACCGATGAAGGTGATCAGAGCCAAGAAAGAAAAGGCAGTATTGCAGAGAGCTCGATCCACAAGTAAAGAGAAAGAAAAAGAGAGATAGCAGTGGAGAGAAAGAAAAAGAGAGATAGCAGTGAAGAGAGAAAGAGAGTTTGCAGTATCGGGTTTCTGAAATTGCTTCCCAGGAAGCTACATTTGTATTAACTCTCAGTATCGAATGTTTTCTCGATCAGTCTTTAGTTTCTTTTCTGATTTTCTTTATGTGTTCTTCGTCTATTTCTGATCTGTTCCCCTCCAGTGTGTGGAGGAAGGGAGTCTAACTCCGGTTTCCCTCTGGGTTGCAGAAGAAGAGAGATCGCTGATCTCTGGTGTTGCTAGTGACGGGTTGTCATTAGCAGGTTCCCTCCGGTGTGTGGAGGAAGGGAGAGGTTTCTCCGGTCGTGTTCTAGCTGGGAGCTAGAACCGGTTTCAAGTTCCGTGGGTAGCAGAACTTGGTTGAGGGATTTGTCTCCCTTGGGTTTTTCAAGCTGTTTGGCAGCAAGTTGTTCACAGACTGAGTCTGCTGTGCTCTAGCAGTGGCTAGTTGAATCCTCACTCTAGTTGGAGTGAGGGGTGGATGTAGATTGCGGACTGCAGTCAAACCACCTAAAAACCGGTTGTCTTCTCTGTGGTTTGCGATCTTTATCAGCGCTCTCTATCTGCTTGTCTCTCCGACTAGTTGTGTGTTCAGCTCTTAATCATCATTTTCTTATTCGATCTTGATTGGTACCTGCATTTGCATTTCTTTGTGTGCTAGTTTAGAAGGAGCATAAGCGGTAGATTTATTTTCTCGCCTAAGCTTTGCAAATTGGGAGTGATCTATTCATCCCCCCCTTCTATATCACTCTCGCTGCGCTAACAGGGGCAGGTCGGGGTGGAGGCGATCGAGCAGTACAGGGGCTCAGAGGCCTACCGAGCTGACCTTCAGGAAGCCACCCTTCCCTACTATGAGATAGCACTTCGTCGAGGCGCCCGCAAGGGGTTCAAGCAGGGTTATCGTCGGGCAGTGAACTACGCCGATGAGCAAGACTCTGGGGTTGATTTCCCCTCGGGCCAGCAATATGACTCGGATGAGTCAGCTTCCAGCTCCTCTGCGTCGGGCGGAGAAGATCCAGAGGGTTCTCCTCCGGCGGGGTCACCAACTCCGGATGCCTCGGGAGGGCTCGCGACCGGGGCAGTTCTCGCACAGGCGAGGTCAGTGCCTGGGTCGGCCGTCACCGAGGGTGCCGGGGGCGACTCACTCACTCCCGCCGTTCCCGAGCTTCAAAGTGGGCCCGAGGCCTGATGTACTTTGCCTTGTTTTGCTTTTTTCTCTGTTTGTCTCTTGTCCTTTTCTGAAAAAAAGGAAAGCTTTTCTTTTTATAAGGCAATAAATGACTTACTGGCCTCTTGCGTTCCTTGCCGTGATTTGGTTAGCGTATCTGAAGTAGTTGGAAAGTGCCGATACGTCCTGCGTGGTTTTCGCATGCTGATTGGGCAGGCTCCTGACGGGGTGTCTTTCCGTTTTCTGATGCTTTGAATGCCAGGCTGCTTTGTGTATCCCGGTAAGGTGAAAAATGAGGAGTCGGAGGTGACCGTTCGGGGGAGAATTCCTTTGGCGTGTTTTCGAGGGGGGAGTCATTTAAGGCAAGTAGCCTCCCTTGGCCTAAAAGAAGGATCGAAGGGCGCCCCTTCCTCTTCACCGCTTGGGACTTTCTCTAACAGTCTTTCCTCATCCCTTCCTCGCGTTGCGCTTTGCCATCGCATTCGGGGCATGGAGGATCCTTCGGAAGATGACGCTGCCGATGATGGGGAGCGGGGAGTTCTTGCTGCTTCAGACGGTCGAGCAGGTCCGACGGTCGCCGCGCGGGTTCGAGACGGGTCCGACGGTCGCCGCGTGGATCTGGGGAGGACTTCGACGTGCGGGGGCACGCCGTTCCTCCTCCCTCAGTTCTGGCGAGCCTTCCGGGTGGGCGCCGAGATGGAGGACGGATGGGGGCATCCGTGATGCCTTCCCCTGCCTCCCCATCCAGCTCTGCTAGATTTATTTGCAGCCTCTTTTTCCCTCTTCTACTCTTCATTGCTTTCACTCTTCGGAGGCTGCTTGCTCTCTGTTCCCTTCCGAGGGGTTGATAGGTTGGAAGAGAGGAGGCCTTCACAGGCGTTCTTTCTCCCTGGCTTCTACCAACTTGGAAGGTAGCCTTCCTCATCGTGGAAGGTAGTCTTCGTCAACGCAATCCCTCTGTCACCTTTGTCATGGGCCACCCGGGCTAACTTGATCGAGCTCCTCTTATCCGATCCAGTTTCTACGGGAGGCAGAGTCAGTGGCTGGACGCGAGGGGATCAAGACCGAGTCGGCCGAGCGATGGCCCCTTGCAGTGGTGCTAGATGGATTTTTTTCTTTTTGTCGTGCAGTGTAATGGCTTTTGCCTTTCTGATGTACCAACAATTATTTGAATGAATAGAAGAGAATTTTATTTTCCTCAAATTTTTTTACACAACTTTAAAAGTAAAATTTGCGTAGTGCGGCTGCGTTCCACGTCCGAGGGATGGGTTCCCCTTCCGCTGTAGCTAGCCTGTACGCACCTTTCCCGAGCGTCTCGACCACTCGGTAGGGGCCTTCCCAGTTAGGGGATAGCTTGCCCACTGCCTCTAATGGTCGAGAGGCTTCGGCTTTTCTGAGGATGAAGTCTCCCGGTTGGAAGTGTCTATTTCGGACTTTGGCATTGTAGTATCGAGTGAGGCGGCGCTGGTACTCCGTGGCTCGGATGCTGGCGATCTCTCGGAGTTCATCTGCTAGGTGGAGGTTCTCAAGTAGCTTTTTCTCGTTTGCCTCGGGCGAGTAGCGGATGACTCGGAGAGATGGGTTGGCAACCTCTAACGGAATGACGGCCTCAGTGCCATACACCAGCTGGAAAGGACTTTCACCGGTTGCCATTCTGGGAGTCGTTTGGTGTGACCAAAGTACGCTAGGCAGTTCCTCGAGCCAGCTACCCTTGGCCTTGCCGAGTCTGGTCTTTATGCCTTTTAAGATAGTCTTATTGGCATTTTCGACCAGCCCGTTGGCCTGAGGGTGGGCGACCGAAGTGAAGTGGTTGCGAATGTTTAGGACGGCGCATCTGTCTCGGAAATAGCGAGAATCGAATTGCCGACCATTGTCGCTCACTATCACCAGGGGGATGCCGAAGCGACAAATGATCGACTTCCATATGAAACTCCAAACGACTGCCTCCGTGATCCTCGTCGTGGCTTCGGCCTCGATCTATTTGGTGAAGTAGTCGATGGCGATGATGATGAACTTCTTTTGGGACTGAGCCATAGGGAACGGCCCGAGAATGTCGATCCCCCACCGAGCGAAGGGGTAGGGCTCGGTAAGGGTTATGAGCTCCGTGGCCGACTGATGGACCAAGTGGTCGAATCGCTGGCATCGGTCGCACTGCTGTACGTGAGCTTTGCAGTCACGCTGCAAGGTTGGCCACCAGTACCCCTGCCGTAGCAGGATCCTGGCTAGAGACCTTCCTCCTGAATGCGCTCTGCACAGGCCTTCATGAATTTCTCGGATGGCTCGGTCGGCCTCGTCGGGGCTGAGACACTTCAGGAGGGGACCAGAGAAGGACCTCTGGTAAAGAGTGTCGTCGAGGATGACGAAGCGCCGGGCTTGATACTTCATTCGGCATGCCTCCCGAGGGTCGGAGGGCTGTCGGGAGTCCTGGAGCCAGGATAGTTAGGGGGAGCGCCAGTCGCTTGGAAGGGCCGAGTCAACGGCCAGGAGCTCCGAGTCAATGCTCGGACGCTCTAGCTCTTCAAGGAGGACTGATCGGGTACCTTCAGGGTCGAGAGAGGAGGATAATCGAGAGAGGGCGTCCGCTCGGGAGTTTTCCTCCCGAGCTATTCGGACTACCTCGAATCCCTCAAATTGTTGGGCCAGGTCTCTGACCCGCTGGAGGTATTTGATCATTGGGGCCTCTCGAGCTTCATATTTGCCGTTGACTTGGCTAGCGACCAGCTGGGAGTCAGTGTGGATTTTGACTCGCTCAGCCCCCAACCGTCGAACCATGCGAGCTCCCGAGATAAGGGCCTCGTACTAGGAAGCGTTGTTGGACGCCTGCAAGCTGAATTTCAAGGCGTACTGTAGTTCTACTCCATCGGAGGACCTCAGGAGGATCCCTGTGCCGCTACCAATCGAGTTGGAAGATCCGTCAACGAACAGTTCCCAGGTTGGCCCGGGCGCGGACGGAGATCTCTCCTCACTCGGGATGGTGCTTTCGACGATGAAGTCGGCGAGCGCTTGGCCTTTCATAGCTGTGCACAGGTGGTACGAGATATCGTAGGGCCCAAGCATGATTGCCCATTTAACGAGTTGCCCCAAGGCTTCGGGGTGGGCCAGGATCTTCTTTAATGGTTCACCGGTCAGCACGGTGACGGGGTGCCCCTGGAAGTAGGGTCGGAGGCGCTTGGCGGAGGTAACCAACGCTAGCACGAGTTTCCCAGTTGCGGGGTACCTCCTCTCAGCCTCGTTGAGCACCTTGCTGGTGTAGTAGACCGGCCTCTCAATTCTCGAGTCATTTCTGACTAGGACTGAGCTAACAGTTGACGGCTTTATCGAGAGATAGAGCAGCAGGACCTCGCCCGGCACGGGCTTGGAGAGCACCGGGGGCGAAGCTAAGAACTCCTTGAGCTCGGCGAACGCTTGTTGGCATTCCTCATCCCATGCGAATGTGGCAGATGCCAGCTTGGGTCCCCTCAATAGTTTGAAGAAGGGTAAGCATCATTCGGCCGCACGGGATAGGAATCGGCTGAGAGCGGCGACACGCCCAGTCAGGCGCTGGACGTCCTTGACGCAGGTGGGCGGGCACATGTCCAGGATGGCCTGGACCTTGTCGGGGTTGGCTTCGATCCCGCGCTGGGTGACCAAGAAACCCAGGAATTTCTCAGATCTCACTCCGAAGGTGCACTTGGCAGGATTGAGCTTCATGTTGTACTTCAGGAGGGTGTCGAAGGTTTCAGTGAGGTCGACGAAGTGGTCTTGGGCTTTGGGGGTCTTGACAAGCATGTTGTCAATGTAAGCCTCGACGTTCTGACCTAGTTGCTCCTCGAACATGTGATTGACCAGCCTTTGGTATGTAGCTCCAGCGTTCTTCAACCCGAAAGGCATCTGGGTGTAGCAGTACACGCCGTAGTCGGTGATGAAGGCGGTCTTCTCTACGTCTTATGGATTCATTCTGATCTGATGATAACCCGAATAGGCATCTAAGAAACTGAGTATCTCATTGCTCGAGGTAGAGTCAACTAATTGGTCGATGCTCGGTAACGGATAGCAGTCCTTGGGGTGGCCTTATTCAGGTCGGTGAAGTCCACGCACATCCGCCACTTGCCTGAAGCTTTTGGCACCAGGACGACGTTGGCTAGCCACGTCGGGTACAGGACTGGTCTAAAAAGGCCAGTCTCTTGTCCCTTGGTGACCTGCGCCTTGATGATCGCCTGCTTCTCTAGTGCATGCTTCCTTCTACGTTGCTGTACGGGTCTCATGGCGGGGTCGAGGTTGAGCTTGTGCATCACGGTTTCCTCTGGTATCCCGGGGAGTTGATCATCGGACCAAGCAAAGACTCGAATGTACTCAGAAAGGAATTTCTTATATTGCTGTTGTTCCTTGGGTGGTAGGTGAGCTCCGATCCTTACTCCTAAGGTCGGGTTATCGTTTAGAAAAACCGTTAGTAATTCGCCACAAGGCTCGGTGGTTGAGGTTTTATCCTCGACTCCCCGGGGACCCTTATCTTTCCCGTCCGGCCTTGTGGCTTCCACCGAGATATTGTAGCACCTTCTGGCCATGGCCTGGTTACCTCGGACTTTCCCCAACCCATTTTTGGTGGGGAACTTCATTTTCTGGTGATAAGTAGATGGTACGGCCTTTATTCGGTTGAGGATTCCCTGGCCAAAGATGACGTTGTACGCTATCATACCCTTGATCACTATGAAGTCCACCATGACCGTAACGGTCCTTGGTGGGGTGCCGAGGGTAACCGGCATGCTTAGGGCTCCTCGGGGTAGGTGGCCAGGCCATTAAACCCGCAGAGGGGGGTTCGGACCAGGCGGAGTTTGGATGGATCTTCTCTCATCTTGAGGAAGTAGTCGTAAGATAATACATCAGGGGCACTCCCATTGTCAACTAGAATCCTATCTACATTACAATGGTTTATTGTGGCCGAGATTACGAGGGCGTCATCATGCGGGGTGTTCAGCCCTTCTAGGTCTCGGTCGAAGAAGACTATGACCTGGGGCTCACTCGGCGGGGCCTTGGGGGGCTCTATGGCTCGGCTCGCCTGCTCGGCATGACGCTTCCTTCCTCAGCTACTGTCATCTCCTGATGCCATCCCTCCGAAGATGACGCTGATGTGGACCCCTCAGGGGGCATTGTCAATCTCCTCTGTGGCGCTTCGGTCTTCTTTGCGCTCTGCCGTGAACCGAGCCAGGTGCCCCTGACGGATGAGGCGCTCGATCTCGTCCTGGAGCTGGTGGCAGTCACCGGTGTGGTGCCCGTGATCGCTGTGGAACAAGCAATGCCTGTCGCTATTACGGTTCTTCGACCTCATCGGCTTGGGCTGGTGGAGGAGTCCTGAGTCTTTGATGTCTTCATAGATCTCGTAGACCGGTGCGGCTAACGGGGTGTACCGCTCGTACTTCCGCTTGCGCTCTCCATCACGGTCTCGCTTCTTTCCCGAGCCAGGAGTTGGCTCGGAAGTCTGCTTCTTGTCCCCCTCCCGACCCGAGCCGATTGCGTCTCGGCAAGCGCTGAGTACTTCTTCGCACTCGGCGTGGCGTAGTGCTAGAGTCACTAGCTCGGCAAGGGTCGAGGGAGGGTGGAGGACAAGCTCGCGGCAGAGATTCTCGTCCCTGGTGCCCCCAGTCAGTGCGGTTGTGGCTGAGGCTACGTCCAGGCGAGGGATTCTCAGGGCTTCCGAATTAAATCGGTGAATATAAGCCCGGAGTCTTTCCCCTTGCACCTGCTTAAGGGCCAGGAGCCCCGCTACTGACCTTGGGGGGGCACTTCCGGCGAAACTCTCTTTGAAGACTCACCCAAATTGCTTGAAATCTCGGATGGACCCGGGGGCGAGGGCCCGGAACCATGCTTGAGTGCCTTGGACCAGGGTGGTCATGAAGGCTCGACACTTGATGGCGTCGGACACTCCATGCAGAGTCATCAGAGCGTCGAAGCTGTCGTAATGATCGGCCGGGTCGCACTGGCCGTCGTAAAGCTTGAAGGTCGGAATGGAGGTTCTGGGAGAAACCTCTGCCTTCAGAATGTACTCGGAGAACGGGGATTTTTCCTCGTCCTCCGGGAAAGAGGTCTTCTGTAGGGTGCGGAGGGTGCGCTCCTGCTCCGCAAAACGTCTCTCAAAATCCCGCAGCCGGAGGGATAACTCCGGTTGCTGTCATGCCGTGGGGCTGGGCGGAGCGTCTTGGCGATCCCCGGGGATGTCAGCTTCCGGGTTCTGGCGGCGGGCCCCCAGTTTTCCCCTTCTTGGCGTGGAGGAAGCCTCTTGCTCCAGAGGTGGAGCCTGCGAGGGTCCTCCAATCCGGTTGCGGATGAGTTGCTGGCCGCCGAGGGTGAAGCAACCCCCGGCGGTGTGCTGGGACGTGTTCCCACGGGGAGGGCTCCCCGAAGGAGCGCGGGACCTTCCATCCCTAGCTGCCTGGGCCCTCATGAGTTCCACAAGGACATCCAGTTTCGTGTTGAGGGCTTGGAAGGCTTCGGCGCCACCGTTGGGGGAGGGCCCTACTGCCGTAGGGGGGGTGGTGGGTCGTCGGCGGGGACGCTGGCGTTAGAGGGAGGGTTCTGTGAGGCCCGAGAGGGGCCGTCCCCTACCGCTACCATGGCCTTACCCCTATCACCGGTGGACCTCCTCCCTGAGCTCCTTCGCACCATACTGGCTCTTTGTGCGTTTCCCACAGACGACGCCAGATGAAGAGGCGAGATCTCGCGCTGTTCCTGAGCGGGCTGATAGTCACCAGATTGTGAACTGCAAGATAGGGAAACGGATCAGAGGGCCCAGGGGGAGTCCCTGGGGTAAATCCTCCGATGCTTAAGTCAGTAGAGCTATGGCGGGAGCAATAATGGGGAGGGGCTAGTTTATGCGCGAGATCCCTCTCCACCGAAGGGGTGAAGCGATTCGTGCTCAGGAGTTTAGGAAATATGATTGCCTTTTTTTGGCTTACCTTTCATCGGAGGGTACCCCTGGTTTAAATAGTGCGCCGTCCCTAGGAGTCCTGCAAGCCGAGGGGTTTCAGGTAGAGGTTACGTCCTCATCGTGGGCTTTTATTGCCTTATCGTGGGAGCGTTATCCTCGCAGGGAAGAAGGAGTCCCCTGTCTCCCCAGATTCTCGCCTGTTGCAGACTCTTAATGGTTGCGAAGATAAGTATTCGTCGGTCGTTCCGAGCTTTGGAGAGGTCGGCCCTATCCGGGCGGTAGGCTTAGCTCGGTAAAAGATGGGTCGGATAGGCCGGTTTATGCCTTCTTCTCCCAGGCGGAGGGATGGCTCGGGCGCGGACCTTCTAGTGACCTGACCGATGCTCGGGCCCTCCGATCCTCCTAGGAGGGTTGTTTCCTCGAGCGCTGTAAATTGGGCTTTCTCCCCTAAGTGAGCATTGTGGGCTGTCACTTGGGTGAGCTGAGCCTCGTTGGGCCCTACCGGGCCTAGTTGGGCTGCTCCATTAGGCTGCAGAAATCCCCCTCTCCAGTAGGTTTTCTTCAACTAGTATTGTCTGAGCCATCTCCACCAAGGTTCCGTTTCTTCTTTGAACTACTCTATTCTGCTCTAGAGTCCTTGGTGAAGAGAATCTATGGTTGATTCCATTTTTCCAGCAAAATTCATCAAACTGTGAGTTTTCAAACTCACCACCATGGTCAGACAAAATATTAAAAATAGACTGATCACCAGTCTATTTTATTTTATGATAAAATTCCTGAAATTCTTCAAATGCATCATTTTTGTGAGTTAAGAAAAATACTTAGGTAAATCTAGAAAAGCCATATACTAAAACATATCTATATCTTCTACCATATAAGCTAGCTGATCTAGTTGGTCCAAATAAATCCATGGGTATCAGCTCAAGTGGTTTAGAAGACATGTTTTCAGTTCTAGATTTAAATGACTTTCTAGTTTGTTTACATTGGGTACATGCCTCATATATTTTCTTGTTCTTTTTGACATATATTTTAGGGAGACCTCTCACCATGCTATGTTTATTTAATTTATGCAACACATTATAACTGGCATGACCTAACCTACGATGCCAAAGATAGGCTAAGTCATCCTTATTAACAGTGAGACACAAGTTAGTATGTGCTACATCATCTAAATCTACCATATATATGTTGTTGACTCTTTTACTAGTGAACTTCATAGTTTCAGAATTGGGTTCAAAGATAGTACATGCAAGAGAGTCAAAAAGGACCTTATGGCCTTCATCACACAACTGACTAATACTAAGCCAATTATAAGCAAGCCCTTCAACCAATAGAACTTCTTCAATGCAACAGGAAGAGCACTTACCAACCTTACCTGTTCCAATTATTTTGCCTTTTGTATTACCTTCGAAAGTAACATGACCAACATCCTTTTCAACCAACATGAAAAATTTATCTTTATCCCCGGTCATGTGCCTGGAGTAGCCACTGTCAAGATACCACCTGTTGTGATTGGCTGCCAGGCATACCTGTAAACAAAATCGAGTGGAGAATTTTGGAACCCAAAATTGTTTGGGCCCCATAACAACATTCAACTCATGCAGACAAGACAGCAAGTGTTTTGGTATCCACAATTATTTTTGTGTCTTTACTTGTTTTGTAGATTTATTAGCCTTTTGCTCAGTTTGTCTTTTCTTGCCACTTTGAATTTTTGATAATTGCTTTTGTGGTGTGGCATTTTTATTCTTAGAGCCATGTTGATAATTTCTGTGCCAGTGATTTGTCCAGTGGGCTTTGGGAAGTGTGTGTGCACTGTACACCCTAGGATGATCAGACATAGAATGGACAAAGTCATATGAGTTCTGGTTTCTGAAGTTTCTAAACCTAGGTTGCACAAAGGTATTCCAAGGGTAAGGTTGATGCACCTGACTAGGATATAGTTTCTGAGAGTTATACTGCATCGACTTCATGTAGAGGTTGCCTCGACCTTTCCTACCAGAGCTATAGCGATAAGAATTTTGGAATGATGGATAGGTCAGTGCACTATGGTAGTAGAATCGTCCTGAGGTGCCCTTGCTATGACCTTTCAGTTGAGACTGGGTTACTTTGGCTCTGGAGTTTCCTTGGACTTGAGCTTTAGTTGCTTGACCCCTAGCATGTCCCTTAGCCTGAGGTGTAGTAGTGTGTGTGCATGATTCTCTAGACACCTCTACCTTCCCTTTGCCCTTGTCCTTGGCACTGGGCTTGGTTTGCTCATTAATTTTCATAAATTTTTTCATGTGATTTTCTTCAGAATTCATCTCTATTAAAGGTTTTGATGTTCCTTTTTCAGCAACAAAGAAAATGGCCTTCACATCAAACCTTTTCTTATTGGTTGGGTTAAAGCCCAATCCTTCCCTTCTGAAATTTATTTTTATTCTCAGGATGGCATTCAGATTTGCAGTTCCCTGTGTCATGCCCTCAAAGGAATGTTGTTTATCCTTATTCTCTTTTTCTAATTTTTCAATTGATTTTTTCAATTCTTTATTTACACCAGTGACAACATCATACTTTTCATTTGCAATTCTGGTTTCTTCCTCAAATTTTTGCATTCTAATTTTTAGATCATCAATGGTGTTTTTCAAATTTTCATTTTCAATTCTCAAATTATTCAAGACAGTTTAACATTTTCAGTTTCAGCAAGAGATTTCTTCAAACTATGGTTTTCTGTTTCTAAGCATGCAAGCTTATCATTCAAAGATGGATCATTAACTGAAGAATTTATCTTTCTTTTTAGATGCCTATTTTCTCTACGCATATCATCATATTTATCCAAAATTTCAGTATAGGCTTCTTCCAAATCACTGTGTGTAAAATTCTCGAAAGGGGAAGTTACCTCATCATCATCTTCCTTCTCTTCTTCTCTCTTTGCCATCAGACACAGTCTGTCTTCACCTTCGCTGTCAGAAGAGCTACTTTGACTTCCTTCCTCTTCGTCGCTCCAGGTGCTCACCATAGCTTTCCCTTTCTTATTTTTCCACCTGGGCTATTTCTCCTTCAGCTCAGGGCTATCTGCCTTTAGGTGCCCTGCTTTCCTGCAATTATAGCAAACAATACCATCAGATTTCTTGGCAGTATCAGACTTGTATTTTGACTGCCTTTTTCTAGAGAAATACTTTCTTCTAAACCCCTTTCCTTCCTTTCTCAGGAACTTCTTAAATTTTCTAGTGAACATAGCAAATTCATTTGGGTCTTCATCTAAACTTGAGGAACTGTGCTCACTTGATGACCCTTTGCTACTGGAAGTCACTTTAAGTGCTAGGGGTTTTTTCTTCTTCTCGGACTCATCGACCCTCTTGAGATTCAGTTCATATGTCATGAGAGAATCGATGAGTTCGTCTACAATGGTAATTGCTAGGTTTCTAGACTCTTCCATAACAGTGGCCTTGGTGTGCCAAATTGGTGTCAGGGACCTAAGAATTTTTCTAACAAGCTCGTACTCACTGTAAATTTTGCCTAGACTCCTTAAGCTATTAGTGAGTACCATCAGTCTAGCGTACATCTCAGAGACGGACTCATCAGGTTTCATTTTAAAAGCTTCATATTCTGAGACTAACATATTTGCCTTAGTCTCTCTAACCTGAGACGTCCCTTCATATATCACCTCCAGCTTGCTACACATTTCCTTAGCTGTGGAACAGGAGGAAACTCTAGAAAATTCAGTAGGATGAAGAGCACACTGCTTGGCATTTACAGTGCTCCAATTCAAAGTTGTAGCAACCCTGATAAATTAAAGGACTAGAAAGTCTAAATAAATTAAAAACAATAATTAAACAAGGCCCAGACCTTGTACATAACCCTCTTACGTCCTAAAAAGTCTTACAAAAAGGACTCATGGACCCTACCATTATATTATAATAAATTTAAGAATAACATGTTATTTTTAAGTAGCCACTTAATGAACAACATAATTTTAATTGAATTAAGAATCAGTAAATCTCAAAGAAAAAGTCAAATTATATTTTATTTGTAATTTAGAAAATTTAATATTTTATTATATTATTATATTATACTTGATTAGAAGGGAAAGTGGTATAAAGATAAACTTTAAATACATTAAAGATATGTAAAAGATAAAAGAATGGGCATATATGCAATTTTGGTCCTTTCAATGGGATTGAGAAATGGCCAAAACTCAATTGACGCCTCTTTGTGCAGGCGTATCCAACGTGAAAAGCGACTTAATACAAGTCGTTATTTACAAATTAGTAAAAATCAAATAAAGTATATAGCTAAAGAGTTATAGAGATAATAGGGATATATACATAATATTAGTCGTTTGAAGGTTAAGTGAAAATGCCAAAATCAAATGACGCCTATACCAATGGGCGTGTATAACGTAAGAGACGACTTAATGAAAGTCGTTAATTCCAAAAAAAATGAATAGTGCCAATTTTTCAATTAAAGAATTATGGAAAACTAATTACATGAAAAAATAGAGAAAAATGGAAAACTCATACTCCTAAAATTTCCCATCTAGATCACATCAAGAAAAAAAGATAAAAATCCCAGAATATAGTTACACTTTAAAATTAAACGTTAACTAACGAGAATTTCTTAAACAAAGCAAGAGTTGCGTTTGGGATGGGATTAATAAGGGAGATACTAATACTACTAGGACTGTTACTTGAGTTATAGTTCCAATAGAACTCCAACACCCAATGGGTTCCCAAAACCCTATAAATACCCCCTTTTATAACCTTCTGTCCCTATTCCTCCTCAACATAACGAGTTATTGCTGCTAAGCCTTTCTTCTATCGACAGAAGCAGAAGAACAACTCCTTCTTCCTTCGAAGGTTGCTTCTACTGTGGGTGTACATGAATAACGTGAAGTTCTTCATCCTTTCTTCTTCTTCCTTGCTGCACGGAGGATTGAAGGCTGTTGCTTTGTTCACCGTTGCTGCTACTGCTGCGTTCTTCTTTTCTCCGGTTGATCGTCCAAGCATCGGAGGAGCCTTCCTCTCCATCCTGTAGCTTCTTCCTTAGAAGGAGTGCTACTATTATCTTTGCTAAAGAGCTGCTGCTCTTGTCTACGCTGTTGCTCTATTGAAAATAGAGTATAGTTTCTGGTTATTATCTTCTTCGTCGATCTATCATCCAAAGCATCAAAAAGGTAGGTTTTCTCAAGTGTTAAGCAAAACCTATGATTATTAGGCCATCTGCATGCATGTAGGATTGTTAGTGGTGATATTGATATATCAATTTTTCATGATTTCTGTATTTCTTGAAATGACGCCCCAGCTTAAGGCGTTATTTTGATTTAACGCCCATACGAAAAGTCGTCAATTGACTAGTTGATTAATAATAACGCATGTTCAAAAAATTCAATAACTATGAACCCTTACATGTTAACTAATGCATGATCATATTAGTGAATTCCTACTATTTTTTTCTCTATCTGTACATGTCTCTAATTTCTTGATTGGAAACACTACAAAGTCCATATGTCTGTGATGGTACAATAAATAACGACCATGTCTAGGTTGTCAATTGAATAAATGCCCCTATACGCAGGCGTCAATTAGTGATAAATCAAGAATTCTTGAAAATGTTTATAATTTCCTGGATATTGAAATAACGACATGCATCCTACCATCTTTTTGATATATGACGCCCCTGACTAGGGCGTTGTTTACGAAATTGAAGCCTTAATGTAAGACGTCATTTATATAATATCTGAGATTTTAGAATGTTTATAGATTTTAATATTAACAAGACCTAGATATAACAACTGCGTGAACAGTCGTCATTTACTGAACTGACGACCCTGACAAGGGCGCCAATTCATGAAATGAAGACTTAAGCCCAGACGCCAATTGACTGATTTCCTGATTTCGTGGTTTTTTTTTGTAACCCGTGACAGTGAGTTATGTATTAGGCATTATATTCCATTCCGTGAATATAGTCCCATATTTTACGTTATTTTATCGATTTCCCTATTTCTCGGTGATAGATGAACCCTCCGCGGGACATTCTGTTCTTTCGGATCGGTGACTTTATCATAGAGACCTCCGTAAGACTTCGCTAGCCTGGGATTCCCTCAAGGCAGCCGAGCATGTTCTACCATTAAAAACCCATGACACTACTTGATTGCCATGTCACTCTAAAGAAACATGGTATACTGCCCCTCATGACGTCCTATGTAGATGTCATGAGAATATCCTAAATTAATGGAATGGGCAATCCATACCATTCATATCCTTTAAGAATTGTTGCCGTACTTGTGGACACCAATTCTATCCACCTTATCATGTATAAGAACGAGCGACCATTTCTAAATGAGCGCTTATTCTTAACATCATGGCACCTATCTAGGGAGCCATTTCCACCTAGTTTTATCATTAATCGTGGTTACACCGTTATTACCATCCTCACGTATCATGAGCAATCCTTGAAATCCTAATCTCTATGGTCTACCTTAAAAGTTCCTACAAGCTTGAATCCTTTGGAATTCTATATTGGCTATAACTATAGTGGATGTCGAAATACATGATCAATGCCTGCGCATATAAGGGCCCGATCTGGTCCTAGGAGGAGCACCCGAAAGTACTAGTGCCCATGAGAGTTTTAATGATCACGGTGTGGCATTGCACCGAAGTGCTTGTTATTCTCGTCGATATTCCACAATCTCGTACTTCACTCGACTTGACATGACATGACTTGCGTGACCCAGAAAGGGTATTTATATACTTGCTTGAAACGTGATAGCCAATTCCCAACATGACATGAGGAATATACTTGCTTGAGTATCTTGACATTTATTGATATAAGTTCTTGAAAGTCATGCTAGTTCACTCAATTATCTCTTGTTACACTCTCTCTCTCTCTTGTCGTTTTACGCAAACATGCATAGCTTTATTGCATTCATGTAACATGTAATTTACTTCAAGCAAGCTAGCTCTTGAGATATAATTCCTACTGAGCGTTCGCTCATCTAGTGTTTTCCCCTATTTTTCAGGTAAGTCCGATGACGAGACTCAATCGGATGGGGAAGGTCAAGAGTGAAGAGATTAGAGCTAGTCCGTCTATCCAAGCGTCTACTAGTCTTATCTTTCTATATTTTTGAGTCAATTGTTGTAGTTTTCCCTTTATTGAGTTTTAGCACTTTCATTAAGTGGATTGTAATAGAAGTACCTTTGAGGTTGTGATTGAATAAAGGATTGGGTTATCTTTACTTTTGCGCACTCTGTCTTTGTGTTGAATACACTAACGCTCTGATTGACACGATCGATATAAACTCGTCACGCATCTCCGAGTTCCTTCCGCGCTCGGGGCATGACAAAAGTGGACCTACGGATTTGCTCTCTGGTCCATACCTCCTCATCCCCAGGTAACTCAAAGGGACCTTTACTAAAAACTTTCCAAATTTCAAAGTCTTTCGCCCGAAGGAAGACTTGCATACGGTTCTTCCATTAAGCATAATTGGATCCATCAAAGAATGGCGGCTTACTGGTGAAATGACACTCAGTAGTTAGACCTCTAGCATCCATTTTCTAAAGCTCTGTGGGATGTGAAGCCCTAAGGGAGAGTTAGGCTCTGATACCACGTGATGTGTGTGAAAAGGGATGAACTACAGATCTAGAGGGGGGGTGAATAGATCTAGCCCAAAATTATGAAACTCTACAACAGTTAAAATAAATGCGAAATTAAAAGAAACTTCTGTGAATCAGAATAACTAAAGCAATATGAATTACTAACTGGAGATATGATAAGAAGTGTCTATCAAATACTAAGAGCTCCAAGCAACAAGGTCAAACACCACTACCAATGTGGGATTGACGACAATTCAGGTAAGAAATGAAAGGATTCTAGAACAATTCACGGTAATATCAGATTATAAGAAGCTATAACAAGTCAAGTTCAATGATCAGTCAATCATCTAGGTCTGGCACTCGGCGGAGGTTGGATCTAAGATCTCCTCACACAAGAGATGGCATCCCGGATAGGCATAACCTATCTTTCCAGCCATGTCTTTCGATATACCTACTGGATGAAGGACTTAGGCACATATAACAGATGAATGTATTAGACAAAATGAACTCTAGCAACGAGCGGTTCTATGCATTCATCTAATCGCAAAGTAGAAGATATACGCAACCACACAGAAGACAAATCAATTTTTAGGTGGTTTGATCTTGAGCTTGAGATCTATTTCCACCCCTTACTCAACTGAGTAAGGCTTCCGCTGCCAAACAGCTTGAATCCGCTGATCCACAGCTTCGAGGATGAAATCCCTATAATCAGCTGAGCTTCACAGCTTGCTTTCCCGCTGAGCAACAAAGCTTGATGTCCGAGGATCCCACCTCGCCTACTGAGCACCACAGCTTGCTCTACTTATACACAACTTACAGTGATTTCAAAAAAGGAAACTAAAAGAGGTAATGAAAAACAATCACAGAAAGAAAACTGTAGCTCTACTAGAGCGATCTAACTCTGGATCTGATCCAGAAGTCAGGATAATTCTTCTGCTCAAACCCACTTCTCTCTCTCATAATTATGACACTCTATTTTTTCTTGTTTTCTCTCAGATTTCTCTCAGACTCTTTTCTCTCATATTTCTGGATCTCTTTTGCTCTCTTCTCTGCTTTTGATCTGCTCTACGCACACTTCTTCTGCGTTGTTCTCTATGTCTTTATATCTTCGAGCGCTAGATTTCCTTTTATAGAGCACGAGTCATGTGGTCCCACGAGCTCTTGATTTTGGGCGTGTGGAGAACACGTTCCCGCGCACTTCAAAAGTCTACGTGTCAGAGGTAGAGAGTAAGATGATCCACGTGGTAGGCTTTTAGAACATCTTCCCGCATTGGATCACATGCCTTAAATCAGCTATACTTAAGTTCCACGTGAGATTGATGTGGTCTGCCTTTTTGTAACCCAGGCGTTTGGTCATGGATCTAGGTTGTCAAGATAAAAGATAAAGAGATATTAGTTGTGAAGCAAATGATAAGTATAAACATAAATTCAATCTTAATTGTTTCAATAGATTCAGACATGTAAAATGAATGCACACATTTCTGTAGAAGCATCGATCATAAATGAGATGCATCAGCCTGTATAACTAACCTATGCAACATGTTTTACTAGAAGCATCGACCTCTAAAGTGACATAGGTAGACCCTAATGAAGGTGCATCGACCTGTCTTTATAGTGAGTACATAAGGTACGTCAACCTTGATAGTGATGACTTTACACTGATATAATGTTGCAGAAGCTAATAGACTGGCGTCAACCTTTCCAAAACATGCATCGACCTTAAGCTGTATTTGCTAGGTCATTAGCATCGACCTTTCTCCAACCGCTAGGTTGCTAGCATCAACGTGTGTACACAGTGCACCGACCTTATAGCAAAGGGTGTGAACATGGTGCGTAAGGTACATCGACCTGAATAGTGTGTACTATGTTCAATGTGCACCGACCTGACTGTGCATACTGTGTATAAGGTGCATTGACCTGAATAGTGTGTACATGCAAATGTGCGTCGACCTTTTAGACTCAGTGACATATGTGCATCGACCTTCTGGACTCAATGACATATATGCATCGACCTGGTAGCTCAATGAAGTGGAGGATGCATCGACCACTTCTATAACACATATGTGCATCGACCTTCTAGACTCAATGACATATATGCATCAACCTGATAGCTCAATGAAGTGGAGGATGCATCGACCTTATAACTGAATAGTTATGCATATGCACTGACTTTCTAGGCTCAGAGTTAACATGTGCACAGACCTAACACTGTCAATACAAATATGTGCATCGACCTATCAAGGTGCAAGCACAAACATGCATCGACCTTAAGTTCAATGAGGTACAGGATGCATCGACCTGATAGGCTTCGGACTGAAATGTACATCGACCTGTATGAGCATGCACCGACCTATCATGCTTCAAATGTAAACATGCATCAACCTTATCTGACTTACACATGAACATGCATCGACCTAGAAATGACCAGAGACTCAATCTTACTAGAGAGAGACTACAAGATATATACTGACTGTGGCTATCATCAAAACACAAATTGTTACCAACATCAAAACACCTCATCAGATCCAGAGGAGACACAACAGTATGGTCATGTAGTAAAAGGCTGTTGGTTTTTGAAAACTGCTAATTTCCACACTTCTAGAATGATTGCTAGGTTTAATTTTGTTAAATCTAGATCTTTTGAAAATAGAAGATGGAATAAATTTGAAAACTCTTATGCTCCTAAAAGGAAGTATTTTGGTAAAACTGCTTCTCCTCAATGCTTTTATTGTGGAAACCATGGACATGTTATTGAGGATTGCATGATCATGAAGGATGATGACATTGAGGCAATGAAAAAGAAGAAGAATATGTTTGCCAAGAGTGCTACAAACCACCAGGGACCCAAGAAGACTTGGGTGTCAAAATCTGTCAAATGAGTTGGTTTTGATAGAAGTGTGCCTTGAAATAAATAAAGAATGAAAGGGGTTCCAATAAAATGGAACAAGACACACTCATTTGGTAAAACCCCGTCTTTTTCCCTTTATTGTCAAACTTGGTTGTTTTGATGTTTTTACTTATGATATTATGTTATGTTTTTCATTTCATGTTCTAAATTCTTACAAGCCATACATGCTTTCATTGAATGAATATTTGGTATATCAAATGGTGATATGTGAAATGACAGATCAAGTCTGTCAGGAAGCTATCACTATGTGTGAGGTGATCTTAGGATCAATGTTCTTCGCCTTATACCAAAATTCAGAAATTTAATTTGTTTGACTTTTGAGGAATCTTCTGTGTTGAATGAACTCAATTTGCCTTTGAATTGCAATATCTTTGAATTGGATCTGAAAAATTGCTTATTACAAGAAGGCAAAAATGTTTGAGTTGTGGAATCATTTGAATCAATGTTTTGATTGATCATGGCTTAGTCTAAGCTCAATGACTTTGTGTGGTTGCTTTGCAAAGGTGATAAGTTGTTTGACATATTCAAAAATCTTCTTCTTAGTAATAGAAGTTCAAACACGTATCTTGCTTGATTATCAAATTCTGTTGAATGGTGTTGGACACTTGATCATGCGCATCCAAAATTCATTTTGCATATTCATACACATAAGCCATATCATGTTCAAACTGAAACTCATATCTCATGCAATACTATTTTGAAGTATCATGGTTGAACGTTTGGGTTCTAAGGAAAATATTTCTTCATGATAAAATATGAAATAAAATGCTCATGATTTAGTCCTAAATTCATTGAAAATCTATCTCATGCATTTACTAGCTTCATGCTTTCTTAAATGTTCTTGAATACACATAAATTGAAAATCTGCATAAAGAAATTGCATTGGCATCAGTGCATAT
This sequence comes from Amorphophallus konjac, assembly GCA_022559845.1. Taxonomy (NCBI): domain Eukaryota; kingdom Viridiplantae; phylum Streptophyta; class Magnoliopsida; order Alismatales; family Araceae; genus Amorphophallus; species Amorphophallus konjac. Next base: position 286,280,274 of record CM040118.1, read on the forward strand.
CATTCATATATTCTACATGCATTGTGAATATGAGTCCTATTGCATATCTTGATTCATGAGTGCTTGCATAAATGTTTCCATAAATCCTTGCATGCGTGTATATATTTAGTTTATGTAACCATTTGTTGACTTTTCTAAGGCTTCACCTCCTTCCTAAATAACAATGCAGTGATTTCATTCATATGTGAAATATGTCATACACTAAGGGGGAGGATTTGTTTCCGACCGTGCATACATTTAGGGGGAGTCATAGCTATGTCTTGACAAATTCATTTTATACATGTAAAACAAAACTTTACCCCCACACTTTTGCACTTAATGAATTTAATGACTTTAATCGATAATGATTTGAGAAATTATTTCCAACACTTTAAAGGGAACTTGAATCTCTACATGGATATTAAAGAGTAATCGTGAGGAAAAAGCTGTCTAGCCCGTAAAATTCAATAAGTGGAATGTCAAACCAAGTAGTCAGGAATCCCCATTGAGACAAATGAGGAAACTCGCGCCGAACGGTAAAGCAAAAATTTACATGCGTGATGAATCCAAGTAGTCGGGAATCCCCATTGAGACGCATGAGGAAACTCGTGCTGAATGGTGAAGTCAATTAAAAGAAACAAAATCAGGGTTGTGCGAAGCTATCGAAAGTCAAGAATCTAAAGTGAAAGTGTAGAGAGGAGATTAGCTTCTAGTGTTCTTTAAAAAATATGAATATCCATATATTTTGAATCTCATTGTTCATGCATCACATTTCACATATCGATATCTTTGTGATGAATGTATACTATGAATTTGCTTACATTCATGGTTTATGTAGTACTCCAAGTTGTATATGTAAAACTTTCTTAGTTATGCTTCATGTCTTAGTTCTTGAATTTGAATCACATGCTCTTTTCTTAACCCGTGCCTCAGTTAGGGGGAGTTACTATAAGTTATATTTGTGTGCATGATACGTGTGCATGTGTCCTTGCATGTTCATACATTCTCCATTCATTTTGTTGTTATTGATATTATATGAGAGAATAAAGCAAGAGTGCTCAGTTTCATCTTGATATCACGTGTGCATAAGGAAAATAGGTTTGTGTGCATATATGCATATCATTTTCTGCATATCATTCACATAGTGCATATTATTTGCATTTGAAAGATGAGCTCATCGTGTGCATATTTGCATATTTGACATTTTCAGCATGCATATAGTGCATATTTTGAAATGCATCATTTTGAACACTTCATGTTGCATAAATCATCCAACATGGGTATCATATCTTCGGGGCCAACTCTCAAAAACTAAAGTTTAATATCTTTGGGCCAACACTTATTAACCATTGGTATCCGAATTGGTATCATATCTTCAGACCTAACATGTTCATATCATGTCAAATAACCCCCTGTCTTTTTGTAGATGACAAAAAGGGGGAGAATGTTGGTTGTGTGCTCTCAATGTCTTTTGCGCATTGCTATTGTGCTCAATGTCTTATGCTTAATGAGAGAGAGTAGTTTTGGGGGAGAATGTGTTTGAATGCTTTATCTTCTTTCATTCTCATTGAGCTCATTGAGTGAATTGTTTCTTCTACATTCTTTGGAACTCTTGCAAACATCATTTTGTCATCATCAAAAAGGGAGAGATTGTTGCATCCCCTAGTTGATTATGGTATTTAGTTTTAATGATAAAAAAATGATTGTGCTTGTGTGTATGTGCATCATTGAGCAACGTGTTTATCAAACCGAGTGTGCTTCTGTGTATTTCATTGAGCAACATGTTAGCATCTTGTTTGATGAGTTGAAGGATGACTTCAAGGATCTCACTTGGAAGTCATATAAATGCTAGTCGATTAAGGAGATTATGCTTTGAATATCTTGGCTTGCAGAATCAAAATCCATGGTTCTCCCTTGGAACTAAAAGGATCAAAATCCATGGTTCACACATGGAACTCAAAGAAGTACATCAATGAAGTTCTTATTCTAAAAGGGACTTGACCCACTCATTGCTTTGTGTCGACTCCTTCTATGGTTCATGCATTTCATCAAATAGGTTTTCAAGGTCTTGATTGGGTATGCTCATGCAATTTTCACACGAGATTTTTGGGCTTGAAATACGCTTAATCTATTTACTTGAAATTTGATGAATGTGATTTTAATGATGCTCTCTCACTATATGGATTCATGGTCATTTGATTTTGGCAATTCAAGTCAATGTGCTTAGTGTGTGCTTGAAAATTGATTAAGCTAACTCATGTGAATCTTGATGAAATTGGGCTATATGATGTTCACATGTATTGCTTATATGCATGTCTAAATGAATACATCTTTAGTTAAGGATTTGATGGTTGCATTTTCAATATGTTGGGTTGCAAGTATTGGGCTGTGTTGAACTTTGTCTTGAATATGAAGATTGTGGTGAAGGGTCGTTTTGAAATGAGGTTTCATGGCTCTTTTGCATAGTGTTGAATGCATTCCATGCATACTCCTCTTGGCGTATCAAAAGCTTTGTTGGTGAGAATTGGATGAGCTTTTCTGTAAAGTCTTTTATGCAAGCAACATACTCATTTCATAATGTTCATATACGTTCTTCATAGAACCCTTAAGCTAATGTTCTAAACCATTCATGTAAATCTTAGTGAAATTGAGTCTAAGTGTGGAAATGTGTTTCATATTGCTTAATAGGCTCCCAAGACACCTAGACCTTAATCAAATGTAAGATGGCATCAAAGTGGATGAATTTACATGGTTTTAACTTCATTTTTTCTATTTTGTAGGTTTTCGGTCGACCAATGTACAGGGTTCGGTCGACCATTTCAGCCAGAGCTGGATGGAAGAAAAGTGCAACAGAGTTCGGTCGACCAAACAAGGCAGAGCTCTTCATCTGCAGCCTGTAAAAGTTTGGTCGACCGACGGCCAATTCTGGTCGACCGAATACGGCGAATGGTTTTACGAACTCAGTCCGAAACCCATTAAACTCAATCCATTTGGGGTCTAAACTTTACCATTATGCCCCTGGGTTCTTGGTAGACCTATTGGGGGTCTTTTGGAGGATTCTAGAAGGGTTATATGGGTCTTTTACACTCCTCTATATATGCATATGTGTGAACTCCGAATTTGAAGAAGAAAAAACCTAATATGCTTTTTGTTTCTATCTTGTAGGTCAAGAAAGAGGAGAAGAAGAGAAAGGGGAAAATGAAGAGGAGATATCATCTACATCCAGTAGGTTTTGAAGATCTTGCATGAAGGGTAAGTGAAGCGGAATGATGAGAGGATCGTGTTGATGCTTGAATCTCCGTCATCCGACTTCCTTCTGACCGTTGCTTGAAGGAACATCATCAACCGGGTTTTGGAAACCAAGGGAGATCTTTCCTACATCTTTTCTATGTCGTTCTTGATGTGTTTCATGATCTATGTTTAGGTTTGAGCATATTTTAAAATTTGTGTTAATTTTTCTAAACTAGAAATATTGTGTGTGTGTGTGTGACCGTCTGCGTACATTCGTGTGTCTACGGTGCTGCGGTGGTTGCAGCGTGTGTGTGTGTGTGTGCTGTTGGACTTACGATCCAGAGCATCTGGGGTTCGTACCCGTTGGGGTTGTGTCTACAGCGTGAGGAGAGTTCTCCTCTTGGGGATTTTTCCCCGTGTGTGTATCGGAGCATCGCCTCCGTGTTGGGGATTTATCCCCGAGTGAAGCCTCGCCGGGTTTGTGAGGGGTGGATGTAGGGAGCCCGTCGTGGTCCCGAACCATCTTAAAAATCCCTGTGCACTGTGGTTTGATTTGTGTGATTGCTTCCTTGTCATCTATCCCTTTCACAGTAGATTGTTTTTTAAATCACACCTTGTTCACACACATTGCTTATTTGTCTAAATTCTGATGTGTGACGTGTTTGGTTGACAAATTTGTTTACATGCTTGAGTTACTCGGGAGAGATTGAGTGAACTTAGCTTACACAATTTAGGTTAATTCCTTCAATCTCGTGAAACTTGTTAATTGCGTTGTGTAAAGTTTTAATTTGCCATTGTAGATATATTTTCTCCTCTTACTTAAAGGAAGATGGTGTTATGAATAAATCAACATGCGATGAGTAAGTGAAAGATAGTAAGAGGAGAACAGAAAATGAAAATGACCGTGATCACCACCAAAGCGCCGAACGTGATGAACACGCCGTGCTTTGGAAAGGAAGGGGAAACACTCGCCTAGCTGCAGCACTGGGAAGATGAGCGGTTGATGAAAACCGCCTATAGACGCACGGTCTTACGATAGACTGCCTAAGGGTGTTGCAGCAGATGCGGGAGGAAGCGCTCCTGGATGTTGAACGGCTCTGTAATGACCTCCGGACGAAGAAGAACGGCCGAAGATGCATCGCACGTCTCCTTGCACGGACAGAATAGAACCGCTCAAGACCACTGAACCAGAAGTCACAAAGGGGTCCAACCTCCACCCTCTCTAGCCGGCCAGAGGGGATGGGCCTCGTGCTGATGATTGCTGACCTGCAAAACAACGTAAAAACACACAGAAAACCTCAATTAGAACTGAATGGTGTAGTAACTACAAAACAATAAGGAGTGAGCGTGACTAAGTGGAAAGGGGGGTACCTGGGGGGTTTTAAACCCCTAGGGTGTCAAAAACGTGGGTGGATGTGTGCAGGATGATGAGAATGAAGAAAAACGTGGGGGAAAGTAGGGAAAGCAATGCAGACAATGAGAAATGACGAAAGCTATGAAACACAAACGACTCAAAACCAGACTACTCCATGGACCGGAGGCTTATATGGACGTAGAAAGCCTCCCTCCTTGGTGCTAGGTCGCTTAAGAATGCGGCAGGACTTCGCCGTCGACCAAAATCTCCCCCCTTTTCATGCTTGGCCTTTAGGGTCTATTTATAGAGCCTAGAAAGCCTAGCTCGAAATTAGAGTTTAGAGTCATTTTTAGGTCGTGATTATCAAACAATAATCATAGATAAATGAATCATCTTTTATCCAGTCGAAACGGCACTTAAAATGGTTGATTATCCGAGGAGAAAATGATGAAAGAAGTTGGGGATAAAACCACGGATAAAAGGGATAAAATCAGTTGAAATTCAAGAATCGAACAGATGAACGGTCTTACGATAGACCGCTCAACGGTACGTGTGGCCATGTCCGGACCGTCCAACCCTGTCGGTGGAAATTCAAAATAAATCTGAAATAATCCAGATTATCCGTCGAACTGACCGAAACGTTCACCGTTGGACTCTCGTAGATGAACGGCTCAGATAAGACCGTCCAAAAGTAGAGCGGCCAAGGACCCACCGTTCTATCCTTGTCGGTGATAATTCGATTATTTGGATAATTATCTGAGAAAACCATCGAGCGCAGGACTCTGAGATATGGGCGGTTACCATCCATCCGTCCATTATGTTGGACGGCTTGATTAGGACCGCATAAATTCTTGTCGGTGGAAATTCAAAAAATTAACCAAAATGTTCCAAAATATATGGACGGCCCATAGTCGACCGCACATTGATTGAGCGGTCGTGGGTGAACCGTGCGTGCATATGGACGTTGAAACTCATAACAAGGCCCAATCAACCAAAACCAAGGCCCGTTAAGCCCTCAAATGAAACAATCCTCGCCAAGGAGGAAGCAACCCATAACTGGCCCAAAATGTGCCTGAAAATAGCCCCGATGAGTGACGGACAACTCGAGGCATCAACAAATGGGAGTAAGCGGAACGACTCAACTTATCGGCAAAAAATGGGTGTCAACAGATTCCCCTCCTTAACGTCCTCCTTGCAGGGGAGCGAGCAAGGTGAAGTGAGAGTGACATGGAACATGGAGGTGAAGCGGAGATGCAGCGGAGTGGATCAGAAAAGCGGGCGGTAAGGTAAAACGACACCCGTTTTTACCAACAAGTGACAGGAATCTTCCGGAAAACTTTGAGCCAGACGCAAGGAATGATTAAACCAAAAGCGACACCAGTCTGGAGGAACTAAACTAAATAAAATAAATCGACAAGACCAACCTCATGGGGGACACAATCCCGCGGTCCAATGAGGAGGCCACAAAAGCAAGCATCAAAAGTAAAGGAAACAGGCTAAAGCTCCAGACGGGGACCTCTCAATCAACCAAACCAGGCGAATCGACCAAAGAGAACCTTCCAACTCAGAGTGGAATTAGTTCCTCTTACTCAAACACCGAACGTACAGCTGACCATCACTGATAGGACATTCTTCAAACAAACCATGGGTCATGAAAGCTCAAAAAGATTCGTATGATGCATGCTAGGCTAAAATAAAAGAAATCGTTAAAATAAATGCGAAGAAAAATTAAAATATAAAATACTCGACAATAATATTACTATGCTGGGGAAATCAGAGTCAAGATACCATCCGCAACCACAACGTGCAGGATAGAACCATCCTCCCCTAGACATCCCAACCTAACGGCCTATCCGAAGATTAAACACGCGAACCTGGATCATCATCATTTTTGTTGAAGGGGAACATCAGATCCTGGAACGCGTGAGCAACCAACTGGTTCTCAAGATAATATAACATAATACCATATAGTAATGCAATAAGGGATGTAAGGATAGAAAGCCATACCTGACTTACCTGTGCAGGCGAAACGGCAAATGAAAGTTTGATGCTGCTCATGAAATTGTTAACGAGATTTGCAATAATATCAAAATTCATCAATTTGAACATTTAAGTGCAGGTATAGGGGGCAAAATAATTTCAAACATGCACGGTTAAAATCCAACCATCCAAATAGAACGGTTATGGTAGAACCGTACATATCATAGAATTTGAACCGACTTAAGCATCCTACCCTTGACCATGAACGGCCATATATCAACCGCTCAAACAATGGACGGTCTATCGTTAGACCGCACATCCTCTGCAACTTCGAAAAGCTAAACCCTTCGTCTCCCTCCACCGTAACCGACGGTGGGAGGGAACAAAGGGGCAAACCGAGCCCATTCTCACCACTCTCTCCATCTCACTCAATCCTCTCTCACTCCCTCTATGCGCCAGAAACACCAGGCCTGCCGCCCCGACATGGCCAGAGATGAGGAGCCTATACCGCCGCCGTCGACCGCTGCCACGGCGGCGAGAATCGGAGGACCATCGCCGGTGGAGGCGGCGACGCCGTCCACGGTCGAAGGAAATGCACCCTCGCCACCGCCCGTAGCCGAGGAAGAAGCAAGAGAAGAGCTCGCCATCGTGGAAGGCGATGCCGGGGAAGACGGGCCGGCCAAGAAACAACGAGACCCTGAGGTAGGAGCCCTAAAATTCCTCCCATTTCCATTTTTATTCCATGTTTAAGCCATGCATGTTAGTTTGGGGGTTTTAGAGGGCTAAAGGGGGCGGTTTGGGGGGCCATAGTGGCCTCCCTGCCGGTGGGGAACCGCCACCATCGTCAGGGGAGACGACGGTGGGGCGGTTGTACAGAAATCGCAGAAACCAGAACACGCGGCCCTCATCGGACCGCTCAAACTCATACGGCTTGGGATAGATCGTTTAAACTTACACAACCATAGAACCGAACAAATTAATGACGGTGAGAGGCTCACCGTTCAAACAGTCAAACGGACCTCATCAGTCCGTGCAAAACCAAACACCGAAGAACCATACGGTCATTATAGGACCGTTCAAAGGTATGAGCGGCCTGTGTGTAACCGCGCTTCCCATAGAAAATTAAGTCTTGGTGATTTTATTTATATGACACAAACTGCTAAAATAAAATACTAAAATGCATTTAAAATGAATGAATGAATGCAAGGAAAGCGCAGGACCCGCACCTCGTGGCTGCAGGTCCGTGCAGTGTATTTAGCACTGCCAGACTTCCAGAGAGAGAGGTTGGCTGCCATGGGGTTCGCCCCATTCCTGAGCATTGAGGTGTGTCAGTTCGACGCAGCTCTGCTCTACGCCCTGCACGACCGCTGGGACCTAGTGAGTCAGACGTTCCTTTTCCCGTGGGGGCATATGGTCCACACGCTAGAGGACATGGCTAGGTTTACTGGCCTTCGAGTGCACGGGGCACCGGTTAGCGGGACCACTTTTCCTGACTACCGGGGGATGGCTCGGGGATTGTTGGGCTTAGAGCTACGGCGCCCTGAGAGGCAGTCGACCCTCCTACCCCGGGCTGGCCTCCAGGACAGCCTGGGTTTACGACGGGCAGGAGTTGCAGTCAGCGAGCAGCCGGAGGAGCACTTGCAGCGGTTGATCGAGCTGGCACGGCCGCGGGTAGCTGTTGGACCGGGAGTAGAGGCGGACAGAGTGCTGGGGCGGTTCCTGATGCTGATGTTCGGGCGACTCCTCTTCTCCACCAGGGCGGACGTGATGAGCTGCCGGTTCCTTCCTTTCCTCGAGGAGCTGAGCCACGTAGGCGACTATGCGTGGGGAGCTGTAGTTCTCGCCTTCCTCTTCGACACACTGAGTTCAACAGCCCGTCAGACGATGCTCAGGGGCTTCTCCCCCTTACTCCAGGTATGACTCTTAGCCTAGACCCAATTATGCAACTCTACATGCTTCCTAAATGCTGACACAACGCTGTGATGCAGGTGTGGGCCTACGTGTACCTACGTGGGCTGGGCAGAGGTGAGGAGACCCGTCCTGGGCTCCTGTCGATTGCACGGAGGTGGACAATACCTCGGGAGATGACAGCCCTGAGATGACAGGTCCGGGAGCTGCAGGACGACCTGGACGCTCTACCGTACGCCTCGGTATACTCCTAAACTCAGACTCTCTAATTAAATGCAATTCTTATATGATGATGATGATGCTAACACGACTTTCTATTTCTTGCAGGTATGGTGGACACCTTACGTAGAGGAGGGCCAGGCGGACCAGCCTTGGGTGGTGGGCCCCCTCGCCTTCGCCGGACGAGACGTGTGGCTTCACTGCATGAATGTGGTGGAGCCACTACACTACAGATTGGTGATGAGGGCCATCGGGGTCCATCAGCCAGCGGTGGAGTTCCCCGCGCCTGAGAAGGTGGGGGAGCGACTGACGAGGATGACGCGGGGCCTAGCGGCAGCATTTGATTGGTCGATGAGGAACGCTGCGCAGGTGGCCGACTGGACAGCCCTGGGGCGAGTGGTGACTGCCCGAGCGGAGAGCGACTCGGCGTACTACACTGCGTACGCCAGACACTACCGGGACCAGGTGTTCCGGGGTGCCCACCGACCGGTACGACTTCTAAACTCAAACTCTGTCTATTATGCTTATGATATGATGCACTGACACTTGGACTTCTAAATGCAGATTGACCCGGCGGGGTGACTAGCAGAGCTACAGGGGCTCCTACACTCCACTATCAGGGAGCGGGACGAGGCCCGATAGGCCCCGTCCTTACTGGTGAGTTTTCTAAACCCTAAAACTCTCTAAGTTATGTAAATGCTTATGATTATGATTATGCATGTGACTGACCTGGAGTTTTGGATGCAGCGCGCCGAGGGTACCCAGCGATAGGGGGCTGACGCTCCTTCTTCTTCCTCTACCCAGACTCCTGCAGATCGGGTCGAACGGGAGGCCGACTTCACTCGGATGGTAGTGCGGGCCAAGGCGGCCGAGGTGGCGCTCACCGAGAGGGTACGCAAATCACTACACTTTCCCTTTGTTATTTATGCTTATGATACGTATGAAAATGTAGTTGACTGACAATGATATGTGCATGCAGACGTCCGAACTGACCCGTCTTAGGACCGAGCTAGAGCAGAGCCGGGCAGCTGCTCGGGAGGAGGTGGCCCGTGTACGGGAGGAGGCAGCACAGAGCCGACCGGCAGACGCGTTGGAGACGGCGCTCCTACGAGTAGAGCTAGAGCGACTCCGAGCCAGCGCTGTCGAGGCAGAGCGCTATAAGACCGAGGCGTCTGAGCTACGTGGAGAGCTGCGAGCCTACAAGGAGATGAGCCGACGATCGCACAGTGAGACTCTGAGCATCAGCCACGGTACTCACGGCTCTATGAGGAGTTACTTCACGGGTTCCTTCGATCACCGGAGGAACAAGGAGGACGAGCAGCGCCGGTGACGTCAGTGTGATGATGCGACTTCAGCGATGCCTCCACCAAAGAGGCATGAGGGAGGTGGAGACAGCGACGGTGGCCAGGGCGAGGGACAGGCTTGACTTTGTACTCGGCCCGACTTTTGTACATATGATATGATATGATAGTTGTTGGGTCCCGGAGGTGTAAATGGATCTAGAAGGGGGGGTTGAATAGATCCTATCAGAAACTTTGGCCTATTTAAAAAATCGTAGCTAACAAAAACTTAAACCACTCTTTTTAAGTGAATGAATCACTTAGGCACGATGCACAGCGGAATTAAGTAGAGTGGCTCAAATAAAAAGACTTGAATTGTAAGCTATGAAACGTCCACACTTCTTTAAGTGAATTGCAAAGCATAACACATAGATGAACATGCAATAGCTTGCAACAACCGTGTGTGTGTGTGTGTATGCTATGTTGATCACTCAAAGTGCATATGTGTGTGAGCAATATAACCAAGTATGGAAGCACACGAACCTGCGAATGGGGTTAGAAGATATAGATCAATCACACACAATAAACAACCCACAACACAGGGATTTTTAAGGTGGTTCAGTTGCAACCCTGCAACCTACGTCCACCCCTCACCAAAACCCGGTGAGGCTTCCTTGCTGGCTCACAGCTTGACCCGGGGACACGCCCCAAACCACAGAATAGAGAAAACTCTCTTTCTGTCTTCCTACACACAAAGCCAGCAGGGATGGCTACACCGCAGATCGGAGAACTCCCGATTGCCTTCCTACTAACCACCTGGTAGGGACGTCAACCGCAAATTGGAACACCCTCCAATTGCCTTCCTACTAACCACCTGGTAGGGACGAATCACAACTTCAATGTTTAATAATATTGAAAGTAAAACAGATGTGAAGGAATTAAAACAAGAGATTGAGTAAGAAGGAATTGGCCCTTGTATCGATATGCTTTGTTGATCAGCAGCAGGGATCTCTTCTTCTTGCAAATCAATCTTCTTGTAATCACCCTTGAATGGATGATTGTTCTTCACGGAGTACTGTTCATGTGAACAGTAACTGTTCTTCCAATCTCCTCTCTTGATCTTCTCTCTTTGATCTCTTTGAATGGATGAAGAAGTGAATAGATACTACCTTGATCCTTGCTTCCTTCTTCACAGATCTTGGAAGATGATCGCTTTGATATGAGCTTGAATGCCTTGGATTGGATGAAGATATTCTTCACGGAGTACTGTTCACGTGAACAGTAACTCGAACTCCTCTTGCTTTGAACACCCCTTTGAAGCCTCCTTTGATCTTCCCTCTTAGCCTTACTTGCTTCTACTCTTTCTTGGAGGATGCTGAATTGAGATATGAGCTTGAATCACCTTGAGTTGATGGAGAAGATATTGGATGTAGCTTTGATCTTCTCTTGATCCTCTTGAGTTGATGAAGATGTGTATGGATGTAGCTTTGATGACCTTTGCAAGCCTTGATTGCTTCTTGCTTGATTGGAGGTTGCTTGGCTTCAGATCTCACCTTAAATCACCTTGGAAGTATGAAGAAGTTCTGCTCGAAACACTGTTCACGGAGGTGCTACAGTGCTCTCGAAATGGCCTCCCTTGATTCACTTCATCAACTCCATCCACTAGGGTTTCTAACCCTCTTGTAATGGTTTTATAGACTTTGAATGGTCTATAAACAAGCCCCAGACCAGATCCACAAATCATGGGAAGTTAGGTGAGGTTTGATTAAACAAAACCATGGAAAGGGGCTAGCCACGAGGTGGATTTCGAGGTCAAACAAGGTTGGCTCGGGGCTGGCGGTCGATCGAAATTCATGGGCCGGTCGACCGGAACCTGCTGCAGCCAGAACGTTTCGACTCTGGCAAAATCGGTCGACCGGACGCCTGGGGGCAGTCGACTGAAACCTGTAACAATGTCAACATTTCAGTTCTGGGAAAACCGGTCGACCGGAATTCATGGGCCGGTCGACCTAAATGTCACAAACCTCGAACCTTTTGGTTCTGGGAATTTCGGTCGACCTAGCTACAGTGCCGCCGGTCGACCTAGCTACAGTAAATTCCAGATTAACACAATTCAGCCCCAAATGCCATTGCAACCCTTCCGAACTCTGTGGCATCAAACTCCTTTGATCTTGGGGAATATATATTGAGTGTTTTGGCCTGCAAAATCATATAAAAAGGATTAGAACTTTAGCTCAATAATCCATATAATAAATGTATGAAATACACATATGAAATCTCATGAATTAGTTATATGTGAACACTTTGAATCACAAGTGTTCTGAGTTAAAGATCAAGAGATAAGAGCTCAACCACCCCAAGTAAAATATCCATGAAACACACTCATGGAATCTCAATAACAAAAAGGATAGAAAAGCTCATTCTCAAATTAACCATCCATATCAAAAGATCAAGTTCATATGACAATGAATTTAAACAAATGGATGATCATCATGTAACCCAAAGTTTCAAGATTGATGTGAGCATTCAAGAACCACATGTTCCTTGGTATTAATGCAATGTGAGAACATATAATGCAAGTTGTGAATGGGCATCATGAAACCAAATACATGGAGAGTGATAAACAATAATGACTCATAGTGTTAAGCCATTATCAAAACCAAGAATACATTAGAACTCATATGACCATAGAATGATGTCGAATGACCCAAGTGACCATATGAACTCAAGTGACCATAGGGGCACAACATTCTCCCCCTTTTTGATGATGGCAACACTGATGCATTCTGAACTATGAGTCATTATAAATTCATATGGCAACTATGAGTCACTCACATGGTTCTCACCCCCTTTGACACACAGATGGCATTTTGATTAATGACTCACACAATCTTACCACATACTTTGGTTAATGACTCACATGAATACTTCTCCCCCTTTGACAACATCAAAAAGAGCTAGGAAAGGGAAAGAGATACTCACATTAATGATGCACACAAAATGACTTTCATAATGCTCGGGAGCTCCTGTGACATCATTACAAGAAACCATAATGTGGAGAAACATGTCATTGCAGGCAACATTCCAGAAGATGATGTGGAAATACATGTCAATGGTTGTACACTTATTAAGATTGACAAAATAACTAGAGAGAACAACCAATTATGGAAAGCCAGTTATAGGACTGATACCAATGAATGATATGGATGTACCGAACATGGTGGTGTCCCGTGGCTTGGCAAAGACAATGTAAGTGGGAGAGGTAGAGCCACAGCAGCATGATTCAATTCCTCAAATAGGAGATGGATAGAGCAGCCAATGAGCAAATTTTGATTTCAAATTTTGCAGATTTTTAGTGGTTTTCTAGTTTTCAGATTTTTTGGATTTACTAAGCAATGCATGGAAATGATAGATGCAAGCTACAATTGTATGAAGTCAATACATGCATGCCACCCTATTGCATGAAAACATGATGCCAATGATGCTAGGACTCATGCCATATGCCAATGAATGAGAAAGCAATGTGATATCACTTGATAGAGGACACCAATGATTTTGGATGCGACTTGAAAGGTGCATCAAGATGATACCACTTGTTAGATGATACCACTTCTTTAGTATGATGATGTAATCATGGCAGCCTGAATGATTTATGTAGATATGGCAGATGAATGCAAACAACAAAGTTTATGTAACATGTGCAGCTCAAGATCCATGATAGTGAAGCATGTGAATGAAGATATGTATGCATGGATATACAAATGCATGGAGAAGTAAAGTGTATGAATGCTATGCATAAACCCTCATGATAAATGAAGGTTCTCTCCCCCTTGGATTCTCCCATATCCACAATGCACTCTCCCCCTTTCATAGTGCTCAAAGGCAACAAAAGGCAACATCTCCCCCTTTCTCCCAAGTCCATAGCAAGGACTCACAACAAGACATTCTCCCCATTTGCCAATAGCAAAAAAAAAGGAGGGATACAGCACAGTGGTTGACAAAGGTCCTAGAGATCAGAGTGGAATGGTAGTGGAAGAGCAAGCCATTATATGGAAATTAGAAACATGCCGGGAGCAATATATATGGTTCAAAGCTAATGAAAACCAAGATCATCAATAGAGTTTAAAAAGCATCGACATCCATGGTTTAATAGAAATGAACCAGAAGCACATATCTTGACAGTGTTTAACATTCCCTTGTCTTATACATCCATATTCAATAACCACAAAGGGAATAACACAAAAACTAGTATTGAGGCTAAACAAGCATGACTAAAGCATGGAATTTTATGAGTTTAACAAATTTGATTTTCAATATCGTTTGAATTTGAAGGCACATGACTCATATGTTACGAGCAATCAAGTCTAGTACATGCCTCCTAGCCGTAAGAATACACGTTGTTTAGACGCTAGTATCCCTAGGTATTTGGCAAGACTGACTGTTATGCTTAAGAATGAACAGAGATAGCAACATCACGTCATGACATATCCAAACTCATTTCTTTGATGAGAAGATATATTTCTCAACAATTATGCCATTGCTCTACCTAGAGTCCAAATGAATTAAGACAGAGATAACAGAGGCACATCATGACATATCATTCGTCACTTGATTTGATGACGGGACATATTTCTCCGTGCAACACTATCATTGCTCTGCAAATTGATTTTCAAGAATTCCAGCTCATCAAGATGTTTAGAAACAATACTAAGCTCTAGAGTATCACCAAAGTTGTCAAGACATTTGGATTTTCAGATTGCAGAATAGTTATTCAAGGCACAACATGCAATCTCTAGTTAAGGTCTATTAAAATCACAAAATATGGATGATTTCAAAAGATATATCAAAACTTCAAGGAAATCATTAAATATGAACCATTTTCATTGAATGGACAATCATCAGTTCATATAATAGAAAGCTCTTACACTGTAGTGATTAAAGATGTCTGTCTCTTGAACTTATTATCACACTGGAGGCCATTGAGGTTCAGATGCAAAAAGGACGAATGAACCAAGAAGAACAACACGACTCCCCCTATGAATATGCAATGAAAGCATGCAAGGAGTGATGTTTGCAGTCACATAGAATGACGAATGTCAATGAGAGGTTTACTTGACCCATGCAGGGGTTGACCTGATCAAACATGAAATGCATGAACCAACATAATGCATGATTTTATACTTATGAAATGCAACATAATGAATATGAACCATATGCACGAATGCCTTAAGAAGACAACTCCCCCTAGCTATATGGCCTATATGCGATAGTGACGCATGGTACTTGGCGGAGGTGAAACCTCACGCATGTTGAGTGCTTTGAGGCAAGCATAACCTGCCCTTCCATACATCAACATTTGATATACCCTGGCCATGCACGAATGATATGATGTAAAATGATTCAAGCTAGGTTGATGTTGACTCCCCCTGAATACATGCAAGGGTTGGCAATGAACTATGCAGCCTAAGATTTATATGAATGCACAATGCAATTAAGATGCTGTAAAATGATTATGCATTATCATTTGTCTTCTAAACATGATGTGCATTAAGGCATGTGTGATTAAAGGATGATGCAAACACAAATCATTCACAATTGATTTTGAACTGAATGCAACATGATGATGCCGATTGCTAGACTCCCCCTTTGAACAAAGCTAATATGAATAACGAGTTGAAAATGCAACCATGGTTTGCATCATCAAAACCAAAGTCCAAGCATTTCATGTGGCTGATAGCAAGACTTGTGCAACTCATTATCACATCAACTTCATCAGCATAACAAATTTTTCATGAATTAAATAGCTGAAATCAAGCATGGTGTAAACAAGTTATCAAGCTCAAAAGTTCATCTCACACCTTGGGGGTTTTGTATTTCAAAGAGCAGTTCAGTTTGCAGAATCTAATGACATTGGGCAGACATATGATGCGCTATCTACATGTCAAGACTGAACATGCAAGATGACTAAACTTAAGAGGTTTATGTACATACCTGTGCCTTGAGCTTTTATTTACCTTATGATCCTTTGTTCAGCTCCAAGGCATCCTGCACCCAAAATTCTCATTTGGAATTTTTAGGTACCCAAGATTGCTTGGGTCCTTGTGGGTTAGCAACATGTTTAGCATCTTGGCCCACCTTTTTCAGGGCAATCACATCATCCTCCTTCATTGTGAGGCAATCATATATCTCATGCCCATTTTTCCCACAATAGAAACAACACACAAAAGATTGATTTTTCCTTTTATGTTCATGTGCGTGTGCATGTGGATTATGCTTTTGTGGGTGAGCATGGGATTTACCTTTCATGGCATGAAGGTGATGCTTTGCCTTCAAATGCCAGCACTCTTGGATAGTATGGCCAGACTTACCACAATGAGAGCAGCAAAGAGAAGCATTTCTATTAAAGGCCATGGGGAGTGTCGACCTGTCTGGATAGGAATGTCGACACTTCTGATTCTCCATGTGGTTCCGTACAGAATTTTGTTGAGCAAGCCCTCTGCTAGTGTTGACCTGTTTCTTTCCTTGCCATTTCACTTGCTGTCTTGCTCTAAGCTTATCATTTCTCAAGATCAAACAACCATGCATAGTGTGACCATGTTTACCACAATAATAACAATTGACATTCATTTTGTGGAAGGCATGGTATTTGGCATTGGACATGTTATGGTACATGTTTGGATGAGCATGCTGAATTTTACTTTTCTTTCGAGCAGTGTGCCCTTTTTGGTGACCATAGGAAGTGGTAGCTTCCAGTGAGCCAGAATCTTGGATTTGGGCAAACATTGACAGGAAATCATTCAAACCTTGAATTTCATTTTCAAGTGAGGAAATGTGCTGTTTAGATTCAACAAGGCCCTCTTCGCATGCTGTCAATTGCTCATTGAGCATGGCATTTACTGCTTTAAGATTTTGATTTTGTTGTTCTAAATCATGCAAAGTTTCAGAGTGATCATCAATGACAGATTTGCCTTTTTCATGTGCAGCTAGTTTTTCATACAATTCTTCTTCAACCTTTTCACATTCAATTTTCTTTTCCAACAACTCTTTATTCTCTTCCTTTAGAGAATCAATCAAAGTTTGTTGCCATTCAAGATCATCATGGACACCAGCATTTATGTTTCTCAAGAATGAACATTTTTCACATGCAAAATTAGCAGAGCATGAAACAGAATTTTTATTTTCTTCAATCAACCTCTCATCATGAATAAGCCCATCGGCCATAGTTTGATCATTAGAGATTGCCTTAGGTTGGTTTTGAAGTTTTATTACAATTTCTTCCAACCTAGTGATTTCATCATGAAGATTTTCATTTTCATCTCTTAGACATGCAATGCTTTGTTTATGTGTGTCTAGATCAAAAGAGAGCTCTTCAAACGTAGAACACTTTTTACAAATCAAGCTTTCATGTTGGTTATTTTTCTTGAGATCCTTTTTCAACTTTTTATTTTCTGATATTACCTTTTTGTATTGTGTAAACAACTCATCATAGGATTCCATAAGTTCTTCAAAAGTGAATTCCTCGGAATCAGAATTTACCTTTGATGAGGATGGTTTGCTTGACTCTTCTGCACGGTCGGCCATGAAGCATTCTTGTTCTTGTTCTTTTCCTTCATGGATTTTCACCAACTTGTCTAGTACTTGCTTAGCTGTGCTGCAGGAAGACACAATGTGAGTTAGTCTAATATCAATTGCAGCTGTAATTAAGTTATATACAAGAAGATTATCATGGTGTTTGGTCTCATGTTCGGCTGACGAATCAATTGAATTTGATGGCAGCTCATGAGGACCATTGTATATAAGATTCCACAATTGTGGATCTATGGAGCTAACATAGATGAACATTCTTCCAACCCATGTAGAAAAATCTGAACCATCATAAATGGGCGGAGAAACCATCGAAGCAAGTGTAGCATGTGAATCCATCTAAATAATAAACACCGGGATCATTCCCTGCAGATCGTTGGATCTGGGAATGACAGAGCTTAGCTCTGATACCACTTGTTGGGTCCCGTGAGGTGTAAATGGATCTAGAAGGGGGGGTTGAATAGATCCTATCAGAAACTTTGGCCTATTTAAAAAATCTTAGCTAACAGAAACTTAAACCACTCTTTTTAAGTGAATGAATCACTTAGTTACGATGCACAGCGGAATTAAGTAGAGTGGCTCAAATAAAAAGACTTGAATTGTAAGCTATGAAACGTCCACACTTCTTTAAGTGAATTGCAAAGCATAACACATAGATGAACATGCAATAGCTTGTAACAACCGTGTGTGTGTGTGTGTATGCTATGTTGATCACTCAAAGTGCATATGTGTGTGAGCAATATAACCAAGTATGGAAGCACACGAACCTGCGAATGGGGTTAGAAGATATAGATCAATCACACACAATAAACAACCCACAACACAGGGATTTTTAAGGTGGTTCAGATGCAACCCCGCAACCTACATCCACCCCTCACCAAAACCCGATGAGGCTTCCTTGCTGGCTCACAGCTTGACCCGGGGACACGCCCCAAACCACAGAATAGAGAAAACTCTCTTTCTGTCTTCCTACACACAAAGCCGGCAGGGACGGCTACACCGCAGATCGGAGAACTCCCGATTGCCTTCCTACTAACCACCTGGTAGGGACGTCAACCGCAAATTGGAGCACCATCCAATTGCCTTCCTACTAACCACCTGGTAGGGACGAATCACAACTTTAATGTTTAATAATATTGAAAGTAAAACAGATGTGAAGGAATTAAAACAAGAGATTGAGTAAGAAGGAATTGGCCCTTGTATCGATATGCTTTGTTGATCAGCAGCAGGGATCTCTTCTTCTTGCAAATCAATCTTCTTGTAATCACCCTTGAATGGATGATTGTTCTTCACGGAGTACTGTTCATGTGAACAGTAACTGTTCTTCCAATCTCCTCTCTTGATCTTCTCTCTTTGATCTCTTTGAATGGATGAAGAAGTGAATAGATACTACCTTGATCCTTGCTTCCTTCTTCACAGATCTTAGAAGATGATCGCTTTGATATGAGCTTGAATGCCTTGGATTGGATGAAGATGTTCTTCACGGAGTACTGTTCACGTGAACAGTAACTCGAACTCCTCTTGCTTTGAACACCCCTTTGAAGCCTCCTTTGATCTTCCCTCTTAGTTTTACTTGCTTCTACTCTTTCTTGGAGGATGCTGGATTGAGATATGAGCTTGAATCACCTTGAGTTGATGGAGAGGATATTGGATGTAGCTTTGATCTTCTCTTGATCCTCTTGAGTTGATGAAGAGGTGTATGGATGTAGCTTTGATGACCTTTGCAAGCCTTGATTGCTTCTTGCTTGATTGGAGGTTGCTTGGCTTCAGATCTCACCTTAAATCACCTTGGAAGTATGAAGAAGTTCTGCTCGAAACACTGTTCACGGAGGTGCTACAGTGCTCTCGAAATGGCCTCCCTTGATTCACTTCATCAACTCCATCCACTAGGGTTTCTAACCCTCTTGTAATGGTTTTATAGACTTTGAATGGTCTATAAACAAGCCCCAGACCAGATCCACAAATCATGGGAAGTTAGGTGAGGTTTGATTAAACAAAACCATGGAAAGGGGCTAGCCACGAGGTGGATTTCGAGGTCAAACAAGGTTGGCTCGGGGCTGGCGGTCGACCGGAATTCATGGGCCGGTCGACCGGAACCTGCTGCAGCCAGAACGTTTCGACTCTGGCAAAATCGGTCGACCGGACGCCTGGGGGCGGTCGACCGAAACCTGTAACAATGTCAACATTTCAGTTCTGGGAAAACCGGTCGACCGGAATTCATGGGCCGGTCGACCTAAATGTCACAGACCTCGAACCTTTTGGTTCTGGGAATTTCGGTCGACCTAGCTACAGTGCCGCCGGTCGACCTAGCTACAGTAAATTCCAGATTAACACAATTCAGCCCCAAATGCCATTGCAACCCTTCCGAACTCTGTGGCATCAAACTCCTTTGATCTTGGGGAATATATATTGAGTGTTTTGGCCTGCAAAATCATATAAAAAGGATTAGAACTTTAGCTCAATAATCCATATAATAAATGTATGAAATACACATATGAAATCTCATGAATTAGTTATATGTGAACACTTTGAATCACAAGTGTTCTGAGCTAAAGATCAAGAGATAAGAGCTCAACCACCCCAAGTAAAATATCCATGAAACACACTCATGGAATCTCAATAAAAAAAAGGATAGAAAAGCTCATTCTCAAATTAACCATCCATATCAAAAGATCAAGTTCATATGACAATGAATTTAAACAAATGGATGATCATCATGTAACCGAAAGTTTCAAGATTGATGTGAGCATTCAAGAACCACATGTTCCTTGGTATTAATGCAATGTGAGAACATATAACGCATGTTGTGAATGGGCATCATGAAACCAAATACATGGAGAGTGATAAACAATAATGACTCATAGTGTTAAGCCATTATCAAAACCAAGAATACATTAGAACTCATATGACCATAGAATGATGTCGAATGACCCAAGTGACCATATGAACTCAAGTGACCATAGGGGCACAACAATAGTGATATGCGTGTTTTTGTTTTCATTTTGTGGATGAATGAATGTATGAATGGACAGATGCGACTACCGACTTGACACGAGTGCGTGGGTGAGAGACGACGACTATGGGTGAGACACGACTACGAGTGAGATGTGACACTAGCGTGAGTGAGACAGAGGGATGCCGACCTTGAGTGAGAGAGAGAGAATGTTATAACAAATGAGCGAGATGAGGGACGTCAAATGGGTGAGGTGAGAGACGTCAAATGAGTGAGTCAAATGGGTGAGATGAGTGAGATGAGGGTTCCAAATGAGTGAGATGAGTGACGTGAGATGAGAGGCATCAAACGAGTGAGATGAGGGTGCAAAATGAGTGAGATGAGGGACGTGAGATGAGAGGCGTCAAACGAGTGAGATGAGGGCGCAAAATGAGTGAGATGAGGGATGTAAGATGAGAGGCGTCAAATGAGTGAGATAGAAAGAGACGTCAAATGAGTGAAATGAGTGATGCCAAATGGGTGAGATGAGAGGCTGCACGACTTACTAGTTGGACAGGGGCTCAAGGGGCTTCAGATCTGAAGAACGGTTCTCAATGGGCCGCTCAAAGAGATACACGGTCGAAAGTAGACCGCTCCACGATAATAAGGCGGTTAATATAAAACCATTCTAAATTACTGGACGGTTCACCATGAGCCGTGTAGATATAAGAACGATCTTAGCAAGACCGCTTGAAATCCTGCCCTCGAGCTCCCGGAAGGATGATAAACGGTCCGTAAAGGACCGTACAAATGGATATGCGGTCTATCGTAAGATCGTCCAACTGGGTACCCTGCGAACCTAAAAGGGACTCTCCTGGAGAGTCCTTAACCCGAGGGTAGAATGCCTTAAACCTATCCAAACCTCATCTTAGCCCGTCCTAGACTTATCCAACCCAATCTTAAGAGGCTTAGGCTTCCTAACAAGTCCTATAAGTAGGAGGGGAGTCTAAATTCGTGATTTGCACCTCTTCCTCCTTCTAAGCTTTAAGACATTTGCTATTCACCACCAAATCATCATGAAGAGAGCCCTGGAAGGAAGTTCTATGGAGGGAGCATCTTTTGAAGGGCCAAAGCCGGCCAGGAAGGAACGGGAAGTGCTCAAACGGCTGACCGCGATCCCGCGACATTTGAGCTCGAGTCCTTTGAGAGAGGTAAGCTAATCATGATTTCATTCCATTCAATTCTTTCCTTTACTTACATGTTTTTCTTTCCTCTCTTTTCTTCCATCTTCCTTCTTTCATCTCAGCTTCTCCCTGGCCCCAGGCGGTATTCCACCTTGAAGTGGTTGGCTCCCATGGTCCGCGCCTTGTCCCTAGGAGTGACATCCATCCTGAGATCTTGGCACCTACAACCTCTTTTAGTTCTAGGTCAGAACTACCCAAAGCTTTCTCTTGATTGGCATGGCATTTCAGCCTTAATTGAAATTTGGCATCCTCAAACTCATACCTTCATCTTCCCATCATTTGAGGCCACTATCCTACTAGAGGAGGTAGAGACCTACTTCTCTTTACCCAGGTCACAGGTGGGAGGGGAAGACTCTGTGTGTCATACTGTTGCCCCTATAGATCCTAGGCTCATCTTGGGAGGGTTCATACCAGATAGTAGGGCTGTCCACACCTTTGTAGGCCCACTCCAGATTCACCTTCTTCCTCTTAGCCAGTGGGTAGTGGAGCATTGCAAGAACAGATGTGGTTGGGATGGAGCTATAGCTAAGGCTGCATCCATTTGCTTGTGTGGGGCCATCTTGTTCCCTTCAGTTGACCATGTGCTAGAGATGCCCCTTCTTAGTACCATTAGTGGCCTGTGGCAGGGACTTTCTATCTCCCAGGCCATCCTTGCTTACCTGTACGAGGGCCATACTTCAGCAGCCTTAGGCGGTCCTCTGCTTGGCTCTATGATCCTTCTAGAATGTTGGATGGGTGCTAGGATGAAATTCGTCTATAGGGAGGATGCCACTTCAGCTAGCAGGATCTTTGGGAGCCACCCCCTCTTCTTCATAGGTGGCGCGTTCGGATTCTCTCCGCAGGTAGAGTGCAGGACAGCTGAGATGAAGACCAGGGATGAGTGGCGACTGTACATCAACAGACTGCCCCTGGATCGGTTCGTGATGTGCCCGGGCTTCCTCTGCGACACCACCGTCAGAGTTCCCAGGAGGCCAGGCTTAGACTTGAGGCTCATGAGCAACACCGTACTGGCGATGTACAGCCCGCACCGGTGCTACCTACAGGTCGGACTACCCCGAACAGTTCTACTAGCACTACCCCACCTTCCCGCGCTACAGGCGAGGAGGATTGGTACAGAGGAGGATGAGCAGGCAGTCAGGAGCGCCCTGATCATGTGGGAGGTGAGCAGGGTGCTTGCCCTACCAGTAGAGGTTGCAGAGATCCCGGCGACGCGCCAAGCATATGTTAGAGAGCTGAGAGAGATACGTCCCCGCGGGGATGCCCAGCGGAGGATTGAGTGATTTCCTTTTGTTTCACGATGATGATGGTGGATACGACTTGTGTTTAGAAAGCTTGATATATGAATAAAATTGATGATTGGATTGAGTTCGAGCTTTGTTTGGGTTATGATGTGATTGCGATGTTGGAATAGGATTTTTACCATTCACATGGCCACGAGCCAACCGCAGTTTCAGCTTCAACCTGCCCCTGCACACACAAAATACAGAAAATAGATTAAATCTGTTTTAGGCTTAACCCCTTGCCTATGACAAGTTAGGAAAGTGACCAGCTCTTGATCCTTGGTCAAGGGGGTAAGCCTTATTAAATAGGCAAATAACAAATGTCAAATGAATGCAATGGATGCTATGAATGCAAATGAAGAAAATCTTTTTTTGTAGTTTTGAAAATATCTGATTTTTGTTTGAATTTTTAAAATATTTTAATTTTCTTTTGAGTTTTGAACATATTTGATTTTCTTTTTTTTGAGTTTTGGAATATTTGATTTTTTGAGTTTTGAAATATCTGATTTTTTTTTGAGTTTTGGAATATTTGATTATTTGAGTTTTGAAATATCTCATTTTTTTGAGTTTTGGAATATTTGATTTTTTGAGTTTTGAAATATCTGATTTTTTTTTTGAGTTTTGGAATATTTGATTTTTTGAGTTTTGAAATATCTGATTTTTTTTTAGTTTTGGAATATTTGATTTTTTTGAGTTTTGAAATATCTGATTTTTTTTTTGAGTTTTGGAATATTTGATTTTTTGAGTTTTGAAATATCTGAATTTTTTTTGAGTTTTGGAATATTTGATTTTTTGAGTTTTGAAATATCTAATTTTTTTTTGAGTTTTGGAACCAGCTTAGTCCTGACGACGGGGAACCTCCTATTTCACCAGGGGCCTCCCGGGCTCAACGTGCAATATAAAGGACCGCCTGTGGCCGGTGCTAACCTTGCTTTAACGGTGCTTCTGCCGAGGCCATACTCGGGGTAGGATCCCTTCCTTGGAAAATAAAACAGATTTTAACAGAAAAGCTGGCAATAGGTATAGAGGTCTTTAGGGCTTGAGTTCTTCTCGCGACACCCCCTTTTCAAAGAATTTGGTCTGTTGCGCCGGGGCTTTGCGTCCATCATCGAACCTATTTCCGCCCTAGGCACGCATACGACCAGGCTCATGACGTCTCGCGGGGAAGCTGTACTGCCACTCTTGTCGTGCCTAGTTTCATTGTCTGGGGACTTTCAAATTTTTGAGGGCTTCGAGCTTTGGGCGAGCCTTTAGCCTTGATTTTTGCCCCTTTTCTTCATTTCTTTCTTTTCTTTCTTTCTTGTTCTTCTGCGGAATAAGGTCATAATGGACTGCCCTATTTGAGACCTCTTTTATAGGGGGAGTCTAGATCGGTGCTCGCCTCCTTTTCACTCTTTACCCCTACTTTGAGCCGAGAGAGAAGAAAAAAAACAAGGACTTTCACCCTTTACGAAGCATGGGCAAAGGAGAAACGGTGTTTATGCAAAAGAAAGAAACCGACCCACGAGGGGTTGTGTAGTGTGTGAAATGTTGAATCGGGGATTTTCCTTTTGTGATCAAGCGAAGGCGCACCCCACCACCAAGTCGTCGCTAGTTTGACTCTATGAATAAAAGCATTTTAATTACAGCCCATTCCACGGATTTGGTAATTCTTCCCCCTCCGCATTGATTAAGCGATACGCGTTACCCGGGTAGACTTCCTTAACTACAAATGGCCCTTCCCAGTTAGGTTACAGCTTATACCTGGGACCTGCTGACCTAATAAATTTGCGTTTCAAAACCATATTACCCACTTGGAATTTTCGTTCGATGACCTTCTTTTGAAAATACCGCGAGACACGCTTTTGATAAACCGAAACATGATTGGCCGCGTTAAACCTCTTATCGTCTAAGAGTTCCAGTTGTACTAGCAACGCCTCTCGACGTTCATCGAGATTGAGTTCTTTGTCCAGCTGCACTCTTAGGGAAGGGATCAGGATCTCGTACGGGAGTACCGCCTCCATCCCATAGGTGAGAGCAAAGGGAGTTTGCCCTGTGGGAGTGCGGACGGAGGTGCGATAAGCCCATAGAGCTTCTATCAGTTTATCGGCCCAATCAGCAAATTTCTGTGATTCGCACATTTTCTTGATGATTTTAAGAAGGGTTTTATTCGTGGCCTCAGCCTGGCCATTACCTTGGGGGTAATACGGTGATGAATGATGCAATGATATATTAAACATCTTACAGAGGTCCCGGAGTTCTTGAGAGACAAATTGAGGCCCGTTGTCGGTGACGATATCACTTGACACTCCAAACCGCGAAATGATATTCTTCATGATGAAGCAGAATACTGTGGTGGCTTTGATTTCTGCATAAGCTTCAGCTTGCGCCCACTTGGTGAAGTACTCCGTAGCCGTTAGGATGAAGGACTTCTGCTTGACTGCGGAATTTGGGTCACCGAGAGGTCCGATGATATCAAAGGCCCACATGGAAAATGGCCAAGGAGCAGAAAGAGGATGGAGAGAAGAAGCAGGAGCATGGATCTTGTCAGCATGAAGCTGGCATTGAAGACACCTACGAACATAGGTGGAGCAATATTTTTCTAGGGTTGGCCAGTAATAGCCCTACCTAAGAATTTTCTTCCCCAACACCTGCCCATTTACCCTCCACACTCACTGGAGTGAGCTGCTTCTACTACCTTCCAAGCCTCATCGTCATCTAGACACCTCATTAGAACTCCATTGAGAGCTCGCCTATACAATTCTCCAGTAACGATCGTGTATCTTGCGGCGACTCTTCTAATGGACTTTCGCTGCTCGGCATTTGCCACCTCCGGGAATGAACCATCCCTGCAATATTGCTCAATTTCATAATACCACGGCAACTCTTCTTCTTCTATAATCTCCTCGAGCTCAGTTAATGAAACTTCTTTCACCTCTTCCCTTTCTGCCTTCCTTTCTACAGATTTCCTAAGTTTGTCGAACCAGGGATCCTGAAGAGAAGGAGCATCTAGCCGCTGGACCACAATGGTCTCAATAGCGCAACTGAGGGGGAATGATAGAGAAGAAGCGAGTAATGCAAGGGCATCAGCCAAAATGTTTTGAGAACGAGGAGTGTGAATATAGATAAGCTTCCAAAATTACCTAGCCAAGAGCGTGACCAAATCTTGATAGGGCTTAAGCTTAGGGTCACGAGTGTGGTAAGTTGACAAGACTTGACGCAGCACCAACTGAGAGTCTCCTATGATGTTAAGGTATCGCGCACCCATGAGGTAGGCGTGCTTCAGACTGGCAAGGAGAGCCTCATACTCGGCTATATTATTCGTGACAGGAAATGAGAGTTGATAAGTGACAGGGATGGTTACTCCTTCCAGAGTAAGGAGAACGGCGCCAATTCCACTGCCCTGGGAATTGAGAGCACCATCGAAATGGAGAGACCAAAAAGGAAGATGAGTGATTACCGCCAAGTGTTCATCGGGGAACTCGTATTGGATCGAATCCGTGCGAGGGATGGGAGAATGAGTGAGATGCTCAGCAATAGCATATCCCTTGATTGCTTTTTGGACAATGAAGGTGATGTCGAATTGGGAAAGAAAGCTCTGCCAGCGAGCTAGTTGGCTAGAAAGGACAGGTTTTTCTAGAAGATAACGGATGGGGTCCATTCTAGAGATCAGCCTAACCTTATGGGCAAGGAAATAATGTTTGAGCTTCTGAGCTACCCATACTAGCCCTGCACCGGTCTTCTCCATGGCAGTGTACTTAGATTCGGCAAGATTAAACAATCTCGAAAGATAGTATGCCGCCCTTTCCCTTCCTTCATCGTCTACCTGCGCCAAGACAGCTCCTAGGGAGTCCTCAATCACAGAAATGTATAAGATCAGGGGTTTCCCAGGGACGGGTGGTTGCAGAATCGGGGGATTAGAAAGATAAACCTTAAGCTCCTCATAGGCCTTTTGGCATTGTTCATTCCATTCAAACTTTGCACCCGCCTTTAATAATTCATAAAATGGACGGCACCTTTGTGAGTGTTGAGATATAAATCTCTTGATGAATTGTAAACGCCCAATCAAACCTCGGAGTTCAGTGATGTTCTTAGGCGGCGGCATCTCCATAACGGCCTTTGCTTTATTCGGATCGATTTGAATCCCCCGTTTACTAACTATAAACCCTAGTAACTTCCCTGACGCAACTCCGAACATGCATTTCTTTGGATTCATCTTTAACTTATACTCCCTAGCCCTTTACAACACTTTGGCTAGAATGGCGGGGTGCTCTTCTTGAGACCTCGACTTGACCAAAATATCATCCACATAAGCTTCTAAATAGACATGCATCATGTCATGGAAGATAGCCATCATTGCCCTCTGATAAGTAGCACCTGCATTCTTCAATCCGAATGGCATGACAACATAACAGTACGTGCCCCAGGGCATGGTGAACGAGGTCTTCTCATGATCCTTCGGAGCTAGACGGATTTGGTTATATCCAGAATAACCATCCATAAACGAGAGGGCTTCATATCTAGCTGTGTTATCAACCAATACATCAATGTGAGGAAGCGGGAAATCGTCCTTCGGACATGCCTTATTCAAGTCCCTGAAATCGATACAAATCTGAATTTTGCCATCCTTTTTCATTACCGGGACTATGTTGGCCACCCACTGCGGACATAAAACAACTCTAATGAACCTGGCCTTATGCAGTTTGTCGACTTCTTCCTTAATTCTCAAGGACATCTGTGGGTGGAATCTTCTCGCTTTCTGCTTAACGGGTGTTGCCCCTGGTTTAAGAATCAATCGATGTTCAACCATCGTGGGGTCAAGATCCGGCATGTCCTCATAGGACCAGGCAAAGGAATCGCTATACTCCCTCAAAACCTTAATGAGCTCCTCTTCAACCTGAGGGGGGAGATTAGCAGAAATAAGTATGGGCTTGGGGTCCTCTTTGGTTCCAAGATTAATTTCCTTAGTGGGTTCATCCACTGCCGAGGATGGTTCATCAAATCTCTTCAAACCTTGCACGTACAGGTCAGCAGTGTCATCCATGTCACTTTCCTCATCGTCAGCTGGGTCCTTCTAATTCACAATTTCATATACCCCTAATCCGTCGTTGCTCCATACCCCTTCTAACTCCTCATCATCTTCCAAAACAATCGCAGTCTCCACAAACTCCGGGCACCTAAAAAGGGCATGGCATCTCTCGGCCAAATCTCGTAGAAACCTATCAGGGACGGATTTGGGACGACGCGCCACAGGGTGCGCTGCGGATGAGGACGGGCTGACTAGACTCGAACTAGATTCTACCCCAACTGACTCTACTAACCTAGGAGACTCTACACACTGTACATATACCCTAGGAGAGAGGAAATCTACTGGAAAAGGAACAGGGGTCTCGTGCCCCTGGGAATTTGAGCAGAACACAGCGTAATCTTCCATTTAAACCTCCGTTTTGAAATTGGCATTTTTTTTTGGAGGCCGGAGGTGATCACACATCAGGAGGAGGAAGCAGACGGAGGAGGAGGCAGTTGCATGGGAAATAATTCAGGGAATATGCAATCAAAGAACGGATCGGAGGAAGAGAACCACATCTCGTGGAGTTGAGCACTGGGGGGAGGAGGAGTAAATAAGGTTGAGAGATCAATAGGCGGGCAATGCCTGCAAGCACAGGGAACGAATAAAATTTTGGGTGGTCTCTCCACAAAGTACGGGTCGACCAGGATCGGAGGGGAACGGGGGACAAACCCCGATTGTTGAACCCAAGAGGCAAGATGAGATGGGGACATAGAATAAGTAGTGATACAGCTCCCCACTTCCCGTGGCCGCCGGCGGACCAGTTGCATTGGAGGATGCTTCACCAGCTACGTCTCCTTCTTCTTCGGCTGGCTTTCTCTTTCATGAAATAATTCTTCAAAATCATCAGAAAAATCTTCTATATCATTCACCAACCCCTGCAGCGGCGGTGGTGGGTCAGCAACAACATGGGTATCATCTGCCTTCTCTTCAGAATCGGGTGGCGGCGTCTTCAAAGTGTCGGGCTGATGTGACACAACCTCGGACTTAGTCAAACAAGCACATCTAAGCATCCAAATGGGCCTTAATGGGCCATCGCTCTCTTCGTTGCACTCTATTCCCGGGGTGACTATGTGATACCAAGGGTGACTTATGGGAATGGACCCTTGCTGGTAGAGGGCCAGCAAGGCCAAGAATTGATTCCCCAAGGTTGGTTGCCCAATTCGATTGGGGCCGACAAAGTGCACTCGGGCACCGGGTCACACTAACCCACGGCGATCACTCTAAGTCATGGACTTGAGGATCGGGCGCTCCTCACGAATTCAGCGGTGCATGAATCAAATATTGAGAGAGCTACACTAGGTGAGCAAGGAAGAGACACTTACTCGACCGGTTTGAGGAAACCGGTCCCGGTCGGAGACGAGGGCGAGCGGGGAGGCGGTGGTTCCCCACACGCCGCGGTGGTGTCGCTTGACCTGCCAAACCAGTTACAAAACTACTCCTCTCGCAGGAGGGGGGATCTTGGGGTAGGGGTTAATATGATACATTCAAACACTACCACCACGCAGGGTGGGGCCTTCAGCCGGCCAAGCGGGGAGGGGTTGGTGGACCGAAACGAAGAGAAATGAGAACTAGGGAAGTTGCAGCTTCAATCTGGAATTCTGGACAGGGGGTCGCTGTGATGGCTATGCCGGGCTTGTCCGGACTCCAAATTGATCGAAACCAGCTCCTGAAGCTTCCTGACTGGAAGAGGTAGACTCCAGAATTTTTGGGGAAGCTCAGACGGTCGGAGGTGGCTGCACCAGCAACAGGAAGTAGCCTCCTCTGTCTGGCCGCAGGTACTGTCTGGACTGTAACAGCAAGTTGCAGAAGTGACTGAGCGCCCTCCCGAGCTCCGATCAGCACAAAACCAGTGGAATCATCTTCGCGGTCGAGGTAGCTTTCAGAAGGAGGTGACGGAGATGCATTCAGAGGTAGAGGATGGCCGGGGCACCCAGAAGAGTGGGTACTGGTCGGAGTAGACAGCAGAAAACAGAACTAGATAGATCGGGGGAGAAAATTCGTAACTTCTTCCTCCGGTGGCCGAATGGGGTTCTGTTTCTTGATCTTGAAAGATGACCGGTAGAGGAAGAACTTTGATGAAGGGGATTCAGCCTGAATCCGCTGGGGTTTGTCGTGGCAGAAGGATCTTCCACGCTCTGGTCCAGGATGAAGACCTCTCTGCGCACTGTTGGGAGAATGGCTCTATCTGGCAGCTCCGAGCTCCGATCGTGTTGATTCCACCTCGCCTGCGAAGTAGACTAGAAGGCCTTTCCAGAAAGGTAGGCCACGCCTTCTGAAGAACTAGGATGAATCCGTGGTTGACGCTGCAACAAGGGCTGTTCTGCAGATCTGCACAGCTCCAACCTACTAGAAGAAATGAGAGGGAGATGTGGCTTCTTTGGTGGAGGGAAATGGTAGGAATGACCTAAGGGAGAGTGGGGGCTCTTGTGGGGTGAAGAAGGGAGCTAATGGTGATGGGGAATGTGGTGGAGAATGGCTGGAAGTAAGTGCTAGCAGGTGGAGGAGGAAGAGCTACGAATTTGGGGAAGGTGGGTGAGAGGAGAAGGTGAGGGGGGCACAAGTGAGTGGAGGGAAGGGTGGATTTCAAATTCAAAAGGTCTTGGAAGGTGGGTGATTATGTTGGGAAGTGGAGTGCTTGCATTGGAATGGGGTAGATTTGGTTGGAAGGTGGAGGAAGGTGTTGGAATGGGGAGACTTCTACCTAGGAACTAGGGAGTAGAGTAATGGAGGCCATGGGGAAGTGGAGGGCATTAAAGGAGGTGGTTGGAAGTGGATGGGAGGAGGGAGGAGAGAGAAGGAAATTTGGATTTGGGGTTGGAGGAGAGAGAAAGAGGGGTGAAATAGAGAGATTAAGAGGGGAATGGGTGGGGAATCTCTCCCCTAGGGTCTCTCACCCAAAAACTAGAGGAATCACTCCAATTTGAACTCAAATGGCAAGTTTAACTCAAAAGGATGTAATCATTCATTAACTTCAAATGAGGGGAGTGAGGTCCTATATATAGGCAACCCACTCTTTACAATAAGTCCCTGACAAAATAAACAACTACAAATAACCAAGGGGGTTGGGAGTGCTAATGGGCCTAGTCCAACGAATGGGGCCCAATAGCTTACATTAGACATCATGATGATACCAAACATAGGAAAATAAGTGCTAGACTTAGGGAAATGACTCAAATAAAATGGAAATACATCAAAATGACTCAAAGGAAAACTACAAAATGGATAAGGGGCCTTAATAGAGTGAGGCCCAAACTCAACTAGCTCCCGAATGTGAAGAAGTGGACCCGAGCCAAAGGGAGTCGTGGGTGATGCCTCCATCAAATCCCCTGGGCCGCAAAGAGCTCGACTCCGTCGAGTAAGGGTCCATCCGGCTAAGGTACCGCTCGAGGAGATCTGGATCCAATCGCTGTAGGTCCTCCCGACTTAGCCATGAGTCTTCCAACGGAGGCCGATCCTTCCACCTGACGAGATAGCGCTCATAGACCTTGCTCTGGGTGGTAGTGACCTGCTCATCCAATATTTGTTCAATGTGATCACGCTGAGCTCTTTTGGCTAGCGGACTCTCCTCTCGGGTGGGTGCTCTCTCAAAGGAGGGAGTGGGCTCGATCTCCTCACTAGGTCTCACCGTGGGGCCCTTGTAAGACACTAAGTCGGCGACATTGAATGTAGGACTTACCCCATAATCCTCGGGGAGATCTAATTCATAAGCATTCGCACCAATACGCCTCAAGACCTGGAAGGGCCCAGTCCCACGTGGTCTCAACTTGGAGTTGGCTCCTGGGGAGAGCCTCTCCGTCCTCACCATCACAAAGTCACCCACTTGGAACTTTAAGTGACGCCGGTGAGAGTCGGCCAACCTTTTATACGCCTCATTTTTCATGCCAATGTGCTTGCGGATTTCCTCATGCAACTCTCTAATATGTTGTGCAAAAGACTCGGCAGAAATGGACACTCTAGCATGCTGGGGAAGGGGAATGAGATCGGATGGCTTTCTTGGTTTGTACCCATGCACTGCTTCAAATGAACTCATCCCTATTGACTTATTGACGGAATTATTGTATGCAAACTCAGCCTGTGGTAAGATGAGATCCCAATTTCCGGGCCGATCCTCAACAAGACACCTAAGGAGGTTCCCTAGACTCCGGTTGACCACTTCAGTTTGGCCATCCGTTTGGGGGTGGTAGGCAGTGGAGAATTTGAGGAGGGTACCCATCATGTGCCAAAGAGTCTTCCAAAAATAGCTAGTGAATTTGACATCCCTATCGGAGACTATGGTCTTGGGTAGCCCATGGAGGCGGACTACCTCATCAAAGAATAACCGGGCTATATGGGAGGCATCGGAGGTTTTGTAGCATGGGATGAAGTGGGCCATTTTGGAAAATCTATCAACCACCACATAGATGGAGTCATGCTTCCTAGAGGTCTTGGGTAAACCTAGCACAAAGTCCATGCTCAAATCTTGCCATGGGCGGTCGGGAATGGGAAGTGGGGTGTATAGGCCGGTGTTTTGTTTTACTTGTTTGGCCGAAGCACATGTGCGATATTGACCCACTATTTTGCCTACATCCCTCTTGAGGCTTGGCCAATAAAATTGACCCTCAACTAAGGCAATGGTCTTGTGGACCCCAAAATGACCGGCTAACCCAGCGGCATGTAATTCCCAAACCAAGAAGTCTCGAAGAGATGTCCGAGGAATGCAAAGCCTTGGTCCCTTGAAGAGGAACCCATCCTCTAAAATGAATCCTTCATGCTCCTTGCTAGAATGAGTGGTCAAGTTGGCATAGATTTGTCCAAAGTCGGGGCAACTAGGATAATCATCCTTGACCTTGTCAAAGCCAATCACTTCCACTTGGATAGTGGATAACAAGGACATCTTCCTACTAAGGGCATCCGCGGCCTTATTCTCACTCCCGGCCTTGTGTTTGATGACAAAGGTGTAGGATTGTATGAACTCAACCCATCGGGCATGTCGGGCATTCAACTTTTGTTGGGAATTGAGGTATTTGAGTGCCTCATGGTCGGAAAAGATGACAAACTCTTTGGGAAGCAAATAATGTCTCCAATGTCGGAGGGATTGGACCACGGCATAGAACTCCTTGTCATAGGTGGAGTATCTAGTCCTAGCATCACATAGCTTCTCACTAAAGTAGGCGACCGGGTGTCCCTCTTGACTAAGAATCCCTCCTATCCCAATCCCGGATGCATCACAAGTGACCTCAAAAACTTTAGAGAAATCGGGAAGACATAGGACCGGGGCTTGGGTCAACTTTTCCTTAAGCTCAAGGAAGGCTTTAGAGGCGGCTTTGGTCCAAACAAAGGTTCCCTTCTTGAGACAATCAGTTATTGGGCCGGTGATAGTGCTAAACCCCCGAATGAATCTCCTATAGAATGTGGCCAACCCATGGAAACTTCTAACCTCATGAAGGGTGTGGGGTTCAGGCCAATCAATGATAGCTTGGACCTTGTCGGGGTCCATGGAAACTCCTTTGGTTGACACCACATATCCCAGGAAGGTGATGGTAGTGGTCATGAAATGACACTTTCTTAGGTTGGCAAATAAGCTCTCTTGCCGGAGGACGGTGCAAACTTTCCTAAGGTGTTCGAGGTGGGCTTCATGGGTGTGGCTATAGATGAGAATATCATCAAAGTATACCACTAGAAAGTTCCCAATGAAAGGCCTAAGTGCTTCCGTCATAAGACGCATGAAAGTACTTGGGGCATTAGAAAGCCCAAATGGCATGACTAACCACTCAAAGAGACCATCCTTGGTCTTGAAGGCCGTTTTCCACTCATCCCCGGGCCTTATCCTAACTTGGTGGTAACCACTCTTGAGATCTATCTTAGAGAAGATGGTGGCTCCAGCTAGCATGTCCAACATGTCATCAAGCCTAGGGATAGGGAACCTATACTTGACGGTAATCTTGTTAATGGCCCGGCTATCCACACACATCCGCCACGATCCATCTTTCTTGGGGGTAAGGAGGGCCGGGACGGCACATGGACCTTTACTAATGCGGATGAAGCCCTTCCTAATGAGTTCCTCTATTTGCCTCCTAAGTTCGGCATGTTCCGTAGGATTGAGGCGATAATGAGGAAGGTTTGGAAGGGTGGCTCCCGGCACTAGGTCGATTGCGTGTTGCACATCACGCAAGGGAGGGAGTTGGTCCGGGAGCTCTTCCGGGAACACATCATGAAATTCTTCCAATAGTTGTTGGATCTCTATGGGATGGGGATTAGAAGGGGTAGGTTCCCCTAAGCATATGACAACCGCACACAAAGGCACCCCTTGAGCAATTTCCTCTTCAAGCTCTCTCCTAGTGATGAGATGAATACCCTTGGTCAACCCCGTGGTTCTACTTTGTTTTGGGGTTTGGATAAGGGCTTGAGTTGGAGGGGTGGAGTTCCCCGAGACTTGTGGAGTGGTGGGGTGTGATCCTTGAGGGAGAGTGTCCCTCTTGGGCATGGGACGAGGTGGGGAAGGGTTAAGACGGATAGTCTTACCCTCATGCTCAAAGGTGCATATGTTGCTTCTTCCTAGAATGGTGGCATCCACATCATAGAGCCAAGGTCTTCCTAAAGGGATGCTACCCACTTCCATAGGTATGACGTCACACCATATTTGGCCATGGTAGGAAGAGAAAGTGAGAGGCACTAGGCATTGGGTGTTGACCGGGATGAAGTTGTTGTTGATCCATGAGACCCGGTATGGACTTGGGTGGGGAGTGAGAGTAAGCCCAAGGAGCTTGACGGTGTCGGGTGACACGGCATTAACACAACTACCACTATCCAAGATCACTTTCCTCACATGGTTTTCTATCTTGACAAAGGTGTGGAAAATTGAAGTCCGTCGCCAATCCTCTTCTTGAGGTTGGGTGAGAGTGCACCTAATGACTCCTAGATGGGAGTTGTTTGAAGGAGTGGAATGATCTAGACCCGACTCTAGACATTGGGCTTCATACTCCTCTTCCCAATCTATTAAGGCTTCATGTTCCTCAATGACATTTTCTTGTTCCTTTTGGGGTTGGACTTCTTCCTCAATAAGCAAGCTAGATAGCCCCTTAGATGGACATTGCCCCGCAAAATGACCATACCCATGACACTTATAGCATTGTTGGCGCCCATTTCCCGGGGTGGCTCCTACACTTGGGCCTTTGGGGTTGTCATCCTTCCGTGGAAGAGGGTGACTAGGAGCGGGTTTGTTTGGAGTGATGGGTGGGGGAGGGTTGTAGGACCTTAAAGGGGCATTCCCACTTGGGCTAGGAGCTCTCATGGGGGTGGGTGGAATGGGACGGGGTCCCATGTTTTTGGGGTCGGTGGGTCGGGGAGGGATAAATCGGGAACTCCTAGAAAACCTTTCCACATCTCTAGCAATTTGGTAAGCTATCTCAAGGTTATCCACATCTCTCATGAATAGTTCCCTCTTGATGTGGCTTTGAAGCCCATTCCTAAAGCGGGATAAGGTGACATCCGCATCCTCATGGACTCCACACTTTAGAAG
Organism: Amorphophallus konjac; assembly: GCA_022559845.1. Classification (NCBI taxonomy): domain Eukaryota; kingdom Viridiplantae; phylum Streptophyta; class Magnoliopsida; order Alismatales; family Araceae; genus Amorphophallus; species Amorphophallus konjac. The sequence goes on from CM040118.1 coordinate 286,315,813, forward strand.
ATAAGAGTCAAATTTTTCAATGTACTCTACCACGGTCTTTCCTTCTTGGGTGAGGCTTTGCCATTCATCTAGGAGCATTTGGTGGTAGGTTCGGGGAAGGTATTTGTTCCTAAGTAGATTCTTCATATCCGCCCAAGTGTTAATAGGCTCATCCCTCCTAATCCGCCTTAGACCCTCTTGATTTAGCCAATAAGTTTTGGCCAACTTAGTGAGATGCATCTTAGCCAATCTAACTCTTCTTTGGTCGGACATGGGGTACCATTCAAAGTATTGGTCCATGGCGGTCTCCCATTCTAGGTAAACACTAGGTTCATGTGAACCGGCAAAGTTTGGGGCCTCTACCTTGATCATCCTTAAAAGGGGGTCATCCAGATCATCCCGTGGACGCCGGTCATGGTTTTGATGGGGGCGAGGTATCTCATGCTCATAATAATGGCCATAGTCCATTTCATCCCTATAAAATTCAGCATGTGGGTGATGGGCTCTTGGGCCGTTGTTCCTTGGGTGGAACTCATCCCTATGAGGCTCTATATGTGGAGGGTGGACTCTTGGGCCTTGGTTCCTTTGGGGAAAACCATTCCTATGATAATCACCATGTGGTGGAGGGACTCTTGGCTCATTGATTCTTGGGTGAGGATCTTCCCTATGAGGTTCATCTTGTGGAGGGGGAATTCTAGGCTCATTGTTCCTTGGGTGGTACCCTTGGTCTTCTAACCGAGCAATTCGGTTGGTAAGGGACTCTAGTTGGGCAAGGATGGTTGTGAGGGCAGCCTCTACCCTTTCTTGGGGTTCCCCCCTAGGAACATCTTGGTTGAGTTAGTGAGGATTGGGATCCATGGTTGGAATCGAAGATGAAGAACCGGGTTGGTAGCTAGTACCACTACGGGTGGACATGCAAGACAAAGGGCCAAAGTGGTTGGACACACAATGCAAAGGTCCTAGGACTTAGACTTGATAGAGACAAGTCAAGAACCTGGCTCTGATACCACTTGATGTGACACAACCTCGGACTTAGTCAAACAAGCACATCTAAGCATCCAAATGGGCCTTAATGGGCCACCGCTCTCTTCGTTGCACTCTATTCCCGGGGTGACTATGTGATACCAAGGGTGACTTATGGGAATAGACCCTTGCTGGTAGAGGGCCAGCAAGGCCAAGAAGTGATTCCCCAAGGTTGGTTGCCCAATTCGATTGGGGCCGACAAAGTGCACTCGGGCACCGGGTCACACTAACCCACGGCGATCACTCTAAGTCATGGACTTGAGGATCGGGCGCTCCTCACGAATTCAGCGGTGCATGAATCAAATATTGAGAGAGCTACACTAGGTGAGCAAGGAAGAGACACTTACTCGACCGGTTTGAAGAAACCGGTCCCGGTCGGAGACGAGGGCGAGCGGGGAGGCGGTGGTTCCCCACATGCCGCGGCGGTGTCGCTTGACCTGCCAAACCACTTACAAAACTACTCCTCTCGCAGGAGGGGGGATCTTGGGGTAGGGGTTAATATGATACATTCAAACACTACCACCACGCAGGGTGGGGCCTTCAGCCTGCCAAGCGGGGAGGGGTTGGTGGACCGAAACGAAGAGAAATGAGAACTAGGGAAGTTGCAGCTTCAATCTGGAATTCTGGACAGGGGGTCGCTGTGATGGCTATGCCGGGCTTGTCCGGACTCCAAATTGATCGAAACCAGCTCCTGAAGCTTCCTGACTGGAAGAGGTGGACTCCAGAATTTTTGGGGAAGCTCAGACGGTCGGAGGTGGCTGCACCAGCAACAGGAAGTAGCCTCCTCTGTCTGGCCGCAGGTACTGTCTGGACTGTAACAGAAAGTTGTAGAAGTGACTGAGCACCCTCCCGAGGTCCGATCAGCACGAAACCAGCGGCATCATCTTCGTGGTCGAGGTAGCTTTCAGCAGGAGGTGACGGAGATGCATTCAGAGGTCGAGGATGGCCGGGGAACCCATAAGAGTGGGTACTGGTTGGAGTAGACAGCAGAAAACAGAACTAGATAGATCGGGCGAGAAAATTCGTAACTTCTTACTCCGGTGGCCGAACGGGGTTCTGTTTCTTGATCTTGAAAGATGACCGGTAGAGGAAGAACTTTGATGAAGGGGCTTCAGCCTGAATCCGCTGGGGTTTGTCGTGGCAGAAGGATCTTCCACGCTCTGGTCCAGGATGAAGACCTCTCTGCGCACTGTTGGGAGAATGGCTCTATCTGGCAGCTCCGAGCTCCGATCGTGTTGATTCCACCTCGCCTGCGAAGTAGACTGGAAGGCCTTTCCATAAAGATAGGCCACGCCTTCTGAAGAACTAGGATGAATCCGTGGTTGACGCTGCAACAAGGGCTGTTCTGTAGATCTGCACAGCTCTAACCTACTAGAAGAAATGAGAGGGAGATGTGGCTTCTTTGGTGGAGGGAAATGGTAGGAATGACCTAAGGGAGAGTGGGGGCTCTTGTGGGGTGGAGAAGGGAGCTAATGGTGATGGGGGATGAGGTGGAGAATGGCTGGAAGCAAGTGCTAGCAGGTGGAGGAGGAAGAGCTACGAATTTGGGGAAGGTGGGTGAGAGGAGAAGGTGAGGGGGGCACAAGTGAGTGGAGGGAAGGGTGGATTTCAAATTCAAAAGGTCTTGGAAGGTGGGTGATTATGTTGGGAAGTGGAGTGCTTGCATTGGAATGGGGTAGATTTGGTTGGAAGGTGGAGGAAGGTGTTGGAATGGGGAGACTTCTACCTAGGAACTAGGGAGTGGAGTAATGGAGGCCATGGGGAAGTGGAGGGCATTAAAGGAGGTGGTTGGAGGTTGGAAGTGGATGGGAGGAGGGAGGAGAGAGAAGGAAATTCGGATTTGGGGTTGGAGGAGAGAGAAAGAGGGGTGAAATAGAGAGATTAAGAGGGGAATGGGTGGGGAATCTCTCCCCTAGGGTCTCTCACCCAAAAACTAGAGGAATCACTCCAATTTGAACTCAAATGGCAAGTTTAACTCAAAAGGATGTAATCATTCATTAACTTCAAATGAGGGGAGTGGGGTCCTATATATAGGCAACCCACTCTTTACAATAAGTCCCTGACAAAATAAACAACTACAAATAACCAAGGGGGTTGGGAGTGCTAATGGGCCTAGTCCAACGAATGGGGCCCAATAGCTTACATTAGACATCATGATGATACCAAACATAGGAAAATAAGTGCTAGACTTAGGGAAATGACTCAAATAAAATGGAAATACATCAAAATGACTCAAAGGAAAACTACAAAATGGATAAGGGGCCTTAATAGAGTGAGGCCCAAACTCAACTAGCTCCCGAATGTGAAGAAGTGGACCCGAGCCAAAGGGAGTCGTGGGTGATGCCTCCATCACGGGCTGTAACGGGCCTTTCACAAAATGCTGTAGATAGTCCCATGTTAACGGCCCAGAGTCTCCAAGTATCGACATTGCGGAATCACGGTAGCCAAGGCCTCGGCGGCCCATCTTCCTGCCTTTAGGGACAGGGTTGGTCCGGCCCTGCAATTGTGCACCGAGACCCAGGCCCGGCTGATAGCCCAGTTTCAGAATCATGTGCCACCCTTTGGAGTCTCTCATCTTGGACTTGATCTTGACATTTATTGGAGCGGTGGCGGGCTTGAGTGACGCATATGCCCATGAATAATTCAAGTCCATAACTGACAGAACTGGCCTATTGCTCGGCCATACTGTAGGAAGAATCTTGGCTGCTATCGCATCAACGTTCTGGACTGTGGAAATGCTCTTCACCTTGACCACCAGCCCCTAGAATGGGAATTTCAAACACTGGTGGGCAGTGGAGGGCACGGCGTTCAGGCTGTTTATCCATGGACGACCCAGAATAGCTTTGAACATTGGGTCTATGTCCAATACATAAAATTCCACGTCCATAACCAAAGGCCCTAGCTCGGCCTGTACCGTCACGACCCCGTGACAAGCACGTCTGGAATTGTCATATACTGCTATTGTGGTCGGAGTTGGCTTGAGCATATCCTCTGAAATGCTGCAGGCACAAAGGGTACTCAATAGACACACATTTATCGACGTCCCGTGTCCACAAGGGTAGACTCCACGGCCACTTTGTTCAAAGAGATGGTAATACATAGCGGCATCTGCCGTGCCTCAGGGGGCGCTAGCTCTGACTCAGAAAATGAAATAGAAGGCCCCTTGGTAATCGTTACCAACACCGACGGCAAGCTATCCACTGCCACATCCTCGCTCACCATAACCTTCTGTAAAAAAGTCTTCAAGGCATCTTGGTGTAGTGGCGACCTTTTGATCAATTCCAAAACTGAGATCTTGGCCGGCATCCGGTCCAAGTGCTGCAATAGGTCATATTTTGTGCCCGGCACTGGGTCTTCTCCTTCTGTCTCAGCTGTGGGGGAGGGAATTTGGAGGTTGGGTGCAGACGCACCAGAGGGAGGTAAAATTCTTTGGAAGGGACGCCCGCTCCGAAGGGCACAATGTGATGTCAGCACGGCCTGAGATGAACCCCCGCTTCGCCTGGTGGGGTAGGTGGAAGGTGTAGAAATGGGGGTGAGAATGGCGGAGGTTGGTCTAATGGGCCCTGGTGAAGGGGAGATGGGCGAGGGGTTAAGTGGAGGGGTGATGATGGAGGGTATGGTGGGTGGTGGTGCAAGGACTGGCGGTGCGGAGGGGAATGCGACGGGCCTGATGGGTGATGCGGAGGGAATAACGAGTGGTGTAGTGGTTAGAATGGCGGGCCTGAGGATGGAGGGGATAGCAGGTGCGGGGGAATGGTTGTGGTGGAAGGCCAAAAGGTGTGCGGGGGTTTCATCATCAAAAGTCCACCCAACGTTAGGGGCTGGGTGCTGGACAATGTTTACTTGTGCTGGTGCCGGTGCCGGCGGCTGTTGTTGTTGCTGAGGAGCGGGTTGATGCATCGGCATGGGATTCTGATGGATCCCAAGGTCTTGTTGCTGCCGGGGTTGCTGTTGCTGCTGCTGCTGGGGCGCCACCTTCTGCGGCCTGGCTTGTCTCTGCCTCTGCTTGATGTCTTCAATCAGCTGGTGCATCTGGGCCTAATCAATCCTCTGGCCCTCATGTAAATCATACATCAAGTCTCTAAACTGATAGCACCGCTCTATCGTGTGCCCGGGCTGCCGATGGTATATGCAATATCGGGCCTGACTGGCAGCCGGATTCCAATTTTGACGCTCGGGAGGCAATTGAAGATCACCAGTATACATCAAAGCAGAAAAAATATCGGGCAAGGTCTCAGGAAGAGGAGGGTAATGGGCCCTCTTTGGACTCGGTCGAGCAGATCCATAAGCGGCGGGTGGAGGAACATTATTATATTGTGGCGGCCGCTGAGGCTGTTGGGGTGGCGGTGGTTGTTGTTGCGGGTATTGGGGAACCTGGAAAGTGGGTTGGGGAACTTGTGGAGTGGCGAACTGGGGGTTGTGTGGAGGCTGAGGGAAGCGAGGTGGAGCGGCTTGGTGGGGGAACTGAACAGCCTGGACCTGCTCATTGATCTGTACTCCCTCAGTGACGGGGCCTTGGGTTTTCCTGGTGGTTTTGGGTTTCTGGGCCTCAAATAGCGAATGAATAGGGGAGTCTTTAAACTAGGTTTGTATGAAACGAGCTCTGCTGTATAACTGGTGCATATTCGAAATGTCATTCATTGCCAAGATATTTCAGAATGTTGGTGTAGCATTGAAGATCAACAACTTTACTTTTTCTTCTTCCGGGATTTGCCCAAGCACACGTGAGGCCATCTGCCTCCATCGATCTGCATAGGTTGTAAAATCTTCCTCTGGTTTCATCTTCTTAGCTACCAGGTCAGTGAAGGAATACTCGGGTCCGACCTGATCTTGGAATCTCTGAATAAACCTTTCTTTTACGGTTTTGAAATTCTCGGCCTCCTCCATGGGCAAAGTATAGAACCATTCTAGGGCGACCCCTTCCAATGATCGGCAAAATAAATAAGCCATCAGGTGATCGTCTTGCTGGAACTGTGCTGACTCGTATAGGAACTCCCGAACATGGATGAACGGGTTGCCATTCCCGTCATATTTGCGGTACACGGGGAGCTCGGACTGAGAAGGAAAATGAATGTCCCTGAAGTTAGGAATAGGGACGTCAGCCAAACATTGCGGGCCAACCCGCTTATGGAGGAGATCAATTTGTTGCTGCATAGCAGCCCATTTATCCAGAATTTCCCGTTCCCAGGACGGAGGAGAAGGAGCAGGAGGAGTAGTACCTGGATATGTAGCCAAAGGATAAGCCGATTGAGGGGGCGACCCGTAAGATGGATAATGGGCCGGGGAAGGGCCCACATCCGCATGAGCCAGCTGGGCGGCCCCTGGTTACGACCTAATGAAGTCTGCCGAGGCTACGAGGGCCTGCGGCGATGGAGAGACAGTGGCATAGGGATCAAGGTAAGGAACAGAGGGGATTGGAGACTTTCCCTTATCGAGCTACTGATGGGCCAAGGTAGAAGCCTGGCCCGCTTCCATGCCGGAGTACCGAAGGATCTGAGGACGAGTGGGAGTAAGGTCAATGGGGGCCACAGAGGTGGTCCTAACAACAGCAGCCGAAGTGGCAACGGCGGTCATGCCACGAGAAAGAACTGAAGTTGGGGCATCGGCCCCCTGCAAGGCTTGCCGGATGAGATGGAGCTGGGTAGGGTCCAGCTGGGCCATCATATTGAGAATTTGATTGGCCGGATTATTAACGGATGGATTTGAAAGAGAGGGTTGGGAACCCTCACCAAGAATGGTCGAAAGCGGAGGGGCAGTCCCCTCTCCCCCTTGCATATGGGCGACCCTAGGCGGGTCCTCAAGAAGGCCACGAGGAAGAGAGTCCTCATGAGACTGAGAGAAGTCGTATGACGACATAGGAGATGATGAATCAAACAAGGGGTTGAAGTAAGAATGGAAATGAGAACTGTCCCTAGGAGATGATCCTGAGGGAAAGAAGCAACCTCACATACACTAAGCACTTAGGACTAGGACAAACAAACCTAACCAAACAAAGCAACAAAGCAAACCACATGCATGCAATGGAAGGAAGAGATGAGAGGATAATCACTCAATTGTACAATCAAGTTATTAAATGATGCCCATCAGATTCCTATGAATTCCTCTTTGAACCTTAGTGGCTTAATTAAACTGTAAATTCACTCAACCACTGGGTGCCTAACTAGGGTAAGAAATGAGGAACTGTGTGACTCTATAGGGACCTCTCACTCGCGGATGATGCAAACCCTAGACTGGGGTGGGTACGGTACAACCTGCCCGACGTCCGTGTGGGAATCCACGGCTCACAGGGGCATACGGAGGTCCTCAACAAGGTCCCTAGTCGGCTCCAAGGAATATGGGGACGAGAGAAAACCCTACCTCGGTAGGAATGCAACTACTACGAAAAGAGATGGATGCTCCTATGCGCACCAGAGTGCATGCACAATCTAGCCTAGCAACTGTCAAACAATGATCAAGCAAACATATGAGCAATAAAAACAACGATGCAACAATGGTAAGAGAGCAGGGGGAGATCAACAACTAGCACCAAAACTGACAAATCGCATGGAATATGGCAATCAAAATGGACTATGAGTGCACTGCGGCACCAGAAGAACGGTCTGGATGCGACCGCTCAAAGAGTCAGACGGTCTGTATAGGACCGTATAATCCAGGGAGCGACAGAACGACAAAATGACTGCAAAATAATCACAGCATGCTGTAAATATGGGATAGCAGTAATGAGGAACATACCAAAAGAACGGTCTATAACCAGCCGCGTAATATCTGGAACGGACTTCCAGCAGCCGTGTGCCTACAGTCACAACACACCGAAGCGTACCTGTGCCGAAGAGATGGACGGCCAGAGACAGGCCACGCAGAAGGATGGACGGTCGATTGGACACCGTCTACGACAGGACGCTGTAGTAGGATTGGCGCTGGTCACAGGGGAAGAACGGTGGATGATCAGCCGCTCTAGAGGATGGACGGCTATGTGAGAACCGCTCACGTCCCAGAAGGCAGAAAAAGGCTCCCGACCTACAAATCACTCCAAGAGAAGAACTAAAACAACGAAAGGGGGGTCAGCAACTCACAAGCACGATGGGCACTAGGTGTCCCACCGTGATCACCACAAAAGAAGGTTGTAGATATATTTTCTCCTCTTACTTAAAGGAAGATGGTGTTATGAATAAATCAACATGCGATGAGTAAGTGAAAGATAGTAAGAGGAGAACAGAAAATGAAAATGACCGTGATCGCCACCAAAGCGCCGAACGTGATGAACACTCCGTGCTTTGGAAAGGAAGGGGAGACACTCACCTAGCTGTAGCACTGGGAAGATGAGCGGTTGATGAAAAACCGCCTATAGACGCACGGTCTTACGATAGACCGCCTAAGGGTGCTGCAGAAGATGCGGGAGGAAGCACTCCTAGATGTTGAACGGCTCTGTAACGATCGCCGGACGAAGAAGAATGGCCGAAGATGCACCGCACATCTCCTTGCATGGACAGAATAGAACCACTCAAGACCACTGAACCAGAAGTCGAAAAGGGGTCCAACCTCCACCCTCTCCAGCCGGCCAGAGGGGATGGGCCTCGTGCTGATGATTGCTGACCTGCAAAACAACGTAAAAACACACAGAAACCCTCAATTAGAACTGAATGGTGTAGTAACTACAAAATAATAAGGAGTGAACGTGACTAAGTGGAAAGGGGGTACCTGGGGGGTTTTAAACACCTAGGTTGTCAAAAACGTGGGTGGATGTGTGCAGGATGATGAGAATGAAGAAAAACGTGGGGGAAAGTAGTGAAAGTAATGCAGACAATGAGAAATGACGAAAGCTATGAAACACAAACGACTCAAAACCAGACTACTCCCTGGACCGGAGGCTTATATGGATGTAGAAAGCCTCCCTCCTTGGTGCTAGGTCGCTTAAGAATGCGGCAGGGCTTCGCCGTCGACCAAAATCTCCCCCCTTTTCAAGCTTGGCCTTTAGGGTCTATTTATAGAGCCTAGAAAGCCTAGCTCGAAATTAGAGTTTAGAGTCATTTTTAGGTCATGATTATCAAACAACAATCGTAGATAAATGAATCATCTTTTATCCAGTCGAAACGGCACTTAAAATGGTTGATTATCCGAGGAGAAAATGATGAAAGAAGTTGGGGATAAAACCACGGATAAAAGGGATAAAATCAGTTGAAATTCAGGAATCGAACAGATGAACGGTCTTACGATAGACCGCTCAACGGGATGTGCGGCCATGTCTGGACCGTCCAACCCTGTCAGTGGAATTTCAAAATAAATCTGAAATAATCCAGATTATCCCTCGAACTGATCGAAACGTTCACCGTTGGACTCTCGTAGATGAACGGCTCAGATAAGACCGTCCAAAAGTAGAGCGGCCAAGGACCTACCGTTCTATCCTTATCGGTGATAATTCGATTATTTGGATAATTATCTGAGAAAACCATCGAGCGCAAGACTCTGAGATATGGGCAGTTACTATCCATCCGTCCATTATGTTGAACGGCTTGATTAGGACCGCATAAATTCTTGTCGGTGGAAATTCAGAAAATTAACCAAAATGTTCCAAAATATATGGACGGCCCATAGTCGACCGCACATTGATTGAGCGGTCGTGGGTGAACCGTGCGTGCATATGGACGTTGAAACTCATAACAAGGCCCAATCAACCAAAACCAAGGCACATTAAGCCCTGAAATGAAACAATCCTAGCCAAGGAGGGAGGCAACCCATAACTGGCCCAAAACGTGCCTGAAAATAGCCCCGATGAGTGACGGATAACTCGAGGCATCAACAAATGGGAGTAAGCAGAACGACTCAACTTATCAGCAAAAAACGCGTGTCAATAGCCATATCGCGTGGTGGATAATTCAACCCCCCCTTCTTATCCGCTCGCCTACCCGGGGACCAACAATGTTAATGTGGTTAGGGGGACAACCACAATCAGAGAGAGACAAACTCAAGTGAACACGATCTTTGGGTCAACCGTTGTCATGAAACAGAGGCTGAACATGGTTACCGAGTAGGCCACGTTTAGGACAGAGTGAATAGAATCTAAATAGAACCTCGTTCTATGGGTTCAAAGGCTGGTTGAACCTCCACCTACACCAGTGGGATGAGATTCTCAGAGTTTCCAGGGCTTTGTGGTACAACCAGCTCGACGTCCTTATAGGAATCGAAGGCTTGTGGAGACGTATGGAGGCCTTGATGAAGAAGTTCCAATCTGACAGAAGGAATATTCGGTGGAGGGTCATAACTTCACCAAGAATTGTGTTTGCAAAATATTGGAAAACAGTACTAGTGGTAGGTCAATATTTCTAGAGTGACATAACCTTCAAACAACCATAGATATATCACATGATATATTCATAGAATCGTCGATCAACATTAACTAGCATGTAGGAATGTTAAACCATGCTATGAGATGAGTCAATTTGAGGTTAACAGAATCAATATGCTCTTTTATCACGCTAAGAACAATAGAGACAAGATGAGTTCATGATCAAAGGAAGATGAGAACATATATCAAGAAGGGTTAAGATATATTAGTTGATTCATGCCTCCTAGTTATATTAGTTGGTTCAGATGACATGCAGATGTGAAAATCATGCATCCAGACTCTAATATCATTAATATAACATGTTGGTATGACACTAGGGTTTTCTGGAAACCCGTGATGGAACATGGTCTCTACAAGGGCCACAATCACAAGGTCACAGTCGATCAGGGAACCACAATGAAGACCAAAATAATTAGAGAAAAAATAGAAAATACTATCAGAACACGGTATATCAGCCAGCCGGGTTCAGAGACGCGGTTGCTGTAAGTACTATGATCATAGACAGAGACCTATTTCCAGCGGGAAAACCTTAACGGCAATATCCAGTACATAATCTTCGAAATACAAGCAGTGTAATGGATAAAATTTGGGGAAAACAATGCAAAACTAAGCTAGACATGCAAATGAACATTTTTATTCACTTAATTAGGGTTTAGCCCAAGAGATCACCTACCTTGACTCGCCAAAAGGAAGAAGAGGATGAAGAACGATAACCACTCAAAGAACCTCGATTTCCTCCACCTAGCATGATCCTCACCATGCCTCCACGCCAAGCATGAACTAGGGTTTGCTAAAGAGGGTATGGGGTCCTATTTATAGGATTTCTACCTCCTAGAGTCTTAATTTAGGTCAAGGACTCCTAGATATGGAACACCTCTGAAAATCACGAATCCTAGTCAAAAATAGCACCGCCAACCATAACCTAAACCCTAATTGAGCTAGGATTTCTATAGAAAATGACCTAAGCCTTAATGGGTCCGATTTAATTTCGATTTAAGGCCTATTTGATTGAGTTATAGCTTGTTTAGTCCACTTAGAATCAGGGTTTTTAAGAACTCTGAATTAATAATCTTTTTGGGCACATTAAGACTTTTAATATTATCCCAACACTTAATTACAAATTACAAATTTATACATATAGCTCATTATAATTATAGGGAATTTGTTCTTATATTATTCAAGAAATTTTATTTTATTAATTAATAACTCTTTTCAAACGTGTGTCATTGCTGGTTCGCATGATTAAATGAGTGCGGTTCAATCTCAGACTGCGGAATCTCATTCATCTCTTAAGTCTATAAGTCTGTGTTACTAAAGTCCAGCTAGAATCTTTCCTCTAGTAGTCCATCAGAGATCTGGATTAAGTGTTTGAAGTATATCTTCCTACATTATAAATGATTCCGGTTCAGGCTATAACATGTATGTCTTGACATCTATCCAGAACAACTTGAAATCTAGACTTCAAGATTCATTTCAAAGAAACAGTCCTTCTGGTATTGTCTTCAATCACTTTATCTCCACAATATAAGGGATCAACCAAATAAACATATTGATCACTGAGAAACTGGGAGCTTCATCAATGAAGTGAAGTAATTCCCATGTCATGAGGTGTCAAATTCAAAAAAAAAGGGGGGGAAGAGCAATCTCTGCAAAATGAATTTGTGCTTCTGATCATCACAGAGCAATGGTGACAAGGTGGTGAGTAACTAGGGACTCTGGCCTCTGATCAAGGTGTTTTCTCACGTAAAAAGCCACAGTTACTAACTTTGTTCTCTAAAAAGGAGAGGTAATGAGGTACTCACATTGAGTAACTGGGGATTCAGGCCTCTGATCAAGGTGTCTCCCTAATGTCAAAAGTGTGATTTACCAACTTACTCATTGGTCTTATTGAAAAACTCTATAATATCCCTTGTCTTTGTGTAACTTACTGGAATGCTTGTCCTCAATACCATGAGAACACCTTCTCTGCTTTTGTTTCTTATCGTCTACTAAGTATTGTTGTTTTGTTCAGCAATGTCTTGCCATACTTGTTCATCACTGCTCTACATCATATACCCTGTATGTGGATACACTTTCCTCCCATTCTACTTCTCTATTGATTACAAGAGTTCAAGAATCTTCTCTTGAGTTTAGCACCTCACTTATTCTCTTAAGATATGCTCATGAGTCTTTCTACACTAAGAAGCTACTGTACTTCTTCCTCATGTCTCCAGCAATTTCTTATATCTTTCACTTCCTTTTGATGATGTCAAAGGGGGAGAGAGGTCATGCAACATCTGAGAGAGGTCATGCAACTGCTGTGAGGTCATCTGAGAGGTTCAGGTTCTGGGCATCTGAGAGTGAGTTGTGGGGAAGCGGATTTGGAGAGAGAAGACAGTCAGAAGATGGTGTTTCAGGGAGAAGTCTCCTGGTTTAACAGTATGCTCTTTTTTTTTGTTTGCTCTTGATTGTTTTTGATCTCCTTCTTAATGCCCTGACATTGCTTGATTCATAGTGTTGCCATCATCAAAAAGGGGGAGATTGTTGCATCCCTACGATTTTGATGATGTCTCACACTATAAATCAATTTATTTTAATTTCAAATTAGTTTGTTTTTATATGGTGCATTTAGCATGAAGGAGGTCTGTGCTTATAGCATGATTTAGGTCCGTGCATTACATGATTTTTATCCTTTTGCTCAATGGATATTAAGTCAGTGCAAGTTCTGCATCTCTTCATAAAGTGCTTGCCTCGGTGCAAGTCCTTGATCATGTTCATATGTTGTCTCTATGCTTTACTCTAGGTCATGTCCACTAAGGTCCATGCATATCATGTCTCTGCATCTCACCTTTTGAGGTCGGTGCAACTCTTGGGTCGGTGCAATTCTTGACCAGAATGCTTTGGTCAGGTTGGTCGTTCCTACATCTTAGTGCAAATCCATCTCGGTGCAAGCTTTGACTTGTATCTATCTTTGTCATCTCAGTGCAAATGCATCTCGGTGCAAGCTTTGTCTTGTATCTCTCTTTGCCATCTCGGTGCAGCTCCTGCTTGGACTGCATATCCCGACTCGGTGCATAGTTTTAGCTTTTGAATAACATGAAGTCGGTGCATCTTCTGTTGCATTACCATTCTCGGTGCAAGGTTTGATCTGCACCTAGTCGGTGCAACTCTTGGTTAGTCAAAGGCATTGGAACTCGACTCGTTGCAAGTCCTGTAGACAGCTAAAGTAGATTGGTGCAACGTTTGCTTCATTTCACATCGGTGCCTTTCTTGCCCGTCTTAGTCGTTGCTTATTCCTTTGACTCGGTTCAAATTTTTTTTCTCTCTGGCAAAATCAAGTCAATACATCTTTGCATTTTGTTGCTTCTTGTCCGTGCATATCTGTTGCATGATCAGAGTCTATGGTCTGTGCTAATGACGTCATGCGTCTTCTCAAGTCAGTACATCTTTGCATTTGTTGCTTCTTGTCCGTGCATATCTGTTGCACGATCAGAGTCTATGGTCTGTGCTAATGACGCGTCTTCTCAAGTCAGTGCATCTCTTGCTTTGGCTCACTTCAACTCGGTGCAACCTCTTGTTCACCTTGTTGCAAGTCAGTGCAACTGTTGATTTGGGAACTTCTACTCAGTGCAGTTTCTGGCTTCTTACTCATTTCACTGATTGGAATTGTGCTAAGCGTGTGACAAAATGACTATTTCTTCTCTGACAGTTTGTCTGTGCATTGACCAGGATGGCACGTGATCCGAGGAAGATGAAGGTCTAGAACATTCCGACACGTGCCCCAACATTTCAAGCAGGAGATGTGGTATCCACACGCCTAAGCTTCTGGAACAGATATATATATATATATATATGTGTGTGTGTGTGTGCTGAGGAAAAAGGGTTCGAAGAAGGATGGAACAGTGAGAAAAGAAGAGCAGCTTGATAGCAGTGGAAAAAGAGAGAAGATCAGAAAAAGCCCACTCCATCCAGAGCTGAGAGGAAAAATTTCTGAGAGAGAGAGAAGTGATTGTGAATGTGAAGTTCTGCTTCTAAGGAAGCTATATTGCTTTTGTTTTCAGAGAAAAGTGTGGTTCATCGATTGTTTTTATTTTCGAGTTTCCTTTATTGTCATTCCGCTCTGTTACCCTCCACTGTTCGGAGGAAGGGAGAGATTCTCTAGTTCCCTCCATTGTCTTGGAGGAAGGGAGGTTCGATCCTCTGGTTGTGTGAGTTGCTTGGGAGTAGCTGCACATGGTTCCCTTTGTTGCCTGCAAAGGAAGGGAGATTTGTTCTTCAGTGTTTTCTTCTGGTTGATCAGAAGACTGAGGAGGGTGTTCCTCAGGGCAAGCTGTTTGGCAGCGGTTGTCGAAGACTGAGTCTGATGTGCTGCGATTGAATATTGCAAGGAAACCTTACTCTTCTGAGTAAGGGGTGGACGTAGATTGCGGGTAGCAATCGAACCACCTAAAAAATTCCATGTCTCTACTGTGGTTTTGCTTGTTTACGTTGTGCTGCTCTTCATCTACTTAACACATTGCTTCATTGTGGGTTGCCTTCTCGATCTCATTCCTTATTCTAGTCATCTCTGTTGCCTGTCTCCAAAGTCTTCTTCACTGCAATTTGAGGGGTTGAAAAATCATGTCTGATTTTATTGAATTTGGAAGTGATCTATTCATCCCCTCTTCTATCTCACTTTCCGCTGTGCGTATCAATTGGTATCAGAGCCAGGTTATCATCATGTGGGCCAACGGTCAGGGTAATCCTAATGGTCCTCGAAGCTTCATGGCTGAGGGGCAATCTATCAGCCACCCTTCATTCTTTGATGGTAACAATTATCTTTTTTGGAAAAATGGGATGGAAGTATTCATCAGGGCGCAGAGCCACAAGCTGTGGAGGGTGATCACTACAGGGCCATACGATCTGCCACCCAACGAGGACACGTAGACAGATGATCAAGTCAAGCTCTCGTCACTCAACTGCATGGCCCTGAACATCATCCAATGTGCAGTACATGCAGATGAATATGCTCGCATCTCAACTTGCAAGACGACCAAGAAAATGTGGGACGAGTTGGGTCCAATCTACGAAGGTACACCTCATGTGAAAGCAACGAAGGTAAATCTCCTCACCTCTGAATATGAGATGTTTAAGATGAAATCAGAGGAGACCATAACTGAGATGTATGCTAGATTATGTCTGATTACGAATAGTCTTAAGGGGTTTGGGAAAGAGATAGCTGAGGGAGATATAGTTAGGAAGATACTTAGATCTCTAACCCTGACATGGCACACTAAGGGCATTGTGATAGAAGAGTCCAGGGATCTGTCGACCATGATAGTCACCGAACTTATAGGATCCCTTATGACGTATGAGATGAATTTTAAAAGGAATGGTGAATGAAGCGACAGGAAGGGCAAGAACATTGCCCTCAAGGTGTCCCGCAGCAAGGGAAGTAGCAGCAGCGGGAGTAGTAGTTGCGAGTCTGACGGATTGTTAGATCTCGACCAAGAGGAGCAAGCTATGCTCACTCGACAATTCTGAAAATTCTTAAGGACTAAGGGAAAGACCTTTAGAAAGAAGAGGTCATACCCTTCTGGTAAGAATTTTGATTCCAGCAATGATAAGAATAGGAGCACCAAGAAAATCACATGTTTTTATTGCAGGAATCCTGGACATATGAAAGGGGACTGCCTTGATCTTCAGAAGAAGGGTCCCGACTTTCAGAAGAAGAGCTCGATGGTGCAGAAGAAGAAACCACAAGAAATGGTCTGCACGTGGAGTGATGAGGAAGAAGATCCGGAAGCCAATTCCTCAGAGGAGGATGAAGAAGGAATTTGCCTGATGGCAAATAGCGAAGAGGAGGTAACAAATATCTTTGAGAATTTTTCTATTGATGATTGGGAAGATGCCTATGCTGAACTGTTAGATAAGTTCAATTCTCTGAGTAAAGAGCATACGGTTTTGAAGAGAAAATTTAATGCTAATATTGAAGAACAAACTCAAATCAGTGAGGAAAATCAGAAATTAAAAGAACAATTGGAAGAAATGACGTCTCTGAAAAAGGAAAATGAAAAGCACAAATCAGAGAACCATGAAGTTCACACATAGCTCAATGAACTCAAGATTAAATTTGAAGAAAGTCTGAATGAAAATAGTGTGATCACAGAAAAGTATGAAGCTGTGAAGAAAGTGAACACTGAACTTCTAAAAAATTATGAGTCTATGCAAAGAGAGCTGGAAGACAAACAAAAGGTTTTAGAAAAATTTGTTCAAGGGAAAACGAATCTGGATTCTATACTAGGAACAAGGGTTAATTTCAACAAGGAGGGTTTAGGCTATAAACCCAACTAACAAGAGACCCTTTCAGTTCAAGACCACTACCTTCTACCCAGAGAAGGGAAAAGAAAAGCTGGACATAGCATCCAGCTCAAACAGCAATCAAAACATTCAACGTCCAAAGGAGAATTCAACAAACAATGCTGGACGACCATCTAAAACAGGAATGAACTTTGTGAAGAATTCTCTAAGCCCATTCACCAGAACAGAAGTGGTAGCTGGACTGGGCAAATGTATCAGAATAAAAGCTGGAACTACTATAAAAGAATGGGTCCGAACAGTAGTTATTGGAGAAATAACACTCACCCTCAAAAATTTGTTAATCAACAAGCACACAGAAGATACCCCAGGGATGAGAAGCCTAATAACTGGAATAGATTTCATTTCTCTAGACCAGCTGGACATAATTCTGGTCACAACTTCAATAGACCCAAAGTTAAGATGCAAGAGAAAAACAAGTTCAAACAACTCTGGATTCCTAAACACCTGCTTAAAGATTTGAATGATGTCTTTGGACCCAACTTATCTTGGGTTCCAAATCACTTTGCTTGATTTCGTTTGTGTAGGTCTGCCTGGCAGCTGAGAACAATAAATGGTACCTTGACAGTGGCTACTCTAGGCACATGATAGGAGACCGATCCAAGTTCAGCAAGTTAGAAATGAAGGTAGGGGGTCTGGTCAAGTTCGGAGGAAAGAACAGAGATAAGATCATTGGGGTTGGCACAGTTGGTAAGTCCTCCACTAACTCTATAGAGAAAGTCTTACTTGTGGAAGGCCTTCAACACAATCTGATTAGCATTAGTCAATTATGTGACAAGGGTCACAGGGTTGTGTTTGACAACAACTCATGAAAAATCTTTGAAATAAATTCTGATCATGTTAAGTTTGTAGCAAACAGGACCAATAATGTCTACATGGTAGACTTAGATGTTGAGTCTGAATCTAATCTCTGCTTATCTGCTAATTCTGAAAGTGATGTTTTGATTGGCATAGACATTTAGGCCATGCTAGCTTTTCTACTTTGAATAAATTGATCAAGTATGATTTAGTCAGAGGTATGCCTAAAATCAAGTTTAGTTCAATCTCAAAAATCTGTAATGCCTGTGCTTTAGGCAAACTGACCAGGAAGTCCTTCAAACTAAGATCTGAGCCATTGTCTTCTAGACCAATGGAACTTCTTCATATGGATTTCTTCGGTCCTACTAGAACTCAGAGTCTCAATGGAAGAAGGTTTGGTTATGTGATCATTGATGACCACTCTAGATTTTCATGGATCTTTTTCTTAGCCAACAAAAATGATGCTTTTCAAAAATTCAAACAATTTTTCAATAAGGTCAAACAAGAAAGAAAACATAAGATTTGTTCAATTCAATCTGACCATGGAGGTGAATTTGAAAACTCCATGTTTTCTGACCTTTGTGAAAGTGAAGGACTAACACACAAGTTTTCTTCTCCCTGGACACCAGAGCAGAATGGAATTGTGGAGAGAAGAAATCGAACCATTATGGAGATGGCCCGAATAATGCTGATTGAGAGTCAACTACCAAGAAAATTTTGGGCAGAGGCGGCCAATACAGTAACTTATACAATCAACAGGGCCATGGTAAGACCAATTCACAAGAAAACCCCCTATGAGCTATTGAAAGGTAAGAAACCAAACTTGGCTCATTTCAAGATTTTTGGTGCTAAATGCTTTATCCATAATAATGACAAGAAAGACTTAGATAAGTTTGATGCTAAAAGCTGTCCTGGAATATTTTTAGGATACTCTGAAGTGTCAAGAGCATATAGGGTCTTTAACATAACTGATCAGAAAGTCGAAGAGTCTCCACATATCATTTTTGGTGAAGCAAAAGATGCCACTTACATTGAAGATGCCGACAAGGTTTCCAAGCACGATGGAGAATTCCTAGAAGACAAAGAAGAAGACGAGGTTCAGCCGAATGAAACATCAGATGCTCCCAACCAGGTAGGGCCAGCCGAAACAGGTGAGTCTTCAATAAATGTTTGATACCTTAAAGATCACCCAATAGATATCATCCTAGGCAACCTTGAAGATCCTCTTAGAACTAGGTCTCACTTTAGGAATGTTCATAATCAAGACCTAATTACTTTGGTCTCACAAATTGAACCCAAATCAGTAGATGAGGCCTTAAGTGACCAATCATGGATTAATGCTATGTGTGAGGAGTTAGGTCAGTTTGAAAGAAATAATGTCTGGGAGCTAGTCCCAAGACTAGAAAACTCTAATGTCATAGGAACTAAGTGGGTGTTTAAGAATAAAATGAATGAAGATGGAATCATTTCTAGAAATAAAGCCAGACTAGTAGCCAAGGGCTACTGTCAGGAATTTGGAGTTGACTTCGATGAGTCCTATGCACCTGTTGCTAGGATGGAAGCTATAAGAATATTGTTAGCATTTGCATGCTCCAAGAATATAAAACTCCAACAAATGGATGTGAAGAGTGCATTTTTAAATGGAGTTATCAAAGAAGAAGTTTTTGTTGAACAGCCCCCCGATTTTCAATTCTCCACTAAACCTGACCAAGTTTTCAGATTGAATAAAGCCATGTATGGTCTGAAGCAGGCTCCTCGAGCATGGTATGAAAGACTGACAGAATTTCTAATCAATAAGGGCTACCACGGAGGTAAGGTGGATCAAACTTTATTTTCCAAGAGCTCAAATAAAGACCTCATCATAGTTCAAGTATATGTAGATGATATTATCTTTGGGTAAACTAGCTCTGAACTATGTAATGAATTTTCTACATTGATGTCTGCTGAATTTGAAATGAGTTTGGCAGGTGAATTAAAGTATTTTCTTGGCTTGCAGGTACAACATTTAGAGGATGGATGCTTCATCAACCAGCCCAAGTACACATTGGACAATCTCAACAGGTTTGGCATGACCAACTTGAAGCACATTACAACACCAATGGGTACCAATACCTCATTGGATGCAGATGAGACAGGTAAAGAAGTAGATGCCAAGCTCTATCGAGGTATGATTGGATCTCTACTTTATTTGACAGCTTCAAGACCTGATATACAGTTCAGTGTAGGAATATGTGCAAGGTATCAGTCTAGACCCACTGAATTGCATTTAGCTGCAGTGAAAAGAATTTTCAGATATATGTCTGCTACACACACCCTTGGTTTATGGTTTCCTGCATCACATACACTAGATTTAGTTGCATACACAGATGCAGATTATGCCGGGTGTAAACTAGATAGAAAAAGCACCAGTGGTCACTGTGAATTTCTAGGTGGGTGTTTAGTATCTTGGGGTTCCAAGAAACAACATTTTGTGGCCCTCTCCACTGCAGAGGCTGAATACGTGGCTGCAGGGAGTTATGGTACACAAGTCATTTGGATTAAACACTAGCTTCAGGATTATCAAGTAGACCTGGGGTGCACACCCATTTACTGTGATAATACCAGTGCCATCAATCTAGCCAAGAATCCTGTCTTGCATTCCCGCACCAAACACATAGAAATAAGGCATCATTTCATAAGAGATGAGATTTCTAAGAACACTTTTGAACTGTTTCATGTAGGCACTGCTAATCAAATTGCTGATATCTTCACTAAGCCACTGGACAATGACAAATTCACCACATTAAGGAGAGAAATAGACTTATTTAAATTATCTTAATTACTAATCTCCTGGTATTGAATTGTTTTATCTTGGCAAAGGTTTGTATGAGAAGCCTATCCTATAAGTGAGGGGGAGTCCTGAGAGTCTGCTGATTAAATTCCTTTAGTGCATCGTTTGAGGGGGGTTAGTGAATTTTGACTGATTCAAAAGATTGACTAGACATGTGTCATTGCTGGTTCTCATGATTGAATGAGTGCGGTTCAATCTCAGACTGTGGAATCTCATTCATCTCTTAAGTCTATAAGTCTATGTTACTAAAGTCCATCTAGAATCTTTCCTCTAGTAGTCCATCAGAGATCTGGATTAAGTGTTCGAAGTATATCTTCCTACATTGTAAATGATTCCGGTTCAGGCTAAAACATGTATGTCTTGACATCTGTCCAGAACAACTCAAAATCTAGACTTCAAGATTCATTTCAAAGAAATAGTCCTTCTAGTATTTTCTTCAATCACTTCATCACCACAATATAAGGGATCAACCAAATAAACATATTGATCACTGAGAAACTGGGAGCTTCATCAATGAAGTGAAGTAATTCCCATGTCATGATGTCACACCCCGAGCCTTTATTACAGCGGAAGACTCGCTCTAGGAACGCGAACTGCCGGCATGGTAAGTCTCTTGCAAGCAAGAACGATCAGAGCGCAAGGCAATCACACATAAGAATACAATCGCACAATATTTACTCAACTTCAACTTTCATTAATAATCAAATCCAATATTCGAATATAACCACTAATTCAACTTTCATCATACTAGACTCAAGAAATAAGAAATTACATAGAATCGATCTAAACAATGTAAACTTCCTAAGTCTTCCCTCATTCTTTATTCACTCTCGGATCCGCTACTTGAACATTCCGAATCCGAACCCGACTTACTTCTATTTCCTGAAAAAAGATTAGAAATAGGTAATGAGCACACTTGCCCAGTAGGTATCTTCGCATCAACATGATTAGCACTATTTAAGTGATTAACATTTTAGCTCTAAAGAATAAGGTAAATTCATGCGAATGTAATAAATCATGTGAATAACCATAGTAACAAAGAGGATCGTTTAAGATAGAATGAGAGGAAGTATGAACTAGCAAGAATGTAACAAGTATGAACAAGAATGTAGCATGGCCTTTCATGAACAAGAATGTAACGAGAATGCACTTTCACTTTTCACTTTCATAACTATAAAGGTTACACACGAGAATGTCAATTATGTAGCAATTCACTAGATTTTCACGAGTGCTCATGGATTTCACTTATTTATAAAGAAAGTACTCCCAGCGCAATGCGACGCCAGTAGCATCATACCCCATGGTTTATAATAGTATGTTTCCGGCAATCAGCCGAGGGGACTAGCATAGAGCCCTTGGACACAATCAGCGCCCGAACTGCATCTTCACGTATAAATCAAGCTACTTCCATGAGTGTAACAATAAAGTATGGCCACGAATGTAATAAGTTCAACAAGTTCATGATAACAATAATTCAATTGAATGAATGCTTTAATAAGAATCATGAGAAATCAAGAATGACTTAAGACAATGTTATGCTTATGGAAATAAATCGGCAGCATAACGATACATTAATTCTTTATCTTCCATTCATTATATTAGGTTTCTTGATCAATATGATAAGTTCTAGATCATCAAGAGTCCATCTAGAAACCTTGGAATATCAACCCTTGGTCAAACCTCGGGTTAAAATACTCAAGTAGTGTGACGGTCGTGTACTGGGCCGTTACATGATGTGACGCTCCAGTATTGGGCCGTTCCATTAGTCTGAATCCAGAACCAAGAAATCGGACTCAGTTGAATGTGACGGTCGTATATTGGGCCGTTACATGTGCCTGACGGTCCAATATAGATCTGTTACACTACAGATAACCAGAAACCTCAATAGTGTAATCTAATCAATTGGGTTTTAATGGTACAACCAACTCGGCGTCCTAGTGGGAATCCTAGGCTCGCAGATAATTACGGAGACCTTGAAATAAGATTTCCTAGTCCATTGGAAGGAATATCTAATAGAGAGGTCCTCATGTCCAAGAATAATGTTCCTATAGTGTAAAGTGTAAACTAATAGACAACATACCAGAATATGTGCCATGTACTTAAAGAAATGACTCTATTGACAGAGAGGATGTGTAACAATAGGAAATCATGATAAAACTCTGTCAATACATCTTTGGAAAATCATGATTTAGATACAAAACTATAGAATTTTGTCACATGAAAT
This sequence comes from Amorphophallus konjac, assembly GCA_022559845.1. NCBI lineage: Eukaryota > Viridiplantae > Streptophyta > Magnoliopsida > Alismatales > Araceae > Amorphophallus > Amorphophallus konjac. Next base: position 286,338,346 of record CM040118.1, read on the forward strand.
TAACACAACTTAAAATAACTTAAGATACCTAAATTATGTAATTTCTATCATGAATCAGTAAATAAACTTAAAGTCATGATAACAGGTCAAAACTTAGATAACTAGGCTTATTTATAAGGTAAATTAACTAGTTTCTCATTCTGTCTACAGTTACCCTAACGGTCTAGAATGGGTGCGTCACAGTGACTGTGACGGTTTATCGTGAGGCCGTTACAGTAATGTAACGCTCCATAGATGGTGCGTCAGAGACAATAGAGAACTTCAAACACCAAAGAAGGTGTGACGGCTTATAGTAAGGCCGTTACAGTCTGTGACGGTCTAAGTATGATACGTTAGAGTCCCTACTAACAGTATAAAGGAATTAAACGACTATGATTTAAAACCATGTCATGTTTGAAAAAGATTTAACTACTCCAATCATGACAAAATGAAGTAAAGGTCATCTAGATGCATAGGCTGCAGTGAATTGACAAGATAATATCTTTGATCTTTGATTAGGGCTAAGAATATGTATGTATGCATGAACCCACTAAAACATGAAATTCATAGTCTATAATGTATGAAATCAAGTACAATCAGAGGGATTTTATCCATGTTTTTGCCAATCATGAGATAACCTACCGCTTAACTAGGCTTTAAGCTTCTAATTTGAATCTGAAAGACGTGCCCTAGTTCTCCCTTTCCAGTGAGTTTCCAGCAACTTCACGCTGCTCTAGCTCCTCAGCCTCTTGACCTAAGGATGTGAAATTTTGAAGGTACTAAGATGAAACTAAGGTGAACAAAAAGTTCTAAAGGATTGAACTCTAATTACCTCGTTTAGACGTCCTAATCTCTTGATCTTCAGGGGTCTTGCGTTCAGTTTTCTAGGTTGCTAAGGTCGAACCAGCCACTTTGGAAGCTTCAATCTCCTTGTTTGGTTGATCTCTTAGCATGAAATTTGGAGAACTATTAGTCTAAAGTATACTAAACAAAAGCTTCTAAAGAACTTACCCGAAATTATGACTTCTTACCTTGATTCCATGCGAGCAAAAGTAAGGGTCGCTCATTCAGAACTAGGTCCTATTTATAGGGTTTTGGCGAGGGTTTGAGATTTAGATCGATTCTAGAGTCCTTAATTTGCTAGAACCTGATCCTTACGAGTCCCTAGTAACCTTACAAGCTCTCCCAATTAGGTCTCTTGTAGATAGGATCCCAAAGTTCCAATCTTTCTACTCGTTCTTCCATTCATGAAACTGACAGAGGTGTAACGCATCAGGTCTAGTACGTTACATGCTGTAGCGGTCGCCCGATAGACCGTTACGTCAAACGTGTATAGAGTTTCAATTTATTAAAACTCTTTTATTCATTTATCCTTTTAATTATCTATATAAAAGAGTATTTATCTTTAAAATTCATGGATAGGCTAAATAACCTTCTAGAATATGGGCCAAACTTAATGGGCTTGGTCTTTTAACCTTTTGGGTTTCAATTATCAAAGCTGGATTAATTACTTAACATAAATTGGGCCTTATAATGATTTATTTAATCTAATATTTATTTATTAATCTATTTTGGGTCTTTAAAATGCTCAAAAAATAATTAAATATATCAAAAAGAATTTATAAAAATTCTGGGGCCTTACACATGAGGTGTCAAATTCAAAAAAAAGGGGGGGCAGAGCAATCTCTGCAAAATGAATTTGTGCTTCTGATCATCACAGAGCAATGCTGACAAGGTGGTGAGTCAATGGGGACTCTGGCCTCTGATCAAGGTGTTTCCTCACCTAAAAAGCCAAAGTTACTAACTCTGTCCTCTAAAAAGGAGAGGTAATGAGGTACTCACAGTGAGTAACTGGGGATTCAGGTCTCTGATCAAGGTGTCTCCCTAATGTCAAAAGTGTGATTTACCAACTTACTCATTGGTCTTATTGAAAAACTCTATAATATCCCTTGTCTTTGTGCAACTTACTGGAATGCTTGTCCTCAATACCATGAGAACACCTTCTCTGCTTTTGTTTCTTGTCGTCTACTGAGTATTGTTGTTTTGTTTAGCAATGTCTTGCCATACTTGTTCATCCCTGCTCTACATCATATACCTTGTATGTGGTTACACTTTCCTCTCATTCTACTTCTTTATTGATTACCAGAGTTCAAGAATCTTCTCTTGAGTTTAGCACCTCACTTATTCTCTTAAGATATGCTCATGAGTCTTTCTACACTAAGAAGCTATTGTACTTCTTCCTCATGTCTCCAGCAATTTCTTATATCTTTCACTTCCTTTTGATGATGTCAAAGGGGGAGAGAGGTCATGCAACATCTGAGAGAGGTCATGCAACTGTTGTGAGGTCATCTGAGAGGTTCAGGTTCTGGGCATCTGAGAGTGAGTTGTGGGGAAGCGGATTTGGAGAGAGAAGAGAGTCAGAAGATGGTGTTTCAGGGAGAAGTCTTATGGTTTAACAGGTCCTGGTTTAATAGTATGCTCTTTTTTTGGTTTGCTCTTGATTGTTTTTGATCTCCTTCTTAATGCCATGACATTGCTTGATTCATAGTGTTGCCATCATCAAAAAGGGAGAGATTGTTGCATCCCTATGGTTTTGATGATGTCTCACACTATAAATCAATTTGTTTTAATTTCAAATCAGTTTGTTTTTATATGGTGCATTTCTTTAACTCTAAGCATGAAGGAGGTCTGTGCTTATAGCATGATTTAGGTCCGTGCATTACATGATTTTCATCCTTTTGCTCAATGGATATTAAGTCAGTGCAAGTTCTGCATCTCTTCATAAAGTGCTTGCCTCGGTGCAAGTCATTGATCATGTTCATATGTTGTCTCTATGCTTTACTCTAGGTCGTGTCCACTAAGGTCCATGCATATCATGTCTCTGCATCTCACCTTTTGAGGTCAGTGCAACTCTTGGGTCGGTGCAATTCTTGACCAGAATGCTTTGGTCAGGTTGGTCGTTCCTACATCTCAGTGCAAATGCATCTCGGTGCAAGCTTTGACTTGTATCTATCTTTGTCATCTCAGTGCAAATGCATCTCGGTGCAGGCTTTGTCTTGTATCTCTCTTTGCCATCTCGGTGCAGCTCCTACTTGGACTACATATCCCGACTCGGTGCACAGTTTTAGCTTCTGAATAACATGAAGTCGGTGCAGCTTCTATTGAATTACCATTCTCGATGCAAGGTTTGATCTGCACCTAGTCGGTGCAACTCTTGGTTAGCCAAAGGCATTGGAACTCGACTCGGTGCAACGTTTGCTTCATTTCACATCGGTGCCTTTCTTGCCCATCTTAGTCGTTGCTTATTCCTTTGACTCGGTGCAAAAAACAATTTTCTATGGCAAAATCAAGTCAGTACATCTTTGCATTTTGTTGCTTCTTGTCCGTGCATATCTGTTGCACGATCAGAGTCTATGGTCTGTGCTAATGACGTCATGCGTCTTCTCAAGTCAGTACATCTTTGCATTTTGTTGCTTCTTGTCCGTGCATATCTGTTGCATGATCAAAGTCTATGGTCTGTGCTAATGACGTCATGCGTCTTCTCAAGTCATTGCATCTCTCGCTTTGGCTCACTTCAACTCGGTGGAACCTCTTGTTCACCTTGTTGCAAGTCAGTGCAACTGTTGATTTGGGAACTTCTACTCAGTGCAGTTTCTAGCTTCTTACTCATTTCACTGATTCGAATTGTGCTAAGCGTGTGACAAAATGACTATTTCTTCTCTGACAGTTTGTCTGTGCATTCACCAGGATGGCACGTGATCCGAGGAAGATGAAGGTCTAGAACATTTCGACACGTGCCCCAACATTTCAAGCGGGAGACGTGGTATCCACACGCCTAAGCTTCTGGAACATATATATATATATATATATATATATATATATATATATATATATATATGTGTGTGTGTGTGTGTGTGTGTGCTGAGGAAAAAGGGTTCGAAGAAGGATGGAACAGTGAGAAAAGAAGAGCAGCTTGAGAGCAGTGGAAAAAGAGAGAAGATCAGAAAAAGTCCACTCTATCCAGAGCTGAGAGGAAAAATTTCTGAGAGAGAGAGAAGTGATTGTGAATGTGAAGTTCTGCTTCTAAGGAAGCTATATTGCTTTTGTTTTCAGAGAAAATTGCGCTTCATCGATTGTTTTTGTTTTCGAGTTTCCTTTATTGTCATTCCGCTCTGTTACCCTCCACTGTTCGGAGGAAGGGAGAGATTCTCCAGTTCCCTCCATTGTCTTGGAGGAAGAAAGGTTTGATCCTCTGGTTGTGTGTGTTGCTTGGGAGTAGCTGCAAAGGGTTCCCTTTGCTGCGTGTAAAGGAAGGGAGATTTGTTCTCCAGTGTTTTCTTGTAGTTGATCAGAAGACTGAGGATGGTGCTCCTTAGGGCAAGCTGTTTGGCAGCAGTTGTCACATACTGAGTCTGCTGTGTTGCGATTGAATATTGCAAGGAAACCTTACTCTTCTGAGTAAGGGGTGGACGTAGATTGCGGGTAGCAATCGAACCACCTGAAAAATTCCATGTCTCTATTGTGGTTTTGCTTGTTTACGTTGTGCTGCTCTTCATCTACTTGACACATTGCTTCATTGTGGGTTGCCTTCTTGATCTCATTCCTTATTCTAGTCATCTCTGTTGCCTGTCTCCAAAGTCTTCTTCACTGCAATTTGAGGGGTTGAAAAATCATGTCTGATTTTATCGAATTTGGAAGTGATCTATTCATCCCCCCCTTCTATCTCACTTTCCACTGTGCGTATCACCATATGTAATTCAATTCCAATTAATAAAGATCATTCCTTGAACTTGTGGGTGCTTATATGATTGAAATTCTAAGTTCCTTCTAAACACTAAGTTGCAAGTGCCTTGTACAAAGCTTAAGCTTATGTGAAATCCAGAAATAACGTGTCATATACAGGTGCTATTTCTTTTCAAACGTGTCATCGGACGCCATCGTGTATGAACACATTTTGTTTTTTCTTTTTCCTTTCAAAATTCAATTACAGGTGCGTCACCTTGTCATGATGTCTCTAAACAAACGCGTCAGCTCTACTTGACGCGTATGTACCAGTTTAAGTATAGACGCGTCACCTTCCCGTGACGTCTCTAAAAAAATGCGTCCGCTCGCCTTGACGCATCTATTAAACCCCTTCTAAAAAACAAAAGGCATCTTCTCTTAAAAACCCTACCTGCTTTCTCTACCCTTCACTCTGCTATCTCTTCTCCTTCTCTATGTTGCTTCTTTTTCTTTCTCAGTTCGAACCTTGGCATACCCTGCCTAATGGAGAGAGGTGGTCCCAGTCACTCCGGCAAGCAACGGCGGGTTACGGTGCCAAAGTCGGTCGATCTGGAGGACGAGGCAGCCGCAGTGGTAGCTTCGGCTGTGATTGAGGGATCCAGTAGTGCTACTGAGAGTGACTATCCGTCACCAGTGGAGGGGGGAGAAGAATCGATTGAGGGTGAGGAGGAAGAAGGAGTAGACGAAAGAGATGAAAGAAGTGAGGAGGAACGAGAAGGGGAAGCAGCGAGAGAATCCCCACCGGCTTCGAAGGGAGAGACCCCTCTAAGCTAGGGTTCAACATGAGGTAAACCCAAAAAATAATTAGACATCCCCTACCCTTATTATTATCATTCCTTTTTTTGTTATTTTTCAGGCATGAGTGAATTAAGAAGGAGGGTTGGAGTATGGGAGAATGTAGAGGAGAGGATAAAACACATCAGGTGTAGTTGACGCCTATGATTTTAGACGTCATCTGCAAACCTCACGTGAAGAGGTGATTTACGAAGGAGAAATAGAGATGTCACTACCTCTTGATGTGTTTGAGCAAATGTGTCGGCTAGGTCTGACATGACTATGAACGGTAAGGGTGAGGAAAGGGGAAATAGAGGCGTCACCGCTCCCTCACGTGTTGGAGTAGACGCGTCAGTTGGGTCTAACATGGCTCTAAATAAAACTTGTTGATTATGTTGCTGTTACACTTTTTCTCACCATTCTTTTCTTTCTTTTATTTTTTGTATGGAATTATTCATTCCGAAATCTCTTGGGACATGATTTATGCTGCATACCGGGGGTTGCCCAGTTTTCAGCGAGCCAGGATAGAAGCCATGGGCTTTGGTGCATTCTTCTCCATCAGCCCATTCTACATTGATCTCCCACTGATACAAGCTTAGAGAGAGAGATTGGACAAAGACAACAGGGCATTCCTGATGCCATGGGGGCACATGGTGCCAAGCCTGGAAGATGTGGCGAGGATCACTGGGCTCAGAGTCCACGGGGAGGCCGTGACCGGAGTGACATACTCCGACTACCAGGAAATGATTGGGGAATTGCTACATCTAGATGAATTAAGTGAGAAACCCGTTAGGACGATCCCTAGGGTCAAGATCGTGGGGACCCTTGGGTTGAGGTAGCTATGATAGAGAGTATGAGAGACCTACGAGGAGTTTAGTTTGAGGATAGTGAACAGTGTGAGAGCTGCCTGCTGAACGGACCCTGAGGATCATGTGAGGGTGAACAGAGACTTGAGGCGATTTCTATTCATCTTCCTGTGGAGACTCTTGCTCGAGACCAAGAGGGATGATATCCATTGCAGATTTTTGGTATTCCTAGCAGACTTGGACCGAGTGGGAGAGTACGCATGAGGGGCTGCCATGCTCGCTCGACTTTTCACCGACTTGTCCCAAGGTACGGGTCGAGAGACCACAGTTGGTGGTTTTGTGCCTTTCCTTCAGGTATGCATTTATTTATGAAAATTGATCATATTATAACTATATACATGATGCTAACCTTATGGAATGGATGTAGCTTTGGAGGTACTTCTATATGCCTATGGATAGAGCACACCTAGTGAACTCGGGCGTGGTTCCACTTGGGTGTCGGTGGCTACCAGATAGAATTGCGGCCCCCCACCCGCTCCTATTAGAGGTGGCGAGGCATGATTTGTGTGACTTCTCTGAGGCAGAGGTATGGATGTGTGATCCCCCTTTTTATATTTTTTTATGTTATGCATGTTACGATGAATTTACTAATGTATATAGGCTATGCAGGTGGTTTGGAGGCCATACCAGGGGATGCCTGACAACGACCAGCCCTGGGTCATGGACAACCGACCTCTATTTGGGAATGACGTCTGGCTTCACTGCCTGAATGAGATCGAGATCCTACACCTTTAGCTGGCAATGAGGACCTTGGGACTTCCCTAGGAGTGGGTGGAGGTGGCTGCACCGAGCCGGATCGGGTGGAGGATGCGTGAGTTAAGTGTCGTGATCGACTAGAATGTGAGGTTTCCTGAGTAGTATGATGACTGGCGTCGCGGGGGTACCCCAGTGGAGTCGCATGTGCTAGGCAGCTCGGAGTATCTCCACCGGTACCAGTCCACCTATGCCCAGCGTCTTCAACTGGGTGATGCACGGGTATGCATGGCATGTTACTGCCCTTTTTTTGTTTGTTTTTTGCTTCTTTTGTTTTGTTTTTTTACTCTTTTCCAAACATGATGCTAAATGAAGGATGCACATGATGACATGATCCCGACTCTTCAGACTAGGCTGGGTGAGACGGGTGTTCAGCTAGCCAAGACCTTACATGCCTTGGTGACCTTGGTAACTATGATGCAAGCCTTTCCTATTTCTTGAATTCATGATGTTTAACCACCATCCATATCTTTCCTCATGATTCAACGTGCCCAGTAGCATGCGGCCGTAGTGGGAGCAGGTTGGGCTTCTAGCTCAGGTGAACCAGCATTGACCGACTTCTTGGAGCAACTAGCGACTGCGGTGAGGTGAGCGGAGGAGGCGGAGTAGGAGTTGACTCCCAGGTTAGTTTTGGAGATTAAGCATGGTTAGTGAAGTTCAAGTTTGCAATTCTAATTACCTTGACTTACTAGGTGACTGAGCTTGAGGGAGCCATCACCTGCGCGATCCAGGCCGAGAGCCGAGCGGCCGAGCTAGAGGCAGCCGAGACACGCTATCGAGCTCGGGTGGCAGAGTTTGAGGAGGAGCTAGGGTGGCAGGACACGGAGGAGCTGTCGAGAGACGTGGTGGAGCTACGCGCCTGTTGACACCCACTTATTTTCCTGAATTAATCAGGATTTAAACATAGGGAAATATTCCCTAAATAGAGAAAAACAACATAACACCAAAGGTGCTCTGCCAATTGAGTTGAGCTCAAAAATCGAGACATTTTGTCGGGCCAAACAACATAACATAACAAGCGGGGATCATCCCTAAACAAAGACCAACCAATTTCCTGACAATCGGGTTGGATCCGAGGTTCGGGACAACCTGTTGTACTGAACGACACTCGGTAAAGGTTCAGGGACCACCCCCAAATACCCTGCATAAGGTATCGCACCACTAGCACCTCAACAACCAGGCTAACTTGGGACTCAGAACAGCATGTCGTACCACACAGCTCTTTGCCAAGAAGCAGGGGTCACCTCGACTACCAGACAAACGGCATCATCGGGTCGACACCTCAGTTGCATGGCCAACCCGGGACTCCTAGCCACCCATCACGTCATGTGGCGCATGATAGAAAGGTAGGAAACAACTCCCAACACACTTTCTATAAGCGGCTTGACACTGGTGACTCCAACAATCAAACCACGCCTAGGTCCACTGCATTCAAGATGGAGCTCAGATAAATGTCGACTTTGGCCGTTCCGGGTCCATATTCAAGTAAGCTCTCTCTCTCTTCACCTAGTCCACCTGACCCTCGTAAAGCCCGACTCACCTAACTCGCCCAAACCCTGAACCCAGCTGATCATTATAGCCGGCCTAAATCCCAAGCCCACTCAGCCATGGCCCATTTAAACCCTCTACTCTAGTCTCTCAAAACTGAGTCCAGCTCACACAACCCCCAGGTGAGACCCGTGCCTCTTTGTCTCTCTTAAACCAGCCCGCCAATCCTAAACGCTATCACCCTAATGACCACGCTTAACAAAATACAGCCACCAAGGAGACCGCGTTCCAGAGGGGGGGTTTACCCTGGCCAGATTGCCCCCCCCCAGCCCAGTCTGGGTAAACCTCAGGCCCACTCATTAGTCCTAAACGTGGCCACTAAGGTGACCACATCCTGAGGGGGGGGGGGGGTTTACCCGGGACAGACTGCCCCCCCAGCCTAGTTCGGGTAAACCTTGTGCCCACTCATTAGTCTTGAATACGACCACCAAGGCAACTGCGTTCCTAAGGGGGGGTTTACCTGGGCCAAACTGCCCCCCCCCCCCCAGCCTAGTCCGGGTAAACCACGGGCCAGATTGGCCCCCCAGCCTAGTCTGGGTATGTAAACCTCGGCCCCACTCATTAGTCCTGAACACATCCACCAAGGCGACCATGTTCTTGGGGGGGGTTACCTAGACCAGACTGCCCCCCCGGCCCAGTCCGGGTAAACCACGGGCCAACATGCCAGTCCAAAACGTGATATCCAGTGAGACCGTGTTCACCGCCCACCATTTTGGTTGGCGTAAACCCCTTTACGTGGGTTAGCATGCCTGTTCGGAATGTGGTCGCTTTAAGGACCATGTTCAATAGAACGCGGTCACCGTGGTGACCGCGTTCAGAGTCCATCACCCCGGCCTGTGTAAACCCCCCCTTTACGCGGGCCAGCTTGCTAGGGGTCACCCTGGTCCGTGTAAACCACCTTTACACGGACTTGGTTGATCCCCATCCAACCCAAGGCCTATAAAACCCCCCATGGGGTGGCCAAGGGTCAAATGAACATGGAGCTCATCCCAGGAGGTTTTATGTTTGTGAAGCACACACGGAGAGCATGTCGCATGATCGTCCATCATTTGGTGTTTAGGTGAGACATAAACCTCCTCAAACAAGGGTATGTTCACAAGTCTTGATGTAAGATGAAGTGTTAAGTGTCACGCCCTAAACAAGGCGAAAATATCAGGCCGTGAACAGTTAAACGAGCAGGTCGATCAAGAGACTCAGATGATGAGTATGAATAAAAAATAGATAAAATCACATCTTTATTTCATAATCTGACATTTCCAACAAATATCCTTCAAGAACTTTTGATACTATTCAAATCTAGTACATTCATTTCTAATTAGACAGATTGGGAAAAAATCTACTAAAAACTATCAACACTCTCATCACTCCAGCCCATTCCTATCATCTTCGAGATTTCCTGAAAATTGACAACAATACACAGGGTGAGATAGAAAGCTCAGTGGGACTTATATCTCTTTACTAGGTCACTTTAAGTACTTAGAATTTTGGATCATCTACATACTCTAGAAATAAAACAGGTAATAAAACAAGTGATAAGTGTAGTAGAGAACAGGATCGTGAAGTCAAGAATTCAATAATAGATATTGTAGAACTCAAGTGTAAGCATGAAGATTAATAACAAGTATAGAATTATAAATTTGGCCATGTAACAAGAATATTAACACGTCCGGTCAAAAATGTCATGTACATGAAGTCAAGCATGTAACAAGTGAATTGTCTAGTTCAATCTTGCATGTCAGTTGGTGTAATACCACACCTGATCATTCAACTCCCTCAGGCACAAGTACTTTCAGGTTTTACTCGCCTAGGACTAGATCGGGGCCCCCATATTTTTCAGGCATTAAGTGTCAGGTGGACCAAGAGTCGCATGTAATTTTTAGAACAATTCATTTAAAATATGGCCAATCCAAGTTTCAAGAAAAGCTTATGAAGCGTAGTATAGCGCACAACTAGACATTTAGTTATGGAGGACTCTAGAGGTGGCCCCTACAGGCTCAAGAGGTGGCTCCCGTTATATGGCAATTTACGCCATTCTGGCCTCAAGAGGTGGCTCCCATAACGTAGCACTTTACCCCGCATGGCACTTAGCTCCTACACTCCCAAATGGTAGTTTATGGCTAAAGTACAGATCTAACAAAATTTTCATTTCCAAGGACATGTGGTATGAAGAATAAATGAAATTTATAAGAGAAGTTCGAGGATGATTTGAGGTATCATGATTAACGATATTAAGATAATAAAGAGAATAAATTACCAGTCAAGGCACAATCAGCTCTCGCAGAAAATATTGTAAAATAAGTTTAGATCAAGTTTTTCACAGCTGGGAGCTTAGCTAGAAAACCAAAGAGATCACGGCCAGGTAAGAGATAGATAGTGGGAGGTTCTCCTCGCATTTGCAAGGTCCTAATTAAATAACCATTTATCCACTTAAAACGTTTGCCTGTGGACCTCTAGCCTTAGACACCGGTCTTTCTTGGTAAACTTTCTAGCTGCATGATTTGTCGGAAACACAAAAACACGTAAATCGAACGAAAATCATTCTTGCATGTTCTAACATGTTCATTGTGAAAGAATTTCAATAAAAGAAAAGACATTGAAAAAAATGTCAAACTTTCAATTGCATAATATGTTCATGTATGAAGAAAATATGAAAGAAGATGTCAAGCTTTCAGATAGAGCTTAGATCAAATAGACAAGGTCAATCATGTACATGAATTTTATGAAAATTAGAGCATAGTTGTTTGATCAATTAACGATAGCTTTATGAGTTCATTCACCTAGTCATTTCTTTCTCGATAGTATTTTTAAGGCTAGAACATGATTTTAAAGTTCAAAATTTAAAATTTTGAAATAACGCACATAAACGAGGTAAATCAGACACATTGTTCTTAACGTGGTTACCGCATTCAAATCACGGTCCATGTGTGATCCGCGTTCTTATACAGAAAATTAAAACGCGTTATTACATTGAAAACTCTATTTTTTGACTTTAAATCTCAAAATAAGCCATAAATACATGATCATAAAATTTGCATAGAATTGAAATACTCATGTAAAGGAACATATATGAAGATCTAATTAATTTTTACCTGAGAGAAAACCTACCTTGTTGAAGATCAAAGAGGAAGAAGAATAAGACCGAAGAACACTTCGAACACTCCTCCAAACTTCAAGCTTTCCTCCTCTATACGACCAACAATTCTCCAATAGATTTATGCTTTGAGTAGGGAAGATCATAACCCTATTTATAGGCCAAATCCCCCCATTATTCTATTACCCATTTAATTCTAAGTCAATATCCACCTAATTTTCCTATTTCACCAACCCATGTTACTATTACACTCACTTATGTTGAAAGTAAATTCCAACATGTGAATATTGAAATAAATCCCCCCGCCATGACATAACCAATGACCTCATCTATTCAATGATGTAAGTAATGACCTTATCCAATAATCAGGATTAAATTAGAGCTAATAATTCTCTCTTAATTTGGATGCTATAGTACTGCTACAGTATTACTACAATACCGATGTCTTCACCTTCTCAGAATCGTGCCGCGAATCTCGTCGTTTGTTTTAACACGTTGGATAGAGTTTGCATTTATGTATTCTATATTTTAAAGACATAACAAAAAAAAATTGATAATTTATTTTATTTTCATCTTTCATTATTTCTTTTTGCTTATAAATGTATATATAAAATTTTGAGTTGCTACATCCTCCCTCACTTAAAAAGAATTTGGTCCTCAAAATTCACATGATTCATTACAAAATAACAATACTAACCTGAAAAAAATTCTAGATACTTCTTCTTAATCGCATCCTCCAATTCTCTAGTGGCTTCTTCTTGTCCACGACGGCTCCATTGAATTTTAACCATTGGTATTGCCTTATTTTTTAGTTGATGCAATTTTTAGTCTAGTATCTTGATGGGTTTCTCTTCATAAGACAAATCTTTTTGCAATACCAGATCATCATGTTGGATCACATGTGAAGGATCATAGACATACCTGCTCAGAATTGATATATGGAAAACATCATGCACTCCTGTCAACTTTGGGGGTAAAGCTAGCCTATATGCTACTTCTCCAACTCTATCAATGATCTCAAAAGGACTAATAAATCTCGGACTTAACTTTGCTTTGACTCCGAATCTTTGGATTCCTTGGGTAGATGATACTTTCAAGAAGACATGGTCACCGATTTGAAATTCCAGATCCCTTCTTCTATTGTCAACATAATTATTTTATCGTGATTGGGCAATTTTTAGTCGGTCCCTAATCATCTGGATATTTCGAGTATATCTTGAATCATATCATGACATACTAACTACTTCTCCCCAATCTCATCCCAGCATATGGGTGATCTACAACTTCTATCATACAAGCTTCAAAAGTGCCATTTGAATACTTGATTAGTAGCTATTATTGTAGGAGAACTCAATCAATAGTAAATATTCATGCCAAGTACCACCAAAATCTATCATGCACGCTCTAAGCATATCGTCTATGATTTGATTAGTTCTTTCTGTCTGACCATCTGTTTGAAGGTGAAAAATTGTACTAAAATTTAATCTTGTTCCCAGAGAGGATTACAATCCCTTCCAAAAGAGAGAAGTAAATCTAGGATCTCTATCAGAAATATAGATGAAGGAATGTCATGTAATCTTACCACTTCCTTGATGTATAGAGCTGCCAATATATCCACCGTCCACTTACTTTTGATGGGTAAGAAGTGAGCAAACTTGGTTAAACGGTCCACTATTATCTAGATTGCATCAAGTCCTCTTCTACTTTTGAGCAATCGCATAATGAAATCCATACCAACACTTTCCCACTTCCATTTCGGTATCTCCAGAGATTTTAATTTACCAGCAGGTCTGAGATGTTCCTTTACTTGTTGACATGTCATGCAATGGCTCACAAACTCAGCCACTTTTCTTTTCATATTCGGCCACCATAATTTTCTTTTCAAATCTTAGTACATTTTAGTGGCTCTTGGATGAATAGTATACCTAGATTGGTGTGCTTCTTCCATTATCTTCTTCTTGATTTTGTCACTATCAAGCACATAAGTTCTTCCTCGAAATAATAATCTCCCATCATTAGCCAGTTGAAAATAAGGCATTTGGCTCAAATTTCTCGTAATTTCAACCAATAAAGGATCGTTACCCTGTTGCTCTTTTATTTCAGAGACATATCAGGTTGTACCCTTATACTAGCAATCAAGACTCGTTCCTCCTTTGGTTACAGATTTAAATTTAATTTTGTAAATTTTTCCAGCAATCGCCATTCATTAATCATCAAACTTGATAATAGAGCCCCCGGCTTTCTACTAAGAGCATCAGCTACAACATTTCCTTTTTCAAGATGGTATTGAATAGAAAAGTCAAAATCTTTCAAATATTCTAACCATCTTCTTTGTCTCATATTGAGCTCCTTATGAGAAAATAGATATTTTAAACTTTTATGCTCAGAATAGATAATGAACTGCTCACCATATAAATAATGCCTCCATATCTTGAGAGCAAAGACTACTTTCGCCAATTCTAGATCATGCACAACGTAATTAACTTCGTGGGTGTTTAGTTGCCTAGATGCATAGGCTATCACCTTGCCTTGTTGCATTAATACACAACCTAGGCAAATTTTTGATGCATCAGCATATACCTTGAATCCTCCTCCTGCAATAGGCAGCGTAAGAACATGTGCAGTTGTCAAGCGCTCCTTCAGAGTTTGAAAACTCTTCTCACATTCTTCAGCCCATACATAAGAATTTTTCTTTCTTGTTAATCTAGTCAATGGCACGACAATTTTAGAGAAATCTTTGATGAATCTCCTATAGTAATCGGCCAATGCTAGAAAACTTTGAATTTCGGTCACATTTGTAGGTCTTTCCCAATTATTGACAGCTTCCACTTTAGAAGGATCAACAGAAATACCTTCCTTAGAGATCACATGACCGAGAAATGAAACTTCCTACAATCAAAACTCACATTTTCTCAATTTAGCATATAATTGATTCTCCTTTAATATCTGTAAGGCAATCCTCAAATGTTCTTCATGTTCTTCCTTAGTTTTGGAGTAGATCAATATATCATCAATAAATACCACCACAAATTGATCTAAATAGGGTCTGAATACACTATTCATGAGTTACATAAATGCTATAGGTGCATTAGTCAGCCCAAAAAGCATGACAACAAATTCATAGTGTCCATATCTACTCCTGAATGCTGTCTTATAAATATCTTCTTCCTTGATTCTCAATTGATGATAACCAGACCTGAGGTCAATCTTGGAGAAATAATGAGCTCCAGAGATTTGATCAAACAATCCATCAATTCTTGGCAGAGGACACTTATTCTTGATAGTCAATTGGTTCAACTGCCTATAATTAATGCATAATCTCATAGATCCATCTTTCTTCTTTACAAAGAGAACAAGTGCTCCCCAAGGTGATGTACTAGGTCTGATGAATCCCTTCTCTAACAATTCCATCAATTGCTCTTTTAATTATTTCAACTCAGCATGTGACATTCTATAAGGAGTTTTGGATACAGGGGTTGCTCCTGGTATCAAATCGATTGAGAATGAAACTTCTCTCTCGGGTGGTATGCTAGGTAACTCCTCGGGAAATACATCAGGATATTCCCTAAGAACAGAGATTTCTTCCAGAATGGGTTTCTTGGTTTCGATTACAAGGACAGAAGCCAAGAATGCAACGCATCATTTCTTCATCATTTTTCGAGCTTGAAGGGCAGAGATGCGAAGAGGGTGTCTAGGATGGCTATTTCTAGAGAAAGAGAGTTCCGGGTATCTTGGTTCACCAAAGGTTACACTACCTTGCATGCAATCCACCTTAGCATTATACTTGGCCAACCAGTCAACACTTAAGATTACATCATAACCCTCCATGTTCATGCATATCAAATCAGCGGCTAAGTTACGACCACTAATCTATACTTCACTAGAGGGAAGATAATGTTTAAGCTCAGTGCTTGCTAAAGGTGTGGAAATGACAAGTTCAGTTTTCAAAGGAACATATTTTTCATGTAAGGTGGTAGCAAAATTTTGGGATATGAATGAATGGGTAGCTCCAATATCAAATAGAACAAAAGTAGTTCTGGAATTGATGGTGAGAGTACCTTCCACCACGCCTCCTTCTTCAATAGGTGCAGGTTCTATTAGAGCTTGGAGTCTTCCTTGACGCCTTGGTCCTGCTTGACTTTTCTTCTCCGATGGAGATTCCTTCATAAAGGGACAATCGAAAATCTGATGATCCCTACTTCCATAACACAAGCATGCTGCCTTCTTTCTCCAGCACTCTTCAGTCTTGTGACCCGCCTTGTCACAATACTTACAGATATCTTTTGATGATGATGAAGATGCAGCAAGAATGACTTGCATATTTCCGTCTTGAGGCATTTTGTCTTGTTGAGGAGTTCTTCCTTCGTTTGGCCTCTTCTTTCCAAATGTTGGTTTAAAGTTTCTAGCGCCAACGACTTGCTCTTTCATGACTCTTCCTTTAATTCTATCCGCCATCTCCATGGCATCTTCTAATAGTTGGGCCTTCCGGACCATCTCGGCATATGTGTGGATGTCCATGGGTGCCAGTTGAGGAATATATTGGGGCCTTGGCCCATTTATGAATCGCTTGGCCTTCATCCTCTCCGTATTAATAAGATGTGGAGCATAACGGGCCAGTCGAGAAAATTGGGCCTCGTACTTAGCTACAGAGAGGCTCCTTTGCTTAAGAGTGGCAAATTCCGCTGCCTTCCTTTCTTGGACTCTTTCCGAAAAATACTTGCCATTGAAATATTCTAGAAATTCGTCCCAAGTGATCTGGGGATCAGGCAGGGTCGCCTCCACCGATTCCCACCAAGCTCTAGCGTCCCTTTCCAGTTGGAGAGTCGCAAGTAAAACTCTATCTTGGTCCAGGCATTGCATGACTCAAAATATTCTTTCTATCTCCTTGACCCAATGTTCGGCTTCATCCGGGTCAGTGGAACCATTGAATCTCAGGGGATTCATGTTCCTAAAGTTGCGGTGTAGGTCTCCCGCACCATAGTGATTAGCTCCTCCTTGAGCCACCTATTGTAGGGCTTGAGTTAGCCCTTGGACGATCCTTTGTATTTCTCTTCATTGAGCACGCTCAGCAGCCATTTTCAACAGCTAAGAATTTCTGCAAAGCAAGCTATGGGAATTAAATGTCAAGTATAGCTAACTTTTATCCTATAGTGTGAAGAACCTAGGGTTTTTAAGAACATTGTCTTGATACCCTAGACTCTTTTTAACCATAGGCTCTGATACCAACTGAATTGTCATGCCCCGAACAAGGCGGAAATATCAGGGCATGAACAGTTAAACGAGCAGTCAATCAAGAGACTCAGATGATGAGTATGAACAACAAATGGACAAAATCACATCTTTATTTCATAATCTGACATTTCCAACAAGTATCCTTCAAGAACTTTTGATACTATTCAAATATAGTACATTCATTTCTAAGTAGACTGACTGGGAAAAAATCTACTAAAAACTATCAGCACTCTCGTCACTCTAGCCCATTCCTATCATCTTTGGGATTTCTTGAAAATTGACAATAATACACAGGGTGAGATAGAAAGCCCAATAGGACTTATATCTCTTTACCATGTCACTTTAAGTAATTAGCATTTTGGATCATCTATATGCTCTCGAAATAAAACAAGTAATAAAATAAGTGATAAGTGTAGTAGAGAACAAGATCAAGAAGTCAAGAATTCAATAATAGATATTGTAGAACTCAAGTGTAAGCATGAATATCAATAACAAGTATAGAATTATAAATTTGATCATGTAACAAGAATATTAACACATTCGGTAAAAAATGTCATGTACTTGAAGTCAAGCATTGTAGACGCTTAAAAATTTGGCGTCAAAAGCTAAGCAAAGTCAGCTTTAGAAGAAAAGGAGTGTTGGATAGTAGGCTGTGTCGACGCAGCTCGCTGGCTGCGTCGATGCAGGCTTGAAGAGCTAGCTGCTGATCGTGCTGGACGATGGTGGCGTCAACGTACAACCCCTGCTGTGTGGACGCATCCGAAGATAGAACAGAGAAGCCACCGGACGATCAAATGCTATGTCGACGTAGCTCCCAGCCTGCGTCGACGCGCTTGAAGCCAAAGGGCAAAGAAATGACAACGCCTATAGGCTGTGTCAACGCACCTCACAGGTTGTGTCGACGCACCCTCAGATGCGAAAAAGATCGTACCGGCTCAGGATCCGATCGCGACACGTGTTCTTTAAAAAGGTTCGATCGGGGGGCCCTTCCAGAAGGCCGTACGGCCCGTACAAGGCACATGGCTGGGAGATCTCTAATCATTGGAGATTCCTATGGACGCACTTTTGGAACGCTTCTTTTATTTTTTTTACTTATTTGTTTGTTTGTTTGTTTGTTTTATTCATGCAAGGGCATGCCAGTCACCTAGGTGACGATTTATTTGGGTTCCGGGACTAGAATGGTCCGTGACTCATGGTGCGCTCGATCTGACTAGTTAGACAATTATGTGTGTCGTGTCGGGATGAAAATCCGCCGTGCCATAAAGGTCACGACGTTAATTACATCCCCTCGGAGATGGGAAAACCCTTGATTAGTTGCCAGGAAAAGGGGCCCTACGGCCTAAAATTCATATTTAACGAAATGAGAAAATGAAATCTCGAGCTGCGTTTTGACAGATCCCGCATTGGGGTGCAAACGTTCGCAGATGTGTTGGTCACTCGCGGACCATTTTATGTTCAGACGAGGGTCTGCGTTTATAGCATAAAAGTCTGCGATAAAACCACGTAAATGTCACGCCCCGAGCGCGGAAGATACCCGGAGACGCGTGACGAGTTTATATCAATCATGTTAATCAGAGTGGTCGTGTATTCGACACAAAGACAGAGATGCACAAATAGCAAGATAACACAATCCTTTATCTCATAATGGATAGACTATTACAAATCCAATACTCTGTTTAATAAAAAGGAAAAGAATACATATTTGACTCAAGAAAGTATAGAAAAGACTAGATGACACTAAAGCAGCTCTATCACTTTCACTCTTGACCATTCCCATCCGATTGACTTCCATCGTCGTCGGACTTACCTGAAAAGTAAAAAAGGGACAAACGGACTGAGCGAACGCTCAGTAGGAAATTATATCTCAAGTACTAGTAAGGGGTTTAAGTAATTACATCTTTCATGAATGCAATAAAGCTATGCACGCTCGCATAAAACGACAAGATAGAGAGAATGTAATATCAAAGAAGTAAGATGAACTTAATCATGAACTTCCAACAAGATACTCAAGATATTCAAGCAAGTACATTTAACAAGTCATGTCAAGAATTTTGGCTATCATGTATCAAGCAAGTAAATTACCCTTTTTCGGGCCACGCAATTCATGTCAAGTCAAGTACGATTCAAGTACAAGATGTGTATGGAATGTCCAATCAAGCAAGTCAAGTACTCGGTATAATGCCAGATACCTTATCATTTTAACTCCCATGGGCACAAGTACTTTCGGGTGCTCCTCCTAGGACCAGATCGGGCCCTATATACGCAGGCATTTATCATGTGTTTTGACATCCACTCTTGTTTATATAGCCAATATAGAATTTCAATCATCAAGCTTGTAGACACGTATGACAACTTTAACAGAATAGAGTCCAAAAATATGACAAGGACATAAATGGCGATAATAACGGTATAATCACGATATCGATAAAACTAGGTAGAATATGGTTCCCTTAACTTGGGTACCATGATAAATCAAGATGGACATTCCTTATATAGAATTGAGGTCCACATGAACAGTATATCAAAGGTAAGATACCCTCATTCTTATCATAGAATTGAGGTTTACAAGAATGACCTTATATGGCATGATATCACCATCCCATTAAGAGTTTTCTTATGATATACTCTTTGTATAATCATAAGGGCCGGTATACCATGTTTCTTTAGATTGACATGGCAAAGATCGTGTAATGGGTTTTTAGGGTACAACCAGCTCAGTCGACCTTGAGGGAATCCAAGGTACGAGGAGTCTTACGGAGGTCTCTATGACTAACTCGCTAGTCCAAAGGAACGGAATGTCCAATGGAGAGCTTGTATGTCAATGAGAGTTGAGTGTGATCGATAAAACAACGTGAAAAGTGGGAGTATACTCACGGAGTGGAGAATAGTGCCGATATATATACGTATATGTATAATATGAAACCATCGGTTAACAGAATCAGGATAAAAATCAGTTTACAGAAAATAACGACTTAGGTCAAGTCGTTTCTCAAGTAATTAACGCCTAACATAAGGGCGTTTACACGTGTTTCCATTTTGCAGAATTTTCATTAATTCAGTAATTTATCTAAAACGCGCCTTGGTCAGGGTCGTTTCTTCAAAATCTGACGACTACACCAGAAGGCGTCTTATTGTTTACATATTTGACAGAATATAATTAATTTTCAGGAATTATCAAAACGCGCCCGGGGCAGGGGCGTTACTATTTAATTCTATTTTTCAGAATATATAAATTTCAGGATTTTAACCGATACACGCCCTAGGAAGGGGCGTTATCTTTCAGATTCACGCCCTATGAGGGGGCGCTAATATGTGGAAAACGACTTTGTCCGAGTCGTTAATTCAAGTTCCTTCAGAAACTTTAAGGACAGTAATAATTTCAGGATAACAGAGGAACGAATGTAATATCATGACAGTAAAGTTAGCAGGTTGAAGACATAGGATCATGAATATATTTATAATCATGATTTCTTAGATAATCAGTTCTTAAGATGGGTGATTAACGGTTTAAAGAAATTAACGCCTGAGTACGAGGCGTTAAACATGAAATTTACGACCTGGGAAGGGTCGTTTCATGTGAATTAGCGCCCTTGACAGGGGCGTCTCTTTCAAAATATTGCAGAAAACGCATGGAAACTATAATAACTGTATGCATGACATGCTTGTATATATATATATATCTTGCATTAATTTCATTTGGGCTACAGTAACTTGAGAAAACCTACCTTTAAGAGTTGATGTGGAGATGACCGGGTGAAGGGCTTTGATGAGAAGAACAAGATGATCTATTTACAACAGAGAATCTGGACAGCAGGAAGAATAATAACTTCACGTCCTTTAATTTCTTGTTGATGCAAGTAACCTACAGGATCATAAGAGGAAGAATATCAGTATTCTTCGATGACAAGGAAAGACGTGAACGGGAAGAAGAACTTTACCAGTTCTTCACGCACTTAGTAGAGCCTCCTGATCCTGTAAAAAGAAGAATCAGTATTCTTCATATAATCTGAAGCAGAGGAAAAGATATATAAGAAGAACACAATGTTCTGCATATACCTCTTGATGAGTCGAACGCCAAATAGCGTTTTAGGGTTAGATAGTAGATTATTTATAGGGTTATGGAAATCCTATTAGAGTTAGTGTTCGTGTGAGGGTAATATATCCCTAATAGAGTCCTTACCCTAGTAGACACTTACTGGATTAGGTCAATCTTTCCCTGGATAAGCTCTGGTGTCGAACGGAACTCGAATGGAATTAACGACTTTGGTCAGGGCGTCGATTCCTGAATTGACGACCTTGTACAGGTCGTTTCTTAAGAAGCGCCTTGTATAAGGGCATTCCTTATTTTTAAAATGGCGTTTCTTGGCCTTGCCCTTTTTGGCGTTTGGAAATTGACGCCGTCAGGTGAGGGCGTCCTTTCTTTAGTCACGCCGTAGATAGAGGCGTTTCTTTTTAAATTAACGCCTTACTAAGAGGCGTTATTTGTATCTTGTTTTATTTCATCTGTATTATATATATATTTTTTAATTCATTTCAATTATTCATTTATCAGGGTTGCTACACCCTCCCCCACTTAAAAAGAATTTGGTCCCCAAATTCAATATATATATAAATATACATGTGGAGAGTGTAGAACATATACCTCTTAGAATAACTCGGGAAATTGTTTCTTCATAGATTCCTCGGTTTCCCATGTCGCTTCGTGTTCAGGATTCTTATTCCATTGCACCTTAAGCATGGGAATAACCTTATTCCTTAGAGCTCGTATTTCACGATCTAAGATCTTCATAGGCTTCTGTTCATATGTGAGGTCTTTCTGGATCACCAGATCTCCATGTTCAATAATATGAGATGGGTCGTGCACATACTTCTTCAACATAGATATGTGAAACACATTATGCACGTCGGACAATTGAGGAAGCAAAGCGATGCGATAAGCAACCTCGCCAACTCTTTCGAGTACCTCAAATGGTCCGATGAATCTTGGCGTAAGCTTGCCCTTAACACCAAATCTTCGTATGCCACGTCCAGGTGATATTTTAAGAAATACATGATCTCCAACCTGGAATTCAAGATCTCTTCTTCTTGTGTCAGCATAAGCCTTTTGCCTAGTCTGAGCAACTTGCAATCTTTCTCTGATTACTTGTATCTTCTCAGTTGTATCCCTTACCATGTCTGGACCTAACAGTTGCTTCTCTCCAACTTCGTTCCAGCATAAGGGTGATTGGCAACTCCTTCCATATAAAGCTTCGAAAGGTGCCATTTGGATACTAGCTTGGTAGCTATTATTATATGCAAATTCCACAAGTGGCAAATATTCA
Organism: Amorphophallus konjac; assembly: GCA_022559845.1. Classification (NCBI taxonomy): domain Eukaryota; kingdom Viridiplantae; phylum Streptophyta; class Magnoliopsida; order Alismatales; family Araceae; genus Amorphophallus; species Amorphophallus konjac. The sequence goes on from CM040118.1 coordinate 286,360,692, forward strand.
TGCCAGCTTCCACCAAAGTCAATGATGCAAGCTCTTAGCATATCCTGAACAACTTGATTAACTCTCTCGGTCTGACCATCCGTTTGTGGGTGAAAAGCAGTACTAAAGTTGAGCCTTGTTCCCAACGAATGTTGTAATCCCTTCCAAAAGTGAGAAGTAAATCGGGGATCTCTGTCAGACACGATTGAGACAGGAATTCCATGTATCCTGACTATTTCCTTGATGTATAGTGCAGCTAGCACATCAATTGACCATCGGCTTTTTATTGGCAAGAAATGTGCCGATTTAGTTAATCGGTCAATGATAACCCAGATTCCATCATGTCCTCCTTTTGATTTAGATAAACCCATGATGAAGTCCATTCCAATATTCTCCCACTTCCACTTAGGAATATCTAGAGGATGTAGTTTTCCAGCAGGCTTTTGGTGTTCCGCCTTGACCTGTTGGCATGTAAGACAGCGTGATACATAGTCTGCTATTTCTCTTTTCATATTAGGCCACCAAAAGTTCCTCTTTACATCTTGATACATTTTGGTTGATCCTGGATGAATAGTGTACCTTGATCGGTGAGCTTCATCTAAGATCTTCTTTTTTAATTCTGGACAATCCGGTATACAAGTTCTATTCTTGAACAACAATCTTCCATCAGAAGCTAATTGAAAATCAGATTGTCCTTCTAGTCTTCCTTTGATTTCCACTAATATAGGATCATCATCCTGAAGTGCTTGTATCTCAGATAATAAATCTGACTGTATGCTTACATGAGATAATGTGACAAATTTGGCTTCCTTGTCCAAGCTTATATTGAGCTCGGAGAATTGTTCTAGCAACCTCCATTCTTGTATCATACAATTGGCTATCCTTGCTCTCGGCTTTCGACTAAGGGCATCAGCAACATAATTACCCTTTCCGGGATGGTATTGTATATTGAAGTCGAAGTCCTTGAGATATTCGAGCCAGCGTCTTTGTCTCATGTTTAGCTCCTTTTGTGAGAATAGATATTTGAGACTCTTGTGATCGGAGTATACAGTAAACTGCACTCCATATAAGTAGTGTCTCCATATCTTTAGGGCAAATACCACCGCGGCCAGTTCTAAGTCATGGACGGGGTAATTCTCCTCATGCTTCTTCAGTTGACGTGAAGAGTATGCTATGACCCTTCCTTGTTGCATTAGGACACATCCGAGGCCAATGCCAGAAGCATCTGTGTAGACCTCGAATTTCTCTCCTTCTATTGGTAGAGCTAACACCGGAGCTGTAGTGAGATGATCCTTGAGAGTTTGGAAACTTCTTTCACATTCCTCACTCCATTCATATCGGATCTTCTTATGAGTTAATCTTGTAAGTGGTACGGCGATCTTAGAGAAATCTTTGATGAATCACCGATAATAGCCTGCAAGACCTAAGAAACTTCTGATCTCGCTTGCATTGGTTGGTTTTTCCCAGTTTCTAACAGCTTCAACCTTTGACGGATCAACAGATAGACCATCCTTGGATATCACATGTCCGCGGAAAGTCACTTCTTCAAGCCAGAATTCACATTTGCTGAGCTTTGCATATAATTGATTTTCCCTCAATACTTGCAATGCGATCCTTAAATGCTCCTCATGTTCTTCCTTAGTTTTGGAATATATCAATATATCATCAATGAAAACCACCACAAATTGATCTAGATAAGGCTTGAATATGCTATTCATTAACTGCATAAAGGCAGCAGGGGCATTTGTTAGTCCAAAAGGCATAACAACAAATTCGTAATGGCCATACCTGCTTCTGAATGCAGTCTTATGAATGTCATCATCTTTGATTCTTAATTGATGATATCCCGACCTGAGATCAATCTTGGAAAAATATTTGGATCCTGAAATCTGATCAAATAACTCATCGATTCTCGGCAGTGGATACTTGTTCTTGATAGTGAGATGATTCAACTGTCGATAGTCGATGCACAATATCATGGATCCGTTCTTCTTCTTCACAAATAAGACTGGTGCTCCCCACGGGGAAGTACTTGGTCTAATAAACCCTTTTCGAATCAATTCCATCAACTGCTCCTTCAACTCTTTAAGTTCAGCCGGGGACATTCTATAGGGTGCCTTTGAAACTGGACCAGCACCAGGGACTAAGTCAATGGTGAAGGCCACTTCTCTTTGAGGAGGTAATCCCGGCAAATCTTCCAGAAATACGTCTGGAAATTCTTGCACTACCTGAATGTCTTCTATCTTGGTTTCCTTAGCTTCTTTAACAGTGACAAAAGTAAGGAAGGATACACATCCTTTCCTGACGAGCTTGCTTGCTCGAAGAGCCAAAATAAGAGGGGATTTGCTCCGACTCTTGGGGCGAGTAAAGACTAACTCTGGAAAATCTTTGAAAGCAATTTGGCTATTGCGGCAATCAACCGTTGCCTGGTATTTGGATAACCAGTCCGCTCCCAGTATAACATCATACTCCTTTAGATCGAGGCATATGAGATCTATAGGTAAATTCCTACCTTGAACCATTACCTCACAGTTTTGGTAGTGATGAGTAATATCATTTTCACTTCCAAGAGGAGTAGTTAGAACTATTTTTATCCATTCTGGTTCTAACGGTAACGGGTCGGCAAACTTCTTAGAAATAAAGGAATGCGATGCACCCGTATCAAATAAGACATAAGCACTTTTGGAACAAATTTTCAATGTACCTTCCACTAATCCGCCTTCTTCTTCAGGTTCGGTCTCCTGGATTGCATGAAGATGAGCATTCTTCGTCACCGGGCGTTTACCATCACCGGCTTGGTCATTCATTAATGGACACTCGGGAATCCGATGTTCGCGACTCCCACAACGGAGACAAGCTCCTAATTTCCTCCAGCATTCTTCTGTCTTGTGACCAGCCTTGTCACAATGCTTGCATACTGTATTAGAAGGTGTAGTGGTGATAGAGAAGGGCTTGGATTTCTTGAACTTGGAATCTTGAGAGGATGAACCTCCATTATTGGGCCTCTTCTTAAAGTTGGGTTTGAAAGAACCCGAACCTGTGACTTGCTCCTTCTTGTCTTTTCCACGGATCCTATCAGATAGTTCCGTGGCATCTTCAAGTAATTGAGCTCGGCGCACTATTTCAGAATAAACTTGGATGTCCATAGGCGCCAGTTGAGTAATATAGTGGGGCCTAAGCCCATTAAGAAATCTACGGGCTTTCATCTTCTCCGTGCTAATAAGATGCTTAGCATATCTAGACAACCTGGAGAACTGAGCTTCATAATCTGCTAATGATAAGGATCGTTGCTTTAATGCAGCGAATTCTGCAGCCTTCTTTTCTTGGACTCGGTCCGAGAAATATTTAGCATTGAAGTATTCCACAAATTCTTCCCATGTCACTTGAGTAGGATCGATGGTTGCTTCAATAGACTCCCACCAGCATCTAGCATCTTTCTCTAACTGGAATGTAGCTAATAGAACTTTGTCCTGGTCCGTGCATTGCATGACACGGAATATGCGTTCGGTTTCCCGAACCCAATGCTCGGCATCGTCCGGATCGGTCGATCCCATAAACTTCGGGGGATTCATGTTCTTAAAGGCTTGGTGTAAGCTTCCAGCTTGTGGAGCACCACCTTGTGCTACCTGTTGTAGCACTTGAGTCATCCCTTGGAGGGTACGCTGCATGTTGCGCCATTGAGCACGTTCGGCAGCCATTATCCTACAATTCAATAGCTATGTTAGTATTATATTACTGTGATCTTATTAAAAGACTCATTGACTCTTAACCCTTGGTTCTACCCAATCTCACTTACTTTAAAGGTTCAAACTTATCCTTGGACTTGGGTTTTTCCTAGGAATTGAATACCTTAGGCTCTGATACCACAAAAACTGTCACGCCCCGAGCGCGGAAGATACCCGGAGACGCGTGACGAGTTTATATCAATCATGTCAATCAGAGTGGTCGTGTATTCGACACAAAGACAGAGATGCGCAAATAGCAAGATAACCCAATCCTTTATCTCATAATGGATAGACTATTACAAATCCAATACTCTGTTTAATAAAAAGGAAAAGAATACATATTTGACTCAAGAAAGTATAGAAAAGACTAGATGACACTAAAGCAGCTCTATCACTTTCACTCTTGACCATTCCCATCCGATTGACTTCCATCCTCGTCGGACTTACCTGAAAAGTAAAAAGGGACAAACGGAATGAGCGAACGCTAAGTAGGAAATTATATCTCAAGTACTAGCAAGGGGTTTAAGTAATTACATCTTTCATGAATGTAATAAAGCTATGCATGCTCGCATAAAACGACAAGATAGAGAGAATGTAATATCAAAGAAATAAGATGAACTTAATCATGAACTTCTAACAAGATACTCAAGATATTCAAGCAAGTACATTTAACAAGTCATGTCAAGAATTTTGGCTATCATGTATCAAGCAAGTAAATTACCCTTTTTCGGGCCACGCAATTCATGTCAAGTCAAGTACGATTCAAGTACAAGATGTGTATGGAATGTCCAATCAAGCAAGTCAAGTACTCGGTATAATGCTAGATACCTTATCATTTTAACTCCCATGGGCACAAGTACTTTCGGGTGCTCCTCCCAGGACCAGATCGGGCCCTATATGCGCAGGCATTTATCATGTGTTTTGACATCCACTCTTGTTTATATAGCCAATACAGAATTTTAATCATCAAGCTTGTAGACACGTATGACAACTTTGACAGAATAGAGTCCAAAAATATGACAAGGACATAGAATGGCGATAATAACGGTATAATCACGATATCGATAAAACTAGGTAGAATATGGTTCCCTTAACTTGGGTACCATGATAAATCAAGATGGACATTCTTTATATAGAATTGAGGTCCACATGAACAGTATATCAAAGGTAAGATACCCTCATTCTTATCATAGAATTGAGGTTTACAAGAATGACCTTATATGGCATGATATCACCATCCCATTAAGAATTTTCTTATGATATACTCTTTGTATAATCATAAGGGCCGGTATACCATGTTTCTTTAGATTGACATGGCAAAGATCGTGTAATGGGTTTTTAGGGTACAACCAGCTCAGTCGACCTTGAGGGAATCCAAGGTACGAGGAGTCTTACGGAGGTCTCTATGACTAACTCGCTAGTCCAAAGGAACGGAATGTCCAATGGAGAGCTTGTATGTCAATGAGAGTTGAGTGTGATCGATAAAACAACGTGAAAAGTGGGACTATACTCACGGAGTGTAGAATAGTGCCGATATATATACGTATATGTATAATATGAAACCATCGGTTAACAGAATCAGGATAAAAATCAGTTTACAGAAAATAACGACTTAGGTCAAGTCGTTTCTCAAGTAATTAACGCCTAACATAAGGGCGTTTACACGTGTTTCCATTTTGCAGAATTTTCATTAATTCAGTAATTTATCTAAAACGCGCCTTGGTCAGGGTCGTTTCTTCAAAATCTGACGACTACACCAGAAGGCGTCTTATTGTTTACATATTTGACAGAATATAATTAATTTTCAGGAATTATCAAAACGCGCCCGGGGCAGGGGCGTTACTATTTAATTCTATTTTTCAGAATATATAAATTTCAGGATTTTAACCGATACACGCCCTAGGAAGGGGCGTTATCTTTCAGATTCACGCCCTATGAGGGGGCGCTAATATGTGGAAAATGACTTTGTCCGAGTCGTTAATTCAAGTTCCTTCAGAAACTTTAAGGACAGTAATAATTTCAGGATAACAGAGGAACGAATGTAATATCATGACAGTAAAGTTAGCAGGTTGAAGACATAGGATCATGAATATATTTATAATCATGATTTCTTAGATAATCAGTTCTTAAGATGGGTGATTAACGGTTTAAAGAAATTAACGCCTGAGTACGAGGCGTTAAACATGAAATTTACGACCTGGGAAGGGTCGTTTCATGTGAATTAGCGCCCTTGACAGGGGCGTCTCTTTCAAAATATTGCAGAAAACGCATGGAAACTATAATAACCGTATGCATGACATGCTTGTATATATATATATCTTGCATTAATTTCATTTGGGCTACAGTAACTTGAGAAAACCTACCTTTAAGAGTTGATGTGGAGATGACCGGGTGAAGGGCTTTGATGAGAAGAACAAGATGATATGTTTACAACAGAGAATCTAGACAGCAGGAAGAATAATAACTTCACGTCCTTTAATTTCTTGTTGATGCAAGCAACCTACAGGATCATAAGAGGAAGAATATCAGTATTCTTCGATGACAAGGAAAGACGTGAACGGGAAGAAGAACTTTACCAGTTCTTCACGCACTTAGTAGAGCCTCCTGATCCTGTAAAAAGAAGAATCGGTATTCTTCATATAATCTGAAGCAGAGGAAAAGATATATAAGAAGAACACAATGTTCTGCATATACCTCTTGATGAGTCGAACGTGAAATAGCGTTTTAGGGTTAGATGGTAGATTATTTATAGGGTTATGGAAATCCTATTAGAGTTAGTGTTCGTGTGAGGGTAATATATCCCTAATAGAGTCCTTACCCTAGTAGACACTTACTGGATTAGGTCAATCTTTCCCTGGATAAGCTCTGGTGTCGAACGGAACTCGAATGGAATTAACGACTTTGGTCAGGGCGTCGATTCCTGAATTGACGACCTTGTACAGGTCGTTTCTTAAGAAGCGCCTTGTATAAGGGCATTCCTTATTTTTAAAACACGCCCAAGTAAAGGGCGTTTCTTGGCCTTGCCCTTTTTAGCGTTTGGAAATTGACGCCGTCAGGTGAGGGCGTCCTTTCTTTAGTCACGCCGTAGATAGAGGCGTTTCTTTTTAAATTAACGCCTTACTAAGAGGCTTTATTTGTATCTTGTTTTATTTCATCTGTATTATATATATATATTTTAATTCATTTCAATTATTCATTTATCAGGGTTGCTACAGTAAATGTCTGTCGCATATATGGCAAGTTTAATAAGAATGCAGGATTGGATCCCAATAGAGGGGCGGGTCAGGTTCGATGAACTATCGGCCCAAGGCAGCGCTGGGTCATGACCATATCGGGATGGTTCCCAAGGTCCAACTCCGACTTAATGGGTGGCATCATTGATATTCTCTTCACATAGAATCCGGGGGGGGGGGGAGTCCTAAACGAGCTGTGGTAGGCTTCCTCTTTTTTTTGCTATTTAGGTTGTTGAACTTCGTTGCTTATTTACATGCATGGATGGTTTTTTTTTGCTTATTTGTTTTCATCCCCCTTCTTTTATTTGATTACTTATTTTCTTTTTGGAAGCCGTGTCAGTTTAAGGAGGGCATGGTGGCATATGGTTAAAATGGCATGAGGATGAAGGCGCGCCGGTTTAGGGTGATGCAAGGATGAAGGTTAAAGCGGCGTGGGTGAGGGCACACCAGTTTAGGATGATGCTGGGATGAAGGCTAAAGCGGCGTAGGTGAGGGCGAAGGCTAAAGCGGCGTGGGTGAGGGCGCGCGCCGGTTTAGGGCGTGCCAGTTTAGGATGATGCTGGGATGAAGGCTAAAGCGATGTGGGTGAGGACGAAGGTTAAAGCGGCGTGGGTGAGGGCACGCCAGTTTAGGGCACGAAAGTTTAGATGATGCCGTATTCGGTCGACTGAAAGTCCCAGCGCCAGAGAGTTTTAGAGAGTTTCATCTTCAAATTTTGTTTGGCATGGTGGATTGCAGGGAGATTTGAGTGTAGATTATAGAGGTTTATTATGTGTAAATGTTCAGAGATGCAAAGACTGTGTTCTGTCCGGTTCATGGGAGTTCAGGCACACACATCTTTTGTCTGCAGAAGGCTCCTTTCATTCATTTATTCATTTGTTATTCTTATGATTGGTATTATGGTCGTTCATCCTCCCCGTCGTTCACGTTCCTGGCAAAAAATTGGCAACACCTCCCCCGGACTGGGGTTTGCGAGGTGTGAAATAGAGAATCATCAAACGGGATGCCCCGGGACTACCCCCAAAATTCGGGTGAGCTAAAGACAGCTGCTCGATGACCCAGAGGTGAGCATAGAAGCCCGAGGACTAGCCTTCAAGGGGTTCTAGTGGCTCACTGGCTATAGCTCAAGGGGAGTGTTGAGCTATGGTTTTGATAGTTTTGATGATAACTAAACTTCATGTGTGATGGAGATTGTGAGCTATGGCTTTGATGATAACTAAACTATGTGACATATTGTGTGCTTGATCAGTGGAAAACATCTTCATGATAAACGAACTCACATGTTGCTATATTATCTTGCAGGTTGCTCTACTAAGTTGACTGATGTTGAATCATGCAACCTGCTCATTAGTCTTTGGAGGTTTCATGTGAAGACTATGCTTCTCAGTGGAATGGTTGAGTTCTTATGGATATGAAATTGATTGCATGGCCTTGTGTTGTGTAAATGCATAGCCATTTCATTACATGCCCTGTTGAGGATTTCCTCTGGTTCTTGTATATCATGAATGCATGAGTGATGGCTCCTAGTCATTCTGATCATATGGCTTAAATGCTTTGAATTGGTTTGTGGGAAAATTGGGTTGAAGTCGGGATCTTCAGATTCATTAGTTTAATATTAACTTGCTACTAAATTCCCAGGAAGTGCATGTTAATGTTTCCCACATTGTGATGAAATCAAGGTAAGAATTTATATTGGAATCCATGGTGATACTCTTATAATCTTGAGTTGAAAAATTGGTTCTCAAGTGCTTTCATACAGATCTTTCATGGGGATTCTTATATGCCTCATGCTAATGCTTTCGTAATCATATGTCATGTCATTTGGGTATTGGTCTCAAAACTAGCTTCATATTTTAATGCATGACCCATATATTTTGATGTTGATCTAACCTTTTGCTTTATCATGTTTTTCAGGATGAAAAATCATAGCTGATCTTCATGAGACTTTGGTAACATTTAAACAATTGTTTCCCATTGATTTGATGTAGGTTTTAGCTCATTTTCAGGCCCTAACTAGAAGGGGTTGACCCATGGGGTCGACCCTCACAGGTTCTGCTCAAAATAGAACCAAGATTATGTAATCTGCCTGAAAGGGTCGACCCCTGTAAACCAGAACCACAAATATGGTTCTGTTTGGGATCTGGAACCACGAGGGTCGACCCCTGGGGTCGACCCCTATAACCCAGAACCATAAATCAGGTTCTGTGAGCCCGAGGGTCGACCACAGGGTCGACCCCTTCTGATTGGACGTCCAGCCACCATGTTTGACCGCCGTTTTCTTGCCCCTAAAGTCTTCCAATCCGAGTCCAACTTCCACAAATCACTCCACAAAGTGTGGATCTGGTCCCTAGGCTGTCTCTTGATCGTCCTAAGCACATATATACATCTTATTGGGTTGTAAACCCTAAGAAGGGACTTTCTAGATCTGAAATTTTGAATTCCTCCCTATCCTTGTGTGTGCAGGTTGTAGGCAACAGCTCCAAGGCTTCTTTCACCATGTATTGAGCGTGAAAGTGAATGGAACAAGCTGCAAACAAGTTTCCAATCGATCCCCAACCAGAAGTTGCATAGAGAATCAAGCTACAACATCATTTGTGCAAGAATCCTTCATCACCCTTCAAGAACGATCTAAGGGGAGTCAAGAGAGATCCAAGGGAGATCAAGAGGGTTCTGTCCAAGGAAAGGAAGAGCCAAGTAAGCCTAGATTAAAGCTTTGATCAAGTGGAGATTGAAGCCACATTCAAGATCAACAACCTACATTCAAAGGGGAGCCAAATCAGGAGTTTTTCTAAACTGAGTCTTATTGTGTTTTAAAGTTCAGATTTGTATCTCTTAAACTGCATACTTGTGTGTGTGTGGATCGTTGTTGATCCGTGGTCATTTGTGTGTGTCGTATTGGATTCATGTGTGTGCGTAGGTCTTCCTAGATCTACGTGTGTGTGAGGTTTGTTGCACTTGTCGCAGCGTGTGTGCGTTTTGTTGATCCGCTTGTTGGATCGTGTTGGAGACTTCATCTCCGTGTGTGTGTGTGTGTGTGTGTGTGTGTGTGTGCATTGGGGCACGTCCTCGTGTGTGTGTGTGCAGGCGTCGTCCTGCGTGTGTGGTTGGAGCGTCGTCTCCGTTTGGGGATTTATCCCCGAGTGAAGCCTCACCTAGTTTGGTGAGGGGTGGACGTAGGGAGTCCGTCGTGGCCCCGAACCACCTTAAAATCCCTCTGTATTGTGGTTTGTTTTGCGCATTGGCTTGGTGTGTTTGTTGAATCCTTTTATATGATTGTGTGGGAACGGTGAGATTGAGAGAATTTGGTTCTTGGCTTGATCAACTTCCTTAATCTTGTTGAAAGGAATTTACTCCACCTCGCTGCATTCATCTTATCATCTAGTGTGAGGATTAGTGTAAGCTGTTATCTAACTTGCTATTTAACATATTTGATGATTGAATTGTTGTTTCTTTACACTTGTTAAAAAGGGAAAGAGTTTCCTTAAAATTTGTAATCACCCAATTCACCCCCCTCTTGGGTGTCATTGATCGTGGGACCCAACAATTGGTATCAGAGCTAAGGCTCTAATTTCATAGATCTAACGATCTACAGTGATCCGGATCAATGACAACCATGATGTACACCTTGAACTCACCACCCGTGTTTGATGGCTATAATTTTGATTTGTGGTTAGGAAGGATGTGCAGTCTAGTTAACTCTTACGACCCTAAGCTATGGAAGATTATTTCACTTGATCCTCATGAATTATCTAAAGATAAAAATGTCTGGACTGAAAATCAAAACCACAAACATGATCAAAATTGCTTGGTTTTGAAGTTACTTATTGCTGCAGTTGATTCCAACCATTTCCCCTTTGTCTTCCATTGCAGGTCTGCGAAGGAAATATTGGATGGATTAGCAGATCTCAAGGAGGAGCTTAAAGACAGATGTCTTGTAGCGGGCACGAGTGAACAAGGGAGTGGTCAGCCAAGTGAATCGAGCTCAAGGGTAAACTCTGACTCTGATTGTGAAGATGATTTTAACTACGAAGAATTGTTGAATGCCTAAGAAGAGCTTGCTGAAAAATATAAGAAGTTAAAATTTGAAAATAAAAAATTGAAAAAGAATGTTGGTCAAAATAAATGCGATTCTCCATGTAAAGAATGCTCACACTTGAAGGAATTGATTGATGATCATGTGTTCGACATTGAAATTCACAAAGATCAAATTTCTTCTTTGAGAAATGAAAACAAAGAGCTGAGAGAGAGAGTTAGTCTTATGAACAATGGTCAAAATGAGTTTGCTCATGATAAAAATCTTGAAATGGAAAATGAGAAACTGAAGGAATTGAACAATATCATTTCTGAAAGATTGCTTGTTTTTGAAAAAGGAAAAAGTTTACTTGTTGATCAATGTGAAGAAATGCATGTGATGAAACAAGAAATGGAAACCTACAAAATCATCAACACCCAATTACATGAACAAGTCAAGACTTGTGAAAATAAGATGGTTTCCTATGAATTGCACATTTCATCTCTTGAAAAAGAAATTTCTGATTTGAATACTTCTTTATCTAGATTTGTCAATGGTCAAGAAAACTTAGATAAACTGTTGAGAATGAAAGTAAACTTTCAAAGAGAAGGGCTGGGGTTCAATCCTGTGAACAAAAATAAATTTGAAAGTAAAATATATACTTCATTTGTTCATGACAATTGTGCACCTAGCACCTCCACATCTTACTCTCAGCAACCCACTGTATCAAGAACCCAATGAAATCAGAAAAATAATGTGAATGTCCAAAAGCTTCAAAAAGAAAACAAAAATCAGAAAATCAACATGTATCAAAAATCCAAAAGTGTTGCTAGCATCTCCATGCCAATTGAACATACTTCTTCCACACACACACAACCAACTAGAAAGAAACTCAGATATTTTTACTGTGGTAAATATGGACATGCTATGCATAATTGTTTCATTATGAAGAATGATGATTTGAGAGCATATAAAAATCAGGCTGGTTTGAAAAATGCAAAGAAAGCATTCACCACAAAACCTTCCATGTATTGTAATCATTGTGGTAAAAAAGGTCACACAAAGTCACATGCTAGTTACTCATGAAGAAAATGAATTTTCACTCAACACGTCATGCTCACATGCACAAACCAGTAGAGCCAATGAGAAAGAAAATTGTAATGCCACATGTTTTCCCCCATCACTTTGGCAAATCTGGAAATGTTAAGCATGATTATTTTCTAATGAAGAAAATTGATGATTTGAGTGTTGTTAAGGAGTGGAAGCCACGTGCCAAAGATACTGCTAACCCATAAGGAACCAAGATGCTTTGGGTACCTAATAATATCAAATAAGAAATCTATTTTGCAGGTGTGCCATGGAGTGTGAAGAATGAAATCTATTTTCAATCAAGAAGGTAAGGCACATGGGCCAAGTGGCATAAGTCAGGTTGGAATAAAAATCAAAGATTGAATTTGAAGATCAGGTGATATCCCTCCTACTTTCTGTAGTGACTCTTTCATGTCTTGACTTACTCTAGGTCATATAGCCATGTAATCTTGCATATGTCTGCACATGCATTTCATTCATAGTTATTTGCATATTTGTGCGCATATCACTTGTCATATAGCATCTAGTTGTAAGAGAGCTTGAAGATTCTTCAGATCATGATTTCACTACATATTTTAAGTTTGCATACACTTTCACGCACTGTCTTGCATAAGTTGAACATTCTGAATTCATGACATAATGCATAGCAATCCTCCTACCTTCATCATCCTCGACTACATAGTATATCAAATGGTGACATGTGGAAGGACATGTTAAGCCTGTCTGAAAACTATCACTACGCGTGATGTGATCTTTGGATCTAAGTTCTCCGCCTAGTACTATGAGTCATTTATTTAAAAGGTTGCATATGGCATTGGATTGTTACTGAACATCTTGCATTCATGCACACACAAAGGGGGAGCAACCACATTCATCATATGGGATTAATGTTTAGGTTCTCACTTGAGTCATGCATTGCATCTAGAGCTGTCTAGGGGATGTTGGTTGTTAAAATGAATTTGTCGTGTCATTGTTAATCAATTTGAATCAAAATTGACAAATCAACTCTACTGTTTTTGAATGCAGACTACACTCCCAAAATTCAAATGCAGATGGGCTGGCCGTGACCAAGCTTGAATCAAATGAGGAATACCTTGCAAGGATGAAAATGATAAAAATTTTCTCAATCCACCACCGGGACATAGGAAATGATCTTGATAGTATCCAAGACATGGTATGAAAAGTGCGCATCTCTATTAATGAAGGATGGGTTCAATAGGTTCAATAGGTGAAAGATTTGGAAGAAAAAGGATTCTCAAGGCAAAGGTAAGAAAGTAAAATCTGAAATATCAACCTCCACGAGGTTGGTGATCATAGTGATTGAAGGCTTCCAATCTTATCTTCTGAACCAAGGTAATTCATCCTTATCAACTCATGCAATGGCCTTTTTGTCACTTGGTGATACCTTCAGATGACAAGTATTAATTCTAAAAACTTGAGTTGTCATTTACTAGCATGCTGTGACAAATTGGTTGAATCTAGTTGGATGTGATGAACATACTTAATTGATTTAACAAATTGAAAACCTTGTGAGTTGTGCATGAAGTGGTTGGTTATTGAATGACACTTGAATTGAATTGCATATCTGGTATATCAAATGGCATTTGTGAAAGAGTGGATTATATCCACTTGGAAGCATTTCCTATGCGTTGAGTTGGGTCTTTAGACTAAAATCTCAGTCTCGTACCAGATCTTGACTGGGATGTGATTGATTGATTTGTGAATGAATCCTTGAGCTGAGTTATATAAATTGAAAATATGTTTGTGATTAAATGATCCATACATTTATCTTTTGGATGAATTCTCATTTCAAATCTTGTGAAAGACCTTCGAAAATCTATTTTTGAACAATTCTAAAATTTGGGTTGCATTGCTTAATTTTGATCATTTATGCACCCTTATTCATAAAGATCTTATCATAAACAATGTCTGCAGATTCATGGATTGAATGTGGATGATCTCAATAAGATTTCTGTCACACTGGCTTGAAAATCAAAGCTCTAACCTTATTTTTGCATCCTATCTTTCATTTTCATACAGTTATAGGTTGCATGCATCAGAATCCAATGAAAAACCAAAAACACACATTTTGCACCCATGATGATTTCTGCATTGCATTAGAACTCATGCATTAGTCGAACTTAGTTCATTCTATTGGCATCCATTCAATTGGTATCAAATTGACATCACATTGCTTACATGCATGTCATAGTGCATTTGCATAAACTCTCAATGTGTGCTTGTGTGTTATTATATGCTATTCACCCCCATCCTTGAAATTTCTATGACCTTATGCCTTCTTGATAAATAATGTTACATTTGATTCATTATTGGTGTGCTTCATGTTGTACACTTTGGGGGGAGTAATAGTGTCACGCCCCGACGCGGAATATCGGGACGTACAGTCAGAAAAAAGCTGGAAAGAGAGAGAATTAATCTAAATATACACAAGTGCTATGAAAAGAGAATAACTAACTGATCATTAAATAAACCACAACTGATACAATAATCTCAAATCAACTTATTACAACTGGGATAACAACCACTAAACCTCAAAAACATAACCGAAACTTAAATACTCTCCAAAGCACCACTAAGAGCAAGATAACACTGCTAACACACTAGAACTGATACACTCAAGATATCACTCCTGCCCTTCCCCATCGGTAAGCGCGTCACCTGAAAAGCCTGGAAAGGGGGGAAACACAACTATGAGCTGACGCTCAGTAGGAAATAACAGGCAAGTTTTCATGATTAACAAGTTAATTACATTTTGATATGTCATGCTAAAAAGAAATAAAGACGATAACGATATAAAGAAACAACAGTAATAACAAGATCTTACAAGGTCAAGAAATATGTGATATCAAGAATTAACAAGATAACAAGTACAAGAATTTACAACAGGAGATATAACAAGAGACAGTAGTAAAGAATTGGCCAATCAAGCAAGTAATTTAACATCCATTCAAACACGATCAAATAATAAGTAACAAGAGATTTTTGTCATAGACGCAACAAGCAAGTCAAGTATTCGGTGCAATGCCCCACCATGTCATTAACATCCCATGGGCTCAATAATTTTTTGGGCGCTCTCCCTAGGACCAAACCGGGCCCCTATGACGCGATGGCATTGATTTTAATGGGTCCAAAGTCCCACCTGTCCAGACATTCAGTCAATTTTTAATGGCCAATATAATCAGAGGAATTACTGTCATAAGTACGAGAATTAAGGACTAACATGTCCTTGGATTCAAAACAAAAACTTGGTTTATACGGTCACTTCGGTGCCGCATTACAAGAACTGGACCAAAGCTTGGTCCGTGAGGTCAAGAAAGAACGGCTGACAGTGTACCGTTCAGGTGTGTAAGAAATCCATTTTTACTGGGTAATAATGACTAAAACAACAACTTAACAATCAATTTAATCCTAATTACCAAGTTAATATATCAAGGATTATCCATTACCATTTACATTAAACCAATTTGCCAAATGATGATTCAAGATGATAAGGCAAAGAACAAACTCACACAGGAGTGAAATAGCATATATTAACAGCAATTTAGTTATACCATTAACCAATACTCATGTGGGTTTCTATTTAACCAATGTATGTGTTGAAATGAAAATGATAAACGGCATGTTTTTACACCATGATAGAACATAGGAACCAATGCAAATTGAAATCATAAGGTTTCCTGAATAGGTCACTGGTTCATCCAGAATATAATTTTCAATTGGTCTAAGTTAAATGAGTCGATCCCCTAATGATCCGGATCGATCCTCGGGTCGAAGAACGACAAAAACTGGGTTTCTGGTACATGGGTCGACCCCTATAAAAACGGGGTCTGCCAGATGCATGGGTCGACCCCTGGGGTCGCCCCTCACAATTCCTGCAGAATGGGTCGACCCCTACAATTTTGCCGTATGGGGTCGACCCTTTGCTAGGTGCTGGATGGGTCGACCCCTGGGGTCGACCCCCACAAAATCCAGCAGCATGGGTCGACCCTCGCGTTGGGCCGAATGGGTCGACCCCTGGGGTCGACCCTCGGGCTGGCCTGGGCTGCCAGGTGATGGGTCGACCTCTGGGGTCGACCCCTGCAAGCCCAGAACCGGCCGGGGCTTCCGGAAAACGCATGAACTCACCCATTTTGGGTCTAAATGGGTTGGGATCCTAACCACATGGTCTAGGGTTCCTAATATACATACTAGGGTCATAATACAACAGATTTAAAATATGAATTTCAACAAAAATCAATTAAAACATAACTTATTATATGATGAACACAAGAAACCCTAGTTCTTGACATGCCTCTACTAAATCGTAGATTTCTCTCACTATATGCAATGGAATTTGGGGCTTATTATATCAAAAGAAAGCTAACTTAATGCTGAATCCAACCATATATGATATGGTTCATGTGGATCAAGATTAATACTTCGAAATCAGAAATCAACTCGGATGAACACATCAAAAACTAGGTCTAAACATGCTGTTACTACGAGCAGAAATTCTCTAAACATGCTTCATGTATTTTAGGGCTTTCTACTCCTAATTAAAGCTAAAAAGATGCTGATTACATCATATAAGTTAATTAGAGTTTGGCCTGTTAAACCTACCTGAATCGAAGGTTGAAATAAGATGCTAGAAATGAAGAACGAACTTGCTAACCCTTCACAAAAGCCTCGATATCTCTCTAGATACCTAATAAAAATTGGGGCTTTCACTCCCACTGGATAGATCTCATCGAGAGGAATAAAATGATGTATTCATGATCGAATTTTGGTTGAGAATTCCTACCTCAATTGAAGAAACAAGGAAGGAAGTAGGTAGACGACGGCATGCCGACACACCTTCTGTAATCGCTGGATATCTCCCCAGATCTGACTCTTCTGCCGACACCACAGCCACCAAAAGAAACTAGACTCGAAGAGCTTTCTTTCTATAGCTCACACATCTTCTGGAGAGTTCTGAGCTGGGAGAATTTGACGGGGCAAGTGACGTGTTAGAAACGGCGCCGAAAAGTTTGACTCAATCAAACTCGGCCTGCTGCGCCTTCTAGGGTTAGGGTTTCGAGAAATAGGTAGAGGGCTTTTGATCCTCAGATGAAGACCATTCATTTGTCTCCTGTTTGACCTAATTTGGTCGAGTATTAAGCCTCAATTTCGTGTTTTAATCCAAGATTAGGTAAGGGTCAAAAAGTGTGCACTTAAGGGCTTAAACCCTAATTAGATCTAACCACGGATTTTTAATGGGTTGGTCCAAGAAGACAAAATTGCTATCTACATCGACCTTAACCTGTTTACTATTTTTATATATTTTTATAAGGTGGTCGGATTTTCACTTATTCTATTTCTAACGAATTAAATATTAATAAATCTGAAATTCAATTAATAATTTATTAAAAATTAAATTCTTAATAAATAAAAGCTTAATAAATATATTGGGCTCAATTAAATAATTCGGGGTCTTACACCCTCACCTACTTAAACGAATTTGGTCCCCCAAATTCACTGCACTAAAACTGAGAGTCGGGAAAAAGATCGCTCACCTAGAATAAATCCGGATATTGCTTCCGCATAGTCTCTTCAGACTCCCATGTAGCTTCTTCGGTCCCACGCCGACTCCACTGAATCTTGACCATCGGTATCGAACGATTCCGGAGTTGCTGTTGCTTCCGGTCCAGAATCTTGACAGGTCTTTACTCATAAGTCAAATCTCCCTTCAGTTCAAAATCCACCTGCTGAATGATATGAGTGGGGTCGTATACATATTTCCGTAGCATAGACACATGGAAGACATTGTGTACGCCCGACAATTGCGGTGGTAAAGCCAGTCTGTATGCCACCTCTCCCACACTATCTAGAATCTCGAATGGACCAATGTATCTCGGACTCAGCTTGCCATGAATGCCAAATCTTCAGATCCCTCTCGTCGGAGAGACCTTTAAGAACACATGCTCGCCAACCTGAAATTCCAATGCTCTTCTTCTGTTGTCGGCATAACTCTTCTGTCTTGACTGGGCTACTTGTAACCGGTCTTGGATAATACGTATGTTCTGTGATGATTCTGAGACAAGATCCGGTCCAAGCCACTGTTTCTCACCTACCTCATCCCAACATAACGGAGAACGACAACTCCTACCATACAATGCTTCAAAAGGAGCCATCTGTATGCTAGATTGGTAACTGTTGTTGTAGGCGAATTCAATCAATACCAAGTGATCACTCCAACTGCCTCCAAAATCAATCATGCATGCTCTAAGCATATCTTCCACTATCTGGTTGGTTCTTTCAGTCTGTCCATCGGTCTGCGGATGAAAAGCAGTACTGAAATTCAGATGAGTACCAAGAGACTCTTGCAGTCCCTTCCAGAAATGTGAAGTAAATCTGGGGTCTCTATCAGACACAATACTAACTGGAATGCCATGGAGTCTCACCACTTCCTTCAAATACAAAGCAGCCAATACATCAATCGTCCACTTGGACTTAATTGGTAAGAAATGAGCTGACTTTGTCAATCGGTCAACAATCACCCATATCGCATCAAATCCACCACGAGTCCTAGGTAGACCCATAATGAAATCCATGCCAATGCTTTCCCACTAAAATTGGGGTATGTCGAGTGGTTTCAATTTCCCTGTCGGTCTGAAATGTTCGGCCTTAACTTGTTGACATACTAAGCATCTACTCACAAAATCTGCAACTTCTCTTTTCATATTCGGCCACCAAAAGGATCTTTTCAAATCTCTGTACATCTTAGTGCCGCCAGGATGAATAGTATATCTGGATCTATGAGCTTCCTCAAGAATCTTGTTCTTTATTACAGCTTCGTCAGGTACACAAGTTCTACCCTTGAATAATAATCTTCCATCGTCAGCCAACATGAAGTCAGGTCTGCTGCTCAAGCTTCCCTTGATCTCTACCAGCTCGGGATCATTATCTTGCAAGGACTTGATTTCCATCAACAATTTGGGCTTAAGTTGGATCTGAGCAATCATAACCCGATCATTGTCAATATTAAGATCCAGGCTGGACAATTGTTCCGATAACCTCCATTCTTGTAACATAAGACTTGATAATCTAGCTACCGGCTTCCGGCTTAATGCATCCGCCACAACATTACCCTTGCCAGGATGATACTCAATCGAGAAGTCAAAGTCTTTCAAATACTCCAACCATCTGCGCTGCCGCATATTGAGTTCCTTCTGAGAGAATAAATACTTCAAACTCTTATGATCTGAAAACACTGTGAAGGTTTCTCCATAAAGGTAATGCCTCCAAATCTTCAAAGCAAAGACGACTGCTGCAAGTTCCAAATCATGAACAGGATAATTCTCCTCGTGCTTCCTCAACTACCTAGAAGAATAGGCAATCACCTTCCCATGCTGCATGAGTACACAGCCTAAGCCGATACCTGAAGCATCAGTATAAACAACAAAACCTCCTTCACCAGAAGGTAAAGCCAATACAGGTGCAGTAGTCAAACACTCCTTCAGAGTCTGAAAGCTTCGCTGGCAATCGTCTGACCAATCAAACGTGTTCTCCTTGCGGGTTAACCTTGTCATAGGTTCCGCAATCTTAGAGAAATCCTGAATAAATCTTCGGTAATAGCCTGTCAGGCCTAAGAAACTTCTAACTTCCGTCACACTGGTAGGCTGCTCCCAATTCTTCACTGCCTCAACCTTTGAAGGATCAACAGAAATACCATCCTTGGTGATAATATGTCCGAGAAAGGACACCTCTTGTAGCCAGAATTCACACTTACTGAACTTGGCATAAAGTTGATGATCTCTCAATAACTGCAATGCCATCCTCAGATGTTCAGCATGCTCCACTTCACTCTTGGAATAGATCAAGATGTCATCAATAAAGACCACGACCCATTGATCAAGATAGGGCCGAAATACATTGTTCATCAACTGCATGAAAGCTGTCGGTGCATTCGTTAGACCAAAAGGCATAACGACAAATTCAAAATGACCATACCTGCTACGGAAAGCCGTTTTATAGATATCCTCTTCCTTAATCCGCAACTGGTGATATCCAGATCGAAGATCGATCTTAGAGAAATACTAAGCTCCCGCTATCTGGTCAAATAACTCGTCAATCCTCGACAATGGATATTTATTCTTGACAGTCTGCTGGTTCAATTGCCGATAATCAATGCACAACCTCATCGAACCATCTTTCTTTCTGACAAATAACACAGGGGCTCCCCACGGAGACGTGCTAGGACGAATAAAGCCTTTCTCAAGCAATTCCATCAGCTGCTGCTTCAATTCCCTCAGTTCCGCAGGAGACATACGATAAGGAGCCTTGGAAATAGGAGATGTGCCAGGAATAAGATCAATAGAAAAGATAACTTCCCACTCAGGCGGAAGTCCTGGTTGTTCTTCTGGAAAGACATCAGGAAAATCTCGGACAACAGAAATGTCCTTAATCTCCATCTGCTGCTCAGGAGTTGTACAGACGAAGGCTAGAAAATCCTCACATCCTCGCCTCATCAGCTTATCAGCTCGAAGAGCCGAGATAAGCGGTACGGAGTTATGGTGCTTAACTCCCACAAAAGAAAGTCCAGGGTGTCTAGTAAAAGACACGGAGCTAGAACTGCCATGAACGTTAACCTCATATCTAGCCAACCAAACTGCTCCTAGGATTACATCATAATCCTTCATATCCATGCAAACTAAATCAGCTGGAAAGTTTTGCTCACCCATCATAACCTTACTAGAAGGATAGAAATGCTGGATCGCCGATCTAGTACCAATAGGGGTTGATATCTCTAACGGAGAATTCATCAAAATAGGTTCTACAGCTAATGACTTAGCAAATCTCTGAGAAATAAATGAATGCGTGGCACCAGTATCAAAAAGAACAAATGCTGGCTTGTCGAGTACAATGAGAGTACCTTCGACGAGTCCACCATCCTCGGCTGTTCCTGCTTCATCAGCATGCAGAGCTTGGAGTTTGCCTTGTGGTTTTTTGAAGACTTGCGGTTTTACTGGGGTAGCTTGCTCAGACATACGAGGGCAATCAGAGATACGGTGCTCCTTGCTTCCACATCGTAGGCATGCGCCTAGCTTGCGCCAGCAATCCTCCACCCTGTGGCCAGGATTATTACAAAACTTGCAAACGCCCATGTATGGAACGATAGGGCCAGGCTTCTTGTCTTTACGCTTCGACATCTTGCCTTTCCATGATCCGGACCCGCTCCATGAACCAGGTCCACTAACAGGCCTCTTCTTGGTATACCCGGGTTTGACACTCCCGGAACCCGTAGGTTGTTCCTTCCTGGTGCCATTTCCACGGATTCTCTCCGTCGTTTCTAAAGTATCCTCCAGAACTTGAGCTTTTCTCACCATCTCAGAATAAGTGGAAATCTCCATCGGTGCCAATTGATTAATATAATGAAGCTTCAATCCATTAAGAAAGCGCTTCGCCTTCATTTTCTCGGTAGAAATGAGATGAGTAGCATAACGAGAAAGCCGTGCAAATTGAGTCTCATACTCTTCCACGGACAAACCTCACTGTTTCAAGGCCGCGAACTCAGCCACTTTCTTCTCTTGCACTCGGTCAGAAAAATACTTGCTGTTAAAGAATTCCTCGAACTCTTCCCACGTAACCTGCCGGTCACCGAGAGTCGCCTTGATAGAATCCCACCAAGTACGTACATCATGTTCCAGTTGAAATGTGGACAACAGGACACGCTCCTGGTTGGTGCATTGCATAACTTCAAAGATCCTCCCCATCTCATCTAGCCAGTGCTCGGCTTGGTCGGGGTCGGTCGAACCCGTAAACCTTGGCGGATTCATCCCTCGAAAGTTCCGGTATAGATCACCAGTGCCATGCTGTGCTGCTCCTACCTGAGCTACCTATTGAAGGGCCTGAGTAAGGCCTTGAACCGTGCGCTGTAGGTTCCTCCATTCAGCACGATCAGCTGCCATCTACACGATTCAATAAGATAGATAATAACACGATTAAGGAACGAACTTAACCCAAGTTTCTACCCAATCTCACCAGGTCGGGTTCTAGACTTTTACAAGGTTAGGGATCTAATGCACCTAGACATGACTAAAACTCGGTACCTGGCGGAGATAATCGATCCGAAGACCACTCGCGCAAGTGTGCGACCTTCCCGATAGGCGTAGCCTAACGTTCGGACAACACCTTTTGATATACCGGTTATTGGGATGCAATGCAAGAAAACCTAAACTTAGGGAACCTAGGAATGTGAAACCTAGGGCTCTGATACCAACTAAACTGTCACGGCCCGACGCGGAATATCGGGACGTACAGTCAGAAACAAGCTGGCAAGAGAGAGAATTAATCTAAATATACACAAGTGCTATGAAAAGGGAATAACTAACTAATCATTAAACAAACCACAACTGATACAATAATCTCAAATCAACTTATTACAACTGGGATAACAACCACTAAACCTCAAAAACAGAACCGAAACTTAAATACTCTCCAAAGCACCAATAAGAGTAAGATAACACTGCTAACACACTAGAAATGATACACTCAAGACATCACTCCTACCCTTCCCCATCGGTAAGCGCGTCACCTGAAAAGCCTGGAAAGGGGGGAAACACAACTATGAATTGACGCTCAGTAGGAAATAACAGGCAAGTTTACATGATTAACAAGTTAATTGCATTTTGATATGTCATGCTAAAAAGAAATAAAGACGATAACGATATAAAGAAACAACAGTAATAACAAGATCTTACAAGGTCAAGAAATATGTGATATCAAGAATTAACAAGATAACAAGTACAAGAATTTACAACAGGAGATATAACAAGAGACAGTAGTAAAGAATTGGCCAATCAAGCAAGTAATTTAACATCCAATCAAACACGATCAAGTAACAAGTAACAAGAGATTTTTGTCATAGACGCAACAAGCAAGTCAAGTATTCGGTGCAATGCCCCACCATGTCATTAACATCCCATGGGCTCAATAATTTTTCGGGCGCTCTCCCCAGGACCAGACCGGGCCCCTATGACGAGATGGCATTGATTTTAATGGGTCCAAAGTCCCACCCATCCAGATATTCAGTCAATTTTTAATGGACAATATAATCAGAGGAATTGCTGTCATAAGTATGATAATTAAGGACTAACATGTCCTTGGATTCAAAACAAAAACTCGGTTTATACGGTCACTTCGGTGCCGCATTACAAGAACTGGACCAAAGCTTGGTCCGTGAGGTCAAGAAAGAACGGCTGACAATGTACCGTTCAGGTGTGTAAGAAATCCATTTTTACTGGGTAATAATGACTAAAACAGCAACTTAACAATCAATTTAATCCTAATTACCAAGTTAATATATCAAGGATTATCCATAACCATTTGCATTAAACCAATTTGCCAAATGATGATTCAAGATGATAAGGCAAAGAACAAACTCACACAAGAGTGAAATAGCATATATTAACAGCAATTTAGTTATACCATTAACCAATACTCATGTGGGTTTCTATTTAACCAATGTATGTGTTGAAATGAAAATGATAAATGGCATGTTTTTACACCATGATAGAACGTAGGAACCAATGCAAAATGAAATCATAAGGTTTTCTGAATAGGTCACTGGTTCTTCCAGAATATAATTTTCAATTGGTCTAAGTTAAATGGGTCGATCCCCTAATGATCCGGATCGATCCTCGGGTCGAAGAACGACAAAAACTGGGTTTCTGGTACATGGGTCGACCCCTGGGGTCGACCCCTGTAAAAACGGGGTCTGCCAGATGCATGGGTCGACCCCTGGGGTCGCCCCTCACAATTCCAGCAGAATGGGTCGACCCCAGGGGTCGACCCCTACAATTTTGCCGTATGGGTCGACCCCATGGGTCGACCCTTTGCTAGGTGCTGGATAGGTCGACCCCTGGGGTCGAACCCCACAAAATCTAGCGGCATGGGTCGACCCTTTGGGTCGACCCTCGAGCTGGGCCGAATGGGTCGACCCCTGGGATCGACCCTCGGGCTGGCCTGGGCTGCCAGGTGATGGGTCGACCCCTGCAAGCCCAGAACCGGCCGGGGCTTCCGAAAAACGCATGAACTCACCCATTTTGGGCCTAAATGGGTTGGGATCCTAACCACATGGTCTAGGGTTCTTAATATACATACTAGGGTCATAATACAACAGATTTAAAATACGAATTTCAACAAAAATCAATTAAAACACAACTTATCTATGATGAACACAAGAAACCCTAGTTCTTGACATGCCTCTACTAAATCGTAGATTTCTCTCACTATATGCAATGGAATTTGGGACTTCTTATATCAAAAGAAAGCTAACTTAATGCTGAATCCAACCATATATGATATGGTTCATGTGGATCGGGATTAATACTTCTAAATCAGAAATCAACTCGGATGAACACATCAAAAACTAGGTCTAAACATGCTGTTACTACGAGCAGAAATTCTCTAAACATGCTTCATGAATTTTTGGGCTTTCTACTCCTAATGAAAGCTAAAAAGATGCTGATTACATCATATAGGTTAATTAGAGTTTGGCCTGTTAAACCTACCTGAATCGAAAGTTAAAATAAGATGCTGGAAATGAAGAACGAACTTGCTAACCCTTCACAAAAGCCTCGATATATCTCTAGATACCTGATAAAAATTGGGGCTTTCACTCCCACTGGATAGATCTCATCGAGAGGAATAAAATGATGTATTCATGATCAAATTTTGGTTGAGAATTCCTACCTCAATTGAAGAAACAAGGAAGGAAGAAGGTAGACGACGGCCTGCCGACACACCTTCAGTAATCGCCGGATATCTCCCCAGATCTAACTATTCTGTAGACACCACAGCCACCAAAAGAAACTAGACTCGAAGATTTTTCTTTCTATAGCTCACACATCTTCTGGAGAGTTCTGAGCTGGGAGAATTCGACGGGGCAAGTGACGTGTTAGAGACGGCGCCGAAAAGTTTGACTCAATCAAACTCGGTCTGCTGTGCCTTCTAGGGTTAGGGTTTCGAGAAATAGGTAGAGGGCTTTTGATCCTCAGATCAAGACCGTTCATTTGCCTCTGGTTTGAGCTAATTTGGTCGAGTATTAAGCCTCAATTTCGTGTTTTTATCCAAGGTTAGGTAAGGGTCAAAAAGTGTGCACTTAAGGGCTTAAACCCTAATTAGATCTAACCACGGATTTTTAATGGGTTGGTCCAAGAAGACAAAATTGCTATCTACATCGGCCTTAACATGTTTACTATTTTTATGGATTTTTATAAGGTGGTCGAATTTTCATTTATTCTATTTCTAACGAATTAAATATTAATAAATCCAAAATTCAATTATTAATTCAATAAAAATTTAATTCTTAATTAATAAAAGTTTAATAAATATATTGGGCTCAATTAAATAATTCAGGGTCTTACAAATAGTGCATCTATTTAGGGGGAGTTGTATTGTTATGTATTCATGATATTTTCGGTATACATGCTGAATCAAATTCACACAATTCATGCATAAAATATGAAAATGAGTGTTAAAGATAAGGATATATGAATTTCTTTTCAACACTCTTGAGATGTTAAACTTGCTACATGTATGATGGAGACAGTTGAGGAAAAAGCTACCTACCTATCTTTGTTGAAAAATCTGAAATGAAAATGAACGGCAGAGCAATGCTCGGTCTCACTGAGTAAACTGGGCACATGTCACCTGAGACGTGATGTGGTTCATATCTGAAAAGTGTGGACTAGTATCTCTGTTCAAAATGAGGTGAAATAGTTCTGTATTCTGAGTAACCGGGGATTCTAGTATGAGCTCCATGCGTCTACTCGCGTAAAAAGGAATTATTTGAACTTGATCACTCTTAGAAAAATTCTATTTGTCTGTGAAAAATTATTGTGGTAGAGCGAAGCCTCTAATACGTTGTTCTCAAAATTGAAGTGCAGTATGTAAAATGTCACCCTGTGTTGATCTGAAAATCTAAATATCCATGCTGAAACTATCATATTTCATGTTCCTCACTTACACATCTGAGAATTTGATTTAATATGTATTCAGAAAATTGATTGACTGCATTAGCAATTGCATTAATCTCCTATATGATTGGAAAAACTCCCATGTGCTACACATGTGTATTCCGATTGTCATGACTCTCTTGCATCTTTCCTATACCCATCCCCTCTTAAATAAATTTGGGGGAGCTGTGCTGCATGTATATATATGTCACGCCCCGAGCCTTTATTACAGTGGAAGACTCGCTCGGGGAGCGCGAATAGCCGGCATGGTAAGCCTCTTGCAAGCAAGAATCAATCAGAGCGCAAGACAATCACACAAGTAAATACAATTGCACAAGATTTAATCAAACTTCAACTTCATTTCATAATGCTCAATATTCAAGATACAATCACTAATTTGATTTCCATTCTACTAGACTCAAGAAATAGGAAAATTACATTGACTCAATCTAGACATTTTAACTTCCTAAGTCTTCACTCTCATCTTTATAACACTTTCACTCGCTTCCGGACCCGCTACTAGTATAGCCCGAATCCGAATCCGAATCCGAACTATTTCCATCTCCTAAAAAATATTAGAAAGTAGGTCATGAGCACACTTGCCCAGTAGGTATCTTCGCATCAACATGAAGGCACTATTTAAGTAATTATCATTTTGGCTCTAAAGAAATAAGGTAAAATCATGCGAATGCGAATCAATCATGCGATTAAATCAATAGAAACTAGATAACCATGTAAGATAGAATGATCAAGAATGAGCTAGCAAGAATATAACAAGAACATGATATTGGCCTTCCATGAACAAGAATGTAACGAGATTGTACGAGCAAGCCACATATTCCTCACTTTAGCATCTTATGCTTAAGAGCAAGTGCTTCGTGAATTTCTGTGGAATATCAAGCAAGAATGTCATGTTGTGCCGTGGATCTTCACTTATTTATAGAAATAGTACTCCCAGCGCAATGCGACGCCAGAAGCATCATACCCCATGGTTTATAAAATAGTATGTTTCCAGAAATCTGCCGAGGGCACTAGCATAGAGCCCTTGAACATAATCAGTGCTTGATCGCATCTTCAGTTATAAATTAAGCTACTTCCACGCAGTATAACAGTAACGTATGGCCAAGAATATAGCACTTCTAATAATTCCATGATAACTAAAATCAATGAATGAATGCTTCAACATAAGAATGTAGGAGTCAAGAAATAGACTTTAAACAATGTCATGCTCATAGAAATAACTCGACAGCATAACGGTATTTTCCTTTACTTCCATTACATTAGATCAATTTAAGCAATATGACAAGTTCTAGATCATCAAGGTTTGTCTAGAATCATTGGAATATCAACCCTTGGTCAAACCTTGGGTTAACATAAACAAGCTATGTAACGGTCATTTTCTGGGCCGTTACATTATGTAACGCGCCAGTAATGGGCCGTTAAAGTGATCCGAGTCCAAAAAAAGATAAAAATAGACTCAGAGGAATGTGACGGTCTGGCACTGGCCGTTACGTGATCCTGACGGTCCAGTTCAAGGCCGTTATATTTCAAGAATCAAAACCACGATATAGTGTTCTAATTGATGGGCTTTCATTGGTACAACCAACTCGGCGTCCTAGTGGGAATCCCAAGCTCGCGGAGAATTACGGAGGCCTTGAAACAATGATTTCCTAGTCCATTGGAAGGAATATCCAATAGAGAGGTCCTGATGTCCAAGATGGTGTTCCTATAGTGCAAAGTGTGAACTAATGATAACATACCGGAATATGTGCCAGGTACTTATAGAATTGACTCTATTGACAAAGAGAGACATGTATAATCAAAGTGAAAATCGTGGTGAACTCCGTCAATACAACGTCTAAAAGTCATGCTTTATAATACAAGACTATAGAATTTTGGCATGAAATTAACATATCCTTAAAATATCATTAAGATATCAAAACATGCAATACCTGTCATGCACAATCAGATATCCTAAAAATCATATAATCAGGTTAAAACTTAAGTAACTATGCTTAATCAATAAATAATATTGGCAAGTTATTTTCTATCTTAGGGTTGACAGAACGCAGGATATAACGGTCTTAAGAGGGGGCGTCACAGTGAAAGTGACGGTCATGATCAAGCCGTTACTTGAATGCAACGCGTCTGTCCAAGCGCGTTAGAAACATCAGTGCAATTCAAATACTACAGAGTTTGTAACGGTCTGTAGTAGGGCCGTTACTTGAAAGTGACGGTCCTATGCTAGTGCGTTACAGTATCTGCTAACAGAAACAATCATAGAAACTAAGAGATCAACTCACATCATGTCTTTTATCAAAACATGATGAGTTTCTAGTCATGTTAACGAAGTAAGGCCATCTACATGCATAGGTAATCATCAATAGATGAATAGTCATGTTTTAATTTCTTAATTTGGCTAAGAGGTGCATGATGTGCATAGAACAAATAAAACATGAAATCAATGCTCTATAATGCATGGAATTCAATCAAACCAGAGGGCTTTTAGTCCTATCATGCTGTTTTTGCCGTTCATGAGATAACCTACCTCTTACTTAGACTGTAGTTTCTGAATTTGGTTGAGAACCTTGCCCTATATCCCTTCCTTCTCTTGTGACTTTTTCAGGAACTTCTTTAAGCTCTAACTCCACGCCTTCTTGACCTAAAGAAGTGAGATTCGAAGGGGAGTTAGTCTAAAGTATTGTAAACAAATACCTCTAAAGAACTTACCTTAGATAATGACTCCTTACCTTGCTTCTTTACGTCCCAAAAGTAGGGGTCGCACAGTTCAGAACTATGCCCTATTTATAGAATTTAGACTAGGGTTTAAGGATTAGATCGAGTTTAGAGTCCTTATTTCATCAAATCCTAATCTCTAATAGTCCTTAGCAATATTACAAGCCTTCCCAAGTCGATCCTTAGTGGATAAGATCATCAACTTCTAATCTTTTCATGAGTTCCTTCACTCACGAAACTTACAGGCATATAACGGTCTAGAGACCACGCGTTATATGGATGTAGTGGTCTTACGATAGACCGTTACAGTCATCGTGGGTAGAATTTCTAAATCATTAAAACTCTTTTGTTAATTATCCACATCATTATATATATAATTAATACTTATCCTAAAATCCGTGGATAGGCTTGAATACCTTCTAGAATATGGGCCTAACTTAATGGGCATGAGTTAAAAACCTTTTAGACTTTAATTTAGTGGGTTCGGTTAATTGATCAACACTACTTGGCCTTATAATGACTTATTAATCAAATAAACCATTTATAAATTTATTTAGGCCTTTATTATTTATGAAGTTCTGGGGACTACACCCTCCCCTACTTAGAAAGAATTTGGTCCTCAAATTCAATACATGGATTGAGGAGAGTGTACCTATAGTCAAACAACTCCGGGAATCTTTTCTTCATAGCCGATTCTGTTTCTCATGTTGCTTCATATGGCCATGCTTTCTTCCATTGAATCTTAACCATAGGAATGACCTTATTTCTGAGTTGACGTACTTCTCGTTCCAAAATCTTCATTGGCGTTTGTTCATATGTCAAGTCCTTCTGAATCTCCAGATTGTCATAAGTGATAATGTGATCTGGATCATACACATACTTCTTCAGCATCGAGACGTGAAATACGTCATGAACTCCTACTAACTGTGGTGGCAAAGCCAATTTATAAGCCACTTCACCGATCCTTTCAAGGATTTCAAATGGACCGATAAATCTTGGAATTAGCTTTCCTTTAATGCCAAATCTTCGAATACCACGACCCGGAGAAACCTTTAGATATACATGTTCTCCTACTTGAAATTCCAAGTCGCGCCTTCGATTGTCAGCATAAGATTTCTGCCTATCTTGTGCCATTTTCATCCTTTCCTGAATGAGCTTGATTTTCTCTGTAGAATCTCTGATAAGGTCGGGGCCTAGAAATTGCCTTTCCCCTATTTCATTCCAACATATTGGTGATCGACAACTTTTCCCATATAGAGCTTCAAAAGGTGCCATTTGTATGCTTGCTTGATAGCTGTTGTTATATGCGAATTCTACCAAAGGCAAGTGATCATGCCAACTTCCTCCAAAATCAATGACACAAGTCCTGAGCATATCTTCTACCACCTGATTTGTCCTTTCTGTTCGACCATTAGTTTGTGGATGGAAAGCGGTGCTAAAATTCAATCTAGTCCCAAGTGAATGTTGTAGGCTCTTCCAGAATTGTGATGTGAATCGGGGATCTCTATCTGATACAATAGCGACAGGGACTCCATGTAACTTGACAATTTCTTTTATGTATAGTGCTGCTAGAATATCTACAGATCATCGACTTTTTATTGGTATAAAATGTGCAGATTTAGTCAATCGGTCTATAATTACCCATATTCCATCATGTCCACCTCTTGTCTTAGGTAGTCCCATAATGAAATCCATTCCTATGCTCTCCCATTTCCATTCCGGAATACTTAAGGGATGTAATTTACCTGCGGGTCTGAAATGTTCCGCCTTCACTTGTTGACATGTGAGACACCGAGATACGAAGTCAGCTACTTCCCTCTTCATATTGGGCCACCAAAAGTTTCTTTTGAGATCCTGATACATTTTTGTACCTCCTGGATGAATGGTATACTTTGATTTATGTGCTTCTTCTAAGATCAATTTCTTTGTATCTTCATGATCGGGTGTACACATTAGGCCCTTGAATAGCATTCTTCCATCTTCGGATATAGAAAAATCCGGTCTGTGTTCAATATTGGCCTTAATTTCCAGTAAAATTGGGTCATCCTCTTGTAACTTGGCCAAATCCTCAATCAATGTTGGTTGAGCTCGGATATTTGCCATGAAACAATTATCTTCCTTAATGTCAACATCTAGATTCAATTGAGCAAATTGATGAACAAGGTTAGTCATACTAATCATGAGACTTGATAACATACCAATTAGTTTTCTGCTCAGTGCATCTGCTACAGCATTCGCCCTGCCAGGATGATATTGAATAGAGAAATCGAAGTCTTTAGGATATTCCAACCATGCATCTCCTCTGCCTCATGTTAAGCTCTTTTTGAGAAAATAAATATTTCAAACTCTTGTGGTCTGTGTAGATCGTGAACTTTTCTCCATAAAGATAATGACACCAAATCTTCAAGGCGAAAATAATTGCTGCTAATTCCAAATCATGTACAGGATAATTTTCTTCGTGACGTTTCAATTGTCTTGAAGAATAGCAAATCACCTTTCCATCTTGCATAAGGACACACCCTAAGCCAATTCCAGATGCATCTGTATATACTTCAAATCCAGTACCCTCTAGTGGTAGCGACAAAACATCGGCTGTTGTAAGATAATTCTTAAGACTTTGAAAACTCTTTTCACAGTCCTTCGACCAGATAAAAAGATTTTCTTTTCTAGTAAGTCTAGTTAAAGGAACCGCGATCTTTGAAAAGTCCTTTATGAATCTTCTATAATAACCTGCTAGACCCAAAAAGCTTCTGACTTCGGATATAGTCGTTGGTCGGCTCCAATCTCTGACAGCTTCTACCTTAGAAGGATCCACAGCAATACCTTCTTTTGAAATGATGTGGCCTAGGAATGAGACTTCCTTGAGCCAGAATTCACACTTATTGAGTTTGGCATAAAGTTTATGTTCTCTAAGTGTTTGCAAGGCTATCCTTAGATGTTCTTCATGTTCTTCTTTTATCTTGGAGTATATCAGGATATCATCGATGAAGACGACGATGAACTGATCTAAATATGGCTGGAAGACACTGTTCATAAGTTGCATGAATGATGTTGGGGCATTAGTTAACCCAAACGGCATTACCACAAATTCATAATGGCCATAACGACTTCGAAAAGCCGATTTGTAAATGTCCTCTTCTTTGATTCTAAGCTGATGATAACCTGATCTTAGTCAATCTTAGAAAAATATTCTGCTCCCGGAAGCTGATCGAAGAGCTCATCAATACGTGGCAATGGATATTTATTTTTGATTGTAAGCTGATTCAGTCGCCGATAGTCAATGCATAACCTGAGAGAACCATCCTTCTTCTTGACAAATAGAACCGGCACACCCCAAGGGGATGTGCTAGGTCTGATAAAACCTAAGTCTAGAAGTTCCTGTAATTGCTTCTTTAGTTCCTTAAGTTCTGTGGGGGACATCCTGTAAGGGGCTATAGAAACAGGTGTTGCACCTGGAATGAGTTCAATGGTAAAGTTTACTTCCCTCTTGGGCGGTAAACTAGGCAGTTCGGATGGGAACACATCAGGGAATTCATTTGTAATAGGAATGTTTGTTAGGCTAATTTCCTTAGATTCGGTGACAATGACTGAAGCAAGAAAAACTTCACATCCTTTCGAGATAAGTTTGCAGGCGTGAAGAGAAGATATAATGGTAGGATACTTCTTGTATTTGATGCCAAGAAAAGAAAATCTTGGAAGACCGGGTTTTCGGAAAGATATAATCATATTTCGATAGTTGATATAGGCATCATGGTCTACAAGCCAATCTACCCCAAAAATGGCATCATAACCTTTCATATCAAGGCATACTAAGTTTGCGGGGAGATTGTGTCCTTCTACCACTACCTCACAATCAGGATAATAGTTGGTAAGCTTAGTTCCAGATCCTAAAGGTGTAGTAATAGCGAGATCTGAAGGTAGGGGAACTGATACAGTTGGTAAGGTTTTTGCAAAAGTGGTGGAGATAAAAGAATGAGAAGCACTAGTATCAAATAGCACGAATGCAGGACGAGAACAGATTTGAAGAGTACCTTCCATGAGCCCATCATTTTGATCCCTGGGTGCTTCTTCTTCATCTATAACTGCATTGAGGCGAGCCTGCCTCCTACGTCCTCCATTATTTGGTTGGTCTTTCATAAGGGGGCAATCTGGCACACTATGCTCCCTACTTCCACAACGCAAACAAGCACCAAGGTGCTTCCAGCATTCTTCAGCCGAGTGGCCGAATTTCTCACAAAAGGTGCACGCCGAGGTGACTTGCTCCTTTTCTTCCTTCACCTTTTTACTACTCTTTTGAGAACTTCCACCGTTCCCGTTCCTTGATCTTTTCTTATTATCACGGCTTTTGTATGGTTCCGTGATGCTGAACTTCTCCTTCTTGTAATGCCGATCAGAGCACCGGCTAGATTCTTCTCCCTTTCCTTTCAACCTTTCGACCATCTCTAAGGTCCTCTCGCATAAATATGCCCTTTGAACCATCTCCGCATAAGTGCGGATCTTCTGTGTCCCTAGTTGTTGAATGAAACCGGGCCGTAACCCGTCCATAAATCGGTTTGCTTTTAAT
The DNA here is from genome assembly GCA_022559845.1 of Amorphophallus konjac. NCBI lineage: Eukaryota > Viridiplantae > Streptophyta > Magnoliopsida > Alismatales > Araceae > Amorphophallus > Amorphophallus konjac. Next base: position 286,394,027 of record CM040118.1, read on the forward strand.
AAGTCTGTACTAATCAAATGTGGTGCATACGGTGCTAGCCTTGAAAACTGTAACTCATATTCTGCCACGGACATCATCCCTTGACGAAGGGAGGCAAACTCCATAGCCTTCCTTTCCTTTACATGCTCGGAGAAATATTTGGCACGGAATAAAGTGAGAAAAACATTCCATGTATGTGGCGCATCGGCTGGAGGTGCCGGGACCGATTTCCACCAAGTGAAAGCATCCTTGTTTAATTGGAACGTAGCTAGACGGACTTTCTCCTGATCAGTGCATTGAATAACATCAAATATCCTATTCATCTCGTCAATCCAATTTTCTACTTCGTCTGGATTGGAAGATCCATAGAAACGCGGAGGATTTAGACTCCGGAAATTGCGATGAAGGTCTCCTGCCCTTGCCCCCACACCACCTTGTGCTATAGTTTGCAGTGCCTGGGTGAGGCCGGCAACAGTTTGTTGCATACCATCCCAATCTACGCGATGAGCCATGATAAGAATAATAAGGTACCTGAGAGAAAACAACAACTTGTTATTTCTTATGAATATTGGAATAAAATAATTCTTAAAGCTAATTAGTTATCTTATCCCGGGCTCTACCCAATTCTCACATGGGTACGGAAATTTTCTTCCTTAGTTCATAGGTATGGGTCCTTAAACCTTGGACTTATCCTATGACATGACTCTTTTCCTTAAGTCCTGAGACTTAGGCTCTGATACCAACTTAACTGTCACACCCCGAGCCTTTATTACAGCGGAAGACTCGCTCGGGGAGCGCGAACAGCCGGCATGGTAAGCCTCTTGCAAGCAAGAATCAATCAGAGCGCAAGACAATCACACAAGTAAATACAATTGCACAAGATTTAATCAAACTTCAACTTTATTTCATAATGCTCAATATTCAAGATACAATCACTAATTTGATTTCCATTCTACTAGACTCAAGAAATAGGAAAATTACATTGACTCAATCTAGACATTTTAACTTCCTAAGTCTTCACTCTCATCTTTATAACACTTTCACTCGCTTCCGGACCCGCTACTAGTATAGCCCGAATCCGAATCCGAACTATTTCCATCTCCTGAGAAACATTGGAAAGTAGGTCATGAGCACACTTGCCCAGTAGGTATCTTCGCATCAACATGAATGCACTATTTAAGTAATTATCATTTTAGCTCTAAAGAAATAAGGTAAAATCATGCGAATGCGAATCAATCATGCGATTAAATCAATAGAAACAAGATAGCCATGTAAGATAGAATGATCAAGAATGAGCTAGCAAGAATATAACAAGAACATGATATTGGCCTTCCATTAATAAGAATGTAACGAGATTGTACTAGCAAGCCACATATTCCTTACTTTAGCATCTTATGCTTAAGAGCAAGTGCTTCGTGAATTTCTGTGGAATATCAAGCAAGAATGTCATGTTGTGCCGTGGATCTTCACTTATTTATAGAAATAGTACTCCCAGCGTAATGCGACGCCAGTAGCATCATACCCCATGGTCTATAAAATAGTATGTTTCCGGAAATCTACCGAGGGGACTAGCATAGAGCCCTTGAAAACAATCAGTGCTCGATCGCATCTTCAGTTATAAATTAAGCTACTTCCACGTAGTATAACAGTAACGTATGGCCAAGAATATAGCACTTCCAATAATTCCATGATAACTAAAACCAATGAACGAATGCTTCAACATAAGAATGTAGGAGTCAAGAAATAGACCTTAAACAATGTCATGCTCATAGAAATAACTCGACAGCATAACGGTATTTTCCTTTACTTCCATTACATTAGATCAATTTAAGTAATATGAACGGTTCTAGATCATCAAGGTTTGTCTAGAATCATTGGAATATCAACCCTTGGTCAAACCTTGGGTTAACATAAACAAGCTATGTAACGGTCATTTGCTGGGCCGTTACATTATGTAACGCGCCAGTAATGGGCCGTTAAAGTGATCCGAGTCCAAAAAAAGATAAAAATAGACTCAGAGGAATGTGACGGTCTGGCACTGGCCATTACGTGATCCTGACGGTCCAGTTCAAGGCCGTTATATTTCAAGAATCAAAACCACGATAGAGTGTTCTAATTGATGGGCTTTCATTGGTACAACCAACTCGTCATCCTAGTGGGAATCCCAGGCTCGCAGAGAATTACGGAGGTCTTGAAACAATGATTTCCTAGTCCATTGGAAGGAATATCCAATAGAGAGGTCCTGATGTCCAAGATGGTGTTCCTATAGTGCAAAGTGTGAACTAATGACAACATACCGGAATATGTGCCATGTACTTATAGAATTGACTCTATTGACAAAGAGAGACATGTATAATCAAAGTGAAAATCGTGGTGAACTCCGTCAATACAACGTCTAAAAGTCATGCTTTATAATACAAGACTATAGAATTTTGGCATGAAATTAACATATCCTTAAAATATCATTAACATATCAAAACATGCAATACCTATCATGCACAATCAGATATCCTAAAAATCATATAATCAGGTTAAAACTTAAGTAACTATGCTTAATCAATAAATAATATTGGCAAGTTATTCTGTCTTAGGGTTGACAGAACGCAGGATATAACGGTCTTAAGAGGGGGCGTCACAGTGAAAGTGATGGTCATGATCAAGCCGTTACTTGAATGTAACGCGTCTGTCCAAGCACGTTAGAAACATCAGTGCAATTCAAATACTACAGAGTTTGTAACAGTCTGTAGTAGGGCCGTTACTTGAAAGTGACGATCCTATGCTAGTGCGTTACAGTATCTGGTAACAGAAATAATCATAGAAACTAAGAGATTAACCACATCATGTCTTTTATCAAAACATGATGAGTTTCTAGTCATGTTAACGAAGTAAGGCCATCTACATGCATAGGTAATCATCAATAGATGAATAGTCATGTTTTAATTTCTTAATTTGGCTAAGAGGTGCATGATGTGCATAGAACAAATAAAACATGAAATCAATGCTCTATAATGCATGGAATTCAATCAAACCAGAGGGCTTTTAGTCCTATCATGCTATTTTTGCCGTTCATGAGATAACCTACCTCTTACTTAGACTGTAGTTTCTGAATTTGGTTGAGAACCTTGTCCTAGATCCCTTCCTTCTCTTGTGACTTTTTCAGCAACTTCTTTAGGCTCTAACTCCACGCCCTCTTGACCTAAAGATGTGAAATTTGGAGGGGAGTTAGTCTAAAGTATTGTAAACAAATACCTCTAAAGAACTTACGTGAGATAATGACTCCTTACCTTGCTTCTTTACGTCCCAAAAGTAGGGGTCGCACAGTTCAGAACTATGCCCTATTTATAGAGTTTAGACTAGGGTTTAAGGATTAGATCGAGTTTAGAGTCCTTATTTCATCAAATCCTAATCTCTAAGAGTCCTTAGGAATATTACAAGCCTTCCCAAGTCGATCCTTAGTGGATAAGATCGTCAACTTCCAATCTTTTCATGAGTTCCTTCACTGACGAAACTTACAGACATGTAACGGTCTGGAGACCACGCGTTACATGGATGTAGCGGTCTTACGATAGACCGTTACTGTCATCGTAGGTAGAATTTCTAAATCATTAAAACTCTTTTGTTAATTATCCACATCATTATATATATATAATTAATACTTATCCTAAAATCCGTGGATAGGCTTGAATACCTTCTAGAATATGGGCCTAACTTAATGGGCCTGAGTTAAAAACCTTTTAGACTTTAATTAAGTGGGTTGGGTTAATTGATCAACACTACTTGGCCTTATAATGACTTATTAATCAAATAAACCATTTATAAATTTATTTAGGCCTTTATTATTTATGAAGTTCTGGGGCACTACAATATAAGTATCTATTTGTTCGCTTGTGTATGCATCTTACATGCCATCACATGCATAAGTTGCATCTCATGCATTTCAAACCATAAATCAAAAATTAAAAATCTGGAAAATATTAAAAACCAAACAATTGAGTTGACTTCCCGTGCTATTTACTTGCTCAATAAACTTTTGTGTTTGCTTGGAAAATGGGGAGAAAGATTGGGCACAACCAAGTAATCAACATTTGGTATCCTCTCTAGCTAACAATTGGTTCTCTAGCCAACAAATGGTGTTTCCCATACATTCCATGAACCCACTTCTTTATAACTTACTCCTGCTTCATCAGAATTTCAAATGAGGGTTACTGTTCCTTGCACATTTATCATGCTACAATTTGCACCTCCTTTGTTTCTTCTTCATGCGAGAGAATGATTGGCATTAACCCGCTTTTTGCTAATGTCAAAGGGGGAGAAATATTTCATGTGATTCATGATTGCTGGATTCATGATTGGAGGAGAAAAACATTCCAAACATTCCATGTGAAATTTCATGTGATTCATGCTTGCCTGTGACAGGAGCAACATTATTTCGTTTGCCATAATCACTAAGATTGTCATCATTAATCACTAAGTTTGTCATCATCAAAAAGGGGGAGATTGTTGAGCTATGGTTTTGATGGTTTTGATGATAACTAAACTTCATGTGTGATGGATATTGTGAGCTATGACTTTGATGATAACTAAACTATGTGACATATTATGTGCTTGATCAGTAGAAAACATCTTCATGATAAACGAACTCACATGTTGCTATATTATCTTGCAGGTTGCTCTACTAAGTTGACCGATGTTGAATCATGCAAGCTGCTCATTAGTCTTTGGAGGTTTCATGTGAAGACTATGCTTCTCAGTGGAATGGTTGAGTTCTTATGGATATGAAATTGATTGCATGGCCTTGTGTTGTGTAAATGCATAGCCATTTCATTACATGCTCTGTTGAGGATTTCCTCGGGTTCATGTATATCATGAATGCATGAGTGATGGCTCCTAGTCATTCTGATCATATGGCTTAAATGCTTTGAATTGGTTTGTAGGAGAATTGGGTTGAAGTCGGGATCTTCAGATTCATTAGTTTAATATTAACTTGCTACTAAATTCCCAAGAAGTGCAGGTTAATGTTTCCCACATTGTGATGAATTCAAGGTAAGAATTTATATTGGAATCCATGGTGATACTCTTATAATCTTGAGTTGAAAAATTGGTTCTCAAGTGCTTTCATACAGATCTTTCATAGGGATTCTTATATGCCTCATGCTAATGCTTTCGTAATCATATGTCATGTCATTTGGGTATTGGTCTCAAAACTAGCTTCATCTTTTAATGCATGACCCATATATTTTGATGTTGATCTAACCTTTTGCTTTATCATATTTTTCAGGATGAAAAATCATGGTTGATCTTCATGGGACTTTGGTAACATTTAATCAATTGTTTCCCATTGATTTGATGTAAGTTTTAGCTCATTTTTAGGCCCTAACTAGAAGGGGTCGACCCATGGGGTCGACCCTCACAGGTTCTGCTCAAAACAGAACCAAGATTATGTAATCTGCCTAAAAGGGTCGACCCCTGGGGTCGACCCCTGGGGTCGACCCCTGTAAACCAGAACCACAAATATGGTTCTGTTTGGGATCTGGAAGCACGAGGGTCGACCCCTGGGGTCGACCCCTGTAACCCAGAACCATAAATCAGGTTCTGTGAGCCCGAGGGTCGACCCTGGGGTCGACCCCTTCCGATTGGACGTCCAGCCACCATGTTTGACTGCCGTTTTCTTGCCCCCAAAGTCTTCCAATCCGAGTCCAACTTCCACAAATCACTCCACAAAGTGTGGATCTGGTCCCTAGGCTGTCTCTTGACCGTCCTAAGCACATATATACATCTTATTGGGTTGTAAACCCTAAGAAGGGACTTGCTAGATCTGAAATTTCGAATTCCTCCCTATCCTTGTGTGTGCAGGTCATAGGCAGCAGCTCCAGAGCTTCTTCCACCATGTATTGAGCGTGAAAGTGAAGGGAACAAGCTGCAAACAACTTTCCAATCGATCCCCAACCAGAAGTTGCATAGAGAATCAAGCTACAACATCATTTGTGCAAGAATCCTTCATCATCCTTCAAGAACGATCTAAGGGGAGTCAAGAGAGATCCAAGGGAGATCAAGAGGGTGCTGTCCAAGGAAAGGAAGAGCCAAGTAAGCCTGGATTAAAGCTTTGATCAAGTGGAGATTGAAGCCACATTCAAGATCAACAACCTACATTCAAAGGGGAGCCAAATCAGGAGTTTTTCTAAACTGAGTCTTATTGTGTTTTAAAGTTCAGATTTGTATCTCTTAAACTGCATACTTGTGTGTGTGTGGATCGTTGTTGATCCGTGGTCATTTGTGTGTGTCGTATTGGATTCATGTGTGTGCGTAGGTCTTCCTAGATCTATGTGTGTGTGAGGTTTGCTGCACTTGTCGCAGCGTGTGTGCGTTTTGTTGATCCGCTTGTTGGATCGTGTTGGAGACTTCGTCTCCGTGCATGTGTGTGTGTGCATTGGGGCACATCCTCGTGTGTATGTGTGCAGGCGTCGTCCTGCGTGTGTGGTTGGAGCATCGTCTCCGTTTGGGGATTTATCCCCGAGTGAAGCCTCACCTAGTTTGGTGAGGGGTGGACGTAGAGAGCCTGTCGTGGTCCCGAACCACCTTAAAATCCCTGTGTATTATGGTTTGTTTTGCACATTGGCTTGGTGTGTTTGTTGAATCCTTTTATATCATCGTGTGGGAACGGTGAGATTGAGAGAATTTGGTTCTTGGCTTGATCAACTTCCTTAATCTTGTTGAAAGGAATTTACTCCACCTCGCTGCATTCATCTTATCATCTAGTGTGAGGATTAGTGTAAGCTGTTATCTAACTTGCTATTCAACATATTTGATGATTTAATTGTTGTTTCTTTACACTTGTTAAAAAGGGAAAGAGTTTCCTTAAAATTTGTAATCACCCAATTCACCCCCCTCTTGGGTGTCATTGATCGTGGGACCCAACAGGGAGTTTGCAGGGGCATGTATTCGCCATGTTGCTAAGCAAAAGGCTAGCAATGTTCACCCTTCGGATGGGTCCCCCAAAAGCTATACCATAGAGGAGTAGGCTTCTAAGGGCCCTAAGTGATCAAAAGATAAAGAGGGGGAGAGATGCTAGTAAGGTAAAACACATTGCATAATCTCATAGTAGCTTTCTTTTTATTCACTCATTAGAGCAAAGGAGAGCATACGGAGAACAAATACAAGAGAGGAATCTACCCCATAACAAGAAAGAAAACAATTAGAGGAAAGAAAGATAGATACACTGGTGGGGGGGACAGAGCGCAAGCTCCCCCCCCCTTTTCACTCTCACCTCTCCTCTCTTCTCCCTCCTTTCTTCTACTTCTCTGGTATTCTTTTTTCACAAATGGAAGCTCTCTGTTGACTCTTTCGTATGGCTGTCTCTCTTCCTCTTTCTCTGTCTATATTTCTCTTTTTCTGTCTATCTTCCTCTTTTTATGTCTATCTCTTTTTCTTTCCAACTTTAGTGTTATTTATAGAATGGGCGGCCTTCTCTTTGAAGAAAAACTCCCACCACCTTCTCTTTGTTCGCAGAAGTGTCAGGAGTTGACCTGCTACTCTATCTTCCGTTGATTTGCGCAGTACACTGCACCCATCCGAGGATAGGATGTCTATCGTTGCTGCCACCGTCGCGCTGTCGACTTGGGGTGTAAACAGTTCTGTGACCCTTAAATGGCTATGGGATAGGCGTTGAATGCTCTGTTCTCCTTCTCTCCATTACTTCGCGTGAGATTCATCAGGAAAACAGAGTGTCAGAACGTAGATGAGATGGCATAATGGGTTAAAATGGCACGGATGAGGGCGCATCAGTTTAGGCCGCGCCGGTTTAGGTAAGCTTTGTGCGCCGGTTTAGGATGTCAAGGGGGAAGCAGGCCGCGCCAATTTTAGCATGGGCCAAGGGAGCAGGCCGCGCCGGTTTAGGTGGGTTAGCTTTAGGGGCGTTTTGCCTTGTTGACTCCGGAACGGCCCGCACAAGTGCTTGACCTCCGGTGCTGCATTATTTTTAATGTGTCGCTTCCGGGGTGCCCATTTCGAAGCTCTTGGGCCCCGGTTTGCGATTCCACGTGATCTCCGACACGTGTCGAACCCGTGTTAGATTACTCAGATTTTTTCCTGATTCGGCCTTCGACACTGCGAATTGAGGGGCCATGGCCATTTCTTCAGCTCGAGAAGCTTCCTTATTGGGTAGCGGACCTCCAGGTGTGTTTTCGCCCTGATCGGATGAGATATAGGGTTTATTCGGCCTCTCCGTCCTCGACTTGATCTCGGGTGCTAGGACGTGCATGCCGTAAAATCATCATTTTTTGGACGTCCACAAATGCCCCCCACCCGCGGGTGGCATAAGCGAGGAACGAGTGCGTGGGGCCCATGGGTGTAGAGTGTTTTAGCATGGCATCTTCTCTTCCGAGCCAGTAGACTGTTGGTTTGGTGTGAATTCACGGGAAAGTGCTCACTCCTTCAGTGATGGGATGATGGGACCGCTTCACCGCGTAGGCACGCATATCGAAATATCTATCCCGAATGGGGGGGTTTAATCATCGGTAAAGGGTTAATATCGAAGCAAGAGGATAGGATTTATGCATCGACCTAAGCAAAAGGGCTGAGCCACATAGATGAGGCCAATCCCCAGGGGGGGTTGGTGACTCATGCTAGGTTAAGGAAAGTGCCAAAATGAAAGGGTCTTTTATTCATCGACTTGGACGGAAGGTCCGAGCCGAGCAAAGAGGGTCTTTTTGTTCATCGACTTGGACGAAAGGTCTGAACCAAACAAAGATGGTCTTTTTGTTCATCGACTTAGATGGAAGGTCTAAGCTGAGCAAAGAGGGTTCTTTTTGTTCATCAACTTGGACGGAAGGTCCGAGCCAAGCAAAGAGGGTCTTTTTGTTCATCGACTTGGGCGGAAGGTCCGAGCCAAGCAAAGCGGGGTCTTTTTATTCATCGACTTGGACGGAAGGTCTGAGCTAAACAAAGAGGGTACTTTTTGTTCATCGACTTAGACGGAAGGTCCGGGCCAAGAAAAGATGGTCTTTTTGTTCATCGACTTGGACGGAAGGTCCGAGCCGAGCAAAGAGGGTTCTTTTTGTTCATCGACTTGGTTGGAAGGTCCAAGCCAAGCAAAGAGGGTCTTTTTGTTCATTGACACATTGGGGATGCCGACTTTATAAGGGGTCTTTTTGTTCTTCGATGCATCGGGGATGCCAACTGTATAAGGGGTCTCTTTGTTCTTCGGCCGGATGAAAGGTCCACTCCAAAGTGGAAGGTTCTTTTTGTTCATGACTTCGGATGGGAGGTCCGAGCCGCAGGTTTTTCGTTGGTGGGACAGGCGATTGTAATATTGAGGTGGTTTGTTCATTGACACGGGGTTAGTGCCAAAGCAAGAAAGGTTATCTTTTTGTTCACCGAATCCAGATGGAGGATCTGGTTCGAAGGAAGGAGGTCTTTTTACTCATTGACCAGGACGGAAGCTCCGAGTCAAAGCAATAATCTTTGTTTACCGGCCTGGACGGAAGGTCCAAGTAAGAAGTTTTATCCATCGGTGGGATAGGATAAAGTGGTGTTGAGCTACATATGAGGTTACTGCATGGGATGCAGCTGTTTGGTTATTCGGCCGAGATGAGATGGACTGAGCTGGAGGAGCGAATTTTGAATTCCAGTGGGGCTTGATGAATCGACATCCCCCAGTGACTTTGATGAGTTTCTCTTTCTCTTTTTCTTTCTCCCTTCTCTTTTTTTTCTTCATTATTTTTCTTTTCCTTTCTTTTCCTATTTTTCCTTTCTTTTTTTTTGAATGGATATTGCATAGTCTCACGGGAGATCTAAGAGACATTCTTATTCCGCGTGAGGCGCGGGGTTTAATTGTTCATCGAACTGGGGTAGTGATGCGTGATATAGTTTCAAATGCTTCCCATTAAGGGGTGAGAATTGAGTTTTCCCCCTATGGTCGACAACCACATACGCACCTCCTTCGTAGACTTTTTGGACAACAAAGGGCCCAAGCCAGTTTTTATTCAGCTTGCCTTTAGGGTTGGCAGCCATGACCTCTCTTCTTTTGACCATCACGAGATAGTCTTTCTTGAATTCACGCCCTTTAACAAGCTTGTCGAAGGCGCGGGCTATGTGAGCCTAGTAGACCTATATGTTCTGATGGGCTCGGAGTCGCTTCCCTTCTAAGTCGGAGAGCTCTTCCAGTCTTCATTTTGTGTTTGTTCGGCCATCTTTGACTGATTCATGTTGGATTGTGACCCGGAGTGAGAGTACTTCTAGTTCAATGAGGACAACTACTTCTGAGCCGCACACCAAAGAGAAGGGCGAATGGTCCGTTGGGATTTATAGACAGTACGATACACCCACAGCGCCTCATACATCTTGTCTTCCCAATCTTTTTTGTTGGAACTGACCGTCTTCATCAGGAGGGTGCAGAGGGTTTTATTGAATGCTTCAGCCAGCCCGTTTGCCTGTGGGTTATATGGAGTGGAGGTTCTCCAGTCAATCTTGTACTTTTCGGTCAATCTATAGACCTTTTGATTCCGGAAATGGTTCCCGTTGTTTGAGACGATCCGGCTGGGGACGCCGAATCAGAATATTACATTTCATCGGATAAATCGGGTCACAATTTCTCCTGTCACTTCTTTCAGGGCTACAACCTCCTCCCAGCGAGAGAAATAGTCTGTTATTGCCAGAATTTACTTGCATCCTGAAGAGGATGGGGGCAATGGGCCCATGATGTCTGTTCTCCATTGGGCAAACAGCCAGCTGGGTGCTGTTGGATGTAGCTATGTTGGAGGTCACTGTTGACACCCATTTTTTGCTGATAAGTTGAGTCATTTCTCTTACCACCATTTATTGATGCCTCGAGTTGTCTGTTGCTCATTGGGCTATTTCCAGGGAGCTTATTGGGCCTATTTTATGGGTGTCTCCCTCCCTGACTCGGTCTGCTTCAATTCAGGGCTTAATGGGCCTTGATTTTGCTTGATTTATCACATTTCATGAATTTTCAAACATCCAACCTTTGCGCGGTCTATCACTTGACCGTTCAGTAAATAAGCAATTGATGGTGAACCGTTTGTCGATTTATCTGATATTTAGGTGATTTTCTGAATTTCCACCGATAAGCTTTTGAACGGTCTGCTTGTAGCCGTCCAATGTAACTTAACGGTATGAAATTAGCCGTCCAATACCTAGAGTCCCAGGTTCATTAGTTTCTCAGATAATTATCTATGTATCTAGTCTTATTCGATTTATCACCGACAAGCTATGCGCGGTCCGTATTGGACCTCCCCATGAATTGAGTGGTCTGAAGTAGACCATCCAATCCATGAGAGTCCAACGGCGAAATGGTCGGTCAGTTCGATGGATATTTGGAGAATATTTCTTATTTATTTAATTTTCACCAACAGGTTTGCACGGTCTGGTAATAGGCCGGGCAATGGACGGGGCGGTCTATCGCACGACCGCTCAATGGTCCGATCTCTGAAGAATTTATGGGTTTTTCTCTCTCCACCCATGGTTTCATCCTTGATTTGTTCCACCCATTTCTCCGCGGATACTCCACCAAATGGGGTGCCGTTTGAACTAATTGGAAGATAATTCTATTATCTACGGATTTTATGTTGATATCTCGAGCTGATTTTCACTAAAAACCCTAATTTCGAGGCTGGCTTTTGAGGCTCTATAAATAGACCCTAAGGCTAAGCTTTGAAAGGGGGGAGATTTCAAGGTCACGGCGAAGCTCTGCCGAATTTTCAAACAACCTACATTCAGGGAGGGAGGCCTTCTACGTCCGTTCAGGCCTCCGGTTCAGGGAGTATTCAGTGTTTTGGAGTCTTTGTTCTAATAGTCCCACTGTCCTTTTGTCATTGCATGCATCATTTCCTTCGTTCTCTGTCTATGTTTTTGTCATCGCATTCCATTACACACACCCTCCAATCTTTTGACGCCCCCTAGGGGTTTAAAAACTCCCAGGTATCCCCCATTTCATGTTGGTTAGTTTATTTCTCGTATCCCTCTATAGTTTCTATACCTCACAGTATTGATCTTGGATTTCTTTGTGTGTTCTACACTTTGTTTCGCAGGTCAGCAGCTCCTAACACGAGGCCCATCCTTTCTGGCATGCCGAAAAGGGTGGAGGTTGAGATCCCACGTCTTGGAAGCTGGTGCCATCGAGCGGTCGCGTTCTGTCTATTTGAGGAATAGGGTGGCTTCATCTGTGCCGTTCATCTTCTTCCAGCGGCTGTTCCTGAACTGTTCGATCGTCCATCGCTCTTCGTCCCGTGTTCATCCCAGCGCTGTGGAGCGGTATGTCGAGAGGACGCGCCTCCTCAGGGCGGTTCTACTAGAGCCGTGTATCTCCGCAGTGCTGATTCAAGCGAGTGTCTCCCTTTTCCAAGGTACGGTGTACTTGTTTGCACTTGGCACCTTGGTGGCGATCACACACACGTTCACATCTCTTCCCCCCTTGCTACTTGCACTCGTTGGTTTCTCATATTGATATAGTAGAAGGGTTAGAAGGATACAAAAGGTGTGGGGGGGGAAAACATGTCAACACCCTCTTTTTTGGCGATCACGGTGGGACTCTTAGCACCCGTCGTGCTATTGATGTGCTGACCAGCTTCTGTTCTTGTTTAGAGTTTACGTTTGAGTGGTTTCAGGTCATTAGTTCACCATCTCTCGTTTCTGTCCTCTGGAGTTCGCGCGGTCTACTCAGAGCCGTCCAAGATCCTGAGCGGCAGCCAATCGACCGTTTTGAACTGTTTGCAGTGCCGATCATTCTGCGAGCCAACTGCCTTCAGCGGTCTCATTTCGGCCCTTCATTTCTTGAGCGGTCTGATATAGACCGTCCGATGCTGCTCGCTCAGGTACCCTTCTAGCCATATGCTGCTGGTTTTACTGACATTCGGTGGTCTTTGCAGGACCGTTCCAGTCTGCACGGTCTGTCGAGAGACCGTCCATCCAAGTACGCCTCTATTCCCTTCTGCTTAGTTCATTTCAGTATTATGTGATTTTCCGTAGTTCTGTCATTACTCCCTGCTCCTGCACAGTCCATTCCAGACCGTCTGCCCCCCGAACGGTCCATTCCAGACCCTCTACACACCTTGAGCGGTCTTCTTCAGACCGTGCTTTACTGCTACAGTGCACCCGAGGCTAGCATTTTGGTCATTGTTCCACATCATTGCATAGATATTTGGTGATATTCTAATCTCCCCTTGTTGCCATTATATTGTTGCATGATTGTGTTCTTTATTTTTCTTTCCCTCATATTTGCTTGATCATTGTTTGCTAGATCTAGGCTAGACTTTGCATGCACTCCGGTCCGCATAGGGGCATACATACTCTTCATAGTAGTTGCATTCCTACCAAGGTAGGGTTTCCTCTCTTCTCCATATTCCTTGGAGCTGACTAGGTGACCTTACCGAGGGCCTCCGTAAGTCCTCGTGAGCCGTGGATTCCCACACAGATGCCGAGCAGGTTGTACCGTACCACACCGTGTTTAGGGTTTGCATGCGAGAGAGGGAGAGTCCCTTAGAGTCAGCCAGTTTCCCATTCCCACCCTTGTCAGATACCCTTGTGGTTGAGTGAACTCACATCTTAATTAATCCACTAAGGTCCTAAAAAGAAAAATTCATAAAATCTGTCACGCATCACTCATAATTTGGGTGTTTACTTGGTTGTCTCTCTTCCCATCCCTTCCCTCTCTGGTGTGCATCATTTGATTGTTGTTTAGATTTTGGTTAGGATTGTTTGCTTCTTCTCCCTAGGTGCTCTAGTGTATGTGGAGCTGCTTCACACCCTTAGGATCATCTCCTAGGGGCGATTCACATTTCCATTCTTATTTCAATCCTCTGTTCGATTCACCTCCAGCTATGTCGTCCTACAACTTCTCCCATTCCCATGAGGATTCTCTCCCTCGGGGACTTCTGGAGGACCCGCCCAGGGTCGCTCATGTGCAAGGGGGGGAAGGGACTGCCCCTCCTCTCCCGACTGTTGTTGTTGAGGGTGCCCAACCCTCTCTCTCTGATTCATCCACCCACAACTTGGCAAGTCAAGTTCTCCACGTGATCGCCCAGTTGGACCCTACTCAACTCCACCTCTTGAAACAAGCTTTGCAAGGGGCAGATGCCCTGCCTTCCGTGCTCTCTTCTTGCGTGACTGCTGCCGCCACTTCTACATCTCTGATTGTTGGATTAGGGGCCACCTCCGTGGCCCCCATCGATCTCACTCCCATCCGTCCTCAGGTTCTTTGATTCTCTAATGTGGAAGCGGGCCATGCTTCTTCCTCGGCCCATCAGCCACTTGACAAGGGGAAGACCCAGATCCCCTCTAGTTCTTATGTTGATCCTTACACCACTATCTCTCCAGCGTCGCAGGCCCTCGTGGCCCCGGCTGATTTCGTTCGTCTGCAACCAGGGGACGCCCAGTTGGCTCATGCAGATATGGGCCCTTACCTGACCTATTATCCATCTTATGGGCTGCCCTCTCAGTCAGTTTATCCTTCAGCTCCATACTCTGGTTCTATTTTTCCTACTGTTTCTCCTCCTTCCTGGGAACGGGAACTTCTTGACAAATGGGCAGCCATGCAGCAGCAAATTGACCTCCTCCACAAGTGGGTCAGCCCATAGTCTCTAGCCGATGTCCCCATTCCTAATTTCAAGGACATTCAATTTCCTCCCCAGTCTGAGCTCCCCGTATACCGAAAATATGACGGGAATGGCAACCCGTTTATTCATGTCAGGGAGTTCCTCTATGAATCAGCGCAGTTTCAACACGATGACCGCCTCATGATATATTTGTTCTACCGATCCTTGGACGGGGTCGCTCTTGAATGGTTCTATACCTTGCCTCTAGAGGAGGCAGAAAGTTTCAAGACCGTGAAGGAGAAGTTTATCCAGAGATTCCAAGATCGGGTCGGTCCCGAGTATTCTTTTACAGACCTAGTTGCAGAAAAGATGAAAGTAGATGAGGACTTTGCTGCATATGCAGATCAATGAAGGCAAATGGCCTCACGTGTGCCCGGACAGATCTTGGAAGAAGAAAAGGTTAAGTTGTTGATTTCTAATGCCACCCCGACATTCCGAAACATATTGGCAATGAACGACATTTCAAATATGCACCAGTTGTACAATCCGGCCCGGTTCATCCAGACCCAATTTAAAGATTCTCCCATCCATTCCTTATTCGAGGCCCAGAAATCTAAAACCACTAGAAAATCCCAAGGCCCAGTTATTGAGGGAGTTCAAATCAATGAGCAGGTTTAGGCTGTTCAATTCCCTAACTAGTCTGCTCCACCCCGTTTCCAGCAACCTCCACGCAACCCCCAGTTCTCCGCTCCACAAGCTCCCCGACCCACTTTCCAAGCTCCTCAACACCCACAACAACCACTGCCACCACCACAACAGCCACCCTAGTACCATAACGTTCCTCCTCCCGCTGGTTATGGGCCTGCTCAGCCGGGACCCAAGAGAGTCAACTATCCACCACTTCCAGAAACACTCCCTGACATCTTTTCAGCCTTAATGTACACTGGTGACATTCAGTTGCCTCCGGAACATCAGAACTGGAATCCGACAGCCGATCAGTCAAGGTATTGCATATACCATCGGCAACCTGGGCACACGATAGAAAGGTGTTATCATTTCAGGGATCTAGTTTATGATTTGCATGAGGGCCAGAGGATTGATTGGGCCCAAATGCACAAATTGATTGAAGATATAAAAGAAAGAAGAAGACAACCAAGGCCGCAGCAGGCGACGCCTTAGCAACAGTAGTTCCAGCAACCTCCCTAACAACAACCTCCACAGCAGCAGCAGTAACAGCAAGACCTCGAGATTCATCAGAATGCCAAGCCAGAACATCCGCCCGCTCCTCAGTAGCAATAGCAGCCGCCGGCACCGGCATAGGTTAATGCAGTTCACCACCCAGCCCCTAATGCTGGGTGGTCTTTTGACGATGAGACTCCCGCTCATCTCTTGGCCTTCCACCACACCAACTTCCCCACACCTTATATTCCTTCAATCCTCCGGCCCACCACTTTCACTACCGCTCCACCCACTATCCTCTCTCGATCGCCTATTGCACCCGCCACATTCCCCACCATTCCGCCAATCCTTCCACCATCACCCGCCATACCCTCCATCATCACCCCTCCACTTAACCCTTCACCAATCACCACTCTACTAGGGCCCGTCAGGCCAGCTTCCCCCATCCTCACCCCCGTTTCTATCCCTACCACTTACCCCACCGGGCCAATCAGGAGTCCATTTGATGCCGTGCTGGCACGACAATGCGCCCTCCGGAGCGGGCGTCCATTCCACAGAAGTTACCCTTTCCCCGGTGCGTCTGCACCCAACCCTCAAGTTCCTTCCTCAACTGTTGAAGCAAAAGAAGTAGACCCCGTGCCTGGCACGAAGTATGATTTGCTACAGCATTTGGACCGGATGCTGGCCAAAATATCGGTCCTGGAGTTAATTAAAAGGTCCACGCTACATCAGGATGCCCTAATGGCTTTTCTGCAGAAAGTGATGGTTAACGAAGACGTAGCAGTGGATAGTTTGCCGTTAGTGTTGGCAACTATCATGAAGGGGCCTTCCATTTCATTCTCAAAATCAGAATTGGCACCCCCAGAGGCACGATAGATGCCACTCTGCATTACTATTTCCTTAAACAAGGTGGCAGTTGAGTCAGCCCTTAGGGACACGGGAGCCTCAATAAATGTGTGTCCAATGAGTACACTGCGTGCCTGCAATATCTCAGAAGACATGCTTAGGCCAACACCAACCACAATTGCAACTTATGATAACTCCAGACGAGCTTGCCATGGGGTCGTGACAGTTCAGGCCGAGCTAGGGCCTTTGGTAATGGACGTGGAGTTTTACGTGTTGGACATAGACCCGATGTTCAAGGCAATCCTGGGTCGTCCATGGATAGATAGTCTGAATGTTGTGCCCTGAACTGCCCACCAATGCCTTCAGTTCCCATTTCAAGGTCGGGTGGTTAAGGTAAAGAGTATCTCCATAGTCCAATCCGTCGATGCGATTGCAGACAAGATTCTTCCTACTTTATGGCCGAGTAACAGACCAGTCCTTTCTGTTATGGACTTAAACTACTCATGGGCATATGCGCCACGCAAGCCCGCCACCGCACTAGTGAATGTCAAAATTAAGTCCAAGATTTGAGATTCAAAAGGGTGGCACATGATTTTGAAGTTAGGCTATCAGCCGGGCTTGGGCCTCGGCGCACAATTGCAAGGGTGAACTAATCCCGTCCCCAGAGGTAGGAAGATGAGCCGAAGGGGCCTTGGCTACCGAGAATCGGCATTGTCTATACTGGGAGATTCCGGGCCACTGACATGGGACTACCGTCAACACTTCGTAAAAGGCCCGTTGCAACCTGGTACTTTGAAGAAGCCGCCGCCCTATTCTGATGAGAAGACTAATGCCACTTGTGTTGCTGATGACCCACTGCCGCCACTGAAGGGGCTGGTAGGTGACATGGATGATTTCTACAGTTGTTTTGGAAAGGTGTTCCATGAAGAGGAAGCTTGTTCGAAAGAGATGGAGATGCAGTTGGTGAAGCATTCTCCGGCTGAGCTAGTTCATCGGAGGCCGCGGGAAGTGGGGAGCTCCATCACTACCTTTTCTTTGTCCCCGTCCCGTCTTGCCTCTTTGTTTCAGCAATTGGGGTTTGTTCCCCATTCCCCTCCGATTATGGTCGACCCGTACTTTACGGAAAGACCACTTGAAGTTCTGTTTGTTTCTTGTGCATGTGGGCGATGCCCACCTATTGACTTATCAACTTTGTTTACTCCTCCCTCCCCCACTGTCGAACTCCACGAGATGTGGTTTTCATCTTCCGACCCATTCTTCGATTGCATCTTCCCCTCTCTGTTTCCCATGCAACTTTCTCCTCCCCCGTCCTCCTCTTCCTGTTGCGCGATCTCCTCCGACTTCCAAAAAAATGTCAATTTTAAAACGGAGGTTTCAATGGAGGATTACGCCATCTTCTGCCCATCTTCCTACAGGGATGAGACCCCTACTTCTTTCCCAGTAGATCTCTTGTCTTCTAGGTTAGATGTACATTCTGCGGAGTCTCCTAGGTTGGTAGAGTCAGTTGGGATAGAGTCTAGCTCTAGTGTTGTCAGCCCGTCCACGTCTGCGGCACACCCTATGATGCGTCATTCTAAATCTATTCCAGATAGGTTTCTGCAAGATTTAGCTCAGAGATGTCATGCCCTTCTCAAATGCCTTGAATTTGTAGAGACCGCCAGAGTCTTAGAAGGTGATGAGGCAGTAGAAGGGGTGTGGAGCAATGACGTGTTAGGTGTATAGGAAATAATTGATGAGAAGGACCAAGTCGATGATATGGAAAGCGATGTGGAGAATGCTGCCGATCTGTACACGCAAGGTTTGAAGAGGTTTGATGAACCGTCGTCGGCAGTGGATGAACCCACTAAAGAGATTAATCTTGGAACGGAAGAGGACCCCAGGCCCATAATTATTTCTGCTAATCTCCCTCCTCAGGTAGAAGAAGAGTTGATCAAGGTTTTGAGAGAGTACAGTGATTCTTTTGCCTGATTCTATGAGGACATGCCGGGTCTTGACCCCACTTTGGCTGAACACTGACTTATTCTTAAACCAGGGGGAACACCCGTTAAACAAAAAGGGAGAAGGTTCCACCCCCAAATGGCCTTGAGGATAAAAGAGGAAGTCGATAAATTGCATATGGCCAGGTTTATTATAGTTGTATTATATCCGCAATGGGTGGCAAACATAGTCTCGGTAATGAAAAAGGATGGAAAAATTGGGATTTGTATCGATTTTAGGGACTTAAATAAGGCATGTTCGAAGGATGATTTACCGCTTCCTCACATTGATGTGTTGGTGGACAACACGGCTGGGTATGAGGCACTCTCATTTATGGATGGATAATCTGGTTATAATCAAATCCGTCTTGCTCCCGAGGACCAAGAGAAGACCTCTTTCACCACGCCCTGGGGCACGTACTGCTATGTCGTTATGCCGTTCGGATTGAAGAATGCAGGTGCCACGTACCAGCGGGCAATGATGTCCATCTTCCACGACATGATGCATGTGTACTTGGAAGCTTACGTGGATGATATCCTGGTGAAGTCGAGGTCCAAATAGAAGCACCCCACCATTTTAGCCAAGGTGTTGCAAAGGGCTAGGGAGTACAAACTGAAAATGAATCCAAAGAAATGTGTATTTGGAGTTGCATCAGGGAAATTGCTTAGGTTTATAGTTAGTAAACGGGGGATTCAGATTGATCCGAATAAAGCAAGGGCCGTTATGGAGATGCCGCCGCCTAAGAACATCACTAAACTCAAAGGTTTGATATGGCACTTGCAATTCATTAGAAGATTTATATCTCAACATTCGTAAAGGTGCCGCCCATTCTATGAATTGTTGAAGGCGGGAGCTAAGTTCGAGTGGAATGAACAATGTCAGAAAGCCTATGAGGATCTTAAGGTTTACCTTTCTAATCCTTCGGTTCTGCAACCACCTGTCCCTGGGAAACCCCTGATATTATACATTTCTGTTATTGAGGACTCCCTAGGACCTGTTCTGGCTCAGGTGGATGATGAAGGAAGGGAAAGGGCAGCATACTACCTTTCGAGGTTGTTTAATCCCGCTGAATCCAAGTATACTGCCATGGAGAAGACCTGTGCAGCACTAGTATGGGTAGCTCAGAAACTCAAACACTACTTTCTTGCCCATGAGGTTGGGTTGATCTCTAGAATGGACCCAATTCGTTATCTCTTAGAAAAACATGTCCTTTCTAGTAGGTTAGCTCGCTGGCAGAGCTTTCTTTCCCAATTTGATATCACCTTCATTGTTCAGAAAGTGATCAAGGGATACGTGATTGCTGAACATCTTGCTCATTCTCCTATCCCTCGCACTGATTCAATCCAGGATGAGTTTCCTGATAAACACTTGGTTGTGATCACGCATCTTCCTTTTTGGTCTCTTCATTTCGATGGTGCTCTCAATTCTCAGGGCCGAGGAATCGACGCCGTTGTCCTCACTCCGGAAGGAGTAACCATCCCCATCGCTTATCAGCTCTCTTTTCCTATCACGAATAACATAGCCGAGTATGAGGCTCTCCTTGCTAGACTGAAGCACACCTACCTCATGGGCGCGCGATACCTAAACATCATAGGAGATTCTCAATTGGTGTTGTGTCAAGTTCTATCCACTTACCGCACCCGTGACCCCAAACTCAAGCCTTATCAAGATTTGGTCACTCTCTTGGCTAGGCAGTTCCGGAAGCTCATCTACATTCATACTCCTCGCTCCCAGAATATCCTTGCTGATGCATTGGCATCACTTGCTTCTTCTCTTTCCTTCCCGCTTAGTCATTCCACTGAGACCATTGTGGTTCAACGGATGGACGCTCCCTCTCTTCAGGATCTTTGGTTCGATAACCTTAGGAAGGCTATAGAGAAGAAAGCTGAGAAGGAAGATTTGAAAAGAGTTTCATTAACTGAGCTTGAGGAGATTATAGAAGAAGAGGAATTGCCGTGGTATCATGAGATAGAGCAGTATTGCAGGGATGATTCCTTTCCCGATACGGCAAATGCTGAGCAGCGCAAGGACATTAGGAGAGTCGCCACCAGATACACGATTATTACTGGAGAATTGTACATGCGGGCTCTCAATGGAGTTCTAATGAGGTGTTTGGATGATGATGAGGCTTGGAAGGTAGCAGAAGCCGCTCACTCCAGTGAGTGTGGAGGGCATGTAAATGGGCAGGCGTTGGAGAAGAAGATTCTTAGGCAGGGCTATTACTGGCCAACCCTAGAAGAAGAGTGTTCCACCTATGTCCGTAGGTGTCTTCAATGCCAGCTTCATGCCGACAAAATCCATGCTCCGACTTCTTCTCTTCATCCTCTTTCTGCTCCTTGGCCATTCACGATGTGGGCCTATGATATTATTGGACCCTTTGGTGACCCTAATGCTCAGGTGAAACAAAAATCTTTTATTTTGACAGCTACGGAGTACTTCACCAAGTGGGCGGAAGCTGAAGCTTATGCAGAAATCAAAGCCACCACAGTATGCCGCTTCATCCTCAAGAACATTATCTCGCGATTTGGAGTACCAAGTGATATCGTCACCGACAATGGGCCTCAATTTGTGTCTCAAGAACTTCGGGACCTCTGTAAGAAATTTAATATGGCATTGCATCATTCATCACCATACTACCCTCAAGGTAATGGCCAAGCCGAGGCCACGAACAAAACCCTTCTTAAGATTATTAAGAAAACATGCGAGTCACACAAATTTGCTGATTGGGTCGATAAACTGATAGAAGCTCTATGGGCTTATCGCACTTCCGCCCGTACTCCCACAGGGCAAACTCCTTTTGCTCTCACCTATGGGATGGAGGCGGCACTCCCGTACGAGATCTTGATCCCTTCCCTGAGAGTGTAGCTAGATAAAGAACATAATCTCGACGAGCGTCAAGAGGCGTTGCTAGTCCAACTGGAACTCTTGGATGAGAAGAGGCTTAATGCGGCCAATCATGTCTCAGTTTATCAAAAACGTGTCTCGCGGTATTTTCAAAAAAAGGTTATCGAAAGAAAATTCCAAGTGAGTAACATGGTTTTGAAGCGCAAATTGATCAGATCAGTGGGACCTAGGTCTAAGCTGCAACCGAATTGGGAAGGGCCGTTTGTAATTAAGGAAGTCTATCCTGGTAACGCGTACCGTTTAGTTAACGCGGAGGGTGAGGACTTGCCAAATCTGTGGAATGGGTTGTATTTAAAACATTTTTATCCATAGAGTCAAGCCCGCAACAGCCCGGTAGCGGGGTATGCCTCTACTTGATCACGAAGGGAGATCCCTGGTTCAACATTTACACACTACACGACCCCCTGTGGTTCGATTTTCCCTTTTTGCGCAGCACCGTTTCTCCCTTGGCCATGCTCAGGGGACACGAAAACCCTTGTTTTTCTCCTCTCTCGGCTGAAGATAGAGGCAAGATGTGAATAAGGGGGCGAGAACTGATCCAGACCCCCCGATAAAAGAGGTCTCAAATAGGGGCAGTCTGTTATGACCTTATTCCGCAGTTATAAGAACAAAAAGAAAGGAAAGAAATAGAGAAAAGGGGCAAAAATCAAAGACAAAGCTAAAAGCTCATCCAAAAGCTCGAAGCTCGAAAGTCTAAAAGTCCCCAAAACAATGAGACTAGGCATGGCAAGAGTGGCAGTACAGTTTCCCCGCGGGACGTTATGAGCCCGGTCGTATGCGTGTCTAGAGCGGATGTAGGTTCGATGATGGACACAAAGCCCCGACGCAACAGACGAAAAATTCTTTGAAAATAGGTGTCGTGAGAGGAACTCAAGCCCTAAAAGCCTCTATACCTTTCGCCAGCTTTTCTATCAAATTCCCCTTTAATTTCCAAGGAATGGATCGCACCCCAGGTATGGCCTCGGTAGAGGCATCGTTAAGCTAAATTGGGCCCCAGCTATGGGCGGTCATTTATAACGCACGTTGAACCCAGGACACCCCCTAGTGAGATATAAGGTTCCCAGTCGTCAGGTTTGAGCTGGTTTCAAAAATCTAAAAAATTTAAATATTTTAAAATCCAAAAAATCAAATACTTCAAAACTCCAAAAAAATCAAATACTTCAAAAATCTAAAAAAAATCAAATACTTCAAAAATCCAAAAAAAATCAAATACTTCAAAAATCCAAAAAAATCAAATACTTCAAAAATCTTAAAAAATCAAATATTTCAAAATCCAAAAAATCAAATATTTCAAAATTCAAAAAATCAAATATTTTAGAATCCACAAAAATCAAATACTCCAAAAATCCAAAAAAAATCAATCAATTTCAAAATCCAAGAAATTCAAAGAAAAATCAAATATTTCAAAATTAAAAAAATCAAATATTTCAAAATCCAAAGAAATCAAATATTCCAAAATCCAAAAAATTCACATATTTCAAAATCCAAAAAATAAAAAAAATCAAATACTTCAAAACCCAAAAAAAACCCAAATATTTTCAAAATCACAAAAAAGATTTTCATCATTTGCATTTCACGGCATGCATTGCATTCATTTTCATTTGTTATTCACCTATTTAATAAGGCTTACCCCCTTGACCAAAAATCAAGAACTGGTCATTTCCTAACTTGCTACACGCATGGGGTTAAGCCTAAAATAGATTTAATCTGTTTTCTTTGTTTGTGTGTGCAGGGGCAGGTTGAAGTTAAAAGCTCAGTCAGTAAACGGTCCTATTGCAACCGTCCTATTCCTTTCAACGGCCATGGTCAGACCGTCCAATCATTCACACGGATTCATTAAGACCGTTCTAATCTCAAACTCCTTCAAAGATCTACGGTCTTCGCTACACCGTTCAAGGATATGAACGGTAGATTCTTGACCGTTTTACCATGATCACGGTCTGTTGCAGGCCGTTCAATTCTCTATTCTTAACTCTGCCATTGATCTAAAGCACAGCCTTAATAGAGCCGTTGTATTCCTTGCACGGTTAGCGTCTAACCGCTTATTCAACCAAGCGGTCTGTGAGTGACCGTGTGCATTCTGAGATCATATCCCAACTCATTTAATCACATACAAGAAAAGCCAAACTCAAAATCAACCAAGTCAACAATTTTATTTCATTCATACACCAAACTTTCTAAGCATAAATCTCTATATCAAGCACCATAAGAGAAAAGAAAAAATCACTCAGTCAACCGCTGGGCATCCTCGCGGGGACGTATCTCTCTCAACTCTCTAACATAAGCCGGGCGCATCGCTGGAATCTCTGCAACCTCCGCTGGAAGGGTAAGCACCCTGCTCACCTCCCACATGATCAGGGCACTCCTGACCGCCTACTCGTCCTCCTCCGTCCCGATCCTCCTCGCCTGTAGTGCGGGAAGGTGGGGTAGTACTTGTAGATATATTTTCTTCCTCCCATACGTTCCTTCCAAGTGTCTTCCCAAGTGTCTATTCTACCACCTCCACATGAGGAACAAATGAAGGCAGAAGAAAACGGGAAGTGTAACAAACCGTGATCACCACCAAAGCGCCGAACGTGATGGACACGCTGTGCCTTGGAAAGAGGGAGAGACACTCGCCTGGTTGCAGCGCTGGTTAGATGAGCGGTTCAGGAAGGACCGCCTATAGCTTGCACAGTCTTACGATAGACCGCCTAAGGACGCTGCAGAAGATGCGGGAGGAAGCGCTCCTGGAAGTTGAACGGCTCTTTCTTGACCGCAGGACGAAGAAGGACGGTCGAAGATGCACCGCACGTCTCCTTGCACGGACAGAAGAGAACCGCTCGAGACCACCAAGCCAGAAGTCGCAATGGGATCCAACCTCCACCCTCTCCAGCCGGCCAGAGGGAATGGGCCTCGTGCTAGGGATTGCTGACCTGCAAAAACAACGTGAAAACACACAAAAACAACCTAGATTAGGACTGAATGGTGTAGTAAGTGTCAAAATAATAAGGAATGAGCATGGCTAAGTGGAAAGGGGGATACCTGGGGGATTTTAAACCCCTAGGATGCCAAAAACGTAGGTGGATGTGTGCATGGTGATGAGAATGAAGAAGAACGTGGGGAGAAAGTAATGCATGCGATGAACAGTAACAAAAGCTATGAAACACAAAGGACTCAAAATTCGACTACTCCCTGAACCGGAGGCTTGTATGGACGTAGAAAGCCTCCCTCTTTGGTGCTAGGTCGCTCAAGAATGCGGTAGGGCTTCGCCGTCGACCAAAAATCTCCCCCTCTTTCAACCCGGCCTTTAGGGTCTATTTATAAAGCCTAGAAAGCCTAGCTCGAAATTAGGGTTTAGAGTTATTTTCAGGTCAAGATAATCAAAGGAAAATCGTAGATAAATCAATTATCTTTTATCCAGTCGAAACGGCACTTAAAATGGTGGATTATCTGCGGAAAAAATGATGAAAGAAGTTAGGGATAAAATCACGGATAGAGAGAGAAAGGCTTGTTGAAATTCAGGAATCAAAGGGATGAACGGTCTTACGATAGACTGCCCCAATGGATGGGCGGTCACGTACGGGTCGTCCAACCCTGTCGGTGGAAATTCAAAATAAATCAGAAATAACCCAAATTATCCACTGAACTGACCGAAACCTTCGCCGTTGGACTCTCATAGATGAACGGCTCAGACGAGACCGTTCAAAGGTTGAGCAGCCAAGGATGAACCGTTCTAGCCTTGTCGGTGATAAATCAAAATAGGTAAGATAATTAAATAATTATATGAGAAAACCATTCAGCGCAGGACTCTGAGAGATGAGTGGTCATCATCAGTCCGTCCATCAAATTGAACGGCCAGAATAGGACCGCATAAAAGCTTGTCGGTGGAAATTCAAAAAATTACCCACAATATTCCAAAATATATGAACGGTTTATAGGCAACCGCACATGGTATGAGCGGCCCGTGATGAACCGTACATGCACATGGGCGCTTGAAACTTAGAAAAGCCCAATCAACCAAAACCAAGGCCCGTTAAGCCCTGAATCAACTTGGACCAAACCAAGGAGAGAGGCAACCCATAGAACTGGCCCAAAATATGCCTGAAAATAGTCCCAGCGAGTGACGGACAACTTGAGGCATCAACAAATGGGAGTAAGAGGAACGACTCAACTTATCGGCAAAAAATGGGTGTCAACAGATGCCCCTCCTGAACGACCTCTTTGTAGGGGAGCGAGCGGAGGTGAAGCGGAAGTGACATGGAACATGGAGATGGAGCGGAAATGCAGCGGAGTTGACCGAAAAAGCGGGCGATAAGGTAAAACGACACCCGTTTTTACCAACAAGCGATGGGAATCTTCCGGAAAACTCTGAACCAAACGCAAGGAATGATAAAACCAAAAGCGACACCAGTCTGGAGGAACTAAATCAAAATGAAATAAATCGACAAGACCAATCTCATGGGGGACACAATCCCGCGGTCCAATGAGAGGCCAAAAGCAGGCAGCAAAAATAAAGGAAACAGGCTAAAGCTCCAGACGGGGACCTCTCAATCAACCATACCAAACGAATCGACCAAAGTGAACCTTCCAACTCAGAGTGGAATTAGTTCCTCTTACTCAAACACTGAACGCAGAGCTAACCATCACTGACGGGACATTCTTCAAGCAAACCATGGGTCAAGAAAGCTCAAAAAGATGCGTATAATGCATGCTGGGCTAAAATAAAAGAAATCGTTAAAACAAATGCGAAGAAAGGTTAAAATATAAAATACTCGAGAATAATATTGCTAAGCTGGGAAAATCAAGGTCAAGACACTATCCGCAACCACGGCATGCAGGATAGAACCATCCTCCCCGTGACATCCCAACTTAACGGCCTATCCGAAGATTAAACACGTGAACCTGGATCATCATCATTTTTGTTGAAGGGGAACATCAGATCCTGGAACATGTAGATAACCAACTGGTTCTCGAGATAATATAACATAGTACCATATAGTAATGCAATAAGGGTGATAAGGATAGAAGGCTATACTTGACTTACTTGTGCAGGTGAAACGACAAGTGAAAGTTTGGATTTTCTTTTTTCTGATTTTTTGTGGATTTTCATGATCAAGACAAACAAGATAAGCATAGCAATTAACATAACGACAAACAACGTGACATAACATGACGAATGGAAACCACACAACAAGATGAACAAGCACATAGGCAAAGTCATAAACAGATAATACGGATGCATGAACACGGTGTGACAAGACAACAATCGGCAGGACAACAGAAGGTTGAGATAAGAACATGACGGATCGCATGGTTGGGATAACACATGGGACATAAAGGGGCGAATATCAACATGTGCAAGATAACCAGCAACATGTGGTGAGGAACAAAATAACATGTGTGGGACAACACGGTGGGACATGGACGTGAGATAATCACACGGCGGGACAAAAGACATAAACAAATACACTCTCCGATCAATACTCGAGATCAGAATGAAGCAGAACCGCCAGGTTCATAGTCGTGAGGTAAAGTCTTCTCATAAAGATGTAATCACTGCAAATAAAAGCTGAGAAGTACATAAGCTTCAGAACAGATCGAGAGATAAGATTGAAGAAGGAAAGAACAGATCAAATATGTGGATAGGAGACAGATAGAACAAAATATGGAGTAAGGAAAGCTTGAGTACCTGTAACATGCACACTTAGCAAACAGATTACGTATCTGTTCTCAAAATACAATGTAAATATTTTTAGAATTTTCAATTTTCTTGATTTCTTTTGGATTTTGAAAATATTATTTTTTTTTAGATTTGAACAATATTTCATTTTTTTAGATTTTTCATAATATCTCTTTTTTTTTAGATTTTTGAAATAGCAATCCGCAGCACCCAAAGACAGGCTCGAACTACTGGCCAAGGATCGCCGTCCCTCCCCTCTCATTAAAGACTTCCCTTGAGTAGGGCGTGCATGTGAGGGTGGCTTACCACAATCAACTGCCTCTAAAGAACGGTGCCCCTACTAAGGCCATACCCGAGATACAACCCAGCCTAAGAGGAAGGAGTAGAAGAAAAATTAGAGACAAACTTTATGCAGAATGGGAGACATCAAGACTCGAATTCCTTCAGGGCACCACCCCTCAATGAGTAGGTCTGTTGCGCCGGCGCTTTGTGTCTTTGATTTTGAGACCCATATTTATCAGACATGCATGCGACCGGGCTCATGATGTCCCGCGGAGAACTATACTGCCACTCTTGTCATACCTTTGATTCATAATTTTGTATTCATTGATCTTCTCATTCATAGCCTTTACTGACTAGATTTAGCGTGAAAGCTCATTTTTGAGGGTCAAGACTGCCCCTATTTGAGACCTCTCCCGTATTAGGGAGCACCTAGGTTAGTCATCTTATACAACCATCTTTTGCTCCTGCACTTGGCCGAGTAGAGAAGAGAAAAAGACCTTTGTGCATACCCAAAGTATGACCAAAGCAGCAACGTTGTTGCACTAGAGGAGTCGGCAATGGCTCGCCGTGTTGTGTGTAAAAAAACCCATACTCAAAGGTCACCCTCAACGATCATGGAAGGAAACTAGACTCCCAGCGCGGAGCTATTACTAGCCTAAAGATGCTGCAGAAGCGACTTATTTGACTAAGCAAACTAACTAAAGCCTAAGGCTACTCAACCATATTTTAAGGAACCAACATTATAAGCGCGTGCAGAAATAACAGAGTAATAGCAATGATTACATGTTCTGGCACAAAATCAAAGATACCTTTGCAGATCGAAGGTGTGGAAACCGGCCTCCTGAAGCGATCTCGATCATCGAGCTTTGAGGAGCGCGAACTTTATTTTCCTTGCTTGTCAGGATAAAGGATGAAAGGAGAGCAAAGGATTGGATTCCTCGACATAGAGGAGTGGCAGACATCATACTGGACGAAGGAGGGAAAAAAAAGAAGAGAGACGAGCGCTAGAACTTCCTCGTTAAGGCACTGAGGCCCTGATAACAAGGAACCAAGTACAGAATAACCAGTGATTAACTAAGATCAAGGCGGGCTAAAGCCTCGAAAACAACAAGAAAAAGGGTAATGACCCTGAAAGGGTGAGGAGGAAAGAACAGAAAGACGACGAAAGGATACCTGCAAAGACAAGGAAGAAGGAAAACGATCATCCGACATGGTCGGAGAAAAGAAATAGCGATCACCCGCCAGAGGCGGGGAAGAAAATGTACGAACACCTGACAAGGTCGGGGAAAAGAAATGGAAACCACCCGACAAAGTCGGGGAAGGATCAGAAAAACCACCCGACAAGGTCCGGGAACGAGCGTCAGGAATCCCCAACAGGGTCGAGGGAAAGAGACGAGAAGTGAAATCCAGGCGTATCCGGGAAGAAAGAATAGAAGAGGCCCCTAGATCAGGGAAAGAGGGGGACTGATGGGGACATCCCTTATCCTTTCACTCCGTGGGGTCCTGCTACTCGCCACTTTGTTCGCCATCATTTTCTGAGTCTTGCCATGTAATTTCCACATTTTTCTTGAGTCATAATCATGTAATTTTGCCTTTTATTGAGTCTATTATCTAAGTTAGTTAGTCATTTACCTAAGTCCAAGGATTCATTAAGTGGTTTAATAGGTTAGTGGGTTGTAGGCCTTAATGGGCCATTTCATTGGGCCTGGCCCATGGGCGCCCCCTTCCCCACCCCTTGGTCTTCTGTTATTAGTCCATTTTCCAGGGACTTCTATGTAATTGGGGATTCCCTATATATAGGACCCCAACTCCTCATTTTGAAGCTAATTGATGAATGCATGAAAATTGAAACCCACTTGAATCCCCCTTGAGTCTTCTCTCTCTCTCTCTAGCTCTCTCTCTCTCTCTAGTTCTCTCTCTCTCCTAGGGGCGAATTCCCCTCTCTCTCCTCCCTCTCTCTCTCTAAATTTCGAATTCCCCCTCTCTCCTCACCCCTTGCCACCTCACTTGCCACCTAGGCAAGTCCCTTCAACTCCCAAGGCCCCATTACTCTCTCCATTACTCATTCCACCTTCCCAAGCAACCATTCACCTTCCCTAGACAACCCTCCCTATTCCCCACACATCTTCCAACATCCAAGATAACCTTCCCTCTCCCCCAAGCAACCCTCCCACTTCCCCACACCCTCATTCACACCCCAAGCCATCAGTTTGCGCACCACTCCCCACCTCTCTAGCCTTGGCCGACCACTCCCCTCCCCCATCTCCTAGGTTCGCCCCCCCCACTCCCCTCCACCCCAGCACCCCATTTCACCAGCTCCGCCCCTCTCTTCACCCCCACACATCCCTCCCCCATCTGCAAACACCTCCCCTTTCCCTCCATTAACAAACTTCAATCCCCCTTAACCTAACCCCACCACCATCCCATCCCTTTGGTCACATCTGCAGGTAACAGAAGACGGTGCGTCTTGCAGAAGCTCCCCTGCATTTATACGACGACATCTGAGGGCATACCTTACCATTCTGGAAAGGTCGTCCTGTCCACTTCGCAGGCGAGGTGGAATCGTCCAGTTCCGAGTTCGTGACCGCCCGTGAGAGCTGTTCTACCCCGACTGCACCAGACACCACCTGCAACCAGCCTGAGCCTGATTGGAAGCTGCTTCACGACCAACGGTTGAGGAATCAGGCTGAAGTCTCTTCTTCAAAGTTCTTCCTCCCCCTGTCTACTTCCAGGAGCAGAAGGCGGAACTTAATTCGGCATCCGAGAGCCAGAGTTGCAAACGTTCTTCCTCAGTCGCACGGATCTGTCTCCTGCAGTCGGCAGCGACCAGTACCTACTCTTCAGGGCACACCAACCGCCCACGGCCTTTGATTGCAACCCCGTTCACTCCTGCTGAAAGCCACCTCAACCACGGAGACGACGCCACTGGTTTCGTGCCATTTGGAGCTCGGGAGTGCCCGTGACAGCGTCTGCAACCTGCTGCTACAGAACCTGGACCACGCGGTGCAGCCTCTGCAGAGAATCAGAACCAGCTTGCAAGCTCTGCCAAGGCGAACCACGGTGGAATCAGGCTGAGGTTTATTCTTCAAAGATCTTCCTCCCCCTGTCCCCGACCAGGAGCATGAAACAGAAGTACAGTCGACATCCGGGAGCCCAAGTTCTGATTTTTCTCCTTCAGTCGCGCGGGACTGCCCTCCCCAGTCTTCTACGGCCAACAGTCACTCATCGGCGTCCCCCAGGCCACCCTGACCTCCGGCAACCTCCCCGCCAGTTTTTCTGCAAAAAGGGTTCGACCACGGTTCCAGAACTTCTGACGGTTCGTGATTCGGCATCCAGGAGCGACCAGGTCCACTTCTGCAAGTTGTTGGCAGAAACAAGGAGCGGCTGCGCCCAGGATCTGTCATCCTGCTCAAAGTCCAGCCCGAACCAGTACCCTCCCCTGAAGAAATCGGCAAAATTCTGAGGCGTCCCCGGTTCAGTTACAAAGACGACGCAGCTGATCTCGTGTCCGGAAAAATTCCTGAACGTGATTTACGACCTCTACAGCGGCGGGCTGTCAGTGATCACAGCAAGCAGGGAACTCCGTTCGGCTTCACCGGCCCGACTTCCGGCGAATCTCCCGCCCCGCTTGGCCGGCTCACCGCCCCTCCCTGCGTGGAGGTTGTGTTTGAATGTAATACAACTAATTCCCACTCCCGAGATCACCCTCCTGCGCGAGGTGTAGTGAATGTAAACTTAAATAGGTTTTTGAAGCTACATCGGCGCAGTGTGCGGGGACCACACTTCCCCGCTCGCCCTCGTCTCCGCCCGGGATCGGCGTCTTCACGCCGATCAGGTGAGCTCCTGGCCACTCTCCCTTGCTGGTTTTTACTGTTGCTTAGCTTAGTATCGCTCTTAGTTACCGTCGGAGGTGAGGCGAGTGTCCGATCCGCAATTCAATCCAATCGAGTGTTCACCGCGGGGCGAGTTGAGAGAGAGCCATTACATCCCACGCCCTCGGCGTGCCGACTACCCGTGAAATCGGGCACCCCTGGCCCATTGGGATCTATCCCTATCCGGCCGACCCTTGGAGCCGCAAGGTCCAAACTCGGACCCTCACCACCATCGCCGGTCCTCCTACGGATCCGAGCGTGCTTCCGCGAGTGAAACCGCATGTGTGACGTTGCCGACTCATAGTGTTGCTTGCTATCCTAAGTCCAAGGGAGTCGCGTCACATCAAAATTTGGTATCATTATCCTCCGCTGTATTTGGTGTCACATCAGTTGGTATCAGAGCAAGTTTTAGACTTGTCTCTACGAGTCTAGTCCATGGGCACGCTTGCATTAGAGTCCCCGACAGACCGTCCCATGCATTGTCCACCACCCACTATCAATGAGTCTACGGACCAAATGATCCCACTCCCAATCATATCCCTTGCATACCTACCCAATGGAGAGCCTACGGAAATCGATTTTATTGACTTGGAGTCTGATAATTGGGTATCCCCCGATATCGTAGCCTCTCTTTCTAGGACCGGACAAATTGTGCATGACGGAGACCAAGTCTTCGTTGAATTCCATAAAAGGTTTGGGAAGACCACATACTGTGATGGAGCTTGGTGTCAAATTGGCACTTTGGCGGGCCCTTGCATAATCCTAGGTAGGAGATGGTTAGATGAAAGGAATGCCAACATTGACCCGACACGTCGGACTTGCCTAGTGCATCCGCCACACCTTCCGGGAGCCTTCCGATTCAACAACACCCATGTCCTCTCCCATCCACCGGAGTCCCCTCCTTGTTCACCACCCCGTGTGCATCACACACCGGCTAGCAACACCCCATCATCAAAAGACCTCCCCACCCCGTTGGCTTTAGAAGAAGTAGTTACCCCTACCCAAGGGGAACTTGAGGAGGTGATTGAAGTCCATGAAGCACCCCTTAATTGGGAAGAAGAATATGAGGCACAATGCCAAGAGTCGGGTCGAGGGGAACCTGACCCCATCAACCTACTCCCACCCCAACCCACAATTTCCCATGAAACCCATACTCCACACTACCCCTTAGCCCCTATCACTACCCCTCAACTTTCCCCTGTAAGGGACACTCCACCCATGACTGGCCAACCCAAGCCACCCCACCCAACCCATCTTCCACTATCAACCACAACCCTACCCCAACCTAGGCCTCCACTTCTTCCCCTACCGATCCTGAATCAAATTTCCCTTTACCTTCCACCCCGGGGGTACCATACACCTACCCTTATCACTCCACCTTCAAAAGATCATCTCACTTCCTTGGTAGAGGAACCCATGACTCCCACACCCGACATCATAGTGGTGGACACCCTAGAACCACTCCCCACCTTGGAGGAAACCCTTGCCCAACCCAAGGAAAGAACTTCACCTTTTACACCACCCTCTCTAAATAGGAGTGAACTTTTCATAAGTGAGCCCCTGGCTAAATGGTTAGAAGAAAATCCGGTTCACCCTATCTTGTCCCATGTTTGCCCTCCTATGGAACAAAACCTCCCTATAGTACCCTTACCCACCTACCACACCACAATCCAATCATCCTATCAGGTGGAGACACTAGGGGACTTTCTTAAGGGTATAGCTTGGCAAATGGAGCTAACTGACCTGTTGACCACTATAGCCGACCAACCTAGCAGCCTTGACCTCCTACACTTATGTGTCGGATCCATCTCCTCCACTTACACTATGGGTTGCTACACTAGTGACCTTCTGTTATTCCTCCCTACACCCGAGGAGCCCGATGCTCTAAACAAATTAGAGTTGCTTATTTCGGGTAGGATGCCAAGCCCTCCATTCATGGCCAACCAACCCGCCAAGGACTTCGATTCAAATACCACATTTGAGGAGGAGGACTCCCCATCATTTGAAGACCTTGAGGAGATAGAATACCCCTTCCTTGGTAACACATTCCATGACCCCTTTGATCCCTCCCTATGGAAGACATTGAACCCATGGGACCTAGCCGCCTTACCCACCACCCACTCCCTCCTACCCTCATCCACCATGTTGAACCCAACCCACCCATTCCACTACTTAGTTCACACTATGAGAGCCATGACCAAAGGTGACATCCACCTAGGAAATGAGGAATCAACCCATCCCAAGATGTCCACTTTCTGGGACCCCTTCGAATCCCATGAGTGGAGACCCCCAAACCAACCCTCACCAAAAGATGGGACCATCTTGATAGGAATGCATGTGCCACAACATTTTACCCCATCCGGTAGGGCTAGTCATCTCATTTGTGTCACATACACACTAGGTCCAGTGCATGGCAGGTTCACATTTGGATATGTAGGTCCACCCCTATTCATCATCCATCTTATGCAAGTTAGGAGCATCCATGGTTGTCCGGGTCCTCCATCATTCATCACACTCACTCACAAGGGGGACACATATGGATGCCCCGGTCCCCCCAAATTCTTCAAAGACATCATAACATCACTACATGATATGTCTACTTTTGGTTGCCCTGGTCCCCCTTTGCATACCACATACTTCCCACCCCCACCGCACCATCACTCAAAGCATTCTCATTCAAGCAAGCATCCAACTATGGGTAGTGACGATCATAATAAGCGGGCTAAAACTCACGGGTGGCACTTTGAAATCCAAGGAGGTAACCTCGCGATGGTGGCATTGGAACGACTCTATCTTAGGGCCACCTCCAAATCGAGGGCACGAGGACTTGGACCTTTCATGTTCCAAGTGGCTTTGGCAAACCTGGCTTATGGATTAGATTTACTAATGGGCTATGGGATATACCCCAATTATCATGTGGCTGATCCGGCACCCTACATGGGCACCGCGGTGAATCCCAGTGAGTGTTTTGAGCCTATGCCTTCCTTTAAGAGGGACACCCCGGAGAGCTTCCACAAAATAGCCTTGAGAGTCCGGCGTGTACACAGAAGAGCAATACTATGCAAGCAGGGTTCCAACGCCAGCATGAGGGTGTGTCCGGGCCGCGTTGAGAGGATGAAGAGCTGCCCCAGGTGCAGGTTGAGTTTGGAGATTGCGGGTCATCCTGAGCTGCTCCCCCGGTGGGCCCTTAACTCGACGGAGTCGAGTTCTCCGCACCCCGGGAGTATGATGGGGACATCCCTTACCCTTTCACTCCGTGGGGTCCTGCTACTCGCCACTTTGTTCGCCATCATTTTCTGAGTCTTGCCATGTAATTTCCACATTTTTCTTGAGTCATAATCATGTAATTTTGCCTTTTATTGAGTCTATTATCTAAGTTAGTTAGTCATTTACCTAAGTCCAAGGATTCATTAAGTGGTTTAATAGGTTAGTGGGTTGTAGGCCTTAATGGGCCATTTCATTGGGCCTGGCCCATGGGCGCCCCCTTCCCCACCCCTTGGTCTTCTGTTATTAGTCCATTTTCCAGGGACTTCTATGTAATTGGGGATTCCCTATATATAGGACCCCAACTCCTCATTTTGAAGCTAATTGATGAACGCATGAAAATTGAAACCCACTTGAATCCCCCTTGAGTCTTCTCTCTCTCTCTCTAGCTCTCTCTCTCTCTCTCTAGTTCTCTCTCTCTCTCCTAGGGGCGAATTCCCCTCTCTCTCCTCCCTCTCTCTCTCTAAATTTCGAATTCCCCCTCTCTCCTCACCCCTTGCCACCTCACTTGCCACCTAGGCAAGTCCCTTCAACTCCCAAGGCCCCATTACTCTCTCCATTACTCATTCCACCTTCCCAAGCAACCATTCACCTTCCCTAGACAACCCTCCCTATTCCCCACACATCTTCCAACATCCAAGATAACCTTCCCTCTCCCCCAAGCAACCCTCCCACTTCCCCACACCCTCATTCACACCCCAAGCCATCAGTTTGCGCACCACTCCCCACCTCTCTAGCCTTGGCCGACCACTCCCCTCCCCCATCTCCTAGGTTCGCCCCCCCCACTCCCCTCCACCCCAGCACCCCATTTCACCAGCTCCGCCCCTCTCTTCACCCCCACACATCCCTCCCCCATCTGCAAACACCTCCCCTTTCCCTCCATTAACAAACTCCAATCCCCCTTAACCTAACCCCACCACCATCCCATCCCTTTGGTCACATCTGCAGGTAACAGAAGACGGTGCGTCTTGCAGAAGCTCCCCTGCGTTTATACGACGACATCTGAGGGCATACCTTACCATTCTGGAAAGGTCGTCCTGTCCACTTCGCAGGCGAGGTGGAATCGTCCAGTTCCGAGT
The DNA here is from genome assembly GCA_022559845.1 of Amorphophallus konjac. Taxonomy (NCBI): domain Eukaryota; kingdom Viridiplantae; phylum Streptophyta; class Magnoliopsida; order Alismatales; family Araceae; genus Amorphophallus; species Amorphophallus konjac. Next base: position 286,429,617 of record CM040118.1, read on the forward strand.
TCGTGACCGCCCGTGAGAGCTGTTCTACCCCGACTGCGCCAGACACCACCTGCAACCAGCCTGAGCCCGATTGGAAGCTGCTTCACGACCAACGGTGGAGGAATCAGGCTGAAGTCTCTTCTTCAAAGTTCTTCCTCCCCCTGTCTACTTCCAGGATCAGAAGGCGGAACTTAATTCGGCATCCGAGAGCCAGAGTTGCAAACGTTCTTCCTCAGTCGCACGGATCTGTCTCCTGCAGTCGGCAGCGACCAGTACCTACTCTTCAGAGTACACCAACCGCCCACGGACTTTGATTGCAACCCCGTTGACTCCTGCTGAAAGCCACCTCAACCACGGAGACGACGCCACTGGTTTCGTGCCATTTGGAGCTCGGGAGTGCCTGTGACAGCGTCTGCAACCTGCTGCTACAGAACCTGGACCACGCGGTGCAGCCTCTGCAGAGAATCAGAACCAGCTTGCAAGCTCTGCCACGGTGAACCACGGTGGAATCAGGCTGAGGTTTATTCTTCAAAGATCTTCCTCCCCCTGTCCCCGACCAGGAGCATGAAACAGAAGTACAGTCGGCATCCGGAAGCCCAAGTTCTGATTTTTCTCCTTCAGTCGCGCGGGACTGCCCTCCCCAGTCTTCTACGGCCAACAGTCACTCATCGGCGTCCCCCAGGCCACCCTGACCTCCGGCAACCTCCCCGCCAGTTTTTCTGCAAAAAGGGTTCGACCACGGTTCCAGAACTTCTGACGGTTCGTGATTCGGTATCCAGGAGCGACCAGGTCCACTTCTGCAAGTTGTTGGCAGAAACAAGGAGCGGCTGCGCCCAGGATCTGTCATCCTGCTCAAAGTCCAGCCCGAACCAGTACCCTCCCCTGAAGAAATCGGCAAAATTCTGAGGCGTCCCCGGTTCAGTTACAAAGACGACGCAGCTGATCTCGTGTCCGGAAAAATTCCTGAACGTGATTTACGACCTCTACAGCGGCGGGCTGTCAGTGATCACAGCAAGCAGGGAACTCCGTTCGGCTTCACCGGCCCGACTTCCGGCGAATCTCCCGCCCCGCTTGGCCGGCTCACCGCCCCTCCCTGCGTGGAGGTTGTGTTTGAATGTAATACAACTAATTCCCACCCCCGAGATCACCCTCCTGCGCGAGGTGTAGTGAATGTAAACTTAAATAGGTTTTTGAAGCTACATCGGCGCAGTGTGCAGGGACCACACTTCCCCGCTCGCCCTCGTCTCCGCCCGGGATCGGCGTCTTCACGCCGATCAGGTGAGCTCCTGGCCACTCTCCCTTGCTGGTTTTTACTGTTGCTTAGCTTAGTATCGCTCTTAGTTACCGTCGGAGGTGAGGCGAGTGTCCGATCCGCAATTCAATCCAATCGAGTGTTCACCGCGGGGCGAGTTGAGAGAGAGCCATTACATCCCACGCCCTCGGCGTGCCGACTACCCGTGAAATCGGGCACCCCTGGCCCATTGGGATCTATCCCTATCCGGCCGACCCTTGGAGCCGCAAGGTCCAAACTCGGACCCTCACCACCATCGCCGGTCCTCCTACGGATCCGAGCGTGCTTCCGCGAGTGAAACCGCATGTGTGACGTTGCCGACTCATAGTGTTGCTTGCTATCCTAAGTCCAAGGGAGTCGCGTCACATCAAAATTTGGTATCATTATCCTCCGCTGCATTTGGTGTCACATCAGGGACATAGGCCGAGGTCTAGAATGATGAGGATAGGAAAAGATGGTGGAAATATGGTCAGGTGGTGGAAGGTACACCACCCAAGGATAAGAACTGAGTAACAGAAAAGACGAATGGATAGAAGAAGGGGAAGAGGAAGTGGACCTCCGAGTGCACAACTGACGGCCTTTGAACTTATGACGCCGCCTCTTCTTAGCTGAAATCTTCTTGAAACCACTCAGCCTGGCGCGGGATCGGACCTTTGGGCTCCTTGTCTTGCGATAGTTTTTCAGATAACGGGCCCACCTAGCAGACGGCCTGGCCCGACTGTGAACATGCAACTTCATCGGGGCGGCTGCCCCTAGACCCCCAGTGCTAACAATATGCAGACATTCTTGGGCAAACAACTTCTCAATTGAATGAATATCATGAAGCCACGGAGTTTTGTCTCTTGGCATTAGAACATAGAGGTTCGGCAACTCCACTCGACAATCAGGCTTGAAGCATAACTCCCGTACTAGAAGAGCAGGACAAAGCTGAGGGAGATCAATGCGCGGCGTTGACGTGGCCAGCATGCTAATAAATTGAGGGAAATTGCACAGCGAGTGCAGAATGTCCTTGGAAAGTTCAGAAGATGCGACCAATTGCCCCTTGAATAGGGAATCCATCAGGCTCCGGGCGGCCATATGTGTTAGCATAATCCAAGTAGAGAACCCCTCTCGGCCAATGAACTGGACAGCAATCAAGCGAGGGGTAATAACAGCATTAATTGTGAACTTCCCGGTGAGCAAAGAGATTGATACCGGCCTCGCCTTTGAAGAAACTGGCACCAACACAAGGGAACTCTTCTTTGCAACCGTTCTCGTAGTAAATGTAGGCTCATTACCCCTAAAATGGCCAGGAACGAGGACTCGGACCGGCATGCGACAGATGAAATCTTGAGGCTTCTAATGCATAATCAAAGCCTGGCTCGGCTCTTTATCTCCCTGGGGACTAGACCCGAGGGGCACCAAAGGTAGCGTGTACCTGCTTCGCGAAGTGGGAAGTGGCAGAGGGAGGTTAGAAGGAGGAGGTTTGAAGGGCGTGGGTGGCGTTAGTGCAAGTGATGGAGAAATACTGATGATGATGGGCATGGGTGGAGGTAAAGGCAAAAGTGGAGATATGGGTTTAGGGTCGGCCCACTCGGACTCAGAGGATGATGGCGAAAGAAGTGGCATCGGTGAAGGTGACGGAAAAGGGATTATTACAAGGGTAGGAGATGAAGACAGTGGTGACAGTAATGGGGACAATGGAGAAGGTGATGATGGAGATGTGGCCAATGGAGGCGGCATAGATGAGGGCGGAGAAGGTGGTGACGAAGGGGGTGATGGGGTTGATGGAGATGGTGAAGGGGAAGAGGATGGAGGTGAAGGTAGGGGTGGGGAAGAAGAAGGAGAGGAAAGTAATGGCGTGGTGGAGAAAGTGGTGGGTTGTGGGGCTCTTCGGCGTATAACTGAGTAACAGAAAAGACGAATGGATCGAAGAAGGGGAAGAGGAAGTGGACCCCCGAGTGCACAACTGACAGCCTTTGAACTTATGATGACGCCACTTCTTAGCCGAAATCTTCTTGAAACCACTCCGCCTGGCGTGGGCTCGGACCTTTGGGCTTCTTGTCTTGAGATACTTTTTCAGATAATGGGCCCACCTGGCAGACGGCCTGGCCCGACTGTGAACATGCAACTTCATCAGGGCGGCTGCCCCTAGACCCCCAGTGCTAACAATATGCAGACATTCTTGGGCAAACAACTTCTCAAGTGAGTGAATATCATGAAGCCACTGAGTTTTGTCTCTTGGCATTAAAACATAGAGGTTCGGCAACTCCACTCGGCAATCAGGCTTGAAGCATAACTTCTGTACTAGAAGAGCAGGACAAAGTTGAGGGAGATCAATGCGCGGCGTTGACATGGCCGGCATGCTAATAAATTGAGGGAAATTGCACAGCAAGTGCAGAATGTCCTTGGAAAGTGCAGAAGATGCGACCAATTGCCCCTTGAATAGGGAATTCATCAGGCTCCAGGCGGCCGTATGTGTTAGCATAATCTGAGTAGAGAACCCCTCTCGACCAATGAACTGGACATCAATCAAGCGAGGGGTAATAACAGCATTAATGATGAACTTCCCGGTGAGCAAAGAGATTGATACCGGCCTTGCCTTTTAAGAAACTGGCACCAACACAAGGGAACTCTTCTTTGCAACCGTTCTCGTAGTAAATGCAGGCTCATTACCCCTAAAATGGCCAGGAACCAGGACTCAGACCGGCATGCGACAGATGAAATCTTGAGGCTTGTAATGCATAATCAAAGCCTGGCTCAGCTCTTTATCTCCCTGGGGACTAGACCCGAGGGGCACCAAAGGTAGCGTGTACCTGCTTCGCGAAGTGGGAAGTGGCAGAGGGAGGTTAGAAGGAAGAGGTTTGAAGGGCGCGGGTGGCGTTAGTGCAAGTGATGGAGAAATACTGATGATGATGGGCATGGGTGGAGGTAAAGGCAAAAGTGGAGGTATGGGTTTAGGGTCGGCCCGCTCGGACTCAGAGGATGATGGCGAAAGAAGTGGCATCAGTGAAGGTGACGAAACAGGGATTATTACAAGGGTAGGAGACGAAGACAATGGTGACGGTAATGGGGACAATGGAGAAGGTGATGATGGAGATGTGGCCAATGGAGGTGGCAAAGATGAGGGCGGAGAAGGTGGTGATGAAGGGGGTGACGGGGTTGATGGAGATGGTGAAGGGGAAGAGGATGGAGGTGAAGGTAGGGGTGGGGAAGAAGAAGGAGAGGAAGTGATGTGGCACAGCCCAAAGACCACTAAATATGATGAGATGACCCTAGGACTTAGACCCGCAAGCATACAAGCGCTCAATGATTCTCACAATGATGATTTTTGCCCACACGGCTCACACGTTCACCCGGTGGATCCGGGAGATGATGGTGAGGGTCCGAGGCGGGACCCAATTGTCCTAATGGACTTACAATGCTATGGCTGACCCCCAATGGGCCTAGGAGACCCAACTTTGTGGGTGGCTGGCCCGCAAGACGGGGTGTTGGGTGGCACTCACTCACGGGCCGCGGTGGGCACGATATTGCCTAAAGTGAAGTCCGAGCACTCTCTTACCGTCCGACGGGTATTCAAGGTAATACTACATTTGCAGAAATGAAGCTACAAGGGTGTGATCAGAAGCTCACCTGATCGGTGTGAAGACACCGATCTCGTTCGGAGACGAGGGCGCGCTGGGAGGCGAGGGTATACACCCGATTGCCGCGGCGATGGAGCTTGACCTGAAAATGCGAAGAGGTACAGCACTACACCCCGTGCAAGGGGGGGATTTTGGGGTGGGGGTTAATGTATTACAACCAAAAATTACCTCCACGCAGGGAGGGGCCTTCAGCCGGCCAAGCGGGGAGGGGAATGAGCGAGATAGAGTCGACTTTCCGAGCTTCGCCGATTTTACCTAGCATCTGTATTTCGGGATAGAGGATCGATGTCGATGCTGCCAATAATTCCACCGAGCTCAGAATCTGACGAGACTTGCACCAAAAGCTTCCTAACTGGAGAGGGGAAAGGCTTGAATTTTTGGGCGACATTCCAATCTGGGGGCTGGCTGCTCCGGCGACTGGAAGGTGGTTGCAGTTCTGGTCTCTGGCCGAACATGATCTGAAACAGCAGGTTGCAGAAGTTGTCACGACCGCTCCTGAGCTCCAAATCTGGCACCGCCAGACTCGTTGGAACCGTGGACGAGTCTATTTTGCAGAAAAACAAACGGGGAAGTCTTATGATGTCGGAGATGAGCTGGGTGTCCATAGGAGTGGACGGTGGTTGATGCAGACTGTGAGGAGGCAGATCGGCGTGGTTGTGGTAGAAAATTGAGATCTCTGGTTTTCGGATGCAGAACAGGGTTCCGCCTTTTGTTTCTGGACTCTGACAGGGGGAGGAAGATCTTTGTAGACGACCTTGAAGGCTGGTTCCTTCAAGGTTCGTCGTGGGAGTGCCTGGTCTGTCGTTCTGGTTACTGGCCTGAGAAGCCCTGCGCAGTCGAGGGAGAATGGTTGCCGCGGACAGCTCGGAGCTCGGATGCCGACGAAACCACCTCGCCTAGAAAGCTCTCTGGAAGACCTTTCTAGAGATGTAGCTTTGACACCAGGAAGATCAGGGATTGGCCGAAGATGTTGCGACTTTCAGGACCCAACTCTGCTGTCAATGAACTGTTGATGTAGCTGCAATCTTATGGTGTCAAATGGTGTTGGGGTGGGGTAACTTAGCAAGGGGAGGGTGGCTGTGGGCTGTGGGATATGGAGGAAGGTTGCTGGAGGGCTGAGGGGAGCAGGGGTGATGGCGAACCTGGCTGGAGGTGGAGAGGTGGGTGTGCACAAGAGAGAGGGGGAGTGTGAATGGAGGGTGGGGGCGAACTTGGCTTGAGGGGGAGGGGTATGGGGCGGCCAAGGCAATGGAGGGAAGGTTCAAATTCGAAATTGGCCTTGGGAGGGGTGGGATTTGTGTGGGGAAGTGGGGGGATTGTGTTGGGATGTGGAAGAGTTGCTTTGGGACAAGGAGGGGGAGTAAATGAGGGGCTATGGGGAAGTGGAGGGCCTTAATGGAGTTGGGTGAGGTAGTGGAGGTGGTTGGGGGTTGGAGTAATGAGGGGGAAGGAGGAGAGAGAGAGAGGGTCGAACTCCCCTTGGGGAGAGAGAGAATGAGAGAGAGAGTGAGAGAGAGAGAGTAAAAGAGAGAGATCTTGAGAGGTGGAATGAAGTAGTTTTCAATATTTCATCAAAAGTGAGTACATGGAGGGAGATGGGGGCTATTTATAGGCAACCCATCTTTACAAGATAAAAATAACCCTGCCATTTAAGGCAAAAGACCAAACATGTCCTATGCTCAGTCCAATAGGCCCAAACTAAGGTATTAGGGCCCAATTAGACCAAATAGGGGAAATGGACTAGTACAACATGACATAATAAAAGGAAATACATGCGACATGACCCAATAAAAGGAAAATCACATATGATAAGACTCAATAAAAGGAAGATACATAAGATGAGAATGAGTCGACCAAATCAAGGGTGTGCAGGCGACCCGAGCCATAGCGAGTGTCGTGGGATGTCCTCATCAAATCCCCCGGGGTGGGGAGAACTCGACCCTGTCGAGTGCGGGTCTGCCTGGCTGTCATAGTGCTCCAGAATGTCAGGATCCAACCGCAGCAGGTCCTCCCGACTCACCCAAGTATCCTCCGTCGGGAGACGGTTCTTCCACCTAACCAAGTAGCGCTGATACACCTTGTGCTTCGTAATGATGCTCTGCTCATCCAGTATTGCCTCTATCTGCTCTCGTCGGTCTCTCAGGCTAGAAGGTGGAGTCCCTCCGGAAGTGTCCCTCTCAAGGTGGGGTAAAAGCTCAAGCTCCTCACTGGGTTCCACCGCGGGGCCTTTGTAGGGTACCATATCTGCCACATTGAAAGTAGGGTGCACCCCATAGCTCTCTGGCAGGTCAAGCTCATAAGCATTGCTGCCAAGTCGTCGTAGAACTCGAAAGGGTCCCGACCCTCGTGCCCTCAACTTGGAGGCAGGCCCGGGAAGGAGCCGCTCCATCCTCACCATCACTAGGTCTCCCACTTGGAATTCACAGTGGCGCCGGTGATCATCTGCCCGTCTTTTGTAAGCCTCATTGCTTTTTCCTATATGCTTGCGGATGTCATCATGCAACTCTTTGATATCCTGTGCAAAGGACTCAGCTGAGACTGACACCCTAGCATGTGGGGGAAGGGGAATGAGATCCGAGGGCTTTCTAGGCCTAAAACCATGCACTGTCATGAATGATGATCCTATAGGGATGAAGGGAGGGCCTGGACAGCCAAATTCAGCCCTATCAAGTGTTAGATTGGTTTTGACAGACTTAGGAGGACCAAGGCATTCATGAATTGACCTATCATGCTTAGAAACCATGTGGACCTTGATGCACTTAGGTGGACCGGGGCAGCCACAAGTGGCCCTATCATGCATGAGACGGATGAAGAGTGAGGGAAGACCAAGTTGTCCAAATGTAAGCCTATCATGCACTGGACCTAGTGTGTGAATGACAAAAATGATGTGACTAGCCTGACCACATGATGCAAAAGGTTTTGATACATGGATTCCTATCAAGATGGTCCCATCTGTGAGATTTGGGGGTTTCCACTCATGGGGATCGAAGCGGTTCCAAGGGGTGGACATCTTGGGATGGGTCACTCCCTTATTTCTAAGGTTGATGCCACCCTTGGCATTGACTCTCATAGTGTGGGCGGAATTTCGGAATGGGTGGGTTAGGCCTGACATGGTGGGTGAGGGTAGGAGGGAGTGGGTGGTGGGTGAGGAGTACTTGGAAGCCCATAGGGAGTGGCCAAACAGATCAAGATGGGTTAAGGGGTGGGTGATGTGGAGGTGGGTTTCAATCCAAGTGGTCGCCCTAGGGTCCCTAGCACACATAGGGAAGTGCAAATCATGAACCCAGTGGGACTTATCGTAATGCTCCTTGCAAAGGGGCGAGGGGTAGGGAGAGATGTAGGCGGGCCAGGAGGTGGGTTGGTAATGAGGGGCTAGTGTGAAGGGAACATGTGGATCTAGGAGGACTTGGGTTGAGGGGAATGAGGCTTCTTCCCATCCTGGACCTTAAGCATTCCAAAGCATACACTCCCTAGTGTGGGCTGGGCACTCGTCTCCTAATGGGGTAAGCACCAAAGTGGATTCCTTAGGTTGATTGCCCTCTCCTTGTGGTAGGGGAGTGGTGTAAAACTCATCGGGAATTGAAATCCCTTTCCTTGTGGAAGGAGGGGATTTCCATTGAGTGGGGTCAAAAGGATCATAGAAATTGAAACTCTTATGGAGGGATTCCTCTATGTCCTTGGATAGGTTGGCCCAAGTAGGACGTTCCCCGATGCATGTTGAACCTTCATCGACAAGGGGCAACAACAAGAGTGTGGATTCACTAGGAAGTGTGACCTTGAGGAGAGGAGAGCATTTTTTTGTGGGGCTCATTGGGTCAAGTTCCCTAGGGGTTGGCAGGAAGATTAGAAGCTCACTAGTGCATTGGCCTATAGTGCAAATAGATGTAATGGAGCCAATGGATGAGTAGGCAAAGGCAAGGTACTTGGGCTTAATGGGTTCCATGGCCAACATGCTAGTCAACTCCATTTGATAACTCAAACTCCTAAGTAGGTCTTCTAGGGTTTCCACAAAGCAAAAGGATTGATATGTTGTGTGACGAGAATGACATGGCACTAGTTGAACTTGCTCTATGGGGAGGTTGCATGGGGTTGAAGGGTACAAGATGGGACCTTTCTTGAGCCAGGTAGCTAGGGGCTCCTCTATGGTTAGCTCACCAGTGGGTGGGATGAGTTGCTCATGTTGGGGTTCGGGTTGGTTTTGTGCAATGGAGATTTGAGGCTCATTTTCCACTTTAACTGATCGCTTTTGAATGGTTTGCTTAAACTTGGAGAGGGCTTGGTTATAAGAATTTGGGAAGTGGAACCTTTCCTTGTCTCCCGGGGATTGCAAGTGACACCCTTTTCCTTCGGGGTCTATGATTGCTTGTTGTTCTTCCATCCATTCTTTTCCCAAAATAATATGTGACCCAAGGGGCCGAATTTTGCACCATGCTCCACTACCCCACGTAATGGATTTGGAGGGAATGCGGCTTACACAAGGTACGTAGAACTCTACGAAAACCCATTCCCCATGGATGACAATTTTCCCTTCTTGTGATAAGGAGTTCACAAGAGTTTGGGAGACATAATTTCCCGATTGGTACTCATCAAGGAACACAGTGGTGATTTTGTTGTGGGGTAGGACTACTTTGAAGCTAAAGAACATGGTGAACCGGTCACCGTGAGAATTGGGATTCATGGTGTTATTTGAAGAAGATGAATTATCTTGATAATGAGTTCCACTACGAGTGGTCATGCAAAGTTGGGTGGGCTATGCAAGGGTGTGCGAGTGCACCTAAGAAAAACTTAGTGTGACCCAAGACTAGACTTGTAAGGACAAGCCTATGACCGCTCTAATACCACTTGATGTGGCACAGCCCAAAGACCACTAAATATGATGAGATGACCCTAGGACTTAGACCCGCAAGCATACAAGCGCTCAATGATTCTCACAATGACGATTTTTGCCCACACGGCTCACACGTTCACCCGGTGGATCCGGGAGATGATGGTGAGGGTCCGAGGTGGGACCCAATTATCCTAATGGACTTACAATGCTATGGATGACCCCCAATGGGCCTAGGAGACCCAACTTTGTGGGTGGCTGGCCCGCAAGACGGGGTGTTGGGTGGCACTCACTCACGGGCCGCAGTGGGCACGATATTGCCTAAAGTGAAGTCCGAGCACTCTCTTACCGTCCGACGGGCATTCAAGGCAATACTACATTTGCAGAAATGAAGCTACAAGGGTGTGATCAGAAGCTCACCTGATCGGTGTGAAGACACCGATCCCGTTCGGAGACGAGGGCGCGCCGGGAGGCGAGGGTATACACCCGATCGCCGCGGCGATGGAGCTTGACCTGAAAATGCGAAGAGGTACAGCACTACATCCCGTGCAAGGGGGGGATCTTGGGGTGGGGGTTAATGTATTACACCCAAAATTACCTCCACGCAGGGAGGGGCCTTCAGCCGGCCAAGCGGGGAGGGGAATGAGCGAGATAGAGTCGACTTTCCGAGCTTCGCCGATTCTGCCTAGCTTCTGTATTTCGGGACAGAGAATCGATGTCGATGCTGCCAATAATTCCACCGAGCTCACAATCTGACGAGACTTGCGCCAAAAGCTTCCTAACGGGAGAGGGGAAAGGCTTGAATTTTTGGGCGACGTTCCAATCTGGGGGCTGGCTGCTCCGGCGACTGGAAGGTGGTTGCAGTTCTGGTCTCTGGCCGAACATGATCTGAAACAGCAGGTTGCAGAAGTTGTCACGACCGCTCCTGAGCTCCAAATATGGCACCGCCAGACTCGTTGGAACCGTGGACGAGTCTACTTTGCAGCAAAACAAACGGGGAAGTCTTATGATGTCGGAGATGAGCTCGGTGTCCAGATGAGTGGACGGTGGTCGGTGCAGACTGTGAGGAGGCAGATCGGCGTGGTTGTGGTAGAAAATTAAGATCTCTGGTTGTCGGATGCCGAACGGGGTTCCGCCTTCTGTTCCTGGACGCTGACAGGGGGAGGAAGATCTTTGTAGAAGACCTTGAAGGCTGGTTCCTTCAAAGTTCGTCGTGGGAGAGCCTGGTCTGTCGTTCTGGTTACTGGCCTGAGAAGCCCTGCGCAGTCTAGGGAGAATGGTTGCCGCGGACAGCTCGGAGCTCGGATGCCGACGAAACTGCCTCGCCTGGAAAGCTCTCTGGAAGACCTTTCCAGAGATGTAGGCCTTGACACCAGGAAGATCAGGGATCAGCCGAAGATGTTGCGACTTTCAGGATCCAACTCTGCTGCCAACGAACTGTTGATGTAGCCGCAATCTTATGGTGTCAAATGGTGTTGGGGTGGGGTAACTTAGGAAGGGGAGGGTGGCTGTGGGCTGTGGGATATGGAGGAAGGTTGCTGGAGGGCTGAGGGGAGCAGGGGTGATGGCAAACCTGGCTGGAGCTGCTGGAGGTGGAGGTGGAGAGGTGGGTGTGCACAAGAGAGAGGGGGAGTGTGAATGGAGGGTGGGGGCGAACTTGGCTTGAGGGGGAGGGGTATGGGGCAGCCAAGGCAATGGAGGGAAGGTTCAAATTCGAAATTGGCCTTGGGAGGGGTGGGATTTGTGTGGGGAAGTGGGGGGATTGTGTTGGGAGGTGGAAGAGTTGCTTTGGGACAAGGAGGGGGAGTAAATGTGGGGCTATGGGGAAGTGGAGGGCCTTAATGGAGGTGGGTGAGGTAGTGGAGGTGGTTGGGGGTTGGAGTAAGTGAGGGGGAAGGAGGAGAGAGAGAGAGGGTCGAACTCCCCTTGGGGAGAGAGAGAATGAGAGAGAGAGTGAGAGAGAGAGAGTAAAAGAGAGAGATCTTGAGAGGTGGAATGAAGTAGTTTTCAATATTTCATCAAAAGTAAGTACATGGAGGGAGATGGGGGCTATTTATAGGCAACCCATCTTTACAAGACAAAAATAACCCTGCCATTTAAGGCAAAAGATCAAACATGTCCTAGACTCAGTCCAATAGGCCCAAACTAAGGTATTAGGGCCCAACTAGATCAAATAGGGGAAATGGACTAGTACAACATGACATAATAAAAGGAAATACATGCGACATGACCCAATAAAAAGAAAATTACATATGATAAGACTCAATAAAAGGAAGATACATAAGATGAGAATGAGTCGACCAAATCAAGGGTGTGCAGGCGACCCGAGCCATAGCGAGTGTCGTGGGATGTCCTCATTAGGAAGGTAATGGCGTGGTGGAGAAAGTGGCGGGTTGTGGTGCTCTTCGGCGTATCTTTACAACACGACGAGAGGCGTTGGGGACAAGAGTGTTGGCGGAAACGGAGGGCAGAAAAGAGGTTGCCCGAGCGCAGGCTAGAGGAGGTAAAGGTGGTGGAGGAGACGGGATGGGGGAAGAAGTGGGTAACGGAGCAGGTACCTTGTCAACTGAAGAAACACCAGGGTGCCCCTGGTCTTGACGTGGAGATGGCTGCCTAGGTGGCACGGCTTGTGGCTGTTGCTATTTGCTGCTGAGATCTGAAATAACTTGGCGCATGATAGCCCAACCAATTATCTTCTCGTCTTCCAAACTGTAAACGAGTTCCCGGAACTCGGGGCAACTCTCGACCACATGCCCCTGTTGACGATGGAATTCACAGAACTGGAGCAAATTCCCGACCGCGGGTCGGCAAGGCATAACCGGAGGGAGCTGCAACGCATGGGTGGCCGCCAAAGCCCTGAAAATGTCTGTAAAAGACTCCGGCAACGGGGGGTGAGAAGCATGCTTCGGGCATGGCGGATGCCGAGGGGTGTGAAAAGGTAGTGGGGATGGTAGCGGAGATTGCGTAGGTGAGGGGGACTGCGTAGGCAAAGGCGGAGGGTTAGAATGATGTGGAGGCGTGGAGGGAGTGGGAATGTAATGAATGGCATCTACCCGTTCTGGGTGTAGTGTTTCCTTGACCGGAGGTGGAGGGGTGTGGTGAGATGAAATAGCGGAGGGCTGACTTATGGAGGGATGTAAGGTGGAGCACATGGAGATATAGGGGTGTGGGGGAGCGGAAGGCCGACTCATGGAGGGATATGTAGTGGAGGGCTGACTTGAGGGCAGAGGGAATGTGTATGTAGAAGGTGACGGTGGAGGAGGCTCATGGTCAAAGGAAACTAAGAGTTGTTGGCTAACGAAGCGGGCTCGATTGTGTAGCTGTTTCTAGGATGTGATATCGTTCAGGGATAAGATACATCTGAGCTTGGGCATTGCGTTAGAAATAACCACCTTGATCTGCTCGCCCTCTGGAATATGCCCTGGGACTTGCGCGGCTAGGTGACGCCAGCTGTCGGCAAATGTGGAGAATTCCTCGTTGGGCTTCATCTTTTCTTGGGCCAGATCAACCATAGAATATCTGGGCCCCACCTGATCCTGGTACTGTTGAATAAATCTTGCTTGAACGGCTTAAAAATTCATCATCTGCTCTTGTGACAATGTGAAGAACCATTCCTTGGCCGAGCCCTCTAAAGATAGGCCAAACAAATAGGCCATCAAGCGTGGATCATGCTGGACATGGGCCGACTCATATAAGAAGTCCTTCAAATGGATATAGGAGTCACCAGCTCCACCATAGCGGCGATATGCGGGAATCTGTGAACGTGGTGGGAGTTGAAGGCCTTGAAAGGCAAACGGGATATCCAAGGAAGTCTTAGGATTGATTCGGCATTGTAATTCATCAACTTGGCATTGGGCCTGAGTGAACATCTCCTCGGTAGGAAGAATCCTAGAAGGGTATGAACCAGCCTGAGCAAGAGATGATGAATTTAGGCCAGGATAATGTTGATGGGCCGGATAAGGGGATCCGGCCTGAGAAGAAGGAAAGCCCATTCCAGGAATGGAGGAATGCATGGGCCTGGAAGAATTATGTATGTGGGAACGAGGATGGATTGGACTAGCAGCAGCACGGGCGGGATAAGAAGGCCCGTTTAAAGAATAGGGTCCAATGGAGGAATAAGGAGACGGGCCCGCATGGGAAGAGGAATCCACACGGGGGTAAGAAGATGGAGAAGTATAGGAATAAGGTACAGGGGAGAAGTGCTCCATGGGGAGAATGGAGACTCTATACAGTGAATTTCAAATGAATACAAGGAGGGGAATGAACCTATGACAAATGCAGCTAAATGGGGACACACGAAGATGAATCAGACCTAATGAGCCTAATCTGTCAAAAAGATGCAAATGATGACGCTACGCAACATACAATGGAAGAGAAAGATGAGAAAAGAATCAACCAATTACCTAAACAAATTCCAAATGATGCGTGAAGATTTTTATAAGTTCTCTTTTAGGACCTTAGTGGATTAATTAAAAATGTGAGTTCACTCAACCACAAGGTACCTAAATAGAGTGGGAATGGAGAACTGACAGACTCTAAAGGACTCTCTCTCGCACGAATGCAGACCCTAGACTAGGGGGTAGTATGGTACAACCTGCCCGGCGTCCGTGTGGGAATCCACGGCTCACGGGGGCTTACGGAGGTCCTCGACAAGGTCCCCTAGTCGGCTCCAAGGAGTATGGAGATGAGAGGAAACCCTACCTCGGTAGGAATGCGACTAACTATGAATGAAATGCATGAATCCTATGCCCACCGGAGTGCATGCAAGATCTAGCCTAGAAACTAGCAACCAATGACCAAAATAAACATGCGAGGATGAGAACAAATAGGCAGCAACAACATATAACCAAGGGAAGATCAATAAGTTCCCCCAAGGAGAACAAAGACAATATAGATATGGAAATCAAAGCAACCTCGGGTGCACTGTGGCACCAAAAGGACGGTCTGTGGGAGATCGCACAATAAGATAAACGGTCTGGGGTGGACCGCATAATCCAGTGAGGAACAAAACGACAGAATAACTGTAAAAGAATCACATAGTGCTGGAAATGAAGGACGGCAGCGATGAAAAACGTACCAAGAAGGGCGGTCTGTATACAACCGCGTAAGCTCTGGAATGGATCCCCACAAATCGTGTACCTACAGTCAGAACACCCAGAAGCGTACCTATGCCAGAGCGATGGATGACCAGGGACAGGCCATTCAAATGTGTGGACGGTCGGTAGAACGCCGTCTATGACGGGACGTTGGCAGGAGAACTGGCACTGTTCGCAGGGAAGGACGGTGGATGATCAGCCGCCCAGAGGATGAACGGCTCTGTGAGAACCGCTCACGTTCCAGAAGGCAGAAAATGCAACTTAACCTGCAATCACTCCAAAAGGGGACTAACACAACGAAAGAGGGGTCAGCAAATCACAAGCACGATGGGCACCGTGTTGTCCCACTGTGATCGCCACAAAAGAAGGGTGTAGATATATTTTCTTCCTCCCGTACGTTCCTTCCAAGTGTCTTCCCAAGTGTCTATTCTACCACCTCCACATGAGGAACAAATGAAGCCAGAAGAAAAGGGGAAGTGTAACAAACCGTGATCACCACCAATGCGCCGAACGTGATGGACACGCTGTGCCTTGGAAAGAGGGAGAGACACTCGCCTGGTTGCAGCGCTGGTTAGATGAGCGGTTCATGAAGGACCGCCTATAGCTTGCACGGTCTTACGATAGACCGCCTAAGGACGCTACAGAAGATGCGGGAGGAAGCGCTCTTGGAAGTTGAACGGCTCTTTCTTGACCGCAAGACGAAGAAGGACGGTCGAAGATGCACCGCATGTCTCCTTGCATGGACAGAAGAGAACCGCTCGAGACCACCAAGCCAGACGAAGAGGCTCGGCAACCATCCAACCTCCACCCTCTCCAGTCGGCCAGAGGGGATGGGCATCGTGCTAGGGATTGCTGACCTGCAAAAACAACGTGAAAACACACAGAAACAACCTAGATTAGGACTGAATGGTGTAGTAAGTGTCAAAATAATAAGGAATGAACGTGGCTAAGTGGAAAGGGGGATACCTGGGGGATTTTAAACCCCTAGGGTGCCAAAAACGTAGGTGGATGTGTGCATGGTGAAGAGAATGAAGAAGAATGTGGGGAGAAAGTAATGCATGCGATGAAAAGTAACGAAAGCTATGAAACACAAAGAACTCAAAATTTGACTACTCCCTGAATCGGAGATTTGTATGGACGTAGAAAGTCTCCCTTTTTGGTGCTAGGTCGCTCAAGAATGCGGCAGGGCTTCACCGTCGACCAAAAATCTCCCCCTCTTTCAACACGGCCTTTAGGGTCTATTTATAGAGCCTAGAAAGCCTAGCTCAAAATTAGGGTTTAGAGTTATTTTCAGGTCGAGATAATCAAAGAAAAATCATAGATAAATCAATTATCTTTTATCCAGTCGAAACGGCACTTAAAATGGTGGATTATCCGCGGAAAAAATGATGAAAGAAGTTAGGGATAAAATCACGGATAGAGAGAGAAAGGCTTGTTGAAATTCAGGAATCGAAGGGATGAACGGTCTTACGATAGACCGCCCCAATGGATGGGCGGTCATGTACGGGCCGTCCAACCTTGTCGGTGGAAATTCAAAATAAATCAGAAATAACCCAAATTATCCACTGAACTAACCGAAACCTTCGCCGTTGGACTCTCATAGATGAACGGCTCAGACGAGACCGTTCAAAGGTTGAGTGGCCAAGGACGAACCGTTCTAGCCTTGTCGGTGATAAATCAAAATAGGTAAGATAATTAGATAATTATCTAAGAAAACCATTTAGCGCAGGACTATGAGAGATGAGCGGTCATCATCAATCTGTCTATCAAATTGAATGGCCAGAATAGGACCGCATAAAAGCTTGTCAGTGGAAATTCAGAAAATTACCCACAATATTCAAAAATATATGAACGGTTTATAGGCAACCGTACATGGTATGAGCGGCCCGTGATGAACCGTACATGCACATGGGCGCTTGAAACATATAGAAAAGTCCAATCAACCAAAACAAAGGCCCGTTAAGCCCTGAATCAACTTGGACCTAACCAAGGAGGGAGGCAACCCATAGAAATGGCCCAAAACATGCCTGAAAACAGCCCCAGCGAGTGATGGACAACTCGAGGCATCAACAAATGGGAGTAAGAGGAACGACTCAACTTATCGGCAAAAAATAGGTGTCAACAGTACTGGAAGAACAGTCTTGGGTAGTCCAACATGTAGGTAGCACTGGTGCGGGCTGTACATCACTAGTGCAGTGTCGCTGACAAGCCTCAGATCCAAGCCTGGCCTCCTAGGTACCGTTACAGTGGTGTCGTGTAGGAAGTCAGGGTGCATCACGAACCAATCCAGGGGCAGCCAGTTGATGTGCAGTCGCCACTCATCCCTGGTCTTCTTTTCTGCTGTCATGCACTCTACCTGAGGGGAAAACCCGAAGGCGCCACCTATGAAGAAGAGGGGGTGGCTCTCGAAGATCCAACTGGCTGAAGTGACATCCTCCTTATGAATGAATTTCATCCTAACACCCATCCAGCACTCTAAAAGTATCATGGAGCCAAAGAGAGGACCTCCTAGAGCTGCTGAGGTAAGGCCCTTGTACAAGTAGGCAAGGATGGCCTGGGAGATAGAAAGACCCTGCCACAGGCCACTTATGGTACTAAGGATCAGAGTCTCTAGCACATGGTCGACAGAGAGGAACAAGATAGCCCCGCATAGTCAAATAGATGCGGCCTTGGCTATGGCCTCATCCCACCCACACCTATTCCTACAATGTTCAACTACCCACTGGCTATGAGGAAGAAGGTGGATCTGATGTGGGCCTATGAAGGTATGGATGTCCTTGCTATCCGGTATGAACCCTCCCAAGATAAGCCTAGGGTCTATAGGGGCAATAGTGTGACACACTAAATCCTCCTCTCCTGCCTGGGACCTAGGAAGAGAAAAATAGGTCTCTACCTCCTCTAGTAGGATAGTGGCCTCAAAAGATGGGAAAATGAATGTATGGATTTGAGGGTGCCAGATCTCTACCAGGGCTGAGATGCGATGCCAGTCTAAGGACAACTTTAGGTAGTTTTGGCCTAATACCAAGAGTGGGTGTAGGTGCAACGACTTCAGGATAGATGTCACTCCTAGGGGCAATGCACGAACCATGGGAGCCATCCACTTCAAACTGGAATAGCGCCTGGAGCCAGGGAGAAGCTGAGATGGAGGGAAAGAAAAAAAAAGGAGAAAGAGAGGAAGAACGTGTAAGTGAATGAACAAATTGACTTGAATGAAATCATGCTAACGTACCTCTCTCAAAGGACTCGAGCTGAGATGACATAGTCAGCTATTGGAGCACTTCACGCTCCTTCCTGGCTGGCTTTGGCCCTTCATAAGTCGCCCCCTCCATGGAACTTCCCTCAAAGGATCTTTTCATGATGGTTGATGAAGAATAACCTAAGTTTGAAGCCTAGAAAGAAGGGTGTGGTGTGAGTTGTGAATTTAGAACCCCCCTCCTACTTATATGACTTGGCTAGAGGCCTAAACCCACTAGAAGTGAGGTAGGATAGGCCTAGATCAGGTTGGGATAGAGCTTGGGTCATTTTAGGACGTCTATCTTCGGGTTGGGACTCTCCGAGAGAGTCTCGTTCGAACTCTCAGGTCGGGCATTTGCGCGGTCTATCGATAGACCGCCCTAATCATTGGACGGTCTCATTTAGACCATTCATGAGGTTCAAATGCTGGAGGTGGCACGGTCGTGAATAGACCGTTCCATTCATCACACGGTCACATATGAACTGTTCCATTCTTTGAGCGGTCAATAACTGACCGTTTAATCGGATCTGTGGGTTTTGGCCGAGTGGCTTTAAACGGTCTGATGGAAGACCATGTAGTGTGACTGAGCGGTCCCCTTGCGACCGTTTAGATATCTGAAGCCATGTTTTTAACCTGTTTGCACCTGTATCGTTCAGACTGTGGTCGTATCCCTCTTTCTCACCCATTTGTTTGGCGTCCCTTGCTCTCACTCATTTTGTTTATCGTCTCTCTTTTCCACTCAATTTATTTGGCATCTCTCTCTCCCAGTCAAGTTTGGTGTCCCTCTCTCCCACTCGGAGTCATATCTCCCGCTCACTCTGTCGTCCCTCTCTCTCTCTTTCTCACTCGCTCACTCGTATCGCCTCTCTCGCACGTGTCCGTCTCACTCGCGTCAAGTTAGTAATCGTAGTTAGTTAGTTAGTGTCAATCATTTGCATTCATTTGCACATCCATACATTTATCCACAAAAATAAAAAACAACATAACATATCACTATCATATCATATCATGTACAAAAGTTGTGCCCCTAGTACAAGAGTCAGGCCGGTCCCTCTCCCTGGCCCCCGTCACTGTCTCCGCCTCTCTCATGCCTCTTTGATGGAGGATTCACTGAGGTCGCCTCATCGCGACGTCGCCGGTGCTGCTCCTCGTCCTCGTTCCTCTGGTGGCCAGAGGAACTCTTGAAATAGCTCCTAACGGAACCATGGGTACCATGGGTGCTGCCGCTTGGAGTGCTGCTGCGCTCTGACCACCGGCTCATCTCCTTGTATGCCCGTAGCTCCCCCCTCAACTCTAACGCCTCCGCCCGATAACGCTCCGCCTCCATGACTCCAACTCGGAGGCGCTATAACTCTGCATGAAGGAGCGCCGTCTCGACCACATCTGCCGGTTGGCTCCGTGTCATCTCCTCCCGGAGATGAGAAACCTCAGCTCGGTAAAGGTCTGCCTCTGCCGCCCGCACTCTAAGAAGCTCCGTCTCCACTATCCCGGCACGGGAGCGCTCCATCTCTGCATAGAGGCGTGAAGCCTCTACCACGTCTGCTCGTAAGGCGGTAGCCTCGGCACAGAACCACTCTGCGTCCTCCCGCAATCGAGCGGTCTCACCCAGTGACGCAGTCAGCTCAGTCATCTGCATACACAGTTTGTGGTCAGTCAATTGCATTTCATAATCATAAGCATAAGCGTTAAAGGAAAAGTGTAGTGGTTGCGTACCCTCTCAGCGAGTATGGCCTCGGCAACCTCGGCTCAAGCCACCATCTGTGTAAACTCAGCATCCCGCTCGGCTCGGTCAGCTAGGGTCTGGGAGGAAGAGGAAGAAGCGTCGGCCCCCTGTCGTTGGGCCCCCTCGGCACACTGCATCCAAAACTTTAAGTCAGTCACATGCATAATCATAATCATAAGCACTTGCATAATTAAGAGTTTAGGGTTTAGAAAACTCACCAGTAGGGTCAGGGCATGGCGGGCCTCGTCGCGCTCGCGGATCGTCGCGTAGAGGAGCCCCTGCAACTCCGTAATCCATCCCTGAGGGTCGATCTGCATTTAGAAGTTCAGACATCAGTGCATAGGCATATAGAAAGCATATTAGAAAAGCATTAAGGTTTAGAAGTCGTACCG
The DNA here is from genome assembly GCA_022559845.1 of Amorphophallus konjac. Classification (NCBI taxonomy): domain Eukaryota; kingdom Viridiplantae; phylum Streptophyta; class Magnoliopsida; order Alismatales; family Araceae; genus Amorphophallus; species Amorphophallus konjac. The sequence continues at coordinate 286,449,781 of CM040118.1, forward strand.
GTCGGCGGGCACCACGGAACACCTGGTCCTAGTAGTGCCTGGCATACGCCGTGTAGTACGCAGCGTCACTCTCCGCCCGGGCAGTCACCACCTGCCCGCATGCTGCCCAGTCGGTGATCGGCTCAGCTGCTCGCTCTCTCTAGTCAAGCACGGTCGCTGCGCCCCGTGGGTGTCGCCCCACGCGCTCCCCGGGCTTTTCCTGCATCGGGAACTCTACGGCTGGCTGGTGGACGCCAGTCGTCCTCATCACCAGTCTGAAGTAGATTGGCTCCACTACATTCAAGCAGTGAAGCCACACATCACGTCCCGAGAAGGCAAGGGCCCTCGCTACCCAGGGCTAGCCCTTGTGACCCTCCTCTGCATAGGGTGTCCACCGTACCTATCAAGTAAGAAGAGTCACATCAGTATCACAAGCATATAGCACTACATCTAATTAAAAGGTTTAGGTTTAGAGTCGTACCGAGCTGTATGGTAGACTGTCCACGTCATCATGGATCTCTCGGACCTGTCTCCGAAGGCCTCTAGTCTCCCGAGGTGCAGTCCACCTCCTGGCAATCGATAGTCAGTCTGGGTGAGTCTCCTCGCCTCGCCCAAGCCCACGCAAGTGCACGTAGGCCCACACCTACATTGCATTACACATCGGCATATAGGACACATTTGAGTGTTGCATAATCAAATCTAGAGGTCAGAGTTGTACCTGGAGAAGAGGTGAGAACCCGCTGAGCATGGTCCGCCTGCTCGTCGAGCTCAGAGTGTCAAAGAGGAAGGAAATAACTGCAACCCCCCATGCGTAGTCGCCGACGTGTGCTAGGTCCTCGAGCAGCGGTAAGAAGCGGCAGCTGATGACGTCCCCTCGTGTCGCAAAAAGAAGTCGGCAGAATAGCAGCGTCAGAAACCTCCACAGTACTCGGTCTGCCTCCGATCCCTCCTCCGCTGCAACTCGTGGTCTGGCTCGGTCCACGAGTCTCTCAAGGTGCTGCTCGGGCAGCTCTCCTGTCGTAATCCCCGCTCGCCGAAGTCCCAAGCTGTCGTGAAGTGCTGCCCGAGTTAGGGTGGTGGACTGCCACTCGGGGTGCAGCAAGCCTAGTCCCAGGAGCTCCTGGGCCATCTCTCGGTAGTCGGGATATGTGCTCCCGCTGACCGGAGACCCATGCACACATAAGCCAGTAAGTCGGGCCACATCCTCATGCGTGGGTACCATGTGTCCCCACAGAAAGAGAAACATGCGACTCACTGGGTCCCAGCGGTCGTACAGAGCATAAAGTAGCGGTGTGTCAAACCGACTCACATCCATGCTCAGAAACTCTAAGAATCCCATGACTCTCAGCCTCTCGCGCTGGAAGTCGGGCAGTGCGAGGTACACCGCCCGAACTTGCAGCCATGAGATCCGGGTCCTGCGCTTCCCCTGCATACATATAAGATAATTGCATTTTAGTTTAGGGCCTTGCATTTTATTCAATAAATTCACTCTCTGCTCACCAAGCGGTCACCCTTGGGCCGTTCCCCCATCCAACGATTGGATTCCAACTATCTCAATAAGTCCCACGGTTCCCCCTGAACCGTTCTACTATCTGGGTGGCCCTTTGAGGACCGTTCTCCTATCTTGGGTTTGCCCTGGAACGGACCATTTCTGGTCATTTGGTAATCACAAAGTCCCTACCTAACCGTGTTCCTTTCCTTGCAGGTGCCTAATCATCAGGGTTTGCACGGTCTATCGACAAACCGTGTTGTTTTCAACGGTCATATTCAAACCGTTCTATTCCTAATTGTTTCAGTTTTTGAACGGATCACGGTCGTCCGTCCTAAGTCCACGGTCTGGTGGAGACCGTTCCGTTTCGAGCGTTTCACCTTCTGAAAGGTCTAATGTGGACCGCCCTGCTACTGAACGGCCCTCTTAGGACCGTGTTATGATGTCGGTTTGGCTTCTTTTGAACGGCCACCCATGGGCCGTGTCTTGTTGAACAGTTCTATATGAACCGTGTGGTTCGTTTGTGCGATCACTATTAAACCACATCATTACCGTCATTCCCGACGATGTGCAAACCCTCCCCGCCAACGGTGAGGGTCGCCATGGCCCCCATACCGGCTACTGAGGGGACCTATGCCCCATTCTACCTCTAGAACTAGCATGCAAATACTAAAAATGGAAATGGGGGAGGGTTTAAAGCACCTACCTTGGATGACAAGGCCCTCTTGGCCGGCTTCTCCGTTGCCGGCGCCGGCGCCGCCGGAGGTGCTCGCTCCTCTTCGGCGGCTTCGCTCGCCACCACGGCCATCTCGCCCTCGGTCGCGGGTTGTGGGGTGTCCTCCACGGGCATCTCCGGCGCCGGCGGGTTCAACGGTGTCACCTCCGTGGTGGACGCCGACGGCGGTACGGACGAGTCTTCACGAGCCATCCTCTTGTGGAGAGCCTGGTGCTTGGATCGCATGAAGGGGTGGGAGAGAGGGGTGGGGAAGAGGATGAGGAGAATAGGGGAAGTGGAGGCTCCAGTGGTGAAGATGGTGAGAGTGGGGGGGTCTCCGCCGTCGGTTACGGTAGGGAGGGAGGGAGATGAAAGGTTTTGTTTTTTTTAAATGCCGTAGGTATTGCGCGGTCTATCAATAGACCGTTCAACATCTAGGAGGTTTTATTATGACCGTTTAACCACTAACGGTACTTTGCATTGAGCGGCTAGACTCTTGCCGTTCATTTTATTGCACGGTCTACATATGGACCGCGTAGACACGCATTCATGTTCATATCGCTTATGCTTGCACGGCCCTAAATGAACCATTCCATGTTCTGAGCGGCCTATTGTGGACCATTCACGTGCCTAAATGATGATGTTGAGCCCCTTTTATGCTGCGTTATGTGACTCACTGATAAATTTGACTCAACGATAGATATTGCAAATCCTGTTCATGAATTCTTTGCAGCATCACTTCAGGTTGCCATTTCACCTGTACAGGTAAGTCAGGTATGGCCTTCTATCCCTATATCCCTTACTGCATTACTATACGGTACTATGCTATATTATCTCGGGAACCAGTTGGTTATCTACATGTTCCATGATCTGATGTTCCCTTTTAACAAAAATAATGATGATCCATGTTCACATGTTTAATCATCGGATAGACAGTTAGGTTGGGAAAATTTGGGGAGGATGGTTCTATCCTGCACGTCGTGGTTGCGGATGGGGTCTTGACTCTGATTCTCCTAGTCTAGCAATACTATTCTCGAGTATTTTTTATTTTATCCTTTCTTTGCATTTGTTTTAATCATTTCTTTTATTTTAGCCCAGCATGCATCATATGCATATTTTGAGCATCCATGACCCATGGTTTGCCTGCTAATGTCCCGCCAGTGATGGATAGCTGTGCGTTCAATGTTTGAGTAAGAGGAATAATTCCATTCAGAGTTGGAAGGTTCTCTCTGGTTTGTTCATTTGGTTTGGTTGATTAAGAGGTCCCCGTCTGGAGTTTTAGTTTGTTTCTTTATTTTTTGCTGCTTATTCCGATCTCCTCATTGGTCTGAGGGATTGTGTCCCCCATGAGGATGATCGTGTATTCCCCTTTATTTAGTTAGTTCCTCCAGATTGGTGTTGTTTTTAGTCTGATTATTCCTTGTGAATGATTTGGAGATTTCCGGAGGATTCCTATCACTCGTTAGGAAAATGGGTGTCGTTTTAACTTAACGCCCGCTTTTTAGTCCGCTCTGCTTCGTTTTTGCTTCATCTCCATGTTCTATTACGCTTTCGCTTCATCTTCCCTCACTCCCCTGCAAAGAGGACGTTAAGGAGGGACATACGTTGACACCTATTTTTTACCGATAAGTTGAGTCATTTCTCTTACCACCATTTATTGATGTCTCGAGTTATTCGCTGCTCAATGGGCTATTTCTAGGCAGCTTATTGGGCCTATTTTATGGGTGCCTCCCTCCCTGACTCGGTCTGCTTCAATTCAGGGCTTAATCGACCTTGATTTAGCTTGATTTATCACATTTCATGAATTTTCAAGCATCCAGCCTTTGCGCGGTCTATCGCTTGACCGTTCAGAAAATAAGCGGTTGATGGTGAACCGTTTGTCTATTTATCTGATATTTAGGTGATTTTCTGAATTTCCACCGACAAGCTTTTGAACGGTCCGTTTGTAGTCGTCCAATGTACCTTAACGGTATGAAATTGGCCGTCCAATACCCAGAGTCCCAGTTCGTTAGTTTCTCAGATAATTATCTATTTACCTAGTCTTATTGGATTTATCACCGACAAGATATGTGCGGTCCGTATTGGACCTCCCCATGAATTGAGTGGTCTGAAGTAGACCGTCCAATCCATGAGAGTCCAACGGCGAAATGGTCGGTCAGTTCGATGGATATTTGGATAACATTTCTTATTTATTTAATTTCCACCGATAGGTTTGAACGGTCTGGTAATAGGCCGCGCAATGGACGGGGCGGTCTATCGCACGACTGCTCAATGGTCCGATCTCTGAAGAATTTATGGGTTTTTCTCTCTCCACCCGTGGTTTCATCCTTGATTTGTTCCACCCATTTCTTCGCGAATACTCCACCAAATGGGGTGCCATTTAAATGGATTGGAAGATAATTCTATTATCTACGGATTTTTTGTTGATATCTTGAGCTAATTTTCACTAAAAACCCTAATTTCGGGGCTGGCATTTGAGGCTCTATAAATAGACCTTAAGGCTAAGCTTTGAAAGGGGGGAGATTTCAAGGTCACGGTGAAGCTCTGCCAAATTTTCAAACAACCTACAGTCAGGGAGGGAGGCCTTCTACGTCCGTTCAGGCGTCTGGTTCAGGGAGTATTCGATGTTTCTGAGTTTTTGTTCTAATAGTCCCACCATCCTTTTATCATTGCATGCATCATTTCCTTCGTTCTCTGTCCACGTTTTTGTCATCGCATTCCATTACACACACCCTCCCATCTTTTGACGCCCCCTAGGGGTTTAAAAACTCCCAGGTATCCCCCATTTCTTGTTGGTTAGTTTATTTCTCGTATTCCTTTATAGTTTCTACACCTCACAGTATTGATCTTGGGTTTTTTTGTGTGTTCTACACTTTGTTTCGCAGGTCAGCAACATCCTAACATGAGGCCCATCCTTTCTGGCCGGCCAGAAAGGGTGGAGGTTGAGATCCCACATCTTGGAAGCTGGTGCCATCGAGCGGTCGCGTTCTGTCCGTCTGAGGAATAGGGTGGCTTTATCTGTGCCGTTCATCTTCTCCCAGCGGCTGATCCTGAACCGTTCGATCATCCATCGCTCTTCATCCCGCGCTCGTCCCAACGCTGTAGAGCAGTCTGTCGAGAGGCCGCGCATCCTCAGGGCGGTTCTACTAGAGCCGCGTATCTCCGCAGTGCGGATTCAGGCGAGTGTCTCCCTATTCCAAGGTACGGTTTACTTGTTTGCACTTGGCACCTTGGTGGCGATCACACACACGTTCACATGTCTTCCCCCCTTGCTACTTGCACTTCGTTGGTTTCTCATATTGATATAGTAGAAGGGTTAGAAGGATACAAAAGGTGGGGGGGGGGAACATGTCAACAGTCGCTTGGGGACCGTTGCATGCTCTTGGCATTTTAATTTTCATCTTTGGCCATGCTTGGTGTGCTCCAACCGACCCGACATGAATTTCTTTTATGACTCTCTAGGCTTCTTCCGTAGAGAGGCACCGAAGGAGTATTTTCTTCTTGGCATCCGCCATGATTCGGAATAGAATTCCGTTTCTGATTTCATAGGAGTATTTTATTCAGATAAGCCTGATCGTTTCTCCCCTTTGCTTGGGTAGCTGCTGGTGTTTAAACCATTGCACGAGGGGCTCTCGCCAGTCGGGTGAGCCGACCACTTCCGTAGTTGCTACTTCAGGCTCTTCTCCACCTGGCTCTTCCTATATCATGCTGGGGACCTACCGTCGGTTGATCACCCGTATGTTGAGTGATTCATCAGGCGGGATTGCCAGTGAGCTTGCTAGCTTTGCTAATGCATCGGCCTATGCATTTTCACCTTGGCCGACGTGGTTTATTTCAATAAAGTGAAACTTCTCCATGAGTTGCTTCACCTTAGCGTGGTAGGGGAGTAATTCAACTTTTCAGACTTCAAACTATCCTTGGATTTGTTTAACGATCAGCATCAAATCCCAAAACACTTGTAGCATACAGATATCCAACTGGAGAGCCACCTAGAGACTGATAATTAGAGCTTCAAATTCTGCTTCATTGTTTGTGCATGCTTTGTTGATTGAGCAAGAGGTGTGCAGCACCTCTCCTTCGGGAGATTTGAGGATGACGCCTGCCCCTACTCTTATTCCTGTTCGCCCTTGTGGGGATGTTTCTATTCTTAAAGCACCGTCAAAGTGTAGCTGCCAGGCGGTTTGCTAGACTTGTCCCACTTCTATGGTCTAATCTTCGGGGAGCTCCGCGATCAAAGGAGAATCCTCAGACACTGGATGTGCTGCAAAGAAGTCTGCAATGGCCTGGCCTTTGATGACTTTTTATGGCACATATTAGATGTCAAACTCCATGAGAATGACGGCCCATTTGCCCAGTCGCCCTTTCAAGACCGGCTGAGAGAGTATATATTTGACCGGATCGGTCCTGGATATCAACTTGACTTCATGTGATAGCATGTAATGCCTCATCTTCTTGGTTGCAAAGATAAAGGCCAGGCAGACCTTTCCAATACGTGTATATTTTGCTTCAACCCCACCAGTCTTCGACTGAGGTAGTAGAGGGCTTGTTCTTTTCCTCCTTCATTACTTTGGGCCAGCATTGCCCGGAGTGAGTATTCGGTGGCGGCTATGTACAGGATCAGCGGCCGCCCTTTGACGGGTGCCCGCAGAACTGGCGGGGTGTTCAGGTATTCTTTCAATTGATTAAAGGCTTTTTGACATTCTTCGCTCCAGTGGAACGGGGTGTCCTTCGTCATGATTTTATGGAACAACTGGCACCACCCGGATAAGTTGGAGATGAACCTACGGATGTAGGCTAGCCAGACATGCAATGACCATAATTTTGTCAGGCTCCTAAGAGGAGGCAGCTCCTAAATAGCTTTAATTTTTGTGGGGTCTATCTCAATCCCTTGGTATCTCACAACGAAGCCCTAGAATTTTCCGCTAGAGACGCCAAAAGTGCACTTCATCGGATTCATTTTCAGTTCATGCAGCCGCACCCTTTCAAGTATAATTCTGAGGTCGGCCAGGGGGTCCTCCCTCTTCTTTGTTTTGATGACCAAGTCGTCAATATAGCACTCAACTTTGCTGTAGAGCAACTCGTCGAATATTTTTGTCATTGCCCTTTGTTAAGTGGCACCAGCATTCTTAAGGCTGAAGGGCATCCGTTTGTAATGAAAAATCCTTTTAGGTGATAGGAAAGCTGTGTGGATTCTGTCATGCTTAGCTATCCAGATTTGATTTTAGCCAGATGATCCGTCCATGAACGACAAGGCCTCATGGCCAGTAGTGGCGTCAATCATTACTTCGGTGATTGGCACCGAAAAATCATCCTTCGGATAGGCTTTGATCAGGTCCCATAAATCCACACAAATCTGGATCTAGCCATTTTTCTTCTTGACTGGCACGATGTTGGCCAGCCATGTAGTATATTGATTCTCCGCCATGAAGTCAATATCTATCAGCTTGTCGACCTCCTTGCAGATTTGACTTATCAGTTTAGGCCTCATTCGCCGGTGTGATTGCTTCACTGGCTCGGCTTTAGGGTCAATGGCCAGGATATGCTGGGCAATTGCATGGCTAAGGCCTGGAATTTCTTTGTAATTTCAAGTAAAATAGTCTCAGAATCCTTGAAGCAGCTTTATGTATTCCCCCCTTTCTTCGGGTAGCAGGAGGGCACTGAGGAAGGTCGGACTGGGATCATCCTTTGTGCTGAGGTTTATTTTGACCAATTCATCGACAGTGGCTTGGCCGCCATCTTCTATTTTCGGAGGAGTCGGCTGTAGGTCTATGAAGCCTTTATCATCTTCTTCAACTTTGAGGGCCTCGTAGGTGTGTTCTTGTCTTATCTCTCCTAACGGTGGGACTTCAACTTTTCCTTCTTTTGTGCCGGTTGGCTGTTTACTATGTTGGGGAAGCAGCCCTGCTATTGATGGCACAGATTCTGTGCATCTTGGATGCCAATTCACAGATGGAGCGCCCTCAAGGGCAGGATGACCCTCTTCCGCTTTTGAATCTTGTGAGTCATTGTTGGGAATTCTAGTTGCTTCCATAGAGATGGACTCCCAGCATTTGCACGGAATAGTAGCTCCATGATCATTATGCGCTCATGGTCGAGGCGGGCCCGAGTATTTCAATTCAGCCGATGGCTTGGTTGGTTCATAGTCCCCTATGTATTCATCATAATTGCCTCCAGGGAGTCTTCACTTGTTACAGTGCAGATGGAAATCATGTTGATTTCTTGGTAGTCTTCAATAGAGAAACCCAGCCCCGGGTGCCGAGTAATCTGTAGCAGTCTTCGGTCCATATTCGGTGGATACCATAGTTCTTTGAACATCTTCTTTTGACAGGAAAGTTGACAAAAGGAGATCTGCTGCTTTCTAGCCAACTTGATTGCACGGCCGGTTATGTACGGGAGCCCCATGATTGGGACGGGTGGATCATGCATCTCTTCGGGGAATCAATAATCATCATCCCCTTTCGCAGGCAACTCCTTGACCACATAGAACATGGTAGGTTGACCATCGAGATTAGGGACCTCTAGGGTCTTCAATACTTCAACTGTCTGACAGTCTGCATCAGCTATGGGCTTGATGATCCCTCGCGGGACCTCGACATCCCCAAGTAGCTCTTTGAGTTTTAGTGTCCCTGATTTATGATAAACGCTGAGTTGAAATGCTCTGAGATCTCCTTCTTCCTCAGATATGAGCAACACCTTTGGGGAAGCCACATAGTCATGCGGCGGCGGAGGGAACCAATCGCTGGGTTCTATTTTCTTCTTCCCCTTGTCTTGGGCTGGAGGGGTAGACTTCTTTGGCTTCTCTAGATACATGAAAGCATCTAATAAGTGACATTCAAACACCTCGTAAGGGTGCAAGTCGGTGAACACTTTTTCTTCTTTCCCATTCCGAGGCTATTTTATGCATTGGTGGAGGGTGGAGGCCACCACCTGATTTTGATGCAGCCATGGCTGGCCGAATAGCGCCTTGTATGACGTATCAGAATTTATCACGTGGAACTGCACTTTGGTAGTGAAGTCTCCGAGTGAAAGTTCAAACTCTGCCATGCCCATGGGGACTTCAAATTTCTGGTTGAAGCCAACAATTCTCATATCCCTGACCTTGATCAGGTGCACATCAAAGTAGTACTTTTGATATACCCGATAGAGGAGTATGTTTACTGCTGCCCCTGGGTCAACTAGAATTCTGCCTATTGACTAGACATTCACTTACCCCCTCATGTAGAGCAGTCTATTGTGGTTGATGGAGGGCAGAAGCATGTCTTCCTCTGTGAATGTCATAGCCACCCCTAACTGTGCCTCGCCAAAACAACTCTCAAAGTATGCCAGGGTTTGTAGGGCCGTGATAACGGCTTGCCTTGTTTCTTCGTCGAGGAAGAGTATATCCCAGATAGAAAAGTTTGTAGGGATTCTTTTCAACTGCTTCACTATTCTGTTGGTGGTTTTGACGTTGGTCAACCTCAGTTCTTCGGACCTTTTATGCCTGCCCTCAGGGTATTCTTGAGGAGTTGGTTCGGGAGACAGTTCATCTTTTTCTTCAGGTGCCACCTGAATTTGTTGCGCCGGTCCGACCGGTTCCTTCCCTTGCAAAAATTTGGTGAGACTTGGAACACCCGCATAGTCTTTATTTGCTGGAGGAGAGGCCATTGGGGGCAAGGTAGGAGCACCCTTGACCCTCCACTGTGGCTGCGGGCATGGCCGCTTGTCCTCTCGAGAGGATAGAAATTCAGCAAAGGAGGGGACTCCCCTGGCTACTTACACGCTCCGGGTATAGCCCTGGTGGAGGAGGAATTTCTACACCTTTGACTTCAGGCTAGGGGACCTGATATGGTTGCTCACCACGTAACATGATATTGTGGTTAGCCTGGGGGAGATGCCCCCATTTTTTTCCGGACCTAGTGGCATGTTGGGAGGTGGAAGCTTCAGCTTGATTTGCCTCCACTGGCGCGAGGCATATCTCTTCATCATCTTTTTCAAAAATTTGGATTGTGTTGAATACGGCCGGAAGGGTATTGCAAGATACGGCATCACCTTTTCTCTTGTTCTTTGACTTTTTCTTCTTTTCCTTCATAGTTGACGGCTCCTCCTTTGGAGGTTCATCCCATGTGCCGGGTTCTTTAGCTTCAGTTTCAGCTTCGGCCTCTTCTGCTAATTCCATGGACTCAAAATATTCCCAAGGGACATATTCCTTCAGCTAGACGGGCTGAATTTTGGGCTGTTCATATTCATATAGCCCATTAATGATTTCTTGAAACCGTTCCACTGCCGGATTGGCTTCTTTGTGCACCCGCATGGGGATGTGTTTCTTCTTATTATTGGTGAACCTTCTGATAGCTGGGGAGCTGTCTCACGCTAGACTAGGGTCACAGTCAGGGGTTCTGACTGAGGTGTCACACCTCATATATGAATTCTTGGGCCATGATGAAGTGCTGCCCTTCTTCTCATCCTTGTCGGCACGGTGTGCCAATTTCCTTGATCTTCTATTGGCGCTAGTATATAGTCCTCATAGGTATGTTGAGTGCAGGCTTCTGCCACTTCTTCGGGCGGTTGCTGATATAGAGATATCATATTGATTGTTACCCCTAGAGTGGGCATTTCATGCGGGCATGGAGGATCGACTTTGTGCTCCCCGATTTGCAATTCACCCTTCTTGATTAAAGACTCAATAGTGTCTTTAAAGATATAACAGTCCTCGATAGGATGCCCAATCATTTGGTGATACAGGCAGAAATGAGGATCATCTTTTCTTCTTAGATCACCCGACCTCTTTGGCTCTGGGAGAGTGACCTTGTTAAATTTTGTAGCCCATTCGAACAGGACTCGAGATTTATCTCGAGGGAATGTGTATAGCTTTTTCATTTTATCCCATAGGGATGGGCCTTCTCGCTGATCGGCGGGCTTGGACGGTCAAGACTCAGCTACCCCTTTATCTTTGCCTTTTTGTTGTTCAAAGGTCTTGAAGTTGACCGCATGCACTTCTTGGGGTGCCAGTCGTTTGTCAGCTGACCTGGCCTTCTTGCTTGAAGTGACGGGAGTGACGGAGTACTTCTAGAGGAATGCCTCGACTTCCACCACAACATTATTCAGTCGGTCAAACGACTTAATTTCGGTGCCTATCATTCTTTCCAGCACCTCTCTCTTCAAGTTTTGCTTGCATATTTGGACGGCATCCTCCTGATGCGGCGGGCGCTTGCACCTCATGCTGAGGTTCCTCCATATTTTGATGTATTCCAGGGCGGACTCATCGTTCCCTTGCCTGGTTTCATATAATTCGGCCACAGTCACCTCCCTTTCGGCGATGCGGAACCTTTCTTTGAATTTTCTCAGCATGTCGGGCCAATCAATGATAGACCCGGGCTGCAGGCTTGAGTACCACTTAAAGGCAAGCCCCATTAACGTGGACCCAAAGAATGTTAACAGCTACGAATCATCTGTAGCTAATTCACCCATTACATTAGTGTAGTAGGCAATGTGCTCGAGCGGAGACCCTTGCCCGTTGAACTTCTCAAACTTTGGAGGCTTAGTGATACCAGGAGGCAGCCTCTTTGCAGCATGATGAGATGAGTATGGTACCCTGTATACATCAAATGAGGCAGAGTCGCCATCGCTCCTTTCCGCCATCTCCATTTCGATCATCTGCTCGACCATGAGCTTATTCATCACTATTGGATCAACCGGACTTGGGTAGAAGTGGGCTTGTTGCATATGCAGCGTCGTTAACACGGCCGCGTGGGGCGTAGCAGGGGCCCCTTGGAATTGGAATATTGAAGGTTGCGGCGCAGCCGTAAGTTCTTGTTGCGGAGGAGGAATGCCCCTAGCATAGTTGGGCGTCGACTGCATAGCCATGACCTGCGGCAAAGGCTCAAACGCCTGGCTACTACCCCCAGATGTCCTAGGGGGGACTTCGAGTTGTCTGGGCGCAGAGGTGTGAGTATCCCTCTTGCTCAGTTACTTCTTTAATGCTTCGATTTCCTGCTCATATCTTTGCAGTAACATCAGCAAGGCTAGATTGTTGATAAAAGGGTTGGGGAGGTTTCCCCGGTCATCAGATGGTGTTTCTTCAGACAAGGTGGATGGCATCCCACTATCATCTTCAGTTGTAATTACATTGGCAGCTAAAGCTGCCACAGTCTCCTCTAGATTTTTTTTTCCGACAATTGCAATGCCTCACTGGCGGCCTTTCATCTTCTTGTGAGAGGGCCCGGCCTCTCAGCAATCTTGGAAACTTCTTCAGGCTCAATAAGCAGAGTCCCATAGTGACCGGTCACTCCGGTCATGTGACAGGTGTATGTTGGAACCCTGGTTTTGATGATGTCACACTATGAATAATGTTGTGACTAAATTGTCCTAAGTATGGATGCCATTCAAACCTATGAGTCTTCAGACTGGTCATGCATCTTCATAAGTGTCAAGAACACAAGGTCGATGCACATTCAAGTTTGCAGCTTGTTAGGTCGATGCACATTCAAGTTTGTAGCTTGTCAGGTCGATGCACATACATGCATTGAGTCTGTTAGGTCGGTGCATTTACACTCCATCAGTTTATCAGGTCGATGCATCAGAGGTCCTTGTGTTTAGCAAGGTCGATGCACATACATGCATTCTGTCTATCAGACCGACGTACATGAAAGCGTTATGTCCATCAGGTTGATACACATGCAACAATACCCTCTATCAGATCGATGCACATATAGAGTCTAGATCACGATAGGTCGATGCACATATGTCATTCACTGGACTCTAGTCAATGAATTCATGTTGGCTTAAGACATCAAGTCGATGCTTAAGCACTAGCTACACAGGCCATTGCCTTGACAGGTCAGTGCAGCTACACCTATTCTAGCTCAACTGGTCAATCTGTGGTTCACACAGGTCAGTGCATCCCCATATGTTCTTGTCCACATCTATTCTCTCTTTGTATATCAGGTCTACCTGTGATTCATAGAGGTCGATGCAGTTGTATTTGAACTACTGCATTCATTCTGTAATGTACACTCACAGGTCGGTGCACTGAGTGTATGCATCGAGGCATCTACATCATCACATACCTTTTTGATCTGGATGTCTGATCCTTATGAAATTGCTTAAATCTGTATTCTCTTAAGCACTTATTATAATATCTCATAAGTCATATGATGATAAGGTTGATAACTAATTTTCACATCTACTCTGGCAGGAATATCAAGTTAAAGAATATCCAGAAATGATTCAGCAATCTATTTGAACACCTAGAATGCAGAATTTATTGACGACTCAAGTGGCTCACGTGACATGAACTTAAATCTGAATGTCATGTGCTCCTAGGTGAATGGCTGAGCATATGAAGACAATGTATGGACACGTGATTCTAAGATTCATATGTCTAGCACGTGATCCAAGGCAGAATGTCCAGCATAATAATTCGCCACATGGATTCATCCTTATTCTGATCTGACATGTGGACTTCATCAAGTTGCTTTTCCTGAAAAGTTATTGGCGGGAATGTTCCCTCCACACGCCAATGGAATCTCGTGGGGACCACAAGATTCAGCTCGAGGATATAAAATGGGATCTTCTCTTACTAAAAGAATAGAGAGAGGAGAAGAGACTGGTCGAGAGAGCAATCAGAAAAACTTCGAGCTAAGAAGAGTGTAGAGAAGTAAAAGAGTGATTGAAGCTTGTGAGCATTAAGGATTCTAAAAAGAAGAGTTCGAGAGGAAAGATCAGAGAAGAAAAAGAGAAGCTATGAGTGTGAAGGTCTTCGCAGAAGAGTGAAAGAGAGCCACTGTAAAATAGAGTATCGGAGAGAGGAGAAGAAGTCAGAGGAGATAGTTGCTGAAGTTTCAATTCTAGATTAGATCTAGAATTGAATTCTACATTGTTTCTCAAGCTTTATCCGTGTTTTGTTTTTGTTCTTTCATATTTTCTTTTGAATCTATCTTCAAGCTATTAGGTAGTGGAGCAAGCTGTGTTGCTCAGCGACGAGGAGTGATACCTCGGACAGCAAGGAGGCTCAGTGGGTTTAACAAGTTGTGAGGCTCAGCGGTCTGGGATTCAATCCCTAAAGATGTGGATCAACGGTCTATAGGGATTCATCCCCGAAGCTGTGGATCAACGAATTAAGCTGTGTATCAGCGGAAAGCCTCACTCTAGTTTGAGTGAGGGGTGACGTAGGTCTCAAGGCCGAGACCGAACCACCTTAAAATTCATGTCTCCTTTGTGTGACTGCTTATCTCTTTACTACTTCGTTTAGATGTTTGCCTATACATAGTGCTTGATATGTGTTTTTCGTGAGGAGTTCATTCAGTGAGAAAGCGCAGCGATTTCATTCGTTCACTTTGATTGTAGTTAAACTTTTAATTCCACAAAATTTTTTAACGGGGATCCATTCACCCCCCCCCCTCTGGATCTCAACAGTGCGTACATCAGCTAGCACCGCAATCCTAACAATTTGTATCAGAGTGGGGTTCTGTGTTAACGGATCCAACGATCTACATATCAGATCCTATTATTTGTGCTTTGATTGTTTCTGATTATCTGTTAAAATGGACTCTCCCGTGATATACGATGGTTCAAATTTCCATTAATGGTTAGGAAACTTGTGCGATTTTATGAACTCTATGGATCCAAAACCGTGGAACCTTATTGAACATGGTCCACATGTTTTGCCTCAAGAGGAAAGTACTTGGTCCCAGACGGACAAACAAAAGAACTTTGAGAATATAAAAGTTCTGAATATTTTAAAGAATGCAGTAGATACTAACGTCATTTCCTCTATCTCTACTTGCAGGACTGCGAAGGAGATTTGGGATTTAGTGATTGAATATCATGAGAACCAGAAAAGCTCTATGGCAGACAGTAGTACTTAAAGCAATGGAAGAGAGGATCAGGTAAACTCTGAAACTGATCTTGATGAAATGACTGTTGATGATCTAAGAGAGATGTATGCTGAATTGAATGAAAAGTATAAGAGAGTAAAATCTGAAAATAAGAAGTTGAAAAAGAAAGTTGAAGAAAACATGCCCAATACTTCTTGTGATAGTTCATCATGTAATAAGTGCTTGTCTATGAAGGAATTGAATGAAAATCTTTTATCTGATGTTGAGTGGCAAAAAGAATTGATGGCGTCTTTAAGAGAAGAGAATAAGGATCTCTTTGATAACACAATTGAACTTGAAGATATAGAGGAGAAGTTAAGTGAAAGAAAGTAATTATTGGAAAGTGAAAATGAAAAACTTAAAACCTTGAATACTGCGATGTCTGAGAGGCTATTAGTTTTTGAAAAGGGAAAGTGTGTTTTAAATGAAAATGAAGCTAACAGTGAACTGAAATTGAAACAGGAAGTTGATAATCTCAAAAGTTTGAATGTGCCATGCATCAACAAATCATTTCATATGAAGAAGAGATAACAGACTATGAACTTCAGATTTCATCTCTTCAAATAGAAATATTGGATTTAAAAAATTCATTGTCAAGGTTTGTAAAAGGAAAATAAAATTTGAAAAAACTTCTTAGAAGTCAAGTTAATTTGCAAAGAGAAGGGTTAGGCTATAAGCCTGAAAATAAAAGGATGATTGTGAATAAAATGGATACTTTCTGTTTGGGGACTTCTGAATCATCCAAATCTTTGAACCCATATGTATTTCAGTTCACTGCTCAGAGAACAGAAAAACAATCTGAAAAATAGAAAAAGGTTGATAATCTGAATAAGTCCAAAAAGGCTCCTGCTACCATAGTGCATCTTGTTCATGAATCTGCCACAAACACACTTGCATATAAAAAGAAACTTCCATGTCATTATTGTGGTAGAATAGGTCATATGATGGATGACTATCAAATCATGAAATTTGATGAAGTAAATGCATGCAAGAAAAAGAATGTATTCAGAAATGTCAAGATAAATTCAAACAAAAAGGGTTTATTTCAAAATCCTCATGTGCATGCTGGAAAAGCTCATGTCAGAAATCATGTAGTACAGAATAAGGTAATTCAGTGCTTTTACTGTAATAGATTTAGACATATAATGCATGATTGCTTGGTTTTTAATAATGATGATTTGAAAGCCTCTAGAAATTTCACTGACCAAAGAAGGCCAAATTTGTTCTCAAATAAGAGGCCTCATTGTCTTAACTGTAAAACAGTTGGTCACACAGTCTAGGACTGTTGGCATGTGAGAGGAAATTTTAAGTTCCATGATAGAAATGGCAGAACTAATGCCATCCCACATAAATACCATGCACATCCATTAAAGAAGAACATGAATGCACTTAATCCGTGCTATTACTGAGGGAAGGTGGGGCATGTCATGAATAATTGTCTTGCTTTGAGATTTGATGATTTGAATGCTCTGAGACAATGGAAAGTATCTAAGAAAGGTGTAACTCATCTGACAGGACCCAAGAATTCTTGGGTTCCTAGAAATCCAAAATAAGTTTTTACTTGCAAGTGTGCCTTGGTGGAAGACAATAAAAAGGGGGTTAATCAAAATCAAGGCACATGAAGGTTAGTCAAACCCCAGTTTCTTTTATTTCGACTGATGTTGAATAATTCTCTTTTGAGTGTTGTATGTCTGGTCAAATTGAACTCACTGGTCTTAGTTGATGCTATCCTGTCATACACGCTAAAACTTTAATTTGAGAATCTATCGCATGCAATTCCACATAAGTATTTGTATATTGAATAGTCATGCATTATCCATATTAGAAGCAGTTCCATGCATGACACTTTGGTATATCAAATGGTACGCTGGGAGAAAGGCAGATCATTTCTGTCTGAAAATCCACATCATGCGTAGAGGCTAGACCTCTGCCTAGTACCAAGGGTCTAACTTGCTTGTAGTGTTAAATTTGCATTTTAAATTTCATATTTGCATACTTGTGTACAATGAAAAGAGGACTGTTGCTTGGTTGAAATTACTGCATATATTGAGGGGGAGGATGATATGTTTTGATCTGAGCTGGCAAAATGTAATTCAGTGAAGAGAATGAGGTAATCTTGTCAGAAAAGTTTATGATAGTATGTTTGTGATGTCTGAATAAGTGTTCGAGCAATAACTGCTGGTTGGAATCTTATGAGGTCAAGTTTCTGTCTAGTGGAGTCGATGCGATATTGGTATTTGGCTGAAATGTCAGTCTGGATAAGCTAGCAGGTTGATGCATATGGAAGGTGCACTGACCTTACTATACTAGCATGTCGAAGCATATGAAAGGTGCATCGACCTCACTACAGAGGGATAAGTGTTTGACACTGTGGTTTGACTTATAAGATGTGTTTAGTAGAAGTTGTTGTGATGGGTCATTTTGGCTGGATGGCATACCTTGATTAAGCTAATAGGTCAATGTATATGGAAGGTGCACCGACCTCACTTCAATTGGGAAGTACTATGAGAAGCATCAGGTTGCCTAATGAGGACCACTTCATCTTGCTGGCAGGTCTAGGCTGTGCCTTTGGTTGGCTGCAAATCTGACTTTAGCTTTTCTTATACTTGGATGTGGCCACCTACATTACCCATCTTAGCTCTCTTCGCTTCATATATATATCCATCCCTGTACTCTCATCTATGTCGTCTATGTGAAGTCTTTCATATTCTTTCTTAAATGTCTGTGCATTCATTCAGGGGGAGTCTGTCATAAAAATTTGTTCTCTTTACTAATCAAGAGATATCATTTCAAGACAACCCATATCTAAGAGAAATTGTTTGGCCTTACAATACTGTGATTTGTTGTTTATTGGGATAAAATCTAATCTTAATTATTCAAGATTATTCATGAGTGCACTTACAATGGTTTTAAAACATTCTAAAAATGGATCTGTCTGGTCAATTTCTTAAAATTTGAAAATTGTGAGTAAAAGGACATCTCTGGTAGAGACTCCTGTACTTATTTTGTCCTTAAACAGTTTTAAAGTAAAATCTGAAAAAGGATAGAGAATACGCCATAAAAAATAGTAATATGGCAGAGCAATGGCATGTCTTTTGGAGAAACTGACTTTCTGCATCAAAGAAATGCAAAAGTTATGTCATGATAAAAGATGCTACCTCTGTTCAAAAAATTGAAGCGGGGCGGTTGATTACATTGAGTAACCAGGGATTCGTGCGTCTAATCAACGTGTCTCCTTGAGTCAAAAGATGTAATCATAGTTGACTGCTCAAGTAAATAAATAAACGAAAAAAAATATGGTTGACTCTGTGCCACTTTCAGAAATCTGAAATTGTTTAGTTTCAATATAAGGCAGATTTTTATACCGTTGATGTCTAATGAAAATGATAAGTAAGATGAATGATTTTTGGACTGGGCATAGTACATTGTTAAGATTGTTTTATCTTTATTGTTTCTGCATAAAAGGATTAATTTAAGAACATTCATGTATCGAGATTTAACCGTTATAAGCAGCAAACCACATAACTGCAAGGAAAGGCAATATATCTTAAAGAGAAGGGCAGTTTAGTAAATGTCTCTGAATTTGGTAAAGTTAACAGAAATTTTTGATGACTTTACCATATTTAGTCACCCATCCTTGTCAAATTCTCTCACGTACAGGTCGAGTCTTCTCTTTCTCTGATCTCCATCGCACCAATGCCATAGAGTCATCCGTGTCTCTTACCACTTGCTTGACCATGTTCTCTTCATTCCGGCACTTCATCCTACTTGTATACATCCATATCCATTTTTTTGTATGCTTTCCTTGCTGCTTCATTGTGTAAATATGTCATCTCCGGTCACCAGAAGCAAGGGGAAACGATGAGCTCAGAAGGAGCAGCAACCAGTGGCTGTGCAATCAAGGGGTGAAGCTGAAGAACCTCACAAGGAGGCTAGATCAAAGCATGTGCATGACAGGGACACTACTTCAGACATGCATGTAGAGAAATCCGCCAAGAGAAAAGGGAAGATTTCTAAGGTACTGGCCAAGCGGCGCCAGATTTTTGTAGAGGAAGAAACACATCGTCTGTCTGAAGAGGAAGCTGAGTCTGATACAGCATCTGAACAAGCAGAGGAACTGATTGAGTCTACTTAAATCATCTTTCCTCGATATGTTGATTTCAATGACCAGCAGATGTTTGATGAATTTTCTAAATTGATGGGTCTATTACAATTCCAAGGTTGGAAGAAGTTTATGGGAAAACATAGGTACTATTATCCTAGGCTGGTCACTAAATTTTATAAGAATTTGAGATATGACCCAGACCTACCTAAGCTTTGGTCCTATGTCAAGGGAATTAAAATTGAGCTGACTAGACATTCCCTTCACAAAATCTTAAGGATACCTAAGGATGGTATTTCTGAAGAAGAACTAGAATATGATGAATTGGAAGCCTACACCATTCTAACAGATCAGCCAAGTAATTCAGATGATTACAAGCAAACCCGGTTGACTAATTTCAACACCAATAAATTTTCTCCAGTGAACAGATTACTGCACCATATGCTTACCACAAGATGAAGGCAGAGGAAGGCTGACAGAGACACAATGATTTTTATTTTATTTTATGTTCAAAAATATCAAAGTGTGTCTTCCAGAAATAATGATGCAAATTATGGGCTGTGTTAAAGAGGATAGAAGACATCTACCATATGCATCTCATTTGACTGCTATATTTAAGAAGTGGGAGGTGCCTCTAGAAGATGAGAGATTTAAAGAAATTCTGAAAGTAAATGTTTATAACATGGACTTCATCAACAAGTTCATGAAACTTAAACCGGCCGATGCAAGAGCTCAGAAACAGCAGCAAGAGCAACAAATGCAGCAGGCAGAGCAGTAGCCACAACAACAGGCAGACCAGCAACAAGAGCAACCACAGGAGGAACAAGAACAAGAGAAACAACAACAATTGGCAGAGCAGTAAGAGCAACATGAACTACAGCAAGAACTGCCAGAACAGCAACAAGTGCTAGATGAGCATCAAGTAGAGCAGTAGCCAGATCAACAGCCAATGGAACAACAAGTACATCAACAAGATGAGTAGCTCCAAGAGGAGCAATAGGAACATCAACAAGAAGTGGAAGAGCAGGCAGAGCAACAGCAACAACAACACCAACAACGACAAGATCAGGAAGAGGCTATTGTGGCATAGGACATATATGGAACTATGACATCATTTGGTATACAACCATCTTTATCTCCAGAAGAGCCACACACTCCACCTGAATTGCATACATCTACATCAGAAGGACCCAGCTCAGCTCCAAATGTGTCTGACATTCATCCCACCTTGGTAAGACTTCTAATGTCACAGTTTAAGAATGTAAACTCCTCCATTATGCAATTAAACTTGGCAGTTGAAAGAATTGATGCCAGACTAGCACATGTTCAGCAGACTGTTAACAGTCACTGGGAGAAATTTGTAAGGGACAAATAAAGATCTGATGAACGCCTGCATGGTTTCATGGACACATTGCTACATGTAAGTGAACAAGCTAGATCTATTCTGCACAAGTTGAGATAGACTCAGTATGAAACACATGCAAAAACAACTCAGATGCTCATCCATGCCTATGATATCCGGCAAAAATAGAAAAACATCCGAGAAGAACAGAAGGCCTTTTCTCTTAAGGTAGCTAATCTCTTGGATGAAACCCACGACATTATTGTTCAGATAGGCAATGTATATGCTAAGTTAGACTCAGTAGTTGATGAAGTCCATAACTTGGCTAGGACTTTTAGAGAACATATCTCTGCCCATGAGCATCATACCCAGCTTGATAATATGTGCAGCATGCTACAGCACTGGTTTGTAGATCTGACTACAACTGTTAAAGAACTCCAGGCACAGGTTCAACAGACTGATCAGAAATTCAGTGCCAAATTTGCTACTTTGGGTACAAAGGTTGACCGCATTCCATAAAACATTCCACAGGCTATACCCTTGAGGTCCCTTGGAAGCTCTAGCATAGCACCCACTCGTCGACAACGCCAATAGAAAACCCTCCATTTTGTTTGATGATGTCAAAGGGGGAGAAGAATTGAGAATTGAGTCATGATGTTGAGTATATTTAAGGTATGCAAGGTATGCTTGCTGTGAAGAGGACTGACTGTGAAGAGAATTGAGAACAAGTTGGAAGAATGTTTAAAATGTTTAAAACTTCTAGAAAGTGGGAGAAGATCTGAGGAGGAGAACATTTGAGGCTGCAGTAAGAAAATTCTGAATGATGTTTATCTTATCTGATGTCAGGCTTTGCTAATTCAAACAGTCACCTATTTCATTGTACACAGTAGTGTCTTAGTCATGCATGTAGTGTTGTAGATTGTATCATTCGTTTTGTCTTTCTCAGCAAGTCTTTTTGTCTTGAATTCTAAGCAAGTGCTGTAATGTCTTGTAGTGAATGACTCACACTGTGTTGCAATGAATGTTTATCTCATACAGTGGTTGTTACTCTGGGTGAAAGAAAATTTTGTCTTTTGAATGATGACCTGTTGTCTATGTTTTGTGAAAATTGGATACATGACTTAAATGGTTACATGACTCATAGTTGCCATCATCAAAAAGAGGGAGATTGTTCGAATCCTGATTTTGATGATGTCACACTATGAATCATGTTGTGACTAAATTGTCCTAAGTTTGGATGCCATTCAAACATATGAGTCTTCAGACTGGTCATGCATCTTCATAAGTGTCAAGAACATAAGGTCGATGCACATTCAAGTTTGCAGCTTGTCAGGTCGATGCACATACACGCATTGAGTCTGTTAGGTCGGTGCATGTACACTCCATCAGTTTATCAGGTCGATGCATCAGAGGTCCTTGTGTTTAGCAAGGTCGATGCACATACATGCATTCTACCTATCAAACCGACGCACATGAAAGCGTTATGTCCATCAGGTTGATGCACATGTAGCAATATGCTCTATCAGGTCAATGCACATATAAAGTCTAGATCATAATAGGTCGATGCACATATGTCATTCACTAGACTCTAGTCAATGAAGTCATGTTGGCTTAAGACATCAGGTTGATGCTTAAGCACTAGCTGCACTGGCCATTGCCTTGACAGGTCAGTGCAGCTACACCTGTTCTAGCTCAACAGGTCAATCTGTGGTTCACACAGGTCAGTGCATCCCCATATGTTCTTGTACACATCTATTCTCTCTTTATATATCAGGTCTACCTGTGATTCATAGAGGTCGATGCAGTTGTATTTGAACTACTACATTCATTCTGTAATGTACACTCACAGGTCGGTGCATTGAGTGTATGCATCGAGGCATCTACATCATCACATACCTTTTTGATCTGGATGTCTGATCCTTATGAAATTGCCTAAATCTGTATTCTCTTAAGCACTTATTATAATATCTCATAAGCCATATGATGATAAGGTTGATAACTAATTTTCACATCTACTCTGGGAGGAATATCAAGTTAAAGAATATCCAGAAATGATTCAGCAATCTATTTGAACACCTAGAATGCAGAATTTATTGACGACTCAAGTGGCTCACGTGACTTGAACTTAAATCTAAATGTCATGTGGTCCTAGGCGAATGGCTGAGCATATGAAGACAATGTATGGACACGTGATTCTAAGATTCATATGTCTAGCACGTGATCCAAGGCAGAATGTCCAGCATAATAATTCGCCACATGGATTCATCCTTATTCTGATCTGACATGTGGACTTCATCAAGTTGCTTTTCCTGAAGAGTTATTGGCGGGAATGTTCCCTCCACACGCCAATGGAATCTCGTGGGGACCACAAGATTCAGCTCGAGGATATAAAAGGGGATCTTCTCTTACTGAATAAATAGAGAGAGGAGAAGAGACTGGTCGAGAGAGCAATCAAAAAAACTTCGAGCTAAGAAGAGTGCAGAGAAGTAAAAGTGTGATCGGAGCTTGTGAGCATTGAGGATTCTAAAAAGAAGAGTTCGAGAGGAAAGATCAGAGAAGAAAAAGAGAAGCTATGAGTGTGAAGGTCTTCGCAGAAGAGTGAAAGAGAGCCACAGCAAAATAGAGTATCGGAGAGAGGAGAAGAAGTCAGAGGAGATAGTTGCTGAAGTTTCAATTTCTAGATTAGATCTAGAATTGAATGCTCATGAGAGCTACATTGTTTCTCAAGCTTTATCCGTGTTTTGTTTTTGTTCTTTCGTATTTTCTTTTAAATCTATCTTCAAGCAGTTAGGTAGTGGAGCAAGCTGTGTTGCTCAGTGGCGAGGAGTGATACCTCAGACAGCAAGCTGTGAGGCTCAGCGGGTTCAGCAAGTTGTGAGGCTCAGCGGTCTGGGATTCAATCCCTAAAGCTGTGGATCAGCGGTCTGTCGGGATTCATCCCCGAAGCTGTGGATCAGTGGAATTAAGCTGTGTATCAGCGGAAAGCCTCACTCTAGTTTGAGTGAGGGGTGGACGTAGGTCTCAAGGCTGAGACCGAACTACCTTAAAATTTTTGTCTCCTTTGTGTGACTGCTTATCTCTTTACTACTTCATTTAGATGTATGCTTATACATAGTGCTTGATATGTGTTTTTCGTGAGCAGTTCATTCAGTGAGAGAGCGTAGTGATTTCATTCGTTCACTTTGATTGTAGTTAAACTTTTAATTCCATAAAAGTTTTTAATGGGGATCCATTCACCCCCCCTCTGGATCTCAACCGTGCGTACATCAGCTAGCACCTCAATCCCAATAGTGTAGATTCATATATTTTCATTTCTTCTCCTTGCATGTCTGGTAAGCAAACTAGGGAACATCAATCTCTCAAACACCGAGACTCTCGGACTATCTTCTTCATGGCGGGGAATCTCATAGCATCCTGATTCCGCATCTTCAATTTCAGCCGGGTCAGTTGGATATTCTTGACCCTCTTCAGCAGTGGTGATGGCTTGTAGTAGCCGTTGCCTCCCTAGGGAGGTGTTCCCGACCCCACTGAGGTATCTGTGCACGGCCCGGGTGATGTCTTCTTGTTCCCAATCAGGGTACGCCGTGGGTGATGGTACCCTTGCTGGCCTCTTCTCCTTCTTCATTCTTCTATTCTCTCCCGTCCTGGGCCTATTGACTTCAACCCATCTTGGCCGAGTCGTCATTGGGACCCGAGATGATTTGGGCACCCAGACTTGCTTGGTCCTGCATGGCCTTGGGGCCAGTTCATTCTTCGACCGGTGGGCCATTCCACCATTCTTCTGCTCTATTCTCCCTAGCACTTGGAAAGAGTTACGCAAAAGGATGTTTGGAATGATCTGTTTAGGGATCACTTTGGCTCTTCGGCCATTGAGGTGAACTCTGATGCCTCCGATCAGAACCGATTTGCTGGTGTTGGAGATCCGGCCCCTAGGGGTAGCAGCAGCAGCATTTCTTGGGCCCCTTCTTTGGCGGGATGCCGTCTTCCTGGTGGTCGAGCCCGTGTCGAAACGGACGTGGTGGACAAAACAGCCCACGGTCTTGATCGACGTGTGATCGGCAGTATTTGTTGGCGACTCGACAGTAGCGGGTCGGGTGGTGGAAATCCCCGTGGCGGGTATGTGGACTTCGACGGGCTTGGGCCCCTCAATCTCCAGTAGGTTGACGCAGGCCACCGCTAAGAAGTTGGGGAAGCCCACCACTGAAGGAAAGTCGCCGAACTTGATCGGCACAATGAGGTAGATGTGGTTGGCATGGCTTGCGACGACTAACGGTCCAAAGCTGAAGGCCATTGTAATCGTCAGAATATAATCCTGCAATTGCAAGCGAAACAATTTAGAATTTCCAGAGGAGGCCGTAGGGCCCCTAATCTCGGAGAGGAGATAAAGAGAGGTTAGGTCCCACCGAGCGTGCCAGACTTGTGGATGCACTTTTGGAATGCTTCTTTTATTCTTTTTATTTCTTCATTTGTTCATTCATTTGTTCTGTTTATTCGTGCGAGGGCATGCCAGTCACCTAGGTGACGATTTATTCGGGTTCCAAAACTAGAGTGGTCCGGGACCCAGGGTGCGCTTGATCTGACTAGTCAGACGATTGTGTGTGTCATGTCGAGATGAAACCCTTCGTGCCATAAATGTCGCGACGTTAATTACATCCCCTTGGAGAGGGGGAAATCCTTGATTAGTCGCTAGGAAAAGGAGCCCTATGGCCTGAAATTCATATTTAACGAAATGAGAAAATAAAATCTCGAGCTACGTTTGGACAGACCCTGCATTGGGGTGCAAACATTCGCAGATGTGTCGGTCACTCGCAGACCATTTTATGTTCGGACAAGGTTTCGCATTTGTAGCATAAAAGACGGTGATAAAACTGTGCAAATGTCTGCCACATATGCGACAAGTTTAATAAGAATGTAGGATTGGATCTCGATAGAGGGGCGGGTCAGGTTCGATGAACTATCGGCCCAAGGCAGTGCCGGGTCATGACCATATCGGGATGGTTCCCAATGTCCAACTCCGACTTAATGGGGCGTCATTGATATTCTCTTCACACCGAGTCCGGGGGGGAGTCCTAAACGAGCGGTGTTTGGCTTCCTCTTTTTTTTGCTATTTAGGTTGTTGAACTTCGTTGCTTATTTACATGCATCGATGGTTTTTTTTTGCTTATTTGTTTTCATCCCCCTTCTTTTATTTGATTGCTTGTTTTCTTTTGGAAGCCACACCGGTTTGAGGAGGGCATGGGGTCATATGGTTAAAATAGTGTGAGGATGAAGGCGCCCCGGTTTAGGGTTATGCCACAATGATGGTTAAAGCGGCGTGGGTGAGGGCACATCGTTTTAGGGCGTGCCAGTTTAGGATGATGCTGGGATGAAGGCTAAAGCAGCATAGGTGAGGGCGAAGGCTAAAGCGGCGTGGGTAAGGGCGCGTGCCGATTTAGGGTGCGCCAGTTTAGGATGATGCTGGGATGAAGGCTAAAGCGGCGTTGGTGAGGGTGAAGGCTAAAGTTGCGTGGGTGAGGGCGCACCGGTTTAGACGATGACGTATTCAGCTGACCAAAAGCCCCTGCGCCAGAGAGTTTCAGAGAGTTTCATCTTCAAATTTTGTTTGGCATGGTGGATTGCAGGGAGATTTGAGTGTAGATTATAGAGGTTTATTATGTGTATATGTTTAGAGATGCAAATACTATATTATATCTGGTTCATGGGAGTTCAGGCACACACATCTTTTGTCCGCAGAAGGCTCCTTTCATTCATTTATTCATTTGTTGTTCTTATGATTGGTATTGTGGTCGTTCATCCTCCCCGTCGTTCACGTTCCTAGCAAAAAATTGGCAGCACCTCCCCCAGACTAGGGTTTACGAGGTGTGAAATAGAGAATCGTCAAACAGGATGCCCCGGGATGACCCCCAAAATTTGGGTGAGCTAAGGACAGCAGCCCGATGACCCAGAGGTGAGCATAGAAGCCCGGGGATTAGCCTTCGAGGGGTTCTAGTGGCTCACGGGTCGTAGCTCGAGAGGAGTTTACAGGGGCATGTATTCGCCATGTTGCTAAGCAAAAGGCTATCAATGTTTACCCTTCGGATGGGTCCCCCAAAAGCCATACCATTGAGGAGCAGGCTTCCAAGGGCCCTGAGTGATCAGAAGATAAAGAGGGGGAGAGATGCTAGTAAGGTAAAACACGATGCATAATCTCATAGCGGCTTTCTTTTTATTCACTCATAAGAGCAAAGGAGAGCATACGGAGAACAAATACAAGAGGGGAATCTACCCCATAACAAGAAAGAAAACAATAGGAGGAAAGAAAGATAGATACACCGGTGGGGGGGACAAAGCACAAGCTCCCCCCCCCCTTTTTTCACTCTCACCTCTCCTCTCTTCTCCCTCCTTTCTTCCACTTCTATGGTATTCTTTCTTCACAAATGGAAGCTCTTTGTTGACTCTTTCGTCTGACTATCTCTCTTCCTCTTTCTCTGTCTATATTCCTCTTTTTCTATCTATATTCATTTTTTTGTCTATCTTCCTCTTTTTTTGTCTATCTCCTTTTCTTTCCAACTTCAGTGTTATTTATAGAATGGGCGTCCTTCTCTTTGAAGAAAAACTCCTGATGCGCACCGACTAGTGTCGTTAAGAAAGCCGTGTCACAATTTCAAAATATTCACACTCACTCACTTTAAAAGATTGAAAAATCAAATTATATAGTGGTAAGCGGAGTCGATCCCACGAGGAGGAAAAATCCTTATTTTATCAAGTTGGAAAAACACCTTATGCTTTGAAAATCGAATTTTGAGTGAGATTAATCTAAGGAAAGACAAATTGCATGAAAACTATTTAAAGAACATGAGAGGGTTTAAGAAGAGAAATTAGAGGAGATAGAGAGAGAAACATAATTTCACAAATGATGAATTTCATTAAGATGATAGTGGAAAGTCACACTAGAAAAATAAGAATTACAACATGGGAACATCAAAGAGAAAAGATAAGAAAATATAGCCAATACATGAAGAATAACGCCGCCTCCTTGCCAAGCCTTGGATGAAGATCGCCTCGCCTTGGATGCCGACGCCGTGAGAAGACTAATAGATGAAGATCCGCCTTGGGATATGAGAGAAAAATTGAGGAAGAAAGAAATAGATGGAGGAAATTTGAAAACAATGCAAAAGGGTGTGTGTGTTGGTGTGTTTTGAGAAGAAACAGTGAAAAACTAGATTGAAAACAGAGAGTGATTTGGAGGAAGAATAACTTTAAAATCAGAAGGAATTATGAAAAGTGGAAAACATAAAAGTTGTAGAAATTGAGAAGATGAAGAAGATTGATGAAGACTTCAGAGTTTAAAAACGAGAGGAAGATGGAGAAAACTGAGGATGAACAGGATGTGGTTGCGGATGAACAGTGCAGAACTCTAAAAATCTGAACTTTAGAAAATTGACTATAGCTTTAAAACGGTGAGGAATTGGAAGATGAGGTAGAAGAAGATGTTGAAGAACTTTTAACAACGCACAACTTTTGTGAAGACCGCAGAAAGTGATGAGGATCAGAAGAGGGAGAAAAACGATGAAGAACAGAAAGTATGAAAATCGGGTGAACAGTAAAAACCGTAGACAGAGCTTTGAAAAACTAATTATAGCATAAAAACGAGAAAGAATTAGGAGAAGAGGAAGAAGAAGAATTTGTAGAAGACTGGAAAAAGAAGAACTTTGATCAAGAACTTAACTGCAAAAGATGAAAAAAAAAGGCTACGAAATTAATCCCTAAGGCAGATCTCCAAACTGTTCTCTCCGTAACCCTGCGACCATGGCATCCTTTTATATGGTTTTTGGTCTCTCACGATCGTGGACTTCCCAAATCTACTTAAATCCAGGTTTTTAGCAATACAACTTCACCCAATTAGACTTTTTTCCATCCTTGGAGTCCTCCTTTCCTTGAATATGGCTTGGATAAGCTTGAAAATTGGAAGGAGACTTCGATCGAAAAACTGCAGTTGCCATTTCTGGTTGAACTTGAAATAGCGACTTCATATGGGGCGTTCTTTCTTTAAATGACGCCTTAATCTAGGGCGTCCTTTCTTGAAGTAGCGACTGCATCTCGGGCGCTAGTTTCTTATTTCCTTATTTTGCTATTTCCACGTTTTTCGTAAAATAGGAATTGACGACCTTCACTTTGGGCATCCTTTCAATGATTAGCGACCTCCTCTCAGACGCTAATTCTTTTCTCTTTTTTTTTCTTTTTCGACTTTCTTTTATCAACTGAATTGACGCCCTTGGAGCTGTCGCTTCTTGCTGAAGACACGCTCTTGCATATGTCGTTATTTAAATAGCACCTTGATCTAGGTCGCTTTTTCTTGAAAATTAAAATATCAATCTATTTAATTCCAAAATAATTGTGCAAATATTTAAATATTTCTCACATGGTCTTTTAAGTTCAAAAAGATGATAAAATGCATGAAGACTCAAATAATGTGTGAGAATGTAATTAATGCTCATGTTGCACAAATATACTCAAATAATGCTCAAAGATGATGGATGTGATGTAAATTATGATGTAAAATATAGCACTTATCACACCCCCCAACTTACTCATTGCTAGACCCTTAGCAATGCAATTAAATCAATCTTAAGGACCAACAAGAATTCATAAAGATCATACTCTTATATCCAGCTCTCCCTTCATAGAATCAACCAAAGATTAGGAATCCAGAATCATTAAAGCTCATACTAGCCTTAGATTGGAAATTAAAGCACATGACTTAAGAATACAAATCAAAGTTCAATAGCACTTGTGCATGTGTAATTCTAAATCTGTAGTTAAGACAATTGCATCCCCCATTTGTTATTCCAAGTAAGTACTTTTCAACCCTGCACCTCTCAGATCAGAGCATTTAAGCATACTAGCTTTTGTCTGCCTTTTTCTTTTGTTCCTTTGGAACTTTTTTTTTCTCATTTACACAACCATAATGTTGCACTACCCTTCACCTTTTTGCGCAAACCTCAACACGTCTTAGGTGAAGCATGCTTGGTTACTCAGATCAGGGGCATTTTTCATGGCGTGATCTTTCTATTTCATCATTTCTTTCTTCTTCAACAATATGCCTTTGCATTTTCTTCTTCTTTTTTCTATAGAACTTGGCAGAAAGCTTTTTCTTGAAATAGATCTCATCCTCAAGAAATGCAGAGTATCAGATACAGTTCCCAAAATAACAGAGGACTTATCTTATTTTGTTTCATTAGAGTGCATAGTGAATATTTTTTCTAATAGTGCGCATGAACTTTAAAGAGATTCTTATATCAGTTTTCCATGGCAAGATCGAACTTAATTTTCCTTCAACCTTCTCCCTAGCCTTTTCTAATCCAGAATTACTTTCAATTCAAGCATGAAACAATAATGCTCAGTCGGGAATTTCATCTTTTTCATTTTCATGCAAATTGCAATAATTTCATGTAAAAACCCTACCAAATTGTATTATATGCAATGATGAAATTTTCTCTGCCCCCCCCCCCCAACTTAAATGACATTGTCCTCAATGACATGGAAAGTTGAAATGAAAGAACAATGTAATAATAAAGTTTGCTGAGCAGGAAAGAGACAACCTGGTGTGCGGAGCAGAATCTCCTTTGGCGACAACTTCCTCTCCTTGGCGTGAATCTAATAACTAAAACACACTGAAACAAAAGCATCAAATAACAAAAATCTTGGGTTGCCTCCCAAAAGCGCTAAGTTTTCCATCTTCAGCCAGACGCATGAAAAATCTTACTCCAGATCACTTAAAGCAATTGATTCTTTTAACAGCTGCTCACTTTCCACGTAAGGTTTTAATCGTTGACCATTGACAGTGAAAATGTGACCATTTTTAGGATCCAAAATCTTAACAGCACCATCGTCAAAAACTTTAACAATAATGAACGGTCCATCCCATCTGGACTTTAGCTTACCGGGGAACAAACGCAGCCTTGCATTAAATAACCAAACCTTTTGATTTTCTTGAAAACTCTTTCTGTGAATGTGTTTATCATGAAATGCTTTGGTCTTAGCTTTGTAAATCTTCGCATTTTCATAGGCTTCATTCCTTAATTCCTCCAGTTCATGAATTTGTAGAGCTCTTTGGGCACCAGCTTGATTAAGATCAAAATTAACTTGCTTAATGGCCCAATAAGCTCTATGTTCCAATTCTACGGGCAAGTGGCAGGCTTTACCAAAAATGAGACGGTAAGGGAACATGCCAATGGGAGTTTTGTATGCAGTTCTATAGGCCCACAATGCATCATCTAGTCTTTCAGACCAATCTTTTCTATCCGGCCTAACAGTTTTATGCAGAATATTTTTAATCTCCCGGTTTGACACTTCAACCTGGCCACTAGTTTGGGGATGATAGGGGGTAGCAAGCTTGTGAGTGATACCATACTTACGAAGCAAAGCTCGGAATTGAAAATGAGTGAAATGAGAACCCCCATCACTAATCAGAGCTCTAGGACAACCAAACCTAGAAAAGATATTCTTCTTCACAAATTTCATAACCACCTTATGGTCATTTGTCCTAGTAGCAATGGCTTCAATCCATTTGGAAACATAATCGACCCCCACCAAGATATATTCATTACCAAATGAAGATGGAAACGGTCCCATAAAATATATTCCCCAAACATCAAAAATTTCAACCACCAGAATGGGATTTAGCGGCATCATATCTCTCTTCGAATTATTGCCCACAGCTTGGCATCTCAAACATGATTTAGAAAATTCATAAGCATCCTTAAATAACGTGGGCCAATAAAATCCACTTTGTAGCACTTTTGCCGCTGTCTTCTTTCCAGAGAAGTGTCCCCCACAAGCTAAGTTATGACAAAAATTCAATACTGATTGCTGTTCTTCCTCAGGGACACATCTTCTAATGATCTGATCGGGACCCATATGAAACAGCTCAGGTTCCTCCCAGCAATAGTGTTTTACTTTAGAAAAGAAATGATCCTTCTCCTGCTTAGTCCACCCTCCCGGGATCTGACCTACCGCCAGGTAGTTAACAATGTTAGCATACCAAGGAGTTGAAGAATGAGAGAGAGAAAGAATCTGTTCATCGGGAAAAGAATCGGACATTGGAGTACTTTCAGGGATCACTATCCTGGATAAATGATCAGCAACTACATTGGCCAACCCCTTCTTGTCTCTAATTTCTAGATCAAACTCTTGCAACAATAGAATCCATCTAATGAGACGGAACTTAGCATCCTTCTTGGAAAGTAAGTATTTTAAGGCAGAATGATCGGAGTAAACAATAACCTTAGCCCCTAAAAGATATGATCGAAACTTTTCTAGGGCAAAAACAATAGCTAGCAGTTCCTTCTCCATGGTGGTGTAATTCATCTGAGCATCAGCAAGGGTGCGACTTGCATAATATATTACCACGGGCTTCTTATCTACCCTTTGTCCTAGGACAGCTCCAACAGCATAGTCCGAGGCATCACACATAATCTCGAAAGGAAGCGACCAATCTGGAGATTGAAGAATCGGAGCTTGAGTAAGGGCCGCTTTCAAAGAATTAAAGGCCTTGAGACAAGAATCATCGAAATGGAATGGAGTATCTTTAGCAAGCAACTGTGTGAGGGGACGAGCAATGGTAGAGAAGTTATGAATGAATCTTCTATAAAATCTAGCATGGCCAAGAAAGGATCTGATTTGCTTGACAGATATAGGGGGAGGAAGATTGAAAATCAAGTCTACTTTGGCTTTATCGACCTATATTCCCCTTTCCGAAATCACATGGCCTAAAACTATGCCTTCCCTCACCATAAAGTGGCTCTTTTCCCAACTCAGCACAAGATTAGCATCAATGCACCTCTTCAAAACCTGAGTCAAATTTTCTAAGCACCCCTCAAACGAATCGCCAAACACCGAAAAATCATCCATGAAAACTTCCAAAGTCTCCCCCACCATGTCAGAAAATATCGACATCATACATCTTTGAAAAGTAGCAGGGGCATTACACAATCCAAACGGCATCCTTCTAAACGCAAACGTGCCGTAGGGGCATGTAAAAGTGATTTTTTCTTGATCCTCCGGATAGATAGCAACTTGATTATATCCGGAATAGCCATCCAAAAAGCAAAAATATTTTTGTCCAGCCAGCCTTTCCAGAATTTGATCAGCAAACGGGAGTGGAAAATGATCTTTCTTTGTTACTGAATTTAATTTCCTGTAATCAATACAAACCCTCCATCCCGTCTGTAATCGCATGGGCACCTCTTCTCCTTTTTCATTTGTAACCATTGTCAGCCCCGACTTCTTAGGAACCACTTGTGTCGGGCTAACCAATTTACTATCAGAAATAGGATAAATTATCCCAGCATCTAACCATTTAACAACTTCCTTCTTCATCACCTCTTTCATATTTGGATTCAGCCGACGTTGCATCTCTCTACTCGGCTTGGCATTGTCCTCCAAATAGATATGATGCATACAAACATCTGGACTTATACGCTTCAAATCTGCCACAGACCATCCTATCGCCCCCCTATGCTCCTTAAGAACTTCTAAGAGTTTAGATTCCTGAGCAGAGGTAAGATTAGAAGCAATGATAATGGGCAAGGTATGATCTGGGCCTAGATAAGCATATTTCAATGAATCCGGTAGAGGCTTAAGTTCCAAAATGGGCGGCTGATCAAGAGATGGAAGAATAGGTTCAGCTTGAAGTGGAGGGAGTGGTTCAACTCTAGAATAGGGTGCATAAGAAAGAGGTGAATCTTGAAGCAAACTACCTTCTTCAATCACATCCTCATTCATATCCGCATTTTCTTCAATTATTTCATCAAAAATATCAATGACATTACATTCTCCCTCATGATCCGGGTATTGTGAAGCTTTAAAAACATTCAGTGAGACCTTCTCTCCTCCAAAGGTAATATCCATCATCCCTGTGGCACAATTAATATTGGTCTTCGCCGTAGCCAAAAACGTGCGTCCCAAAATGATTGGTGTATGTTTTAACTCTTGGGATGAGGCCATATCCAAGATTAAAAAGTCCACTGGGAAATAGCATTCATGAATTTTCACTATCACATCCTCCAACAAACCCTTTGGTGTTTTAACAGACCGATCCGCTAGTTGAAGGATAATAGAAGTGGGCTTTAATTCCCCTAAATCAAATTGCTCATAAATGCAAGTGGGTAACAAATTAACACTTGCTCCAAGATCTAGCAAAGCTTTATCAAATGTCACCCCACCTATATCACATGAAATTAATGGAGCACCAGGGTCCTTCAACTTCTTTGGTAAAGAATTCATTAAAATAGCACTAACATCTTTAGATAGACGGATCTTTTGTGTTGCTGCCTTCGGCTCCCTTCTTGGTGTACAAAGCTCTTTCAAAAACTTAGCATACGCCGGCACATGTTTAATAGCATCTAAGAGTGGAATATTAATATTGACTTGTTTAAATAATTCCAACATCTCTTCTTGTTGGACCGGCTTCTTTTGAGCTTTTGGCTTTAATGCATCCGGAAAGGGGATCTTAGGAACATATCCTTGCAAACCTTCATCAACCTTGACCTTCCCTTTGTCCATTGTCTTCTCTCCCCCATCCGGCTTCTTTTTCTCTTGAACAATTATTGACTCTTCTTCCTCATTATCACTTTCCTCTTGGGCATCTTGGCCCGAACTACCACCCACATCCTTAGCCTGATATGGATCATTAAGAACTCTCCCGCTCCTAAGGGTAGAGATAGCTTTGGCATTCTCGAATTGAGGAACGATAGGAGGGGGTGGCTGAGGTTGATTGGGATGATTTGGAGGGGGAAGAATAGGAGCTCTTTGCTGAAAACCCGGAGGTTGTTGATTGCGGGGATTAGCTATGGGTTGACTAGGTAGCTGCCCAACATCTCTCCTCATATTACTAGCCGCCAACTGACCTATTTGACCTTCTAACTTAGCAATTGATTGTTGTTGAGAGAGAATAAGTTGTTCAAGTTGGTCAAATTTATCCTCAAAATGAGGCTGAGGGGGTTGAGGAGGCGGTTGATAAGGAGCTTGAAATGGAGCTTGGGGTTGATAACGATGTGATGGAAATTGATTATATTGGCCCTGGAATGATGAAGCTTGTTGATATGGGGCCTGAGCATGATGGAACGATGATTGCTGAAATGGAGGTTGTTGTTGTTGATTATGTTGAAAAGGATTTTGAAGATGTTGGTGACACTGGTTCGGAATTTAAAAAGATTGTTTTGGAATTGAGGGATTTACTTGAGTAGATGGCCCTTGTTGTGATTTCCAAGAAAAATTTGGGTGATTTCTCCAGCCCGGGTTGTAGGTATTAGAATATGGATCATAGGTGGGCTTAGAGATTCCCTGAGCAGCAAAGACTTGTTCTTGAATGAACGGGGGAAGTTGGGCCGCTGTAGGGTAATCAATGACAGCATGATTTGGGCTAGAACATAGAGCACAAAGTTCTTGAAGGTTGGAATCTTAGAAAGATTGATTTTGTTGGATAGAAGGAAAAGAAGGTTCTTGTTTATTCATGGATAATAATTGATCAAGTTTTCGTGCTACCAAATCTACCTTCTCCATCCTTTGTGCCAACAAGTCCACTTTATTCAACTTTTGAGCAAGTACATTAATATCCATCCTATTCTCCAACTCTCCTTGACTTTTGACTTCATATAGCCCACCCTTCTTAGCAGGTCCAATCATCCTTTCATAGGAGGAAAGTGAAGCATGACTAATAGAATTTTCACTTAACATCTCAAATAAATCATAAGCTTCATCCTCACTTTTACTCATGAAAGCACCCCCACATGAGGCATCTACCATTTGTCTATAGTTTTCTGTTAATCCCTCATAAAAGGCTTGAACGATTTGCCATCTAGATAGGCCATGATGGGGACATTTTCTCAATAGATCTTTCAACCTGTCCCAAGCCTCATGAATTTGTTCCCCAGAATTTTGTGTAAATCCAGTGATGGCCCTTCTCATGGTATTAGTCCTACCAATGGGGTAGAATTTCTTCAAGAACTCTTTTTGCATCTCTCCCCATGTGTCAATTGTTCTACCCAAGACTCCCAACCAATATTTAGCTTTGTCCTTAAGGGAGAATGGGAAGAGAGTAAGCTTAAGGGCATCATCTGAGAAGTTTTGAATTTGACAATTGAACATATCTGGAGAAACTCATCGAGATGTTTATATGGATCTTCATTAGTATTGCCATAGAAGGATGGCAACATCTGAATGGTGCTGGATTTAATTTCATAATGAATCGTCTGGTTCTGAGGTGCTTGAATATAGAAGGACGGTTGATATTGATTAGGAATGAAGTAGTCCTTCATTTGCTTAGGAACTTGTTGGTTTTGATTTTGATTCTCCATGAGGTTAGGTTGGGGTTGGGACTTAGAATGCAATAACCTTTCAACTTCACTAATGGGTCCTATCAAATGTGGGTGGAGGGATTTCCTACCTTGCATGCAATGCAAAGGGCCCAAAAGGTAATGATGATTTTTTTTTTCAAAATGCAATGAATCCCTATATGAATGAGTTATGCAAATGCAAGGATTAACTATATGAATGATGATTTTTTTTATTTTTTATGAAAAACCTTCCAAGGGCACTCTAACTCCAAGGTACTTCGTGGTACAACCTGCCCGGCGTCCGTGAGGGAATCCACGTGTGCGAGGACTTATGGAGGTCTTAGAAATAGAATTTCAAGTCCAAAGAGACGGAATGCTCAATGGAGTGTCCTTCCAAATCCAAGAGGGGTGTAAAGATCCTAATGTCCTTAAGGAGGGAAAATAGATGAGAAGAGAATTTTTTTTTTCAAAAGATGTTGTAAATAAAGAATGAAAAACAAAAAGAACAACTAAGTGCACAAATGCATGAAAGCAATGCAACTAAGATGGAGATATGCTAGCATGATGATTTTTTTTTTTTGTTTATGTTTTCTGATTTTTATTTTATTTTTAGAGAATTTTTAGATTTTTTTTTCAATTTTCAAATAGAGATATGAATGAAATATTCTATAAACTAAAAATACCACACAATATGCAAAACTACTGTAAAATAAAATATAAAAGCATGATTTTTGTGTTTTCTGTATTTTTGTCTTTTTTGAAATTTTTCAAAAAATTTCTGATTTTTTCGGAATTTTTCAGAAATTAGCAAAACATGTACTTTACCTACGTTTCTGACCTTTCAGCGACGCTTGATTTTCTCAGATGTTTCTGAATTTATGCTTTCTGTGACAGATCTGGGCTTTAACGACACTTCATGTGACAGATTTTTTCCTTGGATTTTCAGGTCCGAATTTCTTTGAATTTTCTGATTTTCTGATTTTTTTACTTCATCCTGCAAAGTAAAATAGAAAAATAAGTAAAAGTATATACAAATCAAACACAAGGAATTTCCCAACATAAAAATTAATTTCCTCCCCAGCAACGGCGCCAAAAATTGATGCGCACCGACTAGTGTCGTTAAGAAAGCCGTGCCACAATTTCAAAAGATTCACACTCACTCACTTTAAAAGATTGAAAAATCAAAATATATAGTGGTAAACGGAGTCGATCCCACGAGGAGGAAAAATCCTTATTTTATCATGTTGGAAAAACACCTTATGCTTTGAAAATCGAATTTTGAGTGAGATTAATCTAAGGAAAGACAAATTGCATGAAAACTATTTAAAGAACATAAGAGGGTTTAAGAAGAGAAATTAGAGGAGATAGAGAGAGAAACATAATTTCACAAGTGATGAATTTCATTAAGATGATAGTGGAAAGTCACACTAGAAAAATAAGAATTACAACATGGGAACATCAAAGAGAAAAGATAAGAAAATATAGCCAATGCATGAAGAATAATGTCGCCTCCTTGCCAAGCCTTGGATGAAGATCGCCTCGCCTTGGATGTCGACACCGTGAGAAGACTAATAGATGAAGATCCGCCTTGGGATATGAGAGGAAAATAGAGGAAGAAAGAAATAGATGGAGGAAATTTGAAAACAATGCAAAAGGGTGTGTGTGTTGGTGTGTTTTGAGAAGAAACAGTGAAAAACTAGATTGAAAACAGAGAGTGATTTGGAGGAAGAATAACTTTAAAATCAGAAGGAATTAGGAAAAGTGAAAAACATGAAAGTTGTATAGATTGAGAAGATGAAGAAGATTGATGAAGACTTCAGAGTTTAAAAATGAGAGGAAGACGGAGAAAACTGAGGATGAACAGGAGGTGGTCGCGGATGAACAGTGCAGAACTCTAAAAATCTGAACTTTAGAAAATTGACTATAGCTTTAAAACGGTGAGGAATTGGAAGATGAGGTAGAAGAAGAAGTTGAAGAACTTTTAAAGACGCACAACGTTTGTGAAGACAGCAGAAAGAGATGAGGATCAGAAGAAAGAGAAAAATGATGAAGAACAGAAAGTATGAAAATCGCGTGAACAGTAAAAACCGTAGACAGAGCTTTGAAAAACTAATTATAGCATAAAAACGAGAAATAATTAGGAGAAGAGGAAGAAGAAGAATTTGTAGAAGACTGGAAAACAAAGAACTTTGATGAAGAACTTAACTGCAAAAGATGAAAAAGAAGGCTTCGAAATTAATCCCTAAGGCAGATCTCCAAACTGTTCTCTCCGTAACCCTGCGACCATGGCATCCTTTTATATGGTTTTTGGTCTCTCACGATCGTGGACTTCCCAAATCCACTCAAATCCAGGTTTTTAGCAATACAACTTCACCCAATTAGACTTCTTTCCATCCTTGGAGTCCTCCTTTCCTTGAATATGTCTTGGATAAGCTTGAAAATTGGAAGGAGACTTCGATCGGGAAACTGCAGTTGCCATTTCTGGTTGAACTTGAAATAGCGACTTCATCTGGGGCGTTCTTTCTTTAAATGATGCCTTAATCTAGGGCGTCCTTTCTTGAAGTAGCGACTGCATCTCGGGCGCTAGTTTCTTATTTCCTTATTTTGCTATTTCCACGTTTTTCGTAAAATAGGAATTGACGACCTTCACTTTGGGCATCCTTTCAATGATTAGCGACCTCCTCTCGGGCGCTAATTCTTTTCTCTTTTTTTTTCTTTTTCCACTTTCTTTTATCAACTGAATTGACGCCCTTGGAGCTGTCGCTTCTTACTGAAGACACGCTCTTGCATATGTCGTTATTTAAATAGCGCCTTGATCTAGGTCGCTTTTTCCTAAAAATTAAAATATCAATCTATTTAATTCCAAAATAATTGTGTAAATATTTAAATATTTCTCACATGGTCTTTTAAGCTCAAAAAGATGATAAAATGCATGAAGACTCAAATAATGTGTGAGAATGTAATTAATGCTCATGTTGCACAAATATACTCAAATAATGCTCAAAGATGATGGATGTGATGTAAATTATGATGTAAAATATAGCACTTATCAACTCCCGCCACCTTCTCTTTGTTCGCAGAAGTGTCAGGAGTTGACCTGCTACGCTGTCTTCCATTGATTTGTGTAGTACACTGGCACATGTCTGAGGATAGGATGTCTCTCACTGCTACCACTGTCACTGCTTGCCGTCGCTGCTGCCACCATCGCACTATTGACTTGGGGTGTAAACATCTCTGCGACCCTTAAATGGCTATGGGACAAGCGTTGAATGCTCTGTTCTCCTTCTCTCCATTACTTCGCGTGAGATTCATCAGGAAAATAGAGTGTCATAACGTGGATGGGATGGCATATTTGGTTAAAATGGCGCGACTAAGGGTGCACCGATTTAGGCCGCACCGCTTTAGGTGGGCTTTGCACACTGATTTAGGATGTCAAGGGGGAAGCAGGCCGCGTCGGTTTAAGGATGGGCCAAGGGAACATGTCACGCCGGTTTAGAAACCAAAGGTCGGCGTGCCGGTTTAAGAAGCAAGGGGGCCGCACTGGTTTAGGCCAAGGAGGGGCAGTGCCGGTTTAGGCCACGCCGATTTAGGTGGGTTGGCTTTAGGGGTGTTCTGCCTTGTTGACTCCAGAACGTCCCAGACAAGTGCTTGACCTCCGGTAGTGCCTTAGTTTTAATGCACCGCTTTCGGGGTGCCCATTTCGAAGCTTTTGGGCCCCGGTTTGCGATTTCGAGTGATCTCCGACACGTGCCAAACCCATGTAAGATTACTCAGATTTCTTCGTGATTCGACCTTCGGCACTACGAATTGAGGGGCCAGGGCCATTTCTTCATCTCAAGAAGCTTCCTTTTTGGGTAGCTGACCACCAGGTGTGTTTTCACCCTTATCGGACGAGATATGGGGTTTATTCGGCCTCTCCATCCTCGACTTGCTCTCGGGTATCGGGACATGCATGCCGTATGATCATCATTTTTTGGACGCCCATAAGTCATTGGCCCTACCTTGAGGGAAAAGAAACCCTTGTGCAGTAGCTATAAAAGAGAACAGGGTTCTTAAAGAAAGGCCCCCGGCCCTTCTGCTATTCGAAGCTACTCAAGGCTGAATCCCAGAGCATTTCTGCAAGTGTCCCTGTGCGAAGGAAAGTGAAGAGAGGAAGAGAAGAGGTGTTTTCTTTGGAGGGGATGGAGTCAATGCTTCTCCCTCCCCCTTCTTTTATTTTCTTTTCCCTGCTATGTATGTTTTTTTTTGTTTCTTCTTGTTTGCCTCTTGGACGAACTAGTTTTGGGACGATGTATTTTCTTTGTTCAATACAGCAAATGGAATAAATGCTTTAGTGTTTGAATGCTATGTGTTTACTGTGATAGAATCTTCTTCAATCCCAGTCCCCACGATCACATTATGATTCTTTCGTTTATGTTCTACATCTGTCCTTCTCATCGTGGAATAATACTCTGCCAGTAGGGTAACCAAGACTCAGAGGCAATCCTAGTCGCAATGGGTTGGTTTTCTTGAATCGGGTCTCCCACTTACTAGATGAGGCTCTTTGCTTGGACCTCATTCAGATCTTTAGTGTGCTAGATTGCTCCCAGTGGAGCGTTCTAGTCCTTATGGCAGATTCACGCCCTCATGGGCAACACTAATCGCATAATCCCCTCCCCAGTACCTTGGACGAGCTCGGACTATATGCTTAACTTTCCATGTACCATGTGTGCATGATCTCAGTGCATTCTATATGCATATTCTTTCGCCGTTGGATGTAAGAGATTTTAAGGAGAAGGCCATCAGCCTCTTCACCCACATCTATGGGATGTGGAGACTCTGGTTCAGTCCTAAATCCACTTAAACATACGTTTCCTCTGCCCGTCTATCTGCTCGGTCTCTACTCATTGAGAAGCCGCTGCTGGTCATCCTTGGCTTTATGCCAATCACACACGAGCACCATTTCTGTTCGCTTAAATGCATAGTGGAGTTATGTCTTCTCCGAACATATGTCTGCATGCCTACTGAATGCTGATCAATACAGTTTCATGTCTCCATTTTGGGGCATGGGTTTGCTAGCCTTCCAAGCATGACCTGTGACCCTATGCACCGGAGCAATAACATCTACTCTTTGATTTCATAGAAGCTTTCTTTTTATAATTAAGGACTTTCCATGAGGAAGGGATACATTACGGTTTTACACCAATCAGAGTTTCATTTGATCACCCTCAAGTCCCTACGGATTTGCTTCTCCATAGCATGATCTTTGGAGGACTCGTCATCGAAGGGATGGATATTGATGTCCAGGAAGCCAACAGCAACATAATGCATATGTCAAGGTTGGAAATGCAGTCATCCTTGGGTTAGTGGAGTCCCCTCGTAGGCGAGTGATGGGAATCAACACCGGACACTAATATTTTTATTTTGCATTTGTGTCCTTTTGTTTGTATTTATACCCTTGGCTAATTGGGTTTGCAATTGTAAGGCATTATAAGCCAAATGGTTAGTCTTTAAAGTCTTTGGGTTTCTGTGTAAAATGCCAGTGGGTCCAGTAGGGTCCCCCACCCTCTTTTCCATTGGTCCACCTAGGTTCTAGGGCCCATGTGGGACTGGTTCAAAGTCCAAGATTGGAATTGGACCAAGGGGGGACAAAAAATGAAAAAAATCAAAATTGAAGGCCCCTTAGTCAAGGGGGCGCCCCCCATTTAATATTGTTTAATCATTGTTGTATTTTATTTAATTTGGTCATTTGACCACATGGGGGGTTAATTATCTCATCCCTTATTTGCCCCTCCATAACCCTAGATCTAGAGGTAGTGTTGGTCTTTTATACATTTCTATAAATCCCTTGTATTTCCATTTTTGATGAAATTAATGAAAGAAAAAAGCATTTGTGCAAGAGAGCCCAAGGGCGCCCCCTATCTCCCCTCTTCCCCTAGAGCTGGACTGCTCTGATTTCTACGGTGTGAAGCCATAGCCATGGTGGATTCCAAGGTATATCACCTCCGCTGGATGCGACTTCCAGCCACCGCCGCCGCCGCCTCCGTTCGTGCCGCCACAAGCCACCATCCCCCCTACTGTCCAGAACTCCGAGTTCCAGAACAACAAGCTAAAAAAAAGGTCAGTGCTCCCAGCTCCCAACTCTGATAAAGCTGAGATTTTGAGAGATTGTTCCTCTTTGCGTTGGCTTTCCAGAAATATAGGTTTTGCCCCATTCATATCCCGTTTGATATTTTTACAGGTATTTTAGTTCCACCCATGACAGTTTGCCAGTCAGCAGATCTGCAGGATAGAAGTCTGTTCTTATATGTTTCACGTCTTCTTAGTCATCTCCAAAAAATCCCCAAATATTCATGAGTGATCCCCACATACCCCCTTTCCACCCATAAAATTCACAGAGTCTAGATCCACTGTTTTCTTTTGGGTCAAAATTCATCTTCAGGCAGTTCTTGTTCTGCCCTATGTGTCTGTGAGTCCGAGCCAGAAATAACTACAACCCACAGTCATTTTCATTTCTAATACATCAACTGGATGGATCTAAAATAATTATATGTTGTATCCCTTTGAGTCCTCTATCCATCGGTACAAATTTTGCCTCGATCCGACATCGGATCTGGGCACAAAAATTCTTTTCATGGAGGCACGCATTCCTGCTCCGAGCCAAGCTAGAAAGAAGGTTTTGGGAAATAATTCCCAATAATATATTAAAGTTCTGATTCAGTGACCGCCACCTCTGGGAGTCAACCAGGGACGTCCCGCCATCGTCCCGGCCAAGCGCCGCCTTCAGAAGATCCTAGGAAGATGACGTCCCTTTGGAGGCCCTCGTGCGCTGTCCTGCCAGCCTGCAAATCGCAGATCCGGACTTGCTGTCTTCAACCGCCTGGAACCCCTCCAACGTGCTGCCAGAATCGGCACTCCCGGACCGCTGTTGTGGCATGTTACCTCCTTGCGTGGAGTGGGCCTTAAAATCACTTCTATAATTATTAACATTTACTATATCGGGAGTCACCGTTCTTGGCCGGGGTCATCTTCCCCGCACCCGGTAGCGTGGAGGTATCGTTTCCGCTCCCCTCTTGGCATTTTGCTTTACTTGTATATATTTGGTATGTCGCTGCAAGTGATAGGTTAAATAGCTCGATTCAAATCAGTCACCGCTGCGAGAGTGAGTGAGTGTAACCCGTCCCGTGACTCGATTCGAGCACGCGGAAAAGTTGATACCCTCGACTCATTGCCGGTTTCTCAACTACGCAGATCTACACGTTTCCCTAGCATAGGGACGTTCGCGAGCTAGAGTCCCATGTTCGTGTCTCGTCCAGCATCAAATTGGTATCAGAGTCGAAGGTTGAGTCTAGGGTAGTCTTTGTTTAAAAATAAAAAAAAAGAGTCTAAGTCTAAGTCGGTCCAAGGTTGCATTTGCATACCTTTATTCGGTATATCAAAAGGTGTTGCCCGAACGTTAGGTTACGCCTATCGGGAAGGTGATTCACTCGCGTAAGAGGATCTTCGGATCCCGGAACTCCGTCAGGTACCGGATATTGGTTGAGTCTAGGTTTGTAGTCGAGTCTGGATTTTACCCTTTTCACCATTTAGAGTCGGGTCTAGGTGTTTGCATTAGTTTGCATAAACTTTTGCATATAACAAAAAAAAA
This sequence comes from Amorphophallus konjac, assembly GCA_022559845.1. Classification (NCBI taxonomy): domain Eukaryota; kingdom Viridiplantae; phylum Streptophyta; class Magnoliopsida; order Alismatales; family Araceae; genus Amorphophallus; species Amorphophallus konjac. The sequence continues at coordinate 286,493,206 of CM040118.1, forward strand.
GGAAAGAAGAAAAAAAATGCCATTGCATGCCCATTCCTAGGAGATCCAACCCCATCTTTTGCCACTATGGCCAACCCATGCCGACCCGTCCAAGGCAACAAGTCCGTGGCCGAGTACATTCGAGACTATGATAAGTACCGGTTGGAATATGGAGTTGGAAATGAGAGCACCACGACTGCATTTCAGTTCCGGAGAGGTTTGCGGCTTCATTTCCAATTTGATTTGCTTTGCCGCGACGTGTTCACTCTGGAGCGTTCTTATCAGGTCACTCTAGAGGCTGAGCCTTTCGAGGCAAGGTTTGATGCCGCCCTTTAGTGAACATCTACCTCTTAGTCGAGTCCCGAGCCGGTCGGACAGCCTACCCCACGGCCTCCCCCACCCCAGTTGGGGAATCCTTCCCCTAGAGCTCCTTTTCCACCTACGTCCGATCCTCATCCGGAGCCACATCATTTGGGGCCACCTCAGCCCGAGCCACCCGTGCTTCTAATGAGGAAGCTAGTTATCGCCGAGCCACTACTTAGTTGGCTCAAAAAAGGCTTGGTCCCACCTTCTTATCCATCCATGGACCCTACACTACCGTTAGTGCCTGTCATCTCCTTCCATACCACATTCTGGTCTAGTAACCATGCTGATACATTGGATGACCTTATTAAGGGATTAGACTGGTAATTGAAGTTGACGTGTATGTTGGCCCGAGGCTTCAACCAACCCAATCGTCGTAGCTTCACACATCCAGCTTTAGGGTCCATTACCTCCGTGTGCACCGTGGGTCATGTCACTACGGAGGTTCTCTTATTCCTCCCCATGCCGGCTGAGCCAAACTTCACTCCATTTACCCCGAGAGAGGAACCATACCTCCTATATGAGATCACCGTCTCCTATACCCTAGTGCATGAAGGTGACCACCTACACCTTCAAGAATTCCAAATGTGGGGCCGTGTCATGAGGGAACCCATATCGAGGGGTTATACTTTCTTTGATCCCTTCGACCCCTTCCCTAGTGAACCCCTGGACCCACCATATCAACGCCATTTCTTCAGGGAAGTTCACTGCTACACCTCTACCCCACCGGCCAGTCCACCTACACTCAGCCAGGGGACCGTTCCACGTTCATCATATAGGGGTGATGAAGAGGGAGTATTCGACTCTCCTAGCCCTCCCAAGTCTCCCAAATCCAATAGGCAGCTGCATGCTAGGGACAGATTAGGATGTCTAGGAGTCCCCCATTCCGTCAACCATCGATTGCATCTAGTGTTTGCATGGCATACATTTCGATGTCCTGGTCCACCATTGCATGTGTATAGGTCGGACTAACAGTAGGTTTGTTTAGGGTCATGTGCTAGTCTTTGTTTCGTACAGTTTATCTGTCGGGTGCATATGCATATATCGAGTTGAGTTGGTCTTTTGTACGCTCGCGTTGTCAGTCCTTTTCGAGTGCGAGGCAAGTCAGATCCAATGTGTACGTTGTAGACTTGCCGGAATTTGGGATCGGCTCTACCTCAACATATCGGATCTAGTCACATAAAGGGACCCAGCGGTTATTCCTAGTGAGTCATTGAGCCGTCTCCTTCCTTTGCAAGTGACCCCACCCCGGAGTGTCCACCACTAGCATCATTCCCACAGCAGTGTGAGCATATCAAATATATACGGGATAAGCTGGTGACGATTACTTGGAGTGGAGAGTACTCCGCGCTACTTGGTATGGTGTCCGATCTGCAGGGGCCACGCGAGCAGCCGTACCCCTTACTCGACGGGGTCGAGTTCTTCCCACTCAGGGAGAATTGATGGGAATCAACACCGGGCACTAACATTTTGATTTTGCATTTGTGTCCTTTTGTTTGTATTTATACCCTTGGCTAATTGGGTTTTCAATTGTAAGACATTATAAGCCAAAGGGTTAGTCTTTAAAGTCTTTGGGTTTCTATGTAAAATACCAGTGGGTCCAGCAGGGTCTCCCACCCTCTTTTCCATTGGTCCACCTAGGTTCTAGGGCCCATGTGGGGCTGGTTCAAAGTCCAAGATTGGACTTGGACCAAGGGGGGACAAAAAATGGAAAAATTTAAAATTGAAGGCCCCTCAGTCAAGGCGGCACCCCCATTTAATATTGTTTAATCATTGTTGTATTTTATTTAATTTGGTCATTTGACCACATGGGGGGTTAATTATCCCATCCCTTATTTGCCCCTCCCTAACCCTAGATCTAGGGGTAGTGTTGGTCTTTTATACATTTCTATAAATCCCTTGTATTCCCATTTTTGATGGAATTAATGAAAGGAAAAAGCATTTGTGCAAGAGAGCCCAAGGGCGCCCCCTATCTCCCCTCTTCCCCTAGAGCTGGACTGCTCTGATTTCTATGGTGTGAAGCCATAGCCTTGGTGGATTCCAAGGTATATCACCTCCGCTGGATGCGACTTCCAGTCGCCGCCGCCGCCTCCGTTCGTGCCTCTAATGAGCCGCCACAAGCAACCATCTCCACTGTTGTCTTGAACTCCGAGTTCCAGAACAGCAAGCTAAAGAAAAGGTCGGTGCTCCCAGCTCCCAGCTCTGATAGAGCTGAGATTTGGAGAGATTGTTCTTATTTTAGTTAGCTTTCCAGAAATATAGCTTTTTCCCTATTCAAATCCCGTTTGATATTTTTCCCGGTATTTTAGTTCCACCCCTGACAGTTTGCCAGTCAGCAGATCTGCAGGATAGAAGTCTGTTCTTATATTTTTCTCATCTTCTTAGTCATCTCCAAAAAATCCCCAAAAATTCATGCGTGATCCCCACATACCCCCTTTCCATCCATAAAATTCACAGAGTCTAGATCCACCGTTTTCTTTTGGGTCAAAATTCATCTTCAGGCAGTTCTTGTTCTGCCCTATGTGTCTGTGATTCTAAGCCAGAAATAACTACAACCCATAGTCATTTTAATTTCTACTCCGTCACCTAGATGGATTTAAAATAACTATATACTATATCCCTTTGAGTCATCTATCCATCAGTACCAACTTTGCCTCGATCCGACATTGGATCTGGGCGCAAAAATTCTTTTCGTGGAGGCGCGCATTCCTGCTCCGAGCCAGGCCAGAAAGAAGTGTAGACACTCATTTTTAGCCGATAAATTGAGCATTTTCTTTGTTCTCCCAGTTAATGCCCCAAATTGATCCTTAGTTGGTTGATTTTCTGGGATGTCTCTCTATTCTTGGCCCAACATTTCAATTCCATACCTTGGATCTCGTCTCGAGTTTGGCATTCCCGCGCTATCCGCTCCCATCGCTTTCTTGCTCATAGCGCGTTGTGGATCTAATTGGAGTTATCATTTGAACTGTTGTTATTTTCTTGACATTTGATCATTATAGCATCCACTTCGGATGTTATTCTCACTCAACATTTGATTAAATGACTGCCCAAAGGATATTTCTCCTTTTTCTAAATAATTTGATGGGCCTTTAATTATCGCGCTATATCGTCATAGCGCGTTCTTCATGAACGCGCTATGGTCATATAGCGCGTTGTCAAGCAGAGCCCTTTCCAAACCGGACTCCCTTCTTTCGACTCAGAGTCCTTATTTGGTAAGTTTCTGGTCGTGTTTCTTATCCAGGAAGGTTTCTAAACCTAGTAGGAGCCTTTTCCCTTCATTAATCAACAGGATTACCTCAATTTGAGCCGCCAAATCATCGGATTGAATTGAACTCCGACCTAGGGTTGCTTCTTGATCTTTCTCCTATAAATTGGACCCTTTGGCCATCGTTTTAGGGGGATGCCACTCGAGATATTAATGAGGAGGATGAAGTGCTTCGTGCCAAGTCAATAAATCCTCGCTCCTCGCACATCCAAGGGAGTATTTAGGGGCTCTTTTCGTGTTATTCCTCTTTCTACTTTTTCTTTCCCCAATTTACGAATTTTAATCTTTGCTAGCATTGCATATTGATTTCAAAACACTCCTTTTACGAAATACATGCATACACACATACCACACCTATCTTTTTCCCTTCCATAGGGGTTTAAAAAACCACCAAACCCCCAAGTAATCGAGCCCCCCGTTTGCATGCTTTTGATCGAGAATAGGGGTAGATTCTACTAAAATCTCGATCTAATGGGCCTTTTGTTTGTTGTTTATGATTGTTTGCAGGCACTAGAAGACTAATACGTGGAGCCCTTGCACCTAGGCCGGCCTTGGAGCAAAGAAGGAACGAATCCAAATAAGCCCGCTTCCTGTCTGATACCGCGCTATATGTTCCTAGCGCGACCTGAAGAACGCGCTAGGACGATATAGCGCGTTCATATCCAGGCCTACGGCTGGCCCTCATGAATTTCTGAGGTATGTAACATTCCCCCATCTTAATATTTTTATTATTTGGCATGTTTCTGGCCTCAGTGGCGATCACGGATCTTATTAATGCATGTTTCACCTGTCTTTTATCATTGACTATAGCACTTTTATCTTGCTAAATACAAATTCATCAATTTTGGGGGGTGTTCATAATCCATAATCTAAAAATTGGCGATCACGGTGGGACCCTTTGTGCTACCACGTTCGTGCTTCTAGTTGCCTGCTTGTCAATACATCAGTGTGTGTGTTTATTTGATTTTTGGGCTTTTCCCCACTGTCGTTGATCGCGCTATGTGTCCATAGCGCTTTCTGTAGATCGCGCTGGGGACATATAGCGCGTTCATCACCTGAGGGTATTCTCAGGTACACCTTCTGTTGGGGTTCATCTCTGGTGGCATCTTGTATATTTCTTGCTGTGTACTTACATATTTTTGTTTTATTTGTCAGTTCTAGTTTAGATGTTCTTGCATAGCATGGCATTCATCTTTGCATTTGGTTTGAGAGACCTCCTCTCTCTACACTAGGATCCCACACACCTTTCTTGGAATTGGAACAACCCTCCATTGAGCATTCCGTCTCTTTGGACCGGAAATTCCTTTTCCAAGACCTCCGTAAGTCCCCGCACCCGTGGATTCCCTCACGGACGCCGGGCAGGTTGTACCTTTGAAGTCCCGGGTTTAGTTGGCCTATGCATGGTGAGAGAGTGTTCCTAGTTGGCATCGGAGAAAAACCACATTTGAAACTACGATCATCCCTTGAGTGATCACACCAATTTGCATAAAATCATTAATTCACCAGGGTTCAAACAAACAAAAAATCAACGGTAACCATTCCAACTTGTGTGCTTCTTTGAAAATTATTTTTGCTTGAACTTTGATTGCATAATGGCTTACCTTGATAGACAAAATAACATGTTTAATCTTAATAAGGATGCACAACCTAGCACATCTTATATTCCTCAATCTCAACATGCTCGTCATAATTCTCACCATATTTTCAAGGGACCACATCCTTATTCTTATGGTGTTGCCCGGCCCATGGGCAATGACCAATCCCATGGCCCCTCGATTCAATCGCGAGCCACTACTCCTACGGGACCGTCTCCTCCCGACGATGAGAAGGTCTCCCAGATCTTGCATGCATTAGATCATCTCACCCCTCAACAAATCCAAGCCCTTAAGGCCGTTGTTGAGGGTGCATCTCATTCCTCTCATCCTCCTTCCAATCCTACGCGGGTGGCCCATCACCCACTTCCCTCTTCTATTCACATTCCTACTCGGGTAGCCCATCACCCATCTCCTCCTATTCACACTTCTCCTCGGGTGATCCAATACCCGCCTCCTTTTATTCCTCCTCCACCACGGCCCCAAGGCCCATTTATTCCTTGCAACCCGGCCCATCCGGGTTCTTCTATGGGTCATCCCATTAATCCCCTTCCACGGCCTTTTTATACGGCCCCTCCTTCAAGGCCCTGCCAACCCTCTATTGCTCAAGTCACACCTCTCCAACGAACTCTTCTCAGCAAAGTCACTTTGTTGGAGGAACAATTAAAAAGGGTTACAAGCCCACGGCCTGCTCCTTCAACTCCAGTCAATTCCCTCCACGCCGCTCTGAATGACATTACAAAGATGGAGAAAGATTGGAAGGATAGGAGAGACGACTACGGCATCGACAATGCAAATAAGCAAGAGCCGGTGGGTTTCAACGTTCAAGTGGACGCCATCCATCCTCCACCCATTCACCTAGTTCACACATATGGCCCTCCACCTCCACGTACACAATACCATTACATTCCACCACCCACATACATGCCTCCACTATGGTGTCCACTTGAACCAGCTGATGAAGAACCGGCGATTGAAGAATTTGAGGCGGCATACGATGAAGCTCCTCAAGAAGCACCCCTTCCGAGTTTCCTTCGCTTCCCTCTCCCTCCACTACCACTTGATGAACCCCTTGCTCAGGACGAAGCCACAGTCCCCGATCCAACCCCCATTTATGAGACCTCTTGGTGTTACGATGATGGGTCGACATTCCTATCACCCACACCGCCACACCATGAGTCACATTCTATCCCTAACACCGCTCACCCCATTCGGCATTTTCAACGCACTAAACCTTCACCTCCCATAACCACACTAGTAGCCTCCATTCCACCGGTCTCCGCCGAGCCTTCTATTACTCCTCCCCTTTGTCCGCCACCTCAGCCGCCCACTATGCCTATAACCCCTATTCCACTACTTAACCCTTCACCCTTACCCGTGGCTAGTCCTGAGCAAGATCCACCCTTTTTTGCACTCGAGCCAATCCCGACTGCCTCCAAGCAAAAGGGGAAGCTCGACGTGTTTGAATCTCTGCTTCCACTCACCCTTTCTCCAACACCTTCCATTATATCTACACCATCCATGGAACCTTCCGCCTCCACTTCACACCTCTCTACCACTCAGAATGGGGGGCTTTCATCAAGTACTTGTGCCGAAGATGATCAAGAGCCGGGCAAGGAGGATTTGGCCATGACCGCGCTATTCAAGATGCAAGAGTTTGTATGCCGGATGCCAATCCGGGTTGTAGTGCCTAGCATGGTCAAAGAGGCCAAGTCCACGCCACTGTTCGCTAAGAGAGAATGTCAAGCTCTGATGCCATGTAAGTTTGCACCCAAAGGCCGGGCGGGGCACCCCTTGTTCCAACTTTCGAATCTTGAACCCTTTCTTCCATACAAGGGGCGAATGCCCATTCTATTCAATATTCTTTATATGATGTCACAATCCATGGGCAACACAATGCTTCATATCCCAACTTTCCAACTCCCTCGCACTATTGCTTTCCACTCTACAAGGGAGTTGTCATATACCATTGAAGCTTCATCATGGGCTTGTACTTTATCTATTGGGCCAATTGGCTATACACTTTCACCACCATGGAGGGGCGGTTATTTTGGTGCTAAGGGGACTTCCACTATTCTATCCACCTTCCATTCAACGCCATCAACATTCTCTTCATGGGCCACTCCAGGGGCAAGGAGGAGGATCTCATCCTCTCGCCCTTCATGTTCTTCATATTCTTTGCATCTCATGCATTCTGTTGCATCCATGCATTCATCGCATCTATTGTATTGCATTCACATACATTTGCACTTCTTCTTTCTCGGGTTTCCGGACCCGTATCTTCCCCACCTTCCGGAACCTCCGGATATTCTGCATTTCCCATCTTATTCATCTTCATCCTCTTCCAATCCACTCTCCCTGGGGCATCGCGTCCCCTTTCCTGCTATTTCCCTGGAACCTCCAGGTGTTTTATCCCTCCTCTTAGGGCACGACGCCCCTTCTGATTCCACTATTCCGGAACCTCCGGATCTTTCTCTTCTCCCCGGGCATCGCGTCCCTCGGCAGTTTCCTCCTCCGGAACCTCCGGATTCTCCATCTTATTCTTTCTATCTTCTTTCGGGGCATCCCGACCCTTCTAATTCCACCCCTCCGGAACCTCCAGATTCTCCATCTTATTCTTTCTATCTTCTTTCGGGGCATCCCGACCCTTCTAATTCCATTCCTCCGAAACCTCCGGACCCTCCATCTTTCATCCGTCTCATCTTCTTGCTCCTCCAGGATATCATATCCTTTGTCCTCCTCTTCCTTTTTCGTCATCTTTTTGCATATTTCTTCCTACGGCATCACGTCCCTCGAGATTCTTCTCCTCCGGATCCTCCGGATTCCTCCTATCAGGATTCTCCTCCACAACCTCCGGACCCTACGGATCCGCCTCTTTCCATCTACCAATTTCTTCTTCTAATTCCTCCTGATCATGGGTCCGACCCAACTCCTTCCACATCCACTGCTTTGGGCATCTGTCCTTTCTCCCACTACTTCCGAAGCTTTAGTCCTCACTCCTCCTTCTAATTCTCCGCTTCTTCTGTAGACTGTTCCATGTGATCAGGGTCTCCGCGCCTTAGTGAGGGAGTTCTAGCCCTCGCCTCTCTTCCTTTTCTCCTTATTCGTCTGGGTCTGTTCTAACTACCACTCCTTCTTGTTAAGCCACTTCCAAATCCTTTGCTTCCAATCCTTTTATCTGCCACTTGAGGACAAATCCCATGTTGATCAACCTCGCCTCTGACAGCTGCTTCTACAAAGGTTGCAAGGTAACATATTGGCGTAAGTACGTATTTATGATATCATTACCTTATTGCTTCACGCGTGATTTTCAAAATGAAGTGCTTCTTAACAAGATTAAAAGTGGTGTTTTAGACCTTTATCTTAGGCTTTTAATTAAATCTCACAAAAGAGTCTTTAGGCTTGCTTTTGCGGCACCTTTGGTTAATAAGAATCCCGCACTGGGAATTCGACATTCTCTCCCCGCTTGTTAAGAGCAACCCTTAGCTGGGTACCGCACACATTTCACGGCGTCCTTAGCCGGCTCCTTTGGTTAAACACCGTCCCTACTTTGGCCATGCTATGAGTATATCTGAAAGTCTTTTCTCTTCTTTACTCGGCCGAATGCAGGGGCAAGAGGTTGACGGATGAGATAACCAACTTAGGTAATCCCCAATACGAGAGAAGTCTCAAACAGGGGCAGTCTTGACCCAAACTAAAATCAAATTTCATGATATACATCTCGCCAAAAGGGCTATTATGAACATCAAGTCAAAATGTTAATAAATGCAAAGTTATGAATTATGGCATGTCAAGAGTGGCAAAGTCCCCGCAGGGAAAACCCTGGTCGTATGCATGTCAAGGGTCTAAAAATCAAAGTCACAAAGCCCCGGCGCAACAGACTACCTCTTTGATGGGAAATACCTTGGAAGGAATTCAAGTCTCAATACCTCCCATCCTGCATAAAACTTATCCTCAATTATTCTTCACTTCTCCCTCTAAGATCGAATGTTTCTCGGGTATGGCCTTGGTAGGGGCACCGTTAATCAAGGACAGTCCGTTATAGGGCGCCACCTTCAATGCACACCCAGCTCTGGGCAGTTTTAAGCAAAAAGGGAGGGAACAAGGACCCCTAGCCAATGGTTTAAAACATCCATTGATGCTGCATTAGCAATGTCTAAGCTAAAATTCTATAAAAATTTGAATATTGCCAAAATTCCAAACAAACAAAAAAAAATTTCTAAAAAAAATTGAATATTGTCAAAAAATTCCAAAAAAAATATATTCATATATTTCTAAAACAAAATATTCAAATATTCTTTTCAAAAACTTATAAAAATTTGCATATTTTCAAAAATCTAAAAAAAATTTGAATTACATTTCTGATGGCATCCTTTTGTACAGGCACGCAAAATAAAGAACAATCACAAGAAGTGCAACAAATATCAACAACTGTCTCCTTCCACTATATAAGTCTCAAGAGTACAAAATGAAGATGGATACAACAATCTCTCTAGCTCTCCCCTCGACCCTCCTGGTCTCCCCCTCTACAAGAGCTCTCAGCCTCCTCCTGTCCTCCCCGGGAGGACCTAGGAGGAGCCATCTGTCCCCGAGAAGCTGAACCCCTGTCACCGCGAGCTCCCCTCTCAGCATCTTCCCTCCTCTGATGCTCAGAGGAGGTAACTAAATAGTCAGTGCTCGAATAAGCTCGGGAGTATCCCTCGCGCTGAGCCCGCTCACGCCCCCGCCGGTAGCGATCCTCCGCATCCTTCGCCCGCTGCTCGGCGATCCCTAATCTGGTACGCAGCTCCACCCTCTCTAGCTCCCGCTCCACTCACTCTCTCTCCCATCTCTCTCGCTCTCTGTCCCGATCCTCCCTCTCCCTCTGCCACTCACTCCTCTCCACCCCGAGGAGGAGGCGTAACTCTGCCACATCTCGAGGAAGCTCCTCCGCATCATGGCGTCTCAGCTCTGCTTCCGCTGTCCGCAGCTCCTACTCCTGCATCCGAAATCTTGGTCAATAACTGATAATAATAAAATTTTTCAAGACTAAGATTAAAAGAATAGATTACTTACTCTCTCCTGTAGGGAGGCCTCAGCTGCCTCCGCCCGAGCAACCGCACTAGCAAGCTGGCTCTCTAGATCGGTGTGGTCGCAAACGGGCTGGGTGGAAGATGAAGTACCATGCGAGGATCGGACTGCCTCCAGCTCCTCGCACTAAAAAGGAAAAGCAATACCATTAATTGAAATTCAAATCCAAATCTTTCTAAAAATACAAGTGCTTACCAGCTCATCGACGGTATGTTGGAGGTCCTTACGCTGTTGGATCGTGGAGTCGAGGAGTCCCTGTACCATGGCCAGTCTCCCCTCTATGTCAAACTGCAATAAACACAGGTTGATCACATATTGAATAATCAAGAACAAATGAATTTAAAGGCATACCTGTCCACGAGCACTCTGATAAACTCGGCTGCCATATGCCTGAGAGTATGCCTGGAGGTAGGCATCATCTGAATCTGCTCCCGCAGGGACTGCTCGGCCACGCCTCTTCCAATCTACGTACTACTCCCGGGCACGTTGCCGCCAGTCATCTGTCCCCTGGAGGCCTCGGAAGCGTCGTCCAGGTCGTGGGTCCGTCGCCTGGGTCGGGAACTCTACCACCGCCTGGTGGAGCCCTAGTGTCCTCATGATCAGTCTATGGTATAGTGGCTCGACCAGGTTGAGGGCGTGCAACCATATCTCTCTCCTGAAGTATGGGATGGCCGCCTCCACCCAGGGCATCACCTCGGCATCCCTCTGATAGGGAGTCCAGACCACCTGCATAGTTCAATTAATTATTGCCCTAGATCTCATTCAGATAATATAATTCAATTTTAAAAATCAATTTTACCTCTATGTGGGGCATCATATCTAGCGTCTCCTGAATGTGGGTGACCTGGTCCTTCAGAGATCGGCTATCTCGTGTAGGGGTCCATCGTCTGGCCAGGGGCAGTCGGTCCCCTCGATCCTCCCAAGCACGACGGAGGGTAGGAAGATACAAATAACTCCAAACCTGAAATGAAGCTCATGTGATCAATATAAGAGGAAAGTGCATAATTTAATTCACAAGTTTGAGGCTTAGAGAGATACCTGAAGTAGACGGTAGAATCCCCCAAGTGAAGACTGGAGTGAAGAAATGCCGAAGCTGTCGAACAAGTGGGCAAAGACTGCCGCACCCCAAGCATACCACCCAACTCTATCCAGATCCTCCAGTAAGGGTAGAAATCGGCAGCTCACTGCATCGCCCTGAGTCGCTAGAAGCAGCTTGCCAATCAGCAGAATAAGGAACCTCTCAGCTCCATGTCTGCCTGTGGGACTGCCTTAGTCGTGAAACTCTCTCTGGCCCCAGCCTCTAACCTCTTCTCATGAGCTGTCAAGGTCTCCCCCACCTCCCTCTATGTGTGGAACAAGCCGAGACTCTCCTACAAGACGATCCTCGACACTAGCGAGGTCCGGCCAGTCCCCTCCAACTCCAAGCCCAGTAGCCTGCGCGCCATCTCTCGGTAGTCGGGGTAAGTGCAGCCTGTCACTGCCGATCCATGCACCCGCAGTCCAGTAATGCGGGTGACGTCCTCTAAAGTCGGGATCCTATGACCCCAAGGGAAGAGAAAAGCCTTGCATCCTGTATCCCATCTGGCTTTTAGAGCCCTTATCAGTCCCACATCAACCCTCAGCACTTCTATTTTTAAAAATTCTCCAAAGCCCATTCGGCGGAGGCGGGCCCTTTGAAACTCCGGTAGTGCAAAGTAGGCGGCCCGAACCAATGTCCACGAGATCCGGGCACGAACTGCGCCCTCCACACCCTGCACACAACATATAAAAGCAAGAGGTATCAATCTGTGTGCATCAAACAAAAGAACAAATTAGAAAATAAAAAAAACTGGTATGCTGTTCTTTGTCGCGCTATGTCGTCATAGCGCGTTCATCAAGAACGCGCTATGAAGACATAGCGCGTTCGTCTTCTGAAGGTAGGGGACGACCCCCGTTTACCCATGCCCTTCTGTGGGCATCTTGGCCCTCTACAATGATCAAGGGGGGTTCCTTTCCCTCCATTTTCATCTTTCATGAAAGAAAAAAAAGAGAAAACTCAAAGAAAAAACAAGATTAGGGCGGTTTTCTTACCAATCGGCGTTTTCGGGCCGCCACGCCGCCAATGGGATCCACCGCTATTTCCTCGGCCGCCGGGGCACCCTCAACCTCTTCGGCCTCGTCCGGGGGGATCTCCATTTCATCTCCTTCAAGTCGGGCCGAGACGGTCACCTCCGAGTCGGCATTCTCTTCCACGGGAGGGGGCGTTCGTTCCTCCTCCATGCGTGATCTTGGACGGCCGCGGACGACGCGCCATTTTGAGCGTCGAGGACGTTCCCCTTCCATTGGATTAGGGCGGTGGGGTGCTGGGCTGGTAAGAGGGCGAGAGAGGGGGTCGAGAGAGGGAAGAATGAGTTGTTTGAACAGAAAGGGGGGAGCCCTTTTTTGAACTATGCGGGTAGTGGACGCGCTATATGTACATAGCGCGACACTGTCGCACTATGTACATATAGCGCGATAATCAAAGTAAAAAGAGAAAGAAAATAAAAGGGGGGAGAAAATAAAAGAAAAAATGCAGGTTGTGGCTGAATAAAATTTTTGTGTTCTTTCATTCATGCATGCTTGAATTTGCTCTACTTTCTCCTAACAATTGTGTCTCCAGGAAAAGAAGAAACAGTTGCACGTCATCAGATAAGTATTCCCATATCCCTTACTTTATTGCATTACTATATGATATTTATATTATTATATTATCTCAAGGACCGGCTGGTTCTCTGTATGTTTAAGGATTTGAGTTCCCCTCTATCAAAAATAGTGATGATCTAGAAACATGCAGTTAATCGTCGGATAGGCCGTTAGGTCAGACAAATATGGGGACGATGGACTTCATCTTGCACGTCGTGGTTGCGAATAACTCTTGACTCAAAATTTGTTGGATTTAATAATATTATCCTCGAGTATCTTATATTTGATTTTTTCTTTGCATTTGTTTTAATGATTTCTTTTATTTTAGCCCTGCACGCATCATGCCTTTTTGCATTCATAAATGCCCAACTCTTCTTCCTAATTAAGGATCAATAATGCTTATGTCCTTGAACAAAGAAATTCAATTCCATTCCGAATTTGAAAGATTGCTCCTAGTTGAGCACTGGATCTCGCTGGTCGATGTGACCCTTGCCCAGAATTTGCTTATCCCCTTTCAATCCAATTCAACTTATCTTCCTTCTTTTGATCCACTCATTAGCTGTGAACCGCACAATGGCGTCGATGGATACGCCGGGCTCGCGTCTATTCCACTAATTGAGTGAAATTTGTAGTTGCTACGCGCCGCAGATGTCTCTTTTTGTGTAAGAGGTTGATCAGCTCCCTTTTCTTTGTTCCGCGCCTGTCATTTTAGGCAGGAGTCACTGATGCTAGCTTGATCTTGTGGTTAGCTTGGAGTTTTCTGGATTATTCCTATCATTTGTTGGTTGCAATGGGTGTCTCTTTTTCCTTGATATCCACTTATCAGTCCGCTCCACTACGTTTCCACTTCGTCTCCCCGTCACTACCACTCTGTGTCGTCTCCGTTTTGCCTCCGTTTCACCTCTGTTTCGCTCCCCTGCAAAGCGGATATCAAGGAGGGGCATCTGTAGACACCCAATTTTGGCCGATAAATTGAGCATTTTCTTTGTTCTCCCAGTTAATGCCCCAAATTGATCCTTAGTTGGTTAATTTTCTGGGATGTCTCTCTATTCTTGGCCCAACATTTCAATTCCATACCTTGGATCTCGTCTCGAGTTTGGCATTCCCGCGCTATCCGCTCTCATCGCTTTCTTGCTCATAGCGCGTTGTGGATCTAATTGGAGTTATCATTTGAACAGTTGTTATTTTCTTGACATTTGATCATTATAGCATCCACTTCGGATGTTATTCTCACTCAACATTTGATTAAATGACTGCCCAAAGGATATTTCTCCTTTTTCTAAATAATTTGATGGGCCTTTAATTATCACGCTATATCGTCATAGCGCGTTCTTTATGAACGCGCTATGGTCATATAGCGCGTTGTCAAGCAGAGCCCTTTCCAAACCGGACTCCCTTCTTTCGACTCAGAGTCCTTATTTGGTAAGTTTCTGGTCGTGTTTCTTATCCAGGAAGGTTTTTAAACCTAGTAGGAGCCTTTTCCCTTCATTAATCGACAGGATTATCTCAATTTGAGCCGCCAAATCATCGGATTGAATTGAACTCCGACCTAGGGTTGCTTCTTGATCTTTCTCCTATAAATTGGACACTTTGGCCGTCGTTTTAGGGGGATGCCACTCGAGATATTAATGAGGAGGAGGAAGTTCTTCGTGCCAAGTCAATAAATCCTCGCTCCTCGCACATCCAAGGGAGTATTTAGGGGCTCTTTTCGTGTTATTCCTCTTTCTACTTTTTCTTTCCCCAATTTACGAATTTTAATCTTTGCTAGCATTGCATATTGATTTCAAAACACTCCTTTTACGAAATACATGCATACACACATACCACACCTATCTTTTCCCCTTCCATAGGGGTTTAAAAAACCACCAAACCCCCAGGTAATTGAGCCCCCCGTTTGCATGCTTTTGATCGAGAATAGGGGTAGATTCTACTAAAATCTCGATCTAATGGGCCTTTTGTTTGTTGTTTATGATTGTTTGCAGGCACTAGAAGACTAATACGTGGAGCCCTTGCACCTAGGCCGGCCTTGGAGCAAGGAAGGAACGAATCCAAATAAGCCCGCTTCCTGTCTGATATCGCGCTATATGTTCCTAGCGCGACCTGAAGAACGCGCTAGGACGATATAGCGCGTTCATATCCAGGCCTACGGCTGGCCCTCATGAATTTCTGAGGTATGTAACATGCCCCCATCTTAATATTTTTATTATTTGGCATGTTTCTTGCCTCAGTGGCGATCACGGATCTTATTAATGCATGTTTCACCCCTCTTTTATCATCGACTGTAGCGCTTTTATCTTGCTAAATTATCTTGCTAAATACAAATTCTTCAATTTTGGGGGGTGTTCATAATCCATAATCTACAAGAAGGTGTTGGGAAATAATTCCCAATAATATATCAAAGCTCTGATTCAGCGACCGCCACTTCTGGGAGTTGACCAGGGACGTCCCACCATCGTCCCAGCTAAGCGCCACCTTTAGAAGATCCCAGGAGGATAACGTCCCTTGGGCGGCCCTCGTACGCTGCCCTGCCGGCCTGCAAATCGCAGATCTGGACTTGCTGTCTTCAACCGCCCAGAACCCCTCCAACGTGCTGCCCGTCAACCCAGAATCGGCACTCCCGGAGCACTGTTGTGGCTTGTTACCTCCCTACGTGGAGTGGGCCTTAAAATCACTTTTGTAATTATTAACATTTACTGTACCGGGAGTCACCATTCTTGGACGGGGTCATCATCCCCATGCCCGGTAGCGTGGAGGTATCATTTCCGCTCCCCTCTCGATATTTTTCTTTACTGGTATATATTTGGTATGCCGCTGCAAGTGATAGGTTAACTAGCTCGATTCAATTCAGTCACCGCTGCGAGAGTGGGTGAGTGTAACCCGTCCCGTGACTCGATCCGAGCATGCCGAAAAGTCGATACCCTCGACTCATTGCCGGTTTCTCAACCACACAGATCCACATGTTTCCCTCGCATAGGGACGTCCGTGAGCTAGAGTCCCAGGTTCGTGTCCCGTTCCGCATCAGCGAGCCCTCGGGGTTTTCCCTGCCCAAATAGAGGATATAGAGTAGCCACTTTTGGCTCACTCTGAATTTCAGGAGCCATCTAACAATCTCCGTGCATGTGCTTCCATTTTTCACCCCCGAATGCTCTGGTCTAGGGGAGGTGCTACCCAAATTCTGTCAGAATCATGGATTTAACAAAAATGGACTAATGATAAAGACATGAACTGAACAACTGATATAATGCTAAAACAAGTACATTTGAACAAAGAACAATGCTGAAGAGAACATATCTGCATAGACAGTGTGATGAAAAAAATACACAAAAATGTTGTTTTGGCAGCAATAATAAAATGGAATTACTTAAAAGAAATGAAAAGAAAGAAAAAGAATAAAAGAAAGGAACTAAACAGCTAAAATTTCACGATCATGTGAAGAGCATGTTTATGTTTGCACGTGCATACACACTTGCATGTTTCCTTGAACAAAGGCAGTCTGGGATCTGCTATGACAAGAGTCGACTCTGAGGGTCGACACCCCTTTGTTCGGGCTCTGCCTGCTACTTTTATGTGACAGACTTGCCCAGGGGTCGTGTAACACCCCAGTCAAATAATAATGGATAAAAATTAAAATATAAAATATATATTGGAATGAAAATGAGGGAAAAGAAATATATGAAAAACGTGTTATGAATTAAGTTATGAAATCGTCTCAATTCTTTGCAAATAATTAAAAATAAATAAAAGAAAAGAAAAACAAAATCTTCAAGAATGGAATGAATGGTTGAATTGTAATCGACGTAAGAGTGAGGCCGATTTATTGAAGGGGTAAAATAGCTATTTTTTAATTAAAGATTTCAATAATGTTCCTTAAATTAAATGACGTTATAATAATTAATTGGTTTTCAAAATGACCAAACTATATAAATGAAAAAGGGATAATTGTTTTCTCTATAATGACCATAAAAGGAATTGTTTTATCCCAGGATCAATTGAATTTTCCACGATAATCTGAATTTAATATATATAAATTAAAATTTATTGAATTTCACCCATAGGCTGAAGTTTCCACCAATTTATAAAATTATAAAAAAAAATATTCTTATAGGAAACAAAATGTTTAACAATATTGTCAACTGGGCCGACCTCTAGTAAAAATTTAATCAGGCCGAATTAAAGAGGTTTTAACAAAAATTCGTTGTTCTTAATGGTTCAACCTAGATCGCTCTAATTCGAGCCCAATTCTCAACCAATCGAGCCCAAACCAAGCCCAAATGATAGGCCCATCATAGAAGCCCAATTTCCCTTCGAAAACCTAAACCGAGACGCCTCAATTCGGCGCGGTGGCGGTGGATTTGATCTATCCCTAATTTCTCTCTATTTTTCACTCTTTGGACTCTTGGGTCTAATTCGATCTCTAGAGGCTTCAATAGGATCTATAAATAGAGGGCTTCGACCGTTGGGGACCCTTAGTTGATTGTTTGGCAGGCGGCGTGCTCGATCATGACCGGACCTGGGTGGATTAGGGTGTTCGGTGGCAGCGTGTTTTAGGGTTCCGACGACCGTTGTCTCTTCCTCCTTTCAATCGACTAAAGGTAGGTTTCTCTTAGGCTAAAGATTAATTAACATACATCCTTTTGTGCGCCTTCGAGTCCTCTTTCATTTGATATCAAAAGCCCTAATTTTTAGCATGGAGTTCGTATTTCAGTTTTTATTGTAAGCATGTCAATTAGGGCACCGACCATGCTAGTTCCATTTGTATCGATCAGTTGATTGAATTTAGCAAGCTAAAATTCTAATTAAACATTGCCATCATGTTCAAAATTTTGTTACCTTTCTTTGGACACCAATTTGCCCAATTTTGGTTCAACATACTGCACGAATTTTGTGATACAAGTAACTTGTGTCGGGACTCGCCGTAGGCTTGGGCGGGGACTAGGTAGCGACTCTTTCAGTGACCGCCACTTGCCTTAGCAGTCGCCCGACAGACCGTTTTGTTGGTTTAAGGGTTATGCTTGCTGTAGCGGCCTCCCGATAGACCGCTTATAGGTCTAGCGGCCACCCGATAGACCGCAAGGCCCTGTTTTCGCATTTTTCACTCTAGCGGTCGTAAGTTGATTGCTAATCAAGGTTAGCGGTTCTCTCTTGACCATCTTATACTTATGGCGGTCCTATTATAGGCTATTTTATCCCTGTTTTAGTGAAAGTGTTGATCATTTTTTTTGGCGTGTTATGTTATGTCATTCCCTGTTCAACAGCATGTTATTAGTGTTAATTACGTTGTATAAACACACTAATGATTAGGACTCATGAAACATTTGATTAAAGTCTAATTCTCTTTCATAAATTGTCCTTTCATGTTCATCATTCATGTATTATAAAATGATTGAAAAAGAGAGTAGAGTAACATGTTTACATAATTGATTAGTTTGCAAAATTTTATTTATGTTATATAGTTAGAACTTGTTTCAAGGTCGTGCCACTCCGATGGTGTTGACTGGACCGATTATACCTATTTTCCGATGTTTATGGAACATTAATTCTTGGGCATCGAATGCCTCTCCGTCGAATATTCCTTCCGCCGGACTAAGTGTTCATGTTTCAAGGCCTCCATAAGACCCCGTGAGCCTGGGATTCCCACTAGGACGCTGGGCAGGTTGTACCCTAACGCCTGAACCTTACTAACTCGATCGGAAATTATGATTTTGGGCAACTAGAGTTCTGCCCGACTCTGTCCAAGATGCGGCCTTAGCTGGACCGCTACTCTATGTAGCGGCCAAGCCCATGACCGCTTTCCCCTTCCTGTCTAGTTTGTGAACCAGTTTCTGTCCAATCGCCTAGCCCGTTCTAGGACGACTTAGCTCTATCTAGGTCGATCCTAAGTGACCCCAATTGACTTGGTCTGGTAGACTGAACTATGTTTCAGTCAAAGTTTGACCTATGTCAACTGGGAGATCCTAGAAGTCGATTGAATCTCATCCAGGCCTGTGACCGTGTGGCAGTCTCACCTGGACCATTTTTCATTCAATGAAATCTCCCATGGACCATTTGCCTCTCGCCAGTTTTCCGAAAATCACTATTTTCATGTCTTTCTGGTGTGTTTAACTCTTATAGCCTCTCCAGGCTATTATACCTCGATAATGTGACCTTCGATGGGTCTTACATCATGATCCTTCGTTAAAAGTCATTTCCTATAATGGCTTATATGTATATTCTTCTAGTTAAAAGAGCTTAATTCTTGGAAGTCCTTCAAGAATTTCCTTTTTCCTACATGCATCGTCTTTTGCTACATAGCTTGACCTTGAAACTCTTGGCCATTAAATATTGTGGATGTCTAGATTTTGTAGGATCTCTGATCCAACCAATCAATGCCAAGGCAATCTTTATAAAGGGCCCAGTCTGGTCTTAGGAGGAGCACCCCAAGTGTACTTGTGCCACAAGGAGGTGTAATGACTAGGTGTGGCATTGCACCGAGTACTATCTAGCGTGTTAAGTCTACGACATTCCACACTCTCGTGATACTTGCTATACATGCTTGAATGCGTGAAGTACTTGCTTATGTGACATGACTTGACTTGATAAATGGCCATTCACATGAAGTTCTAGTTACTTGCTCTTGATATCTTGACTTGCAATATCTCTATCCCATCCTTATGCCAGTGATCATCTATTTGTGCTGTTTATTTAGTCTGCTTTACTCGTATTTTTACGCATCATTCCTGCATCTTCATGAAATGGTAAATTATTTAAATACTGCATGGTGATAGAGTGTAATTCCTACTGAGCTTCTCGCTCACCCCACTTTTCTCCAGACCCTTTTCAGGTAACTCGATAGATGGAACGCTCGAAAATGGGAATGGCCAGCGTGATCGAGTGAACCTGGAGTCTTAGAGATCTGAGTCTTCTTTTTCCTATTTCTTGAGTCTAGTTAGTATAGTGAGTCGTGTCCTTTGCCTTTTTCTTGTTTCCTTTTTATTGGAGTCTTTTATTGTAATTTGAGTCGAATTGAAATTTAAATTGTCAAACATCAATAAAATTATATTTTTCTCAAATTAATGGCCTCCATGTGTCTTTGCTATTATTTTCATCCATTGTTTCTTTACTCTGATTAACATGACTATTTTGCTGCCATGTTCCGAGCAACGCTTCCCGCTGCTATCGGTTCGGGGCGTGACAAGTCGACACCCAGAGTCGACTCCCCTTAGATTTAACTGATGCCCAATGTCCAATCCTACTGAAAAGGAACTAAAAAAACCTTGCATACATCATGCAATTCATATAAATGCGCATTGCATTTTCATGAGCATTGTTGAACTCATTTCCTCATGCATTCTTCAGCATTGAGCAATTCATCAACATCCACAGGGGATCATGCATGCATCACGCATGTGAATTAAACCTTATGCATTTGCCACCTGTGCATGCTTGAATATCATGGTTAGCTGGTATATCAAATGGTGGTTTGATGAAGGCTGGGTCACGCCCATCTGAACTTTCCCACTATGTGTGAGTACATAACTCCGCCTAGTACCAACAACCATACCTTTAAAATATCATTAAAGCTCCCTTCCTGCACATGACTTTAGAATGTCTGCAAGACCCTTCTTTTAGCATAGCCTCCCCTTTGCATCTGTGCATGCTTGAAGTGCTATGATCAAATGATATCAGGAAGCCAATTGTTGCATCTATGCATTCCATGCAATGGCATGCCACTCTCAAAAAAGTAACACCCTCAATCTGTTGGAGGGGATCTATAACATAAGCCAGAAGTGAATGAAGAATAAAGAAGTCAGAAGGGGAGAGTGTTCTGCTCCCTGACGCAGGCTGCGTCGACGTAGCTTGGTCTTGCGTCGACGTAGCATGGCTCTCTACGAAGGTTTCTAGCACGCCTGCGCCGACGCAGTCCGCACGTTGCGTCGATGCAGCAGCGCTTTGGGTGAGACCCCAGCGCGTTGCGCCGACGCAGCCGGCGCTGTGCGTTAACGTGGCTTAGCCTGCTCTAGCCCTTGGAGGGCTCTGTGCATCGACATGGTCCCGCCCTGCGTCAACGTAGTGGCCCTTTGTGAGCCCCATGCGCTTAAAAAAAGAGGGAAAAGAAAAGATACATAGAAAAAATGTATAATTATAATAATGATGATAAAATAGATAAATGATACAAAGAAAACAAATGGTAAGATGATTTTCAAATAAAAAAATCAATAATAAGTACAAAATAAAATGAAGAAAATATAGTAGTAATGAAAGATGACAAAATATGAACAATGCTAATAAATATGATAAAATAAAAAATATAATAATAATGAAGGTGGCTTAAAGCTTGATAATAATAAAAATAAAAAATGAATGAATGAACACCAACACTTCCTTTAAGAAGTTAAGGGCATCTGGGCTCCTCCTCCCTTAAACCCTATGCAAAGGGGATATTAATGAGGCCTCTACAGGCCATGCTTAAACCTTGGGGTTGTCCCATCATGGTCATGGCATGACTCTGCTCTGGGCCAATAGCCCACTACGTCTCACATATTTCTATTGGGATCTATTCCCGAACATCAAACTTGCCATGATCTTGGCATACATTTGACTTATCAATTGGGACTCTTGTCCAAACATAAATTGGTCAATTAATGACCGGCTTTGTTAAGATGTTTACTTCTCAATGGGGGATGTTTTCACTGAATTTCAAAATTTTCATTACTTCTCTTTATCAATGTCAATTTTAGGCCCAAGGGGCCCTTCTCCTGGCGTTTAATCAAAGGTTTTCTCCCCTTCGGGGAGATGTAATTAACGTTGTGACCTTTATGGCACGGCGGGTTTTAGTCCCGACCTGATACCCATATCGTCTAGTTAGTCAGACAGAGCGCACTCGTGGTTTCAGACCCTCTTAGTCTTGAAGCCCAAATAAATTGTCACTTTTGTGACTGGCACGCCCACGCACTTAATAAACCAAATAAACCAAGAACAAAAAAAAAGATGATAACACGATAAAAAACATGATCACGTGTATCCGAAGTGCATCGAACATGTTTCCCACGCCCGGTGGGACCTAACCTCCTTTCAACTTTTCGCTAGGATTAGGGGCCCGATGGCCTCCTCCTAAAATACTAACTCTTTGAATCGGAAATTGTTGGTTGCATCCTGAAAAGCACGATGGCTGTTTTCTTTGGACCGTTGGTGGTTACTGATCACGCCAGGTACGGCTACCTGGCCGTGCCTATGAAGTTTGGCAACTTCCCGCCAGTGGTGGGCATCCCCAATTTTTTGGGGGTGGCCTTCGTCGAGCTCCTAGATGTCCCGGAGATGGAGCCGATCGCTGCTGCAAAGGCGACCCCGACTAATGTTGCTGCGGTGGGCTGCTACGTCCACCACGTCCACTCTCACGCTTCCCACAACAAAAAGTGCGCACCAGTGTTGACACCCATTTTTTGCCGATAAGTTGAGTCAGTTCTCTTACCATTATTTATTGCTGCCTCGAGTTATCCTGGTGCGGACACCCGAGCAGTTGATCGGCACGATACGCCGAGCCACCGGTACCGCACACGGAGCACGACTCGAGCCACCTCAGCGTCCATCTGGCTCGGAGACAGCCTGGAGACTCCGCCTTAAGCCTCCCCATTTATTATATTTAGTTAGACTTTATGTGTGTGCAATTTGTGTTTATTTCTTTGCATTCGGTTTGCCATTTTGATTGTAATAAGGGCCTATGTGCAATTCGGACCCCGTGGGCCCCACGGGCCCCATAGGCCCCACCCCATTGGGCCACCTCAGCCTAGGGTCCCACGTGGGGCCAGTCAACATGCCGCATGGGAGCATCTAGAAGTTTGAATGGGAATTGGACACATGGGGGACAATGGACTAGAAAAGTCCACATGGGAGGCCACCTACCCCCACCAACTAGTCCACCCTCTCTCCTTGGTCCAACGGCCGCCCCCCCCCCCCCCTTTGTTTTTTTTATATTATTTTGTGTGTGTGTGTCACACTCCATCCCAACCCTCCATTCCCATCCCCTAGATCCAATGGTTGTGGATGGATGTGAGATGTAACCTATTTAAGCTTGTATTTTCCATTTTAGTAGAATTAATGCATTTGAATTGGAAGAAAATCCGTTAAGCAAGGCTTAGGCCGCCCCTCCCTCTCCCCTTGAAGCTGTGAAGGCTTCCTTCTGGTGGTGAGACTCCACCCTATCAGTTCCGGTCGCCGCCGCCGCCGCCACGAGCCGCCACCGCACCGCCATCGTCTTCATCGGAGTTCTGCCCGCACAGTACCACAGCAACTTCCATGAAATTTGTGTCTCAGCCACGAGCTCAGATCGATCTGGGAATTTTACTGGAGGTTCCAGAGGTGTCAAGGATATCCCATAAATTTTGGTTTGTCATTCAGATCCCGTTTCATAATTTTTGATTTTCGTCCACCCTTCTATTTCAGTTCTTCCAGAGTTCTATCCAGATTCATATCCGTCCTGTGTTTCATGTCTTAGGTCCATCTTTTGATTTCTGTTAGTCCCATAAATTTTACTGGAGTTTCCTTCCATCCACCCCTTCATCCACACTTTTTCTAAATTTCTGGTTCGTCCATTCATATTTTCTAAAAATCATTCTTAGTCCCATCTACAGTTCTATCCACCTGTTCCCAGATTCGACCACCAATCACTCCAAAAATCATATCAAATCACCACCACTCCAAATCCAATTCCCAAAATTGTCCCAGTTTTGTGGTTTGATTCCCTACAGCTTTAAAGAAGAGCTCGAAGCCTGATTCTAACGGCAAGCAGGCGGTCAACGGCTATTTATAGGAAAATCATATGCAGATCTGATATTTCGGGAGCTGTGCAATAGAGGATTGAAAAATAGTTAAAGCCCAGGTCCGCAGAGGTTCAGAAGATTCCACTGGCCCTAGGTTGAAGGATTTTGAATCCTCTTTCCAACGGCTCTAGTTTCATCGCATTCCGACGACGGGGCTGATCGCAGCGGCCGTTTTCGCCGGAACGCGTGCTGCTAAAACAGCAACCTCAGTTCGTGGACAGCAACTTCAAAGCTTGGAGATCGGGACCGATCGACCCCCGATCGATGTTCCCGGCCGATCGCCGTCCGTGGAGGCGCGCCACCAGGGGTCCCCATCATAGTGGGTCCCACCCCCGCAGATCCGGAGGACAGCGCCATCCGTGGGCCCCGCGGGCCCGCAGAACCCGCCGTTCGGAAAGCACGAAAACGCGGAGTTCGGCACCGCCGGGCGACATCAAGATGCTGCCCATCAACCCAATTCGCGTGATTCCCGGGCCCCACATGTGACCTTTTACCTCCCTGCGTGGAGTGGGTCAAATTATTGTACTGCTGTAAAATTGTGTTAACCGGGGGTCCGTGATTGGCCGGGGTTGTCTTCGCCACGTCGGGAGCGTGGAGGTAATGGTCCGAACCTCTTGGCGTTCATTTGCTTAGCTAGTATACGGTCTTTTGCCGCTGTCGAGAGTGTAGGTACTAGCCCGTGTGTCCATGTCACCGCTGTGAGAGTGAGAGTGACCCGTCCCGTGACTCGATCCGAGTCCGGAAGTTGAGTCGGACTACCCTTGACCTCCGCCGGTTCCTTAACCGCGCACGGTCCGCGCTTTCCCTTGCTTGGGACGACGAGGGAGCTTCACTTCTATTAGCGACGTTTTGCCACTAGGAGCTTGTAGTGTCGGGCTTAGTGTCTCCCTGGTGTGTGCTACTGGTCGCGTCTTCATCTAGAGTCTGAGGGTGGCACCTAATAGTGTCGTCTCCCGTGTCCATCCCGCGTCAGTTTGGTATCAGAGCCAGGTTGAGTCTAGGGTAGTCATTGCATAAGTCATGCATCATGGTCTAAGTCGAGTCTAGGATCATCCTTATTTTCAAAACAACAAAAAAAAAGTGTGTTTTAAATTGCATTTGCACCCTTTATTCGGTATCTTAAAAGGTGTTGTCCGAACGTTAGGCTACGCCTATCGGGAGGTCGCACACTTGCGGGAGCGATCTTCTGATCGATTAACTCCGCCCCGTACCGGATATTGGTTTAGGTCTAAGTGCATCATTTAGTGTGTGTTTGCATTAGTCGGTGTCTTCTAGGTCGTGTGTCTTTGCATGCCCACCCGTCTAGGTACCCAGTACTCGCCACCACCACCTATGGCGGAGTCCCGAGCCCATAGTTCCGATGAGTCTTCCACGGCCGAGATGTTCCGGGCCATCATGGATCGTTTAGACACGCGTATGGATGGTCTTAGTACGCGTATGGATGGCATAGGGACGCGTCTAGAAGGGCGGATGAAGGTCCTCGAGGATCGGGCCGGGGTTTCGGAGCAGTCCATTCAAGGCCTTGTTGGGAGGATTGCCGTCCTAGAGAGGGGCCCAGTAGCGGCGTAACCCGCACCGACGAACGGCCAACAAGAGCCGGTGCAACAACCCGCTGTGCCAAGGGCTCAGGTGGAGGATGTCGGGAGGCAACAGGCGCCTATAGTGGATGACTATGCCTCCGACAATGATCACGGGGGTAACGGTCGTCGTCATCAATGACGGAATCGTGATGACAAGGATGATGACCGCATTCTTAGGGGTGTGCATGCGGACCCTCCCACTTTTAGCGGGTCCTTGGACCCTAGGGTGTATCTAGATTGGGAGGCCGGCATGGACCGGTACTTCGAGTGGTTTGAGATGACGGACCACCGAAGAGTCCGATACGCAAAGATGAAGCTGCAAGGGCAGGCCCAAACTTATTGGACCAATGTGGAGAGCCTGCTCAACCAGCGACGTCAACCCCAGATCGGTACTTGGGATGATATGAAAACCAAGTTGAGAGAGAAGTACCTTCCCGCCTCATATCGCCAACGTCTCATAGACAAATGGCAAAGCATCTCCCAAGGGAACCGATCCGTGACCGAGTACACCGTCGACTTCGATGAGTATTACTTGTGGTGCGAGGTCACGGAAGAGAGCACCATGACGATATCCCACTTTCGGAGAGGTCTACGGCCCAATTATCAATATGAACTCTTTCGCCGCAATGCGACCACTTTGGAGCAGGCGTATTAGATTGCTCTCGAATTGGAGCAGTTCGAGGCCGAGTTCGATTCACCCCACTGGTTGGGCTCTTTTCCCCTTCGTAGTGTCGAGCCCCGTGGCTCTTCTGGCACGTATCCGAGGGCCCCCATGGCTCGACCTCAGGAGCCCGCTCGTCCCGAGCCGTTTGCTCCTAGGCCCCGTCCTCCACCCCCGAGGGACCTTCCTCGTCCCCAGCATCTTACGGCACCACCCACAGCCCGTCCACCGGCACCCGCACCTTCTGCACGTCCTTTGTTGCCTACGCCTCCTATCCGTTGGGAGGATAAAGGTAAAGGACCTATGATTGGGGAGCCTAGTGGATCACGGCACCAGTGTTATCGCTGCAATGGGTTTGGCCATTTCGCCAACTAGTGTCCCACCCGCCCATCTCTTCACATTGGGGACACACAGGCCGAGGATACCACCCCTACGGGTCTCGAGTTAGTCAGCTATGAGGCAGATGGAGAGTTAGCTGACGAGTACTATGAGATGGGAGGTGAGGCCCAGAATGCCCAGCAGTCAGACGATACCCACGTGGGGGTCGTCAGATGTATCCTCACCCAGCCACGGGTCAGTGATGACTGGCGTCGGACCACTATCCTTCATGTATTCTGTAGGCTGGGAAAGCAAATTTGCAAGGTGGTCATCGATAGCGGGAGTTGTATCAATGCAATCTCCACGAACGCTGTCACTCGTCTTGGTCTCACACCTGTAGACCACCCTTGCCCCTACCAGGTATCATGGGTGGATACCACTTCCATTTCGGTCAGGCTGTGGTGCTTGGTCACGCTGCAGCTCCACTCCTACCGTGACGAGATCTGGTGTGATGTTCTTCCCATGGAAGTGGGAAGTATCATTCTTGGTAGGCCGTGGTTATTCGACCGAGATGCCACACTCCATGGTCGGTCGAACACCTGTACCTTCGACCACGATGGCCAGCGGGTCACCCTCCAACCCGTTCGGCCCAGGAGCCCATCTGTTAGGGGTCCTACTGGCCCTAGTACTCCGAAGCCTTCCATTCCCGGGCCTAGTACCCCATCCCCAGCTCGAGCTATGACCGTTACCTCTGGCCCAGGAGAGCCCTCGACGAGGAGATTGATGATGATTAGCTCCCGGGAAATGGAGCAGGAGCTTAGTCAGGGCTGTCCGGTGTTTGCCATTACGGTCCGAGAGGTGGAGCGGGACTCCGAGGGTGAGCTCCCACCCGAGGTTGTTCCCATTTTGCAGGAGTATGCTGATGTATTCCCCGATGAGCTTCCCGAGGGACTCCCACCTATGTGGGATATTCAGCATACCATCGACCTTGTTCCGGGCTCTTCTTTGCCCAACCTTCCTCATTATCGAATGAGCCCCACGGAGCATGCCGAGCTTAAACGGCAGGTCGATGAGCTTGTGCAGAGAGGATCTGTTCGGGACAGCATGAGTCCATGTGCTGTACCCGCATTACTCGCCCCGAAGAAGGATGGCACGTGGAGAATGTGTATTGATAGTCGTGCCATCAACAAAATCACCGTGAAGTACAGGTTCCCTATTCCCCGCCTTGATGACATGCTGGACATGATGGCAGGTGCCACTATCTTTTCGAAGATCGATCTTAAGAGTGGCTACCATCAGGTGAGGATTAGGCCAGGTGATGAGTGGAAGACCGCATTTAAGACCAAGGACGGTCTATATGAGTGGTTGGTCATGCCTTTTGGGTTGACCAATGCCCCTAGCACTTTCATGCGGCTCATGACACAGGTCCTTCGACCTTTCATTGGAGTCTTTGTAGTGGTGTATTTTGATGATATCCTTATCTATAGCCGCACCACAGGGGACCACTTAGACCACCTTCGGCAGGTCTGTCTACTTCTTCGGCGAGAGCAGTTGTTTGCGAACCCACAGAAGTGTGCCTTCATGACACCTCAGCTTACCTTCTTGGGTTTCATTGTGTCTAGTACTGGGGTCTCCGCCGATCCAGAGAAGGTCTGGGCCATTGTTGAGTGGCCGGAACCCCGTACGGTTCATG
The DNA here is from genome assembly GCA_022559845.1 of Amorphophallus konjac. Taxonomy (NCBI): domain Eukaryota; kingdom Viridiplantae; phylum Streptophyta; class Magnoliopsida; order Alismatales; family Araceae; genus Amorphophallus; species Amorphophallus konjac. The sequence goes on from CM040118.1 coordinate 286,521,184, forward strand.
ATGTCCGCAGCTTTCATGGCCTTGCGACGTTCTACCGTCGCTTTATCCGCGGATTTAGTTCCGTCACCGCCCCGATCACGGATTGCATCCGTAAGGGCACATTTGTCTGGACGAAGGCCGCATCTGCCGCCTTCAAGGACATCAAGGAGCGCATGACCCAGACACCTATCCTTCGACTGCCTGATTTCTCGAAGGTGTTTGAGGTCTCTTGTGATGCGTCGGGCGTGGGAATTGGAGGAGTTTTGAGTCAGGAGTCCCACCCGATCGCATATTTCAGCGAGAAGCTGAATGACGCGAAGCTGCGATATTCCACGTATGATAAAGAATTCTACGCAGTTGTTCAGGCTCTTAGGCATTGGAGGCACTATCTTTTACATCAGGAGTTTGTTCTATACTCCGATCATGAAGCATTGAGGTACCTCCATTCCCAAAAGAAGCTTAACTCACGTCATAGTCGTTGGGTCGAGTATCTCCAGCAGTTCACCTTTGTGCTAAAACATAAGGCTGGAGTGGAGAACAAGGTGGCTGATGCCTTGAGTCGGCGAGCATGTTTGCTTACCACCATGAGTGTCGAGGTCATAGGGTTAGAGAAGATGAAGGAGGCCTATGTTGATTGTCTTGACTTTGGTCAGATTTTTACCACTCTCCAGGCCGGACCCTCGAGAGACCTTAATGAGTATATGCTTCAGGAGGGTTACCTCTTTCGAGGTAGCAGGCTATGTGTTCCCCGAACTTCGGTTCGAGATTTCTTAGTGTGGGAACTACATGCGGGAGGTCTAGCCGGCCACTTTGGTCGGAACAAGACTATTGAGGCAGTGGAGCATCGATTTTATTGGCCGAGGTTGAAGCGCGATGTTGCTAACATCGTGGCTCAGTGCCATACATGTGCTACGGCCAAGATGAAGAAGCAAAGCTCGGGCCTTTATACGCCTCTTCCCGTGCCTGATGCCCCGTGGCAGGATGTTAGTATGGACTTTGTTTTGGGATTTCCACGTACCTCCAGGAAGCATGATTCGGTCTATGTGGTGGTTGACCGTTTCTCGAAGATGGCCCTCTTTATTCCTTGCTCTAAGACGTCGGATGCTTCTAGGGTAGCCCGCCTTTTCCTTACGCATGTGGTGTGCAAGTTTGGGTTGCCTCGCACTATAGTGTCTGACCGTGATGTTAGATTCACTTCCTACTTTTGGAAGACACTATGGCATATGATGGGTACTCACCTCAAGTTTTCCACTGCATATCACCCCCAGACAGATGGTCAGACCGAGGTGGTCAATAGGAGTCTGGGAGATCTTTTGAGGTGTCTAGTCAGGGACCGCATTGGGGATTGGGATCTCATTTTACCCATGGCTGAGTTTGTATACAATGATTCGGTGAATAGGTCTACCGGCATGAGTCCATTTGAAATTGTCACAGGTCGTAGGCCTAGGAAACCCGTTGACCTTGTCCCCATGCCTATCCATGCTAGAGTGTCGGAGTCGGCCGAGTCGTTTGCTAGGCATGTTAGGAGTTTGCATGACGACATCCGTCGTCACATTGAGGCCAGCAATGCACGGTACAAGGAGTTAGCTGATGCCCACCGACACCACGGAGAGTTCCACGAGGGCGAATATGTCATGATCAGGGTAAGACCTGAACGGTTTTCCTCTGGAACCGTTAAGAAGTTGCAAGCTCGCGGAGCCGGTCCATTCAGAGTGTTGAAACGCGTTGGATTCAATGCGTACGTTGTGGACTTGCCCGAGGAATATGGTATAAGCTCTACCTTCAATGTATCGGATCTTGTTGCATATAGGGACCCAGCGGTGATCCCTAGTGAGCCTTTTGAGCCATCTCCTCCCCTTGGGAGTGATCCCACACCTGAGTGTCCACTTCCACCTCCAGCCCCTTTTTCACGGCAGCGTGAGCATATAGATCGTATACTGGACGAGCAAGTGACAGTTACCAGGAGTGGATCTTACCCGCGCTACCTAGTGCGATGGAGAGGATGGCCCGCTACTGAGGACACATGGATCACACATGGCGAGTTGCAGCGGATTGATCCGGACCTTTTGGAGCGATACAGGAGCGATGCAGACCCTTACTCGACAGGGCCGAGTTTCTCCCACCCGGGGAGAATTGGTGCGGACACCCGAGCAGTTGATCGGCACGATACGCCGAGCCACCGGTACCGCACACGGAGCACGACTCGAGCCACCTCAGCGTCCATCTGGCTCGGAGACAGCCTGGAGACTCCGCCTTGAGCCTCCCCATTTATTATATTTAGTTAGACTTTATGTGTGTGCAATTTGTGTTTATTTCTTTGCATTCGGTTTGCCATTTTGATTGTAATAAGGGCCTATGTGCAATTCGGACCCCGTGGGCCCCACGGGCCCCACAGGCCCCACCCCATTGGGCCACCTCAGCCTAGGGTCCCACGTGGGGCCAGTCAACATGCCGCATGGGAGCATCTAGAAGTTTGAATGGGAATTGGACACATGGGGGACAATGGACTAGAAAAGTCCACATGGGAGGCCACCTACCCCCACCAACTAGTCCACCCTCTCTCCTTGGTCCAAGGGCCGCCCCCCCCCCCCCCTTTGTTTTTTTTATATTATTTTGTGTGTGTGTGTCACACTCCATCCCAACCCTCCATTCCCATCCCCTAGATCCAATGGTTGTGGATGGATGTGAGATGTAACCTATTTAAGCTTGTATTTTCCATTTTAGTAGAATTAATGCATTGGAATTGGAAGAAAATCCCTTGAGCAAGGCTTAGGCCACCCCTCCCTCTCCCCTTCAAGCTGTGAAGGCTTCCTTCTGGTGGTGAGACTCCACCCTATCAGTTCCGGTCGCCGCCGCCGCCGCCACGAGCCGCCACCGCACCGCCATCGTCTTCATCGGAGTTCTGCCCGCGCAGTACCACAGCAACTTCCATGAAATTTGTGTCTCAGCCACGAGCTCAGATCGATCTGGGAATTTTATTGGAGGTTTCAGAGGTGTCAAGGATATCCCATAAATTTTGGTTTGTCATTCAGATCCCGTTTCATAATTTCTGATTTTCGTCCACCCTTCCATTTCAGTTCTGCCAGAGTTCTGTCCAGATTCATATCCGCCCTGTGTTTCATGTCTTAGGTCCGTCTTTTGATTTCTGTTAGTCCCATAAATTTTACTGGAGTTTCCTTCCATCCACCCCATCATGCACAATTTTTCTAAATTTCTGGTTCGCCCATTCATGTTTCCTAAAAATCGTTCTCAGTCCCATCTACAGTTCTATCCACCTGTTCCCAGATCCGACCACCAATCACCCCAAAAATCATATCAAATCACCACCACCTCCAAATCTAATTCCCAAAATTGTCCCAATTTCGTGGTTTGATTCCCTACAGCTTTAAAGAAGAGCTTGAAGCCTGATTCCAACGGCAAGCAGGCGGTCAATGGCCATTTACAGGAAACTCATATGCTGATCTGATATTTCTGGAGCTGTGCAACAGAGGATTGAAAAATAGTTAAAGCCCAGGTCCGAAGAGGTTCAGAAGATTCCACTAGCCCTAGGTTGAAGGATTCTGAATCCTCTTTCCAACGTCTCTGGTTTCATCGCCTTCCAACGACAGGGTTGATCGCAGCGGCCGTTTTCGCCGGAGCGCGCGCTGCTAAAATAGCAACCTCAGTTCGTGGACAGCAACTTCAAAGCTTGGAGATCGGGACCGATCGACCCCCGATCGGTGTTCCCGGCCGATCGCCATCCGTGGAGGCGTGTCACCAGGGGTCCCCATCATAGTGGGTCCCACTCCCGTAGATCCGGAGGACAGCGCCATCCGTGGGCCCCTCGGGCCCGCAGAACCCGCCGTTCGGAAAGCACGAAAACGTGGAGTTCGGCACCACCGGGCGACATCAAGATGCTGCCCATCAACCCAATTCGCGTGATTCCCGGGCCCCACATGTGACCTTTTACCTCCCTGCGTGGAGTGGGTCAAATTATTGTACTGCTGTAAAATTGTGTTAACCGGGGGTCCGTGATTGGCCGGGGTTGTCTTCGCCACGCCGGGAGCGTGGAGGTAATGGTCCGAACCTCTTGGCGTTCAGTTGCTTAGCTAGTATACGGTCTTTTGCCGCTACCGAGAGTGTAGGTACTAGCCCGTGTGTCCATGTCACCGCTGTGAGAGTGAGAGTGACCCGTCCCGTGACTCGATCCGAGTCCGGAAGTTGAGTCGGACTACCCTTGACCTCCGCCGGTTCCTTAACCGCGCACGGTCCGCGCTTTCCCTCGCTTGGGACGACGAGTGAGCTTTACTTCTGTTAGCGACGTTTTGCCACTAGGAGCTTGTAGTGTCGGGCTTAGTGTCTCCCTGGTGTGTGCTGCTGGTCGCGTCTTCATCTAGAGTCCGAGGGTGGCACCTACTAGTGTCGTCTCCCGTGTCCGTCCCGTGTCATATCCATTACTCATTGGGCTATTTTCAGGCAGCTTATTATGCCTTTTTTTATGGGTACCTCCCTCCCTGACTAGGTTTGCTTCAAATCGCGGCTTAATGGTCCTTGATTTTGCTTGATTTATCACATTTCTTTGATTTTCGAGTGTCCAGCCATTGTGCGGTCTATCGCCTGACCGTTTAGTAATCGCGGGGTAGATGATGAACCGTGTACCTATTTATTAGATACTAAGATGATTTTCTGAATTTCCACATACAAGCTTTCGCACGGTCTATATGTAACCATCCCATCTCATGGAACGGTAGGCATTTGATCGTCCATATCTCAGAAGTCCCAGATTCGTTGGTTGTTTAGATAATTATCTAATTATCTGATTTATTTTGATTTATCACCGATAGGCCTTAGACGGCTGGTCTGTGGCCGTTCCATGAGCTGAGTGGTCCATTAAGAACCGCCCAATTCATGAGAGTCCAGTGGCAAAATCATCGGTCAGTTCGATGGATGTTTGGATAATATTGCTTATTTACTTAATTTCCACCAACAGGTTGGACGGTCTGATGACCGACCACGCAATGGACTGGGCGGTCTATCGCACGACCGCGCAATGGTTCGATTGCTGAGAAATTAAGGGTTTTCCTCTCTCTATCTGTGGTTTTATCCTTAATTCGTTCCAACTATTTCTCCGTGGTTTCTCGACCAAATGGGGTGTCGTTTGAACTGGTTGGAAGATAATTCTATTATCTACAGATTTTGTGTTGATATCTCAAGTTGATTTTCATTGAAAACCCTAACTTCGGGGCTGGCTTTTAGGCTCTATAAATAGGACCCTAAGGCCAAGCTTTGAAAGGGGGGAGATTTTTGGTCGACGGTGAAGCCCTGATGGACTGTTGAGCGACCCAAGACAGGGAGGGAGGCCTTCTACGTCCGCATAGGCCTCCGGTTCAGGGAGTACACCATTTGTTTGAGTCATTAGTTCACTAGTTCCACCGTCTGTTCTCTCATTGCATGCATCGTTCTTCCTTCTTCCATCTACTTATCTTCATTCTTTCATCACACTATACATATCCTCCTATGTTTTTGATGACCCTAAAGGTTTAAAAACCTCCAGGTATCCCCCATTTCATTTAGTTATGTTCGTTTCCTTCTCGTTCAGCATTTACTACACATTTTAGTTCTAATATCGGGTCCCTTTTTGTGTTCTCCATGTTGTTTTGCAGGTCAGCGACACCCTAACACAAGGACCATTCTTTCTGGCCGGTCGGAAAGGGTGGAGGAAGAGATCCCACGCTTTGGGAGTTGGTGGCACAGAGCAGTCTTCATCCGTCCGTGCGAGGGATAGGGCGGCTTCATCTGAGCCGTTTACATTCTTCTAGCAGTCGATCCTGAACCGTCCCATCATCCAGCTACTCTTCATCCCACGTTCATCCCAGTGTTGTTGGGCGGCCTGTCGAGGGACCGCGCGTCCACTGGGCGGTTCACCCCGAACCATGTCTTTCTGCAGTGCTGTTCTAGGCGAGTGGCTCCCCTTCTTTCCAAGGTACGGTGTACTTGCATATATTCGGCATCTTGGTGGCGATCACACACACACTCCACATCCTTCCCCCTGCTATTTACGTGTTATTTGGTTCTTTGCATTAACACCGCAAAGAAGGGATTTGGAAGGATAATCAAAAAGGGGAAAGGGAAAAACATGTCAACACCATCTTTTTTGGCGATCACGGTGGGACACCTAGTGCCCATCGTGTTAGTGTTTTACTGACCCGTTTGTGTGTTTCGTTAGTTTTCTTCTTTGAGTATTTCAAGTTGATCTTTGCCCCATCTTGCATTTCTATCCTCTGGAGTTGACGCGGTCCTTTGTGAGCCGCCTACATTCTTGAACGGCAGGAGATTGACCATCCTGTGATCATCGAATAACTCCTCTCGTGCCAGCCCGTTACACCCAGAGGTTTTGTATAAACCGTCCACTTCCTCCCGCGGTCTGATACAGACCGTTCATCATTGCTAGCTCAGGTACGCTGCTGTGCTTACATTTATGAATTCTGTTGATATTTCGGGGTTGTTTCAGGTCCATTCCAGACTCTGAGCGGTCTATCGAAAGACCTCCCAGACAGGTACGCTTCTTTCACCATCCCTTTTGTCTATTTCAGGTCCTGTTTGATTGTTTCATTACTCCCTGTTGATCCACGGTCCATTCCAGACCATTTTCTCTCCCTGAACGGTCCATTCCAGACCGTCTACATATCCTAAGCGGTCTTCCTCAGACCGTTCTTCACTGCTATAGTGCGCCCGAGGCTACATTTTGCTCATTGATCTATCATTACATATATATATTTGGTGCTGTTTGGATCTCCCCCTACTGTTGTTATATTATTGCATGATCGGGTTCATGTCCTTTTTTCATACTTGGTTGATTTTTGTCTACTAGATCTAGGCTAGACTTTGCATGCACTCCGGTGCGCATAGGGGCAAACATACTTTTCATTAGTAGTTGCATTCCTACCGAGGTAGGGTTTCCTCTCGTCTTCATATTCCTTGGAGCCGACTAGGGGACCTTGCCGAGGGTCTCCGTAAGTCCCCGTGAGCCGTGGATTCCCACACGGACGCCGGGCATGTTGTACCGTACCACCCCCCAGTCTAGGGTTTGCATCTGTGAGAGAGAGTGTCCCTTAGAGTCAGCCAGTTCCCCATTTCTCACCCTAGTTAGGTACCTTATGGTTGAGTGAACTCACATCTTAATCAATCCACTAAGGTCCTAAAAGGAAAGATTCATAAAATCTGTCGCGCATCATCCATAATTTGGGGTGTTTCACTTGGTTGTCTCTCTTCTCATCCCTTCCCTCTCTTGTGTGCATTACCTGATTGTTGTTTAGATCTTGGTTAGGATTGTTTGCTTCTTTTTCCTAGGTGCTCTAGTGTATGTGGAGTTGCCTCACACCCTCAAGATCATCTCCTAGGGGCAGCTCGCATTTCCATTCCTATCTTAATCCCCTCTTCGACTCATCACCCACCATGTCATCCTACAACTTCTCCCATTCTCATGAGGATTCTCTCCCTCGGGGACTTCTCGAGGACCCGCCTAGGGTCGCCCATGTGCAGGGGGGAGAGGGGACTGCCCCTCCTCTCCCGACCATTGTCATCGAGGGTCCTCAACATTCCCTTTCTAGTTCCTCTTCACAAAATTCGGCCAGTCAGGTTCTCAACATGATGGCCCAACTTGATCCAACCCAACTCCACCTTCTAAAATAGGCTTTGCAAGGGGCGGATGCCCCACCTTCTGCGCTCTCTTCTGGCATGACTGCTATCGCCACTTCCATATCCCCGATTATTAGATTAGAGGCCACCTCTGTGGCCGCCATTGATCTTACCCCCGTTCATCCTCAAGCTCTTCGATTCTCCGCCATCGAAGCGGGCCAGGCTTCTACCTCGGCCCATCAGCCGCTTGATAAGGGGAAGACCCAGATCCCCTCCAGTTCTTATGTTGATCCTTACGCCACCTTCTCTTCAGCGCCGCAGGCCCTCGTAACCCCGGCAGATTTCGTCCGTCTCCAACCAGGGGCCGCCCAGTTGGCTCATGTGAATGTGGGCCCTTCCTTGGCCCATTATCCATCTTATGGGCTGCCCCCTCAGTTAGTCTACCCTTCAGCTCCATACTCCAGTTCGATCCTTCCGACCGTATCTCCTCCTTCCCGAGAACGGGAACTTCTGGACAAATGGGCTGCTATGCAGCAGCAGATTGACCTCCTCCACAAGCGGGTCGGCCCGCAGTCTCTAGCTGATGTCCCCATTCCTAATTTCAGGGACATTCACTTTCCTCCCCAGTCTGAGCTCCCCGTATACCGGAAATACGACGAGAATGGCAACCCGTTTATTCATGTCAGGGAGTTCCTTTATGAGTCGGCGCAGTTCCAACACGACGACCGCCTGATGGCGTATTTGTTCCGTCGATCCTTGGACGGGGTCGTCCTTGAATGGTTCTACACCTTACCTCTAGAGGAGGTAGAAAGTTTCAAGACCGTGAAGGAGAAGTTTATTCAGAGATTACAGGATCGGGTTGCTCCCGAGTATTCTTTTACAGACTTAGTTGCAGAAAAAATGAAGCCAGATGAGGACTTTGCCGCATATACAGATCGATGGAGGCAGATGGCCTCGCGTGTGCCCAAGCAGATCTCGGAAGAAGAAAAAGTCAAGTTGTTAATTTCTAATGCTACTCCGATGTTCCGCAATATCCTGGCAATGAACGACATTTCTAACATGCACCAGTTGTACAGTTGAGCCCGGTTCATCCAGACCCAATTCAAAGACTCCCCCATCCATTCTCTTTTCGAGGCCCAGAAATCTCAAACCGCCCGAAAGTCTCAAGGCCCAATTACTGAGGGAGTACAAACTAATGAGCAGGTCCAGGCTGTTCAGTTCCCTAACTATCCCGCTTCACCCCGTTTCCAGCAACCCCCATGCAGCCCCCAGTTCTCCATTCCACAAGCTCCCCGACCCACTTTCCAAGCTCCGCAGCATCCACAACAACCGCCACCACCACCACAACCACAACAGCCACCCCAGTACCATAACGTCCCTCCTCCGGCTGGTTATGGACCTACTCGGCCGGGACCCAAGAGAGTCAATTACCCACCACTTCCAGAAACACTCCCCGACATCTTTTCGGCCTTAATGTACACTGGTGACATTCAATTGCCTCCGGAACGCCAGAACTGGAATCCATCAGCCGATCAGTCAAGGTATTGCATATACCATCGGCAGCCTGGGCACACGATCGAGAGATGTTATCAGTTCAGAGATTTGGTTTATGATTTGCATGAGGGCCAGAGGATTGATTGGGCCCAAATGCATAAGTTGATTGAAGATATCAAGGAAAGAAGAAGACAAGCCAGTTCGCAGTAGGCGGCGCCTCAGTAGCAGCAGTTTCAGCAACCTCCCCAACAACAACAACCTCCACAGTAGCAGCAGCAACACCAAGACCTCGGGATTCATCAGACTCCGATGCCAAAACATCCGCCCGCTCCTCAACAACAACAACAGCCGCTGGCACCGGCTCAAGTGAATGCAGTCCACCGCCCAGCCCCTAATGTTGGGTGGTCTTTTGATGATGAGACCCCCGCTCACCTTTTGGCCTTCCACCACACCAACTTCCCCGCACCTTCTGTTCCTTCCATTCTTCGGCCCACCACCTTGGCCACCGCTCCACCCCCTGTCCTCTCCCAATCACCTATTGCACCCCCCACGTTCCCCACCATTCCGCCAACCCTTCCACCATTACCCGCCATGCCCTCCATCATCACCCCTCCATTTAACCCTTCACCAATCATCATCCCGCCAGGGCCCGTCAGGCCAGCCTCCGCCATCCTCACCCCCATTTCTACCCCTTCCCCTTACCCTACCGGGCCAATCGGAAGTCCATCTGATGCCGTGCCGGAACGACAATGCGCCCTCCAGAGCGGGCGTCCCTTCCACCAAGTTTACCCTTCCTCTGGTGCTTCTGCACCCAACCCTCAAGTCCCTTTCTCTACAGTCGAAGCAGAAGAAGTAGACCCCATGCCAAGCACGAAATATGACTTGCTACAGCACTTAGACCAGATGCCGGCCAAGATATCAGTTTTGGAGTTGATCAAAAGATCCACGCTGCATCAGGACGCCCTCAGGGCTTTTCTGTAGAAGGTTATGGTCAGCGAGGACGTGGCGGTAGACAGTTTGCCGTCAGTGTTCGCAACAATAACAAGGGGGCCTTCCATTTCATTCTTTGAGTCAGAACTGGCACCCCCAGAGGCATGGCAGATGCCGCTCTACATTACTATTTCTTTAAACAAAGTGGCAGTTGAATCAGCCCTTGTGGACACCTGAGCATCGATAAATGTGTGTCCGTTAAGTACACTGCGTGCCTGCAATATTTCAGAAGATATGCTTAGACCAACGCCAACCACGATTGCGGCATATGATAACTCCAGACGAGCATGCCACGGGGTCATGACAGTCCAGGCCGAGCTAGGGCCTTTGGTAATGGATGTGGAAGTTTTACGTTCTAGACATAGACCCGATGTTCAAAGTAATTCTGGGTCGTCCATGGATAGATAGTTTGAATGTTGTGCCTTCAACCACCCACCAATGCCTTAAGTTCCCATTTCAAGGCCGGGTGGTTAAGGTGAAGAGTATCTCCACAGTCCAGTCCGTTGATGTGATTGCAGATAAGATTCTTCTCACCTTGTGGCCGAGCAACAGGCCAGTTCTTTCTGTGATGGACTTAAATTATTCATGGGCATATGCGTCACGCAAGCCCGCCACTGCACTAGTAAATGTGAAAATTAAGTCCAAGATTACAGATTCGAAAGGGTGGCACATGATTTTAAAGTTAGGCTATCAGTCGGGCCTCGGCGCGCAATTGCAGGGGCGAACTAAGCCCGTCCCTAAAGGCAGAAAGATGGGCCGGAGAGGCTTCGGCTACCGAGAGTCGGCACTGTCCATATTGGGAGACTCCGGGCCGCTGACGTGGAATTACCGTCAACATTTTATGAAAGGCCCATTGTAGCCCGGTACCTTGAAGAAGCCGCCGCCATGTTCTGATGTAAAGACTGATGCTGCCCATGATGTTGCTGACCCACCGCCGCCGCTGAAGGGGCTGGTGGGTGATATGGACGATTTCTGCAGTTGTTTTGGGAATTTACGAAGAAGACCGCTCGCAGAAGATGAAGATGCAGCTGGTGAAGCGTTCTCTAACTGAGCTAGTGCAACGGAGGCCGCGGGAAGTGGGGAGCTCCATCACTACCTTTTCTTTGTCCCCGTCCTATCTTGCCTCCTTGTTTCAACAACTGGGGTTTGTTCCCCGTTCCCCTCCGATCATGGTCGACCCGTACTTCATGGAATGACCGCCTAAAATCCTGTTTGTGCCATGTGCATGTGGGTGCTGCCCACCCATTGATTTATCAACCCTATTTACTCCTCCTTTCCCCACTGCTCAACTCCACGAAATGTGGTTTTCATCCTCCGACCCGTTCTTCGATTGCATCTTCCCCGATCTGTTTCCCATGCAACTCCATCCACCCCCATCTTCTTCTTCCTATTGCATGATCACCTCCAACCTCCAAAAAAAATGCCAATTTTAAAACGGAGGTGTCAATGGAGGATTACACTGTGTTCTGCTCGTCTTCCCGGGGGCATGAGACCCCTGCTCCTTTCCCTATAGACTTCCTGTCTCCTAGGGTAGATGTACATTCTACAGAGTCTCCTAGGTTGGTAGAGTCAGTTGGGGTAGAGTCTAGTTTTAGTGTGGTCAGCCCATCCACGTCTGCGGCGCACCCTGTGATGCGTCATCCTAAATCCGTTCCATATATGTTCCTCCAAGACATAGCTCAGAGATGTCATGCCCTTCTTAAATGCGTTGAGTTTGTAGAGACCGCGATTGTTTTAGAAGATGATGAGGAATTAGAAGGGGTGTGGAGCAATGACGGGTTAGGTGTATATGAAGTCATAGATGAGAACGACCCAACCGAGGTTGAGGGAAGTGATGTGGATGACATTGCCGATCTATACGCGCAGGTATTAAAGCGATTTGATGAAGTGTCAAAGGCAGTGGATGAACCCACTAAAGAGATCAACCTTGGAACGAAAAAGGACCCCAGGCCCATAATTATTTTTGCTAATCTCTCTCCTCAGGTTGAAGAGGAGCTGATCAAGGTTTTGAGGGAGTACAGTGATTCATTTACCTGGTCCTATGAGGACATGCCGGGTCTTGACCCCACGTTGGTTGAACACCGACTCAGTCTTAAACCAGGGGCAACACCTGTTAAGCAAAAGGCGAGAAGGTTCCACCCGCAAATGGCCTTGAGGATAAAGGAAGAAGTCGATAAATTGCATAAGGCCTGGTTTATCAGAGTGTTTTTATATCCGCAATGGGTGGCGAACATAGTCCCGGTAATGAAGAATGACGGAAAAATTCCGATTTGTATCGATTTCAGGGACTTAAATAAGGCATGTCTGAAGAATGATTTCCCGCTTCCTCACATTGATGTACTGGTGGACAACACGGCTGGGTATGAGGCCCTCTCATTTATGGATGGATATTCTGGTTATAATCAAATCCGCCTTGCTCCTGCGGATCAAGAGAAGACCTCTTTCACCACGCCCTGGGGCACGCACTGCTATGTCGTTATGCCATTCGGATTAAAGAATGCAGGTGCCACATATCAACGGGAAATGATGGCTATCTTCCACGACATGATGCATGTGTACTTAGAAGCTTACATGGATGATATCCTGGTAAAGTCGAGGTCCAAAGAAGAGCACCCCGCCATTTTAGCCAAGGTGTTGCAAAGGGCTAGGGAGGACAAATTGAAGATGAATCCAAAGAAATGTGTGTTCGGAGTCGCATCAGGGAAATTGCTTGGGTTTATAGTTAGTAAACGGGGGATTCAGATTGATCCGAATAAAGCGAAGGCCGTTATGGAGATGTCGCCGCCTAAGAACATCACTGAACTCAGAGGTTTGATTGGGCGCTTGCAATTCATCAGAAGATTTATATCTCAACATTCGCAAAGGTGCCGCCCATTTTATGAATTGTTGAAGGCGGGAGCTAAGTTTGAATGGAACGAACAATGTCAGAAGGCCTATGAGGATCTTAAGGTTTACCTTTCTAATCCCCCGGTTCTGCAACCGCCCGTCCCTGGGAAACCCCTGATCCTATACATTTCTGTTATTGAGGACTCCCTAGGAGCTGTTCTGGCTCAGGTGGATGATGAAGGAAGGGAAAGGGCAGCATACTACCTTTCAAGGTTGTTCAACCCTGCTGAATCTAGGTATACTGCCATGGAGAAGACCTGTGCAGCGCTAGTATGGGTAGCTCAGAAGCTTAAATACTATTTTCTTGCCCATGAGGTTAAATTGATCTCTAGAATGGACCCCATTCGTTACCTCTTAGAAAAACCTGTTCTTTCTAGCCGATTAGATCGCTGGCAGAGCTTCCTTTCCCAATTTGATATCACCTTCATTGTTCAGAAAGTAATCAAGGGATACGCGATTGCTGAACACCTTGCTCATTCTCCTATCTCCTGCACTGATTCGATTCAGGATGAGTTTCCTGATTTACACTTGGTTGTAATCACCCATCTTCCTTTTTGGTCTCTTCACTTCGACGGTGCTCTTAACTCTCAGTGCCGTGGAATCGGCACCGTTCTCCTCACTCCGGAAGGAGTGACCATCCCTATCGCTTATCATCTCTCTTTTCCTACCACTAATAATATAGCCGAGTATGAGGCTCTCTTTGCCGGTCTGAAGCATGCTTACCTTATGGGCGCGCGATACCTTAACATCATAGGAGACTCTCTGTAACACCAGAGGATTTTAAAATAGGAATATACAAAAAAAATTATATATATATATATATATATATGTATATATATATAATTATTGAACTCATAATCTAATTCTATTGATTTAACCATTTAAAATATTTAATTACCAATATATGCTTTAGAAGATGCCAAATTATATTTTAGGAAATGCAAATTTATATTTTCAATCACTTAGGAAATTAATATTACACTATTCCAAAGAAATAGGAAATAGGTTATATAGATAGTGTTTTATGTTGTGCCCCTGTGGTTTTGATGATTGGTTTTTGATGTGAGTTAATCACTGTGAGTCATTTTGCTGTGTGTCATCATGCTATTATTCAGTCATTCTCTGATCATAATGCTTTCTTTTATATGCACGATAAATTCATGTTTTATCATGTAAATATATGGAGTTCATAAGGCTGTCAGATAACATGCTCTACTTAATTATGTGTACACTCTGTCTGCACAGTCTCCATAGTAGTGCGTCAACTCCTTGAGCTGATGCGTCGACTCTTTAGTTCAATCTCTCAAATCTATACACTCCATGCCCATTCAAGTCTATACATCGGTTTGATTCAAAGTCTGTACACTGCTTCACTTCGTCAAAGTCCATACATCCTCAGCTGAACCCCATGTCTGTACAACGGCCTCAATCTTCATCTATCTACACTCTGTTTGGATAGTATGGACAGTGGTGGGTCGACCCACCCTTGCTGATGCGTCGACCCATCAGAACATTGTTCTTTATAGTAAGCCCACACATTTGTCTTCTTGACTCAAAGTCTATACATCCGGAAAGGGGCCAAGTCTATACAGTCTCACGCTCAAATCCTTCAATGTCCATACATTGGACTGTAGCTTCCACTGTTCATGCCTTGGTTCAAGTCTATACAGTGCACTGTGCAGCCTGTTCGTGTTCAAGCTTGTTGGTGAAGTATGTACATCGCTCGCTCCTTCAGCTTTCACCAAGTCTGTATAGCGTGAACAGTTCGTCTCAATCCTTCGAAGTCTACACATTCATATGTCTTCTAAGTCTGCACATTGTCTTCAGCTCAAGCGTTCAAAACCAAGTCTATACAATGCTAAGTCAATACATTGAACTGTTCTTCAAGTCTGTACACTGGCTTCACGTTTTCAATGTCTGTACAGTGGCTTCGCATAGGCAAGTCTGTACATCGACTTCACTCAGTCAAGTCTATACATCCACATGGGCTTACAAGTCTATACATTGGCCCTAACACTCAAAGTCTGTACACTCGCTGCACTATACAAGTCTATTCATTGGCTCTAACATTCCAAACTCTGTACAGTCACTCCCTCAGCAAGTCTATACACTGGAGTCATCAGCTGTGAGGACAGCAAGTCTGTACACTGGTTTTCATGCATGTTAAACTCCAAGTCTATACAGCCTGCCTCTTCGACTCAGTGTACATACTTATTCATTTGCTGTTTCAAAGTCCATACACTCGTTTCTAAGGCAAAGTCTATACACTCGTCTCTGAGCATCAAAGTCTGTACAGCCTGTCTGTCTTCATGGGTTCTGTGCTTTTAGTGCGTTGACGCACTTGGCTGACTGCGTAGACGCAATTGTGCATCTTTCGCTTTCTATCTTGTTCACTGCGTTGACGCTGACACTGGATGCGTTGACGCATTGGCCAGTTGCCAAGGGCATGAGCATCTCGCTTGAGGAGCTGAGGCGACTCTGCACGATGGAAGCGTTGACGCCTTGGGCTGATGTCCAAAGGTCTGTTGATCAACATCAAGTCTGTACAGCATGAAGTCTGTACATTGGTTTTATCTTGAACAGAACGCCTAAGTCTATACATTGCTATGGATTGCCCTAAACTAACTAAGTCTATACAGCCGTCTATGTGTGCCTTGCTCGCTGAATGAAGTCTGAACATTGCCTTAAGCTGATACTGTCTTCGACTGATTAACTGACAGGTTATTCAACTGATTTTCTGACAGGTTTAATGGATGAGGCCATCAAGACTTGCACGTGATCCTAGAGGCTGAAATGCTGACACGTGGACCGCTGAAGCTTGGGCGAGAATCGAAAAAGAGCATAAGCTCTAGCTGCCTGCTGCTGGTATATATATATGGAGTCTCCTCCATCGGCTGAGAGAGATTGAAAGGCAGAGAGCCATCGAGAAAAGCTGAAGAGCAGAGAGTGCCTCCACGATACAGAGAATAGAGAAGAAGAAGAAAAGAGAGCAGAAGAAGGAAAAGAGAGAGATAATGCTCGTAAGAAGTGAGAAGAAAGAGAGAAGAAAGAGAAGCAGAAAGAAGAGGAAGAAAAGAAGAGGAGGAGAGAGTCTATTGAAGATCAGTTCAGTCTGTTCGTGGATCAAATCCAGAACGACTATGCTCATTGGGAGCTACATCTCTTGTGTTTCATTTCCAGCTTTTGTTGATGTGCTTTTTATGTTTCCTTATTTTTTCTTTTGTTTCTTTGGTTAGCCTTGTTCTTCCGATTGCCCTGCTGGGGATCGGGTTCCTCCTGTGGATTCAGGAGAAGGGAGACTTGTCTCCGGTTCTGGGCTTGTGGCTAGCAAGTACAGGGGTCCCTCCGGTCTGGAGGAAGAGAGACTTCGGTCTCTGGTTTCCATGTGGCTGGGAGTCACTTGGGGTGTCCCTCCGGTTGGGAGGAAGAGGGGAGGTTGTTCCCCTGGTCAAGCTGTGTGGCAGCACCTTGTTCGCAGACTGAGTCTGTTTGGTTCTAGCAATTGCTAGTGAAGCTTCACTCCGGTTGGGAGTGAGGGGTCGATGTAGGTCTGGAGGACCGAACCACCTAAAAAATCTATTGAGCAGTGGTTTGATTGCTTGATTTGCTTCCGCTAGATGCTTGGATAGGCACGCTCCTACTGCTTGTTATTATGTTCAATCGAATTAGCTTAATTCTGGAACTTGCCTAGCATCTGAGTTTTTATTTTGGGCACTATTCATAGAAGGATACATTCACCCCCCTCTGTATCCGGGCCTAGCACCCTAACAGTTGGTATCAGAGCGGTTCCCTATTTCTCCAGATTCAACGATCTGTAGGGGATCCTGCTGGTCTGATCGGTGCATTTCTGATTTGGTTTTATTGCTTGGGTTTACTCCTGAACTGATTTCAATGAAGCATCCACCGATCTTTAGTGGTTCTGGATTTAAGTTTTGGCTTAGAGGTCTGCGTACCTATGTTAAACAACTTGATCCGGATCTGTGGAAGTTGATTTCGCATGGTCCACACATACTGCCAAAGAAAACGTCCAAATGGACTGACAGTGATAGATACATGTGTGATCAAAACATGAAGGCTATGGAAATTATGAAGGCTGCCACTGATAAGGCCTTACACTCATGTTTTTATCATTGCAGGTCAGCCGCCGAAATCCTGGACAAACTGAAGATAGCTTTCCAGTCAAAGAAGGACGCCTGCATGATGGCCAATGGGACTGATCACAGCAACAATCAAAGTGATGAAGAGGACAATGATGATCAGGTAAACCCTTTCCAACATTATACTATGGATGATTGGGAAAATGCATATTCTGAGCTGCTTGAATCTCATGAACTGTTAAGAAAACAATACAAAAAATTGAAGAAAAGTAGTAGGTCAGACAATTTAAATGTTGATTGTAGAAATTGTGTTGAACTAAAAAATGCTCTTGATGCTAATATGTCTGATACTCAAATGCTGAAAGAATTTGAATGCGTTAAGTCTGAATTAAACAAGCTGAAATCAGAAAATGATTCTCTTAGAGGGTTCTCCAAAGAAAATGAAGAAAGTGTAGAGAAACTAGAAAAGGAGAACACACTGCTGACCGAGAAATTTGAAGCCATCAAATCTGTAAACATAGAATTACAGAAAGATTTTGAAATACAACAAAGAGAAATGAAGCAAATTGAAAATGAAAGAAAGTATGAAGTCAATTCAGAAGACCAACTTCTAATAAATGAATTGGTTCAAAATGATAAGCTTAAAGAAGAAATTGAAAAATTGAAGCGGTTAAACAGTGCGATGTCTGAGAGACTTCTAACCTTAGAAAAAGGAAAAATGGTGTATGTTGAAGTTCCTGAAAAATTGAGCATTTTGGAACAAGAAATTAAAAAATATAAAACTGCTAACAAGGTGTTAACTGAATGTGTGAATTGCAATGAACAAGAGATTGCCAGTTATGAGCTACACATTTCCTCTCAAGAAAATGAAATTCAGGATTTAAAAAACTCCTTGTCTAAATTTGTTAGTGGGCAAGATAATCTGAACAAACTGCTGGGAGTAAAAGTCAATTTTCAGAAGGAGGGGTTAGGTTATAATCCTGTAAATAAAAAGAATTTTGAAAATAAAATTCATACACCTTTTGTTGCTAGCTCTACTTCTCACACTTCTCAGAAGTCACATGTTTCTCAGTCCACTGTTCAGAGAACCCAAAAACAAACTGTTTTCGTTAAATCTTCTGAACAGGAAAAGCCTTCTACTTCATCTCCACCTCAGTATAAGGCTAAGAAAACAGATAAACAGGATAAAAATCAGAAAATGATTGGAGAACAGAAAATGAATAAAAAGGGTTCATCTGTGCATGTTGATCACAGTCCTCACACACACTCACATGCATCTAGAAGGAAAATGTCATGCCACTACTGTCATAGATTTGGACATTTAATGCATGAGTGTAAATTGATGGAGAAGGATGACATGAGGGCCAGGATAATGAATGCTAAGAAACTTCATGATAAAAAGTCTTCATTCCAGAAAAAGAAAATTGAATGTCTGCACTGTGGCAAATTAGGACACTCAATTGCTCATTGCTGGTTTGCTAGTGGTAAGAAAATCTTTTATTCATATCATGCTAAATTCCCTACAAACCAACATGTTTTTAATAAAAAAAAATATGTTTCAATGAACCAGCATATCATCTGTTTTAACTGCAACAAAATTGGTCACAAGACCTCTGAATGCTGGTCAGGCTCTTGTAGAAGAAATTCTATTTCATGCTTTGAATGTGGAAAGACAGGCCACAGAGCTGGAGATTGTTGGCATGTTCAGAATAACTCTGCTAAACTCCATGTTGCGAAATTTACATGCCATCATTGTGGGAAGCCAGGTCACAAGGCTGCAACCTGTTGGCTGGCAGCATATCAAAATCAAACTGGTTTTGGCAAACAAAATTTTTATTCTGTTAACAAGAAATCTCATGCATATGCACATAGAATTCATGCTAACAAGAATGTGCATAAATCAGATCTGAAAACTGCTCCTAGAAATATGTTGAGAAAACCTGCTAGGAGTAATACTGTCATGTCAGGACCCAAGACTTCTTGGGTGCCTATTTGTGTAAAATAGTTTGCTAACCTGCAGGTGTGCCTTGGAAGCTGAAGAATAAAGAGGGGTAATAAACCAAGGCACTCAAGAATGAAAACCCCTTCCTGAATCTTTCAGGTAAATTTCTTGCACTTCCTGTTTTTAGTTCTACTGCATGACATACTAAATCTGTTTTTGCATATTCATTCTTCATCTGCATTGTCTGAATTGATGCCTCTGAACTCTCCTCATCTGAAGTGCATATATGTGATTTACATATATAGTACATTGAAAAATCTGAACTGCATTTGAATGCTGTTTGCAAATCTGTCTATTGCATTCTGAAAAATCTGATTAGCTGAAATTTGATCCATGCATGCTGCCCATGTTGAATTATCATGATTGACCACTATGGTATGTAAATGGTAAGCTACCAAAAGACAGGGAAATCTGTCTGGAGGTTCCTACTATGTGTGAGGTGGTCGTTTAGACCAAGTGCTCCGCCTAGTACCATGGGTCTTTTTGCTTGATAGGGCAGTCTGAATGTGCATGAATCAAAATCATATGTTCAGTGTCTCATGGCAAACATTGCATGTCTTCAGGGAGAGTTAATTGCATATCTTTGCATAGCATTCAATGTTGAGTCTTTGCATGCCCTTGCATACATATAGTGCATTGCATTTCCTTATATTGAAAATGTCAAAAAGAGAGTTTGAATGCATATTGTGAGGGGGAGTCAATGCATCGCATATAGGTTGTCAAATGCATACTCTTGTGAGAATTCATTGCATACCCTTTATCATTGATCTTAGTTGACAAACCTTGATAATATCAGAAATCATTAGGCCTCGAAATCTCTCCTATCAATTGGTATCATTTGGCTTCAGAATTCTATGAGTCTTTCATGAAGATTTCAATGGGACTATCTCGATCATAAATCTAAAAACTCTTGAACTAGAAATCTTCTATTATACATTTTTATGAATGACTGAAATAACTCATGTGATTTAAGTTTAATGTATTCAATGAGTTTGACTTTAAAATCTCTTAAAAATATCGGAAGCATGTTTCATAAACCTTAACCATCTGTTTCATGCTGTGTCTTGTAAAATCCTCTGAAATCTGCATTATTGAATACATGACTTTATTTGGTTAAGTACATGAAATTGTTATTGATTTGAAGCAAATAAATTTTTCTGAAATGTCTAAAGGGTATTTTCTGTCAGAGCAATGACCTTGGTCACTGAGAAACACATGTCCAAAGGACTGTGTCATGAGGTACCATAGTTAACTCTGATTAAGAATAATTGAAATTCAGGCAGAGCAATGGCATGCACACTGAGAAATACAACTCACTCATCAAGAAATGATTTGCAGTGTGTCATGATGTGTAAATGCTATCTCTGTTCATATAAAGCATGACAGTTAGTCACACTAAGTGCTTAGGGATATTGGCCTCTGATCAAGGTATATCCTCTAGTTACAAGGTGTGCGCTGAACTAGAGTGCTCGTAAAATTTGTAGCATGAAAAATTGTTGAACGAATTGAAATATCTGAATATTGATGCCAAAATCAAATTGCTACAACCCTAGACAAAATCATATGACTTCATAATTGCTTGATTTCAATACTGATGCATGTAATTTCGAAAGAAGTCAATAAATTTGATTGTGTAAGAGAAAGGGAGTTTTATCAAGATAAATATGAGGGCTTGGTTCATTTTTATTAAACCATAGTTTTAGATATCAATATAGAATTTTATTGATAAACTCTACATACATCATGTTTAAACCAGCTATTCAATAAAGCTCATTCATAAGCCTTTATAATGGAAGACTTTGAAAAACTTATGTTTTAGATTTATGAGATTGATATCTCTCTGAAAATCTGACTGAATTTTCTATGATTGGAGCTTCTTTAAAAATCTGCTAATTGAACCTCTTCTGCTCATTGACCTGAACTTCTCTTTGTTTGCCCCTGTGGTCTCCTTCTCATTCATTTCATAAGGTTCCATTTATTGAGGGGGAGCCTCCTTGTCATATGCATCATGCTGCATAGAAGGAGAAGAATTGTGCTCTTGCATTCATATTTCTGGTATCTGCATCTACATTCATACCCCTTCCCATGGTTTATTTTGATTATACCAAAGGGGGAGATTATTTGCCAAAGAGGGAGAATATCATTTAATCAGTGCATGCAGGTTCCTTTTGATCATCTCTAACTCATGCTTTTGCTGAAACTCTTAAAGGGGGAGAATCATGTTCTTGCAAGGGGGAGAAATTCACTGAATTTTTATACGTGCTATAATTTCTCAAACTATTTTCTTTTTGATGAAGTCAAAGGGGGAGAATAGTTTGTGTCATCAGCATTACTCACAGTGTAGTATTGCCATCATCAAAAAGGGGGAGATTGTTGTGCCCCTGTGGTTTTGATGATGGTTTTGATGATTGATTTTTGATGTGAGTTAATCACTGTGAGTCATCTTGCTGTGTGTCATCATGCTATTATTCAGTCATTCTCTGATCATAATGCTTTCTTTTATATGCACTATAAATTCATGTTTCATCATGTAAATATATGGAGTTCATAGGGCTATCAGATAACATGCTCTACTTAATTCTGTCTACACTCTGTCTGCACAGTCTCCACAGCAATGCGTCAACTCCTTGAGCTGATGCGTCGACTCTTTAGTTCAATCTCTCAAGTCTATACACTCCATGCCCATTCAAGTCTATACATCGGTTTGATTCAAAGTCTGTACACTGCTTCACTTCGTCAAAGTCCATACATCCTCAACTGAACCCCATGTCTGTACAACGGCCTCAATCTTCATCTATCTACACTCTGTTTGGATAGTATGGACAGTGGTGGGTCGACCCACCCTTGCTGACGCGTCGACCCATCAGAACATTGTTCTTTATAGTAAGCCCACACATTGGTCTTCTTGACTCAAAGTCTATACATCCGGAAAGGGGCCAAGTCTATACAGTCTCACGCTCAAATCCTTCAAAGTCCATACATTGGACTGTAGCTTCCACTGTTCATGCCTTGGTCCAAGTCTATACAGTGCACTGTGCAGCCTGTTCGTGTTCAAGCTTGTTGGTGAAGTCTGTACATCGCTCGTTCCTTCAGCTTTCACCAAGTCTGTACAGCGTGAATAGTTCATCTCAATACTTCGAAGTCTACACATTCATATGTCTTCTAAGTCTGCACATTGTCTTCAGCTCAAGCGTTCAAAGCCAAGTCTATACAACGCTAAGTCAATACATTGAACTGTTCTTCAAGTCTGTACACTGGCTTCACATTTTCAATGTCTGTACAGTGGCTTCGCATAGGCAAGTCTATACATCGACTTCACTCAGTCAAGTCTATACATCCACATGGGTTTACAAGTCTATACATTGGCCCTAACACTCAAAGTCTGTACACTCGCTGCACTGTACAAGTCTATTCATTAGCTCTAACATTCCAAACTTTGTACAGTCACTCCCTAAGCAAGTCTATACACTGGAGTCGTCAGCTGTGAGGACAGCAAGTCTGTACACTGGTTTTCATGCATGTTAAACTCCAAGTCTATACAGCCTGCCTCTTCGACTCAGTGTGCATACTTATTCATTTGCTGTTTCAAAGTCCATACACGTGTTTCTAAGGCAAAGTCTATACAATCGTCTCTGAGCATCAAAGTCTGTACAGCCTATCTGTCTTCATGGGTTCTGTGCTTTTAGTGCGTTGACGCACTTGGCTGACTGCGTAGACGTAATTGTGCATCTTTCACTTTCTGTCTTGTTCACTGCATCGACGCTGACACTGGATGCGTTGACGCATTGGCCAGTTGCCAAGGGCGTGAGCATCTCGCTTGAGGAGCTGAGGCGACGCTGCACGATGGAAGCGTTGACGCCTTGGGCTGATGTCCAAAGGTCTATTGATCAACATCAAGTCTGTACAGCATGAAGTCTGTACATTGGTTTTGTCTTGAACAGAACGCCTAAGTCTATACATTGCTATGGATTGCCCTGAACTAACTAAGTCTATACAGCCGTCTATGTGTGCCTTGCTCGCTGAATGAAGTCTGAACATTGCCTTAAGCTGATACTGTCTTCGACTGATTAACTGACAGGTTATTCAATTGCTTTTCTGACAGGTTTAATGGATGAGGCCATCAAGACTTGCACGTGATCCTAGAGGCTGAAATGGACCACTGAAGCTTGGGCGGGAATCGAAAAAGAGCATAAGCCCTAGCTGCCTGCTGCTGGTATATATATATGGAGTCTCCTCCATCGACCGAGAGAGATTGAAAGGCAGAGAGCCATCG
This sequence comes from Amorphophallus konjac, assembly GCA_022559845.1. Lineage (NCBI taxonomy): Eukaryota > Viridiplantae > Streptophyta > Magnoliopsida > Alismatales > Araceae > Amorphophallus > Amorphophallus konjac. The sequence continues at coordinate 286,544,522 of CM040118.1, forward strand.
AGAAAAGCTTAAGAGCAGAGAGTGCCTCCACGATACAGAGAATAGAGAATAAGAAGAAAAGAGAGCAGAAGAAGGAAAAGAGAGAGATAGTGCTCGTAAGAAGTGAGAAGAAAGAGAGAAGAAAGAGAAGCAGAAAGAAGAGGAAGAAAAGAAGAGGAGGAGAGAGTCTATTGAAGATCAGTTCAGTCTGTTCGTGGATCAAATCCAGAACGACTATGCTCATTGGGAGCTACATCTCTTGTGTTTCATTTCCAGCTTTTGTTGATGCGCTTTTTATGTTTCCTTATTTTTTCTTTTGTTTCTTTGGTTAGCCTTGCTCTTCCGATTGCCCTGCTGGGGATCGGGTTCCTCCTGTGGATTCAGGAGAAGGGAGACTTGTCTCCGGTTCTGGGCTTATGGCTAGCAAGTCCAGGGGTCCCTCCGATCTGGAGGAAGAGAGACTTCGGTCTCTGGTTTCCAAGTGGCTGGGAGTCACTTGGGGTGTCCCTCCGGTTGGGAGGAAGAGGGGAGGTTGTTCCCCTGGTCAAGCTGTGTGGCCGCACCTTGTTCGCAGACTGAGTCTGCTTGGTTCTAGCAATTGCTAGTGAAGCCTCACTCCGGTTGGGAGTGAGGGGTCGATGTAGGTCTGGAGGACCGAACCACCTAAAAAATCTATTGAGCAGTTGTTTGATTGCTTGATTTGCTTCCGCTAGATGCTTGGATAGGCACGCTCCTACTGCTTGTTATTATGTTCAATCGAATTAGCTTAATTCTGGAACTTGCCTAGCATCTGAGTTTTTATTTTGGGCATTATTCGTAGAATGATACATTCACCCCCCCTCTGTATCCGGGCCTAGCACCCTAACATTTTAAAGGTTAAACATCACTTTTACAAGATGACAATTCATATTTTCATAATTTAGAGAATTTCATATTTCAACTTTTACATTATATCATTATTTTGAAGAAATAAGGGTATATAGATGAAGCGTTAAAGGATAAACAAAATTTTGAAAATGAGAACAGGTATATAGACAATTTTAGTTAGTGTAGAGTGAATACAAAAAACCTCCGTTCAAAATAACGACATATGCTAAGTCGTTATTTCCTAAATATGAATAGTGACGTGAATAGTGCCATTTTTTATTTAAAAAGAAATTTTCAAAAAATAATTATATGTAAAAATAGAGAAAAATGTAAGGGTCTCACCCCTGAAATTTCACAAAAAATTCCCTCAATTTTTAAAGATAAAAATCTTTGAAGTTAACATGGAAATCTTAACTTATGAAATACGTAACCTACTCTTCTTAATAAAATTCTATGTTTTGTTTAAGAAATTAAATTTTATGAGGACTAGAATACAAATGTACATTCCAACTTTATGCATATGGGTAAGGAATCTTACTTAGGAGGTCTTATACAAAGAAATAAATCATGAAAGGGTTAGTATATGAATTTACAAAACACCTTTAAACACATGGGCCATGATTTGTACGTAAGTAGACTTCCACCTTGTCCACTTAGTGAATTGACGCCCCTCACTAGGGCGTCAATTGAAAAATTGAATATCATGTATACAGGCGTCAATTTGAATAGGACCCCATTCTATTAAAGTATTAATATATATATACAGAACACGTGAGTGGGGCAGAGTTGTCTAACAAATGACGCCCTCTTGCAAGGCGTCATTTCCATTAATAATGCCACAATAATGCTAACCAAATAAATGACGCCCTCATGCAAGGCGTCATTTATTAAATGAACGACCCTTTACACGGGCGTCATTTAAACATGTGATTCTAGAAGATTGAGACACGAGCAACCCATTCGAGCTGGCAAAAACAATGCCCACTCAGCATGACCCACAAGGCATTAACCAATGCCTTATCATTCCCTATAACTAATCCCATCCGTAGCACTATCAGAGGCTACTGCTGTGCTACAGGAGCGTCTTCCTCCCGAGGTTACATCCTGCTGCGATCCTGCTGCAGCTCTGAACCTCGTATCACACGTCAAAAGGTAGGTGTTCTCAAATCCTTGCCTAACTAGTAGCTAATAGGTTAATTGATGCATATTTAGAGTTCGATCAACTAGTCAACCATGCTATGTATATATATATATATAGCCCCGTCCTTCTCTCAAGTGGTGCTCAGCTCCTTCACACTGCCGGTCCTACCTCTTTCTGTCCACGCTCCGGCTACCACCGACTCCGGCGAACCTGCGGCCTTCTTCTCACTGGAAGAAGTCCAGGTCATGTGTAGACCGCTTGCCTTTGCCGTTATCGCCAGGACCCCCAAGGGCAGGCCTCCCTTCGCTGACATCAGGGCTCACCTATCCCAGTGATTTTAGTTCAAGCAGGACTTCCTACTCAGTGCCATGAACCGTCGCCACCTTCTCCTACGCTTCTCCAACTGGGAAGATTATCTGAAAGTCCTCCTCAAAGAATCTCTGCTTGTTCACAGACGTCCATTCTGGTTCTTCCAGTGGGCGCTCGACTTCTCGTCAGAGCTTGACTCCCCTCTTGTTCATGTCTGGATGGAGCTTCCGAGCCTTCTAGTTAACTTTTACCATGAAGCTTCCGTCTTCTCCATCGCTGGCAACATCGGGCCGCCTCTGAAGATCGACCGGAACACGCTCTGTCTTACCCGTGCGCACGCAGCGCGGGTGTGCGTCCTTCTGGATGTCTCCAAGAAACTCCCTCACCGAGTGTGGGTTGGCATTGGCGGTGGCGGGTTCTGGCAGCCGGTGGTCTTCCCAGACCCACCCCTCTTCTGCTCCAACTGTCGCCGCCTGGGTCACCGCCTTGGTGATTGTAAGAAGAAACCCCCCATCCTCCGTCGGATAGGGTGGCTGCTACTGCCCCTAGAGGACGGCCTCGGGCTCCTGCCTCCAAAGTTCCTCCTGCCTAGACCTTGAGGCCCTCGGCTGATGCCGGGATTCTGCCTGCCCCAGGCATCCCGTTGCCATCTGAGGGCGCGGCTGCTCTCCCTGGCGCCTCTGTCTCTCCTCCCCTGCCTGCAGAAGCTCCTTCTCAGCCGGGTATCTCTCCACCTCCGTCCACAGCCATGCAAGTGGTGTCGCTGCCTGCCCCAACTCCTGCGTCCGCTGCTGGTTGCGTGGCTAGTGCCTGCACCCCCTCCCTCGCAGTGGATCTATCGCAGCTTGTTCTTGATGCTCCCTGTGCAGCGTCTACAGACCGTGTTCCTGCCGTGGCTCCCCAAGCGTTGACCTCCCCTCCTGGCGTTGCCATGGCGCACCTGTCGGTGTCCTATGCCGCCTCCGAGGTGCCCGCCATCTGTGTGAAGGCTGTGTCTCCTGTGCCAGATGGGGCCTTCGTCCGTGCTGAGGGGCAGGGTGGGTGCCCCCCTGGGGTTGCCTCCAACGCCGATCCCCTGTCCAGTTCTACCCTACCGTCCTCTTCAACGGTCGGCCTCCTTCCTGCTCATGCTGGTTTCAGCCTAGGCCCTGTGGCCCCTGCCCTCCTTGCAACTGGCCCCGTGGATGGGGTGACGATCCTAGCGGTGGTGCCTGGGCCTACTGACCAGGTGGTAGCTCCAATCAAGGACCCTCCCCCCCACGTCCCTGATCACTCCTCTTCGGTTGCTACCTCACTAGTCCCTGCAGGGCAGCTTCCTTTGGGGTCTGAGCGCCTCTCTCCTGCTGCTGGCTCGGTCATCGTCTTCCTTGTTGTTCCTGTGGAGGGCTCTCCCAGCTCTCTCCAGGCAAAGCTCTCTCTGTTGCCCCCCATTGAGCCGGTCTCCCCACACCCGCGCCCATCTATGTTCGCTACAGTCCCTCCCGCAGGATGGGTATGCTCCTCGCTGGTCCCTGGACTCCAGGCTCCGGATGCTCAACCTCTTGGCTTCCCCCCTGCTAGCCTTAATGCTGATGCGGCTGCTTGGTCGCCAGGGGTGCAGCCCTCTTCCCAGCCGGGCGGGCCGGCCGGTCCGGTGCCACCTTCCTCCTCTACAACGTCTTCCCCCCGCCTCTCCTTTGCTCAAGCACTAAAGAAGAAAATCAACCGGGAACCGCCCGGTCCGATTGTTGTCTCCACCCCGCCTACTATTCCAATGCGTCTCGCATGCACCTTGCCAACATCCGGCCTTGGCTCTGGTATCAAGTTACCTCAACTTCAGGTTCTATCTTTCCCCGGGCTTGAGCCGGCGTCGGGCTTCACAGACTTTACGGCAGCTCATGCGGCCTTCGTGGGCAACCCTGTACTGGACCGTTCGCGGATGGGCTCGAGGTCGGAGCGCGACGCCCCACGGCGTTCCTACCGGCGCTCCAACTCCACTTCCTCTTCGCGCGATTGGCTATGTGTTTTCGAGGAGGCTCCTCCTCCTCCCCGTCGCTCACTTCGTCTCCAGTCAGCTTCTGTGGCACTCCACCAGCCGGTCCACTCTTCCCTCTCCGAGGAGCTCGATCATGATGGCTCGGACCTTGACCCTCTTGGCTCGCTAGGTTCCCCGGTCCGTCTACACGGAATCCGTTCGACGTTCTCCTCCGACTCTGAAGGGGTGTTCGATGCAGATTCTGTCTTGTTGGGGCTGTGATTTTCTTTTTGCTTTGGGTTTCTTGGTGCTGCGCCTTGCCCCGTCTTGGTTTTTCTTGGCCTCTTCCTCTTTGGGCCCTTTGGCCTTGTACTTGCCTTGCCCTCTTGGGCGTCTTTCCCTTCCCCTCCCTCTGTCCCCCTTTTCTGTTACTGCTTTCCTTAATGAAAACGCTTGCCTGGCATCGGGGTAGTGTGTTCATCCTCTTCCGAAATGAAGGGATGAACCCCCCTCCCCTGTCTACCACCTTGCAAGGATTGACTTGAGTTAAAAAAAAAAAAAACACACACACACACACACACACACACACACACATATATATATATATATATATATATATATACCATGACCCAGAATAATACCATGTTATACATCTGTTAATAGCTCGTTACATACTGTTATCATGATTTTTTTAGCATGATTTCATGAGCTTTTTAACGGATTTTATCACAGTAGTTTTCATCCTTAAAATCTTAAATTATAGCCTCTGTTAACGTGTTAAACACACATAGGCATTGAAAATGACGCCCCTCACTAGGGCGTCAATTAAACAATTGACGACTTAGTAAACGTCGTCAATTAAATAAAGACACCACCAATGTCGTCAATTCTATTTCTGAAATTTTAAGTAATTACTAATTCAAAAAAAATCTCAATGTAATTGGCACCCCTGACAAGGGCGTCCATTTCAAAATTGAAGACTGTGTAAACAGTCGTCAATTAATTAAGGACATGCCTCATGTCGTCAATTTAATTTCCTGGATTTTCAGTAATTGATAATTCAACACATTCAAAAATCCATAACTATCAAACTAAAGCACTAAATTTTTGCATGAACATGTTTATGGAATCCTGACATTTTTCTCGACATATTCGTATCATTACTTCCTGATTTAGAATATTTTTATACGGATGAATAGTGTATGAATAGTGTGTGAATAGTGAAACAGTTTTGTAAATGACGCCCCTGACCAGGGTGTCAATTACCAAATTGAACAATGTGTGAACAGTCGTCAATTAATTAACGACATGACTAATGTCGTCAATTTAATTTCCTAGATTTTGAGTAATTGATAATTTAACACATTCAAAAATCCATACCGATTAAACTAAAGCACTAAATTTTTGCATGAACATGTTTCTGGAATCCTGACATTTTTCTCGACATATTTGTATCATTACTTCCTGATTTAGAATATTTGTATACAGATGAATAGTGCATGAATAGTGTGTGAATAGTGAAATAATTTTGTAAATGACGCCCCTGACCAGGGCGTCAATTACCAAATTGAAGACTGTGTGAACAGTCGTCAATTAATTAACGACGTGACCAATGTCGTCAATTCATTTTCATGAAATTTTTAGAAACCAGTAAATCAAAGCATTCAAAAATCTATAACTAATAAACTAGACTATGAAAATTTTGGACGAATATAATTCTGCGATCTTGAGATTTTTCTCTACCTGTCCATGTCTTCGATTCCTGATTTACTGGAAGAATTAAAATGAATAGTGTTTAAATGGTAAACTGTGACTCATAATATAGAGCCACCATGTTCAGACAATTATAATTTTTTTAACCTAATCACGAAACTCCTGCATGAATATGGTTATGGAACCCTCATAATTTTCTCTATTTAACTATGTACTTAATTCTTGATTTAATGAAAGTATTGAAAATAAATAGTGTTTGAATAGTGTTTTGAGTCACGAAATGTACCTTCCCGGCGTAAATCACCCCAATTTATTAAATATCAAAACCCAACAATTTCGCATGAGCATGATTCTGAACTCCCGAGAATGTCCTCTACCTGTCCATATCCTTACTTTCTATTTTTGAGAAAGTTTTACCGTATGAATAGTGTATAAAAGTCAATATTTCAATGAATAGTATCACGTTTCCAAATAAAATAATTTTTTTGATATAGACACGTAGATAGGTAGAGAAAAATATAAGGAATCTAACGGTATGCTCATGCATTAGATTAGGTATCATGATTCACATTTATTAAATTTTTCACATGGATGATTAATATACTAAACGATTAATATATACATAAATTTAGAAATGACGACTGTTTAAATAGTCGTCATTCACAAAAATGATGACTCAGTGAAGGGCGTTATTTATGTGAATATTGTAAATGAATAGTAAGTGAATAGTAATGAATAGTATTCATAAATAGTAAACTGGCATAATTGCATAATGGCCCTTATGGGATGTTCTAACATTTGTTTAACCTAACTATAGAGTTATCTAGAGTTTTTGTTTAGGAAAAAGTATATAAATTGATACTTTTTTCCTCATTTCTATCGTGGTTGTACAGACGCAACCCTAAGTCATTTTCTTGCATATTATGGGTCATTGAATTCTATTCCATAAAAATCTACCTTGTATATCCTACTAAGGCAACCCTTGAAACTCCATATTAGCTATAAATGAGAGTGGATGTCATAGGTAATACATGAAATGTTGTGCATATAGGGCCCGATCTGGTCCTGGGAGGAGCACCCGAAGGTACTTGTGCCCATGGGAGTTTATTGACCACGGTGTTTAGCATTGCACCGGAGTACTTGCTTGACTTGAGACACTCCACCCTACTCTCTCTTTACTCACTTGACTTGATTTGCGTGGCCCGGAACGGGCAATACTTGACTTGTGGCCCGAGAAAGGGCGAAATACTTGCTTGATTGAAATAGCCAATTCTACTGATACGTACTTAACTTTACTTGCTTGAATTAAATTTTACTTGCTCGTACCTGAGATATACTTGTACATGAGTACATACTCACACTTGAATTCGTAATCATATATGAATCTCTGCTAGACCCGAAGTGGCATTTACATCTATAATTCTTGAAATACTACTTGTCAAATACTTGAAATCTTGATATACTCTTTATATACAGCTCTTGATCTCTTATTGTTCATCATGTATAGATATACCTGCATACCCGATTCTTTTATACGTACGTCATGCATAGCCATACTGATAATACATGTAAATTGTAATTCACGTAAAGATTGCTCGAATTTGAGATGTAATTCCTACTGAGCGATTCGCTCATCCAGTTGCTTCCTAACATTTTCAAGTGATTCAGATAGCGACAAGAATGGGTTTGAGGTCGAGTAAAGAGTGCTAGAACGCCATCCATTTATCATTAGCTAGTCGAGTCTTTGAATTTATTTGAGTCTACCTCCCAGTTATGTCAGTTAGTGGTATAAACTTTGTGTTAAGTCGTGTAGCCTAATGTTTGGCTTTCTAAATTTGAAAATTTGTCATGGAATATCTTTATTTCCTTTGATTAATCAAATAAACATCACTTGGACTATTGGAATTTATTAGATTTTTAGTCATTTACGCACTCTGAAATTTTGTATGTTAAAATTCTTATCGCTCTAATGACACGATCCATATAGACGCGTCACGCATCCGAGTATCTTCCGCGCTCAGGACGTGACAGTCTTCGTGGTATCAGAGCCTAGGTTTTCAAACCTAGGGAACTAGAAGAAATAAAAGGTTAGAAATTGAAATCTAAGTAAAAACTTGAGTTCAAGGATAGATATACCTTACCCGGTGAGATGGATAGAGCCATGGGTTAAGTTCTACAATGACTTTTGACCTTACAGGTAAACCCGATCTTTATCATACTTAACTCTTTTGTAGGATCATGGCTGCGGAAAGAGCACAATGGCGCGAGATGCAACGCACCGTGCAAGGCCTCACACAGGCACCACAGCAAGTGGCCCAAGGCGTAGCAAACCGTGGAGCGGGAGATCTCCACCGAAGTTTCTGTAACATGAACCCACCAAGGTTCACGGGTTCGTCCGACCCCGAGGATGCCGAGAATTGGCTAAAGGAGATGGAACGAATCTTCCGTGTGATGCAATGCGCGGATGAAGAGAAGGTTTTACTGGCCGTATTCCAACTAGAGCGGGACGCTCGATGCTGGTGGGAATCCATAGAAGCAACACTGCCAGAATACCATGTCACATGGGATGAATTCACGGAGTATTTCAACAACAAGTACTTCTCTGATCATATCCAGGAAAAGAAGGCCACGGAATTCACCGTTCTAAAACAACGGGGCTTGAAAGTGGCTGAGTATGAGGCCTAGTTCTCCAGATTATCTAGGTATGCACCCCACTTGGTGTGTACGGAAAAGATGAAGGCGAGAAGATTCCTTAATGGGCTTCGACCCCATTATATCACACAACTTGCCCCGATGGACATCCAAGTCTATTCAGAGATGGTTCGGCGTGCTAAATTGCTGGAAGACGCCACTGAATTATCTGAGAGAATCCGAGGAAGAGACAAGAAGGAACCCGTCACAAGCCCGGGAAAATTCAAAGAATCCTTCAACAAGAAGCGGTTCTTCATGGGAGGGGAGCCCTCCGAGTTAAAGAAATTCCAGAAGAATGACAGGCCATTCTCCACCACCACACCATCAAAGGAAATTTGCAAGTATTGTGATAAAGCTGGCCATAAGACCGAGGAATGCTGGTGGAAGTTAGGAGCTTGTCTTCGATGCGGGAGCCGAGAGCATCGGATCCCAGACTGCCCACTGATGAAGGAGCAGGACATCAAAGACGAGAAGCGTCCGGTAAAGAAACAAGGCCGTCTGCAAACTCTCCGAGAGACGGAACCCACTGAAGGTGGAATTGTGGAAGGTACTCTCACTATTTGTTCAAAAATTGCTCAAGTTTTATTTGATACCGGAGCAACTCATTCATTCGTTTCCAAGAACTTTGCTGCTTCATTTTCTAAGAAACATGAACTGTTAGATTTGGTCATATCTACACCTCTTGGGAATGAGTCTGATATCACTTATCACTATCCAAATTGTGAAGTGATGATTAAGGGAAGTAATTTACATGCTGACCTGATATGCCTAGATATGAAGGGTTATGACGTCATACTAGGTGCCGACTGCCTATCCACATACCAAGCAACTGTAGATTGTCGGCATGGTAAGGTAACTTTTGTGGATTTCCCAGAGCTAGTTTACAATAGCCCTCGGAGTAAATCACTTCTTATATCAGCACTCCGAGCTAGTAAACTTATGAATAAGGGATGCATGGCTTTCATAGCATTCGTGACTGCCACAGAAGTCGAGAAGGTTAAACTTGAAGACATCCGGGTAATTCGAGATTTTCCCGATGTTTTTCCAGAAGATTTAACCGGCTTACCCCGGAAAGGGAAGTGTCGTTTACAATCGACCTTGTCCCCGGTGCTGGTCCTGTTTCCAGGGCACCGTACAGATTGTCCCCTGCTGAGCTGAAGGAACTAAAGGAGCAGCTAATGGAGTTATTGAACAAGGGTTTCATCAGGCCGAGTACTTCCCCATGGGGAGCACCCGTGCTATTCGTCAAAAAGAAGGACGGATCGATGAGATTATGAATAGATTATCGGCAGCTAAATCACCTTACAATCAAGAACAAGTATCCACTGCCAAGGATTGATGAGATGTTCGATCAACTATCTGGAGCTTTATATTTCTCCAAGATTGATCTTCATTTTGGTTACCACCAATTGAAGATCAAAGAAGAAGACATTCATAAAACTTCATTCCGAAGCAGGTATGGGCATTACGAATTTACTGTTATGCCTTTCGGACTAACAAATGGCCCCGCAGCTTTTATGCAGTTAATGAACAGCATATTCAGGCCCTATTTAGACCAATTTATTGTGATCTTTATTGATGATATTCTGATCTATTCAAAGACCGAAGAGGATCATGAAGAACACCTCAAGAAGGCATTACAGATATTAAGGGAAAACAAGCTATATGCCAAATTCAGCAAATGCGAGTTCTGGCTCGGGGAAGTATCCTTCTTAGGCCATATCGTTTCAAAGAACGGAATTGCTATTGACCCATCAAAGGTCGAAGCCGTGAAGAACTGGGAACGACCCACAAATGCAACTAAGATTCGGAGCTTCTTGGGTCTAGCTGGTTACTACCGGCGTTTTATCAAGGACTTCTCCAAAATTGATGTTCCTCTGACCAGGTTAACCCGCAAGGAAGTGCCTTATGAGTGGAAGGAAGAATGTGAAAAGAGTTTCCAAACTTTGAAGGATCTCTTGACCACTGCTCCAGTCTTATCATTACCAATGGAAGGAGAAAAATACGAGGTATATACCGATGCTTCTAGTATTGGCCTCGGATGTGTATTGATGCAGAATGGGAGAGTCATTGCATACTCTTCCCGACAATTGAAGAAACATGAAGAGAACTACCCGGTTCATGACTTAGAACTGGCCGCAGTAGTATTCACTTTGAAGATCTGGAGGCACTATCTCTACGGAGAATAATTCACTGTGTACTACGATCATAAAAGCCTCAAGTACTTATTCTCCCAAAAGGAGCTGAACATGCGACAAAGGTGTTGGCTTGAGTATCTCAAGGATTTCGACTTCACTATACAGTACCATCCTGGTAAGGGTAATTCCGTAGCTGATGCCCTTAGTCGAAAGCCGAGAACAATATTGGCCAACTGCATGATACAAGAATAGAAACTGCTGGAGAAATTCTCTGAGCTTGATATCAGCAAAGATGAGAAGAACATGTGTATTATTCTATCTCATATGAGCCTACATCCATATTTGCTACCTAAAATCAAAAAGCTACAAGAAGAGGATCCCTCGCTAGTGGAGATAAAGAGCAAGCAGGACGAGAGACTGGATTTCAAGCTGGCACCTGATGGCAGATTACTAATTCATGAAACGACATGTGTGCCCGACTGTCCCGAATTGAAGAAGAAGATTCTTGAAGAAGCTCATAGATCGAGATACACAATCCACCCTGGGGCCACTAAGATGTACCAAGACTTGAAAAGAACTTTGTGGTGGCCTAACATGAAAAGGGAGGTAGCAGACTTTGTGTCGCGTTGCCTCACATGCCAACAAGTGAAGACAAAACATCAAAAACCCGCCGGAAAGCTACATCCGCTGGATATTCCCAAGTGGTGTTGTGCCCCTTAGGCACAATCATGTGCTATGTGTTTTGATGATAACAATGCTGTCTTGTTTTGATGATTGCAACACAGTGAGTGCATTATGATATTATGTTTTCTTTATGATGATGGCATGTTGACTTGAATGCTTGAGTGTGTTATATCTGATTCAGTCTGTGATGATTGCATGAGTGTGTCATGTAGCGTCAACACTGTGAGCATTCTCAAGTATGCAGCATCAACTCTATAAGTCTACACAGTGCTTCAGCAAGTGTGTACATCGCTTAGTGTAAGCATGGCGAAGTCTAAAGTCTATACATTGCCGCTTTGCATTGGACTTAAAGTCCATACATTGACAAGCCTGTACAATGGCTGCAGCATGCTCGCAATATGTCTATACATTGGACTCTCATTCAAGCCTATACATTGCATTGGCTAAAGTCCGTTTCATTTAGAGTCTAAGGCAATGTCCATACACTGGACTTGAAGTGTGTACATTGAGCGTCTCACTTAGCGTCTAAGGCAAAGTCTACACATTGGTTTTCATTCGAAGTCTATACACCGGGCATCTTCAAATTGAAGTATGTACAGCCAATGCACTTAACTTAAGTCCATACACTGGAAGCTCTTCATTTGATTGAGTCTATACATTGTCCTAGGCTAAGTGTGTACAACATCTCATTCATGCATTGATTAATGAAGTCTGTACATCAGTCTTCACATTCTAAGTCTGTACAGCCGTTGGGTTTGGACTCAGAGTCTGTACACTTGATTCGCCCTTGAATTGGTCAAGTGTGTACACTCCTTCACTGTAGCTTTCACGTATCCAAAGTCTACACATCGTGAAAGTCTATACATTCTTCACTAACCTTCGTTCAAGGCAAAGTCTATACATTGAGGTCTTTCCCTACGTTTCATAAGTCTGTACAGCGTGAAGTCTGTACATTGGGTTCAACGCTTCAAAGTCTGTACACTGCTTGAGCCTCAACAAGTCTGTACATCGCCTTAAGCGTTTCAAGTCTATTCATTGGCTCAAGCTTCCAAGTCTGTACACTGGTTCAAAGTATACACAACGCCTCTTTGATTCTAAGTCTTTACATTCGTTTTAATGTAAAGTCTGTACATTGCCTTCGTGCTTCAAAGGCTATCGATTGAAGAGTCTACACACTGATTGTTCACACGTTCCTGCAGTCTGAAGTCTCTACATTGCTTTCGCCTGTTTTTCATCTAAGTATCATAAAGTCTGTACGTTGCTTTAGCCTTTACCTTCACAGCAAAGTCTATACAATGCAATGCATAAAATTAGAGCTGATGACTTCGTTTCATCTGTCTGACAGGGACTGAAGAGGCTAATGAACCCCTTAATGCAAGAGGGATGAAGACATCCAATTTCAGCTACTGGAACACACCAATGCATCAACGCCTTGATCAAGTGGCGTGGACGCAGTAGTTCAAACAATCAAGAAAGAAGCTTGTGAATTATTCTGGTGCGTCAACGCATTGATCAAGTAGCGTGGACGCAGCAGTTCAAGTATCCCTTATTGCAGCCTCTGGAGTACATTGGCAGCATCCATGCTGCAGCTCCATGCGTCAACGCAGCATGCTGAGAGCGTCGACGCAGCACGCCCATCTGCTGAAGACTTGATCACTGGATCACCGATGCGTCAACGCAGCAGGCTGATGGAGTCGACGCAGCAGTTCAAAAGGTTGAAGATCTCTGAAGGCTGCGTCAACCCTTTAGAGCAAGTGTGTTGACGACACCTCAACTCCAGTTGCTGAGCGTACTGATGAATGGACACGTGACCTGAAGCTGGCACCTGACACGTGATCCGAGGTGGGTGCTGAGCACGTGATCCGAGGAGGAATCTTCTGGACGGAAGGCGTGGGAAGCACACGCCCTATCTCCCTACTGCTACTGGTATATATTGGAGCCTTCGTCTTCAGATGGAGGCTGATCGTGATCAAAGCTAGAGAGCAGAAGCTGAGAGAAGAAAAAGGGGGAAAGAAGATAGAGCTTCCACGATCCAGTAGAAGAAAAGAAAAAGAGAAAGAGAGAAAAGGAGAACAGAGATCGAGGGAATAAGAGAAGTGCAGCAGAGAAGAAAGAAAAAGAGAGAGAGTGAAGAAAGAGAGTGAGATCGAGGGAGATCTGTTCTTGATGGACCGTGGATCAAATCCAGGCCATCCAGCTCTTTAAGAGCCACATTGTGCTTTATTGTTTACAGCTTTCAGATTGCTGTTTATTTCCATTTTCTATTTTCTATTTTACATCTTCTTCAAGCTGTTAGTCAGCGGATTACAGAGGTGTTGCCTCTGGACGGCTAAGCTGTAATGCCCAGCGGATTGCAGTGGAGGATTCCACTGGACAGCAAGCTGTGTTGCTCAGCGGGGCGAGGAGGATTCCTCGGACGGCAAGATGTGTTGCCCAGCGGATGTAAGGCAAGCTGTGATGCCCAGCTGTTCAAGCTGTGAGTCAGCAGGAAGCCACACTCGGGTTGAGTGTGGGGTGGATGTAGGTCTGCTGGATCGAACCACCTAAAAACCCCTTGTGCATTGTGGTCTGTTTTGTTCTAATGTGCTTCCGCTAGATGAATGCATAGGGGCGCTCATGTGTTTGGCTTCTAGTTGAGCAGAAGAGTTAATTAGTCTTCTTAGAGTGTTTTAATTTGTCAAGAGAGCGAAATTCTAGTTGAGCTATATTTTGTCTAAATCTGTCTTGTTAGCACTCTAGTGATCTTAATGTGTGTTTGTTTAGTTCCGCATCTGCCCATTAGCATTTAAGCTTGTCTAGTTTGCGAACTAGTAATTCTAGTGAGCATCATATTTTAATTGGACGAAAGATTTTGTTAAGGGCTATACTCATTCACCCCCCCCTCTGAATACTGCACCGAACCCAACAATTGGTATCAGAGCGGTCTCTGACTTAACATATCTAACAATCTGCAGAGGATCCTGCTAACTGTTCAGTGCATTTCAGAGTGAGTCATTTGGAATCGTTTTGATTTACTGTCTTAGTGCTTCACATTGATCATCTGGTTTAGTGCATTTCTGTTTGGTGCATTTCATAAGTGTGCCCATTGTGTTCTGTATTTAGTTTCACTGAGTTAGTGCCGTGTCTTGCTTATCTGGTTTTGTTGTCTATTGTTTTGTGCTTTGAATTTGGTTGTTATCTGATTCGATGGCTAATCCTCTGATATTCAGAGGTGATAACTTTGACTCTTGGTTCGAAAACCTCCATCGGTATGTAAAGTCTACTTATCCAAAATTGTGGAAGGTAATGACTCACGGCCCATACAAACTGTTGAAGGATAAATCTAAATGGACCAAGAAGGATAAGCTGAAAGACTCTGTCAATAATAGAGCTGTAGTTTTATTAAAAGAATCAATTGACAGATCTCTAATTGAATGCATTTCATCTTGCAGGTCTGCCAAAGACATTTTTGAAAAATTGAAGCTAATCAGAAATCACAGCAAATGCTTGATGGCTGATAGAAGAAATGCTGATGATGAAACTTCATCCGAGGTAAGTTCTGAACCTGAAGAACTTTCAATTGATGATCTATGGAATATAAATGAGGAACTCAATAATAGATGTGAGAAATTGAAATCTGAGAATAAAAGACTGAAAAAGAAATGTGATCAGATAACTTTGAAAGTTCCTTGTAAAACTTGTCCAGATCTGAAACAATCTTATAATGCATGTATGTTAGATGTTAAGAATTTTCAGGAACAGAATGGGTCTCTAAAATTTGAAAATCAAACATGTCTGGACAAGATATCAGAACTTGAGAATCAGCTGAATGAGAAGAAAAATGAACATATAAAAGGGATGCAAGAACTGACTCAAGTTAATTTCGAAGTGGATAAACTGAAACTTGAGAATGAAGAATTTCAAAAGAAAATTGAAATTCTTATGGGTAGAATAAATAAAATCAATGGGGAGGTTTCACATTCTTCTTCTGCTCAATTAACCTGCCATATGTGCTCAGCTCTAAGAGAACGAAATGAAGATCTTTATAGTGAGAATGAATGGCTGAGTAAACAAATTATCTCACTTAAAGAGGATCACAAAAACTTGGTGGCTGAGAAAATTAGAGTGGAGGAAAGAGAAGAGGAATTAATTGAAAAACTGGAGCTAATATCTGGAAGAGAGAGATGTGAGGGTAATGAATTTCAGGCTAGAGATCTTGAGGAAGAAAACACTGAATTAAAAGCTGAAGTTGAAAAACTGAAGTGGTTAAACACTGGCTTGTCTGAAAGACTTCTCACCACAGAAAAAGGAAAAACTATCTATGATGAAAATTCAGAAATTTTGAACAGTCTAGAACAAGAAATTGAGAGGTATAAAACTGCAAACCAAGTTCTAAGCGAATGTGTTAATTGCAGTGAACAGGAAATAGCCAGTTATGAACTTCACATTGCTAGCTTGGAAGATAAAATTCATAATCTGGAAAATTCAGCTATTGAGTCTGTCAAGATTAAAGGAAAATGAAAACTATTGGGAAGAGGAAGGATGATAACTCTGAAGGGGGAATAAATTGCTATTCTGATGTTAAGAAAATCACTAAAAAAATAGCTATATACCACTTTTGTCTAAAGCACTGATGTAGCTGGTACTTCAAGGTAATCCCCAAAACAAAATGAAAATCAGAAGTCACCTTCAAAATCTGTCTTTCAGTTTAAAGCTCAGAAAATTGAAAAGGAAACAAAACCTATTGAGGATAATCAGAAATTGACAAGGAAGAGTCAAACAAAAAGGGCAAAGAATAATTCTGGTTATACTTTGAAATTTGTTAGCTCTGCTGAATCTGATGGGTCAATGCAAAATGCTCATGCTTCTTGTACTCATTCACATGCATCTATGAATTCATCTGATAGAAACCATGCCCCTAGGAAATCTGATGCTTCTTGCTATTACTGTGGTAAGCATGGGCATATCATGGATGATTGCAGAATATTAAAAGAGGATGAACATGCAAATAAAACAATGCATTCTAGGAATCTATCTGGAAGAAAGCATGCCTTCAGGAAATCTAATGCTTCATGCTATTATTATGGTAGGTATGGTCATTTAATGAATGAGTGCTATGCTTTGAAATCTGATGACAGAAGACATGCCAGATACACCCCAAATCATCATGAGCACAAAAGAAACAAACTCAAATTTAATCAGCATATCATTTCTTTCACTTGTAATAAGCCGGGGCACAAGGCTATTGAGTGCTGGTCAGGAAATCATTGGGGTAAAAATGAATCAAGAAGCAAGCATCTTAAATGCTTTGAATGTGGTAAGTATGGGCATGCAGTCAAAGATTGCTGGCATGCTCAGGGAAATAGATTAAACTCTAAATCTGTCAAATTCCCTGCTTTCTATGATTCTGCTAGAAATAACTTGAGAAATAAAAGGAAAAACTTTGCATGTTTTGAATGTGGTAAGCTAGGCCACAAAGCTGCCCACTGTCGGCTGGCTGAGCATGTAAAGAAAAATTTTCATGTCAATAAAAGAAATACTCATGCTCATACACATAATTTTCATACTCATATGCATGCACATGGGCATCATATTTCTGCTAACATGAAGAATAAAAACAAAAATTCTGTGGCTTCATGTTATTTTTGTGGAAAAACTGGACATTCAATGTTTGAGTGTTTTCTAATGAAATTTGATGACCATGTTGCTAAGAAACTATTTAGAACACCTGATAGGGGTAGTGCAGGACCCAAGACTGCTTGGGTCCCTGCAGGATCAAATTGATTGACATGCTGCAGGTGTGCCTTGGAAGCTGATGAATAAGAGGGGTTAACCAACGCACTCAAGAATGAAAACCCCATGATTGAACTTATCAGGTCAGTTCTGAACTTTGCTTTAAATTTCATCATCTGAAAATGCTGATTTGTCTGTTTGTTATCTGAAATTGTTGTTTTGCTTGGTTGATTTTTGATGCTCTTCTCATGCTGTTGTTTGCACTAAATAAATGAGATTGCTCTGCACTGCATATGTCATTTGCATGACCATCATGGTATATTAAATGGAACAGTGCTGAAGGGCATATAGAGTATGTCTGGATGCTACTGCCATGTGTGAGGTGGTCCTTGGATCGAGTCCTCCGCCTAGTACCATGGGTCTAGTTTTCATATAGAGCAGTGTATTGCATATCATAAATTTGAAGAAAATAAAATTCGAAAAGAAATGATTCAGTGCACATCATGCATTTTGTCAGGGGGAGCTTGTTTGCTGTTGATTGATCATCATGCTCTCCTTGTTAGAATTGTTGCATACTGCATATGTAGGATAGTGCATATCATAAACTTTTGAAAAATCTAAAAGGAAATTCATTGCACTTAGACAGGGGGAGCATTCCTATTTCATATCTTCTTCACCTCGTGAACTCCCTTTGTTTAAGTAACCTGATTCACTCTCTTGACTATGCGCTATTCAACTGAATTCTCTGCTGGTATCTCTAAAATAGCTGATCAGTCTGTATTCCAGACTCAGCTACTGTCTGATGATAAAATCTCTTCTGATGCTCGTCTCTATTGATGATTTACTCTTGCACCAGCCTATACTCACCTTTCACATTCTTCTCAGCTGGTGTGACTGAATTGGCTCTACTATTGATTTGTTGGTCAGCTAAACTTAATCTTCTGATCTGAGGAACTTAAGCTGCATGTCATGCAATTCAGTCTGAGAACATTGTAGAAATTTCTATCATAGAGGTTTAAGAATTATCACTGAATCAGATTGATATAAGATTAATGTATTTTCAGATTTGTAGTTAAATGAATTGAAAATATCTGAATGATAAGGTTTAATAAACTTTAACCACATGTGTCATGTGAACCTTAGACTCTCTCATCAGATATCTGAAAATTTGAATTTAGGGCTTCTTTGGTTAAGATGCATATAGTGTGTATTGTTGTTAAACATTAATTTGAAAATGTTGACTAAATGAAAAAAATTGTGAATTCAGAGCAATGACTCAGTCACTGAGAAACTGAGTTCTTTATCAATGAAATAAAGTAACTCATGTCATGAGGTGCCATAGTTATCTCTGATAAAAAATTCAGTGGAACAAAACCTGACAGAGCAATAGCTTATTTGTGTTGAGTAGCTGGGGAGTCTGGCCTCTGATAAAGGTGTCTTCTCATGTAAAAAGACACTCATATTGCTAACTCTGCTCTGAAAGTGAGAGGCAATGACAGTTATCACACTGAGTAACTAGGTCACTTCAACTAAGACTTGTTGTGCCTCATGTAAAAAGGTGTTGATCAACTTAAATTACTCAGGAAAAAATATAATGTGCTTCAAATAAAATTATCTTGAAAAATCTGTCAACTCATGTTCTTGAAAAAGTGTTTAACTTCAGTACTAACCTGTGTATTTTTCAAAGGTGCAATTGAGATCATATGTGTAAGATAAAAGATGATTGTTTTTTAGTGTTTTTTGACTATTTGGTTCACTTTTATTAAAACTTGGATTCAGATATGAGTATTGAGTTTAATTTGGCAAATTTGGTATACAGCAAAATTAAATCAGATTGGTTAAGTTGTAAATTCATAACCCCTTATGATAGAAGAGTCAAATCTTCTTAAGACTCATTGTTATGGTGGATGCTTTACAATCCCTCATGTTCATATTCTTTCCAGATAGCCTGATCAACATCTTGCTATTGATTGATTCATTGAGATGTATTGGCTAATCTTATATTTTCAGTTGATCCACACTGTTGGAATCTTCCATCCTGTTCCACAATCAGCTCTGGTTCTGTTTCATCTGTTCATGTAACCAGAATTCAGATTCTTTGTAATGGCAGAATTTAGCTTGAGTTATTGGATAACCAGGGTTCATTCCTGTGCTTCAGGGGGAGTTATGGGTCATCTGCTTTTAAGGGGAGAATAGCTACTATTGCATGCCGATAGGGGGAGTTTGTTGCTCTAAGGGTGTTTGCATGCATACTGCCATGTTGCACTCATGTTCATACTGTTTTTCTCTTTTTGATTATGTCAAAGGGGGAGAAAATTTTTGGTGACTCACTGTCACAGTGTGTTGCCATCATCAAAAAGGGGGAGAATGTTGTGCCCCTTAGGCACAAGCATGTGCTATGTGTTTTGATGATATCAATGCTGTCTTGTTTTGATGATTGCAACACAGTGAGTGCATTATGATATTATGTTTTCTTTATGATGATGGCATGTTGACTTGAATGCTTGAGTGTGTTATATCTGATTCAGTCTGTGGTGATTGCATGAGTGTGTCATGTAGCGTCAACGCTGTGAGCATTCTCAAGTATGCAGCGTCAACTCTATAAGTCTACACAGTGCTTCAGCAAGTGTGTACATCGCTTAGTGTAAGCATGGCGAAGTCTAAAGTCCATACATTGCTGCTTTGCATTGGACTTAAAGTCTATACATTGATAAGCCTGTACAATGGCTGCAGCATGCTCGCAATATGTCTATACATTGGACTCTCATTCAAGCCTATACATTGCATTGGCTAAAGTCCGTTTCATTTAGAGTCTAAGGCAATGTCCATACACTGGACTTGAAGTGTGTACATTGAGCGTCTCACTTAGCGTCTAAGGCAAAGTCTACACATTGGTTTTCATTCGAAGTCTGTACACCGGGCATCTTCAAATTGAAGTCTGTACAGCCAATGCACTTAACTTAAGTCCATACACTGGAAGCTCTTCATTTGATTGAGTCTATACATTGTCCTAGGCTAAGTGTGTACAACGTCTCATTCATGCTTTGATTAATGAAGTCTGTACATCAGTCTTCACATTCTAAGTCTGTACAGCCGTTGGGTTTGGACTCAGAGTCTGTACACTTGATTCGCCCTTGAATTGGTCAAGTGTGTACACTCCTTCACTGTAGCTTTCACGTATCCAAAGTCTACACATCGTGAAAGTCTATACATTCTTCACTGACCTTCGTTCAAGGCAAAGTCTATACATTGAGGTCTTTCCCTACGTTTCATAAGTAAAGTTTGTACAGCGTGAAGTCTGTACATTGGGTTCAACACTTAAAAGTATGTACACTGCTTGAGCCTCAACAAGTCTGTACATCGCCTTAAGCGTTTCAAGTCTATTCATTGGCTCAAGCTTCCAAGTCTGTACACTGGTTCAAAGTATACACAACGCCTCTTTGATTCTAAGTCTTTACATTCGTTTTAAGGCAAAGTCTGTACATTGCCTTCGTGCTTCAAAGGCTGTCGATTGAAGAGTCTACACACTGATTGTTCACACGTTCCTGCAGTCTGAAGTCTCTACATTGCTTTCGCATGTTTTTCATCTAAGTATCATAAAGTCTGTACGTTGCTTTAGCCTTTACCTTCACAGCAAAGTCTATACAATGCAATGCATAAACTTAGAACTGATGACTTCGTTTCATCTGTCTGACAGGGACTGAAGAGGCTAATGAACCCCTTAACGCAAGAGGGATGAAGACATCCAATTTCAGCTGCTGGAACACACCAATGCGTCAATGCCTTGATCAAGTTGCCTGGACGCAGTAGTTCAAACAATCAAGAAAGAAGCTTGTGGATTATTCTGGTGCGTCAACGCATTGATCAAGTAGCGTGGACGCAGCAGAAGTATCCCTTATTACAGCCTCTGGAGTACATTGGCAGCATCGATGCTGCAGCTCCATGCGTCAACGCAGCATGCTGAGAGCATCGACGCAGCACGCCCATCTGCTGAAGACTTGATCACTGGATCACCGATGCGTCAACGCAGCAGGCTGATGGAGTCGACGCAACAATTAAAAAGGTTGAAGATCTCTAAAGGCTGCGTCAACCCATTGGAGCAAGTGTGTTGACGCCACCTCAACTCCAGTTGCTGAGCGTACTGATGAATGGACACGTGACCTGAAGCTGGCACCTGACACGTGATCCGAGGTGGGTGCTGAGCACGTGATCCGAGGAGGAATCTTCTGGACAGAAGGCGTGGGAAGCACACGCCCTATCTCGCTACTGCTGCTGGTATATATTGGAGCCTTCGTCTTCAGATGGAGGCTGATCGTGATCGAAGCCAGAGAGCAGAAGCTGAGAGAAGAAAAGGGGGAAAAGAAGAGAGAGCTTCCACGATCCAGCAGAAGAAAAGAAAAAGAGAAAGAGAGAAAAGGAGAACAGAGATCGAGGGAAGAAGAGAAGTGCAGCAGAGAAGAAAGAAAAAGAGAGAGAGTGAAGAAAGAGAGTGAGATCGAGGGAGATCTGTTCTTGATGGACCGTGGATCAAATCCAGGCCATCCAGCTCTTTAAGAGCCACATTGTGCTTCATTGTTTACAGCTTTCAGATTACTGTTTATTTCCATTTTCTATTTTCTATTTTACATCTTCTTGAAGCTGTTAGTCAGCAGATTGCAGAGGTGTTGTCTCTGGACGGCTAAGCTGTATTGCCCAGCGGATTGCAGTGGAGGATTCCACTGGACAGCAAGTTGTGTTGCTCAGCGGGGCGAGGAGGATTCCTCGGACGGCAAGATGTGTTGCCCAGCGGATGTAAGGCAAGCGGTGATGCCCAGCTGTTCAAGCTGTGAGTCAGCAGGAAGCCACACTCGGGTTGAGTGTGGGGTGGATGTAGGTCTGCTGGACCGAACCACCTAAAAACCCCTTGTGCATTGTGGTCTGTTTTGTTCTAATGTGCTTCCGCTATATGAATGCATAGGGGCGCTCCATGTGTTTGGCTTCTAGTTGAGCAGAAGAGTTAATTAGTCTTCTTAGAGTGTTTTAATTTGTCAAGAGAGCGAAATTCTAGTTGAGCTATATTTTGTCTAAATCTGTCTTGTTAGCACTCTAGTGATCTTAATGTGTGTTTGTTTAGTTCCGCATCTGCCCATTAGCATTTAAGCTTGTCTAGTTTGCGAACTAGTAATTCTAGTGAGCATCATATTTTAATTGGGCGAAAGATTTTGTTAAGGGCTATACTCATTCACCCCCCCCCCTCTGAATACTGCACCGAACCCAACAAGTGGAAGTGGGAAGACATTGGCATGGACTTTATCTTGGGTTTGCCCAAGTCTAGGGGCGGATATGATGGAATTTGGATAATTATCGACCGGTTAACTAAATAGGCCCATTTCTTACCCATCAAAAGTTGATGGTCAGTCGACGTACTTGCTGCCTTGTATATTAAGGAGATGGTTAGATTGCATAGAGTTCCGGTCTCGATCGTATCTGACCGAGACCCACGCTTCATCTCTCATTTTTGGACGGCTCTACAACACTCTCTGGGGATGAAACTTAATTTCAGCACTACTTTCCATCCCCAGACAGATGGTCAGACTGAAAGGACAAATCAGGTTGTTGAAGATATGTTAAGGAAATGTATTGTAGATTTCGGCGGAAGCTGGCACGACCACTTATCCCTAGTCAAATTTGCCTATAATAACAGCTATCAAGCTAGTATTCAAATGGCACCTTTCGAGGCGCTTTATGGCAGGAGTTGTCGTTCTCCAATATGCTGGGAAGAAGTCGGTGAAAGATAAATTCTAGGCCCAGATATGGTTAGAGATTCGACTGAGAAGATACACTTTATCAGAGAGAGACTCAAGGTAGCTCAGTACAGGCAAAAATCTTATGCTGATAATAGAAGGAGAGATTTGGAGTTCCAAGTTGGTGACCATGTATTTCTCAAGGTATCTCCTGGCCGAGGTATTAGAAGATTTGGTGTTAAGGGCAAGCTCACACCAAGGTTTATCGGTCCATTCGAAGTATTGGAAAGAGTGGGCGAGGTGGCCTACCGTATTGCTTTACCTCCTCAACTATCGGAAGTGCACAATGTATTCCATATATCTATGCTGAAGAAATATGTGTACGACCCTTCTCACGTCATCGACCATGCCGATTTGGTGATTCAAAGAGATCTCACTTATGAGCAAAGGCCGATGCGGATCCTCGACCACGAAGTCCGAGTTCTAAGGAGCATGATGATCCCTATGGTGAAAATCCAATGGAATCGATGCGCGGAACAAGAAGCAACTTGGGAGACCGAAGAATCTATGAAAAGAAGATATCCAGAATTATTCTAAACTGTAAGTAATTTATACTTTCCACAATATCCGTATACAGTTGAATTTGGGGACCAAATTCTTTTAAGTAGGGGAGGGTGTAACACCCGAGGATTTTAAAATAGGAATATACAAAAAAAATTATATATATATATATTTAATTATTGAACTCATAATCTAATTCTATTGATTTAACCATTTAAAATATTTAATTACCAATAGATGCTTTAGAAGATGCCAAATTATATTTTAGGAAATGCCAATTTATATTTTTAATCACTTAGGAAATTAATATTACACTATTCCAAAGAAATAGGAAATAGGTTATATAGATAGTGTTTTAAAGGTTAAACATCATTTTTACAAGATGCCAATTCATATTTTCATAATTTAGAAAATTTCATATTTCAACTTTTACATTATATCATTATTTTGAAGAAATAAGGGTATATAGATGAAATGTTAAAGGATAAACATAATTTAGAAAGTGAGAAAGGGTATATAGACAATTTTAGTTAGTGTAGAGTGAATACAAAAAACCTCCGTTCAAAATAACGACATATGCTAAGTCGTTATTTCCTAAACATGAATAGTGACATGAATAGTGCCATTTTTTATTTAAAAAGAATTTTTCAAAAAAAAATTATATATAAAAATAGAGAAAAATGTAAGGGTCTCACCCCTGAAATTTCACAAACAAATTCCCTCAATTTTTAAAGATAAAAATATTTGAAGTTAACATGGAAATCTTAACTTATGAAATACGTAACCTACTCTTCTTAATAAAATTCTAAGTTTTGTTTAAGAAATTAAATTATATGAGGACTAGAATACAAATGTACATTCCAACTTTATGCATATAGGTAAGGAATCTTACTTAGGAGGTCTTATACAAAGAAATAAATCATGAAAGGGTTAGTATATAAATTTACAAAACACCTTTAAACACATGGGCCATGATTTGTACGTAAGTAGACTTCCACCTTGTCCACTTAGTGAATTGACGCCCCTCACTAGGGCGTCAATTGAAAAATTGAAGACCATGTATACAGGCGTCAATTTGAATAGGACCCCATTCTATTAAAGTATTAATATATATATACAGAACACGTGAGTGGGGCAGAGTTGTCTAACAAATGACGCCCTCTTGCAATGTGTCATTTCCATTAATAATGCCACAATAATGCTACCCAAATAAATGACGCCCTCATGCAAGGCGTCATTTATTAAATGAACGACCCTTTACACGGGCGTCATTTAAACATGTGATTCTAGAAGATTGAGACACGAGCAACCCATTCGAGCTGGCAAAAATAATGCCCACTCAGCATGACCCACAAGGCATTAACAAATGCCTTATCATTCCCTACAACTAATCCCATCCGTAGCACTGTCAGAGGCTACTGCTGTGCTGCAGGAGCGTCTTCCTCCCGAGACTACATCCTGCTGCAATCCTGCTGCAGCTCTAAACCTCGTATCACACGTCAAAAGGTAGGTGTTCTCAAATCCTTGCCTAACTAGTAGCTAATAGGTTAGTTGATGCATATTTAGAGTTCGATCAACTAGCCAACCATGCTATGTATATATATATATTTACCATGACCTAGAATAATACCATGTTATACATCTGTCAATAGCTCGTTACATACTGTTATCATGATTTTTTTAGCATGATTTCATGAGCTTTTTAACGGATTTTATCACACTAGTTTTCAGTCTTAAAACCTTAAATTATAGCCTCTGTTAACGTGTTAAACACACAGGGGCATTGAAAATGACGCCCCTGACTAGGGCATCAATTAAACAATTGACGACTTAGTAAACGTCGTAAATTAAATAAAGACACCACCAATGTCGTCAATTCTATTTCTGGAATTTTAAGTAATTACTAAGTCAAAAAAAAACCTCAATGTAATTGGCGCCCTTGACAAGGGCGTCCATTTCAAAATTGAAGACTGTGTAAACTGTCGTCAATTAATTAACGACATGCCTCATGTTGTTAATTTAATTTCTTGGATTTTCAGTAATTGATAATTCAACACATTCAAAAATCCATAACTATCAAACTAAAGCACTAAATTTTTGCATGAACATGTTTCTGGAATCCTGACATTTTTCTCGACATATTCGTATCATTACTTCCTGATTTAGAATATTTTTATACGGATGAATAGTGTATGAATAGTGTGTGAATAGTGAAATAGTTTTGTAAATGACGCCCCTGACCAGGGCGTCAATTACCAAATTGAAGACTGTGTGAACAGTCGTCAATTAATTAACGACATGACTAATGTCGTCAATTTAATTTCCTAGATTTTGAGTAATTGATAATTCAACACATTCAAAAATCCATACCGATTAAACTAAAGCACTAAATTTTTGCATGAACATGTTTCTGGAATCCTGACATTTTTCTCGACATATTCGTATCATTACTTAACTGATTTAGAATATTTTTATACATATGAATAGTGTATGAATAGTGTGTGAATAGTGAAACAGTTTTGTAAATGACGCCCCTGACCAGGGCGTCAATTACCAAATTGAAGACTGTGTGAACAGTCGTCAATTAATTAACGACATGACCAATGTCGTCAATTCATTTTCATGAAATTTTTAGAAACCAGTAAATCAAAGCATTCAAAAATCTATAACTAATAAAATGGACTATAAAAATTTTGGATGAATATAATTCTGTGATCCTGAGATTTTTCTCTACATGTCCATGTCTTCGATTCCTGATTTACTAGAAGAATTAAAAATGAATAATATTTAAATAGTAAACTGTGACTCATAATATAGAGCCACAATGTTCAGACAATTATTATTTTTTTAACCTAATCACGAAACTCCTGCATGAATATGGTTATGGAACCCTCATAATTTTCTCTATTTAACTATGTACTTAATTCTTGATTTAATGAAAGTATTAAAAATGAATAGTGTTTGAATAGTGTTTTGAGTCACGAAATGTACCTTCCCGGCGTAAATCCCCCCAATTTATTAAATATCAAAACCCAACAATTTCGCATGAGCATGATTCTGAACTCCCGAGAATGTCCTCTACCTGTCCATATCCTTACTTTCTATTTTTGAGAAATTTTTACCGTATGAATAGTGTATAAAAGTCACTATTTCAATGAATAGTATCACTTTTCCAAATAAAATAATTTTTTTGATATAGACACGTAGATAGGTAGAGAAAAATATAAGTAATCTAACGGTATGCTCATGCATTAGATTAGGTATCATGATTAACATTTATTAAATTTTTCACATGGATGATTAATATACTAAACGATTAATATATACATAAACTTAGAAATGACTACTGTTTAAATAGTCGTCATTCACAAAAATGACTACTAAGCGAAGGGCGTTAATTATGTGAATAGTGTAAATGAATAGTAAGTGAATAGTAATAAATAGTAAGTGAATAGTAATGAATAGTATTCGTAAATAGTAAACTGGCATAATTGCATAATGGCCCTTATGGGATGTTCTAACTTTTGTTTAACCTTACTATAGAGTTATCTAGAGTTTTTGTTTAGGAAAAAGTATATAAATTGATACTTTTTCCCTCATTTCTATCGTGGTTGTACAGACGCAACCCTAAGTCATTTTCTTGCATATTATGGGTCATTGAATTCCATTTCATAAAAATATACCTTGTATATCCTACTAAGGCAACCCTTGAAACTCCATATTAGCTATAAATGAGAGTGGATGTCAAAGGTAATACATGAAATGCTGTGCATATAGGGCCCGGTCTGGTCCTGGGAGGAGCACCCGAAGGTACTTGTGCCCATGGGAGTTTATTGACCACAGTGTTTTACATTGCACCAGAGTACTTGCCTGACTTGAGACACTCCACCCTACTCTCTCTTTACTCACTTGAGTTGATTTGCGTGACCCGGAACGGGCAATACTTGACTTGTGGCCCGAGAAAGGGCGAAATACTTGCTTGATTGAAATAGCCAATTCTACTGATACGTACTTAACTTTACTTGCTTGAATTAAATTTTACTTGCTCGTACCTGAGATATACTTGTACATGAGTACATACTCGCACTTGAATTCGTAATCGTATATGAATCCCTGCTAGACCCGAAGTGGCATTTACATCTATAATTCTTGAAATACTGCTTGTCAAATACTTGAAATCTTGATATACTCTCTGTATACAGCTCTTGATCTCTTATTGTTCATCATATATAGATATACCTGCATACCCTATTCTTTTATACGTATGTCATGCATAGCCATACTGATAATACATGTAAATTGTAATTCACGTAAAGATTGCTCGAATTTGAGATGTAATTCCTACTGAGCGATTCGCTCATCCAGTTGCTTCCTAACATTTTCAGGTGATTCGGATAGCGACAAGAATGGGTTTGAGGCCGAGTGATGAGTGCTAGAACGCCATCCATTTATCATTAGCTAGTCGAGTCTTTGAATTTATTTGAGTCTACCTTGTATTCCCAGTTATGTCAGTTAGTGGTATAAACTTTGTGTTAAGTCGTGTAGCCTAATGTTTGGCTTTCTAAATTTGAAAATTTGTCATGGAATATCTTTATTTCCCTTGATTAATCAAATAAACATCACTTGGACTATTGGAATTTATTAGATTTTTAGTCATTTGCGCACTCTGAAGTTTTGTATGTTAAAATTCTTATCGCTCTAATGACACGATCTATATAGATGCGTCACGCATCCGAGTATCTTCCGCGCTCAGGACGTGACACTCTCAATTGGTGCTGCGTCAAGTTTTGTCAACTTACCGCAACCGTGACCCCAAACTCAAGCCTTATCAAGATTTGGTCACGCTCTTGGCTAGGTAATTCTGGAAGCTCATCTACATTCATACTCCTCATTCTCAGAACATTCTGGCCGATGCACTAGCATCACTCGCCTCTTCTCTTTCATTCCCCCTCAGTCGCGCCACTGAGACCATTGTGGTCTAGCGGCTAGATGCTCCTTCCCTTCAGGATCCCTGGTTCGATAACCTTAGGAAGTCTATAGAAAGGAGAGCAGAGAGGGAAGATTTGAAAGAGGTTTTATTAACTGAGCTCGAGGAGATCACAGAAGAAGAGGAGTTGCTGTGGTACCATGAGATAGAGCAATATTGCAGGGATGGTTCCTTTCCCGAGATGGCGAATGCCGAGCAACGCAAGGCCATTAGAAGAGTCGCCTCCAGATACATAATTATTGCTGGAGAATTATATAGGCGGGCTCTCAATGGAGTTCAAATGAGGTATTTGAATGACGATGAGGCTTGGAAGGAAGTAGAAGCCGCTCACTCCAGTGAGTGTGGAGGGCACGTAAATAGGCAGGTGTTGGCGAAGAAGATTCTTAGGCAGGGCTATTACTAGCTAACCCTAGAAGAAGATTGTTCCACCTATGTCCGTAGGTGTCTTCAATGGCAGCTTCATGCCGATAAAATCCACGCTCCGGCTTCTTCTCTTCATCCTCTTTCTACTCCTTGGCCATTCTCGATGTGGGCCTTTGATATCATTGGACCACTTGGTGACCCTAATGCTCAGGTTAAACAGATATCCTTCATTCTGACGGTTACAGAGTACTTCACCAAGTGGGCAGAAGCTGAAGCTTATGCAGAAATCAAAGCCACCACAGTATGCCACTTCATCCTCAAGAATATCATCTCGCAGTTTGGAGTGCCAAGTGATATCGTCACCGACAATGGGCCTCAATTCGTTTCTCAAGAACTTTGGGACCTCTGTAAGAAATTTAATATCGCATTGCATCACTCATCGCCATACTACCCAAGGTAATGGCCAAGCTGAGGCCACGAACAAAACTCTTCTTAAAATCATCAAGAAAACATGCGAGTCGCACAAATTTACGGATTGGGCCGACAAACTGGTAGAAGGTCTATGGGCTTATCGTACCTCCGTCCGTACTCCCACGGGGTAAACTCCTTTTGCTCTTACCTATGGGATGGAGGCAGTACTCCCGTACGAGATCTTGATCCCTTCCTTAAGAGTGCAGCTAGATAAAGAACTTAATCTCGACGAGCGTCGTGAGGCGTTGCTAGTCCAACTGGAACTCTTAGACGATAAGAGGCTTAATGCGGCTAATCATGTCTCAGTTTATCAAAAACGTGTCTCGCGGTATTTTCAAAAGAAGGTTATCGAGAGAAAATTCCAAGTGGGTAACATGGTTTTGAAACGTAAATTTATCAGATCAGCAGGTTCCAGGTCTAAGCTGCAACCCAACTTGGAAGGGCCGTTTGTAGTTAAGGAAGTCTATCCTGGTAACACATATCGTTTAGTTAACGCAGAGGGTGAAGAATTACCGAATCCGTGGAATAGGCTTTATTTAAAACGATTTTATCCATAGAGTCAAGCCAGCAATGGCCCGGCGGCGCGGCATGCCTCTACTTGATCACGAAGGGAGACCCCCGGTTCAACATACGCACACTACACGACCCCTGTGGTTCGGTTCTCTTCTTTTGCGCAATACAGTCTCTCCCTTGGCCATGCTTTGGGGAAAGTGAAGGTCCTTATTTTTTCTCCTCTCTCGGCTTAAAATAAGGGGCAAGTGGTGAATAAGGGGGCGAGAACTGATCTAGACCCCCCGATAAAAGAGGTCTCAAATAGGGGCAGTCCGTTATGACCTTATTCCGCAGATATAAGAGCAAAGGAAAAAGAAAGAAAAGAAATGGAGAAAAGGGGCAAAATCAAAGACAAAGTTAAAAGCTCATCCAAAGCTCGAAGCTCAAAAATCTAAAAGTCCCCAAAACAATAAAACTAGGCAAGGCAAGAGTGGCAGTACAGTTTCCCCGCGGGACGTTATGAGCCCGGTTGTATGCGTGCCTAGAGCGGATGTAGGTTCGATGACAGACACAAAGCCCTAGTGTAATAGACCAAATTCTTTGAAAAGGGGTGTCGTGAGAAGAACTCAAGCCCTAAAAACCTCTATACCTATCGCCAGCTTTTCTATCAAATTCTCTTCTATTTTCTAAGGAAAGGATCCCACCCCGGGTATGGCCCCAATAGAGGCACCGTTAAGCAAAATTGGGCCCCAGCTATGGGTGGTCATTTTTAGAGCACGTTGAATCCAGGAGACCCCTAGTGAGATGTGAGGCTCTCCGTCGTCGGGTTTGAGTTGGCTTTCAAAATCTAAAAATCAAATATTTCAAAATCCAAAAAAAAATCAAATATTTCAAAATAAAAAAAATAAAATGTTTCAAAATCCAAAAAAATCATATATTTCAAAATCTAAAAAAATCAAATATTTTAAAATAAAAAATCAAATATTTTAAAATCTAAAAAAATCAAATATTTCAAACTCCAAAAAAATTAAATATTTCAAAATCAAAAAAAAATCAAATGTTTTAAAATTCAAAAAATCAACTATTTCAAAATCTAAAAATCAAATATTTCAAAATCCAAAAAAATCAAATATTTTAAAATCTAAAAAAACAAAATATTTTAAAACCCAAAAAAATCTAAATATTTTTAAAATCACAAAAATATTTTCATTATCGTGATTTGCATTCATGGCATGCATTGCATTCATTTGTCATTTGCTGTTTGCCTATTTAATAAGGCTTACCCCCTTGACCAGAGATCAAGAACTGGTCATTTCCTAACTTGCTACAGTCAAGGGGTTAAGCCTAAAAATAGATTTAATCTGTTTTCTTTGTTTGTGTGTGTGCAGGGGTAGGTTGAAGTTGAAGGTTCAGTCAGTCCGTGATCGTGTGCATTTTGAAGTCATATCCCAAGCTCATTCAATTTTGCATAAGAAAAAACCAAGCTCAAATAAACCAAATCATCAATTTTATTCATTCATATTCCAAACTTTCCAAAGCATAAGTCTCTACATCAACATCATGAAAGAAAAAGAAAAATCACTCAGTCCTCCGCTGGGCATCCCCGCGGGGATGTATCTCTCTCAGCTCTCTAACGTAGGCCTGGCGTGTCGTCGGAATCTCTGCAACCTCCGCTGGAAGGGTAAGCACCCTGCTCACCTCCCACATGATCAGGGCACTCCGGAACACCTACTCGTCCTCCTCGATACCGATCCTCCTCACCTATAGTGCGGGAAGGTGGGGTAGTGCTGGTAGAACAGTCCGAGGTAGTCCAACCTATAGGTAGCACCGGTGCAGGCTGTACATCGCCAGTGCGGTGTCGCTCACGAGCCTCAGATCCAAGCCCGGCCTCCTAGGTACCGTGACAGTGGTGTCGTGGAGAAAATCAGGTCGCATCACGAACCAATCCAGGGGCAGCTTGTTGATGTGCAATCGCCACTCGTCCCTGGTCTTCTTCTCTACTGTCCTGCACTCTACATGTGGAGAGAACCCAAATGCGCCACCTATGAAGAAGAGGGGGTGGCTCCCGTAGATCCTACTGGCTGAAGTGACATCCTCCTTGTGAATGAATTTCATCATGACACCCATCCAGCACTCTAAGAGTATCATGGAACCAAAGAGAGGACCTCCTAGGGCTGCTGAGGTAAGACCCTCGTACAAGTAGGCAAGGACGGCCTGGGAGATAGGAAGACCCTACCACAGGCTGCTGATGGTACTAAGGATAGGAGTCTCTAGCACATGGTCAGCTGAGGGGAACAAGATAGCCCCGCACAAGCAAATAGACGTGGCCTTGGCTATGGCCTCATCCCACCCACACCTATTCCTACAATGTTCAACTACCCATTGGCTAAGAGGAAGAAGGTGGATATGGCGTGGGCTTATGAAGGTATGGATGCCCCTGCTATCTGGTATAAACCCTCCCAAAATGAGCCTAGGGTCCACAGGTGCCACTGTATGACACACTAAGTCTTCCTCACCCACCTTAGACCTAGGAAAGGAAAGATAGGTCTCTACCTCCTCTAGTAGGATAGTGGCCTCAAAAGATGGAAACATGAATGTATGGGTCTGAGGATGCCAGATTTCTAACAAGGCTGAGATACTGTGCCAGTCAAGGGAGAGCTTTGGGTAAGTTTGGCCTAATACCAAGAGTGGGTGTAGGTGCCAGTACTTCAGGATGGATATCACTCCTAGGGGTAACGCACGGACCATGGGAGCCATCCACTTCAGGGTGGAATAGCGTCTGGAGCTAGGGAGAAGCTGAGATGGGGGGGAAGGCAAGAGAAAAGGATAAAGAGAGGAAATTTTGGTAAGTAAATGAATAAACTTATTTGGATGAAATCATGATTAGCATACCTCTCTCAAAGGGCTCGAGCTGAGATGACGAGGGATCGTAGTCAGTCGTTGGAGCACTTCACGCTCCTTCCTGGCCGGCTTTGGCCCTTCATAAGCTGCCCCCTCCATGGAACTCCCCTCAAAGGACCTTTTCATGATGATTTGATGGAGAATAACAAAGGTGCGAGGCCTAGAAAGAGGGGTGCAGTGTGAGTTGCGAATTTAGAGCCCCCTCCTACTTATAGGGTTTAGATAGAGGCCTAAACCCACTAGAAGTGAGGTAGGATAGGCCTAGATTGAGTTGGGATTGAGTTGGGGATGATTTAGGATGCCTATCTTCTGGTGGGGACTCTCCAAGAGAGTCCCGTTCGAACTCTCAGGTCGTGCCATTGCGCGGTCTAACGAGACCACCTTAACACTTGGACGGTCTTCTTGAGACCGTTCCTAATAGCGGTCTAGAACTGACCGTTCTGTCTATCACACGGTCAGAAGGGAACCATCCTATTCTTAGACACTACAAGAAAAGGCGCGATTTGGGACGGAATTTTGCGACGAAAATTTGAGACGGAATTTCCGTCTCAAATTTGGGACGGAATATTTTCTGACGCAAATTCTGTCTCAAATATAAAATTTGGGACGGAATTTGCGACGGAATTTGGGAGGAAAACTATTTCGTCCCAAATTTGGGACGGAAATTGTGACAGATTTTTAGAACCGTCTGAAATTTTTGACCAAGAAATTGTGACGGACCGACTCCGTCGGAAATCCGTCTCAAAATCCATCGCAAATGTGTTTTGCGACGGATTTTGAGACGGATTTCCGATGGAGTTGGTCCGTCACAATTTCTTGGTCAAAAATTTCAGACGGTTCGTAAAATTCGTCAAAATTTCCGTGCCAAATTTGGGACGGAATAGTTTCCCTCCCAAATTCCGTCGCAAATTCCACCCCAAATTCCATATTTGAGACGGAATTTGCAACGAAAAATATTCCGTCCCAAATTTGAGACGGAAATTCCGTCTAAAATTTTCGTCGCAAAATTCCGTCCCAAATCGCGCTTTTTCTTGTAGTGAGAGCGGCTATTTTTAAACCATTTTCTCATCTTAGTCGAGAGGCCTTGAACGGTCTACGAGAAGACCACGTAGCGG
The DNA here is from genome assembly GCA_022559845.1 of Amorphophallus konjac. Lineage (NCBI taxonomy): Eukaryota > Viridiplantae > Streptophyta > Magnoliopsida > Alismatales > Araceae > Amorphophallus > Amorphophallus konjac. The sequence goes on from CM040118.1 coordinate 286,578,323, forward strand.
TTTGAGCGGTCCCATTTCGACCGTTTAGATGTCTGAAGCCCTACTTTAACCTGTTCTCACTTGTATCACTCAAGCTGTGGCCTCGCCTCTCTCTCACTCAGTTTGGCGCCTCTCTCTCACTCAGTTTGGCATATCTCAGTTTGGCGTCTCTTTCTCTCTCAGTTTGGCGTCTCTCTCTCACTCAATTTGGCATCCCTATGATGGGAATCGACGCCGAGCATGTACATTTTATTTTACATTTATGTCCTTTAGTTTATTTTTATATCCATGGGAAAGTATATGCGCAATTGTAAGGCATTGTAAGCCAATGCGTCATTCCCTTGGATTATGTGGGTTTTTATGCAATTGTGTAGTAGGTCTAGCTAGGGGGGCCCCAACCCTTTCCCATTGGTCCATGTCACCCATGTGGGGCTGGTCAAACCATCCTAGGTGGCTTCTAGAAGGGTTGAATGTCAAATGACACATGGGTAGACAAAGAGAGTAAAAAGTCTAAGGTAGGCTACCTACCAATTCCACCTTGTCCCCCTCTTGGTCCAGGGGGTGCCCACCCCATTAGATTTAATTAGGCTTTTTATTTTTCTTTGAAAATTTTAATTAGTTCTAAACCCTAGATCTAGGGGCAATTGAGGTCATTTTCCATTTCATATATATACTTGTATTTTCCCATTTGGAACATGAATGAGAAGAAAAAAATTGAGTTGCCAAGAGCCCCTTGTAAGAATTTCGACCCTCTCTCTCTCTCCCTCTGGTTTTCTTCATCCCTAACCCCATTTCTAGAGTGGTATCCCTTCTATCATCCCCTCTTCACCTCCGGTAATCATCTGTGCCGCCGCCGCCGCCGTTCGTGCCGCCATCGCGCCGCCGCGAAGCTATGGTCAGTGTTCTGTCCATCCTGGATAGAGTTGTCTTCCATGAATTTCTGCAACCCACCACGATATTCTTTTGAGCTGAGATTTTGAGGGCGTGTTCTAGAGGTCCCCTCCAGCTCTAAAAAAAATTGGTTTGGTCTCTAGATCCCGAAATCTTTCGTTCCCCATTTCATTTCAGATCTGGCTACTTTCTGTCCAGATCCCCTTCCTTCCTGAGTTTATAGTATTCGGACCTCATTTTGATTTTTTCAGGAGCTCCCAAATTTACTGGGAGTTTTGTCCATCATCCTCTCCACCTCCAATTTTGTTTGGAATTTCTAAAGCTCATTTCATATTTTTAGAAATTTCCTTTCCGATCCATCTACATTTCTGTCAGCCTATTTCCAGATCCGACCACCAGTCAGTGTAAAATTCATAGCAAATCGTAGCCTCCACCAATCCTTCCAAACAAATTATTTCTGTTTTCCTTGTTCAAATCTCTACAACTTTGATGAAGAGCTTAGGAGCTGAATCGGACGTCTACCTCACGGTCAAAGGAAACTCTCAGGAAAGTTCCCTGCTGTTCTGAGAGTTCGGGTACTATACAACAGCAACTTCAAAAATAGTTAAGACCTAGATCTGTGAAGATCCAGCTTCTCTCCTTAGTCCTATCTTGAAGGATTTCGAGAGAGCTTTCCAATGGTACCTCCTGATTGTTGATCTGACATAGGGATTGGTCGCAACGAGCGATTTTTTCGGGTCGCGCGCCTAAAAACAGCAAGAGCAGATCCGTGGTCGGTCATTCCGGCGGGTGTTGATCGGAGCCGCCCGGCCTCCGACCGGCATTCCAGCGCCCCGCCACCCCAGGGAGTGCTCCTCCGGGCATCCCCCACTATAGCGGTGCCACCGGGTCCCACACGGCCCCTCCGGCCAGCACGCGGGCCCCACAGTCACGAGTCCGTGTGCTGCCGAATCTACGCGAGAAGCCGCCCGTCAACCCAGAATTGGTCCTCCCGGACCCACTTGTGTAGCCCTTTACCTCCCTACGTGGAGTGGGCAGAAATATTCACTTCTTTAATTGTTGTGTAGTAACTGTCCGGGAGTACGAGTTCGGCCGGGTCCGTCTTCCCCACGCCGAGAGCGTGGAGGTATCGTGTCCGCTCCTTCACTTGGCATTTGCTTTATTCATATATATCTCTTTATGCCGCTGCTAGAGAGCATGTTGTAGGGCCGTTAGCTATATATATATTGTTGTATCACCGCTGCTGCGAGAGAGAGAGTGACCGTCCTGTAACCCGATCCGGGCACGAGAGAGAGCCGACCACCCTACCTCACTGTCGGTTTCTCAACCGCGCACGTCCGACGCTTCCCTCGCTAAGGGACAATCGCGAGCTTGTCGTGTCCGTGGTCCGTCCCGCATGAATTTGGTATCAGAGCGAGTTGAGTCTAGGGTGTCAAAAAACATAAAAAAGAGTGTCATTTAAGTCTAAGTGTCTAAGTCGGTCTTAGGAATCGCATTTGCATACCATTAATCGGTATATAAAAAGGTGTTGTCCGAACATTAGGCTACGCCTAGCGAGAAGGCCGCACACTTGCGCGAGTGATCTTTGGATCGATTAACTCCGCCACGTACCGAGTCTAAGTTTTGTCTAGGTGTGTAGTCGAGTCTTCTTTCAACTTTGCATTTGCATCGCATTCTAACTCGTGTCTAGGTGCTTGCATGAGTTGGCATAACATTTTGCTTATAAAACAAAAACAAAAACAAAATGGCCTTGCATATCCATTCCTAGGGGACCCAACCCCATCTTTGCAAACATGGCCGCACCCCGAGCCTATAGTCCCTATGAAGTGGTCGCAATGTTCCAAGGGTTGAATACAAGCCTAGATCGGTTTAGTACTAGCCTAGATCGATTTTCTACCGGGGTAGATCGGATGTTCCCGGAGCCACCCCAAGGACCCCTTCTCCATGAGGTGGACATCTCTTCCTTACCTATGAGGGCTCCATTGCCACCCCCTACTCCAACCCGCACCTCCTTCGAGGAATTCGATAAAATGATTTCGGATTGGTTGGAAAGGACACGTGCTCCTTCACCACCCGTGGATGCTCTATTGCTATCTACTTCCGATCTTCATCCGGAGCCATCAAACTTGGGGCCACCACATCCCGACCCTCCCGTGTTTCTAACGGGTATGCTATACATAGCCGAGCCACTTCTTAGTTGGCTCAAGGATGGCTTGGTCCCACCTTCCTTCCCATGTATGGACCCCATCCTCCCTTTAGTGCCGGCCAACTCCTTCCATACCACATTTCGATCTCGTCACCATGTTGACACGTTGGACGATCTTGTCATGGGATTAGATTCACAATGGAAGTTGACGCATCTTTTGGCTCGAGACTTTGACCAACCCACTAGTCTTAGCTTCACTCACCCGGCCTTAGGGTCTATTACCTCCGAGTGCACCGTGGGTTGTGTCACCACTGAGGTCCTCTTATTCCTCCCCTTACCAGCCGAGTCCGAATTCATACCCTTTTGTCCGAGGGAGGAATCATACTTCTTGCCTACGATTCCTGTCCCACCCGTCACAATGCAAGAAGGTGACTATCCACACCTTCAAAACTTCTACACGTGGGACCATGACTTATGGGAACCCACCACAAGGGGTCATACCTTCTTTGATCCCTTTGACCCCTTCCCTAGTGGACCCCTAGACCCTTCATATTCACTTCAATTCTTCGAGGGGGTCCGCTACCACACCCCTTCCCCACGGGCCGGGTCATCTATGCCCACCAAGCCCGTACACTTACAAGATACGCCATCATCTAGGGGAGATACTCTTGGCCCTCCCACATCCACATCCCATATGCATGCATGGCCCACCTTAGGACGTCTAGGATTTCCGCATGATGTCAACCACCGGTTACGTCAGATGCATGCATGGCATACGTTCGGGTGTCCTAGTCCACCGTCACCCCTGTATGGGTCAGAATAACAATAGGTTTGTTTAGAGTCATGCATGAGTCAGTATGTTTTCTTTGTGTGGTTTGTTTTGAGTGATTTGTTTGCGTGGTTTGTGTGTGGTTTGTTCGGAGTCTGCATGTGTCTTGTGCAAGCTCGTTGTCGGTCTCTTATGAGTAAGAGGCGAGTGGACACGCTCGATGAGTATGGGATCGGTTCTATATCTATACCCGCATCTAGTCACCTACAGGGACTCAGCGGTGATTCCTAGTGAGTCTTCGAGCCGCCTCCTTCCCCTTGAGAGTGACCCCACCCCGGAGTGTTCCACCACTAGCCTCTTCCCATAGCAGCATGTGTATATCGAGTATATATGGAATGAGCAGGTGATGATCACTTGGAGTGGAGCATACCCGCGTTACTTGGCACGGTGACGGATCCGCCGACGTCATGAGCAGCCGCACCCCTACTCGACGGAGTCGAGTTTCTCCCACCCGGGGAGAGTTGATGGGAATCGACGCCGAGCATGTACATTTTATTTTACATTTATGTCCTTTAGTTTATTTTTATATCCATTGGAAAGTATATGCGCAATTGTAAGGTATTGTAAGCCAATGCGTCATTCCCTTGGATTGTGTGGGTTTTTATGCAATTGTGTAGTAGGTCCAGCTAGGGGGGCCCCAACCCTTTCCCATTGGTCCATGTCACCCATGTGGGGCTGGTCAAACCATCCTAGGTGACTTCTAGAAGGGTTGAATGTCAAATGACACTTAGGTAGACAAAGAGAGTAAAAAGTCTAAGGTAGGCTACCTACCAATTCCACCTTGTCCCCCTCTTGGTCAAGGGGGTGCCCACCCCATTAGATTTAATTAGGATTTTTATTTTTGTTTGAAATATTTAATTAGTTCTAAACCCTAGATATAGGGGCAATTGAGGTCATTTTCCATTTCATATATATACTTGTATTTTCCCATTTGGAACATGAATGAGAAGAAAAAAATTGAGTTGCCAAGAGCCCCTTGTGAGAATTTCGACCCTCTCTCTCTCTCCCTCTGGTTTTCTTCATCCCCAACCCCATTTCTAGAGTGGTATCCCTTCTATCATCCCCTCTTCACCTCCGGTAATCATCTGTGCCGCCGCCGCCGCCGTTCGTGCCGCCATCGCGCCGCCGCGAAGCTATCGTCAGTGTTCTGTCCATCCTGGATAGAGGTGTCTTCCACGAATTTCTGCAACCAACCACGACATCCTTTTGAGCTGGGATTTTGAGGGCGTGTTCCAGAGGTCCCCTCCAGCTCTCACAAAAATTGGTTTGGTCTCCAGATCCCGAAATCCAATTTTCCATTTTCGTTCCCCATTTCATTTCAGATCTGGCTGCTTTCTATCCAGATCCCCTTCCTTCTTGAGTTTCTAGTCTTCGGACCTCATTTTGATTTTTTCAGGAGCTCCCAAATTTATTGGGAGTTCTGTCCACCATCATCTCCACCTCCAATGTTTCGTGGAATTTCTAAAGCTCATTTCATATTTTTAGAAATTCTCTTTCCTATCTATCTACAGTTATGTCAGCTTGTTTCCAGATCCGACCACCAGTCAGTGTAAAATTCATAGCAAATCGTAACCTCCACCAATCCTTCCAAAAAAATTATTACCGTTTTTCTTGTTCCAATCTCTACAACTTTGATGAAGAGCTCAGGAGCTGAATCGGACTTCTATCTCATGGTCAAAGGCAACTCTCAGGAAAGTTCCCTGCTGTTCTGAGAGTTCGGGTACTATACAACAGCAACTTCAAAAATAGTTAAGGCCCAGATCTGTGAAGATCCAACTTCTCTCTCTAGACATATCTTAAAGGATTTCGAGAGAGCTTTCCAACAGTACCTCCTGATCGTTGATCCGACATAGGGATTGCTCGCAGCGAGCGATTTCGTCGGGTCGCGCGCCTAAAAACAGCAAGCACAGATCCGTGGCCGGTCATTCCGGCGGGTGTTGATCGGAGCCGCCCGGCCTCCAACCGGCGTTCCAGCGCACTGCCACCCCAGGGAGTGCTCCTCTGGGCATCCCCCACTATAGTGGTGCCACCGGGTCCCACACGGCCCCTCCGGCCAGCACACGGGCCCCACAGTCACGAGTTCGTATGCTGCCGAATCTACGCGAGAAGCCGCCCGTCAACCCGGAATCGGTCCTCCTGGACCCACTTGTGTAGCCCTTTACCTTCCTGCGTGGAGTGGGCAGAAATATTCACTTCTATAATTATTGTGTAGTAGCTGTCCGGGAGTACGAGTTCGGCCGGGTCCGTCTTCCCCACGCCAAGAGCGTGGAGGTATCGTGTCCGCTCCTTCACTTGGCATTTGCTTTATTCATATATATCTCTTTATGCCGCTGCTAGAGAGCATGTTGTAGGGCCGTTAGCTATATATATATTGTTGTATCACCGCTGCTGCGAGAGAGAGAGTGACCGTCCCGTGACCCGATCCGGGCACGAGAGAGAGCCGACCACCCTAGCTCACCGCCGGTTTCTCAACCGCGCACGTTCGACGCTTCCCTCGCTAAGGGACAATCGTGAGCTTGTCATGTCTGTGGTCCGTCCCGCATCACTCTCTCTCTCGTGGGTGTAATTGTCTCTCACCCGCACTCGTAGTCGTACCACTCACACTCATTTCTCTCTCACTCACTCGTGCCGTCTCCCTCTCATACGTGTCCGTCTCACTCGAGTTAGGAGTCGTAGTTAGTTAGTTAGTGTCAGTCATTTACATTCATTCATACATTCATACATCCACAAAACCAAAACAAAAGGCATATCATATCACTAACATATCATGTCCACATGTACAAAAGTCATGCCTGTCCCTCTCCCTGGCCCCCGTCGCTGTCATCAATACCCTTGTGCTTCTTAGGTGGAGGCATTGCTGAAGTCACCTCGTCACGCTGACGTCGCCGGTGTTGCTCGTCCTCCTCGTTCCTCCGGTGACCGGAGGAACCTGTGAAGTAACTCCTCACAGAGCCATGAGTATCGTGGCTGCCGCTCGGAGTCCCGCTGCGCCCTGACCGCCGGCTCATCTCCTTGTAGGCCCGCAGCTCCCCACTCAGACCCAATGCCTCGATCAGAGCCCGGTCCTGCTCCGCTCGGACCCGCACCAACTCCTCCGCTCCAACCCGAAGTCGCTCCAGCTCGGCCCGAAGAAGCACAGTCTCCAGTGCATCCGCTGGCCGGCTCTGCGCTGCCTCCTCTCGTAAGCGGGCCGCCTCCTCCCGAGCCGCTACCCGGCTCTGCTCAAGCTCGGCCCTCAGTCGGGTCAGCTCGGTCGTCTGCATATGGATCGTCATGGTTAGTCAATAGCATTTCATACATTTTATAATCATAAGCATAATCAACATGGAAAGTGCAGTAGTTGCGTACCCTCTCGGTGAGCGCCACCTCGGCCGCCTTGGCCCGCGCCACCATCCATGAGAAGTCGGAATCCCGCTCGGCTCGGTCTGCGGGAGTCTGGGCGGAAGAAGAAGAAGGAGCGTCTGTCACCTGGCGCTGGGTCCCCTCGGCTCGCTGCATCCATAACTCTAGGTCAGTCACATGCATAATCATAATCATAAGCATTTGCATAATTTAAAGAGTTTAGGGTTTAGAAAACTCACCAGTAAAGCCACGGCCTGGCGGGCCTCGTCGCGCTCGCGGATCGTCGCATGGAGGAGCCCCTGCAGCTCCGCGATCCATCCCTCAGGGTCGATCTGCATTTACGAAGTTCAAACATCAGTGCATAGGCATATAGGAAGCATGATAGGAAGAGCATTTAGGGTTTAGAAGTCGTACCGGTCGGCGGGCACCACGGAACACCTGGTCCCGGTAGTGCCTGGCATACGATGTGAAGTATGCCGCGTCACTCTTCGCTCGGGCGGTCACCACTCGCCCGTGTGATGTCCAATCTGTAATCTGCTCGGCGGCTCGCTCTCTCCAGTCCAACACCATCGTCGCGCCCCGTGGGTGTCGTCCCACGCGCTCCACCGTCACCGGGAACTCTACCGCTGGCTTTGGGACGTCGATCATCCTCATCACTAACCTGTAGTGTAGTGGCTCCACCACGTTCACGTAGTGAAGCCACATGTCACGTCTAGAGAAGGCAAGGGCCTCGGCCACCCAGGGCTGACCCTCGTGCCCCTCCTCCGTGTAAGGTGTCCACCATACCCGTCAAGATAGGAAGTCACATCAGCATCACAATCATATAGAACTGCATTTAATCTAAAAGGTTTAGGTTTTGAGTCGTACAGAGGTGTACGGTAGAGTGTCCATGTCATCCTGGAGCTCCCAGACCTATCTTCGGAGATCTCCGCTCTTCCGAGGTGCGGTCCACCTCCGGGCAATAGGTAGTCGGTCTGTGTGGGTCTCCTCGCCTCGCCCGAACCCACGTAGGTACACGTAGGCCCACACCTACATTACATTTCATTAACAGTCAGCATATAGCAATCATAGGAGTCCTATAGCTAGATGCATAGTAAGAGTCAGAGTCGTACCTGGAGTAGAGGAGAGAAGCCCCCAAGCATCGTCCGTCGGGACGTTGAGCTCAGAGTGTTGAACAGAAATGCGAGGACAGCAGCTCCCCACGGGAAGTTGCCCACATGATCAAGGTCCTGAAGCAACGGTAAGAAGCGGCAGCTGATGACGTCCCCTCGCGTCGCGAAAAGAAGTCGGCCGAACAGCAACGTCAAGAACCACTGCAGTACCCGGTCTGCCTCCGGTCCCACCTCCGTTGCAACCCGTGGTCTGGCTCGCTCCACGAGTCTCTCGAGATGCTGCTCGGGCAGCTCTCCTGTCGCGATCCCCGCCCGCCGAAGCCCCAGGCTATCCTGAAGCGCCGCCTGAGTCAGGGTGGTGGACTGCTGCTCGGGGTGCAGCATGTCCAGTCCCAGGAGCTCCTGGGCCATCTCACGGTAGTCAGGATATGTGCTCCCGCTGATCGGAGACCCATGCAGGCGCAGGCCAGTAAGTCGGGCCACGTCGTCGAGCGTGGGGACCATGTGTCCCCACGGAAATAGAAATGTGCGACTCACTGGGTCCCAGCGGTCGTGTGGAGCGTAGAGTAGTGGTGTGTCAAACCGGCTGACCTCCATGCTCAGGAACTCTGAGAATCCCATGACTCTCAGCCTCTCACGCTGGAAGTCGGGCAACGCGAGGTACACTGCCCGAACCTGCAGCCATGAGATCCGGGCCCTACGCTTTCCTTGCATACATTTAGATTAATTGCATTTTAGTTTAGAATTTTGCATGTAGTTCAATAATTCACTCTCTGTCCTCTAAACAGTCACCCATGGACCGTTTTCTATCCAACGGTTGTGTTCTAACCGTTTAAATAAAGTCCCACGGTTCCCCATGGACCATCTTTCTATCTGATGCTTGCCCTGAAACGGACCATGGAGGGCCGTTCTGCATTCCACGGTCTGACTCACAGTCGTTCTATTTCTAAGTGATTCTAGGTTCTAAGCGGACCCTGTAGGTCCGTTCTAAGTTCCATGGTCTGATGGAGGCCGTTCTATTTTCGACATTTCACATTCTAAACGGACCAACATGGTCCACCCTAAATTTAGACGATTTACATGGGACCATTCTGTGATGTCGGTTCGTATTCTTTGAGCGGCCACCCACAGGCCTTGTGTTCTTTGAATGGTTCTATGTGAACCGTGACGATCTGTTAGGCGATCACTATAGGACCGCGCTAATATCGTCATCTCCGACGACGGGAAAACCTTCTCCCCACCTCCGTTCATGGCCCAAGTGGCCTTACATGGTGTTTTTAAGGGGTTGTGTGCCCCTATCGTCTCCCAGAACAAGCATGCATAGAATAAAATGAAAAATGGAGGGGGTTTTTAGGGCACCTACCTCGGGGTCCCGTGGTCTCTTGGCCGGCTTCTCCACCGGTGCTTCCTCCCCCGCGTCTCTGTCCCCGGGTACGATCGTTCCGGGAGCTTCTCCGGCCTCGGGTGGCGGCGGGGGTACTTCTCCCTCGGCCGCTGGCGGTGGCGTCGTCTCATCCAATGGTGGTGCACTGGTGGCCGCCAACGGCGGCGGTATGGCTTCCTCCTCTCCGACCATGGGTGGATGTCGGGCCTGGTGCTTATGGCGCATGAACGAGATGGGGAGATTGAGGGGGTGTGAGATTGAGGAATGGGAGAGATGAGAGAATGGAGGGAAGTGGGGGAATGGGGTGTTTCCTTCCCTCTCGTCGTCAGTTACGGTGGGGAGGGAGGGAGATGAAGAGTTTTGTTTTTTTTAAACGCCCCAGGAATTGAGCGGTCTATCGCTAGACCGTCCCAATCTTGAGCGGTCCACATCTGACCGTTTTCAGACCAATGGTACTTTGCATTGCGCGGCTAAAATCTGGCCGTTCACCATTTTGCACGGCCTACATATGGGCCGCATCTTATCTCGTTCATGTTCAAATCATTGATGATTGAACGGTCTCGGGTGAGCCGTTCTATGGTCTGGGCGGTCTATTTTTGACCGTTTGTGTGCTTAAATGATGTGGTTTGGCCCCTTTAGTGTTGCATTGTGTGATTCACTGATAAATTTAACGATATATTTTGCAAATTGTAACCATCTTTGTAGCATCACTTTCAATCGCTTGCCGTTTCGCCTGCACAGGTAAGACAGGTATGACTTTCTATCCCTACATCCCTTATTGCATTACTATGTGGTACTATGCTATATTATCTTGAGAACCAGTTGGTTGCTCTACGAGTTCCAGGATCTGATGTTCCCCTTTAACAAAAATGATGATGATCCAGGTTCACGTGTTTAACCTCCGGATAGGCTGTTCGGTTGGGAAGATCTCGGGAGGATGGTTCTATCCTGCACACTGTCGTTGCAGATAGTGTCTTGACTCTGATTTGCCTAGTCTACCAATACTATTCTCGAGTATTTTATATTTTATCCTTTCTTTGCATTCGTTTTAATGGTTTCTTTTATTTTAACCCAGCATGCATCATACGCATCTTTTGGGCATTCATAACCCATGGTTTGCCTGCTGATGTCCCACCAATGGTGGATAGCTGTGCGTTCATTGTTTGAGTAAGAGGAACAAGTCCACTCAGAGTTGGAAGGTTCTCTCTGGTCGATTCACTCGGTTTGGTTGATTCAGAGGTCCCCATCTGGAGTATTAGTTTGTTTCCTTTACTTCTTTACTTTTGCTTATTCTGGTCTCCTCATTGGTCCAAGGGATTGTGTCCCCCATGAGGTTGATCATGTGTTCCGATTACTTTAATTTAGTTCTTCCAGGCTGGTGTCGCTTTTGGTCTAACTACTCCTTGTGAATGGTTCAGAGTTTTCCAAAAGATTCCTATCGCTTGTTGGCAAAACGGGTGTTGTTTTACCTTAACGCCCACTTTTCAGTCCGCTCCGCTTCACTTCCGCTTCATCTCCATGTTCCACTTCGCTTTCGCTTCACCTCCGCTCGCTCCCCAGCAAAGAGGACGTTAAGGAGGGGCATTTGTTGACACCCATTTTTCGCCGATAAGTTGAGTCATTTCTCTTACCATCATTTATTGATGTCTCGAGTTGTCCATTACTCATTGGGCTATTTTCAGGCTGCTTATTGGGCCTTTTTTTATGGGTACCTCCCTCCCTGACAAGGTTTGCTTCAAATCGGGGCTTAATGGGTCTTGATTTTGCTTGATTTATCACATTTCTTTGATTTTCGAGTGTCTAGCCATTGCGCGGTCTATCGCCTGACCATTCAGTATTCGCGCGATTGATGATGAACCGTGTACCTATTTATTAGATACTAAGATGATTTTCTGAATTTCCACGGACAAGCTTTCGCGCGGTCTATGTGTAACCGTCCCATCTCATGGAACGGTAGGTATTTGACCGTCCATATCTCAGAAGTCCCAGATTCATTGGTTGTTCAGATAATTATCTAATTATCTGATTTATTTTGATTTATCACCGATAGGTCTTGGACGGCTGGTCTGTGGCCGTTCCATGAGCTGAGTGGTCCATTAAGAACCGCCCAATTCATGAGAGTCCAGCGGCGAAATCATCGGTCAGTTCGATGGATGTTTGGATAATATTGCTTATTTACTTAATTTCCACCGACAAGTTGAACGGTCTGATGACCGACCGCACAATGGACTGGGCGGTCTATCGCACGACTGCGCAATGGTTCGATTGCTGAGAAATTAAGGGTTTTTCTCTCTCTATCCCTGGTTTTATCCTTAATTTGTTCCAACTATTTCTCCGCGGTTTCTCAACCAAATGGGGTGCCGTTTGAACTGGTTGGAAGATAATTCTATTATCTACGGATTTTGTGTTGATATCTCGAGTTGATTATCATTGAAAACCCTAATTTCGGGACTGGCTTTTAGGCTCTATAAATAAGACCCTAAGGCCAAGCTTTGAAAGGGGGGGAGATGTTTGGTCGACGGTGAAGCCCTGCTGGACTGTTGAGTGACCCAAGACAGGGAGGGAGGCCTTCTATGTCCGCATAGGCATCCGGTTCAGGGAGTACACCGTTTGTTTGAGTCATTAGTTCACTAGTTCCACCGTCTGTTCTCTCATTGCATGCATCGTTCTTTCTTCTGCCATCTACTTCTCTTCATTCTTTCATCACACTATACACATCCTCCTATGTTTTTGATTCCCCTAGGGGTTTAAAAACCTCCAGGTATCCCCCATTTCATTTAGTTATGTTCGTTTCCTTCTCGTTCGGCATTTACTACACATTTTAGTTCTAATATCGGGTCCCTTTTTGTGTTCTCTACGTTGTTTTGCAGGTCAGCGGCACCCTAACACGAGGCCCATTCTTTCTGGCCGGTCGGAAAGGGTGGAGGTAGAGATCCCACGCTTTGGGAGTTGGTGGCACAGAGCGGTCTTCATCCGTCCATGCGAGGGATAGGGCGGCTTCATCCGGGCCGTTTACATTCTTCCAGCGGTCGATCCTGAACCGTCCCGTCATCTAGCTACTCTTCGTCCCGCGTTCATCCCAGCGCTATTGGGCGGCCTATCGAGAGACCGCGTGTCCACTGGGCGGTTCACCCCGAACCGCGTCTTTCTGCAGTGCTGTTGTAGGCGAGTGGCTCCCATTCTTTCCAAGGTATGGTGTACTTGCTTACATTCGACATCTTGGTGGCGATCACACACACACTCCACATCCTTCCCCCTGCTATTTATGTGTTGTTTGGTTCTTTGCATTAACACCACACAGAAGGGATTTGGAAGGATAATCAAAAATGGGAAAGGGAAAAACATGTCAACAACCGGCTGCCAGGAGGACGACCAGAAAGCATGTCGACGTGCTGCAACGTCGGCCAATAGGGCAGGATCGCACCCAGTAGGGTGATTGCAAATGTACCAGTGTGAAACTCCTTTCAAGCACTGGCTAAAGACAAGATCGACCGTGTAAAGCCCGAATCAAGGGGTGGTTTGGCTTTGAAGGCAACCAAGTTTAAACAAGTGTGGGTGCCTAAGCGAGTGTGGGCCCCGTCTGCTGCCCAACCAGAACCTGTTCGAGCTGTCAGGTTCGATAGAAAAGAAGGAGAAGAAGTAGAAAGAATTGAGGTGCCAGTTTCGACACCTCACAGACCAGCCTTCCAAGCCTATGGCCAGCAGGCGAATATTCATGCTTACAGCATAAGCTGTGGCAAGATAGCTGAACAACGGCGGCTCGCTTATAGGCCATCGGCTCAACACAGGATGTCACCATCAGCACTCTACCCCACAGATGGGCAAGATGATATTACCCAGGCTGTCCGAGGATATTTTCGGGGCCTCGGGAACCCCCCCCAAGGGACATAGTGGCTCTTGGTGGCTAGAACGCTGCAGAAGATGAAGACCGGGGAGGACAAGTCAACCCGAATGAAATAGCAGATAAAGGGTCCGGTTGCTATGGACCAACCCTCCATGAAGAAACTACACCAAGGATTTTGGTGTTTCATAGATTAACCCTCCCTAGACAGCCAGCCAGGAGGGTGATACGGAGGGACATGCACCTCCAGATGTTCAACTGCAACATGGCTGGAATGACCAGCCGCTATGGGTCTCTACCTGATGAACTTGAAGAGGTGGCTAGACTTGCCAAGAGGCCCAGTCCTGTCACCAGAAGGAAGAAAGCTATGGCTGATGTGGCGCAAGCCCTCGTCGGAGAAGCAAGCACGGATGTAGTCACCATGACCACAAACGTGATCACCACTGAAGATGAAAGCAAGAGGCCAGCACTTGCTTCATATGCTCTATTGGAGGGAGGAGGCCATGCACCTAGCCCTTCGACCCCCGATCCAACAATGATGTTGTTGCTCCTGAAGTATCAACAGGAGATTGAGATGTTGAAGAAACAATTGAGCGAGCTGAGCATGCAAGCATCAGCCTCGAAGTAGGTGGAAGCCCCTCCTGAAACATCACGATGTGGTGCTGATGGTTCGCGAAGCTCGTCGTTAAAAACCCACGCACTCAATTTCAAAATTCCGTACTCATAAAAAATTAAGGTTTTGAATATAGTGATGAATACGGGTCGATCCCACGAGGAGGCTAATATTTTGAAGTTTGAAAATCTCATTTCTCTTTTATTTTTAAGAAAAACAAAAGAAGTTAAGAAGTTTTTGGAAGGATTTTTTTAATGGGAAACAATTACAATAATGCAAGATTGAAATCTATTTAAAGAAACTTGGAGGGGTAAAGGAGAGAAATAGGGAGAGGTAGAGAGAGAGAGATAATAACATCAAAATAATTGCATTGCTTAAACATTAATGGTTTACAAGACAACAAATAGAAAATTACAACCCCAACTAAACTCTAACTAAACTAACCACAAAGAAATAGGGTGAAGAAATAGCCATCGTGAAACGCTGTCGTTCACGCCCTTGGACTTTAGAGAGCCACACAACCTCAGAGGAGACGCCGTCATGAGAGAGCTCTAGAGAGAGGAATTTGGAGAGAGAAGTAAAGAGATATGTAGAGAGAAAATTAGAGACAGGTGGGGGTGGGTATAAAATAAAAGAGGTAAAGAGAGAAGAAGAGAAATAAAATAAAATAAAAATAAACACTATATCTGAGAATGAGTGTGTGCATGAAAGAGAGAAAATGAGAGAGAGAGAGAGAGAGAATAGAGAAACGGAGGGGCAAGAGAGGGGAGTCGACCCTGCTAGAGAGGGGGGTCGACTCCCCGCGGCATGTGGATATGTGTGTAGTGTGTGTGTGAAGAGAGGTGGAGGGAGAAAGGTAGGGAAGCGACGGAGAGGAGTCGCGACCGTGTGTGGGTGTTGTGTGGGAGTGTGAGAAGTAGATGAGAGAAGGGGACGGAGGAGTGCGGAGTGGGTGTAGAGAAGAGAAGGGGTGCAGCGATAAGGGACCGACAGTGCTCCACGATGGTGCAGAAGCTACGGCCGGTGTGTTGATGTGTGAGCAGAGTGAAGAGGAAGAGAGGAAGAGGGGGATAGAGCTCGCGGGGGAGGTGCAGGCGGTGCG
The DNA here is from genome assembly GCA_022559845.1 of Amorphophallus konjac. Taxonomy (NCBI): domain Eukaryota; kingdom Viridiplantae; phylum Streptophyta; class Magnoliopsida; order Alismatales; family Araceae; genus Amorphophallus; species Amorphophallus konjac. The sequence goes on from CM040118.1 coordinate 286,593,562, forward strand.
GCACTGGTGGAGAGGAGGATGAGTGAGTGCAGTGTGAGGTCGGTGCCCCTGTTTAGAATAGGGGCTCTGGACCAGCAGAGAAAGAGGGAGTGAGGGAGAGGGAACCGAGAGAGAGGGGAGTGCAAGTGTGTTCGGGAGAAAAGGGGAGAGAGTGTGAGAGAGAGAAATGCAGGGACAAGGGGAAGAGAGGGCCGCGGTGGTGAGGGTGCCACGTGAGGAACCTGCGTGAAGGTGGAAGAGAGAGGAGTGTTGGCTGCTGGCTGCGTGTGTGTGTGTGTGTCTGCAGAATAGAGAGAGGGAAAGTGCGAAGAAAGGGGTCTGCAGGTTAGAGAGGAAGAAAGAGATGAAGGGGAGAGGGAAGAGAGAGAGCACCTCAAGGGGGAGATCCGTCGGGTTTTATAGGGGGAAGTCATGGAGGTACCCTCCACACTGCTGTTTGCCTATGCTGTAAGCCGGAGAGAGCCGTGCCCTGTCCATGGCACGCTGCTGCCTGCGAACACCTGAGCCTGCCGTTGTAGCTACCACTGCTGCTCCCTGCCGTGACTACTCATGCCGGCTTGAACTGTCCGCCTGTGAGCACGCCATGTCATCCACGCCAACATCGCCGTTCACCTGCATGTTGTGCCAGCACGCATGCCTGCCATGCTGCTACTGCTTGGTGTCTAAACATCGGAGTTGCTAATCCTTGCATGCTTGCCCATGCTGCCGTGTTCGCCCATGCACGCACGCGAGGAGGCCTATGCCCGCTGCCGTGTGCCACCGGAGCTGCCAACGCCGCTGTCGCGTGGAACTACCAACGCCTACTCACGCCCTTGTACCATACTCTTCCCAAGATCACTGCCGCTGCCAACTAGTTGCCCAAACGTGAGGCCCACTTGCATGCATGCCGGTGCTACCGTGCAAGGAGGACACATGTCTTCGATCGCCTGGACCTACCTGCGAGGGGAAGCCATGTGATCAGTTCTCAAAGTGGTAAAATAATGAAAAACATTATATAAAGGCCCCTCAAACAAAAGGTTTAAAACAATGTGTTCATATTCTTGTCATTTGTCCTTTCATTTAGTTCATTCAAAATGAATTTCATAGAAATGAATTTGAGAAAAATTTCTCATGATTAAAATTTAATCATGCAATTCCATTAATAACAGAAAAAGCTCCATTGATGTGACACAAACTAGGACCTAAATTGCAAGCAACGCAACGACTTGGCAATGTCACACAAGCGGACTCACTCGCGTTTGGCACACTCGGGTCCGTAGGTGGACCGGTAATGGGGTGAGGGTCCGAGGTTGGACCGGAGGTTTCCAAGGATATGGCTGGCTTGGGGAGGACCCCTAAGAGCCAGGGGTTGCCCAAATTCACGGGCGGTCAGCACGCCGAAGGCATGGGTTGAAGGGTCAGTCTCACAACTCACCCGCGGTAGCCACTCAAATATAAGCAAATTCAGAACGGGCACTCACTCACCGTCCGACGGAGTTAAGAAGCAATACTAATTAAGCAAGATTAACCAGCAAAGGGAGGGGGGCCAGAAGCTCACCTGATCAGCGTGAAGATGCCGATCCCGGCCGGAGACGATGGCGAGCGGGGAGGCGTGGGTATGCACTTGCACGCCGCGCCGGTGAAGCTTCCACCTGATTAAATCAAATTACATGCACTACGCCCCTTGCACGGGGGTTGGACTAGGGGTGTGGAATTGGATTACAACCAAAATATACCTCCACGCAGGGAGGGGCGCTCAGCCGGCCAGGCGGGGAGGGGAAAGACTAAAATAGAAGCTAAACGATGGAGGTTACCGACTCTGCCCGTTCTCAAGAACCAGGGATAGACAATTGAAGTTGATGCCGCTGAAGTCGCTCCCGAATTTGGTTGGTGATGAGACCAGCTGGAGAATCTTTGTAGGTGACCCCGGAAGACGTCCAAATTTTGTGGAATTTCCTCGTTGATTGTGCTGGTCGGGGCAGAGGCGCAAACAGGTACCCTGAGTTCTGGTTCTGACTATCGCAGCACAACTGCAGCCGGAAGATGAAGACACTACGGGTGCTCTAAAGCTCAGAATCAAGCGTGGTTGAAGTCGTTGGAACCGTTGTTGAGTTCTCTTTGAAACGAGATCAACGGGGATGCCATAGGATGTCAGAGAAGACAAGGAGAGCTCAAATAGTGGACAGGGGTCAGTTCTGTTCCAGAGGAGACAGAACTGCACACCTAGAGGATAAAATTGATAAATCTTAGCTCCGGATGCCGAATGGGGTTCCGCTTCTTGTTCCTCGAAGTAGGCTTGTTGTAGAAGCTCCCAGCCAAGTCCCGCCTCTAGATCCTCAAGAGGATGGCCGTGGCAGTCTCTGAACGTTGCTTCAGGTTGACTGTCAGGAGGAAGAAATGCAGTCCGGCGAAGATGGCTCCTCCGGGCAGCTACGAACTCGGACAGGGACGAGACCACCACGGTTGTGAAGCTGACTTGACGATCTTTCCAGAAATATAGAACTTGCCACCAGGTTCATCGAGGAGATGATGGGACAGCCTCTGCAATCCGCAGCTTCTCTGCTTCCTCCGAACTGAGAACTACAGATTGAAGATGATGGGGGGAAATGGGGTATATGGGAGGGGAAATGAGGTGGATGTGTGTGGGGGCAACCTCTAGGTGTGAGGGGGTCTGGGAGGGGGTGTTCCAAGGTTTGGGAAGGGGAGAATGGGGGCTGGAATGAGGTGTTTACAGTGGGTGAGAGAGGAGCTGCGAATTTGGGATGGTGTGTGAGAGGGAAAGGATATTTGGAAATGGGTTTAAGGGTGGGATTAATTTTTTTTTGTCTTGGGGATGGGAGGGGTTGTGTTGGGGAAGGGAAGGGGTGCTTGGGGAGTGGGGAATTCTCCCTTGGGAGATGAGAGGGTGCTTAGGGAAGGGGATTGGGTAGTTGGTGGTTGGGTGGTGGAGTATGGATTGGTGGAGGGTCTCTTGGGACTAGGGGTGGAGTAATGAGGGTTGGGGGTAGTTGGGAGGATGAATAATGAGGGGGAGAGAGAGGGTTGATGATGTGGAGGAGAGAGAGGGAGGAGAGGAGAGAGAGAGAGGGGGGCGCCCTCCTCTTCTTGGAGAGAGAGAGTGAGAGAGAAAGAGAGAGGAGAGAGATAGAGGAGGGGAGCTTCTCACTCCACTCTAATGGCTTCTCACCACAAGAACAATTAGGTTGGACTAAATTCTTAGATTTCATTCATTGATTGATTAACTTCAAATGGGGAGATGGGGGTCCTATATACAGGCTGCCCACATTTTACAAAAAGTCCTTGACTCTAGACACAATGACAAATAACCAAGGGGTAGGGGGCGCCCATGGGCCTATCCCAATGGATTGGGCCCATTAGCTAGCCTAATCAACCTAATGACAAACATTTTAGGTAAATGACTCATTAACCTAGATACATGACTCAAATAAAAGGAAAATTACAATGATATGACTCAAATAAAATAAGAAAATTACATGACTCGACTCAAAAAAATGTGACGGACACAATGGAACCATGCCGTTGAACAATCGGAGCTATGGTAAAATGGGAAGGACGAGAGATGCCCCCATCATCCATTTTATGTGAAATAGAGATTAGCATGAAAATTGCATAATTAACTTCATTAAAGCCCAAAACATAATGTGTGTGATATGAATAAATATCAATAAATTAGTGCTTATCACACCCCCCAACTTACTCATTGTTAGACCCTTAGCAATCCAAACAAGTTAAGATTGGGGACCAACAAGAGTTTGAAAGATTTCATGCCTCCAATCAAGATCCTCCTTCATAGAATTGACTAAGGATTAGGACTTTAGAATTATTAAAGCACACTAGCCATAGTGTTGGCCCAGAAAGATGGCGGACAAGAAGGGGGGTTAAATTGTCCCCTAGGCGAGATGGCAGATTTAAAAGTAACTTAATTAATTGCAGTAGAATCAAAATAATTATGTTAATTAAACTGAATTGAAGTGAGATTTAAGCTCTCTCAATCTTTCCGATCTCACACGAATAGTCTAAGCAAATAATGATTGATCTTCCACTGAACACAGATAGCAGACGTAGCGATATGTGATGGTGCAGTAAATAAAAATCTGTAAAATAGCCTGTGAACAGAGATAGAAGAAATGGACAATCACACAGGCTAACCACATGGAACACGGAGATTTTTAGGTGGTTCGGCCGGACCTATCCGTCCGCCTACGTCCACCCCTCACCGAAAATCGGTGAGGCTTCACTAACACGCTACAACTGTAGCAACCACGGGGATGAACCCCAACACCACACACACGCTGCTTCTACAGCAATCCACACACACACGTTCGGGGAACTTACCCCACACTAAAATCTCACACGGAGACACAACTCTGAACACACACACAGATATTCCGATATTCAGAAAAACAAGAAGGATATATAAGATATGCTCACAGCAAAATGTAGATCAAGAAGAGCATCACAAATAAATTGGGTAAAAGATGTAGAATGTTTCCCTTTCGTTTTATAATGGTCGTTTGATGATCTTCCTTAAAGTACAGGTCAGAGGGAGTTGAAACTACAATAGGATGGAGTAGCCGGTCGTCCTCCTTGAAGATCCCAGCTTGTCTACAACTTCAGCAGCTTGTACGAGATAAACACCTTCAGATCCAAGCTCCAATCGCACCTGCAAACATCAGAAAATGATGACTCTCTCAAAGCCCTCTCCTCTCCACCTTGTGGCCGCCCTCTCTCTTCTTTCTTCTATGTAAAGAATAGAACAATTAGCCCTTTTTGTTCTTCCCTTCCTCTTCAAACCTGAAATCACAGGATATATATATCAGCTCATATGAAAGAGCAAAATGCATTAAGACCCATGAAAAAATCTTGTAGAAGTTGTCTAAGATATGTATGAATGCCCTAGGGGTAATACGGTAAACAATTAAGACAAATGGATCAAGAAAAGTGGGTTTCGAAACCCATTTCGTAAACCCGCTCGAGACTCACCAGAAGAAGTGTCAACTCTTAGAGTTGACACTTTTTACATAGTGTCCTATCCCCTTAAAAAAAATAGAACCTAGGCAAAAGTGTCGACTCTCAGAGTCGACACTTTTAGCCAATGAGTCTGCCTTCTACAAATAACCGACCCAGGACACCAAGTGTCGACTCATAGAGTCGACACTTGCTGTCTGCTGCAACAAGACATCATCCAGTTCAACAAGTGTCAACTTTGTGAGTCGACACTTGCAGCTGTCAAACTAAAAACTGTCTAAGGCAGTCCAATACAAGCTAAATTCTTAGAAAACCTTTCAACCCTATTCAAGGCATCATGATTTACATCAAAAATAAATTCTTACCATGCATCCAATGATTTGAGAGGATTAAAGTACTTGCACTACACACAATTGCATTTTTGTCATTCTTTGATCAATGCAAATTAAAAGAACAATTACCTTCCCTCCATGCTAAATGTGAGAGATAGTTCAAACCATTTTTATCAAGATTGAAATGTATAACCCAATGCATACAAATAATATGCATGAAACACTTATGAAAGCTCAACAACCCCATGTGAAAAATGTATGATAAACCCATTCAAGACTCTTAAAAGCACATGAATGAAATGCATATATCAGATGGGCTTAATGCATAATCAGCAATTCATGTGAACATCACATAACCCAATTTCACCAAAGTTGATACAAAAGCCTTAAACAAGTGAGCCTTGAAAAAACCATTTCAGCATAAGTCGACTTGTGCAAGGTCACAAGTCAACTTCTGTAAAAATCAGCACAGAAGCCTTTTCTATCTGCAATAGGAAAGTCGACTTCTGACATTTCCAAAGTCGACTTTTGAACATCCTTTAATGTTAAACAGTCTGAATATAGCCTGATTTGACCCAATAAAGAGTATCATGATATTACCATGCATCCATTCAATCTATAGGCTTCTTTCAACCATATTCCACCTGTAAAAACATACAAAACAGTCAATTCTCCTATAAGCATAAGAAAACTACGTTTCATTCATTGTTTTAGAACATATGACTTAAGTAAGGGTATGAGCATGTGATTCCACAATAAATTTGATAAGTCACAAAACCCACTATGTCATGAACCATTTGAACACTTTAGATTTCACCCAAAGCCATTTATACAGCCATTCAACCAATGCCAATTATGTATTCATCTAACCACATGAGCATGAATGTAAACATTAAACCATGCAAACCAACAAAGCCATTTCTTCCAAACATTTCTTCCACACACACATGCACACATAATTTGTCATCATTAAAACTTAAACTCCAAAATCAACTCGGAGATCCAACACATAGGATTAGAACATGATGCTCATAATTCTCTTAATTATAATACTCCCAAGGTCTCATAGCATTTGTGCTCGTGGAATCTAAATCCATAGTTTAGACAATTGTATCCTCCAAATTGCCATTTTAGCTAAGTGTCTTTCAACTCTACACCCTCAGATCAGAGCTTTCACTTTTTTTTTCAAACACATGGTGCTGCACAACCCTTCACCGTTTGATGCGAATCTCAACTCTTGCCTTAGGAGAAGTAGGCCCGGTTACTAAGATCAGAGGCATTTTCCATATTTTTTTTTATTCTTTTTTTATCAACACATGGTGTTGTACATCCCTTCACCGTTTGACGCGAACCTCAACTCTTGCCTTAGGAGAAGTAGGCTCGGTTATTAAGATCAGGGGCATTTTCCATGTTATTTATTTATTTATTTTTGATCTAACTCTTCACTAGGGAGGACAGAGTATCAAGCACCAGGCCAAATGATAGAAGGCTTGTCCTTCATGTTTCATTGGTGTGCATGTGTTTTTTTTATGCTAAGAGACCTTAGGAGATTGTAAATTAGTTCCCAGGACTAGACACAAAAAATCATTCCTTCATCCTTTTCCACAGTCTTCTCCATTCCAGAGTCTCTTTTATGAAAGCATGAATCATGAAAACTCTGTTGGTTTCTTTTTAACAAAATGAAGTAGTAGGTTGCATGAGATTTTTACAATAATTACCCTTACCCCCCAACTTGAATAGCATCGTCTCTGATGATGTGAATAATGTGTGAAAAGAACAATGCACATGAATGCTTGGGAAGGAAAGGTACAACCTGGGGCGGGTAGACGTGGTTCTTATCGGATATCCTCCTGGTGCTATTTTGACTCCTACAAACACAAAAAATGAAAATGACTTATTAAAACAAAGAAGAGGAGACGTTGGGTTGCCTCCCAACAAGCGTTAAGTTTAACGTCTTTAGCCGGACGTAAAGTGGCTCATTAACCAACAAGTTGATTTCATAATTAACCACCATGTGATCTCGTCCTCCTTCAAATTCCAGCCCTTATGCCATTGGAGGATAAGATGATATTTGTGTGTATGTGGGCCAAAGGAATGCTAGGGGATGCCCTGGTCGGAGAATGGAGGAGGAATAGTGTTAAGGATCATGTCTTCAATTATGAAATATTTCTCCTCATAATTAAGGTCTTTAAAAATATTATATGTGTTAATGCCTACCTTTTTATTCCCCATCTATTTTTCTTCAAACTCACTTTTAAAATTGTCAAGCACAATATTGAGGTGAGGTAAAGTAGGAGTGGAAGGAGTTTCCAACGATTCCACAAAAGGACTAGTGTTTAGGAGACAAGGAGGGTCGAAAGTGAAATAGATATGCTCCTCAACACATGGGTGATCATGAGGCTCTGGTGGAATAGACCAATCGGCTAGCTGCAAGATATCCGGGATGTGTATAGAAGTGTCGAGGTTAGGAATAGGTGAAAGATTAATTTCCTCCCCAAGATCATGAGATGCCCAATTAGAATGGATTTCAAGCGGGAGATCCGACTTCTCCTTTACCCAAAAGGAATAGTCCATGTATACACTCAATTCTCTCTCCACCATTTTATCTTCCTTGTCTATCACTTGGAACAAGGGCTCCTCAAATACGGGAAGGGAAATTATAGGGGCTTGATCATTAACAAGCGCGTCCACTTAATTTTCCTCTCCCCCCAACTTAGGCTCATCATATTCCTTATAACCCTTTTTGAAGGTGGAATTGGGCTTGGGCTCTATGGGCAGCTCTTCTCTAACTTCCTCTACGTCTTCCTGATACATCTCCTCCATGACTTCCTTCTTATTAGGTTTTTTTTAATGAAAACCTGACCGAGTGGAGGATGAAGGGGAGTCCAACATCACACCACTAGGAGGCAATTTTCTTAATATAAGCAAAAAAAGAAAGGATTTACATCAGGCGGATGCTAGGCATGCCTAGCTTATCCAAACGAGCAGCACCTTTAGCATTTTCAGAAAATGAGTATTCAAGATTTTGAGTAGAGTAGCTAGATAGTTGATCCCCCTCCATGCCCTTAAGATTTTTAGAAAGTTAGTCCAATTGGGCCTTGGTGGAATGATTTTGAGCCATGATGAGTTGATAGAATTGTTGAAAGCTCTCCTCCTTGTTGAAATCTGAGAGTGTAGGAGATAAGTACAGGGGGTGAGAGTCAGACTGTGATGGATAGGAATTTGTAGGGTGATCATCCTGACAGTGAGGTGGTGGAGAGTATATGGATTGTCCTTCATGTTGGGCTTGATCATAGGAGTCATTTGAGTATTGAGCCCAATTTAGAAAATTTTGGTTTGGAGGATTTTGAGGTGGGCCTTGGTAAGATTCCCAAGAGGCATTTGGTTGGCCTTCCCATCCAGAAGTGAATGTAGATGGAAATGAATCATAAGGAGTGGGAAAACCTTGAGGCATTTGGGCTCGCTTTTGGGTAATAAATGAATCGTAGGCCCTATTATCAAAGAATTGAGTGATTTGGGCCTAGCCTTGGATAAAGAATGGAGACTAGGCCGCCATAGGTAGAGGGCTCTCATTATAGGCCGACCAGGAGTATGGATTTTCAAAATAGGTCGAGCAATGAGGGGTGAGAGATGTTAAGTGGTTTGAGCAATCACCATTATACTAGATCGGAGTCGCCCATATGTGAGTGTTCTCTTGGGGCCTAGGTGGCGGTATTGAGGAATTTAATTTCATGGCCAGGAGTTATTCAAGCTTATGGGCAGCTTGGTCCAATATGTCACAATTGTGTGCCCAATTCAAGAATATGAATAAATTATCTCACCTCTCATTTTTTTTTAATTTTTTAATTTTAATTTTCTTTTTCTATTTTCTTTTTGTTGTTGTTTTTATTTCTCTTCCTTTTCCCTTTATAGATTGAGTTTTTTTTTCTTTTTTTAGGCTAGATACCCACCATGCTTCTTTTGATTTTTTTGGCTAACACTAACTAGGACGAAGAGAGAGAAGAGAATGATTTTTTTATTTTTTTTATTTTTTTTCAGACATAAACAAGTTAACACACAAATTACCTAACGACCTAGATGTGACCTACACATACAAATGGGGTTTCACAAAATGACTAAAGTACAACTTAAGTTCACCCTCAATATTTTCACCGGCCAGGTAAGAGGTGGGGTAGTGAGAGGCTCTCCCTACTTTCATAGGGACCTAATTATAGAACCACTAGCCCGCTTAAGGCGTTTGCCATCCGACCATCTTACCTTAGACACTGGTTTCCACAAGAGGATAAACCCAAATAGCACAAGAATCACAGTGTGAACCTAGGTTCAATGTCTACTAAATTTTATTTAAGGCTTAGGACATACAAAGATGCAAGAGGAATGTGGTTTGTGAGCTAAGGAAGGGTGATGAAATCTCCACCCTATCTTCTTTAGGATAGTGCCCATAGAGTGTTTTAGAATAATGCAATGCAACAAGCAAATTCAAACAAAGGGTTTAAAATGTAATATGCATGAATAATTATTTTCTAAAATCAAATAAAAAATGATTAATCCAACCTATATATTGCATGACCTATAGCATGATGTGTGATTTCTAATCTTGAAATGACATCTTTTATTTGAGTTCAAACATTTTTGATTTTTTTTTGTGAACCTATCTCACCAACAATATAAAAGAAAACTAAGGAATTGACACAAAATGAAAGGAGTTTATGATACTTACTTGAAGCGCCACCCCTCGTTCTTCCCCTCTGTTTTTAATAAATGACTCAATTCAAAAATTAAGAAAAGAAAGGAGAACTTACCTTTGAATGTTTCTATTTATTTCTTCTTTTTTTTTATTTTGTATTTCCTGTAAAAACAAGAAAAATAAGATAGGTTAGTACAAATATATACACAAGAGAAACAAAATTTTCAACACAAAGATCATAAGCCTCTCCGGCAACGGCGCCAAAAATTGATGGTTCGCGAAACTCGTCGTTAAAAACCCGTGCACATAATTTCAAAATTCCGTACTCATATAAAATTAAGGTTTTGAATATAGTGATGAACACATGTCGATCCCACGAGGAGGCTAATATTTTAAAGTTTGAAAATCTTATTTCTCTTTTATTTTTAAGGAAAACAAAAGAACTTAATAAGTTTTTGGAAGGATTTTTTTTATGGCAAACAATTACAATAATGCAAGATTGAAATGTCACACCCCGAGACATGTACAGCGAAAGTAATATCGGGGAACGTGAACAGCCAGCTAGTACGTCTCAAGCAAGCATTATAATCAGAGCGCTAACACATTCACACATAAGAAATGAATGTACAATATTTGGACAAAATATTTACTTTATTTAAATAATAATAAAAATTACATAAGGTTGACTCTTGAATCTTTGACTAACTAGACTCAATAAAAATGGAAAATTACATAACGGCTCTTGACTATCCACTAATGACAATCTAAGGCTTCGCTCCTTCTTTAATCACTCTCGGATCCATCACTTGAATAGTCTGAATCCGCCCCGCTAGAATTTTCTGAAAAAGATTGAAAAGTAGGGAATGAGCACACATGCCCAGTAAGTATCTTCGTATCAACATGAAGGTAATGTTTAAGTAATTAATATTTTAGCTCTAGAGTGTAAGATAAGTCATGAAAATACGATGAGACACGTGAATAAACCAAAGTAACACAAGTAATAAGATATGATCAAGGTGAGATATGAGAATTCTTGTAGACTGGAAATATGATCAAGCAAGAATATAACATGAATGTAATTTGGCCTTTCATGAACAAGAGTGTAATTTTTTTCATAACCATAAAGGCTATGCACTAGAAAGTCATGTAACGAGAATGTACTAGCAAGCATGTAATTTCTCAAGATTGTCTCGTGGATCTTCACCCGTTTATAAAAAAAGTACTCCCGGCGCAATGCGACGCTAGTGTTGATCATACCCCATGGTTTATAGTATGTTTCTGTCTATCTGCCGAGGGGACTAGAGTTGAGCCCTTCGACATTGTCCGAGCCCGCTCTTACATCTTCAAGTTATAAATCAAGATACTTCCACGAGAAATATAAATATGGCCAATAATGTAACCAGTTCAAACAATAGATTCATATTAAAAATAATCAAGGTAAGAACATACCAAATTGAAATTATGAGATCAAGGATGATTTAATAACAAGGTTATGCTAGAGAAGAAATCCGACAGCATAACGGTATATTCTTTAATTTCCATAATTCATTAATAACTTATTGAACAAGGTGTTAGGTTCTAGATAATCATTTGACCCTCTAGGATCATAGGAAAAATCAACCCTTAGGTCAAACCTTGGGTTAATCAATACTTAGATATAAAACGGTCATATCGGGGCCATTTCTGGAAATAGCTGTTGCTTACTGGACCATTTACATGCGATAGCAGCTAGTGTAGGACCGTTTATTGACAGAGTGGACGCAATGATTGAACTGGACCCATGCAGTCATGGCAGGGCCGCTAGGCGTCCTTGGCGGTCAAGTAAATGGCCGCTACTAGACTCTTGTGGTCTAATGGATGGCCACTAAGATCCAGAACAGAGAAAACTCCGATAAAGTACTTTCTAGATAATTAGGTTTTAAGGGTACAACCAGCTCGGCGTCCTAGAGGGAATCCCATGCTCGCGGAGTCATATGGAGGCCTTGAAACTAGATCACTTAGTCTGGTGGAAGGAATATCCAACGGAGAGGATCATAAGTCCAAGATTGTGTTCTTAAGTATAAAGTTTATCTAATGGCCACACACCGGAGTATGCACCATGTACTTAAGAAGAGACTCTAGATGAGAAGGGATCGTGGCAAAACAGTGATCAAATCAAAACTAGACAACTCCATGAACCATGTAAAATTTAAGATAAATACAAGAGTATATGGTTTTGGCATGAAATTAACATAAGTTTAAAATAGGTTTCTAAAACATGTAAGCCAAGAAATCTATCATGATGGATGCACAATATAACCAACAACATGAATATAAGGTCATAATCAGAAATAAGACCTAATTAACTGGGCCTAACATATATTTAATAGGGTCAATCTGTAATCTATTTGGAGTTAACAAGTTGCAGAGTCTAGCGGTCAGGTGAGGATCGCATGAAGGCGTTTAGCGGTCTATCGCATGGCTGCTAAAGGTGTCTGGCGATCACAGCAAGACTATTTCTTCATGTCTTTGTCAACATCAGTAAAAATCGAAATACATGCTAATCTAGGGCAGATAGATGTATGGAAAAACATGCCAACAGGTAAATAAGGCATGATAAAATCATATTAAAATATGGAGATACATGGTTTTACGTGAAGTAAGCCAAAATTATCAATTTCTTATTAAGGGTAGGATTCATGCATGTAGTTTTAACCTACATGCACAGTCATGATAGAACATGAAATACTACCAGTAGAAAGCTTGAAACAGAATGAAACCATAGGGCTTTTATTCCCAACATGTTGCTTTAGCCTTTTTATGAGATAACCTACCTTTGATTTGATCCCTAGACTTTGAATTTATGACTGGAAGTAGACCCTAGTTCTTGCACGTCCTGTGCTAAACCAGCAACTTCCCGTCCCTCTATCTTCTGATTCTCTTGACCTAAAACTGTGAAAATTAGAGGGTAGGTAGAAGATACGAAGGTGAAAAAAAAGTTCTAAAGGATCAACTTGAACTAACCTCGTTTAGGGCTTCTAATCTCCTGATCTTTATTGGACCGGCGCACTGCTTCCTGTGCAGCATACAGTGAACCACAGACTTTCAGGTGCTCTATCTCTCGAACGGTTGGGTCTTATAACACAAAAATTGGAGGTGAGTTAGATACAACTAAGGAGAACATAAAGTTCTAAAGAACTAACCTGAGAAGATGTCTCCTTACCTTCGAAATACGTGATCAAACATTAGGGTTCACATGGGTCGAAGTTAGGGTCTATTTATAGGGTTTTGAGTTAGGGCTGAGGGATTGATCGAATTGAGAGTCCTATTGATGCGGGATGGACACGCGACTCGACTCCAAATGGATATGCGATCCTTGGACTCTAAGCAAGCTCACGATCGTCCCTAACGAGGGAAGTGTCGGACGTGTGCGGTTGAGAAACTGGCAAAGAGCTAGGGTGGTCAACTCACAAATTCGTGCCCAGATCGGGTCACGGGACAGTCTCGCTCTCTCTCACAGCAGCAGTGAATAACAATAAATAGCGAGCTAAGTTACCCTATCATGCCCTCTAGCAGCGGCATATAAAGCATATACGAACTAAGCAAAGTGCCGAGTAAGGAGCGAACATGATACCTCCACGCGCCTGGCGTGAGGACGACTTCCCGGCCGATCTCGTACTCCCGGAACAGTAAATACATAATAATTACAGCAAGACAAATTACTGCCCACTCCACGCAAGGAGGTAAAGAGCGACACAGCGGGGCCCGGGAGTAGCGGTTTCGGGTTGACGGGCCGCTTCTTGTGTTGCTTCGACTGCACATGTACTCACGACCGTGGGACCCACGTGCTGGTCCGAGGGGCCGTGTGGGCCCGGGGTGGCACCACTGTGGTGGGGACGCCTGGAGGGGCGCTCCCTGGGATGGCGGTGTGCTGGTTCGCCGGCCGGAGGCCGGGCGGCTCTGATCTCCACTCGCCGGAGTTGCTGGCCACGGATTTGCAGTTCTATTTTGCAGCGCTTGACCCGGCGAGATCTACTGCTGTGGCCACTCCCGACGTCATATTGATGCACAAGAGATACCGATGGAAAGCTGACTTGAAATCCTTCGATCTATGGCCGGAAAAAGAAATTTGAGTTTCCCGTTGATGGCCTTTGTCAAATTTTCAAGCTGCTGACTCATAGGATTTGAAAACTCAGGGTAGAACCAAGTTTTCCTGAGAGTTGGCATTGATCTCGATGTAGACCTTCGATTCGGCCTTTGAGCCCTTCATGAAAGTTGTAGGGGCTGAAGAGAGGAAAACGGGGATATATCTTATGAATGGTTTGGTGGAAGTTTCAATTTTTTGTGGATTTTATACTGACTCTGGGTCGGATCTGGACAGCAGAAACAGATCTGAATTTGGGGGAGAGACACAATTTCTGAAAATAGGTAGAGGGCTTTAGAAATTTGATGAAAATTTGTGGAGGATGGGGAAGGTGGAAAGAACATCCAATAAATTTTGGGAATCCATCAAAAATCAAAAAGGGGGGTCGAAAGGGGGAAGAACTAAGCTTCTGCTACACAGATCTGAAAAGGGACAGATCAGAAAGATAGAAAGTCATGAAAATAAAAAAATATAAAAAGAAAGTGAAATGATGGGATAATTGTACTGGAGGTTGGGGATCAAGTGGGGAACCAACCCTGAAAATCTCAACTCCAGATGATGTCGGAGTTGGGAGTTAAAAATCCCGTAGTGGGACTCTATCCAGCCAAACAGAACCTTGGACAGAACTTCGGAGGCGGCTTCGCGGCGGCTCGATGGCGGCATGAACGGCGGCGGCGGCACCAGAGATGAAATCAGAGATAGAGGGGCTCAGGTAGAAGGGGTTCTCAACCCTGAAATGCAGAGGGAAGAAGGAGGAACCAAAAGGAGAGAGGGGAGGGGCGCACCAGCTCCAATGCTCATTCAACAAATTTTCTTCTCATTAATTCATGAAAAATGGAAATACATGCCTTATATAATAAATGAAAAATGACCACTAATGCCCTCAGATCTAGGGTTGGGAGGGGTATACAAGGTATAGAACTAATTAGTTCTAATGGACTAATTTTTCAAAAATTAAAATAGATAAAAAAGGGGGGGCGCCCCCTTGACCAAGGGGTAAGGGTAGGTGGCCTACCCTTGACAATTTAACCCATTTGTCCCCCCCATGTGTCTAATTGACTAGTCCAACCTTCTAGATGCCACCTTGGCCTTTGACCAGCCCCACATGGATGAGGTGGACCAATGGGGATGGAGTGGGGGCCCCTTGCAGGTCCTACTGGCATTTTACACATAAAGCCACACAATCCTAAGGAAGAACAAATAGGCTCATGAAGCCTTACATTTATGTATCTACTTCCCCCAGGATATAAAAATAAATAAAAGGACACAAATACAAAAATAAAATGTACATGCTCGGAGTTGATTCCCATCAATTCTCCCCGGGTGGGAAGAACTCGACCCCGTCGAGTAGGGGTACGGCTGCTCGAGTCGCTCCAGCAGTTCCGTCACCGTGCCAAGTAACGCGGGTACACTCCACTCCACGTGACAGTCACCTGCTCATTCCGTATATACTCCATATGCACAAGCTGCTATGGGAACGAGGCTGGAGGTGCACACTCCAGGTGGGGCACTCTCAAATGGGAGGAGGCGGCTCGAAGACTAACTAGGAATCACCACTGGGTCCTTGTAGGTGACTAGATCCGGGTATAGATGTAGAACCGATCCCATACTCCTCGAACGAGTCCACTCGCCTCTCACTCATAAGAGACTAACATCGACGAGCTTGCACAAGACACATGCAGACTCCTAACAAACCACAAACCACACAAACAAGCCACTCAAAACAAACCACACAAAGAAGAAACAATACTGACTCATGCATGACTCGAGACAAACCTATTGTTAGTCCGACCCGTACATGGGTGACGGCGGACCAGGACACCCGAATGTGTGCCATGCATGCATGTTATGTAACCGGAGATTGGTGACATGGGGAACACCTAAACGTCCAAGTATGACCCAGTCATGCATGGACGGCCCTTTGGATTTTGGAGACTTGAGAGGGCTAGGAGAGCCGGGTGTGGAAGAGCCGGGTGTGGGTGTATCGAGGATGGGCTGAGGTGGGCCGGGGGAGCCAAAGTCTTCACTACCCCCAAATGATGGTTCGGACCTATTTCTATGTGGAGGTTGCTTGCCCTGAGTGGAAAAGGTGTGATAGTGAACTCCATGGAAGAAGTGGAGTGAATATGAAAGCTCGGGAGGTTCACTAGTGAAGGGGTCAAAAGGGTCGAAGAAGGTATGGCCCCATGAAGTGGGTTCTCCCATGACTCGGTCCCAAGTTGAGAATTCATAATCACCATCATACATTGTGATCAGTGGGACGACGGTCATGTCTAGAAAATAGGATTCCTACCTTGGGCAAAAGGGAACGATGTCGAACTCCTCCGGCATTGGGAGGAATAGAAGAATCTCCGTGGTGACACAACCCACGGTGCACACGGAGGTAATGGACCCTATGGCCGGATGGGTGAAGCTACGACTAGCGGGTTGGTCGAAGCCTCGGGCCAATATATGCACCAACTTCCATTGCCAACCTAAACCCAAAATAAGGTCACCTAATGTGTCAACATGGTGACTAGAGTGGAATGTAGTGTGGTAGGAGTTGACGGGCACTAGGGGTAAGGTGGGGTCCATGGAGGGGTAAGGAGATGGGACCAAGTCATCCTTGAGCCAACTAAGAAGCGGCTCGGCTATGTATAGCGTTCCCGTAAGAAACACGGGTGGCTCGAGCGGAGGTGGCTCCCAATATGATGGCTCCGGATGAGGATCGGAAGGTAAGGGTGGTAACGGAGCACTCACGGGTGGTGAAGGCAATGGGGTAGGCTGCCCGATCGGCTCGGGACTCGGTTGGGAGTTAGATGTTTGCCGAAGGGCAGCCAGGACAGCATCGGCTCGCTGTAGGTCGTCATTAAATGGAGACTCAAATGGCTCGACCTCCAGAGCGACCATATAGGACTGCGCCAGAGAGAATGCATCGCGGACAAGACATTGGATTCGAAAGTAAAGCTACAAACCTCTTCGAAATTGAAAGGCAGTCGTGCTGCTCTCCTCTCCAACTCCATATTTCAATCGGTACTTATCATAGTCCCGAATGTACTCGGACACGGACCTATCGCCTTGGACGGGTCGGCATGGGTTGGCCATAGGTGCCGAAAAGATGGGAATGGATCCCTAGGAGTGGATATGCAAGGCCATTTGGACAAGACACTAGACCGACTATGCAAGGTTGGAATGCATGCACACTAAGGAGCCAAGACTTAAACCAAGACTCGGTACGTGGCGAAGTTAATCGATCCGAAGATCACTCGCGCAAGTGTGCGGCCTTCCCGATAGGCGTAGCCTAACGTTCGGACAACACCTTTTGATATACCGATTAATGGTGTGCAAATGTGACACTTAGACTCGACTTAAACGACTCTTTTTTTTTTGTTAAGCAAAGACTAATGACTACCCTAGACGCAAACTCGCTCTGATACCAAATTGATGCGGGACGGACACGCCACCAGGGACTCTAGGCAAGCTCGTGATCGTCCCTAACGAGGGAAGCGTCGGACGTGCGCGGTTCAGAAACCGGCAAAGAGCTAGGGTGGTCAACTCACAAATTCGTGCCCGGATCGGGTCACGGGACGGTCTCGCTCTCTCTCGCAGCAGCAGTGAATAACAATAAATAACGAGCTAAGTTACCCTATCATGCTCTCTAGCAGCGGCATATAAAGCATATACGAACTAAGCAAAGTGCCGAGTAAGGAGCGAACACGATACCTCCACGCGCCTGGCGTGGGGACGACTTACCGGCCGATCTCGTACTCCCGGAACAGTAAATACACAATAATTACAGCAAGATAAATTACTTCCCACTCCACGCAAGGAGGTAAAGGGCGACACAGCGGGGCCCGGGAGTAGCGGTTTCGGGTTGACGGGCCGCTTCTTGTGTAGCTTCGACTGCACACGTACTCACGACTGTGGGACCCACGTGCTGGTCCGAGGGGCCGTGTGGGCCCAGGGTG
This sequence comes from Amorphophallus konjac, assembly GCA_022559845.1. Taxonomy (NCBI): domain Eukaryota; kingdom Viridiplantae; phylum Streptophyta; class Magnoliopsida; order Alismatales; family Araceae; genus Amorphophallus; species Amorphophallus konjac. Next base: position 286,611,619 of record CM040118.1, read on the forward strand.
GCACCACTGTGGCGGGGATGCCTGGAGGGGCGCTCCCTGGGAAGACGGTGTGCTGGTTCACAGGCCGGAGGCCGGGCGGCTCCGATCTCCACTCGCCGGAGTTGCTGGCCACGGATTTGTAGTTCTATTTTATAGCGCGTGACCCGGTGAGATCTACTGCTCCGACCACTCCCGATGTCGGATCGACACACAAGTGGTACCGATGGAAAGTTGACTTGAAATCCTTCGATCTATGGCTGGAGAAAGAAATTTGAGTTTCCCGTTGATGGCCTTTGTCGAATTTTCAAGCTGCTGACTCACAGGATCTGAAAACTCAGGGTAGAACTAAGTTTTCCTGAGAGTTGGCATTGACCATGATGTAGATCTTCGATTCGGCCATTGAGCCCTTCATGAACGTTGTAGGGGCCGAAGAGAGAAAAACGTGGATATATCTTATGAAAGGTTTGGTGGAAGTTTCGATTTTTTGTGGATTTTATACTGACTCTCGGTCGGATCTGGACAGCAGAAACAAATCTGAATTTGGGGGAAAGACACAATTTCTAAAAATAGGTAGAGGACTTTAGAAATTCTTTGAAAATTTGTGGAGGATGGGGAAGGTGGACAGAACCTCCAATAAATTTGGGGAATCCAAAAAAAATCAAAAAGGTGGTAGAAAGGGGGAAGAACTAAGCTTCTACTACACAGATCTGAAAAGGGACAGATCAGGAAGACAGAAAGACACGAAAATAGAAAATTATAAAAAGAAGGTGAAATGACGGGATAATTTTATTGGAGGTTGGGGATCAAGTGGGGAACCAACCCTGAAAATCTCAACTCCAGATGATGTCGGAGTTGGGAGTTAAAAATCCCGTAGTGGGACTCTATCCAGCCAAACAGAACCTTGGACAGAACTTCGGAGGCGGCTTCGCGGCGGCTCGATGGCGGCACGAACGGCGGCGGCGGCACCAGAGATGAAATCAGAGATATAGGGGCTCAGGTAGAAGGGGTTCTCAACCCTGAAATGCAGAGGGAAGAAGGAGGAACCAAGAGGAGAGAGGGGAGGGGCGCACCAGCTCCAATGCTCATTCAACAAATTTTCTTCTCATTAATTCATGAAAAATGGAAATACATGCCTTATATAATAAATGGAAAATGACCACTAATGCCCTCAAATCTAGGGTTGGGAGGGGTATACAAGGTATAGAACTAATTAGTTCTAATGGACTATTTTTTCAAAAATTAAAATGGATAAAAAAGGGGGGGCGCCCCCTTGACCAAGGGGTAAGGGTAGGTGGCCTACCCTTGACAATTTAACCCATTTGTCCCCCCCATGTGTCTAATTGACTAGTCCAACCTTCTAGATGCCACCTTGGCCTTTGACCAGCCCCACATGGATGAGGTGGACCAATGGGGAAGGAGTGGGGGCCCCTTGCAGGTCCTACTGGCATTTTACACATAAAGCCACACAATCCTAAGGAAGAACAAATAGGCTCATGAAGCCTTACATTTATGTATCTACTTCCCCCAGGATATAAAAATAAATAAAAGGACACAAATACAAAAATAAAATGTACATGCTCGGAGTTGATTTCCATCACCTACTTAGGGGTAAGATCGATCCCTAAGAGTCCTGGACAAGTTTTTATGTCCACATACTTCAATCCATGGGGATTTGGATGCCAAAGATCCAACCTTTTCACGTTTTCTCCCATTCATGGAATCAGGAGGGCTTAGAGGTCATGGAGGGACCGCTAGGGTGGATCTGGCGGTCGCGCGATAGACTACCAATCGCCGTTAAATCTGAAACTTTTGGATTTTTGCATTATCTCATATTTATCCTCTAATTGATGTATATATCTCATTTTAAATCTGTAAATTATCCAATTTATGTTTCTATTTGGGATTGGGTCTAAAGGTCCTGGAATTGGGTCTTTGGGCCCATTTGAGTTGGGCTTAATCGTTTCGTTGATATAGGGATTTTAAATAGATTTAATAAATCTATAATTCTTCTTAATAGCCCGTTAATTTTTTTTAATTGCTTAATAATTATACTTAAATCTAGAAAACTCTTAGAAAAGTCCTGGGCGTTACACCCTCCCCCACTTAAAAGAATTTGGTCCCCAAATTTATCGTAATAAGATTTGCTAAGGAGAGTGTACTTACATTCAAAATATCTCCAGAAATCTTTTGCGCATAGCTTCTTCTGTTTCCCATGTCGCTTTGTGTGGCCAAGATTTGCTCCATTAGACTTTGACCATGGGAATAGTTTTATTCCGAAGTTGACATACTTCTCGTTCAATTATTTTGATTGGCTTTTGCTCATACGTCAAATCCTTTTTATTCTCCAGGTTGTCATAAGTTATGACCTGGAATGGATCGGGGACGTATCTTTTGAGCATTGAGACGTGAAATAAATCATGGACTCCAGCTAATTGAGGGGGTAAAGCTATTCGATACGCGACTTCACCTACCCTTTCGAGAATATCAAAGAGGCCAATGAATCTCGGAGTGAGCTTGTCTTTGATGCCGAATCTTCGAATACCTCGACCCGGAGAAACCTTAAGGAATACGTGGTCTCCTATTTTGAATTCTAGGTCGCACCTTCTGTTATTAGCATATGATTTTTGTCTGTCTTGAGCCATCTGGAGTCTCTCCCGAATAAGTTTTATCTTCTCGGTAGTATCCCTGAGGATGTCGGGGTCGAGAAATTGCTTTTCTCCTACTTCATTCCAACATATAGGTGAGCGACAGCTTCTTCAATACAGTGCCTCGAACGGTGCCTATCATGCCCCGAGCGCGGAAGGAACCCGGGGAGAGAACGTGACGAGTTTATATCAATCATGTCAATCAGAGCGAGTAGAATTTCTACATCATAACAGAGTGCGCAAAAAGACAAGAATTCTAAAACATAACCAAAAACGGATACCATTGATAACGACTTAATTCATTAAACAAAGTCACATAACTCCAAGACTTAACAATTCAAATCAGGCCCACAAGCCTTTAACTGTTACATATTTTGAAATAACAAAATACAAGACTCCAAGGAATGAACTAAGGATGACTCGACACGATAAGATGTAGTAGCATGACGCTTGCAGAACCTACGCTCGTCACTCTTGCTCCTGCCCATCCGAGTCTGAGTCAGGGTCCGTATTACCTGAAAAGTTTGGGGAAAAGAATTTGATGAGCGAACGCTCAGTAGGAATTATATCTCAAGAACTAGCAATTTGTATAAGTAATTACCTTTTTCAAATGAAAGTGCAAGTCTAGCATGTTAATCATGTAAAATAGAATGCTATGGAATTGAACCTGATAACAAGAGGAAATAACATGTAATGTTGATCCAAGATAGGGGATTTCAAGTATTCAAGATTTCAAGTATTCGAACGAGTACCAAGTATATCAATAAAGTCTTTCATGTCATGAGATAAAGGCTATTAACAAGCAAGTACTTTGTCCATTCCGGGCCACGCAAGTCATGTCAAGTCAATCAAGTCAAGCACGCGAGAGAGAGATAGATAGATAGTGGAGATGTCGTAGATTCAAGCAAGCACTTCGGTGCAATGCCACACTACGATCAATATAACTCCCATGGGTACAAGTACTTTCGGGTGCTCCTCCCAGGACCAGATCGGGCCCTATACGCGTAGGCATTGTTACATGTAATATCTAGATAACCACTTTAGTGATAGCCATGGAATTCCAAGAACAAACTCATGTAGGATATCAAGGTAGATTCGTGGATAGGTTCCAAGGAATTCAAGGAAGAACATTAGATGGACAATGATAAAACCAACGAGAACCATGACATGTCGATAACCTGGGTAGACTCGGTACCTTAACTAGGTAGCCGTGATCACTTGAGTGGATGACTAAACTTGCCACCAATCAAGGTCCATGAATCAAGCTGAGAGATTGACCCCATCTATAAGGGACTCAATCCATAACATTGCCTTTGTGAAATATCATCATTCCACCGACTAGGATTATTCTCTCATGGACCAAGATGGCAACATGAGAGGGCCGGTTTACCACATGAGAGGGCCGGTTTACCACATGACGTGGCAATCAAAGGTACAAGGTGTTTAAGGTACAACTAGCTCAGTCGGCCTTGAGGGAATCCAAGGCTACGAGGAGACTTACGGAGGTCCCAATGACTAACTTGCCGGTCCAAAGGAACGGAATGTCCAATGGAGGGCTTGTATGTCACCGAGAGTTGAAGGGGTAATCGGTAAAACGCCGAGAAACGTGGGACTATACTCACGGATTGGAATATAGTGCCATATATACATATATATAAATATAAATCCATGGTTATGATAAAAATCATAAAAAAATCAGAAGACAGGAAATTGGCACCTTAGCCAATGTCTTTAATTCATTAAGTAGCACCCTGGTCAGGGGCGTTATTTCACAAATTGAAGACTCTGCAAGAGTCGCTAATTCAACAGTTATACATTTCTAAATATATACTTTTATACATTGATATCCAGTATTATGTAAATGACGTCTGGCCACATGCCCAGTTCTTAGGAAGATAGCACCCTTGACAGTGGCGTCATTTTCAAAAGAAACGCCATACTTCAAGTCGTCATTTCATTTTTTTTCTAGAATTCCACTATGAACAGTAGCACTTTTTCAATATATTTATTTTTATGACAATATGTATATGGATAGGTCAAGAAAAATAGCAGGATTCCAAAACTCTATTCATGCATTAAATCAAATAACTGGTTAAATAGATATTAAATTTTTAACATGTGTAATTATTAAATCAAATGGGAATTGACGACCGTTTTGATGGGCGTCAAAAAGAATTAGCGCCCTGATGAGGGTCGCTATTTACAAAAATTTTAGAAAAGTTCACCGAAACGCAGCGATAACTATATGCATGATATACATATGGTTTAATGAGAACAATATAATCATGATTTATGGTTGTTTGGGCTACGAGACTTGATATAACCTACCTTTTAGTGGATTGGAGGGTTTTGGACGAAGAACCGATACTCTGTTTCGAACAGAGTATGTCGATTGCTTGCAGGATGAAGACTTCTGCAACTTCCTTCACGCAACAGGAGGAAGAGGGTAGCAGGAGGAAGAAGGCACTTCTTCCAGGCTTGTAGGTGGTTGAAGGGAAGAAGCCTCACGCCTTCTCACGTCTGGCAGGCAGGAAGAAGAAAGAAGAAGAGGGTGAAGCCTCTTCTTGCACGTCTGCACAGCAGGATGAAGGAGATGCTCGCCCCTTCACGATGGAGTCAGCAGGAAGAAGAGGAAGAAGACCTCCTCGCAGTAGGGAAGTGTAGGATGAAGAATCTCCTCGAACATAATATCATCAACGAGTTACGTTCGATGGGGAAATGTTTTTATAAGGCTTTCAACGTTCTGGAGGGTTCTAATGCTTGGTTATGGAAAGGGTTTGCGATCAAGATTGGCAGGGTTTTAATCCTACCGTGCATGATCCTCTCCCTTCCTAGATAGCAGTCGCATGCTTCCATTTTCATAGGGAAAACCCTAACACTATCCATGCATCGACCGAGCATGCCTTAATGGTTGCTCGGTTTCCTTATTTAACTCTTAGGGAAAATGATGTCTGAGACAAGGGTGTGTTTTTCACTAAATAGCGCCTTACTCGAGGGCGTGTTTTTCATTAGATAACGCCTTAACCAAGGTCGTCTTTTACTTTTCTATATTTCGCCGCTTTTTTCCAATTTTTCTTGGTATTAATTAGCGCCCATGATAAGGGCGTTATTACTATAATTGGTGCCTTATGGGAGGGCGTTATTTTGTTTTGGCCCATTTGTTATATCTTTTTAAGTGTAAGGCCCGTTATCAGTTTAGGATATTTTCCATTTATCAAATTTTTATTTTATTTAATTCCTGACCAACATTAGCATGTATAGATTTACTAGTTTAAATTTATTTAGAATCTATTTTATTCTTTTAAAATTTTCCAGGGGTGCTACACCCTCCCCCACTTAAAAGAATTTGGTCCCCAAATTCAATTGCGTGAATGGAGACATGGAGGGTATAGAGTACTTACGGCTTAGAACAATTCCGGATATCTTCTTCGCATAGATTCTTCAGTTTCCCAGGTAGCTTCTTATTCCAAGCATCTGTTCCACTGCACTTTTACCATGGGAATAGTCTTGTTTCTTAAGGCTTGGACCTCTCGATCAAGAATCTTCATTGGCTTTTGTTCATAAGTGAGGTCCTTTTGAATTACTAGGTTACTATGATCAATGACGTGGAAAGGGTAGTGCACATATTTCTTCAGCATGGAAATGTGGAACACGTTGTGCACCTCCGACAGTTGAGGAGGTAAAGCAATGCGATAAGCTACCTCACCAACTCTTTCCAGTACTTTGAATGGACCAATGAACCTTGGTGCAAGCTTGCCTTTAACTCCGAACCTTCTTATTCCTCGACCGGGTAAGACCTTGAGGTAAACATGGTCTCCGACTTGGAACTCTAATTCCCTTCTTCTATTATCTACGTAAGACTTCTGTCTGGATTGTGCTACTTTGAGTCTTTCTCGGATAAGTTCAACCTTCTATGTTGTGTTTCTTACCATATCTGGCCCTAGTAGTTGCTTCATATTAAGCTCCTTCTGAGAGAATAGATATTTGAGGCTCTTATGATCGGAGAATACTATGAACTGTTCTCCGTAGAGATAGTGTCTCCAGATCTTTAGTGCAAATACTACCGCGGCCAATTCCAAGTCATGCACCGGGTAGTTTTCTTCATGCTTCTTCAATTGCCTAGAAGAGTATGCAATAACTCTTCCCTGTTGCATTAATACACAACCGAGGCCAATACCGGAAGCATCGGTATATACCTCGTACTTATCTCCTTCAATAGGATGGGCCAAGACCGGAGCAGTGGTCAAACGGTCCTTCAATGTTTGGAAGCTTTGTTCACATTCATCATTCCACTCATATGGCACTTCCTTGCGGGTCAGCCTGGTGAGTGGTACTGCAATCTTCGAGAAGTTTTTAATAAAATGCCGGTAATAACCAGCAAGACCAAGGAAACTCCTGATTTCTGTTGCATTTGTCGGTTGTTCCCAGTTCTTTACCGCTTCGACCTTAGCGGGGTCCACTGAGATTCCATCCTTTGAAATTACGTGTCCCAAGAAGGACACTTCTTCCAGCCAAAACTCGCATTTGCTATATTTAGCATATAATCGATTATCCCTCAATATCTGCAATGCTATCCTCAAATGCACTTCATGCTCCTCTTCAGACTTTGAATATATCATGATATCATCAATAAAAACCACAATGAATTTTGTCCAGATGCGGTCTAAAGATGCTATTCATAAGCTGCATAAAGGCTGCAGGGGTATTTATTAGTCCAAAAGGTATAACAGTAAATTCATAATGCCCGTACCTGCTTCGGAATGTAGTTTTGTGAATATCCTCATCCTTGATCCTCAATTGGTGATAACCCGATCGAAGATCAATTTTTGAGAAATACTTTGCTCCAGAAATCTGATCGAAGAGCTCATCAATCCTCGGCAGTGGGTATTTATTCTGGATAGTGAGGTGGTTCAGCTGCCGATAATCGATGCACAGCCTCATCGATCAATCCTTCTTCTTGACAAACAGCACTGGTGCTCCCCATGGGGAAGTACTCGGTCTGATAAATCCTTTCTTCAATAGCTCCATAAGCTGCTCCTTCAATTCCTTCAATTCTGCGGGGGACATTCTGTAGGGTGCTTTGGAAACAGGTCCGACACCCGGAACAAGGTCTATAGTGAATGAGACTTCTCTCTCTGGAGGCATACTAGGCAAGTCTTTAGGGAAAACATCGGGAAACTCCCGAACCACTTGAATGTCTTCTAGTCTAGCTACCTTAGCCTCCGTGGCAGTTACAAATGCTAAGAATGCCTCGCATCCTTTGTTGATAAGTTTATGGGCTCGAAGAGCAGAGATGACTGGTGATCTCTTCCGGGGAGTAACGTAAGTTAACTCCGGGTAATCCATAAAAGTTACTTTTCCATTTTGGCAGTCTACAGTTGCCCGATGGGTGGATAGCCAATCGGCCCCTAAAATTATATCATACTCCTTCAAGTCTAAGCATATTAAATATACAGATAAGTTGTGGCCTTTAACTATAATCTTGCAGTTTGGGTAATGGAAAGTGACATCAGACTCATTCCCTAACGGGGTAGAAATCACCAAGTTTATCCATTCAGGTTCCATAGAGAATGAAGCAGCAAATTTCTTTGAAACAAACGAATGTGTGGCGCCAGTATCAAACAGTACTTGAGCAAATTTAGAGCAGACAGACAAAATACCTTCCACCAACCCACCCTTGGTTGGTTCCATCTCTTGGAGAGCTTGTAACCATCCTTGCTTCTTTGTCGGACGCTTCTCTTCCTTTGTCTCCGGCTCACTTTGCTCGTTCATCATTGGACAGTCGAAAATACGGTGTTCTTTACTCCCACAACGAAGGCATGCTCCGAGCCTTCTCCAGCATTCCGCAGCCTGATGACCCGGCTTGTCGCAATATTTACAATTCTCCTTTGGCGGTGCCGTGATGGAGAAAGGTTTGTTGTTGCCCTTCTTGAATTTCTTCTCTTTGGAGGGTTCGCCTCCATTATTGGTCCGCTTCTTGAAAGACGGTTTAAAAGTGTTGGGGCTTGTGATATTCTCCCTTTTATCCTTACCACGGATTTTGTCAGATAGTTCTGTGGCGTCTTCTAGCAACTGGGTACGACGCACCATCTCTGAGTACACTTGAATATCCAAGGGAGCGAGCTGGGTGATATACTGGGGTCGTAACCCATTCAAGAACCTTCTCGCCTTCATCTTTTCAGTGCATACTAAATGTGGTGCATATCTAGATAATCGGGAGAACTGAGCTTCGTAGTCGGCTACTAACAGGGATCGTTGCTTCAAGGCAACAAATTCTACGGCCTTTTTCTCCTGAACACGGTCGGATAAATACTTACTATTGAAGTGCTCGGCAAATTCGACCCAAGTAACATGATCTTCGAGCAAGGTGGCCTCGACGAACTCCCACCAAGCACGGGCGTCCCGTTCCAGTTGGAACGTGGCCAGAAGCACCCTTTCACCATCCGCGCATTGCATGACGCAGAAGATTCGCTCGATCTCCTTTATCCAATTCTCCGCATCCTCGGGATTTGATGAACCTGAGAATCTCGGAGGGTTGAGATTTCTAAAGCTCCGATGGTGGTCGCCAGCTACATGATGTGCCCCACCTTGAGCCACTTGTTGTAAGGCCTGGGTCAGGCCTTGAACAGTTCGTTGCATCTCACGCCATTGTGCGCGTTCAGCGGCCATAGTCCTACAAGAATTTAACCTTAATTAGTTTCATGTTGAAATTTGTAGTCGGATGCCCTAGAAGGACTTATACCCACGGCACTACCCATCCTCACAGTTTGGGGATAGACTTACCATTGGACTTGGGTTTTCCTATGAATTTGAAATCCTAGGCTCTGATACCACAAAAATTGTCACATCCCGAGCGCGGAAGGAACCCGGGGAGAGAACGTGACGAGTTTATATCAATCATGTCAATCAGAGCGAGTAGAATTTCTACATCATAACAGAGTGCGCAAAAAGACAAGAATTCTAAAACATAACCAAATACTGATACCATTGATAACGACTTAATCCATTAAACAAAGTCACATAACTCCAAGACTTAACAATTCAAATCAGGCCCACAAGCCTTTAACTGTTACACATTTTGAAATAACAAAAGACAAGACTCCAAGGAATGAACTAAGGATGACTCGACATGATAAGATGTAGTAGCATGACGCTTGTAGAACCTACGCTCATCACTCTTGCTCCTGCCCATCCGAGTCCGAGTCAGGGTCCGTATTACCTAAAAAGTTTGGGGAAAAGAATTTGATGAGCGAACGCTCAGTAGGAATTATATCTCAAGAACTAGCAATTTGTTTAAGTAATTACCTTTTTCAAATGAAAGTGCAAGTCTAGCATGTTAATCATGTAAAATAGAATGCTATGGAATTGAACCTGATAACAAGAGGAAATAACATGTACTGTTGATCCAAGATAGGGGATTTCAAGTATTCAAGATTTCAAGTATTCGAATGAGTACCAAGTATATCAATAAAGTCTTTCATGTCATGAGATAAAGGCTATTAACAAGCAAGTACTTTGCCCATTCCGGGCCACGCAAGTCATGTCAAGTCAATCAAGTCAAGCACACGCGAGAGAGATAGATAGATAGTGGAGATGTCGTAGATTCAAGCAAGCACTTCGGTGCAATGCCACACCGCGATCAATATAACTCCCATGGGCACAAGTACTTTCGGGTCCTCCTCGCAGGACCAGATCGGGCCCTATACGCGTAGGCATTGTTACATGTAATATATAGACAACCACTTTAGTGATAGCCATGGAATTCCAAGAACAAACTCATGTAGGATATCAAGGTAGATTCATGGATAGGTTCCACGGAATTCAAGGAAGAACATTAGATGGACAATGATAAAACCAATGAGAACCATGACATGTCGATAACCTGGGTAGATTCGGTACCTTAACTAGGTAGCCGTGATCACTTGAGTGGATGACTAAACTTACCACCAATCAAGGTACATGAATCAAGCTGAGAGATTGACCCCATCTATAAGGGACTCAATCCATAACATTGCCTTAGTGAAGTATCATCATTCCACCAACTAGGATTATTCTCTCATGGACCAAGATGGCAACATGAGAGGGCCGGTTTACCACATGACGTGGCAATCAAAGGTACAAGGTGTTTAAGGTACAACCAGCTCAGTCGGCCTTGAGGGAATCCAAGGCTACGAGGAGACTTACGGAGGTCCCAATGACTAACTTGCCGGTCCAAAGGAATGGAATGTCCAATGGAGGGCTTGTATGTCACCGAGAGTTGAAGGGGTAATCGGTAAAACGCCGAGAAACGTGGGACTATACTCACGGATTGGAATATAGTGCCATATATACATATATATAAATATAAATCCATGGTTACGGGAAAAATCATAAAAAAATCAGAAGATAGGAAATTGGCGCCTTAGCCAATGTCTTTAATTCATTAAGTAGCACCCTGGTCAGGGGCGTTATTTCACAAATTAAAGACTCTACAAGAGTCGCTAATTCAACAGTTATACATTTCTAAATATATACTTTTTATATATTGATTTCCAGTATTATGTAAATGACGCCTGGCCACATGCCCAGTTCTTAGGAAGATAGCACCCTTGACAGTGGCGTCATTTTCAAAAGAAACGTCATACTTCAAGTCGTCATTTCATTTTTTTTTCCAGAATTACACTATGAATAGTAGCACTTTTTCGATATAATTATTTTTATGACAATATGTATATGGATAGGTCAAGAAAAATAGCAGGATTCCAAAACTCGATTCATGCATTAAATCAGATAACTGGTTAAATAGATATTAAATTTTTAACATGTGTAATTATTAAATCAAATGGGAATTGACGACCGTTTTGATGGGCGTCAAAAAGAATTAGCGCCCTGATGAGGGTCGCTATTTACAAAAATTTTAGAAAAGTTCACCGAAACGCAGCGATAACTATATGCATGATATACATATGGTTTAATGAGAACAATATAATCATGGTTTATTGTTGTTTGGGCTACGAGACTTGAGATAACCTACCTTTTAGTGGATTGGAGGGTTTTGGGCGTAGAACCGATACTCTGTTTCGAACAGAGTATGTCGATTGCTTGCAGGATGAAGACTTCCGCAACTTCCTTCACGCAACAGGAGGAAGAAGGCACTTCTTCCAGGCTTGTAGGTGGTTGAAGGGAAGAAGCCTCACGCCTTCTCACGTCCGACAGGCAGGAAGAAGAAAGAAGAAGAGGGTGAAGCCTCTTCTTGCACGTCTGCACAGCAGGAGGAAGGAGATGCTCGCCCCTTCACGATGGAGTCAGTAGGAAGAAGAGGAAGAAGACCTCCTCACAGTAGGGAAGCGTAGGATGAAGAATCTCCTCGAACGCAATATCATCAACGAGTTACGTTCGATGGGGAAAGGTTTTTATAAGGCTTTCAACGTTCTGGAAGGTTCTAATGCTTGGTTATGGAAAGGGTTTGCGATCAAGATTGGCAGGGTTTTAATCCTACTGTGCATGATCCTCTCCCTTCCTAGATAGCAGCCGCATGCTTCCATTTTCATAGGGAAAACCCTAACACTATCCATGCATCGACCGAGCATGCCTTAATGGTTGCTCGGTTTCCTTATTTAACTCTCAGGGAAAATGACGTCTGAGACAAGGGTGTGTTTTTCACTAAATAGCGCCTTACTCGAGGGCGTGTTTTTCATTAGATAACGCCTTAACCAAGGTCGTCTTTTACTTTTCTATATTTCGCCGCTTTATTTCCAATTTTTCTTGGTATTAATTAGCGCCCATGATAAGGGCGTTATTACTATAATTGGCGCCTTATGGGAGGGCGTTATTTTGTTTTGGCCAATTTGTTATATCTTTTTAAGTGTAAGGCCCGTTATCAGTTTAGGATATTTTCCATTTATTGAATTTTTATTTTATTTAATTCCTAACCAACATTAGCATGTATAGATTTACTAGTTTAAATTTATTTAGAATCTATTTTATTCTTTTAAAATTTTTCAGGGGTGCTACAGTGCCATTTGTATTCTAGCTTGGTAGCTATTGTTGTAGGCGAATTCCACTAGAGGCAAGTGATCGTGCCAACTCCCTCTAAAATCAATAGCACATGCTCTGAACATATCTTCTACTACTTGATTGGTTCTTTCAGTCTGACCATCAGTTTGTGGACGGAATGCTGTGCTAAAGTTAAGTCGGGTCCATAATGAATGTTGTAGACCCTTCCAGAATTGTGATGTGAACCGAGGGTCTCGGTCAGATATAATGGTGATAGGGACACCATGCAGTTTGACAATTTCCTTCATGTATAGTGCTGCTAATACATCTACAGACCATCGACTTTTGATTTGTTAAAAATGTACAGATTTAGTCAATCAGTCTATAATCACCCATATACCATCGTGTCCACCTCTCGTCTTAGGTAAACCCATGATGAAATCTATCCCTATACTTTCCCATTTTCACTCGGGAATATCCATGTGATGTAGTTTCCCGGCGGGCTTTAAATGTTCCGCCTTTACTTGCTGACAAGTGAGGCAGCGAGATATGAAGTCCACTACTTCTCTTTTCATATTGGGCCACTAGAAATTTCTTTTTAAATATTGGTACATCTTGGTAGCACGAGGGTGAATAGCACACCTTGATTTATGAGCTTCTTCCATGATCAATTTCTTAGTGTCGGTACGATCCGGCACACATATTCGATTTTTGAAAAATAATCTTCCATCAGTTGAAATGGAGAATTCTGACCTTTGATCAATATTGGCCTTGATCTCCATCAATATGGGGTCATTTTCTTATAATTTGACTAGATCTTCAATCAATGTAGGTTGTGACCTTATATTAGCAATCATACACCCTTCCTCTTCTTTATCAACATCGAGATTCAAATGAGCAAAATCCTCGATAAGATAAGCCGTACCTTTTCTGAGGCTTGCTAGTGTTGCCATTGGTCTTCTGCTAAGAGCGTCAGCTACAACATTTACTTTGCCTGGATGATATTGGATAGTAAAGTCAAAGTTTTTGAGATACACCAACCATCTGTTTTGCCTCATGTTCAATTCCTTTTGGGTGAAGAGGTATTTCAATCTTTTGTGATATGAAAATATAGTGAACTTCTCCCCATAGAGGTAGTGTCGCCAAATTTTTAAGGTGAATATAACCGCAACTAGTTCCAGATCATGCACGGGATAGTTTTCTTCATGACGCTTTAACTGCCTTGAAGAATAGCAAATTACCTTACCATTTTGCATAAGAACGCATCCGAGGCTAATGCCAGATGCATCGGTATAGACTTCAAAGCCACCACCCTCAACGGGTAGTGCCAATATAGGGGCCATAGTGAGATGATCTTTAAGAGTTAGGAAACTTTCTTCGCAATCCTTTGACTATATAAAAGGGTTCTCCTTTCTTGCAAGTCTATTCAAAGGGACGGCGATTTTTGAGAAATCCTTAATTAATCGCCTATAATTACCAGCTAGACCCAGAAAACTTCTAATTTCGGACATGGTCGTCGGCCGGCTCCAATTCTTAACAGCTTCTACCTTAGAAGGATCGACAATGATTCCTTCCTTTGAAATAATATGTTCGAGGAAAGAGACCTCCTTTGGCCAGAACTCGCACTTGCTAAGCTTTGCGTAGAGTTGATGCTCTCTTAGGATTTGCAAGGCTATTCTTAAGTGTTCTTCATGTTCCTCATAGTCTTAGAGTATATAAGAATATCATCAATGAAGACGACCACAAATCAGTTGAGATAAGGCCTGAAGACATTATTCAAAAGTTGCATAAATGCTGCCGGGGCATTAGTTAACCCGAATGGCATTACCATGAATTCGTAGTGCCCATATCTGCTCCGAAAAGCAGTCTTGTATATATCTTTGTCTTTGATCTTGAGCTGATGATAACCCGATCTGAGGTCTATCTTGGAGAAATATTCCACTTCTGAGATTTGATCAAAGAGCTCATCGATACGCGGCAACAGATATTTATTCTTGATACTGAGTTGATTTAGTGGCCGGTAGTCGATACATAGCCTGAGAGATCCATCCTTCTTCTTGACAAATAAAATTGGCGCACCCCAAGAGGATGTGCTAGGTCGAATGAAGCCCTTGTCTAATAACTCCTAAAGTTGTTTCTTCAATTCTTTGAGTTCTGTAGGGGACATCCTATAGGGAGCTATTGAAACAAGTGCTGCTCCAGGAACGAGTTCAATAGAGAAGTTTACTTCCCTTTCAGGTGGTAAACTAGGTAACTCCGATGGGAACATATCAGGAAACTTATTCATAATGAGAATATCCTCTAAGATGATTTCCTTGGACTCTGTAATGACTACGGAAGCAAGAAAAGCTTCACATCCTTGTGAAATGAGTTTGCAAGCATGAAGAGATGAAATAATGGTAGGATGCTTCATGTACTTGATACCAAGGAAAGAAAATCATGGGAGACCTAGTTTTTGAAAAGAGATTCTCCTATTGCGACAATTTATATAGGCGTCGTGGTCTACAAGCCAATCTACACCTAGGATGGCATCATATCCTTCCATGTCAAGGCATACGAGGTTTGCCGGAAGATTATGACCTTCTATCATTACCTCACTATCAGGGAAGTGGGTTATAAGTTTAGTTCCGGGACCTAAGGGTGTAGTGATAGCTAGGTCTGAAGGTAGAGGAACTGATGAAACTAGCAAGGTTTTTGCAAAAGCAGTAGATATAAAGGAATAAGAAGCACTAGTATCAAATAACACGAATGTAGGATGTGAATAGATTTGAACGGTACCTTCCATTAGCCCATCATCCTTGGGCGCTTCATCATCATCCAGAACAGCGTTAAGACGAGCCTATCTCTTGCGTCCACCGTTGGAAGATTGATCCTTCATGAGGGGGCAATCCGACATGTGGTGCTCCCGGCTGCCACATTGTAAACACGCCCCTAGGCGTTTCCATCATTCTTCGTCCGAGTGGCCGAACTTCTCGCAAAAAGAGCAAGCCGCCATGACTTGCTTGTCTTCTTCTTTAGCCTTCTTGTTCTTGCGATCATCCTTGTTATTCCCATTCCTGGATCTCTTCTTGTTATCCCGAGAGTTGTAAGTGATGCTGAATCTTTCCTCTCTTCTTCCTCGCCGATCAGACTTTCGACTAGGCTCCTCTCCTTTGCCTTTGAGTTTATCGACCTTCTGCAAGGTCCGTTCACATAAGTGTGCCTATTGGACCATTTCTCCATAGGTCTGAATATTTTGTGGGCCAAGTTGCTGGATGAATATGGGCCGCAGTCCATCCATGAAATGATTAGCTTTGAGAAGATCCGTGCTCACTAAATGTTGAGCATAGGGTTCTAGGCGAGAGAATTGTAATTCATACTCTGCCACCATCATCATGCCTTGACGTAAAGAAGCGAACTCCGTCGCCTTCCTCTCCTTAACATGTTCGGAGAAGTATTTTACTCGGAAGAGTGTGAGAAATCCCTCTCAAGTGTGTGGTGCGTTTTAAGGCGGTGCCGGAATAGATTTCCACCAAGTACGCGCATCCTTGTTGAGTTGGAACGTAACGAGACGAACCATCTCTTGGTCGGCACATTGCATGACCTCGAATATACGGTTGATTTCATCTATCCAATTTTCAGCTTCTGGGTTTGAAGAACCAGAAAATCGCGGAGGGTATAGACTCTGGAAGTTGCGGTGCAAATCGCTAGCACCAGCCCTCGCGCCAGCTTGGGCCATATTTTGCAAGGCCTGGGTGAGACCCGCAACAGTTTGCTGCATTTCACCCCAATCGACATGATGAGTCATTGTAAGAATAAGGTACCTAAGAAGAATAATAAAATTGTCAACTCTAATGGAATTGATGGGGTTAATCCTAGAGATAATTTCTAATTACTATCTCATCTCGGGTTCTACCCAATTTCTCTCATGGGTGGGGAATTTCTTTCCTTGTTTCACAGGAATGGGTCCTTAAGCCTTGAACTTAGCCTATGAGATTTTCCTAGGAATAAGTAAGTCCTGAGACCTACGCTCTGATACCACTTTAACTGTCATGCCCCGAGACATATGTACAGTGAAAGTAATATCGGGGAACGTGAACAGCCAGCTAGTACGTCTCAAGCAAGCAATATAATCAGAGCGCTAACACAATCACACATAAGAAATGAATGCATAATATTTGGACAAAATATTTGCTTTATTTAAATAATAATAAAAAATACATAAGGTTGACTCTTGACTCTTTGACTAACTAGACTCAATAAAAATAGAAAATTGCATAACGACTCTTGACTATCCACTAATGACAATCTAAGGTTTCGCTCCTTCTTTAATCACTCTCGGATCCATCACTTGAATAGTCTGAATCCGCCCCGCTAGAATTTCATGAAAAAGATTGGGAAAGTAGGGAATGAGCACACATGCCTAGTTAGTATCTTCGTATCAACATGAAGGCAGTGTTTAAGTAATTAACATTTTAGCTCTAGAGTGTAAGATAAGTCATGAAAATACGATGAGACACGTGAATAAACCAAAGTAACACAAGTAACAAGATATGATCAAGGTGAGATATGAGAATTCATATAGACTAGAAATATGATCAAGCAAGAATATAACATGAATGTAATTTGGCCTTTCATGAACAAGAATGTAATTTTTTTCATAACCATAAAGGCTATGTACTAGAAAGTCATGTAACGAGAATGTACTAGCAAGCATGTAATTTCACAAGATTACCTCGTGGATCTTCACCCGTTTATAAAAAAAGTACTCCCGGTGCAATACGACGCCAGTGTTCATCATACCCCATGGTTTATAATATGTTTCCGGCTATCTGCCGAGGGGACTAGAGTTGAGCCCTTGGACACTATTCGTGCCCGCTCTTGTATCTTCAAGTTATAAATCAAGCTACTTCCACGAGAAATATAAATATGGCCAATAATATAACCAGTTCAAACAGTAGATTCATATTAACAATAATCAAGGTAAGAACGTACCAAATTGAAATTATGAGATCAAGGATGATTTAATAACAAGGTTATGCCAGGGAAGAAATCTGGCAGCATAACGGTATATTCTTTAATTTTCATAATTCATTAATAACTTATTGAACAAAGTGTTACGTTCTAGATAATCATTTGACCATCTAGGATCATAGGAAAAATCAACCCTTGGGTCAAACCTTAGGTTCTTCAATACTTAGATATAAAACGGTCATATCGGGGCCGTTTCTGGAAATAGCGGTTGTTTATTGGACTGTTTACATGTGGTAGCGGTCAGTGCAGGACCATTTATTGACAGAGTGGACGCAATGAGTGAACTGGACCCATGCGGTCATGGCAGGGCCGCTAGGCCTCCTTGGCGGTCAAGTAAATGGCCGCTACTAGACTCTTGGAGTCTATTGGATGGCCGCTAAGATCCAAAACACACAAACTCTGGTAAAGTACTTTCTAGACAATTGGGTTTTAAGGGTACAACCAGCTCGACGTCCTAGAGAGAATCCCAGGCTCGCAGAGTCTTATGGAGGCCTTGAAACAAGATCACCTAGTCCGGTGGAAGGAATATCCAACAAAGAGGATCATATGTCCAAGATTGTGTGCTTAAGTGCAAAGTGTATCTAATGACCACGCACCGGAGTACGTACCATATACTTAAGAAAAAACTCTAGATGAGAAGGGATCGTGGCAAAACAGCGATCAAATCAAAACTAGACAAGTCCATGAACCATGTGAAATTTAAGATAAGTACAAGAGTATATGGTTTTGGCATGAAATTAACATAAGTTTAAAATAGGTTTCTAAAACATGTAAGTCAAGAAATCTATCATGATGGATGCATAATATAACCAACAACATGAATATAAGGTCATAATCAAGAATAAGACCTAATTAACTAGGCTTAACATATGTTTAATAGGGTCAATCTGTAATCTATTTGGAGTTAACAAGTTATAGAGTCTAGCGGTCAAGTGAGGACCGCATGAAGGCGTTTAGCGGTCTATCGCATGGCCGCTAAAGACATCTAGCAGTCACAGCAAGGCCGTTTCTTCCTGTCTCTATCAACAGTAGTAAAAATTGAAATACATGCTAATCTAAGGTTGATAGATGTATGGAAAAACATGCAAATAGGTAAATAAGGCCTGATAAAATCATATTAAAACACATAGATACATGGGATTGCGTGAAGTAAGCCAAAATTTATAATTTATTATTAAGGGTAGGATTCATGCATGCAGTTTTAACTTAGATGCGTAGTCATGATAGAACATAAAATACTACCATTAGAAAGCATGAAATGGAATGAAACCATAGGGCTTTTATTCCTAACAAGTTGCTTTAGCCTTTTCATGAGATAACCTACCTTTGATTCGATCCCTAGATTTTGGATTTCTGACTGGAAGTAGACCCTAGTTCCTGCACTTCCTGTGCCAAACCAGCAATTTTCTGTCCATCTATCTTCTGATTCACTTGACCTAAAACTGTGAAAATTGGAGGGTAGGTAGAAGATACGAAGGTGAACAAAAAGTTCTAAAGGATCAACTTCAACTAACCTCATTTAGGGCTTCTAATCTCCTGATCTTCACTGGATCGGCGCATTGCTTCCCGTGCAGCCTGCAGCGAACCAGAGACTTTCAAGTGCCCTATCTCTCCAACGGCTGGGTCTTCTAGCATGAAAATCGGAGGTGAGTTAGATACAACTAAGGAGAACATAAAGTTCTAAAGAACTTGTTGGGTTCGATGCAGTATTCAGAGGGGGGGTGATGAATATAACCCTTTAAAAAACTTTCACCCAATTTAAAACTAGAATACTAACAAGACTTTCACTCAATATAAAATTTCGCCCAAACTAGAACTATGATGCTAACTAGACAGATTTACCAAATCTGAAAGCTAATCAACTATTCAGTTCTACCAGTTAGCAAACACATGGAGTGCCCCTATGCATTCATCTAGCGGAAGCACAAATGAACAAATCAAACCACAATGCACAAGGGGTTTTTAGGTGGTTCGGTCCTCCAGACCTACATCCACCCCACACTCAAACCGAGTGTGGCTTCCACTAGCTCACGCTAGAAACAGCAGACTCAGTCTGCAACAAACGCTGCCAAACAGCTTGACCAGGGGAACAACCTCCCTTCTTCCTCCCAACCGGAGGGAACCACTAGTGACACCAGTCACTAGCAAACCAGAGACACAAGGTCTCTCTTCCTCCAGACCTGGAGGGAACCCCTGGACTTGAATCCACAAGCCCAGAACCGGAGACAAGTCTCCCTTCCTCCAAACCGGAGGGAAACAACAAGTAGCACCCAGCTACTTGCAACCGGAGATAGCAATCTCTCTTCTCCTGAACAAACAGGAGGAACCCACAAGTGACTCCAGCCACTTGGAAACCAGAGACACACGGTCTCTCTTCCTCCACACACGGAGGGAACCACCGGGCTTGCTACTCACAAGCCCAGAGCCAGAGGAACAAGCCTCCCTTCCTCCAACCCGGAGGGGAACCTAGAGACCCAAGTCTCTCTTCCTCTGAACCCCAGAGGGAAGCACAATCGGAGATAAATCTCCCTTCCTCCAACCCGGAGGGAAACAACCGATGACACCCTGTCAAAGGCAACCAGAGACGCAAGTCTCTCTTCCTCCACACGGGAGGGTACCAACCACAAGTAGCACCCAGCTACTTGCAAACCGAAGACACAAAGTCTCCCTTCTCCTGAACCCACAGGAGGAACCCCGACCTCTCTACAGAGGATCGGAAATACATCAAGTAAATAGATCAAAAGACAAACGAAACCAGCAACAGAAAGCTGAAAAGATAAAAACAAATGTGGCTCTCGCAGGAGCTGGCTGGCCTGGATTTGATCCACGGTTCAGCAAGAACAGATCTTCTGTTGAAGCTTCTATCACTCTATCTCTCTCTTCTTCTCTATTCTTCTTCCTCTTCTTCTCTTCACACTCTGCTATCTCGATCTCTTACTCAATCTCTCTTTCTTTCTCTTTCTCACTATCTTTCTCTTCTTCTTTTCTTTTTCTTCTTCTCTGTCTGGATCGTGGCTCTCTGTATAGAGTTTTCTTCTCGCCAACTCGATCTCTTACTCAATCTCTCTTTCTTTCTCTTTCTCACTATCTTTCTCTTCTCCTTTTCTTTTTCTTCTTCTCTGTCTGGATCGTGGCTCTCTGTATAGAGTTTTCTTCTCGCCAACTCGATCACTTCATCTGTGGATGAAGGTCTCATATATATAGCAGCAGCAGCAGCATCAGCCACGACGTGTGACCTCCACATTTCCAGCCCTAAGAATTCAGACCACGTGGCAGTCTTTCAGCAGGCTTTATTCCAGCCTCGGATCGCGTGCCCTCCTTAAGCTTCACGATCAAAGCACCTGTAAAACAGGGTATCGGATAAGTCATCAGTTTAAAGAACAACTCTGTATAGACTTATCAGAAGAACAACGTTTTAGAAGAAACTTGAACGAGGTTAAAACGAAACAACACGAAGTGACAAATAGCAACGACACAGAGACAACGCGAGGACACAATAGGGAAAATGACACGAAGTCAGTAAGGACTCGATGTACAACAGTAAGTAACACGAAGTAAGACCACACAGACATAAACGATAACACGAGAACAACACGGGGTGACAGCAGAAACCGACACGAAGTGTTTGCAAACAAAGTAAGACACAAGGTCTACGTAACGCAACACGAAGTGTGGTTAAAGCGAGAACGACACGAAGTGAAGTTATAAAACAACACGAGGTAAAAAGAAGAACGACACGAGATACATGGAGACAAAACAGAAACTAACACGAAGTGTGGTTTCAACACAAGAAAGACACAAGGTCTAGGAAGAACAAAAACGACACGAAGACACAAAACGGAAAACGACACGAGGTGTAACAAACACGACACGAAGTTATGAAAACAACACGGAGACGAAGTCTGAAAAAATGACACGGGGTGAAGACAACACGAAGACGAAACACAGGTTTCGACACGGAGTGAAAACGACACAAAGACAAAACAGAATTGACATGGGTTGAAATCAACACGAAGTCAAAAACAGTAATCGACACGGGTTGAAAACAACATGAAGACGAAGTACAAAGAGACGACACGAAGTGAAGTTGACACGAAGTGAAAACAACACTAAGTGAAAAACAATAATCGACACGCGGTGAAAACAACACGACGACAGTGAGAACAGCACGAGGTGAAATGACACGGGGTGTAGAAAACCAAGAATCGACACGAAGTGTGGTCAAGGCGAGAAAGACACTAAGTCAAAAACGAAAGACCAACACTCAGACAGAAACATAAAAACAACACGGAGACGTAGACACTAAAACAACACGAAGATGAAGACAAGGGAAACGACACGAAGTCTAACCTCATACAAGCTTTCCTGTCACGCATGGAAATCAACACGAAGTGTTGTATGCTCATACAACACGAGATCTTTTTGTGTTAGTGAGGGGAAACAACACGAAAACTCAAGTACAGAAACAGCGCGAAGATGATGTACAATCTGATGTACAGACATGAAGAACAGTCCAAGGTATAGACTTGCACGAGTAAGCTACAGTGCCAAAGTATAGACTTCACGCTGTACAGACTACATGACCAGTGCATGATTGTACTTGACAATGTAAACACTTAGCCTATGCAGACCAATGTACAGACTTTGGCGAAGCAAAAGGCTGTATAGACTTGGAGACCCAAAGCCATTGTATAGACTTTGTCTAAGACAAGGCATGAGCTGACGTTGTATATACTTAGCCCAATGCAAACCAGTCCGATGTATAGACTTTAAGGAAATGCATGCTACAGTGCAATGTCTAGACTTGCGATGTGTTCGCCAAATGCACACTACAGTCCAATGTATGGACTTGGACGAATGATGCATGTGCAGTGAATAGACTTAGGGCATAAACCCCACGATGCACTGTATAGACTATGCACATAACATAAGTCTAACATAAACAATATATCAGTTGTACCAGTCACAGTCATGATGCAATCATCAAGGCACAATGTCATGAAAACACTATATCATTGCTATCATCAAAATACAATATCAATCATCAAAACCACAGTAATGAATGCTTTATGCATCAGTTTAACATGTAACAAGACTGAACATCAAATATGTTAATCTAAACTGAGCAGCAAGATGACTGAACATTTGATTAACTCACATCAACAACCAATCATCAAAGCCATCATTAAAACCATCATCAAAACCAAAACCACATGCATGGGCACAACAATCTCCCCCTTTTTGATGATGGCAACACTTTCAATACATTGAGTCATTCTGATGATGTGAGGCATTCTGAGTTAATCTGAAGACTCAAATTATTCTCCCCCTTTGACTTCATCAAAAAGAAAAATAATTTGAGAAATTATAGCATGTATAAAAGTTCAGTCAATTTCTCCCCCTAAATAAAAGCTCCCCCTTTGAGAAGGAATATGAACAGATAACACAGGTAGAAAAGATAGGAGGATCACTTGATAACAGCTGAATCATAGGTTCAGAAAGGAAGCATGATTATAACCAACTGTTTAGAGTATAAGACTCACCACTCATACAATTTTCAAAAATTCAGGTTTAATCAGTGATAAATCTAGAGTAAAACACCTGACCCCTGAGAAAGAGTTTTAGATTCCATTTATAGCAATGAATCTAGGGCACATGGTATTAATAGATAAGTCTGAAATAATACCCTTTTGTGTTTAAACGAGGAAATTCAAGAGAGGCAACTTGAATATGTATTGATAAAAATAATTTTCACTCATTGACTTTTGATTTTTCGAAGGGTTACAGCAGTCTGATTTTCATTTTTTTTTCAATTTCTGAAACTGAACTAAGTGAATAGACCTATGGCATTTATGCTGTTGACATTAGGTGTACACCTTGATAAGAGGCAGGTACCCCCAGTTACTAGGCATAAACTATATGATCTACTTCAGATCAAGACCCACGAGGAATAGTCTTCACTTTTGACATTAAGGGTACACCTTGATTAGAGGCCAGTACCCTCAGTTACTTGGTGAGGACTCCCCTTATAGATTTGACCCTATGAACAGAGATAGTCTAAGGCACTTCATGACATGTGAGATCTCCTGTCTTTTTGGAGGAGTTCACAGTTTCTCAGTGCAATCAGCCATTGCTTCTGTCACTATGTTCAGTTCTTAACATTAATGATCTTGTTTACTGCTGCCCTTAAATCTTTTAGAGTGATTGATTGAAAAACATTACACACTCTTGTTCACCTGTTCTAAACATTTCCAGATTAACACATTTAGGCATTAAAAAAAAACTTTTTCTATTTTAGCCATGAGACAAAGATTAAGAGCTATAA
This sequence comes from Amorphophallus konjac, assembly GCA_022559845.1. NCBI lineage: Eukaryota > Viridiplantae > Streptophyta > Magnoliopsida > Alismatales > Araceae > Amorphophallus > Amorphophallus konjac. The sequence goes on from CM040118.1 coordinate 286,635,556, forward strand.
AAGTTTTCTTTTATCTCAATTTCTGAAGTGCAGACACTTAACTCTCCAATTTATAAAGGTTAAACCTTTAGTTCTTTTCAATTTGTAAGAGTGATTCTTATAGGTGAACAATTGCAATAATCACCATTCAATGTACTGAACCAGATGCAAAGCTGTTGTTTAGTGAAACTGATGAGGAAAAGATAGCAAGTGGCAATATGGTCCAATGACATCTGATGTCAAAAGATATGAATCATTTGAATGAGAACACTGGGAAGTGAAAGGATTCAATGAATTGAATAGAACTCTCAGCTCCCCCTGACATCATGAAGCAAGAGATATGCTATGCAACATACTGTCCTACATGCAGACAAGACCCATGGTACTAGGCGGAGGACCTGGTCTCAAAGACCATCTCACACATGGTAGGAACCTCCGGGCAGATTTCCCTGCCTTTTAGTAACATACCATTTGATATACCAGGGTTAACAAGGACGATGCAACATAAAGCAGTCCTTCATGCATTGAACGGCATTATTAACACATGCAATGACAGTGTACACTAAATGAACCATTCACACTTAGTCCAAGTATGCATTCAAATACAAGCATGCAATGCATTGACACAAAGCATATGTAGTGCATCAACTGAATATGCTTAGCGAAGCATTCAATTTCAGTTCAACATATAGTAAGAGAAGAGCATCAAGTATATGCAGAAATGAATTCAATAGCTGAGTCTGGAATACAGACTGATCAGCTAGACATGGAGAGATCATCAATAATCAATCAAGCAAATCAACATGAAGCACACATTTTTCATGCTCACAGTTTCAGATAATGGAATTTAAAACACATTTCAGAATTGACCTGAAAAGTTCAATCATGGGGTTTTCATTCTTGAGCGCCTTGGTTAACCCCCTTTTATTTCTCCCTCCAAGGCACACCTGCAAGATATTTGATCATCTTGATCCTGCAGGGACCCAAGTAGCTTTGGGTCCTGCGTTAGCCCTAACAGGTTTTCTAAACATTTTCATAGCAACATTATCATCAAATTTCATCAGTGAACAGTCATCCATAGAATGTCCAAATTTTCCACAGTATCTACATGAACTGGCTGGTTTTTGGTTCTTATGATACATGTTAACAGCAGGGTGATGTTTATAAGCATGTTCATAAGATTTTCTGTTATATGCATGAACAGTTTGATGCTTGTTCTTAACCATCCAACATTCAGCAGATTTATGGCCTGGCTTCCCACAGTTATAGCATGAAATTTTCACAAAAGGTTTTGCAGGGAATTTGACAAAATGGGGTTTAACATAGTTCTTTTGAACATACCAACAGTCCTTGACTGTATGCCCATTTTTCCCACAGTGGGAGCATGCAAAAGAATTTCTTCTATGAAAACCATTTTTACCCCAAGTAGATCTAAACCAGCACTCAACAGCCTTGTGCCCAGGCTTATTACAGTTGAAGCACACGATGTGCTGACTAGAATTGTGTTTAGATCCATATGGATCATAAAAGTGCATGGAAGACTTGGCATGTAGTTTATTGTCTTCTTTCATGATAAAACATTCATTCATGAGATGACCATGCTTCCCACAATAATAACATGAGGCATCAGGCTTCCTAGCAACATGGTTTCTATCAAAAGAATTTCTAGAATGTAAAGTTCCACTAGCATGCTCATCCTTTAACATCAATCCACAGTCCTCCATTATGTGACCTCCTTTCCCACAATAATAACATGACCCCTTTGTAATATGAGTGTATGTGAGATCATGTGCATTGTGTGTAGCCCTTTTTATAGCAACAGGAGTGCCTTTTTCCTTTTTCTGTGAGTTTTCACCCTTTTTCTGTTTTGGAGTTTGTTCCACAGTTTTGGGTTTCACAGTTGATTTTTGTGCAGTGAATTTGAAGACAGAAGGAGCAGAGGTTATGTTCTGATTGGTGGCTTTGACAAAAACCGTAGATGTTTCATTCCCATTACTCCTTTTATTTGTCGGACTATAGCCCAGTCCCTTTCTCTCAAAGTTGTCACTCTTTCCAAGAAGCTTATTCAGATTGTCCTTACCTTTGACAAATTTTGATAGAGAATTTTTCACGTCTTTAATTTCAAAATTCAAATCAACAATTTTAGCTTCATATTTGGACAGATCTGTTTCACAGGAAATGACTTGTTGATGCAAGGCATCATTCAGACTCTTGAGTTTTTCAACTTCCTGTTTTAATTCTATTTCCTTGTCAGTTTTAGATAAGGACTTGTAAAGATCATCAACTTCTTGTTGAAGGGATGTGATAGTAAGCTCATATCCAGCTATTTTTTGTTCACTGCAACTGACATTTCCATTTAACATTAAGTTGATGGTTTTTAGACTCTCAATTTCTTGTTCAGCATTCATCAACCTATCAGAATTATCCACACTCACACACTTGCCTTTTTCCATTGTCATTAGCCTATTTGTCAGCTGGGTGTTTAGATGTTTCAACTCATTGATTTCCTCTTTCAGTTTACTGTTCTGCTCTAGGAGATCAGCATCAAGCACCCATTCATCTGAGAGAGACTGACATTCATGAAACATTTCCTGTTGTTTTTCAGATTGAAATTTGTCAAGATTTTTCTGAATCTCTGAATTTGTTACTCTATCAGCCTCTAGTTTTTCAGAAATCAATCTATTTTCTTTTTCAAGATTTATTGATTTGAGTTCAAATTCCTTGAGCTGATTATTGAGTATTTCATTTGCAGATTTCATTTTTTCCAATTCAGAGTTGACACATTCTAATTCTCTCACCAATTTTTCATTTTGAACAATATCATTGTTGTGAGCCTGATCAACTAAGCTAAGCCTTTCCTTTAGTTCAGTAATTTCACACACAAACTCTTGACGCTCCTTTTTGTGTAGAGCAACTTGTTTCATAAGAGATTATTTTTCAGATTTGAAATGATCTAAGTCTGAACTAACAGAATCACACTCTGTTATTTGTCTTCTGAATATTTCATTTTCAGTTTTCAGAGTTTCAAGTTTTTCACCTCCTAGATTTTCCAGCTTCTTTTTCAGACTTTTATATTTCTTCCCTAGTTTCTTACGGGATCTTAACAGATTTGCATAGGCATCTTCCCAATCGTCTAATGAAAAATTCTCGAAAGGGTTTACCTCCTCATCATCACGTTCTTCGGATTCATCTTGATCACTACCATGGTTGCTCTCGTCAGCCATCAGACCGTTGTCGACATTTCCCTTCTGAGCAAGCTTCAGCTCATCCATAATGTCCTTGGCAGACCTGCAATCATGAATACAAGACCATAAGGCCCTGTCAATAGCAGCTCTCATCAGGTTAAAGGCCTTCTGATTTTCTTCATATTTTGACTTGTGACTTTTAGTCCATTTGGACTTTTCCTTTGGCAATCTGTGGGGACCTTGTGAAATTAACTTCCACAGATCCGGATTAATCATTTTCACATAATTGTGAAGACTGCTAATCCATGAGTTAAAATCAGAGCCATTGAAAACCGGTGGAGAGCCCATTGAGTAAATCCGCAAACAGACTAATGCAGCAAAGGGTAGAATCAGATAAGCACAAGGGACACCAGGATCCTCTGCAGATCGTTGGATCTGAACAATCAGAGAACCGCTCTGATACCAATTGTTGGGTTCGATGCAGTATTCAGAGGGGGGGTGAATGAATATAACCCTTTAAAAAACTTTCACCCAATTTAAAACTAGAATACTAACATGACTTTCACTCAATATAAAATTTCGCCCAAACTAGAACTATGATGCTAACTAGACAGATTTACCAAATCTGAAAGCTAATCAACTATTCAGTTCTACCAGTTAGCAAACACATGGAGTGCCCCTATGCATTCATCTAGCAGAAGCACAAATGAACAAATCAAACCACAATGCACAAGGGGTTTTTAGGTGGTTCGGTCCTCCAGACCTACATCCACCCCACACTCAAACCGAGTGTGGCTTCCACTAGCTCACGCTAGAAACAGCAGACTCAGTCTGCAACAAACGCTGCCAAACAGCTTGACCAGGGGAACAACCTCCCCTCTTCCTCCCAACCGGAGGGAACCACTAGTGACACCAGTCACTAGCAAACCAGAGACACAAGGTCTCTCTTCCTCCAGACCTGGAGGGAACCCCTGGACTTGAATCCACAAGCCCAGAACCGGAGACAAGTCTCCCTTCCTCCAAACCGGAGGGAAACAACAAGTAGCACCCAGCTACTTGCAACCGGAGATAGCAATCTCTCTTCTCCTGAACAAACAAGAGGAACCCACAAGTGACTCCAGCCACTTGGAAACCAGAGACACACGGTCTCTCTTCCTCCACACACGGAGGGAACCACCGGGCTTGCTACTCACAAGCCCAGAGCCAGAGGAACAAGCCTCCCTTCCTCCAACCAGGAGGGGAACCTAGAGACCCAAGTCTCTCTTCCTCTGAACCCCAGAGGGAAGCACAATCGGAGATAAATCTCCCTTCCTCCAACCCGGAGGGAAACAACCGATGACACCCTGTCAAAGGTAACCAGAGACGCAAGTCTCTCTTCCTCCACACGGGAGGGTACCAACCACAAGTAGCACCCAGCTACTTGCAAACCGAAGACACAAAGTCTCCCTTCTCCTGAACCCACAGGAGGAACCCCGACCTCTCTACAGAGGATCGGAAATACATCAAGTAAATAGATCAAAAGACAAACGAAACCAGCAACAGAAAGCTGAAAAGATAAAAATAAATGTGGCTCTCGCAGGAGCTGGCTGACCTGGATTTGATCCACGGTTCAGCAAGAACAGATCTTCTGTTGAAGCTTCTATCACTCTATCTCTCTCTTCTTCTCTATTCTTCTTCCTCTTCTTCTCTTCACACTCTGCTATCTCGATCTCTTACTCAATCTCTCTTTCTTTCTCTTTCTCACTATCTTTCTCTTCTTCTTTTCTTTTTCTTCTTCTTTGTCTGGATCGTGGCTCTCTGTATAGAGTTTTCTTCTCGCCAACTCGATCTCTTACTCAATCTCTCTTTCTTTCTCTTTCTCACTATCTTTCTCTTCTCCTTTTCTTTTTCTTCTTCTCTGTCTGGATCGTGGCTCTCTGTATAGAGTTTTCTTCTCGCCAACTCGATCACTTCATCTGTGGATGAAGGTCTCATATATATAGCAGCAGCAGCAGCATCAGCCACGACGTGTGACCTCCACATTTCCAGCCCTAAGAATTCAGACCACGTGGCAGTCTTTCAGCAGGCTTTATTCCAGCCTCGGATCACGTGCCCTCCTTAAGCTTCACGATCAAAGCACCTGTAAAACAGGGTATCGGATAAGTCATCAGTTTAAAGAACAACTCTGTATAGACTTATCAGAAGAACAGCGTTTTAGAAGAAACTTGAACGAGGTTAAAACGAAACAACACGAAGTGACAAATAGCAACGACACGGAGACAACGCGAGGACACAATAGGGAAAACGACACGAAGTCAGTAAGGACTCGATGTACAACAGTAAGTAACACGAAGTAAGACCACACAGACATAAACGATAACACGAGAACAACACGGGGTGACAGCAGAAACCGACACGAAGTGTTTGCAAACAAAGTAAGACACAAGGTCTACGTAAAGCAACACGAAGTGTGGTTAAAGCGAGAACGACACGAAGTGAAGTTATAAAACAACACGAGGTAAAAAGAAGAACGACACGAGATACATGGAGACAAAACAGAAACCAACACGAAGTGTGGTTTCAACACAAGAAAGACACAAGGTCTAGGAAGAACAAAAACGACACGAAGACACAAAACGGAAAACGACACGAGGTGTAACAAACACGACACGAAGTTATGAAAACAACACGGAGACGAAGTCTGAAAAAATGACACGGGGTGAAGACAACACGAAGACGAAACACAGGTTTCGACACGGAGTGAAAACGACACAAAGACAAAACAGAATTGACATGGGTTGAAATCAACACGAAGTCAAAAACAGTAATCGACACGGGTTGAAAACAACATGAAGACGAAGTACAAAGAGACGACACGAAGTGAAGTTGACACGAAGTGAAAACAACACTAAGTGAAAAACAATAATCGACACGCGGTGAAAATAACACGACGACAGTGAGAACAGCACGAGGTGAAATGACACGGGGTGTAGAAAACCAAGAATCGACACGAAGTGTGGTCAAGGCGAGAAAGACACTAAGTCAAAAACGAAAGACCAACACTCAGACAGAAACATAAAAACAACACGGAGACGTAGACACTAAAACAACACGAAGATGAAGACAAGGGAAACGACACGAAGTCTAACCTCATACAAGCTTTCCTGTCACGCATGGAAATCAACACGAAGTGTTGTATGCTCATACAACACGAGATCTTTTTGTGTTAGTGAGGGGAAACAACACGAAAACTCAAGTACAGAAACAGCGCGAAGATGATGTACAATCTGATGTACAGACATGAAGAACAGTCCAAGGTATAGACTTGCACGAGTAAGCTACAGTGCCAAAGTATAGACTTCACGCTGTACAGACTACATGACCAGTGCATGATTGTACTTGACAATGTAAACACTTAGCCTATGCAGACCAATGTACAGACTTTGGCGAAGCAAAAGGCTGTATAGACTTGGAGACCCAAAGCCATTGTATAGACTTTGTCTAAGACAAGGCATGAGCTGACGTTGTATATACTTAGCCCAATGCAAACCAGTCCGATGTATAGACTTTAAGGAAATGCATGCTACAGTGCAATGTCTAGACTTGCGATGTGTTCGCCAAATGCACACTACAGTCCAATGTATGGACTTGGACGAATGATGCATGTGCAGTGAATAGACTTAGGGCATAAACCCCACGATGCACTGTATAGACTATGCACATAACATAAGTCTAACATAAACAATATATCAGTTGTACCAGTCACAGTCATGATGCAATCATCAAGGCATAATGTCATGAAAACACTATATCATTGCTATCATCAAAATACAATATCAATCATCAAAACCACAGCAATGAATGCTTTATGCATCAGTTTAACATGTAACAAGACTGAACATCAAATATGTTAATCTAAACTGAGCAGCAAGATGACTGAACATTTGATTAACTCACATCAACAACCAATCATCAAAGCCATCATTAAAACCATCATCAAAACCAAAACCACATGCATGGGCACAACAGAACTAACCTGAGAAGATGTCTCCTTACCTTCGAAATACGCGATCTAACATTAGGGTTCGCATGGGTCGAAATTAGGGTCTATTTATAAGGTTTTGAGTTAGGGCTGAGGGATTGATCTAATTGAGAGTCCTACTTAGGGGTAAGATCGATCCCTAAGAGTCATGGACAAGCTTTCATGTCCACATACTTCGATCCATGGGGATTTGGATGCCAAAGATCCAACCTTTTCACGTTTTCTCCCATTCACGGAATCAGGAGGGCTTAGCAGTCATGGAGGGACCGCTAGGGTGGATCTGGCAGTCGCGTGATAGATCGCCAATCGCCGTTAAATCCAAAATTTTTAGATTTTTACATTATCTCCTATTTATCCCCTAATTTATGTATATATCTCATCGTAAATCCGTAAATTACCCAATTTACGTTTCTATTAATTGGCTTGGGTCTAAAGGTCCTAGAATTGGCTCTTTTGGCCTATTTGAGTCGGGCTTAACCCTTTGGTTGATATAGGATTTTTAAATGGATTTAATATATCTATAATTCTTCAGAATAGCCCGTTAAGTTTTTTTTATTTGCTTAATAATTATACTTAAATCCAAAAAACTCCTAGAAAAGTGCTGGGCGTTACATGAAATCTATTTAAAGAAACTTGGAGGGGTCAAGGAGAGAAATAGAGAGATGAAGAGAGAGAGAGAGAGAGATAATAACACCAAACTAATTTCATTGCTCAAACATTAATCGTTTACAAGACAACAAATAGAAAATTACAACCCCAACTAAACTCTAACTAAACTAAGCACAAAGAAATAGGGTGAAGAAATAGCCATCGAGAAGCACCGTCGTTCACGCCCTTGGACTTTGGAGAGTTGCCTAACCTCGGAGGAGACGCCGTCATGAGAGAGCTTTAGAGAGAGGAATTTGGAGAGAGAAGTAAGGAGATATGTAGAGAGAAAATTAGAGACAAGTGGGGGTGGGAATAAAATAAAAGAGGTAAAGAGAGAAGAGAAATAAAATAAAATAAAAATAAACACTATATCTGAGAATGAGTGTGTGAATGAAAGAGAGAAAACGAGAGAGAGAGAGAGAGAGAGAGAATAGAGAAACAGAGGGGTAGGAGAGGGGGGTCGACCCTGCGGGGGAGGGGGGTCGACTCCCCGCGGCGTGTGGATATGTGTGTAGTGTGTGTATGAAGAGAGGTGGAGGGAGAAAGGTAGGGAAGCGACGGAGAGGAGTCGCGGCCGTGTGTGGGTGTTGTGTGGGAGTGTGAGAAGTAGATGGGAGAGGGGGATGGAGGATTGCGGAGTGGGCGCAGAGAAGAGAAGGGGTGCAGTGATAAGGGACCGACGGTGCTCCACGGGGGTGCAGAAGCTGCGGTCGGTGCGTGGATGTGTGAGCTGGGTGAAGAGGAAGAGAGGAAGAGGGGGAAAGAGCTCGCGGGGGAGGTGCAGGCAGTGCGGCACTGGTGGAGAGGTGGATGAGTAAGTGCAGTGTGGGGTTGGTGCCCCTGTTTAGAACAGGGGCTCTGGACCAGCAGTAAAAGAGGGAGTGGGGGAGAGGGAACCAAGAAGGAGGGGAGTGCAAGTGTGTTCGGGAGAGAAGGGGAGAGAGTGTGAGAGAGAGAAACGTAGGGACGAGGGGAAGAGAGGGCCGCGGTGGTGAGGGTGCCGCGTGAGGAACTTGCGTGAAGGTGCAAGAGAGAGGAGTGCCGGCTGCTTGCTGCGTGTGTTTGTGTGTGTCTGTAGAATAGAGAGAGGGAGAGTGAGAAGAAAGGGGTCTGTAGGTTAGAGATGAAGCAAGAGATGAAGGGGGAGAGGGAAGAGAGAGAGCTCGTCAAGGGGGAGATCTGTAGGGTTTTATAGGGGGAAGTCATGGAGGTGCCCCCCCCCACACTGCTGTTTCCCCATGCTGTATGCCGGAGAGAGCCATGCCCTGTCCACGCCACGCTGCTGCCTACGAACACTCGAGCCTGCCATTGTAGCTGCTGCTGCTGCTCCCTGCCGTGACTGCTCATGCCGGCTTGCACCGTCCGCCTGTGAGCACGCCATGCTTTCCACTCCAACATCGCTGTTCGCCTGCATGCTGTGCCAGCATGCCTGCCTGCCATGCTGCTACTGCTTGGTGTCTGCACGTCGGAGCTACTGCTCCCTGCATGCTTGCCCATGCTGTCGTGTTCGCCCATGCACGCACGCGAGGAGGCCCATGCCCGCTGCCGTGTGCGACCGGAGCTGCCAATGCCGCTGTCGCGTGGAATTGCCAACACCTACTCACGCCCCTGTAGCAGACGCTTCCCAAGATCACTGCCGCTGCCAGCTGGTTGCCCAAACGCGAGGCCCACTTGCATGCATGCCGGTGCTGCCGTGCAAGGAGGACACAGGCCTTCGATCGTCTGGAGCTGCCTGCGAGGGAAGCCATGTGATCAGTTCTCAAAGTGGTAAAATAATGAAAAACATTATATAAAGGGCCCTCAAACAAAAGTTATAAAATAATGTATTCATATTCTTGTCATTTCTCCTTCCATTTAGTTCATTCAAAATGAATTTAGTAGAAATAAATTTGAGCAAAATTTCTTATGATTAAAATTTAATCATGCAATTCCATTAACAACATAAAAAGCTCCATTTTATGTGAAATAGAGATTAGCATGAAAATTGCATAATTAACTTTATTAAAGCCCAAAACATAATGTGTGTGATATGAATAAATATCAATAAATAAGCGCTTATCAGGCGCCGATGGGCTCGAGGATTCACCTCAGATGACGGCTTCTCAGCCACTACACAACTATGCTGGGGGCATGGCCCCGATACCACCCCCTACTCCTCAACATCAGGGGACTGCCGCTACTATGCCTCAGGCCACGGTGTTGGCAACACCTCAAATGTAGCAAGCCCACTTCTATACAGATCCGGTGGACCCGGCAATGGTGAGCAAGCTGATGGTTGAACATATAATAGATATGAAGCTAGCAGATCGAGGCGGTGATGATTATGCCTCGTTCAATATATACAAGGTGCCCTATCTGGTCCACCATGCTGCTAAAAGACTCCCTCCTGGCATCAATATGCCGTCAAAGTTTGACAAATTCAATGGGCAAGGATCACCGAATGAGCACATAGCCTATTACATGAACGTGATGGACGATCTGACAGCAGACGAGTCCTACCTATTGAAGTTCTTCAGGTCTTCTCTCACGGGACTCGCCTTCGAGTGGTACTCGAACCTGTCGACCGGGTCCATTAGCGACTGGCCAGATATGCAACGGAAGTTCCGGGAATGCTTCCATGTTGTTGAGAGGGAGGTCACCGTGGCCGAATTGCATGCTTCCTGGTAGAAAAATGATGAAACAACCTTAGAGTATATCAAAAGGTGGCAAAATCTCAGGTATGAGATGTAGGCGTCCGCCACACCAAGAAGATGCTGTGCAGAGTTGCAAGCAAAATCTGAAGCAGGAAGTCCTCGAGAGGATGATAGGAATGGAAATTAGGTCTTTCGACTGATTGAACAATGTGGTGGCAGAAATCGAGGCCTTCCTCTCAAGATACTCTTCTGCCCCAGCTACATCCAGTCAGAAAGCCAAATCGGCTAATAAGCAGCCCGCGCCCAAAGAAGTTCATACTGTAGACTTCAAGGCATTTGAGCAGCAGAAGGACAAGGACAAGGGAGTCAGTAATCCTCCTGTAAAGCTAGCTGAACATCAGGAGGGCCCCTTCCTGCGGAATAAAATGAAGAAGCTGTACTCCTTCCCTATGGAGAAGACTCGGGTCCTCTTTGAATGGGCTACCCGCTACAACAAGATTACACTGCCAGACCCAAAGAGGCTAGGTGATGCCAGGAGGAAAGATGATCCTCGCTTTTTCCTATACCATCAAATGCTCAGGCACCCCACTGAAGACTGTTATGTTTTCAAGGACGTCATTGAAAGTTTGATTAAAAAGGGTGAGTTACAGATGGACGAGTACAAGGTAGATCCTCTGTACCCGCATGAAATGCCCGCTCTAGGGGCAACTATTAATATGATATCATTATTGTTAGGGTGCAAGGTCTGGATTTAGAGGGAGGTGAATAAATCTCCCCTATAAAAATTGCCAATTAAAACTATAACTGGAGAATAGTTGCAGAACTCAAACTCAGATAGATTAAGTGAATAAATTGCTCTCCAGAAACAAATAGAAGATCAGATAGACCTTGCTCCTAGTCAACTCTATGAAAGCTCGAGAGATGACTAAGTTCACATATTCAAAATAACTCTCTCAAGGCCAGCATTCAATGAAAGACGTCTAGGCAAAATTCTCACTAGACAGAAAGATCAGACTTATATGAACGATCCTAAGCATGCATCTAGCGGAATCAAATTAGACAATAAAACCACAGCACACAAAGGATTTTTAGGTGATTCGGTCCTCCAGACCTACATCCACCCCACACTCAACCCGGGTGTGGATTCTTGCTGATACACAGCTTAACTCACTGGGCATCACAGCTTGCCTACAACCGCTGAGCAACACAGCTTGCTGTCTGAGGTATCCACCTCGCCCGCTGAGTCTCATAGCTTGCTGTCCAGAGAAACAAATTCTCTGCAACCACTGACACACAACTTGAAAGAAAGGATTAAAAGAAAACAGAAGATAAAAATCACAGCACCGGAAAGCTGGAAATGAAACACAAAGTGTAGCTCTCGTAGGAGCAGGTCTGGCTTGAATCTGATTCAAATGCCAGGAGGATAGATCTTCAACGAAGGCTTCAATTTCCTTTCCTCGATTGAGCTCTCTCTTCCTCTCACTCTTTCTTTTGAACTCTCAATCTCGTCTTCTACTTCTCACTACTGCATTTTCTCTCACAGACTTCTTCTGATCTCTCTCTTTTTCTCTATAGTTCTGCTCTTCTGCTTTTCTTCTCTCTTCTTATTAGATTCTGGATCTGATGTGACACAACCTCGGACTTAGTCAAACAAGCACATCTAAGCATCCAAATGGGCCTTAATGGGCCACCGCTCTCTTCGTTGCACTCTATTCCCGGGGTGACTATGTGATACCAAGGGTGACTTATGGGAATGGACCCTTGCTGGTAGAGGGCCAGCAAGGCCAAGAATTGATTCCCCAAGGTTGGTTGCCCAATTCGATTGGGGCCGACAAAGTGCACTCGGGCACCGGGTCACACTAACCAACGACGATCACTCTAAGTCATGGACTTGAGGATCGGGCGCTCCTCACGAATTCAGCGGTGCATGAATCAAATATTGAGAGAGCTACACTAGGTGAGCAAGGAAGAGACACTTACTCGACCGGTTTGAAGAAATCGGTTCCGGTCGGAGACGAGGGCGAGCGGGGAGGCGGTGGTTCCCCACACGCCGCGGCAGTGTCGCTTGACCTGCCAAACCACTTACAAAACTACTCCTCTCGCAGGAGGGGGGATCTTGGGGTAGGGGTTAATATGATACATTCAAACACTACCACCATGCAGGGTGGGGCCTTCAGCCGGCCAAGCGGGGAGGGGTTGGTGGACCAAAACGAAGAGAAATGAGAACTAGGGAAGTTGCAGCTTCAATCTGGAATTCTGGACAGGGGGTCGCTGTGATGGCTATGCCGGGCTTGTCCGGACTCCAAATTGATCGAAACCAGCTCCTGAAGCTTCCTGACTGGAAGAGGTGGACTCCAGAATTTTTGGGGAAGCTCAGACGGTCGGAGGTGGCTGCACCAGCAACAGGAAGTAGCCTCCTCTGTCTGGCCGCAGGTACTGTGTGGACTGTAACAGCAAGTTGCAGAAGTGACTGAGCGCCCTCCCGAGCTCCGATCAGCACGAAACCAGCGGCATCATCTTTGTGGTCGAGGTAGCTTTCAGCAGGAGGTGACGGAGATGCATTCAGAGGTCGAGGATGGCCGGGGCACCCAGAAGAGTGGATACTGGTCGGAGTAGACAGCAGAAAACAGAACTAGATAGATCGGGGGAGAAAATTCGTAACTTCTTCCTCCGGTGGCCGAACGGGGTTCTGTTTCTTGATCTTGAAAGATGACCGGTAGAGGAAGAACTTTGATGAAGGGGCTTCAGCCTGAATCCGCTGGGGTTTGTCGTGGCAGAAGGATCTTCCATGCTCTGGTCCAGGATGAAGACCTCTCTGCGCACTGTTGGGAGAATGGCTCTATCTGGCAGCTCCGAGCTCCGATCGTGTTGATTCCACCTCGCCTGCGAAGTAGACTGGAAGACCTTTCCAGAAAGGTAGGCCACGCCTTCTGAAGAACTAGGATGAATCCGTGGTTGATGCTGCAACAAGGGCTGTTCTGCAGATCTGCACAGCTCCAACCTACTAGAAGAAATGAGAGGGAGATGTGGCTTCTTTGGTGGAGGGAAATGGTAGGAATGACCTAAGGGAGAGTGGGGGCTCTTGTGGGGTGGAGAAGGGAGCTAATGGTGATGGGGAATGAGGTGGAGAATGGCTGGAAGCAAGTGCTAGCAGGTGGAGGAGGAAGAGCTACGAATTTGGGGAAGGTGGGTGAGAGGAGAAGGTGAGGGGGGCACAAGTGAGTGGAGGGAAGGGTGGATTTCAAATTCAAAAGGTCTTGGAAGGTGGGTGATTATGTTGGGAAGTGGAGTGCTTGCATTGGAATGGGGTAGATTTGGTTGGAAGGTGGAGGAAGGTGTTGGAATGGGGAGACTTCTACCTAGGAACTAGGGAGTGGAGTAATGGAGGCCATGGGGAAGTGGAGGGCATTAAAGGAGGTGGTTGGAGGTTGGAAGTGGATGGGAGGAGGGAGGAGAGAGAAGGAAATTCGGATTTGGGGTTGGAGGAGAGAGAAAGAGGGGTGAAATAGAGAGATTAAGTTGGGAATGGGTGGGGAATCTCTCCCCTAGGGTCTCTCACCCAAAAACTAGAGGAATCACTCGAATTTGAACTCAAATGGCAAGTTTAACTCAAAAGGATGTAATCATTCATTAACTTCAAATGAGGGGAGTGGGGTCCTATATATAGGCAACCCACTCTTTACAATAAGTCCCTGACAAAATAAACAACTACAAATAACCAAGGGGGTTGGGAGTGCTAATGGGCCTAGTCCAACGAATGGGGCCCAATAGCTTACATTAGACATCATGATGATACCAAACATAGGAAAATAAGTGCTAGACTTAGGGAAATGACTCAAATAAAATGGAAATACATCAAAATGACTCAAAGGAAAACTACAAAATGGATAAGGGGCCTTAATAGAGTGAGGCCCAAACTCAACTAGCTCCTGAATGTGAAGAAGTGGACCCGAGCCAAAGGGAGTCGTGGGTGATGCCTCCATCAAATCCCCTGGGCCGCAAAGAGCTCGACTCCGTCGAGTAAAGGTCCATCCGGCTAAGGTACCGCTCGAGGAGATCTAGATCCAATCGCTGTAGGTTCTCCCGACTTACCCATGAGTCTTCCAACGGAGGCCGATCCTTCCACCTGACGAGATAGCGCTCATAGACCTTGCTCCGGGTGGTAGTGACCTGCTCATCCAATATTTGTTCAATGCGATCACGCTGAGCTCTTTTGGCTAGTGGACTCTCCTCTCAGGTGGGTGCTCTCTCAAAGGAGGGAGTGGGCTCGATCTCCTCACTAGGTCTCACCGTGGGGCCCTTGTAAGACACTAAGTCGGCGACATTGAATGTAGGACTTACCCCATAATCCTTGGGGAGATCTAATTCATAAGCATTCGCACCAATACGCCTCAAGACCTGGAAGGGCCCAGTCCCACGTGGTCTCAACTTGGAGTTGGCTCCTGGGGAGAGCCTCTCCGTCCTCACCATCACAAAGTCACCCACTTGGAACTCTAAGTGACGCCGGTGAGAGTCGGCCAACCTTTTATACGCCTCATTTTTCATGCCAATGTGCTTGCGGATTTCCTCATGCAACTCTCTAATATGTTGTGCAAAAGACTCGGCAGAAATGTACACTCTAGCATGCTGGGGAAGGGGAATGAGATCGGATGGCTTTCTTGGTTTGTACCCATGCACTGCTTCAAATGGACTCATCCCTATTGACTTATTGACGGAATTATTGTATGCAAACTCAGCCTGTGGTAAGATGAGATCCCAATTTCCGGGCCGATCCTCAACAAGACACCTAAGGAGGTTCCCTAGACTCCGGTTGACCACTTCAGTTTGGCCATCCGTTTGGGGGTGGTAGGCAGTGGAGAATTTGAGGAGGGTACCCATCATGTGCCAAAGAGTCTTCCAAAAATAGCTAGTGAATTTGACATCCCTATCGGAGACTATGGTTTTGGGTAGCCCATGGAGGCGGACTACCTCATCAAAGAATAACCGGGCTATATGGGAGGCATCGGAGGTTTTGTAGCATGGGATGAAGTGGGCCATTTTGGAAAATCTATCAACCACCACATAGATGGAGTCATGCTTCCTAGAGGTCTTGGGTAAACCTAGCACAAAGTCCATGCTCAAATCTTGCCATGTTCGGTCGGGAATGGGAAGTGGGGTGTATAGGCCGGTGTTTTGTTTTACTTGTTTGGCCGAAGCACATGTGCGACATTGACCCACTATTTTGCCTACATCCCTCTTGAGGCTTGGCCAATAAAATTGACCCTCAACTAAGGCAATGGTCTTGTGGACCCCAAAACGACCTGCTAACCCACCGGCATGTAATTCCCAAACCAAGAAGTCTCGAAGAGATGTCCGAGGAATGCAAAGCCTTGGTCCCTTGAAGAGGAACCCATCCTCTAAAATGAATCCTTCATGCTCCTTGCTAGAATGAGTGGTCAAGTTGGCATAGATTTGTCCAAAGTCGGGGCAACTAGGATAATCATCCTTGACCTTGTCAAAGCCAATCACTTCCACTTGGATAGTGGATAACAAGGACATCTTCCTACTAAGGGCATCCGTGGCCTTATTCTCACTCCCGGCCTTGTGTTTGATGACAAAGGTGTAGGATTGTATGAACTCAACCCATCAGGCATGTCGGGCATTCAACTTTTGTTGGGAATTGAGGTATTTGAGTGCCTCATGGTCGGAAAAGATGACAAACTCTTTGGGAAGCAAATAATGTCTCCAATGTCAGAGGGATTGGACCACGGCATAGAACTCCTTGTCATAGGTGGAGTATCTAGTCCTAGCATCACATAGCTTCTCACTAAAGTAGGCGACCGGGTGTCCCTCTTGACTAAGAATCCCTCCTATCCCAATCCCGGATGCATCACAAGTGACCTCAAAAACTTTAGAGAAATCGGGAAGACATAGGACCGGGGCTTGGGTCAACTTTTCCTTAAGCTCAAGGAAGGCTTTAGAGGCGGCTTTGGTCCAAACAAAGGTTCCCTTTTGAGACAATCAGTTATTGGGCCGTTGATAGTGCTAAACCCCCGAATGAATCTCCTATAGAATGTGGCCAACCCATGGAAACTTCTAACCTCATGAAGGGTGTGGGGTTCAGGCCAATCAATGATAGCTTGGACCTTGTCGGGGTCCATGGAGACTCCTTTAGTTGACACCACATATCCTAGGAAGGTGATGGTAGTGGTCATGAAATGACACTTTCTTAGGTTGGCAAATAAGCTCTCTTGCCGGAGGACGGTGCAAACTTTCCTAAGGTGTTCGAGGTGGGCTTCATGGGTGTGGCTATAGATGAGAATATCATCAAAGTATGCCACTAGAAAGTTCCCAATGAAAGGCCTAAGTGCTTCCGTCATAAGACGCATGAAAGTACTTGGGGCATTAGAAAGCCCAAATGGCATGACTAACCACTCAAAGAGACCATCCTTGGTCTTGAAGGCCGTTTTCCACTCATCCCCGGGCCTTATCCTAACTTGGTGGTAACCACTCTTGAGATCTATCTTAGAGAAGATGGTGGCTCCAGCTAGCATGTCCAACATGTCATCAAGCCTAGGGATAGGGAACCTATACTTGACGGTAATCTTGTTAATGGCCCGGCTATCCACACACATCCGCCACGATCCATCTTTCTTGGGGGTAAGGAGGGCCGGGACGGCACATGGACTCTTACTAATGCGGATGAAGCCCTTCCTAATGAGTTCCTCTATTTGCCTCCTAAGTTTGGCATGTTCCGTAGGATTGAGGCGATAATGAGGAAGGTTTGGAAGGGTGGCTCCCGGCACTAGGTCGATTGCGTGTTGCACATCACGCATGGGAGGGAGTTGGTCCGGGAGCTCTTTCGGGAACACATCATGAAATTCTTCCAATAGTTGTTGGATCTCTATGGGATGGGGATTAGAAGGGGTAGGTTCCCCTAAGCATATGACAACCGCACACAAAGGCACCCCTTGAGCAATTTCCTCTTCAATCTCTCTCCTAGTGATGAGATGAATACCCTTGGTCAACCCCGTGGTTCTACTTTGTTTTGGGGTTTGGATAAGGGCTTGAGTTGGAGGGGTGGAGTTCCCCGAGACTTGTGGAGTGGTGGGGTGTGATCCTTGAGGGAGAGTGTCCCTCTTGGGCATGGGACGAGGTGGGGAAGGGTTAAGACGGATAGTCTTACCCTCATGCTCAAAGGTGCATATGTTGCTTCTTCCTAGAATGGTGGCATCCACATCATAGAGCCAAGGTCTTCCTAAAAGGATGCTACCCACTTCCATAGGTATGACGTCACACCATATTTGGCCATGGTAGGAAGAGAAAGTGAGATGCACTAGGCATTGGGTGTTGACCGGGATGGAGTTGTTGTTGATCCATGAGACCCGGTATGGACTTGGGTGGGGAGTGAGAGTAAGCCCAAGGAGCTTGACGGTGTCGGGTGACACGGCATTAACACAACTACCACTATCCAAGATCACTTTCCTCACATGGTTTTCTATCTTGACAAAGGTGTGGAAAATTGAAGTCCGTCGCCAATCCTCTTCTTGAGGTTGGGTGAGAGTGCACCTAATGACTCCTAGATGGGAGTTGTTTGAAGGAGTGGAATGATCTAGACCCGACTCTAGACATTGGGCTTCATACTCCTCTTCCCAATCTATTAAGGCTTCATGTTCCTCAATGACATTTTCTTGTTCCTTTTGGGGTTGGACTTCTTCCTCAATAAGCAAGCTAGATAGCCCCTTAGATGGACATTGCCCCGCAAAATGACCATACCCATGACACTTATAGCATTGTTGGCGCCCACTTCCCGGGGTGGCTCCTACACTTGGGCCTTTGGGGTTGTCATCCTTCCGTGGAAGAGGGTGACTAGGAGCGGGTTTGTTTGGAGTGATGGGTGGGGGAGGGTTGTAGGACCTTAAAGGGGCATTCCCACTTGGGCTAGGAGCTCTCATGGGGGTGGGTGGAATGGGACGTGGTCCCATGTTTTTGGGGTCGGTGGGTCGGGGAGGGATAAATCGGGAACTCCTAGAAAACCTTTCCACATCTCTAGCAATTTGGTAAGCTATCTCAAGGTTATCAACATCTCTCATGAATAGTTCCCTCTTGATGTGGCTTTGAAGCCCATTCCTAAAGCGGGATAAGGTGACATCCGCATCCTCATGGACTTCACACTTTAGAAGATAAGAGTCAAATTTTTCAATGTACTCTACCACGGTCTTTCCTTCTTGGGTGAGGCTTTGCCATTCATCTAGGAGCATTTGGTGGTAGGTTCAGGGAAGGTATTTGTTCCTAAGTAGATTCTTCATATCCGCCCAAGTGTTAATAGGCTCATCCCTCCTAATCCGCCTTAGACCCTCTTGATTTAGCCAATAAGTTTTGGCTAACTTAGTGAGATGCATCTTAGCCAATCTAACTCTTCTTTGGTCGGACATGGGATACCATTCAAAGTATTGGTCCATGGCGGTCTCCCATTCTAGGTAAACACTAGGTTCATGTGAACCGTCAAAGTTTGGGGCCTCTACCTTGATCATCCTTAAAAGGGGGTCATCCGGATCATCCCGTGGACGCCGGTCATGGTTTTGATGGGGGCGAGGTATCTCATGCTCATAATAATGGTCATAGTCCATTTCATCCCTATAAAATTCAGCATGTGGGTGATGGGCTCTTGGGCCGTTGTTCCTTGGGTGGAACTCATCCCTATGAGGCTCTATATGTGGAGGGTGGACTCTTGGGCCTTGGTTCCTTTGGGGAAAACTATTCCTATGATAATCACCATGTGGTGGAGGGACTCTTGGCTCATTGATTCTTGGGTGAGGATCTTCCCTATGAGGTTCATCTTGTGGAGGGGGAATTCTAGGCTCATTGTTCCTTGGGTGGTACCCTTGGTCTTCTAACCGAGCAATTCGGTTGGTAAGGGACTCTAGTTGGGCAAGGATGGTTGTGAGGGCAGCCTCTACCCTTTCTTGGGGTTCCTCCCTAGGAACATCTTGGTTGAGTTGGTGAGGATTGGGATCCATGGTTGGAATCGAAGATGAAGAACCGGGTTGGTAGCTAGTACCACTACGGGTGGACATGCAAGACAAAGGTCCAAAGTGGTTGGACACACAATGCAAAGGTCCTAGGACTTAGACTTGATAGAGACAAGTCAAGGACTTGCACTGATACCACTTGATGTGACACAACCTCGGACTTAGTCAAACAAGCACATCTAAGCATCCAAATGGGCCTTAATGGGCCACCGCTCTCTTCGTTGCACTCTATTCCCGGGGTGACTATGTGATACCAAGGGTGACTTATGGGAATGGACCCTTGCTGGTAGAGGGCCAGCAAGGCCAAGAATTGATTCCCAAAGGTTGGTTGCCCAATTCGATTGGGGCCGACAAAGTGCACTCGGGCACCGGGTCACACTAACCCACGGCGATCACTCTAAGTCATGGACTTGAGGATCGGGCGCTCCTCACGAATTCAGCGGTGCATGAATCAAATATTGAGAGAGCTACACTAGGTGAGCAAGGAAGAGACACTTACTCGACCGGTTTGAAGAAACCGGTCCCGGTCGGAGACGAGGGCGAGCGGGGAGGCGGTGGTTCCCCACACGCCGCGGCGGTGTCGCTTGACCTGTCAAACCACTTACAAAACTACTCCTCTCGCAGGAGGGGGGATCTTGGGGTAGGGGTTAATATGATACATTCAAACACTACCACCATGCAGGGTGGGGCCTTCAGCCGGCCAAGCGGGGAGGGGTTGGTGGACCGAAACGAAGAGATATGAGAACTAGGGAAGTTGCAGCTTCAATCTGGAATTCTGGACAGGGGGTCGCTGTGATGGCTATGCCGGGCTTGTCCGGACTCCAAATTGATTTAAACCAGCTCCTGAAGCTTCCTGACTGGAAGAGGTGGACTCCAGAATTTTTGGGGAAGCTCAGACGGTCGGAGGTGGCTGCACCAGCAACAGGAAGTAGCCTCCTCTGTCTGGCTGCAGGTACTGTGTGGACTGTAACAGCAAGTTGCAGAAGTGACTGAGCGCCCTCCCGAGCTCCGATCAGCACGAAACCAGCGGCATCATCTTCGTGGTCGAGGTAGCTTTCAGCAGGAGGTGACGGAGATGCATTCAGAGGTCGAGGATGGCCGGGGCACCCAGAAGAGTGGATACTGGTCGGAGTAGACAGCAGAAAACAGAACTAGATAGATCGGGGGAGGAAATTCGTAACTTCTTCCTCCGGTGGCCGAACGGGGTTCTGTTTCTTGATCTTGAAAGATGACCGGTAGAGGAAGAACTTTGATGAAGGGGCTTCAGCCTGAATCCGCTAGGGTTTGTCGTGGCAGAAGGATCTTCCACGCTCTGGTCCAGGATGAAGACCTCTCTGCGCACTGTTGGGAGAATGGCTCTATCTGGCAGCTCCGAGCTCCGATCGTGTTGATTCCACCTCGCCTGCGAAGTAGACTGGAAGGCCTTTCCAGAAAGGTAGGCCACGCCTTCTGAAGAACTAGGATCAATCCGTGGTTGATGCTGCAACAAGGGCTGTTCTGCAGATCTGCACAGCTCCAACCTACTAGAAGAAATGAGAGGGAGATGTGGCTTCTTTGGTGGAGGGAAATGGTAGGAATGACCTAAGGGAGAGTGGGGGCTCTTGTGGGGTGGAGAAGGGAGCTAATGGTGATGGGGAATGAGGTGGAGAATGGCTGGAAGTAAGTGCTAGCAGGTGGAGGAGGAAGAGCTACGAATTTGGGGAAGGTGGGTGAGAGGAGAAGGTGAGGGGGGCACAAGTGAGTGGAGGGAAGGGTGGATTTCAAATTCAAAAGGTCTTGGAAGGTGGGTGATTATGTTGGGAAGTGGAGTGCTTGCATTGGAATGGGGTAGATTTGGTTGGAAGGTGGAGGAAGGTGTTGGAATGGGGAGACTTCTACCTAGGAACTAGGGAGTGGAGTAATGGAGGCCATGGGGAAGTGGAGGGCATTAAAGGAGGTGGTTTGAGGTTGGAAGTGGATGGGAGGAGGGAGGAGAGAGAAGGAAATTCGGATTTGGGGTTGGAGGAGAGAGAAAGAGGGGTGAAATAGAGAGATTAAGAGGGGAATGGGTGGGGAATCTCTCCCCTAGGGTCTCTCACCCAAAAACTAGAGGAATCACTCGAATTTGAACTCAAATGGCAAGTTTAACTCAAAAGGATGTAATCATTCATTAACTTCAAATGAGGGGAGTGGGGTCCTATATATAGGCAACCCACTCTTTACAATAAGTCCCTGACAAAATAAACAACTACAAATAACCAAGGGGGTTGGGAGTGCTAATGGGCCTAGTCCAACGAATGGGGCCCAATAGCTTACATTAGACATCATGATGATACCAAACATAGGAAAATAAGTGCTAGACTTAGGGAAATGACTCAAATAAAATGGAAATACATCAAAATGACTCAAAGG
Source organism: Amorphophallus konjac (assembly GCA_022559845.1). Taxonomy (NCBI): domain Eukaryota; kingdom Viridiplantae; phylum Streptophyta; class Magnoliopsida; order Alismatales; family Araceae; genus Amorphophallus; species Amorphophallus konjac. Next base: position 286,657,424 of record CM040118.1, read on the forward strand.
AAAACTACAAAATGGATAAGGGGCCTTAATAGAGTGAGGCCCAAACTCAACTAGCTCCTGAATGTGAAGAAGTGGACCCGAGCCAAAGGGAGTCGTGGGTGATGCCTCCATCAGGATCACTCTTCTTTTTTCTACTGCTCACTCTCTGATTCTGCTTCTTTCTCTTTTCTTCGTTGTTCTTCTTCTATTTTCTTCTCTGTTATCTTCTCAGCTGATCGCAGAAGAAGGGTTTTATATAGCTTCAAGCCTGGGACCCACGAGCTAACAGATTGGGCATTTGGCGGGAACACTCCCGCCAAGAGAGTTCTAGAATCCCTTAGCTACGTGTCAGAATCTCGGCAGTGTAGCTGTCCACGTGGCAAGTTCATCCATTCCGTTCCTTGCCTCGGATCACGAGCCTTAAACCTGGAGCACGTGCTTCAGTTAATCATTTGCGAACAAGAGTCATACTGTGTTTAATTCCCTGTAAAGAGAAAAATACTGAGTCAATAGGTATGGTCAAAGTCAAGTCAATATGCTTAGACTATTGTATGCTTATACAGACATCGACCAACATTGCACTGACCGAGGCTACAGGAAATAGCACGGACTTTGTAGGCATAGAACTGCACCAACCTTAGCATAGAGACGTGCATTGATCTACTATGCAGAGTGAACAGGGATTTGTACAGACCTTTATGTGAGCATGAACACAATATGCCCCGATGCAAGGACTTGCACCGAGTGTACACATGCACCAACGTTATGAGCCTTAGGATAGAAGATGCACTGACCATGAATAGTGATTTGTACATACCCTGACAAGCACCGATGTGAATATACTGAATCAACTAAATTTACATAAATATGACTATATGCAAGATGTGCACCGACTCTAGGTGTGTGTGAGATGCTAGATGAGACGCACACTTGCACCGACTCCAGGCCACCATGAGACGCATAATAAGATGCAGAGACACGTGAGGCACATGAGATGCAGAGACGGAATGCATGAAGAGAGAATGCATGAGACGCAATGCATTGTGCAAGAGAGACGCAATGTGATACGCAGCCATGGACTCACATAGCATGTGAGACGCAATATGAGACGTATCTACGCAAGAGATGTAGCCATAGTCACAACTGAGCATAAGACGTAAACAGAGACGCTAAGACTTAGACGCATGAGACACTAGGTGTGCTAAGGCGTGATAGAGACGCAGCCAGAGACACAAGTGCAAATGAGATGCAATGCAACGTGCTCAGACAAGACATTGCACTGACCTTGTTTATGCTCCCTTAGACATAGCATGAGACGCAAACTGCGACACATCACATGCACTGAGACACAAATGCATCGTCCTTAGATAGATTAGCACCGACCTTGTGTTTTGCCTTAGAGAATTAACCCTGCACTGACTTAAAAACCGAAGAGCACTGACTTAGCCTGCTGAACCATGAGTATGCATCGACATAATGTGCTGAACGAAAGTGAATGCATTGACCTTGAAATGCACATTGATGAGGTATGCACGGACCTTGATCCCTACAATGCTTATAGGCTAAAGTGCAGCCAACAAACTATACCGAGATGCATTGACACTGAACAATTGCACTGGCCTAACATGTATTTAGACTGAACAATGGATATGCAAAATACACAATCAATCAATATCAATCAATCACTTATTTCATGTAGACATCTAATGACTCATAGTGTTTGCTATCCTCAAAACCACAGGGGCACAACAATCTCCCCCTTTTTGATGATGGCAACACTATGACATGAGTTACACCAACACAGCACATGTCAAACTATTCTCCCCCTTTGACTTCATCAAAAAGAAATGATAGTTTGATAAAATGAGTAGATGAATAGAAAAACATGCATGATATGGCTCAGTCATGACCAAATCTCCCCCTTTCCAAATGAACTAAAGCTTCCAAACAATGCAAATCATGTAACCCTACCCCCTGAAGAGAGTCTCCCCTTTGAGTAAGTAGAAGGAGTGGAATAAAAATGAGCAACGAACCACAAGGACATTCAAAGTGAAGTAGACATTTAGGCAATTCAGATTTAAGAAAGTCAGATGAAATAGGTCACATGTGCAATCAAGAATCAGTTCATGTCATGACCAAAAAGCATTAAGCACAGAAATTTAGGTTGGATTTTCAAAGAATAGAAGATTTTCAATAAGATACTTATTTCATAAATCTGAATAAACGGATGGTTCATACTTCTTCCATTATAGGGGCTTATGAATTTTTATTTGAACATCATGATTTAAATATGATGTATACACATTTTGTCAATAAAGTTCTGTACTCATATCTGAACATCAATGTTTAATAAAAGTGAACCAAGCCCTCATATTTATATCTTGATTAACCTCCCTTCATCTTACTCAGTCAATTTTAATGACTCCTTTAGAAATTACAATCATTAGTATTGAGGTTAAACAACAAGAAGGAATTCAGATTTGATTTCTGAGGATCAGTCATACTTCTTCAAATAATTTCATATTTTTCTTTTTGCACAGTACAAGTTTTCATAACAAGTTTACCAGGTGTAATTAAGTTCAGTACACACCTTGTAACTAGAGGATACACGTTGTTTGGACGCCAGTATCCCTAAGCACTTAGTATGACTAACTGTCATGCTTCAAAGATAGTATTGACACCTCATGACATACTTCACCTTATTTCATTGATAAGTGAGGTATATTTCTCAGTATTCAAGCCATTGCTCTGCCTGGATTTTCAATGAATTTTATTTAGCAGAGTTAATTATGGCACTTCATGGCACAGTCCTCTAGACTTCATGGTCAATGGACATGGTTGCTCAGTGACCAAAATCATTGCTCTGACAGAATTTACCCTTAGGAACATTTCAGATTCATCAGATGTTTAAAAATAACACTGATTTCATATAATTCAACCAAATAAAGCCATGATTTTAACATTTTCATATTTCAAAAGATTTTACAAGATTCAACATGAAATAGTTGGTTAAAGTTTATTAAAGTTGACTCAGATATTTTCAAGATATTTATAGCCAAGCTTAATGAATACATTAGACTTAAACCAATCTGATCTTTTAGACATTCATAAATCTGTATAATAGAAGATTCTTTAATGAACTGATTTTCAGATTTATGGTCAAGATATTAAAATTGAAATCTTCTCAAGTTTTTGAATTTTCAATGAGATTCAGCAGCACTCAAGTTGTGAACTACACAAGAGTTTCAAGCATGTAACAAAGATGAGCACAATGAAGGTGCCGACATTTGACAAAGCATTTCCAAGATGATGTCGACTCACTATGTCGACACTTCCAATCAGGACAATTAATAGGTGTAGCAAAGAATGTATCAAAGAGAATCAGAGATATCTAGAGGTCCATCAGACAGATTGATTTTGAAACAACCAGCTCCCCCTAAGTAAATGCACAAACAGAACACAATTAAATTCAGATTCAAGAAGAGTAACAGTTATAGAGAATTCAAAACAGATAGAAATTCAAAGAATGTACACGTTTTCACCAAGTGAAGCTCCCCCTTACTAACAGACTCTATGACAAAATCTTCTTGAAAGGATTACCAAACACTTGAATGGATTTAGGCAAGACATGACGAAGAAGACATAGAGGAACACAAGTATATGAAATATGCTCCCTCATACAAGTATATGAAATATGCTCCCTCTGACAGTATGCAATCAATCAATCTTTTTTGGCATTTTCAATGTAATGAAATGCAATCTATTTGAAATCACCATATGCATGATGCAGAAAATCCTCTTATCTGTATGCCATATGTGACAACTCTGAATGCAGCATATGCAATGACTGCTCTATATGCAGTTTGACCCATGGTGTTTGGCGGAGGACTTAGTCCAAAGGACCACCTCACACATAGTAAGAACTTCCAGATAGATGACATCTACCTTTTGGTAACTTACCATTTGATACACCATAATGGTCATGCATGGCAATGAGGGGCATATATAGTCCTATCAGATTTTCAGTGACTATGCAAGACACTCCAATGCAATGCATCAGATTTTTAATAACTGAATGTCACACGAATGTGTACGCCATCAATTAACATATGCAATTCACACATATGCACAAAATTGCAGATTATGCTTATGAGTTTATAGTCTTCTCTATGTACGCAATCAAATGTCAAAACAAATGAAAGAACATGTATGCATGAAACCTTTGACTTATCAGATTTAACATGGTATGCAGTTTCAACTGAACAACATGAAAGATGCAAATGTTACCTGACCAATGCAAGAATGGGGTTTTACCATTTTGGGTGCATTGGTTTATTTATCCCTCTTTATTTTTCAGCTTCAAGGCATTCTTGCAAACACAGAACCTCATTTTACAAGTTGAGGTACCCAAGAATTCTTGGGTCCTCCATAGTTAGTAGCACCTCTGAATGGTGCTCTCCACAGTTTTTGAGCATAAGAGTCATCGAATTTAATCATGAAATAGTTAGACATAGAATGTCCAAACAGACCACAGTGATTACAAGAATTCTGACTATTTTTCATGTTCACATGAGAATTGAATTTATGTGCATGAACATGATTGCTAATTATATTTTTCACATGCAAGTTTGATCCTTTTTGATTAACTAGCCAATAGTCAGCAACCCTGTGGCCTGATTTCCCACATTCAAAGCATAAAAGATTTTTTCTTGTATCAATCAAATTATTTCTAGCAGCAGCATAGAGAACAGGGAATTTTACAGATTTAGAGTTCAATCTATTTCCCTGAGCATGCCATCAGTCCTTGACTATATGGCTATGCTTTTAACATTCAAAGCACCTAATGTGCTTTCCCTTAGAACCAAAGTTATTTCTTTCAAAAATATTTTTGTTAACAGAGAAATTAACAAATCCATGTTAAAATTTCTTTCCCTGATTATGCCAACATTCAACAGCAATGTGGCCTAATTTGCCGCAATGAAAACATTGAATGTTCCTCTTATGATTTGCATGATTTTTAGCATGAACATTCCTATCATGCAATTTTCTAGCATTGAGGTCATCATGTTTCATTAGTTTGCATTCATGCATGAGATGACCTACTCTATGACAGTAAAAACATTTAAACTTTTTGTTTTGCTTAGAAGAAGGTTTCTCATCATTGGAATTCCTATCATAAGTTCTATCAATCTTCAGATCATCCTTCTCCATAACAAAACAATCAATCATCTCATGACCAAGTTTTCCACAGTAAAAGTATTTGACGTTCTTCCTAGGGACAGAAAACATCTTGGCCTGAGATTTTTCAGCATGCAATTTGTTTCTTTTCTTTTTAAATTCTCTCTTTTTCACAGTTTTATTCTATTTTTGAGTTTTAACTACATCAGATTTCTTTGGAGATGTCCTAGAGGTTCCAGCTACATCAGTGCTTCGGACAAATGTGGTGTAAAGCTGGTTCCTCATGACCCTTTTTGTTTCAGAAAAATTATTGGTCTCCTCACTTTGATTACTTACTTCATCTTTCAAGGATGCTTTTGACTTCTCTTTATCTTTTAGAGTTTTTGATAGAGAGTTTTTCAATTCACAAATTTCCTTTTCTAAGGAAGCAATGTGTAATTCATAACTGGCAATCTCATGTTCACTGTAATTAACACATTCACTTAGCACTTTATTTACAGTTTTATATTTCTCAAGTTCTTGTTCCAGATTACTCAGTTTTTTAAATTCTTCTTAACAAGCAGTTTTTCCCCTTTCCAATGCAAGAAGTCTTTCAGATATAGCAGTGTTCCATTGCTTGAGTTCTTCATTCTGTCTTATTAATTGCTTATTCTGAACAAGTTCATTTATCAAAATATGATCATCATTTTTTGATCTTAGTGTTTCTTCTACTTCAGAAATTCTAGAATGCAATTCATCATTTACATTTTTCAGCAGAGAAATTTGTTCTTCATGCTTGACAAGTTCAGCTTGATTTTCTTCTTGAAGTCTTTTAACCTTTCCATTATTCTCTACAATCTGTCTCTTGTAGATTTCATTTTCAGACTTCAGTTCATTCATTTCTGAAACAATATTTTCAAAATCTTACAATTGTTTCTTATAATTCTAAATATCAGTCAAGCAAGCATCGTGAGACTTTTTTAGTTTTGGGCAATTTTCACAAGATTCATTCGAACTAATCTGATTAATCTTTTTTTTCAACTTTTTATTCTCAGATTGAATTTTCCTAGATTTCTCTAGTAGTTCATCATACATTTCTACCAGTTCATCAAATGAAATATCTTCTGATTTAGTGCTTACCTGGGATGCTGCTTCTTCAGTCTGATCCCTTCGATTGTCCATAAGGCACTCTTCTGTTTGCCCCTCATGAATAGATATGACTCTGTCCATGATCTCTTTTCCAGATGTACATCCTGCAATACAGGGAAACATATCAATGTTCACTGAATCTCTCAGAGTGTTAAAGACTAGGCTATTCTCACTGTCTTTTATCCTATCTTCTTTAGACCATTTGGTCTGATTTTGAGGTTATTTTTGTGGGCCTTTTGATATGAGACTCCATAGTTTTGGATCAATGGAGTTCATGTATGTACAAAGGCCACCAAGCCATGAATTAAGATTGGAACCATTGAAAACAGTAGGAGATGCCATTGATGAGATTCAAGCACAGACCGGACAGTAAACTGAGCAAAATAAAGGATGCACCTAAAACCAGCAGGAACCTCTGCAGATCATTGGATCTGATCAATCAGAGACCCGCTCTGATACCAATTGTTAGGGTGCAAGGTCCGGATTCAGAGGGGGGGTTAATGAATCTCCTCTATAAAAATTGCCAATTAAAACTATAACTGGAGAATAGTTGCGGAACTTAAACTCAGATGGATTAAGTGAATAAATTGCCCTCCAGAAAAAAATAGAAGATCAGATAGACCTTGCACCTGGTCAACTCTATGAAAGCTGGAGAGATGACTCAGTTCAGGTATTCAAAATAACTCTCTCAAGGCTAGCATTCAATGAAAGGTGTCTCGGCAAAATTCTCACTAGATAGAAAGATCAGACTTATATGAACGATCCTAAGCATGCATCTAGCGGAATCAAAGTAGACAATAAAACCACAGCACACAAAGGATTTTCAGGTGGTTCGGTCCTCCAGACCTACATCCACCCCACACTCAACCAGAGTGTGGATTCCTGCTGAAACACAGCTTAACTCGCTGGACATCACAGCTTGCTGTCCGAGGTATCCACCTCACCCGCTGAGCCTCACAGCTTGCTGTCTAGAGAAACAAATTCTCTACAACCGCTGACACACAGCTTGAAAGAAAGGATTAAAAGAAAACAAAAGATAAAAATCACAGCACCGGAAAGCTGGAAATGAAACACAAAGTGTAGCTCTCGCAGGAGCAGGTCTGGCTTGAATCTGATCCAAATGCCAGGAGGACAGATTTTCAACGAAGGCTTCAATTTCTTCTCCTCGAGCTCTCTCTTCCTCTCACTCTTTCTTTTGAACTCTCAATCTCTTCTTCTACTTCTCACTGCTGCATTTTCTCTCACATACTTCTTCTGTTCTCTCTCTTTTTCTCTCTAATTCTGCTCTTCTGCTTTTCTTCTCTCTTCTTATCAGATTCTGGCTCACTCTTCGTTTCTCTGCTGCTCACTCTCTGATTCTACTTTTTTCTCTTCTCTTCGTTGTTCTTCTTCTATTTTCTTCTCTGTTATCTTCTCGGTTGATCGCAGAAGAAGGGTTTTATATAGCTTCAAGCCTGGGACCCACGAGCTAACAGATTGGGCATTTGGCGGGAACACTCCCGCCAAGAGAGTTCTAGAATCCCTTAGCTACGTGTCAGAATCTCGGCAGTGTAGCTGTCCACGTGGCAGGTTCATCCATTCCGTTCCTTGCCTCGGATCACGAGCCTTAAACCTGGAGCACGTGCTTCAGTTAATCATTTGCGAACAAGAGTCATACTGTGTTTAATTCCCTGTAAAGAGAAAAATACTGAGTCAATAAGTATGGTCAAAGTCAAGTCAATATGCTCAGACTATTGTATGCTTATACAGACATCGACCAACATTGCACCGAGCGAGGCTACAGGAAATAGCATGAACTTTGTAGGCACAGAACTGCACCGACCATAGCATATAGACGTACACTGATCTACTATGCAAAGTGAACAGGGATTTGTACAGACCTTTATGTGAGCATGAACACAATATGCACCGAGGCAAGGACTTGCACCGAGTGTACATATGCACCAACGTTATGAGCCTTTGGATAGAAGATGCACTGACCATGATTAGTGATTTGTACACACCCTGACAAGCACCGATGTGAATATACTGAATCAACTAAATATACACAAATATGACTATATGCAAGATGTGCACTGACTCTTGGTGTGTGTGAGACGCTAGATGAGACGGACACTTGCACCGACTCTAGGCCACCATGAGACGCAGAATAAGTGATGCGGGACGAGACACGGACATGACAAGCTCACGATCATCCCTTAACGAGGGAAGCGTCGGACGTGCACGGTTGAGAAATCGACAAGAGCTAGGGTAGTCAATTCACACTTTCGTGCCCGGATCGGGTCACGGGACGGTCTCGCTCACTCTCTCGCAGCAGCGGTGATATGAAATTATAGCGAGCTAGGTCCTAAAACATGCTCTCTTGCAGTGGCATAAACAAGCATATATGGAAATAAGCAAAATGCCAAGCAAGAAGCGAATACGATACCTCCACGTGCTCGGCGTGGGGACGACGGACCCGGCCGAAGTCGTACACCCGGGACAATTAATACATAAAAATTACAGCAATGAGTTACAGCCCACTCCACGCAGGGAGGTAAAGGGTGACACAATGGGGTCCGGGAGGATCGATTTCGGGTTGACGGGCGGCTTCTCGCGTAGCTTCGGCTGCACACGTACTCGCGCCTGTGGGGCCGACTTGCTGTCCGGAGGGGCCGTGTGGGACCCGGTGGCATCGTTGTGGTGGTGTATGCCTGGATGAGCGCTCCCTAGAGTGGAGGCGTGCTGGTTCGTCGGCCGGAGGCCGAGCGGCTCCGATCGGCACCGGTCGGAACAACTGGCCACAGATCTGCAACTTCTGGTTTTTAGCGCGCGTCCCGGCGAGAACGGACGCTGCGATCAACCCCGATGTCGGATCGACACGAAACTGGCGCCGTTAGAAAGCTAACTTCAAATACTTCAATCTAGGCTTAAATATATGGCCTGGATCTGCACGTATCTGGGCTTTAATGAATTTACAACTTCTTGTTGTACAGTAGCCGAACACTCAGATCTGCAGGGCTATTCTCTGAGAACTGCCTTTGACCAATATGTGAACGCCCGAATCTGAAGTGGTGGTCTTCAGCAAAGTTGTAGGACATCAAGCTAGGAAAATGGAAAAACTAGTTGGACAAGTTTGGATGTGGCTACGAATTGATAGTATTTTTGCACTAACAGTGGGTCGGATCTAGAAATGGGCTGAAAGCACTATAGTTGAGATAGAACACGAATTTTGAAAAATGGATAGATGGTGGATAAAAAATCAAGAAAAATGATGGATGTAGAGGATGATGGAAAGAACTCCAAGTAAAATTGGAAACCCTAACAAAAATCAAAAAGAAGGTCGGAGATGGGAAACTCAGAGCTGCTATCAATGTAGACAGAGACAGGACAGATCTGGGAGTGATTAAATACTGAAAATGTAAAAATATCAAACGATGGATTTTGGACCTGAATTTTTTTGTGGAGGAGGGTATGGAAGATAGGAACACACCAACGAAGAGACCGTGGATGGTAACAGGATTTTTGGGAAGACACCTCTATCTAGCAGGACAGAATACCAAAGACGGCTTCGCGGCGGCTCGAAGGCGGCACGAACGGCGGCGGCGGCGGCACAGATGAAGATCAGAGATAGAGGGGAGGGGATAGGAGGTATAAACCAATCTAGAACTGGAGGTTAGAGGAGAGGAACCAGAGGGAGAGGGCTGGGGGCGCAAGAAGCTTCAAGCATTCAACAAAATTTCTGATTTTTCATTGATTTCTAAATGAAAATGCAAGGTTATATATGACTCCAATCAAATCAATTGTGCACCCTTGGATCTAGGGATGGGGATTGAAGGGCTGAGTTGAAGTGTGAACAACACACCAAATACAATTTTTTTAATCTAACTTGACCATTTCTATTCAAACTTAGACTAATTCCATTCCAACTCTACCTAAATCACACCTACCTAGCCTAATAGGACAAGGAAGAGGGCGCCCCCCTTCATGGGCTTCTCATGGGCCTAGGCTGGTCCAAGGCCAACCACTCAAGTCCAATAACCCATGTCTAGACTTGGGCCTTCCAAGTCTTGGGGGTCCATGAGAGGAGAAAGCCCACTTGGGCCTTAAGTGGCTATTAAGGTGCAATATGAACTAGGCTTCTAATGGACTCTACTAATGGCAGCCTAGCCATGGACTTTACATTACAAGTGGCCCATTGGCTTGTTATAAGTCTTACAAGGAGCCCAAATGAAAGAAATGAAACAAATACACAAGTACAATCCCATACAAGTCATAACACACAAATACGTTCCACCCGTATAGCTTTTGATGCCCCCATCAATTCTCCCCAGGTGGGAAGAACTCGACCCCGTCGAGTAAGAGGTGCGGCTGCTCGAGTACTCCGGCGGATCCGTCACCATGCCAAGTAATGCGGGTATGCTCCACTCCAAGTGACCGTCACCTGCTCATTCCATATATACTCGATATGCACAAGCTGCTGTGGGCTAGTGGTGGACACTCCAGGTGGGGCACTCTCAAAAGGGAAGGAAGCGGCTCGAAGACTCACTAGGAATCACCGCTGAGTCCCTATAGGTGACTAGATCCGGGTGTAGATATGGAACCGATCTCATACTCATCGAGTGAGTCCAATCGCCTCTTACTCATAAGAGAATGACAACGAGCTTGCACAAGACACATGCAGACTCACCAAACACTAACACACATATGCAAACAACACAAATAAGAAACGGACTCATGCATGACTCTAGACAAAACTAGTGTTAGTCAGACCCGTACATGGATGACGGCGGACCAGGACACCCGAATATGTGCCATACATGCATTTGACGTAACCGGAGATGGGTGGCATGGGGTACACCTAAATGTCCAAGTATGACCCAGTCATGCATGGATGGCCCTTTAGATTTAGGAGACTTGAGTGGGCTAGGAAAGCCGGGTGTGGAAGAGCCGGGTGTAGGTGTATCGTGGATGGGCTTGGTGGGTATGGAGGACCCGACCCCTAGGAAAGGGGTATGAAGGTGGACTTCCCCGAAGAAGTGAAGGGAATATGAAGGGTCTAAGGATCCACTAGAGAATGGGTCAAAGGGATCAAAGAAGGTATGACCCCTTGTGGTGGGTTCCCACAAGTCACGGTCCCACGTGTAGAAGTTTTGAAGGTGTGGATAGTCACCTTCTTGAATTGTGACGGGTGGGACGGGGATCGTAGGCAAGAAGTATGATTCCTCCCTCGAAAAAAAGGGTATGATTTCGGGCTCGTCCGGTAGCGTGAGAAGTAGAAGAACCTCCGTGGTGATACAACCCACGGTGCACTCGGAGGTAATGGACCCGAAGGCCGGATGGGTGAAGCTAAGACTAGCGGGTTGGTCAAAGCCTCGGGCCAAAAGATGCATCAACTCCCATTGTGAATCTAATCCCATGATAAGATCGTCCAACGTATCAACATGGTGATGAGATCGAAATGTGGTATGGAATGAGTTGACCGGCACTATAGGTAGGATGGGGTCCATGGATGGAAAGGGATGTGGGACCGAGCCTTCCTTGAGCCATCTAAGAAGTGGCTCGGCTATATAAAGAGTACCCGTTAGAAATACGGGTGGCTCGGGCTTTGGTAGTTCCAAATGAGATGGTTCCGAATCAAGTTCGGAAATAGAGAGTGATGACATTGGAGCTCTCATGGGTGAGGAAGGAATGTCCTTCTCGTGTTGAAGGGGTCCTTGGGGTGGCTCCGGGAACAACCAATCTATCCCGATAGACCGATCTAGGCTAGTACTAAACCGATCTAGGCTTGTACTAAACCTTTGCACTTGTCCCATCATGGCTTGGAACATTGCCCCCACTTCATCGGCACTATGGAATTGGGGTGTGGCCATGGTGGCTAAGATGGGGTTGGGTCACCTAGGAATGGATATGCAAGGCCATTTTTTTTTTAAAAGCAAAATGTGATGCTAACTAATGTATCTAGACATAACCAAAACTCGGTACATGGCGGAGACAACCGATCCGAAGATCACTCGCGCAAGTGTGCGGCCTTCCCGATAGGCATAGCCTAACGTTCGGACAACACCTTTTGATATACCGACTAATGGTATGCAAATGCAACTATTAAGACCGACTTAGACACTTAGACTTAAATGACACTCTTTTTTTTTGACACCCTAGACTCAACCATGCTCTGATACCAAATTGATGCGGGACGAGACACGGACACGACAAGCTCGCGATCGTCCCTTAACGAGGGAAGCGTCGGACGTGCACGGTTGAGAAACCGGCAAGAGCTAGGGTAGTCAATTCACACTTTTGTGCCCGGATCGGGTCACAGGATGGTCTCGCTCACTCTCTCGCAGCAGCGGTGATATGAAATTATAGTGAGTTAGGTCCTAAAACATGCTCTCTAGCAGTGGCATAAACAAGCATATATGGAAATAAGCGAAATGCCAAGCAAGGAGCGAATACGATACCTCCACGCGCTCGGCGTGGGGACGACAGACCCGGCCGAAGTCGTACTCCCGGGATAGTTAATACATAAAGATTACAGCAATGAGTTACAGCCCACTCCACGCAGGAAGATAAAGGGCGACACAATGGGGTCCGGGAGGACCGATTTCGGGTTGACGGGCGGCTTCTCGCGTAGCTTCGGCCGCACACGTACTCGCGCCTGTGGGGCCCACTTGCTGTTCGGAGGGGCCGTGTGGGACCCGGTGGCATTGCTGTGGTGGTGTATGCCTGGATGAGCACTCCCTGGAGTGGAGGCGCGCTGGTTTGTCGGCCGGAGGCCGGGCGGCTCTGATCGGCACCGGTCGGAACAATCGGCCACGGATCTGTAACTTCTGGTTTTCAGCGCGCGTCCCGGCGAGAACGGACGCTGCGATCAGTCCCGATGTCGGATCGACACGAAACTGGCACCGTTGGAAAGCTAACTTCAAATACTTCAATCTAAGATTAAAGATCTGAGCTGGATCTACACGGATTTAGGCTTTAATGATTTTACAACTTCCTATTGTACAGTAGCCGAACACTCAGATCTGCAGGGCTATTCTCTGAGAACTACCTTTGACCGATATGTGAACGCCCGAATCTGAAGTGGTGGTCTTCAGTAAAGTTGTAGGACATCAAGCTAGGAAAACGTCAAAACTTTTTTTTTTTTGAAATGGATAAGTTTGGATGTGGCTACGAATTGATAGTATTTTTGCACTAACAGTGGGTCAGATCTAGAAATGGGCTGAAAGCACTGTAGCTGAGATAGAACACGAATTTTGAAAAATGGATAGATGGTGGATAAAAAATCAATAAAAATGGTGGATGTAGGGGATGATGGATAGAACTCCCAATCAAATTGGAAACCCTAACAAAAATAAAAAAGAAGGTCGGAGATGGGAAACTCAGAGCTGCTGTCACTGTAGACAGAGACAGGACAGATCTGGGAGTGATTAAAGACTGAAAATGTAAAAATATCAAACGATGGATTTTAGACCTGAAGTTTTTTGTGGAGGAGGGTATGGAGTATAGGAACACACCATAAAAATTGCAGACCACGAAGAGACCGTGGCTGGTAGCAGGATTTTCTGGAAGACACCTCTATCCAATATGACAGAATACCGAAGACGGCTTCGCGGCGGCTCGAAGGCGGCACGAACGGCGGCGGCGGCGGCACAGATGAAGATCAGAGATAGAGGAAAGGGGATAGGAGGTAGAAACACTCTAGAACTGGAGGTTAAAAGAGAGGAACTAGAGGGAGAGGGCTGGAGGTGTAAGAAGCTTCAAGCATTCAACAAAATTTCTGATTTTTCATTGATTTCTAAATGAAAATACAAGGTTATATATGACTCCAATCAAATCAATTGTGCACCCTTGGATCTAGGGATGGGAATTGAAGGGCTGAGATGAAGTGTGAACATCACACCAAATAAAATTTTTTTAATCTAACTTGACCATTTCTATTCAAACTTAGACTAATTCCATTCCAACTCTACCTAAATCACACCTACCTAGCCTAATAGGACAAGGAAGAGGGCGCCCCCCTTCATGGGCTTCTCATGGGCCTAGGCTGGTCCAAGGCCAACCACTCAAGTCCAATAACCCATGTCTAGACTTCGGCCTTCCAAGTCTTGGTGGTCCATGAGAGGAGAAAGCCCACTTGGGCCTTAAGTGGCTATTAAGGTGCAATATGAACTAGGCTTCTAATGGACTCTACTAATGCATCCTAGCCATGGACTTTACATTACAAGTGGCCCATTGGCTTGTTATAAGCCTTACAAGGAGCCCAAATGAAAGAAATGAAACAAATACAAAAGTACAATCCCATACAAGTCATAACACACAAATACGTTCCACCTGTATAGCTTTTGATGCCCCCATCAATAAGACGCAGAGACACGTGAGGCACATGAGACGCAGAGACGGAATGCATGAAGATAGAATGCATGAGATGCAATGCATTGTGCAAGAGAGACGCAATGTGATACGCAGCCATGGACTCATAGCATGTGAGACGCAATATAAGACGTATCTACGCAAGAGATGCAGCCATAGTCACAGCTGAGCATAAGATGCAAACAGAGACGCTAAGACTTAGACGCATGAGACACTGGGTGTGCTAAGACGTGATAGAGACGCAGCCAGAGACCCAAGTGCAAATGAGATGCAATGCAACGTGCTTAGACAAGACATTGCACTGACCTTGTTTGTGCTCCCTTAGACATAGCATGAGATGTAAAGTGAGATGCATCACATGCACTGAGACACAAATGCATCATCCTCAGATAGATTAGCACCGGCCTTGTGTTTTGCCTTAGAGAATTAACCCTACACTGACTTAAACACCGAAGAGCACTGGCTTAGCCTGCTAAACCATGAGTATGCATCGACATAATGTGCTGAACGAAAGTGAATGCATTGACCTTGAAATGTACATTGATGAGGTATGCACGGACCTTGATCCCTACAATGCTTATAGGCTAAAGTGCAGCCAACAAACTATACCGAGATGCATTGACACTGAACAATTGCACTGGCCTAACATGTATTTAGACTGAACAGTGGATATGCAAAATACACAATCAATCAATATCATTCAATCACTTATTTCATGCAGACATCTAATGACTCATATTGTTTGCTATCATCAAAACTACAGGGGCACAACAATTATATCATCAATTGCCCAAGGAGGTAGCAGAAGCTTGCACAAAGCACACCTATGAGGCTTTTGTGCTGACCCCAGCAAAAGACTAGGAAGACTTGCAGATGGTGCAGACAAAGGCAAAAAGAAGACCAACATCCCGCCCTACTCTGGGAGTCTGAATTCAATGCATAACACCCCAGCAAGCTCCACCTGCTGTAACCCGAGTTTGGCATGATACGCCCCCTCGAATGGTTATCAGGAGGCCAACCGATAATAAGAAGAAGAAAGCCCCATTGCGGGTACATCAAGAAGTCAGCCCTGCAGTCAAACGGCTGCAGAAGATTATAAATGGGTTAAATGAATATGAGCAACCCTAGCTTCAACCAGTGTAGCTAAAAGAATATGTCCCTTGGGAACATCTAGAGTCCCTCGGGCTAGAGCAAGAAGTTGAAGATGAATTTTGGGGAGGGATTACCTCGAAAGATGGTCCACGTAAGCAGATGCCAGTTAAGAAAAGAAATAAAAAAAAGAAATCAAAGAACAAAAAGAAAGGTAGCACCATCTCCTGCAACACTTTGTCGGCCTTGTTTAGCATGGCCCAAAGCTCTGAAGAAGGTGATGAAGAAATCTGTTTCATGCCAGCTAAAGCAAACCAGGCTGAAACTTCCACCTCCCATCATGTCACCAGGTCCGGGAGGAAGTGGGGACGTTTGCCCCCGGCTAACCACAATATCATGTTTAGGGGTGAACAGCCATACCAAATCCCTGAACTTGAAGTAAAGGGCGCTAGAGTCCAACCTCCATCGGGCCTCAACTCTGAAGATGCAAGCGGCCAAGGAGTCCCCTCGTTCGCTGAATTTTTGTGGGCAAAGAAAGGCAAGCAGCTATGCTAATTAACCCAATCAAAGATCGAGAACACTTCTACCCAGGCCTCGGGTATGCCGTCTCTGAAAGATAAAAGCGGCGAGGGCATTGCCCCTATAGCCAAATCCATCCAAATAAAAGAACTGTTGAGTCTCCTTGAGTGATTTTGATGATAACAAAACTCTGAGTGGAGGATTTATCTCGGCCCGTGTCTTAAGACTCTATATACGAGCTAATGGGGTTCAAGTTTATACCTATCAATTCTACGAAAAACTCATAAGTTTTATTTGAATCAATGTGTTTCAAATTAAGTTAACCTTGTTTAAACAAACCCCAAAATGCATGATACAATCATTAACTTAAAGCCCTTGTCACCTTGATCAATTTTTCCGGGCTAACAACTCAGTTTTACAGGTCTAGGCTATTCCCGTCGACCAGGACCATAGGCCCGACCGACCAGTTTTTCCAGAGACGAAGGGTGGCAAGTTTTACAGGTTTCGGTCGACCTGGACCCCAGGACCGGTCGACCGATTCTTCCAGAAACCAAAAACTCCAGAAGTTACAGGTTTCAGTCGACCGCCCCTGGAATTCCAGTTGACCGGAATTCCTAAAGCCCTCTTTTGTTGACTTTTGGTCCAAGCTCGAAAAGAGGGAGTTTCTCCCAATTGTTTAAACCCTTTGGTCTCAGTCTTGGAGTGAATTATGGATCTGGTCTGGGGACTTGTCTCCTGACCTTCCAAGATCTATAAAAGATCTCTTTGGGGTCATAAACCCTAAGGCTTTTTAAGAGAAGAAGAAGGAGAGGGTGCTGGTACTGTTCACATGAACAGTGATCTGAGAGAAATTCTTCATCCCGGAGCTGAAGCTTTCAAGAGCAAATCTGCTGTTGGCACTCGAAATATGATCCTTCGGCGACCAAGCCACAAAGACGAATGATACGGCCCACTGAAGCACAGAAGCCGATGAAGATCAACTTACTGAAGGCTCATCAAGCTGCCAGAGCCTCAAGTCACCTCGTATGAATGCCAGTGACTTCACCTCAAGAGAACCGAGATGAACTCAAAACCAAATGGCAGTGCGACCAAGCCTGCCCAATGAACCGACATCGACTCTGTCGTGCCGCATACACTACACCCGTTGTCCGACCAAGGACGACAATCTACCCAGTGGCTACCCACCTCATGAAAGGCTCTCCTGAGATGAAGGAGTCCCCTTGGCTCTTCAGAACGAAGGACCGAAAGCTCTGTCGGCAGAAGATCCCGGTCAGCCAGCACGGGTAGGGCTTACCACCAAGATGGGCCCGTTGGTGGCCGAATGACCGCCCAACTCAGGCGGAACTATCCCTGGTGTTATCCCACCCTCTAAGGAGCTTTGGGCACAAGCCAGACCGAGCCAGCGGCACGAATCATAGAGCCGAAGGCTGTGTCAGCGGAAAACCCGCGTAATCAAACCAAAGTCATTTGAAGCTCCAAGAGTGGCCGTACGTCGGCCTGAGAGCTTCAACAAGGCGTCTCCTCGAGGTTTCAAGGAGCAGTGGCTAGATAAATGTTCACGGTGACCCCCGGAATCATCCCCGAGCCCATCGGCTAACTCGCGACGTGCGAGGAGCATTAATACGGCGCGCCCTAAACCGGCGCGCCCCCCTTATCCGGTGCCTTCTTGTTCCGGAGCGCAAAAGATGCATAGAGTCCTTCCCCGGGGCGCGAATCTCCACGCCGGATTAAGATCTTAAACCTGCTCCTATATATATATATGGCGGTTCGATTGAAAAGAAAAAAGGGCCAGAGGAGAGGGTAATTAAGAAAGGAAAAGGAAGAAGAAAAAGGGAGGAGGGCTACTCATCTTCGAGGGAGAAAGGGTTTTATTTCTTGCGAAAGAAGCAGAGTCTCTCAGAGCGTTCCCCAGTCACCGTCTCCCGTCCTCATCTGAAGCCCTTCGGAGTGAGAGAGGAAGAAGGCGTTCCGACACTCTGTTTTCTAGAACAAGTTGGTGTCCGAGTCGTCTATCTTCTGCTCTACTTTTTGCTTTCTCTCCGACGAATGTAAGCGAGAGGGGGGGAAGGATGGCGATGATATGAGCCAATCCTTCCTCTTCCTCACCATCTATTTTCATTTTGTTCTTCCTTTGTAAATCCCTCTGCAACTAGTGAATGACGACCGGACGGCGGTACCGGCTTGGGATTTGTAATACATGTGTTAGCCCCCTGTTCATAGGGTGATAATGTTATGTGTGTGTGTGCTGGATGATTGAGCGCTCAGCGATGTGTCTCCCCTTGCCATTGCTATCTCAGTCGGTGCATCTGTGTGTTTTCTCACTTACGCATTTGCTTCTTCCTTCTTTCCGAACCTGATTTCCTCAGCTCCGAATATGCCCTGGGCTACCACGGGCTACAGAGATGACCCCTCCCCGGGTCCTTCCCATCGAACGTTTCTATGTTTCGTTTGACGGTCTTTGCATCCCTCCTGTGGACAGAGCTGTGCTCATGCACATGCTTCTTCCCGCTGTGATATGGGGGCCTAACTTCCATTAATTCTCCCCTTTGCACTGTTCTATTGCTCACGGGGTAGTAGTCACCTCCGGGATGGCAGAGTCCATAGTCTGAGCGTTGCGTTCTAGTTGTTCGAGCATATGCTTCTCTGTGTCATGGCCAGTTGCCTGTTCCTCAAGGAATGTTAGCCCGATCACACTGGCATCGATGCCTCAACCCTGCGTCTGGCAATCTGCCTACACCGAATGCCCCCCACTTCACTGGTTTCTGGTCTGCTTCCGTTGAGCCGTTCTGAGATCTCGCCGGTTTTACCTTAATCATCCGGGGAGGGGGACATTCCCCATTGTTTCACGGAGCTGCTGAGTGATCGAGGGCTCTACCTCTCAGTGGTAGATGTTCCCTCAATGCCACAGCGGATAGTAATAGGGTTTTTAACCCAACAATCTTAGCCTCAGCAATTTGGAGATCCGATGGCGACCAAGGGATGCGGTGCTCCTAGCAGGCTAGTCCTCGGAGCTTCCCTCCCTAATGGTCGGTCTCTCTAAGGGATGTGTCACAGGCTATGGGTTGCCCACCCCTCGTAGGCTAGTCCTCGGGGGTGCTGCTTCCATTATCATCTGCCTCATCCCCCTATCCTCACCCACGGAGCTTTGGTGCCCCTCGTAGGCTAGTCCTCAGGGTACCGTATCCGTTGGGAATGTGCTGGCTGCCACCATGCAGACCAGCGGTTTATGGGCTTACTCCATAAGTGAGCATGATCCCGTTCCTCTCCTGCAACCCTTTCAGGTTCAGGGGAGACGCTGCCCAATTTTTGGCAGGTTTTGGACATACATTCATTTCTGTGGGGCTGGCCATAATAAAATGATCATTCTGGGCCAAGGAACCCCAGTGCTCTAGTTTGAACCTCGCATTGGCTCATGACTCTGCTCCTGAAGAGCCTCGGACTTTATTTCAACAGGCAATAAGCCCAATTGAACCTTTAAACCTTCAAAACATTTCAATAAGTTGAATGATTTCTAAATTCATAAGAAAATAAGTTAAACCAGCGCGGTCCTGATCCGGCGCGCCTTAATACGGCGCGGTACCCCCCCCCCCCCCGCGCCGTATTAACCTTAGACTAATTTCTTCTTTTAATTCTTTGGCCCCTTCTCGACGCGCCTTAAATCGGCGCGCCCCAAGGCCGTCGCGCCTGTTTAACGTGTAATTGGGGGGTGCTGGGTTAAGTGCTTTGCCTACGCTTGGCCGCGCCAGATTAAGGCCCTTCACCTACGTTTGGCCATGCCGGGGAAACCTACCCCTACGCGTGGCCGCGCCAGTTTTGAACCTTTTTGCTGTTTTAATCGCTCACTCGCCTCCGGAGCGATCCTCGTCTCCCGTGGTCGGAGTTAATAAACTCTAATTAGTAATAAACTGAATAAGAGGGGGGCCGTTCAAGTCCAAATCGTTTCGTTATCAGGCTTTCACTACCATGTCCGTCAGCACTCTGCTTCCGTTATCATGCTTGTGTTACCTTTTCCCCCCTTTGGCGGGGATTAATAAATGTGATTGAGCGCTGTTCATTTTCATAACTCTATTGCCATGCTTAGCATAGTCATGAGCATCATGCATGCATGTTTGCATAGACCCTCGGGTGTATCAAATGGCGTTGACGGAAGGCCGGATTACGCCCGATCGGAAGTCTCCGCTATGAGCGATGGTGGTCTTCGGACCTACGTCCTCCGCCCTGTACCAAGGGTCATCAATTTAATAAACCATGCCTCTCTTGCATGATAGATAGATGCATCTCACGTGATCTTGTCATGTTCATAACATCGCACCTTTTATTCCGGCCTCGATAGCCCACTATCTCGGCAATTAATCAAAGGTTTTCCCTCCTCGCGGGGGATGTAATTAACGCCATAGCCTTTATGGTATGGCGGACTGCTGGTCCCGACCGAACCTCTCTCTCGCCCGACACGGGTCAGAATGAGCGCATAATAAACTTGTCACGTACGTGACTGGCACGCCTGCGCAGTCAATCAGTCAGTTAATTACTAGTTACTTAATTGATAGATCGACACGTGAAAGAAATCTCATCCCAAACAGTCAGGGACCTACATAATAAAAATACCCCTGGGTTAAAATAAACGATCGCAAACAGTTTGGCACGCCCGGTGGGACCAGTCTCACCTTTCATCTCTTTGCCGAGATACTTGGGCTTCGAGGCCCTCTCAAAGGCTACTGATCGTTGGTTTGTCTGTCTTTTCAGGCGAACGATGATGACAACTGGATTGACTGGCGTCGGCTTCGGTCCTTTGATTATTGCCGGTCATGCGCAAGGGTACCTGGCAGTGCCTATGGAGTTCGGCAGCTTCCCTGCCGCTGTTGGCTTCCCCAACTTCTTGGGGTTAGCCTTTGTGGATATGCTAGAGGTGGAACCCTCGGAGCCTGTCAAGGAAGCTACGAAGAATATGGAGCCTCTGAAGGCCCGATCCTGCCATGACTCGTTCAAGAGTCCAACCCCGGTCGTCAACTGCTTGGTGCACCATGCTATCCTTGGGGCCCGCCCCAATATTGTCAACAAGCACCCTAGAGGACGTCAACGCCGACAAGTCCAAAGAAGTGCTGCTGTGATTGTCGGAACTCTCTCCCAATCCGGCAAGTCTATGATGGTTGGTGGCATGCGCGTCTTCCTCAACGGACGCAACACGCGGATAGTTCTGGACCGAGTCATCCCCACCATCCCTGTCCACAACACATATCAGGCCCTCGCTAGAAGGAGGGTAGAAAGAGAAGAAATCGGCCACTATGGCCAAGGAAGGTCGGCCCCCAGGCCGAGAAAGTTCAAACAGGTGTGGGTTCCCAAGCAGGCCCAACCTGTCCATCAGTTGGTACCTATCTGCCGCCGTCCTATGTATGACTGGGCGGAAGAGAGAAGAGAAAGGGGCTTGCCCCCGAAAGAAGAAGAAGAAGTGGTTGTGGATCCTCCGCGCCGTGAAAGTTTTCGGGCCTGCGCCCGTCAAGCCAACGTCCCAGCCATGGGACGAAGATTCCAACAACCTGCCGATAGAGCTCGGCTAGCTTATACCCCTCCTGTGGGAGGTCGGCAACTGTCCCCCTTGTTACATCAACAGCGGGGTGAAGAAGAGATGACTTGTCTGGTCAGAAACTATTTTCGAGGGTTAGGCAACCCCTCGCTTGGGCAACAACGACTGATGCAAGCATCCACCGCCAGTGAAGACTACTGCTCGTCAATGGCAGATGAAGAAGATGTAGGAGAAAGAATGATGGTGTCGTCAGTCGATGACAATGGATATGATAACGGCATTGAGATCGAAGCCGATGAAGCCGTCCCCAAGCAGGAAGAAACAAGAAGAACTTCTGTGTTCGAGAGGCTGACCTTCCCACACCAAGCTAAAAGGAGGGTCCATCGATGAAGGAGAAGGATGCAGGTCTTCACCTGCAACATGGCTGGTATATCCAACCGATATGGGGGGCTTCCCGAAGATCCCCGAGAATTGGCTCAGTTGGCCGCAAGGCCAAGGCTTAGCACTCGGAGGACAGAAGCAGCAAGGGAGCTCCTGATGATGACTAAGGGAAAACAACCCCAGGTCTACCACCAATGGAATGATGAAGCTGCCATCTTGACCGCCAATGTGGTGACGGCGGAAGAAGAAGACGACGTCCCCCTCGACATCCTGCCCGAGGGTACGTCCGGGGAGATGGCAGAAGTTATCCCCACTACAGCCACTATAGACCCATCGGTCTTGATACTACTTCAGAAATATCGGTAAGAGATAGACTTGCTGAAGAAGCAACCGATGGAGAAAACTGAATAGTCCTCAGCTTCCAAACCGCCCGAAGTCCAGGGCGAATCATCTCGGGGAGCGGTTCGTCATGATGACCCTCCGCCGCTCTACACACTGCCTCAGTCGTCAGAACCAAGTATGGCGACAACGCAACAGCGGCCACCACAGCTCCAGCCGCTGCTACCTCCGGTGCTCCCTCAGGTGCACCAGACACCCCCGCTGCTGCGTCCTCCACAGGCGACCACTCTGGTCACTCCGTACCTGCAGCTGGCACACTTCTATCCAGAGCCGGTTGACCCTGCAGTCATGAACCGGATGATGGTGGAAAGAATGATCGAGCTGAAGCTTGCAGAAAGGGGTGAAGGCCACTACGTCGCATTTGATGCCTACCGGGTGCCATACTCGCAACACCATGCTGCTAAGCGGCTTCCCCCGGGAATCAACAAGCCGCCCAAGTTTGACAAATTCAACGGGAAGGGGTCCCCGAGAGAACACATAGCCTATTAGATGACTGTCATGGGCAACTTGGCCACCGACGAGTCATACCTGCTAAAGTTTTTCGGGTCCTCGCTGACAGGGCTCGCATTTGAATGGTATTCTAGCCTCTCGGTCAGGTCGATCAGCGATTGGCCAGATATGCAGAAGAAGTTCAGAGAAAGATTCCATGTTACAGAAAGGGAGGTCACAGTGGCCGAACTCTACTCAACAAAGCAGAGGGCCGATGAAACAACCTTCGATTATATCAAGAGGTGGAGGAACCTCGGAATGAGATGCAAGCGGCCCCCGCATCAGGAGGACGCTGTGTAAATATGCAAACAGAATCTCAGAAGGAAGGTTCTGGAAAAGATGATCGGAATGGAAATACGATCGTTTGATTGATTGAACAATGTCGTGGCTGAGGTGGAAGCTTTCCTGGCCAGACCTGCCCCTACATCTGCTGCCGGCACGACCCAGAAGGGCAAGGCGGTGGAGCGGCACCCGTCACCTAAAGAAGCGAACGCTCTTGACATAAAGACATTCGAACAACAAAAAAGTGAAGGCAAGAAGGGAGTCACCCCACAGCCTGCAGAAGCCCCAGACGGCAAAGAAGGTCCTTCGCTGAGGGACAAGATGAAGAAGGCCTATTCATTTCCAAAGGACAAGACCCGGGTTCTGTTCGACTGGGTAACGGAATATAGCATGGTCACCCTGCCAAAGCCAAGGAGGCCGGAGGACCTAATGAGAAAAGACAGCCCAAGATTCTGCCCCTACCACCAGATGTTGGGGCATCCAATCAAAGACTGCTATGTTTTCAAGGACATCATTGAAGGGATGGTGAAGAAAAATGAGATCGAGCTGGGAGAGTACAAAGTGGACCCTCCTCAGCCACATGAAGCCCCTCGGAGGAGGGCAGGAGTCAACATGATCTCCCTATACCAGGCACTGCCCGAGGAGATCTCTGAAACAAGTACGCGGAGCACCTATGAAGCTCATTTCTTGGAGCCCGCGAAAGAGTAGCAGGGATGGCAGCAGGCCCCTATGAAGCATAAGAAAAAGAGGGCACCTCGCCTGAAAAAGGGGGCACATATCCGTGGTGTCACACCCTGGCCTGCTCCGCCGGTGGTAGCACCCGTATGGATCACTCCACCTACAACTGTCAGGATACCTACACATAATCGGAGGAGACAAACTCCGCTGCCAGTGGTTAAGGAGACCAATCCTGGGGTCCTTCGATTGCAAAACCTCATTGAGGGGCTTGACGAATACGTGCAGCCCGAATTGAAGCCCTTGCTGGTGCGGGACCATGTCCTGTGGCAAGAACTAGAGCAGCTCTCACTCGAACAAAAGGAGGAAGCTGAAGCGGCACCCGATAGAGAGGGCAGTCTGTTCTGGGGGCACCCACCCGCAGAAGCAAAAAAGAAGAAGAAACAGAAGAAGAAGAAAAGGAAGGCCGTTGAGGCCGATAAAGTGCAGGTTGTCTCCTGTAATACTCTATCAGCACTTTTCAACCTATCCGGAGATGAGGAAGAAGAGGAAATTTGCTTCACACCCCATGCTGGGGGAGGCAAGGCCGAGGCCGCAACTGCTGCACATGCCACCCGGTCGGGCCGAAAATGGGGGCGCCAGTCGCCACCCAACCACAACATCATGTTCAGGGGGGAGCAACCCTACAAAACACCTCCGCCGGAGGTCAAGGGAGTCCAAATCCCTCCTCCGCCAGGCCTATATAACAAGAGTGGGGGCAGGGGGGTCCCTTCATTTCTTGAATTCATGAAGATGTCCAAGGGGAAGCAGCCTTGTCAGGAGACTAACCCTACACCCGGGGCCGCTCACCCGCAGCTAGCACAATCGGCCGAAGATCCAAGTGTAGACGGAGCTTGCCCCGCAGCAACTAACAAAGAACACCCAGAAGTCGGTACCACCCAGAAGGGCGCCGAATCTGAGGAAGATGAAGCAGGTCCGTCAAGGCCCGCAAACCAAGATTTCCCCAAGCCTAGATGGGCTGAAGAGATGAAGCTCTCCAATGTCCGAGCTGGGAGCCGAATAATGAAGCTACTCAAGAAGCTCCCTGCTCGATTTACAATCTGGGAGATCCTTTCTTTGAGTGAAGAGACTCGACAGGCGATTATTACAGCTCTCCAGACGCCTGCTCATTTTGAGACATGTCTGGCTGATGCAATGCCGGAGGCTAGCATGACCTTCACTCCAGACGATATGCTGCTGCCCACCATCAGCCACAACAGGCCGCTGTATATGAAGGGGCACCTGAATGGAAGGGAGCTGAACATGATTCTGGTTGATCCAGGTGCAGCGGTCAACATCCTACCTTATAGAATATACGAGAGGCACCACTTTAACGTGAATCTTGAGAAAGTCAGGGATATGCGTATCGTCGGCTTCAATCAAAAGTGTGAAGTGTCAATGGGGGTGGCGGAGTTCACCCTCACCTTAGCAGATTTTTCTACGACGGTGCAGTTCCATGTCATTGACTCTCGCACCTCGTACAAGGCACTGCTCGGCCGCCCATGGCTGCATGAAAATATGGTGGTGCCCTCCACGCTCCACCAATGTATCAAGTACAGTCTCCAAGGGAAGGAGGAGAGGATATTTGCAGACCCCCACCCGTTCGAGGTGTTCGAATGTCATTTGGCAGATGCCAACCTATATACGGGGCCTTCTTAGAAGACCTCGGAAGCTAAGACCCCGCGGGGGCATCGAGCAGCACATCCGGCAGCAGTTGGTATCCACCACCGCCGCGCGGATATGTCAAGCCCAAGGTGGTCTCCCATATCACAACATCTGGAGACGTGGGCAGAATAACACCCCCAACATTATAACCTGAAGCTAATGAAGTGCGGGTCGCTCGGCGGCACGATCATATTGAAATCCCGGATGGCCTCACCAAGCAAACTCCCGGCCTTGACAACCCTACTGTCGAGCCTTTCAGAACTTGGGAGGTGACACAGGATAATGGACCTAGCAGCCTATTCTATACGGCTGAAGAGCACCCTACTCGGGAAGACACAGACTGTAGCCCCCCCAAAGATATAAGCAACCTGTCGGTTCCCATCAAGGGTCTGGCATTTACAACTGATCGGATGGCCATGATGTTTCAGAAGCAACACATTCCCCCCGATCAGTCTCAAAAGCGCAAGGAAGCTTTCCAGAAGATGTGGTATCCCGTAAATCTGGATAAGGAAATGAGACGTGTCTCTCAACATCCGGGGTTGGGCTTCACCCTGGAAGAATATTATTACAGTGGGCGATACGAGGTGGACACCATCTCCGCCTTCTATCCTGCTGAAGATGGCCCGCTGGGGGCAACTTTTGATGAATACCCGGCGGAAGCTGAGCATGTTGAACTGGCTCGACCCGGAAATCAAGAAATAGAGACCGCGGTCCCCTGCCGATGCTGGGACCAGGTCTACCCTGAAGAGGCGGCCCTTCGAGCCAAATTTGATATGGCTAGCAGCAGTGAAGCCGAAGATACTGAAGAAGCAGGAATTTCTCCCTCCAGTAGAGTCCTACTGATGATAACTTCAACACCCCTTCTGCCAATCGGGGAAGCCTCGGTCGACTCTGATCAAGAGGAACACGCTGCCAAGAAAGAAAAAGCCACTTCCACGGAAGATACAACCGCCCCAGAAGGCGAGACCTCCTCAACTTCTGCTACAAAACCGGGATGCTGTCCAGGCCCGACAATAAACAACTACCAGCCTGTCACGGCTGCAACCTCATCTACCAAGACTGAAGCGGCTCCCTCGCCCTTGGGAGCTACAACGGCAGTGTATTTGCTAATAGAACAATCCTCGCAGCCGCTGGTGCAGGAAACAGAGAATCCTCAAGAGGTTCTGATAATGTCAGATGAGGAAGTCGAAGAACTCAACCCTCAAGATGGTATTCCAGACTTCGTTGACCTCCAGCCGGTGCCTCCGGAGATAGAAGACGGAGGCCAAGCCACAGTCGATGAACTGATAGAAGTCAACATGGGAAATGAGGAGGACCCTAGGCCTACCTTCCTCAGTGCCCAACTATCCCCAGAAGAACGGGAGCTGTACACCCAGCTGCTGCAAGAGTACCGGGATTGCTTCGCTTGGACTTATAAAGAAATGCCAGGTCTAAACCCCGCTGTCTCACAACATGAGCTGGCAACCAGTCCTGAGGCCGAGCCGGTGAAGCAACCACCGCGGCGCATGAGGCCAGAACTTATTACTCAAATTTGTACTGAAGTCGACAAGCTCATTGACGTGGGATTTGTTGAAGAAAACCAGTACACCACATGGCTGGCGAATATCGTCCCCGTAAAAAAGAAGAATGGACAGATCCGGATATGTGTCGACTTCCGAGATCTAAATAAAGCCTGCCCCAAAGATGACTTTCCGGTGCCAATAACGGAAGTCATGATCGATGCTACAACCGGTCATGAGGCCCTGTCATTCATGGACGGGTCATCCGGATACAACCAGATTTGGATCGCGGAACATGACCGGGTCCATACTGCTTTCCGAAACCCTAAAGGCATTTATCATTATAAGAGGATGCCGTTCGGACTAAAGAATGCTGGCACAACTTATCAGCGCGCAATGACCAAAATCTTTGAGGAGTTGGTCTACCACAAGGTCGAGTGCTATATAGATGATCTGGTGGTCAAAACCAGAAGAAAAGAAGATCATCTGCAAGACCTCCGGATTGTCTTTCAGAGGCTGAGGCAGCATGAGCTGAAAATGAACCCCATGAAATGTGCGTTCGGAGTGTCGAGCGGGAAGTTCTTGGGCTTCATTGTCCGATATCGGGGGATCGAGATAGACCCCGTAAAAATTAAAGCAATTCAGGAGTTGCCTCCACCAAGGAACCTCTCCGAGTTGAGATCACTACAGGGCCGCTTGGCTTATATCCGGCGTTTCATTTCCAATTTGTCAGGGCGATGCCAGCCTTTCCACAAACTGATGATGAAAGATGTTCCCTTCTATTGGGATGAAGATTGCCAGACAGCCTTCAATAAGCTGAAAGACTATCTGAAGACTCCTCTGGTGCTGGGCGCACCTGTGAACGGACGGTCATTGATACTATATATAGCAGCTACACATAACTCCCTGGGGGCAATGTTGGCCCAGAATAATGAAGAAGGAAAAGAGCAAGCCCTCTATTACCTCAGTCGGAGACTGGTCAGAACTGAGGAGAAATATACTTATATTGAGAAGGTCTGTCTGGCACTGGTCTTCGCAGTTAAGAAGCTTCGACACTACATGTTGTCGCACGAAATCAGCCTGGTATCCAAAGAAGATCCCCTGAAATATATTATGTCCCAGCCAGCACTCAAAGGTCGCCTGGGCAAATGGGCAGTAATCCTTATGGAGTTTGATATCTCCTATGTGCCGCGCAAGGCCGTTAAGGGCCAAGCTATTGCAGACTTCTTCGATGAGCACCCAGTACCCGGGGACTGCCCGCTGGAACCGGAGCTTCCTGAAGATGAAACCCGGGAAGCCGCTCAGGTGCAGCCCTCTTTATGATGGGGGCATCTCTCACCCTTCATATTTACCGGTTGTTCACCAACATGGTTCCATTATGTCTGTCACATTTTTCTGATTCAGTTCATGTAATTTTCATATTTTCTTTGAGTCATAATTATGTAATTTTCAATTTATTTGAGTCATGTCCCTAGGTCTTGCATTTATTTTCCTAAGTTTGAGTGTCATTAGATTGTTTAGTGTGCTATTGGGCCCAATTCATTGGGCTTGGCCCATGAGCCCCCCCTACCCCTTCGGTTATTTGTTATTAAGTCTTTTGTCAGGATCTTATTGTAAAATATGGGTTTCCTATATATAGGGCCCCATTTCCTTCATTTGAGGGGAATGAATCAATGAATGAAAAATGTGCCATTTTGTGAGTTCTATCTTCATTTTTATGGTGGAGTGAATCCATTAGTGAGGTGAGAAGCCTTAGGGAGAGAATCCCACCCATCCCTTTCTTAATCTCTCTCTTTCACTCCCCTTTCTCTCTCCTCCACACCCAATTTCGAAAATTTTCTCTCTCCTCCCTTCCCAACCACCACTCTCCCACCTACCCCCATTAAAGGCCACTCCCCTTCCCCACACATCCCATTACTCCACCCCCTAGTCCCAAGGGAGCATCCCCAATCACTAAGCCACCCTCCAACCACCTCATCCCTTTCCCAAGCACCCTTCCCTCTCCCCCATGCAACCCTCCACTTCCCTAGACCATTTGAATTCAAAAATCCCCTTCCCTCCATAGCCCTAGGGCGCCCAAGACCCCTCCCCTTTGGTTAGGGTCGCCCCCCTCTCATCCTCTCCATCTTCCCTTGTTCACCTCCATCACCCCACCTTCTACCATCTAGAGTAAGAGGACCTGCAGAAGACCTGAAACTTGTAGCAGCGACCCCGACCTTCTCCGGATGTTCCTGGAAGCCCAAGAGTAGTCCATAGAAGTGGCTGCATGTCCTCTTCGCAACGGCGGTGGTCTCGTCCCCTTCCGAGCTCCGAGCTGACCGGGAGATCCGTTCTCCCACAACTGCGCAGAGCTGCCCCTGCTGAGTACCAGAACCGGATTAGAAGCTCTGCCACGACGAACCTTGGAGGAATCAGCCCACAAGCTCTTCTAAAAAGTTCTTCTTCTTCCTGTCTACTTTCAGAATCAAGAAGCGGAATTCCATTCGGCATCCTGTGGCAAGAGTTATCATTTTCTCCCTCAGCTTCGTCGTCCTGCTACCCACAGTCTGCATCGACCAGTCATCAGTGTTCAGAGCTCCCTGGTCTTCTCCGGCATCGGCTGGCCTCCTTGTTAGTTTTTCTGTGAAGAGGACTTGTCCACGATTCCAAAGACTCTGACGGTGCTCGATTCCGAGTTCGGGAGCTGTCGGGGCATCCTCTGCAACCAGCTGTTGGAAACCAGGAGCTAGCTCTGCAGAGATCCTAATCCGGAGAGAAAGCTTCACCACGGCAAACCCCCGAGGAATCAGGCCACGAGCTCTTCTACAAAGTTCTTCTTCTTCCTGTCTACTTTCAGAATCAAGAAGCGGAGCTCCGTTCGGCATCCCGTGGAAGGAGTTATCCTTTTTCTCCCTTAGTTACATGGTCCTGCTGCCCACAGTCTACATCGACCAGTCTCCATTGTTCTGCGTCCCATGATCTTCTCTAACATCGGTTGGCTTCCCCGTCAATTTTTCTGCATATAAGACTCATCCACGGTTCCAACGACTCTGACGGTGCTTGATTCCGAGTCCGGGAGCTGTCGGGGCACCCTATGCAACCTACTGCTAGAAATCAGAAACTGCCAGTCCGAGGGTCTGCCTCCCTGTTCGGGCCTCCATCCAGATCAGCCTCGACACCAGAAGAATTCAGCAAAAATTGGATGACTCCCCTAGCCTCCTACGAAGCTTTTCCAGGTGGTTTCGTCCCCATCAAGAATCGGTAGCAGTCGCAGCAGTCGGTTCTCCACTCGGCTGTCAGCACCCACAGAACGCGGGCAGAATCGGCAATCTCCATCTTCGATGTTCCTTGCTCATTTTCCCCTCCCCGCTTGGCCGACTGAAGGCCCCTCCCTGCGTGGAGGTAATTTTGGTTGTAATATCCATTAACCCCCACCCCAAGATCCCCCTCCTGCGAGAGGTGTAGTGTTGTAACTTCTCTTGGGCAGGTCAAGCTTCCCCGGCGCGGCGTGTGGGGAACACACGCTTCCCCGCTCGCCCACGTCTCCGACTCGGGGCCGGTGCCCTCACACCGGTCAGGTATATGCTGAACCCTCCCTGGATATTTGTGTTTTCTTAGTATCATTTCTAAGTTCAGCCGGTGAGGAAGAGAGTGCCCGGTCCCGTGATTCCCGATCATGAGTGGCCACCGCGGTTTGAGTGAGGAGAGATCCCCATACCCTCAAGGCACGGCGTCCGCCCCACTGATGTGGGTGCTCAAATCCAAGGGAGGGGAACTCATTGGCCAAGTCATCACCCTAAGCAGCATGGTTTAGGCTCTCGAATCCACCCTACCATCACTTAGTCACCACGGGGAAAGGGTTGTGCTGCGATATCGGTCCGCCAACATCGAGTCCGCTAATTTGTAAGTGGGCTTGCAAGTCTAGGTCTGAGGTTCATTTGGTTGATACCATTACACCCTTAGGTCGTGTCACATCAAGTGGTATCAGAGCAAGTCTTTGACTTGTTCTCACAAGTCAAGTCCATGGGCACGCTTGCATTAGAGTTCTCATCGGATCGTTCCATGCATTATCCACCTCCCATTGTCATTGAGTCTACAGACCAAAAGGCCCAAATTCCCATCATATCCTAAGCATACCTACCTAATGGGAGCCCCACAGAAATTGACTTCATCTACATGGTAGAAGATAATTGGGTATCCCCCGAAATTGTAGCCAGCCTCTCTACGACCGGACAAATTGTGCACAACGGAGACCTAGTCTTCGTTGAATTCCATAAATGGTTTGGAGAGATCAAATACTTTGATGGAGCATGGTGTCAAATTGGTACTTTGGAAGGCCCTTGCATAATCCTAGGGAAACAATGGCTTGATGAACGGAATACCACCTTCCACCCATTGCGTTGGTTTTGCCTAGTTCATCCCCCACATCTCCCGGGAGCCTATGGTTTCAACAACATTTTGTTCCCTCACCCACCGGAGCCCCATACCCGGCCACCATGCCCTCTCAACCCACTTCAAAGAATGAATGAGGTCATGAGTGAACATGAGGAGAACCCGGCCCACAAGACCAAATCCCCGGGATTGGACACCAACCCAAATCCCTTCCCCACATTCAAGGAAATTCATACTCCTATCAATAAGGAAGAAGGACATCAACTCATCCCCGTCCAAACAAACACATACCTTCCCAAACCACTCAATCTCACGCAAAAGGTGGTGACCGTAGGAGAACTCTTCATCAAATGGCTCAAGCAAAATCCCATCCCCCATGCCTTATACTTTCAAACCCCAACCATGGAGCACCCTTTCCAATTAGCACCCATTAACTCCTATCACACCACATTCCAATCCTACTATGAGGTAAATGGTTGGGATGATCTCCTCAAGGGTTTAGAATGGCAACTAAAGTTGACTTGCTTATTGACCATAGGAGCGGCCCACCCAAGAAGACTTAGTCTCATCCACCCATGTGATGGTTCTATCACCTCAGTCTTCACCATTGGTTGCTACACTAGTGACCTCCTTCTCATTCTCCCCATGGATGAAGAACCCATCATGGTCCACTCCACTACCATTAAGATCCCAAGTACCTTGATCGACTGGCCCACTAAAGACCTTGGTCCAGTTACCTTGGAGAAGGATGACCCACCATGCGTAGACCATGTGGACATAGAGTTCCTTCCTCTAGGAAGCCCAGTCCATTACCCCTTTGATCTCTTCCAATGGGAGCCTAGTTACCCATGTGATACACCCACCTTACCCACAACTCACCTTTCCCTACCCCAACCAACCATGTTGGACCAAGATCACCTCTTCCAAGATTTGGGCCACACAAAGGGAACCATCGCCATAGACAACATATGCCTAGGAAGTAAGGAAGAGCCCCTCTCCATAATGCCCACCTTCCTAGATCCTTTTGACCCTTTCACATGGAAGTTCAAAGACCATCCCACACCCATACACATGGAAGTCATCTTTGGGATAGGAATGCATAAGTCTTGGCACAACACATCACTTGGCATGATTCATAAGACGGGTCCATTCATTCACATCAACCACATGTCAAGTAGGAAGCATGAATGGACCATTTTCGGATGTAATGGTCCACCTCCATTCATCATGAGTCTTAAGCATGATAGGTGCATTCTTGGATGTCCGGGTCCCCCTGCATTTGCCACCCCTTTGCATGATAGAGCTACATTTGGAGGTCCAGGCCCTCCTATCCTCACTAATCTTCATAGGGAGTCTAGACATGCTAGGTCCACATTGGGTGCCCAGGACCCCCAACATCCAATAGAGTGCTAGCATTCACCAACTATGTCTCAGGATTGCATACTTGCAGGCCCATCATCAAAGGTAAAAGGATTTGTCAAAGGTGAATTGATACCCGCAAAAGAAACCAAGACTTCCAAGAGGGTGACTATCTGATGGTCAGGATGAAGAGGCTCTTCCCTAGAGTCGCCTCTACGCTCAGGGATCGAGAGACTGGACCCTTTAAGGTCTTGGGGCGATTGAGCATAAATGCCAATGAGTTGGTCCTTCTGAAGGAATATGGGGTCAACCCTCATTCTAGTGTGGCGGACCTTGTGCCTTGCAAGGGCCCCGCGGTGGCACCTAGCAAGGATATTGAGCCCATAACCCCTTTTAAGAGTGACCCCACCAATAAGAATCCCCTTCTAACCTTGAGAGCCCGGCATGAGCACAAAGATTTGATACTAGTTAAACATAATGACACCATCAGGAGCAGGGCAATCCAGCAGTATCTTGTGAGGTGGAAGGGCCGGCCACGATGGTGGACACATGGGCGAGCTAGGAAAGACTCTTACTCGACGGAGTCGAGCTCTTCGCACCCCGGGAGTATGATGGGGGCATCTCTCACCCTTCATATTTACCGGTTGTTCACCAGCATGGTTCCATTATGTCTGTCACATTTTTCTGATTCAGTTCATGTAATTTTCATATTTTCTTTGAGTCATAATTATGTAATTTTCATTTTATTTGAGTCATGTCCCTAGGTCTTACATTTATTTTCCTAAGTTTGAGTGTCATTAGATTGTTTAGTGTGCTATTGGGCCCAATTCATTGGGCTTGGCCCATGAGCCCCCCCTACCCCTTCGGTTATTTGTTATTAAGTCTTTTGTCAGGGTCTTATTGTAAAATGTGGGTTTCCTATATATAGGGCCCCATTTCCTTCATTTGAGGGGAATGAATCAATGAATGAAAAATGTGCCATTTTGTGAGTTCTATCTTCATTTTTATGGTGGAGTGAATTCATTAGTGAGGTGAGAAGCCTTAGGGAGAGAATCCCACCCATCCCTTTCTTAATCTCTCTCTTTCACTCCCCTTTCTCTCTCCTCCACACCCAATTTCAAAAATTTTCTCTCTCCTCCCTTCCCAACCACCACTCTCCCACCTACCCCCATTAAAGGCCACTCCCCTTCCCCACACATCCCATTACTCCACCCCCTAGTCCCAAGGGAGCATCCCCAATCACTAAGCCACCCTCCAACCACCTCATCCCTTTCCCAAGCACCCTTCCCTCTCCCCCATGCAACCCTCCACTTCCCTAGACCATTTGAATTCAAAAATCCCCTTCCCTCCATAGCCCTAGGGCGCCCAAGACCCCTCCCCTTTGGTTAGGGTCGCCCCCCTCTCATCCTCTCCATCTTCCCTTGTTCACCTCCATCACCCCACCTTCTACCATCTAGAGTAAGAGGACCTGCAGAAGACCTGAAACTTGCAGCAGCGACCCCGACCTTCTCCGGATGTTCCTGGAAGCCCAAGAGTAGTCCATAGAAGCGGCTGCATGTCCTCTTCGCAACGGCGGTGGTCTCGTCCCCTTCCGAGCTCCGAGCTGACCGGGAGATCCGTTCTCCCACAACTGCGCAGAGCTGCCCCTGCTGAGTACCAGAACCGGATTAGAAGCTCTGCCACGATGAACCTCGGAGGAATCAGCCCACAAGCTCTTCTAAAAAGTTCTTCTTATTCCTGTCTACTTTCAGAATCAAGAAGCAGAATTCCATTCGGCATCCTGTGGCAGGAGTTATCATTTTTCTCCCTCAGCTCCGTCGTCCTGCTACCCACAGTCTGCATCGACCAGTCATCAGTGTTCAGAGATCCCTGGTCTTCTGCGGCATCGTCTGGCCTCTCCGTTAGTTTTTCTGTGAAGAGGACTTGTCCACGATTCCAAAGACTCTGACGGTGCTCGATTCCGAGTTCGGGAGCTGTCGGGGCATCCTCTGCAACCAGCTGTTGGAAACCAGGAGCTAGCTCTGCAGAGATCCTAATCCGGAGAGAAAGCTTCACCACGGCAAACCCCCGAGGAATCAGGCCACGAGCTCTTCTAAAAAGTTCTTCTTCTTCCTGTCTACTTTCAGAATCAAGAAGCGGAGCTCCGTTCGGCATCCCGTGGAAGGAGTTATCCTTTTTCTCCCTCAGTTACACGGTCCTGCTGCCCACAGTCTACATCGACTAGTCTCCATTGTTCTGCGTCCCCTGATCTTCTCTAACATTGGTTGGCTTCCCCGTCAATTTTTATGCATAGAAGACTCATCCACGGTTCCAACGACTCTGACGGTGCTTGATTCCGAGTCCGGGAGCTGTCGGGGCACCCTCTGCAACCTACTGCTAGAAATAAGAAACTGCCAGTCCGAGGGTCTGCCTCCCTGTTCGGGCCTCCATCCAGATCAGCCTCGACACCAGAAGAATTCAGCAAAAATTGGACGACTTCCCTAGCCTCCTACGAAGCTTTTCCAGGTGGTTTCGTCCCCAACAAGAATCGGTAGCAGTCGCAGAAGTCGGTTCTCCACTCGGCTGTCAGCACCCACAGAACGCGGGCAGAATCGGCAATCTCCATCTTCGGTGTTCCTTGCTCATTTTCCCCTCCCCGCTTGGCCGGCTGAAGGCCCCTCCCTGCGTGGAGGTAATTTTGGTTGTAATATCCATTAACCCCCACCCCAAGATCCCCCTCCTGCGAGAGGTGTAGTGTTGTAACTTCTCTTGGGCAGGTCAAGCTTCCCCGGCGCGGCGTGTGGGAAACACACGCTTCCCCGCTCGCCCACGTCTCCGACTCGGGGCCGGTGTCCTCACACCGGTCAGGTATATGCTGAACCCTCCCTGGATATTTGTGTTTTCTTAGTATCATTTCTAAGTTCAGACGGTGAGGAAGAGAGTGCCCGGTCCCGTGATTCCCGATCATGAGTGACCACCGCGGTTTGAGTGAGGAGAGATCCCCGTACCCTCAAGGCACGGCGTCCGCCCCACTGATGTGGGTGCTCCAATCCAAGGGAGGGGAACTCATTGGCCAAGTCATCACCCTAAGCAGCATGGTTTAGGCTCTCGAATCCACCCTACCATCACTTAGTCACCACGGGGAAAGGGTTGTGCTGCGATATCGGTCCGCCAACATCGAGTCCGCTAATTTGTAAGTGGGCTTGCAAGTCTAGGTCCGAGGTTCATTTGGTTGATACCATTGCACCCTTAGGTCTTGTCACATCACTTTATGGCAGCTATATTTCGATGGCGCTTCCAGAATTGACACCTCTGCCACTGGATCGGCCAGGGTCAGGGCAGGAGTAGGCATAGTCCTGAAATCGCCAGAGGGGGAAGTGGTGCACACATCTTGTTCGATAAACAAGCATTACACAAACAATGAAGCAGAGTATGAAGCCCTGATAATCGGGTTGTAAATTGCTCTATCCCGGGGGATTCAGATGCTGGAAGCATTCGGAGACTCCATGCTAGTTATACAATAACTGGAAGGAGAGTTCGATGTGCGAAAGCAAGAACTTCTCCCCTATCATCACCTGGCAACCAGCCTGATGTCAAGATTCTACTTCATCAGCATCAAGCATATCAACCGAGGCCAGAATGCTCAGGCAGACGCCCTCGCTAAGCTGGCCAGTTCGTTGGCGGTCCCGCCAGACGCAAGCCTGAATATAACGGTGATCAACCGTCGGCAAGTCCCCAGTGTAACAGAAGTCTTAGCCGACGAACAAGAAATTGAGGTGGCAGTCATCGAGGAGGCTCAGCAGCCCGATTGGGTAGAACATCTCCTGTGGTGGTTTCAACACCAGCAACTTCCAAAACAAAAAGAACAGAGAATGAAACTCCTGAGGGTCAAAGACTCTTACGAGATGAGAAGCGGAACCTTGTTCCAAATAATGGCAGATGCCAGAAGGAAAGTCCTACTTCGTTGCTTGTCTTCAACAGAGGCGGGACAGGTGATGCAAGAAGTCCATGCGGGATCAGCTGGAGCACACTAGGCTGGCCTAAAGATGAAAATTGAGATAAAGAAATTGGGTTACTATTGGCCCACTATGTTCGTTGATTGCTGCAAGTTAGCCAAGACTTGTTAGAAATGTCAAGAACATGCTAACGTGGCAAGGAGACCTCCAGTGCCATTACATCCGACCTTACCAAGCTGGCCGTTTGCTCGGTGGGGCACGGACGTGGTAGGGCCGCTACCAGCATCTTCGTCAGGGTGCAAATATATCTTAGCAGCTACAGACTACTTCTCTAGATGGGCGGAGGCGGTAGCACTAAGAGATGTAACGGGGGAACTAGTTGTAAGATTCTTCCGCCAGAACATAATATTCCGGTTTGGGATCCCCAGCCGAATCATCTCTGATAATGGCAGCCATTTCAGAAACCAGAAGGTTTATCGACTAGCCGACAAGTACAAGATTGACTAGAGGACATCGTCCCCCTACAGCCCTCAAGCCAATGGGCTCGCAGAAGCTTTCAACAAGACACTATGCACGTTGCTGGCAAAGACTGTCAAGTCTAATAAAAAGGACTGGGAAGAAAGGATGTACGAAGCGCTCTGGGCCTATTGTACTGTCTACAAAACCCCAACCGGCTGTTCACCTTTCTCCCTCGTCTATGGGTCAGAGGCTGTGGTGCCGATCGAATTAGAAGTTCCTTCGCTGCGAGTCACCGTCCAGCACGGACTAGCCAGCGGTGAACAAACCAATGCAGAAAGAAGATTGGAAGAGCTCACCGAGCTCGAAGGAAAACACCTCCGGGCACGACAAAACATCCAACGCTACCAAGCTTGCATGGCCCATGCTTTTGACAAGCTGGTCAAAGGTCGAGAATTTAAGAAAGGAGACCTGGTAATGATCAAAAGAAGAGAAGTAATGGCCTTCAACCCCAAAGGGAAGCTGGTCGAAAATTGGGTCGGACCATATGTCGTCCACTGAGTATATGAAGGGGGTGCCTACGTCCTGGTCGACCACAAAGGAGCCGTCCAGTTCTCTCCCCTCAACGGAAGGCACATAAAGCTGTATCATGCAGCGCAACCAACATTCCCCGAGTGATCAGTCGGAATACCTTTCCTAGGTCTAGTGGCACTCCGCCCTAACCGAGCTACCCTTAGCTGGGTTTAGTGGCACTCTGCCCTAGCCGAGCTACCCTTATCTTGGTCTAGTGGCACTCCGCCCTGATCGAGCCATCTTTCTTTGGTTTAGTGGCACTCCGCCCTAGCCGAGCTACCCTCGTCTTGGTCCAGTGGCACTCCGTCCTAGTCGAGCTACCTTTCCTGCGTCTAGTGACATTCCGCCCTAGCCGAGCTACCCTTATCTTGGTCTAGTGGCACTCCGCCCTGATCGAGCCATCTTTCCTTGGTCTAGTGGCATTCCGCCCTAGCCGAGCTGCCCTTATCTTGGTCTAGTGGCATTCCGCCCTAGCCGAGCTACCCTTATCTTGGTCTAGTGGCATCCCGCCCTAGCCGAGCTACCCTTATCTTGGTCTAGTGGCACTCCGCCCTGATCGAGCCATCTTTCCTTGGTCTAGTGGCATTCTGCCCTAGCCGAGCTGCCCTTATCTTGGTCTAGTGGCATTCCGCCCTAGCCGAGCTACCCTTATCTTGGTCTAGTGGCATCCCGCCCTAGCCGAGCTACCCTTATCTTGGTCTAGTGGCACTCCGCCCTGATCGAGCCATCTTTCCTTGGTCTAGTGGCATTCCGCCCTAGCCGAGCAACCTTATCTTGGTCCAGTGGCACTCCGCCCTGATCGAGCTATCCTTATCTTAGTCTAGTAGCATTTTGCCCTAGCCGAGCTACCCTTATCTTGGTCTAGTGGCACTCCGCCCTAGCCGAGCTGCCCTTATCTTGGTCTAGTGGCATTCCGCCTTAGTCGAGCTACCCTTCCTTGGTCTAGTGGCACTCCGCCCTGATCGAGCTATCATTCCTTGGTCTAGTGGCATTCCGCCCTAGCCAAGCTACCCTTATCTTGGTCTAGCGGCATTCCGCACAGATCGAGCTACCTTCCCTTGGTCTAGTGGCACTCCGCCCTGGCCGAGCTCTCAAAAGAATACACCGTATTGCCATTACGGGCCTCACGCCCGAATCGGCGAAGAGATCATTCCTTTGCATTAGCATCTAGCCCTTGCTAACGAATGAACTACTCTGCTCGGCACAAGGCCCGGTGCTCCGACCAACAGCCGTCTACTATCAACCAAGGGTCGGACATCATACTTCGACCTACCACCCTTTATATCAAAAAAAAAGAAGAAAAGAAAAGAAAAATGGGGTTAAAAATAGAGATACCTCGCCAGACTTGCTCTTATATTAGGACAAGTGCAAAAATGGCTATAACCCAGCTGTGGCGAAAACCCGAAAGGGCGCTACAGGCAAAATCGAGTACCCCGCCACGCGAAAACCCGAGAGGGCGCGTGGGCAAAAGTAAGAGGGGGCTGGGTTCGGCGAAAACCCGAAAGGGCGCTTAAGTCAGTAAAGTGGTAATTTGAAAAAAAAAATTCCTCTTTTGTTCTTCCCCGACGAAGCTCCAAAAGGGACAATCATCAAAAGTCCCACCGGAGCTCCTCTAACAAACCCATGTTCGACCCTCGTCATCATCGGCGAGATAGGTCGATCTCTACCCCTAACTTGGACCTTCCGTCCTTGTTAATAATCCTACCTTTGCTTCGGCATGTGACCCATGCTGATGAACAAACCCATGTTCGACCCTCGTCATCATCGGCGAGATCGGTCGATCTCTACCCCTAACTTGGACCTTCCATCCTTGGTAATAATCCTACCTTTGCTTCGGCATGTGACCCGTGCTGATGAGTAAACCTGATTCAACCCTCGTCATCATCGGCGAGATCGGTCGACCTCTGCCCTTAACTCGGATCTTACGTCCTTGTTAATGAACCATGTCCTTTGCTTCGGCATTTAACCAATGTCGACGAACTAAACCAGGGACCAATCCTTGTCATCTTCGGCAAGGCCAGTCAGCGTTCTAGCAGTTAAGTTCTTCTATACTCTAAATCCAAAAAAAAAAGAAAGAAAAAATGGGGTTAAAAATAGAGATACCCCGCCAGACTTGCTCCTGTATTAGGACAAGTGCAAAAATGGCTATAACCCAGCTGTGGCGAAAACCCGAAAGGGCATCGCAGGTAAAATCGGGTATCCCGTCACGTAAAAACCTGAGAGGGCGCGTGGGCAAAAGTAAGAGGGGGCTGGCTTCGACGAAAACCAGAAAGGGCTCTTAGGTCAGAAATGTGAATAAAAAAAATTATAAATGAATGACGAATAGTGGTGATCCATCCTCCGTCTTGAAGACCCTTTACAGGGTCGAAGCGGAGTCTGCATCCAATGTCCCACCTATACATATATCTATTTTCTACCCTTTTCAACCCTTGTTACCATCGGCAAGATCGGTCGCTACCCTTTCCAGTTCTTGTCATCATCAGCAAGACCGTCTACCCTTTTCGACCCTTGTCACCATCGGCAAGTTCGGTCGCTACTCTCTCTGGTTCTTGTCATCATCAGCAAGACCGTCTACCCTTTTCAACCCTTGTCACCATCGGCAAGATCAGTCGCTACCCTCTCCGGTTTGTGTCATCATCGGCAAGACCGTCTACCTTCTCGACCCTTGTCATCATCGGCAAGATCGGTCGCTACCCTTTCCGATTCTTGTCATCATCGGCAAGACCGTCTACCCCTTTCGACCCTTGTCACCATCGGTAAGATCGGTCGCTACCCTTTCCGGTTCTTGTCATCATCGGCAAGACCGTCTACCCTTCTCGACCCTTGTCACCATCGGCAAGATCGGTCGCTACCCTTTCCGGTTCTTGTCATCATCGGCAAGACCGTCTACCCCTTTTGACCCTTGTCACCATCGGCAAGATCGGTCGCCACCCTTTTCGACCATTGTCACCATCGGCAAGATCGGTTGCTACCCTTTCGACCCTTGTCATCATCGGCAAGATTGATCGCTACCCTTTTCGACCCTTGTCACAATCGGCAAGATCGGTTGCTACCCTTTTCGACCCTTGTCACCATCGGCAAGATCGGTCGCTACCCTTTCGACCCTTGTCACCATCGGTAAGATCGGTCACTACCCTTTTCGACCCTTGTCACCATCGGTAAGATCGGTCGCTACCCTTTTCGACCCTTGTCACCGTCGGCAAGATCGGTCGCTACCTTTTTTTGACCCTTGTCACCATCGACGAGCCTGGTCAACTACCCCCCCTAACCTGGGCCTTCCGCCCTCGTTAATAAACAAAGTATCATTGTGTCGACGTTTAACCCATGTCGATGGTGAGAACACACCCTTTGTCTTCATTGGTGAAGTTCATAAGGCACATCCGCCTATGCTACCCATGTCCCGCCCTAGCCAAAATCTGGTTCCGGGAACGGCTATGCTACGGTGGAGCGAACACCTCACCCCTTCGCTGGAGGCGTGAGCGCTCTCCTGCGCCATCGGCGCGTATCCCTAGACTTGGATGAGCGGCCAGAAGAAAAGAGAGAAGAAAAGAGGGAAAGAAATCACGATTGAGGCGACAAACAGAGATGTTTCATTAATGTGAGTCATCAGAATACATTTGTGCCCGGGGCATTCCCCAGGGGTACATAAGCTCCAAAGGAAAAAGAAGCAGAGCTCGATGCAAAAAGCAGAGCAAAGCAAAGCTACGGCAAAGGGCGCTGGAAAATATCTACCAACTCCAAGAGGCCTAGCGAGGGGTATTGGGTCAACTCCTATAACCGAGCCTCGGTAGCTTTCAGCTGTGATAACCTCTCATCCAGCGAGACGAGTCGTCCTTCCGCCAGATCAGCTTCTTCCGTTGTGATGTGACACAACCTCAGACTTAGGCAAGCAAGCACATTCACAATCAAAATGGCCAATTTTGGGCCGCCGCTCTCCCGTCGCTCACCCAAGCCCGGGGTGACTTGGCAATGCCAAGTGGAGGATGTGGGGTTGGGCCCTTACTGGTAGAGGGCCAGCAAGGCCAAGATTTGATTCCCAATGGATTTGGAAGCCCAATTCAACGGGGCCGACGAAGTGCCGAATTCACCGGTTGCACTCTTCCCACGGTGATCACTCAAGGCAATAGGGCTTGAGGATCGAGCTCTCACTCACATAACCAGCGGAACTAGAACTAATATTGAAAGACAAGCACTAAATGGAGTGAGGTGTGAGCACTTACTCGACCGGTTTGAAGAAACCGGTCCCGCTCGGAGACGAGGGCGAGCGGGGAGGCGAGTGGATCCCCACACGCTGCGGCGGTGTCGCTTGACCTGCCCAAAGAAGTTACAACACTACACCTCTCGCAGGAGGGGGACCTTGGGGTGGGGGTTAATAGTGATTACAACCAAAATTACCTCCACGCAGGGAGGGGCCTTCAGCCGACCAAGCGGGGAGGAGAAACTAGGATTAAAAGCATTGAAGATGAAGTCACCGGTTCTGCCTGCTCTCTCCGAACAGGGACAGGTAGTCGATGTTTCTACTGTAGAACTCGCTCAAGAATTTTGTTGGTGGTGAGACCTGTGGGAAACTCTTCGGGACTGGTACTGGAACCCCTCAGAATTTTGTAGAATTCTTCTGGAGCCGCGGCTGGCCTGGGTGGAGGCTCAAACAGGGAGGTAGAATCTCGGACTGGCAGCTCCTGGTTTCCAACAGCAGGTTGCAGATGATGCCCCGGCAGCTCCCGAGCTCG
This sequence comes from Amorphophallus konjac, assembly GCA_022559845.1. NCBI lineage: Eukaryota > Viridiplantae > Streptophyta > Magnoliopsida > Alismatales > Araceae > Amorphophallus > Amorphophallus konjac. The sequence continues at coordinate 286,700,043 of CM040118.1, forward strand.
GAATCGAGCACCGTTGGAGTCTTTGGAATCGTGGACGAGTCCTCTTCACAGAAAAACTAACGGGGAAGCCAACCAATGTCGGAGATGATCAGAGGGCGCAGAACACTGATGACTGGTCGTGGCAGACTGTGGGTAGCTGGACGACGGAGCTGAGGGAGAAAAATGATAACTCCTGCCACAGGATGCCGAACGGAACTCCGCTTCTTGATTCCGAAAGTAGACAGGAAGAAGTAGATCTTTTTAGAAGATCTTGTGGGCAGATTCCTCTAAGGTTCATCGTGGCAGAGCTTCTAATTGGGTTCTGGTACTCAGCAGGGGCAGCAATGCGCGGTCGTGGGAGAACGGAGCTCCCGGGCAGCACACAGCTCGGATGAAGTCGAAACCACTTCTGTTGTGCAGAAGATAGGGATACGCTCTTTGGATGCCTTTTGTGCCTTCAAACTCGTCCAGAGGGAGTGGTGGTGGCCACTGCAAGTCGCTGGTTCATCTGCAACCTCTGGACAGCAAACTACAACTTCGAAGGAGCTTCCAATGACCAAGAAAGAAGAAGGGGAAGGGGGTAGATGAGTGTGGGAGTGACCCTTGGTTGTAAGGGGGTCTTGGAGGGGGTGTTCTAAGGTGTGGGAGGTGGAGAATAAGGTCTGGATGAGGGTCCAACAGATGGTGGTAGTGGGGGCTGCGAATTTGGGAAGGTGGGTGAGAGGGAAAGGGTATTTGAAAATGGGTTTAAGGGTGGGGTTAATTTATTTATCTTGAGAATGGGGGGTGTTGTGTTGGGGAAGGGAATGGGTGCTTGGGGTAGTGGGAAGGGTGCTTGGGAAAGTGGGAAGGGTGCTTGGGAATGTGGGAGGGGTAGTTGGGGGTTGGATGGTGAGGAGAGGATTGGTGGAGGGGGTCTTGGGAAGGGATGGAGTATTGATGAGGGTTGTGGGGAATGGGAAGAGGCTTAAATGGGGTAGGTGGGGAGTGGAGGTGGTTGGGAAGGGAGGAGAGAGAAGAACATTCGAATTTGGGTGTTGAGGAGAGAGAAAGTGGAGTGAAAAAGAGAGATTAAGAGAGGGAAGGGTGGGGAATCTCTCCCCTAGGGTTTCTCACACAAAAAATGTTGGAATCACTCCACTAAACTAAGCTTTGGACTCTCAAATGGCATTTTTCATTGATTGATTCATCCCCTCCAAATGAAGGAAATGGGGCCCTATATATAGGAAACCCACATTTTACAATAAGTCCCTTACAAAAGACTCAATAACAAATAACCGAAGGGGTAGGGGGGGCTCATGGGCCAAGCCCGAAGAATTGGGCCCAATAGCACATTACACAATCTAATGACACTCAAACTTAGGAAAATAAATGCAAGACCTAGGAACGTGACTCAAATAACAGGGAAAATACATCAAATGACTCAAATAAAATTACATAGGACTCAAAATTAAATGACTAAACCATGCCGGATGCAACCGGGGCGAGGAGACGAGCTGTGAACGTGGGCATGGGAGGTGATGTCCCCATCACGTTGTCTGGACCTCTAGGCGCTCGGCTTCCTGCAACTCGGCTTCGACCTTGGCAAGTTTCGCGCGCAACTCTTCCATCCGCGCCGTGAGGAGCAACCGACGTTCTGAGATATTGTCGGCAACACCTCTCAACTGCTCCACGGTCACCCTCAATGAAGTGGTAGCGGCGCGGCAATCTGCCCTCTCAAGCTTCACTGCCGCCAGCTTATCAAATACCTCCCGGCTGAGGAAATCCCGCCTGTTGGCATGCTTTAATAGCATTATAACCCGCGGGGTCCAATCATCCATTGGGCAGCCGAATGCTAATAATGATCGGGAGAGGTGTTCTATCAGGCCCCTCAGCTGCACATAGGTCAGACCCTGGGAAGCTGACACGGCTCGCTGGAGATTGTCTAGAGACTGCCACACCATGTCACTGGAGAATTGTAAGACCAGTGGCGAAGTCTCGGGGAGATGAAAGTCCACCTTGCTATCTATCTCGGCCCAGATGTCGTCGGCACCCTGAGGGACGTCAACGGCATGGTCTGCACAGCGCCGACGCCCGGCCTGACAATTGCAGCTGCTACAGCTGAAGGGCTTTGATTAATTGCCGAGATAGTGGGCGATCATTCAGCCACTAAGGGGCCCATCTGGGCGGGAAGCCGCACCCGCGCCAGGGGCCAGGGCCGCGCCGTATTAAAAAACGCAAAGGGCCAGGAGCACGCCGGATCAATGGATAAAGCTCTGATACCACGCCGTGTTAAAGTGTTAACATCCAAACGGCGCCGGACTAACGTCCATGCCAGATTAAGGGCCGTCCCGAGCTTCCATCAATTGAGGAGAAGATCATTCAGGGCAAAATTCATCCGTCGGCTTTGCTGCACTCGTGCCTTGCTCGCAACGCCCACGTCTGGGGGGCATTTGTTAGCACTCGAAATATGATCCTTCGGCGACCAAGCCGCAAAGACGAATGATACGGCCCATTGAAGCACAGAAGCCGATGAAGATCAACTTACTGAAGGCTCCTCAAGCTGCCAGAGCCTCAAGTCACCCCGTATGAATGCCAGGGACTTCACCTCAGGAGAACCGAGATGAACTCACAACCAACCGGCAGTGTGACCAAGCCTGCCCAATTAACCGGCATCGACTCCGTTGTGCGGCATACACTACATCCGTTATCCTACCAAGGACAACGGTCTACCCAGTGGCTACCCACCTCATGAAAGGCACTCCTGAGATGAAGGAGTCCCTTTGGCTCTTCAGAACGAAGGATCGAAAGCTCTGTCGGCAGAGGATCCCGGTCACCCGGCACGGGTACGGCTTCCCGCCAAGATGGGCCCGTTAGTGGCCGAATGACCGCCCAGCTCAGGCGGAACTATCCCTGGTATTATCCCACCCTCTAAGGAGCTTTGGGCACAAGCCAGACCGAGCCAGTGGCACGAATCATAGAGCTGAAGGCCGTGTCAGCGGAAAACCCGCGTAATCAAACCAAAGTCATTTGAAGCGCCAAGAGTGGCTGTACGTCAGCCTGAGAGCTTCAACAAGGCGTCTCCTCAAGGTTTCAAGGAGCAGTGGCTAGATAAATGTACACGGTGACCCCCGAAATCATCCCCGGGCCCATCGGCTAACTCGCGACGTGCGAGAAGCATTAATACGGCGCGCCCTAAATCGGCGCGCCCCCCTTATCCGGTGCCCTCTTGTTCCGCAGCGCAAAAGATGCATAGAGTCCTTCCCCGGCGCGCGAATCTCCACACCGGATTAAGATCTTAAACCTGCTCCTATATATATATATGGCGGTTCGATTGAAAAGAAAAAGGGGCCAGAGGAGAGGGCAATTAAGAAAGGAAAAGGAAGAAGAAAAAGGGAGGAGGGCTAGTCGTCTTCGAGGGAGAAAGGGTTTTATTTCTTGCGAAAGAAGCAGAGTCTCTCAGAGCGTTCCCCAGTCGCCGTCTCCCGTCCTCATCTGAAGCCTTCGGAGTGAGAGAGGAAGAAGGCGTTCCGACACTTTGTTTTCTAGAATAGGTTGGTGTCCGAGTTGTCTATCTTCTACTCCACTTTTTGCTTTCTCTCCGACGAATGTAAGCGAGAGGGGGGGAAGGATGGCGATGATATGAGCCAATCCTTCCCCTTTCTCGCCATCTATTTTCGTTTGTTCTTCCTCTGTAAATCCCTCTGCAACTAGTGAATGACGACCGGACGGCGGTGCCGGCTTCGGATTTGTAATACATGTGTTAGCCCCCTGTTCATAGGGTGATAATGTTATGTGTGTGTGTGCTGGATGATTGAGCGCTCAGCGCTGTGTCTCCCCTTGCCATTGCTATCTCAGTCGGTGCATCTGTGTGTTTTCTCACTTGCGCGTTTGCTTCTTCCTTCTTTCCGAACCTGATTTCCTCGGCTCCGAATATGCCCTGGGCTACCACGGGCTACAGAGATGACCCCTCCCCAGGTCCTTCCCATCGAACGTGTCTATGTTTCGTTTGACGGTCTTTGCATCCCTCCCGTGGATAGAGCTGTGCTCATGCACATGCTTCTTTCCGCTGTGATATGGGGGCCTAACTTCCATTAATTCTCCCCTTTGCACTGTTCTGTTGCTCACGGGGGTGGGAGTCACATCCGGGATGGCAGAGTCCATAGTCTGAGCGTTGCGTTCTAGTTGTTCGAGCATATGCTTCTCTATGTCATGGCCAGTTGCCTGTTCCTCAGGGAATGTTAGCCCGATCACGCTGGCATCGATGCCTCAACCCTGCGTCTGGCAATCTACCTACACCGAATGCCCCCCACTTCACTGGTTTCTGGTCTACTTCCGTTGAGCCGTTCTGAGATCCCGCCGGTTTTACCTTAATCATCCGGGGAGGGGGGCATTCCCCATTGTTTCACAGAGCTGCTGAGTGATCGAGGGCTCTACCTCTCAGTGGTAGATGTTCCCTCAAGGCCACAGCGGATAGTAATAGGGTTTTTAACCCAACAATCTTAGCCTCAGCAATTTGGAGATCCGATGGTGACCAAGGGATGTGGTGCTCCTAGCAGGCTAGTCCTCGGAGCTTCCCTCCCTAATGGTCGGTCTCTCTAAGGGATGTGTCACAGGCTGTGGGTTGCCCACCCCTCGTAGGCTAGTCCTCAGGGTGCTGCTTCCATTATCATCTGCCTCATCCCCCTATCCTCACCCACAGAGCTTTGGTGCCTCTCGTAGGCTAGTCCTCGGGGTACCCTATCCGTTGGGAATGTGCTGGCTGCCACCATGCAGACCGGCGGTTTAGGGGCTTACTCCATAAGTGAGCAAGACCCCGTTCCTCTCCTGCAACCCTTCAGGTTCAGGGGAGACGCTGCCCAATTTTTGGCAGGTTTTGGACATACATTCATTTCTGTGGGGCTGGCCATAATAAAATGATCATTCTGGGCCAAGGAACCCCAGTGCTCGAGTTTGAACCTCGCACTAGCTCATGACTCTGCTCTTGAAGAGCCTCAGACTTTATTTCAACAGGCAATAAGCCCAATTGAACCTTTAAACCTTCAAAACATTTCAATAAGTTGAATGATTTCTAAATTCATAAGAAAATAAGTTAAACCGGCGCGGTCCTGATTCGGCGCGCCTTAATACGGCGCGGTACCCCCCCCCCCGCGCCGTATTAACCTTAGACTCATTTCTTCTTTCAATTCTTTGGCCCCTTCTCGGCGCGCCTTAAACAGGCGCGCCCCAAGGCCGTCACGCCGGTTTAACGTGTAATTGGGGCGGCGCCGGGTTAAGTGCTTTGCCTACGCTTGGCCGCACCGGATTAAGGCCCTTAACCTACGTTTGGCCGCGCCGGGGAAACCTACCCCTACGCGTGGCCACGCCGGTTTTGAACCTTTTTGCTGTTTTAATAGCTCACTCACCTCCGGAGCGATCCTCGTCTCCCGTGGTCGGAGTTAATAAACTCTAATTAGTAATAAACTGAATAAGAGGGGGGCCGTTCAAGTCCGAATCGTTTCGTTATCATGCTTTCACTACCATGTCCGTCAGCACTCTGCTTCCGTTATCATGCTTGTGTTACCTTTTCCCCCCTTTGGCGGGGATTAATAAATGTGATTGAGCGCTGTTCATTTTCATAACTCTATTGCCATGCTTAACATAGTCATGAGCATCATGCATGCATGTTTGCATAGACCCTCGCGTGTATCAAATGGCGTTGACGGAAGGCCGGATTATGCCCGATCGGAAGTCTCCGCTATGCGCGATGGTGGTCTTCGGACCTACGTCCTCCGCCCTGTACCAAGGGTCATCAACTTAATAAACCATGCCTCTCTTGCATGATAGATAGATGCATCTCACGTGATCTTGTCATGTTCATAACATCGCACATTTTATTCCGGCCTCGACAACCCACTATCTCGGCAATTAATCAAAGGTTTTCCCTCCTCGCGGGGGATGTAATTAACGCCATAGCCTTTATGGTATGGCGGACTGCTGGTCCCGACCGAATCTCTCTCTCGCCCGACATGGGTCAGAATGAGCGCATAATAAACTTGTCACGTACGTGACTGGCACGCCTGCGCAGTCAATCAGTCAGTTAGTTACCAGTTAGTTAATTGATTGATCGACACGTGAAAGAAATCCCGTCCCAAACAGTCAGGGACCTACATAATAAAAATACCCCTGGGTTAAAATAAACGATCGCAAACATCTGCATCCAAATCAAGTGAAGATCAAGCCAAGAGGAAGCTTCATTCAATACTATCTTCATCCACTAATGGGGAGCCTGATCTATGTTTTCACTTCTTGTTTATGTTCCTTCCATTCATGTTTGAGCTGATTCGTGCTTCCCTTGTAATATTCAAGCACTCGTGTGTATAGATCTAGACAGATCCGTGTGTGTGTGTGTACTGTCCATCATTATTTTTGTGCGTCTGTGCTCTAGCACTTTCGTGGGAGTTCTATCCTCCTCACGTGTGTCTGTGTGTGGTTGGTGTTCATCTTGTAATCTTCTACAAGATAGTGTGTGAATCCTCACAGTGTGTGAGTGGTGGACATAGGTTGCTGTTGTTGCAGCTGAACCACCTAAAAATCATTGTCTACTGAATGGTTTGATCCATATCTTCTACCTCCATTCTCTTTAGCTTAGTTTTATATCGCATTATCATTTAGTTCTATTTTCTGATCTAGATTCGTTAACCCTCTTATGGAAGTTCCCTAGTATATTAAAAGATAAATCCGGATCGACAAAGCTAGCCTTGTCAAGAAGAAAATATCTTGTGTGAGAGAATCCTTGGATTCCTGGACTCCACCTAGTACTGAGGAATGGCTGTAGGAGTCTTTCTGTCCAGAATCTCTTTATGCTTCGCTGTATCCCTTTCGGTTGGTTGCTTGATCTGTAAACGTGCTTTCTTTTTATCCAACTTTAGTTCATTAATTTTTAATACCCAATTCACCCCCCCTCTTGGGTGCCATTTAATCTCAGGACTTCAATTGGTATCAGAGCTAAGGCTCTTTCTTTCACAGATCTAACGATCTAGAGTAAGATCCGGTTAAATGGCAAACAAGGGTATGATACCCGAGGGTCACTCCATCAACCGTCCTCCCTTCTTTGATGATTCAAACTACTCGTACTGGAAAAATAGAATGCATGTTTTTCTGAGAGCTCAAGAGTACGAAGTTTGGAGAGTTATGGACAAGGGTCCTCATAAACTCGGGGCTGATAAAGAAAAATGGACACTCGAGGAAATTAAGAAATGCACTGCTAATTTCAATGCCATGAATATTATGCAATGTGCGATACACCCTAATGAAATCTCTCGTGTTTCTATGTGCAGCTCAGCCAAAGAAATGTGGGACAAGCTGCGACTCATATACCAGGGAACTTCAGAGGTCAAGGAAACCAAGGTAAATCTCCTAGTCACTGACTATGAGCTATTTAAGATGAAACCTGAAGAAACCATCTCCGAGATGTTTGCAAGGTTAACAGAGATCATAAATGGTCTCAAAAGTCTCGGGAAGGAATACTCAAATTCCTATCTTGTGAGGAAGGTGTTAAGGTCCCTACCGTCGGCTTGGCACACAAAGGCCACGGTAATTGAAGACTCAAAGAACCTGTCAACTCTCAACTTGGATGAACTCATAGGGTCACTCATGACCTATGAGATAAATATAAAGAGGACAGTTGATGAAGACATCAAGAAGAAAAAGGTCATTGGACTGAAAGCTCATCACTCCGATGACGAATTTCAAGAAGGTGAATCAAGTGACGGAAGTAATGAAGAGGAAGAATTGGCGATGATAACTCGCCAAGTGAGGAAATTTCTAAGGAAGAAGAGAAACTTTTAGGAAAACTTCAGAAAGGGGCAAAGAAGACCCACGCAAACCAAAGGTGAATCGAGCAAGCCAAGTAGCATCATATGCTACGAATGCAAGAAGCCTGGGCACATGAGAGGTGAATGTCCAGATCTAAAAAAGAAATTCAAGAAGGATAATTTCAATAAACCCAAAGTCATGGTCGCCACTTGGAGCGACGAAGAAGATGAACCATATGATGAAGAGATTCAAGAACTTGTGGAAAGCCTGTGCCTCATGGCACATGAAGATGAATCTACGGAGGTAAATTCTGACCCTGATTTCATTTCCAATGGACAATGAGAATCTGAATATGAAAAGATGTACACTAAATACAAGAAAATCAGATCTGAAAATAAAACTCTCAAAAAGAAACTTGATGACTTGTCACGTGAAGATATCTTTGTCAAATTTGAGAAACTGGAATAGGAATGGTTTGAGGCTACGGAAGAAAAAGAAAGTCTATTGCAAACAATTTGAGAATGTGATAAAACCAAAGAGGAACTATCGTGCAAAATAGTTAAAATGGAGGAAGCATGTGAAAAGATCAAAATTGAAGAACAAATTCTGAAATCCACAAACTCAGAACTTGAAGAAAAGGCTGAGTTTAGAAAAAGAAGTGGCTGATCTTCAGTTCACATTGTCAAGATTTGTTAAGGGCAAGCAAAATCTAGATAATATGTTGGGAGTTAAAGTCAATTTTCAAAAAGAAGGTCTCGGAATACTCCTCAAAACCAAAAATCGTTTGAGCATAAGATCACCACATCCTTTGTTCATGAAAAAGATAAAAACCATGCTTCATGTTCCAAGCCTGAACCAAAACATGCTCAACCCAAACCACGACAGTTTCAAAGAAAGTTTGCACCTGTTAACTGTTATCATTGTGGTAGATTTGGTCATGCTATTGTAAATTACTAGTTCAGACAAAACCCACCTAGAAAGCATGTTTTTTGGACCAAGAAGAGATATACTCAAAACTGGACTAACTCCTATGGACCCAAACTAGCTTGGGTACCAAAAACAATTGCATGAGAATTCTTCTTCTTGCAGAGATGTCTTGAAGCTAGGGGGAGCAAATGGTACCTGGACAGCGGCTGTTCAAGGCATATGACAGGGGACAAGAAAGTGTTCTCTACACTGCAAGACAAGGATTGAGGTTCGGTTGTCTTTGGAGGTCATGAAAAAGGTAAAATCGTTGGAATTGGCAACATTGGTAAGAATTCTGAAATTCTTATTGAAGATGTGCTTTTGGTGAAAGGTCTGAATCACAATCTGCTAAGCATAAGCCAATTATGCGATAAGGGTTTTAAAGTTGCTTTTGATGAAACCCACTGCATTGTCTTGAACAAAAACACAAATGAGATCAAATTTCTTGGAAAAAGAAATAACAATGTTTATACTGTTGATATTGATAATGTTTCTTGTGATGATCTCTGCTTGGTTGCGAACAATCATGGAAATGCATGGTTATGGCACCATAGGTTGGGTCATGCTAGTTTTGGAGTAATCTCCAAGTTGTCTAGACATGATTTGGTGAATGGACTGCCAAAATTGAAATTTGAAAGTGATAGAATATGTGAAGCTTGCACAAAAGGAAAGCAAACATGAACTTCTTTCAAAAACAAAAACATTGTTTCATCCGCTAGGCCATTGGAATTACTGCATCTTGATCTTTTTGGTCCCACTAGAACCTCTAGCGTAGGAGGAAAATCTTTTGGCTTTGTGATTGTTGATGACTTTTCAAGATTTACATGGGTGCTCTTCTTAGCAAATAAAAATGACGTCGTGACGGAATTTCAAGTTTTCTGCAGGAAAGTTCAGAATGATAAAGGCTATCTCATCACCACCATTCAAAGTGATCACGGTGGAGAATTTGAGAATCATGACTTCAGCAAGCTTTGTGAAGATCAAGGATACACGCACAACTTATCATCACCACGGACGCCTCAACAGAATGGAGTAGTGGAAAGGTGATGCGGGACGGGACCACGGACACGACAAGCTCGCGATCGTCCCTTAACGAGGGAAGCATCGGATGTACGCGGTTGAGAAACCGGCAATGAGCTAGGGTGGTCGGCTCTCTTTTGCGCCCGGATCGGGTCACGGGACGGCTTCGCTCTCTCTCGCAGCAGTGATATTATAAATTGAAGGCGAGCTAGGTATCCCTACACATGCTCTCTAGCAGCGGCATATAAAGCATATAAAGAATTAAGCTAATGCCAAATGTAATGGTGAAGGCGATACCTCCACGCTCTCGGCGTGGCGAAGATGGCACCCGGTCGAAGCTCGTACTCCCGAGAACTTAGTACATTATGTTTACAGCAGTACAAATAAGCCCACTCCACGCAGGGAGGTAAAGGGCGACACAAGTGGGCCCGGGAGGACCAAGTTCGGGTTGACGGGCGGTTTCGGGCAATGCTTCGGCTTCACGCGTACTCGTGCTAGTGGGGGCCCACGTATTGACCGGAGGGGTCGTGTGGGGCCTAATGACTCCTCTGCTGTGGAGACACCTGGAAAGCATTCCCCTGGGATGGCGAGCTGCTGGAACGACCGCCGGACGCCGGGCGGCCCTCGGACGACGCTCGCGGGAACTCGGCCACGAATCTGAAAATTCTGTTTGCAGGCGCGCGACTCGGAGAAAACTGCTGCTGCGATCAGCCCCATCGTCGGAATGCGACAAGGTTAGCGCCGTTGGAAAGCTGACTCAGAATACCTTGACGTAGGGGTCTTCAAAAAAAAATAATCAGATCTGTATTTCTGATCATGCATTTTACAAGCTTGCTGGAATCTGGCCAGAACTGCAGGGGCAGGTTCTGACTTATCTGAAGATTGACATTGACCGGGGAGAAGACCTCCGAATCTGGAAATAATTTATTCAGCAAAGTTGAAGATCTCTGAGAGAGTAATCCGGGACTATTTTTGGTTTTGATTGGAGAAGAAATGGATTTTCTGGGATTTGTTTACTAGACCTGGGTCGGATCTGGGAAACTGTGGGCAGACTATTCTTGGGAACTTGGACAGTTTTTGTAAAATACTTGGAGGGTGAACCAAAAATTAATAAAATTCCTGGTGGTAGAGGGATTTGGACAGAGATCCCAGTAAATTTGGGCGACCCAAAAAAAATCAAAAGATGGTTCGAATGGGGTAAACTCAGAGCTGGTGAACAGTAAACAGAACCAGGACAGATCTGGAACTTGGACTTGGACGAAAATCAAAAAATCGCTAAAGGATGAATTTTGACGTGATTTTATTTTTGGGGATAAGGGTTCTAGAGGGGAACCAACCCTGAAATTTTGAGCTTCAGAAGACGAAGGGAGGGATAGCAGGAATTCGGAGAAGAATGGTCTGTCCTGAGTGGACAGAACACCGAAACCGTTGGCGACGACGCGTCGGCGGCGAGACGATGGCGGCGGCGATCACCGGAGTTGCTTCAGATGCTGGAGGGGATCAAGGGGGAAGGGATTACACTCTAGAAAGGGGGCTGGAGGTGGAGGAACCAGGGAGAGAGAGGGGAGGGGCGCAAGATCCAATTGGGGGCAAATGCCTTTTTTCTCTTCATTAATTCATTCAATATGAAAAATACAACCTTATATAGGATGCCAACCAAACTCAACCTCAACCCTTGGATCTAGGGGTTAGGATTGAAGGGCTGGGATACAATGTGAATCACACATTTAATACATTAGTTTTAATCTAATTTGACCATACTTATTCAACCTTGGACTAGATCCATTCAAACACCACCTAACTAGCCTAATAAGGCCAAAAGAGGGGGCGCCCCCTTCATGGGCCTCTCTTGGGCCTAGGCTGGTCCAAGGCCAGCCAACCCAATCCACACCCATGCTTGGTCCATGGGTTCTCCCATCTAGATAGCCCATGAGAGAGAGTGGCCCAATTGGGCCTTAAATGGCTCTTATGGTCCATAAGGGTGGCTTAAGGTCCAATATGATAATCACTCCTAATGGACTCTACTAAGGTAACCTAGTAATGGACTTGACATAACAAATGACCCATTGGCTTGATATAAGCCTTACAAGGAGCCCAAAAGAAAGAAATTACACAATTACAATCTTATACAAGCCATAACACACAAATACACTTCACCCGTGTATGGAAATCGCCTTTGATGCCCCATCAATTCTCCCCGGGTGGGAGGAACTCGACCCCGTCGAGTAGGGGTATGGCTGCTCCGGTCCTCCGGCGGATCCGTCACCGTGCTAAGTAGCGCGGGTATGCTCCACTCCAAGTGATCGGCACCTGCTCATTCCATATATACTCGATATGCGCACTGCTATGGCTAAAGGTGGTCACTCTGAAGGGGCACTCTCAAAGGAAGGAAACAGCTCGAAGACTCACTAGGAATCACCGCTGAGTCCCTATAGGTGACTGATCCGGATATAGAAGTAAAACCGATCCCATACTCATCAAGTGAGTCCACTCGCCTCTTACTCGTAAGAGACCGACAACGAGCTTGCACAAGACACATGCAGACTCACCATGCACAGACACACGAATGTAAACCACGCAAACAAATCACTCAAAACAAAACCACACAAAGAAAAAGCACACTGTTAGTCCGACCCGTTCATGGGTGACGGCGGACCAGGACACCCGAATATGTGCCATGCATATAATAGATGTACACGATGGTGGATGGAAGGGAGGACTCCTAGACACCCTAAGATGTACCACTCATGCATTGGTGACCGATGGGATTTGGGTGAAGAAGGGGTAGGAGATCCAAAACTACCCTCGTCATCATCCCTAGATGTAGAGACGGCTTGCCGAATAGACCGAGGGGTATAGGTGGAATAGTGAACTCCTTGGAAGAGGTGGAGGGAATGTGATAGCTCGGGAGCTTCACTAGTGGAGGGGTCAAAAGGGTCAAAGAAGGTATGACCCCGGGAGATGGGTTCCTCCATGACACGATCCCAATCGTGAAATTCTTGAAGGTGTGAATGGTCACCTTCATCCGCCATAGTGAACGGGACGATGGTCATGTGAAGAAAATAAACTTCCTCCCTTGGGCAAAAGAGAATGAAGTCGGACTCGGCCGGCATCGGGAGGAGTAGAAGAATCTCCGTTGTGACACACCCCACGGTGCACACAGAGGTAATGGATCCTAAGGCCGGATGGTTGAAGCTAAGACTAGCGGGTTGGTCGAAGCCTCGGGCCAATAAATGTGTAAAGGTCAACTGCCGGTCTAACCCTTTAAGAAGGTCGTCCAATGTGTCCACATAGTGACGAGACCGGAAGGTGGTATGAAATGAGTTGCTTGACACTAGTGGTAGTGTGGGGTCCATTGATGGGAAGGGATGTGGGACCAAGCCATCCTTGAGCCAACTAAGAAGTGGCTCCGCTATGAAAAGCGTACCCGTTAGAAATACGGGTGGCTCGGGCCTTGGTGGTTCCAAATGAGAGGATTCCGAATCAAATTCGGAAATAGAGATGGATGACATTGGAACTCTCTCGAGTGGTGAAGGCCATGGTGTAAGCGGCTGGGAGGTGGATGCTTGTCTAAAGCCACCATACCGATAAAAGTGTGACTCAAATGGTTCGACCACTAGAGCGACCGTATAGGATTCCGCTAGAGAGAATGCATTGCGGATAAGACATTCTAACTGGAAGTGAAAGCACAAACCTCTCCGAAACTGAAATGCGGCCGTGTTGCTCTCCTCTCCCAAGCCATGTTCCAACCAATACTTATGATATGCCCGAATGTACAGGGACACGGACCTATCACCTTGGACGGGTCGACATGGGTTGGCCATAGTTGCCAAAAGACGGGAATGGATCCCTAGGAATGGATATGCAAGGCCATTTGGACAAAACACTAGACACGACCCTAAGTAATGCAAAGTTGGAATGCATGCACACTAAGGACCCTAGACGTAAACCAAGACTCGGTACGTGGCGGAGATAACCAATCCGAAGATCACTCGCACAAGTGTGCGGCCTTCCCGATAGGCGTAGCCTAACGTTCGGACAACACCTTTTGAGATACCGAGTAAAGGGATGCAAATGCAACCTAGACTGACTTAGACAATGACTTAAATGACACTCTTTTTTTTCTTTTTTGACACCCTAGACTCAACCTCGCTCTAATACCAAATTGATGCGGGACGGGACCACGGACACGACAAGCTCGCGATCGTCCCTTAACGAGGGAAGCGTCGGATGTGCGCGGTTGAGAAACCGGCAATGAGCTAGGGTGGTCGGCTCTCTTTTGCGCCCGGATCGGGTCACGGGACGGCTTCGCTCTCTCTCGCAGCAGTGATATTATAAATTGAAGGCGAGCTAGGTATCCCTACACATGCTCTCTAGCAGCGGCATATAAAGCATATAAATAATTAAGCTAATGCCAAATGTAATGGTGAAGGCGATACCTCCACGCTCTCGGCGTGGCGAAGATGGCACCCGGCCGAAGCTCGTACTCCCGTGAACTTAGTACATTATGTTTACAGCAGTACAAATAAGCCCACTCCACGCAGGGAGGTAAAGGGCGACACAAGTGGGCCCGGGAGGACCAAGTTCGGGTTGACGGGCAGTTTCGGGCAATGCTTCGGCTTCACGCGTACTCGTGCTAGTGGGGGCCCACGTATTGACAGGAGGGGTCGTGTGGGGCCTGATGACTCCTCTGCTGTGGAGACACCTGGAAAGCGTTCCCCTGGGATGGCGAGCTGCTGGAACGACCGCCGGACGCCGGGCGGCCCTCGGACGACGCTCGCGGGAACTCGGCCACGAATCTGAAAATTCTGTTTGCAGGCGCGCGACTCGGAGAAAACTGCTGCTGCGATCAGCCCCGTCGTCGGAATGCGACAAGGTTAGCGCCGTTGGAAAGCTGACTCAGAATACCTTGACGTAGGGGTCTTCAAAAAAAAATAGTCGGATCTGTATTTCTGATCATGCATTTTACAAGCTTGCTGGAATCTGGCCAGAACTGCAGGGGCAGGTTCTGACTTATCTGAAGATCGACGTTGACCGGCGAGAAGACCTCCGAATCTAGAAATAATTTCTTCAGCAAAGTTGAAGATCTCTGAGAGAGGAATCTGGGACTATTTTTGGTTTTTTGATTGGAGAAGAAATGGATTTTCTGGGATTTGTTTACTAGACCTGGGTCGGATCTGGGAAACTGTGGGCAGACTGTTCTTGGGAACTTGGACGGTTTTTGTAAAATACTTGGAAGGTGAACCAAAAATTAATAAAATTCTTGGTGGTAGAGGGATGTGGACAGAGATCGCAGTAAATTTGGGCGACCCACAAAAAATCAAAAGATGGTTCGAATGGGGTAAACTCAGAGCTGGTGAACAGTAAACAGAACCAGGACAGATCTGGAACTTGGACTTGGACGAAAATCAAAAAAGAGCTAAAGGATGAATTTTGACGTGATTGTATTTTTGGGGATAAGGGTTCTAGAGGGGAACCAACTCTGAAATTTTGAGCTTCAGAAGACGAAGGGAGTGATAGCAGGAATTCGGAGAAGAATGGTCTGTCCTGAGTGGACAGAACACCGAAACCGTTGGCGACGACGCGTCGGCGGCGAGACGATGGCGGCGGCGATCATCGGAGTTGCTTCAGATGCTGGAGGGGATCAAGGGGGAAGGGATTACACTCTAGAAAGGGGGCTGGAGGTGGAGGAACCAGGGAGAGAGAGGGGAGGGGCGCAAGATCCAATTGGGGGCAAATGCCTTTTTTCTCTTCATTAATTCATTCAATATGAAAAATACAACCTTATATAGGATGCCAACCAAACTCAACCTCAACCCTTGGATCTAGGGGTTAGGATTGAAGGGCTGGGATACAATGTGAATCACACATTTAATACATTAGTTTTAATCTAATTTGACCATACTTATTCAACCTTGGACTAGATCCATTCAAACACCACCTAACTAGCCTAATAAGGCCAAAAGAGGGGGCGCCCCCTTCATGGGCCTCTCTTGGGCCTAGGCTGGTCCAAGGCCAGCCAATCCAATCCACACCCATGCTTGGTCCATGGGTTCTCCCATCTAGATAGCCCATGAGAGGGAGTGGCCCAATTGGGCCTTAAATGGCTCTTATGGTCCATAAGGGTGGCTTAAGGTCCAATATGATAATCACTCCTAATGGACTCTACTAAGGTAACCTAGTAATGGACTTGACATAACAAATGGCCCATTGGCTTGATATAAGCCTTACAAGGAGCCCAAAAGAAAGAAATTACACAATTACAATCTTATACAAGCCATAACACACAAATACACTTCACCCGTGTATGGAATCGCCTTTGATGCCCCATCAAAAGGAAAAACAGAACCTTGATAGACATGGCGCGGACCATGTTAAGTGAGAACTTCTTGCCCAAGTATTTCTGGGCCGAGGCGGTATGTACAACATGTTACATCATCAACAGGGCCATGGTAAGGCCCATCTTAAAGAAAACTCCTTATGAGCTATACAAGGGTAAGAAACCAAACATCTCTCATCTTAGACCCTTTGGATGCTCATGTTTTATCCTGAACAATGGTAAGTCTAATCTAGGAAAGTTTGATGAGAAAAGTGACAAAGGAATTTTCCTAGGCTATGCACTCAACTCTAGAGCCTACCGATTGTTCAATAAGAGAACCTTGGTTGTAGAAGAAAGTCCTCATGTAATTTTTGATGAATCTGAATTAAAACTAACAAATCAGTCTGTTCAAATTGTGGATGCAGATGAGGATTCCAAAGGTCAGGATGATGTCAAGACCAAGAATGAGCCAACTGAAGGTGGATCAAGCAAAAGTGAAGAAGATGAGGATCCCTCAATTGAAACACTTCAAGAGCAACAAGTGCAACACCCGTATTTGCCAAGACCATCCACTCTTCTGAAAGATCACCCCGCTGAAAACATAATAGGTAATCTTGAAGATGGGGTAAGAACTAGATCCTCTCTAAGGTAAGTAGAAGAGGAGGACTTGTTTGCTTTAATTTCTCAAGAGGAGCCTAAGGACATTCACGATGCTTTATAAAATGACTCCTGGATCCAGGCTATGCATGAAGAGTTGTACCAGTTTGAAAGAAGCAAAGTGTGGACACTTGTGCCACGTCGTAGAAATCAGCCCGTAATTGGAACCCGATGGGTTTTTAGAAATAAGCTAAATGACATGGCTATGGTTGTTAGGAATAAGGCTCGGCTTGTAGCCAAAGGGTATAGCCATGAGATGGGGATTGATTTTGATGAATCCTTTGCCCCGGTTGCTAGGCTAGAAGTAGTCCGGATTTTATTGTCTTTTGCTTGCTCACTGAACTTCAAATTGTTTCAAATGGATGTCAAATCTGCCTTTCTTAACGGGTATATCAAAGAGGATGTTTTTGTAGAACAACCTCTAGGCTTTGAAGATTCCAAGCACCCACGACATGTGTACAAGCTCCAAAGGCGTTGTACGGGCTTAAGCAGGCACCAAGGACATGGTACGAAAGGCTTACTTCTTTTCTGACTGAAAATAGGTTCAAAAGAGGTAAGGTTGATCAAACACTCTTCACAAAAAAATCAGGTAAAGAGATACTGGTAGTTCAAGTGTATGTTGATGACATAATCTTTAGAGCTACCAACAATGCCCTATGTGATGAATTTGCAAGAATAATGCAAGGAGAGTTTGAAATGAGCTTAATGGGTGAACTAACCTTCTTTCTTGGTTTGCAAGTAAAACAAACGCCCGAAGACATCTTCATAAACCAAGCCAAGTATACAATGGAGTTGTTGAAAAAATATGGGATGGCAGAAGTAAAACCCATATCGACTCCGATGGCCACAACCACGAAGTTGGAAAAAAATGAAAATGGTAAAATAGTAGATCCTACACTATTTCGAGGTATGATCGGATCACTACTATATTTAACAGCATGTCACCCTGACATTCAGTATAGTGTGTGTCTGTGTGCTCACTTTCAATCATGTCCAAAAGAATCACATCTCATGGCTGTTAAACGGATTTTTCGATATTTGATTGGCACACTAGACTTTGGCTTGTGGTTTCCTATCGGTAGCTCTTTTGATTTGATTGCATATACCGATGCCGATTATGCTGGTTGCATTGTTGATCGGAAAAGTACTAGTGGGTACTGTCAGTTTCTTGGTGGTTGCCTAGTTTTGTGGACCTCCAAGAAACAACATTCAGTAGCTCTCTCAACGGCCGAGGCTGAGTATGTAGCCGCTGGAAGTTGTGGAGCCCAAGTACTTTGGATCAAAAATCAATTACTTGATTTGGATATTGAGATAAATTGTGTTCCAATTTTATGTGACAATACAAGTGCAATCAGTCTATCTAAAAACCCTGTCCAACATTCTAGGACCAAGCATATAGACATTCGACACCATTTCTTGAGAGATCATGTAGGCAAAGGGGTTTTTGAGCTGCATTTCATTGACACACATAATCAGCTGGCCGATATCTTCACCAAGCCCTTAAACCAGGAGCAATTCAATAAGATTAGAAGGGAACTTGGCATGTGCAAGGGTGAGGGCATTCACTTAGGTCTGCATTAGAATGCATGATGCATTTCAGAAGCATTAAGGGTAGATAGTGTGACATGCATCCCCATGTTGTATGTTCTACTCCTCTATGTATGATACCATCCTGCATGTGTGATTATATCATTTTATCTTTATAACCCTCCTTGAAAATTTCTAAAACCCTATACTCCTTGGCATATAAATGTGGACAATTGACATAGAGATACTAGGCAGTCACTGAGGGGAAGCCTTCAGAAAAACCTCGCTGGTTGACTCTTCGGATGTTCTCTACTAAATTTCTCCCCAAAATGAAAAAGAAAAGAAAAGTACAAAAAAAGGAAAAACATACAAAAAAAAGGAGGAAGAAAAAAAATATAGGGGGATGAATACTACTTAGTGAAGGGAGCTCAAGATGGCAGGAGATTTGGAGGCGCTCTTTACCCGCAACAATTCAACACAAATTTTTTTTGGGGGTCTTGACCTTTTTCGGTCGACAGGCCAACCCGGCCCGGTCGACCGAAAACGGCGGTCGGCCCAACCGGGAACCGACTGCCCCCCTTTTTAAAGAGGTTTTCACCCCCTCTTAGTTCATTCTTCTCCACTCCTTCTCTCTCCCACACACTCTCAAAACCCTAGAACACCAACCTTCCACCTCTCAAGCCTTCAAACCTCTACATTCCTCCATCCGCACAATCTCTGTCGGATTCGTCACCACTCCGGGACGTGATCTCCGCGGGTGTTCGTGCTGCCACCAACCTTCCTCATCGATTCCAGAGCGTGGGGAACAATCTTCTAGGGCTCCAGGAGTGTTCTTTGGTCCACTTCCATCTCAAGGGTAGAGTTCCTTTACCTCGAAGGTTTCCACCCCCGATTTCCTTGTATAAGATGCCGCCTAGACGGATCTCTCGGCGTTCCACTCAAGGGGAAGCCAGTGGTCAGAGACGAGAAGCCCCGGCTCGTCCACAGCGGGCAGCAGAACCTCCACGTGCACCCCATCTGCCTCTTCGGCCCATCATCAACCCTAGATTGGTTGATTTTCAAGAGGTGACTGAGATTTTACCTGATCTCTTTGCACTCTTTGCTGTTCAAGATGGATGGAGTGATTTTGTCTCAAGATATACTAGGTACTATCCAAACCTAGTTCAGCAATTTTTTGGCAATCTCGTCGAAAGAAATGGAGAGTTGTTCACAATCGTTCAGGATATTGAGATTCACATCACACTTGATCTCTACTGGCGTGCCTTAGGAGTTTCAGCCTAGGGTGCAGATATGAACTTTGAACATGGTGAAGTGGAAGAAACATTTCTTGCTATGACAGGCTGTGATTTTGTTCAAGGTATCAGCAATCTCCTTCAGTTGAATGCCAATCATTTTTCGCCTCTACAGCGTGTTCTTCATCATATGTTTACTACCCTGATTTATCCAAAAGGAGGTAGCCAAAATGAAGTGACAACAGTTCATCGGTTCTTATTTTACCATGTCATGAATGGGAACACTGTGAATATGGGTCGGCTCATGACTACTTTGATCGATTCATGCCGCACCAACTTAGGGCGATCCTTGCCTTATGCATCTCAGTTGACAGGAGTGTTTATCTTCGCTGGGATTGATTTGGGTGAAGAAAGATCACTTCCAATTTGCCAGGATGATGTTTACAATGAGCACAAGATCTTATTCAATCTTGGTTATTATTGGGGTGAAGATGGTGAGCTTACAAGAGATATTCTCACTTATGCAGAGCTGCTTGCAAATGAGGAAGACCCACAGCAACCACATGATGATGGGAATGCACCCCCCCCCAGTTCAAGCAGAGGATCAGCCTCCCCCACCTTCTCCATACCATATGGATGAGGAGCTGCCTCCTCCTCCAAAGTTTGTTCATGGGGAGTCATCTACTCAGGGTGCTGGTCAACCTTCTTGGGGGAACTATGAGGCTCTTGATAGACGCATATTAAGTTGGAAACCTGGCTCTACTCATCCCTTGACAGGCTGGACACCTTCATGGACACCATGACTGGCCGAATGGATTCTTTCTCCCAAGATCTGGATGACCTTTCCACCTACATGGCCACACTTTATGCCAACCACGAAGACAACTGTGAAGCCTTCCGGATTACCAATCACTCCAATCTTACCATCCAACAACAGCTTCTTCATAATGATGAAATTCTGCATAGCATTGAAGACCGTCTCCCTCCTGCTCCTGCTCCGCCTACTGCCGGTGCTTCTGGTGATGATGCTCGCGAGGGGACTCCGGATCACTTGCTCATTAGCTGTCCCTGTGTCTATGTAGTGTCTGTTCTGTCCACTTTTCCTGTAACCCTCTCCCCATTTTGATGATGCCAAAGGGGGAGAAGTAGCTATGTTAGGTCCTATCTATATGTATTTTGGGTGTTTGCTTGTCTGCATGCTTGAGTCATTGTGAGTCTGCATGCTTGAGTCATTGTGAGTCGTGTTGCATCATGTTACCTTGCATCTTGTGTATTGCATTTTGTACGTCTTGTTGGTTGGAACTCCTTGCACTATATCAATCTTGTATTAGCAATCCTCGATCTATAATGATATGATGTAATGCACTTGGTTTTAGCCACTTAATGGATTCACTTGTTCTACTTCATATCAATATATGGGCATATATGAATGTTTCCATTATTTGGGTTCTTGGTTGACTCGTCTTTGCTCTCTCTACTTGTGTTTTGTCATCATCAAAAAGGGGAAGATTGTTGAGTCTCCTTGAGTGATTTTGATGATAACAAAACTCTGAGTGGAGGATTTATCTCGGCCCGTGTCTTAAGACTATATATACGAGCTAATGGGGTTCAAGTTTATACCTATCAATTCTATGAAAAAACTCATAAGTTTTCTTTGAATCAATGTGTTTCAAATTGAGTTAACCTTGTTTAAACAAACCCCAAAATGCATGATACAATCATTCACTTAAAGCCCTTGTCACCTTGATCAATTTATCAGGGCTAACAACTCAGTTTTGCAGGTCCAAGCTATTCCGGTCGACCAGGACCATAGGCCCGACCGACCAGTTTTTCCAGAGATGAAGGGTGGCAAGTTTTACAGGTTTCGGTCGACCTGGACCCCAGCACCGGTCGACCGATTCTTTCAGAAACCAAAAACTCCGAAAGTTACAGGTTTCAGTCGACCACCCCTAGAATTCCAGTCTACCGGAATTCCCGAAGCCCTCTTTTGTTGACTTTTGGTCCAAGCTCGAAAAGAGGGAGTTTCTCCCAATTGTTTAAACCCTTTGGACTCAGTCTTGGAGTGAATTGTGGATCTGGTCTGGGGACTTGTCTCCTGACCTTCCAAGATCTATAAAAGATCTCTTTGGGGTCATAAACCCTAAGGCTTTTTAAGAGAAGAAGAAGGAGAGGCTGTGAAGGAGAGGGTGCTGGTACTGTTCACGTGAATAGTGATCCGAGAGAAATTCTTCATCCAGGAGCTGAAGCTTTCAAGAGCAAATATGCATCCAAATCAAGTGAAGATCAAGCCAAGAGCAAGCTTCATTCAATACTATTGATGGAGGCATCACCCACGACTCCCTTTGGCTCGGGTCCACTTCTTCACACTCGGGAGCTAGTTGAGTTTGGGCCTCACTCTATAAAGGCCCCTTATCCATTTTGTAGCTTTCCTTTGAGTCATTTTGATGTATTTCCATTTTATTTGAGTCATTTCCCTTGGTCTAGCACTTATTTTTCTATGTTCTTGAATCATCATGCTGTCTAATGTGGCTATTGGGCCCCATTCATTGGGCTAGGCCCATTAGCACTCCCACCCCCCCTTGGTTATTTGTAGTTGTTTATTTTGTCAGGGACTTATTGTAAAGAGTGGGTTACCTATATATAGGACCCCACTCCCCTCATTTGAAGTTAATGAATGAATGAATCCTTTTGAGTTAAACTTGCCATTTGAGTTCAAATTGGAGTGATTCCTCTAGTTTTTTGGGTGAGAGACCTTAGGGGAGAGATTCCCCACCCATTCCCCTCTTAATCTCTCTATTTCACCCCTCTTTCTCTCTCCTCCAACCCCAATTCCGAATTTTCTTCTCTCTCCTCCCCTCCCAACCACCTCCACTAGCCACCCACCTCCTTTAATGCCCTCCACTTCCCCATGGCCTCCTTTACTCCACCTCCTAGTTCCTAGGTAGGAATCTCCACATTCCAACACCATTCTCCACCTTCCAACCAAATCTTCCCCATTCCAATACAAGCATCCCACTCTCCCACATAATCCCCCACCTTCCAAGGCCATTTCAAAATTTGAAATCCCTTCCCTCCACTTGCCTTGGCCGCCCCCTTCCTTTACCCTCCCCCAAGCCAAGTTCGCCCCCCTCCACTCCCCATTCCCTCTCTCACATCCTCACCCTCCTCCTCCACCTGCTAGCCCCTGCTCTCAGCCATTCTCCCCTCATTCTCCAACCCCTATAGCTCTCCACTCCACCCCACAAGAACCCCCATTCATCCTTAGGCCACCCCTTCACTTCCCCTTCCACCAAAGAAGCCACCCCTCCCTCTCATTTTTTCTTGCAGGTTGGAGCTGTGCAGACCAGCAAGTCAGCCCCTGTTGCAGCGTCGCCCACGGCTTCATCCTGGAGATCCTGAAGGCGTAGCCTACATTGCTGGAAAGGTCCCTCTGTCTTCTTCGCAGGCGAGGTGGAATCAACTCGTTTAGAGGTTGGGGCCAACCGTAGAAGCCGTTCTCCCACAACTGCGCAGAGAGGTCTTCATCCTGGACCAGAGCCTGAGAGTTCATTCTGCCACGACGAACCCCAGCGGATTCAGGCTGAAGTTCCTTCATCAAAGTTCTCCCTCTGCCAGTCCTCTTCCAAGATCAAGAAACATAACCTCGTTTGGCTGCCGTAGGAAGGAGTTACGAATTTTCTCCCCCAAGCTCTCCAGTTCTGTCTCCTGCTGCCTACTCCGACCAGTGCCCACTCTTCAGGGTACACCGACCGCCCTCGACCTCTGAATGCAGCCCCGTCACCTCCTGCTGAAAGCTACTTCAACCACGAAGACAATGCCACTGGTTTCGTGCTGATCGGAGCTCGGGAGGGCACACAGTGACCTCTACAATTTGCTTTTCTAGTCCAGACTGACCCTGCGGCCAGACAGAGGAGTCTCCTTCCTGTTGCTGGTGCTGCCACCTCCGACCCTCTGAGCATCCCCAAAAATTCTGGAGTCTTCCCTCTCAGGTCAGGAAGCTTTAGAAGGTGATTGCACTCAATTTGGAGTCCGTACGAGTCCGAGGCAGCCAGCACAGCGACTTCCTGTCCAGAATTCAGACTGCAGCTGCAAGTTCCCTAATCTCCCATTTCTCTTCACTTCGGTCCGATATCCCCACCCTGCTTGGCCGGCTGAAGGCCCCACCCTGCGCGGTGGTAGTTGTAGACACGTCATTCCTGACGTCTCCTGAGGAAGTCTCATATTACTATACGACGCCCCGCGACGGCTTACGCATTTCGAATCACTTGAGTACTTCCTTTTCTTGAGTCTTCTTCCGCCCTTTTCGGCATCCGGAATCGTCTCATCACGGCATTCGGACGGCATCAACACCAGTCAGACGCATCAAAAGGTTCCGGAACCAAGAAGGGTGTCTACCGGGCGGCTGCCGACGCCTAATCCGAGGACCCGGGTGGGTCTTAATGGTGGCGTCCAGGCCCCTGGACGCCCCCATAATTTTAATTTATTTTATTATTTTCTCAGGGCCCAAAATTAAATAAAATATATATATATTAATGGAGGCGTCCAGGCCCCTGGACGCCTCCATAAAAAAACAAAAATAAAAAAAGTGTAAAATGCCAGTTGGCATAGAAAAAATAAAAAATAAATAAAAATAAAAATAATTAATGGAGGCGTCCAGGCCCCTGGACGCCTCCATAAAAACAAATAAAAAAAATCAAAAATGCCAGCCCTATCATAAAAAGACAAAGAAACGATAAAATAATATATTTTTGGAGGCGTCCAGGCCTCTGGACGCCTCCATCAACTCCCTCACGGGCGCCAGCCACCGAACGACGGTTTGTCGTGTGTGAAAAAAGCCAAATATAGAGACGTCCGGTCAGCTGGACGCGCCCATTTCTGAATCACGAGGCGCTGTTCACAAAACCACGCGTTGTGCCGAACCGCGTGCGGCCGTCGTCAGTTTTCGGTGGACCTGCTTGAGGCGTCCGGGACCCTGGACGCCTCCACAAAAGTATTCCAAAAAAATCAATAAAAATAGAATAAAATATTATTTCGGCCCTGATGGAGGTGTCCAGGGTCCTGGACGCCTCCACCTTCCGGAGCTCTATAAATAGAGGCCCACCCCCTAAGTTCTAGGGGAGCTAAGCAGTGATCCGATAGGCTGCCGGAGCCCAGAGGCTACGGAGTCATTCTTCTAACCCGTGGGGTCTTTTGTAGGTGGAGGTTCTGCCGGCTTCTCGGGTGCCCACGCTCGCGAGAGGAAGGTCGTCTTCATCCACCGCGCTTCTACGTCGTCCCCACACTGCCGGAGCTCCGCCGAATTTCACCACCGGCACATCCAATAAGCCAACTCTTTCCTTTTCTTCGTAGTTCTTTGCATTCATCATCTCGCATCCATCATCTCATTTTCCTCCTACTCGAGTCCGAGAGGGGTTTAAAAGATAACACCAACCAGGTGTGTGTCTTCCCGTTATTTCGTCATTTTTATTGCAAGGATATGAATACTACACATTCATCTTTCTAAGCCACTTGTCATTTATTTGTCGTTGTTTTGCAAGGGTAGCCGAGGAAAGCCCTCTCCGTCGGCCGGCCGGAAGGAGAGGAAGAAGCAACCCGCCATCTCCCGCTCTTTAGGTAGGCACGATCACTTTCTTATTTTGGGGTCTTTCGGCCCCTGGCGATCACATCTTTTCATCGAGGCCGCGGCGAGTCACTTCCCCAATGGCCGTTTAAATTTCTGTTCTCATATTCTCTTAATATCCTGTTATATTTCGTTTATATCATCGAGGCCGCGGCGAGTCACTTCCCCAATGGCCGTTTAAATTTCTGTTCTCATATTCTCTTTATATCCTGTTATATTCTGCTCATATCATCGAGGCCGCGGCGAGTCACTTCCCCAATGGCCGTTTAAATTTTCGTTCTTACATTCTCTCTATATTCTGTTATATTCTGCTCATATCATCGAGGCCGCGGCGAGTCAGTTCCCCAATGGCCGTTTAAATTTCCGTTCTTATACTCTCTCTATATTCTGTTATATTCTGCTCATATTCTCGAGGCCGCGGCGAGTCACTTCCCCAATGGCCGTTTAAATCTCTGTTCTTATATTCTCTTTTATATTCTGCTATATTCTGCTCATATTCTCGAGGCCGCGGCGAGTCACTTCCCCAATGGCCGTTTCAATTTTTGTTATTTAATTTCTGCACCATTCCCGTCCCCCCGAGGTCGCGGCGAGTCACTTCCCGCTATGGCCGTTTGAACCCCATATCTTGCTATATTATACTTGTCCCGCTCGCCCCGCCGGAGCAATCTCCCATGGTGGCCCCTTCTCTCTCTTCTCTCATCTCTGTGTTGCAGCAAACAGCAAAACAAACAAAAAGAAGAGCCCGTGCGCTCTCCGCATCCTCTTCCTCGCTCCATCGAACTCTCCGAACCGCGTGATGTCGCTCACAGATTGGCGATCACGGTGGGACGTCTACTGCTTCCTCCCGGCTACCCTTGCAAGTTCGGCTCCATCCGTGCCTCTCCACCTTGGCGCCCACGCGCACCCCCGTTGTGCTCACGGCAGCTCCGTCAGTTCTGATTGGTTCTTTGTTTATTACATGTTTGTTATTTCTGTTGTTTTCCCACTCCATATATCTGTCAGCATTCCATTGCATACATCCATTCCTCTTTTCTATCCTTTTTTTCATTTTTTTTGAGGATCACCCTTTCCCGGTGAAGGAAGGACTCTCCGTTTGGGAATTCCTCTCAACGGACTAGAATCTCCTACACTGGGACCTCCGTAAGTCCCCGACATCGAAGAATCTCCTCTTCGTTCACTGGGCTGGTTGTACCATTGAAGTTCCCCGAAGTTAGTCATTTCATTCGTGGTGAGACGAGAGACCCTAGCTGACACGGCGGTGAAACAAAAATAAACTAGGGTCCCTATCTTGTGTGAACTTCGGATCTCGCTAAAAACATAAAAAAAAAATCATCAAAATCAAAACAAAAAAAAGGGCGTAAAGGCATCCACTTGTTTGATAATCTCTGCTACCTACTTGCTAGTGTATGTTTTTACGTTCTGGGAGAACTGTGAGCATGTCTCACGAGTCTTCCGAGGAGAACCACCCTAGCCGTGGTTTGACAGCCGACCCGCGAGTCTATGCTATGGACTCGGGTCCTTCTCATGACCCCTCGCATGAGGTGCAGGTTATTGCCGGGGACACGTCCCCACCACAGGATATCACTTCCTTACTGGGCGTCCTCGCCAACACGGAGCTTACCTCTGAATAGCTCCGGGCCTTCCAGGCCATTCTAAAGGGGAAATCTGTTTCCCCCACGCCCCAGGAGTCAACTCCGGCTATCGCACCTCTCCACGAGTCCGTGCAGGCCATTCCATCTCCTTCATTGGCGCAAGCCATCCAGTCTCCCTCGCTTCAAGGACAAGCGAGCCAACAACCTCCCTCATTCCAATTCCCGTCACAATCTCAAACTCCTGGTGTTCCTCACACACCGTTTCAGCCAGGGCCAACTGTCGGTGGTCCGACAGTTCCCTCTCATTCCGGGTTTCCCCCTCAAGTCTCCGGGAGACAGTTTCTCCCCCAATGGCAAGTGCCACCTTCACCCCCAGAGGAGCTCGCCCAATCGCTCCTCAATAGGTTCAACCGCATGGACGAGCAGTTTCAAAATCTGAGAAGGATGGTGGACGTGAAAGCCACCCCGGAGGTTGCTTTGCCAATCCTCCCCGTCATTCATCTTCCTCCCTCCGAAATGCCCACGTACCGCAGATACAATGGTACCGGCAACCCCTTCATTCACCTCAAGGACTTCATGTATGAGTCCTCTACTGGCAAAACGATCAGAGGTCCCTGGCATACCTCTTTCGAGATCATTGGATGGTCCTGCGCTTGAGTGGTTCTATTCTCTGGAGCCCCGCGAGGCCGAGAATTTTGAAATAGTGCAGAGAAGGTTCTTGCAGAAATATAGGGATAGGGTCGGTCCCTCACTCTCCATTACCGACCTAGTGGCCGAAAAGATGAAACCCGACGAGGATTTTGTCCGATATGCTGATAGATGGAGGTCTCTGGCGGAAAGAATAAGGGATACCCTCTCCGAGCCCGAACAAGTGAAAATGATTGTGTCTAATGCAACCCCGCAGTTCAGACACGTCCTCGCCATGAATAAACTTACTACAATGGAGGAACTCTATGAAAGGGCCCGATACATCCAAACCCAGCTAAAAGACTCCCCCATCATGAACATGTTTGAGTCGCCGAAGCCCAAAGTGGTCAGAAAGACAGGCGCTGGTGTCCCGGGCGGAGCCACAGAAGGGGTCGTGACAAATGAGCAAGTCAGTGCGGTCAACAATGCCAACTATGCAGTCAACCCAAGGCCTCCACAAATGCCCCGACTACCCCTTCAATCAAGTCCTTTCCCTCTCCGTCCTCCACCCCAAAATAATCCACCCCAGGATAATATGCCTCCATTACGCCAACCCCAACAACAACAACCACAACCTCAGCAACAACAACCACCACTTCAGTACAACCAAGTTCCACCCCCGGGGAACTATGGTCCCCAACAGCAACAAAGGAGGCCGCTCGGTCCTAAGAGAGCCTACTATCCACCATTGCCAGAAACCTTAGCAGATATTTTTAATGCCCTCATGGCATCAAACCAACTCGCCCTACCCAGAGAAAGGCCCGCGTGGCCCCCCAATGTTGATACCTCCAAATACTGCGTCTACCACAGGCAGCCAGGACACACAGTGGATTACTGCTTCCATTTCAAAGATTACATCCATGATATGAATGATGAACATCAAATAGATTGGGATGAGATGAGACGGTACGTCGCGGCTCTCAAGGCTAGGAGACCTCCTCAGAGGCCACAGCAGTAGTTACAACAGCAGCAGCAGCAGCAACCACCACAACAACAACAGCCTCAGTAGGCCCCACAACAACAGCCCGACATGGGCATAATCCAGAATCCACTACCGGAGCACCAACAGTCCAATCATCAGGTTAACCCCATCTCCTCCTTCCCGGAAGTCGGGAGAGAGCAGGTGTGGCACCAGGAAAGTACCTCCATTCTTTATACCTCCAACCCTATCGTCATGCAACCCCCTCACCTTGCCCGGGTAGCACCTCTCTCTCATCAACCCGCATCGGTATCGCCTTCACCATTTCCACTATCATTACGCCCTCTCATCCGCACCCCGACCTCCTATCAACCGACACTCTCTACTACGCCTTCACACCCTCTCACCTTCTCCCACTCCCCCACTTTACCATCCACCTCTACCACATTTACCCCTACGCCTTCTAAACCCCTTATCATCCGTCCACCATACATAACCCCGTCTTTCTCCACCACATCACCACTAATGCCTTCAAAACCACTCATCACCCACCATCCGCCTCAAAACCTTTACCCGTTTCAAACCTTACCTCCACCTCCACCTTCCAAACCCCTTATCCTTCATAATCCGCGCGATATCCCCTCTACCTCCGCCATGCCTCCACCTAACAAACCCCTCATCAGAATCCCTGCTCCCGTCATCACCCCTGCTTCATCAACCATTCCTCCACTACTACCCCTCAAACCCCTGTTAAAACCCACTGCTACCCCCGCAGAGGTACAAAAGCCGCAGGCAATGGTGCTCCGAAGTGGAAGGATTTTCCACAGGGTTTTCCCCCACAACAGTCAGAATCCCGAGCAATCTCAGCCAGAGAAGGATGATGCAGAACAACCAGAAAGAGCTATCCCTGGAACACAGTATGATCTACTGAAACACTTGGACAAGACGCCTGCCCGGATCTCCATCCTAGAGCTACTTCAAAGATCCACATCCCACCAGGCGGCCTTGATGGAATATCTTCAAAAGGTCATGGTTAATGAAGACCTCCCCGTGGAGAAGATTTCGACCGTCCTGACCCCAACAGACACACAACCGGCCATCATGTTCCACAACTACGAGCTCGCTCCCAAGGAAGCTCAAAAATATGCATTGTGCATTTCAATAAAAATTAATGGGGTATCCATAAACCCGTGTCTTGTGGACACGGGTGCATCCATAAATGTGATCTCCATGAGCACTCTTCAGTTGTGTGGGGTCAACAAGGAACAAATAAGACCTTCCTCGATCACGGTCACGGCTTATGACAATAGCAAAAGGCCGCCGCAGGGGATGATTATTCTGAAGGCAGAACTAGGCCCCATGGCAATCCCCACGGAATTCCATGTCCTCGACATGGACCCCACATTTAAGGCTATACTGGGTCGCCCTTACATCGAAGCCATGGACGCTGTGCCATCCACCAACCATCAGTGCATGAAGTTTCCTTACAATGGGAGAATTATTAAAGTGGTCAGTACACCGGTCCTTCACACAGTGGATGCTATCAACACCTCTCTGCCCTCCATTTGGCCATCTCATCGGCCCATATTATCACTGCTGGACGTGCGTGATCCATCTCACATTCCACTAGCACCAAAGGAGCCGGTCAGGGCAACCGCAACATCCTGTCTCCCTTTTTACTCCAAAGGTTGGGAGATTATGAGGAACATCGGCTATCAACAGGGAAAAGGTCTGGGCGCATAGTTACAGGGTATGCTCAAGCCGCCAAAAGAAATTAGGCCGAACCGTAGGTTTGGCCTAGGCTTCAAAGGACCGTTCAAGGCAGATTGGAAGCCCCTCACGTGGACTCTATCAAACCACTTCAACAGAGGGCCCGTTGTTCAGATGGGAGATCACCCACGAGAAGCATATGGAGGATCACATGTTGTATATTTGGCTGAAAAATGTCCGAGGATCATCAAAAGAGGCAAGATCAAAGATCCGGAATGCGAGTGGGACAAATGGTTCGACATATGGGACATTTCCGTTGCACTGGAAAGGATGTTCTCATCTCCACAGCTTGAAGGACCACCATTGATCTCCGAAATACCAGAGAATATTACCACTCTTGCCAAGGTTCCAAACTATCCTCGTCCTCGCCAGAAGGACTCTGTCATCGACGGATCTTCATCCGTCCTCAACATTGCCGTCGACGGCTCATTAGCCGCCATCCTCTCCATCCACTCGTCTCAGCCTTTGCTGATATCTTCTTCCTGGGCCAGACAATTGTCTGATGATCTTCCCAGGTCCCCTTCTTTGCTTACATACCTACGCAGGCTTTTCAACCCGCGCCAGGTCTTCAACCATGATCTGCTCTACGAGCCCCACAATCCTCTAGCCATAACCACTTTCTCTCTCCTCCAATCTCTTTTCACTGCTTTGTCATTAAAAATGAAAACGAAAAAAAACGTCAATTTTCAAACTCCCCAACAACACATCTTCGTTGAGGAAACCTCCTACATCTCCCACGGGTGCGTACCGCCTTGCGGACCACCCGTCCGAGGTCCGATGAGCGACCTTTTCTACCCCTCCTCTGAGGGGTCTTCTCCTGTACATTCTACACCATCCTCCTCATCTTCTCTTCTTCTGTAAATATTGTCAGTCAATCTAGGAATGATAGGCCAAGGGTAGTACCTAGGAAGAAATCCAAGGGTAGGCAGATCCCTCGTCGATTCTTCTGGATTTGGCCGCCAGGTGTCAGGCCCTTCTTGCCATCCCCCAGTTGTTAGAAAATCCCATCCAGCTACCCGAAATAGAATGCGAGGGCGACTGTGCATCTGATGAAGGGTATGGAGTCTACGAGATCACGAATGAAGAATGCCCCACTGAAGATGAGGGTGAAGAATATGAGGATGCGGCGGGCGCATACGCTAGCGGAATGAGGAGATTCGACGAGCCGTCAACCGCCGTAGAAGAATCCACCAAAGAAGTCAACTTGGGGACTGAGGAAGACCCTAGGATCATCCTCATAAGTGACAACCTACCACCCTCTGAAGAAGAGGCATTAATTGAGGTCCTCAAGGAATATAAGGACACGTTTGCATGGAGCTACGAGGATATGCCGGGTTTGGATTCAACCTTGGTCGAACACCGTTTAACCCTAAAACCAGGGTCCATCTCGATAAAACAAAGGTTAAGGCGTTTCCACCCTCAGATGGCTTTAAAATGAAAGAAGAGGTCGATAAGCTCCACAAAGCCAGGTTCATTAGAGTCGTTCTTTATCCTCAATGGGTGGCGAACATTGTCCCGGTCATGAAGAAAGATGGGAAAGTCAGGATTTGCATCGACTTCCGGGACCTTAACCGCGCGTGTCCAAAGGATGATTTTCCCTTACCTCACATTGATGTGTTGATTGATAACACGGCAGGTTTTGAAACCCTCTCTTTCATGGATGGATTTTCAGGATACAATCAAATTCGTTTGGCAGAAGAGGATCAGGAAAAGACGTCATTCACTACCCCTTGGGGAACATATTGTTACGTGGTCATGCCGTTTGGGTTAAAGAATGCTGGAGCTACTTACCAAAGAGCGATGATGGCCATATTTCATGACATGATGCACATATATCTGGAAGTGTATGTGGATGACTTATTGGTAAAATCAAGGACCAGGATGGAACATCCAGAAGTTTTGGCTAAGGTCTTGCAAAGGTCAAGAGAATTCCAATTGAAAATGAACCCGAAAAAGTGTGTGTTTGGTGTGTCGTCAGGTAAATTGCTGGGGTTCATTGTGAGTAAAAGAGGGATCGAGATAGATCCCGACAAAGCCAAGGCTATCAGGGATATGCCGCCTCCCAAGAATTTGAGGGAAGTCCGAAGTTTAATCGGCAGGCTGCAGTTTATTCCTCGGTTTGTGTCTCAACATTCACAAAGGTGTAGACCTCTCTACGAGTTGACCAAGCCAGGAGTAGAATTCCACTGGAATTCTAAATGTCAGAAAGCTTTTGAAGGGTTGAAGGAATATCTGGCTAGTCCACCCGTTCTCATTCCACCTAAACCAGAAAAACCTCTGATCCTTTACATCTCAGTCTTGGATGACTCCGTGGGAGCCGTCCTCGCACAAGCTGATGAAGAAGGCAAGGAACGGGCAACCTATTACTTGTCCAAACTTCTCAATCCCTGTGAGCAGAAGTACACCGGCATAGAGAAAACCTGTGCTGCCCTCGTTTGGGTAGTGCAGAAATTGAAGCACTACTTCTTGGCTCACGAAGTCCACTTGATTGCTCGAATGAATCCTATCAAATTCCTTCTGGAGAAAGCCGTCCTTACGGATAGGCTAGCACGCTGGCAAAGTTTTCTCTCTCAGTTCGACATCACCTACATCCAGCAAAAGGTGATTAAAGGTTATGCCATAGCCGAGCATCTCGCTCACCATCCTCTTCCCAAGTTCGATCCCGTCCAATCAGAGTTTCCAGATGAGGAACTAATGTCCATCAACCAATCAGATGAGCCAATGTGGACGCTATATTTTGATGGAGCTCTGAATTCTCAAGGGAGAGGAATCGGCATCGCCCTCCTGTCGCCGGAAGGCCTCACATTCCCATTGGCATACCAGCTCAAATTTCCAGTCACCAACAATATAGCCGAATATGAAGCTCTTCTAGCTGGCCTAGGACTCGCTCATTCTTTTCGTATCACTGAGTTGCGAGTCGTAGGTGATAGTCAACTCATCCTTCGCCAGGTACTCACTAAGTATCGCACTCGCGAACCCAAACTCAAGCCATACCAAGAACTCACTGCTGCCTTTGCCAAACTGTTCACAAAACTGATCTTTGTTCATATCCCTCGTCATCAGAATATTCTCGCCGATGCCCTCGCCTCATTGGCATCATCCATAAGGTTCCCTCTAGGAAGATGGTTTAAGTCCATTTCCATCTACAAACTTCACGCCCCTGCAGTCGATGATGCTTCCTACGTAAACATCAAAGACATGATAGCAAGGAAGATCATGCAGGAAGATATCCTTGAGAAGAGGGAGCTCATGTTGGTAGAGGCCGAAGAAGAACTGGCTGATGAAGAGAAACCATGGTTCTATGAAATTGTCAAATATTGCCAAGATCAGTCTTATCCTGAAGGGGCCATCACAGAGGACAAGAAAGCCATAAGAAGGGTGGCTCAGAAATACACATTGATTGGAGGTCTACTCTATAGGAGGAGCCTTACTGGTATTCTGTTAAGATGTCTTGGTGACGATGAGGTTTGGAAATGTGTAGAAGAGACGCACTCAGGTGTGTGCGGTGGCCACGTGAATAGTCAGATGCTCGCCAAGAAGATCATTCGTCAAGGCTTTTATTGGCCCACTATGGAAGAGGATTGTGCTGTCTATGTCCGTAGGTGTGTCAAGTGTCAACTTCACGCCGATAAAATCTATTCACCATCTTCCTCACTTCATCCAATATCCTCCCCATGGCCTTTCTCCATGTGGGCATTCGACATCATTGGTCCCTTAGGTGATCCCAATTTCCTCACCAAGCAGAAATCTTTCATCCTTACTGCGACGGAATACTTCACCAAATGGGCCGAAGCCGAAGCTTACGCGGAGATCAAGGCGTCAACAGTCTGCAAGTTCATCATGAAGAACATTCTCGCCAGATTCGGCGTCCCAAGCACGATCGTCACCGACAGTGGGCCACAATTCATTTCTCAGGACCTACAGGACCTCTGCAAAAGGTACGCAATTGCGTTGCATCATTCATCGCCTTATTACCCACAAGGTAACGGTCAAGCGGAGGCCACCAATAAAATATTGCTCAAAATCATCAAAAAAACCTGCGAGTCTAGTAAGTTTTCAGACTGGCCAGAAAAGCTTATCGAAGCCCTATGGGCCTATCGGACCTCAATCCGTACCCCCACCGGGCAGACTCCATTTGCCCTCACTTATGATATGGAAGTGGTAGTCCCGTACGAGACTCTGATCCCTTCTCTCAGGGTACAATTGGATGAGGAATTTCCCCTCGACGATCGTCGTAATTCACTCCTCGCCCAGTTGGAACTCTTGGATGAGAAGCGGCTGGCCGCCGCCGAACACGCGCGTGTGTATCAAAATAGACTCGCTCGCTTTTACCAAAAGAAAGTCGTTGAGAGAAAATTCAAAGTCGGTGAGATGGTCGTAAAAAGAATTTTTGTCAAACCTGGAGGGCCGCGTTCTAAGCTCCAACCCAATTGGGAAGGACCATTTGTAATTCAAGCCGTGCACCCTGGCAACGCCTACAAGCTAGTCAACGCCGAAGGGACCGAGTTATCCCACCCTTGGAATGGGCTTTATCTTAAGAAATACTACCCTTAGCACAAAACAAAAAAAAAATGATGAAAAGATAAAAAACATCAAAAACAAGGAAATATTGAAAACCACTAAAAATATGGAAAATTCAAAATACCGATGCCTGGCAGGCACCATGTAGTTAAGTCCCTGCATCTAACCTTCATGTTAGGATAGGGCCCATTAAGGCTTGGTAGGCACCGGGTCTTGGTTTGCCAGAACCGTGGAGACCCCTGTCCGGCCACGTCGGCCTATGCTCGCTCGAAGGAAGCTAACATGTGTTCACTTATGTATTTTATTCAAAAAAAGTTGGTAGCATCACCTACGGTAGGGCCACACCTAGAAGATCTCCGGAAGCTGTAATCTTTATTCTTTTCTCTTCGACCAAATGAGACAGTCGGCGCCCTTAAAACGCTGAGCATGAGAAACCGAAACTCAAACCCCAAAGGCAAGAGTAGGACCCATTTCCTCGAGCATCGATCAGAGCACGAGAAGAGGGCAGTGTCCCCGCAGGCATACGAAGAGGGAGCCCACCAACGTCAAACGACTATATCTCCCCCACAGAAAGAAATACAAAATCAAAATCAAGAGAAAAGCCTGGTCGTGACCGTGCCTGGTACGATAAACAGAACCCCTCAAAGCAAAAGTCTGAATCCACAAAGGGGGGCCGTGGAATGTAAATGCTCGAGATTTGGTCTGAAGTTGTCCGAAAGGAAAGAGTTAATGGGCCCTTATTCGCTCGCCGGGTTAACGGCTTTGCCGGTCCTCTCAGGAGGTTTATCCCCTACGCTCTTCCTTCTCCCTCTAAAGATGAAGGTTCGATGGAGTTTCTGAAAGGTGAAAACTGCCCAGGGTCTGCGACCTTATTTTAATATACACATTTTGGTTGCCTACTTTGAAAAGCAAAAGCTATCGCTGCGAAGGAGTCTCTGTGTTTCTGGCTGGTCAAGACCCCTGTTTACCACCTTGATGTCTTCTTGTTTAACCTCGGGCTTAGGCCAATGCAAGCGCGTCACCTATGGGTGCGACGGCGTCTGATTCCGGGTCAGCGTCGCGCGGTTGGTCGTTAGGGTTCCAGGGTGTTCCATCTTATACCATCTAGAGTTGTGAGGAAACAGACCCGGGTCGGGCAAATCATCTACCTCAAACACCTTTTGGGTGAATCCCTGTGGTCGGAAGCAACTGGGAGCCTAAGCATGGCATGACGGTATTGTCATCAGGGTAAGTCTTAGCCGGCGGGATCGTCATTCGAGGGGTCTAGAGGCTCAAATCAACCTAGATGAGCACTTAAGATACCTGGGAGGTTAGTAAGAAACCCCTGTCTCACGTAGGTTAGGTGCCATTTGGGTGCTTGCCGGGCGTTAGCAATAAAAAAAATTGAAATGATAAAAGCACAAAAAAATGGAAAAGAGAAATGTACATATTTGCAAACAAAAAAAATCTTTTTATGATGAAACAAAAAAAATATCAAATATATAAAAAAGAAAACAAATCAATTTTGCATGATTACATTTGCGTGCAGCATCTCACTTTTTAATATCGCTTGCATTCGTGTGCTTGCCTATCGCATTTATCATCACCGCATCTTTCCCTTGCCTTCGTTAAATAAAGGCTTGCCCCCTTGACCAGTTATCAAGGACAGTCACAGTGACCATTTGCTTATTGAGCAAGGGGCCAAGTCAGAACAGAAATTCTGATTTGTTTGTTTCAGTGATATGTGCAGGGATTCAGGTAACTGAAGCAAAGGTGAAAAACAAACAAACCAAACCTTGTGTTTTATTCCAAAAACAAAAAAAAAAAAATTTACATCAAGTTCCACCCTCTCTCTCTGCATTACTCGTCCCGCTACTCTCCGGGCAAAACACTCTCAAAGGTGCTACCCAACTACGAAAAGCGGTACTCCTGCCGCTCTGTACTCCTCTTCCTATTCCCACATCCCGGCGTTGATCCACGGAAGCAGCAGAGAAGCTACCAACACGAAAGCCACGCTCTCGTGCTTTTCGGTAGCGCTCCTCACCATCTCTCAGCCACTGTTCAGCAAGACCAAGGCCGATTCGGAGTTCGAATAGTTGGGCCTCCATGGCCCTTCGCTCCTCCCTTTCAGCCAAACTGTTGGCTCTCTCTCTCTCTGCGTCTCTTTCTCTCTCTGCCCGTTCTCTCTCACGGTCTTCCCTCTCCAACTGGAGAGTGATCCTCAGTTCCATAGCATCCCTGGATGAGTCGTCATCAGGATGACGCCGCAGTTCTCTCTCCAGTTCTGCTATCCTAGCCTCCTTCTGCGCAGCTTGGGCAAGCGCTTCTTCCGTCTCCTTTTCCTGCCAAGTGTACCATCTCAGATACGCGATAAGGCGTAAACAAAGAGAACTCAACGCTGAAACTTTTACCTGTATACGGAGCATCCCTTCTGCCTCCGCAGCACGCTGCGTGGCGTGAGCAAGTTGCTCATGAAGCGAGTCAAGTTCTGAGGTGGGAATCCACAAGCTGGAAGAGGCACCACCTACTCCCATCGCTGGGGAGGCCGCGCCAATCTGGGCATGCTACGACCATGTGAATTAGCAGCCAACATCTGGAATCTGGGGTTTTAACTAGGAACGTACTATACACCTACCAAGGCGCTCGTAGCTCCGCGGGCATCGCCCAACTGTTGTTCCATCTCTGCCAAGCGAGTTCGTAAATTCGCTATCATGGCATCCCGGACATCCTGCAGCCTTACAAGTCAGCATTTTTACCAAAAAAAATCAAGAAAAGGAGAAAGAAGAGAAGAGAAAAAGGGGAAACCTACCTCCACAAGTCCCCGGGGTTGGAACCGTTCTGCGTACTTTGTCCTATATAGACGCAAGTAGTCCTCGCTGTCCCGCGCCTGTGATTCTACAATCGTGCCACCCCGTTGCCAGTCCTCATACTGTTCGGGGAATCGCACGCGCCAGTCAATGCAAGTTGCCGGTCCCCGCGTCTTTCTCCCGACACGAGGTGGCGCAGCTGAATCCACCCATTCTTGAGCCAGTCCTAAAGTCCTCATAACTAATCGTAGCCGAAGCGGCTCGATTTCATTCAGGCAGTGCATCCATAGTTCCCGTCCGAACCGGGCACGACTTGCTAGAACCCACGGCTGGTTGGCATCGACCATGTCTGAGTAGGGTCTCCAGTTTACCATCGCCATAGGGAACTCCTGTAGCTCCCGCCTTAACACCATCAGTTGGTAGGTTAGGGGTGCCGCACTCATGACGGGTTCCCACCGCCTG
Organism: Amorphophallus konjac; assembly: GCA_022559845.1. Classification (NCBI taxonomy): domain Eukaryota; kingdom Viridiplantae; phylum Streptophyta; class Magnoliopsida; order Alismatales; family Araceae; genus Amorphophallus; species Amorphophallus konjac. Next base: position 286,737,876 of record CM040118.1, read on the forward strand.
GCTAGCGGCACCATCACGGGTCGCCAATGTCGAGCTCTCCCCATAGGGAGGTAATAATAGCTCCATAACTGCTCGGTGCAGGTCATCAGCACCTTGCGAAAACAACAAAAAAAATACAAAACAAGCAAAACCAAAAAAATACCTGGATGAATGGTGTGAAACCACTCACAGTCATCTCACGATCCGTTTCTTGGAATAGGCCTGCAAACAAGTGTGCCAGCATGGCGGCTCCCCAGGCATAATACCCTACTCTTTCAAGGTCTGACAGCAGCTCCAGGAAGCAACATTGGATACCATCCCCTTTCGAGCTCAGTACCAATCTCCCCAAAAGGAAGAGGAGAAATCTCCTCAAATCTATGTTACATCTTTCCCAGTTGCCGAAATCTGTGCAGTACACGGCACGACATCCTATTTCCATCCTTTCCATGAACTCTTCTGAGGATTCGTCGTCCCGCCGACGAGTGTCGGTGAGCCCTAATGCATCCATGAGGGACGCCCTAGCTTCCGACCTGTTCTTCCGACCATCTAGGTCCAAACCCAGTAACTTCTGGGCACCTTCTCTGTAGTCCGCGTAAGTGACTCCGGTCACTGCCTCGCCTTCTACCTTCAGGCTTGTGATCCGGACCACATCCTCCAAGCTGGGCACCATGTGCCCCCAGGGCATCAGGAATGCCCGGCTCACTGGGTCCCATCTCTCACACAAGGCTTGGATCAGGACTAGGTCAAGCTGGATCGGCTCGATCCGAAGGAAGGTACCAAATCCCATCACGTCTAGCCTCGCCTTCTGAAAATCTAGGAGGCCCCTGTACGCTGCTACTACCAACTCCCATGAGATTTGTGATTTCATCACAACCTACACATACAAGGAATGGGGGTGAGGTTTGGTCAGAAGAAAGGAAGAAAAAATGAGAAAAGGGCAAGAAAACTTGGCTTACGAGTTGTGATTGGGCCCTTTCGCTGAAGTGCCCTTCAAGGTCTGAAAGCCTCCTGGAACTACTACCACTGGACCTGCTTCTCTTCGAGGAATGGGAAGATTCGCCCTCCATCCAACTCTCAGAATTTTGAACTCCTCCCCTCCCGTAAGAACTTGTGCTCCTCGAGTTAGCTCTCGATATACCTGGGAGGATAAAAGGGACAAGAATTTATAGAAATGGAAGGAGTGCGGGCCAAGATTGCCTCCATCACCTGTCGATGATAGCCCTCGCAATAAGACACCGACCAAGTGGCCCCATGTGTCGCTTCACCGCTCGCACAGGGTGATTGACTGGACGAAGAATAGGACGAATAGCCCCTATGTTGTCTAGGGATACCCTATCATGTTTTGGAGGACGCCCGCAAAATTTGGCACAACATCCGGGAAAAGGAACTAGGGCCGTCAGTATTAACTTCGACGGCAGATTCCCGTGGAAAATGGTCACAACAAGACGTGATTCTCCGCTCGAGGCGGAGTCTCGACAGATCCGTCACATGGGAACAGTGCAAAGGAGAAGAAGTGTAGGGAAGAAGGAACGCACAAGAGGACAAACAAGCATCAGAAAATCAAATCACTCCATTCATAATTCTACATAAGCTGTCAAAAACATCATAAACATAAAAAGGTGGCGGGTCCACTAGCCCGCCAATCCTCACCATCACTCGTCTCTCCGGGCACTCTCCTCCTCTCCCCCGAGGTGAGGGTCCCTCAGAAGCCTCCGGGATCCCCGTGCAGTAGCACCTGCCTCGCCTCTGGGCACCTGCTCCGCAGCAGTGACTCGCTGCTCCTCCCCTGGCGTGGCAAAGAAGCCACTGGCGGCAAGGCGACCGGACTGGCGGAGTCGCTCCCCGAACTCTCGCGCTCTCTCGTAGCGCGTCTCCATCCCTCCTAACCTCTGCACGACGGCCTGAAGGCCCAGCTGGAGCTCCCTCACTTGGGCCTCCAAGGCCCTCCTCTCGGTCAGATCCCGCTGTCGCTCGGACCTTCTCTCGGCCTTCTCTCTCTCTACCTCTCTCCTCATCATCTGTAGAAGAACCCTTAACTCCAGGATGTCTGGAGAAGGTCTCTCCTCACCACGATGCCGCAGCTCCGCTACAGTCGCCACCCAGGCGTCACGCTCCTCTTCCGCCCGGGTCGCGCGGGCCACCGCACCGGCAAGTTGCTCCCGGAGGGAGGCAATCTCGAGAAAAGGGGCCGAGGAGCTGGAAGATCCGCCAGCCACTCCCACCGTCGCTGTCTGCTGGGCACGCTGGAACGAAATAAACAACGGCCGTCAGTGAAACTCCAAAATCTGAAGTTAAAAGGGCGACACGTAACTTACCAGGAGCGACAGCTCATGTTGAGCGACGGCCAGTTGCCGCCTAGTCTCTGACAGTTGGGCGCGCGAGCCGCCGATGCCACGCGTGTCCCCAGCTTGGGGAAGCCCCGCGTAACTCTCTCTCTGCCGCCGCAGGAAGTCAGCACTGTCCTGCACCAGTACACCCCCTTGCTGTCCAGGGAGACGTACGGGCCAGTCCTCGAGCCTCGCCTTGCCACGACTCTCCTTCCTGACGCGGCTCGGCTCGTCCGCACTCGCCCACTCATCGGCCAGGCCCAGGGTCCTTGCCATGTCCTGCACCAAGAAAGGGGTCCCATATCAGTCAAAAGGAACGCGTCCCCTGTCTAGGACGCGTCCATCATTTGAGTGCAACACTCGCCGAACCCTTTTCTCCTCGCCCGGCTCGCTTCAAAACCCAAAATGAATTAAAAGAGGAAGAGATCGGAGGACCTACCGGACCGTGTTCACCTCCTCCCACGCCATCGGGCCCCTCGGGTCCCTCGGGGGCCCGAAGCGGCCCTTCCTCCTCCATGGACGCCGTTCCGTGCTCGGGCGCGTCCCTCCTTGGGCGAGGATTTCCTCGTCCCTCTCCACCTTCACCACGGTCGGGCCCACCGAACTCCATCGATCAAAAGAGGAGGAAGACGAAAAAGGGGCAAGCGCATTTCGGCGGAAGGCGGGCTCGTTTGCGGGTAAGGCATGGGAGAAGAAAGGACCGCCCGTCGCTTTAAATTTAAAATCAAGGATTAAGACGCGTCCTCGCGCCTGGACGCGCCCAAAAGGGGGAAAAGGAAACAAAATCCCCCCGTGCAAAGCATAGTTCCCCGCTGTTCAGGGCAAGGTCTCGCGGAGCGTGCCTCAAGGGACAACTCAGTATAAAAAAGAAAGTGTGGGAGAGAGAAAAGTACACACAACACAAAAGCCATTTCCATTTCATATAATAGCCGAAAGTACATCATACAGTGAGAAGGGTGACGTACAAGCAACTCTCTAACTCTCACCGTCACCCTCCTGGTCATCTCCTTCCTCCCTCCCCTAACGGAGATCCCTAGGGGGCCTCCGCGACCTCTGTGAACCCTGAGAAGCCGTGCTCGCCTCGCCCTGCGGTGGCACTCCAGCCTCGAAGGCGCGACGACGCTCCTCAGCCGAAGAAACCAGATAGCTGCCCATGGAAAAAGAACCAGACTGACGAAGTCGCGCCCCGCGTTCCTTCGCCCTCTGGTACCGCTCCTCGCTCTCCCGAAGCCTCCCCTCCGCCGTGCCAAGACTCAATCGGAGCTCCAGCAGCTGGGCCTCCAGAGCCCTCCTCTCGATCTGATCCCGCTGTCGCTCCTCCCTCTCTCTCTCCCTCTCCTCTCTCTCTCTCACTGCCTCCCTCCTCGACAACTCGAGGGCGATCCGCAGATCCAGCACGTCACGAGGGAGCTCCTCAGCCTCTCGTCGACGCTCCTCCTCCAGCTCCACAATCCGGGCGTCACGCTCCGCCACCCGAGCGTCGCGCTCCTGCTCGGCACGAACAGCACGCGCCAGGGCCTCTCGGATCTCGGCCACCTGTCAAGGCACGCATGCACCGTAAGAGAACAGTGATAGAAGGAAAGTAGCTAGAAAAGGGTCGCGGCCAAGCAAGCACTCACTCGAGCCTCGCGGTCACGCTCGGCCTCCTCAGCCCGAGCCACCGCGTACGCCAGCTGCTCCTGGAGGGCAGAAACCTCCGGAGGAGGGCCCCGCGAACTGGAACCCGCTCCACCAGCCATCCCGGCTGCCGCTGTCTGGTGGGCCCGCTGAAAGACGGGGCAAACGTCAGTCAAAGGCTAAGCATCAAAAATCCAGGTCACAAAAAAAATGCATTGCATAAACTCACCAGGATCTCCAACTCCTGTCGGATGGCCACCAACTGTCGCCTGGCGTCCGCCAACTGGGCCCGCAGGTCGGCGATCATGGTATCACGAGCATCCTGCATTGCACATAAGTTAGTATCCCATGCATATACATATAGAAAGGTGGAGCAGTTTCATTTCACTTACCCCTGCCATACCACCCAAGGAGAGGCGGTCCCCGTACGTAGCTCGGTACCGTCTCATGTAGTCTGTGCTGTCCTGTACGTGGGACACTACTGGGACCCCGCCCTGCTGCCAGTCCTGGTACTGTGCTGGGAAGCGCGTACGCCAATCCACGATCTTCGCCTTCCCCTTGGTCTTCCGCCCAATGCGGGCCGGCGCATCTACGTCTACCCACTCCTAGGCCAGCCCCAACGTCCTCATGACCAGTCTAAGCCGCAGCGGCTCAATCTCGTTCAGGCAATGGACCCACACGTCCCGCCTGAAGCGAGGAAGACCCGCTACAACCCAGGGCTGGCCAGCATCGCCCATGCCCAGGTAGGGCCTCCACACCACCTGCATCACCATACATACATTATGTTAGTTACCATTCAGTCACATGCATAAACACAAAAAAAATCATACGCATCATACCATGGCCTCGGGATACTCGCTCAGCTCCCGACGAAGTGACGCCAGCTGGTAGCCGTGGGGTGCTGCAACCACGACCGGCCTCCACTGCCGCGCCAGAGGCACGGCCCTCCTGTTCCCATGCCTAGCCCTCCCCATCGGGAAATAGTAATAGCTCCACACCTGCATCCATCATACATCATTAGTACAATAATTGCATATTTAACTGTGGGAATGCATAAATAAAATGTTTACCTGGAGGAAAGGTGCGAAGCCGCTGACTGTCGTCTCCTTCTCCGAAGTCTGGGAGAGATCGGCAATCAGATGGGCAAGCAGAGCCGCTCCCCACGCATAGTGCCCCACTCTGTCCAGATCCGCCAAGATCCCGAGGAAACGGCAGTGGATGCCATCCCCCTTCGTCCCCAGCAGAAGGCGGCCCAGGAAGAAGAAAAGGAACCTCCGAAGGTCTAGATCCACCAGCTCCCGCTCGCTCGGGTCCTGGGTGAAAGCAGCACGAGCATCCCCCTCCAGTCGAGCCAAGAACTCTGCTCCAGTCTCGCTAACCCGCTGACGCGGGTCGACGAATCCGAGCGCCTCCATGATCTCCACTCGGCCGACTACCCTGCTGTCTCTATCAGTCACGCTCGTCTCTAACCACAGCAGGTCCAGGGCACTCTCTCGGTAGTCGGGGTAGGTGACCCCGCTGACTGCCTCTCCGTTAACTCGTAGCCCGGTGATCCGAGCCACGTCCTCCAGTGACAGCACCATGTGCCCCCAGGGCATCAGAAACGCCCGGCTCGGTGCATGCCACCGCTCTCTCAGTGCCTGGATAAGAGGAAGGTCGAGCCGGAAGGGCTCGATCCTAAGGAAAGCTCCAAAGCCCATGGCGTCCACACGCACCCTCTGAAAATCCGGCAGCCCACAGTATGCTGCCACCACCAAGGACCAGCTGATCCGGCCCTTCATCACGCCCTGCAAACCACAAAACCAACAAAGAACACATCAGCATCATGAACAGTCATAAAACAATAACACTGTATATACTACTTATTCTTTTATTTTATTTTTTATATTTTCAAAAATATTTATCCTCTTTTTTCCTTTATTTTGTTTTTTTTAAAAAAAACAAAGCCAAAACAAGAAACATATATTAAAAATATATCTATTATCATGGAGGCGTCCTGGAGCCAGGACGCCTCCTTATTTTTATTATATTTCTATTACTTTTCGTAAATAAATAAATAAACAAAAATAAAAAGGAAAAGTGGAGGCGTCCAGGCCCCTGGACGCCTCCTTCTCTCACTACCCGCCTTTCTCTCACAGCCTCTCGCACACCCGTTTTAGCCTATTGAACCACAAAGTGAGAATTCCGAGGTACTTATCGGGTCGTGATCGTCCTCTCCCGCGTCACCAGCATCCGCAGCAGCCTCCGCTGCCAGGAGAGGCACCTCTATCTCCTCCCCCGCAGCAACCTCCTCTGCTGCGGCCTCCTCGGCATCATCCCTCAACCTCCTCGCACGACGAGCCAGTCGTTTCCGCTTCTCTGGACCCTGACTCGATCCTCCTCGCTCCATTGGGACTAAGAATGGGTCGTTTGGTGTGGCTGGACGGTCGGAATGAACAGTATAAGTGAACAGGGGGGAGCCCCCCCCTATATATAGAATGACCTGTTATTGGGGCGTCCAGGCGCCTGGACGCCTCCACAATTTTTATTTTATTTTTTTTCAAAATTTCAAAAACATAGGGGCGTCCTGGACGCCCCCAAAAATAAAATAAATAAAAAATAAAAAAAATCAAAATAGGGGCGTCCAGGACCGTGGACGCCCCCAAAAATAAATTGTCAAAAAATAATAAAATAATTAAATAAAATTAGGGGCGTCCAGGCCCCTGGACGCCCCCATAATAAAAAATTTTCAAAATATATATATATATATATATATTTATATAAGAATATGTATATAATCCAAACAAAATAAAAAAACACAAAGAAAAAGAAAAACCACAAAAAAAGATAATAATAATTAAGGGGACGGGAGTCCAAAACATCCAAATGTCAGATTTTATTCCATCAGAAAAGCAGAATGAGCTACATCAGAGGCTTAGGCGCCTTAGGCCTTAACTTCTCCAGTTCGGTCACATAAGCTCTCCACAGCTCGCATTCTTCCCCCACATGCGCTAAGGCCTTTCCCGCAACACTTGTCTTCCAGGGTGCTTTGACGGCCTTCGGTTCCCTCGCATCTGCCTCCGTGCCCAACTCCCTCTTCTTCAAAGGAACGATGCCAGTCGATATTGGGAATGAATGGCGTGGAATGCCGACCTGGAGGCAGCATCGATGCGCGTTATAAAGGACGAACTCGGTTGCGCCGATCAGTTGGAGATCAACTTCAGGAGAAGGCCTCATGAGGAGATCAAGCGAAAGCAAACATGCCGGTGCGCAAGTAAAGAAGTCTTGTGTCACGGTGCGGAAGTGAGACCGCCAGTCTTCACGTTTCTTCAGCCACGGAACGCGGTTCACTACAGTACCACCGAAGCCTAACACGTCGGCTATGTGATGAAGAGGGCTTTGTTGGAAGAGCTTCGAAGCAGTTGGCATTCCCTCGCGGTGGTCGAATTTAAAGTGCAAATCAAGCCAGCAATTCAAGACAAGTGCGCAACCAAAAGGAGGCTTACCCATGCTCGAGACAGTAAGGCCACTATATAGGTAGGCAAGGACAGCGGGTCCCACCCTCTTTCCACGCCAGATCCCGCAGATAGCACTCAGTTGGACTTCCTCCACCATGTTGTCGGTATAAGGAAACAAGAGAGCACCCGCCAGACAAATGGTGAACCCTTTCATGATTCCCTCCAAATAGTCATCGTCTGGTAACCCTCTCAGGGCCTCCATGACCCATTCCGCGAGCTTTTACAAATCAATTCCCTTTTGAGTACGAACCTTTCGGGCTGCGTCGGGCGGCATGAAACTTCCAAGGACGCTTTCGGAAGTCCCCCGTGTCAGCATCCGCATAGCCTTCACCTTCCCGTCACTCTTGAATTTCTTCAATCCGAGCAGAAGTTCCACCTCCTCGAGGAGGATGGTCACCTCGAAGGTCGGGAAGATAAAAGTGTGGGTCTGGGGATGCCAGATCTCCACTAGTGCGCCCATAGCTGCCCAGTCCATACGAATCTTCTCGTAATGTTTGGCGTGAATAAGGAGCCCCTGCAGATGCCACTTCGAGAGTATGACCCTCATGCCAATGGAGATGTTGGAAGTTAGCTTTGAAAGCCATGGCAGTTTGGAAAACTTCCTCGGGCCTGGGAAGAGTGGATATGGTTGGAAGAGAAAAGAAAGAAGAAAGGAAGGAATTAAGAAGAAGGTTCACGTGGAGAAATTTGAAATGAATCAGCTTACCATATGCGACATGATCGTCCCACTCAGATGACCCTCGAGGTCGGAGAGTCGCCTGATCTCGCTGCTAGGCCTGCTCCTCTTCATAACGCGGGAAGACTCTCCCTCCATCCTGAAATCTCTAGATTCTCCTCTCCTTCCTCTCCTGAGCTTCCAAAACCCACCTTGGTGCATTTGAATGAACTAGCCTAAGGGGAGTTCTTATAGGAAGGGTAGGGCCCTACAGGACAGAACATGTCACATCAACGGTCAATGTCAGGATTTTGACTAGATCTTCTTTCCATTGTGGTGCGATTCTGTTACGATTCTGTTACTTTCTAATGTTATTAATCCATGCTGGCCTGTGCAGGTTTTACTAACGGACGTCTTTGTCCTATCTCCTGTCCCACCTTTCAATGGTTGGTCCCACCATGTCATGCATCGTAGTATATGATACCTACGCTACTAGAACATGTCAAGGACCTTGCGGCCCGAACGAATCTGAGATCTGAGTTCCCCTTCAACAAAAACGGTGATGATCCCAGAGGAATTTGGATTGTACAGATAAACTGTTAATTTGTGGTAGCATGGGGACGACGGTTCCATTCAGAGAGTTGGTGCGTGGATAAACGGGCCCCAGCCCAGTACCAGCTCACCGGATCGGTATCCTGACCCGTTCTTCACAAGTTGGCAATATTATCCTTGGCTATTTTCTATTTTAGTTTGTTTTGAATTTTTCTTTAAACCCAACATGCATTCATATAGGACTTTGATTTATTGCGGAAGATCATTCAAGTGATTCGATTGTGAAAGCCATTGTGTTTCAATTCCCACAAATATGAGATATTCCACTCCGAATGAAATACCAAGTTTCCTAGAGACGGCCCCGACGCTGCTCTTCCAAAGGAGACCCTTGTTTGGACAGACCCTCAGATATTCCTTTACCTTTTTTTGACCCACCTTGGCCGCAGCACTTCCACATTGGCTGGTAACCGCTCCCCAAAGGTGAAACCTCCGGTTTTATGACCCAGGTACTTCCACACCGAGAAGTTGGTCCCCTTTTGTTTCATGCCTGAGCGCACATCTCACCCTCCCTTATTTGATCTCCGTCCAAGCAATCGTCAATATTTGAAAGACCTTCTTCAAGGTCGCCTCATTGAAACTCCAGGAAAGATTCCAAACAGTAACGTCAAAAGCGTGTCTCATCACACCTTGGCATCAACTTATCAGTCCGCTCCCACTTCACTCCACTCCATTTCCAACTACGCTCCCTTGCAAAGCAGACGCCAAGGCGGGGCAGCTGGAGACACGCCATTCCTGACGTCTCTTGAGGAAGTCTCATATTACTATACGACGCCCCGCGACAGCTTACGCATTTCGAATCACTTGAGTACTTCCTTTTCTTGAGTCTTCTTCCGCCCTTTTCGGCATCCGGAATCGTCTCATCACGGCATTCGGACGGCATCAACACCAGTCAGACGCATCAAAAGGTTCCGGAACCAAGAAGGGTGTCTACCGGGCGGCTGCCGACGCCTAATCCGAGGACCCGGGTGGGTCTTAATGGGGGCGTCCAGGCCCCTGGACGCCTCCATAAAAAAATAAAAATAAAAAATGTGTAAAATGCCAGTTGGCATAGAAAAAATAAAAAAATAAATAAAAATAAAAATAATTAATGGAGGCGTCCAGGCCCCTGGACGCCTCCATAAAAACAAATAAAAAAAATCAAAAATGCCAGCCCTATCATAAAAAGACAAAGAAACGATAAAATAATATATTTTTGGAGGCATCCAGGCCTCTGGACGCCTCCATCAACTCCCTCACGGGCGCCGGCCACCGAACGACGGTTTGTCGTGTGTGAAAAAAGCCAAATATAGAGACGTCCGGTCAGCTGGACGCGCCCATTTCTGAATCACGAGGCGCCGCTCACAAAACCACGCGTTGTGCCGAACCGCGTGCGGCCGTCGTCGATTTTCGGTGGACCTGCTTGAGGTGTCCGGGACCCTAGACGCCTCCACAAAAGTATTCCAAAAAAATCAATAAAAATAGAATAAAATATTATTTCGGCCCTGATGGAGGTGTCCAGGGTCCTGGACGCCTCCACCTTCCGGAGCTCTATAAATAGAGGCCCACCCCCTCAGTTCTAGGGGAGCTAAGCAGTGATCCGATAGGCTGCCGGAGCCCAGAGGCTACGGAGTCATTCTTCTAACCCGTGGGGTCTTTTGTAGGTGGAGGTTCTGCCGGCTTCTCGGGTGCCCACGCTCGCGAGAGGAAGGTCGTCTTCATCCACCGCGCTTCTACGTCGTCCCCACGCTGCCGGAGCTCCGCCGAATTTCACCACCGGCACATCCAATAAGCCAACTCTTTCCTTTTCTTCGTAGTTCTTTGCATTCATCATCTCGCATCCATCATCTCATTTTCCTCCTACTCGAGTCCGAGAGGGGTTTAAAAGATAACACCAACCAGGTGTGTGTCTTCCCGTTATTTCGTCATTTTTATTGCAAGGATATGAATACTACACATTCATCTTTCTAAGCCACTTGTCATTTGTTTGTCGTTGTTTTGCAAGGGTAGCCGAGGAAAGCCCTCTCCGTCGGCCGGCCGGAAGGAGAGGAAGAAGCAACCCGCCATCTCCCGCTCTTGAGGTAGGCGCGATCACTTTCTTATTTTGGGATCTTTCGGCCCCTGGCGATCACATCTTTTCATCGAGGCCGCGGCGAGTCACTTCCCCAATGGCCGTTTAAATTTCTGTTCCCATATTCTCTTTATATCCTGTTATATTTCGTTTATATCATCGAGGCCGCGGCGAGTCACTTCCCCAATGGCCGTTTAAATTTCTGTTCTCATATTCTCTTTATATCCTGTTATATTCTGCTCATATCATCGAGGCCGCGGCGAGTCACTTCCCCAATGGCCGTTTAAATTTCCGTTCTTACATTCTCTCTATATTCTGTTATATTCTGCTCATATCATCGAGGCCGCGGCGAGTCACTTCCCCAATGGCCATTTAAATTTCCGTTCTTATACTCTCTCTATATTCTGTTATATTCTGCTCATATTCTCGAGGCCGCGGCGAGTCACTTCCCCAATGGCCGTTTAAATCTCTGTTCTTATATTCTCTTTTATATTCTGCTATATTCTGCTCATATTCTCGAGGCCGCGGCGAGTCACTTCCCCAATGGCCGTTTCAATTTTTGTTATTTAATTTCTGCACCATTCCCGTCCCCCCGAGGTCGCGGCGAGTCACTTCCCGCTATGGCCGTTTGAACCCCATATCTTGCTATATTATACTTGTCCCGCTCGCCCCGCCGGAGCAATCTCCCGTGGTGGCCCCTTCTCTCTCTTCTCTCATCTCTGTGTTGCAGCAAACAGCAAAACAAACAAAAAGAAGAGCCCGTGCGCTCTCCGCATCCTCTTCCTCGCTCCATCGAACTCTCCGAACCGCGTGACGTCGCTCACAGTAGTGTTTGAATGTAAGACCTTAACCCCTACCCCAAGATCCCCCCCTCCTGCGTGAGGTATAGTTTTGTAATTGGTTTGGGCAGGTCAAGCGACACCGCCGCGGCGTGTGGGGAGCCACCGCCTCCCCGCTCGCCCTCGTCTCCGATCGGGACTGGTTTCTTCAAACCGGTCGAGTAAGTGCCTCTTCCTTGCTCAATTAGTGTTGCTCTTTCAATACTTGATTCATGCGCCGCTGCATTTGTGAGGAGCGCCCGATCCTCAAGTCCACGACTTAAGAGTGATCGCCGTGGGATAGTGTGAACCGGTGCCCTTGTGCACTTTGTCGGCCCCAATTGAATTGGGCATCCACCCTTGGGGAGTCGATCCTTGGCCTTGCTGGCCCTCTACCAGCAAGGGCCCATTCCCATAATTCACTATTGGCATCGCCAAGTCACTCCGGGTATAGAGTGCGACGGGAGAGCGGTGGCCCATTAAGGCCCATTTGAATGCTTAATTGTGCTTGTTTGCCTAAGTCCAAGGTCGTGTCACATCAAGTGGTATCAGAGCAAGTCCTTGACTTGTCTCTATCAAGTCTAAGTCCTAGGACCTTTGCATAGTGTGTCCAACCACTTTGGCCCTTTGTCTTGCATGTCCACCCGTAGTGGTGCTAGCTATCAACCCGGTTCATCGTCTTCGGCTCCACCAATGGATCCCAATCCTCACCAACTCAACCAAGATGTTCCTAGGGAGGGACCCCAAGGCCACATGGATAGGGTAGATGCTGCCCTCACAACCATCCTTGCCCAACTAGAGTCCATTACCAACCGAATTGCTCGGTTAGAAGACCAAGAGTTCCGCCCAAGGAACAATGAGCCTAGAATTCCCCCTCCGCATGATGAGCCTCATAGAGAAGATCCTCACCCAAGGATCAATGAGACAAGAGCCCCTCCACCACATGGTGAGTTCCATAGGAATGGTTTTCCCCAAAGGAACCAAGGCCCAAGAGTCCACCCTCCACATGTAGAGCCTCATAGGGATGAGTTCCACCCAAGGAACAATGGCCCAAGAGCCCATTACCCACATGCTGAACTTTATAGGGAGGAAATGGACTATGACCATTACTATGAGTATGAGAGGCCTTGCCCCCATCAAAACCATGACCGGCGTCCACGGGATGATCCGGATGACCCCCTTTTAAGGATGATCAAGGTAGAGGCCCCAAACTTTGATGGTTCACATGAACCTAGTGTTTACCTAGAATGGGAGACCACCATGGACCAATACTTTGAATGGTACCCCATGTCCGACCAAAGGCGAGTTAGATTGGCTAAGATGCATCTCACTAAGTTGGCCAAAACCTATTGGCTAAATCAAGAGGGTCTAAGACGGGTTAGGCGGGAAGAGCCTATTGACACTTGGGCGGACATGAAGAACCAACTTAGGAACAAATACCTCCCCCGAACCTACCACCAAATGCTCCTAGATGAATGGCAAAGCCTCACCCAAGAAGGGAAGACCGTGGTAGAGTACATTGAAAAATTTGACTCCTATCTTCTAAAGTGTGGAGTCCATGAGGATCCGGATGTCACCCTATCCCGTTTTAGGAATGGGCTTCAAAGCCACATCAAGAGGGATCTATTCATGAGGGACGTTGATAACCTTGAGCTAGCTTACCAAATAGCTAGGGATGTGGAAAGGTTTTCTAGGAATTCCCGATTTATCCCTCCCCGACCCACCGACCCCAAAAACTTGGGAACACGTCCCCTTCCACCCACTCCCATGAGAGCTCCTAGCCCAAGTGGGAATGCCCCTTTAAGGTCCTACAACCCTCCCCCACCCATCACTCCAAACAAGCCCGCTCCTAGTCACCCTCTCCCACGGAAGGATGACAACCACAAAGGCCCAAGTGTAGGAGCCACCCCGGGAAGTGGGCGCCAACAATGCTATAAGTGTCATGGGTATGGTCATTTTGCGGGGCAATGTCCATCTAAGGGGTTATCTAGTTTGCTTATTGAGGAAGAAGTTCAACCCCAAAAGGAACAAGAAAATGTCATTGAAGAACATGAAGCCTTAATAGATTGGGAAGAGGAGTATGAAGCCCAATGTCTAGAGTCGGATCTAGATCACTTCACTCCTTCAAACAACTCCCATCTAGGAGTCATTAGGTGCATGATGCGGGACGGGACCATGGACACGACAAGCTCGCGATCGTCCCTTAACGAGGGAAGCGTCGGATGTGCGCGGTTGAGAAACCGGCAATGAGCTAGGGTGGTCGGCTCTCTTTTGCGCCCGGATCGGGTCACGGGACGGCTTCGCTCTCTCTCGCAGCAGTGATATTATAAATTGAAGGCGAGCTATGTATCCCTACACATGCTCTCTAGCAGCGGCATATAAAGCATATAAAGAATTAAGCTAATGCCAAATGTAAGGGTGAAGGCGATACCTCCACGCTCTCGGCGTGGCGAAGATGGCACCCGACCGAAGCTCGTACTCCCGGGAACTTAGTACATTATGTTTACAGCAGTACAAATAAGCTTACTCCACGCAGGGAGGTAAAGGGCGACACAAGTGGGCCCGGGAGGACCAAGTTCGGGTTGACGGGCGGTTTCGGGCAATGCTTCGGCTTCACGCGTACTCGTGTTAGTGGGGGCCCACGTGCTGACCGGAGGGGTCGTGTGGGGCCTGATGACTCCTCTGTTGTGGAGACACTTGGAAAGCGTTCCCCTGGGATGGCGAGCTCCTGGAACGACCACCAGACGCCGGGCGGCCCTCGGACGACGCTCGCGGGGAACTCGGCCACAAACCTGAACTTCTGTTTACAGGCGCGCGACTTGGAGGAAACTACTGCTGCGATCAGCCCCGTCGTCGGAACACGACAAAATTAGAGCCGTTGGAAAGAGGACTCAAAATACTTCGACGTAGGGGTCTTCAGAAAAAATAATCAGATCTGTATTTCTGATTGTTGAATTTACAATCTTTCTGAATTCGGGCCAGAACTGCAGGGGCAGGATCTATCTTCTCTGAAGATCGACGTTGACCGGGGAGAAGACCTCTGAATCTGGCAATGATTTCTTCAGCAAAGTTGAAGGTCTCTGAGAGAGGAATCCGGGACCATTTTTTGGTTTTTGATTGGAGAAGAAATGGATTGTCTTGGATTTTTTTACTAGATCTGGGTCGGATCTGGGAAACTGTGGGCAGACTGTTCTTGGGAGCTTGGAAGAAATTTGTAAAATACTTGGAGGGTGAACCAAAAATTAAGAAAATTCCTGGTGGTAGAGGGATGTGGACAGAGCTCCCATTCAATTTGGGCGACCCAAAAAAAAATCAAAAGATGGTTCGAATGGGGTAAACTCAGAGCTGATGAACAGTAAACAGAACCAGGACAGATCTGGAACTTGGACTTGGACGAAAATCAAAAAATAGCTAAATGATGACTTTTGACGTGATTTTTTTTGTGGGGATAAGGATTCTAGAGGGGAACCAACCCTGAAATTTTGAGCTTCAGAAGACGAAGGGAGTGATAGCAGGAATTCGGAGAAGAAGGGTCTATCCTGAGTGGACAGAACACCGAAACCGTTGGCGACGACGCGTCGGCGGCGAGTCGATGGCGGCGGCGATCACCGGAGTTGCTTCAGATGCTGGAGGGGATCAAGGGGGAAGGGATTACACTCTAGAAAGGGGAGAGGGGGTGGAGGAACCAGGGAGAGAGAGGGGAGGGGCGCAAATCTCAAGGGGGCAAATGCCTTTTTTTCCTTCATTAATTCATTCAATATGAAAAATAAAACCTTATATAGGATGCCAACCAAACTCAACCTCAACCCTTGGATCTAGGGGTTAGGATTGAAGGGCTGGGATACAATGTGAATCACACATTTAATACATTAGTTTTAATCTAATTTGACCATTCTTATTCAACCTTGGACTAAATCTATTCAAACACCACCTAATACACACCAACCAAGCCACCAAGCCTAATAAGGCCAAAGAACCTTGCGCCCCCTTCCATGGGCCAAGGCCATTCATGGGCCAAGAGCCTCCCATTAGATCATGCTAGACTTGGGCCTTCCAAGTCTTGGTGGTCCATGAGAGGGAGTGGCCCAATTGGGCCATAAATGACTAATATGGTCCATAAGGGTAGCATTTGGTCCAATATGAAATAGGCTTTCTAATGGACTCTACTAATGGCAATCTAACCTTGGACTTGACATAACAAATGGCCCATTGGCTTGATATAAGCCTTACAAGGAGTCCAAAAGAAAGAAAATACACAATTACAATCTTATACAAGCCATAACACACAAATACACTTCACCCGTGTATGGAAATCGCCTTTGATGCCCCATCAATTCTCCCCGGGTGGAAGGAACTCGACCCCGTCGAGTAGGGGTATGGCTGCTCCGGTCCTCCGACGGATCCGTCACCGTGCTAAGTAGCGCGGGTATGCTCCACTCCAAGTGATCGGCACCTGCTCATTCCATATATACTCGATATGCGTACTGCTATGGCTAAAGGTGGTCACTCCGAAGGGGCACTCTCAAAGGTAGGAAACAGCTCGAAGACTCACTAGGAATCACCGCTGAGTCCCTATAGGTGACTGATCCGGATATAGAAGTAAAACCGATCCCATACTCATCAAGTGAGTCGACTCGCTTCACACTCATAAGAGAACGACACGAGCTTGCATAAGACACATGCAGACTCACCATGCACTGACACATGAATGAAAATCACACAAACAATCGACTCAAAATCACCACACAAACAAACCACACAAAGAAAACACACTGACTTATGCACGACTCTAGACTAAGGTGGTAGCATCAAACCCACTAGGTGGCGACATCCTGGGCGGCCGAAGGGTCGCCCAGCTCTTCCCCCATGGCATAGTATTCATCGGCCAGTGCCTCATCGGCCTCGTAATCGACATGCTCAAGCTCAGGAGGTGCGGATCCGCCAACACCTAAGGCTAGGGTGGTGCGAGCGGGACACTCACTAGCAATGTGGCCATACCCGTGACAGTGGAAACATTGTATTCGCGATCGACTACTCTCCCCGATAAGAGGGGCCTTACCCTTATCATCCCGCCGGGTAGGGGGTGTAGGCAACAATGGGGGAGGTGTAGGTGCCTTGGACAAGAGTGGAGGGGGTGCCGGTACGGGAGGACGGGCTATAGGAGCTGGGGGACGGGCAAAGGGTGCCGGTGGTTGGGATGGAAATAGATCCCGGGGTGGAGGAGGGCGAGGCCGTGGAGCGAAGTGCTCCTGACGGGTGGGCTCCTGAGGTCGAGCCATGGGAGACCGCTGATGTGGGCCTATAGAGTGACGGGGCTCGGTACTACGGAGAGGGGCGGGGCCCAACCGATGGGTAGACTCGAACTCTCCCTCAAATTGCTCCATCTCCAGAGCAACCTGGTATGCCTCTTCCAACGTCTTGGCATTGCGGCAGAAAAGCTCATACTGGTAGTGTGGCCGCAAACCACGTCGAAAGCGGGACACGGGCATGGTACTCTCCTCCGTGACACCACATCGTAGAAAGTACTCATCAAACTCCGCGATGTATTCGGGGACGGAGCGGTCTCCCTGGCTAAGACTTTGCCATCTATCGATGAGTCGCTGGCGGTATGTGGGAGGAAGGTACTTTTGCCGAAGTTTATTCTTCATCTCGGCCCATGTGTCGATCGGGGGTTCTAGCCGCTGAAGTAGCAGGCTCTCCATATTCTTCCAATAGGTTTGTGCCTGCCCCATGAGTTTCATGGTGGCAAATCGGACCCTTCGACGCTCCGACATATCATACCATTCAAAATAACGGTCCATGCCAAACTCCCAATCTAGGTAGACTTTCGGATCCAAAGACCCGTAAAAAGCGGGAGGGTCCGCTCGCACGGTCTTAAGGACCCTATCATCATCCTCATCTCGTTGTGGCTGAAAACCACGACGGCGTTGACCATACCCCTCGTAGGCATTGTCGGACCCATAGTCCTCGAGACCAAGGTCACGGTGTGGTAGTTGGGGAACCCGAGGAGGGGCGGGTGGAGGAACCAGTGGTGGCTGGTTTTGGGCCGCGGGAGCGGCCTGGACTTGGGCCATGGGAGCGGGTTGGACTTGGGCCCCCGCGGGAGGAGGTGCGGGTGGACCTTGGGCTGCCCCAGGAGGGTCCCCGTGTGACATCCTATCTAACCGCCCAACGAGGTCTTGGACCGACCTATCGGAGTTCTCCATGCGTCCCTCCATGGCCCTAAGGCGACCATCCATATTCTAGGAGAAGGTCCGAAAGTTAGCATCGGATTGGTCCAACCTAGCCATAATGGCCATCATCGCCTCTTGTAGGGAGTGGAAGTCTCCCGAGGTATCCCGTGGGTTGGCCATAGGTGGGGGTGGGGGTGAGTACTGAGTACCCCGACGAGTGGGCATGCAAACACACCGACTAGAAGACACCGACTAAAGCAAAACACACTAATGCAAAATGATGCACCTAGACTTAACCAAAACTCGGTACGCGGCGGAGACAATCGACCCGAAGGTCACTCGCACAAGTGTGCGGCCTTCCCGATAGGCGTAACCTAACGGTCGGACAACACCTTTTTATATATCGAGTAAAGGGATGTATGCGACCCAAAAACGACACTTTTTGTTGTTTTGAAAATATGATGATCCTAGACTCGACTTAGACCGACTAATGACTAGACGTAAATGACACTCCTTTTTTTTTCTTTTTGACACCCTAGACTCAAACTGGCTCTGATACCATATTGATGCGGGATGGGACCACGGACACGACAAGCTCGCGATCGTCCCTTAACGAGGGAAGCGTCGGATGTGCGCGGTTGAGAAACCGGCAATGAGCTAGGGTGGTCGGCTCTCTTTTGCGCCCGGATCGGGTCACGGGACGGCTTCGCTCTCTCTCGCAGCAGTGATATTATAAATTGAAGGCGAGCTAGGTATCCCTACACATGCTCTCTAGTAGCGGCATATAAAGCATATGAAGAATTAAGCTAATGCCAAATGTAAGGGTGAAGGCGATACCTCCACGCTCTCGGCGTGGCGAAGATGGCACCCGGCCGAAGCTCGTACTCCCGGGAACTTAGTACATTATGTTTACAGCAGTACAAATAAGCCCACTCCACGCAGGGAGGTAAAGGGTGACACAAGTGGGCCCGGGATGACCAAGTTCGGGTTGACGGGCGGTTTCGGGCAATGCTTCGGCTTCACGCGTACTCGTGTTAGTGGGGGCCCACGTGCTGACCGGAGGGGTAGTGTGGGGCCTGATGACTCCTCTGTTGTGGAGACACTTGGGAAGCGTTCCCCTGGGATGGCAAGCTGCTGGAACGACCACCAGACGCCGGGCGGCCCTCGGACGACGCTTGCGGGGAACTCGGCCACAAACCTGAACTTCTGTTTGCAGGCGCGCGACTTGGAGGAAACTGCTGCTGCGATCAGCCCCGTCGTCGGAACGCGACGAAATTAGAGCCGTTGGAAAGAGTACTCAAAATACTTCGACGTAGGGGTCTTAAGAAAAAATAATCAGATCTGTATTTCTGATTGTTGAATTTACAATCTTGCTGAATTCGGGCCAGAACTGCAGGGGCAAGATCTATCTTCTCTGAAGATCGACGTTGACCGGGGAGAAGACCTCTGAATCTGGCAATGATTTCTTCAGCAAAGTTGAAGGTCTCTGAGAGAGGAATCCGGGACCATTTTTGGTTTTTTGATTGGAGAAGAAATGGATTTTCTGGGATGTTTTTACTAGACCTGGGTCGGATCTGGGAAACTGTGGGCAGACTGTTCTTGGGAGCTTGGACGAAATTTGTAAAATACTTGGAAGGTGAACCAAAAATTAAGAAAATTCCTGGTGGTATAGGGATGTGGATAGAGCTCCCATTAAAGTTGGGCAACCCAAAAAAAATCAAAAGATGGTTCGAATGGGGTAAACTCAGAGCTGATGAACAGTAAACAGAACCAGGACAGATCTGGAACTTGGACTTGGACGAAAATCAAAAAATAGCTAAATGATGACTTTTGACATGATTTTTTTTGTGGGGATAAGGGTTCTAGAGGGGAACTAACCCTGAAATTTTGAGCTTCAGAAGACGAAGGGAGTGATAGCAGGAATTCGGAGAAGAAGGGTCTATCCTGAGTGGACATAACACCAAAACCGTTGGCGACGACGCGTCGGCGGCGAGTCGATGGCGGCGGCGATCACCGGAGTTGCTTCAGATGCTGGAGGGGATCAAGGGGGAAGGGATTACACTCTAGAAAGGGGAGAGGGGGTGGAGGAACCAGGGAGAGAGAGGGGAGGGGCGCAAATCTCAAGGGGGCAAATGCCTTTTTTTCCTTCATTAATTCATTCAATATGAAAAATAAAACCTTATATAGGATGCCAACCAAACTCAACCTCAACCCTTGGATCTAGGGGTTAGGATTGAAGGGCTGGGATACAATGTGAATCACACATTTAATACATTAGTTTTAATCTAATTTGACCATTCTTATTCAACCTTGGACTAAATCTATTCAAACACCACCTAATACACACCAACCAAGCCACCAAGCCTAATAAGGCCAAAGAACCTTGCGCCCCCTTCCATGGGCCAAGGCCATTCATGGGCCAAGAGCCTCCCATTAGATCATGCTAGACTTGGGCCTTCCAAGTCTTGGTGGTCCATGAGAGGGAGTGGCCCAATTGGGCCATAAATGACTAATATGGTCCATAAGGGTAGCATTTGGTCCAATATGAAATAGACTTTCTAATGGACTCTACTAATGGCAATCTAACCTTAGACTTGACATAACAAATGGCCCATTGGCTTGATATAAGCCTTACAAGGAGCCCAAAAGAAAGAAAATACACAATTACAATCTTATACAAGCCATAACACACAAATACACTTCACCCGTGTATGGAAATCGCCTTTGATGCCCCATCAGTGCACCCTCACCCAACCTCAAGAAGAGGATTGGCGACGGACCTCAATTTTTCACACCTTTATCAAGATAGAGAACCATGTGAGGAAAGTGATCTTGGATAGTGGTAGTTGTGTTAATGCCGTGTCACCCGACACCGTCAAGCTCCTTGGGCTTACTCTCACTCCCCACCCAAGTCCGTACCGGGTCTCATGGATCAACAACAACTCCATCCCGGTCAACACCCAATGCTTAGTGCCTCTCACTTTCTCTTCCTACCATGGCCAAATATGGTGTGACGTCATACCTATGGAAGTGGGTAGCATCCTTTTAGGAAGACCTTGGCTCTATGATGTGGATGCCACCATTCTAGGAAGAAGCAACATATACACCTTTGAGCATGAGGGTAAGACTATCCGTCTTAACCCCTCCCCACCTCGACCCATGCCCAAGAGGGACACTCTCCCTCAAGGATCACACCCCACCACTCCACAAGTCTCGGGAAACTCCACCCCTCCAACCCAAGCCCTTATCCAAATCCCAAAACAAAGTAGAACCACGGGGTTGACCAAAGGAATTCATCTCATCACTAGGGAAGAGCTTGAAGAGGAAATTGCTCAAGGGGTGCCTTTGTGTGCGGTTGTCATATGCTTAGGGGAACCTACCCCTTCTAACCCCCATCCCATAGAGATCCAACAACTTTTGGAAGAATTCCATGATGTGTTCCCGGAAGAGCTCCCGGACCAACTCCCTCCCATGCGTGATGTGCAACACGCAATCGATCTAGTGCCGGGAGCCACCCTTCCAAACCTTCCTCATTATCGCCTCAATCCCACGGAACATGCCGAACTTAGGAGGCAGATAGAGGAACTCATTAGGAAGGGCTTCATCCGCATTAGTAAGAGTCCATGTGCCGTCCCGGCCCTTCTTACCCCCAAGAAAGATGGATCATGGCGGATGTGTGTGGATAGCCGGGCCATTAACAAGATTACCATCAAGTATAGGTTCCCCATCCCTAGGCCTGATGACATGTTGGATATGCTAGCCGGAGCCACCATCTTCTCTAAGATAGATCTCAAGAGTGGTTACCACCAAGTTAGGATAAGGCCCGGGGATGAGTGGAAAACGGCCTTCAAGACCAAGGATGGTCTCTTTGAGTGGTTAGTCATGCCATTTGGGCTTTCTAATGCCCCAAGTACTTTCATGCGTCTTATGACAGAATCACTTAGGCCTTTCATTGGGAACTTTCTAGTGGTATACTTTGATGATATTCTCATCTATAGCCAAACCCATGAGGCCCACCTTGACCACCTTAGAAAAGTTTGCACCGTCCTCCGACAAGAAAGCTTATTTGCCAACCTAGGGAAGTGTCATTTCATGACCACTACCATCACCTTCCTAGGATATGTGGTGTCAACCAAAGGAGTCTCCATGGACCCTGACAAGGTCCAAGCTATTCTAGATTGGCCGGAGCCCCACACCCTTCATGAGGTTAGGAGTTTCCATGGGTTGGCCACATTCTATAGGAGATTCATTCGAGGGTTTATCACTATCACCGGCCCAATAACTGATTGTCTCAAGAAAGGAACCTTTGTTTGGACCAAAGCCGCCTCTAAAGCCTTCCTTGAGCTTAAGGAAAAGTTGACCCAAGCCCCGGTCCTATGCCTTCCCGATTTCTCTAAAGTCTTTGAGGTCACTTGTGATGCATCCGGGATAGGGATAGGAGGGATTCTTAGTCAAGAGGGACACCCGGTCGCCTACTTTAGTGAGAAGCTATGTGATGCTAGGACTAGATACTCCACCTATGACAAGGAGTTCTATGCCGTGGTCCAATCCCTCCGACATTGGAGACATTACTTGCTTCCCAAAGAGTTTGTCATCTTTTCCGACCATGAGGCCCTCAAATACCTCAACTCCCAACAAAAGTTGAATGCCCGACATGCCCGATGGGTTGAGTTTATCCAATCCTACACCTTTGTCATCAAACACAAGGCCGGGAGTGAGAATAAGGCCGCAGATGCTCTTAGTAGGAAGATGTCCTTGCTATCCACTATCCAAGTGGAAGTGATTGGCTCTGACAAGGTCAAGGATGAGTACCCTAGTTGCCCCGACTTTGCGCAAATCTATGCCAACTTGACCACTCATTCTAGCAAGGAGCATGAGGGATTCATGTTAGAAGATGGGTTCCTCTTCAAGGGGCCAAGGCTTTGCATTCCCCGGACCTCTCTTCGAGACTTCTTGGTTTGGGAATTACATGCCGGAGGGTTAGCCGGTCATTTTGGGGTCCACAAGACCATTGCCTTAGTTGAGGGTCAATTTTATTGGCCAAGTCTCAAAAGAGATGTAGGCAAAATAGTAGGTCAATGTCGCACATGTGCTTCGGCCAAGCAAGTGAAACAAAACACCGGCCTATACACCCCACTTCCCATTCCCGACCGACCATGGCAAGATTTGAGCATGGACTTTGTCCTAGGCTTACCCAAGACCTCTAGGAAGCATGACTCCATCTATGTGGTGGTTGATAGATTTTCAAAAATGGCCCACTTCATCCCATGCTACAAAACATCCGATGCCTCCCATATAGCCCGGTTATTCTTTGATGAGGTAGTCCGCCTCCATGGGCTACCCAAGACCATAGTCTCCGATAGGGATGTCAAATTCACTAGCTATTTTTGGAAGACTCTTTGGCACATGATGGGTAGCCTCCTCAAATTCTCCACTGCCTACCACCCCCAAACAGATGGCCAAACTGAAGTGGTCAACCGGAGTCTAGGGAACCTCCTTTGGTGTCTTGTTGAGGATCGGCCAGGAAATTGGGATCTCATCTTACCACAGGCTGAGTTTGCATACAACAATTCTATCAATAAGTCAATAGGGATGAGTCCATTTGAAGCCGTGCATGGGTACAAACCAAGAAAGCCATCCGACCTCATTCCCCTTCCCCAGCATGCTAGAGTGTCCATTTCTGCAGAGTCTTTTGCACAACATATTAGGGAATTGCATGAGGAAATTCGCAAGCACATTGGCATGAAAAATGAGGCGTATAAAAGGTTGGCCGATTCTCACCGGCATCACTTAGAGTTCCAAGTGGGTGACTTTGTGATGGTAAGGACGGAGAGGCTCTCCCCAGGAGCCAACTCCAAGTTGAGACCACGTGGGACTGGGCCCTTCCAGGTCTTGAGGCGCGTTGGTGCAAATGCTTATGAGTTAGATCTCCCCGAGGATTATGGGGTAAGTCCTACATTCAATGTCGCCGACTTAGTGTCTTACAAGGGCCCCACGGTGAGACCTAGTGAGGAGATTGAGCCTACTTCTTCCCTTGAGAGAGCACCCACCTGTTAGAAGAGTCCACTAGCCAAGAGAGCTCAGCGCGATCGCATTGAACGAATATTGGATGAGCAAATCACTACCACCCGGAGCAAGGTATATGAGCGCTATCTCGTCAGGTGAAAGGATCGGCCTCCGTCGGACGACTCATGGGTGAGTCGGGAGGACCTCCAGCGATTGGATCCAGACCTCCTCGAGCGGTACCTTAGCCGGATGGACCCTTACTCGACGGAGTCGAGCTCTTCGCGGCCCAGGGGATTTGATGGAGGCATCACCCACGACTACCTTTGGCTCGGGTCCACTTCTTCACACTCGGGAGCTAGTTGAGTTTGGGCCTCACTCTATAAAGGCCCCTTATCCATTTTGTAGCTTTCCTTTGAGTCATTTTGATGTATTTCCATTTTATTTGAGTCATTTCCCTTGGTCTAGCACTTATTTTTCTATGTTCTTGAATCATCATGCTGTCTAATGTGGCTATTGGGCCCCATTCGTTGGGCTAGGCCCATTAGCACTCCCACCCCCCCTTGGTTATTTGTAGTTGTTTATTTTGTCAGGGACTTATTGTAAAGAGTGGGTTGCCTATATATAGGACCCCACTCCCCTCATTTGAAGTTAATGAATGAATGAATCCTTTTGAGTTAAACTTGCCATTTGAGTTCAAATTGGAGTTATTCCTCTAGTTTTTTGGGTGAGAGACCCTAGGGGATGTTGTGCCCCTGTGGTTATTTGAGTTTCATATGGTCACTTGGGTCATTCGACATCATTCTATGGTCATATGTGTTCTGTGATATTCTTGGTTTTGATAATGGCTAAACACTATTCGTCATTGTTACTTTTCACTCTTATATGACTGACATATGTTCTGTTGTGTTTATGACAGATATGCACATGAAAGCTCAATGTTGCGCCCTCGCACGCGGATTGACCTGCGCGGTCAGGTCGCGGGGATGAATATCTTGACTTATGAACATGTTTCATTGGTCTAACACTTCATTTTTGCAGGTATAGGTATTTCCGGTCGACCTACACACCTTGGCCGGTCGACCAGATTTGCCAGAGCCTAAGAATTCCACGTTTTACAGGTTTCGGTCGACCGCCCCTGCCTTTCCGGTCGACCGGTTCTTCCAGAAATGAAACACTCCAGGAATTACAGCTTTCGGTCGACCGCCCCTACTTTTCCGGTCGACCGGTTTTCCCAGAACCGAAATGATGACATTGTTACAGGTTTCGGTCGACCGCCCCCAGGCGTCCGGTCGACTGGTTTTGCCAGAGCTGAAACGTTCTGGCTGCAGCAGGTTCCGGTCGACCGGCCCATGAATTCCGGTCGACCGCCAGCCCCGAAGCAGCCTTGTTTGACCTCGAAATCCACCTCGTGGCTAGCCCCTTTCCATGGATTTGTTTAATCAAATCTTACCTAATCTTCCATGATTTATGGATCTGGTCTAGGGGGCATCTATGGACCATTCAAGGGTTATAAAACCAACACTTGAGGGGATGGAAAACCTAATGCTTGAAGGGGTTACAAGGGAGGCTGCTAGAGTGTGTTCAAGGGAGAGGAATTCGGAGCACTGTAGCAGTGAACAGTACTCCGTGAAGAAGGTCTTCATCCTCAAGTGTTCAAGCTCTTGAAGTGGAGATCAAGATCAAGGCCAAGAGAAGAGAAAGCTGCATCCTCCATCCTCTTCATCATCTCAAGGGGATCCATTGAAGCTCACTATCAAGGGAAATCATCTTCATCCATTCAAGTTCTTTCAAGTTCATTCAAGGTGATATTTCAAGCATTCAAACTCCTAGAAGCTAAAGAAGCAATCAAGATTCAAGGTAGCTTCATCATCTCCTTCATTCATTCAAAGAAAATCAAAGAGAAGATCAAGAGAGAAGAATTGAAGGAAGAGGTACTGTTCACGTGAATAGTACTACGTGAAGAACATTCATCCAATCAAGGGTGAATCAAGAAGATTGAGTTGAAGCCAAGAGGATCCTTGTTGCTGATCAACATTTCATACAAGGGCCAATTCATTTCTACTCATAACTCAATTTCTTGTTTTAGTTCATTCACATTTGTTTTCCTTTCAATATTGATTAAACATTGAAGTTGTGATTCGTCCCTACCGTTGGTTAGTAGGAAGGCAATCGGAGGTGTTTCCGATCTGCGGTGTTGACGTCCCTACCGTTGGTTAGTAGGAAGGCAATCGGTGGTTTCCGATTTACGGGTTGGTGCGTTGCACAAGTGAAGCCTCACCGGGTTTTGGTGAGGGTGGACGTAGGGCTGAGGATTCAGTCCGAACCACCTTAAAAATCCTGTCTAGCGTGGTTTGCTTGTGTGATTGAATCGTTCTAGGTGCATGCTTAGGATCGAATTATTATATATCTTGCTTATCTTGCTAAGTGAATCATAGCATTCTTGGAAGCTAGTTTCTATTCCGCTGCAATTCATTTTAACTAGCTGTTTAGAGGGCCGCATTACGAAAAGTGGGGCTGATCTATTCACCCCTCCCCTCTAGATCCGCTGTCCACTACACAACAGGGGAGAGATTCCCCACCCATTCCCCTCTTAATCTCTCTATTTCACCCCTCTTTCTCTCTCCTCCAACCCCAATTCCGAATTTCCTTCTCTCTCCTCCCCTCCCAACCACCTCCACTAGCCACCCACCTCCTTTAATGCCCTCCACTTCCCCATGGCCTCCTTTACTCCACCTCCTAGTTCCTAGGTAGGAATCTCCACATTCCAACACCATTCTCCACCTTCCAACCAAATCTTCCCCATTCCAATACAAGCATCCCACTCTCCCACATAATCCCCCACCTTCCAAGGCCATTTCAAAATTTGAAATCCCTTCCCTCCACTTGCCTTGGCCGCCCCCTTCCTTTACCCTCCCCCAAGCCAAGTTCGCCCCCCTCCACTCCCCATTCCCTCTCTCACATCCTCACCCTCCTCCTCCACCTGCTAGCCCCTGCTCTCAGCCATTCTCCCCTCATTCTCCAACCCCTATAGCTCTCCACTCCACCCCACAAGAACCCCCATTCATCCTTAGGCCACCCCTTCACTTCCCCTTCCACCAAAGAAGCCACCCCTCCCTCTCATTTCTTCTTGCAGGTTGGAGCTGTGCAGACCAGCAAGTAAGCCCCTGTTGCAGCGTCGCCCACGGCTTCATCCTGGAGATCCTGAAGGCGTAGCCTACATTGCTGGAAAGGCCCCTCTGTCTTCTTCGCAGGCGAGGTGGAATCAACTCGTTCTGTGGTCGGGGCCAACCTTAGAAACCGTTCTCCCACAACTGCACAGAGAGGTCTTCATCCTGGACCAGAGCCTGAGAGTTCATTCTGCCACGACGAACCCCAGCGGATTCAGGCTGAAGTTCCTTCATCAAAGTTCTCCCTCTGCCAGTCCTCTTCCAAGATCAAGAAACGGAACCTTGTTTGGCTGCCGGAGGAAGGAGTTACGAATTTTCTCCCCCAAGCTCTCCAGTTCTGTCTCCTGCTGCCTACTCCGACCAATGCCCACTCTTCAGGGTACACCGACCGCCCTTGACCTCTGAATGCAGCCCCGTCACCTCCTGCTGAAAGCTACTTCAACCACGAAGACAATGCCGCTAGTTTCATGCTGATCGGAGCTCCGGAGGGTGCACAGTGACCTCTGCAATTTTCTCTTCTAGTCCAGACTGACCCTGCGGCCAGACAGAGGAGTCTCCTTCCTGTTGCTGGTGCCGCC
This sequence comes from Amorphophallus konjac, assembly GCA_022559845.1. Classification (NCBI taxonomy): domain Eukaryota; kingdom Viridiplantae; phylum Streptophyta; class Magnoliopsida; order Alismatales; family Araceae; genus Amorphophallus; species Amorphophallus konjac. Next base: position 286,765,352 of record CM040118.1, read on the forward strand.
ACCTCCGACCCTCTGAGCATCCCCAAAAATTCTGGAGTCTTCCCTCACAAGTCAGGAAGCTTTAGAAGGTGATTTCACTCAATTTGGAGTCCGTACGAGTCCGAGGCAGCCAGCACAGCGACTTCCTGTCCAGAATTCAGACTGCAGCTGCAAGTTCCCTAATCTCCCATTTCTCTTCACTTCGGTCCGATATCCCCACCCCGCTTGGCCGGCTGAAGGCCCCACCCTGCGCGGTGGTAGTGTTTGAATGTAAGACCTTAACCCCTACCCCAAGATCCCCCCCTCCTGCGTGAGGTGTAGTTTTGTAATTGGTTTGGGCAGGTCAAGCGACACCGCCGCGGCGTGTGGGGAGCCACCGCCTCCCCGCTCGCCCTCGTCTCCGATCGGGACCGGTTTCTTCAAACCGGTCGAGTAAGTGCCTCTTCCTTGCGCAATTAGTGTTGCTCTTTCAATACTTGATTCATGCGCCGCTGCATTTGTGAGGAGCGCCCGATCCTCAAGTCCACGACTTAAGAGTGATCGCCGTGGGATAGTGTGAACCGGTGCCCTTGTGCACTTTGTCGGCCCCAATTGAATTGGGCATCCACCCTTGGGGAGTCGATCCTTGGCCTTGCTGGCCCTCTACCAGCAAGGGCCCATTCCCATAATTCACTCTTGGCATCGCCAAGTCACTCCGGGTATAGAGTGCGACGGGAGAGCGGTGGCCCATTAAGGCCCATTTAAATGCTTAATTGTGCTTGTTTGCGTAAGTCCAAGGTCGTGTCACATCAACTATCTTCATCCACTAAGGGGGAGCCTGATCTATGTTTTTACTTCTTGTTTATGTTCCTTCCATTCATGTTTGAGCTGATTCGTGCTTCCCTTGTAATATTCAAGCACTCGTGTGTGTGGATCTAGATAGATCCATGTGTGTGTGTGTGTACTTCGTTGTCCATCATTGTTTTTGTGTGTCCGTGCTCTAGCACTTTCGTGGGAGTTCTATACTCCTCACGTGTGTGTGTGTGGTTGGTGTTCGTCTTGTAATCTTCTACAAGATAGTGTGTGAATCCTCACAATGTGTGAGGGGTAGACGTAGGTTGCTGTTGTTGCAGCCGAACAACCTAAAAATTGCTGTCTACTGAATGGTTTGATCCATATCTTCTACCTCCATTCTCGTTAGCTTAGTTTTATATCGCATTATCATTTAGTTCTATTTTCTGATCTAGATTTGTTAACCCTCTTATGGAAGTTCCCTGGTATATCAAAAGATAAATTCGGATCGACAAAGCTAGTCCTATCAAGAAGAAAATATCTTGTGTGAGTGAATCCTTGGATTCCTGGACTCCACCTACTACTGAGGAGCGACTGTAGGAGTCCTTCTGTCCAGAATTTCTTTATGCTTTGCTGTATCCCTTTAAGTTGGTTGCTTGATCTGTAAACGTGCTTTCTTTTTATCTTGCTTTAGTTCATTAATTTTTAATACCCAATTCACCCCCCCTCTTGGGTGCCATTTAATCTCAGGACTTCAAGAACCAGCGGATCAGATAAGTCAGGATCAGGTACCTCCCAAAGAAGAAGATAGATTGCCTTCTGAGCCAACTGCTCTGGCACCAGGCTGCAGCAAGCACAACAAAGCTGAAGAAGCGAGACTGGCTAATGTAAGAGCCGGTGCTCAGATTTTGAAGCAACTAAAAAGAATTCCAGCAAGATTCAACATCTGGGAGATACTCTCCCTAGATGAAGAAACTCGGCAAGCCGTCATTACAGCCTTGCCAACCCCGGCACACTTCGAGAGCTGCTTTGCTGAGATGTGTTCGGAGGCGACTATCACCTTTGCCGATGATGATATGCTCCTGCCAACGGCCAGCCACAATAGACCCTTATACATGAAGGTGCAATTAAATGGCAAGCCCATAAAAAGAATTCTAATTGACCCAGGGGCAGCGGTAAATATACTCCCTTACCGGGTCTATCAGAAGCATTACTTCAATGTGCACCTGATCAAGATCAGGGATATGAAAATTGCTGGTTTCAACCAGAAATTTGAAGTCCCTATGGGCATGGTAGAGTTCGAGCTCTCATTAGGAGATTTCACCACCAAGGTGTAGTTCCATGTCATTAACTCTAACACCTCATACAAGGCGCTGCTTGGCCGGCCATGGTTGCATCAGAACCAGGTGGTGCCGTCTACCTTGCACCAATGCATCAAGTACCCTCGGGATGGGAAAAAAGAAAGAATCTTAGGAGATTTGCACCCCTTTGAGGTGTTTGAGTGCCATCTACTCGACGCCTCGCTCTACATGGAGAAGACGAAACAAACTTCTCGGCTAGCTCAGAATAAAGAAAAGAAGACAGTAGAGACCAGCGACTGGTTCCCTCCACCCCCACCCGATTACATGGCTCAACAGGAGGTGTCACACATTGCTAAAGTCGAGGGAGTGCTCAGGGCAATCCCATCCGATATCTACCCCGATCCAGAAGCACCAGAGCTCAAGAATCTGCTGGGTTGTGTGAAAGTCCCTCTGGGAATCACAAGACCGCTTACAGATATAGACTGTTCAACAGTCGAATTGCTGAAAACCCTCGAGGTTCCCAACCCCAAGGGACAACCTATGATGTTTTACACGGCTAGTGAACAGCTGGTGAAAGGGGATGACAATTGTAAACTCCCCAAAGAAACACAAGACTCGATTGTTCCGATCATGGGGCTACCCGACATAACTGGCAAGGTGATAAAAATGGCTAGAAGGCAGCACATTCTCTTCTACCAAGCTGAAAGGCAAAACCAGAGGTTCAAAAGGTTGTGGTACCCACCCAACTTGGACAAAGAATTGCTACAAATTACCCAGCACCCTGGCCTGGGTTTCTCAATAGAAGAATTCTGCGAAGCAGATATGATATCCATTTTTGCCCCAGCCGGCGATGACCCTCCAAAAGATCCAGCTACGTAAAAAACTAAGAGCAAGGAGTAGCACATGCCTCTGAATGACGAAGTACAATATGAAGAAGTACACCTTTGGAGTCCATCTCTACACAGGGATGTGGGTGCATCCAGTTCTGAAGGATCGGTCCCAGCTATTCATGGTTACAGCGTGCTGATGCCCCTGCCCGATGCCAGAACGGAGGACGGTGGCCTGAGCCACGCTCCAGATTTCTATAAATATAACCCTTCCATGCTCGCATTACTATATGAGCAGCAGTAGGAGATTAAAAGATTGAAGAAGCATTTAGCTGAAGTGACCAAACGCCTGTCTGAATTAACAAAGGGCATTCTTCCCAGGCAATGCTGTCCTGCAGCAGCTATAGACACGTTAAAATTGACATCACCTTGAGCACATCTCCTATCACATTATGATGCCCTAATTTGACCCTCAAATCAACTTATTTGAGTGATTTTCCTCACTTTTCTTGATTATTCAGCTATCCTCAGCTTTCCCACATTTTCCCTATTTTTCTAATTTTTCTTGGGTTTTTCTCTAATTTTCCAGGGCTGTTCGGAATTAGCGTCATGCCAATGGACGTCAATTCCTCCTAAAATAATCAATGCCTGATCAAACGGACGCCAATTCTTTTGAGTCGACACTATAGAGGGCAGAGTCGACACACTTTCTAAATTCGCATCCACCATGGGGGACGCGTATTCATTTTCCTACCATTTTGGCCTGAATTATTTCATGAATTAACATTTGTTTGGAAAGTCACCCATTCATGAACGCGTCTTGGTTGGTGGACGCGTATTCCTTTATTCCTTTTGTACAAGGGCGCTAATTTCCTTGAACACGTCAGCCTTCTGGAAGCCATTTTTAAACCGCGTCCGCTACCCTGGACACGTATTCTTCTTTTCTCTGAGTTTGTGCCAACTACATATTCTTGAAGAATTAACGCCTCTTCACAAAGTCGCCAATTCCTTAATTAGCGTCCATCTTCTTGACATTAATTTCCTTTCCTATTTTATCCTTTTTAATAATTATCAAAATTCACAAAATTCTTAATATGCGTCTGTCTAGGTGTACGTGATTTACTTTTCTAATTTTTGGTAATATTTGACTTTCCAAAAAAATTCAAGAAATGGTGTCCGTCCATACCGACGCCAATTTTTAGGCGCGTCCAATACCCCAGACGCATTTTTCCTTGCCTTTTTGTGATTTTTAAATTCTGACCAAATTTTGTAAAATCTATGATTCTCGTCAGCCATGGTGGACGTGATTTTCCTTCAAATTTTGGTATTTTCTAATCTTTCTAAAAATGACTCAGAATTGGTGCCTCTTTGAGCAGACACTATTTTAATTGGTGACCACTGTGTCAGACGCTAATTCCTACATAATTCCGAACTTCGTAGAACCTCTTTCTTTCCTCCTTTTGAGCTTCTTTTCCACTTGGGAAAGGGTTCATATTCCTTTCTAAGGTTGAGATGACACTTGTCCATGGAATATATTCTTCAAAATCCCATTAAAATTAGTTTTTCTATTTTCTATGGAATTAAACCATGAATTTTCCCTCTATAAATAGGACCCCCCTCTCCCTTGTTCATAAGGCTGCTCAATTTGATTAAGGGGAGGTGCTGCTGGTTTGAAGGCTCAAGGAGGGAGTCTCCCATGCTTGCAAGCTACATCCTTGGAGTGTCTTCCTCTCTTGGAGATCATTGAAGCCCTCACCCAATTGGAGAAAACAATAAGCCTATCTTCTTCCCTTTACTTCCTTTATTTCTTTCATGCATTCTATTTAATTCATGCATCATACTTCTTCCTCTTCCTCTATTTATTTTTATCATCTCAACATTGAGATCCTCCTTTGTGCAACACTTGCACCCTCCTCTTCATTCATCATTATTTTCCTACCCTTTTGCATAGGGGTTGAAGAGGCGTAATCTCGCGCTGATCCTGAGCCGTGAGATCCGGGAGGAATCTTTTGATCACGGTCACCAAGTCTGTATGAATTGCAAGATAGGAAACGGATCAGAGGTGCCCAGTGAGGATTCCCTGGGGAAAACCTTCCGATGCTTAAGTCAGCAAGTGCGATGGAGCATGCAGGTGAAGAGAGAGGGTAGGAGAGAGGGGGCGCGAGATTATTCTCCACCAAAAAAGTGTGGTGGTTTTCTCTCAGGACCATTGCCTTACCTTCTCAGGGGGTCTCCCTGGAGTTTATATAGTAATCCGTTTAATGTAATAGTCCAGGGAGCTGAGGGGGCTTCGGGGGGTTACGTCCTTATAGTGGGCTCATTATGGCGTAAGGACTTTTGCCCTCCCCTATCCTTTGGAGTTCCCTGCACCTACTGGATGCGTAACGGACACTAGGATGAGCTTCCGACAGTCGGTCCGAGCTAGAGGCATTCGCTCGGGATTTTGTCCCGAGCGATGAGTGTATAGCTCGGGTAGGCCATATCGGGTCCCCGCAGGGGATCTCTCGACCATTCTGTTGCTCGGACTTCCGGACCTGAGGGCCGCCTAGGAAGTGCTACTCCGAGTGGGTTTTTGGACTTGAAGTAAGTGCGCCCAAAATGGAGCTATCACTTTGGGGAGCTAGGCCTGGTTTGATCGAATTGGACCTAGTTGGGCCGTGCTCTCGGATGGTTGATTTTCCCCCTCTCCACCTGTCCCCCTCCTACTCCCGAGCCAAGATTGGGCTTAGATGAGTAGTAGTTATGGGGATGACATTGGTGGCTCGGTTTGGGTGGGGAATTATCTCCGATAGGGGCCACTTAATGCGGATGTCTTGGGAGTTTGCCTCTAATGATGACTCTTTTGAGTCGATGCGAGGAACCCCCTCCTTGGGTTTCAGAACGTCGCGGCATTTCACGCCAAGTTCCTGGGGAGATAAATATTGCGCGTGCTTGCTTCCCAAACCACCTTCGTTCAGGGTTTTCTTTTTCCACCGCATCAGTATTTCGGAAGGGCCCATGCGCCACGAGAGAGATCGGGAAGAGCAGCGTCTTGCGGAGGCCTTTACGGAGCTAGTGAAGATTACGGCGATGGTGATTCGCCAGCTTCCACCTCCTCCTGGATCGTCTGACTCTGCACTTTTTTCCTCTTCTTCTAGTTCCTCTCCTTCTTCTATGGCAGAGCAACATCCTTCATCCAAGATGCGTGAAGTTGGGCTTGGCATAAGAAGTTTGGTGCCGCAGCCTAAGCATCCTATGCGCAGTGAGCTAGGCGAGGCCGAAGTAAAGAGGATGGAGAAGCGGTATGGGTTGCCATGGAAGTATTTCTTCTCTCCATCGCAGCCTCATGAATCCAACTTGTCCTATCGTCCGAGCCTCTTCTGTACTTTCCTTTTGGCTTAGAAGAGTGGGTTCTGCCTCCCTCTTCACCATTTTGTTGTGCGATTGCTTCAATTTTACCGACTGGCTCCTATCCAGTTGCTCTCCAACTCATATACTTTTATCCTTTCTTTCATCTTTCTCTGTCGCTCGTGCGGGCTCCGCACTTCTTTGGAGCTTTTCAATTCTTTCTTTGAGTTGAAGGAGCAGACCCACGAGGGTAAGGGCTTCTTCTATCTTCAGGCGAGGAGGGGAAGGAGCTGCGTGTCCCTTTCCGCCAAAGATTCTTCTCACAAGGGGTGGAAGACCCAATTTTTTTGGGTGGGTTCGTCTGTGGAGGACGCCCCTTGGGATTTCCCCACGGTAGTTAATTTCCATCCGTCTATTCCTCCGAAGCAAGCGGTGATTTCTCCAAAACTGGAGGAGGAGATCAGGGTTCTCCAGGAGAATCGCCGGATGACCGCCGAGTTGATGACTGCGATCAATATCGAGGATTATCCTTCCCGTGCGGTGTCATCTCACGGTAAGAACCTTAGGGTCCTGCGTCTCCACTTTTGAGTCGAGCAGGTAGGCTCTCTTCTGATGTGCTGACTTTCGATGCTCAGACTCTAGGTGGATGAATGACGAGGGGGAATAGCCGTCGGAGCTAGAGATCGTCGGCCTGGAGGAGACGCCTGCTCCGAGTGAACCCCAAGCTTCCGGGGACCCTTCTTGCGCGCGAGACCTGGGCAAGCAGATTGCTCGGGGAGATGCCTCCGAGTGCCACGTGGCCAAGTGCAAGGATCCCGGGGAGTGGATGCTCCTGTCTTCGATAAAGGCTCGGACCGCTGAGAAGAATCAGTTGAAGAAGGTGGGGGTCTCCCATCCGGCCAAGGAGCATGCTCGCCCGACCGAGGGGCATGCCCGCTCGGTCGAGGAGCGTCCAGCCAAGGAAGTCCGCTGCCAGGATCTCCCGCCCGTTGAGCCAGAGGCGGCTGCCGCTGTTGGGGGAGGTGTTACCAAACCTAATAGACCATAGATTGAGGCGGCGTCCTCTGAATTCCCGATCGAAGTTGGTGGGGCGCGGGACGAGGCGACATCCCAGTCCATGCAGAGTGTGGTAGTCCCGGAGGTGGAGACGCTCGGGGGAGATGTTTCGGTCCCGGCTCCTCCGGAGAGGATTCCTCCTCCTTTGGTGGGTGCACCTATCATCCGGGCTTCTCTATATCAACGGTGCCGATCCTTGGTGCCTTCGCTGAATTGGGAAGAAATCAAACGCGGTCCCCCCTCTTTGCTCTTTGAGAGGGTTATGGAGGGCGGTCTGATCATGGCCCAACTGGGGGCCGATGTAACTGACTTCTTCGCTCGGCGGGATAGTGAAGAGAGGTCCCTTTCTCAGGTTCATGCTGATTCTAACCGGAAGATCAATCAATTGACTTCCGAGCTTGAAGTCTCTCGGCGGGAGGCCACCTCGTTCTGGGCTCAGCTCCGGTCGAGCCAAGAGGAGGCTCGAACACTAGTTGACCAGCTGGCCCAGGCTCGTTATATGGCTGACCTGATGGGTGAGCTCCCGGAAGAGGAGCGTCAGTCTCAGGTCGAGCGCTCCGAGCTGTGGAGGGCCGAGCGGGAGGAGAGTAGCAACCAGGTCTGGGGGGCTAAGCAAGCGCGGGAGGAAGCCAAGGTCACGCGGACTGAGGCTGAGGCGAAGCTGTCCGAGACCAAGAGGAAGTTGCTTGAGGCCGAGCAGAGAATAGCCGAGCTTGAGAAGAATGCTGACCGACCCGAGGTGGGGGTGATCGAACGATACAGAAGTTCAGAGGGCTATCGCGCAGCTCTCGAGGAGGCCACCTTCTCGTATTATGAGCCAAGCTACCGTCGGGGGCTGCGGAAGGGATTTGCCCAAGGTTACCATCGAGCAGTCATTGAGGCCCAACAACAGGTTTTCGACAAGCTTCTCTTTACCTCCGGGCAATGCTACGACTCGGGTGCGGATACCACGGATTCTCCTTCTTTGACGTCGAGCGAAGGAGGTAGTGGGGATGCCTGCAGCACGGTAGAGGGATCACCAACTTCGGTCACATCTAGAGGGCACGCGGTAAAGATAGTTCCCACACAAGTGGGGTCAGTGTCTAGACCGGCCGTCACCGAGGGTACCGGGGGCAGATCCCTTGGCGCTGAAGATCCTCCAAGTGCTCAACTTCATGAAAGGCCGCGGGGCTCTCGGAGTCCCCCTATTTCCATAGACTAGGAGGAATTGTCCCCTTTCTTTTTTTGTGCAAGCTTGGCCCTTGCGATATGTAATGGCAGTAGTATTTAATACAGAGTTGACTGTTTCTTACCGCCTTTGACGTGATTTGACCACCGTATCTGCAGTTGCTAAAAAGGTGGTGCTTTTATTTACAGATATCTCGCGTGCGGCGACTGTCGCAGTATTGGCGCCTTTCTGACTTTCCATGCCTTGAATGACTTGCTATTTCACACGTCCCAGGGGAGAGGTCATTGGAGGGAGAGCAACTACCCTTGGGGAAGGGTTGCCGCCTTTCAGGTTTTTTCGAGGGGAGAATCATTTAAGGCAAGCGTTCCCCCTGCCGGCCTATAAGAAAGGTCCCAGAGGGTGCCTCCACTCCTCCTTAACGCTTAAGGCTTTTATTGTAGTTCTTCCTCTTTCTCCCTTCTCGTGAAATGCCTGTCTCTGTGCTGCGACGTTATCAATGAAACATGGAAGGCGATGCGGAAGACGATAATCCTGGCGGTCGCCACAGGCGCTCGTGCTACTTCGGCGTGGAAGAAGGGACAGCGATGGGCGGGCAGCGTGCAAGAAGGGACAGCGTGTAACAGCGTGCCTGTTCCCGACTGCTGGACCGCCACCACCATCTTTGGAGGAAGGTAGAAGTGGAAGGAGGTTCGAGGAAACTGTTGGTTGTTGTGTTTTGATGATGACAAACACCATGACTCATATGTGTGTGATGTCATATGTGTCTAGACATAAGAATTCTACGAGTTTGTCTCCTACGTTGTTTTGATGATTGGCAAACATGATTGAGAACATCACAGGCAATAACTCCTTTTACTTTTTAGTCCTTTGATTTTGATAAATATTGAGTCTCAGAAATGATAGCATTTCATAAGTCAATGTACATGCATTTCACTTAAAATGTGTATGTGCATAGTTTATCTCTAGAGTACAGACTCTGTGCATCCTTCGTTGATCAAGTGAATAACGTATGTGCATTGTTTATGCCTATTGCATATAGAGTCTGTGCATACTACGTTATCTGGTACACAACGTCGGTGCACATTTTAGCTTTCTGCACATAATGGTCTGTGCATATGTTTACCTCAATACATAACGTCGGTGCATGTTTTGCATCGCACACGTTAAGGTCTGTGCATATCTTTCGTTAGGCAGAACATAGTCGATGCAAGTACCTGTAGTCAGTTCATATAGGTATGTACAAAGGTAGAATTGTTCATGATGAAGTCTATGCATTTCACTGTAGCCTGCATATAGGTCAATGCACGTTACTATAGCAAGTCGGTGCAAGTTTGCTATAAGCATATGGGGTCGGTGCATTGTTTTTGTCTCCTTGTTAAACAAGGTTGGTGCAATGTCTTCTCTGCACAAGCATGGTCGGTGCAGTGTTCGGTTTCAAAGGCAAACGGTCGGTGGACACTTCATTTATGGCAGATGACGTCTGTGCACATCTCATCAAACATGTCTATGCATACTTTGCATATACCACATTAGGTCTGTGCATACTTTCTCATATGCACTTCAAGGTCTGTGCATACTTCCTATATGCACAACAAATTCTGTGCATACATGTTTACAAAGGTCTGTGCACCTGTGTCCCTGCATGCATAAGTCAGTGTATTATGTTCATCGTGCATATAATGTCTGTGCATGTTTTCTTGTTGAACGCACAAGTAGGTCTGTGCACATCTTGCATTGATTTAATACGTCGATATAGGTCATGCCATTGGCTTAGAAGGGTCTGTGCATATATGCTGTGTTTGCTTGGAATGTCTGTGCATACCCCAGTTCATGCCAAATCAAACTCGGTGCATCTTTTCTCTTAAGTAATCCTTGTTTGAATTATAGGGTAAACCACGTGTACCAAGGAAGCTCATGATTGAGCACGTGTTCCAAGGTAGATACATCCAGAGGATTCTGCCACGCGGATATGCTCACCTATCTTCTCCTGACGGGTGTAGTCTCCAAAAAGGCAGGAGCGAGCTCTCCACACGCCCAATGCGTGAGCTCATGGGGGCCTGAAGATAGAAGACACACACACACACACACACACACACACACACACACACACACACACACACACACACACACACACACACACACACACACACACACACACACACACACACACACACACACACACACACACACACACACACACATATATATATATATATATATATATATATATATATATGAGCCCCTTTCTGAAGAAAAAGAGATAGGGAGATTGATAAAAAGAGCGAGAAGCCCTTGAGAAAAGATAGAGCAACTTGAAGAGAGCCAGAGTGAGAGAGGAGAAGCTAGAAGGAGAGAAAAGGATCAAAAGTTTTAGATCGGAGAGAGTTTCAGAGGATTGGTTTATGTAATTGACTCGTGGATCAAATCCATAGTCAATCTGCTCATTGAGAGCTACATTGCTATTTTTCATCTTTCATTTTTATTTTTCTGAACTCTGTCAAGCTGTGTGTCAGCGTGCGAGGGTGAGTCCTCGGTCAGCCAAGCTATAAAGCTCAGCGGTAGCAAGCAATGAGGCTCAGCGGTCTGGGATTTTATCCCCAAAGCTGTGGATCAACAGTTTGTAGGGATCTAATCCCCGAAGCTATGGATCAGTGGATTGAAGCTGTGACTCAGCAGTAATCCACACTCAGTCTGATGCGGGACGGATAGCGAACCTAGGACTCTAGCTCGCGGACGTCCCTAAGTGAGGGAAACGCTGGATCGTGCGCGGTTGAGAAACCGGCAATGAGCCTCGGGTATCGACTTTTCCTCGTGCTCGGATCGAGTCACGGGTCGGGTTCCACTCACTCACTCTCGCAGCGGTGATAAAATTGATATAACGAGCTACGTTCCTATCACTCTAGCAGTGGTATTCAAAAAATATACGAGTTGAGCAAATGCGATAAAGAAGGAGGCGAGTTTACCTCCACACTCCGGGTGTGGGGAAGGCGATCTCGGCCAAGACTCGTACTCCCGGTACATAGTATTTAAATTATTACAATAGTAATTTTATGGCCCACTCCACGCAGGGAGGTAAAGGGCGACAATGCGGGACCCAGGAGTAGCGAACCCGAGTTGACGGGCTACGATCTGGAACGATCCCGGGTCGGAGACGGGCTGCTGGTTCGGTGATGGATCCGCAGGAGCCACACGAGCAGCCGCACCCCTTACTCGACGGGGTCGAGTTCTTCCCCCCCGGGGAGAATTGATGGGAATCAACACCGGGCACTAACATTTTTATTTTACATTTGTGTCCTTTTGTTTGTATTTATACCCCTGGCTAATTGGGTTTGCAATTGGAAGGCATTATAAGCCAAAGGGTTAGTCTTTAAAGTCATTGGGTTTCTATGTAAATTACCAGTGGGTCCAGCAAGGTCCCCCACCCTCTTTCCCATTGGTCCACCTAGGTTCTAGAGCCCATGTGGGGCTAGTTCAAAGTCCAAGATTAGACTTAGACCAAGGGGGGACAAGGTGGAAGAAAATTCAAACTTGGACCAAGCAAAGTCCAAGATGCCTCCCCCTTATAATATAGTTTATTCCATGTTGTATTTTTATTTAATTTGGTCATTTGGCCACATGGGGGAAGAAAATGCGATCCCTAGTTTACCCCTCCCCTCTCTCCCACGAAATTCCCAGCCCCCACCCCTTGCCATTCTCTATATAAGCCTATGCATAGTGTCATTAGAGATTTTAATGAAGAATTAAGCATTTTTGCCAAGAGCAAGCCCAAGGGCACCCCTTTCTCTCTCCCACCCCCTTGCAGATGGATTTCTACAAAATTCATGAGGTGTGAAGCCTCTTCCCCTCCCCCTCTCTGAGTATGAAGCTCAGCACCGCCGCCGCCGCCTCCATCGAGCCGCCGTCGCACCTCCACCGCCGCCGCGTCAGAATTCTGTCCACATCAGGATAGGAGGTTGAAGCCCGATTTTTATGTCCACATCAGGAGATCTGATCGCGCTGCAATTTTATGTGTTTGTTCTTCTTGTTATCCCCAGTCTCCATTTTAAATTTCGTGCCAATCAGAGGTCATTTGCTATTTTTCCCGTAATTTTTGTTCCACCCCTAACAGTCTGCCAATCACGAGATCTGCAAGATAGGAATCTGTTCTTCTATTTTTCCCACCCCCTTATACATCTTCATAAATCCCCAAAAAAATCACACGTGTTCCTCACTTACGCCCCTTCCACCCATAATTTTTCTGGAGTCTAGATCTATTGTTTTCCTATCAGTCAAAATTCATCTTCAGGCAGTTCTTATTCTTCCCTGTGTGTCTGTAATTCCAAGCAAGAAAGAAACTACAACCCACAGTCATTTTCATTTCTAATCCGTCTACAGGATGGATCTAAAATAATTATTTGTTGTAGCCCTTTGAGTCCTCTATCCATCAGTACCAATTTTGCATCGATCCGACACCGGATCTGGCCGCAGAAATTCTTTTCGTGGAGGCGCGTAGTTCAGATCCGTGGACAGGCCATCAACTCAGTCCACGGGTAAATCCCTGTAAAATACGCCGGGATACCTTCGGCGACTGCCGCTCCCGGAGATCGCTCGGCAACCCATCAGAAACATCCTAGCAAGCCACCGCAGCAAGGAGACGCCCGAGTACCACCGTCCTAGCAGCCAGCCCCACCTGTTGTCCGCGGGCCCCGCATATATTCGATATACGCACGCTACTGTGGGAATGAGGCTAGTGGTGGACACTCCGCGGTGGGGTCACTCTCAAAGGAAGGAGACGGCTCAATGACTCACTAGGAATCACCACTGGGTCCCTTTTTGTGACTAGATCCGATATGCTGAGGTAGAGCCGATCCCAAATTCTAGAAAGTCTACAACGTACACATAAGATCCAACTTGCCTCGCACTCGAAAGGGACTGACGACGCGAGCGTACAAAAGACCAACTCAACTCGATGCATGCAGACTCGCTATGCACTCGACAATAAAGAAAAACACGGACTCACACATGACCCTAAACAAACCTACTGACCCATACACATGCAATGGTGGACCAGGACATCCGAATGTGTGCCATGCATACACTAGATGCAATCGATGGTTGACGGAATGTGGAACTCCTAGATATCCTAGTATGCCCCTAGCATGTGGCTGCTTGTTGGACTTGGGAGACTCGGGAGGGCTAGGAGATCCAAAGTTTCTTTCTTCCTTTCCCCAATGAACGGACTCCTTGCGTAGTGTAGGTGGACTAGCCCGTGGGGAAGGGCGTGGTAGTGGCCTCCCGGGAAGAAGGGGAGTAGATATGGTGGGTCATAAGGTTCCCTAGGGAAGGGATCGATGGGATCAAAGAAAGTATGACCCCTCGAACTGGATTCCCACATGTCACGGTCCCATGTTGGAAGTTCTTGAAGGTGTAGATGGTCACCTTCATCCATTGTGGTGGGTGGGACGGTGATCTCATGTAGACAATATGGTTCCTCCCTCGGGAAAAGTGGAAAGAAATACGGCTCGACCGGCATAGGGAGGAATAAAAGGATCTCTGTGGTGACATGACCCACGGTACACAAGGAGGTAATAGACCCCAAAGCGGGATGGGTGAAGCTACGACCTGTGGGTCGGTCGAAGCCTGGGGCCAATAAGTGCGTCAACTGCAACTGCCGGTCTAATCCCTTAAGCAGGTCATCCAATGTATCAACATGGTGACTAGACCGGAATGTGGTATGGAATGAATTGACTGGCACTAAAGGTAGTGTGGGGTCCTTGGATGGATAGCATGATGCTCTATGGACAAAGCCTATCTTGAGCCAACTAAGTAGTGGCTCAGCGATGAAAATCTTTCCCGTTAGAAACACGGGCGGCTCCGGCTAATGTAGCTCCGAATAAAGATAGGAAGGTGGGGGTGGGGGTAAAGGAGCTCTCATGGGTGGGGAAGGACTGTCCTCCCAGATGGGAAGAGGTCCTTGGGACCTCGTAGGTGGGGCCGGGATGGGGATACCGGCTATGACCTCCCTAGGCTCGGGTATGGCTACCTCCTGTCTCGGAGGTGGGCAATGGGAGACCAATGACTCAATATAAGCACACCTCCTATCCACCTGATCCGAGATCATTTACACAAGTTCGGCAATGGTACGGGTTGGAGTAGGGGTATCATGGTGGATTCGCCCGTAATCAACCGGCCTAGGCTTGGGTCTAGGCTCTACTACGTGTGGGGCTCTTTGCCTCCGACTATGACAACCCCAGTGGGAGGTGACTGGGTGAGGAAGGTTGGAGGTGGTTGGGTGGGACTGGTTGGGGAGGACCACGTGGGGAAGGTAGACCCTCCTATGCTCCCTCTGTTGGGGTGCAAGGCACGGATTAAGAAGGGGGGTTGAATGAATCCCCTTATAAAACTCTTGCCCAATTAAAAAATAACTGAAACAATCAGACATGCAGAATAAAAATAAACTAGGATCTAACGAGTCTGAAGGACAGAGATGATCTCAATCAAGCTTAGAAGGTGCAATCACCTACTGATCTGGACATAGAGTGACGGCACTTGAACACATGGGATGTTTCAGAACCAGAATCAAGTAGAAAGTATGCAACTCAAGACTCACGCTAGACAAAAGATTCAAATCGGCCTATGCATACATCTAGCGAATCAAATAAGACAATCAAACCACAGTAGACAAGGGGATTTTTAGGTGGTTTGGTCCGCAGACCTACGTCCACCCCACACTCAAACCCGAGTGTGGCTTTCGCTGATACACAGCTTAAACTGTTGGGCCTCACAATTTGCCTACACCAGCTGAGCGTCACAGCTTGCTTCCGCTGGGCAATACAGCTTAGCCATCCACTGCCTAACAGCTTGACCCGCTGGGCAATACAGCTTAGCCGACCAGAAGAATCCTCCTCTGCAACCGCTAGGCAATACAGCTTGGCCGTCCAGAGGAACTGATCCTCTGCTACTGCTGAGCAACACAGCTTGCTCTACTGACTAACAGCTTGAAATAAAGAGTGTAAAAGAAAACAAGAAATGAGAAATCACAGCGACAGAAAGCTGTATATGATGATAGCACAAATGTGGCTCTCAGGGAGCAGGCTGGCCTGGATTTGATCCAAGGTCCAGTGGAACTAATCTTCAGGAAGGTCTTCCATCTTCTTCTCCTCGAGCTCTTTCTTCACTCTCTCTCTATCTCTCTCTCCTTCTCTCGATCTCACAAGCTTTCTCACTTTCACTTCTGATCTGCTCTGCTACTGTTCTCAGATGATTCATGTTCTTCTATTCTTCTCTTTTTCTCCAGGTATCACTGTCTTGTTCGCAGGAGGAAGGTCTTTTATATTCATTTTGTCTGGGACCCATGAGCTCACGTACTCGGCATGTGGAAGGCTCGTTCCCGCCAAGAAGCTTCATGAAGCTTCCAGCCACGTGTCAGAATCTCAATGTTTAGCTGTCCATGTGGCAGCTTCTTCGAATAATGATCAACCTTGGATCATGTGCCAATTGTTTGTTCTACTTTTCTCACGTGCTCCTGTTCTTCTAATCGTCGTAAGTAAGGTACTCAAGTGCACATAATATGCTCGAACCATGGTTTTCCTCAATTAATCACTTGCGTGCTTAAGTTCCATATAAATGCATGCACCGACTTAGTTTGCTGTTCTGAGGAAAGTTTACATCGAATTGCTTCACACGTTGCACCGAGCTTGTTCTCTCGAAACTGGACATTTGCACCGACCTGGTCGTGCTGGCGAAGGCATTGCACCGACTTGCTAGAGTAGTCGTGCTGGCAAAGACGTTGCATTGACTTGCTCGTGCAGAGAAGGGATGCTTCGACTTTGAAGCTCATCCATATGAAAATCTAGTCACACGGCAATCAAATGCACAGACTTAATAAGGCGTACAAGCTAGTGTGTACGAGCTCAGTAGATGTCATTCAAGAGAGTATGCACAGACATAACCTGAATGCAGAGTTAAGAAATGCACAAACTGCGTGTGTGCAAGGCAAGGAATGCAGTGACTCTATGCATGCAGAGTACAGGCTCTGCACAGACTGAAAATGCCGTGAGCAATGATGCACAGACTTTATAAAGCATATGAACTAATGTGCACAGACCTTTATATGCTTATTGTAAGAACAACACCGAGTATGCATGTGTTTCTACAAAAGTATGCACGGACTAAGAAAAGAACAAATGGAACTGTGTTTTGCACAAGACAAAGCTTGCACTGAATTTTATAAACTCTCAACAAGAATTGCACTGACTGCTACAGTGGAATGCTCCGAGGCAAAACTTGCACCGAGGCAGAAAATACACTGACCTCCTTTATGCTTAGACGTAGTCATGCACCGACTCTAAGCCATATGAGAAGCACAAGTGCATGAGACGCAATGCAACGTGCTCAGACAAAACATTGCACTGACCTTGTTTGTGCTCCCGTAGACATAGCATGAGACGCAAGAAAGAAACACAAACGTGCACCGACCTGATGTTCTATAGATCTAGAAGAGAGAATGCACCGACCTATATTGCATGCATGTAGCACCAAAGCTTGCACCGACCTTATGATCACATGCACGGACCTTAGTTAGGATATTGCCATACTAGCATCGACCTTGATACATAGAGCAATGACATGCACACCAACTATTCGATGAAATGCACACAACTGTCTACATGAATAAATGAAATGTGCATGGACCTTCAGCATGTACAGACTCAAAACGTTGCACAGACCTCACGCAAAGCTAACACAGACTTTATATGGAACCAAATTTAAGTCTGAGATATCTGTACTGACCTGAACATGTATCGGACTTGGATGATCATTGACTTTACCTGTTAGAAGCTGATTCACATTTTACCAGAGATTGACTTGCTGTTAATTGGAGTTGACCGTTGACTTTCTTTTCATGTCTTCTTGAATCATCTTTAGAACCTGTTCTGAAATATTTCATACTTTTTATAAGTGATGACATTATCAATGAATGCATCACAATTAAGTGATCACGTTCATATATAAAGAGACATAATATTTGTCATCATCAAAACTTCAGAACCACCGGGGACACAACAATCTCCCCCTTTTTGATGATGACAATATTATGAGTCATTGCAATAGATTTAGCATGATGATTAAGCCAATATGAGCATTCAAGTATGAAATATGCAATGAGCACTCAAGACAAATGACTCACACAAATTCTGCCCCTTTGACAACATCAAAAATGAAATAATTCAAAAACTCCCCCTGAACCGGTACTCTCTTGTGACATAGCTGAACCACAGGTACCTTCAAGAATTCTCCCCCTTGGATTAATACCATGAATACCAATGTTTGAGTTTTCGTATGCTCCCCCTGAATGAATGCACTCAAATAAATTATTTGGAATATGCAATATGAATGATATGCAGTTGACTATATGAATGAAACCATGACATGAAGACTATGCAAGTGACTCAGACAGAAGAAGAAAAATCTGATAGACAAACTGAATGGTTGTTCATTGATAAAGCAAACCGATCATAAATTCTTCTAGTGTAAGAATTCAGATTAATGCATACAAGAATTATGTGGTTTAAAAATTATGAAAGTTAGAGAATAGCTACTTCACTCTATGAAAAGTAATCAGTGTGAACTCTTAATAGTGGAGAACTAGAAGGACATGATGCATGTCAGATATTGTCTTGCTTCATCTTGATTATCTAAACATCAATGAATCTATCAGGAGAAACCAGAACATGTATTGGGATTAAACAAAAACACAGTTCTGATCTAAAGTTCAGAGGAACAGTGTCAATTTTTCTATTCTTTTCCTTGCTCTATTAGAACAGTCAAGTATAACCTTGCCTTTTGACATAAGAACACACGTTTATCAGACGCTAATGCTCCTAGTTACTCAACAGGGTTTACTATTATGTTTCAGGTTTAGTGTTGACTTTTCTTGTAAGGGTACACGTTTATCAGACGCCAGTACCCCTAGATACTCAGTGAGACTAACCTTTAATGATTTTCTGAACAGAGATAACTTGAAGCACTTCACGACATGAGTTTGTCTCCGTTTCATTGATGAAGTACCCAGTTTCTCAATGTGTTCAATCATTGCTCTGCCATTTGCATGTATGATTTATCATTTTAACACAGCTGCTCATTCGATTTTCAGAGAGTGTTGTTTAAAAACAATACAAGCTTCTGGGTTTTCTCAACCCAATCACCCTGAGTCTAGACAATATCAGATTTAGAAAGACTCCAAAAGACATGATATGTGCTAGTTGGTTGAGAATAATTAAAAGTGTTTCACGATCCTTTTTCATTGAGTTTTGTTTTTAATTTCTAAAGTTCATTAGGTTTAAACCCGCAATACATTCAAGGTACATCATTGCTTCTTATAGAAGAAGATGACTGGTTTTAGCAACTTTGATAAATGAGCTTGAGTATCAGTTTGACATCATTCAGATTCAGAATTTTTAAAAACTTTCCTGACAGTATGCAAGAGACATAATGTAAGCACATATGAGTGAGATTCAAGCATTACCCTAATTAACTCCCCCTGTCTATATGCTATGTACGACACTTGTGAATGCAACATGTAGAATGAACATTATGCAGGGAGCTACATGAATTATGCTCATGAGAGTCTAGACTGCTCTATATGAAGACTTGACCTTTAGTACTTGGCGGAGGCTATCCTCTACGTATGATGTGGGTTTCCAGGCAGAGATAATCTGTCCTTCTCCCAGTGTACCATTTAATATACCATCGGGTCATGCAAAGGAATGCAGTGCAAGGTAGTCCTATATCCATTGTCAAAAACACTTCAGAGTATGCAAAATAATGTAATTGGATATGCCTATGTGAAAATATATGCATGATCTAACAAACATATGCATTGAGAGACTCCTTGATAATCATGTAAATGATATATGCAAAAATCAGACACATGTATTATCTATACAACAAATTCAGATTTTTCAGAGTGTGATGTTCAGTTCAATCCTAAACTGATATATCCACAGATTACTCAACATGTACAGATATGAACATATATGCATGAAGTTCCGATTAACAAGTCAGACATGTTATTCATCTTGCTGAAAGAAATTAAGAACAACTCAAGTAACTAAACCTATAAGCATGCTGAATTGGGGTCTTACCGTCTCAGGCGCCTTGACTTATTAACCCCTTTATTCATTTGCCCAAGGCACACCTGTAAAATAGTTTCTTATTTTGCATTTTTAGGTACCCAAGAGTTCTTGGGTCCTGTAGTGTTAGTGGCACCTCTGAAGGGTGCTTTCCACAACCCTTGAGCATGTAAATTATCAGACTTCATTAGCTTGTAATCACTCATAGAGTGCCCAAGGCCTCCACAGTAATGACATGATATAAAAGACCTTGAGTTCTTTTTATGCACATTGTTATAAGCATGGAATCTATGTGCATTAACATGGAAATTTCTGTTATTAGCATGAACATATTGTTTTCCATAACCTGCCATTCAGTAGTCAGAAGCTCGGTGGCCTGACCTTCCACATTCAAAATATGCAAGAGATTTTTCCTTAAAAGTAAAATTATTTCTACCAAAGACATTTCTTTTGTAGGAAGGTCGACATGTTTAGTGTTGAATTTTCTGCCTTGAGCATGCCAACAGTCCTTGATTGTGTGCCCATGCTTTCCATAGTGAGAGCAAGCAGAAGAGTTTCTTCTATGAAAACCTGACCAGAATTCAATAGCCATATGACCAGACTTGTCAGATAAATGGCAATGAGGTCTCCTTGGAACAGTGGTTCTCCTTGGAGCCTTGAACTCATTCTTCTTCAAGAACCAGCAATCATGCTTTGCATGACCAGATCATCCACAATGGGAACATTTGAGTTGCCTCTTCTAGGAAAACTGATCTTGGGTGAGCTTTTAGTAAAATGCATATGTGTATTTCCCGAATTTTTAATTTTCTTCATTCTATTATGAGCATTCAATTCATCAGATTTCAGGATATAACAGCTGTGCATCATATGTCTGAATCTTCCACAATAATGACATGATCCCTTTTTAGTATGAGTGTGTGAGAGATCATGTGACTTGTGTGCAGCATTCTTTGTACCAACAGGAGTGTTTTTGTTCTTTTTCTGTAGATTTTCATACTTTTTCAGTTTCTGAATTTGTTCTGCAGTTTTGGGACTTACAGTGGATTTTTGATTTTTTTGAGCACTAAATTCGAAGATAGGTACACTAAATGTGCTAGTTGGCTCAAAGCTACACACAAATGAAGTGTGAAGCTTACTGTCAAAGCCCTTTTTATTTGCTGGGTTAAAACCCAGACCCTCACGTTGGAAATTGATTTTGCAACTAAGGAGCTTATCCAAATTATCATTTCCACTCACAAATTTTTCAAGAGATTTGTTCAAGTCAGAGATTTCAGATTCAAGTTTTGAAACATTAAGTTCTAGGCCAACAATTTCAGTTTCATAGGAGATGACCTGATTATGCAGTGCATCATTCATATTTTTCAATGTTTCAATTTCCTGTTTGAGTTTGAGCTCATTTTCAAATTGATTTCCATCAATAACACATTTACCTTTTTCTAGAGCAAGCAGTCTCTCTAACATAGCAGTGTTTAACTGCTTCAACTCATCATTCCCTTTTGTATCAGTTTCAATCTTTCATTTTCAGATTTCAAATTTTTGATTTGTTCAGCAGAATTTTCATCATTAGTCATGGAGCTTAGCTATTCTATTAGTACTTCTTCCTTCTGTTCATTTTTCAAACTTTTGTTGAGCAATTCATTATTCTCATCTCTTAATGAGGCAACTTGATCCTTATACCATTCAAGATCAATATGAAGACTCTCGTTAACTTCTTTCAGACATGAGCAATCCTTGCAAGCAGATTCACATGTTGTTTCAGCATTGGCTTTTAGGCACTGTTTCCTAAGACATTCATTCTCAGATTTTAAGACATTCAATTCAGAGCTAACACACTCTAAATCTTTTACAAGTTTTTTATTCTTAACTACATTATTGTTATGAGCCTGATCATCATCAATCAAGCTAAGTTTTTCCTTTAGTTCAGAAATTTCACAAGCAAGCTCTTGATTTTCTTTTTTGTGTAAACCAATTTGTTTCATAAGCGTTTCTTTTTCAGATTTCAAATGATCTAGATCTGAAGTAACAGAATCAAAATCTTTTAGTTGTCTTCTAAATATGTCATTTTTTGTTTTCAGGAGTTCCATGTCCTCACCTCCAGAATTAGCATTCACATGATTATTTAACTTCTTTGTTAGAGATTTATTTCATTTTTTCAACTGTTCGCAAGAACCAAGCAAATCATTGTATGCCACAATCCAATCATCCAGAGTATAATTATCAAATTCAGAAGGTACCTCATCTTCGTCTTCTTCTTCATTTTCTTCTTGCTGTCCATCATCGTCAACCATCAGACATGTGTTGCGATTCCTAGTAAGCTTCAGTTTCTCTAAAATCTCCTCGGCAGACCAACAGGAAGAAACACATGAAATTAGAGCTCTATCAAGTGATGCTTTCATTAAATCTAATGCTCTTGAGTTGACAGAGTCTTTCAATCTATCCTTATCAGTCCATTTAGATTTATCCCTCGATAATTTATGTGGACCGTGAACCATTACCTTCCAAATATCAGGATCTGTTGATCTTACATACCGATGCAAGTTCTCCAACCATAGATCAAAATCATTAACATTGAAGATCTGCAGATGAGCCATCGAACAATTACTTACCAAGAATAGATCTAAGGGTGATGTAAGAAAAAAGCACCAAAGTCAAACAACAGCAAGGCACGACACCAAATCAGCAAAACAAAGCACCGAACATAGAGAGACAAGTCCCTCTCTGAAATGCACCAAAGATCTGTTGTGGATCGTTGGATCCAATGCACATCAACCCGCTCTGATACCACTTGTTGGGGTGCAAGGCACGGATTCAGAATGGGGGTTGAATGAATCCCCTTATAAAACTCTTGCCCAATTAAAAAATAACTGAAACAATCAGAGAAGCGGAATAAAAATAAACTAGGATCTAACGAGTTTGAAGGACAGAGATGACCTCAATCAAGCTTAGAAGGTGCAATCACCTACTGATCTGGACATAGAGTGACGGAACCTGAACACATGGGATTTTTCGGAACCAGAATCAAGTAGAAAGTATGCAACTCAAGACTCAATCTAGACAAAAGATTCAAATCGGCCTATGCATACATCTAGCAAATCGAATAAGGCAATCAAACCACTGTAGACAAGGGAATTTTTAGGTGGTTCGGTCTGCAGACCTACGTCCACCCCACACTCAAACCTGAGTGTGGCTTCCGATGATACACAGCTTAAACCGCTGGGCCTCACAGCTTGCCTACACCAGCTGAGCGTCACAGCTTGCTTCCATTGGGCAATACAGCTTAGCCATCCGCTGCATAACAGCTTGACCCGCTGGGCAATACAGCTTAGCCGACAAGAAGAATCCTCCTCTACAACTGCTGGGCAATACAGCTTGGCCGTCCAGAGGAACCGATCCTACACTACTGCTGAGCAACACAGCTTGCTCTGCTGACTAACAGCTTGAAATAAAGAGTGTAAAAGAAAACAAGAAATGAGAAATCACAGCGACAGAAAGCTGTATATGATGATAGCACAAATGTGCCTCTCAGGGAGCAGGCTGGCCTGGATTTGATCCAAGGTCCAGTGGAACTAATATTTAGGAAAGTCTTCTATCTTCTTCTCCTTGAGCTCTTTCTTCACTCTCTCTCTATCTCTCTCTCCTTCTCTCGATCTCACAAGCTTTCTCACTTTCACTTCTGATCTGCTCTGCTACTGTTCTCATATGATTCCTGTTCTTCTATTCTTCTCTTTTTCTCCAGGTATCACTGTCTTGTTCGCAAGAGGAAGGTCTTTTATATTCGTTTTATCTGGGACCCACGAGCTCACGTACTCGGCGTGTGGAAGGCTCGTTCCCGCCAAGAAGCTTCAGGAAGCTTTCAGCCACGTGTCAGAATCTCAATGTTTAGCTCTCAATGTTTAGCTTTCAGCCACGCTTCAGGAAGCTTTCAGCCACCTGGGACTCTAGCTCGCGGACGACCCTAAGTAAGGGAAACACTGGATCGTACGCGGTTGAGAAACCGGCAATGAGCCTCGGGTATCGACTGTTCCGCGTGCTCGGATCGAGTCACGGGTCGGGTTCCACTCACTCACTCTCGCAGCGGTGATAAAATTGATATAACGAGCTACGTTCCTATCACTCTAGTAGCGGCATTCAAAAAATATACGAGTTGAGCAAATGCGATAAAGAGGGAGGCGAGTTTACCTCCACGCTCCGGGCGTGGGGAAGGCGATCCCGGCCAAGACTCGTACTCCCGGTACACAGTAATTAAATTATTACAACAGTAATTTTATGGCCCACTCCACGGAGGGAGGTAAAGGGCTACAATATGGGACCCGAGAGTAGAGAACTCGAGTTGACGGGCTGCGATCTGGAACGCTCCCGGGCCAGAGAAGGGCTGCTAGTCCGGCTCAGTTCTGCGGGGCCCGTGGACAGTAGGTGGGCCCAGCTGCTGGGACGGCCGTACACGGGTGCCTCCTTGCTGCGGTGGCTTGCTGGGACGTTGCTGATGGGTTGCCGAGCGGTCTCCGGGAGCGGCGTCGCCGAAGGTATCCCGGCGTATTTTACTGAGATTTACCTGTGGACTGAGTTGCTGGCCTGTCCATGGATCTAAACTGCGTGCCTCCACAAAAAGAATTTCTGTGGCCAGATTCAGTGTTGGATCGATTCAAAATTGGTACCGATGGATAGAGGACTCAAAGAGCTACAACATATAATTATTTTAGATCCATCCGGTAGACAGATTAGAAATGAAAACGACTGTGGGTTGTAGTTTCTTTCTGGATTGGAATTACAGACACACAGGGAAGAACAAGAACTGCCTGAAGATGAATTTTGACTGATAGGTAAACAATAGATCTAGACTCCATAAAAATTATGGGTGGAAGGGGCATAAGTGAGGAACACGTGTGATTTTTTTGGGGACTTATGGAGATGTATAAGGGGGTGGGGAAAATTGAAGAATAGACTCCTATCCTGCATATCTGCTGATTGGTAGACTATCAGGGTTGGAACAAAACCTACAGGAAAAATAGTAAATGACCTCTGATTGACACGAAATTTAAAATGGAGACTGGGGATAACAAGAAGAACAGACACTCAAAATTGCAGCTCGATCAGATCTCCTAATGTGGAGATAAAAATTGGGCTTCAACCTCATGTCCTGATGTGGATAGAATTCCAACGCGGTGGCGGTGGCAATGCGACGGCGGCTCGATGGCGGCACCGGTGGTGGCGATGCTGAGCTTCACACTCAGGGAGGGGGAGGGGAGGAGGCTTCACACCTCAAGAATTTTTTAGAAATCCATCTGCAAGGGGGTGGGAGAGAGAAAGGGGTGCCATTGGGCTTGCTCTTGGCAAAAATGCTTAATTCTTCATTAAAATCTCTAATGACACTATACATAGGCTTATATAGAGAATAGCAAGGGGTGGGGGGCTGGGAATTTCATGGGAGAGAGGGGAGGGGTAAACTAGGGATAACATTTTTTTCCCCCATGTGGTCAAATGACCAAATTAAATAAAAATACAACATGTAATAAACTATATTATAAGGGGGAAGCATCTTGGACTTTGCTTGGTCCAAGTTTGAATTTTCTTCCACCTTATCCCCGCTTGGTCCAAGTCCAATCATGGACTTTGAACCAGCCCCACATGGGCCCTCGGACCTAGGTGGACCAATGAGAAAGAGGGTGGGGGACCCTATTGGACCCACTGGCAATTTACATAGAAACCCAATGACTTTAAAGACTAACCCTTTGGCTTATAATGCCTTACAATTGCAAACCCAATTAGCCAAGGGTATAAATACAAGCAAAAGGACACAAATGCAAAATAAAAATGTTAGTGTCCGGTGTTGATTCCCATCACAGTCTGAGTGTGAGGTGGATGTAGGTGAAAGCCGAACCACCTAAAACTCCTGGTGTCTCTGTGTGTTTGATTTTGCTCCTATTGCTCGTGTGCGCATCCTGTTTGCTTATTTCTCACTTAGATGAATGCATAAGATTGTTTAGTGAGATCTGCTTTATCCGATTTCTTCATAGCAGAACCGTTAATTCCGTTGTCTTTTCTTACTTATGTTTTTAAGGGGTAGATCTATTCACCCCCCCTCTAGATCTTGTGTCCATCCGTGTCCAACAAGTGGTATCAGAGCCTAACACTCCCTTAGGGCCTCACATCCTGGAGAGAATAGTCATGGATGCTAGAGGTGTTGTCGTTGAGGGCACTCAACTAGCAAGCCACCATTCTTTAATGGTAGCGATTACGCCTGCTGGAAGAATAAGATGCAAGTGTTTCTCTATGCTAAGGATTATGAGATCTGGAAGGTCGTGAGTAAAGGTCCATTTGATTTACCTCCAGATGAGGAATTCTGGACTAAGGAGCACATCCGAAAGTCCACTCTGAATTGGGGAGCCATAAATGCTATACAGTGTGCTCTCCATCCCACAGAATTCTCCAGAGTTTCCTCTTGCATCACCGTTAAGGAGATGTGGGACAAATTGGAGATCATCTATAAAGGGACATCTCAGGTTAGATAGACGAAGGCAAACATGTTAGTCTCTGAGTATCAGGCTTTCAAAATGAAGCCTGAGGAGTCCATATCTGAAATGTATGCTCGGTTGAATGTGATTACGAACAGTTTGAGGAGTCTGGGAAAGGTCTACAATGACAATGAGCTGGTAAGAAAGATTTTGAGGTCACTAACACCCATATGGCACACGGAGGCCACTGTAGTTGAAGAGTCTAGGGACCTAGCTAAGACCACTGTGGATGAGCTCATTGGTTCCCTCATGACATATGAGTTAAACCTAAAGAAAATTGATGAATCTGAGAAGAGAAGGAAACCCCTTGCTCTTAAAGTAAATTCTGGCAAAGGGTAATCAAGTGAATGTAGCTGTACTAGTTCTGAGGATGATAAGGATGACTTTGCTATGTTTACCAGGAACTTCAAGAAATTCCTGAGGAAAGAAGGGAAAGGGCTGAGAAAAAAATATTTCTCTAGAAAAAGACAGCCCAAACATAAATTTGAATCTGCGAAGAAATCTGATGCCATTGTTTGCTATAATTGCAGGAAGGCAGGGCATCTCAAAGCAGACTGCCCTGAGCTCAAGGACAAGCATCCCAGGTTGAAAAACAAAAAGGGAAAAGCTATGATCAAGACCTAGAGCGATGAAGAAGAAGAAAGTCAGAGCTGCTCCTCTAACAGTGAAGAAGAAGAAAGAATCTGCCTGATGGCTAATAGCGATGATGAGGTAACTTCCCCTTTCGATAATTTTACATAGAGTGAATGGGAAGATGCCTATGCTGAAATTTTAGAAAAATATGAAGATATGCGTAGGTAGAACAAACATTTAAAAAGGAAAATGAATTCATTTTTCAATGATACTTCCTTGTCTGATAAACTTGCATGTCTGCAAACTGAAAATTCAGAACTAAAAAACTCCCTGAATGAAGCTGAAGGTAGCATAAGCATGATAACTGATTTGAAGAATGAAAATGAGAACTTGCTAAAAACCATTGATGAACTTAAAATGAAAATTCATGAATTTCAGAAAGAAACAAAAATTGCCATTGAGAAATATGAAGCTGTCAATGGTGTAAACAATGAGTTGAGAAAGTCAATAGAAAAATTAGAAAAAGACAACAAAGAAAAGCAAAACTTCCTTGAAGGCATGGTACAAGGCACAGAAAATCTAAATGCTATCTTGGGAACTAAAGGCAATTTCAGAAAGGAAGGGTTGGGTTTCAACCCAACTAATAAGGTAAGGTTCGATGTGAGAACCACCTCATTTGTGACAGAAAAGGGGACATTTCAACCCCTGATAAATATGACTTGTGGAGAAAATCATGATAAGAATAAAATTAAAAACATTGAGAAAACTAAGCCCAATGCCAAGGACAAGGGCAAAGGGAAGGTGGAAGTGTCTGGGGAATCATTCTCATATAGTCCCACACATCAGACCAAAAGCCAGGGTAGGAGTCAGTCTGCCAAAGTTAAGGTCCAAGGAAATCCCAAGGCCACAACTACAAAACCCCCTCAGAAAGGTCCAGATAGAGGCGCCATTGGTAAAGGCCACTATCAGAATGCTCCTAATCATTTTACACTCTACAACTCCTATCACCAGCCAACTTGGAAAGGCCAAGGTTACATGAAGCCTATGCAGCACTTCTAAAACTATCATCCTATTCAGACATATCGGGTTCATCCATGGAACTCCTATAGGCAGACTAGGTACAAAAATTTTTGGAACCTGAACTCCTATGTCTCTATCAATGTCATGCCTAGACAGGCTAGGGTCTATAGTGCACCCACTACTCCCAATGCCTATTGGACTAAGTTCTGGCAAAGAAACTTTCAGAACAATTTTAAAAATCTGAAAAAGGCCACATCTTAGAAATAGTCTTCGAATAATGAAAGTGGGAAGAAAAAGTAGAACAAACAGATTAAAAAGGAATCCACAACTGTCATGAAAAAGTCAAATCAAATGTGTATAACAAAACATCTTGTTTCTAGTCTGCATGAAATTAATGTTTTTCTGGGACCCAAGAAACTCTGGGTTCCAAATCATTCTACTTGATCTCCTTGCAGGTATGTCTGGCAGCCAGTCACAACAAGTGGTATCTAGATAGTGGTTGTTCCAGGCACATGACCGGAGATAAAGCAAAATTCAGCACGTTGGTAAAGAAAGATGCTGGTCTTGTCACTTTTAGAGGTAATACTAAGGGAAAAATAATTGGCTCAGGAAAAGTTGGTAAGTGTTCCTCCTGTTTTATTGAAGAAGTTCTGTTAGTTGAAGGTTTGGCTTATAACCTTCTTAGCATTAGTCAATTATGTGACAAAGGGCATAAAGTTATTTTTGATTCTCTTGCATGCACCATCTTTGAACCCAATTCTGATTCGGTTAAATTTATTGGTAAGAGAATCAATAACATCTATATGGTAGATTTAGATGATGTAGCACACTCTAATCTTTGTCTTAGTGTCAATAAAGATGACCTAGCCTACCTGTGGCATCATAGATTAGGTCATGCTAGTTATAGTGTGCTTCATAAATTGCATTAGTATTGCATGGTTAAAGGACTCCCTGAAATTTAATTCAAAGATGATAATAAAATTTGTGAGGCATGCACCCAGTGTAAACAGACTAGTAAATCATTTAAATCTAGATCTGAAAACCTATCTTCAAAACCCTATGAGCTAATTCATATGGATTTATTTGGACCCACTAGATCGATTAGCTTATCAGGGAAAAGATATGGTTTTGTACTTGTTGATGACTTTTCTAGATACACATGGGTCTTTTACTTGTCTCATAAAAATGAACCCTATGAGGAATTTCAGGAGTTCTTTTTCAAAATAAAACAAACAAATGAGCATGCTATTTTAAATATCTTGTTTGATCATGGTGGTGAGTTTGTCAATTCACATTTTGATAATCTTTGCAGGGAAAATGGAATTACCCATGTACAAGTTCTCCTCACCAAGAACTCCAGAGCAGAATGGAGTGGTGGAAAGGAGAAACCGAACCTTAGTTGAAATGGCTCGGACCATGCTAGTGGAAGGGAACCTACCTAGAAAGTTTTGGGCAGAGGCTGTCAACACTTCATGCTATATAATTAATAGAGCCCTAGTAAGA
Source organism: Amorphophallus konjac (assembly GCA_022559845.1). Classification (NCBI taxonomy): domain Eukaryota; kingdom Viridiplantae; phylum Streptophyta; class Magnoliopsida; order Alismatales; family Araceae; genus Amorphophallus; species Amorphophallus konjac. The sequence goes on from CM040118.1 coordinate 286,794,503, forward strand.
CTGAAAACTCAAATGACTCCCTATGAAATTCTCAAAGGTAAGAAACCCTCCCTAGCTCATTTGAAGATCTTTGGCTGCAAATGCTTTATCCACATTAATTCAAAATGAGATCTTGATAAATTTGAACCAAAGAGTGAACCTGGAATATTCCTAGGTTATTCTAACTAGTCTAGAGCCTATAGGGTTTTTAATCTCAACTCGAATCTGGTTGAAGAATCTCCTCATGTTGTGTTTGATGAGTCTGCAACCAAAACTAAAATTGATCTATGCAGGGACAAAACTGATGGAGAGATTTTAAAGACAAATGAAGATTCTGCTGAAGAAGCTGAAGCTGAAGGATCAAATACTCAGGGGGAGGTAAGTGGAAATCAAGGTAATGAGGTGACTAACCTTAAATTTCTTAGAGACCATCCCCTTGAAAATATAATTGGCAATCTGAATGAACCAACTAGAACTAGAGCAAACATAAGGATTGAAAATGAATTGAATTCCTTTGCTTTAGTATCTCGAATAGAACCCAAAAATATAGAAAGTGCCTCTCTGGATAAACACTAGATTAATGCCATGCATGATGAACTAAGTCAATTCGATAGGAACAAGGTCTGGCATTTAGTTCCTAAACCATCTCATGGCAACATAATAGGCACCAAATGGGTTTTTTGGAATAAAACTGATGAGCAAGGTAACATAGTTAGAAATAAAGCTAGGCTAGTTACTCAGGGGTACAACCAAGAGTTTGGCATTGACTTTGATGAGTCTTTTGCCCCTGTAGCAAAGCTAGAAGCTATTAGAATTCTTTTTGCTACAGCATGTAGTCTGGGAATAACTTTACAGTAGATGGATGTCAAATCTGCTTTTCTAAATGGTGAAATAAAAGAAGATGTTTTTGTCAAACAACCCACTGGATTTGAATGTCTTGAATTTCCTAATCATGTTTATAAACTTGACAAGGCTCTCTATGGGTTAAAGCAAGCTCCCCGAGCCTGGTATGATAGACTGAGTAAGTTCCTCTCCGATAAAAGATTTTCCAGAGGTAAGGTTGACCAGACCCTATTCACAAAGGTATGTGAAAAAGAAATTCGGATTATTCAAATTTACGTAGATGATATAGTGTTTGGGTCAACCAACTCATCCATGTGTGAGGAATTCTTAGCCTTAATGACTAGTGAGTTTGAAATGAGCTCAATGGGAGAGCTGAAATTATTTCTTGGACTACAGATTTGTCAGACCAAAGAAGGAACCTTCATAACCCAAGAGAAATACATCAAAGACTTATTGAAGAAATTCAAGATGGAAAATCTCAAAGCTATAACTGCACCAATGGGGACATCTACCAGTCTTGATTCTGATCCGACATGTAAAATGGTAGATCCCAAGCTTTACAGAGGTATGATCGGATCCTTTCTCTACCTTACTGCATCTCGTCCTGATATTCAATTTTCAGTATGTTTGTGCGCCAGATTTCAAGCATGTCCTAAGGAATCTCATTTAATAGCTGTGAAACTGATTTTTATGTATCTGTCTGGCACCCTAGACCTAGGCTTATGATATCCTGCTAAGTGTGAGCTAGACCTTGTAGCCTACACTGATGCAGACTATGCCGAGTGTAGGATAGATAGGAAGAGTACTAGTGGATATTGTCAATTTCTTGGTGGATGTCTAGTGTCTTGGGCATCCAAGAAACAACATATTGTAGCCTTATCTACTACCGAGGCAGAGTATGTGGCTGCAGGAAACTGTGTTGCCCAAGTCCTCTAGACAAAACACCAGTTAATTGACTATCTTATCAACCTCGGTTGCATTACAATCTTTTGTGATAACACTAGTGCTATTTCCTTAACCAAAAATCCGGTTCACCACTCTAGGACAAAACATATTGAAATCAAACATCATTTTCTTAGAGATGAAGTCAGTAAAAAGAAAATTGAGCTTGAATTCATAAATTCTGAAAGACAAATTGCTGATATTTTCACCAAACCTCTTGATAATGAAAGATTTAAATTTCTGAGAAGAGAACTTGGTTTTGCAAATTTTCAGCATGAACAAATTAATCTTATCTACTTCTAAACTTGGAAGTTCATCGACATTGCATACATTGAGGGGGAGTGTGAGCAGATTCTTGTCATTTCTAAAATTGCATCCCATGCATCTTGTTTTATTTCAAACAGTTTAATAGGGGGAGCTTACGATAATTCTGTAGGAGTCAAACTGATCAGTGCCAAATAATATCGACTTTCTATGTCGATCTTCAGTGTCAACTTCATAGAAAACTTATTCTTTCAGATACACTCTCCATCTATCTAATCTATCTCATTCTTGGCTTCTGTATCTAAACATCTCTTGAAATCATGTGCCAGTCTGATCAAATGACAAACTGATGGACATGTTTATTAATCCAAGCTGCTGAAAAATAGATAGCTTCTCTAATAAGAAGGAGTAATGAACCCTAAATGAATTGGTGGTTTAAACTTAATGGTCGTTAGTGACTAAGAACTAAACTCAATGAAGAAGGACTGTGGAATGTCTGTTAATAGTTCTTAACCACTTCATGCATGACATGTTTAATTGAGTCTTTCTGAATCTGACCTTATCTAAACTCAGGCTGAATTGGTTGAGATAACCTGAAAACATGTATTGTTCTTAAACAACACCTTCTTAAAATCAAATGGACAGTTGCGTCAAAATGGTAAATCAAATACTCTAAAGGCAAAGCAATGATTGAATGCACTGAGAAACTGGGTTCTTTATCAATGAAATGGAGAAAAACTCATGTCATGAAGTGCTTCAAGTTATCTTTGTTCAAAACAAAATTAAAAGGATAGTTCTACTGAGTAACTAGGGATACTGACGTCTGATAAACGTATACCCTTGCGTAAAAAGGTGGAAACTATACTTGAGATAGAATAGTGGATCCTGCTGAGTAACTAGGGGTGCTGGCATCTGATAAACGTGTACTCTTATGTAACAAGGCAAGATTCTACTTGAGTGTTCTAAAGTAATAAAGAAAAGAAATATATGAAACTGTCCCTACAAGATTAATTCAGAACTGTAGAGTTTGTTTAATCTCAATACAGTTTTGGGTAATCTTGATGATGCCTTCAATCTTAGATAAACAAGATTCCTTAAGACAAAAATTGTTATGTCCTATGTACTCCTGGTTCATTACTATTAAAAGTCTCCTCAGACTAGTTCTCACAGAGTGAAGTAGCTAGTCTCTCACCTTCATTCCCTTTAAACCACATAAGTTCAGGAATGCACTATCTGCATTCTTATACTAGAAGAATATGTGCTTTACTTGCTTGATTACTGAAAAGCCTAAATAGTTTGTCACATCAGATTTCCTCTTCACTGCGGCACCAATCTCAGTACTTTCCTTCCCTATCCTTTCTGCTAATGGCAAAGGGGGAGTGATTTTGGTAGTTGATTCTGATGTTGCTATGGTGAGTGAAAGAGTCTTGCATAAAGGGGGAGCATGAGCATTTATTTTGCATGCATCTTTTACAATGTGCTGTATTTTGACTTTTAATAAAAACAATGTTGTCATCGGAATCTTTTACAATGTGCTGCATCTTCAAAATATAAATGTGTTGCCATCATCAAAAAGGGGGAGAATGTTGGTTATTGTGTTTTGATGATGACAAACACTATGACTCATATGTGTATGATGTCATATGTGTCTGGACATAAGAATTCTACGCATTTATCTTCTACGTTATTTTGATGATTGGCAAACATGATTGACAACATGATAGGCAATAATTCCTTTTACTTTTTAGTCCTTTGATTTTGATAAATATTGAGTCTCAGAAATGATAGCATTTCATAAGTCAATGTACATGCATTTCACTAAAAATGTGTCTGTGCATAGTTTGTCTCTCGAGTACAGACTCTGTGCATCCTTCGTTGATCAAGTGAATAACGTCTGTGCATTGTTTATGCCTATTGCATATAGAGTCTGTGCATACTACGTTGTCTAGTACACAACGTCGGTGCACATTTCAGCTTTCTACACATAATGGTCTGTGCATATGTTTACCTCAATACATAACGTTGGTGCATGTTTTGCATCGCACACGTTAAGGTCTGTGCATATCTTTCGTTAGGCAGAACATAGTCGATGCAAGTTCCTGTAGTCAATTCATATAGGTCTGTGCAAAGGCAGAATTGTTCATGATGAAGTCTGTGCATATCATTGTAGCCTGCATATAGGTCAATGCACGTTACTATAGCAAGTCGGTGCAAGTTTGCTGTAAGCATATGGGGTTAGTGCATTATTTTTGTCTCTTCGTTAAACAAGGTTGGTCCAATGTCTTCTCTGCACAAGCACGGTCGGTGCAATGTTCGATTTCAAAGGTAAACGGTCGGTGGACACTTCATTTATGGCAGATGAGGTATGTGCACATCTCATCAAGCAGGTCTGTGCATACTTTGCATATACCACATTAGGTCTGTGCATACTTTCTCATATGTGCATCAAGGTCTATGCATACTTCCTATATGCACATCAAAGTCTGTGCATACATGTTTACAAAGGTCTGTGCACCTATGTCCATGCATGCATAAGTCAGTGCATTATGTTCATCGTGCATATAATGTCTGTGCATGTTTTCTTGTTGAACGTACAAGTAGGTCTATGCACATCTTGCATTCATTTAATACGTCGGTATAGGTCATGCCATTGGCTTAGAAGGGTCTGTGCATATATGCTGTGTTTGCTTGGAATGTCTGTGCATACCCCAGTTCATGCCAAATCAAACTCGGTGCATCTTTTCTCATAACTAATCCTTGTCTGAATTGCAGGGTAAAGCACGTGTACCAAGGAAGCTCATGATTGACCATGTGTTCCAAGGCAGATATGTCCAGAGGATTCTACCACGTGGATATGCTCACCTATCTTCTCCTGACGCGTGTCGTCTCCAAAAGGGCGGGAGAGAGCTCTTCACAAGCCCAATGCGTGAGCTCGTAGGGGCCTGAAGACAGAGGACACACATATATATATGAGCCCCTTTCTGAAGAAAAAGAGATAGGGAGATTGATAAAAAGAGTGAGAAGCCCTTGAGAAAAATAAAGCAACCTGAAGAGAGCCAGAGTGAGAGAGGAGAAGCTAGAAGGAGAGAAAGGGATCAAAAGTTTTAGATCGGAGAGAGTTTCAGAGGATTGGTTTATGTAATTGACTCGTGGATCAAATCCAGAGTCAATATGCTAATTGAGAGCTACATTGCTATTTTTCATCTTTCATTTTTATTTATCTGAACTCTGTCAAGCTGTGTGTCAGCGTGCGAGGGTGAGCCCTCGGTTAGCCAATCTATAAAGCTCAGCGGTAGCAAGCTGTGAGGCTCAGCAGTCTGGGATTTTATCCCCAAAGCTGTGGATCAGCGGTTTGTAGGGATCCAATCCCCGAAGTTGTGGGTCAGCGGATTGAAAGTGTGAATCAGCAGTAATCCACACTCAGTCTGAGTATGGGGTGGATGTAGGTGAAGGCCGAACCACCTAAAACTCTTGGTGTCTTTGTGATGTGACACAACCTAGGACTTAAACAAATAAGCACAATTGCAATCAAACGGACCGATGTCGGCGACCGCTCACCCGATGCTCACCAAGACCCGGGGTAACTTGGCAATGCCAAGTGGAGGTTGTGTGGGCTGGGCCCTTGCTGGTAGAGGGCCAGCAAGGCCTAAGTTGATTCCCAAGGGTAATGGCAGCCCAATTCAAGGGAGCCGATGTCGTGCTGAGGGCACGGGTTCCACTCTTTTCCCACGGTGATCACTTATAGCAAATGAGCTTAAGGATCGGGCTCTCATTCACGGACAGCGGAGTTTATGAACTAATATTGAAAGAACAAGCACAAACTAGAGCAAAGTTTAGAGCACTTACTCGACCGGTTTGAAGAAACCGGTCCCGCTCGGAGACGAGGGCGAGCGGGGAGGCGAGTGGATCCCCACACGCCGCGGCGGTGTATCTTGACCTGCCCAAACAAATTACAACACTACACCTATCGTAGGAGGGGGGATCTTGGGGTGGGGGTTAGTAGGAATTACAACCAAAACTACCTCCGCGCAGGGAGGGGCCTTCAGCCGGCCAAGCGGGGAGGGGAATAGGCGATGAAAACACAAAGAATAAGCCGATGCCGAATCTGCCTGCTTTCTGTGGGGGAGAACAGATAGACGAAGTTGAGGTCGCCTAGATTGATCAGGAATTTTTCTGATAGCGGGACTAGGGGGAAACTCTTCGTAACTGGTACTGGAACACCTCAAAATTTTGTTAATTTCACCTGGTACCGCTGCTGGCCGGGGTGGAGGTTCGAACAGAGTGATAGAATCTGGGACTGGCAGCTGCAGGTTTTCAACAGCAGGTTGTAGAGAATGCTCCGATAGCTCCCGGACTCCGAATCAAGAACCGCTGGAGTTGTTGGAACCGGGAACAAGTCTTATTCACATAAAAACTGACGGGGAAGATAAATGATGCCGGAGGAGATCAGGAAACTCTGAACACTGACGACTGGTCGATGTAGACTGTGGGGAAGCAGATCCGTGCAGCAGAGGGAGAAAATTGATAACTCTAGCTACTGGATGCCGAAAGGAGTTCCGCTTCTTGATTCGGAAAGTAGACAGGGCGATGAAGAACTTTGTAGAAGAGCTTGTGGCCTGAATCATCAAAAGTTTATTGTGGCAGAGCTTCTACTACGGCTCAGGTGCTTAGCAGGGGCAGCTCTGCGTAGTTGTGGGAGAACGGATCTCCCGGTCAGCTCGGAGCTCGGAAGGGGACCAGACCACCGCCGTTGCGAAGAAGACAGGTAGACGCTTCCGTGGATACCTCTTAGGCCTTCAGATTCTCTAGGATGTGGTTGGGGTCGCCTCTGCAAACTGCTACTCTTCTGCTGCCAGCGAACTGAAAACTGGAGGTTGAAGATGGTGGGGGGGAAATGGGGTATATGGGAGGGGAAATGGAGGTGGATGAGTGTGGGGAGAGCCCTGGCTGTGAGGGGGTCTAGGAGGGGGTGTTCCAAGGTGTGGATGAGGGAGAATGGGGTCTAGAAGGTGGTGTTTGCAGTGGATGAGAGGGGAGCTACGAATTTGGGATGGGTGGGGAAGAGAGAAGGAGAGATCTTTCTCGAAAATTTCAAAATAGACTAATGTGGTTAATGGGGCTTTGGGGATGGGAAGAGTTGTGTTGGGGAAGGGAAGGGGTGCTTGGGGTAGTGGGAACGGTGCTTGGGGAAGTGGGTGGGGTAGTTGGGGGTTGGGAGGTGGAGCTAGGATTGGTGGAAGCTCTCTTGGGACTAGGGGGTGGAGTAATGGGGTGTGTGGGGAAGGGGAGTGGCCTTTAATGGGGGTAGGTGGGAGAGTGGTGGTTGGGAAGGGAGGAGAGAGAAGAAAATTCGAATTTGGGTGTTGAGGAGAGAGAAAGTGGAGTGAAAAAGAGAGATTAAGAGAGGGAAGGGTGGGGAATCTCTCCCCTAGGGTTTCTCCCCCAAAAAATGGAATCTCTCCACTAGATAAGAAGTGTAAACTCTCAAAATGGCAAGTTTTTTCATTCATTGATTCATTAGTTCAAATGGGGGGAAATGGGGTCCTATATATAGGCAACCCACATTTTACAAAAAGGACCTTGACTCTTAACACAATGACAAATAACCAAGGGAAGGGGGGGGTGCCCTTGGGCCAAGCCCAATGAATTGGGCCCATAAACTAATCTATCAACATAATGACACTTAACCTAGGTAAATGACTCATTAACCTAGGTACAAGACTCAAATAAAAGGAAAATTACATAATTATGACTCAAAGAAAATATGAAAGTTACATGAATTGACTTAGAAAAATGTGACGGATGTAATGGAATCATGCTGGCGAGCAACCGGGGCTTTGAAAATAGATGGGGCGAGAGATGCCCCCATCACTCTGTGTGTTTGATTTTGCTCATGTTGCTCATGTGCGCATCCTATTTGCTTATTTCTTACTTAGATGAATGCATAAGATTGTTTAGTGAGATCTACTTTATCCGATTGCTTCATACCAGAACCATTAATTCCACTGTCTTTTCTTACTTGCATTTTAAGGGGTAGATCTATTCACCCCCCCTCTAGATCTTGTGTCCATCCGTGTCCAAAAGAAATAGGGCGTCCGATACGGCGGCCTCGCCCTGCTCCCTCCTCACCTCACCCCGCTTCTCCCTCCTCATCCCCGTCGTCCTCTTTCTCCCTCTTCTGCTCTTCAACCAACTTCTTCCCTCTTCTTTCACTCTTTGGAGGATGCCTTCATCCTTGCTCGCACCACTTGAAGGTGCTTGCTTTCTGTTCGGCTTCCGTCCTCCTTCCAAAGAGTTGGCAGAGGAGGCCTTCTCTTGTTTTCCTTCCTTTTCTTCTTCTGATACCTTTTTTTTGTTTCTGAGTTTCTCGAGCGAACAAGGTCAGCTGCCCCGTTATCCGAGCCAGTTTCTACACTGGGTAGAGTTAGTGGCTCGGCCTGAGGGTGCCAGCCATGTCCGTGCCGAGTCATCAGCTCGTGTTGTAGTATCAGTGGATGCAATATTTTTGTTTTTGATATGTGTTGTATTGGGTATGGCCTATCTGATGTATGAAGAGACATTAATGAAAGGAAAATTATTGCCATTTATTGCTTACATGTCTGTGAAAAGCTCAAAAGTAGAACTTTCGTAATGTTGTTGCATTCCACGTCCGGGGGATAGGCGTTCCTTCTATGGTAGACAATCGATATGCCCCCTTCCCGAGCGTCTCGACCACTCGGTAGGGACCTTCGCAATTAGGGGCCAGCTTCCCCACCGCCTCCAGTGGTCGAGAGGCTTCGACTTTTCTTAGGATGAAGTCTCCTTGATTGAAAAGTCTGTCCCGGACTCTGGCATTGTAATATCGAGTAAGGCGCCACTGATATTCCATGGCTCGGATGCTCGTGATCTCTCTTATCTCGCTTGCCATATCGAGGTTTTCTAGCAATTTTTGCTCATTTGCCTCGGGCAAGAAGTTGATGACTCGGAGAGATGGGCTACCAACCTCCAAAGGAATCACATCGTCTGTGCCGTACACCAACTGAAAAGGAGTCTCACCAGTGGCAGTTCTTGGAGTAGTTAAGTGCGACCATAGTACGCTCGGCAATTCCTTGACCCAGTTACCCTTGGCCTTACCGAGCTTGGCCTTAATGCCTTTTAGTATAGTTTTGTTGGCATTTTCGACCAGTACGTTAGCCTGTGGGTGGGCTACCGAAGTCAAATGGTTGCGAATATGAAGGTCGATGCATTTGTTCTTGATGTAATGGGAATCAATTTGCTGACCATTATTGCTCACTATCACTTGGGGAATGCCAAAGCGACAGATGATCGATTTTCACACGAAACTCCACACGGCCGACTCGGTAATCCTAGCAGTGGCTTCGACTTCAATCCATTTCGTAAAATAATCAATGACGACGATGATGAACTTCTTCTAGGCTCGGGCCGTGGGAAACGGCCCCAAGATGTCAATCCCCCACCGAGCGAAAGGGTATGGCTCGGTGAGGGTGATGAGCTTCGAGGCAGGTTGATGGACCAGATGGTCGAAATGTTGGCATCGGTCGCACCTTTGTACGTAGGCTGAGCAGTCACGTTGGATAGTGGGCCACCAGTAGCCTTATTGTAACAAGATCCTGGCGAGCGCTCTCCCTCTTTGATGTGCGCCGCAGACGCCTTCATAGACCTCTTGAATTGCTCGGTTGGCTTCCTCGATACCGAGGCACTTGAGGAGGGGACCAGAAAAAGACCTTCGGTACAAAGCATCATCCAAGATGATGAAGCGCCGAGCTTGATACTTTAGTCTTCGAGCATCCCGAGGGTTAGAGGGCTCTCGGGAATCTCGGAGCCAGGATATATAGGGGGTCCGCCAGTCGCTTGATAATGCCTGGTCAACGGTCATGAGCTCCGCTTCTATGCTCGGTCGTTCTAGCTCTTCGAGGAAAGCTGATCGTGTACCTTCTGGGGCAACAGAGGAGGCCAATCGAGATAGGGCATCCGCTCGGGAGTTTTCCTCCCGAGTGATCCAGATAACCTGAAAGCTCTGGAATAATGGGGCTATTCCTTTTACCAGTTGGAGGTATTTGACCATCGGTGCTTCCTGAGCTTCGTAGTCACCGTTGATCAGACTGGCGACCAATTGGGAGTCAGTGTGGATTCTGACCGTTCGGCCCCTAGTCGTCGTGCCATCCTGGCTCCCGAGACGAGAGCCTCATACTCGGGGACGTTGTTGGATGTCGAGAAGTTAAACTTCAAGGCGTATTGCATTTCTGCTCCTTCCAGGGATCAGAGAAGAACACCGGCGCCGCTGCCAGCAGAGTTGGAGGATCCATCGACGAAAAGATCCCAGGTGGGCCCGGGCGTCAGTAGATGAACTTCCTCGGTCGGGGCAGTACTCTCTGCGATGAAATCTACAAGCGCCTGTCCCTTGATGGCCGAGCGGGGACGGTAGAAGATGTCGTAGGCCCTGAGCATTATAGCCCACTTGACGAGGTGACCCGAAGCTTCAGGGTGAGAGAGGATCCTCTTTAAAAGCTCATTGGTCAGCACGACAATGGAGTGTCCTTGGAAGTACGGCCGGAGGTGCTTGGCCGAGGATACCAATGCTTGAACGAGTTTCTCAGTTGTGGGGTATCATCGTTCAGTCTCGCTGAGCACCTTACTGGTGTAATAAACTGGTCCCTGCACTCCTGCGTCATCTCAAACTAGGACCGAGCTCACCGTAGAAGGGGTCGACGAGAGGTAAAGGTGTAGTTTTTCGCCCAGGACCGGCTTCGATAGCACCGGGGGCGAAGCCAAAAACTCCTTTAGTTCTGCAAAAGCTTTCTGACATTCCTCATCCCAAGCGAACATAGCAGATGCCAATTTGGGCCCTTTCAATAGCTTGAAAAAGGGCAGGCATCGTTCGGTCGCTCGGGATAAGAAATGGTGGAGCACAACAATCCACCCAGTCAAGCGTTGAACGTCTTTGACGCAAGCGGGTGGCTGCATATTCAGGATAGCTTGGACTTTGTCGGGGTTGGCCTCGATCCCACGCTGAGTGACTAGAAAGCCCAGGAACTTTTTGGATCGAACTACAAAGGTACATTTAGCTGGGTTGAGCTTCATATCGTACCTCAGGAGTGTGTTGAAGGTTTCCGCCAGGTCGGTGAAGTGGTCTCCAGCCTTGGGTGTCTTGACGAGCATGTCGTCGATGTAGGCTACGATGTTCCGACCAATTTGTCCTTCGAACATGTGGTTGATCAGCCTTCGATATGTTGCCCCGGCGTTCTTGAACCCGAAAGACATTCGGGTGTAGCAGTATACGCTGAAGTCGGCGATGAAGGCTATCTTCTCGATGTCTTCAGGGTCCATTCGGATCTGATGGTAGCCGGAGTATGCATCCAGGAAGCTGAGCAACTCGTTACTGGAGGTTGAGTCGACTAGCTGGTCGATGCTCGGCAGTGGGTAGCAGTCTTTTGGAGTGGCTTTGTTGAGGTCGGTGAAGTCCACGCACATTCACCATTTGCCCGAAGCCTTTGGCACTAAGATGACATTGGCGAGCCATGTCGGGTAAAGGACCGGTCGAAATAGGCCGGTTTTCTTCCCCTTTGGAATTTGCTCTTTAATGGTCGTCTGCTTCTCTGGGGCATGCTTTCTTCTGCGTTGCTGGACGGGTTTCACCGATAGGTCCAGGTTGAGCTTGTGTACCACCATCTCCCTAGGGATCCTAGGAAGTTGCTCATCAGACCATGCGAGGACTTGGATATACTCTGAAAGAAAATCTTTGTATTGCTTTTGTTCATCAGGTGATAAATCAGCTCCAATTTTTACTCCCAGGGTCGGGTCGTCTTTGAGGAAGACCGTCAACAATTCACCACCAGGATCGGATGTTGTTGGTTCATCCTCGACTCCCTCCCCCTTTTTCTTTTTTCCCTCTGGCCTTATGTCTTCGATCGAGATTATGTAGCACCTCCGAGCTATTGCCTTGTTACCTCGGACCTCCCCGATACCATGTTTAGTGGGAAACTTCATTTTTTGGTGATAGGTGGATGGCACTGCCTTTGTCCGGCTGAGGATACCTCGGCCGAAGATGGCATTATAGGCTGACATCCCCTTGGTCACGATGAAGTCAACCATAACAGTAACGGTTTTGGGAGGGGAGCCGATGGTGACCGGCAGGCTCAGGGTTCCCTCAGGATAGGTTGCCTAGCCGTTGAACCCACAAAGGGGGGTTCGAACTAGGCAGAGCTTGGATGGATTTTCACCCATCTTAAGGAAGCATTCATACGGAAGCACATCAGGGGCACTACCATTGTCGACCAGTATCCTGTCTACGTTACAATGGTTTATAGTAGCCGATACTACAAGAGTGTCGTCGTGCGGGGTAGATAACCCTTCCAGGTCTTGGTCGGAGAATACAAAGGCCTGCTGCTCGATCGCTGGTGGGGCTTTGGGGGGCTTGGAGGCCCTGCTTGCCCGTTCAGCATGACGCTTTCTTCCTCGGCTACTGTCTCCTCCTGATGTCGCACTGCCAGAAATGACGTTGATGTGGACCCCGCATGGTTGATTGTCAATCTCCTCCGGAATGCCATGGTCTTCCTTCTAGCGCTCGGACACGTACCGAGATAAGTCTCCTTGGCGGACGAGATGCTCGATCTCATCCTTGAGTTGGTGACAATCTTCGATATGGTGCCCGTGGTCATTGTGGAACTGGCAATGTTTGCGACGTGTGGCCTTCATAGGCTCGGGTTGGCGGAGAATGCCCAAGCCTTTGATGTCTTCGTGTATCTCGTAGACGGGAGAAGATAAAGGAGTGTACCACTCGTATTTTTGAGGGGGCTCCCTTCAGTCCCCGTCTTGATTCCGCCGTTTTACTTGGCTCGAGCCTTGCTCGGATGGTCGCTTCTTATCCCCCTCTCGACCCGAGCCCGTTGGGCCGTGCCAGGCGTTGAGGACTTCCTCACACTCTGCGTGGCGCAGAGCTAGGGTCACCAGATCGACGAGGGAGGTGGGGGGACGGAGGACCAGTTCTCGTCAAAGGTTCTCATCGCGGGTGCCTCCGGTCAGTGCAGTGATGGCTGAGGCGACATCCAGGCAGAGGATACGCAGGGCTTCTGATTTAAATCGGTTGCTGCAAGCCCGTAGTTTCTCCCCTTGTGCCTGCTTTAGTGCCAGCAGCCCCGCTACTGACCTTGATGGGCCGCTACCGGTGAAGCTTTCCTTGAATACTCGCCCGAATTGTCTGAAGTCGTGAATGCTACAGGGGGCGAGTGCTCGAAACAAGACCTGAGTGCCCTAGACCAAGGTGGTCACGAACGCTCGGCATTTGACAGTGTCAGAGGCTCCGTGCAGGGTCATCAGGGCGTTGAAGCTGTCGTAGTGGTCGGCAGGGTCTCCCTGGCCGTCATACGACTTGAAGGTTGGCAGCAGGATCCTGGGGGAGATCTCGGTCTTCAAGATATGGTCGGAGAATGGGGATTGCTCCTCATCTTCCTTGGTGGACATTTTTTGTAGGGAGCGGAGGGAGCACTCTTGCTCCGCAAATCGTCGCTCAAAATTTCGCAGCTGGAGGGATAACAACAGATGCCGCTGGTCTGAGGGACTGCGGGGGCATCCCTGTAGGCTGCCGTGTCATCCCTCGGGGGGATCAATCTCTGGGTGTTGCCGACGCGTCCCAGTTCCTTCTCTCCTCGGGGTGGAGGAGGCTTCTTATTCTGGAGGGGGGCGTGTGAAGGTCCCCCTGACCTATTGCGTATAAGCCGTGGTCCCTGGAGGGTCAAACGGCTTCCAGCCGTGTGTTGGGAAGCTTCTCCATGGGGAGGGCTTTCCCGTGGGAGTCGTGACTTCTCTTCCCTTGCCACCTGGGTCCTCATTAGCTCTATAAGGATATCCAGTTTAGCGTTGAGGGTTTGGAGAGCGTCAGGACTCCCGTTAGGGGGTTGCACCTCCACGGGTGGTGGAGGCAGCTCGTCGGCTTGATTGTTGTCGTCGGCAGGGAGGTTTTCTGCGGGGTGGGAGGGCGCAGGTTCCCCATCCACCACTGTGGTCTTTCCTCTGCTGCCGGTGACCTTCCTACCAGAGTTTCTTCGCACTATGATGGCTCTTTGTTCGTTTCCCACAGACGGCGCCAGATGAAGAGGCGTAATCTCGCACTGATCCTGAGCCATAAGATCCGGGAGGAATCTTTTGATCACGGTCACCACGTCTGTATGAACTGCGAGGCAGGAAACGGATCAGAGGTGCCCAGGGAGGATTCTCTGGGGAAAACCCTCTGATGCTTAAGTCAGCAAGTGCGATAGAGCATGAAGGTGAAGAGGGAGGGTAGGAGAGAGGGGGTGCGAGATTATTCTCCACCAAAAAAGTGTGTTGGTTTTCCCTCAGGACCATTGCCTTACCTTCTCAGGGGGTCTCCCTGGAGTTTATATAGAAATCCGTTTAACGTGATAGTCTAGGGAGCTGAGGGGGCTTCGGGGGGTTACGTCCTTATAGTGGGCTCATTATGGCGTAAGGACTTTTGGCCTCCCCTATCCTTTGGAGTTCCCTGCTCTTGCTGGATGCGTAACGGACATTGGGATGAGCTTCCGACAGTCGGTCCGAGCCAGAGGTGTTCGCTCGGGATTTTGTCCCAAGCGATGAGTGTATAGCTCGAGTAGGCCATATCGGGTCCCCGCAGGGGATCTCTCGACCATTCTGTCGCGCAAACTTCTGGACCTGAGGGCCACCTAGGAAGTGCTACTCCGAGTGGGTTTTTGGGCTTGAAGTTAGTGGGCCCAAAATGGGGCTGTCACTTTGGGGAGCTGGGCCTGGTTTGGTCGAATTGGACCTAGTTGGGCCGTGCTCTCGAATGGTTGATTTTTCCCCTCTCCAGGGGTTTTAAAGCCAACACCAACAAGGTGTGTTCATCTTCATGTTTTCATATTTATTTATCCTAAGAACTTGATGCTACACACTTCAATTTACTAATCAATATCTTTCTTTGTTTGTGTTTTCTTTGTTTTGCAAGGGTAATCAATCAAAGAAAACCCACTCCATCGGGCGGCCGATTGGAAGAAAAGGTGGACCTCACAATCTCCCCCGCATTTCAAGATATTTATTCACGATCCCTCCTCTTATTTATTGTTAAATTATTTTAAGGTAACCCCTCTAGCTATCACCTTTCCCTATAGCATCCACGCATGCTCCCTTTCCCCTCCTTTCCTCTTCTTTTCCACCATATTATTATTAATTCTTCTTTTTTTTAAGTGGATTAATTTCCTTGAATCTACAAATTGACGATCACGGTGGGACCACCATTGTCTTTCTTTTGATTACCCTCTCCTTTTGGCACCCGTGTGTGCCCTTTCCCTTTTGCACCCACGGTGCATTCCCCCTTTGTGCTCCACATAGCACTTTCCTTTTTATTATTTTTATCCCTTGTGCACCGCGTGCACACACCCCCTCCCCTACGTGATTGTTAATTTGTTAGATTTTGAAAACTCCATTCCTTCTTATCCTTCCAAAAAAAAATCGAGCATGCCATGTTTTATTTCATATTCTTATTGATTGCCATGAGTTATGTTATGATTTTGTGAGTGTTTTTCCTATTTTCCATTGATTTTTCTTAATTTTTCTAACTTTTTGGCTTCTTTCTAAAAACAAAACAAAAAAAAAATCGTGTCCGGGGTGGTGGACACATTCTTCTTAACGTAAAAAAAAAGAGTGTCCAGGGCAGTGGACACAAATTGAAAATTGGCGCCCATTATCCCAGACGCCAATTCTATGTGTTTTCACAGAATCCCTCTGTTCTGTGATCTATTTTGCACTATCTTTGCATATTACTGTTCATACATATGTTTTTCTATTCTTTTGCATTAGTTTTGCATTCTTAGGGCATTTGGCTTGGGAGATCTCCTCTCCCCACACCTTTTAGGAGATTTTACGCCCCCTCTTGGTGAAGGAAGGACTCTACAATTGAGAAATCCTCTCATTGGATTGGAAATTCCTAAACCAAGGCCTCCGTAAGTCCCCGACATCGAAGGATTCCCTCTTCGATCACTGGGCTGGGTGTACCTTTTGAAGTTCCCGGGTTTAGTTGGCCTATACGTGGTGAGAAGATCAACCTAGTTGACACCGGAGATGACCTCATATTGAAACTAGGTTCTACCCTTGAGTGAACTACATAAACCTTGTCAAATCATCTAATTCATCAAGGTTTAACTCAAAATCAAGCATAAACATCTCACTTGTTTGATATCTTTGCAACATTGTTTGATTGAATCCTTGATTGCTTTGCATAATGTTTCGCTTGAGTAACCAAGTCAACATGTCTAATAATTTTTACATTCATGAGGATGAACAACCTAGCACTTCATATAATCCTCAATTTCATAATCCTCACCATAATTTTTTCAAGGGACCACGTCCTCATTTTCAAGGTCTTGCCCGACCTATGGGCAATTCTCAATCTCACGGTCCCTTATATCAATCGCGAGCCGCTATTCCCCCGGAACCATCTCCTCCACATGGTGAGACGGTCCCCCAAAAGTTGCATCTCACCCCTCAACAAGCCCAAGCCCTTATAGCCATTGTTGAGGGTATAGCTTCTGCATCTCATCCTCCCTCACGGGTGGCCCATCACCCGCCTTCTTCAACTCATCCTCTCTCTCGGGTGACCCATCACCCGCCTCCTTCTTCCATTCATCCTCCCCCTCAGGTGGCTCATCACCCGCCTCCTTCCAACTACCCTCGCCCTTCCCGGCCCCACGGCCCTTATGTTTCTTGTAACCCTGTCCGACTGGGTCCTTTTATGGGTCAACCCCTCAAGCTTCACGGCCTCCATATCAAGCCGCCCCTCCAAGGCCACCATACCAACCCTCCATTATTCAAATCACTCCCCTCCAACAAGCTCTTATTGATAAAATTGCAAAGATGGAGGAACAACTAAAGAGGGCTACAAGTCCGCGGCCTCCTCCTCCTCCTCCTCAAGTCAATCCTCTTCATGCTTTCATGAACAACATCACTAAGATGGAGAAAGATTGGAAGGAAAGGAGAGATGACAATGGCATCAACAATACATGTGAGCTAGCTGATTCAATGAAGTTCAACGATCAAGTGGACGCTGTCCGCCCTTCACCCATTCACAGCACTCATTCCTATGGCCCTCCGCCTCCGCATTCATATACATAAAATCCTCCACAACATTATACTCCTTCACCCATCAATACACCTACACTACGGCATCCACTTAAATTTAATGATTATGAAGAGTTGGAGACGACATAAGATGAAGACTTTCAAGAGGCACCCACTCCAAGTTTTCTCCATTTTCCTCTCCTCCCATTACCCGAAGAAGAACCACCTGCTCAGGATGATGCCACCATCCCAAACCCCATTTATGAAACCTCATGGTGTTATGATGACGGGTCGATACTCCAATCACCCACATCAATGCATCATGACCCTTCTCCTACCCTTAAAACCTCACGTCCCGCAAAAATTAGACGTTTCACCCGCACTAAGACTTCCACCATTATATCCCCTCCAACCATTATACCTCCATTACCCTCCACTATCACGCCCCGAGCCTTTATTACAGTGGAAGACTAGCTCGGGGAATCACGAACAGCCGGCATGGTAAGCCTCTTGCAAGCAAGAACGATCAGAGTGCAAGATAATCACACATGAGAATGCATTTGCACAATAATTTACTCAAACTCCAACTTATTTCATTAATAATTAAAATATTCCAATACAATAACTTTTCAACCTTCTTTAATCCATCAGACTCAAGGAAAAAGGAAAATTACAAAGACTCGATCTAAACAATATTGACTTTCCTAAGTCTTCACTCTCATTTTTATAAGACTTGCATTCCCTCTCAGACCCACTACTTGTATAACTCGAATCCGAATTTGAATCACTTCCATCTCCTGAAAAAATTGGAAATAGGTAATGAGCACACTTGCCCAGTAGGTATCTTCGCATCAACATGAAGGCACTATTAAAGTAATTAGCATTTTAGCTCTAAAGAAATAAGGTAATTTCATGCGAACACGATCAACATGCAATTTAACCAAAGTAACAAAGATGATCATGTAAGATAGAATGAGCAAGTATGACCAAGCAAGAATGTAATAAGAACATGATATGGCCTTTCATGAAGAAGAATGTACTAGAAAGTCATGTAACAATGAAGAATGTACTCTTCAATTAGTAGCAAGTACTCTTTGTTCCATTTACGGAACTGACAGAGCGTGACGGTCGACTCTTGGTGCGTTACATGCCTGTGGCGGTCGCACGATAGACCGCTACAGCTACTATATGTAGAATTCAACTTAATTCAAACTCTTTTATTTGTTTTATCCACATAATTATCTATAAAATGATATTTATCCTTAAAATTCATGAATAGGCTAAATAACCTTCTAGAATATGGACCAAACTTAATGGGCTTGGTCCTTAAACCTTTTGGGTTTTATTTATCAAAGTTGGATTAATTATTCAACATACTTGGGCCTTATAATCAATTTAAGCTTTCTAATTCCTAATAAATTCTAAAACATTCTTAAAATAATCTAGAAAGTATTTATATAGATTTTGGGGCACTACACCCTCCCTCACTTAGAAGAATTTGGTCCCCAAATTCATGGATTATATGGAGAGTGTACTTATAGTTGAATAATTCCAGGAATCTTTTCTGCATGGCTTCTTCCGTTTCCCAAGTTGCTTCGAACGGCCATGATTTCTTCCATTGAATTTTGACCATATGAATAGCTTTTTTCCTTAGTTGACGCACTTCCCATTCTAGAATCTTTATTGGTATTTTCTCGTACGTCATATCCTTCTTAATCTCCAAATTATCATAAGTGATAACATGGTAAGGATCATATACATACTTTTCATCATAGAGACGTGAAATACGTCATGAACTCCTGCTAATTGTGGAGGTAAAGTTAATCTATAAGCCACTTCACCGACCCTTTCGAGAATTTCAAATGGGCCAATGAACCTTGGAGTTAGCTTGCCTTTGATGTCAAATCTTCGAATACCACGACCCAGAGAAACCTTTAGATACACATGATCTCCTACCTAAAACTCCAAGTTGCCCCTTCGATTATCAGCATAGGATTTTTACATATCTTGTGCCACCTGCAATCTTTCTCGAATGAGCTTAATTTTCTTAGAAGAATCCTTGATAATGTCGGGGCCTAGAATTTGCCTTTCCCCTATTTCATTCCAACATATCGGTGATCTACAGCTTTTTCCATATAAAGCTTCAAAAGGTGCCATCTGTATACTAGCCTGATAATTGTTGTTATATGCAAATTCTACCAGAGGCAAGTGATCATGTCAACTTTCTCCTAAATCAATAGCACAAGCCCTGAGCATATCTTCTATCACTTGATTTATTCTTTCAGTCTGACCATCAGTTTGTGGATGGAATGCCGTGCTAAAGTTCAGTCTGGTCCCTAATGAATGTTGTAGACCCTTCCAGAATTACGATGTGAATCTAGGATTTCTATCAGATATGATAGTGACAGGGACACCATGTAGCTTGACAATTTCCGTCATGTATAAGGCTACTAGAATATCCATAGACCATCGACTTTTGATTGGTATGAAATGTACAGATTTTGTCAATCTTTCTATGATTATCCAGATACAGTCGTGTCCACCTCTTATCTTTGGTAAACCCATAATGAAATCCATTCCTATACTCTCCCATTTCCATGTTGGAATATCTAAGGGATGTAATTTACCTGTGGGTCTAAAATGTTCTACCTTTACTTGTTGACAAGTGAGACAGCGGGACACGAAATCAGCTATTTCTCTCTTCATATTGGGCCACCAGAAATTCCTTTTGAGATCTTGATACATTTTTGTACCACCTGCATGAATGGTGTACTTGGATTTATGTGCTTCTTCTAGGATCGGTTTCTTCGTATCCCCATGATCTGGCATACACACTCGGCCCTTAAATAGCAATCTTCGGTCATTGGAAATAGAAAAATACAGCCTCTGTTCTATGTTGGCTTTAATCTCCAGTAATACGGGATCATCATTTTACAGCTTGACCAGATCTTCTATTAATGTAGGTTGAGCTTGAATATTAGCTATGAAACAATCTTCTTCCTTCATGTCAATATTTAAGTTTAACTGAGCAAATTGAGGAATAAGATTAGTCATACTAATCATAAGACTTGATAGCTTTCCCATTGGTTTTCTGCTGAGTGCATCTACTACAGCATTAGCCTTGCTAGGATGATATTAAATAGCAAAATCAAAGTCTTTAAGATATTCTAACCATCTCCTCTGCCTCATATTTAACTCCTTTTGAGAGAATAAGTATTTCAAGCTTTTATGGTCCGAGTAGACAGTGAGTTTCACTCCATAGAGATAATGACGTCAAAATTTTAAGGTGAAAATGACAGCAACCAATTCCAAATCATGCACAGGGTAATTTTTCCTCGTGACGTTTCAATTGTCTTGAAGAATAACAGATTATCTTTCCATTTTGCATAAGGACGCACCCTAAGCTAATGCCAGACGCATCCATATATACTTTGAATCCACCACCTTCCACTGGTAGTGATAGAATAGGAGCTGTAGTAAGATGGTTCTTAAGAGTTTGAAAACTCTTTTCACATTTCTCTGACCAGACGAAAGGATTTTCTTTTCTCGTGAGTCTAGTTAAAGGAACATCAATTTTTTAGAAGTCCTTAATGAACCTCCTATAATAACCAGCTAGACCCAGAAAGCTTCTTACTTCTGATATAGTCGTTGGCCGGCTCCAGTTTCTGACAGCTTCTTCTTTAAAAGGATCCATAGCGATACCTTCTTTTGAAATAATGTGGCCTAGGAATGAAACTTCCTTGAGCCAGAATTAAGACTTGTTAAGTTTGGCATAAAGTTTATGTTCTCTAAGTGTTTGTAAAGCTATCCTCAGATGTTCTTCATGTTCCTCTTTTGTCTTGGAATATACCAGGATGTCATCAATGAAGACAACGATGAACTGGTCCAGATATGGCTGGAAAACATTGTTCATAAGTTGCATAAATGCTGTTGGGGCATTTGTTATCCTGAACGGCATCACCACAAATTCATAGTGACCATAACAACTTCGAAAAGCCGATTTATAAATGTCTTCATCTTTAATTCTAAGCTGATGATAACCTGACCTGAGGTCTATCTTGGATAAATACTCTGCTCCCAAAAGCTGATCGAAGAGCTCATCAATACGCGGCAACGGATATTTGTTTTTGATTGTAAGTTGATTCAGTTGCCGGTAGTCGATACACAGCCTGAGAGAGCCATCCTTCTTCTTAACAAAAAGAACCGGCGCACCCCAGGGGGATGTGCTAGGTCTGATGAAACCCTTATCTAGTAGTTCCTGCAACTATCTTTTTAATTCTTTAAGTTCCATGGGGGACATCCTGTAAGGGGATATAGAAACAAGTGCTGCTCCTGGAATGAGTTCGATGGTGAAGTTTACTTCCCTTTTGGGTGGTAAACTAGGTAATTCATATGGGAACATATCTGGGAACTCATTTATAATAGGGATGTCTGCTATGATGATTTCATTGGACTCGGTAACAATGACAGAAGCAAGGAAAGCTTCATATCCTTCCGAGATAAGTTTGCAAGTATGAAGAGAGGATATGATAGTGGGATGTTTCCTATACTTGATGCCAAGGAAAGAAAATCTTGCAAGATTGGGTTTTCGAAAGGATGTAATCCTATTTCGGCAGTTAATATCAGCATCATAATCGATAAGCCAATCTACCCCTAAAATGGCATCATAACCTTTCATGTCAAGGCATACTAAGTTTGCGGGGAGATTGTGATCTTCTACTATTACCTCACTATCAGGATAATACTCGGTAAGCTTTGTTCCAGAACCTAAGGGTGTAGTAATAGTAAGATTGGAAGGTAGGGGAACTGATGCAATTGGTAATGTTTTCGCAAAAGTAGTGGAGATAAAAGAATGAGAGGCACCAGTATCAAATAGCACAAATGCAGGACGAGAACAAATTTGAAGAGTACCTTCCATAAGTCCACCATCCTTGGGTGCTTCTTCTTCTTCTAGAACAGCATTGAGGCGAGCTTACCTCTTACGTCCTCCACCAGACGATTGATCCTTCATAAGGGGTCAATCTGGCATACGATGCTCCCTACTTCCACAACATAGACACGCACCAAGGCGCTTCCAACATTCTTCAGCCGAATGGCCAAACTTCTCGCAAAATGTGCAAGCCACCATGACTTGCTCCTTCTCTTCTTTGGCTTTCTTGTGCTTCTGGGAACTTCCATCGTTCCTGCTCCTGGATCTTTTCTTACTATCATGACTTTTATGAGGTTCCGTGATGCTGAATTTCTCCTTCTTATAACGCCGATCAAATCGTCGGCTAGACTCTTCTCCCTTTCCTTTCAATTTCTCGACCTTCTTTAAGGTCCTCTCACATGAATATGCCCGCTGAACCATCTCTGAAAAGATACGGATGTTTTGGGTCCCGAGCTGTTGAATGAAACTGGGTCGTAACCCGTCCATAAACCGATTAGCCTTCAATAAATCAGTGCTGATTAAATGCTGTGCATAGGGTGCTAGCCTGGAGAATTGAAGTTCATACTCCGTGACTGTCATCATTCCCTGACAAAGAGAGGTGAACTCCATAGCCTTTCTTTCTTTAACATGTTCAGAAAAGTACTTAGCACGGAATAGAGTGAGAAAACCATCCCATGTATGAGGTGCATCTGCCGGAGGTGTAGGTACTGATTTCCACCATGTGCGTGCATCTTTATTGAGTTGAAATGTTGCAAGATGCACTTTTTCTTGGTCCGTGCATTGGATAACATTGAAGATACGATTCATCTCATCTATCCAATTTTTAGACTCATCTGGGTTGGAAGAACCGTACAAATGCAGAGGGTTTAAGCTCCGAAAATTACGATGCAGGTCACCATCCCTCGCCCCTACGCCTGCCTGGGCCATAGTTTGTAATGCCTGAGTAAGGCCGGCAATCGTTTGTTGCATTCCACCCCAATCTACGCGATGAGCCATTGTAATAATGAGGTACCTGAGAGAAATAACAAATTGTTAATTCTCATGGAATTAAAAAGAGATTAATCTTAAAACTAATTAACTATCTTATCCCGGGCTCTACCCAGTTCTCGCATAGGTGAGAAAATTTCTTCCGTAGTTCATAGGTAGAGGTCCTTAACCCTTGGACTTATCCTATGACTCTCTTCCCTAAGTCCTAAGACCTAGGCTCTGATACCAACTTAACTGTCACGCCCCAAGCCTTTATTACAGCGAAAGACTAGCTTGCGGAATCGCGAACAGCCGGCATGGTAAGCCTCTTGCAAGCAAGAACGATCAGAGCGTAAGACAATCACACATAAGAATGCATTTGCATAATAATTTACTCAAATTCTAACTTATTTCATTAATAATCAAAATATTCTAATACAATAACATTTCAACCTTCTTTAATCCATCAAACTCAAGGAAAAATAAAAATTACAAAGACTCGATCTAAACAATATTGACTTTCCTAAGTCTTCAATATTATTTTTATAAGACTTTCATTCGCTCTCGGACCCGCTACTTGTATAACTCGAATCTGAATTTGAATCACTTCCATCTCCTAAAAAGATTGGAAATATGTAATGAGCACACTTGCCCAGTAGGTATCTTCGCATCAACATGAAGACACTATTAAAGTAATTAGTATTTTAGCTCTAAAGAAATAAGGTAATTTCATGCAAACACAATCAACATGCGATTTAACCAAAGTAACAAAGAGATCATGTAAGATAGAATGAGCAAGTATGACCAAGCAAGAATGTAACAAGAACATGATATGGCCTTTCATGAACAAGAATGTATTAGAAAGTCTTGTAACAATCAAGAATGTACTCTTCACTTAGTAGCAAGTACTTTGTAAATTTCTGTGGAATATCATGTAACAAGCTAGAAAGTCATGTCCGTGTATATGTCGTGTCGTGGATTTTCACTTCACGAACCGTGGATCTTCACTTATTTATAGAGAAAGTACTACTAGCACAATGCGACGCCAGTAGCATTATATCCCATGGTTTATAATAGTATGTCTACGACAATCAGTCGAGGGTACTAGCATAGAGCCCTTGAACACAATCAGTGCTCGATCTGCATCTTCAAGTATAAATCAAGCTACTTCCACGCATGTAAATAATGTGGCCAAGAAAGTGCAATTTCAACAATAGGTTCATGATAAAGTAATCCATCATGAGAATGCTTCTATTTGAATTAAAGAATTTCAATAAACATATTAAAACTAGGTTATGCCATGAAAATAAATCGGCAGCATAACAGTACATTCCTTAACTTTCATAAATTAAAATTAAGTATCTTGAACAATATGACAAGTCCTAGACCATTAATAATCCATCTAGGAACTTTGGAATATCAACCCTTGGGTCAAACCTCGGGTTAACTACTGTGACGATCAATTAATGGGCCGTTACATGAACGTGACAGTCTATAATTGGGCCATTATAATAGGCTGAATCCAGAAAGAATAATTGGACTCAATAAATGTGACGGTTGTATACTGGACCGTTAGATGGGCCTGACGGTCGAGTAATAGGCAGTTACAGAGTCAAAACCAGAAAACATCGATAGTGCTTTCTAAACAATTGGGCTTTAATGGTACAACCAACTCGGCGTCCTAGTGGGAATCGCAGGCTCGTGGAGAATTACAGAGGCCTTGAAACTAGATTTCTTAGTCCATTAGAAGGAATATCCAATAGAGAGGTCCTTAAGTCCAAGAATATGTTCCTATGGTGCAAAGTGTGAACTAATGGTCATATACCAGAATATATGTCATGTACTTAGAGAAATTTACTCTATAGACGGAAAAGAATGTGTAACGATGTGAAACCATGATAAAACTCCGTCAATACATCAGTTAAAATCATGTTTTTAATATAAAACTATATAGTTTTGGCAAACGAAATTAACATGTAATTAAAATAACTCAAAGTGCTTTAGACATGCATGAATCAAAGTTCATAAAGATAGGTCAAAACTTAGATAACTAGGCTTATTTATAAGCTACTTTGACTTCTCAATTCTGTCTCAAATGGACAGAACCCAGCACTCTGGCGGTCTAAGACAGGCGCGTCATATGGCTGTGACGGTTCATCGTGGAGCCGTCAGAGTGTTGTAACGCTCCGATCCTGGTCCATCAGAGATTACAGAGAAATTTAAGTACAACAGGCGATGTGACGGCTTATCGTAAGGCCGTCAGAGTCAGGTGACAGTCTAACTATAATCCGTCAGAGCAATGCTGACAGTAAGTAAAAGATCTATGGTTTAAAATCTTTCATGCAAGAAGAATCAAAATAAATAACTACTTTAGTCATGACAGAATCAAGAATAGGCCATCTAGATACATAGGTCGCAGTGAATGAACAAGAGAATATCTTTTATCTTTAATTTAGGCTAAGGACATGCATGTTTGCATAGACCTACTAAAACATGAAATTCATGGTCTATAGTGCAAGGAATCAAGTAAAACCAGAGGGCTTTTATCCCTAACATGATATTCTTGCCTTTCATGAGATAACGTACCTCTTTACTGGGCTTTCAACTTCCAATTTGGGACTGCAAGACATGCCCTAGTTCTTTCCTTCCAGTGAGTTTTCAGCAACTTCACGTCGCTCTAACTCCTCAATCTCTTGACCTAAGGACGTGAAATTTGGAGGGTAAGGAGGTGAAACTAAGGGGAACAAAAAGTTCTAAAGACACTTAGGCTAATTACCTCGATATGGTGTTCTAATCTCCTGATCTTCAATGGGCTTTCGCTCAGGTTCCTGGGTTGCTATTGTCGAACCAGCAATTTTGGAAGCTTCAAACTCCTTGTATAGTTGATCTCCTAGCACGAAATTTTAAGGAAGATTAGTCCTATGTATAATAAACAAAAATCTCTAAAGAACTTACCCGAAATACTATCTCCTTACCTTGATTCCATGCGAGCCAATGTAGGGGTCGCGCAGGTCAAAACTCGGGTCTATTTATAGGATCTAGCTAGGGTTTTGTGGATTAGATTGATTCTAGAGTCCTTGTTAAAGCTTAGATCGACTTCTGAGAGTCCTTAACATGTTTACTAGTCCTCCCATCTCGATCGCTAAGAGATAGACTAGCAAAAATCCAATCTTTTTGCTCTTTCTTCCATTCACGGAACTGACAGAGCGTGACGATCGACTCTTGGTGCGTTACATGCCTGTGGTGGTCGCACGATAGACCGCTACAGCTACTGTGCACAGAATTTAACTTAATTCAAACTCTTTAATTTGTTTTATCCACATAATTATCTATAAAAGGAAATTTATCCTTAAAATTCGTGAATAGGCTAAATAACCTTCTAGAATATGGGCCAAACTTAATGGGCTTGGTCCTTAAATCTTTTGGGTTTTATTTATCAAAGCTGGATTAATTATTCAACATACTTGGGCCTTATAATCAATTTAAGCTTTATAATTCCTAATAAATTCCAGAAAATTCTTAAAATAATCCAAAAATTATTTATATAGATTTTGGGGCACTACATCCACACCATCGGCCTCCCCCCAGCCCTCCACTAAGTCTTCTCTTCCTATTTCCGAACCTATGACCCTCC
The DNA here is from genome assembly GCA_022559845.1 of Amorphophallus konjac. Classification (NCBI taxonomy): domain Eukaryota; kingdom Viridiplantae; phylum Streptophyta; class Magnoliopsida; order Alismatales; family Araceae; genus Amorphophallus; species Amorphophallus konjac. Next base: position 286,821,127 of record CM040118.1, read on the forward strand.
TTCACCACCGCCTCGGCCCTCCATTATCCCCATGACCCAAAAGCCAATTCTTCCTAACCTTCCACTCAACTCTTTACCTACACCCGTGGCTAATCCTGAGTAGGGTCCGCCTCCTTTTGCACCCGAGCCAACCCCGTCCGCTTCCGAGCGAGGGGAGAAGCTTGACGTGTTTAAGCCTCCACTCCCACCTACCCTTTTGACACTACCCTCCATTAAACCCCCATCATCTATTATGCCTCTTGCCGCCAGTTCACCTTCTTCCACCTCCCCTCAGAGTGGATGTGTTTCTACAAGTGCATGTGCCGAAAAGGATATCTAAGAGCCGGGCAAGACAAATTTGGCCACGACTATGCTATTCAAAAGTCAAGATTTTGTTTGCCGGTTGCCGATCCGCGTTCTTGTGGCGGGCATTATTGAAAGATCTCCACCAGAGCTCATCATACAAGAATGTCAAGAATTGAAGCCATGGCGGCCCAAGGCCAAGACTGTCAAGATTATGCTACTCATTGGCTAGGATGTCTTTGATGCTCTCATTACTCCTTTTTCCGTCAATGTGCAAGTTCCTTGCCAAGAGAAGGGGTCCTCCTCCAATCTTGTCATGACACATTCCATTACCAAGGAGGTGATGAAGTCAATGCTCAAAGGCCGGGTAGGGCATCCCTTGTTGGAAACCTTCAACACCATGTTTGTAATGTCCCGGATCTTTGCTGGATCCTTAGTAGGTCTGGTTGGATCTTTATTGGATCTTTCGGATTTGTTTCGATGAGTTTCGGTTCGCTTTTGTGGCTTCCGAGTTGAGCTTTACGATCCGTGTGGATTTTTCTCTCGTACTAGTTATGGAACCCTACGGTGAGTTTACTTGTCAGTTCATCAACTCGCGGATGCTACAACGACGATGTACTCTTCGAGCCGGTCGTTTTGACTATTTTTGCATATTTTTCGGAGTTAGGCCCAAAAATCAGATTTTTCAGAAATTAGGAAAATTCCTAATTTCTTTTCCTATTTCTTTTCCTTCCTCTCTCCTCCCATCTTATTCTCGCTGCGACCTCTCTCTCTCTTCGTTTTCTCTCCTCTCGAGCTTCCTCGGCTCCGGCTACAGACGGAGGACCTAGGGGCACGTGCTGGGGATGCTGTGGAGTTGGTCGGGTGCGCGACGGAGCGAAGATGAGTGGTTTTGGCGCGATCCCGAACGGTGGATTCAAAGCTGGTGTTTGAGCTCGCGGCGCAGTTTTCGGCGCGGTTTAGTCCTTGCGGGGCACGGTTTCTTCGGTGGAGGTAGGGTGACGGATCACCACTTCTCCCTACCCGTTTTCCCTGCCATTGCACGTTGTTTGGCGCAGAAACAGCTATGTTTGGGCTTGTTTAGCCTAAACTGTAATTTTCAGGTTTTATAGGGTTCGCCGGAAAACGGCAACCATTTGCAGCGTAGTTAGTATCAAATTGACCGTTGGGATGTCTGGATCCCATTCATGTTAGTTTCGTGTCGATCGGTTGTCATTCGAGGCCGGTAGGAGTCCGAGAACCTCGGTGACTCATTTTGGGTCGATTCGTTAGAATCGCCCCGATCTTGCGTTTTAATCCATGCATGTGGGCTTTTTAGCCTCCAGATGTTGTTTTTCATCGTGTAGCTTTGTTTCCCCTGCGCTTCGGCGTGAATGGGGCGTGGAACGGCCCGATTTGGCATTTCCACTATTTTCCCACCGTGGCCGGTGTAGCGGTCGTACCAGATACCGTCACAGTCTCTGACGGCCCTACGATAGACTGCCACAACGTCTGTTCGTTTTATAAGTTTTCGTTGCTGCGAGAGTGTGACGGCCCAGGTGTGATGCGTCACAGCTCCCTGACGCGTCCGGGAGTACGCGTCACAGCTATTTTGTCGTCTTGTGTTTTGGGTTAAGCCGATTCCTCTGACGCGCCTCCCCTGGTGCGTCAAGCTCGCGTAACACGCCTGCCCCAGGCCGTTACGTTCTGTTTGATTGGATTTGACCGGGTCAGTCGATTCGTGTAGCGACTGTGCCCCTGTGCGTCACAGCTATGTAACGCGCCTGCCCCAGGCCGTTACACTCTGTTTGGCTGAGCTGGGTGGCTGTCTGTTAGCACTAACGGCCCTGCCCCCGTGCATCACGGCGTTGTAACACGTCCGTTGTGGACCGTTACGTGCTGTTTATCTGAGTTTTCAGACTTGGGTCTGTGGCCCTGACGCGTCAGCTCCCGTGTGTTAGGTTGGCGTAACGCGCCTACTCTCGCGCGTTAGGTCGCTGTAACGCGCCTGGCATCGTGCGTTACATGCTTAGCGTTTTAGTTTTTTAGTCGGTTGGCTCTGACGCACCTGTCGTCGTGCGTTAGGTCACTGTAACGCACCTGCCCTGGTGCGTTACGTGGCTCACGTTTTGGTTTTATGCCTGTTGGCTCTGACGCACCCGCCTTGGTGCGTCAGGCGCCTGTAACGCCCCTGTGGTGGTGAGTTACAGCCCTATTGTGGCCGTGATGGCCGTTGGGTGTTTGGTGTTCGCCCGTGTGTTGGGCAGCCATAGGTTGGTGTTCTAGGGCTGTGTTTGTGTGGCAGTGGTCTTCTGGATCGGTCGGTTTAGGTGACTGGGTGCAGTCTTTTCCCTGACTGCGACAGTTCCCTAACGACGCAATCTAGAATTGCCAATGTCCTTGTCTCTGGTTGTGTGGCGGCTGTTCCTTGACTATTGGGTCTGCCTAGTGGTTGAATGATGGTCCGTTCTGCCAGAGCGTGGTTTTTGTTGTTTCGGTTTCTGCTTGTGTTGGCTTGGTCTCGTGGTTTGCCCGTGACCCGTGGGTGTCTGTTGATGTCCTATGAGGGCAATAACCATGATGGGACAGCCAGGAGTGCTTGTGCATGCCGTGTTTTATGTCGGTGTTGTCTAGCTCCGGTCAGCCGGGGCTACCCAGGGGTTGACAGGTAGCTTTGTGTGTCTCGGCGGTTTTGTCCAACTCGAGACATTGGTTCTGGATACCTCGAGGTATCGCCCTACCTCTGTCCATGTGTCCAGGCATGCCTGAGGGTCCTCGGTGTTCCCTCAGGTCTCCGTGAGTCATTTTCTCCGGAGTGTTACTTTGCGTGGCTTAGGATTAGACCGATTGGCGGCTTACTCCGCTATCAGTGACGATCTTGCCTTTGAGTCGTCCGACTCAAGGATCGTTACGTTGTAGGTCTAGTTGCCTAATCCCGAGTCTGTTGGAAGTAGTAGTACTGCCAGTGGTGCCTAGTAGTGCGTGTGACAGTGCGTTCTAGCTTGTCCGCACTCTAGCACTTGTGTTCTGAGTTTGATGTCTCGTGAACCTCCGCTTGTCGTGGCCTGTCGATGCACGTGGTCCAGTGTGTTGACCCACCTTGGAGGGGTGGAAAGGGTAGTTCCCGAGATATGGTTTGTAAGATAGTTCCCTGGGCTCCTAGCCAACGGTAGCGTCCTACCGAGGGAGAAAACTAGCTAGAGGACCTGGCTTAGGCTAGAGCCAGTATGTGCACACGTTGTTAGGGACTGAGGACTTACGCCGACGGGTGTGACCCTGACTAGTCTCTTGTTGCTGTTGTTCTTATTTGGTTCAGTGCGTGTCTGCGACTCTGCCATGGTTTCAGCGGTACCGTAGGCGAGACACTTGTGGCGCATCATAAGACGTCAGCGAACGCAGCTGGCTGTTCTCCTTGTGAGGAGGCACTTCCGTCACGTGACACGTGACTCTTCGTGTTCTCGACGTTTCTTGTGCATCGTGACCTTCCCGAGTTATCCTTTCTGTGGCCCTACTCGAGGTCAGTGTGGCGTTGCGTGCACGATGTTCTAGTCATGTGTGCCGTCGTGTCTGTTGTGTCTGTCTTTTTGTCCGTCCGTGCAGGTATTCATCTTAGGCCTGGCGTCGTGTCGACAGATCGGTAACTCCTGCCGTTGTCAGATCGGAGTCGCCCTTTTGTCGCTGCTTGGAGTAGTTTGGGGTGCCGAGGTTAGTTCGACAGCCGCTTGTCTGGTGCAGATTCTCCCCCTTTCCTACTTATTCCCTACTCCTGCTGTTCCCGTTCTTTTTATAGCTTTGTAGTGTAGTTTCTTGCTTTGCTACACCTGCTGTTACTACTGTTGCTTTCTGTTCTGTTGCTGCGTGTCTTTTAGTGGGGATCCGCGTGACCCCTACTGAGCCTCTGTTTGGAGACTCACCCCTGCTTTTCAGGTGGGTGGCGTCATTTCTGTTCGTGGTTCCTGGTGTGGCGCGTCTGTAGCTGCCAGCGGTACCTGCGTCGGGTTTCCCCCGACCTCAGTGTACGTTCTTTTCCTGTGGCCTGTACTTGTCTTTATTTTTCTGGACTGGACTCTGATGTAATTGTTAAATTGAACTGTTAATTAAAAAGTAATTTTATTTCTACCACTTTAGCAAACCGATCTAATGAAATTTAAATGCTTACTGTTCTACCTCTGTGGCTTCAATGTACTCTACATTTCCCTTCGGAGCTTTACCACTCTTGGGAGGCCTCGTGGGTTCCATGTGGTATCACGTGTATTCGGTAGTCCTACTGGGTATACCTGGTATCCGGGTCACCACAGATTGGTATCAGAGCAGTGTTCTGAGATGTTCGGAGTTCTTTTCTGAGCTATCAGAGCATTGTTGTGTGAAGTACATGGGAATCCGAGATATTGCTGTATCCAGAGTCCTTAAGGTCCAGTACAGGCTTTTGCTGGCTTAGGTGTTGCGATGATTTGTCACGTTGTTTTCTCCATGTGTTGTTCTGGTTGCTGTTGACCTTTGGCCTTGGTCTGATGACCGTACACATTCTCACATTGTTTTGGTCATCCCGGCTTGAGTCTGTTCAGCTCCTGATGTGTCTCGCTTCTGTTGAAGTGCTTGATTTGATTCCGTGTTTGAGAAGTTGCTCAGGCAAGCTAGGATTTTCCCTTCCTGGTGAGCTTTCGTGGTTGAGCTTATTGCTTCTTGTCCCTTCTGGTGGAATCTTTTCGAAGTTTTCCTTGGAATTGCTATCTTGGCGATGCTTTTGTCCTGTGTCTGCTTAAGTGTGGACAGTGTTTATTCTGAGCCTGATCTGCTCTTTGCTATACGGTTGCTTGGCTTTGGACTCCATTATGGTGTTAAGAGCTATTATGCACAGTGTTTGTCGTGCCGTGTCCAGCGGCCGATGTATTGTGAAGGCTCATTTACCATTTTCAGGACGTGGAGGTAAGCTGAGATTAGCCTTTTCCTTGTGCCTTGTGCTGAAGCTGGTACTCCTCTTCTTTTCATTGAGGCTTCTTGTGATCGGTTGTTTGCCGGATCAGTACTCGTCGCGCGTTATATTGCGATTTTCATGAATTACGATGTCGTCGTACGTGTGCTGGGATGCGGATACCGAGATATTTTCTGGTGCCTACGTGCGTTGTTGAGTGTGCAGTTGAAGCGTGTGGGCTGGTTACCCACGGGCTCAGGATCGTTGGTGGTAAGATTCTGGCCAGTCGAGAGGTTTGTTCTTTCTCGATGTGACTTTGTCTTGGCTTCCTGTGCCTTGATGTTGTTGTTGCCATGCCGTGCTATTATTGGAGGCATTTCTAGTGTTGGCATTGGCATTTGCGAGTGTTGGGGAATCTGTCGGCATTCTTTGCTGATTGAGTACCCTCTGTTCTGCATTCTTTCTCTTGGGTGTTGTACTCTCGAGGCGTGAGCGTGGTCCTTGAGGTGCATTCCCTGATATTGTCATTTCTTGTTGTTGTGGGTCCCTTCTTGGTGAGCTGCTCGATGCATGACTAGTCCCTTGTGGTCGTGTGATCAGCTGTTCTTGTGCCTTGATGTGACCTTGCTTACAGTGGTGTTCCATGGTTCTGTGTTCCGTGCGAGGCCGGAATCCTGCAAGTGCTGTTATTGTCGTTTTATCACGGTTTCTCTATGATTTTGTGTCTCTGCCGTGGACCATGGTCTTGTCAGTTAGCTTGCTGTACCCCCTTTTCCTGGTAGAGTTAGCTTGTGACTCGATCAGACGTAATATCTGAGTGAGTGCTGACTTGATTGTGTTTGTGGTCCGGTGTTGTTGTCGTTGGCATCCTTTATGCCAGGTGTTCTCTATTATCTTTGGCAATGGAGCCGATGATGTGGTCGAGTTGTCAGCTGAGAGGACTGTGTCTCCTTGCGTAAGCTGCTTCTTATCGTGCTATCGTTGTGTTCTTCGGTATCGGTTGTGTGTTATTGTGGCATGTGTCGTGTATCCATTTCTAGTGAGACGTAAGCGACATTGCCTTGTTTCGGAGGTGTCTGACTTGTGTTCACTTGTGTCATGCTCGATCCAGAGCGTGAGCTCGTGATTATAGTCTGACGATGTTCCTCTGAGCTATGTTTCTCAAGATTTGTGTCGTTTTCGTTGTTATGTTGTCGGGTTATTCTTCCCTGCTTATCCTTGCTAGTTCTTAAATTTTAAGGATGAAATTTCTTAAAGGAGGGGAGGATGTAATGTCCCAGATCTTTACTGGATCCTTAGTAGGTCTGGTTGGATCTTTATTGGATCTTTCGGATCTGTTTCGGTGAGTTTCGGTTCGCTTTTGTGGCTTTCGAGTTAAGCTTTTCGATCCGTGTGGGTTTTTCTCTCGTACTAGTTACGGAACCCTACGGTGAGTTTACTTGTCAGTTCATCAACTCGCGGATGCTACATCGACGATATACTCTTCAAGCCGGTCATTTTGACTATTTTTGCGTATTTTTCGGAGTTAGGCCCAAAAATCGGATTTTTCAGAAATTTGGAAAATTCCTAATTTCTTTTCCTATTTCGTTTCCTTCCTCTCTCCTCCCATCTCATTCTCGCCGCCGCCTCTCTCTCTCTTCGTTTTCTCTCCTCTCGAGCTTCCTCGGCTTCGGCTGCAGACGGAGGACCTAGGGGCACGTGCTGGGGATGTTGTGGAGTTGGTCGGGTGCGCGACGGAGCGAAGATGGAGTGGTTTTGGCGCGATCCTGAACGGGGGATTCAAAGCCGGTGTTTGAGCTCACGGCGCGGTTTTCGGGGCAGTTTAGTCCCTGCGGGGCACGGTTTCTTCGGTGGAGGTAGGGTGACGGATCACCACTTCTCCCTGCCCGTTTTCCCTGCCATTGCACGTTGTTTGGCGCGGAAACGGTTGAGTTTTGGCTTGTTTAGCCTAAACCGTCATTTTCGGGTTTTGTAGGGTTTGCCAGAAAATGGCAACCATTTGCGGCGTAGTTAGTATCAAATTGACCGTTGGGAAGTCTGGATCCCATTCATGTTAGTTTTGTGTCGATCGGTTGTCATTCGAGGCCGGTAGGAGTCCGGGAACCTCGGTGACTCGTTTTGGGTCGATTCGTTAGAATCGCCCCGATCTTGCGTTTTAATCCATGCATGTGGGCTTTTTAGCCTCCAGATGTTGTTTTTCATCATGTAGCTTTGTTTTCCCTGCGTTTCGGCGTGAATGGGGCGTGGAATGGCCCGATTTGGTGTTTCCACTATTTTCCCGCCGTGGCCGGTGTAGCGGTCGTACCAGAGACCGTCACAGTCTCTGACGGCACTATGATAGACCGCCACAGCGTCTGTTCGTTTTATAAGTTTTCGTGGCTGCGAGAGTGTGACGGCCCAGGTGTGGTGCGTCACAACTCCCTAAAGCATCCGGGAGTACGCGTCACAGCTATTTTGTCGTCTTGTGTTTTGGGTTAAGTAGGTTCCTCTGACGTGCCTGCCCTGGTGCGTCAGGTTCGCGTAACGTGCCTGGCCCAGGCCATTACGTTCTGTTTGATTGGATTTGACCGGGTCAGTCGGTTCGTGTAGTGGCTGTGCCCCTGTGCATCACAGCTGTGTAAAGCGCCTGCCCCAGGCCGTTACACTCTGTTTGGCTGAGCTGGGTGGCTGTCCGTTAGCTCTAACGGCCCCGCCCCTGTGCGTCACGGCATTGTAACGCGTCCGTCGTGGACCGTTACGTGCTGTTTGTCTGAGTTTTCAGACTTGGGTTTGTGGCCCTGACGCGTCAGCTCCCGTGCGTTAGGTTGGCGTAACGTGCCTGCTCTCGCGCGTAAGGTCGCTGTAACGCGCCTGGCATCGTGTGTTACGTGCTCAGCGTTTCAATTTTTTAGCCGGTTGGCTCTGACGCGCCTGTCGTTGTGCGTTAGGTCGATGTAACGCGCCTACCCTGGTGCGTTACGGGGCTCGCATTTTGGTTTTGTGCCTGTTGGCTCTGACGCGCCCGCCCTCGTGCATCAGGTGCCTGTAACGCCCCTGTGGTGGTGCGTTACAGCCCAGTTGTGGCCGTGATGGCCGTTGGGTGTTCGGTGTTCACCCGTGTGTTGGGCAGTCGTAGGTTGGTGTTCTAGGGCTGTGTTTGTGTGGCAGTGGTCTTCTGGATCGGTCAATTTAGGTGACTGGGTGTGGTCTTTTCCCTGACTGCGACAGTTCCCTAACGACGCAATCTAGAATTGCCAATGTCCTTGTCTCTGGTTGTGTGGCGGTTGTTCCTTGACTGTTGGGTCTGCCTAGTGGTTGAATGACGGTCCGTTCTGCCAGAGCGTGGTTTTTGTTGTTTCGGTTTCTGCTTGTCTTGGCTTGGTCTCGTGGTTTGCCCGTGACCCGTGGGTGTCTGTTGACGTCCTATGAGGGCAATAACCATGATGGGACAGCCAGGAGTGCTTGTTCATGCCGTGTTTTGTGTCGGTGTTGTCTGGCTCCGGTCAACCAGGGGTTACCCAGCGGTTGACAGGTTGTGTAATATCCCGGACCTTTCGGATCCTTCTTTGTGGGTCCCAGATCTGGTTTTCGGAGCGTTCGGCTCTATTGTGTCCGAAATTTTGTTTCGGACATCTTTCGTGTTCGGATCGGCACGATCCGGAGTCGTTTCGGAGGCCCGGAGGTGTTCCGCGGCTTTTTCCGTGCGTGATTTCCGATTTCCGGCACGGGTTTCGGCTTTTCTCTTCGGACGCTCGCTGCGGGTGAACCGGGCTGTTCACACGGGCACGAGTGGTACCGTTGCGATCGGTATGTTCCGAGGATCGTGGGGGTGTAATTTCCTAATTTTTGGAATTTTCTGGTTTTTCTGGGTTTTTCTATAAAACCCTTTTTCTTTTCTCTCTCCCCCACCATCTTCTTCTTCCTCTCTTCTTCTTCCTCCTTCCTCCTCCACCGTGTCTCCCTCCCTCTCCCTCTCTTCCTCCCGGTTGGCCACGGTGAGCTCCCCTTCGGCTGCAGACGGCGGCGGGGCGACGGCGCGGTGACGTGGGCGGCGGCGAGGCGGTCGTGGGGGCGTGCGGCGAGCGTGGGAAGCTTAAGGAAGAACGAGGGTTTTCAAGCGTTCTTCGCGATTCGTGGACGATCCGGCGGAGCATTTGCTCCATTGAGGTAGGGTGACGTTTCCTAGCTCTTCGCCGTTCTTTTCCGTGGTTTGTAGGCCGCGGGGAGGCCGAGAGAGGCATGTTTGGGCATTTTTGGGGTTTTTTAATGTTTTGGGGGTGAGCCGCCCGATCTATGGTTTTAGCCCATGATTCTATGTTTTGGTGGCTTAGATGCATGCTAGGGGTCCCCAGGGGTCTTCCCCCTTGTTTTCCCCCTCTCCGGTGGAGGTACGGGGGCGTGGTTGGCGTTTTTGGGGTTTTCCCGCCGTAGCGTGCTCGGAGGCAAGCGACGGTCCTTCCAGTGACCGCCACTTGCATGTGACGCCCCTAGGCAGGAGCGTTACTTCTCCTGGGTGTTAGCTCTTGGGGTCAGGGGGCAGCGACGGCCCTACAACTGACCGCCGTTTGGAGAATGACGCGCCAGGGCAGGGCCGCCGCTAGTTTCGACCGTTGGTTTTTGACCGTTGTGGGTCAGGCCATGTAACACACCAGGCTAGGCGCGTTACATGCGTGTAACGCACAGGGGCAGGTGCGTCACTTCCTGTTGTTACCCCAGGTGGATGGGCCAAGCGATGCACTGGGCCCAGCGCGTTACTTACTAGTGACGCGCTGGGGCAGGCGCGTCACTTCCCTTCCCACCCCGAGTGTAAGGGCCATGTGACACGCTGGGCTAGGCGCGTTACATGTGAGTAACGCACTGAGCCCGACGCGTTGCTTGCAAGCGACGCGCCGGGGTAGGCGCGTTACTTTCCCTGTGGTTTTGGAGGGTGTGGGGCGCCGTGTGACGCCCTGGCCTAGGTGCGCCGCTTCCAAGCGACGCACTAGGGCAGGCGCGTCGCTTCCCCTATCCCCCCTGGCCGTGTGACGGTCTGCCTTAGACCGCCATTTTCAAGTGACGGCCCTAGAGTGGACCGCCATTTGGCTGTGACGGTCCAGGGTCGGACCGCCACTTCCTGGGTTGCCCCATGAGGGTGGCAACCTTACTTTTCTCCGACCGTGGTCTCCGTGTGACGGGACTAGTGCATGGGGTGATTCCCACACGTTGTCGGGCTTGGGCGTTGTTTTCCGTGACTTGAGAGTCTACTCCTTTAGCGACCCTCCACTAGTCGTAGCCCACCAGTACGCGGTGCTGGTCTCACCTGGGAGTGGTGTACGGGCACCCACCTTTCGAGACGGTTTGTGGACCGGTTACCGTAGGCCCCTCGTCGTAGCCAGAGTCCGGCTGCGGGGGAAAACCGGTCAGAGGGCCAGACCTAGGACGCGTGGTCTGTGTGTGCACACGTGGTTGGGGGCGGTTGGACCCACATCGACGGGCGTGACCCCAGCTAGTCACTTGTTGTGAGTTACTTTTCGGTGTTTGCGCCTCGGGTAGGACCTACCACGTCAGGCGGTTCACCTGCGGTGCGGTGTAAGACGTCAGGGGACGCTACCGGCTGTGCTTCTTGTGGGTGGTACTCCTGTCGAGTACGAAGTGTCAGACTGTCAGTCGTGTGTTTCCGACCTTCGGGTTTGTCGGTGACCGCTGAGCTTCGGTCTTCTCTTCGTAGCACGTGTGTCGGTTTGCGTGCCGTAGAGTCTTGCTTTGTAGAGTACAGGACTTTTCTTTCCGAGGTACTCTCCTACCGCTAGAGTAGTGGTTTCTCGCTTTGCGAGGTAGGGTTCGAGTGATCCCTACTGAGTCTTGTTCCGAGACTCATTCCCTGCGTGTTTTCACCGTGTTTCAGGTGAGACGCCACCTTTGGGGAGCGCGTCAGGAGCGCAGCGTGGTGCGGGTGCCCAGAGATAGTGCCAGAGGTCTGAGCCGGGGGATGCCCCGTGTAGCTGTACTTTTCTTTCTTGTCACTGTACTAGTCGTGGACTGTTGTTGTGGTTTTATTTTGTGGACCATGTAAATTGTTATCTTATTTCCTGCTTATTATCATAACTGTTTAATTTCTGCAATTACTTGTGATAACTATGTAGTTTCCACACCATCCTTTTAACCCTTCCGAGTCTTCGGACTCGTGGGTGGCGGTGCGAGTCTCGGGTTATCGGGCCTTCCCGGTAATCGGATTCTCGGGTCGTTACAGCTGGTATCAGAGCGTGGTTGTGGAATTACATGGGAATCATAGGTAATTGTAGTGGTCCACTAGTCCATGGCGATGATGTACAGGTGACGCTGGCCTTGGGCACCGCGTGTTTTATTCTGACATTGCCGTTTTCGTGTTTTCTGTCTTGTGCTTCAGGAGCGAGGATGGCGCCGAGGAGGAGTTCTCGCTCTCAGCAGGGGCAGTCGGCTGGAGGTCAGGAGATCCAGCAGGGGGTCCAGAGGGACCAGGAGGAGCATAGCAGAGTTCCGGGAGCTACCGAGGCCGCGGATGCTGCGAGAGCTGCGGGGGCCGAGGATTTCTTCCGTGGCATGTACCATCTCATGTCTCAGCAGTTTGGCGGAGAGGCTGCTGAGGGCTCGTCAGTCAGGGGTGGGCCGGGCCGAGCAGTGAGGGACTTCATGCAGTTCCATCCACCTTACTTTAGCGGCCAGGCAGACCCTGATGCGGCTCGTGATTGGCTCGATGAGATGGAGCGGGTGTTCAGTTCTGCGAAAAGTACTGCCGAGGACAGAGTGGTGTTGGCCTACAACCAGTTGCAGGGTACGGCTCGGAGGTGGTGGTCTTCCGAGTGGAAGACGTCCTTTCAGCTTCGTCCACTTGAGCAGGTCGAGTGGGGTGACTTTGTCAGTGCTTTCGAGCGTACGTACTATCCAGACGTCGTTGCTACGCAGCGGATGCGGGAGTTTCTGGAGCTGGTGCAGGGTGACATGTCCGTGTTGCAGTACAGGGCCCGATTTGTCGAGCTGGGTCGGTACGCACCTCATGTCATGGAGCATGAGAGGGTGAGGACCATGCAGTTTGTACAGGGCTTGAGGCTGGAGCTGAGGCACCATTTGATCGCGAATGGGGCCACTGATCTAGAGACAGCGTCTCGTGTTGCGATCTCCTTGGAGATGGATATGCAGAGGACTCGAGGACCGATCAGCCAAGGGCAGTCCGTGTCAGGTCGCGGCCAACCGTCAGCTACCCAGCAGCAGGGTTTCTTCCAGCATGCGTCGGGTGGTTCAGGAGTACCGGCATCGGTAGCTTCAGTGACAGGATCTGCGTCTTTTAGCTCGAAGGTCAAGAAGTTCTTGAAGAAGGGTTTCCGTAAGAAGCCCAAGGATCAGGGACAAGCTATCTTGGGGCAGTGTACAGCAGCCGATTCCTTTTCAGCGTCAGGGATCAGGGGGTGGATCACGAGGACCTTGTCCACAGTGTGGTGGGACCCACCCAGGCAGGCAGTGCACGGCGCCGATTATCTATTTTCGGTGTGACCAGCCAGGGCACATGGCGCGTGACTATCCACAGAGACCGCCGCAGCAGCAGTTTCCCCAGCAGCAGAGGCAGCAGCAGCAGCAGCAGGGACAGTATCCGCCGCTACCCAGGTCAGCCAGCGTGGGAGGCAGGCAGAGGGCTCGAGGCCAGATCACGCACTTGACCAGGGCAGAGGCAGTGGCGTCGCAGCTCGTGGAAGGTACCGTTCAGATTTTGGGTTGTGCGGCTCGGGTTTTGTTTGATTCTGGCGCGTCTCATTCGTTTACTTCGGAGGATTTCGCGTCGAGCGTCGAGGAGCCGGTGACCCAGTTGTCCTGTGATTTGGCAGTGGAGTTGCCTTCGGGTGACTTTATGGTCACTCTGTATTGCTTCGACCAGGTTCCGGTGTGGATCGATGGCCGGAGTATGCCAGGCAGATTGTATGCGTTGCAGCTTCGGGATTACGATGTGATTCTAGGCATGGATTGGCTCGAGACTCATGGAGCGGTGGTGGATTGTGGGATGAAGAGGGTCTACTTCCAGCATCCGAGCAAGAGGACCTTCTATTTCCAAGGTATCCGTTCCACCTCTTCTCGATTCCTTATCTCTGCTATTCGAGCCCGTCGGTTGCTTGATTCAGGTTGTCAGGGTTTTCTCGCGTCAGTGGTTGTGTCTGACCGGATGGAGCCGGATGTCGAGGACATCGCGGTGGTGTGCGAGTTTCCCGATGTTTTTCCTGAGGAGTTGCCTGGATTACCTCCCCAGCGGGAGATCGATTTTGTGATCGAGGTTGTACCTGGTGCGGGACCTTTGGCGAAGGCTCCCTACCGTATGGCCCCCGCTGAACTGAGAGAGTTGAGGGCGCAGTTGCAGGAGCTGCTGGCCAAGGGGTACATTCGTCCGAGTTTTTCCCCTTGGGGTGCGCCCGTGTTGTTTGTGAAGAAGAAGGACGGTAGTCTGCGGCTGTGCATTGACTATCGGCAGCTAAATGAAGTGACCGTTAAGAACAAGTATCCGTTGCCGCGGATCGATGACTTGTTCGACCAGCTTCAGTCTGCGCGAGTGTTCTCGCGGATTGATTTGCGGTCAGGTTACTATCAGCTGAGGATTCGCGAGTCCGATGTGGAGGAGACTGCATTCAGTTCGGGGTACGGGCATTATGAGTTTCTGGTGATGCCGTTTGGGCTCACCAATGCCCTAGCTGCCTTTATGGACTTGATGCAGAGGGTGTTTCATCCGTATTTGGACCAGTTTGTGGTCATTTTTGTGGATGACATCCTTGTTTATTCGCGGTCTGCTGAGGAGCACGCGTACCATTTGAGTGTGGTACTGCAGACGTTGCGAGATCACCAGTTGTATGCGAAGCTCAGCAAGTGCGAGTTTTGGCTCAGCGAGGTGCACTTTCTGGGGCACGTGATTTCTAGTGATGGCATTTTCGTGGATCCCGCCAAGGTCAAGGCTGTGATGCAATGGCCGAGGCCGAGGTCGGTGACGGAGATCCAGAGTTTCTTGGGGCTTGCGGGTTATTATCGTCGGTTTATCCAGGATTTTTCCCGCATTGCGACCCCGATGACTAGGCTCACGCGGAAGGATATACCTTTCGTTTGGTCCGAGGAGTGTGAGCAGAGCTTCAGAGAGCTGAAGAGATTGCTCACCTCGGCTCCGGTGTTGGTTTTACCTTCTGGATCGGGAGGTTTCGTGGTGTGTACAGATGCTTCCGGCGTTGGACTGGGTGCTGTTCTGATGCAGCATGGTAGAGTGGTGGCTTATGCATCTCGGCAGCTAAAGCCTCACGAGGAGAACTACCCTACCCATGACCTTGAGTTGGCGGCTGTGATCTTCGCGCTGAAGATCTGGAGGCATTATCTGTACGGTGAGAAGTTCGAGGTGTTCACTGACCATCAGAGCTTGAGGTATGTGTTCTCGCAGAAGGACCTGAACCTCAGGCAAAGGCGTTGGATGGAGTTCATGAAGGACTATGACTTCACCCTGTCTTATCAGCCAGGCAGGATGAATGTCGTCGCCGATGCCTTGAGTCGAAAGGTTGCGGTCAGTGCCTTGATGTTGAGGAGGTGGAGGCTCTGGGAACAAGTGCCCGAGGTATCTTTCAGGCTCAAGATTCCCCAGGAGCCAGGGTTGGCTGTGCTTGCGAGTCTGACTGTCACTCCTGCTATCCGTCGCCAGGTGACAAAGGCTCAACATGCGGACCCTGAGTTGCCCCGGATTTTGGCTATGGCTGACGTAGAGCTCGGCGAGGACGGTGCTGCGAGGTTTCGTGGCAGGTTGTACGTCCCAGCTGAGGAGCAGGTTCGTCGTGCGGTGTTACGCGAGGCTCATGGGAGCAGGTACACTGTACACCCGGGTGCGACGAAGATGTATCGGAACTTGCGGAGGCAGTTCTGGTGGCCTGGCATGAAGAGAGATGTCGCAGAATTTGTGGCCAGGTGCCTGATCTGTCAGCAGGTGAAGGCGGAGCATCAGCGACCAGGCGGTACTCTCCAGCCCTTGGATGTTCCTGCTTGGAAGTGGGACCATGTGACCACGGATTTTGTGGTGGGGTTGCCAAGAACCCCGAGTGGGCAAGACAGTATTTGGTTGCTGGTGGATCGGCTGACGAAGGTGACTCGGTTGCTACCGGTCAAGGTCAGCTGGAGCGTGCCTAAGTTGGCTCGTCTTTATGTGGAGCGGATCGTTCCGTTGCATGGGGTTCCCATTTCGATCGTGTCGGATCGGGATCCGCGCTTCACTTCTGGATTCTGGAGGAGTTTCCAGCGAGATCTTGGCACGGAGTTGGCATTTAGCTCGGCATATCATCCTCAGTCAGATGGTCAGTCTGAGAGGACCATTCAGACTTTGGAGGACATGCTGAGATCCTGCTGCCTGGAGTGGCAGGGGAGTTGGATACATCACCTACCGTTGGTGGAGTTTGCCTATAACAACAGCGATCATTCGAGCATCGGCATGGCTCCTTATGAGGCATTGTACGGGCGTCCTTGTCAGACTCCACTCGATTGGTTTGAGGTGGGTGAGCGTGTTTTGACGGGACCGGAATTGGTGCAGCAATGTGTGGATGTTGTGCACCTGGTTCGTCAGAACATGTTGGCGGCCCAGAGTCGGCAGAAGAGCTATGCTGACCGTAGGAGGCAGCCCCTCGAGTTCGTCGTGGGCGATCATGTGTTCTTGAGAGTTTCTCCGATGAAGGGGGTGATGCGTTTTGGACGGCGTGGGAAGCTGAGTCCCCGCTATATTGGTCCTTTCGCGATTGTGGAGCGCATCGGTGAGGTTGCTTACCGGTTGCAGTTGCCTCCTGAGTTGGCGTCGGTGCATGACGTGTTCCACGTCTCGATGTTGCGGAAGTATATGCCCGATGACTCTCATGTGCTTGAGTTTTCCTTTTGGCCTGAGGTGACTCCAGATCTTTCTCTCCCAGAGTTTCCGATCCGCGTGGAGGATAGGCGAGAGCAGCGCCTGCGGAACAAGGCCATTCCCTTGGTAAAGGTCGTGTGGCAGCGACACTCTGGTGGTGAGGCTTCTTGGGAACGTGAGGACGAGATGCGTCAGCAGTTCCCGTATCTGTTTGAGTGAGTCTTCCTCTTCTTTCCCCTCTGGTTGTTCTCAATTTCGAGGACGAAATTCCTTAAGGGGGCAGGGCTGTAATATCCCGGACCTTTCGGATCCTTCTTCGTGGGTCCCAGATCTGGTTTTCAGAGCGTTCAGCTCTATTGTGTCTGAAATTTTGTTTCGGACATCTTTCGTGTTCGGATCGGCGCGATCCGGAGTCGTTTCGGAGGCCCGGAGGCGTTCCGCGGCTTTTTTCGTGCGTGATTTCCGATTTCCGGCTTTTCTCTTCGGACGCTCGCTGCGGGTGAACCGGGCTGTTCACACGGGCACGAGTGGTACCGTTGCGATCGGTACGTTCCGAGGATCGTGGGGGTGTAATTTCCTAATTTTTGGAATTTTCTGGTTTTTCCGGGTTTTTCTATAAAACCCTTTTTCTTTTCTCTCTCCCCCACCATCTTCTTCTTCCTCTCTTCTTCTTCCTCCTTCCTTCTCCACCGTGTCTCCCTCCCTCTCCCTCTCTTCCTCCCGGTTGGCCACGGCGAGCTCCCCTCCGGCTGCAGACGGCGGCGGGGCGACGGCACGGTGACGTGGGCGGCGGCGAGGCGGTCGTGGGGGCGTGCGGCGAGCGTGGGAAGCTTAAGGAAGAACGAGGGTTTTCAAGCGTTCTTCACGATTCGTGGACGATCCGGCGGATCATTTGCTCCATTGAGGTAGGGTGACGTTTCCTAGCTCTTCGCCATTCTTTTCCGTGGTTTGTAGGCCGCGGGGAGGCCGAGAGAGGCATGTTTGGGCATTTTTGGGGTTTTTCCATGTTTTGGGGGTGAGCTGCCCGATCTATGGTTTTAGCCCATGATTCTATGTTTTGGTGGCTTAGATGCATGCTAGGGGTCCCCAGGGGTCTTCCCCCTTGTTTTCCCCCTCTCTGGTGGAGGTACGGGGGCGTGGTTGGCGTTTTTGGGGTTTTCCCGCCGTAGCGTGCTCGGAGGCAAGCGACGGTCCTTCCAGTGACTGCCACTTGCATGTGACGCCCCTAGGCAGGAGCGTTACTTCTCCTGGGTGTTAGCTCTTGGGGTCAGGGGGCAGCGACGGCCCTACGACTGACCGCCGTTTGGAGAATGACGCGCCAGGGCAGGGCCGCCGCTAGTTTCGACCGTTGGTTTTTGACCGTTGGGGGTCAGGCCATGTAACGCACCAGGCTAGGCGCGTTACATGCGTGTAACGCACAGGGGAAGGTGCGTCACTTCCTATTGTTACCCCAGGTGGATGGGCCAAGCGACGCACTGGGCCCAGCGCGTTACTTACTAGTGATGCGCTGGGGCAGGCGCGTCACTTCCCTTCCCACCCCGATTGTAAGGGCCATGTGACGCGCTGGGCTAGGCGCGTTACATGTGAGTAACGCACTGAGCCCGACGCGTTGCTTGCAAGCGACGCGCCGGGGTAGGCGCGTTACTTTCCCTGTGGTTTTGGAGGGTGTGGGGCGCCGTGTGACGCCCTGGCCTAGGTGCGCCGCTTCCAAGCGACGCACTAGGGCAGGCGCGTCGCTTCCCCTATCCCCCCTGGCCGTGTGACGGTCTGCCTTAGACCGCCATTTTCAAGTGACGGCCCTAGAGTGGACCGCCATTTGGCTGTGACGGTCCAGGGTCGGACCGCCACTTTCTGGGTTGCCCCATGAGGGTGGCAACCTTACTTTTCTCCGACCGTGGTCTCCGTGTGACGGGACTAGTGCGTGGGGTGATTCCCACACGTTGTCGGGCTTGGGCGTTGTTTTCCGTGACTTGAGAGTCTACTCCTTTAGCGACCCTCCACTAGTCGTAGCCCACCAGTACGCGGTGCTGGTCTCACCTGGGAGTGGTGTACGGGCACCCACCTTTCGAGATGGTTTGTGGACCGGTTACCGTAGGCCCCTCGTCGTAGCCAGAGTCCGGCTGCGGGGGAAAACTGGTCAGAGGGCCAGACCAAGGACGCGTGGTCTGTGTGTGCACACGTGGTTGGGGGCGGTTGGACCCACGTCGACGGGCGTGACCCCAGCTAGTCACTTGTTGTGAGTTACTTTTCGGTGTTTGCGCCTCGGGTAGGACCTACCACGTCAGGCGGTTCACCTGCGGTGCGGTGTAAGACGTCAGGGGACGCTACCGGCTGTGCTTCTTGTGGGTGGTACTCCTGTCGAGTACGAAGTGTCAGACTGTCAGTCGTGTGTTTCCAACCTTCGGGTTTGTCGGTGACCGTTGAGCTTCGGTCTTCTCTTCGTAGCACGTGTGTCGGTTTGCGTGCCGTAGAGTCTTGCTTTGTAGAGTACAGGGCTTTTCTTTCCGAGGTACTCTCCTACCGCTAGAGTGGTGGTTTCTCACTTTGCGAGGTAGGGTTCGAGTGATCCCTACTGAGTCTTTTTCCGAGACTCATTCCCTGCGTGTTTTCAACGTGTTTCAGGTGAGACGCCACCTTCGGGGAGCGCGTCAGGAGCGCAGCGTGGTGCGGGTGCCCAGAGATAGTGCCAGAGGTCTGAGCCGGGGGATGCCCCGTGTAGCTGTACTTTTCTTTCTTGTCACTGTACTAGTCGTGGACTGTTGTTGTGGTTTTATTTTGTGGACCATGTAAATTGTTATCTTATTTCTTGCTTATTATCATAACTGTTTAATTTCTGCAATTACTTGTGATAACTATGTAGTTTCCACACCATCCTTTTAACCCTTCCGAGTCTTCGGACTCGTGGGTGGCGGTGCGAGTCTCGGGTTATCGGGCCTTCTCGATAATCGGATTCTCGGGTCGTTACAGGTTGCTTTGTGTGTCTCGGCGATTTTGTCCAACTCGAGACATTGGTTCTGGATACCTCGAGGTATCGCCCTACCTCGGTCAGTGTGTCCAGGCGTGTCTGAGGGTCCTCGGTGTTCCCTCATGTCTCTGTGAGTCTTTTTCTCCAGAGTGTTGCTTTGCGTGGCTTAGGATTAGACCGATTGGCGGCTTGCTCCGCTGTCAGTGACGATCTTGCCTTTGAGTCGTCTGACTCAAGGATCGTTACGTTGTAGGTCTAGTTGCCTAATCCTGAGTCTATTGGCAGTAGTAGTACTGCCAGTGGTGCCTAGTAGTGCGTGTGACAGCGCGTTCTAGCTTGTCCACACTCTAGCACTTGTGTTCTGAGTTTGATGTCTCGTGAACCTCCGCTTGTCGTGGCCTGTCGATGCACAGGGTCCATTGTGTTGACCCACCTCGGAGGGGTGGAAATGGCAGTTCCCGAGATACGGTTTGTAAGCTAGTTCCCTGGGCTCCCAGCCAACGGTAGCGTCCTACCGAGGAAGAAAACTAGCTAGAGGACCTGGGTTAGGCTAGAGCTAGTGTGTGCACACATTGTCAGGGACTGAGGACTTACACCGACGGGTGTGACCCTGACTAGTCTCTTGTTGCTGTTGTTCTTATTTGGTTCAGTGCATGTTTGTGACTCTGCCGTGGTTTCAGCGGTACCGTAGGCGAGACACTTGTGGCGTAGCATAAGACGTCAGCGGACGCAGCTGGCTGTTCTCCTTGTGAGGAGGCACTTCCGTCACGTGATACGTGACTCTTCATGTTCTCGGCGTTTCTTGTGCGTCGTGACCTTCCCGAGTTAGCCTTTCTGTGGCCCTACTCGAGGTTAGTGTGGCGTTGCGTGCACGACGTTCTAGTCGTGTGTGCCGTCGTGTCTATTGTGTCTGTCTTTTTGTCCATCCGTGCAGGTCTTCATCTTAGGCCTGGCGTCGTGTCGACAGATCGGTAACTCCTGCCTTTGTCAGATCGGAGTCGCCCTTCTGTCGCTGCTTGGAGTAGTTTGGGGTGCTGAGGTTAGTTCGGCAGCCACTTGTCTGGTGCGGATTCTCCCCCTTTCCTACTTGTTCCCTACTCTTGCTGTTCCCATTCTTTTTACAGCTTTGTAGTGTAGTTTCCTGCTTTGCTACACATGCTGTTACTACTGTTGCTTTCTGTTCCGTTGATGCGTGTTTTTTAGTGGGGATCCGCGTGACCCCTATTGAGCCTCTGTTTGGAGACTCACCCCTGCTTTTCAGGTGGGTGGCGTCGTATCTATTCGTGGTTCCTAGTGTGGCGCGTCTGTAGCTACCAGCGGTACCTGCGTCGGGTTTCCCCCGACCTCAGTGTACGTTCTTTTCCTGTGGCCTGTACTTGTCTTTAATTTTCTGGACTGGACTCTGATGTAATTGTTAAATTGAACTGTTAATTAAAAAGTAATTTCATTTTTGCTACTTTAGCAAACCGATCTAATGAAATTTGATTGCTTACTATTCTACCTCTGTGGCTTCAATGTACTCTACACATGCCTTTTTCCCTTCGGAGCTTTACCGCTCTTGGGAGGCCTCGCGGGTTCCATGTGGTATCACATGTATTCGGTAGTCCTACCGGGTATACCTAGTATCCGGGATCCGGGTCACCACAATGTTGGCTCCTTCTACACTTCCATGCAAGGGGTGAGTGCCCATGTTACTAAACACTTTTTATATTCGAAGACCCTTGAGCACTCCAAAGCTTCTCATGTTGAAATTCAAACTCCCGCATTTTGATATTCCCCGTCTTTCAAGGGAGTTGCCTTCGAAGAATCCATCTTCTATTAAGATTTAACTCCTGAATTTTCCTTGTAACTACCTGCCAAGGGAGTTGCCATTCATTATTGACACTTCATCAAATGAGAGCACCTGGGCATTGATTCCACTCAATAAGTCGCCTGGCCGAGTATCTTGTTTACTATGGAGGGGTGAACATTCTTTTAATGAAGGGCCTTCCACAAACCCACTCACCCTTCGTTCTATTCCATTCACCCTACCACTCACCGTTAATTTCTCTTTATGGGCCATCCGTTGGGAGAGGAGGGGGTTCCCATCCTCTCTGTAACACCCCGGTTAAATAATAAAATATAAAAGTAAAATTTTGAAATATGTATTGGAATTAAAGCTATTTCCTTGCTATTTAACGACTTCAATAATTTTCTTAATTAAAGAATATTATTTACTTTTGAAAGTGGCCAAATTATATCAATAAAAAGTAATAATTATTTTTCTACAATCAGCATAAAAAGAATTTCATGTTCCAAGATGCAATCAAATTTTCTACGACGATTTGAATTTAATAGGTTAAATTAAATTAATTGAATTTAATCCGTAGGCCAAAATTTTGACTAATTTCTAAAAATATGGAAAAATTATATTCTTGTAGAGAACGAAGTGTTTAACCATAATGTCAACTGGGCCGACCCCTAATAAAAATTTGATTAGGCTGAATTAAGAAATTAATGGCTAAATTTGTTATTTTAATAGGTTAATCTTTAACGATCAAATTGGAGCACAATTCTTAACCAATCGAGCCCAAACCGGGCCCAATCGAAAGGTTAAACCTAGAAGCCCTTTTCCCCTTCGAAACCCTAGACTCTAGAGCCTTCCAGTGGCGACGGTGGCGCGGATTTGGTCAAACGGTCGAAGTTTTAGGCACTTTTCCTTCCTTGGACTCTTGAGTCCAATTCGATCCCTAGAACGACCTATAGGCTCAATAAATAGAGGGATTTCATAGCCCTAGACCTCCTTTTATTTTTCCAACAGGTGGCGCAAGCAATCGTGGTTGATCGAGGGTGAATTAGGGCGAGGACGGTGACGTGTTCGCGATTAGGGTTTTAGCGCATCTTCCCTTTCTTCTTCCAAATCGGTAGGTTTCTCTCAGGCCCAATCAAATTAATTAACATGGATAGATAGATCTCATCCTTAGCTTTCTTTTGAACCTATTTTGCCCAATTTTGGCTATCTATCTTAGACGTATTCCTAGTTTTATGTGAGCATGCAATTAGTTTTTTTTACTCTTTTCATCACTGTTCGATTTACATAGATCAATCGTAGTGGAATCTTTAAATAGATCATGCCTTGGTGTGCGTTTTTAAGTTATCTACATTTTGATAGTAAATAGCCCAATTTTCATGCTGCATCCAGGTTTTAATCTTACTTTCATTGGACCGAGGTCTTATGTTTTTATGTTCTAGGTTTGGACTTGAATAAACGCCCTTCCAGAGATCACCTGGTTTTTAGCTGTCGCGCGATAGACCACTTTCATGGTCTAGCGGCCCAGGGACAACCGTTTCTTCTTATCAGGGCTACGCTGGACCTTAACGGTCTGCCAATGGACTGCTTATGAGTCTAGCGGTCGCCCGATAGACCGCTTTATGGCGGTGGGTTTTAAATAGAGAAAGGGGGATTTGCGCTGGTTCTTACAGGTCATCCTCTGACCGTCTGAGATACTGAGTGGTTCACCTTTAGACCATTTTAGTTTCTGTAAATGGCCCTGGACAGACCGTCTGGGAACCGTGACGGCATTCTGCCAGACCGCTACCATGTGTTGTTATGTAACTTAGTTCTTTTGATTACGGCGTGTGTGCATTGTTAGTCCATACTTCATAACTTGCTGGTAGGATTTTGGTTATGTTAAACATCACACTGTTAACTGGAAAAATGGAATTTATGATCTAAAGATCATCATTCTTGATATTTTATAATTGAAATGAGTAGAGTAATTAATGTTGGTTTCTTTATACCATTGTCATCTTGCTACCTTATTAGTTCATCTTGCTATCTTATCAGTTCTATTTTAAGGTCGTGCCACTCCGGTGGTGGCGACTGGACCGAATACATTATTTTCCGTTGATTGTGAGCTATAAATTCTTGGGCATTGAATTACCTCTCCATCAGATATTCCTTCCGCCGGACTAGGTGTTCATGTTCTGAGGCCTCCGTAAGTCCCCGCGAGCCTGGGATTCCCACTAGGACACCGTGTTGTGCCCCTTGTGCTTTGATGATAATGTGGTGTTTTAATGATAGCAACATGAATGAGTCACCATATTATTTTGTTAAGAACAACACTGTCATCACATGAATGCATATGATCTAGTTCTGTGGAGATTGTATGAGTGTGCTAGGCCATGCTGTGTTTCATACTCAGTGCATATTTCGTTACATACAATCCTTGGGCGCTGCATGATTTTGTATTAAGTCTGTACATTCTTCAAGGGCATAGTCAATGCATTCATTTCATGTCTATACATTCTTTGTGGCTATGTTTATGCACGCACTCAAAGTCCATACACTTGTTGCTGGCATGTCTGTACATCATCTTGTACATTGCAACTCAAAGTCTGTACATTGGCTGGTTGCTGCAACACACAAGTCTGTACATTGGTTGCATAGCTTGCCATGCATAGCCAATGCATTTCATGTCTCGTGCATATCCGTCTCACTTAGCGTCTCTGTGCATACCTTAAGGTCGATGCATATGGTGAGCATCTAGTCAGTGCATGTTTAGGTCTCATGCTAGATTACAAAGTCTATACATTGCATCGGTCAAGTCTGCACATCACTTCATGCTTCATATACTCAAGACAAAGTCTGTACATTCCTTGTGCATGCATCGTTTCTCAAAGTCTGTACAGCCCGTGGTCACAAGACCAAGTCTGTACATCGTCTTGTGCATGTATCATTTTGCAAAGTCTGTACATTGTCTTGCACAGTACACGCAGAGTCTACACACTCGTTGAAGGCATGTCCAAGCATTCATTTTCAAAGTCCATACACTATATGCATTTATGGCATTCAGTTTCAAAGTCCATACACTATATGCATTTGTGCATTGTTTAAAACTAAGTCTGTACAGCCTGTGTGTTTCATGCATTAAAAGTCTATACATTCCTATCTTCACCTACGTTCACTGTTTTAGCATACACACGAAGTCAGTACAGCCTGTGTGTTGCACGAACACAAGCCTGTACATCGTCTAGTTGCACGCCACACAGCTGAGCAAGTCTATACATCCGTTAGCTCAGCTCGTGGTTTAGTCAGTGCATCCATGCATACATAAGTCTGTACATTCATTGTTTCATGCATATACAATGTCTGCACAGTCTTTGCTGTGATGTCCATGCGTCAGTTAAGCAAGTCTATACAGACTTGCTCCATACGTTAGTTAAGAAACTCTATACATGATGCATTAGTTCTTAAGTGCTTGGTTGCAAGTTTGTACTTTGTCCTGCTTCAGGCATGCAAAGTCTATACATCGTCTTGGCACAAATAAAGTCTATATAGAGTTTGCCTAGTCTGCGTCAGTTCAAAGTCTGTACATCGTTTAGTGCATTACATGCATTCATCAAGAGTTTGTACACTCGGTGTCTGCATCTCATGAATTCCAAGTCTGTACACTTATTGTCTGCATCACAAGCATTCAAGTCTATACACTCTTTGTGTATGCATCACATGCATTCAAAGTCTGTACACTCGTGAATGAAATGTCCATGCATTCATTCTCATTGTACATACTTTCTCATATATGCACACTGCATTTGGTGCATCAAGTCTGTACAGGGTATGCTCATTTATAACACTTACTCGATGCATTCTTTCTTTCCTGTCAGATAAATCCACACGGATAACAAGTCTGTTTTACAGGGCTGCTGCTCGAGGAGCCTAATGTGGGCACGTGATCCGAGGTTGGAAGGGCTGACAGGATGATGACACGTGGAGGAACCTTCTTGACGGGAAGGCGTGGGAATCACACGCCCAGTGTTGCTCCTGCTGGAACTGCTATATAAAGAGGACTTCGCCATCTGGAGAAGACTGATCGTGATAGCAGAGCAGAAGCAGAGAGATAGCCTGCACGATCCAGAAGAAGAAAAAGAGAAGAAGAGCAGAGTGTGAAAGCAGCAGAGAAGAAGAAGAAGAAAAAGAAAGAGGAAGAGAGATCGAGAGCAGAGAAGAAAAAGAGAGAGAAGAGAAGATTGAGAAGATTAATTTCAGAGAGTTTATTGAGATATTGTTCCTCAGTCTCTTGGTTCAGATACCAGAGCTGAGTTTGCTCATTACGAGCTATTTTGTGCTTTATCGTATACAGCTTTCTGTTGCTGTTTTGTTTCCCATCTTTCGTTTTCTTTTCAAACCTTTCTTCAAGCTGTTTGCCAGCAGTGCAAGCTGTGATGCACAGCGGTGAGGTGGATACCTCGGATGGCTAAGCTGTATTGCCCAGCGGAGCAAGCTGTGAGGCTCAGTGCAAGCTGTGAGTCAGCGGTTAGCTAAACTGTATTGTCCAGCGGAAGCAAGCTGTGATGCTCAGCGGTTGTAGGCAAGCTGTGAGGCCCAACGGTTCAAGCTGTGAGTCAGCGGAATCCACACTCTAGTTGGAGTGTGGGGTGGACGTAGGTCTGGAGGACCGAACCACCTAAAAATTCATTGTCTTCGTGGTTTGTTCTTCTATCTGATTGGCGCTAGATGCATGCATAGGTGCGCTCCATATATTGGCTTCGTTAGTCTGGTGGAATCAAGTGTGCATACAGATTATTTGATTTCGGCTCCATGATAACCACCGTGTCTAGAAGAGCAGTGAATTCCTTATAGCTTACATGGATTAGATCTGAAGTTTAATTCATTCTTTTATGCTTTAATTCCGCAGTTCTGAGCATTATATTTTAATTAGGCAAAAATTTTTAAAGGGTTGATTCATTCACCCCCCTCTGAATCTATCGCACGGGTAACAACACGCCGGGCGGGTTGTACCCTCAAGCCTGAACCTTTTTGACTCGATCGAATCGTTAATTTTTGCTAAATCCCAGAATCGGGACTATCCTATTTGATCGTGGCTCCCCGGAGACCGTTCTGTCATTAAGCAGCTCAAACATGACCGCCGGACTTTCTGAACGGCCCTCCTTAGACCGTTCAATCATTACGCGATTCATTCATGACCGCCCGATTTCTTGAACGGCCCTCCTGTGACCATGTTTAACCGACCGTGCGTCGACTTTAGTCCTTAGACTCTATAATGCACACGGTTGAGATTAGACCGTTTATCTCTTCAAGCGGCCCATCCAAGACCGTCTAGTCCTGATCACGGCCCACCTTGGACCGTTTTATACTCGTTCGCTCTGGGTTGGATCTTTGACCCAGCTAGCTTTTAACGGTCCTTCTTAGACTGTTTATATATTTCATACGGTCCTGCTTAAACCGTGTACCTATATTAACGGTCCTTTGCTGACTGTTTCACTTTCCAGTTTTCCAGAAATTGATGTTTTCATGGTTTTGATATGTGTAAGCTACTCTAGCCTAACTAGGCTATTGAACCGCGAATTTTTACCTATTGTTAGGTCTATTATCAACATTATCCATTCAAGAGTCATTTCATTAAATGACTAATTCCTCTCGATTAATGAGTTATTGTTGGAATCTCAAGAAAATCAATATTCTTACGCATTCTACCTTGATTACATGAGCTTGATCTTGGAACTCTTGGCCATCATTATTCATGGATGTCTAGAGTCGTGGGATCTATGACCCAAACAAATCAATGCCAAGGCAAACACATTAAAGGGCCCAGTCTGGTCCTGGGAGGAGCACCTGAAAAGTACTTGATCCCCGAGGAGGTGAATGACTAGGTGTGGCATTTGGCACCGGTACTATCTAGCGTGTTGGGTCTACGACATTCCACTCTCTCGTGATACTTGCTATTCATGCTTGAATGCATGAAGTACTTGCTTACATGACTTGACATGACATGACTTGATTTGAAATGGCCAATCATGGAAAAGTTCTTGATAGTGGTGCTTGATATCTAGACTTGCAAGATCTCTTTTCGTTTATCTATCATTTACCTTCTGATCGTGCTAGTTACTTAGTCTGTTTTAATTGAGTTTCTCGCATTATTATACATTCCTAAAATTGATTAATTACTTAAATTTACCTAATGATAGAGTATAATTCCTACTGAGCTTTTCGCTCACCCCCCTTATTTCCATCCTTTTAAGGTAATGTGGTAGATGGAACGTTTGCAACTGGGCTCGGGCCAGCGTGATCAAGTGAACCTGAAACTTAGAGGCCAGAGTCTTTTTATTTTCTTGAGTCTAGTTAGTATAGTGGTCTTTCTATTTTCTCTTCTTTACTTCTTATATTGAGTCAAATTGTATTTTAAAATTTCCAAATATCAATAAAACTATAATTTTCTTTGATCAATGGCCTCCATGTGTTGAATATTATTTATTTGTGTTTATTTATTTTCTGCTCGAATTATCATGACTGTTTCGCTGCCATGTTCTGAGCATCGCTTCCCGCTGCTATTGGTTCGGGACGTGACAGAAGTGGTATCAGAGCCTCGGTTGTTTGAGTCCTAGGTTCTTGTCCATAAGTATAGATTACCCTAAGTAATAGGCCGTGTAATCCTTGTCATCCCCTCATGTCACCCGGTGAGATTGGTTAGTGCTTCGGGTTAAGTAATAAAATGTGTATTAGATTGCGTAGCGCGACGCGTAAGGGTGATAAATTTTTTAACTTTATAATTATTTTACAGGTAATTAAGCTCCTTTTGACATGAAAGCGAGAGGGTCTGCAAGTAAGTTGAGGTCCGGTTCCGTTAAAAGGTGGCTAGCCCGTCGTAAAGAAATTCGAAGTAATAAGAAGAAAAGGAATAACCTTTCGCAATTGAAATATTTTCACTGTCACAAATTTGGTCATCTAATCAAGGAGTGCTGGCGAAGGAGCGGAGCGTGTCTTCGTTGCGGAAACAAAGATCATGTAATGGCTAATTGTCCTAAGCTACTTCCACAAGCAAATTGTAACTGATTTCTATCAAATAAAGAATTATATAAGGTATCGTTCTCCCTTATCCTTAACTATAGTTAAAATTCTTTTTCATTCCATTAGTCATACGATTATCATGTTATTTTGAATAGATAAGATCATCCTAGTTTAATGACGATCGACGAATTTGGGGACCAAATTCCTTAAAGTGGGAGAGGATGTAACACCCCGGTTAAATAATAAAATATAAAGATAACATTTTGAAATATGTATTGGAATTAAAGCCATTTCCTTGCTATTTAATGATTTTAATATTTTTATTAATTAAAGAATATTATTTACTTTTAAAAGTGGCCAAATATATCAATAAAAAGAAATAATTATTTTTCTACAATCAGCATAAAAAGAATTTCATATTCCAAGATGCAATCGAATTTTCTACGACGATTTGAATTTAATAGGTTAAATTAAATTAATTGAATTTCATCCGTAGGCCAAAATTCTGACTAATTTCTAAAAATATGAAAAAGTTATATTCTTGTAGAGAACGAAGTGTTTAACCATAATGTCAACTGGGCCGACCCCTAATAAAAATTTGATTAGGCTGAATTAAGGAATTAATAGCTAAATTCATTATTTTAATAGGTTAATCTTTAACGATCAAATTGGAGCCCAATTCTTAACCAATCGAGCCCAAACCAGGCCCAATCGAAAGGTTAACCGTAG
The DNA here is from genome assembly GCA_022559845.1 of Amorphophallus konjac. Taxonomy (NCBI): domain Eukaryota; kingdom Viridiplantae; phylum Streptophyta; class Magnoliopsida; order Alismatales; family Araceae; genus Amorphophallus; species Amorphophallus konjac. The sequence goes on from CM040118.1 coordinate 286,849,613, forward strand.
AAGCCCTTTTCCCCTTCGAAACCCTAGACTCTAGAGCCTTCCAGCGGTGGCGGCGACGTGGATTTGGTCAAAGGATCGAAGTTTTAGGCGCTTTTCCTTCCTTGGACTCTTGAGTCCAATTCGATCCCTAGAACGACCTATAGGCTCAATAAATAGAGGGCTTTCGCAGCCCTAGACCTCCTTTTATTTTTCCAACAGGTGGCGCAAGCAATCGTGGTCGATCGAGGCTGAATTAGAGCGAGGACGGTGACGTGTTCGCGATTAGGGTTTTAGCGCGTCTTCCCTTTCTTCTTCCAAATCGGTAGGTTTCTCTCAGGCCCAATCAAATTAATTAACATGGATAGATAGATCTCGTCCTTAGCTTTCTTTTGAACCTATTTTGCCCAATTTTGGCTGTCTATCTTGGGCGTATTTCTAGTTTTATGTGAGCATGCAATTAGGTTTTTTTTTAACTCTTTTCATCTCCGTTCAATTTACATAGATCAATCGTAGTGGAATCTTTAAATTGATCATGCCTTGGTGTGCGTTTTTAAGTTACCTACATTTTGATAGTAAATAGCCCAATTTTCATGCTACATCCAGGTTTTAATCTTGCTTTCATTGGACCGAGGTCTTGTGTTTTTATGTTCTTAGTTCGGACTTGAATAAACGCCCTTCCAGAGATCGCCTGGTTTTTAGCTGTCGCGCGATAGACCACTTTCATGGTCTAGCGGCCCAGGGACAACCGTTTCTTCTTATTAGGGCTACGTTGGGCCTTAACGGTCTGCCAATAGACCGCTTATGAGTCTACCGGTCGCCCGATAGACCGCTTTATGGCGGTGGATTTTAAATCGAGAAAGGGGGATTTGCACTGGTTCTTAGCGGTCATCCTCTGACCGTCTGAGATTTTGAGCGGTCCACCTTTAGACCGTTTTGGTTTCTGTAAATGGCCCTGGACAGACTGTCTGGGAACAGTGACAGCCTTCTGCCAGACCGCTACCCTGTGTTGTTATGTAACTTAGTTCTTTTGATTATGGCGTGTGTGCATTGTTAGTCCATACTTCATAACTTGCTGGTAGGATTTTGGTTATGTTAAACATCACACTGTTAACTAGAAAAATAGAATTTATGATCTAAAGATCATCATTCTTGATATTTTATAATTGAAATGAGTAGAGTAATTAATGTTGGTTTCTTTATACCATTGTCATCTTGCTACCTTATTAATTCATCTTGCTATCTTATTAGTTCTGTTTTAAGGTCGTGCCACTCCGGTGGTGGCGACTAGACCGAATACATTATTTTTCGTTGATTGTGAGCTATAAATTCTTGGGCATTGAATTACCTCTCCGTCAGATATTCCTTCCGCCAGACTAGGTGTTCATGTTCCGAGGCCTCCGTAAGTCCCCACGAGCTTGGGATTACCACTAGGACGCCGGGCGGGTTGTACCCACAAGCCTGAACCTTTTTGACTCGATCGAATCGTGAATTTTTGCTAAATCCCAGAATCGGGACTGTCCTATTTGATCGCGGCTCCCCGGAGACCGTTCTGTCATTAAGCGGCTCAAACATGACCGCCAGACTTTCTGAACAGCCCTCCTTAGACCGTTCTGTCATTACGCGGTTCATTCATGACTGCCCGATTTCTTGAACGTCCCTCCTGTGACTGTGTTTAACCGGCTGTGCGTCGACTTTAGTCCTTAGACTCTGTAATGTACACGGTTGAGATTAGACCATTTATCTCTTCAAGCGACCCATCTAGGACCGTCTAGTCCTGATCACGGCTCGCTCTAGGTTGGATCTTTGACCCAGTTAGCTTTTAACGGTCCTTCTTAGACTGTTTATATTTTTCATACGGTCCTGCTTGAACCATGTACCTATATTAACGGTCCTTTGCTGACTGTTTCACTTTCCAGTTTTCCAGAAATTGATGTTTTCATGGTTTTGATATGTGTAAGCTACTCTAGCCTAACTACGCCATTGAACCCCGAATTTTGACCTATTGTTAGGTCTATTGTCAACATTATCTATTAAAGAGGCATTTCTTTAAATGACTAATTCCTCTCGATTAATGAGATTATTGTTGGAATCTCAAGAAAATCAATATTCTTACGCATTCTACCTTGATTACATGAGCTTGATCATGGAACTCTTGGCCATCATTATTCGTGGATGTCTAGATTCATGCGATCTATGATCCAAACAAATCAATGCCACGGCAAACACATTAAAGAGCGCAGTCTGGTCCTGGGAGGAGCACCCGAAAAGTAATTGATCCCCGAGGAGGTGAATGACTAGGTGTGGCATTTGGCACTGATACTATCTAGCGTGTTGGGTCTACGACATTCCACTCGCTCGTGATACTTGCTATTCATGCTTGAATGCGTGAAGTACTTGCTTGCATGACTTGACATGACATGACTTGACTTGAAATGGCCATTCATGGAAAAGTTCTTGATAGTGGTGCTTGATATCTAGACTTGCAAGATCCCTTTTCATTTATCTATCGTTTACCTTCTGATCGTGCTGGTTACTTAGTGTATTTTAATTGAGTTTCTCACATTATTATACATTCCTGAAATTGATTAATTACTTAAATTTGCCTGATGATAGAGTATAATTCCTACTGAGCTTTTCGCTCACCCCCCTTATTTCCATCCTTTTCAGGTATTGCGGTAGATGGAACGTTTGCAACTAGGCTCAGGCCAGCGTGATCAAGTGAACCTAGAACTTAGAGGCCATAGTCTTTTTATTTTCTCGAGTCTAGTTAGTTTAGTGGTCTTGCTATTTTCTCTTCTTTACTTCTTTTATTGAGTGAAATTGTATTTTAAAATTTCCAAATATCAATAAAACTATAATTTTCTCAGATCAATGGCCTCCATGTGTTGAATATTATTTATTTATGTTTATTTATTTTCTGCTCGAATTATCATGACTGTTTCGCTGCCACGTTCCGATCATCGCTTCCCGCTACTATCGGTTTTGGGCGTGACACTCTCACTCCTTTTGCTTTTTGCATTCTCTACATCCCTTGCATTCCATGCATCCATTGCATTCATTGCATTGCATTCGTTTGCATTCCTTTTTTCCCAGGTTTCCGAACCCGTATCTTCACCGTCTTCCGGAACCTCCGGATCCTTTCCCTACAGATTTACCTTCCTCCCCAAAATTTTCAGATTCTCCATGCCTTTTCCTTGGGCATCGCATCCCTTGGTATCTTCCTCCTCCGGACCTCCAGATTTTCTCTCTCTTCACACAGGGCATCGCGTCCCTACTCATTCTATCCCTTCGGAACCTCTGAACTACTCCTCTCATTCTCTATCTCTTCTCTCGAGACATTGCATCCCCTCCTATTTGATCTCCCCGGAACCTCCAAATTCTTCCTCTCACCATGATTCTTGTTCTCCTCCTCTGGAACCTCTAGACCCCCTTCTTTTCTTCCGATTCGTTCTTTTACTCGTCCAGGACATCGCGTCCTTTATTCTTTTCCTCCTCTTGAATTATCTTTTTCTATACCTTTTCTTGGGGCATTGCGTCCCTCGGCACTTTCTTTCTCCGGAACCTCTGGATTCTTCCTCTCACCATGATTCTTGTTCTCCTCCTCCGGAGCCTCCGGACCTCCTTCCTTTCCTCCGATTCATCCTTCTACTCATGCAGGAAATCACGTCCTTTATTCTTTTCCTCCTGTTGAATCATCGTTTTCCATACCTTTTCCCGGGGCATCGCGTCCCTCGACACTTTCTTCCTCCAGAACCGCCGGACTCTTCTTCTCATCATGATTCTTCCCCTTTACCTCCAGACCCTTCGGATCCTCCACTCTCGATTTACCAATTTCTCTTTCTAATTCCATCCAATCTCGGGTCTGACCCGACTTCTCCTACCTCAACTACTTTTGACATTTTTCCATTCTCCCACTGCTTTCGAGGCTTTAGTCCTTACTCCTTCTTTTAATCTCTTTTCCTTCTGTAGACCTTTCATGTGATCAAGGTCTCTGCACCTTAATGAGGGAGTTCTAGCCCTCACCTCTTTTCCTTTTCTCCTTATTCGTCTGAGTCTAGTCTTAGCACCACTCCCTCTTGTTAAGCCACTTTAACTCCTTGCTCCTTATTCTTATCTGCCAAAAGAGGATAACAAATCCCAAGATAGCCACCGACAGCTGCTTCTACAACAAGGTCGCAAGGTAACGTTTTGCGTAAGTTTGAATTTCATTACTCCATTCATCTTTTACTTACTCTTAATCAAATGAAGTGCTTCTTAACATGATTAAGAGTGGTAGTTCTAGGCCTTTATCCTAGTTCTTTATTTAAGTTAATTTTAAAAAAAGAGTCTTTAGGCTTGCTTTTGCAGCACCCTTTGGTTATGAGAACCCCGCACTGGGAGTTAGGCATTCCCTCCCTGCTCATTAAGGGCAACTCGCAGCTGGGCACCGCACACACTTCACGATGCCCTTAGCCGTCTCTCCTTCGGTAAACACCGTTGCTACTTGGGCCACACTCGAGGGTGTTGACACCCGTTTTGTGACCAATGAGTTGGGTCGTCTCCTTATTTACTTTTCTGATGTCCCGAGTTGTTTGCCGATTGTTGGGCCGCTTTTGGGTCATTTTTTGGCTTATTTTTATGGGTCGCTCTCCCTGGTTGGGCCTAGCTCCTTCTTCTCTCGTCATTTATGCTTATTGGGCCTGGATATGGGCTAGATAAGGATTTTGTTGTGGATTTAATCAGAGGTTTGTTTGCCTTTATCTCTTTTGCCACGTCACTTAGCCTTGTGATCTATCGCCCGTCCGTTAAGGGGGCTTTGGCGGTCCATTGCTAGATCACTAGGAGGCAGAGAGTCCCATTGGGTTTCCTTGGTCTTCTCTCTTTGTGGATGACTGGGCCTTGCGGTCTATCGGTTGACCGTTTCTTGAGCCTTGCGGTCTATCGCAAGACCGTTAGGGGAGACAGAGAGTCCTGCTCTGCCTGCTCTTCCTCTCTTCGACTATGGTCAAACTAGAGCCCTTAGTTTGATGATTTCTCTCTGAGTATTGATCCTCAGAAGCTTCTGTTTGTTTCTATGGACTTTTGGGAGTATTATCTTCCAGATTTATCTAGGTTCAGTCCTATTTTCGTGTTATTATCCCTCCAACTCGACCTAAGGTTTTGGGGGTCTATAAATAGAACCCTTGACTTCATGGCTTGAGGAGGAGATTTCTGGAGTTCGCGTCGAAGTGTTGTCGCATCCTGGAGTGAGTACCGACCAGGGGGAGCTTGTGTCTGCGTCCTAGGGTCATCTGGTCCTGGGAGTAGCCGGTTCTTAAGTTGTTTTTGTGCTTTTCTTCTCTTAGTTTTGCCTTATTTGCATCATCATCGCATATTCCTTTCTTCTTCTTCTTCCACGTTCTTCTGCACTGACATGTTTTTAAACATCCTCCTACTATTTTCACGCCCCACAGGGGTTAAAAAACCACAAATCCCCCAGATATTCACCCTTCCTTTTATGCATATTAGTTTCATTACATTATAGATACTACACTTCTCAAGGGCTAATTGGGTTGTTTCTTATTGTGCCTACACTCTTTTGCAGGTCTACAGAGCTCATCACACGAGGCCCAACTCTTATGGCCGGCCAAGAGGGGTGTAGATTCAAGTTCCACATCATACTTCTCTGGGTGTGCTTAGCTACCATCGCCAGACCGTTTGCCTCGCCTTGCGGTCTATCGTCCGGCCATTTTTCTCTGCCTTGCGGTTGTCTCAGGACCGTTTTTCACGTCTGCACTAGGTTTTCTCTCTCGCGGGTGAGTGTGCTTCACTCAGTTTATTTCCAAGGTACGTAGTGTAGTTTTGCTGCATTGCTTGCTTTGGTGGCGATCACATCTTTCTTATCTAGGCATTGGTTATCATATTTTTCCATGTTCTTCTTATTTCATTTGTTTTTTTAGTTGCTCCACACCCACGGTGTGTGTTTATTTTCCTTCATGACTCCACGCCCACAACGTGTGTTTAGTTTGTTCTATTTGCTTTTCTTTGCACTGTTGAGATGACAAGCCCACATGCTCCATGTTTGATGTTATTGCTGGTTTGAGTTAGCACATAGCGCACATCACCTTCATATCTCACACACATCATTACACCCACTTCATCACCACACAAAAATATCAACAACTCTATTTTTTTGGCGATCACGGTGGGACTTCTAGTGCTAATCGTGTTGAGTGATTGTTGGACCTGCTCTTAGATGTTTTTCCCGGTTGCCCTTGTGTTTTCCTCGATTTTCCCATTTTATTCCCTATTGTTTCTGCTCTCTGGTTCCCTGGCGGTCTCCTCCTGGCCGTTTACAGCTTAAAAGCGGTCTAGTGATAGACCGTCTTATCTCCTTAGCGGTCCCCAGACGACCGTTTCTCCAGTCACAGGTACGCATCCCTAGGATTTCTCTTATTTATGTATTTTTGTTGATTTCCTTTGTTCCTGGGTGCTATATGGTCTCCTCCCTTGTTGTGGCATATATTTATATCATTATTTGCATATTGTTTGTTAGTTTTTAGGTTAGAAATTGCATGCACTCCGGTGCACATAGGATCATTCATCTCTCATATCATAGTAGCATTCCTACCTTGGTGTGTGATCCTCTCGCCTCCATATTTCTTGGGGTCGACTGTAACGCCCGAAAATTTTAAAATAGAAATGTACGAATTTAATATATATACATATACATACACACACACACACACACACACATATATATATATAACTATTGAACTCATATTCTAATTCTATTTGATTAACCATTTAAACCATTTAATTAATAATTCAAAAATCAATAGACACTTTAGAAGATGCCAAATTATATTTTAGGAAATGGCAATTTATATTTTCAATCACTTAGGAAATTAATAATACATCTTATTACACTAATCTAAAGAAATAGGAAATATGTTATATAGATAGGGTTTTAAAGGATAAACATCAATTTTATAAGATGCCAAATCATATTTTCATAATTTAGAAAATTTCATATTTCAACTTTTACATTATATCATTGTTTTGAATAAATAAGAGTATATAGATGAAGTGTTAAAGGATAAACATAATTTAGGAAGTGAGAAAGGGTATATAGACAATTTTGATTAGTGTAGAGTGAATAGAAAAGTCTCTGTTCAAAATCACGATCATTTGTTAAGTCGTTATTCACGAAATAATGACATGTTAGGTGTCGGTATTCAATTAAAGTAGATGCACAAAGATGGGAAGGATATATATACAATTTCGGTCCTTATAGGGTGGTAGGAAAATGCTCCAAGTAAGAAACGACCACTCGTTCTTCATTAAATAACGACACGTACTAAGTCGCTATTTCATATAACGTGAATAGTGATGTAAATAGTGCCATTTTTTATTTAAAAGGAATTTTACGAAACAAATTATATGTAAAATAACAGAAAAATGTAAGGATCTCTCTCATGAAATTTCATAAACAAGTTCTATCAAATTTTAAAGAAAAAATCATTGAAGTTAAGTGGGAAGTTTAATATAAAGAAACTCAGGAAAAATCACGATTGGGTCATGGGCGCCCTTTAATAGAAGGAGTCTGACCCCTAGGCACCATTTCCCATCCGACAACTTTTGCGAACATTTTATCACAACAGCTTGTATTAGTTGGCATATCATTAATAGGTGGCCATGATACTCTGTAAATGGGGATCATGTCTACCTATCCTGTCTACCTAAAACCCAAATCCTATAATATATCCCTCTATTCCCTTTCTATCCTGTTAGTTCTATGGTTTGCGGTAGAGAACGGGGAACAACCTCTGAAGAGTTGCAGAGGAGTAAGGAGCTGACTTCTTCCTTTCTTCTTCCACCTGTACCCTTTCTGCCACTTCACAGAGGTAGGTGTTCTCAATTTTTAACTAAACTAGTTGCTAAACTAGGGTAATTAGTCCATGCCATAGGTCTTAGGCTCATCTCCATGCGATATTAGTGTTTATACATCTTGTTTTATCGTATTTTGCATAGATCTATCATGTTTTAGTAATCTGTAACCAAGTCTGTTAGCCATCCTGTTGGAACATGTTAGTTTACCTAAGTTAATCACATGATAATGTAAATCTCCATATTACATGCTTTAACGACCTATTTTATGCTAAATAACTACACCAGATTTGATATAGACCATGTTTAAGTAATTGGGTTGAGATTAGTTTTCATAAATCCTAAATTTTAACCCATTAATAGGGCGACCCAACCATGGGCGCCATTATGAAAAGGGCGCCCAAGGCAAGGGCGCCATTTATTAAGAAAAGGCTGCCACCTGGGTGCCTTCTATCTAGCCTAATCACCCCCCTAATTGTCCTGAACTCTCTTAAAAATTCGCGGCTGACCCTGAGACTCCTATTAAAAATTTGTGGCTGACCCTGAGACTTTTCTTAAAAATTCGTGGCTGACCCTAAGACTGATAGGGTGCCCGGATATAGAGGGGGGGTGAATGTATCCCTCTTCGAAATTGCCCAAATTAAAATTTCGCTCTCTTAAAATTTCGCTCACTTCACAAATTTAAGCAAACTGAAATGCTAATCAAATCTTCTATTGAACCTGTAAGCAAGCACTTGGAGCGCGCCTATGCATTCATCTAGCGGAAGCAAAGGAAAGCAATCAACCCACTGCACAGAAGATTTTTTAGGTGGTTTGGTTCACAGACCTACGTCCACCCCTCACTCCAAACCGGAGTGAGGCTTCCACTAGCAACAGCTAGAACCGCAGACTCAGTCTACAAACAGGTGCTGCCTAACAGCTTGACCAGGGGAACAACCTCCCCTCTTCCTCTATACCGGAGGGAAACCACTAGTGACACATAATCACTAGCAACCAGAGACGAAGTCTCTCTTCCTCCAGACCAGGAGGGAACCCACTAGTGACTACCCGTCACTAGCAACCAGAGACCGAAGTCTCCCTTCCTCCAGACCAGGAGGGAACCCACTAGTGACTACCCGTCACTAGCAACCAGAGACCGGAGTCTCTCTTCCTCCAGACTAGGAGGGAAACCACAGGTAGCTACCACTACCTGCAAACCCGGAGTCAGAGACTCCCTTCCTCTGAGACCAGAGGGAACCTACAAGTGACACACCGTCACTTGCAACCGGATATTAAAATCTCCCTTCTCCTGAACCAACAGGAGGAACCCTGATCTCCAACCAGAGAATCGGAAGAACAAAGCCAAGGAAGTGTAAAAGAAAAACAATAAACGAAAATACAGCAATCAGAAAGCTGGAAATGAAATCACAATGTGGCTCTCGCAGGAGCTGACTGGCCTGGATTTGATCCATGGTCCAGTAGGAACTAATCTTCAGATGAAGCTTCTTTTCGCTCCTCGAGCTCTCTATCTTTCTCTTTCTTTCTTCCTCTTCTTTCTTCTTCTCTCTGCTCTCTTTTTCTTTCTCTCGTTCTTCTTTACACTGGATCGTGTAGACTCTCACTATCTCTTCTTTTCTCTTCTGTTTCTTCTTCTGCTACTCTCTACCTCTCAGCTGCTCTCTTCTTCTGCTTCTATCACGATCAATCTTCTTATGAGGAAGAAGCTTCGTATTTATAGCAGCAGTAGCTAGGGCGTGTGCAGGGCTTGTGCCCTCTTTGTCCAGAGATAACCTCGGATCATGTGCCAGGTGCCACGCTCGGATCATGTGCCCAAACATCTTTCTTCTCAAAGGATATACCTGTCAAACAGTCATAAGAGAATATTAGAGAGGTGTACAGATGCATATAGAAAAGTATGCAATGTACAGACGATGCACATATTGCCACTGAAGTGTGTACAGACTTCACTTAAGAATGTTCAGACTTTAAATGCTTGTGTATGCATGAAACAACCAAATGTATAGACTTTGAATATGAATCCTTGGACATGCCTTCAACGAGTGTGCAGACTCTACGTGTATTGTGCAAACGATGCATAAATATGCCACTGAGGGATGTGCAGACGTTGAATGAGTGACATGTAGTTTGCAACAGAAAAGTATGTACATTGAACATGGATGCACTGACATGCCGCCAATCGAATGTACATACTTGCAGGTGTGTATCGCAGTGTGCACAAGGTGAAGTATGCACATTGAAAATGAGTGCAAGACTATGCTCATGAATGTATACACTTGAGTGCGTGAATGCTACAGGGCAATGTATGGACTTGCAACCTAGCACTTAAGAACCAATGCATCATGTATAGAGTTGCTTAACTAACGCATGGAGCAAGTCTGTATAGACTTGCTTAACTGACGCACGGACATCACAGCAAAGACTGTGCAGACATTGTATATGTATGAAACAACGAATGTACTGACTTATGTATGCATGGATGCACTGACTGAGCCACGAGCTAAGCTAACGGATGTATAGACTAGCTCAACCGTGTGGCGTGCAACTGGACGATGTATAGACTCTGCATATGCTTTGAACACGGGCTGTACATACTTGAAGTAATGCATGCAGCAGACGATGTACAGACTTGGTCTTGCGACCACGGGCTGTACAGACTTTGAGAGACGATGCATGCTGTACAGACTTAACATGAGACGCTAAGTGAGACGATGCAGGCTGTATAGACTTTGAGAGACGATGCATGAGAAAATAATGTACAGACTTGATATCAAGGAATGCACTAGCTGTATAGACTATGAAGCATGCATGGAAATGTTGCACAGAGACTGTAGCAACCCTAATAAATGAATAATTGAAATGAATTAAAACATATATATTACAGAAGTAATATATATATAAAAGGAATAGGGTTAATTGGACGAAATAAAACAAATTAAAAATAACGCCTCTTATTAAGGCGTTAATTTATAAAGAAACGCCTCTATCTTGGGCGTGTTTTAAAACACGAAACGCCCTTTGTCAAGGCGCTTTTTAAGAAACGCCCTAAAGTAAGGCGTCAATTAAAGAATACACGCCCTGACCAAAGGCGTTAATTCAGTTCGTGACTCGTTCGAACCCAGAGCTTATCCAGGGAAAGATTAACCTAATCTAGTAAGTGTCTATTAGAGTAAGGACTCTATTGGGGATATGTTACCCTCAATCAAACACTACTTTTAATAGGACTTCCATAACCCTATAAATAATCTACTGCTCGAACCCGTGAACGCTATTTGGCGTTCGAGTTCTCTGAAGGTAATTACAGAGCAATAGCTCTTCCTTCTCTCTGTCCCTTTTTGATTTGGTGGACGATCATTAATTCGACTTCTTCCTTCTTCCAGGTTGAAGAAGCATTGGGGTTGTGAAGAACAAAGGTAATAATCTTTCCTTTACCTTCGGTCAGGTATTATGAAGAAAATATTAATGTTTCTTCGTATTTCTCTGTAGGAAGTTCAGTCGAAAGGGGTTCATCAGTTGAACATAAAGACTTCTTCCTGCTGATACGGCTGAAGTTATTGGTTGCTGTTTAAGCAACAGAGTTTTCTCCCTTCTTCATATCAATCTGCAAATCGTCATCTCCAAATCAACTCTTAAAGGTAGGATTTTCTCAAGTTATTGTAGCCCAAATAAGAATTAATGCAAGATATCTATACATACGTATATGAGCATGGCATGCATACTGTTTATAAGGTTTTATTACGTTTTCTGCAAAATTTTGAAAGAAACGCCCTTGATTAGGGCGCTAATTTAAAAGAAACGACCATGCTAGTGGTCGTCAATTTAATATTTGACGCCCTCTACGCAGGCGTTAATTTCATAAGAATCGCATGTGATTAATGATTGATCCTGTTTAAAAATTACAATACATATGAAATATTGATTTTTAATATCTTGCATGACTCTGTGAATTCCTGTTAAATTTTACTGCCATGACATATCTCCTGTCTCTCGAAATATTATTTATTAAAATATCGTAAATCCCTTGAAATTCACGACTTGGACAAAGTCGTTTTCCATATTCTAACGCCCCAGTACAAGGCGTGAATCTGAAAAGTAACGCCCCTGCCTAGGGCGTGTATCTGTTAAAATCCTGAAATTCACATATTCTGTAAAATGGAATTAGAAGTAACGCCCCTTCCAAGGGCGCGTTTTTGATAAATTTCTGAGAATAATTATATCTTGTCGAATATGTAAATGATGAGACGCCTGCCTCTGCAGTCGTCAACTTTGAAGAAACGCCCCCAGGGAAGGCGTGTTTCTGATAAATTAATGAAATAATGAAAATTCTGCAAATTGGCAATATATGTAAACGCCCTTCTGTTAGGCGTTAATTATTCAATACACGACTTTACTTAAGTCGTTATTTTACTGTAAACTGATTTTATCCTGATTCTATTACCGATGGTTTCATATTATACATATATATATATATATATATCGGCACTATTCTCCACTCCGTGAGTATAGTCCCACGTTTCATGTTGATTTATCGATCACACTCAACTCTCATTGACATACAAGCTCTCCATTGGACATTCCGTTCCTTTGGACTAGCGAGTTACTCATAGAGACCTCCGTAAGACTCCTCGTAGCCTTGGATTCCCTCAAGGCCGACTGAGCTGGTTGTACCCTAAAAACCCATTACACAGTTTTTGCCATGTCAATCTAAAGAAACATGGTATACCGGCCCTTATGATTATACAAAGAGTATATCATAAGAAATTCTTAATGGGATGATGATATCATGCCATATCATGTCATTCTTGTAAACCTCAATTCTATGATAAGAATGGGGGTATCTTACCTTTGATATACTGTTCATGTGGACCTAAATTCTATATAAAGAATGTCCATATTGATTTGTCATGGTACCTAAGTTAAGGGAACCATATTCTACCTAGTTTTATCGACATCGTGATTATACCGTTATTATCGCCATTCTATGTCCTTTGTCATATTTTGGACTCTATTCTATCAAAGTTGTCATACGTGTCTACAAGCTTGATTATTGAAATTCTATATTGGCTATATTAACAAGAGTGGATGTCAAAACACATGATAAATGCCTGCGCATATAGGGCCCGATCTGGTCCTGGGAGGAGCACCCGAAAGTACTTGTGCCCATGGGAGTTAAAATGATAAGGTATCTGGCATTATACCGAGTACTTGACTTGCTTGATTGGACATTCCACACACATCTTGTACTTGACTCGTACTTGACATGAAATGAAATGCGTGGCCCGAAAAGGGGTAATTTACTTGCTTGATACATGATAGCCAAAGTTCTTGACATGACTTGTTAAATGTACTTGCTTGAATATCTCGAATAAACTTGTTATCTTGTTGGAAGTTCATGACTAAGTTCGTCTTATTTTCTTGATATTACATTCTCTCTATCTTGTCGTTTTATGCGAGCATGCATAGCTTTATTGCATTCATGAAAATGTAATTACTTAAACCCCTCGCTAGTACTTGAGATATAATTTCCTACTGAGCGTTCGCTCATTCCGTTTGTCCCTTTCTACTTTTCAGGTAAGTCCGACGACGATGGAAGTCAATCGGATGGGAATGGTCAAGAGTGAAAGTGATAGAGCTTCTACAAGTGTCGTCTAGTCTTTTCTATAGTTTTCTCGAGTCAACTATGTACTTTTCTTTTTATTAAACAGAGTATTGGATTTGTAATAGTCTATCCATTATGAAATAAAGGATTGGGTTATCTTGCTATTTTGCGCATCTCTGTCTTTGTGTCGAATACACGACCACTCTGATTGACATGATTAATATAGACACGTCGCGCATCTCCGGGTATCTTCCGCGCTCGGGGCGTGACAGTCTTTGTGGTATCAGAGCCTAAGGTATTCAATTCCTAGGAAACCCAAGTCCAAGGATAGGTTTCAAAACCTTTAACCAAGTGAGAGTGGGTAGAACCAAGGGTTAAATGATCAATGAGTCCTTTATAAGATCATAGTGATATAATACTAACGTAGCTATCGTAATTGTAGGATAATGGCTGCCGAACGTGCTCAATGGCGCAACATGCAGCGTACCCTTCAAGGGATGACCCAAGTGCTACAACAGGTAGCACAAGGTGGTGCTCCACGAGCTGGAAGCTTACACCAAGCATTCAAGAATATGAATCCCCCGAAGTTCATGGGATCGACCGATCCAGACGATGCCGAGCATTGGGTTTAGGAGATTGAACGTATATTCCGTGTTATGCAATGCACGGATCAGGACAAAGTCTTATTAGCTACTTTCCAGTTAGAAAAGGATGCTAGATGCTGGTGGGAGTCGATTGAAGCTACTATTGACCCAACTCAAGTTACATGGGGTGAATTCGTTGAATATTTCAACGCCAAATATTTCTCTGATAGGGTCCAGGAAAAGAAGGCCGCCGAATTTGCCGCATTAAAGCAAAGATCTTTATCGGTGGCTGATTATGAAGCACAGTTCTCTAGACTGTCTAGATATGCTAAGCATTTGATTAGCACGGAAAAGATGAAAGCTCGTAGATTTCTTAATGGGCTTAGGCCTCACTACATTACTCAATTGGCGCCTATGGATATTCAAGTTTATACTGAAATGGTGCGCCGAGCTCAGTTGCTTGAAGATGCCACGGAATTATCTGATAGGATCCGTGGGAAAGACAAAAAGGAGCAAGTCACAAGTTCGGGTTCTTTTAAACCCAACTTTAAGAAGAGGCCCAATAATGGAGGTTCTTCCTCTCAAGATCAGAAGTACAAGAAATCCAAGCCTTTCTCTATCACCACTACCCCTTCAAACGTAGTATGCAAGCATTGTGACAAGGCTGGTCACAAAACAGAAGAATGCTGGAGGAAACTAGGAGCATGTCTCCGTTGTGGGAGTCGTGAACATCGGATTCCCGATTGTCCATTAATGAATGACCAAGCCGGTGAGGGTAAACGTCCAGTGACAAAGAATGCTCGTCTTCATGCAATCCAAGGGACCGAACCAGAAGAAGAAGGCGGATTGGTGGAAGGTACATTAAAAATTTGTTCTAAATATGCACATGTTTTATTTGATACGGGTGCATCGCATTCCATTATTTCCAAGAAGTTTGCTGACCCATTACCTCTAGAACCAGAATGGATGAAGATAATATTGTCTACTCCTCTCGGAAACGAGACGGATATCACACATCACTACCAAAATTGTGAGGTATTGGTTCGAGGAAAGAATTTTCCTGTTGATCTTATCTGCTTAGATCTAAAAGAATATGATGTTATACTAGGGGCAGATTGGTTATCCAAATACCAGGCAACGGTTGATTGCCGTGATAGCAAGATTGTTTTCAAGGAATTTCCGGAACTGACTTATACTAGTCCTAAGAGTCGAAGCAAATCCCCTCTTATCTCGGCTCTTCGAGCAAGCAAGCTCGTCAAGAAAGGATGTGTATCCTTCCTTGCTTTTGTCACTATTAAAGAAGCTAAAGAAACCAAGATAGAGGACATTCAGGTAGTGCGAGAATTTCCAGACGTATTTCCGGAAGAATTACCGGGATTACCCCCTCAAAGAGAAGTGGCCTTCACCATTGACTTAGTCCCTGGTGCCGGTCCTGTTTCCAAGGCACCATATAGAATGTCCCCTGCTGAACTCAAGGAGTTGAAGGAGCAGTTGATGGAACTAATCCGAAAAGGGTTTATTAGACCAAGTACTTCCCCGTGGGGAGCACCAGTCTTATTTGTAAAGAAGAAGGATGGGTCCATGAGATTGTGTATCGACTATCGACAGTTGAATCATCTTACTATCAAGAACAAGTATCCACTGCCGAGAATCGATGAGTTATTTGATCAGATTTCAGGATCCAAATATTTCTCCAAGATTGATCTCAGGTCGGGATATCATCAATTAAGAATCAAGGACGATGACATTCACAAGACTGCATTCAGAAGCAGGTATGGCCATTACGAATTTGTTGTTATGCCTTTTGGACTAACAAATGCCCTTGCTGCCTTTATGCAGTTAATGAATAGCATATTCAGGCCTTACTTGGATCAATTCATAGTAGTCTTCATTGATGATATATTGATATATTCTAAGACTAAGGAAGAACATGAAGAGCATTTGAGGATTGCATTGCAAGTCTTGAGGACAAATCAATTATATGCTAAACTCAGCAAATGCGAGTTCTGGCTTGAAGAAGTGGCTTTTCTCGGACATGTCATATCCAAGGACGGTTTATCTGTGGATCCGTCAAAAGTTGAAGTTGTGAGAAACTGGGAGAGACCCACTAATGCAAGCGAGATCAGAAGTTTCTTAGGTCTTGCAGGCTATTATCGGCGATTTATCAAAGATTTCTCTAAGATCGCCGTACCACTTACAAGATTAACTCGTAAGGAGATCCGATATGAATGGAGTGAGGAATGTGAAAGCAGTTTTCAAACTCTCAAGGATCATCTCACCACAGCTCCGGTCTTAGCCCTACCAATTGAAGGAGAGAACTTCGAGGTCTACACTGATGCTTCTGGCATTGGCCTCGGATGTGTTCTAATGCAACAAGGGAAGGTCATAGCATACTCTTCTCGTCAACTGAAGAAGCATGAGGAGAATTACCCCGTCCATGACTTGGAACTGGCCGCGGTAGTATTTGCCCTAAAGATATGGAGACACTATCTCTATGGGGTACAGTTCACTGTATACTCCGATCACAAAAGTCTCAAATATCTATTTTCACAAAAGGAGCTGAACATGAGACAAAGACGTTGGCTAGAATATCTCAAGGACTTCGACTTCAGTATACAATACCATCCCGGAAAGGGTAATTATGTGGCTGATGCCCTTAGTCGAAAGCCGAGAGCAAGGATAGCAAATTGTATGATACAAGAATGGAGGTTACTTGAACAATTCTCCGAGCTCAATATAAGCTTAGACACGGAATCCAAATTTGTCACACTATCCCATGTAAGCATACAGTCAGATTTGTTATCTGAGATACAAACACTTCAGGATGATGATCCTATGTTAGTAGAAATCAAAGGCAGATTAGAAGGACAATCTGATTTTCAACTAACTTCTGATGGAAGATTATCGTTCAAAGATAGAACTTGTATACCCGATTGTTCGGAATTAAAGAAGAAGATCTTAGATGAAGCTCACAGATCAAGATACACTATTCATCCTGGATCAACTAAAATGTACCAAGATGTAAAGAGGAACTTTTGGTGGCCCAATATGAAAAGAGAAATAGCGGACTATGTATCACGCTGTCTCACATGCCAACAGGTCAAGGCGGAACACCAAAAGCCTGCGGGAAAACTACATCCTCTAGATATTCCTAAGTGGAAATGGGAGGATATTGGTATGGACTTCATCATGGGTTTGTCTAAATCTAAAGGAGGACATGATGGAATCTGGGTTATCATTGACCGATTGACTAAATCGGCACATTTCTTGCCAATCAAAAGCCGATGGTCAATTGATGTGCTAGCTGCACTATACATTAAAGAAATAGTCAGGATACATGGAATTCCTGTCTCAATCGTGTCTGATAGAGATCCCCGTTTTACTTCTCATTTTTGGAAGGGATTACAACATTCGTTGGGAACAAGGCTCAACTTTAGTACTACTTTTCACCCACAAACGGATGGTCAGACCGAGCGAACTAATCAAGTTGTTGAAGATATGCTGAGAGCATGCATTATTGACTTTGGAGGAAGCTGGCATGACCACTTACCTTTAGTTGAATTTGCATATAATAATAGCTACCAAGCTAGTATCCAAATGGCACCTTTCGAAGCCTTATACGGAAGGAGTTGCCGATCTCCCATATGTTGGAACGAAGTTGGAGAAAAACAACTATTAGGTCCAGACATGGTAAGGGATACAACCGAGAAGATACAAGTAATCAGAGAAAGATTACAAGTTACTCAGACAAGGCAAAAGGCTTATGCTGATACCAGGAGAAGAGATCTTGAATTCCAGGTTGGAGATCATGTATTTCTTAAAATATCCCCTGGACGTGGCATAAGAAGATTTGGTGTTAAGGGCAAGCTTACGCCAAGATTCATCGGACCATTTGAGGTACTCGAAAGAGTTGGCGAGGTTGCTTATCGCATCGCGTTGCCTCCTCAGTTGTCCGAGGTACACAATGTATTTCACATATCTATGTTGAAGAAGTATGTGCACGATCCGTCACATATTATTGAGCATGGAGATCTGGTGATCCAGAAAGATCTCACATATGAACAGAGGCCTTTAAAGATATTAGATCGAGAAATACGAGCTCTAAGGAATAAGGTTATTCCCATGCTTAAGGTGCAATGGAATAAGAATCCTGAACGCGAAGCGACATGGGAGACCGAGGAATCTATGAAGAAACGATTTCCCGAGTTATTCTAAGAGGTATATGTCCTACACTCTCCACGTATAATTATATATATATATTGAATTTGGGGACCAAATTCTTTTTAAGTGGGGGAGGGTGTAGCAACCCTAATAAATGAATAATTGAAATGAATTAAAACATATATATTACAGAAGTAATATATATATAAAAGGAATAGGGTTAATTGGACGAAATAAAATAAATTAAAAATAACGCCTCTTATTAAGGCGTTAATTTATAAAGAAACGCCTCTATCTTGGGCGTGTTTTAAAACACGAAACGCCCTTTGTCAAGGCGCTTTTTAAGAAACGCCCTAAAGTAAGGCGTCAATTAAAGAATACACGCCCTGACCAAAGGCGTTAATTCAGTTCGTGACTCGTTCGAACCCAGAGCTTATCCAGGGAAAGATTAACCTAATCTAGTAAGTGTCTATTAGAGTAAGGACTCTATTGGGGATATGTTACCCTCAATCAAACACTACTTTTAATAGGACTTCCATAACCCTATAAATAATCTACTGCTCGAACCCGTGAACGCTATTTGGCGTTCGAGTTCTCTGAAGGTAATTACAGAGCAATAGCTCTTCCTTCTCTCTGTCCCTTTTTGATTTGGTGGACGATCATTAATTCGACTTCTTCCTTCTTCCAGGTTGAAGAAGCATTGGGGTTGTGAAGAACAAAGGTAATAATCTTTCCTTTACCTTCGGTCAGGTATTATGAAGAAAATATTAATGTTTCTTCGTATTTCTCTGTAGGAAGTTCAGTCGAAAGGGGTTCATCAGTTGAACATAAAGACTTCTTCCTGCTGATACGGCTGAAGTTATTGGTTGCTGTTTAAGCAACAGAGTTTTCTCCCTTCTTCATATCAATCTGCAAATCGTCATCTCCAAATCAACTCTTAAAGGTAGGATTTTCTCAAGTTATTGTAGCCCAAATAAGAATTAATGCAAGATATCTATACATACGTATATGAGCATGGCATGCATACTGTTTATAAGGTTTTATTACGTTTTCTGCAAAATTTTGAAAGAAACGCCCTTGATTAGGGCGCTAATTTAAAAGAAACGACCATGCTAGTGGTCGTCAATTTAATATTTGACGCCCTCTACGCAGGCGTTAATTTCATAAGAATCGCATGTGATTAATGATTGATCCTGTTTAAAAATTACAATACATATGAAATATTGATTTTTAATATTTTGCATGACTCTGTGAATTCCTGTTAAATTTTACTGCCATGACATATCTCCTGTCTCTCGAAATATTATTTATTAAAATATCGTAAATCCCTTGAAATTCACGACTTGGACAAAGTCGTTTTCCATATTCTAACGCCCCAGTACAAGGCGTGAATCTGAAAAGTAACGCCCCTGCCTAGGGCGTGTATCTGTTAAAATCCTGAAATTCACATATTCTGTAAAATGGAATTAGAAGTAACGCCCCTTCCAAGGGCGCGTTTTTGATAAATTTCTGAGAATAATTATATCCTGTCGAATATGTAAATGATGAGACGCCTGCCTCTGCAGTCGTCAACTTTGAAGAAACGCCCCCAGGGAAGGCGTGTTTCTGATAAATTAATGAAATAATGGAAATTCTGCAAATTGGCAATATATGTAAACGCCCTTCTGTTAGGCGTTAATTATTCAATACACGACTTTACTTAAGTCGTTATTTTACTGTAAACTGATTTTATCCTGATTCTATTACCGATGGTTTCATATTATACATATATATATATATATATATATATCGGCACTATTCTCCACTCCGTGAGTATAGTCCCACGTTTCATGTTGATTTATCGATCACACTCAACTCTCATTGACATACAAGCTCTCCATTGGACATTCCGTTCCTTTGGACTAGCGAGTTAGTCATAGAGACCTCCGTAAGACTCCTCGTAGCCTTGGATTCCCTCAAGGCCGACTGAGCTGGTTGTACCCTAAAAACCCATTACACTGTTTTTGCCATGTCAATCTAAAGAAACATGGTATACCGGCCCTTATGATTATACAAAGAGTATATCATAAGAAATTCTTAATGGGATGATGATATCATGCCATATCATGTCATTCTTGTAAACCTCAATTCTATGATAAGAATGGGGGTATCTTACCTTTGATATACTGTTCATGTGGACCTAAATTCTATATAAAGAATGTCCATATTGATTTGTCATGGTACCTAAGTTAAGGGAACCATATTCTACCTAGTTTTATCGACATCGTGATTATACCGTTATTATCGCCATTCTATGTCCTTTGTCATATTTTGGACTCTATTCTATCAAAGTTGTCATACGTGTCTACAAGCTTGATTATTGAAATTCTATATTGGCTATATAAACAAGAGTGGATGTCAAAACACATGATAAATGCCTGCGCATATAGGGCCCGATCTGGTCCTGGGAGGAGCACCCGAAAGTACTTGTGCCCATGGGAGTTAAAATGATAAGGTATCTGGCATTATACCGAGTACTTGACTTGCTTGATTGGACATTCCACACACATCTTGTACTTGACTCGTACTTGACATGAAATGAAATGCGTGGCCCGAAAAGGGGTAATTTACTTGCTTGATACATGATAGCCAAAGTTCTTGACATGACTTGTTAAATGTACTTGCTTGAATATCTCGAATAAACTTGTTATCTTGTTGGAAGTTCATGACTAAGTTCGTCTTATTTTCTTGATATTACATTCTCTCTATCTTGTCGTTTTATGCGAGCATGCATAGCTTTATTGCATTCATGAAAATGTAATTACTTAAACCCCTCGCTAGTACTTGAGATATAATTTCCTACTGAGCGTTCGCTCATTCCGTTTTTCCCTTTCTACTTTTCAGGTAAGTCCGACGACGATGGAAGTCAATCGGATGGGAATGGTCAAGAGTGAAAGTGATAGAGCTTCTACAAGTGTCGTCTAGTCTTTTCTATAGTTTTCTCGAGTCAACTATGTACTTTTCTTTTTATTAAACAGAGTATTGGATTTGTAATAGTCTATCCATTATGAAATAAAGGATTGGGTTATCTTGCTATTTTGCGCATCTCTGTCTTTGTGTCGAATACACGACCACTCTGATTGACATGATTAATATAGACACGTCGCGCATCTCCGGGTATCTTCCGCGCTCGGGGCGTGACAGAGACGCTAAGCATAGAGATGCTAAATGAGACGGAGCAATGTATAGACTTAATGATGCAATGTTCACACGACCTTAGATGCTAAGTGAGACGAACACGGCGATGTGCAGACTTTAGTTGAACGATGCTTGCAGAAGGAATGTACAGACTTGCTATGACATGTGTGCAGACGTCACCAGTGTACGGACTTGCTGTGACATGTGTGCAGACGACACCAATGTACAGACTTGCTGTGACATGTGTGCAGACGACACCAATGTACAGACTTTGGAAATGGTTGAAGCACACGATGTATAGACTTGTTCAATGAAGCAAAAGGGTTGCATGGACTTTGTGGAGTATACTGCCTGAAAGCCTGCACTGACTTGTGTGTTCGTGTAAATAGTAAAATGCATGGATTTAGAACTAAAATGAACCAGTGAAACACAGCATAAAGCAACCGAGTGAGTGCACTGACATTGTAGAATGTAGTTGTGCACGGACTATATGCAATGCTATATGAACTGTATGTCTGCACTAATGCAAGATAACACATTCATATGCCCAAAGTATAACTATCATTCAGACACAGATGTTCATGATATGCAATGCTGACTCATAGTGTTTGCTATCATAAAAATCACAGGGGCACAATAATCTCCCCCTTTTTGATGATGGCAACACTATGAGTCACACTGAATCATGTCAAACTATTCTCCCCCTTTGACTTCATCAAAAAGAAAATAGTTTGAGATGAGAAATACAATCATACATGACATGAATAAATCAAATACTCCCCCTTTAACTCAGTCATTTAGACATGAAAGACACAGAGGCAGTTAAATAATGAAGCACAAATCAAGTCTATGTTGCAGCTGTATGCTCTCCTATACCAGCCAGATAAGATCATGCACAACATGTGACCCTACTCCTCCTGAGAAACTGAGGTGAGAAGAAATAAGAATAAGGTATGGTGAAGGATAGCCAAGAAGTGACAAGCAGGTTAATCTCCCCCTTAAAGCCAGAAACATGCTGATGTGACAATTTCCCTGTCTGACAAAGCAGAGGAGTTGGAGTGGAAGAGGTGATAAGCATCTATCAGCAAAAACACATGGGCACTCAAGGATTATCACAATTTGTAAGCACAATGAATAAATGAGGAAGCAAGATTTTCGTTAGCACACCAAATTCATAAATCTTGATAACCGAATTTCAGACTCTTAAATTATAATAGATTATGAATGAGTTGAAACTTACTCTCATGATTTAAGAGTGATGTATTCAAAGTTTATCAAGAAAATTCAATACTCATATCTGAAACACCTTTTAATAGAAATGAACCAAAAACACATCTGATATTCATGTTTAACCTCCTTCCATCTTACTCATTTAAATTCAATGACTCCTATGGAAGTTACACAAGATAATATTGAGATTAAACAAAGATAAATGTGTCTGAACTTGTCTTTAGTTTTTCAGAATTTTCTATTGATCATCACTTATTTTTCCTGAGCAAGTTTGGTTCAGTCAACACCTTTTTACGTGAGGCACAATACGTCTTAGGTGAAGTGACCCAGTTACTCAGTGTGACAACCATGTTCCCTCTCAAGGAGAGCAGAGTTAGCAATGTGGAGTGTCTTTTTACATGAGGAGACACCTTGATCAGAGGCTAGAATCCCCAGTTACTCAATACAACCATGCCATTGCTCTGCCAGATTTTCAATCATTTTTATAAGAGAGGTAACTATGGCACTTCATGACATGGGGTTACTCTATTTGTTTGATAGAGACCCCAATTTCTCTGTGACCAAAGTCATTGCTCTTATTTTAAATTTTTAAATATTTTCATATTTTTCAAACAATGCTCAGTACACTGAAATGTTTAAGAACAATACTTTCTACATGTATCTTAACCAAAGATAGCCATGTCATTTAAAATTTCAGATTTCAGAAGGTTTTGCATGAAGTTCATGAGACAATTGGTTAAGATTTATTAAGCATGATGATTCAGATATTTTCAAGAATTCTAAATCTAGACTTAGGAAATACATTAGACTTAAATCAATTTGATTTATCAAAACATTCTTAAGCCAGTATAATAGAAGATTCTTCTTTTCAGAATATTTCTGATTTATGATTAGGGTACACTGACTAAAATCTTTCCTCATTCAGATGAATCAACATTAACATTGCAGCAAATCAGTGGAGTCAACAAAGCATTTTTATTGAGAGAATAGTAGAAAGCAATCATGATGAGACAAGGGGTGAACATTAGAACAGTGTAGTTTAGAAATCAATAGCTGAGTCTGGAGTACAGACAGAACATCTACACAAGTGGAGACAGCAGTGAATTCAAGTGAACCACACATTTGCCAAGAGAATGGATCAAACAGGAGGAGTTCAAGAGGTGAAGAAGTGATCAAACAGGAATGCTCCCCCTGTCTAGATGCAATGGAATATCCTTTTAGGTTTTTCAAATTTTATGACATGCACTACTCTTCAAATGCAACATCAGTCAAACTCCCCTTGACAAAGTGCATGATATGCAATTAAGGCACTGCACATGATTTTAAAATTTATGCTCAAAGATAATTCATGCTTGTTCAATCAGAGAGAGAGAGAAACTACCAAATGCATCAATGTTCATTTAAAATTTTCAGAAGATTTCAATTAAACACAAATCAGATCAACAGGATGCTCAATCATCTCAAACAAGCAATTTTCAGATGATGGAATTTAAACAGTGTTCATAACTGACCTGAAGAATAGAATCCTGGGGTTTTCCTTTTTGAGTGCCTTGGCTAAATTACCCATCTTTGTTCATTCCAAGGCACAACTGCAGCATTTTGATCATTTTGATCCTGTAGGGACCCAAGTAGCCTTGGGTCTTGCGTTAACCCTGACAGGTGTTCTGAACAATCTTTTAGCCAAGTTATCATCATGATCCATCAGGTAACAATTATCCATAGAATGTCTAAATTTTCCACAATATCTACATGAAATGATTGGTTTCTGGTTCTTATGATGCATATTAATAACAGTATGAGGTTTATAAGCATGATCATGAGATTTTCTGCTGCATGCATGAACAGTTTGTTTCTTATTGTTAATCAGCCAACATTCAGTAGATTTGTGACCTTGCTTACCACAGTTATAGCATGAACATTCCACAGATCGTTTTGCAGAAAATTTGACAACATAGGGGTTAACAGAGTTCTTCTGAACATGCCAACAGTTCTTGACTGTATGGCCGTTCTTCCCACACTCGAAGCATCTGATATGCTTACTTTTAAAACCATTTTACCCCAAGTGGATCCAGACCAGCACACAACAGCCTTGTGCCCAGGCTTATTACAGTTAAAACACACAATGTGCTGACTAGACTTGAGTTTAGTTCCGTATGGACCATGAATATGCATGGAAGGCCTGGCATGCAGTTTATTGTCTTCTTTCATGATAAAGCATGCATTCATGAGATGACCATGCTTACCACAATAGTAACATGAAGCATCAGGCTTCCGAGTAGCATGGTTTCTATCAAAAAAATTTCTAGAATGTAATGTTTCACTAGCATGCTCATCCTTTAACAACAATCTACAATCTTCCATTACATGACCTACCTTCTCACAATAATAACATGACCCCTTTTTAATATGAGTGTGTGAGAGATCATGTGAATTGTGTGCAGCAATCTTTGTACCAACAGGAGCATCTTTGTCCTTTTTCTATGAATTTTCATTCTTTTTCAATTTTTGAGTTTGTTTTTCAGTTTTGGGACTGATAGTGGATTTTTGGTTTTTCTGAGCACTGAATCGGAAGATAGGTACACTAGATGTGCTGGTTTACTCAGAACTATGCACAAATGAAGTGTGAAGCTTACGGTCAAACCCCTTTTTATTAGCTGGGTTAAAGCCCAGACCCTCGTGCTGGAAAGTAATTTTGCTACCAAGGAGCTTATCCAAATTTTCTTTTCCACTCACAAATTTAGCCAAAGATTCAGTCAAACTTGAAATTTCAGATTGCAGTTTGGAGACATGAAGTTCATAGTTAGCAATTTTATCTTCATAGCACACAGCCTTTTCGTTTAACATCTGATTGATGGTCTTTATGTTTGCAATTTCTTGTTCAGCATTCAGCAACTCACTAGAGCTCACCAGGTTTACACTCTTCCCTTTTTCTAAAGTGATTAGCCTCTCAGACATTACTAAGTTTAGGTGTTTCAGCTTATTAATTTCCTCTTTCAGTTTACTATTTTGCTCTAGGAGTTCATTATCAGGCATCCAATCATCTGAGGAAAACTGACATTCATAAGATATTTCTTGTTGTTTTTCAGACTGAAGTTTGTCGAGATTTTTCTGAATCTCTAGATTTATTACTCTATCAGCCTCCAGTTTCTCAGAAATCAATCTATTTTCTTTTTCAAGATTCATTGATTTGTGTTCAAATTTCTTGAGCTGGTTTTTGAGTATTTCATTTTCAGATTTCATGTTTTCCAATTTAGAGTTAACACACTCTAAATCTTTTATCAACTTTTCATTCTGAACTACATTATTGTTATGAGCCTGATCATCATCAATCAAGCTAAGTTTTTCCTTTAGTTCAGTAATTTCACAAACAAGTTCTTGATTTTCTTCTTTAAATAAGCCAATTTATTTCTTAAGCACTTAGACTTCAGACAAGCATGCATCATAGGACTGTTTTCGTTTTAAGTAATTTTCACATGAGGACTCTGAACTATTCAGATCAATTTTCTTTTTCAAATTTTTATATTATTTTCTTAACATCTCATGTGACTCAAGTAACTCACCATATGCACCCTGCCAATCATCTAAAGTATAATTCTCGAAGAGGTTTACCTCATCATCATCCTCTTCTTCATTTTGGCTGCCACTTTGATTACTTCTGTTAGCCATCATGCAGCTGTCCTCATTTCTTCTGTGTGCTAGCCTCAGCATATCCATAATATCCTTAGCAGAACTGTAGTCATGAAAGTAAGAATGTAAGGCCTTGTTAGTAGCTGCTTTCATTAGATCCATAACTGCCTGATTCTCTTCATGCCTTGATCTGTGACTGTCAGTCCATTTGGACTCTTTCTTTGGTAATCTATGAGGGCCTTGTGAAATTAGTTTCCACAGATTGGGATTGATAGTCGTAACAAACATATGCAAGTTTTTAAACCACACATTGAAATCCGTACCTTTGAAAATCGGTGGATGAGCCATGAAGGCAAATGAATCAAGCAATTTGAAAACTGTATGCAGAAGACAGTGATGCACCGAAAGCCAGCAGGATCCTCTACAGATCGTTGGATCTGGAAAGTCAGAGACCTGCTCTAATACCAATTGATAGGGTGCAAGGCCCGGATACAGAGGGGGGGTGAATGTATCCCTCTTCGAAATTGCCCAAATTAAAAGTTTGCTCTCTTAAAATTTCGCTCACTTCACAAATTTAAGCAAACTGAAAAGCTAATCAAATCTTCTATTGAACCTGTAAGCAAGCACTTGGAGCGCGCCTATGCATTCATCTAGCGGAAGCAAAGGAAAGCAATCAACCCACTGCACAGAAGATTTTTTAGGTGGTTCGGTCCACAGACCTACGTCCACCCCTCACTCCAAACCTGAGTGAGGCTTCCACTAGCAACAGCTAGAACCGCAGACTCAGTCTGCAAACAGGTGCTGCCTAACAGCTTGACCAGGGAAACAATCTCCCCTCTTCCTCCAGACCGGAGGAAAACCACTAGTGACACACAGTCACTAGCAACCAAAGACGAAGTCTCTCTTCCTCCAGACCAGGAGGGAACCCACTAGTGACTACCCGTCACTAGCAACCAGAGACCGAAGTCTCTCTTCCTCCAGAACAGGAGGGAAACCACAGGTAGCTACCACTACCTGCAAACCCGGAGTTAGAGACTCCCTTCCTCTGAGACCAAAGGGAACCTACAAGTGACACACCGTCACTTGCAACCGGAGATTAAAATCTCCCTTCTCCGGAACCAACAGGAGGAACCCCGATCACCAACCAGAGAATCGGAAGAACAAAGCCAAGGAAGTGTAAAAGAAAAACAATAAATGAAAATATAGCAATCAGAAGCTGGAAATGAAATCACAATGTGGCTCTCGCAGGAGCTGACTGGCCTGGATTTGATCCACGGTCCAGTAGGAACTAATCTTCAGATGAAGCTTCTTTTCTCTCCTCAAGCTCTCTATCTTTCTCTTTTATTCTTCCTCTTCTTTCTTCTTCTCTCTGCTCTCTTTTTCTTTCTCTCATTCTTCTTTACACTGGATCGTGCAGACTCTCACTATCTCTTCTTTTCTCTTCTGTTTCTTCTTCTGCTACTCTCTGCCTCTCAGCTGCTCTCTTCTTCTGCTTCTATCACGATCAGTCTTCTTCTGAGGAAGAAGCTTCATATTTATAGCAGCAGCAGCTAGGGCGTGTGCAGGGATTGTGCCCTCTTTATCCAGAGATAACATCGGATCACGTGCCAAGTGCCAACCTCGGATCAAGTGTCCAGACATCTTTCTTCTCGAAGGATATACCTGTCAAACAGTCATATAAGAATATTAGAGAGGTGTACAGATGCATATAGAAAAGTATGCAATGTACAGACGATGCACATATTGCCACTGAAGTGTGTACAGACTTCACTGAAGAATGTTCAGACTTTAAATGCTTGTGTATGCATGAAACAACCGAATGTATAGACTTTGAATATGAATCCTTGGACATGCCTTCAACGAGTGTGCAGACTCTGAGTGTATTATGCAAACGATGCACAGATATGCCATTGAGGGATGTGCAGACGTTGAATGAGTGACATGCAGTTTGCAACAGGAAAGTATGTACATTGAACATGGATGCACTGACATGCCGCCAATCGAATGTACATACTTGCAGGTGTGTATCGCAGTGTGCACAAGGTGAAGTATGCACATTGAAAATGAGTGCAAGACTATGCTCATGAATGTATACACTTGAGTGCGTGAATGCTACAGGGCAATGTATGGACTTGTGTTCGTGCAACACAAAGGCTGTACAGACTTCGTGTGTGTGCTACCAGACAATGTATAGACTTGCAACCTAGCACTTAAGAACCAATGCATCATGTATAGAGTTGCTTAACTAACGCATGGAGCAAGTCTGTATAGACTTGCTTAACTGACGCACGGACATCACAACAAAGACTGTGTAGACATTGTATATGTATGAAACAACGAATGTACAGACTTATGTATGCATGGATGCACTGACTGAGCCACGGGCTAAGCTAACGGATGTATAGACTAGCTCAACCGTGTGGCGTGCAACTGGACGATGTATAGACTCTGCATATGCTCTGAACATGGGCTGTACAGACTTGAAGTAATGCATGTAGCAGACGATGTACAGACTTGGTCTTGCGACCACGGGCTGTACAGACTTTGAGAGACGATGCATGCTGTACAGACTTAACATGAGATGCTAAGTGAGACGATGCAGGCTGTACAAACTTTGAGGGACGATGCATGAGAAATAATGTACAACTTGATATCAAGGAATGCACTAGCTGTACAGACTATGAAGCATGCATGGAAATGTTGCACAGAGACGCTAAGCACAGAGACACTAAATGAGACGGAGCAATGTATAGACTTAACGATGCAATGTTCACACGACCTTAGACGCTAAGTGAGATGAACACGGTGATGTGTAGACTTTAGTTGAACGATGCATGCAGAAGGAATGTACAGACTTGCTATGACATGTGTGCAGACGTCACCAGTGTACGGACTTGCGGTGACATGTGTGCAGACGACACCAATGTAGAGACTTGCTGTGACATGTGTGCAGATGACACCAATGTAAAGACTTTGGAAATACTTGAAGCACATGATGTATAGACTTGTTCAATGAAGCAAAAGGGTTGCATGGACTTTGTGGAGTATACTGCCCTGAAAGCCTGCACTGACTTGTGTGTTCATGTAAATAGTAAAATGCATGGACTTATAACTAAGATGAACCAGTGAAACACAGCATAAAGCAACCGAGTGAGTGCACTGACATTGTAGAATGCAGTTGTGCACAGACTATATGCTCCAGACAATCGTGCACCAACTATATGCAACGCTATATGAACTGTATGTCTGCACTAATGCATGATAACACATTCATATGCCCAAAGCAAAACTATCATTCAGACACAGATGTTCATTATATGCAATGCTGACTCATAGTGTTTGCTATCATCAAAATCACAGGGGCACAACAAAGACTTGTTCTAATAAATCATGGCTTGACCCTGGGCGCCTTGTACTGAAAGATGGCAGCCCCCGGGGTGCCAATTTTCAGTAGGTGACAGACCCCAGGGCGCCCTCTTCCTTAACCTATTAATCATTTATCTTAATCAGTAAGCCATGTGTTTTGATCTATAAACCACTTAACCCTCAGTCATGTAGCTTACTCAGTTAAGTTAACTCCCACCCATTTAGCTTAATCAGAGCTTAACACCCTCAGCCATTAGTTAAACCTCTATTTAACCAGTTCAGTTAAAACTATGTCTTAACTAGTTAACCCTCAGTCATTACTCAGTCATTAGCTTAGCATGATTAACCATCAACCCCCAGCCTGTTTGATAGGCGCCTGACCCTTGGGCGCCTATCACTGAGTCATGGCAGCCCTCAGGGCACTATTAAATGAAAGAAGTCTGACCCAGGAGCGCCAATTGTTAATTGGTGGCAGGCCCCTGGGTGCCTACTAAACCTGACCCTGTAAACCTGTAAAATGTGGCTTACCCTAGGGAACCTATCACTTAAGACATGGCAGGGGTATGGGCGCCAATTTCAAGGAGATGGCAGCCCCCTGGGCGCCAATTCTAGAAGCTGACCCAATGTCCGACAGTCCCAGAAGTAGGGGCCCTGTACCCAGGTGCGTCTTATTGGGAGATGGCTATGACTTGGGTGCCTATTAAACATACCCTGAGTTTTGGTTTTTTTTTTCGAGACCTTAAACCCCTGAATGACGCGCCCTGGTGTCAGGACTCCATTCACTGATAAATGACAGCCTGAGAGGCACCATTTAACCCCTGACAGGGTTTTCTAAACCCTGTATAGTTCATATGAAGGGCATCCCGCTGTGAGGGTGTCATTTCTGAACATGTCAGGTAGCATACAAGGCACCGATCTCACCCAGTTTTTCCGTGTATCAAATGTTGCTGGTTTTTACTCCTAGTTCATCCTTACATAACGATACGCCCTTGGATTCCATTTTATAACCCACCTTATATATATCCTACCTGGTCAACCCTTGAAATTCTATATTGGTTATAAATGAGAGTGGATGTCGACAAACATGACCAATGTTGTGCATATAGGGCCCGGTCTGGTCCTGGGAGGAGCACCCGAAGGTACTTGTGCCCATGGGAGTTTATTGACCACGGTGTTTGCCATTGCACCGGAGTACTTGCTTGCTAGACTTTAGGCATTCCACTCATTCACGTGATATTACTTGATTGATTGACTTGAGGCCCGCAGAAGGGTAAAAGTATTTGCTTGAATAAAATTGATAAATAGCCAATTCCAATTATACATGCTTGAAATTATGTTGCTTACTATTGCTTGCTTGACATGAGTTCTTACCTTCTTGAAAAATTGTTGTTAATTCCAGTTATTACTTTCTTGATATCGCTTACTACTACTGTATTGAAGTTGGAATCTATATACTCTCACTTGTTATTCTTATACTGCTCTTGTCGATTTTACAATCCTTGATATCTACTTATCTACATGCATAGATTTACCTACATTAATTGAACTTGTAAACCACTTAAAGCATGTTAAATCTTGAGATGTAAATCCTACTGAGCGATCCGCTCATCCAGTTGCTTCTAACATTTTCAGGTGATTTGGATGACAACCAACACTCGGAAGGGAATGAGACTGAGTGATGAGTGTTAGCATTGAATTATCATATTGTCATGTTAATTTTGTTATTGTAATCCCACTTATGTCAGTTGTATCCAATTATGTCAGATGTCAGTTGTATTAGTTCACTATGTCAGTTGTATTAGTCCAATTGATTAGAACTATATTAAGAGCTTGAAGCCTAGTAGTTGGACTCGTGAAATGTATGAAATTTGCCATTTGGATAGTTGTAATAAATGTCAGCTCGTATTATTCGTATTAATCTCAAGCAAAAAAGTCTTAGTTATTGCGCACTCTATTAATTGTCGAAGGAAGAATTCCATCAAATAGCTAGCTCGTTTTGGTTCTATATAAAGGACTGTCGCGCCAGGGGTAATCTTCCGCGCTCGGGACGTGACAGCTCTTTCTTGGTATTAGAGCCAGGTTCATAATTTCCTAGGTAAAAAACTCGAGTCCAAGGATAGAATTGTCTAAGGATAGGTTTAGATCTTACCTGGTGAGATCGGTAAAGCCATGGGTTAAGTTTAACAATCACAATTGACCCCATAATAACAAAACCCAATATTTATTACACCTTAATTCGTTTGTAGGATTATGGCCACTGAAAGAGCATAATGGCGCGAGATGCAGCGCACTGTGCAAGGACTTACGCAGGCGCTATAGCAAGTGGCGCAAGGCGGTGTTGGCGGTGCTCACCGTGGAGCTGGTGACCTTCACCGGGATTTTCGTAACATGAACCCACCAAGATTCACGGGTTCGGTGGACCCCGATGATGCCAAGAATTGGTTGAAAGAAATTGAGAGGATCTTTCGTGTAATGCAATGCACGGATGCAGAGAAGGTTCTATTGGCTACGTTCCAACTGGAATGGGATGCTCGATGCTGGTGGGAATCCGTAGAAGCAACACTGCCTGACAACCATGTCACTTGGGCAGAGTTTGTTGAACACTACAACGGCAAGTATTTTTCTGACCATGTTCAAGAGAAGAACGCCATGCAATTTTTCACGTTAAAGCAACGGAGCCTGAAGGTGGCCGAATATGAGGCCCAATTCTCAAGACTTTCCCAATATGCACCCCACTTGGTGTGTACGGAAAAGATGAAGGCAAGGAGATTCCTCAAAGGGCTTCAGCCCCAATATATTACACAGCTTGCGCCGATAGACATCCAAGTCTATTCGGAAATGGTTTGGCGTGCTCAATTGCTAGAAGATGCCACTGAATTCTCTGAAAGGATTCGAGGCAAGGACAAGAAGGAACCCATCACAAGTCCGGGAAACTTCAAACCACCATTCGGCAAGAAGCGATTCTTCAATGAAGGAGAATTTTCCAAAGAGAAGAGGTTCCAGAAAAGCAACAAGCCCTTCTCCACTATTGGCAATAAGCCTTCCTCCGCCATCACACCTTCCAAGGAAATCTGTAAGTATTGTGACAAGGCTAGTCATAAGACTGAGGAATGATGGAGGAAACTAGGAGCGTGTCTTCGATGTGGGAGTCGAGAGCATCGAATCCCCGACTGCCCCTTGATGAAGGAACAAGCCAACAAAGACGAGAAGCGTATGGTAAAGAAACAAGGCAGTCTGCAAGCTCTTCAAGGGGTGAAACCCATGGAAGGAGGAATCGTGGAAGGTACATTAACTGTTTGCTCTAAACCTGCTAAAGTTCTATTTGATACTGGAGCAAGTCATTCATTTGTTTCCAAGAGATTTACTACCTCATTTTCTAAAGAACCTGAATGGTTAGATTTAGTAATATCTACACCTCTCGGAAACAAGTCTGATATCATGCATCACTACCAAAGTTGTGAGGTTATGGTCCAAGGTAACAATCTGCCAGTCGACATGATATGCCTTGATATGGAGCATTATGATGTCATATTAGGAGCTGACATGTTATCCACCTACCAAGCAATCGTAGACTGTCGGCATGGCAAGATAACTTTTACGGATTATCCTGAGTTGGTTTATGTTAGCTCTCGGAATAGATCCCAGCTCATCTCAGCCCTTCGAGCAAGCAAACTTGTGAGTAAAGGATGTGTGGCTTTCATAGCTTTTGTGACTGCCACGGAAGTCGAGAAGACTGAAATTGAAGACATCCGTGTAATTCGGGACTTTCCCAATGTTTTTCCAGAAGAGTTACCTGGTTTACCCCGAGAAAGAGAAGTGTCATTCACTATCGACATTGTTCTTGGTGCTAGTCCTGTTTCTAAGGCACCCTACAGAATGTCTCCTGTCGAGTTGAAGGAGCTAAAAGAGCAGCTAATGGATTTATTGAAAAAGGGTTTCATTAGGCCAAGTACTTCTCCCTAGGGAGCACCCGTGCTCTTTGTCAAAAAGAAGGACGGAACATTGAGGCTATGCATTAATTATCGGTAGTTTAACCATCTTACAATCAAGAACAAGTACCCGCTACCGAGAATTGATGAGCTGTTCGACCAATTATATGGAGCTAATTACTTCTGCAAAATTGATCTTCGGTCTGGTTACCACCATTTGAGGATTAAAGAACAAGACATGTATAAAACTATGTTTCGAAGCAGGTATGGGCATTATGAATTTACTATTATACCTTTTGGACTAACAAATGCCCCCTCAGCTTTTATGTAGTTAATGAACAGCATCTACAGGCCCTATTTAGACCAATTTATTGTGGTCGTTATTAATGATATACTGATCTATTCAAAAATTGAAGAAGATCATGAAGTGCATCTTGAGAAGGCATTATAAATATTGTGAGACAATAAATTATATGCCAAATTCAGCAAGTGCCAGTTCTTGCTTGAAGAAGTGTCCTTCTTAGGCCATGTGATCTCGAAGAATGGAGTTTCTGTTGATCCTGCAAAGGTCGAAGCCGTACAGAACTGGGGACGACCAACAAATGCAACGGAGATTCAAAGCTTCTTGGGTCTAGTTGGTTACTACCGGCATTTTATTAAGGACTTCTCCAAAATTATTATTCCTCTTACCAGATTGACTCGCAAGGAAGTGCCTTATGAGTGGAGTGAAGACTGTGAGAAGAGTTTCCTAACCTTGAAGGATCTCTTGACTACTGCTCCAATCCTATCTCTACCAATTGAAGGAGAGAAGTACGAGGTATATACCGATGCATCTGGTATCGGCCTCGGATGTGTATTGATGCAGAATGGAAGAGTCATTGCATACTCTTCCCGGTAATGAAAGAAGTATGAAGAAAACTACTATGTGCATGATTTAGAGCTAGCCGCAGTGGTATTGGCTTTAAAGATCTGGAGGCACTATCTCTACGGAGTGCAATTCACAGTATACTCCAATCATAAAAGCCTCAAATACTTATTATCTCAGAAGGAGCTGAACATGCGACAAAGGCGTTGGCTCGAGTATCTCAAGGATTTTGACTTCACTATACAATATCATCCCGGTAAGGGTAATTCCGTAGCAGATGCCCTTAGTCAGAACCCGAGAGCCCTAGTAGCCAACTGTATGGTTCAAGAATGGAAGCTGCTGGAGAAATTCTCTGAACTTAATATAAGCATGAATGAGGATGGAGGGTGCATTACTCTATCTCATATAAGTTTGCATCCAGACTTGCTAGCTGAAATCAAGAGGTTGCAAGAAGAAGATCCTATCCTAGTAGAAATAAAAGAGAAGCTGGATGAGAAACCTGATTTCAAGTTGGCGCCCGATGGCAAAATATTATTCCATGAAAGGACATGTATACCAGACTGTCCTGAGCTGAAGAAGAGGATTCTTGAAGAAGCTCACCGATCGAGGTACATGATCCACCTTGGAGCCACTAAGATGTACCAAGACATAAAAAGAACCTTCTGGCAGCCCAACATGAAAAGGGAGATAGCAGACTTCGTGTCTCAATGCTTGACATTCCAATAGGTGAAGGCGGAACATCAGAGACCCGCTGGAAGATTGCATCCACTAGATATCGCCAAGTGGAAATGGGTAGACATCGGCATGGACTTCATCATGGGTTTACCCAGGTCTAGGGGCGGATATGATGGAATTTGGGTAATCATCGATCGCCTTACTAAATCGGCTCATTTCTTGCCTATCAAGAGTCGATGGTCGGTTGATGTTCTTACTGCCTTATATATCAAGGAGGTTACTAGATTGCATGGAATTTGTGTGTCTATAGTATCTGATCGAGACCCGCGCTTTACTTCTCATTTTTGGAAGGGTCTATAACACTCTCTGGGAATGAAACTTAACTTCAGCACTGCTTTTCATCCCCAGATAGATGGTCAGACTAAAAGGACAAATCAGATTGTTGAAGACATGTTGAGGGCCTGCATTATAGACTTCGGCGGAAGTTGGCATGACCACTTACCCTAGCCGAGTTTCAATATAACAACAGCTATCAAGCCAATATCCAAATTGCACTTTTCGAGGTGCTTTATGGCAGGAGTTTTCGATCTCCAATATGCTGGGATGATGTTGGTGAAAAGTAAATTCTAGGCCCAGATCTGGTGAGAGATTCAACTGAGAAGATACACCTTATTCGAGAGAGACGCAAGATAGCACAATCCAGGCAGAAATCATATGTTGATAACAGAAGGAGAGATCTGAAATTTCAAGTTGGAGACCATGTATTTCTCAAGGTATCTCCCGGCCGAGGTATAAGAAGATTCGGTGTTAAGGGCAAGCTTACACCGAGGTTTATCGATCCATTTGAAGTATTGGAAAGAGTAGGCAAGGTAGCATACTATATTGCTTTACCTCCTCAACTCTCAGAAGTGCACAATGTATTTCATATATCTATGCTGAAGAAATATGTACACGACCCTTCTCACATCATCGACCATGCTGATTTAGTGATTCAAAGGGATCTTACTTATGAGCAAAGGCCGATGCGGATCCTCAACCGATAAGTCCTATGGTGAAAATCCAATGGAATCGATGCTTGGAGCAGGAAGCAACATGGGAGACCGAGGAATCTATGAAAAGAAGATACCCATAACTATTTTAGACTGTAAGTATCCTATACTTTCGACAATACCCTTATACAGTTGAATTTACCCTTACCCTTATACAGTTGAATTTGGGGACCAAATTCTTTTAAGTAGACGAGGGTGTAACGCCCGAAAATTTTAAAATAGAAATGTACGAATTTAAATAAATATATATATATATATATATAACTATTGAACTCATATTCTAATTCTATTTAATTAACCATTTAAACCATTTAATTAATAATTCAAAAACCAATAGATACTTTAGAAGATGCCAAATTATATTTTAGGAAATGCCAATTTATATTTTCAATCACTTAGAAAATTAATAATACATCTTATTACACTATTCTAAAGAAATAGGAAATATGTTATATAGATAGGGTTTTAAAGGATAAACATCAATTTTATAAGATGCCAAATCATATTTTCATAATTTAGAAAATTTCATATTTCAACTTTTACATTATATCATTGTTTTGAAGAAATAAGGGTATATAGATGAAGTGTTACAGGATAAACATAATTTAGGAAGTGAGAAAGGGTATATAGATAATTTTGGTTAGTGTAGAGTGAATAGAAAAGTCTCCGTTCAAAATCACGACCGTTTGTTAAGTCGTTACTCACGAAATAACGACATGTTAGGTGTCATTATTCAATTAAAGTAGATGCACAATGATGGGAAGGATATATATGTAATTTCGATCCTTATAGGGTGGTAGGAAAATGCTCCAAGTAAGAAACGACCACTACATGGTCGTTCTTCATTAAATAACGACACATACTAAGTCGCTATTTCATATAACGTGAATAGTGATGTGAATAGTGTCATTTTTTATTTAAAAGGAATTTTATGAAACAAATTATATGTAAAATAAGAGAAAAATGTAAGGATCTCACCCATGAAATTTCATAAACAAAACGCCATCAATTTTTAAAGATAAAAATCATTGAAGTTAAGTGGGAAGTTTAATATAAATAAACTCAGGAAAAATCAAGACTGGGTCATGGGCGCCCTTTAGAAGGAGTCTGACCCCTGGGCGTCATTTCCCATCTGACAACTTGTGCGAACATTTTATCACAACAGCCTGTATTAGTTGGCATCACATTAATAGGTGGCCATGATACTTTGTAAATGCGGATCCAGTCCACCTAAAACCCAAATCATATAATATATCCCTCTATTCCCTTTCTATCCTGTTAGTTCTAAGGTTTGCTGCAGAGAATGGGGAACAACCTCTGAAGAGTTGCAGAGGAGGAAGGAGCTGACTTCTTCCTTTCTTCTTCCACCTGTACCCTTTCTGCCACTTCACAGAGGTAGGTGTTCTCAATTTTTAACTAAACTAGTAGCTAATCTAGGGTAATTAGTCCATGCCATGAGTCTTAGGCTCATCTCCATGCGATATTAGTGTTTATACATCTTGTTTTATCGTATTTTGCATAGATCTATCATGTTTTAGTAATCTGTAACCAAGTCTGTTAGCCAACATGTTAGAACATGTTAGTTTACCTAAGTTAATCACATGATAATGTAAATCTCCATATTACATGCTTTAATGACCCGTTTTATGCTAAATAACTACACCAGATTTGATATAGACCATGTTTAAGTAAATGGGTCAAGATTAGTTTTCATAAATCCTAAAATTTAACCCAGTAATAGGGTGACCCAGCCATGGGCGCCATTCTGAAAAGGGCGCCCAAGGCAAGGGCGCCATTTATTAAGAAAAGGCCGCCACCTGGGCGCCTTTTATCTAGCCTAATCACTGCCCTGATTGTCCTTAACTCTGTTAAAAATTCATGGCTGACATTGGGACTCCTATTAAAAATTTGTGGCTGACCCTAAGACTTGTTCTAATAAATCATGGCTTGACCCTGGGCGCCTTGTACTTAAAGATGGCAGCCCCTGGGGCGCCAATTTTCAGTAGGTGACAGACCCCAGGGCGGCTTCTACCTTAACCTGTTAATCATTTATCTTAATCAGTAAGCCATGAGTTTTGATCGGTAAACCACTTAACCCTCAGTCATGTAGCTTACTCAGTTAAGTTAACTCCCAACCATTTAGCTTAATCAGAGCTTAACACCCTCAGCCATTAGTTAAACCTCTATTTAACCAGTTCAGTTAAAACTATGTCTTAACTAGTTAACCCTCAGTCATTACTCAGTCATTAGCTTAGAACGATTATCCCTCAACCCCTAGCCTGTTTGATAGGCGCCTGACCCTTGGGCGCCTAGCACTGAGTCATGGCAGCCCTCAGGGCTCCATTTAATGAAAGAAGTCTGACCCAAGGGCGCCAATTGTTAATTCGTGGCAGGCCCCTGGGCGCCTACTAAACCTGACCCTGTAAACCTGTAAAACGTGGCTGACCCTTGGGCGCCTATCACTTAAGACATGGAAGGGGTATGGGCGCTGTTGGGTCCCGTAGTGCAGGGACATGGTTCTAGAGGGGGGGGGGTGAATAGAACCCTCCTACTAAAAACTATGTCCAATTAAAATCTTAACCGACCTCACAGCGGAATTAACAAACTTAATGAGATTGACTGAATTAGAACAAGTAGGATTACTCAATTCTCTCAATCTCACCGAGCTCACACGATTGCGTATATAGACTAAAAAGAGATGCACACAAACACACAAATCAAACCATGAGACACGGGGATTTTTAGGTGGTTCGGGACCACGACGGGTTCCCTACGTCCACCCCTTACCAAACCGGTAAGGCTTTCTCCACACGCTGTGAATGCAGTAAACACGGGGATTTCTCCCCACACACACACGAGGTAAAAACCCCAACACACACGCTACTAGAGTAGCACACACACGGGGATGTACCCCAACACACACACACGTAGGACGATGCCTACACAGCTACACGGGAGTAAACTCCCAACCATACACAGGGAACACACCCCACAATATCTCCAAGCACACACACGAATAACGTCCACCGCATACGACGCACAAGTGTCAACACAAACCACTCGGAGAACCCTTTCTCCGAACACCCACACAAGAAAATCGTTTAGGAATTTATGTGGAAATCAGATATGCATATAATCAACCCAGAACAATTTCTAAACACTAAACCACACAACAAAACTGAAATCTAAAGCTCTCCCTCTTTAGAACAATCTGGCTCTTCTCAGTTCGTAGTCGGATGAACACGATTTTGGCGTCCTCTTGTTCTTCTCCTCGAACCGCTTCTTTTCTTCTTCTATCACGAGCTCCAAATCACAAGGGAAGTAGATTAGATCTGCTGTTGAAGACCTCTGGAGCTTTTCCACCGTTTCAGCCCTTTCTTCTCCTACAAGGAAGAACACACTTTGACTAGGGTTAATACCTTGTGAATCTCGTAGCTCATATATATATATAACTTAGAGAGTCCAAAAGACACATAAAACCCTCCTCACACATGTTAGAAACACCCTAGTTTGATTAGGAACCATTGGGGGGTGTTTTGGTAAAGTTTCAAGGGGTTTAGGATGAGTTTTAAACACTTTCGTAAGTCCCGTCCGGAAGGGGTCGACCCTCGGCAACCAGGTTGCTGGAATACATAAAAAGAGGCCCTCTGTTACAGGGGTCGACCCTTGGGGTCGACCCTTTCAGTGGGGGTCGACCCCTGGGGTCGACCCTTGGCAACTAGGTTGCTGTCGGGGCCAAAAAAAAGAGCCAGGTTTAAAGGGGTCGACCCCAAGGGTCGACCCTTTCAGGTAGGGTACACAAAAATAGCTCTGCGCGCTTCGGCGGCAGGAATTAATTCTCCTAGCTCTGAACTCCGATCGAAGCGAGACTGGAAGCGTTGGAAAGAGGACTCCCAAGGCTACAACATAAAATTTTAGAGGGGAAATCCAATGGTTGGATTGAAAATGGTGAAGATTGTAAGACAGTTTGAGTTTAAAAAATAACTAAAACCTCCATCAAAACCAGGGGGAAATAATTGATTAAATGTTACCATAATCCCATGAAGATCAACAATGATTTTGCATCCTGAAAAACATGATAAACCAAGAGGTTAGTTGAGAATCAAAATATATGAGTTATGCATTAACACTATGAACATGTTCACAATGAAATACATCATTGAACCTCATCAAACATGTGTTTTGCTTCTCAAATCAATCAACAAAAATATATTCCACCAAATGACAAGGTTTTGTTATGATGAACATGGATTTCTCAATCAATCAAATACAATGACATGGGAGCTCAACATTCAGTTACAATGCAATCAACTCTTCAATATCAAAATGCTTCATTACTTAAATGTTAACAATTATGCCAAATGCAAAGCATGCATAATGTCATGGAACCACATACATTTAAATGGCATTATTGTTGATTAAAAATTAACATTCATGAACCATTATCTCATGAGGAGCATTGATAGGTACAAGAGATCTTTTTGAATCGTTCATACATTTAAATCACAATAACCCCAACAATAATATCCATGAACATACTCAAACATGTGCCAACCCTCAAAGGTCTCAAGTGAGCTTATGTGAAACATGAATGAAACACATCAACCTTTTATCAAATCAAGTGGTCATGAATCCAAATAATGAGCAAGCATCATTAAGGTCACATTCATCAATCTCCAAGTTACAAGTGAGAGTCGACATAAGGTGAAGAATGAGTTAACTCCCTTTTGCAAGAAGATCGCCATTGATACATTTCTTTGAGTTCCAAACATGAACCGTAGATGTGGTCCTGCAAACCAAAATATTTAAGGCTTGAGATCCTTAAATACAAATCATTCATATGACCTTCAAATATGAACAAAGTTAACTCCCTTTTAGAAGAAGAGCTTCATTGATGGACCATGTTAGATTCAAAGTATGAGCCATGGATTTGTATACCTGCAAATCAACATAAAGATAGCATTAGTTCCTTAAACACCAAAGGTTCATATGGCTTTCAAGAGTGAACATTAAATCCATCTTTCAACTCATCGAATCAAGATATAAAACATGTTGCTCAATGAAACACATACACACACAATCACAATCATTTTGATATCATTGAAACCAAACACGAACTAGGGGATACAACATGCGCCAATTTCAAGGAGATGGCACCCCCTGGGCGCCAATTCCAGAAGCTGATGTTGTGCCCCTAGTTTTGATGATGACAACCGTGAGATATGAATGATGTGTTCAATTCAGTGATGACTTGAATTTTCATTCAATAATACTTTCACTTAATTTTCATTCTTGTTGCTAGAAAGGAACAGGGTTGACGTTGGGAGCTTAAAGCGTCCATGCATCAGTTGAAGAAGCCTTCACTGATATCCACAATGTTAACTCCACGAAGTAAAGACCTGCTCACTGGAACGCATCAATGCGTCAACGCCACGGGTTGGAAGCGTCGACGCAGCAGTTACAAAGGAAGAGCCAATGGCTTACTGGATTACTCTGGTGCGTCAACGCATTCATCAAGTGGCGTCGACGCAGCAGGTTGATGGATCGACAAGGTGACCAGAGGGTGGACGCAGTTGCACAATGCGTCAACGCACTCCACATGAAACGTGAGAGGGCTGAAGCCATCTAAGTTCAGATGCTGGAACACCAATGCGTCAACGCAGCATGCTGAGAGCGTCGACGCAGCACGTCTATCTGTTGAAGACTTGATCACTGGATCACCGATGCGTCAACGCAGTAGGCTGATGGAGTCAACGCAGTAGGCTTGAGATTTACTGTAGAATGTCCTTGAAGGCTGCGTCAACCCTTTGGAGCAAGTGAGTTGACGCCACCTGACTCTAGTTACTGACACGTGGGCAAAGTATTGGGCAGGAAATGTGGAAGACACACGCCCTAGCCGCTGCTGGTATATATTGGAGCCTTCGTCTTCAGATGGAGGCTGATCGAAGAAAAAAGCCTGGAGAGCAGAAAGCCTTCGATCCATAAAAAGAGAAGAAGAAGAAATAGAAGAAGAGTGAGCCGGCAAGAAGAAAAGGAGTTGAAGAGAAGAAGGAGAGAACAGCGTGAGAGAAAAGGAGAGCAGAAGAGAAAGAAAGAGAGAAGGAGCAGAACAGAAAAAGTGCGTGAGCTGAGAAGAAGAAAGAAGAGGAAGAAAAGAAGAAGAGGAGAGAAGTCTATTGAAGATCTGTTCAGTCTGTTCGTGGATCAAATCCAGAACGACTATTGTGGTTCATTTCCAGCTTTCGTTGCTGTGCTTTTCATGTTTCTTATTTTTTTTACTCCTATTGCTATTGTTCTTCCGATCCTCTGGACTGAGGTCGGGTTCCTCCGTGTGGGTCAGGAGAAGGGAGATCTGATCTCCGGTTTGCAAGCATCAGGGGGACTGCTTGTGGGTTCCCTCCGAGCTAGGAGGAAGAGAGGCTAGGCCTCTGGTGGATTGCTGGTAGCAGAGTGCTACTGGCTGGTTCACTGGTAGCGGGGCTGCTACTAGTGGGGTTCCCTCTTGGTATAGAGGAAGAGAGACGTGAGTCTCTGGTTTCTAGTGACCGTGGGTTGCTGGAGGTTCCCTCCGTGTAGGAGGAAGAGGGGAGGTTGTTCCCCTGGGTAAGCTGTGTATCAGCGTATGTTGGCAAGCTGTGTTGCCCAGCTATTAGTGAAGCCACACTCGGTTTGAGTGTGGGGTGGATGTAGGTCCGTGGAC
This sequence comes from Amorphophallus konjac, assembly GCA_022559845.1. Classification (NCBI taxonomy): domain Eukaryota; kingdom Viridiplantae; phylum Streptophyta; class Magnoliopsida; order Alismatales; family Araceae; genus Amorphophallus; species Amorphophallus konjac. The sequence continues at coordinate 286,892,399 of CM040118.1, forward strand.
CGAACCACCTAAAAATCTCTATGCAGTGGTTGGTTGCTCCATATCTCCTATCTACTTCACAGGTTACATTGCATTCTCGTTTATATCTGTGTTGCTTCCGCTAGTTTTTTATTTGGGCGCAGGTTACGTATTTGATCTTTGGTTTAAAAGAATATTCTACCTGTTCTTCAGATTGGTTGTCTTGCTTTGTTAGAGTTCTAGTTTTATTATTGAGCCGAAAAGTTTTTAAGGGTGGGATTCATTCACCCCCCCCTCTGAATCCTCCGCACCGATCCTAACAATTGGTATCAGAGCGGTTCCCTATTTCTCCAGATTCAACGATCTGTAGGGGATCCTGCTGGTCTAATAGGTGCATTTCTGATCGGATCTTATTGCTTGGTTTTACTCCTGAATTGATTCAATGAAGCATCCACCGATCTTTAGTGGTTCTGGATTTAAGTTGTGGCTTAGAGGTCTGCGTATCTATGTTAATTAACTTGATCCGGATTTGTGGAAGTTGATTTCGCATGGTCCACACATACTGCCAAAGAAAACGTCCAAATGGACTGACAGTGATAGATACATGTGTGATCAAAACATGAAGGCTATGGAAATTATGAAGGCTGCCACTGACAAGGCCTTACACTCGTGTTTTTATCATTGCAGGTCAGCCACCGAAATCCTGGACAAATTGAAGATAGCCTTCCAGTCAAAATAGGACGCCTGCATGATGGCCAATGGGACTGATCACAGCAACAATCAAAGTGATGAAGAGGACAATGATGATTAGGTAAATCCCTTTGAAAACTATGATTTAGATGATTGGGAAAATGCATATTCTGAGCTGCTTGAATCTCATGAACTGTTAAAGAAAAAGTATAAAAAATTGAAGAAGGGTACTGGGTTAGTTAGTTCAAGTTCTCCATGTAAAAATTGTTCTAAGATGAAGCAATTTCATAATGCCTGCATATCTGATATTCACACGCATAAAAATCAGTATGAAAAATTGATGAAGGAATTTGAATGTGTTAGCTCAGAACTAAGCAAGCTAAAATCTGAAAATGACTCTCTAAAACAATCTGTTAAAGAAAATGAAGGAAGGTTAGAGAAACTCAAAAAGGAGAACACGTTGCTGACTGAGAAATGTAATGCCATAAACTCTGTAAACGTAGAATTACAGAAAGATCTTGAAAAACAGCAAAAAGACTTTAAGGAATTTGAAAACAGAGGAAAGCAAGAAGTCAATTCAGAAGATCAACTTCTAATAAATGAATTGGTTCAGAATGACAAACTTAAGGAAGAAAATGAGAAGTTAAAAATGCTGAACTCCACTATGTCAGAGAGACTTCTAACCTTAGAAAAAGGAAAAATAGTTAGTGTTGAAGTTCCTGAAAAATTGAGCAATCTGGAACAAGAAATTGAAAATTACAAAACTGCTAACAAGGTGCTAACTGAATGTGTGAATTGCAGTGAGCAAGAAATTACCAGCTATGAGTTACAAATCACCTCTTTAGAAAATGAAATTCTAGATTTGAAGAGTTCCCTGTCTAAATTTGTTAATGGGCAGGATAATCTGAACAAATTGCTGGGAACAAAGGTCAACTTCCAGAAGGAGGGGTTAGGCTATAACCCTATAAATAAAAAGAACATTGAAAACAAAATTCAGACATCTTCTGTTTCTAGCTCTAATTTTAAGAAAGAGGGACTGGGCTACAGTCCAGTCATGAGGAAGGTCGATGGATCCAATTTGAAAACCATTTTTGTTAAATCTTCTGAACAGGAAAAACCTTCTACTTCATCATCTCCACCTCAGTATAAGACTAAGAAAACAGAAAAACTGGATAAAAATCAGAAAATGATTGGAAAACAGAAAGTGAATAAAAAGGGTCCATCAGTGCATGTTGATCATAGTCTTCACACAAACTCACATGTATCTAAAAAGAAAACCTCATGCCTTAACTGTCATAAACCTGGTCATTTGATGCATGAATGTAGATTGATGGAAAAGGATGATCTGAGTGCTAGGAAATATCATGTTAAAAATCTTTCATCTCAGAAAAGGAGTGTCACATGTTCTAATTGTGGCAAATTAGGACACTCAATTGCTCAGTGCTGGTTTGCTAGTGGTAAGAAAACCTTCTATTCATATCATGCTAAATCCCCTGCAAACCAACATATTTTTAATAGAAACAAGTTTATTTCAATGAACCAGCACATCATCTTTTTTAACTGCAACAAAATTGGTCACAAGACCTCTGAATGCTGGTCAGGTACTTTTGAAAGAAATTCTCTCAAATGCTCTCACTGTGGAAAGCATGGCCACACAGTCAAGGACTGTTGGCATGCTCAGGGTAGAAAAGAGAATTTTGAACATGCTAAAATCCCTGCAAATAGATATGATGTTCATGAGAATTTTAAGAGAATAAATTCCTCTCATTGTTTTAACTGTGGAAAGCCGGGTCACAGGACTGCAACCTGTTGGCTGGCAGGATACCAAAGCAATGCTGGTTTTGGTAAACAGAACTTTAATTCTGTAAACAGAAATTTTCATACATATGCACATAAAAATCATGTTAATAAGAATGTGCATAAATCCAATCTGAAACCTGCTGCATCTTGCCATTGTTGTGGTACAATTGGTCATTCAATGAATAATTGCTACCTGATGAAATCTGATGACCATGCTGCTAGGAGATTGTTTAGAAAATCTGCTAGGAATGTCACTGCTAATTCAGGACCCAAGATTTCTTGGGTGCCTATTTGTGCAAGATAGCTTGCTAACCTGCAGGTGTGCCTTGGAAGCTGAAGAATAAAGAGGGGTAATAAACCAAGGCACTCAAGAAGAAAAACCCATTCCCGAACTTTTCAGGTAAATTTCTTGCACTTCCTGGTTTTAGTGTTACTGCATAGCATGTTAAATGTTTTTTTTTCACTCTTCATCTGCATTGTCTGAATTGATGTTTCTGAATTTTCCTCATCTGAAGTGCATATATGTGACTTGCATGCATAGCTCACTGAACCTCTGAATTACATATAGGACTGCTCAGGGGGAGCTTAGTCATCTTTGCTTGTTGTGTCTATCTTTCCTTCGATCATCTCATCATGAATACAGTTTCAGCTTGATACTCATTTTATTGGCTGTTATAATTTCATTCATACATGGTCTGAGGGGGAGTTAGCTTAAGATTAATTTCTCGGTGACAAAATGCTGAATAAAGTACAGAGTTGTTACTGCTGGTTGGATAAGTGAGTTAACGCAGTGTGGAAATAGAGTTAACGCACCAGACAGCTTATTCTTTGTGAACCTGATGTGAAGTGCCTCTGGTTGAGTGAGTTGACGCAATGATGAAACTGAGTTAACGCTGTGGGCAATTGGTTTCTGAATTTGAGAAAATGTTTGTGCTGTCTAGTTGGATGAGTTGACGCAGTACTGAGGTTGAGTTAACGCACTGAGGAATATAATTTGGAAACTGGATTGGTTTGTGAGCTAGAACGGAGTCAAAACAGCTATGCCATGGTAAAATCTCTCTGTTATATCTTTCTTTTGGAAACTTCCCTATCTCACATCAACTTGTTTTGTCCATCAATTCCGTCCCTTCCGTTCTTATCCCACAATAAAGCCTCCTTGACATCTTAGTGTGAGGGAAGAACTCTAGAGCACTGAGATATGTAGATGATGTCTTAAATTCAGGGGGAGTTAAAGTGATAATTCTTGTTGAGTATGAGATATGTTCTGAATAGCTCTATGATATGCTAATGATAGGAGATCTATAATTCTTATGATATTTGAATTTAAGAACTTTTGAACCCAATAATGCACTATGTATGGAACAAAAGCTGAACATTTTAATAAAACCAGGACCTTATCATCTCTCGAACCTTATTGCTCAAAAGTAAAGAAACCAATGTGTGTAGAGGAATTTAATATTTGTATTGATAATGAACTCAGAAATTGTTTATAAACGCTGAAGATGCAATATATTACACATGTAATAAAATGCAGAGCAATGGTAGTTATTCACTAAGAAACTAGCCCTATGCACCAAAGAAGTGCTGAAGAACAAGTCATGAGGTGCACTACTATCTCTGTCTTCAAGTGAAAAATAAATTATTCCAGAGCAATGGTAACTATTAACTGAGAAACTACCTTCATGCACCTATGAAGTGGTGATAGGCATGTCATGGCGTCAGTTGCCAACTCTGGTTCGTATATGCAGAATAGTTTGCTATGCTGAGTAACCGGGGACTCGGGTGTCTGATAAACATGTGTACTCATGTCAAAAGGCTAGCTATACTTGACTGCAAATGAAAATGTTAAAATAAGTTGAAAATGCTGAAAATGTAAAAACAATCAAAACTTGTGAGTATGTTTGATCTGAAGCTCCTTATTCAACTGAGTCTATCATCAATGCCAGTTAAATTTCTCTCTCTCTGAAAGGCTTCTTAAAATTGACAGATATAAGGGACAGATATGAAAATGGTTCTAGTGTGAAAAGAGTTCCACTTTTTCTCCAGATAGGTGTCTTTAGTGGTTCATGGTTTTTAATTCGATGTTTTAAGATTATTTCCTCTCTTTATCATTAAATGAATTGGAGCCTATTTACATACATCTCTTTCATGGGAACTTGATCTGCAACTCTTAAATTCTTGAATATAAGCATGTCAACTCATTATCTTAGTATCTTAAGAAAATTCCTTGAACGGATGTCCTTCTGGCTACTTATCTTGTTTCTTCTGTTCATATCTGCCTCACTGCGTAGACGCAATGTCCCTTGGCATCCACACATTACTTCTAATACAACCTTCCTCACAATCCGGTTCACCGACTTGAACCGGCTGAACCATTCACTAAAAGGGTATTCGTAGCTTCTTTAAAAGCGTAGCTTGACCACTGCTCGTCTCCACTCCTTTCAAAAACCCTTGGTCGTTCCACCTTCCATGTTCTCCAAAACCCTCACAGCTTTTTCCCTGTTCCATTCACCTCGCTGCCATGGCTCCTCCGACATCCACTACAAAGGGGAAGAAGAAGGCAGAGGAACCTCCTAGACGTTCAGCATCAGCCGAAGGCATAATGGAGCCCAGCTCCATAGCTGATCACGATAAAGGAAAGAGGAAGGAGACGCGTCCCCAGAATCCTAGTCCGCCGGCCAAAAAGCGGAAGGCATCTGATGTCAGGAAAGAAAAGAAGGGTTCATCTTCAGGCTCTACAACAGGTCAGAAAGGTGCTGACAGATCTCTTCCAGTCACAGCAGAAGAACCTCTGAAAGTTCTCATCTCCCGGTATGTTGATGCTACCGACCATGAGATGCTTGTAGTTTTTCCGGAACTGTTTCCGACCTTAGACTATCAGGGCTGGTGGTCGTTTGTCACAAACCATAAGGTCTATTATCCTACCCTTGTCAGAGAGTTCTACAAAAATTTGAAATATGAGCCACAAGTTCCAAAACTTACATCATCTGTCAAGAATGTCTGTTTCAAACTAACAAATAAGCTGTTTGCCCGAGCCTGGAAAATCCCCAAAAATGGAGTTCAGCTGCATGATTTTGAGTACGATGAGCACGATCCTTTTGCGCTCCTGACTGACAAACCCAGTGACCATTCCGATGTCAGGGAAACCTATCTAGCCAGTCTCAAAGCCAATCAATTCCCTCCATTGAATAGACTGCTCCACCACATTTGCACTTCAATGATCACACCATAGAGCAATGGTAGAGAAAGGGTGACTGAGATGCAAAGGTTTCTACTTTACTGTATGCTGAAGAGAATACAGATTTCCCTGTCTGATGTAGTGATTCAAACTATGGGGTCTTATCTCACACAGTCCAGAACACTTCCTTTTTCTGCTCCATTAACTGCCATTTTTAGAAAAGTGGGTGTCGACTTTGGTTCTGAGAAGAAAATAATCATTCCTCAAGGGAATGTTTACAACCTTACTTACATTCAGAAGTTTATGAGATTTAAAGTCATTGATGGTAAACCAGTTAGAATTCTTCCCAGTCAGAAAACAGCTCCATCAGAAACAGGTCAGGCATCAAGAACAACCACTATGGATGAAAGTCAAGTGAACAGGACAGAGATACAGATTCCATCAGATGTGAGAGAAGAAAGACCAGAGGTTGAGGACACATTTGCTAGATCATCTAGCCCTCAGTTGGAAACTGGGGAACCCAGTGGTTCTGCACCTACAATGGAAAACCTTATAACTGGAACCATTGATGTTTATAGGAGACCTTCTCCAACTTCTGATACAGCTCCACCCCCAGCAACTATTGAAGAAATGTTAGTGAACATGACTATGATGATGCGACGTCAGGATGCCAAGATGGACAAATTAATGGAATTCACAAATTACCATCTCAACAAACTGACTACTAGGATTATACAATTCGAAGTTTCTATTTTATCTGAGTGGCAAAAATTCTTACTCTCCAAGATGCTTTTTGACCAAGCTACAAGGATAGTCCTTCAGCACATATCATCTCTCCTTGACAAACTAGCCACTTTGGTGACAAAGATGCACAGCCAACAAGCTACAACTTTTTCATCCTTTGCCAAGATTACTGATCTGTGCTATGATGTGAGGATAGCAGTTGAAACCATCAAGAGTCCTGTCAATGCACTTCCCCAATGCCTCAAAGTTGTGTTAGAAATGATTGACAAAGTGACTGCATCAATTCAGTCACTTGGAGACAAGTTTCACAATAAGGAATCTGTCACAGCTGATCTCTCTTCTGCCATTGACAGTGTACGCACCACTCTAAGTCACTAGCTAGGCGAAATCTCTCAGGATATCAGGAATATACTGGCTAGAGATCAATCTGCCTCAGGACAGTAGTCTCATCAGCCACCTCAAGGGCAATCATCTCGTCAGCAACAAACACCTTCTTCTGCCAGAAAATACAATCGTTACTTTCCATAGCTCTCCCACATCTACCCCCCTTCCTGATGATGTCAAAGGGGGAGGAGAATTATGAAGTCAAGCTGGAATCTAAACTAGAGTTCATTGGCATCTAGAGTTCATTGCATCTGCATCAATCCTGCTGACTAACTATATGTTTTCTTCATTTTGTCTGGTTCAATGATGTAAAGTCTTGAACTTGAATGGACGACAAAATTAATGCTCGATTCAGTCAATGAATAGATTTCCTGTTAATCTAAAGCTCCTTGCTTGATATGAATAACCATGGTTGTTTAGATGCAATGGCATTAATGGCATTCACCTCATAGTTGCCATCATCAAAAATGGGGAGATTGTTGTGCCCCTAGTTTTGATGATGACAACCATGAGATATGAATGATGTGTTCAATTCAGTGATGACTTGAATTTTCATTCAATAATACTTTCACTTAATTTTCATTCTTGTTGCTAGAAAGGAACAGGGTCGACGCTTGGAGCTTAAAGCGTCCATGCATAAGTTGAAGAAGCCTTCACTGATATCCACAATGTTAACTCCACGAAGCAAAGACCTGCTCACTGGAACGCATCAATGCGTCAACGCCACGGGTTGGAAGCGTCGGTGCAGCAGTTACAAAGGAAGAGCCAATGGCTTACTGGATTACTCTAGTGCGTCAACGCATTCATCAAGTGGCGTCGACGCAGTAGGTTGATGGATCGACACGGTGACCAGAGGGTGGACGCAGTTGCACAATGCGTCAATGCACTCCACATGAAACGTGAGAGGGCTGAAGCCATCTAAGTTCAGATGCTGGAACACCAATGCGTCAACGCAGCATGCTGAGAGCGTCGACGTAGCACGTCTATCTGTTGAGGACTTGATCACTGGATCACCGATGCGTCAACGCAGCAGGCTGATGGAGTCAACACAGCAGACTTGAGATTTGCTGTAGAATGTCCTTGAAGGCTGCGTCAACCCTTTGGAGCAAGTGAGTTGACGCCACCTGACTCTAGTTACTGACACGTGGGCAAAGTATTGGGCAGGAAATGTGGAAGACACACGCCCTAGCCGCTGCTGGTATATATTGGAGCCTTCGTCTTCAGATGGAGGCTGATCGAAGAAAAAAGCCTGGAGAGCAGAAAGCCTTCGATCCACAAAAAGAGAAGAAGAAGAAATAGAAGAAGAGTGAGCCGGCAAGAAGAAAAAGAGTTGAAGAGAAGAAGGAGAGAACATCGTGAGAGAAAAGGAGAGCAGAAGAGAAAGAAAGAGAGAAGGAGCAGAACAGAAAAAGTGCTTGAGCTGAGAAGAAGAAAGAAGAGGAAGAAAAGAAGAAGAGGAGAGAAGTCTATTGAAGATCTATTTAGTCTGTTCGTGGATCAAATCCAGAACGACTATTGTGGTTCATTTCCAGCTTTCGTTGCTGTGCTTTTCATGTTTCTTATTTTTTTTTACTCCTATTGCTATTGTTCTTCCGATCCTCTGGACTGAGGTCGGGTTCCTCCTGGTGGGTCAGGAGAAGGGAGATCTGATCTCCGGGTTGCAAGCAGCAGGGGGGCTGCTTGTGGGTTCCCTCCGGGCTAGGAGGAAGAGAGGCTAGGCCTCTGGTGGATTGCTGGTAGCAGAGTGCTACTGGCTGGTTCACTGGTAGCGGGGCTGCTACTAGTGGTGTTCCCTCTTGGTATAGAGGAAGAGAGATGTGAGTCTCTGGTTTCTAGTGACCGTGGGTTGTTGGAGGTTCCCTCCGTGTAGGAGGAAGAGGGGAGGTTGTTCCCCTGGGTAAGCTGTGTATCAGCATCTGTTGGCAAGCTGTGTTGCCCAGCTGTTAGTGAAGCCACACTCGGTTTGAGTGTGGGGTGGATGTAGGTCCGTGGACCGAACCACCTAAAAATCTCTGTGCAGTGGTTGGTTGCTCCATATCTCCTATCTACTTCACAGGTTACATTGCATTCTCGTTTATATCTGTGCTGCTTCCGCTAGTTGTTTATTTGGGCGCAGGTTACGTATTTGATCTTTGGTTTAAAAGAATATTCTACCTGTTCTTCAGATTGGTTGTCTTGCTTTGTTAGAGTTCTAGTTTTATTATTGAGCCGAAAAGTTTTTAAGGGTGGGATTCATTCACCCCCCCCACTGAATCCTCCGCACCGATCCTAACAGCTGACCTAGAGTCTAACAGTCCCAGAAGTAGGGGCCCTGTACCCAGGCGCCTCTTACTGGAAGATGGCTGTGACATGGGCACCTATTAAACAGGCGCTGAGTTTTGTTTTATTTTTTCGAGACCTTAAACCCCTGAATGACGCGCCCTGGTGTCAGGACGCCATTCACTGATAAATGGCAGCCTGAGAGGTACCATTTAACCCTTGATAGGGTTTTCTAAACCCTGTATAGTTCACAGGAAGGGCATCCCGCTGTGAGGGTGTCATTTCTGAACATGTCAGGTAGCCTACAAGGCACCGATCTCACCCAATTTTTATGTGTATCAAATGTTGCTAGTTTTTACTCCTAGTTCGTCCCTACATAACGATACGCCCTTGGATTCCATTTTATAATCCACCTTATATATATCCTACCTGGTCAACCCTTGAAATTCTATATTGGCTATAAATGAGAGTGGATGTCAACAAACATGACCAATGCTGTGCATATAGGGTCCGGTCTGGTCCTGGGAGGAGCACCCGAAGGTACTTGTGCCCATGGGAGTTTATTGACCACGGTGTTTGGCATTGCACTGGAGTACTTGCTTGCTAGACTTAGGCATTCCACTCATTCACGTGATATTACTTGATTGATTGACTTGAGGCCCGCAGAAGGGTAAAAGTATTTGCTTGAATGAAATTGATAAATAGCCAATTCCAATTATATATGCTTGAAATTACATTGCTTACTATTGCTTGCTTGACATGAGTTCTTACCTTCTCGGAAAATTGTTATTAATTATAGTTATTACTTGCTTGATATCTCTTGCTACTACTGCATTGAAGTTGGAATCTATATACTCTCACTTGTTATTCCTATACCGCTCTTGTCGATTTTACAATCCTTGATATCTACTTGTCTACATGCATAGATTTACCTACATTAATTGAACTTGTAAACCACTTAAAGCATGTTAAATCTTGAGATGTAAATCCTACTGAGCGATCCGCTCATCCAGTTGCTTCTAACATTTTCAGGTGATTTGGATGACAACCAACACTCGGAAGGGAATGAGACTGAGTGATGAGTGTTAGCATTGAATTATCATATTTTCATGTTCATTGTGTTATTGTAATCCCACTTATCTCAGTTGTATCCAGTTATGTCAGATGTCAGTTGTATTCGTTCACTATGTCAGTTGTATTAGTCCAATTGATTAGAACTGTATTAAGAGCTTGAAGCCTAGTAGTTGGACTCGAGAAATGTATGAAATTTACCATTTGGATAGTTGTAATAAATGTCAGCTCGTATTATTCGTATCAATCTCAAGCAAAAAAATCTTAGTTATTGCGCACTCTATTAATTGTCAAAGGAAGAATTCCATCAAATAGCTAGCTCGTTTTGGTTCTATATAAAGGACTGTCGCGCCACGGGTAATCTTCCGCGCTCGGGACGTGACACAACTAGGTGACCATATCCGAGACCTCCGTAAGTTCCTGTGAGCCGTAGATTCCCACATGGACGCCGGGCCGGTTGTACCTTTGCCACCCCGTGTCTAGGTTGCATAAGTGAGAGATAGTTTACACCTAGAGTCAACCAAGTTCCCACTATCCTTTCCCATTAAGAACCTATTGTTGGGCAGAATATTTTATTCAAATCACTAAGGTTCTAAAGGAGAAACAAATAAAAATTTGTGCATCATTACAACTTGGTTAATTTTGGTTGCTTCTCACCCCCTTCTTATTTGCATATTCCCCCGTTGTTGGATCATTTTGTCTGGTTGCATATTTCTGGTTGTTTGTGTTGTCTTCATTTGGTAGGTGCCACATTGCATGTGGAGTTACTTCAAGTCCATAGGTTCATCTCCTAGGGGCAATTCCTCTTTCACCTCCTATCTTAATCCTTTGTTCGATTCCACCATGTGTTCCTACAATTTTCATTCCCACAAGGACTCTCTTCCAAAAGGGCTCCTAGAGGACCCATCTAGGGTCATGCCACTTCAATCTGGAGAAGGGTCTGACCCTCCTCCATCGTCTGTTGCCATAGAGGGTGGTCGGCCCTCTCTTTCAAATTCTTCCACCAATAATCCCACAAGTCACATTCTTCAAATGATGGCCTAGTTCGATCCGGCCCAACTCCAGGCCCTTTATCAGACCTTGCAAGGGTCAGTTGCCCCGTCTCCCATCACTTCACAAGGTCCATCCGCTACTTCCATCTCACAATCTAGGGTTGATGGGCCCGGGGCTCCACCTCCTCCTATTTATCTTACCCCGGTCCAACCTAGGGTCCTTCGTTTCTCCAATCTAGAGGCATGCCAGTCCTCTGGTCCGGCCCCTTTACTTCTTGATAAAGGGAAGACTGCTCTTCCCTCATCCACCCAGATTGATCCCTACAGGTCCGTTCGCTCGGCGCCACAAGCCCTTGTGGGCCCGGCCGATTTTGTTTGCCCTCAGCACGGGGTGGCTCAGGTTTATACCAATTCGGGTCATGCTTCGGCCCAATATCCTTCTTATGGGCCTCCCCATCCTTCTATTTATCCTTCGGCTCTTCGCTTTGAGCCCACTCCTTTTGAGAGTAGGAACTCCTCAATAAGTGGGTTGCCATGCAGTAACAACTCCACTTTCTTCAAAAGAGGGTCGGCCCATAGTCCTTTGCAGATGTTCCCGTTCCTAGATTTCACAATATTCGGTTCCCTCCTCAATCTAAGCTCCCCACATACCGCAAGTATGACGGGAGCAGCAACCCATACATTCATGTGAGGGATTTCATGTATGAATCGACGCATTTCCAATATGATGATCGCCTCATGGAGTATTTATTCCGCCGATCACTAGATGGATTCGCACTGGAGTGGTTCTATGCCTTACTGCTGGAAGATGCTGAGAGTTTCAAAGTTGTCAAGGAAAAGTTTATTCAGAGGTTCCAAGATCGGATCAGCCTAGAGTATTCTTTCACAGATCTGGTTGTCGAGAAAATGAAGGCCGATGAGGACTTTGCTACCTATGCTGACAGATGGAGGCAGATGGCTACCCGTGTGCCCGGTCATATCCCGGAGGAGGAAAAGGTCAAGTTACTAATTTCTAATGCTACCCCTACCTTCTGCAACATCTTGGCCATGAATGATATCGCAAGCATGCACCAATTATACAGTAGGGCGAGGTTTATTCAGACCCAATTCAAGGACTCCCCTATTCACTCTCTCTTTGAGGCCCCAAAGCCCAAATACAATAGAAAGCTTCAGGGGCCCGTCATCGAAGGAGTCCAAACCAACGAGCAAGTGCAACCCGTTGCCTTCCCCACCCAATCCGCTCCGCACCGCTTTCCACAACCCCCACGTAACCCTCAGTTCTCCACCCCATAAAATGCCCAACCTATTTTATCTGCTCCATAGAACACCCAGCCTACCTTCCCCGATCCACAAACTACACAACCTTTCTTCCCTGCTCCCTAGCAACAGCAACAACAACAACCCCCGCAATACCACAATGTCCCTCCACCTAACAGCTACACACCCAAACGCCCGGCTCCAAAGAGGGCGCAATACCCTCCATTGCCCGAGTCTCTCCAAGATATCTTCTCATCCCTCATGTCCATCGGTGCACTCCAACTTCATTCGAAATGGCCTAATTAGAACCCGGCCGTCGACCAGTCCAGATACTGCATGTTCCACCGATAGCCCGGGCATACGATAGAATCTTGCTTCCAATTTTGAGATTTTGTTTATGATCTACATGAAGGGCAGCAGATAGACTAGGATGAAATGCATAAGGTTATCACTGAAATTAAAGAAAAGAGAAGGCAAGCGCCGAGGCAGCAAGTGCAGCAGCAGGCACCATAGCCACAGCAACAGCCACAGCAGCAGCAGCTTGCGCAGTATCTTGGGATCCATCAAAACCCCATATCGAATCATCCACCCGCTCCGCAGCCTCAGCCACCGGCACCGGCTCAGGTCAACCTTGTTCAACACCCAGCTCCTGATGCTGGGTGGTCTTATGATGATGAGTCTTCTGTCTAACGGCTCATGGCCCTTCACCATACCTACCGCAACCCTCCTCCACCTCCTACTCTAGTCATCTCCCGCCGAACCATCAAACCACCACCATTACACCACTCTTGCCTGCTATTCTCCATAAACCCCTTATCTTACCGCCTGCTTCCCCCATAGTTCCACCTGTCTTCACTCCCCCGCAAGCCCATATTCCACCTATCCTTGCTCCCCCGCAAGTTCCCACAACGCCTGTTGTCACCACGCCACCGTCCAACCCTCCACCCATCCTTGCGCCCTCGCAAGTGCCCACAACGCCTGTTGTCACCACGCCACCGTCCAACCCTCCACCCATCATCCTTCTAGCATGACCCATTACCGCCACTACTACCCTCGTTACCCCCATTATCTCCACTATGCTTACTCCTACTCCTCTTGTCCACCCCATCGGGCCCATTAAACCACCCACCATGAGCCAATCAGATGCCATGTTGGCCAAGAACCTTGCCCTACAGAGCGGCCATTTGTTCCATCGGAACTCCGTACCATTGGTGCATCCACACCCAATCCCCAATCCTCGCAACAAGTTACTGATCAAGAGGAGGCAGATCTGCTGCCAGGTACTCAGTACGATTTGTTACATCATCTAGACCGGGTGCCCGCCAAAATTTTAGTGCTGGAATTGACTAAGCAGTTTAAGCTTCACCAGGATGCGCTGCGGGATTTCTTACAAAAAGTTATAGTCAATGAAGACATGGCAGTGGACAGCTTACCAACCACCCTGGCTACAATCTCCAAGGGGCCGGCTATTACATTTTCAGAGACCGAGCTAGCACCCCCTGAAGCTCGTCAGATGCCGCTATGCATTTCTATCATTATGAACAAAGTAAGCATAGATGCGGAATTGGTAGACACTGGGGCCTCTATCAATGTGTGTCCTCTCAGCACTCTAAGGGCATGCAACATTTCAGAAGATCTGCTAAGGCCTACCTCGACCACCATTGCAGCATATGATAACTCAAGGAGGCCGTGCCACGGGGTGGTCACTATTCAAGCTGAACTTGGGCCACTCACAATGCCCATCGAATTTTATGTGCTCGACATTGACCTTATGTTCAAAGCCATTCTGGGTCGACCGTGGATTGACAACCTTAATGCCGTACCATCCACTGCCCATCAATGCCTTAAATTCCCTTTTCAAGGGAGGGTGGTCAAAGTCAAAAGCATTTCCACGGTTCAGTCAGTCAAAGCTATTTCAGAGAAGATCTTACCAACACTCTGGCCCATCAATCAGCCTGTTATTTCAGTCTTGGACCTTAATTTTCCCTGGGCATATGCGCCACGCAAGCCAGCCATCGTGCAGGTGAACGTCAGGATAAAGCCCGAGATAAGGGATTCTAAAGGCTGGAAGATCATATTGAAGCTAGGCTATCAGCCGAGAAGAGGTCTCGGCACTCAATTGCAGGGGGGGACCAAGCCGGTCCCCAGGGGCAGAAAAATGAGTAGGAGGGGCCTCGGTTACCGAGAGTCCTCATTATTTGTTCTGGGAGACTCGGGGCCATTAACTTCGGACTACCGTGAGCACTTTATCAGGGGTCCTCTCCAGCCTGGTAATCTGAATGCTCCGCCAAGTCAGCTCGACAAAGAAGATACTGCTTGCACAGTTGCTGGCATGCCATTGCTGCCTAAGGGGCCTGTTAATGACATGGAAGATTTCATTGAAGCTTTCTCCAGGATATTCTATGAAGAGGGTCGTCCAAGGAATCTGAAGGTGCGGCTTGTGCAATACACGCAAGGAAAGTCGGCTTACCGTCCGCAGGAAGATGGGAGCTCACTCATTGTTTTCACTTGGTCTCCTTCCCATTTGATGTGACTTTTCCAAAGGCTGGATTTCATACCCCATTTACCTCCTGTCATGGTTGATCCCTTGCAGATGGAAACGCCAACTGAATTTCTGGTTGTGACTTGTCCGTGTGGGCATTGCCCGCCAATTGATTTTTCAAATATATGGTTCTCCACCTCTGATCCCTTCTTCGATATCTTCTGCCCATCCATTTATCATCTCGGCCTTCCTCCTCCTCCCCCATCCTCTCCATCTTTCTGCGTGCTCTCCACTGATCTCCAAAAAAAAGTGTCAATTTTGAAACAGAGATTTCAGTGGAAGATTACGTTGTGTTCCACCCGTCCTCCTCCCAGGGGCATGAGGCCCCTACTTCCCTTCCATTAGAGTTCCTCTCTCTTAGGTTAGACTTAGGGTCAGTCAAGTCTAGTGAAGTAGGGTCTATTAGGTCTAGAGAAGTAGGGTCTTGTTCTAGTGCGTCCAACCCTTCCTCGCCTGACCCGTGTTCGTCGGTACCTCGTTCCAAATCCATTCCTGATAGGTTTTTGCAGGATCTAGCTCAACGATGTCATGCTCTTCTCAAATGACCTGAATTTGTAGCCACGACGATTGTGCTATAAGAAGATGAGGAGCAAGATAGGGTATGGAGCGACGGAGGATTATGTATTTATGAAGTCATCGATGAGAAAGACCCGGTTGATCTTGAGGACATCGATGTAGATGACACGGCCGACTTGTATGCGTAGGGTTTGAACAGGTTCGATGAGCCATCGTCGGTAGTGGATGAACCTACAAAGGAAATTAATTTGGGAACTGATGAGGATCCCAGGCCTATCATTATTGTTGCTAATCTCCCTCCTAATGTTGAGGAGGAACTGATTAAGGTTTTGAGGGAGTATAGCGATTCTTTTGCATGGTCATACGAGGACATGTCAGGTCTTGACCCCTCCTTGGTGGAACACCGACTTGTGCTTAAGCTAGGGGCAACACCCGTTAAACTAAAGTTAAGAAGATTTCACCCCCACATGGCCTTACGGATGAAAGAAGAAGTTGATAAATTACATAAGGCCAGATTCATTCGAGTCGTTCTATATCCTCAGTGGGTGGCAAATATAGTCCCTATTATCAAGAAGGATGGGAAGGTGCGAATTTGCATTGATTTCAAAGATTTAAACAAAGCATGTCCCAAGGATGATTTCCCGCTGCCTCACATAGATGTGTTAGTGGATAACACAGCCGGGTATGAAGCTTTGTCATTCATGGATGGATATTCATGCTATAACCAGATCCGGCTCGCTCCATAAGATCAAGAGAAAACTTCCTTCACTACGCCCTAGGGTACGTACTTATTGCTATGTGGTAATGCCATTCGGATTGAAGAATGCTGGCGCTACCTATCAAAGGGCGATGATGGCTATTTTCCATGATATGATGCATGTTTACATTAAAGCTTACGTGGATGATATTTTGGTGAAGTCAAGGACCAAAGAAGAACACCCCACTGTCTTGGCTAAGGTGCTTCAGAGAGCTAGGGAGTACAAGTTGAAAATGAATCCCAAGAAGTGTATATTTGGAGTATCTTCAGGGAAGTTGCTAGGTTTCATAGTTAGCAAACATGAGATTCAAATCGATCCTAATAAGGCTAAGGCCGTCATGGACATGCCCCCGCCTAAGAACATCATGGAGCTTCGAGGATTGATTGGACGCCTATAGTTCATTAGAAGATTTATATCCCAGCATTCTCAGAGGTGCCGCCCGTTTTATGAACTGCTAAAGGCGGGGGTCAAGTTTGAGTGGAATGAAGACTGTCAAAAGGCCTATGAGGTTTTGAAGGCTTATCTGTCCAATCCCTCGATTCTGCAACCTTCTGTCCCTGGGAAACCCTTGATCCAATACATTTCTATCATTGAGGACTCACTAGGAGCTGTCCTGGCACAAGTAGACGACGTTGGAAAAGAGCGGATAACTTATTACCTCTCTAGGTTGTTCAACCTGGCAGAGGTCAAGTATACTGCCATTGGAGAAGACTTGTGCCGCATTAGTTTGTGTAGCTCAGAAGCTGAAACACTATTTCCTAGCCCACCAGGTTAGGCTGATCTCTAAAATGGACCCGATCCGTTATCTCTTAGAAAAACCCATCCTTTCTAGTAGGTTAGCTCGCTGGTAGAGCTTTCTCTCTCAGTTTGATATCACATTCATCATTCATAAGGCAATCAAAGGGATATGCCATCGCTGAGCATCTAGCCCATCTTCTTATTCCATGCACTGACTCTATTTAAGATGAGTTCCCTGATGAGCATCTTGTTGTTTATACCCACCACTCCTTTTGGTCTCTGCACTTCGATGGTGCACTCAACTTACAAGGCCGAGGGATAGGTGCCGTTCTCCTCACTCCAGAAGGAGTGACGATTCCTCTCGCTTATCAGCTCCGCTTTCCTACTACCAACAACATCGCTGAGTACGAAGCTCTCCTGGCCGGATTGAAGCACGCCTACCTCTTAGACACGCGTTACCTGAACATCATAGGAGACTCTCAGTTTGTTCTATGCCAAGTCCTATCCACTTACCGCACTCGTGACCAGAAGCTCAAGCCATATCAAGATTTGGTCATTCTCTTGGCTAGGCAATTCCAAAAATGGATCTACATCCATACTCCTCGATCTCAGAACATCCTCGCCGACGCACTGGCGTCGCTTGCTCCCTCCTTATCCTTTCCTCTTAGTCAGAGTACTGAGACCATCGTCGTCCAGAGGTTGGACGCCCCTTCTCTTCAGGATCCTTGGTTCGACAACCTTAGGAAGAATATAGAGGCGAAGGCTGAGAAGAAAGATTTGAAGGAAGTTTCTTTAATGGAATTAGAAGAGATCTTGGAAGAAGAAGAATTGCCATGGTATCATGAAATTGAGCTGTATTGTAGAGACAGATCGTTCCTGGAAGGGGCAAGTGCTGAACAACGTAAGGCTATTAGAAGAGCCTCCTCGAGGTACACCATCATTGCTGGAGAATTGTATAGGCGCACTCTCAATGGAATGCTCATGAGGTGCTTAGATGATGATAAAGTTTGGAAGGTGGCCGAAGTAGCCCATTCAAGTGAGTGTAGAGGTCATGTCAATGGCCAGGCTTTAGCGAAGTAGATCCTTAGGCAGGGTTATCATTGGCCCACTCTAGAGGAAGATTACTCCCTCTATGCCCAGAGGTGTCTTAAATGCCAAGTCCATGCTGATAAAATTCATGCTCCTGCTTCATCTCTTCATCCTCTCTCTGCTCCTTGGCCATTCTTTATGTGGGCTTTCGATATTGTCGACCCGCTAGGTGATCCTAATTCTCAGACCAAGTGAAAATATTTCATTCTTACCGCCACTGAGTACTTCACCAAATGGGCCGAGGTGGAAGCGTACATGGAAATCAAAGTAACCATGGTGTACCGCTTCATCCTAAAGAAAATCATCTCGCGGTTTGGAGTGCCAAGCAGCATCGTCACCGACAACAGACCCCAGTTCGTCTCTCAAGAGCTCCAAGACCTCTGTAAGAGGTTAAATATTACATTACATCATTCATCTCCATATTACCCTCAAGACAACGGTCAAGCCGAAGCCATAAATAAAACCCTTCTCAAAATCATAAAGAAAACATGCGAATCTCATAAATTTGTTGATTGGCCTGAACGATTAGTGGAGGCTCTATGGGCTTATCGCACCTCCGTTCGTACTCCTACGGGGTAAACGCCCTATGCTCTCACTTACGGGATGGAGGCAGTGCTCCCATATGAGATCTTGATCCCTTCTCTAAGGGTGCAGCTCGATAAGGAACTTAATCTCGACGAACGTCGGGAGGCGTTGCTCGTACAACTGGAACTCTTGGATGAAAGAGGCTAAATGCGGCCGATCATGTATCTGTTTATCAAAAGGGAGTCTCACGTTATTTTCAAAAGAAGGTAATTAAGCAAAAATTTTAAATAGGTGATATGGTTTTGAAACCTAAATTCATTAGGTCTGGAGGTCCTAGGTCTAAATTACAACCTAATTGGGAAGGGCCATTTGTCGTTAAAGAGGCTTATCCAGGGAATGCGTATTGTCTAGTTAATGCAGAAGGTGAAGAGCTGTCTCACGCTTGGAATGGGTTGTATCTTAAGCATTTTTACCCTTAGAGTCAAGTTAGCGCCAACCCGGAAGCGAGACGTCTTTTCCCTTGATCGCGAAAGAGGACCCCGGGCGCAGCAATCACACACTACACCACAACTCTGGTCGGGTTTTGCCTTTGCTATGCAAACTCGTTTCTCCTTTGACCATGCCTAGGGGAAGTAAAAGTCCCTACTTTTCTTTCATCGGCTAGGTGTAGGGGCTAGGGGCGAATAAGGGGGAGATGACCAACCTAGACACCCCAACGAGAGGAGGTCTCAAATAGACGCACTCCGTTATGACCTAATTCCACGAAGAGGAAAAGGAAAAAGAAAAATCAGTCAAAAAGAAAAAGGAGCATAAATCAAGTCAAAAGTCAACACGTCTACCAAAAGCATGAAGTGCAACGTCAAATTGCTCCAAGGAAAAATGAAATGTCAAACTAGGCATGGCAAGAGTGGTAGTACAGTTTTCCCGCGGGACGTTATGAGCCCGGTCGTATGCGTGCCTAGACTAGATGAAGGTTCGATGATGGATACAAAGCCCCGACGCAACAGACCGAATCTCCGACCAGGTCATCATGGGAGGAATTCGAGCCCTAAAAAGCTTCTATCCCTACGCTAAAGGCTTGCCCTCAACAGTTCTTCTCTCTCTCCCTTAAAGGACTGCAACATACCCAGGGTATGGCCCTTGGAGAGACAACATCGTATGGATGGGGTAGGCTCGGCCAGAGATTGTCACATTTAATGCACACCAACCTCGAGAGATTCTTAGTGGAATAGGCAGGACTCTCGTTACTGGGGCATATCTAGCTTTCAAAAATCCAAAAAATCAAATATTGAAAAATCCAAAAAAATTAAATATTGTCAAAAATCTAAAAAAACAAATATTATCAAAAATCTAAAAAAATCAAATATTGTCAAAACTCCACAAATAAATCACATATTTCCAAAATTCCAAACAAAAATCAAATACTTCAAAAAATCCAAAAATGCTCATCATCCTTGCATTTGCATAGCATGCATCACATTCATATTCTTATTTGTGTTTTTCACCTATTTATTAAGGTTCCACCCCTTGACCAGATACCAAGGATTGGTCTTCTCTAACTTGCTGCAGGCAAGGGGTTGAGCCTAAGAATGGATCTAACTTGTTCTATTATTTAAGTGTGCGCAGGAACTTGTTGCATTGCCCAACACCCAAGAACTCGCAGTTTTCTGTTCTCTTTCACTTGCGATCTTTTGGTAGACCGTTAGGCTTCCTTAGTGGTCAAATGGTGACCGTTACCCACACCCGAGAACCAGAACTCTCAGGTTTCTCTGTTCCTTCGCCCTTGCAGTCTTTTGGTAGACCGTTAAGCTCCTCCTAGCGGTCTAGTAGCGACCGCATGCCACACCTGAGGGCCAAAAACACACAGTTTTCTTGTGCCTCTTCCCCTTGCGGTCTGTCGCCAGACCCTTAGGCAAGCTTGGCGGTCCTTTACTAGACCATTTTTCAAATAGGGAACTCTGCTCCATCTGATCATTCGTGCCAAAAGGAACACTTTCACAAGCAATGGTTCAATCAATCCTTTTATTTATTCATTCAAAGTTCATAGTACATCATTCCTTCAAATAAAATTCAATACATGATCAAGGAACTCAAGCTACATTCAATTTCATATCCGCGCAGGGCCGTATTTTGTGTAATGCTTTCACATAAGCTCGGTAATTCTCCTCGTCCTCTGTCACTTCTGCCTGCAAAGTATAGAGTCGGCTAATCTCCCACATGGTCAGTGCGCTCCGAACCGCTTGCTCATCCTCCTCGGTCCCAACCTTCTTAGCTTGAAGGGGAGGGTAGTGAGATAGTGCTAGAACCATAGTGCGGGGAAGTCCAACTTGTAAGTAGGACCAGTGAGGGTTGCAGAGCGCCAATGTAGTAATCCCCACTAGCTGGAGGTCCAGGCCCAGTCGTCGGGGTAGTTTGAGAGCAATGCCTTGAAGAGCCCGTGGTCGCATCACGAATTTGTCAAGTGGCAAGGTGTTGAGGAAGAGGCACCAATCATCCCTTGTCTTTTTATCCATGGTCCGGCATTCAACCTATTTAAAAAATCCAGATGCCCCTTCAATGAAGAAGAGTGGGTGGCTCCCGAATATGCGGCTAGCTAATGGCACATCCTCTTTGGGTAAGAATTTTAGCCTAATTCCCATCCAACACTCTAAGACAATCATAGACCCGAAGAGGGACCCCCCAAGAGAAGCCAAACTAAGACCCTTGTAAAGGTAAGATATGATAGCTTAGGAGATGGATAAACCCCGCCACAACCACTAATAATGCTGAGGTTTGGAATGTCTAAGAGGTGGTCGGTGGTAGAGAAGAGCAAAACCCCGCATAAGCAAATGGAAGTAGCTTTGGCTATGGCTTCATACCTCCCCCACTTGTTTTTACAATGGGCAGTGATCCATTGGGCCATGGGTATGAAATGGATATGGCAGGAGATAATCATGATTTTTACATCATTTGGGTTGTGTATGAAATCCCCTTAGATGAGTGAAGGGTTTATAGGGTCAACCGTGTGACACACTAGGTCTTCATCTCTCACTTTAGTCTTAGGAAGGGCTAGGTAGCTCTCAACCTCCTCTATAAGGACAGCGGCTTCAAAGGTTGGGAACACAAAAGTGTGTGTTTAAGGATGCCATAACTCCACTAGAGCTGAAATGCTAGACCAATCTTGGGAGATTTTCTAAATTTTTTTGGCTAAAACTAATAGAGGGTGGAGGTGCCATGACCTTAAGATTGAGATGACCTCTATAGGGAGTTCCTTTATCATGGGAGCCACCAACTTCAGCCTAGAATAGCATCTTGGGATAGGAAGGAGCTGAAGGAAAAGGAAAAGAAAAAGAAGAAAGAAGAAGAAAGAGAAGAAGAGGAATGATATGAGAGGCTTAAAAGATTGATGACTTATAATGAATATCATTAACTTGGCACCTCTCTTGAAGGGCTTGTGCTCAGGTGCTTGGGGATGGAGGTTAACCACTGCAGCACCCCACGCTCTTTCCTAGCCGGCTTTGGCCCGTGGTAGACGACCTCACCCATGGTGCTAGCTTCAAAGGTTCTCTTCATGATGATTTGGATGGTTTTAATGGAGTTTTCAAGGCTTAAAGCAGGAGTTTTCTGTGAGCTGCAAGTTTAGGGTGTATTCCTAGTTATAGGGCTTTGGTTTTAGTCCTAGTGCATTAGTATTGATGCTAGGAGGCATCAATTTAAGTTAGGATGAGTCTTAGCACAGATTGGGCGCTCCTATCCACGGGTTGGAACTCTCCCGGAGAGTCCCACTCAGATTTAACTGAGTCTTCTCCCTTGCGGTCTATCGCGTGACCGCTAGGCCTTCTCTTGCGGTCGTCAGGTGACCGTTTGTCCCCTCCTTTCACCGCCTTCTCTCTCGCTCTCCTAACGGTCACGTAGCGACGGTTTTGTTCCCTCTTGCGGTCTTGAGGAGACAATTTCTCCTACTCTTTTTCATTCTTCATCGCCTACCCCTAGCGGCCTCTTAGAGGATCTCCACCCAGAAGGTAGCGGCCCTGTTTGGACCATTTTTCTCACCTGACTGCCATGTTCTTTCCCGTGTTCTCCCCTCTCCCTCCGGGCTTCATATCTCGGAACCTGTTATCTTTTTGCTCTCTTTTTCACCTTCTCTCACTCTCTTTGTTAGTTTTAGTGGTCGTCGTTGAGTCAGCATTAACATCCACACAGTTGCATTTTTGAAAAATAAAGGAGATAAAAAGATCACATTTTTTCACTAAACTAAAAACCATGTACATGCATGTTTCCATACATGAGGAAGGAGAAAGAAAAAGTACATCAAGTGGGTCCCTCTCCTGGACCACCACTGTCTCCGGTCCCCTTATGCTTATTCACCGATGGCCCCATAGCCGTGCTCCCCGCCTCCCGGTGGCGTCGACGCCGCTCGTCCTCCTCGTTCCTCCACTGGCCGAAAGAACCGGTAAGATAATCCCGATGTCCGCTGCGTGCGATGGTATGTGATGCACTATGAGAGGATTGTCTACCCACTAGCTAGAGTGCTCTATCCAACGCTTTGATCTCGGCCCTCAGCTCTCTCACCTCCAGCCGAGAGTCTATCGCCTCTGCCGCTCCAGTCCTCAGTCGCTCCACCTCCGCACGGAGATGGGCCACCTCTGCTGCCTCTGATCAGAGTCGCTTCGCCTCACTCAGCGCGGCTGCCAGCTCTCTTGTCTACATATGCATTCATCATGGTCAGGCATTTGCATAGCATAAGCATTTAAGTCAAAAGAAAGTCGGTTGGTTTGCTTACCCTCTCTGCGAGAGTGGCCTCGGCCTCCTCGGCCCGAGCAACCACCCGTGCGAAGTCAGCGTCCCGCTCTGCCCTGTCCGCATGTGGCTGGGAAGAAGAGGATGGAGCATCTGGTCCCTATCTCTGTGCTCCCTCGGCCTACTGCATTTAGAAGTCAAGTCAGTCAGTCAAGTTCATAAGCATTTGCATATTAAGTCCAAGTTTAAGTAAAGCTTACCAGAAGCTCCAGCGCGCGTTGGAACTTGTCCCGCTGCTGAATGGTAGAATGGAGGAGTCCCTGGAGCTTCGCTATCCGTCCCTGCGGGTCTATGATGTGGGACGGGACATGAACCTGGGACTCTAGCTCGCGGACGTCCCTACGCGAGGGAAACGTGCGGATCTGCGCGGATGAGAAACCAGCAATGAGTCTTGGGTATCGGCTTTTCCGCGCTCGGATCGAGTCACGGGACGGGCTCCACTCACTCACTCTCGCAGCAATGATAAAAATATATCGAGATAATTTCCTATCACTCATGCAGCGGCATTCAAAAATATATGAGTAAAACAATTGCCAAGAGGGAAGCGAAAATGATACCTCCACGCTACCAGGCATGGGGAAGACGACCCCGGCCAAGAACGGTGACTCTCAGTACAATAAATGTTAACAATTACAGAAGTGATTTTAAGGCCCACTCCACACAGGGAGGTAACAGGCCACAACATCGGTCCGGTAGTGTCGATTCTGAGTTGACGGGCAACACGTTGGAGGGGTTCCGGGCGGTTGAAGACAGCAAGTCAGGATCTACGATTTGTAGGCCGGTAGGATAGTGTACGAGGGCATCCAAAGGGACGTCTGTAAATTTATTTTAATTAGATTCCTATCCCGCCCCCTTTAAATTAATACATGCATAAACATGTGAATCAAAGACAAGGGGGATGAAAGGATGAGAAATACTAACCGTGATCGCCACCAAGATTCCAACAACGCCAAAGGATGAAGAAAGGAGAGGAACGGCGCCGTGTACCTTGGAACTTAAAGACTTGATCGCGCTTGAAACGGGGTGCGGGGAACTTTGTGGGATCAAACCTCCTCATCTTCCCGCCGGCTAGAAGAAGAGGGCCTCACATCCATATCATGCTCTCTTGTAAAACAAAGATCAAAACACAAAGGAAAAAACCAATTAGAACATGAAGTGTAGCATCAATCCCAAAGTGATAAAATAGCATGAATAAAAGGGGGAGAACGCACCGGGGGAGGGTTTTTAACCCCTGTGGAAGGGTGAAAATAATAGGTGTGTGTGTTGTGCATGCATAGGATTTGAAATCACAGAATTTGGTTGAGAGAATAGAGAAAAACCGTTGATGCAAAACGTGCAAAAATGCATGTGTAGCAGAAAATTGTGATGATTTGTGATTTTGAGGAGACTAGAACTAAGAGTATAGACAACCAAATTAAGCCCAGAAGGATGCAGTGGAAAGCCAATACTTCCCTCTTCAAGCTGGGGTCGAAGTTGTGAGTTGGAGTTGCAACATGGCTTCACCCCAAGTCCGGAAAGAGCCCTCCTTTGCTACTACGAACTGGGCAGTTTATATAGAGGTTGCAAAAAACCCAGAAAGTTCTCCCAAGATTTTGGAGGATAGAGTCCACCGAAATTCATGTTCTATGGACCAATCTCGAGATAATACAAAGGATAAGCGGTAAGAACAAGTGGGACTCAATTTGGTGGAGGGATCTGGAAGATATGGCTTCTAGAAGGGAGCTCTGGAGCTTAATCTGTAGAGTTTGTGTTGAACTAGGACGCATAAACCCCCAACTTTCATCTGCATTTCTGAGCAAGATAGCCAATTAAAATCTGAGATCTATTGATCAAATTAAAGATAATATAAAGGAGAAATCATAGGAACAAACAGCGCTCAATTCGGAGTAGAATTCAAAAAGTTATGTGCTCTGCAAGAGGGCCACGGTGCACAGAAACAGAGCAGAGTCCAACACGAATTGGACTCTCGGTTTGTGTAACGGTCTATCGTAAGACCGTCAGAGTCTCTAGCGGCCTAGGGTGGGACCGTCACGCTTTAGGGGTCGAACGGGGTGATTTCGGACAAGTTTGGGTGTGACGGTCTACCGTAGGACCATCACATGGACTGTAACGGTCTAATAATAGACCTTCACATGGCTGTAACGGTCTAATAATAGACATTCACACCGATGGAGGAAGATTTTGGGCAGACTGCGCGCGACTTTAGAATTTGAAGCGTATCTCTCAAACGGTGCAGAACTAGTGAAAGTGGTAGAAGAAGAAATTGTAGATAACGGAAAGATGAACAACTTTTATGAAGGGAGTAAGATGAGAAAATGATCAGACGAAGGAGAAAATGGGGCAAGAATAGAGAGAGAAAATTCTGGGACGTAGGTGAACAACATAGCCTGCTGGAAAAATGCGAATATCTCACAATAGGGACAGAACTGGCCAATGGCGTAGAAGAAGAAATTGTATATATTTAAATATTGAACAACTTTGGTGAAAGGAACATTTTGAATAGAGGATTGGAAGAGGGTGAAAAAGAACCACTTTCAGGACTACGCAATGAGAGAGAGCCGATTTCTTGATGGAAGCCGACCTAAATGGGCCCGTAAGTCGACTTAGAAGCCGAAGTTGATAAGATAAGCTCCAGGGACTCTAAGAAATCATGATCTGTAGGGCTCAAAGGGAATGGAAAAATGAAAATTGGCTCGAAATCCATCCAAGAAGGCTCCAAAACAATGGCTAATTCAGGACATCAAAAATGATGAATAATAGAAATGACGCAAGTTGCGGGCTAAAAATGGGTGTCAACAGATGCCCCTTCTTGATGTCCGCTTTGCAAGGGAATGAGCGAAAGTGACGCGGAGGCAGAATGGAAAGAAGATGGAGTGAAAGCGACAACGATGTGAAATGGAGATGATGCGGAGATGAAGCGGAGAGAAATGATAAACGGGCATCAAGGTAAAAGACACCCGTTACAACCAAAAAGCGACAGGAATTTTCCCAAAAATGCCGAACTAACCGCCCGGAATGGCTGACGCGGATGAGACATGTCTGGAGAACTAAATTAAGGAAGGAAAAGGAAACACGACCAACCTCATCGGGAACACAATCCACGGACAATGTGTGGGTCGGAAGGAAACACAACATAAGAGCTGGAAAAGAGAATAAGACTGAGATAAAATCCAGACCGGGATCACGCGGGCCAACCAAACCGAGCCGTCAGATCAGAGAAATCGTTCAAATTCGGAGTGGAATGAGGAATCTCTTATCCAAGAGAACTGAAGTGCAATCAACCATTGCTAAGGAGAAATCATTGAGAGAATTTCGAGACGTGAGTGCTCAAAATGACATGATGCATGTTGGGCTAAAATAAAGAAATCATCAAAAAGAATGCAAAGAAAGTATAAAATAGAAAGTACTCAATGATACTATTGCTAGACTGAGTCAAGACGGGGTCAAGAGTCTTCTTGTAACCACGGCGTACGAGACAGAGTCCATCATCCCCCACCCGACTCAACCGAGCGACTTATCCAATGATTAACCGTATGCTCTTAGATCATCATCATTTTTGTTAAAGGGGAACATCAGATCCCAGAACACACGGGTAACCAGCCGGTCCTTGAGAGGCTATAATAATGTAGATACCATATAGTAATGTAACAATGAGTAGGGATAGAGAGCCATCCCTGACCTACCTGCCAAGCGAAACGGCATTTTTATTTTTTTGGATTTTTAAATTTTTATGAGTTTTCATGTATAAGACAACCAACAACATGAATAAATAGGCATGAATATAATGAAGATAACATAACCATCAACTAAACGACAGACGAGACAACATAACATAACGATCAAATGAATGGAAAATAATCCAACATAACATAACAAAGATAAATAAGCACACATATGCAATGGCATGAACAAACCATATGTATGCACGATGAACATGGTGGGACAAGATAACAATGCAGTGAGATAACACATGATTGGGACAAGAATATGAGGGATGATCACACGGGACATAGAGGGGCGACTAACAACATGTGCAAGATAACTAACAACATGCGGTGAGGGACAAAACAACGTGCGTGGGATGACACGGAGGGACATAAACACGGGACAAGGACACGGCGGGATAAAAGATACGACATAATACGCCCTTCAATCAAAGCCCAAGATCAGAATGAAGCAGAAACGTCAGGTTCATAATTGTGAGGCAAAGCCATCTCATGGAGATATGATCATTGTAAACAAAAGTTGAGAAGGACATGAGCTTCAGAACAGATCAAGAGATATAGATTGAAGAAGAGAACAGATCAAAGATATGGACAAGAGGTAAAACGAGAGATAGAGCAAGGAAACTTGAAGCACTTGCAACCTACACACTTAGCAAATAGATCATGTCCGTCCTCAAAATAAATAGATAGAAAGGAACAAAAAAACAAATTTTTTTTTGATTTTTCAATTTTCATGATTTTTTTGGATTTTAAAATATTTAAGTTTTCTTAGATTTTGAAATATTTGATTTTTTTTTAATTTTGAAATATATGATTTTTTTTTAATTTTTTTTAGATTTTTTTGACAATATCTCATTTTTTGGAATTTTTAACAATGTCATCATTTTTTTTTGGATTTTTTGAAATATTAATCCGTAGCACCCAAAGACGGGCTTGAACTGTTGGCCAGGGATCGTCATTCCTCCCCCTCATTAAAGACTTCCCTTAAGCAGGGCGTGCATGTGAGGGTGGCTTACCACAACCAACCGCCTCTAAAGAACCCCCTACTAAGGCCATACATGGGATACAACCCAGCCTGAGAGGGAGAAGCAGAAGAAAATTGGAGACAAGCTTTATGCAGGATGGGAGATATCAGGACTTGACTTCCTTTTAGGGCACTACCCCTCAAAGAGTAGGTCTGTTGCGCCGGGGCTTTGTGTCTTTGATTTTGAGACCCATATTTATCAGGCATGCATGTGACCGGGCACATGGCGTCCCGTGGGGAACTGTACTGCCACTCTTGCCATGCCTTTGATTCATAATTTAGCATTGATTCATCCATTTAGTTTTGACATCCCTTATTGGCTAGATATTGCATGAACGCTCATATTCGAGGGTCAAGATTGCCCCCATTTGAGACCTCTCCCATATTAGGGAGCGCCTAGGTTGCCCAGCAGAGAAAAGAAAAGACCTTTGTGCATACCCAAAGTATGGCCAAAGTAGCAACGGTGTGCCTCAGAGAGATCGACTATGGCTCGCCGTGTAGTGTGTGAAAACCCATGCTCAATCGTCACCCTCAACGATGTTGTGCCCCTTGTGCTTTGTTGATGATGTGGTGTTTTAATGATAGCAACATGAATGAGTCACCACATTGTCTTGAATATGTCTAACTTTTTCTGTGGAGATTGCATAAGTGTGCCATGTCTGAATTGTGAAGAATGCATGCGTATGCTTGAGTCATGCTGTGATATATTGGCTTGTGCTTGATTTCTGTTCTGTGCATTGCTTCTCTGCTGATATGTTCATGCATTGTCTTAGGCTAAGTCTGTACAGCCTACGTCTCTTGCAGCGTCAACGCTGTGAGCATTCTCAAGTCTGCAGCGTCAACGCTGTGAGTATGCACTTTGTTTCAGGTTCTTCAAGTCTATACACTCCTCTTGGCCTTAGCATCTGTTTTGAAGTCCATACATTGGTCTTCAGTTCAAGTCTGTACAACGTTACGTTCTCTTTGGAAAGTCTGTACAGCGTCAAGTCTGCACATTGGGGTTTCACGAGAAGTCTACACATTGGTCTCCACCTGAAGTCTATACATTGGCTAAGGGTCTTCAAGTCCATACACAGTTGTCTGATGCATATTGTTTGAAGTCTGTACAACATGCCTTGTTATTCACAACTTTCTTGTTTGTGACTTCCCTAGTGTTTTGATGATGAGCATCACTATGTTAAGTATTCTCATTTTAATCAGATATCTTGCGTAATGTTATGCATTTGAAATTTCCATGATTAATAGGAAAACTGCTATGAGGTAGTACTTTGTGTGTCCGTATTGTTTCTTTCATACTTCGTGTTGATTTCCTGTAACTTCGAGTCGCTTCACCTTCTGTCTTCGTGATGTTTACTGAAGCAGCTTGAATTGTTCTGACGAACTTCGAGTCGTTTCCCTGTGAACCTCGTGTCGTTTCCTCAGTATTTAGTTGCTCATCTCGAGTCATCCTTTATGTTTGCTCTTGTGTTTTCGTGTCACTTACTGTTGTTCCTCGAGTCATTCTTTCCTGGTTTCACTACTTCATCACGTGTCGTGATAGCCATGTCTGTCTTCTATCTTCGTGTTGATTTTACTTCGTGCATTCTTCTCTAAATTCAAGCTTTAAGTGTCTCAAGTGGAGTCTGATTGTGTTGTCTCCATGTCGTCCTTAGTTCGAGTCATTTCTTTGTTATTTCTGTCTTCATGTTGCTTTTTCCTAGACCTCTTGTCCTTCTTGTTTTGTAACCACACTTCGTGTCAGTTTCTGTTTTTGTCTTCGAGTTGTTGTCAGCCCGTGTCGTCCTCGTCTTCGAGTCGTTCGTACGTTCGAGCAACTTAGTACTCGAGTTGTTTTTGTGTGTATTCAAGTCTTTTTAGTAAAGTGTCGTTTCTCCTCATGCCGTTCTCTTTGCTGTTTGTTATGTCATGTTGTTTTTGTATTCGTGTCTTCGTGTTGCTTTTGTATTCGTGTCTTCGTGTTATTCTTGTGTTTATGCCCTCGTGTTGTTTCTTTCTATCTTCGTCCAAGGTTCCTTTGATCGCGTGTTTCTATCGTTTTTACTCCGTGTTATTTCCTTCTCCGTACCTCGTGTCGTTCTCAGTATAGTGCACCTATTGTTGTTCCTACACACCTCGTGCAGTTTTAGTTTTTGTGGCCCTGAGTTTTAATCGTTTTAATTCTTTGCAGGAGAAGAAGAAAAACAAAAAGAAGAAGGTGGTCCGAGGAAGAATATTCCTTAGTGACGAGGAGGCACGTGATCCGAGGCTGGAAGGGCAGACAGGATTGTGACACGTGTGCTGAAGCTGGCTGAGAGACTGACACATGGCCACAAGTTCTGGGCGGGAAATGAGGAAGCCACACGCGCCCAGTGCTGCCCTCCTACTGGCTGCTGCTTATAAAAGGAAGCCTTCATCCAACAGATGAAGGCAGATCGAAGAAGAAGCCTGGAGATCGAAGAAGAAGCCTGGAGAGCAAAAAGTCCTTTGATCCAGAAAAAGAAAAGAGGAAGAAAAAGAGAAGAAGAGAGAATAGCAGAGAGCGTGAGCAGAAGAGAATAGAGGAAAAGAGATCGAGAGAGTGAAAGAGCAGAAGAAGAAAAGAGCTGCAGTAGAAAGCAGAAGAAGAAGAGAAGAGAAGAGACAGAGAGAGCCTGCGAAAGAAGAAGAAAAGAAAGAGAAGAAGAGCAGAAGGAAAAGAAGAGAAAGAGAGAGTTAGAGAGCTCGTGAGGGTTAAGAGAAAAATAAAGTGAGAGAGAAGAGAAGAGGAAGAGAAGCTTACCTGAAGATCTATCTACTGGACCGTGGATCAAATCCAGGCCAGTCAGCTCCATGCGAGCCACATCTGTGTTATCTTTCTTTACAGCTTTCTGATCGCTGTGTATTTTCCCCTTTTTATTTTTCCTTTTTCATTTGGTTAGCTTTGTACTTCCGATCCTCTGGATTGAGGTCAGGTCCCTCCTGGTCTGAAGGAAGAGAGGTCTGCGACCTCTAGTTTGCAAGTGACAGGAAGTCACTTGTGTGTTTCCCTCCGGTTTGGAGGAAGGGAGATCTGATCTCCGGTTCTGGGCTTGTGGATTGCAAGTCCAAGTGTCCCTCCTGGTCTGGAAGAAGAGAGGTCTTCGACCTCTGGTTTGCTGGTGACTGGGAGTCACTGGTGTGTTCCCTCTGGTTTGGAGGAAAAGAGACTTTGCGTCTCTGGTTTCCAAGTGACTGGGAGTCACTTGGGGTGTCCCTCCGGTTGGGAGGAAGAGGGGAGTTTGTTCCCCTGGTCAAGCTGTGTGTCAGCACCTGTTGCAGACTGAGTCTGCTTGATTCTAGCATTGGCTAGTGAAGCCTCACTCCGGTTGGGAATGAGGGGTGGATGTAGCTCTGGAGGACCGAACCACCTAAAAATCTATTGAGCAATGGTTTGCTTTGTGTGCTTGCTTCCGCTAGATGCTTGGATAGGCGCGCTCTATGTGTTTGCTCATAAGTTTAATTGAATTTGTTTCATTCTATGATTGCGTCTAGCATTTGAGTTTCTTTAATTGGCCATTATTTATAGAAGGATACATTCACCCCCCTCTGTATCCGGGCCTAGCACCCTAACAATTGGTATCAGAGCGCTGTCTGCATACAAGGTCCAGTGACCTGCAGATTCGATCTTGTAGTCTTAGGTGCTAATTTGTTTTTAGTGCATCAATACTCCTGTTGCATTAATCTGATTTGTTTTCAATGGCTCATCCACCGATTTTCAGTGGTACGCATTTTAATGCATGGTTCGCTAGTCTGAAGAATTATGTTAAATCTGTGAATCCAGACCTGTGGAAAGTAATTTCACACGGTCCTCATGAACTACCAAAGAAAAAGTCCAAATGGACTGACAGTCACAAGTCTAAGCATGAAGAAAATCAGATAGCTATAAATCTGATGAAGGCAGCTACTGATAGAGCTTTCCATTCATGTTTCTTTGATTGTAGTTCGGCTAAAGATATTTTGGATACACTGAAGCGAATTCAGGAGATAGATGTGGACAGCTGCATGATGGTCAACAGAAGCAATCAAAGTGGCAGCGATCAAGGTAGCAATCAAAATGAAGAAGATGATGATGATGAGGTAAATGTCTTCGAGAATTTTTTTCTAGAAGATTGGGAGAATGCATATGCTGAATTATTTGAATCTCATGAACTGTTAAGAAAACAATACAAAAAATTGAAAAAAAGTAGTAGGTCAGACAATTTAAATGTTGATTGTAGAAATTGTGTTGAATTGAAAAATGCTCTTGATGCTAATATGTCTGATACTCAAATGCTGAAAGAAGTTGAATGTGTTAAATCTGATCTAAACAAGCTGAAATCAGAAAATGATTCTCTTAGAGGGTTCTCCAAAGAAAATGAAGAAAAATCAGAGAAACTTAAACAGGAGAACAAATTGCTGATTGAAAAACTTAATGCCATAAAGTCTGTAAACATAGAATTACAGAAAGATCTTGATAAACAGCAAAAAGATATGAAGGAAATTGAAAATGGAAGAAAGTATGAAGTCAATTCAGAAGATCAGCTTCTAATAAATGAATTGGTTCAAAATGATAAGCTTAAAGAAGAAATTGAAAAATTGAAGCTGTTAAACAGTGGCATGTCTGAAAGACTTCTTACTTTGGAAAGAGGAAAAACTGTTTGCATTGAAGATTCTGATAAACTGAGCAATCTGGAAAATGAAATTGAAAAATATAAAACTGCTAACAAGGTGTTAACTGAATGTGTGAATTGCAGTGAACAAGAGATTGCCAGTTATGAGCTACATATTTCCTCTTTGGAAGATGAAATTCAGGATTTGAAAGTCTCTTTGTCTAAATTTGTTGATGGGCAGAAAAACCTAGACAAGCTACTAGGTATAAAAATCAACTCTAGGAAGGAAGGGCTGGGCTACAATAAGATAAACAAGAAGGAACTTCAGAACAAAGTTATGACATCTTTTGTAAGTGGTTCAGATGTAGCCACCACCTCTAAAGATAAACAGCCCATTGCTCAGAAAATGGTGGGAGCAAAGGATAATTTTAAGAAAGAGGGACTAGGCTATAGTCCAGTCATGAGGAAGGTCGATAGATCCAACTTGAAAACTGTTTTTGTTAAATGTTCTGAACAGGAAAAGCCTTCTACTTCATCTTCACCTCATTATAAGGCTAAGAAAATAGAAAAACATGACAAAAATCAGAAAATGATTGAAAAATAGAAAATAAATAAAAAGGGTCCATCAGTGTTTGCTGATCACAGTCCTCACACACACTCACATGCATCTAAAAAGAAGATTATCTGTCATTACTGTCATAAAGTTGGACATCTGATGCATGAGTGTAAGTTGATGGATAAGGATGATATGAATGCTATGAGATCTCATGATAAAAATCCTTCACCTCAGAAAAGGAGTATCACATGTTGTAACTGTGGCAAATTAGGACACTCAACTGCTCGTTGCTGGTTTGCTAGTGGTAAGAAAACCTTTTATTCATATCATGCTAAATTCCCTACAAACCAACATGTTTTTAATAAAAACAAATCTGTTTCAATGAACCAGCATATCATCTGTTTTAACTGCAACAAAATGGGTCACAGGGCCTCTGAATGCTGGTCAGGCTCTTTTAAAAGAAATTCTATTTCATGCTTTGAATGTTGAAAGGATGGCCACAGGGCCATTGATTGTTGGCATGCCCAAGGAGGCTATGGCAATAATGAACTCAATTTTAAAAAGAATACCTCTTATTGCTCTCACTGTAGAAAGCATGGCCATACAGTCAAGGACTGTTGGCATATTCAGGGTAGAAATGTGAATCTCAAACATGCTAAATTCCCTGTAAGACAATTTACAAAACCTTCATGTTATAACTGTGGAAAGCCAGGCCACAGAGTTAGAAATTGTTGGCATATTCAAAATAACCCTGCTAAACTCCATGTTGCGAAATTTACATGTCATCATTGTGGGAAGCCAGGTCACAGGGCTGTAACCTGTTGGCTGGCAGGATATCAAAACCAAACTGATTTTGGTAAACAGAATTTTTATTCTGTGAACAGAAAATCTCATGCATATACACATGGATTTCATGTTAACAAGAATGTGCATAGATTAAATCTGAAATCTGGTGCATCTTACTATCATTATAGTAAACAGAACTCTCTCTCTGCCAATAAACTTCATGACAACAGTAATGTGCATAAGAAGAATTTGAAATCCGATAATTCATGTCATTACTGTGGTCAAATTGGTCATTCAATGAATAATTGCTACTTGACGAAATCTGATGACCATGTTGCTAGAAATGTGCTGAGAAAACCTGCTAGAAATAATACTGTCATGTCAGGACCCAAGATTTCTTGGGTGCCTATTTGTGTAAAATAAACTTTGCCTTGCAGGTGTGCCTTGGAATGGAATAAAAAGGGGTATTAATCCAAGGCACTCAAGAATGAAAAAACCCCTTCTGAACTGTTCAGGTAAATTCTCTGAATGTTCCATTTTTGAAACTCATTGCATATCTGGTTTGATGCATTCTTGCATATCCTGTTCTTAGTTTCATCTAGTGCATGCATATTAAATCTGTTCTTGCATATTCATTCATCATCTGACAGTTGCATTATGTTCTAATCATGCACTCTGAAATTTCTGAAAATCTGAACTGAATGTGAATATTGTTTGAAATTTGTGTGTTGCAATAGCTCACTGAACATTCTGAATTGGATATAGGACTGCATGTTGAATTATCATGCATGACCTCATCAGTGTCTCATGACAAACATTGTATGTTGTCAGGGGGAGTCAATGCATTGCATATAGGTTGTCAAATGCATACTCATGTGAAAATTCATTGCATATCCTTTTATTGATTCTCTTTGACCAAACCTTGAGCATATTTTTGAAATCATTAAGCTTCAAAATCTCTCCTATCAATTGATAACAATTGGTATCATTTGGTATCAGAATTTCTATCAGTCATTCATGAAGATTTCAATGGGACTATCTCGATCATAAATCTGAAAAAATTCTTGAACTAGAAATCTTCTATTATACATTTTTATGAATGTCTGAAATAACTCATGTGGTTTAAGCTTAATGTATTCATGGAGTTTAACTTTAAAATCTCTTAACATATCTGAAGCATGTTTAATAAACCTTAACCATCTAGTTCATGTTGAGTCTTGTGAAAACTTCTGAAATCTGCACTCTTGAATACATGACTTCAACTGATTAAGTACATGAAATTATTATTGACTTGAAGCAATGAATTTTTCTGAAAAGTCTAAAGGGTAATATCTGTCAGAGCAATGACCTTGGTCACTGAGAAACACATGTCCAAAGGACTGTGTCATGAGGTACCATAGTTAACTCTGATTAAGAATTCATTGAAATTCAGGCAGAGCAATGGCATGCACACTGAGAAATACAATTCACTCATCAAGAAATGATTTACAGTGTGTCATGATGTGTATATGCTATCTCTGTTCATATAAAGCATGACAGTTAGTCACACTAAGTGCTTAGGGATATTGGCCTCTGATCAAGGTATATCCTCTAGTTACAAGGTGTGCACTGAACTAGAGTGCTCGTAAAATTTGTAGCATGAAAATTGTTGAACGAATTAAAATTTCTGAATATTGATGTAAAAATCAAATTGCTACAACCCTAGACAAAATCATATGACTTCATAATTGCTTGATTTCAATACTAATGCATGTAATTCTGAAAGAAGTCAATAAATTTGATTGTGTAAGACAAAGGGAGGATAATGAAGATAAATATGAGGGCTTGGTTCATTTTTATTAAAACATGGTTTTAGATATCAATACAGAATTTTATTGATAAAATCTGCATACATCATGTTTAAACCATGCTGTTCAAAAGGCTCATTCATAAGCCCCTATAATGGAAGACTTTGAAAACTTATGTTTTGGATTTATGAGAATGACATTTCCTTGAAAATCTGACTGAAATTCTTGTAGTTGAAGCCTCTTTAGAAATCTGCTAATTGAACCTGTTCTTTGCTCATTGACCTGAACTTCTCCTTGTTTGCCCCTGTGGTCTCCTCTCATCTATCTTATAAGATTCCACTTATTGAGGGGGAGCTTCCATGTCATGCATCACTTGCATATCAATTGGCATCTATTCAGGGGGAGCATTCCTTGTCATACTGAATCATGTTCATATCATTTGTGACCTTGCATTCAAATCCCTCATGATCAGATTTATACATGATCAACAAAAACTGTATAGTCAACTCCTTTCTTATCAGTTGACTGATTCCATCTACATTTTTCTGACCATACAAATGTGAGGTGCCACTCCCATTATTACCTTGTTCACTTGCAGCCTTCTGAACCTCAGAATCTTTATGATGGTGGATTTTAGATTGATTCCTGAGATGTATTTCTCTCCACACTGTTGGAATCTTCCATCTTGTTCTGCAATAAGTTCTGATTCTGTGGTATCTTCACCAGAATTCAGATTCTTTGTAATGGCTGATTTCAGATTGATTTATTGGATAACCAGAGTCCATTCCTGTGCTTCAGGGGGAGTTATGGTTTATTATCATCTAAAGGGAGAGTAGTCAATCATGCATGTTGATGGGGGGAGAACTGTTTCATTGTCATAAGGGAGATCTTCATTTTAAAGAACCTTGACTCATTCTCTGCATTGTTGTGCTGCATTTGACTATCAAACCATTTCCCTTCTTTTTGATTATGTCAAAGGGGGAGAATAGTTTGATGAGTCAGTGTGACTCATTATGTTGCCATGATCAAAAAGGGGGAGATTGTTGTGCCCCTTGTGCTTTGTTGATGATGTGGTGTTTTAATGATAGCAACATGAATGAGTCACCACATTGTCTTGAATATGTCTGACTTTTTCTGTGGAGATTGCATAAGTGTGCCATGTCTGAATTGTGAAGAATGCATGCGTATGCTTCAGTCATGCTGTGATATATTGGCTTGTGCTTGATTTCTGTTCTGTGCATTGCTTCTCTGCTGATATGTTCATGCATTGTCTTAGGCTAAGTCTGTACAACCTACGTCTCTTGCAGCGTCAACGCTGTGAGCATTCTCAAGTTTGCAGCGTCAACGCTGTGAGTATGCACTTTGTTTCAGGTTCTTCAAGTCTATACACTCCTCTTGGCCTTAGCATCTATTTTGAAGTCCATACATTGGTCTTCAGTTCAAGCCTGTACAGCGTTACGTTCTCTTTGGAAAGTCTGTACAGCGTCAAGTCTACACATTGGGGTTTCACGAGAAGTCTACACATTGGTCTCCACCTGAAGTCTATACATTGGCTAAGGGTCTTCAAGTCCATACACAGTTGTCTGATGCATATTGTTTGAAGTCTGTACAACATGCCTTGTTATTCACAACTTTCTTGTTTGTGACTTCCCTAGTGTTTTGTTGATGAGCATCACTATGTAAAGTATTCTCATTTTAATCAGATATCTTGCGTAATGTTATGCATTTGAAATTTTCAAGATTAATAGAAAAACTGCTATGAGGTAGTACTTTGTGTGTCCGTATTGTTTCTTTCATACTTCGTGTTGATTTCCTGTAACTTCGAGTCGCTTCACCTTCTATCTTCGTGATGTTTACTAAAACAGCTCGAATTGTTCTGACGAACTTCGAGTCGTTTCCCTGTGAACCTCGTGTCGTTTCCTCAGTATTTAGTTGCTCATCTCGAGTCATCCTTTATGTTTGCTCTTGTGTTTTCATGTCACTTACTGTTGTTCCTCGAGTCGTTCTTTCCTGGTTTCACTGCTTCATCACGTGTCATGATAGCCGTGTCTGTCTTTTGTCTTCGTGTTGATTTTACTTCATGCATTTTTCTCTAAATTCAAGCTTTAAGTGTCTCAAGTCGAGTCTGACTGTGTTGTCTCCATGTCGTCCTTAGTTCGAGTCGTTTCTTTGT
This sequence comes from Amorphophallus konjac, assembly GCA_022559845.1. Taxonomy (NCBI): domain Eukaryota; kingdom Viridiplantae; phylum Streptophyta; class Magnoliopsida; order Alismatales; family Araceae; genus Amorphophallus; species Amorphophallus konjac. The sequence goes on from CM040118.1 coordinate 286,930,316, forward strand.
TATTTCTGTCTTCGTGTTGCTTTTTCCTAGACCTTGTGTGTTTCTTATTTTGTAACCACACTTCGTGTCGGTTTCTGTTTTCATCTTCGAGTTGTTGTCAGCCCGTGTCGTCCTCTTCTTCGAGTCGTTCGTACGTTCGAGCAACTTAGTACTCGAGTTGTTTTCGTGTGTATTCAAGTCTTTTTAGTAAAGTGTCGTTTCACCTCGTGCCGTTCTCTTTGCTATTTGTTATGTCGTGTTGTTTTTGTATTCGTGTCTTCGTGTTGCTTTTGTATTCGTGTCTTCGTGTTATTCTTGTGTTTATGCCCTCGTGTTGTTTCTTTCTATCTTCGCCCAAGGTTCCTTTGATCGCGTGTTTCTATCATTTTTACTCCGTGTTATTTCCTTCTCCGTACCTCGTGTCGTTCTCAGTATAGTGCACCTATTGTTGTTCCTACACACCTCGTGCAGTTTTAGTTTTTGTGGCCCTGAGTTTTAATCGTTTTAATTCTTTGCAGGAGAAGAAGAAAAACAAAAAGAAGAAGGTGGTCCGAAGAAGAATACTCCTCAGTGACGAGGAGGCACGTGATCCGAGGCTGGAAGGGCAGACATGATTGTGACACGTGTGCTGAAGCTGGCTGAGAGACTAACACGTGGCCACAAGTTCTGGGCGGGAAATGAGGAAGCCACACACGCCCAGTGCTGCCCTCCTGCTGGCTGCTGCTTATAAAAGGAACCCTTCATCCAACAGATGAAGGTAGATCGAAGAAGAAGCCTGTAGATCGAAGAAGAAGCCTGGAGAGCAAAAAGTCTTTTGATCCAGAAAAAGAAAAGGGGAAGAAAAAGAGAAGAAGAGAGAATAGCAGAGAGCGTGAGCCGAAGAGAATAGAGGAAAAGAGATCGAGAGAGTGAAAGAGCAGAAGAAGAAAAGAGCTGCAGTAGAAAGCAGAAGAAGAAGAGAAGAGAAGAGACAGAGAGAGCCTGCGAAAGAAGAAGAAAAGAAAGAGAAGAAGAGCAGAAGGAAAAGAAGAGAAAGAGAGAGTTAGAGAGCTCGTGAGGGTTAAGAGAAAAAGAATGTGAGAGAGAAGAGAAGAGGAAGAGAAGCTTACCTGAAGATCTGTCTACTGGACCGTGGATCAAATCCAGGCCAGTCAGCTCCATGCGAGCCACATCTGTGTTATCTTTCTTTACAGCTTTCTGATCGCTGTGTATTTTCCCCTTCTTATTTTTCCTTTTTCATTTGGTTAGCTTTGTACTTCCGATCCTCTGGATTGAGGTCGGGTCCCTCCTGGTCTGGAGGAAGAGAGGTCTGCGACCTCTAGTTTGCAAGTGACAGGAAGTCACTTGTGTGTTTCCCTCCGGTTTGGAGGAAGGGAGATCTGATCTCCGGTTCTGGGCTTGTGGATTGCAAGTCCAAGTGTCCCTCCTGGTCTGGAGGAAGTGAGGTCGTCGACCTCTGGTTTGCTGGTGACTAGGAGTCACTGGTGTGTTCCCTCCGGTTTGGAGGAAGAGAGACTTTGCGTCTCTGGTTTCCATGTGACTGGGAGTCACTTGGGGTGTCCCTCCGGTTAGGAGGAAGAGGGGAGTTTGTTCCCCTGGTCAAGCTGTGTGTCAGCACCTGTTGCAGACTGAGTCTGCTTGGTTCTAGCATTGGCTAGTGAAGCCTCACTCCGGTTGGGAATGAGGGGTGGATGTAGGTCTGGAGGACCGAACCACCTAAAAATCTATTGAGTAATGGTTTGCATTGTGTGCTTGCTTCCGCTAGATGCTTGGATAGGCGCGCTCTATGTGTTTGCTCATAAGTTTAATTGAATTTGTTTCATTCTGTGATTGCGTCTAGAATCTGAGTTTCTTTAATTGGCCATTATTCATAGAAGGATATATTCACCCCCCTCTGTATTCGGGCCTAGCACCCTAACAAATGATCGGGGAAAGGAATTAGACTCCCAGCGCGGAGCTATCACCAGCCTAAGGTGTGCTGCAGAAGTGACTCTTCTTGACTAATTAAGTAAATTTAACTAATGCCACTCAACCATGTTGAGGAACCAACGTTATAAGCATTTGCAGGAGTAATAAGAGTAATAGCAATGATAACATATTCTTGCACAAAATAAAAATACCTTTGCAAATCCGTGGAGTGATCTTGACCATCGAGCTTTGAGGAGCGCGAGCTTTATTTTCCTTGCTTGACAGGATAAAAGGGGGAGGATAGCAAAGGGATTGAAAGATTCCTTGACATGGAGGAGCGACAGACACCAAACTGGACGAAGGAGGATAAAAAGGAAGAGAGACGAGGGCTAGAACTCCCTCGTTAAGGTACAGATACCTTGATAACAAGGAACCAATTACAGAAGAAACCAGATTAGCCGAGATCAAGGCGGGCTAAAGCCTCGAAAACAACAAGAAAAAGGGCAACGCCCCCGAAAGTGTGAGGAAGAATGAGTAGAAAGATGAGAAGAAGAATCATCCGACGTGGTCGAAGAAGAGGGACGAGAATCATCCGACAGGGTCAGAGAAAGAGAATGAGAGACACCCGAAAGTGTCGGGGAAAGAGAACTAGAGACGGAACTCGGAGATACTGGAGGAGAAGAACTAGGAGATGTCCCGAGATCGGGAAGAAAAGACATAGGCCGAGGCCTAGAATTGTGAGAGGAGGGAAAATCTGGAGGATCCGGAGAAAAAGGAGAGGAATGGGGACGCACGGACCTACGGAAGGAGGAGAAAATGATGGAAGTAGGATTAGATGGAGGAAGGTACACCACCCAAGGGTGGGAACTGAGTAGAAGGAAGGATGAATGAAAAGAAAGGGCGGAAGAGGTGGACCCCTGAATGCACAACTGACGGCCCTTAAACTTACGCCGCCGCCTCTTCTTAGCTGATACTTCTTGAACATGGACTTGCCTGGCGCGGACTCGGGCCTTCGGCCTTCTCAATCTGTAATACTTTCTCAAATAACGGGTCCACTTGACAGATTGCCTGGCCCGACTGTGAACATACAACTTCATCAGGGTGGCCCCTAGACACCCAGTGCTAACCATAGGCAAACATTCTTGAACGGATAACTCCCCAAATGAATGAATATCAGAAAACCACGGAGCTTTGTCACTTGGCACTTGCAACATGAAATTCAGCATCTCCACTTGGCAACTGGGCACGAAGCATAACTCCCTTACCAGAAGAGTAGGACGAAACTGAGGGAGAGTAATGTGCGGCGTTGACATGGTCGGCTTGCTAATGAACCAAGGGAGATTGCATAGAATGTGCAGAATGTCCTTTGAGAATATAGAAGATACAGCCAATTGCCCTTTGAACATAGAGTACATAATCTGCTTAGTGGCCGTATGTGTTAGCACAATCTGGGTAGAGGACGCCTCTTGGCCAGTTATCTAAACAGCAACGGAGCGAGAGATAATTATAGCATCAATGGTGAACCCTCCGGCGAGTAAAGAGATTGCCACTGGCCTCGCTCGGGAAGAAACTGGCATCAACTCAAGGGAACTCTTCTTAGCAACTGTCATCTTTGAAAGTGAAGGCGCATCATCCCCAAAATAACTAGGGACCAGGACGCGAACCGACATCCGACAGATAAAATCCTGAATCTTGAAATGCACGGCCGGCACTGAATCATCCTGACTTGGCTTATTGTCTCCCTGGGGATTAGACCCAAGGGGCACCAAAGGAAGCGCACACCCGCTCCGTGGGGTGGAAGTGGTTGGAGAAGTAAAGGGAATATGTTTGGGTGGCACATGTGAAGGTTTGGAAGGCATGGAGGCTCCAACGGGAGTGGTGATGGAAAGTGAAGGCGCAGGCGATGTGGTGATGATAGGCTTGGGTGGCGACAAAGGCGAAGGTGAAGGTGTGGCTGAGGGTAAAGGTAAAGGCAAAGGTGTGGCTTGCTCAAGCTCGGGCAAAGGTGATGGCGGAGATGGAGGCAAGGGTGGAGAAAGAGGTGGTGATGGAAGCACTGGTGGTGGAGATGAAGATGATGGTGATGGCAATGGAGATGGTGAGGATAGTGATGAAGGCGATGAGGGTAGTGGACATGGAGGTGGAGAGGGTGAAGAGGAAGGTTGTGGTGTCCACCGTCGACGTGTCGACATAACGCGTCGAGCGGTGTTAGGGATAGAAGTAGTGGTAGTGGCGGCGGGAGAAGAAGGGGAGGCACTAGCCTGAGTAGAGGCTTGGGTTTGTGGCGGTGATGGAGCAAGGGTAGGAGATGGCGAAGGTAACATGGTAGGTGATAGAGCAAGTGCAGCACTAGACGAGGAATCACAGGGGTGCCCCTGGTCTTGAAGTAACGGAGACGACTGCCCGGGTGGAACTTCTTGCTGGTGCTGTTGCCTGTGAAGATGTAAAATGACTTTGTGAATAGCGGCCCAATCAATCCTTTTCTAAGCTTCCAGATCATAAACATAATTCCGGAACTCAGGATAATCCTCAATCAAATGCCCCTGCTGGTGGTGGAAATAACAGAACTGGAGCATATCCCCGACCGTGGGTTGGCAAGGCACAACCGGAGAGAGCGACAACGCGTGAGTGGCCATCAAAGCCCGAAAGATATCAGTGAAACACTCCGACAATGGAAGACGAGGAGCCTGCTTCGGGCAAGGTGGATACCGAGGGATATGTAATGGTGGAGAAGGTTGTGGAGACGAAAGTGAAGGTTGCATAGGCAATAGTGCTTGGCTAGTGGTGGAGAGATTTGGTGAAGGTATATGTGGAGCAGGATGAGGTGGTATACAGATAGCATCCACCTGCTCAAGATGTGGTGTTTCCTTGACTGGGGGTGGAGACATAGGCGGAGACGCATGTGGGTATGTAGAAGCGGAAGGCTGACTGTGAATGTCGGTAGGTTGACTCATGGAGGTTTGATATGCGGGGGTGTATGGCTGACTCGTGGAGGGTTGGTATGTGGAAGGATACTGGTATGTATAAGTGAAAGGTTGGTATGTGGAGGTAGATGTAGATGGCGGGGTGTGTGGAGATGTAGAAGGTTGAGAGGACTTGGGGTCAAGGGAATCTTGGAGTTGTTGGCGGATGAAGCGGGCTCGGCTGTAAAGTTATTGCCAGGAGGTGATGTTGTTGAGGGCTAAGATAAACCGATACTCGGGCGTGGCATTAGATATCAGCATCTTGATTTGCTCTCCCTCCGGAATGTGCCCCGGGACCTGCGTGGCAAGGCGACGCCAACGATCGGCAAAGGTAGAGAACTCTTCTTCGGGCTTCATCATCTCATGGGCCAAATCCACCATGGAATACTTGGGCCCAACCTGGTCTTGAAACTGCTGAATGAACTTCTCTTGTACGGCTTGAAAATTCACAACTTGCTCTTGCGGAAGGGAGAAGAACCAATCCCGAGCCGAGCCTTCCAATGACAGACCAAATAGATAGGCCATCAAGCGTTGGTCATGTCGAAACTGGGCCGACTCATAAATAAACTCCTTCAAGTGCACATAGGGGTCACCGACTCTACCATAACAGCGATATGTAGGAATTTGTGAAGATAGCGGAAGCCGAAGACCTTCAAATGCGAATGGAATACTTAAGGAGGATCTGGGATCGAGTTGGCGTTGAAGTTCATCAAGCTGGCGCTGGGCTTGAGCAATCATCTCCTGGGTAGGGAGAGATCGAGAAGAACATGGGCCAACTTGAGCCAGTGAGTTTGGACCAGGATGATATTGGGCCAGATAAGAGGATCCGGGCTGAGAAGAAGAAGGGCCCATTTCGAGAGTAGAAGAATATATGGAACTAGAAGGATCATGAATATGAGGACTACTCGGGCTAGCAGTAGCATGGGTAGGAGATGGAGGCCCATTAAGAAGAGTAGGTCCACTAAGAGAATAAGAAGGCTCGTTAAAGGAAGGGGGTCCGTTAAGAGTAGAAGAGGGCCCATTGGAGGAAGATTGCAACCCATTGAAGGATGGGGGCCCACTAAGAATAGAAGGAACATGAAGGTAACGGGGCCCATTAAGAGAATGGGACCCATTGAAGGAAGGTGGCCCATTAAAGAAATGGGGCCCATTAGATGAATGGGTATTAGGAATCGGGCTAGCCGCATGGGAAGAAGAAGGAGGCCCATGAAGATGAGAAGAAGGCCCATTAAGATGATTTGCAATAAGACGATGGGCCTGGGCCGGGTCCATTTGGCGAACAAGACTTGAAATATGGGCCATGAGATTAGCATGTTCCTTTGATGGATTGGAGGGACCACGGGAAGATGGGCCCGCGTGGGAAGAGGATTCCACGCGGGAATAGGAAGAAGATTGGGGAAAAAAATTATACAAGGGATTAGAACGATGCTCCATGAGGGCAAATGGAGACTTAATACAAAGAGGTAAGTAATGGGCTTAATGGGCTTGAGGACAAGAGGGGACTGACCCACTAATGCAAAGACGAATGGACAACGGACCAAGGGACAATGGACTAGACAACAGACACACAAAATGGGCTAAGCTAAATGGGCCTAACAACAATAAAACATGTGGATGATGAAAGAATGTAACACAAACACCACTAATGGGCCTGGACAAGCCCAAACGACACAATCAATGCAATGTGAGAGTTTTCACCCAAGTCAAACAAGTTGATATGATGAGAAATATTTTAGGGATTTTAATAGACCTTTTAATGATTTGAATTAATAATAATTCTCTTAAGATAGGAATCCTATGAGAATAAGGTCCAAACTTTGGGTTGACTAAGGTTAACTCCCTCACACGGATGCAAATGTAAGCCTAAAGGGTGGCAAAGGTACAACCGCCCCGACGTCCGTGTGGGAATCCACGGCTCGCGGGGACTTACAGAGGTCCCAGATAAGATCACCTAGTCGACCCCAAGGAATATGGAGGTGAGATGATCACTTACCAAAGTAAGAAATGCAACTATGATATGCAATGTATGGCCCTATGTGCACCGGAGTGCATGCAATTTCTAGCCTAAAATTAGAAAATCAAGACAAAATTAAACTATGCAAACATGATCCAAATAAGATAAATAGTATATGGATGGAAAGATAATACAAAGATCTACACAACGGGCCCAAGAACAGATCAATCTGACCCCGGGAGGTCATTCAAATTACTGAGCAAAGTTGCCTCCATGAACCTGTGCGCAGACCACATGCAGATTTTATGGATAAAATGCTAAAATGATGATGATTTTTAACTAAGCAAACGTGACCCGAATGATGCAAGTAGTATATGGATGGAAAGACAATACAAAGTTTTGCACAATGAGCCCAAGAACAGAGTAATAATACCTCAGAAGGTCAATCAAATCCTACAAGAAAGTTGTTTCCGTGAACCTGTGCGCAGACTGCATGCAGATTTTATGCACAAAATGCTAAAATAATGACAATTTTCAACTAAGTAAATGAGACCCAAATGATGGAAATAAGCTATGGATGGAAAGACAATACAAAGGACTATCGAATGGAACAAAAATCAGTGCAATCAGACATCGGGAAGGCAGTCAAATCACTGAGTAAAGATGTACCTATGAACCTGTCCCTAAGCTTGCCTGCAGAACTTATGTAGAAAACTCAAAAAGTTTGACAATATTAGAATATGTAAATGTTAATGAAATGATGCAAATGATATATGGACGGAAAGACAATACAAAGGGCTATCCAATGGAATAAGAATCAGCGTAATCCGACCCCGGGAGCAAAAGTTATGCCTCAACAAATATGGCCCTATGAGCACGGGCGCAGGATTGCCAGAATCCGTAACGGTCTAACAAATGACTATTTCTTGCCCTCTGACGGTCTACTATAGGACCGCCACACTACCAGAGCCCTTAAAACGTCCCAAACATGGAAGAATGGATAAAATATCACCTAAACATGCACATGCACACCCAACTCACAAAAGAGCATTAAAACAAACGTGATGGGAATTAGAGTCCCACCGTGATCGCCAAAAAATTGTAGATTTATTTTAATTAGATTCCTATCCCGCCCCCTTTAAATTAATACATGCATAAACATGTGAATCAAAGACAAGGGGGATGAAAGGATGAGAAATACTAACCGTGATCGACACCAAGGTTCCAACAACGCCAAAGGATGAAGAAAGGAGAGGAACGGCGCCGTGTACCTTGGAACTGAAAGACTTGATCGCGCTTGAAACGGGGTGCAGGGAACTTTGTGGGATCAAACCTCCTCATCTTCCAGCCGACTAGAAGAAGAGTGCCTCACGTCCATATCATGCTCTCCTGCAAAACAAAGATCAAAACACAAAGGCAAAAACCAATTAGAACATGAAGTGTAGCACCAATCCCAAAGTGATAAAATAGCATTGATAGAAGGGGGAGAACGCACCGGGGGAGGGTTTTTAACCCCTGTGGAAAGGTGGAAATAATACGTGTGTATGTTGTGCATGCATAGGATTTGAAATCACGGAATTTGGTTGAGAATAGAGAGAAAACGTTGATACAAAATGTGTAAAAATGCATGTGTAGCAGAAAATGTAGAAAACTGTGATGATTTGTGATTTTGAGGAGACTAGAACTAAGAGTATAGACAACCAAATTAAGCCCAGAAGGATGCAATGGAAAACCAATACTTCTCTCTTCAAGTTGGGGTCGAAGTTGTGAGTTGGAGTTGCAACATGGCTTCCCCCCACGTTCGGAAAGAGCCCTCCTTTGCAACTGCGAACTGGGCAGTTTATATAGAGGTTGCAGAAAACCTAGAAAGTTCTCCCAAGATTTTAGAGGATATAGTCCACCAAACTTCGTGTTCTATGGTTCAATCTCAAGATAATACAAAGGATAAGAGGTAGGAACAAGTGGGACTCAATTTGGTGGAAGGATCTGGAAGATATGACTTCTAAAAGGGAGCCCCATAGCTTAATCTATAGAGTTTGTGTTGAACTAGGACGCATAAACCCCCAACTTTCATCTGCATTTCTGAGCAAGATAGCCAATGAAAATCTGAGATCTATGGATCAAATTAAAGATAATATAAAGGACAAACCATAGGAACAAACGGTGCTCAATTCGGAGTAGAATTCAAGAAGTTATGGGCTCTGCAAGAGGGCAACGACACACAGAAACGGAGCAGAGTCTAGCACGAATTGGACTCTCGGATTGTGTAACAGTCTATCATAAGACCGTTAGAGTCTCTAGCAGCCTAGGATGGGACCGCCATGCTCTAAGGGTCGAACGGGGTGATTTCGGACAAGTTTGGGTGTGACGGTCTATCGTAGGACCGTCACATGGACTGTGATGGTCTAATAGTAGACTTTCACATGGCTGTAACGGTCTAATAATAGACCTTCACACCGATGGAGGAAGATTCTGGGTAGACTACGCGTGACTTTGGAATTTGAAGTGTATCTCTCAAACGGTGCAGAACTAGTGAAAGTGGTAGAAGAATAAATTTTAGATAATAGAAAGATGAACAACTTTCATGAATAGTATAAGATGAGAAAATGATCAGAAGCAGGTGAAAATGGGGCTAGAATAGAGAGAGAAAATTCTGGGACGTAGGTGAACAGCATAGCCTGCTGGAAAAACGTGAATAGCTCACAATCGGGGCAGAACTGGCCAATGGCGTAGAAGAATAAATTGTATATCTTTAAAAATAGAACAACTTCGGTGAAGGGAACATTTTGAATAGAGGACTAGAAGAGGGTCAAAAAGAACTACTTTCAGGACTGTGCAGTGAGAGAGAGCCGATTGCTTGATGGAAGCCGACCTAAATGGGCCGTAAGTCGACTTAAGAGCCGGAAGTTGATAAGATAAGCTCCAGGGACTCTAAGAAATCATGATCTGTAAGGCTCAAAGGGAATGGAACAATGAAAATTGGCTCGAAATCCATCCAAGAAGGCTCCAAAACATTGGCTAATTCGGGACATCAAAAATGATGAATAAGAGAATGACGCAACTTGCGGGCTAAAAATGGGTGTCAACAACGTCATCCTCCTGGGATCTTCTGAAGGCGGCGCTTGGCTGGGATGATGGCGGGACGTCCCTGGTCAACTCCCAGAAGTGGCGGTCTCTAAATCAGAGCTTTCATATGTTGTTGGGAATTATTTCCCAACACCTTCTTTCAGGGCTGGCTCGGAGCAGGAATTTTTAGGGATTTTTCTGATGAGGGTTGAAGGGTGGGAAAAACGGAGGAACTAGATACTATCACGCAGGTCTGCAGAATGGCAGATTGCGCAGGGTGGAGAATAAAAGTCAGGAAAAAGGGCAAACGGTGGCGGAATGGAACAAAATTTATATGGATGGAAAGCTAACACGAAGAGGAACAATCCCTCAAAATCTCAGCTCGATCAGAGCTGTGAGCTGGGAGAACCAACCTATTCTTTAACTTGCTATTCTAGATCTCGGAGTTCAAGACAACAGGGTAAAGAGATGGTTATGGCGGCTCGTCGGCGGCACGAACGGCGGCGGCGGCGGAGATGGCTGAGCTTCACACCCAGGGGAAGAGATAAACCTTGGAATCCACCAAGTTTTTGTACGGAATCAACCCTAGAAACACAGCAATCCAGCTGCAAGGGAGAGGGAGAGAGGGGGGCGCCCAAGGCTTCTTGTATTTTCACAAAACTCTTCTTCATTAATTCCATCAAAAATAGAAATACAAGGGATTTATAGAAATGTATAAAAGACCAAAACTACCGTTAGATCTTGGGTTAGGGAGGGGTAAACTAGGGATATGATAATTAATCCCCCATGTGGTCAAATAACCAAAGTAAATGAAATATAACAAGGAATAAACAATAGTAAAGGGGGGAGCATCTTGGACTTTGCTTGGTCCAAGTTTGAATTTTCTTCCACCTTGTCCCCCCTTGGTCCAAGTCCAATTTTGGACTTTGAACTAGCCCCACATGGGCCCTAGATCCTAGGTGGACCAATGGAAAATAAGGTGGGGGCCCTGCTGGACCTACTAGCAAATTACATAGAAACCCAAAGGCCTTTTTGCAAAGAAACCCAAAGATTCCTAATGATTAACTCTTTGGCTTATAATGTCTTACAATTGCAAACCCAATTAGCCAAGGATATAAATACAAATAAAAGAACACAAATGTAAAAAAAATAAAATGTTAGTGTTCAGTGTTGATTCCCATCAATTCTCCCCGGGTGGGAAGAACTCGACCCCGTCGAGTAAGGGGTGCAGCTACTCGTGTAGTTCCTGCGGATCGGTCACCGTACCAGGTAGCGCAGAGTACGCTCCTCTCCAAGTAATCATCACCTACTCAACCCGTATATATTCAATATGCACATGCTGCTGTGGGAATGAGGCTAGTGGTGAACACTCTGGGGTGAGGTCACTCTCAAAGGAAGGAGACGGCTCAATGACTCACTAGGAATCACCGTTGGGTCCCTTTATATGACTAGACACCGATATAATGAGGTAGAGCCGATCCCAAATTTTGGCAAGTCTACAACGTACGCATTAGATCCGACTTGCCTCACACTCGAGAGGGAATGACAACGTGAGCTGACATGTGACTGACTCGACTCGATGCATGCAGACTCCTAACAAAAGGAAAACACACGTCTATCTCCTAGACAAACCTAACGCTATGCAGACCCATGCATATGCAATTGTGGACCAGGACATCCGAATGCGTGCCAAACATCCTAATATGTCCCTATCATGTGGCTGCCTGTTGGATTTGGGATACTTGGGAGGGCTTGGAGAGCCAAAGTTACCTTCTTCCTAACCCATATATGTATGTATCTCTTTCCGAGGAACGGGCCCTTGGCTGAGTGTAGGTGGACTAGCCCGTGGGGTAGGGGTGTGATAGGGGACTTCCCTAACAAGGTGGAATGGTGGTGGTGGGTCACGAGGCTCACTAAGGAAGGGGTCGAAGGGATCAAAGAATGTGTGACCCTTCGATATGGATTCTCCCATGACACGGTCCCAAGTTTGAAATTTTGGAAGGTATAAATAATCACCTTCATGCATTGTGATCGGTGAGACGATGTTCATGTGTAGAAGGTATAGTTCCTCCCTTGGGATAAAAGGAATGAAGTTTGGCTCGGCCGGCATGGGGAGGAATAAGAGAACCTCCGTGGTGACATGACCCATGGTGCACACGGAGGTAATGGACCCTAAGGCTGGATGTGTGAAGCTACGACTATTGGGTTGGTCAAAGTCTCGGGCCAATAAGTGGGTCAACTGTAACTACCAGTCTAACCCCTTAAGAAGGTCATCCAATGTATCGACATGGTGAGAAGACCGAAAAGTGGTGTGGAAGGAGTTGACGGGCACTAGTTGTAGTGCGGGGTCCATGGATGGGTAGCAAGGCGGTCTAGGGATCAAGCCTATCTTGAGCCAACTAAGTAGTGGCTCGGCAATGAATAGCTTTCTCGTTAGAAACACGGGTGGCTCCGAATAAGGATCGGAAGTAGGTGGCAAAGGAGCTCTAGGGGAAGGGTTCCCCGACTGGGGTGGGGAAGGTCACAGGGTAGGAGCGTTCTACCTCGGGGGCTCATGTGGCCGTCCAACCGGCTCGGCACTCGGCTGATAGGTAGATGCTCACCGAAGGGCAGAATCAAACCTTGACTCGAATGGCTCAACCTCTAGAGCGACCAGATAAGACTGCGCCAGAGTGGTCACGTCGCGGCAAAGCAATTCAAACTGGAAGTGAAGCCGCAAACCTCTCTGGAATTGAAATGCGGTCGTGGTGCTCTCCTCTCCAACTCTATATCCCAACCGGTACTTATGATAGTCCCGAATGTACTCAAACACAGACTTGTTGCCTTGGACGGGTCTGATCGGGGCTTTCTCTTGCATTAGGACTTGGGCATAGGGATTGGCCATGGTTGCCAAGAGATGGGAATTGGTTCCCCTAGGGGTGGGCATGCATTGGAACACTTATTATTATTATTTTCTACAAAATATTTTTATGCAATACTAATTCAAGCACCTAGACACGACTCTAAATGATAAAAGGGTTAAAATGCAGACTCGAATAGAAACCTAGAGTCAACCCATATCCGATACGTGGCGGAGGTTTGATCTGGAGATCGCACTCACGCAAGTGTGCTACCTTCTCGATAGGCGTAACCTATCATTTCGGGAACACCTTTTGATATACCGGGTAAAGGAATGCAAATGCGACACCTTGGACCGACTAATCGATGACCCTAGACTCGACTTCACTCTGATACCAATTTGATGCGGGACAGGACGTGAACCTGGGACTCTAGCTCGCGGACGTCCCTAAGCGAGGGAAACGTGCGGATCTGCGCGGTTGAGAAACCGACAATGAGTCTCGGGTATCGACTTTTCCGCCCTCGGATCGAGTCACGGGACGGGTTCCACTCACTCACTCTCGTAGCAGTGATAAAAATATGTCAAGCTAATTTCCTATCACTCATGCAGCGGCATTCAAAAATATACGAGTAAAGCAAATGCCAAGAGGGAAGCGGAAACGATACCTCCACGCTACCGGGCATGGGGAAGACGACCCCGGCCAAGAACGGCGACTCCCGGTACAGTAAATGTTAATAATTACAGTAGTGATTTGAAGGCCCACTCCATGCAGGGAGGTAACAGGCCACAATAGCGGTCCGGGAGTGTGCTGATTCTGGGTTGATGGGCAGCACGTTGGAGGTGTTCCGGGTGGTTGAAGACAGCAAGTCTGGATCTGCGATTTGTAGGCCGGCAGGCCAGCATACGAGGGCCTCCAAAGGGACGTCGTCCTCCTGGGATCTTCTGAAGGCGGCGCTTGGTTGGGACGATGGCGGGACGTCCCTGGTCGACTCCTAGAAGTGGCAGCCGCTGAATCAAAGTTTTGATATATTATTGGGAATTATTTCCCAACACCTTCTTTCTGGCCTGGCTCGGAGTAGGACTTTTTAGGGATTTTTCTGATGAGGGTTGAAGGGTGGGAAAAATGGAGGAACTAGATACTATCACGCAGGTCTACAGAATGGCTGATTGCACAGGGTGGAGATTAAAAGTCGGGAAAAAGGGCAAACGGTGGCAGAATGGAACAAAGTTTATATAGATGGAAAGCTAACACGAAGAGGAACAATCTCTCAAAATCTCAGCTCAATCAGAGTTGGGAGCTGGGAGAACCGACCTATTCTTTAACTTGCTATTCTGGATCTCGGAGTTCAGGACAACAGGATAAAGAGATGGTTGTGGCGGCTCGTCGGCGGCACAAACGGCGGCGGTGGCGGAGATGGCTGAGCTTCACACACAGGGGAAGAGATAAACCTTGGAATCCACCAAGGTTTTGTAGGTAATCCACCCTAGAAACACAGCAATCCACCTGCAAGGGAGAGGGAGAGAGGGGGGCGCCCAAGGCTCCTTGTATTTCCACAAAATTCTTCTTCATTAATTCCATCAAAAATGGAAATACAAGGTATTTATAGAAATGTATAAAAGACCAAAAATATACCTAGATCTTGGGTTAGGGATGGATAAACAAGGGATAGGATAATTAATCCCCCATGTCGTCAAATAACTAAATTAAATAAAATACAACAAGGAATAAACAATAGTAAAGGGGGGAGCATCTTGGACTTTGCTTGGTCCAAGTTTGAATTTTCTTCCACCTTGTCCCCCCTTGGTCTAAGTCCAATCTTGGACTTTGAACTAGCCCCACATGGGCCCTAGATCCTAGGTGAGCCAATGGAAAATAAGGTGGGGGCCCTGCTGGACCTACTGGCAAATTACATAGAAACCCAACGGCCTTTTTACAAAGAAACCCAAAGATTCCTAATGACTAACCCTTTGGCTTATAATGCCTTACAATTGCAAACCCAATTAGCCAAGGATATAAATACAAATAAAAGGACATAAATGTAAAAAAAATAAAATGTTAGTGCTCAGTGTTGATTCCCATCAGTCTTGCTGCATATAGAAAGTCAAGGCGTCAGTGCATCACAAGTCGTTAGGGAAGCATAAGTTTAGATAGTCGTACCGGTCGTCGGGTGCCACGAAAGACCTGGTCTCCGTAGCATCTGGCGTAGGCCTTCAGGTAGGCCTCGTTGCTAGTGGCTCGGGCTCACACTACCCAGCCTCATCTCGTCCAGTCCTGTGTCTAGTCCACCGCTCGGGTGACCCAGTCGATCTCGCCTATCAGTCCTTGGGAAGATCGCCCCACGCGCTCCTCCTCTTGTGTCGGGACTCCACCTCTGGCTGGTGGACGCCCCTGGTTCTCATGATCAGACGGTAGTGCAATTGGCTCGATGATGTTCATGCAGTGCAGCCACACGTCTCATCCTGCGTATGGCTGGGATACCTCCACCCAGGGCTGTCCCTTGTGACCCTCGTCACGGTATGGTGTCCAGCACACCTGAGTAAAGCAAAGGCAATAGAGTCAAGTGTCAACATCAGAAGCGTTTAAGTGCATTTAGAAATCTTGAGTTTAGAGTGTTATCAATGCATAGGGTAGTGTGTCGAGGTCATCCTAGATCGCTCGCACTAGGCGTCGTAGCGACTCGGTGTCCCATACCACCATCCATCACCTCGTGATGGGCACTCGATAGGGTTGTACCTCCTTCCCCCTCCCTAAGCTTGGGAGGTACATGTAGGACCATACCTGCATTTGTCAAAGTGTCAGCATGTAGCAGTCAGAATCATAAATGCACAAGCATTTAAGGTAGAAGGGCACTTTTACCTGAAGCAGATGTGAGAACCCTCCTAGCATCGTCTGCCGGTCGGTGGTGCTGAGGGAGTCGAAAAGGAATGCCAATGCGGCAGCGCCTCACCCGTAATCTCCAACTCCACCTAGATCCGCCCGTAAAGGGAAAAGCTTGTAGCTCACTCTGTCTGCCTCGTCGCGAAGATCAGCTTCCCGAACATCAGCATCAGGAAGCGTCGTAGGACGATGTCTCCCTCTGGGCCTGGTCCCGCAGCCACTCTCTCTCTCTCGCCCGATTTGTCAGCCTCCCCAGATGCTCCTCTGGCCCCATGGCTATCGCCGCTCATCTCAATCCCAGGCTCTCCTAAAGGGTCGCTTGCGCCAGCATGGACGAGTGGTGTCCCGGACTCATCAGCTCTAGTCCTAGCAGCTCTCGTGCCAACTCCCGATAGTTTGTGTATGTCCTCCCAGTCACTGGTGCTCCATGAACTCTCAATCCAGTAATCCTCGCCACGTCCTCTAGCATGGGGATCATGTGACCCCACGGGAATAGGAAGGCTCTGCTGACTGGATCCCACCGGTCATGTAGCGCGTAGAGGAGGGCCGTGTCTAGCCCTATCACCTCTATCCCTAGGAACTCTGCAAACCCCATCGCGGCTAGTCTCTCTCTTTGGAAGTCCGACAACGCCAAGTACACTACTCGGACTTGCAGCCACGAGATCCTCGTTCGGCGTTTTCCCTGCATGCATTTACACATTCAAGGATTAGTCATCCATATAGTTTAATAATTTATGCATTGCATTGCATTTAAAAAAAAATCACCCCTCAGAACCCTAACGGTCATCCCTTGACCGTTTCTCTGGCCTTAGCGGTTTGGGTTAGACAGTTTCGCACCCTAGCAGTCGCTGGAACGACCGCTAGGCACTCGCCGTAGCGGCAGTGTTTTCCCCATTTCCCCAAACTCTGGAAATGGCCCTAAAAGCCTTTACATGATTTCCATGGGTCCCCTAACCCATTCCCTTGTTATTTCTACCCGCATGCATGATCTAGAAAAATTAAAAATGGGTTTTTTAAGGGTCACGGCTTACCTCGGACGATGGGGTTCCGGCCGCCACCTCGAGGGCTTCCTTGGCCATGTGTTCTCCTTCCTCATCTCCAGCTCCTCCCTCTGGCATTGTGGGCGCCGTAGAAGGTTCCCCGGCTTCGGTTTTGGTCGGTGGTGCTTGCTCCTCTGCTCGATACGCCGGAACCACGGGCTCATTCTTCCTAGCCATACGGCGTTGGAACCCTCGTATTGCCCTCTTCTTCACCATCCTGAAGTATGGGTGAGTGTAGGTCTTGCAATAGGGTTAGAAAACACCATCGGTGGTTGATAAGTGCTATATTTTACATCACATTCATCATTTTTTGAGCATTAAATAAATAAAGTTGTGCAACATGAGTAGATAATTTCATTCTCACCATTAATTTGAGTCTGCATGCATTTTATCATCTTTTTGAGCCAGAATGACCATGTGAGAAATATTCAAAAAATTGCACGATTATTTGAAATCTATTTTTAGATGAAATATGTTGATAATTTGAATTTTGAATTTTCAGGAAATAGAGATTGGATGGCCAGACGCCATTTTTGAAGATTTTTGTGAAAAAATGAATTAGCGACTGATCAAAAGGGCGCCCATTTATTTTGGAAAAAGAAAATAAAAAAAGAAAAAGAAGAATTAGCGACTGCACAAATGGGTGCTATTTCATTTGATGAAAATAGAAAAAAGAAGAAAATCTGGAAAATAAGAGGAATAAGCGACCGTTGAAGCAGACATAATTTCTTTTAAGAAGAATAAGCGACCATGGGAGCGGGCGCTCATTCATTTATACAGGAAATTGAAGAAAAATAGAAAAAAGAATTAGCGCCTGTCCATACAGTCGCCATTTTCTGGATTTATGAAAAAAGGAACAATGTCAAAAAGAGGAAATAAAGATTGGGTGACCGCTTGACCAGACGCTATTTTAATTTGCACCCACTTCAACAGTCACCATTTTCGCGAGAGTTTGAAACAAAACCGACATGTCCGGATCATGGTTATCTTCCAATATTCAAGCTTATCTTCTCTTGTTTGAGGAAATGATGACTTTAAACATAGCAAGCTACCTCCTTTGATCAATCCTCGATGCTGAAAAATCAGATTTGAAGTTAATCTCAAAGTCACGATCGTGGGTTTCTTCTGCACAATATAAAAAGCCACCGTGAGCGACCGAGGGGAGGAGTTAGCTAGTTATCCTTTCTTCTAGCCTATTTTTCATGCTTTCCTAGTCGTCTTTTTAAATTACTTTCATCTACAAAGTTCTTCGTTTTTAAGTTCTCTACAAATTCTTCCACTTCCTGTTCCTCTAAATCTCTCCTGTTTTCAAGCTATTTCAAGTTTTTCAAGGTTCTATCTTTTCATTTTTACTATTCATCCATTTTTCACAATTTTGTTCTTCCTCTGTTTTCACCATCTTCTGATCTTCTTTTCATCTCAGTCTCTCATCAAACCTATTCATTTTTCAAAGATCTAAAATTTTTATTATTCATCTTCTTCTAATTTCTCTTCGTTTTCAAGTTATTCTTTCCTTTTCAAAGTTTAATTTTTATGCTTTCATTGTTCACCCACGCCGATACCTTCTGTTCTTCTTCATTTTTCACCATCTTCCTCACATTTTCTCTCTCTGCACTCTTCACAAAAGTTCTTCCTCTTCCTCTGATCTACAACTTTCTTTTCTTTCACGTCTTCTAATTCCTTCTATATTTAAAGTTATTCTTTTTGTTCTAACCATCTATTTTCAATTTAGTTTTACTGCATTTTCAATCTGGTCTTTTTCTTCTTCATCTTCTATCTATTTTAACTTCCTCTATTTTCTTCACACATCTCAAGGCGGAAATTCTTCCTTTGGTCCTCTCGGTGACGTCTATCTCCATGGCGGAGCGGTCCACTCAAAGGCTTGGCAAGGAGACGGTGACGTTCTTCATCTTAATTTCTCGGCTCTTATTTCTTCACCTTCTCTTTTATTTCCAAGTTGTAATTTTCATTTTCTTTTGGTAGTAATTGCCACTTTCATTAGTAATAAAAGTTCATCATGTTCAATTGTGATTTTTTAGTTCTCTTTCTCTCTATTTATAATTTCTCTCTTTAACCCTCTCATCTTCTTTAGTTAGGATTGAGTTTATACAATTTTATTTCACTTTTCAATATCTCACTTAAAATTCGGATCTTTCAAATAGAAGAATTTTTCATCTCATGCTTAATTGACAATATTTCTTTTCCGTGGAATCTACCCGTTCTTACCACTATACTCTAATTTCAATCTTTTTAAGTGACTGAGTTCGATTGATTTTTAAAATTATGTGGCATGGCTTTTGACGACGAGTTTAGTGCATATCAATTTTTGGTGCCGTTGCCGAGGAGGAAATAATTTTTAATGGTTGTAAATTCTTGTGTTTGATTTGTATATAGTTTTTTTATTTTGCAGGAAAAAAAATCAAAAAATCAAAAAATCAACAAAAACTCGGACCTGAAAATCTCAGGAATTAAATTGTCACAAAAGCGTCACTGAAGTCTAAAACTGCAGCAGAAAGCAGAAATGCAAAAAATCCAAAAAATTCAGGCGTCGCTAAAAGGTCAGTAAACGCAGAAAAATGTCCTATTCTGAAAAATTCTAAAAAATTTTAAACAAAATATGAAAAATTCTTAAAAAATATAAAAAAATCAGAAATCCAGAAAACTTCAAAAACATGATTTTATGTCTTAATTTGTAGTTGTTTTGCATATTATTTGGTATTTTTAGTTGGTAGTTATCTTTTATCGTTATCTCTTTTTTTTTGAAAAAAAATAAAAAATAAAAAAAATCTCTGAAAAAAATAGAAAATAGAAAACAAATTGTTTCATGCTAGCATGTCTTCATGTTAGTTGCATTGCTTTCATACATTGATGCATTTAGTTGATTTCTTTGTTTATTCATCATCATTTGAAAAAAAAAAGTTCTTTTCTCTTTTATTTCCCCTTCTCAAGGGCAAGTTAGGTTCCTTACACCCTTCTTGGAATTGGAAGATCCTCCATTGAGCACTTTATCTCCTTGGATTGGAATTTTCTTTTCCAAGACCTCCATAAGTCCTCGCACCTGTGGATTCCCTCACGGACGCCGGGCAGGTTGTACCACGAAGTACCCCGGAGTTAGATTGCCCTTAGAGGGTATCACAAATAAAAAAAAAAGAGTTTGAAATTTATTACTATTTTTGAAAACTTGTGTCTAGGCTAGAGGTTAAGTGGCAAACGCCCAAGTGGGTTTGTGGTTATTTAATTAAGTCTCTACGAAAGTAGGGGGAGCCTCTCACAACTCCACCTCTTATCTAGCTGATTGACCAATTTAGTAGTGAGTGCAAATTCATCTATTCTTCAAAAAAAAATATCATTTTGCATTCATATAGTGATTAATTCATTGCATTTACATCATTAAAAAAGAGAAAAAAATATCATATTGCATACATATCTCATATACTTGTTATTGCATTTTCATCATTTGAAAAAAAAGTGAATTTCAAAAAAAAGGAAAAATGGGTGAGAAAATTCTAATCTTTGAGTGGGCTAATAAATTCGATGAGGTGGACTAGTTGACCCATGTTTCTTGATCTATTCTTTGGGCTATGAATTTAAACTCCTTCATTCCACCTTATTATCATGATCATAATGACATGTGGGCCAAGCCGGCTCCTTATATTAACAATAGTCCAAATCAACCTCTATCACTCACCCACAAGGGTCTGACCCGTTCTGATGGCCAACCTTCTTGGTCAGCCTATAATGGAAGCCCCTCTTATAATGAAACTCCATTCATGGGGGCCCAATTTCATTAATTCTTCTACTTAAGGCCATCTTCAAAATACTCAATTCTTTCCTGGGCCGTATGACTTTACTCCAATCCAAGAGCAGGCTTACATGACTCAAAATCCCTTCTTATCTTCTTATGATTTTTTCCCACATTCCTCACGCTTAGATAGGGGAGGGCAATTTGATTCTTCCCAAAATTCTGTGCATAATTTAGCTCAACATCCTTTACATCAAACTTCTCAAAATTGGGCTCCATATTCTGATGATTATTATGATCAAGCCTAGCATAAAGAAAGATGGCCCCTATCCTCATCACCACCTTCTACTGATTACTCTTCACATTATTCACTTGAATCTCAGCCTCACTATCTATCTCCTCTGCCCTCAAATCTCAATTCAGAGAAGACATTCAATCAACTCTGTCAATAAATCATGCTTCAAAGTCAATCTCTCCAAGTGCGAATTGATAGGATGACTGAGACGATCAAGAGGATAGAGGATGAACAAGTTCTTAGCTACTCTAGTTCCACTTTTTCTGATCAATTTTTTTATGATGACTATGATCAATCTATGATCCCCCAAGAGCATAACACTCCGATCAATCTTGATTTAGAAGATGAAGGGATTATAGAGAGATCTTGCCAGGAGACTTTAAATGATGAACCTATGGAATTTAAGGGGATCAAGGAATATGTTGAGATTAAAGGAGAATAGGAAGGTGATGAATTACTTAATGATCATATTCCACTTATGACCTTTCCTGAATTTGAGATTGAGAGGCTTATGCTTGATTGCCCTTATGAGGAGAATTTTTAGGAAATGAGTGATCCCAAGTTGGGGGGAGAAGAAGAAGAAAGTAATGTGCGCGTTCATGATCAAACTCCTCCGCTATCCCTTCCTGAATTTGAGGAGATCATGCCCTATGAAGAAGAAGAAGAAAAGGTGACTATGGGGAAGGATTTGAGTGAAGTTATGAAACATTTGACTTGGGTAGATGAAGAGGTGGGTAATTCTCATGACCTTACTCTTGATTGGGCATCTCTAAATCAAGGGGAGGATATTGATTTGATATATATTCCTGACATCGGTAACTCTCAATTTGTGTTGGACATTTTCATGTTGGCCAATTTGTCTGATTCCATTGAACCTTCCAAGCTTCATGGCGTTGAGGAGTATGCTTATTTCACTGTTGATTCTCCTAAGCTCCTTGACATTGATCCTTTGCTTGAAATTCCTCTCCCTTTGATCCCTTCTCACCTCACTAATGTTTATGAAATCTCTAAAAGTGAGGAAGAGCATGACATTTTGCTTGATAATAAGGTCTTCATTAATGTTTTCAACACTTATAAAGACCACAAGTGGGAAGAAAATTTTCTGATTATTAATCGGGGGAATCCGATTGGCCTAATTGATCTGTCATGGTATTTACCTCAGGCCACCCCATTAAAATTAAGGTTGTTAAGCAATGCATTGCATGATCAACCTAATTGTGATAACAACCACTCTAGCCCCTACGCTATCATGCTCAATCTCGTCTTGTTGTAGTATAATGCTTGGTTTTTTAATGAAGACGAGATAACGTGGTGGCTTATTCTTAAATCTGCATGTTGGTTATGAAGCTTGTACCTTCTATTCATGCGTCTGGCTGAAGACATAAAACTTAACGCTTCTGGGAGGCAACGCACTGTTTTTGTCATTTGATGTTTTGTTTTAGTGTATTTTTTAGTTGTCAAGTCTCGAGGAGGAGCCATCGCATATCCTTGATGAAGTCATTCGCCCAACACACCAGGTTGTACCCTTCTATCCCAACCGTATTCTCTAATTATAATGTTCTGTTATTACAATTCTACATGCCATTGAGGATAATGTCATTCAAGTTGGGGGGAGAGAGAGAAATTTGTTTTTCATGATGCATATAGTACAACCTGATAGGAGTTCTGTCTTGCATATCATCGTTTCATACAAAGAGAAAAGATGAAATCCCCAATTGAGTTTTCTTGATTAATGCTTGAATTGAAAGTGATTCTGGAATAGAAAAAGACTAGAGAGAAGGATAAATGAAAACTTATTTCAATCTAACCATGAAAAACTGATATAGGAATCTCTTTAAAGTTCATGTGCACTTTAGAAAAAATGAAATAAGCACTCAGCACACTAATGAAATAAGCAAGACAAGTCTTCTGCTATTTTGGATATGTGGTCTGATATTCTACACGTCTTAAGAAAAGTGATCTTTTTACAAAGCTTTCTTCCAAGTTATCGCAAAAGCACTATATATAAAAAAAAAGATAGAGAAAAAACACCATGAAAAATGTCCCAATTCTTAGTAACCGGGCCTACTTCACCTAAGACGTGCTGAGGTTCGCATCAAACGGAAAAGGGAACCTTGACCTGTGAAATTGTGCCTACTTATCCTAAGGCAAGAGTCGAGGTTCGTGTTAAACAGTGAAGGGTAGTGCAGCATCATGTGTGCATAAAAATGAAAAGATCCCAAAGGGACAAATAAATAAGGCAGACAAAAAGTTAGTATGATTAATGCTCTTATCTAAGAGGTGCAGGGTTGAAAGGAATTTGCTTGGAATAACAAATGGGAGACGCAATTGTCTATGCCGTGGATTTAGTATTACATATACACAAGTGCTACAGAACTTTGATTTAAATTCTTGATCATGTACCTTAATTTCTAAAATAAGGCTACGATGCATTAATGATTCCTGATTCCTAATCATTGGTTAATTTTGTGAAGGAAAAGTTGGATATGAAAGTATGGACTTTGCAAGCTCTTGTTGGTCCTGAATTTTAATTTATTTACATTGCTAAGGGATTAACAATGAGTAAGTTGGGTGGTGTGATAAGTGCTATATTTTACATTATATTTTGCATCACATTCATCATTTTTTGAGCATTAAATAAATAAAGTTGTGCAACATGAGTAGATAATTTCATTCTCACCATTAATTTGAGTCTGCATACATTTTATCATCTTTTTGAGCCAGAATGACCATGTGAGAAATATTCAAGAATTTACACGATTATTTGAAATCCATTTTTAGATGAAATATGTTGATAATTTGACTTTTTAAAATTTTCAGGAAATAGCGATCGGATGGTCAGACGCCATTTTTAAAGATTTTTGTGAAAAAAGGAATTAGCGACTGATCAAACGAGCGGCCATTTATTTTGGAAAAAGAAAATAAAATGAAAAAGAAGAATTAGCGACTGCACAAATGGGCGCTATTTCACTTGATGAAAATAGAAAAAGAAGAAAATCTGAAAAATAAGAGGAATAAGCGACCGTTGAAGCAGGCACGATTTCTTTTAAGAAGAATAAGCGACCGTGGGAGCGGGCGCTCATTCATTTATACGAAAAATTGAAGAAAAATAGAAAAAGGAATTAGCGCCCGTCTATATAGTCGCCATTTTCTAGATTTATGAAAAAAATATCCAAAAGAGGAAATAAAGATTGGGCGACCGCTTGACCAGATGCTATTTTAATTTGCGCCCACTTCCCTAGTCGCCATGTTCACGAGAGTTTGAAACAAAATCGGCAGGTCCCGATCATAGTTATCTTCCAATATTCAAGCTTATCTTCTCTTGTTTGATGAAAGGAGGACTCTAAACATGGCAAGCTACCTCCTTTGATCAATCCTCGATGCTAAAAAATGGATTTGAAGCTAATCTCAAAGTCATGATCATGGGTTTCTTCTGCACAGTATAAAAAGCCACCGTGAGCCACCGAGGGGAGAAGTTAGCCAGTTGCCTTTCTTCTAGCCTAATTTTCATACTTTTCTAGTTGTCTTTTTAAATTCCTTTTTTCTAAAAAGTTCTTCATTTTTAACTTCTATGCAAATTCTTCTTCTTCCTCTTCCTCTAAATCTCTCCTGTTTTCAAGCTATTTCAAGTTTTTTAAGGCTCTGTCTTTTCATTTTTACTGTTCATCCATTTTTCACAATTCTGTTCTTTCTCTATTTTCACCATCTTCTGATCCTTTTTTTATCTCAGTCCCTTCATCAAACCTCTTAGTTTTTCAAATACATAAATTTTCTTCTTCATCATCTTCCTCTAATTTCTCTTTATTTTCAAGTTATTCTTTCTTTTTCAAAGTTCAATTTTTATGCTTTTACTGTTCACCCGCACCGATACCTTCTGTTCTTCCTCATTTTTCACCCTCTTATTCACATTTTCTCTCTATTCACTCTTCACAAAAGTTCTTCCTCTTCCTCTGATCTACAACTTTCTCTTCTTCCACTTCTTCTAATTCCTTCTATATTTCCCTCTGTTTTCAATTTAGTTTTACTGCATTTTCAATTTGGTCTTTTTCTTCTTCTTCTTCTATCTATTTCTTCTTCCTCTACTTTCTTCACACATTCCAAGGTGGAGATTCTTCCTTTGGTCCTCTCGGCGGCGTCTATCTCTATGGCAGAGCGGTCCACTCAAAGGCTAGGTAAGGAGACGACGACGTTCGTCATCTCAATTGTCTGGCTCTTATTTCTTCACCTTCTCTTTTATTTCCATGTTGTAATTTTCATTTTCTTTTGGTTGTAATTGCCACTTTCATTAGTAATAAAAGTTCATCATGTTCAATTGTGATTTTCTAGTTCTCTTTCTCTCTCTTTCTAATTTCTCTCCTGAACCCTCTCATCTTCTTTAGGTAGGATTGAGTTTATGCAATTTTATTTCTCTTTTCAATATCTCACTCAAAATTCAGATCTTTTAAATATAAGAATTTTGAGATCGACCCGTTCTTAATTGAAAATATAAGAATTTCTCTCCTGAACCCGTTCTTAACTCACTTAATTGAAAATATTTCTTCTCCGTGAGATCGACCCGTTCTTACCACTATACTCTAATTTTAATCTTTTTAAGTGAGTGAGTTCGATTAATTTTTGAAATTGTGTGGCACGACTTTTGATGACGAGTTTAGTGCATATCAGTGGTGGTCGTCACCGGTGGTGGAAATGGGTTTTGAGGTTTTGTGGACGTCAAAAAAATGATGATGATCATACGACATGCACGTCTCAGCACTCGAGAGCGAGTCGAAGACGGAAAGGCTGAATAAACCTTATGCCTCCTCCAAGCAGGACGAATACCTACCCGGTGCTCCGTCACCTGACAAAGAATCCCCTCGTGTCGAAGAGACAGCCCCGGCTCTCCAGTCGGCATTGCCAAAGGCTGAATCAAAAGAAACTCAGGAATTCGAACACGTGTTCGGCACGCGCCGGGGATCACTCGAAGTTCCAAATCGGGATGCAGAGGCCCTGAACTAAACACCCCGACGGCGGTGCATTACGACTAAAGCAATACAGGAGGATAAGCATCCATCCGAATAGCCGCGAAGCCGAGACGAAGTCTAAACCGGCGCGCCCTTATATGGTCTTTAAATCGGCGCGCCCCTTCCAATAGCCTTAAACCGACGCGCCCCTAAGGGGGCCGTAAACCGGCGCGCCCTTTACAAGATGCTAGTCCGGCGCGCCCCGTGAACTCCCTTGCTTTATGTTAAAACGGCATGCTCCCGTTGAAGGGTCACCCCTTTGAATGCACTAAACCGGCGCGCCCATCTTGGAGTGCTAATACGGCGCGCTTAGTTTAGAAACAAGCCTTTCTCTGAGGACTTTATCCGGCGTGCAGTGAAGCCATCCCGTCATCAATGCGGTCCCTTGTTTCCTGAGAACGGCATGATGACGAACAAGCCCAAAATGGTTAAAGCTCCCACTTCGATCCGGCGGGTAACCGAGCATATGCCGTGAATGGAAGTTCTCGAGCCCTGCACCGTCGAATGCTCATTCCGTTGAGCGGCCGGCCATGCTCCTGCAAATGATGAAAGCCGCGTGGCTCGCGGTGGATATGCCAGCAGAGGAGGAGGCCATGCCTCTGCCCCTCTCCCGATCACACCGTAGCCGCGGCGGAGGTGACGTCCATGACAACGGCACTCGACACGGCGACCCCAGCGACGTCAGCAACGGCAACTGCGAACAGAACAAAAGCCATAGAAACGGGAAGCTTGCTTCCCTGCTCTCCCTATAAATACAAGCCCCATGCAAGAAGCAAAAGAGGAGGGACGCTCTACTGGCGGCGAAGCCCTGCTCCGAAGTGTGAAGAGAGATAAGAGGGTGAAAGAAAGAAGGAGAGGTGAGGGGAAGAGAGCTCGCTTCCCCCCTTTTGTCTTTGCATTTCCTTTTGCCCTTTTGATTTCCTTTTGGTGATCTTCATATGTAGACCTTTGTCTTCGTATTCCCTTTCAATGTAAGCGGAGTTCGGTCTGTTGTGAAATGAAAGGAAAACTCCCCTTTGGGAGATCTTGATGCCTCAATCCCCCTCAATACTCAGCCCATAGTGGCTCTCTCTTTTTTTACCGCCGTGTTCTTGTGTCGACTTCGGCTCTCACGTGGTCTTCAGCCACGCGATCACGGCAACCCTCGGGTCGTCGGAGTTCCTTTGTAGGCTGGCCCTCAGGACCTCCGGCCCCGAACGGGGGGAGTCAATATGATCGCAACAACCCATGGGTCACCGGTTTCCCTTGTAGGCTAGCCCTCGGGATCTCCGGCCCCAAATGGGGTAACTTTACTGGTGCAGTTGCTTATGCACACACTGGGATGTTTCGGGGCCGTCGGAGTTCTCTCCGCATGGCGCGCCCCATCTTTTCCCCCAGACCCTTCCGATCTAGGGGAGGTGCTGCCCGATTTTCGTCAGGGCCAAGAACAAGTGAACAAATAGAACATTCAAGAACGAACTAAGTTTTTTAATCCAACACACAGTAAAACTCTGTGAGCTGAACCCCCCTGAACAAACACTTAAGCATCCACGCTAATCCACCTGAACAAACACTTAAAACACTTAAATCTTCTTTCCACAAACATAATTCATCAATAAGATAAACAAACCAATCAATAAATCAACTTACAGTTGAAGGAAAGAAGAAACAGAGCACAAACGGGTTGAAAGAAGCTATACAATGCTTAATCCGGCGCCCCCTAATCCGGCGCGGGTTAATCCGGCGCGGTACCCCCCCGCGCTGGTTTAACCCCACACTCAAAACCTATTTTTTTTCCTTGCATCTATCCGGCGCGCCCCCTTGTACTAGCCCATTAAACCGGCGCGCTATACTGTGGAACCTCTTCCTATTTGAGCCTTAAACCGGCGCGCCCCCTTCCTGGACCTTAACCGGCGCGCCCCCCCTTGAACCCCCCACAACCGGCACGCCCTTCAGCCCCTTGTAGTGTCCTTAAACCGGCGCGCCCTTCCCCTTGTGGCATCCTTAACCGGCGCGCCCCCCCTTCAATATCACTTAATCCGGCGTGCCTGGAAGAGAGAAGGTGATCAAGAAAATAAAAGAAAACATGCAATTCAAGCTAATAGAAAACTAATCAAAAGTCTCCCCTCCACTATAATCCAAATTTTGTTCCGGGGGCGCTGCCCCCGAAAACCCCTCCCCCGGACTGTGATTAGTTAATAGAAAACTAATCAAAGGTCGATCCGCGTGCGAGGGCGCACGTTTCTGAGTTTGGGCTTCACACTTAACAATCCGCTCCCCCGGACTGTGTGTGAAGAGAAAAGCAATGATGTCCCGTGGTATCGGACGTGGACCTCGGGATCCCCGACATGGTCATGATCCGTGCACCTCTTGGGCCGATAGTTCATCAGCTTGACCCACTTCTTCCGGGATCCGATCCCGCACCCACGTGAAGCGTGCCGTACCTACGGCAGATATCCGAATGTCTTTGTTGT
Source organism: Amorphophallus konjac (assembly GCA_022559845.1). NCBI lineage: Eukaryota > Viridiplantae > Streptophyta > Magnoliopsida > Alismatales > Araceae > Amorphophallus > Amorphophallus konjac. The sequence goes on from CM040118.1 coordinate 286,958,433, forward strand.
TACCTTCGATGCTTCGAATATGGACTCTCGACCGAATACTGGATTGTCTGTTAGTGACTGATATATATATAAATATATACCGGGATCTAATCCCGCACTTTCATTAAATTCGCCGCACTCGCAGCAAGTATTTGTATGGTTTTGAACACCGTTTTGCGTACCGATGCGGAGGGTTTAAATCATGTCAACCCAACTCGCATGCTTTAAATGAAAAATGATCTTTAGGTCATTTGACCCCTTTTCTTGGCGATTAATCAGAGGTCTTCCCCTCTCTGAGGGGATGTAATTAACGTCGCGGCCTTTATGGCGCGGCGGGTCTCCAGTCCCGACCCGATATCCACAATCGTCTGATCAGTCAGATGGAGCGCATCCTGGGCTTCGGACCACTCCAGTCTCGAAGCCCGAACACATTGTCACCTAGGTGACTGGCACGCCCTCGCACTAGATAAACCGATAAAAATAACATCGATATCCCACGATATTTCTGAACCCCAACGAAATCTAGTGCGTTCCACAGGTTTGAATGATGAGAGTGAGAGTGAACGGTCAATTCATAGTTCTGAAATCGCTCAGAGCCTTGCAGTCATGCGATGGACCATTAGGCTATCTTTGGCGGTCCTCTCTGGACCATTTTTCTCAGGGTCACACCCGTTGGGGAATGTGAATCGCCTCAAGGGTAATGGTCTATCTCTAGAGCATTAGGCTTCCCCTTGCGGTCTTGGAATGACCATTTTTTGTTGATGTTATGATTGAATGATGATATCTTTGCTTTTATGTGCCCTTTGCTTATTTGATGCATCATGCTTATTTCTATAGCTTTATTATTGATGGCTAACCTCTAAAATGATTGGAATTCATGAGCGCCATCACATCGCCTCTTTTCATCAGGCAGGTAAGTCAGGTAAGTATTTCAATCCTAAATCCCTTTATGCATTACTATATGGTATCTATGATATATTATCTCAAGAACCGGCTGGTCATTCATGTGTTCTGGGATCTGATGTTCCCCTTTAACAAAAATGATGATGATCTTGATGCACGTGTTTAATCGTTGGATAGGCCGTTGGGTTGGAAGAGTTGGGGGACGATGGTTCTATCTCGCACGATGTGGTTGCGGATAATGTCTTGATCCTGATTTGTCCGGTCTAACAATACTATTCTCGAGTATCTTTCTATTTTATGGTTTCTTTGCATTCATTTTGATGATTTCTTTTGCTTTAGCCCAGCATGCATCATGCGCATCTTTGAGCATTCATGAGCCCTAATCTGTCTAAGGTGTCTCAGTACTAGTGAATAGTTGTATATCCATGGTCTTAGGTAAGGAGAGTGTTCCACTCTGAGTTGGAAGGTTTTCTTCGATCTATTTGGTCGGTTTGGTTAGCTGAAGATTCTTGTCTAGAGTTTAGTTTCTCATCTTTTACTTTTCGTTGCTCCGACCGCCTATCAGCTGTGTGTTCCAGTGAGGAGGTTGGTCATGTTTTATTTTTCTTAGTTGTTAGTTTCTCCAAACATGCGTCATTCGGTTTGGCCGTTCCTTGTGATTGGTTCAGAGTTTTTTTGGAAGATTCCTATCGCTCGTTGGTTGAGGACGGGTGTCGTTTACCTTAACGCCCACTTTTCAGTCCACTCCGCTTCATTTCTGCTTCATCTCCATATTCCATTTTACTTTCGCTTCACCTCCGCTCGTTCCCCTGCAAAGAGGACGTTAAGAAGGGGCATCTATTGACACCCGTTTTATGACCAATGAGTTGGGTCATCTCCTTATTTACTTTTGTGATGTCCTGGGTTGTTCGTTCGTTGTTGGGCCGCTTTTGGGTCATTTTGGGCTTATTTTTATGGGTCGCTCTCCCTAGTTGGGCCTAGCTCCTTCTTTTCTCGTCATTTAGGCTTATTGGGCTTGGATAAGGGCTAGATAAGGATTTTGTTGTTGATTTAATCGGAGGTTTGTTTGCCTTTATCTCATTTGCCACGTCTCTTAGCCTTGTGGTCTATCGCCCGACCGTTAAGGGGGCTTTGGCAGTCCTTTGCTAGACCACTAGGAGGCAGAGAGTCCCGTTGGGTTTCCTTGGTCTTATCTCTTTGTGGACGACTGGGCCTTGCGGTCTATCGGTCGACCGTTTCTTGAGCCTTGCGGTCTATCGCAAGACCGTTAGGGGAGACAAAGAGTATTGCTCTGCCTGCTCTTCCTCTCTTCGGCTATGGTCGAACTAGAGCCCTTAGTTTGATGATTTCTCTCTTAGTATTGATCCTCAGAAGCTTCTGTTTGTTTCTATGGACTCTTGGGAGTATTATCTTCGAGATTTATCTAGATTCAGCCCTATTTTCGTGTTATTATCCCTCCAACTCGATCTAAGGTTTTGGGGGTCTATAAATAGAACCCTTGACTTCATGGCTTGAGGAGGAGATTTTTGGAGTTCGCGTCGAAGTGCTGTCGCATCCTGGAGCTAGTACCAACCAGGGGGAGCTTGCGTCTGCGTCCTAGGGTCGTCTGGTCCAGGGAGTAGCCAGTTCTTAAGTTGTTTTTATGCTTTTCTTCTCTTAGTTTTACCTTATTTGCATCATCATAGCATATTCCTTTCTTCTTCTTCCACATTCTTCTGCACTCACATCACGTTTTTAAACATCCTCCTACTGTTTTCACGCCCCACAGGGGTTAAAAAACCACCAATCTCCCAGGTATTCAACCTTCCTTTTATGCATATTAGTTTCATTACATTATAGATACTACACTTCTCTAAGGCTAATTAGGTTGTTTCTTCTTCTGTCTACACTCTTTTGCAGGTCTACAGAGCACATCACACGAGGCCCAACTCTTATGGCCAGCCAGGAGGGGTGGAGATTCAAGTTCCACATCATACTTCTCTTGGTGTGCTTAGCGGCCGTCGCCAGACCGTTTGCCTCACCTTGCGATCTATCGTTCGACCATTTTTCTCTGCCTTGCGGTCGTCACAGGACCATTTTTTGCGTCTGCACCTAGCTTTCTCTCCCGCGGGTGAGTGTGCTTCACTCGGCTTCTTTCCAAGGTACGTAGTGTAGTTTTGCTGCATTACTTGCTTTGGTGGTGATCACATCATTCTTATTTAGGCATTGGTTATCATATTTTCCCATATTCTTCTTATTTCCTTTGTTCTTTTAGTTGCTCCACACCCACGGTGTGTGTTTATTTTCCTTCTTTGCTCCACGCCCCCGACGTGTGTTTAGTTTGTTCTATTTGCTTTGCTTTGCACTGTTGAGATGACATGCCCACATGCTCTATGTTTGATGTTATTGCTGGTTTGAGTTAGCACATATCACACATCACCTTCATATCTCACACACATCATCACACCCACTTCATCACCACACAAAAATATCAACAGAGGGCACGAGGTCTTTTTCTCATCTCTACTCGGCCGAAATATGAGGGTAGAGATATTCTGGGAAAAACAACCAACCTAAGCACATCCCGACAAGATGAAGTCTCAAATAGGGGCAGTCTATTATGACCTTATTCTCAAATTTTGATCTCAATTGCAATATCTCTCAAGTCCAAATGACACAAGAAAAAATGATGATCAAATGAGAAAGAAATGAAAAATAAGAAAAATCAAAATTTATGGCATGGCAAGAGGGTAGTACAGTTTCCCCGCGGGACGTCATGAGCCCGGTCGTTTACGTGCCTACAAGAGAATTAAGGTTCGATGATATGACACAGTCCCGACTAAAAAGACTGAATCTCTAGGGGTTGTGCTATGGATGGAACTCAAAACCCAATATTTTCTAAACTCATATCAAGCATATCCCAAATTTTTCCTCTCTTCTCCCTCTAAGACCAAGTGTTTCTTGGGTATGGCCTTGGTAGGGGCACCGTTAAGTAAGGGCAGACGGCTATAGGGCACCACCTTCAATGCACTCCTTGCTTCGGGCGGTTCTTAGCGAAAGGGGAAGGAACAAGGACCCCTAGCCAGCAGTTTAAATTACCCTTTGATGTTGCAACTAGCAATGCCTAAACCAAAATCCAAAAAAAGTTGAATATTTCCAAAATCCAAAAAAATTGCATATTTCCAAAAATCCATAATAATTGGATATTTCTCATAATCTATAAAATTTTGAATATTTTTAAAACCCATAAAAATTGCACATTTCAAAATTTTAAAAAAATGCATTGTATTTTTCTGATGGTGTTTTCTTACAAGGACAACCTTTTGCAAGGACCAAGAACATGGGATGAGTGCTCTCCTCATACTCACGTCAATCTTTCAATTCTTTCCCTCGTTCTCGATCAATGTCATTCACTGCCAATTTCTCTGATTATTCCTGCCGCTCTGGGCATCATCACTTCAAAGCTTGATCATTCAATTCCGAATCTTAACCAATGGCCAAGATTGTCATCCTCATAAAGTAAACAATAACTATGATTATTTGAATGCTCGATTGAATGCTTTGATCTGCGCTTGATGCTTTCTATGATGTCTATCAAAGCGATGCTCACCATGATATTTTCAACGCTCATCATACTATGCTTCAATGTTATCCCTACTATGTTATTCAATGCCATGCTTTTCATGTTATGCCTCGCATGTTTAATGCTCGATGCTTTTGATGCTATGCTATCCATGTTTGAATGTTTAAAACAATGCTATTCATGCTACGTTATTCATGCTTTGATGCTATTGATGCTTTGATTCATGCTATGCCTGTTATGCTACAATTGCTAAAATTCATTGCTTGTTTCATTATACCTTGGTTGATCGAATTTTGAGCACAGGAAGAAGTGCTTTGGTCCCACCGTCCGGGCATCGCTCAGGTCCCACGGTGCTTGCACATCATTTCTTAAATCCCTCATGCTCAGTGCTCCACCATCTTCCCTGTATGCATTGTTACTATATGATATCTGAAAAACTATAAATTTCTCATGGCTTCCCATGGGGGAGGGTCCCGTCCACCCCCTCCTGTCCCTCCTCTCCCGCCGGTCTCATCTTCTCCCGTGGGTTCCCCTCTGCATGGCGTCCCATCTCTTCCTCTTGGCATGGCTGTTCTCTCTCCGTTTGTCGCTCCGGCCGTTCTTCCTACAACTGCTGCTCCGGTTCCCTCTCCTGCAGGTCCCTCTACGTGGAGACCAGATGTTGCTAGTGGTTCTTTGATGCAGGCAGTTCGGTTGGCCCTGGCGCCTCTGATGGTCCCTATCACCGTTCATCTTCCAGCCTTTACGGATTTGGGAGACCCTACTGTATTCTTTTCCGTGGCTGAGATTGATGCCTCGTGCAAGCCCATTGAGTAGGCTATTGTTCCTTATACTCCTCAAGGGCGGCCTTCGTTTCCTACTACCAGAGCACATCTCGTACACCAGTTTATGTTTCAGAATGATTTTGCGATCAGTGCACTGGATAATCGTTATCTCCTCATTCGGTTTCTCTGCCACGAGGATTTCATTAAGGTTCTTGTGAAAGGTTCATTGCAGATCCTTGGTCGATTGTTTAAATTCTCACGCTGGTGGTTGGAGTTCTCCCCGGACACCGACTCCCCGGTGGTTCCTGTGTGGATTGAACTCCCTGGTCTCCCTGCCAACTTCTTCTTCGATCCTTTGATTCGGTCTATTGTAGGAAGTATCGGATCTGTGATCCAAGTTGATCAGGATACCCTCACCCTATCTCAGTCTCATGCAGCTTGTGTTTGCATCCTCCTGGATGTGTCTCATAAGAGTCCAGACAGAGTGTGGATTGGTATCGGCGCTGATGGATTTTGGCAGGCCATTGTCTACCCTCATGTTCCTTTATATTATTCTTCTTGTTGCCGTCTAGGTCATTCCTTCGACAAGTGCAAGAAATCTGGGTCTTGTAGAGGTCGTGATCATGGGAATTCCGGTGGTGCTCCTCTAGCCTCCGGTAGTGGTGCTCCAGCGAGGACCGCCGCGCAGGTCTGGCGGGCAGTTCCCAAGCCCATTCGTCTTCCTCGTAACGGTCATGGCGGTCCAGCTGATCCCTCCATGCAACCGTCCTCGTTAGCTTTCAAACAGGCGCATAAAGAGGCGCCTCCTGCTATGTTGGTTGGCGCTATTGATTCAATTCATTCACCTCCACTTATTGCACCTAGTGGCATTGGTACCTCTCTTTAGTCGATTCTTGGTACTCCTCCTGCTCTACTAGGAGATGCGGCGTCTGTTCGTCCCCCTCTCCAGGAGGTTCCTCTCCAATGGTCGCCCTCTCGCATTTCCTTAATGCCAGTTGGTGCCTTGGCTCACAGCTCTGCTCCTTTGACGGTTGGTGTTCTTGGTGCTGCAGAGATTCTCGACCCTATTCATGTGTCTGATGATGCTCTTGAGTCTCCCATTCTTGTGGTGTCATCTGCTGCTACTCTAGAAGTGGCGCCTGGTGTTTCGTTATCCTCTGCAGCTGATTCCTTGGCCGACGTTCGTGTTCCTGAAGCCCCTTCCCTCACTCTTTCTTCTCTGAAGGAGGCTGGTCTGCTTGAAGGTGCTATTGGTTTCTCCGCAGCTGGTGATGTGGTGCTGCCTGGTGCTTCTACAGTTGATCCCCTCGTGCACCTGCCTCATGCTGTTGTTGCGGTAGATTCTCCTGATGCTCCTGTTGCCCTTGGTGCTGGTGGTTCTGCTATCGTCCGCAGGCCCCTATCTTTGCATGGCCCTATGGCTACGGTGCCTGGCGATCCCTTGCCTCCTGCTGATGTGCCTATGTCTGCTGATCCCTTGCCTGTGGCTTCCCCAGTTGCTGCGTCTATGACTATTAATGGTGCTGCAGCAGATGGCATCCTTTTGGTTCCTACTAAGTGTTCTCCTTCCCCTAAGCTCTCTCCTTCCCTCAACCCTACCGCCCGTGCTTGGTCTCCATCACAGCAGCCTCCCCCTTCCGTTGCTCTTGCTGCACCTCAGCTCTCTTTTACCCAGGCTGTGCGTAGGGCTGCTCGTTCTAAAGAGGGTGTTGCAACAGTTCTTCCTATACCTCCTCTTGAGCCATCTTCTTCTGTATCTCCTGAAGGCTCTCATGCGCATTCATCTTCGTCTTCTTTAGCTGGGGCTTTTGTGAAGCCCCCTGTTATCTACCAGGTTCTTACGGTGCCCGGGTTCGAGCCTTCTCATCCTCCTGACTTTAGTCAAATCCATGCCAATTTGGTTGGTGGCTCAACTTCTTATCTCTCCAAGTAGCCTCCCAAGTCGGAGCCCGTTCGTCCTCGCCGTTCGTTGCGTCGTTCACAATCTGCCAGCCCTTCTCGTGATCAAGATTGATATGTGCTGCTGGTTGTTCTGAAGCTCAATGTGGCTGCTTATTGTTTTATTGGGCTCGGCTTTATTGTATTAACACCCTCTTTTGAGGTTTTATTTTATTCAGCCCACGGATTGTGTTTTTCTTTATTTCTTGAGCCGTGGCCTTTATTTTTATGGCCCCTCTACGTAGGGTGTCTTTTATTAGCTCTGGTCTATTATTTGTTTTTCCTTTTTGTTTTATTAATAAATCGCCTAGCAGATCCATGGATCTATCTAAGTATTGCCTTAGTTAAAAAAAACTATATGATATCAACTTTATTAGATTACATCAAGGACCTTGTGGCTTTGATAAATCTGAAATTTGAGTTCCCCTTCATCAAAAATAATGATGATTTCAGAGGAATCTTAGTCGCACGGATAGGCCGTTGAGCTGTCCAAGACTGGGGATGATGGTTCCCTTTGGCGAGTTGGTGCGTGGATAAACGGGCTTTGGCTTAGTATCAGCACACGAAATCGGTATCTTGACTCAGTTTGGGCAGCTTAACAATATTATCCTTTATTACAATATATTTTAATTTACTTTAATTTTCCTTTTAAGCCCAGCATGCATTCATGTAGAACTTTAAATTAACTATGGGAAAATCACTCTAATAACTCACTTTGAGAGTCAATTGATCACAATTTCCAAGATAAGAGATATTCCATGCCGAATTGAGTCCTCAGTTCACCTTGTTGCTGTTTTGGGCTGTTTTCTTGAAAACTCATTTGTTTGGATTTCTTATCCTCCTATTCAATCCTTCTCCTTTGATCCACCTTGGCTGCAGTACGTCCACATTGGTTAGTAACCGCTCTCTAATAGTGAAACATACAGGTTTGTGACCTGGGATACTTCCACCACGCTGGAAGTTGATCGCCTTCTTTTATACTCCTTCATGCCTGCGTGCACACTCCTTTATCCAAACAATTGCTGCTTTCATTGAACCTTCTCAAGATTACTTCATTTCGATCTTTGGATTCAATTCATATCAGGTGATGTTGATCGCGTGTCTCATCACACTTTGGCATCTACTTTTCAGTTCGCTCCCACTTCATTACACTCCATTCCATTCCTCTCCATTCCACTCCATTACACTTCATTTCATTCCATTCTGTGTCACTCCATTGCAAAGCAGACGCCAAGGTGGGACAGCTGTAGACGCGATAAAATTGACATCACCTTGAGCACATCTCCTATTGCATTGCGATGCCCCAATTTGACCCTCAAATCGACTTATTTGAGTGGTTTTCCTCACTTTTCTTGATTATTCAGCTATCCTCAGCTTTCTCACATTTTTCCCTATTTTTCCTGATTTTTCTTGGGTTTTTATCCAATTTTTTGGGGCTGTTCAGAATTAGCGTCATGCCAGTGGATGCCAATTCCTCCTAAAAGAATCAACACCTATTCAAACGGATGCCAATTCTTTTGAGTCGACACACCAGAGGGTAGAGTCGACGCACTTTCTAAATTCACGTCCACCATGGGGGACGCATATTCATTTTCCTACCATTTTTTGCCTAAATTATTTCATGAATTAACGTCTGTTTGGAAAGTCGCCCATTCATGAATGCGTCTTGGTTGGTGGACGCGTATTCCTTTATTCCTTTTGTAAAAGGGCGCTAATTTCCTTGAACGCGTCAGCCTTCTGGATGCCTTTTTTAAACCGTGTTCGCTCCCCTGGACGCGTATTCTTCTTTTCTCTGAGTTTGTGCCAACTTCATGTTCTTGAACAATTAATACCTCTTTACAAAGTTGCCAATACATTAATTGGCGTCTATCTTTTTGACGTTAATTCCCTTTCCTATTTTGGCCTTTTTAATAATTACCAAATTTCACAAAATTCATAATACGCGTCTGTCTGGGTGGACGTGATTTACTTTTTCAATTTTTGGTAATATTCAACTGTCCAAAAATATTCAAGAAATGGCGTTCGTCCATACCGACGCCAATTTTAAGGCACATCCAGTACCCCAGACGCATTTTTCCTTGCCTTTTTGTGATTTTTAAATTCTGACCAAAATTCGAAAAATCTATAATTCGCGTCAGCCATGGTGGATGCGATTTTCCTTCAAATTTTGGTATTTTCTAATCTTTCTAAAAATGGTTCAGAATTGGTGCCTCTTTGAGCGGACGCTATTTTAATTGGCGACCACTGTGTCAGACGCCAATTCCTATAGAATTCTGAACTTCGCAGAACCTCATTCTTTCCTCCTTTTGAGCTTCTTTTCCACTTGGGAAAGGGTTCCTATTCCTTTCTAAGGTTGAGAGGACACTTGTCCATGGAATATATTCTTCCAAAATCCATTAAAATTGATTTTCCTATTTTTTATGGAATTAAACCATAAATTTTCCCTCTATAAATAGGACCCCCCTCTCCCTTGTTCATACGGCTGCTCAATTTGATCAAGGGGAGGTGTTGCTGGTTTGAAGGCTCGAGGAGGAAGTCTCCCATGCTTGCAAGCTACATCCTTGGAGCTTCTTCCTCTCTTGGAGATCATTGAAGCCCTCACCCAATTGGAGAAAACAATAAGCCTATCTTCTTCCCTTTACTTCCTTTATTTCTTTCATGCATTCTATTTCACTACCAGAAAAGGCAGGATTTCAGACGGCCAATTTCCATCTGAAATCCGTCTGAAATTCCGTGGGAAGACACTTTTGTAACGGATTTCAGACGAATATCGGACGGAAATAAGCCATCTCATATTCTTGGTTACAATTTTCGGACAGATTTCATTTCAGTCACAAATTCCGTCTGAAATTTCACACGGAAATATTTCCGTGTGAAATATTGTCTAAAAATACAATTTTTGGACAGATTTAATTTCAGTCACAAATAAAAGTTTATGTCCGTCTGAAATTATGTCTGTCTGAAATATCCCATAGAAGATTTTTCTTGTGAAATTGACGTCTGAAATTTCAGATGTACGATCTCAGACGGCTTATTACCGTCCCTATTTCAATTTCAAAATTCAGACGTCTGCATCTGAAATTTCAGACGGACAAGGTATGTTCAGATGGATATGCAATAGAATTTGGGATTGTATGTTCAGACGGCTAATTGGTCGTCTATAATTCCGTTTGACATTTCAGACGGATCCGTCTGAAAATCGGTCCGAAAATTTTTCATTATTTTTTTTAAAAAATACAAAATTGTTTTTAAAGACCTGTTAAAATTACATCAAATATTAATCAAACTAACATCCTGAAAACAAAACACATAATAAGAAACTCAACACGAATCCCCTACTGATCAAATATCCTCCACATCATCCATATCCTCCTCCCTGCCCTGCTCATCTCCTCTATCGCCGCCCGCAGAAGGATCCTCCTACATTAAAAAAATAATAACATTCATTCATAGATAAAAAATTTAGTGCGAAGATAAATTAAATATTTTATTACATTGCATAAATTGAAATCAAACATAATATCAAATCGATAACTGCATAGATTTTATTGACCCCAACTAACCTAGATGCCATCAGTATTTTAAATTAATTACATTTAGAGACTGCACTTTTGAGCGCTGGGCCCAAACCGGGTATCCAATTTGGATTCCGTCAGTTCTCACAAGTCACTTTTATCTCTCAGGTCATGTTGGAATAATCGGCATGCCGATCAGATCGGTATTTCAGATTTTAGACCCCCGGACCCCGACTTCTTTAATTTTAAACTAAGTGTATTTACAAAATGCACTTTTAAGCGTCGGGCCCAAAACAGATATCCGATTTAGATTTCGTCAGTTCTGACAAGTCACTTTCATCTCCCAGGTCCTGTTAGAACAATCGACACGTCGATCAGACATGTATTTCAGATTTTAGACTCCCCAACCCCTACTTATCTATCTTTTAAATTAATTACATTTAGAGAATGCACTTTTGAGCGTCGGGCCCAAACCAGATATCCGATTTGGATTCCGTCAGTTCTGACAAGTCACTTTCATCTCCCAGGACCTGTTGGAACGATCGGCATGCCGATCAGACCGGTATTTCAGATTTTAGACCCTTGAACCTGACTTCTTTAAATTTAAACTAAGTGCATTTATAAAATGCACTTTTGAGCGCTGGGCCCAAACCGAGTATCTGATTTGGATTCCGCCAATTCTCACAAGTCACTTTTTTCTCCCAGGTCCTGTTGGAACAATCGACACACCGATCAGACTGGTATTTCAGATTTTAGACCCCCTGACCCCGACTTCTTTAATTTTAAACTAAGTGTATTTACAAAATGCACTTTTGAGCGTCGGGCCCAAACCAGATATCTGATTTGGATTCCGTCAGTTCTGACAAGTCACTTTCATCTCCCAGGTCCTGTTGGAATGATCGACACATCGATCAGACATGTATTTAAGATTTTAGACCCCCCAACTCTTACTTATCTATCTTTTAAATTAATTACATTTAGAGAATGCACTTTTGAGTGTCGGGCCCAAACCAGATATCCGATTTGGATTCCGTGAGTTCTGACAAGTCACTTTCATCTCCCAGGTCCTGTTGGAACGATCGGCACGCCGATCAGACCAGTATTTCTAATTTTAGACCCCCGAAACCCTGAATTAAATGAATTCTTCTAAACTAAGTTAGTTTTGAAAACACACTTAGTTTTGAATTGAGTTATTTGAGCGTCGGGGTCAAACCGGATATCCGATTTGGAATCCGTTTGCTCTCACAACTCACGTCTATCTCGCAAGTCATGTTGGAACGATCGGCACGCCGATCACACTGATATTTCAGATTTTAAACTCCCGAACCTCGAATTGTATGAATTCATCTAAACTAAGTTACTTTTGAAAACACACTTTTGAATTGTGTTATTTGAGCGTTAGGGTCAAACCGGATATCCAATTTGGAATCTATCAGCTCTCACAACTCACGTCTACCTCGATTATCGTGTTAGAATGATTGGCACGCCGATCAGGCCAGTATTTTACATTTTGGACCCCCGAATCCCGAATTTTCCCAATTCTTCTAAACAAAGTTACTTTTAAAAACTAACTTAGTTTTGAAATTAATTATGAATATAATTGAGTAATTCTGTCAAAATAAAAACATAATAAACACGAACCTGATGGTCCTATGCCGTGGTGGTGGTGGATCCATGAGGGAGAATTCCCACCTGGGAGAGGAGGCCACTGATTGCCTGCAACATGGCGGCATGCTGGCTAGACATCTCCTCTCGGATCTGTCGCATCTGTTGCTACAAATCAGAAATCTCCGATCGGAGGATGTCTCTGACATCGCTGGCAGGAGTACTGGGGGTGTGCGGAGGTATACTGAAGGCACTGCTACTGGTTTGGGCAGAGCCTGAACTCGCACACAATGATATCACCACGCTAGAGTCCAGGCTCTCCCCAAAACCATATAGCCGGCCTTTCTTCGGTACGCCAGCTGCTGCCACACATTCCGCCGGATCGAACTCTGACTGCTGCGTGTCTCCCTCCCCGTACTTCTCTGTCACAGCTCTGCTATATGTTTCTTACAAATTGAATAGCTTGACAAGTCAATTTCATATGAATCAATCTGATTTAAATGAATGGTAGAAGTTGCATATGTAGATAAACTTACCGCTATTGAGTGAGCTCTCTCACTCACAAATTGATATGTCCCCTTCTTTTTATGTGTTCTATCGAACACCTCGAGGAACGACGGAGCTCGATTAAGCTCCACAGCATGTTATACAATTCATAGTAAAAAAATGTCATATATATTAACAAAATGTAAGAAGATAAATTAAAATATTACTTACCATTTTTGCTTTATGAGTCGCGAAAGAGATCCACCCACTCGTATGCAAATTTGCGCCCGATTTTGACGCCCTCTTTGCTTTGGCTTTTTGGGACTTTTCTATCCAGTTGGGGTCGACAAATTTGTCACATGCTATGTCCCAATCCTCCTTCCTCATCCATAGAGGGCGGTGCTCCTTCCACAGCTGTCGGTCTTCACTCCCACCAGCCTTATTTTTAGTGTGTTCTCGGGCCTCATGTACTTTCCTTCAAAAATTTGACTTCATACTCTTCTCCCAGGCAGAACGACATCTCGCCGCGTCATGTCCACACGTGAATTGATAAGTCCATTGTAAATAAATCAAGTTTCACACTTAGTATACTGTTGGGAATTGAGTTTGGAAAATATTTGAATTAAATGATGTAATTATGTATTGAGAACATGTCCCAAAAGTTATCGCGGACTTCCACTGGAAATTCTTTGAAAGACGTTACTGGGCCGGGCACATGTGCTACTACTAGAGAGTTGGAATGATGGATAGCATCGTGAGGTTCAAATTTTTTACTGCAATTACAAATGTCAAAATATTCATATTAGACAGTTGAAGGCTAAATAATGAATGTAAGAACCTTTTAAATTTACCCGGAGATCCAGCACTGGCGACGTCCATCATGGGCCGTGCCTCCCACGTGACGACTGCCGGCATCGTCAAGTGGCTGAGTGGTGGGGGTGTGCCATGTACAAGTAGTGTAGACACCCAATTTTGGCTGATAAATTGAGCATTTTCTTTGTTCTCCTAGTTAATGCCCCAATTGATCCTTAATTGGTTGATTTTCTGGGATTTCTCCCCCTTCTTGGCCCAACATTTCAATTCCATACCTTGGATCTCGTCTCGAGTTTGGCATTCCCGCGCTATCCGCTCTTATCGCTTTCTCGTTCATAGCACATTGTGGATCTAATTAAAGTTGTCATTTGAGCAGTTGTTATTTCTTGACATTTGATCGTTATAGCATCCACTTTGGATGTTTTTCTCACTCAACATTTGATTAATGGCTGCCCAAAGGATATTTCTTCTTTTTTTTAATCATTTATTGGGCCTTTAGTTATCGTGCTATATCGTCATAGCGCGTTCTTCATGAACGCGCTATGGTTGTATAGCGCGTTATCAGGCGGAGTCCCTTTCCAAACCGGACTTCCTTCTTTCGACTCAGAGTCCTTATTTGGTAAGTTGCTGATTGTGTTTCTTATCCAGGAAGGTTTCTAAACCTAGCAGGAACCTTTTCCCCTTCTTAATCGGCAAGATTACCTCGATTTGAGCCGCCAAATCATCGGATTGAATCAAACTCCGACCTAGGGTTTGTGTTCGATCTTCCTCCTATAAATTGAACCCTTTGGCCGTCGTTTGTGAGGGATGCAACTTAGGGCATTAACGAGGAGAAGGATGCTCCTAATTCCAGATCAATAACTCCTTGCTTCTCGCACATCTAAGGGAGTATTTAAGGGCTATGCTTGTGTTCTTCCCCGTTCTTCTTTTCTTCCTCAATTCGTTGAGTTTAATCTCTACATACATAGCATATTGATTTCAAAATTCTCGTTTTGCAAAATACATGCATTCACACACATCACACCCATCTTTTGGCCCTAATATAGGGGTTTAAAAAAAACCAAACCCCCAGGTAATCGAGCCCCCTTTTTACAAGCTTTTTATTAAGAATAGGGGCATATTCTACTCAAATCTTGATCTAATGGGCCTTCTGTTTGTTGTTTATGATTGTTTGCAGGCACTAGAAGATTGATACGTGGAGCCCTTGCACCTTGGCCGGCCTTGGAGCAAGGAAGGAACGAATCCAAATAAACCCCGCTTCCTGTCTGATATCGCGCTATACGAAGATAGAGCGACCTGAAGAACACGCTAGGACGATATAGCGCGTTAATCTCTAGGCCCACGGCTGCCCCTCATGAATTTCTGAGGTATGTAACATGCCCCTATCCTAATCTCTTTATTATTCGGCATGTTTCTGGCCTCAGTGGCGATCACGGATCTTAATTGTTGCATGAGAGCACCCCTTTTTGTATCATTAATTTAGTTCTATATCTTGTCCAAAATCTTCATTATTTATCAATTCGGGGGTAGTTCTAAATTCATAATCTACAGATTGGCGATCACGGTGGGACACTTTGTGCTACCACGTTCGTGCTTCTAGTTGCCTGCTTGTCAATACATCAGTGTGTGTGTTTATTTGATTTTTTTGAGCTCCTCCCCACTGTCTCTTATCGCGCTATGTGTCCATAGCACTTTCTGTAGATCGCGCTGGGGACATATAGCGCGTTCATCACCTGAAGGTATTCTCAGGTACGCCTTCTGTTGGGGTTCATCTCTGGTGGCATCTTGTATATTTCTTGCTGTGTACTTACATATTTTGTTTTATTTATCAGTTCTAGTTTAGATGTTCTTGCATAGCATGGCATTCATCTTTGCATTTGGTTTGAGAGACCTCCTCTCTCTACACTAGGGTTCCACACACCCTTCTTGGAATTGGAACAACCCTCCATTGAGCATTCCGTCTCTTTGGACCGAAAATTCCTTTTTCAAGACCTCTGTAAGTCCCCGCACCCGTGGATTCCCTCACGGACGCCGGGCAGGTTGTACCTTTGAAGTCCCGGGTTTAGTTGGCGTATACATGGTGAGAGAGTGTTCCTAGTTGGCACCGGAGAAGATCACATTTGAAACTAGGTTCACCCCTTGAGTGATTATATCAATTTGCATAAAATCTTTAATTCACCAAGGATCAAACAAAAGAAATCAAGGGTAACCATTCCAACTTGTATGCTTCTTTGCAAACTATTTTGCTTGAACTTTGATTGTATAATGGCTTACCTTGATAGAAAAAATAACATGCTTAATATTAATGAGGATGCACAACCTAGCACATCATATACTCCTCAAGCTCGACATTATAATTCACATCATATTTTCAAGGGACCACGACCTCATTCTTATGGTCATGCCCGGCCCATGGGCAATGTCCAATTTCATGGCCCCTCGATTCAATCGCGAGCCACTACTCCTACGGGACCGTCTCCTCCTAACGATGAGAAGGTCTCCCAAATCTTGCATGCATTAGATCATCTCACCCCTCAACAAATTCAAGCCCTTAAGGCCGCTGTTGAGGGTGCATCTCATTCATCTCATCCTCCTTCCAATCCTACTCGGGTGGCCCATCACCCACTTCCCTCTTCTATTCACATTCCTACTCGGGCAGCCCATTACCCATCTCCTTCTCCTCGGGTGATCCAATACCCGCCTCCTTCTATTCCTCCTCCACCACAGCCCCAAGGCCCATTTATTCCTTGCAATCCGGTCCATCCGGGTTCTTCTATGGGTCATCCCAATCCCATTCCACGGCCTCTTTATGCGGCCCCTCCTTCAAGGCCCTGCCAACCCTCGGTTGCTCAAGTCTCACCTCCCCAACAAACTCTTCTCGACAAAGTCACTTCGTTGGAGGAACATTTAAAGAGGGTTACGAGCCCACGGCCCGCTCCTCCTACTCCAGTCAATCCCCTCCACGCCGCTCTGAATGACATTACAAAGATGGAGAAAGATTCGAAGGATAGGAGAGACGATTACGGCATCGGCATTTCAAGCCAGCAAGAGCCCACAGATTTCAACGTTCAAGTGGACACTGTCCGCCCTCCACCCATTCACCCCATTCATTCATATGGCCCTCCATCTCCACATTCACAATACCATTACACTCCTCCACCCACATATACGCCTCCACTACGATGTCCACTTGAATCGGCTGATGAAGAACCGACAATTGAAGAATCTGAGGCACACAATGATGAAGCTATGCAGGCACCCCTTTCGAGTTTCCTTCGCTTCCCTCTCCCCCCGCTGCCACTTGATGAACCCCTTGCTCAGGACTACGCCACCATACCCAATCCAACCCCCGTTTATGAGACTAATTGGTGTTACGATGATGGGTCGATACTCTAATCACCCACGCCGGCACATCTTGAGCCTCATCCTATCCCTAACATCGCTCACCCCGTCCAGCGTTTTCTCCGCACCAAACCTCCACCCATTAAACCATTAGCCTCCACACTATCAGCCTCCCCCGAGCCTGCTACTAAACCTCCACTCATTAAACCATTAGCCTCCACACTATTGGCCTCCACCGAACCTACCGTCGAACCTTCCCCAATTAACCTACCATTACCACCACCCCAGCCTTCCATTTCACCTCCTCTTCGTTTGCCACCTCAACCCTCCACTACGCCTATAACCCCTATTCTACCACTTAACCCATCAACCTTACCCATGGCTAATCCTGAGCAAGGTCCACCCCTTTTTGCACTCAAGCTAACCCCGACTGCTTCCAAGCAAAGGGAGAAGCTCGACGTGTTTGAACCTCTATTTCTACTCATCCTTTCTCCAACACTTTTTACACCATCACCATCTATGGAGCCTTCCGCCTCCGCTTCACCCCCCTTTACTACTCGGAATGGGGAACTTTTGTCCGGCACATGTGCCGAAAAGGATCAAGAGCTGGGCAAGAAGGATTTGGCTACGGCCGCGCTATTCAAGATACAAGAGTTTATATGCCGGATGCCAATCCGGGTTGTTGTGCCAAGCATGGTCAAAGAGGCCAAGTCACCGCCACTGCTCACTAAGAGAGAATGTCAAGCTTTGATGCCATGTAGGCTTGTGCCCAAAGATCGGGAAGGGCACCCCTTGTTCCAACTTTCAAATCTTGAACCTTTTCTTCCATACAAGGGGTGAATGCCTATTCTATTCAACACTCCATATACGCCACAACCCCTGGGCAACACAATGCTTCCTATCCCAACTGTTCAACTCTCTCACACTATTACTTTTCACTCTTCGAGGGAGTTGTCACTTACCATTGAAGCTTTATCCATTGGGCCAATTGGCTATACACTTTCATTGCCATGGAGGGGCGGTTATCTTGGTGCTAAGGGGCCTTCCACTATTTCATCCACCTTCTATTCAATGTCATCCACATTCTTGTCTATCACATTTTCTTCATGGGTCACTCCAAAGGTAAGGAGGGGGGGTCTCATCCTCTCGCCCTTCATGGTCTTCATATTCTTTGCATCTCATGCATTCTGCTGCATCCATGCATTCATCGCATCTGTTGCATTGCATTCACATACATTTGCACTTCTTCTTTCCCAGGTTTCCGGACCCGTATCTTCCCCGCCTTCCGGAACCTCCGGATCTTCCGCATTTCCCATCTTATTCATCTTCATCCTCTTCTAATCCACTCTCCCCGGGGCATCGCGCCCCCTTTATTGCTATTTCCCTGGAATCTCTAGGTGTTTTATCCCTCCTCTTAGGGCATGACGCCCCTTCTGATTCCACTATTCCGGAACCTCCGGATCTTTCTCTTAACCTTGGGCATCGCGTCCCATGGTATCTTCTCCCTCCGGAACCTCCGGATCTTGCTCTTTGGGCATCACACCCCAACATACCCTCACGTCCGGATTTTCTGGAGTTCTTATCTCTTCTCCTTGGGCATCACGTCCCATGGTATCTTCCCCCTCCGGAACCTCCGGATTTTCCATCTTGTTCTTTCTATCTTCTTTCGGGGCATCCTGACCCTTCTAATTCCATTCCCCCGGAACCTCCGGACCCTCCATCTTTCTTCCGATTCATCTTTCTGCTCCTCCGAGACATCACATCCTTCAGTTTTTTCCTCCTTTTCCATCATCTTTTTCCCTATTGTTTCCCAGGGCACCGCGTCCCTCGATATTTTATCCCTCCGGAGCCTCCGGATTCCTCCTATCATGATTCTCCTCCTCTATCTCCGGACCCACCGGACCCGCCTCTTTCCATCTATCAATTTCTTCTCCTAATTCCTCCTGATCATGGGTCCGACCCAACTTCTTCCACATCCACTGCCTTGGGCGTCTGCCCTTTCTCCCACTATTTCTGAGGCTTTAGTCCTCACCTCTCTTCTTGATTTTCCGCTTCTCCTGTAGACTATTTCATGTGATCAGGGTCTCTGCGCCTTAGTGAGGGAGTTCTAGCCCTCGCCTCTCTTCCTTTTCTCCTTATTCGTCTGAGTCTGGTTTGAGCACCACTTCTTCTTGTTAAGCCACTGTAAATCCTTTAAGAGGACAAATCCCAATGATCAACATCGCATCTGGCAGCTGTTTCAAGAAAGGTCACTATATCATCATATTGGCGTAAGTATGCATTTTTATGCATCATTTTCCCATTACTTCACACAGGATTTTCAAAATGAAGTGCTTCTTAACAAGATTAAAAGTGGTGTTTTAGACCTTTATCTTAGGCTTTTGTTTAAAATATTCCAAAAAGAGTCTTTAGGCTTGCTTTTGCAGCACTTTTGGTTAATCAAAACCCGCGCTGGGAATTCAACATTCTCTCCCCGCTTCTTAAGAGCAACCCTTAGCAGGGCACCGCACACACTTCACGGCGCCCTTTAGCCAGCTCCTTGATAAAACACCGTTGCTACTTTGGCCATGCCATGAGTATATCTGAAAGTCTTTTCTCTTCTTTACTCGGCCGCGTGCAGGGGCAAGAGGTTGACGGATGAGATGACCAACCAGGGTAATCCCCAATACGAGAGGAGTCTCAAATAGGGGCAGTCTTGACCCAAAATCAATATGAGTTTTCATATGAGTTTTCATGACATACATCTCGCCAAAGAAGGGCTATTATGAAAAATCAAGTCACAATTTCGAGAAAAGAAAAATTGTGAATTATGGCATGTCAAGAGTGGCAAAGTCCCCGTAGGGAAAACCCTGGTCGTATGCATGTCAAGGGTCTAAAAATCAAAGGCACAAAGCCCCGGCACAACAGACTACCTCTTTGAGGGGAAACACCTTGGAAGGAATTTAAGTTCCGACATCTCTCATCCTGCATAAAGCTTGTCCTCAATTATTCTTCTCTTCTCCCTCTAAGACCGAATGTTTCTCGGGTATGGCCTTGGTAGGGGCACCGTTAATCAAGGGCAGTCAGTTATAGGGCGCCACCCTTCAATGCACGCCCGGCTTTGGCCAGTTTTAAGCAAAAGGGGAAGGAACGAGGATCCCTAGCCAGTGGTTTAAAATATCCATTGATGCTGCATTAGCAATGTCTAAACCAAAATTCCAAAGAAATTTGAATATTGCCAAAAATTCCAAAAAAAATTGAATATTGCCAAAACAAATTCTAAAAAAATTGAATATTGTCAAAATTCAAAAACAAAAAAAACACAATATTCTTTTCAAAAAAAAAACTTATAAAAATTTGCATATTTTCAAAAATTCCAAAAAAAATTTGCATTCTATTTCTGATGGCATCCTTTTGAAGAGGCACGCAAAATGAAGAGCAATCACACAAGCTGCAACAAGTACCAAGAACTGTCTCATTCCACTATAACATGTCACAAGAGTACAAAATGAGATGGATACAACAATGACTCTCAGCTCTCCCCTCGACCCTCCTGGTCTCCCCCTCTACGTGAACTCTCAGCCTCCTCCTGTCCTCCCCGCAAAGACCTAGGAGGAGCCATCTGTACTCGGGAAGCTGAAACCCTGTCACCCTGTGCTCCCCTCTCAGCATCTTCCCTCCTCTGGTGCTCGGAGGAGGTAACTAAATAATCAGTACTCGAGTAAGCTCGGTAGTATCCCTCGCGCTGGGCCCGCTCACGCCCTCGCCGATAACGATCCTCCGCATCCTTCGCACGCTGCTCAGCCATTCCCAATCTGGTAATCAACTGTACTCTCTCCAGCTCACGCTCCACTCGCTCTCTATCTCGTTCCTCCCTCTCCCTCTGTCGCTCGCTCCTCTCCATGCCAAGAAGGGCGCGTAGCTCTATCACATCTCGGGGAAGCTCCTCTACATCTCGACGCCTCAGCTCTGCTTCTGCCACGCGCAGCTCCTGTTCCTGCATCCAAAATCTTGATCAATAATTGATAATTGATAAATCTCCAAGGCTAAGATTAAAAGAACAAGATTGCTTACTCTCTCCAGAAGGGAGGCCTCGGCTGCCTCCGCCCGAGCCACTGCACTGGCGAGCTGGCTCTCTACCTCGGTGTGGTCGCAGACGGGCTGAGTAGAGGATGACGCGCCGTGCGAGGATCGGCCTGCCTCCAGCTCCTCGCGCTGAAAAGAAAGCATTACCATTAATTGAAATTCAAATCCAAATCATTCTGAAAATTACAAGTTCTTACCAGCTCATCGACGGTATGCTGGAGGTCCTTGCGCTGTCGGATCGTGGAATCGAGGAGTCCCTGTACCATGGCCAGTCTCCCCTCTATGTCAAACTGCAATAAACACATGTTAATCACATATTGAATAAATCAAGTGCAAATAAATTAAAAGCATACCTGTCCGCGAGCGCTCTGATAGACTCGGCTGCCGTATGCCTGGGAGTAGGCCTGGAGATAGGCCTCATCTGAATCCGCTCCCACAGGGACTGCTCGGCCGTGCCTCTTCCAATCTGCCAACTGCTCTCGGGCACGCTGCCGCCAGTCATCTGTCCCCTGGAGGCCTCGAAAACACCGCCCAGGTCGTGGGTCCGTCGCCTAGGTCGGGAACTCTACTACCGCCTGGTGGAGCCCTAATGTCCTCATGATCAGTCTATGATATAGGGGCTCGACCAGGTTGAGGGCATGTAACCAGATCTCTCTCCCAAAGTATGGGATGGCCGCCTCCACCCAAGGCATCACCTCGATGTCCCTCTGATAGGGAGTCCAGACCACCTGCATAATTCAATTTATCATTGCCCGCGATTCCACTCATAATTCAATTCAATGTCAAAATTTAATTCTTACCTCTATGTGGGGCATCATGTCTAGCATCTCCTGAATATGGGTGACCTGGTCCTTCAGAGATCGGCCATCTCGTGTAGGGGTCCATCGTCTGGCCAAGGGCAGTAAATCTCCCTGATCCTCCCAAGCGCGCCTAAGGGTAGGAAGATATAGATAACTCCAAACCTGAAATGAAGCTCATGTGATCAATATAAGAGGAAAGTGCGTAACTTAATCATTGGAGTTTAAGGCTTAGAGAAATACCTGAAGTAGAGGGTAGAACCCCCCGAGTGAAGACTGGAGTGAGGAGATGCCGAAGCTGTCAAACAAGTGGGCAAGGACTGCCGCACCCCAAGCATATTGTCCGACTCTGTCCAGATCCTCCAGTAAGGGTAGAAATCGGCAGCTCACTGTGTCACCCTGGGTCGCTAGAAGCAGCTTGCCGATCAGCAGAATAAGAAACCTCCTCAGCTCCATGTCTGCCTGTGGGCCCACCTCAGTCGTGAAACTCTCTCTGGCCCCAGCCTCTAACCTCTTCTCATGAGCCGTCAAGGTCTCCCCCACCTCCCTCTGTGTGTGGAACAAGCCGAGACTCTCCTGCAAGACGATCCTCGACACTAGCGAGGTCCGGCCAGTCCCCTCCAATTCCAAACCTAGCAGTCTGCGCGCCATCTCCCGGTAGTCGGGGTAAGTGCAGCCCGTCACTGCTGATCCATGCACACGCAGCCCGGTGATGCGCGTGACGTCCTCTAGAGTCGGGATCATATGACCCCAGGGGAAGAGGAAGGCCTTGCACCCTGTGTCCCATCTGGCTTTCAGAGCCCTGATCATCCCCACGTCCACTCTCAGCACCTCGATCTCTAGGAACTCCCCGAAGCCCATTCGGCGGAGGCGGGCCCGTTGAAACTCCGGTAGTGCGGAGTAGGCGGCCCGAACCAATATCCATGAAATCCGGGCACGGACTGCACCCTCCACACCCTGCACACAACATAAAAGCAAGAAGGCATCAATTTGTGTTCATCAAACGAAAGAAAAATCAGAAACTAGAAAAAACTAGCATGCTGTTCTTTGTCGCGCTATATCGACATAGCGCGTTCTTCAAGAACGCGCTATGAAGATATATCGCATTCATCTTCTACAGGTAGGGGGCGACCCCGCATTCCCCAATTTCAATCCATGGGCATTCTGCCCTACATTTTGATTTGAGAGGGCATCCCCCCTTCTGTTTTTATCACATCTGAAAGGAAAATAAGAAAAAATCAAAAGAAAACAAGATTGGGGCGGTTTTCTTACCACTCACCGCTTTCGGACTGCCATGCCGCCAACCGGCTCTGTTGCTCCTTCCTCGGCCGCCGGGGCATCCTCAACTTCCTGGGCCTCGTCATTGGGAATGTCCATTTCGTCTCCCTCAAGCCTAGCCGAGACCGTGGCCTCCGAATCGGCGTGTTCTTCTACGGGAGAGGGCGCCCGTTCTTCTTCCACGTGTGATCTTTGGCGGCCGCGGGTGGCGCGCCGTTTGGAGCGTCGGGGAGCGTCTCCCTCCATCGGATTAATGCAAATGGGGGCTGGGCTGGTGAGAGGGCGAGAGGACGAGAGAGGGGGAAAGAGGGAAGAGTGGTTGGTTTGAATGAATAAAAGGGGGGGGGGGGCGGTTTTTGAAACCCTGCGGGTAATGGACGCGCTACATGTTCATAGCGCGACACTGTCGCGCTATGTACATATAGCGCGATAGTCAAAGTTAGAGAAAAAAAAATAAAAATAGAAGGGGGGAGGGAGAGAAAAGGAAATGACATGTGAACACATGATGAGAGTGAATTGTGTTCTTTTGCTTATATATGCTTGAATTTGGTTGAATTTGCTTAACATTGAGATTGCAGGAAGAAAAGAAACATATGGCATGCCATCAGGTAAGTATTTCTTTGTCCCTTCTTTTATTGCATTACTATATGCTATTTATATTATTATATTATCTCAAGGACCGGCTGGTTCTCTGTATGTTTCGGGATCTGAGTTCCCCTCTACCAAAAAAACAGTGATGATCTAGAAATGTGCAGTTAATCGACGGATAGGCCGTTAGGTCAAAACAAATTTGGGGACGATGGACTTCATCTCGCACGCCGTGGTTGCGGATAATTCTTGACTCGAATTTGTTTGATTTAGCAATATTATCCTTGAGTATCTTATATTTTATCCTTCCTTTGCCTTTGTTTTAAGGATTTCTTTTATTTTAGCCCTGCATGCATCATGCCTCCTTTCGCATTCATAATCACCCAATTTTCTTCCTAATTAAGGATCAATGTATGCTTTTGTTCTCGAACAAAGGAATTTAATTCCATTCCGAATTTGAAGGATTGCTCCAAGTTGAGCACTGGATCTCGCTGGTCGATGTGACCCTTGCCTGGAATTTGCTTATCACTTTTTAATCCAATCTCCTTCTTTTGATCCACTCCTTAGCTGTGAACCGCACGATGGAGTCGATAGATCCGCCGGGCTCGCGTCTATTCCACTAACTGAGTGAAATTTGTAGTTGCTACGCGCTACGGATGCCTCTTTTGCAAGAGGTTGATCAGCTCCCTTTTCTTTGTTCCGTGCCTATCATTCTAGGCAGGAGTCACCAGTGCTAGCTTGACTTTGTGGTTAGCTCGGAGTTTTCTGGATTATTCCTATCATTTGTCGGTTGTGATGGGTGTCTTTCTCCTTGATATCCACTTATCAGTCCGCTCCACTGCATTTTCACTTCATCTCCCCGTCACTACCACTCCGTGTCGTCTCCGTTTTGCCTCCGTTTCACCTCCGTTTCGCTCCCCTGCAAAGCGGATATCAAGGAGGGACATCTGTAGACACCCAATTTTGGCTGATAAATTGAGCATTTTCTTTGTTCTCCTAGTTAATGCCCCAATTGATCCTTAATTGGTTGATTTTCTGGGATTTCTCCCCCTTCTTGGCCCAACATTTCAATTCCATACCTTGGATCTCGTCTCAAGTTTGGCATTCCCGCGCTATCCGCTCTTATCACTTTCTCGTTCATAGCACATTGTGGATCTAATTGAAGTTGTCATTTGAGCAGTTGTTATTTCTTGACATTTGATCGTTATAGCATCTACTTTGGATGTTTTTCTCACTCAACATTTGATTAATGGCTGCCCAAAGGATATTTCTTCTTTTTTTTAATCATTTATTAGGCCTTTAGTTATCGCGCTATATCGTCATAGCGCGTTCTTCAGAACGCACTATGGTTGTATAGCGCGTTATCAGGCGGAGTCCCTTTCCAAATCGGACTTCCTTCTTTCGACTCAGAGTCCTTATTTGGTAAGTTGCTGATTGTGTTTCTTATCCAGGAAGGTTTCTAAACCTAGCAGGAACCTTTTCCCCTTCTTAATCGGCAAGATTACCTCGATTTGAGCCGCCAAATCATCGGATTGAATCAAACTCCGACCTAGGGTTTGTGTTCGATCTTCCTCCTATAAATTGAACTCTTTGGCCGTCGTTTGTGAGGGATGCAACTCAGGGCATTAACGAGGAGAAGGATGCTCCTAATTCCAGATCAATAACTCCTTGCTTCTCGCACATCTAAGGGAGTATTTAAGGGCTATGCTTGTGTTCTTCCCCGTTCTTCTTTTCTTCCTCAATTCGTTGAGTTTAATCTCTGCATACATAGCATATTGATTTCAAAATTCTCATTTTACAAAATACATGCATTCACACACATCACACCTATCTTTTGGCCCTAATATAGGGGTTTAAAAAAAACCAAACCCCCAGGTAATCGAGCCCCCTTTTTACATGCTTTTTATTAAGAATAGGGGCAGATTCTACTCAAATCTCGATCTAATGGGCCTTCTGTTTGTTGTTTATGATTGTTTACAGGCACTAGAAGATTGATACGTGGAGCCCTTGCACCTTGGCCGGCCTTGGAGCAAGGAAGGAACGAATCCAAATAAACCCCGCTTCCTGTCTGATATCGCGCTATACGAAGATAGCGCGACCTGAAGAACACGCTAGGATGATATAACGCGTTAATCTCTATGCCCACGGCTGCCCCTCATGAATTTCTGAGGTATGTAACATGCCCCTATCCTAATCTCTTTATTATTCGACATGTTTCTGGCCTCAGTGGCGATCACAGATCTTAATTGTTGCATGAGAGCACCCCTTTTTGTATCATTAATTTAGTTCTATATCTTGTCCAAAATCTTCATTATTTATCAATTCGGGGGTAGTTCTAAATTCATAATCTACAAGTAGGAGGTGGTGGGAGGGCTCTGAGACCTGTAAGAATTATTTTTCACAAGTAAAATGAACATTTTACTGAAAATTAAAATATACATACCTGCAACGGGAGGTGGTGGGGGTGGCGCATGTGGTCGTGCTAGGAGGGGACTGTGAACTATAAGAATTAAATATCATAAGTAAAATGGATATTTTACTGAAAATTAAAATATACATAATTGGAAAAATACTGGGAACGGTAAGAATTAATTTTCACAAGTAAAACGAATATATTGCAAAAAATTAAAACATACATACCTGCAGCGGGAGGTGGTTGGGGTGACGTCTATACAACAGGTGGGAGGGTATTGGGACCTGTAAGAATTAAATTTCATAAGTAAGAAAAATATTTTGCTGAAAATTAAAACATACATACCTGCAGCGGGAGGTGGTGGGGGTGGCGTCTGTACAACAGTTGAGAGGGCACTGGGACCTGTAAGAATTAATAAACATAAGTAAAATGAATATTTTACTGAAAATTAAAACATACATACCTATAGCGGGAGCTGGTGGGGATGGCGTCTATACAACAGGTGGGAGGGCACTGGGACCTGTAAGAATTAATAAATACAAGTAAAACAAATATTTTGCTGAAAATTAAAACATCCATACCTGTAGCGGGAGCTGGTGGAGATGACGTATGTACAAGTGGTCGTAAGCTAACACTTGGACCTATAAGGACATTCTTTTAAGCTAGTAAATGATTATAACATTTATATAGCTAACTATTTTAATAGATATACCTATACCCGAAGAAGACGCCAAAGAGGAGGGAGTAGAGCCCCTGTCACTACCCTGTCTCCTCCCACTCCCAATACGACCACCGCGGACCATTTCTTTATTACTAACAAAACAATTAATACATGTTAATACTCAATTAGATAAGGCTAGACCAATGTTATTAAAAATTATGCAAAAATGAACGGTTATCTTACTAAATTATCAAAATGTGCCTCCCTCGATCATGCTGATGATATATCTAACTCATCATCATCTTCGGCATTCATAGTAGCCTCATCAGATTTGAACTCTTCCTCTTCATCCGATTCCTCCTCCCCTCTAGCATCAACATTTAGCTCCGTCGGATCGACTTCTTCCAATTCACCTCCGTTACATAATGACAGTGGCTCATCAGATTCGTCTAGATTAATATGCGTGCAACCGACAACGCCAACTTCGTCTGATTGAAAATATTCAGCACTGGTAACTTCTGAGTAGTTTTCACTCATATTTAACTCATAAGTGGGAAATAGTTTTGATTTAACCCTGCAAACTGCCCACCAATCTTTATTCTTGGATGATGGATAGCTTGAATAATACACTTGCTGGGCTTGTGCGACTAAAATGAATGGTTCATAGGTATTAAGTTTAGACCTATGTTTGACATCGATAATCCCATAAGTTGTGTCATGTCGGGACAAAATTAGGATCAGACTAATGACACTTAAATATGTATACGTCATTGTCTCGTCCCAAATATTGAAGTTCTAAGACTTCGTCAAGGAGACCGTAGTAGTCCAATTCCACTTCATTGTATAAACTTCCCTTAACAGATACGCCGCTGTTCATCGTAGACTTACTTCGTCCATAATCCCTCGTATGAAATATGTATCCATTCACAATATATCCTAGATAGGCACGTGCAACCGTCGAGGGGCCATAACTTATATGTTGTACTCTTTGATCAGTAATGAGACCTTGTTCAACCTATATATAAATTTGAGTAGTTATAATAAGGTTCAATCTCCTCAACATACATAAATATAAACATATACATTCAACGATCGACACTAACCCGATGTCTCAGCCATTTGGCAAAAAACTTCTCGCGTTGTTTTTAAATCTCCACGTTTTGGATATTTGGACATTTTTGTGCTAATTCTGAATCAAATTGTCTGTAATATAAATACACTACTACTTTAAATGAACTGCAGAACAAGGATGAACAACTTATGGACATCGTTGGAAATGTGAGTTAAGAACTTACTCAACATAAGGTTCAATCTCAATACAATTCAGAAGAATATATATCTCAGCGGCATACAACTCTCTATCTTCGAGCGTGCGCGTCGAGCAACGTCCGAACACACATCCAGGATGCTTAAATTTAGAGAGCCGATCGAATGAATCATCAACTCCACCATCATCATTACGTGGAGGTCGAGTACGACGAGTTAGAAGCTCTGGCTCAAAGTACATGGAACAGAAGTTTGATATTTCTTCAAGAATATATGCCTCAGCAATCGAACCTTCCACCTTTGCCTTGTTGTGAACTTTCATTTTTAATTCATGCATGCACCTACAACAACAAGTTAGATGGCAATGACATGTCCCAACCATGGATGACATGTAACTTAACAAAAATTCTGACATACCTCTCAAATGGATACATCCATCGAAATTATACTGGTCCTCCGACAATAGCCTCGTATAGAGAATGGACGACCAGGTGCTCCATCGAATCAAAGAATGCAAGAGGAAGTATCTTCTCGAGCTTGCAAACGGTTGTGACCACATTTTCTTCGATAGTTTGTACATCCCTCAGTCTGAGTTCTGATGCACATAAAATCTTGAAAAGTTGACTGAGCTTGGTCAGTGCTCCCCATATAGGCTTTGGCAACAAATCACGAAATGTAATGGGCACTAGCCTCTCCATGAACACATGACAGTCGTGACTTTCAGACCATATATTTTCCCCTCATTAACATTCACACAATGGGCTATGTTGGATGCATATCCATTTGGGAATCTCAACTATTTCAACCACTGCCACACTTCCTTGATCTGTGTATCATTAAGCACGTAAGTTGCTTTAGGCTACACAGTTTTTCCATTTACGTTCTGTAATTCTAGTTCTGGACGTTTACAAAGCATCTTTAAGTCCATACGCGCTTTGCCGTTGCCCTTTGTTTTGCCTTTAACATTCATGATCGTATTGAACACATTATCAACAAAATTTTTCTCGGTATGCATAACATCCAGATTGTGTCGTACAAGAAGAGTTGACCAATAAGACAATTCCCATAAAATACTTTTCTTGTTCTAGTTGTGATCCTTTCCAAAGCTAGAGAGTTGGCGTATGCTACCAGACAATTGTACTACATCTGGTAAATTTTACACCAGTGTCGCCATATGTCGACCCGACACCCTTTGCAAGTCTGCTTCATCCATTTCAACTGTATTTTTTTTAAACGAGTTTTTTTGCCTTCAAAAAGGATGGTCACTTGGTAGCAACCGCCGATGGCAATCAAACCAGCATGCTTTCCGACCATGTTTCAATACAAATGATTTGGTATCATCCATATAGTAAGGACATACTAACCTCCCATGTGTGCTCCAACCAAATAGCATTCCATATGCAGTGAAGTCACTTATTGTCCACATCAGTGCAGCCTTCATAATAAAATTTTGCTTCCTAGATGCATCATAAGTAACAACTCCATCAGTCCATAATAAATTGAGCTCACCAATCAACGGCCTGAGATATATGTCCAAATTTTTTCCAGGACTTTTTGGACCAGGAATTACTAAGGACAAAAATAGATTTTCTCGCTTCATGCACATGTCCGGCAGAAGGTTGTACGGTGTCATGAACACTGGCCAACAAGAATAAGATGCCATTGAACCACCGAATGGATTAAAACCATCTGTGCATAAACCCAATCGAATATTACGTGGCTCCTTTGAGAAAGCAAGATGAGTACGACTGAAGTGCGTCCAAGCTTTACTATCGGCAGGATGACTGATTATATCATCGGCATGGCGTACTCTTTCGGTGTGTCATGTCATATGTCGAGCCGTCTTTGAGGACATATACAGCCGCTGCAACCTAGACACAAGAGGGAAGTATCGCAATGCTTTGTAAGGTACATCTTTTGCTTTGAATTGTCCCCTCTCTTAGGTTTGAATCTGTCATGGTGACAAATAGAACATGACATATTATCTACATCATCTTTGTAATATAACATACAGTGATTCGGGCATGCATCTATTTTCACATATCCAAGCCCTAGCTCATTGACCATCTTTTTAGCACGGTAATAAGTTTCTGGCAACTTCTCGTCTCGAGGTAACATACTCTTGATCAAGAGGAGGAGACGGTCAAAACAAGTCTCACTGATGTGAAATTCAGATTTCAAATTCAACAATTGTGACACTGCAGACAACCGAGTGTGCTTTTCACAACCATCCCACACCGGCTCATCAGCATCCCTAAGTAGTTGATAAAATCTTCCGGCTGTCTTATTCGGTACTTCTTCCATGTATGCATGTTCCTCATCAACATTAAAACTAGGACCAGCAACATCTACAACCATATTGCCGTACCCACTTGTGCCTACAATAATATCGGGCACATACTTGAAGTATTCCTCACCATGACACGTCCAATTTGTATAACCATCCACGAACCCTTTCGTGTACAAATGATGTTGCACATCCCATGGTGAATGTCACCTCAAGTTTCTACAATTTGAACAAGGGCATCGAATGTGACCGTCACGGTCTATTGCTGCATTGAAATTCCCCAATGCAAATTCAATGAAACTCTCAACTCCATGGTTAAAGTCATCCGACACCACCCGGTCAACTATTCTACGATACATCCATGAACGATCTATCAACATTTTACCTGCACCCAATAAATGTTAATACACATCCTATGAAATCATTGCTTCTAAAAATATTCACAACCATTTCCTCACATCGTTCGCCATAGACAATTTACAGTTGGAAGAGGACTAGTAATTAGATTATCACTTTTTAACCCATCCATGAAGCTTGGATCGCACAATCACTTACTATATGTGTTGCACGATTTGCTGAAAATTTCGGCAGCATCTCCCCACACTTCTCCGATATACCAAAAATATTTATTGATTTTAAAATTTTCTTAAACACTTACAAGTAAGTGGTTAATAAAACACTCAAAATCAATAATGGTATATCAGAGAAGAGTGAGGAGACACAACCAAAATTCTCAACAAACCATACAAACAAATATAGTAAATGACTGCCTAAGTGCGATCAAATATTCACAAACTGTCCAAACAGGATAATTCAAGACTTTGAGGTAGATATATACATTCTCGTAAACAAACGAGAACATACACATCAATCCCAAAGTCTTGAACGGGAAGGCTCAATGACACGGTTTTAACACGCTCTCCTGAGGTGCGTGTAATGTTAGGTCGCACGCACGCACCTCAGCTCACAGGGAATACCCCATGTATTTATATAAAATAAAATTAAATAACAATGCAATTATCATTATGCATATAACAAATTAAATAACAGCCAATTTATAAAAATTTTCAAATGAAGAACATCAAAGCTAAATAAACCACAATTTTTAGTCAGATCAACATCAAAGATAAATAAGATAAATAAGATAAAATAAACAAATGAAGCCACATCAGATAGAGGGCTTCAATTTCTTGGTGAGATACCTAGTGGGTGATAATCCTAGAGGCTGCATTCTGGCACATGCACCAGGGTCAGGAAATACTTTCATGCTCATTAGCTTTATTCAGAGTTTTTTGGCTAAATATCCTTCTGCAAGGCCGATAATCATTCTTCCTAAAGGAATTCTGCCAACGTGAAAGAGAGTTCCATCATTGGCAAGTAGAAGAACTTCCTCTGTATGACTTCTACTCTGTTAAGGCTGACAATAGATCTCAACAGCTTGATGTTCTTCAAAAATGGGAGGAGAACAGGAGTATTCTTTTCTTGGGCTATAAGCAATTTTCTAGAATTATGTGCGATGTAAGAGATGAGATAGGGGCTGCATGTCAGGAGAGGTTACTAAAGGTCCCTAGCCTTCTCATTTTAGATGAAGGCCATACTCCCAAAAACGAAGACATAAATATTCTTTCTATGATAGAAAAGGTGCAAACTCCCCGTAAGGTGGTCCTTTCAGGGACACTATTTCAGAATCATGTCAAAGAAGTTTTTAATATATTGAATCTAGTGCGTCGTAAATTTGAGAACATGGACTCGGCACGTGCATGTCATGATGAGTCCATGTTCAGGAAAACTTACGACGCACTAGATTCAATATATTAAAAACTTCTTTAACATGATTCTAAAATAGTGTCCCTGAAAGGACCACCTTACGGGGAGTTTGCACCTTTTCTATCGTAGAAAGAATATTTATGTCTTCTTTTCTGGGAGTATGGCCTTCATCTAAAATGAGAAGGCTAGTGACCTTTAGTAACCTCTCCTGACATGCAGCCCCTATCTCGTCTCTTACATTGCACACAATTCTAGAAAACTGCTTATAGCCTAAGAAAAGAGTACTCCTGTTCTCCTCCCATTTTTGAAGAACATCAAGCTGTTGAGATCTATTGTCAGCCTTAATAGAGTAGAAGTCATACAGAGGAAGTTATTCTACTTGCCAATGTGTAGCTCCCAAGAGACACCATCACGAGATGCCATGAGACTCATCACGAGATGCCATGAGACGAAAGTATCCTGAGTAGAGCATGTATATCATGTGGCAGTAGGAGACACCTGAAAGTTGATGCAAAGGCAGCTTTCTTTGATATAGTGGAAGAAACATTACAAAACGAAGATCATTGTAAAAAGAGAATTTCTATCATAAAGGACCTTCGGGAGATGACCGGAGATGTCTTGCATTACTACAAAGGTGATTTCGTGGATGAGTTGTCAGGACACATTGATTTCACTGTGCTATTGTGTTTGAGTCCAAGATAGAAAAAACTTCTAGGAGAGTTCAGGAAATATGAGAAGTTTAAGAGAATTGTTGTTGGTAGTGCAGTGTACCTGCATCCATGTTTGAAAGATTGTGCTGATTATGCTTTTGGAGACCGGAGTGTCATGAAAGTGAAAGATCAAGAGATTGATAATCTTTTGGACTCCATACACTTGAAAGATGGAGTGAAGATAAAATTCTTTCTGAGCATTTTGTCAATGGCAGACTCTGCTGGAGAGAAAGTGATTGTATTCAACCAATACATTCTTCCACTAAGATTTTTGGAGAGGCTAATAATCAGGATTATGGGCTGGCGTCTCGGAAAGGAAATTTTCATGATTTTTGGTGACACAAATACTGAGCAGAGGGAATTGGCAATGAAGCAATTCCTCCACTCACCTGATGCTAAGGTTTTATTTGGTTCAATTAAGGCATGTGGAGAGAGCATCTCTCTTATAGGAGCATCAGGAGTGGTAATCTTAGATGTCCATCTCATCACTCCTACCCAGGAGGATATTTTTACTCTTGATGTTTTTTCCCTTTTGACATTAAAACAGCCCTTATTGCATGTCATTTGATTTGGTTGAATATTTTTATTCTTGATGTTTTTTTCTCTATTGCATGCCATTTTTCTAGAAAAATCATGTTTTCAAAGAGGGTCATAAGGCCTTTGATTTGGTTGAATGTCATTGGGTGATTTTTCTACACATGAAAACCTCCCATAAATACATACCTCGTCTTACATCTAACTTATATATTAAATAACATTCAAAGAAAAAAATGTAACACTCTTCTTTCCCTACCTATAGAAGGGTGGGGAACCTTCTCTCATCATAGCAATGAACTAGAGAAAGAGAGTATAATTCAGGCAAGTATATATATATATAGAGAGAGAGAGAGAGACTTGTGTGTGTGTAATTAAGGTATTTATAAAAAAGGGACTGAGTAAGTGAGATAGAGGATGGGATGTCAGTGAAGGGGGGAAAGGGAGAAAGATAAAAAAAATTAACTAGATTTGAAGGCGGATATATACTCCACAAACATTGGATCTTAACTACATTTGAGAAATACTCGCTGCATATATCATCGTGTGTACTTGTACCATGTCCTCTTTCATACTCCCCTTTTATTAATCTACGGTTGTGCGAATTCGATGAATGTAGTATGTACTATAATTAATATGGGTTCATATAATTAGATGTATGTGTTATGTATTAAGCGGAGTTAAAAGATCACACCTATATTGAGATTTGAACTTGTTGAGCATTGCAGAAAGTATTAGTACTCGAATATGAAAGTTCATTGAATCGGTCCGCCCACTAGCTATCCTCCCTAGAGCCACCGTTATTCATCGCCCAACTACTCCGCTAGATTTCTCATCAAAAAACCTTCCTTTTCCCGAATCCAAAGAATACCTACATTTGATTAACATTGATGTAACACTACCAGAAAATCTAATTAATAAATTAATTTACATGCTTTATTTGCCCCTCCCATCACCCTAACAATAAATCTATTTAAGATTACAGAAATTAAAATAAATTGAAACAACATATAAAAATAAAATCAAATTTTTACTTACTCTTTATTTACAAAAAAACTCTGATTCTTTCATTCCCGTCCTCTCGACCGATTATCTTACCATGAATAAAAATATATTAAATAAAATAAAATTAATTTAATTTATCTAATTCACACAGTGAGGGTGAGAGACGGTGAGAGCAGGGAGGGGGAGGGAGGCCAACGGGAGAGGGAGAGAGGGCGGGAGTAGGGAGGGGGGCCAACGGTGGGTGTGTCTGTGTCTGTGTGTGCGTGTGTGCGTGTGTGCGTGTGTCTGTGAGGGGGAGGGGGGCCAACGGTGGGTGTGTCTGTGTCTGTGTGTGCGTGTGTGCGTGTGTGCGTGTGTCTGTGAGGGGGAGGGGGGCCAACGGTGGGTGTGTCTGTGTCTGTGTGTGCGTGTGTGCGTGTGTGCGTGTGTCTGTGAGGGGGAGGGGGGCCAACTGGAGAGGGAAAGTGGGCGAGGGAGCGGGAGGGGGGCAGCCAACACAGAGAGGGAGAGGGACAGGACCGTGAGAGGGGGAGGGAGAACGGGAGAGGGAGAGGGAGGGGGTCGACCACCCCAGTCGGTGCCTCCTCTGCCGGGTGAGCGCCTCCTCTGCCTAGGATGTGTGTGAGAGGGAGTGATGGAGCGGGAGAGGGAGTGAGGGAGAATAAGAGGGGGAGAGGGAGAGAGAGGGTTTAACCTACCGAAGTGAGGAGCGGCGAGTTTCGGCCGGCGACGGCGAGGACGACCACGGCCGGCGGCGACGGGGAGGATGACGACGGCAGTAGTGGCGGTGACGGCGGTAGGGAGACGGAGGAAACAGAGAATGAGAGGGATAGTGGGGGGAAGTGAGTGACAGGGAGTGGCGGGGAGGGGCCGATTTGGGCAGGGGATTTCATGATTTTCAGACGGCATTTCAGATGGCATTTTAGACGAACAATATTTTCATATGAAATTTTAATAAATTTCAGACGGAATAGCTTCCGTCTGAATATAAGTCTCAAATTGAGACGGATAGTGCGACATATAATTATCTGTCTGAAATAGAGATGAAATTTCAGACAGAATCTATCCGTCTCAAATTTAGACGGATATTGAGACTCAAATAATTCCGTCTGAAATTCCAATCACTAACAATGCCTTTTCTTGTAGTGTTTAATTCATGCATCATACATCTTCCTCTTTCTCTATTTATTTTCATCATCTCAACATTGAGATCCCCCTTTGTGCAGCACTTCCACTCTCCTCTTCATTCATCATTATTTTCTTACCCTTTTGCATAGAGGTTTTAAAGCCAACACCAACAAGGTGTGTTCATCTTCATGTTTTCATATTTATTTATCCTAAGAACTTGATGCTACACACTTCAATTTGCTAATCAATATCTTTCTTTGTTGGTGTTTTCTTTGTTTTGCAAGGGTAATCAATCAATGAAAACTCTCTCCTTCGGCCGGCCGATTGGAAGAGAAGGTGGACCTCACAATCTCCCCTCATTTCAAGGTATTTATTCGCGATCCCTCCTCTTATTTATTGTTAAATTCTTTTGAGGTAACCCTTCTAGTGATCACCTTTCCCTATAGCATCCACGCATGCTCCCTTTCCCTTCCTTTCCTCTTCTTTTCCACCATATTATTATTAATTTTTCTTTTTTTAAGTGGATTAATTTCCAAGAATCTATAGCACCGAAGCATTCTCCCCTAACCAAAGCGGAGCTGTTTATGTATAGGTAGGGAAATGATGAACCTATCCTAGATTACATCTAAAGGTGGAGAGGCTTTTGTGGAAGGTGTGACCCTCCACTGAGCCATGAGGCTGCTATCCAGATCTGCAAACAAGGTTTGAAGAAAGAAATTCAACAAAGGATAATTGACATCAAAGTCCAATCCTTTGATCAGTTTAATACGGTAGCAGCCAATGTTGATGTCTTTCTGGCGAAGTATTGCCGCACTACCGCTACGGCGAGGCGGGAGAATAAATCTGAAGGCGTTAACCTCGATGCTTTCGAGCAAATGAGGATAAGAACCCAGGAGGTGGCCGGACCTTCGACCAACAAACCTGCAAAGCAAATTCCCTTGTTGCAGAAGAAGATGAAGAAACCCTACTCCTTCCCAAGAGAGAAGACACGGATGATTTTTGAATGGGCTTGTCATTATGACAAGATTACTCTGCCAGAGCTCAGGAAGCGAGAGGATGTTAAATGAAGTAATGACCCTCGTTTCTGCCCGTATCATCGAATGCTGGGGCACCCTATCGAGGACTGTTACGTATTCAAAGATATTGCCCAAAGTCTAATCAAGAAGGGCGAACTCCAGATGGGGGAATACACAGTAGACCCACCATGCCCACATGAAATGGGCACTTATATAAGGGGAGTTCATGTAGTCTCCATCGACTATCGGACCCCCGAAGATAAATCAGAAGTTGAGCAAGGCGAACCTCAAATTCGAAAGGAGCTGTCCGGGCGGCCAAGGTCACCCATGAAATAAAGGAAGAATAGTCACCCTTGCCCCATGGCAGGGGCATGTACCTCCACCTCTCTAACCATGGAGGCATCCAGTTCGGCGGATGAGAAATGCTGTAAAGTAGACGTGACCTCCCTCTCCACCGTAGTGAATGAAGGTCTTTCGAAGGCAGTCTATGATGACTACCTAGATGATCATGAAGAAATCCTACATCTCTCAAGGCCAGGAGATATCCTGAAGCCCCAAGTAATAATACAAGAAAAGAAAGAAGCCGATGTTCCCTACAAATGCTGGGAATCTTTTGTTGCAAAGGTCACCACGACCTCTGATGATGCTCCGCAAGGATAAGAAGTTAAGAAGCTCCTTGCAGCCCTTAAGGGTGATTCATCTACTGGCTAGCATCCAAGCTGCCCGGAAGTTGCATTGTCGGCTTCACCACTGATTCCCCAATAGACTCAAAAGCCAGAGAAGGAAACTGATGATGCCCTGCCACTAGGCGAAATGAGGCAAGAAAGCATCTATGATGTCCTCGAAGCCAAAGAAGATGATGAAGGCTTCATTGACTTGCAGCCGGCCCCGCCAGAGATAGAAGATGGTGGCTAGGCCACCGTTGATGAGCTGGTCGAGGTGAACCTTGGCATGGAAGATGAGCCTAGGCCGACTTTCCTCAACGCTCCCCTTCTCCCAGGAG
This sequence comes from Amorphophallus konjac, assembly GCA_022559845.1. NCBI lineage: Eukaryota > Viridiplantae > Streptophyta > Magnoliopsida > Alismatales > Araceae > Amorphophallus > Amorphophallus konjac. Next base: position 286,995,858 of record CM040118.1, read on the forward strand.
AGAGAGAGAGAGCGATACATGCAGCTGCTTCAAGAGTTCTGGGACTGCTTTGCTTTTGACTACAAAGAGATGCCAGGTCTCACTCTTGGAGTTACTCAACACATACTGGCTATCGACCCAAAAGTCGAACCGGTGAAGCAGCCACCCCGGCGGATGAGGCCAGAGCTGATAAATTAGATTTGCAAAGAAGTCGACAAGCTCATAGACGTCGGCCTTGTGATAGAAAATCAATATACCACATGGTTGGCCAACATTCTGCCTATCATAAAGAAGAACGGCCAGATCCGGATATGTGTGGACTTTCGGGACCTGAACAAAGCATGCCCGAACGATGATTTCCTAGTGCCGATCACTGAAGCCATGATCGATGCTACAACTGGCCACGAGGCGCTATCATTTATGGACGGTTCATCTGAATATAACCAGATATGGATCACCGAGCATGAAAGAGTTCACACAGCTTTTTGATCACCCAAGGGGATATTTTGTTACAAGAGAATGCCCTTTGACCTCAAAAATACTGGCGCCACTTACCAAATGGCAATGACAAAGATATTTGACAAGTTGCTCTGCGACAAAGTCGAATGCTACATTGATGATTTGGTCATCAAGGCCAAGAGAAGAGAAGACCGTCTGAATGATCTCATGATCGTATTCAAAAGGCTGCGGCAGTTCGAGCTAAAGATGAACCCGATGAAATGTGCCTTTGGCATTTCAAGTAGGAAATTCCTCGACTTTATCGTCAGATATCAGGGAATTGAAATAGACTCCTCCTATGAAATTTCATGAAATTGACCATCTTCCCCTCCTGTACTTTACTCTCCCCTTGGTGGAGCTCGTGCCATTGTTCCCCTACCAGGGCTTTGCCCTCCGCCAGCCATGGCTGGCCATGGGGAGGGGCCTCCATCTCCCCCTCCCCCCTCGGTGGGTCTTCCTGGTGATGGTGTTGCTATTACCAGCCAGGTGGTGGACCTTCCTGCTCACATCTTTTCGCCATCTGGTCATGACCCTTCAACTTCTGTAGGTGCCCCTTCACCCTTTCAGCCTGCTGGCTCTGCACAGATCATTCCTTCTACTGGCATGGTGGCTGTTGGCCTATCAACATCTCCATCGGATGGTGTTCATGGCCCTTCCTCGTCCCCACAGGCTGTTGTGCCCTCTGCCTCGGGTACTACCGTGCAGCCTCTGCCTGCAGTCGGTGCCTTGCTGCACTCCCCTTCCACGGCCCCCCTACTGCAGATGTGAGTGGGGTCAAGGCAGGCCATGTTGTGTACCCTTCTTCCCCCCATGCGGTTGCTGCTGGTCGTGTGGATTCTCCTGCCATTGGTCCTTTGCCTGCCAGCGCTGCCGGTGGGGCTGGTGCCCGTGCTGCTCATGTGAAAGCCCCTACTACTCATGACCGGCCTCCTGTTGGTCCACAGGCTGCTCCCCCGAAGGTGGGTCCTAGCAACCCATGGCCTCTTCTTCCTCTGGCTTTTACTGCAAAGGACTTGGGCGCTAGTCCTTCATCTCCTACACCGCCCTCCTTTGCTTAGGTCCTTCTTCAAGCAGCATCATCTTTGCCCCCCCCATCGCTGCCCACAGTCCTGCTTTTATAGACTTGGGGGAGCCTGTAGCTTTTTTCACCTTGGACGAGATCAACACTTCATGTAAACCACTTGAGTTTGCCATTGTTGCAAAGACACCTTTGGGTAGACCATCTTACCAAGATATTAGACTGTATTTTGCCCAACGGTTTCAACTCAAGCAAGACTTCATTATCAACAACATGGATGGGCGCCATTTGATGCTTCGCTTTCAGAATCGTGAAGATTTTCTGTACAAGTTCTTCTTAAAGAGTCTCTATATGTTAAAGGCAAACCATTCTGGTTTTCTAAGTGGACAATGACCTTTTCACCAGATGAAGATTCTCCACTGGTCCCTGTATAGTTGGAATTGCCAGGTCTACCTGCTAATTTTTACAGTGAAGGCATGATTCATTCTATTATGGGCAGTATTGGCCCAGTTCTTCAAGTGGATAGAAACACTTTGTGCCTCACCCGCACTGATGTTGCTCGTATATATGTTCAATTGGATGTCTTCAAGCAGCCTCCTAAAAGGGTTTGGATTGGAGTTGGGTATGAGGGCAATTGGCAGCCAGTGGTTTACCCAGCTCTGTCCATGTATTGTTCTTCCAGCAAACGTTTTGGTCATCTCCCGCCCAAATGCAAGAAGAAGCCTGCTGATCTTGGGAGCCCCACTGTTATACCTGCGCCTCCATCATCTGATCAGGATGGTGCTCCTCCTCCTTTGGTTAAGGCAGCTCCTTCTTTACCTACTAAACATCAAAGTTCAAAACGCATTTGACGCCCTGCTAAAGATCCTACAGTTGCCACTTCCACTGCTGCTACCCTTGTGGGTTCGGCCATGCAACAGCAGCCCTCCACCTCCAAGCTTCCCCTACCTGATGGAGTTTTGGTCTCTTCTCCCAAGGATGTCCAGGCCACTGGTGATACTACAAGTCTTGGTGGGCCTACATTTTCCCACCCTGCCGGTGTTCCCTCTCAGGACCCTCCAGGCCTTCTCAACTTACTTGGTGATAGTTCTGCTCACCCTTCCAAGGGGCCTGGTTGTAGTGGCAAGTAAACTACAACTGATGCCTCACTTATTCTTACTAGGCATGGGATTACCTTAGCCAAGGCTTCTACATTCCCTCCCACTATTGATGTTGTTGGAGGTACTATGATTGCTGGTCTTGATGCCTCACTAGAACCTGCTGGTGCTTCTGTTGGGAGTCCACCCATTTCTGTTGGTGCCCGTACACTACCTCAAGTTTCTGTGGCAGATATCTCCTCTGAGAATGAAGACATTCTCATTATGCGTGAAAAGTCCTCATCATCAGCCACGATCCCTCAGCCATTCCCTGTGATTTATCAAGTTCTCACTGTGTCGGGCTTTGAACCAGCCCACGGTCGGCTGACTTCTTTGGCATTCATTCCAACTTTGTTGGCAAGGAACAACAGCCATCCATTGAGGCTGATGGTACTCTATCCAGGAGTGGCCTTCACATGTCTGCCTTTGCTAGCGCTCCCTCCCATGCTTCCAAATGAAAGCTTGATGCGGGACGGACACGGGAGATGATACTATATGGTGCCACCCTCGGACTCTAGATGAAGACACGACCAGCAACATACACCAGGGAGACACTAAGCCCGACACTACGAGCTCCTAGTGGCGAAACGTCGCTAACAGAAGTGGAAGCCCACTCGTCGTCCCAAGCGAGGGAAAGCGCGGACCGTGCGCTGTTAAGGAACCGGCGGAGGTGAAGGGTAGTCCGACTCAACTTCCGGACTCGGATCGAGTCTCGGGACGGGTCACTCTCACTCTCATAGTGGTGACATGGACACACGGGCTAGTACCTACACTCTCGGCAGCGGCAAAAGACCATATACTAGCTAAGCAAATGAACGCCAAGAGGTTAAGACCTTTACCTCCACGCACCTGGCGTGGCGAAGACAACCCCGGCCGAATTACGGACTCCCAGTTAACAATGATTACAGCAATGCACTAAGTCGACCCACTCCACGCAGGGAGGTAAAAGGTCACATGTGGGGTCCGGGAATCACGCAAATCGGGTTGACGGGCGGCATCTTGAGGTCGCCCGGCGGTGCCGAACTCCGCGTTTTCGTGCTTTCCGAACGGCGGCTTCTACGGGCCCGCGGGGCCCACGGACGGCGCTGTCCTCCGGATCTGTGGGGGTGGGACCCACTATGATGGGGACCTCTGGTGGCGTGCCTCCACGGACGGCGGTCGGCCGGGAACACCGATCGGGGGTCGATCGGCCCCGATTCCCAACTCTTGAACTAATAACCCACGGATTTTGGTTGCTGTCTTCCGGCGCGCGCTCCGGCGAAAACGGCCGCTGCGGTCAATCCCGGCGTCGGATCGGGACGCATGAGCTATCGTTGGAAAGCTCTCTTCAAATGCTTCAATCTAGACTCAGAGAGATCTGCTGGATCTGGTCGGATCAGAACTTTATTGAATTTACAAGTCCCTATTGTACAGTAACTGAAATCTCAGATCTACAGGTCACTTATCTAATAACCACCGTTGACCGCCTAGTAAACCTCCGATTCAGCTCTTGAGCTCTTCTTAGGAGTTGTAGGGAATCAAACCAAGGAACTGGGAGTATTTTTAGAATTTGATTTGGAGGTGGCTGCGATTTGTTATGATTTGTGGGGTGACTGGTGGTCGGATCTGGGAACAGGTGGACAGAACTATAGATGGGTCTGAGAAATATTTTTAGAAAATATGAGATGGGCGAATCAAAAATTGAGAAAAATTGTGGATGAACGGGTGGATGGATGGAACCCCCATTAAAATTGGGCGAACTAACAGAAATCAAAAAGTGGATCTAAGACATGAAACTCAGGACGGAGGTGAACCTGGACAGAACTATGGCAGAACCGAAATGGAAGAGTGGACGAAAATCAAAAATTAGCAAACGTGATCTGAATGCTGGCCTGATTTTTGTGGGTAGAGAGGAACATCCCAGGAACAACTCCTACAAGTTTGGTAGCCAAATGAGCTCTGGGAAGACCTGTAAAATTCTAACAAGCTACTGTGGTACTGCGCAGGCAGAACTCCGTTGATGGCGATGGCAGCGGTGGCGGCTCGTGGCGGCGGCGGCGATCGTTGGAACCGATACACGAGGCGTCACACCTCAGAATGGAAGCCTTCACAGCTTCAAGGGGGAGAGGGAGGAGAGAGGAGGGGGGCGCACCAGCCCTTACTCTTGGAATTTGTTTGATTCAAATGGCATTAATTTCTCCAAAATGGAAAATACAAGCTTAAATAGGTTACATCTCATATCCATCCACAACCGTAGGATCTAGGAGTGGGAGATGAAGGGCTGGGATGGCATGAGACACACACACACAAAAACAAATAAAAAATAAGGGGAGGGGGGCGGCCTATTGACTATGGTGGCAAGGGGGGGACAAGTTGGTAGCCACCTTGGACTTTGAAATCCACTTGTCTCCCATGTGCCTTTTACCATTCAAACTTCTAGATGCCTCCATTTGACATGTTGACTGACCCCACATGGGGCCCATGGGCTGAGGTGGATCAATGGGAGGGGCCTGGGGGGTCCCGTGGGGCCCAGGGGTCCCATTTTGCAAATAAGCCTCTCGTACACTCATAATTACATACCGAATACAATGAAATAAACATAAATTACACACACATAAAGGCTAACTAAATATGATAAATGGGGAGGCTCAAGGCGGAGTCTCCAGGCTGTCTCCGAGCCAGATGGATGCTGAGGTGGCTAGAGTCGTGCTCCGTGTGCGGTACCTGTGGCTCGGCGTGTCGCGCCGCTCAACTGCTCGGGTGTCCGCAGCAATTCTCCCCGGATGGGAGAAACTCGACCCTGTCGAGTAAGGGTCTGCATCGCGCCTGTATCGCTCCAGAAGGTCCCGATCGATCCGCTACAACTCGTCATGTGTGATCCACGTGTCCTCAGTAGCGGGCCATCCTCTCCATCGCACTAGGTAGCACGGGTAAGATCCACTCCTGGTAACTGTCACTTGCTCGTCCAGTATATGATCTATATGCTCACGCTGCCGTGAAAAAGGGGCTGGAGGTGGAAGTGGACACTCAGGTGTGGGATCACTCTCAAGGGGAGGAGATGGCTCAAAAGGCTCACTAGGGATCACCGCTGGGTCCCTATATGCAACAAGATCCGATACATTGAAGGTAGAGCTTATACCATATTCCTCGGGCAGGTCCACAACATACGCATTGGATCCAACGCGTTTCAACACTCTAAAGGGACCGGCTCCGCGAGCTTGCAACTTCTTAACGGTTCCAGAGGGAAACCGTTCAGGTCTTACCCTGATCATGACGTATTCGCCCTCGTGGAACTCTCCGTGGTGTCGGTGGGCATCGGCTAACTCCTTGTACCGTGCATTGCTGGCCTCAATGTGACGACGGATGTCGTCATGCAAACTCCTAACATGCCTAGCAAACGACTCGGCCGACTCCGACACTCTAGCATGGATAGGAATGGGGACAAGGTCAATGGGTTTCCTAGGCCTACGACCTGTGACAATCTCAAATGGACTCATGCCGGTAGACCTATTCACTGAATCATTGTATGCAAACTCAGCCATGGGTAAAATGAGATCCCAATCCCCAATGCGGTCCCTGACTAGACACCTCAAAAGATCTCCCAGACTCCTATTGACTACCTCGATCTGACCATCTGTCTGGGGATGATATGCAGTAGAAAACTTGAGGTAAGTACCCATCATATGCCATAGTGTCTTCCAAAAATAGAAAGTGAATCTAACATCACGGTCAGACACTATAGTGCGAGGCAACCCGAACTTGCACACCACATGAGTAAGGAATAGGCGGGCTACCCTAGAAGCATCCGAAGTCTTCGAGCAAGGGATAAAGAGGGCCATCTTTGAGAAACGGTCAACCACCACATAGACCGAATCATGCTTCCTGGAGGTACGTGGCAATCCCAAAATAAAGTCCATACTAACATCCTGCCACGGGGCATCAGGCACGGGTAGAGGCGTATAAAGGCCCAAGCTTTGCTTCTTCATCTTGGCCGTAGCACATGTACGGCACTGAGCCACGATGTTAGCAACATCGCGCTTCAAGCTCGGCCAATAAAATCGATGCTCCACTGCCTCAATAGTCTTGTTCCGACCAAAGTGGCCGGCTAGACCTCCCGCATGTAGTTCCCACACTAAGAAATCTCGAACCGAAGTTCGGGGAACACACAGCCTGCTACCTCGAAAGAGGTAACCCTCCTGAAGCACATACTCATGAAGGTCTCTCGAGGGTCCGGCCTGGAGGGTGGTAAAAATCTGACCAAAGTCAGGACAATCAACATAGGCCTCCTTCATCTTCTCTAACCCTATGACCTCGGCACTCATGGTGGTAAGCAAACATGCTCTCCGGCTCAAGGCATCAGCCACCTTGTTCTCCACTCCAGCCTTATGTTTCAGCACAAAGGTGAACTGCTGGAGATACTCGACCCAACGACTATGACGCGAGTTAAGCTTCTTTTGCGAATGGAGGTACCTCAATGCCTCGTGGTCGGAGTATAGGACAAACTCCTGATGTAAAAGATAGTGCCTCCAATGCCTAAGAGCCTGAACAACTGCGTGGAATTCTTTATCATACGTGGAATATCGCAGTTTCGCGTCATTCAGCTTCTCGCTGAAATATGCGATCGGGTGGGACTCCTGACTCAAAACTCCTCCAATCCCAACACCCGACGCATCACAAGAGACCTCAAACACCTTCGAGAAATCAGGCAATCGAAGGATAGGTGTCTGGGTCATGCGCTCCTTGATGTCCTTGAAGGCGACAGATGCGGCCTTCGTCCATACAAATGTGCCCTTCCGGATGCAATCCGTGATCGGGGCGGTGACGGAGCTAAATCCGCGGATGAAGCGACGGTAGAACGTCACAAGGCCATGAAAACTGCAGACATCATGAACCATACGGGGTTCCGGCCACTCAACAATGGCCCGGACCTTCTCCGGATCGGCGGAGACCCCAGTACTAGACACGATAAAACCCAGGAAGGTAAGCTGGGGTGTCATGAAAGCACACTTCTGTGGGTTCGCAAACAGCTGCTCTCACTGAAGAAGTAGACAGACCTGCCGAAGGTGGTCTAAGTGGTCCCCTGTGGTGCGGCTATAGATAAGGATATCATCAAACTACAAAGACTCCAATGAAAGGTCGAAGGACCTGACTCATGAGCCGCATGAAAGTGCTAGGGGCATTGGTCAACCCAAAAGGCATGACCAACCACTCATATAGACCGTCCTTGGTCTTAAATGCGATCTTCCACTCATCACCTAGCCTAATCCTCACCTGATGGTAGCCACTCTTAAGATCGATCTTCGAAAAGATAGTGGCACCTGCCATCATGTCCAGCATGTCATCAAGGCGGGGAATAGGGAACCTGTACTTTACGGTGATTTTGTTGATGGCACGACTATCAATGCACATTCTCCACATGCCATCCTTCTTCAGGGCAAGTAATGCGGGTACAGCACATGGACTCATGCTGTCCCGAACAGACCCTCTCTGCACCAACTCATCGACCTGCCGTTTAAGCTCGACATGCTCCGTGGGACTCATGCGATAATGTGGAAGGTTGGGCAAGGAAGAGCCCAGAACAAGGTCAATGGCATGCTGAATATCCAGCATCGGTGGGAGTCCCTCGGGGAGCTCATCGGGAAAAATATCAGCAAACTCCTGCAGAATAGGAACAACCTCGGGTGGGAGCTCACCCTCGGAGTCCCGCTCCACCTCTCGAACCGTAATGGCAAACACCGGACAGCCCTGACTAAGCTCCTGCTCCATCTCCCGGGAGCTAATCACCATCAATATCCTCGTCGAGGGCTCTCCTGGGCCAGAGGTAACGGTCATAGCCCAAGCTGGGGATGGGGTACTAGGCCCGGGAACGGAAGGCTCCGGAGCACTAGGCCCAGTACGACCCCTGACTGATGGGCTCTTGGGCCGATGGGGTTCGAGAGTAATCCGTTGGCCCTCATGGTCGAAGGTACAGGCGTTCGACCGGCCATGGAGTGTGGCATCCCGATCAAATAACCATGGCCTACAATGTTGCCCACCTCCATGGGTAGAACATCACACCAAACCTCATCACGGTAGGCATAGAACTGCAGTGGGACCAAGCACCGCAGCCTGATCAGAATTGAAGTGGAATCCACCCATGATACACGATAGGGGCTAGGGTGATCCACGGGTGTAAGACCAAGACGGGAGACAGCACCAGTGGAGATTGCATTGATGCAACTCCCGCTATCGATGATTACCTTGCACACATGTTTACCCAGCCTACAGAAGGTATGAAAAATAGTGGTCCGACGCCAGTCATCACTGGCCTGTGGCTGGGTGAGAATACACTTGACGACCCCCACATGGGTATCATCGGGATGCGGGGCCTCTTGATCGTCACCTTCGATCTCTTAGTATTCATTAGCTAGCTCCTGATCAGCCATATAGGTGACTAACTCGAGGCCCGCGGGGGTGGTATCCTTGGCCTGTGTGTCCCCAATGATGAGAGATGGACGGGTGGGACACTGGTTGGCAAAATGGGCAAACCCATTGCAGCGATAGCACTGCTGCCGTGATCCACTGGGCTCCCCAATCATGGGTCCTTTCCCCTTATCCTCCCGACGGATAGGAGGTGTAGGTAGCAAAGGACGTGCAGGAGGTGCTGGTGCCGGTGGACGGGCTGTGGGTGGGGCCGTAAGATGCTGGGGACGAGGAAGGTCCCTCGGGGGTGGAGGACGAGGCCTAGGAGCAAAGGGCTCGGGGCGAGCGGGCTCCTGAGGTCTAGCCATGGGGGCCCTCGGATACGTGCCAGATGAGCCATGGGGCTCGACACTATGAAGGGGGAAAGAGCCCAACCGATGGGGAGACTCGAACTCGGCCTCGAATTGCTCCAATTCGAGAGCTATTTGATATGCCTGCTCCAGAGTGGTGGCATTGCGGCGAAAGAGTTCATATTGATAATTTGGCCGCAAACCTCTCCGAAAGTGGGATATCGTCATGGTGCTCTCTTCCGTGACCCCGCACCGCAAGTAATACTCATCGAACTCGGCGGTGTACTCGGTCACGGATCGGTTCCCTTGGGAAATGCTTTGCCACTTGTCTATGAGACGTTGGCGATATGAGGCAGGAAGGTATTTCTCCCTCAATTTGGACTCATGTCATCCCAAGTACCGATTTGGGGTTGACGTCGCTGGTTGAGCATGCTCTCCACATTGGTCCAATAAGTTTGGGCCTACCCTTGCAGCTTCATCTTTGCGTATCGGACTCTTCGGTGATCCGTCATCTCAAACCACTCGAAGTACCGGTCCATGCCAGCCTCCCAATCTAGATACACCCTTGGGTCCAAGGACCCGCTAAAAGTGGGAGGGTCCGCATGCACGCCCCTCAGAATGCGGTCGTCATCATCGTCATCACGATTCCGTCGATGATTCCGACAACCGTAACCCCCTTGATCATTGTTAGATGCATAGTCATCCACTACTTGCACCTGTGGCATCCCAACATCTACAGCCTGAGCCCTTGGTGCAGTAGGTTGCTGCACCGGCTCTTGTGGGCCATTCGTCGACGCGGGTTGCGCCGCTACTGGGCCCCTCTCTTGGACGACAATTCTCCCAACTAGGCCCTGAATGGACTGATCCGAACTTTCGGCCCGATCCTCGAGGACTTTCATCCGCCCCTCTAGACGCGTTCCTATGCCATCCATACGCGTACTAAGACCATCCATACGCATGTCAAGACGTTCCATAATGGCTCAGAACATCTCGGCCGTCGAGGACTCATCGGAGCTACGGGCCCGGGAATCCGCCATAGGTGGTGGTGGCGAGTATTGGGTACCTCAACGGGTGGGCATGCAACTGACACACGGCCTAGAAGACACCGAATAATGCAAACACACACTAAATGATGCACTTAGACCTAAACCAATATCCAGTACGGGGCGGAGTTAATCGATCCGAAGATCACTCCCGCAAGTGTGCGACATCCCGGTAGGCATAGCCTAACGTTCGGACAACACCATTTAAGATACCGAATAAAGGGTGCAAATGAAATTTAAAACACACTTTTTTTTGTTTTTTGAAAATAATGATGATCCTAGACTCGACTTAGACCATGATGCATGCAAGACATATGCAAAGACTACCCTAGGCTCGACTCGCTCTGATATCAAACTGATGCGGGACGGACACGGGAGACGATACTATATGGTGCCACCCTCGGACTCTAGATGAAGACACGACCAGCAACATACACCAGGGAGACACTAAGCCCGACACTACGAGCTCCTAGTGGCGAAACGTCGCTAACAGAAGTGGAAGCTCACTCGTCATCCCAAGCGAGGGAAAGCGCGGACCGTGCGCGGTTAAGGAATCGGCGGAGGTCAAGGGTAGTCCGACTCAACTTCCGGACTCGGATCGAGTCACGGGACGGGTCACTCTCACTCTCACAACGGTGACATGGACACATAGGCTAGTACCTACACTCTCGGCAGTGGCAAAAGACCATATACTAGCTAAGCAAATGAACGCCAAGAGGTTAAGACCTTTACCTCCACGCACCTGGCGTGGCGAAGACAACCCCGGCCGAATTACGGACTCCCGGTTAACAATGATTACAGCAATGCACTAAGTCGACCCACTCCACGCAGGGAGGTAAAAGGTCACATGTGGGGTCCGAGAATCGCGCAAATCGGGTTGACGGGCAGCATCTTGAGGTCGCCCGGCGGTGCCGAACTCCGCGTTTTCGTGCTTTCCGAACGGCGGCTTCTACGGGCCCGCGGGGCCCACGGACGGCGCTGTCCTCCGGATCTGCAGGGGTGGGACCCACTATGATGGGGACCTCTTGTGGCGTGCCTCCACGGACGGCGGTCGGCCGGGAACACCGATCGGGGGTCGATCGGCCCCGATTCCCAACTCTTGAACTAATAACCCACGGATTTTGGTTGCTGTCTTCCGACGCGCGCTCCGGCGAAAACGGCCGATGCGGTCAATCCTGGCGTCGGATCGGGACGCATGAGCTATCGTTGGAAAGCTCTCTTCAAATGCTTCAATCTAGACCCAGAGAGATCTGCTGGATCTGGTCGGATTAGAACGTTATTGAATTTACAAGTCCCTGTTGTATAGTAACTGAAATCTCAGATCTGCAGGGCACTTGTCTGATAACCACCATTGACTGCCTAGTAAACCTCCGATTCAGCTCTTGAGCTCTTCTTAGGAGTTGTAGGGAATCAAACAACGGAACTGGGACTATGTTTATAATTTGATTTGGAGGTGGCGGTGATTTGTTATGATTTTTGGGGTGACTGGTCGTCGGATCTGGGAACTGGTGGACAGAACTGTAGATGGGTCTGAGAAATATTTTTAGAAAATATGAGATAGGCGAATCAAAAATTAAGAAAAATTATGGATGAAGGGGTGGATGGATGGAACACCCAGTAAAATTGGGCGAACTAACAGAAATCAAAAAGTGGATCTAATATGTGAAACGTAGGATGGAGGTGAACCTGGATAGAACTCTGGCAGAACCAAAATGGAAAAGTGGACGAAAATCAAAAATTAGCAACCGTGATCTGAATGCTGGCCTGATTTTTGTGGGTGGAGAGGAACATCCCAGGAACAACTCCTCCAAATTTGGTAGTCAAATGAGCTCGGGGAAGACCTGTGAATTTCGAACAAGCTACTATGGTACTGCGCAGGCAGAACTCTGTTGATGGTGATGGCAGTGGCGGCGGCGGCGATCGTCTGAACCGATACACGAGGCGTCACACCTCAGAATGGAAGCCTTCACAACTTCAAGGGGGAGAGGGAGGAGAGAGGGGGGGGGGCGCACCAGCCCTTGCTCTTGAAATTTGTTTGATTCAAATGGCATTAATTTCTCCAAAATGGAAAATACAAGCTTAAATAGGTTACATCTCACATCCATCCACAACCGTAGGATCTAGGAGTGGGAGATGAAGGGCTGGGATGGCATGAGACACACACACACAAAAACAAATAAAAAATAAGGGGAGGGGGGCGGCCTATTGACTATGGTGGCAAGGGGGGGACAAGTTGGTAGCCACCTTGGACTTTGAAGTCCACTTGTCTCCCATGTGCCTTTTACTATTCAAACTTCTAGATGCCTCCATTTGACATGTTGACTGACTCCACATGGGGCCCATGGGCTGAGGTGGATCAATGGGAGGGGCCTGGGGGGTCCCGTGGGGCCCAGGGGTCCCATTTTACAAATAAGCCCCTCGTACACTCATAATTACATACCGAATACAATGAAATAAACACAAATTACACACACATAAAGGCTAACTAAATATGACAAATGGGGAGGCTCAAAGTGGAGTCTCCAGGCTGTCTCCGAGCCAGATGAATGCTGAGGTGGCTCGAGTCGTGCTCCGTGTGCGGTACCGGTGGCTCGGCGTGTCGCGCCGCTCAACTGCTCGGGTGTCCGCACCAAAGCTCTTATATGGAATGTTAGAGGCATACATAATGTCCAATCAATTAGCAGGTTGAATCTCCTCATTAGAAAACATCACATTGCTTTTGTTGCTATAATTGAACCCAAGATTTCTAGCTCTTTGTTAGAATCTTACAGAAAGAAACTTTGCATGACTTCAAGCCTGACTAGTTCTACTGATAAAGCCTGAATTTGGATTTTTTGGTGCCTTCCCTTTGATGTGTCCATGGTTTCATCCTCAGATCAGCATATTACCATTGCAGTTACTTCTGTCCTCCCCAGTAGGTTTTATGTCTCCATTGTTCATGCTAGTTGCCCCTTGATTGATCGAAGGATTCTTTGGGACAATCTTGCTGATTTCTTTTCTTCATGTGATGGCCCTTGGTTAGTAGGTGGTGATTTTAACAGCATTCTTGAGCCATTGGAGAAACGTGGAGGTAGAAGGGCATTCTCACTTTCTATGTCAGACTTTCAGGCCTGTGTCATGGCTTCTGGCTTACATGATGCCGGTTTTATTGGCATCAAGTTTACTTGGGATAATGGTCAGTGGGCTAATGCCATTTGGGCCAGGCTTGATCGAGTTCTTTTGAATGGTGACTGGTCGCTATCTTGCCCGGCCATCACTGTGCAACACCTTTCCCGTGCTTGTAGTGACCACTCCCCACTACTCATTTCTGCCACCTCTGAGTCACCCCGGGGCCCTTCTAGATTTTGCTTCCAGCATATGTGGACTGCCCATGAGTCTTTTGTTCGTGATTCTAGCTCTGCTTGGTCGGCTGCTCCGGTGTCTTCTTATCCATTACTCACCATGGCTCTTAAGCTGAAACATATGAAGGGCTTCTTCAAGGAATGCAGCCGGGCTATTTTCCAAGATTTTTCCTCTAATGTCAAGAATGATGATGCTTCCTTCTCTGTTGCCCAAGAGGCTTATGATCTGAATCCAACTGATTCTGCCCATTTGGCACTCTTATCTGCTAAGGTGTCTCTTGACCAGGTTCTTATACAGGAAGAGATGTTCTGGAGATAGAGATCCCGTATCAAATGGCTGAAAGAAGGAGATAAGAATACCAAGTTCTTTCATGCTTATGCCTCTTCTCAGCTACGATGGGCATCTATTTTGGCTCTCCGTTCTGAGGACGGGTCTTCTGTGGAGGGCCAGGAGGCCATTGCTAGCATGTTTGTCTCTCATTTTGAGCTGGCTTTCTCCTCTTCACCGCATTGCATTCACCCGGAGATTCTGGCATCTATACCTCATCTGCTGCTTGAGGATCACAATTCCATGCTATGTGTTGTTCCTTCTTGGGCTTCCATCAAGGAGGTTGTGTTTAGTATGTCCCCGGACAGTGCCCCAAGTCCGGATGGATTCACGGGTCATTTCTTTCATACTTGCTGGGACCTCATCGAGGGTGATGTTTGTGCTGCTGTCCAAGATTTCTTTTACGGTCATCTGATGCCTAGAGGGTTCACATCCTCTCTTATTGCTTTAGTTCCCAAGAAGGATGCTCCCAAGTGTTGTGAGGACTATCATCCCATCAGCCTATGTAATTTTTTTTACAAAATTATCTCTCGGATCATCAGTGACCAATTGGCCACTATCCTTCCACTCTTGGTCTCGGAGGAGCAAGGTGCCTTTGTCAAGGGCAGGTCCATCATTGAGAATGTCTCGCTTGCCCGTGAAATGGTTCAACATTTAGGTAAGCCTTGCAGGGGCAGGAATGTGGTGTTCAAGCTCGACATGTCCAAAGCTTATGATCGCATGGAATAGGACTTCTTATTTGCTGTCCTTCATCGGTTTGGTTTCTCGATGCCATTCCTTTCTTTGATGGAGCCTTTGTTATCAAATTGCTGGTTCTCTGTGCTTCTGAATGGCAGCATCCACGGGTACTTTAAGTCTACTAGAGGCCTCCGTCAGGGGGACCCAATTGCACTGGCCTTGTTCATCCTTGCGAAGGAGGCTCTCAGCAGGGGGATGTCCT
This sequence comes from Amorphophallus konjac, assembly GCA_022559845.1. Taxonomy (NCBI): domain Eukaryota; kingdom Viridiplantae; phylum Streptophyta; class Magnoliopsida; order Alismatales; family Araceae; genus Amorphophallus; species Amorphophallus konjac. Next base: position 287,010,872 of record CM040118.1, read on the forward strand.
CCTTGTTTCACCGCAGCCGAGGGGGGTGGTTTCAATCTCTTCGGAGATGTCCCCCGATCTCGCATCTTCTTTTTGCTGATGACACCCTTATCTTCTCCAATGGCTCTGTGCAACATGTTAGAAATCTCATGGCTTTCTTCCGAAAATATGAATTTGCCTCGGGCCAACTTGTTAATACTTCGAAGAGTTCTTATATTGTTTCTAATGATGTGCCACTATCTATCTGCAGATCACTTGAAGTGGCCACTGGTTTTACTAAGAGCAGTTTACCTATTAAATATTTGGGTATGTCATTATATTTGGGGCGTCAGAGGTCATCTTATTTCAGCCATATTTTGTCTAAGACCGCTGTGCAACTGCAATCTTGGAAATTCAGTTTTCTGTCAGCGGGTGGCCGATTGGTCCTCATTCGGCATGTCCTCTCCGCTCTTCCCATTTACACTATGTCAGCTATGGCTATCCCGGCTTCCATTATGAGATCCTTCGATGGGCTTCTTGCTAATTTCTTTTGGGGTTCTTATTAGGGGTCTCCTAAGAGGCACTGGACATCTTGGGATGTTATCTCACGTCCCATTGAATGCGGAGGGCTGGGTGTGCTCAATCTATACCTCATGCATATTGCTTTGTATTCTAAGATGCTTTGGGCAACTATTATCTCACATTCCCTTTGGGCCAGGTTTTTCAAAGCCAAGCATTTACACAATGTGCACTATTCTGAGGCCTCCTTTCCTCTCATGACTGCTGCAGACTGGAGGCTTTGGCAACAGACTGCTAATTTGGTTCATACGAACCATCGGGTGTTGACTTCGGCGGAGTCACCTCATATCAGTTTTTGGATGGATTCTTGGGCCGGTTCTGTGCCCCTTCGTGATCTCCTTCCTCCTCATATCTGGTCTGCTATAGCTGATAAACGATGCTCTATTCAGCAAGCATTTTCAGAGCCGCAGCACACTCATCTTGAAGCTGTTCGTTTGCATTGTCCCCCCGGTTGTCTTTGTTGTGCCCCTGTAGTTTTGATGATAGCAAACACTATGAGTCACAAGTCAGTGCATCGTTCACACCAGCAAGTCTATACAGTGCATACTACATCGTCAAAGTCTATACATTGCATTGTAGCATGCACGCACTCAAAGTCCATACACTATGCATTTGGGCATCGTTCAGAACACAAGTCTATACACTCCGGTGCATATAGACGTAAGGCAATGTCTTGTACTCAAAGTCCATACATGCACACTACATTACACATCAGCAAGTCTATACACTGGTGTCGTCTGCACACATGTCATAGCAAGTCTGTACATTGGTGGCAAGTCTGTATATTGCCCTGCTTCAGGCACGCTAGGTCTCTATATCGTCTTGGCACTAGTGAAGACTGTACATAGTCTGCCTAGTCTGCTGCATTCAAAGTCTATACATTGCAGCCTGTGCTTGTATCACGTGCATCAAGTCTATACATTGCTCTGTCTCACTTAGCGTCTCATGCTAAGTCCGTACATCGCATCACATGCACCGTCTTACTCAGCGTCTATATGCATAAATCAAAGTCTGTACAGCCAGTGCATCCTACGTCTCACTCAGCGTCTCATGTGCATACGCAAAGTCTGTACAGCCAGTGCATCCTTTGATTTAAAGTCCATACATTGGCTGTCGCACGCACACTAAGTCCATACATTTGTTGACGGCAGTCTGTGCATAGCCGCATCATTAAGTCTGGGCATCCATTTCCAATGAACATACTTTGCTTGATGCATTCTACATTACACACTACAAAGCCTGTACATCATTGTCACATGCATACTAAGTCCATACACTGCTCGGTGACTTGCATATGGACTCATCATAATTGTGCACACTTTGTTAAATACAATCTACATTACACCTCCTCAAGTCAGTACATTCACTCTTCTATAGAACATGAAAGTCAGTGCATCTTTCATCCTAGAATATACACTTTGTATAGCTTTGGCATCGTAGGCATGCACAAGTCGGTGCATGCTCACACTTGTTGCATAGTGAAGTCTGTACAAGCTTTTAGTCTTAAACTGATAACTATATCCGACTGACTAATAGGTACTTTTCGTGAAGTTTAAGAACGGCACATGATCCGAGAAGGAAGGACGGCTCAGGATCGTGACATGTGTAAAGCAGCAAGCATGGATGCTGCCACGTGACCAAATGATTGGGCGGGAAATGTGGAAGCCACATGCCCTCCTAATTGCTGCTGGTATAAAAGGAACACTTCTTCTATCTGGAGTAGATGAGGTGAAGCTCAAGCAGAAAAAGTGAAGCAGCAGAGAGCCACCGAGAGTAGAGAAGAAAAAGAGAGAGAAGAGAAGAGCAGAGAAGAAAAAGAGAGATAAGAGAATATTGAGAGAGAGGAGTTGAGAGAGCTTGTCTAAATATTCTTCAGTCTCTTGGTTCAGATCCCAGAGCTGAGTTTGTTCATTGCGAGCTATATTCTCTTTTGAGATTTCTTATTTTAGTTTGATTCTATTTTACTTTCCGAAACTTTGTCTTCAAGCTGTGTGTCAGCGGTTTGCAGTGGAGGATTCCACTGGACGGGTAAGCTGTAGCCCCCAGCGGTTTGCAGAGGTGTAGCCTCTGGACAGGTGAAGCTGTAATTCCTCAGCGGGCGAGACTTGGTCTCGGACAGCAAGCTGTGAAGCTCAGCGGTTGTAGGCTAAGCTGTATTACCCAGCGGACGCAAGCTGTGTTGCGCAGCAGTAAGCCACACTTGGGTTTGAGTGTGGGGTGGACGTAGGTCTGGAGGACTGAACCACCTTAAAATATGGTGTGTTATGTGCTTGTGTGATTTCCTATGAACTGGTGTGTGGTTGCTTCTCTTGATTCTCTTCTCAGATCGCTTCGTTTCTGATCAGAGCCAACACTCTAGTTAGTAATCTTGTAGATCTGTTGAAATTCCGCATTAGAGCCTTATTTTGGTTTTAAATTAGGCCATCGATCTATTCACCCCCCTCTAGATTCACACTTCGTGGTGACAGAGTGTTTCCATCTAACACAACAGTTGGTATCAGAGCCTAACTCTTCTACAGGGACTTACAGCCCGAAGAGGAAGGTACAGATGGATGCAAGAGGGTTGATCGCTGAAGGACATTCTACCACCAAGCCCCCTTACTTTGATGGATCCAATTATGCATACTGGAAGAACCGTATGCAAGTCTTCTTGAGGGCGAAGGATTATGAGACTTGGAAGGTGGTGAGTAAGGGACCTTTTGAGCTGTCCCCAAACAAGGATGTCTGGACCAAAGAAGAGATCCGAAGGTCCACTCTGAACTGGAGCGCCATCAATGCAAATCAGTGCGCCCTACACCCCACAGAGTTCTCTCGTGTATCATCTAGCACTTCAGCCAAATAGATGTGGAATAAGTTGGAGGCTATCTACGAAGGGACCTCTCAGGTCAAAGAGACGAAGGCAAACCTCCTGGTGTCAGAGTATGAAGCTTTCAGGATGAAGCCCAATGAGACCATCAAGGAGATGTACGCTCGACTGACAGTCATCACAAACGGTCTCAGAGGTCTTGGGAAGACATATTCAGAATTTGAGATTGTAAGGAAAATCCTGTGTTCCCTGACTCTTATTTGGCACACTAAAGCTACTGTAATGGAAGAGTCAAGGGATCTGCACAACACCAGGGCAGATGAGTTGATTGGATCGCTGATGGCTTATGAAATACATCTGCCAAAGATAGAGGAAGCTGAGAAGAAGAAAAAACCGATCGCTCTGAAAGCTGGTGCTAGGAAATCCAGCCGATCCCGCTATAATGGATCATCATCCGAGGAGAGCCTGTCTGTAGAAGAAATAGAAGGTGATGAGATAGCAATGATCACCAGAGAATTCACGCGGTTCCTCAGGAAAGAAGGAAGGCGATTCAGCCGAAGAAACCATGGTGGTGGCCGACGGGATACAAGGTATAAATCTAATCCTGTAAGGAAAACTGAAACTAATGTGTGTTACCAATGCAGGAAGACCGGCCATCTGAAAGTTGATTGTCCACAGAATCAGAAGCACAAGGACAAGTCCAAGAGAAAGAACACTAAAGGGAAAGCCATGGTAAGTACCTGGAGTGATGAGGACGAAGGTACCTTGAGCAGTAGCTCGGACAATGAGGAAGAATCAGAAAAACCTATGTGTCTTATGGCAACTAGTTCTGAAGACAGAGAGGAAGATTCTGATGAGGTACCCTCTCGATTTGATAATTTTACCATTGCTGATTGGGTAGATGCCTATCATGATATTACTGATAAAGTAGATGATATTAGAAAAGAAAATAGGCATCTAAGAAGAAAAATAAATTCCATGCAAAATGACAAAACCTTGACTGATAAAATTGCATGCCTCGAATCTGAAAATGCTAAGCTGAAACTCACATGTTCTGAAATTGAAGAAATCAAGCATGAGTTAAAAATTTCTAAGGAAGAGAATGAGAGGCTAGAAAATGCAATTGATGAATGGAAATTGAAAATACAAAAATATGAGAGTGAGATGAAGCTTGTAAATTAAAAGTATGAAGCTGTCCTAAGTGTGAACACTGAACTGAGGAAATCTGTTGAAGATGTTCAGAAAGATAATGAGGACAAGGTGAGAACAATAGAAAAGATGACCCAAGGTTCAGAGAACTTAAATGGCTTATTAGAGTCAAAAGTCAACTTCAGGAGAGAGGGTATTGGATTTAATTCCAGTGCAACTAAAAGTTTTGCAATGAAGACTATATCATTTGTTGCACAGAAAGAGAAAAGACCTCTCATTAACATGAATTCAGATAATTCTGTAAATAAAACTGTGAACCTGAAGAAGCCCAGTGCTGAGGAGAAGGGCAAACAAAAGATTGGTGAGCATAGCAGAGCTGGTACATCCAAGCCAAATCCTAAAGCTCCGTCTCAGGTTAGGGGTCAGCCTACACATGCATATAAACCCCATGGTAAGGCCACTAAGTCTCCACCACCACCACCATCTCAGAAGAAGACCCAACACACACCTGTAAATAGATCGGCAGGGTCAAAGGTGCAGGGGAGACAGATTGCACTTAGAAGTCAACCCAAGCAATTCTACCAACCCAGAGCTCAGTCCTACTACACTGCACAGTCAACCTATTCCAATAGGTCAGGGTGGACTAGGACTCCGGGGAGGTATACAGGTCATGCATATCAAGCTACACTGTCTCACAGACCTTGCACCAGAAATTGGGTTGGTGGGTATGGCAATTGGACACCTAGGAACATGCATTTCTTCAGCCATCCCAGAAACTACTATGGCCACAATTTCGTGAATGCACCCTGGCCAAGGCACTGGCACAGAAGCAACAAATCTGTCAATAATCATGCTGGTGCCAACAAGAAGAAAAACAACATAAAGGAGAGGAATAATAACAGAAAGAAAATTAGAAAATCCAATGAACAGAATTCTTTTAAATAAATGTGGATTCCAAAAGGTTTGCTTTCATGTTTTACCTGTATTTCATCTGCTCTGGAGCCCAAACAGACTTGGGTTCCAAAATTTTCTCTCTAATTGTGTGTGCAGGTATGCCTGGCAGCCAAGAACAATCTGTGGTACTTGAATAGTGGCTGCTCTAGGCATATGACAGGAGAAAAGGCCAAGTTCTGCATGCTGACAGAGAAACATGGAGGCCTTGTCACCTTTGGTAGCAACACAAAGGGTAAAATTGTCGGGTCAGGTAAGGTATGTAAGTGTACTACCTGTTGCATTGAAGATGTCATGTTGGTTGAAGGTTTAGCATATAATTTACTTAGCATCAGCCAGTTATGTGATAAAGGGTATAAAGTTCTTTTTGACTCTCAATGCTGTAAAGTGTTTGAACCTGATTCTGACTTTGTTAAGTTTTTTGGTAAAAGAATTAATAATACATACATGATAGATTTAGATGACACATCACATTCTAACCTATGCCTCACTGCTAGCAAAGAAGATTTAACCTTCTTGTGGCATCGTAGGTTAGGCCATGCTAGTTACATAGTATTGCATAAATTGAATAAGCACAGCATGATTATAGGACTTCCTGAAGTTTCTTTTAAGAAAGAAAATAAACTCTGTGATGCATGTACTCAGTCTAAGTTAACTAGAAAGTCATTCAAATCTAGAACAGAAAATCTGTCCCCTAAACCCTATGAGCTGATACACATGGACCTTTTTGGGCCAACCAGGTCTGTCAGCTTATCAGGGAGGAAGTATGGGTTTGTTCTGGTAGATGACTTATCTAGGTACACTTGGGTATACTTCCTGTCACAGAAAAGTGATGCATTCACAGAATTTCAGGAGTTCTGTCTTAAGATAAATCAGAAAATTGAAAATATTTTAACTGATCATGGAGGTGAGTTTGAAAACTCACAGTTTGAGGATTTCTATAGGACAAATGGTATTCATCACAAGTTCTCCTCACCAAGGACACCCGAGCAGAATGGAGTTGTGGAGAGGAGAAACAGAACCCTGGTGGAGATGGGTCGCACACTCTTGGTTGAAGGTGGTCTGCCAAGGAAGTTCTGGGCTGAAGCTATAAATACTGCCTGCTATGTAATCAACAGAGCTATGGTAAGACCTTCTACCCAGAAAACACCTTATGAGATCATAAAGGGTAAGAAACCTTCAATTGCTCATTTCAAGGTTTTTGGTTGCAAATACTTTATTCATATAAATGATAAAAGAGACCTTGATAAATTTGAACCTAAAGGTGAACCAGGAATTTTTCTTGGTTACTCTGAAAACACCCGGGCATATAGAGTGTATAATCTAAACTCCAAATCTGTTGAAGAATCTCCACATATTATTTTTGATGAATCTTTGGTAAAGACTAATATTGGTCAATGCAGGAATGAAGACAATGGTGATATTCTGAAAGAAGGGAACCCTGCAGACAAATCGGGAGATGAGGAAGAAAATGAAGAACTTAATGGAGAAGAGTCTACAGTTCAGGGGGAGGTAAGTGAAAATCATGATAATCAAGTTGTCAAAATTAGATATCTGAAAGATTATCATGTAGATAATGTGATTGGCAATTTGCATGACCCTCCTAGGACTAGAGGCCATTTTAGAATTCAAAATGAACTGAATGCATATGCTCTTGTTTCTCATGTAGAACCCAAGTCCATTGACTGTGCTCTCAAGGATGTGCATTGGACTAATGCCATGCATGAGGAGCTCAATCAATTTGACAGGAATAAGGTGTGGCACTTGGTCCCACCTCCTGATCATGGGACAGTCATAGGGACTAAATGGGTATTTAGGAATAAAACTGATGAGTTAGGGAATGTAGTTAAGAATAAGGCCAGACTTGTTGCTCAGGGGTATAACCAAGAATTTGGAATAGATTTTGAAGAGTCTTTTGCCCCTGTAGCTAGGTTAGAGGCAATTAGAATTTTATTGGCTTATGCATGCTCCTTAGGAATAAATCTCCAGGAGATGGATGTAAAATTTACTTTTCTGAATGGGGAAATCAGTGAGGATGTCTATGTAAGGCAGCCTCTTGGCTTTGAATGTTTAGACTTCCCCAATCATGTTTATAAACTTAATAAAGCTCTCTATGGTCTTAAGCAAGCTCCTAGAGCTTGGTATGACAGGTTGAGCAAATTTCTCATAGATAAGAACTTCACAAGAGGAGTAGTTGATCAAACTTTGTTCACTAAGGTTACATAGTCAAAAGATGGAACCTTCATCACTCAGTCCAAGTACGTAAGGGATTTACTGAAGAAATACAAGATGGACAACCTCAAAGAAATAGCTGCTCCAATGGGTACCTCGACCAGCTTAGATGAAGATCCTCAAGGTAAACCAGTGGACCAAAAGCTATGTAGAGGTATGATCGGATCCCTTTTATATCTTACAGCATCTAGGCCTGATATTCAGTTTGCAGTGTGTCTATGTTCTAGATTTCAGGCTAGTCCTAAAGAATCACACCTTAAGTCTGTGAAAAGGATTTTTAGGTATCTACTAGGCACTCAAGAGCTTGGTCTATGGTATCCTGCTAGGTGTGAGTTAGAACTTCTAGCCTACACTGATGCAGACTATGCTGGGTGTCGAGTAGATAGAAAAGGCACTAGTGGCTACTGTCAATTCCTAGGTGGTTGTCTAGTGTCTTGGGCATCTAAAAAGCAACACACAGTAGCTTTGTCCACAGTTGAGGCTGAATATGTCGCAGCTGGCAACTGTGCAGCCCAAGTACTTTGGATCAAGCACCAACTGTCTGATTATCAAATAAAATTGGGATGTATTCCAATTTTATGTGATAATACTAGTGCTATATGTTTAGCTAAAAATCCTGTTCATCATTCCAAGACTAAGCATATTGAGATCAAACACCATTTTCTTAGAGATGCTGTCAATAAAAAGGAAATTGAATTGAATTTTATTGAAACAAAAAAATAAATTACTGATATCTTTACTAAGCCACTAGGGAATGAAAGGTTCGGATTTCTTAGAAGAGAACTTGGCTTGTGTAAATTTCAGCATGATGAATAAATTTTCAGGTGGTTTGAATAAAATTCTAATCTGGATTTACATCTGGTAGTCTAAATAAAGCTCTGTGGTTGTTGAATGTTGCACCAGACCATGCATGCATAACATTCATATTTTTCATGACATATCAATTGGCATCACACTCATGATCCTCATTGCATATCATTCATCCATGACTATGTCTAAGCTCTCTTTCCTTTAATTCTTCCCATTCATTTGCAAAACCACATGCATATAGACAGGGGGAGTGTTGTATGTAATTCAGAGAGGTCATCAACTTCTTTGATACTCAAACTCGTTTCTCTCTTGATTTCATTAAACCCCTTGGCCCTGAATGAGTTGAGTCTGACAATATGGCAATCTGTTAGTCAGTTCTAATCCTTAAGCAATAGAAAACAGACTTCTTCCTTTATAAGAATTTTAATTGCTTAAGGACTGACTTAATGGTTTAAATTTTATAAACTTTAGAGTTTAAAGATTGCAATAAGTAAATAAGAATGCTGATAATTGATAAAGCTCTCAACCCTTATTTCATTACATGTCAGACAAAGTTAACTGTATCTGAAATCTGAAAACTCACCTGAAATCCTGTTAGAGAAGGCTAAGTATGTGTATTGTCCTTAAACAAGTCATTCTGAAACAAATAAAGGACATCTAAGAAAAATATTGAAAATCCTTGAAAAATAATGTTGGCAGAGCAATGACTGGTAAAGCACTGAGAAACTGAGTGATCTATCAAAGAAATGGATAACAGTTATGTCATGATGTGCATCAGTTATCTCTGTATAAATGGTCAAAACAGTAGCGTGGTTTCACTGAGTACCTGGGGATACCTGCTTCTCATAAACGTGTATCCTCACACAAAAAGGTGTAAATCAGTCCTGTTGAATTTTATCATAGGCAGAATGGTCCATCATGTTGATGTTGTGTCCCTGAAGTCATTTGAGTCATTCTGTGGTCACTTGAGTCATTCGACATCATTCTATGGTCATATGCATTCTGTGGTATTCTTGGTTTTGATAATGGCTAAACACTATTAGTCATTGTTGTTTTTCACTCCTATATGACTGACATATGTGATGTTGGGTGCATGACATATATGCAAATGAATGGACAAGTGAAAGCTCAATGTTGTGCCCTCGCACGCGGATCGACCTGCGCGGTCAGGTCGCGGGGATGCCACAAAAATTTGATTGAAGACTCAATAATAAAATCTTCAAGACTGTCAAGGGCGATGCCACAAACATGCACGGGCTGCTAAAGGACTTAAGCGGCGGAGCTAAGATAGATACCGGACCAACCCGGGAAAATCCGGGTTCTGCCCAGTTGGCGGTCGACCGCCAGCACAGGGGCGGTCGACGGCCCCAGCCAGCAACTGCCAGCCTGCACGAGTTTCAGTAGCGGTCGACCGCCAGCCAGTAGCGGTCGACCGGAAATCCCAGGGGCCATTCGTCTACAGCATTTCACAGTAGCGGTCGACCGCCAGGAGCTGCAGGTCGATCGCCAGCCCCGAGCCTTCAATGTTGACTTTGTTTCCAACTTTGAAAAGAGCCATTCAACATGGATTTCTTTAATCCAAAAGTCACCTAATCACCCACAAATTGTGGATCTGGTCTGAGGGTTGTCTATAGACCATTCAAGGTCTATAAAACTCTCACTTGAGGGATTAGCAAAAGAAATGCTTCAAGGCTTCAAGGGAGATCAAGGGAGCTCATTTTCGAGGCATTGTAGCACCTCCGTGAATAGTGTTTTGGGAAGGAGTTCTTCATCCATTCCAAGGCATTCAAGTCCAGATCTGAAGCCATCTCAACCTCCAAGGAAGAAGAAGGAATCAAGGCTCTCAAGGGTGATCTAAGTTGCATCCTACATCTTCTACATCCTCTTCATCGACTCAAGAAGATCAAAAGGAAGATTGAAGCTACATCCATCATCTTCTTCATCAACTAGAAGAGGTTCAAGGAAGATCATCCCGCAAGAAAGAAGACACCGTCAAAGCATCTGATTCAAGCTTCTGCAACTCAGACAAGATTCTTTTCTTTGAGCATAATCTATATCTTGTTTGAGTGATTTCATATTTGTTCTCTTTTTCATTTCATACAAACAATTGAATCTGAGAATCGTCCCTACCGGTGGTTAGTAGGAGGGCAATCGGAGGTTGTCCGATCTGCGTTGTTGACGTCCCTACCAGGTGGTTAGTAGGAAGGCAATCGGTGGTCTTTCCGATTTGCGGTTCAGTGCGTGGCACTAGTGAAGCCTCACCGGATTTGGTGAGGGGTGGACGTAGGACTGGGGATTCAGTCCGAACCACCTTAAAATCTCATGTGTTGTGGTTTGTTCGTGTGATTGCTTCGTTCTAAATGCATGCTTAGGTTCGAATCGATATACTAGTAATCATCTTGCTAAGCAAATCGTTGTGTTCTTCTTTTAGCTAGTTATATTCCGCTGCAATTTATCTCATCTAGCTATATAGAGGGTTACATTGCGAAAAGAGGAGCAGATATATTCACCCCTCCCCTCTAGATCCGCTGTCCACTACACAACAGTTGAGTATCTAGGGGTACTGGCGTCTGATAAATGTGTACCCTTACGCAAAAAGACAAATGGTACCTGAATGCCCTTAATGAAATAAAATAGAAAATGATGTTCCTTCAAAAAGAAAACTCAGGTATGTCAAATTGTTTAATTTAAATACATGACCTGGTATCTCTTAACAAACTTTACTGAGTCTAAGACTGTAAGATACTTTGAAACTGAATCTCTCATGCTCAAATGTGATTCTGGTTTATTGCTATTATCATGCACAACAAACTCATTCAATGATTGTAGTGCATGAACTCTAATTTTTATAACCTTCAAACCAGAATTCAATCTCTAAGAAGTTTCTAAATTCATATGACTGAAGGCTCTGTGCTTTAGAATGCTTAATTCCTGAACTACTTGCTCAGAATGCCAGTCAGATATCCTTCTTCCCTTATACTTTCTTTCCCTTCTCTTTGTTGATGGCAAAGGGGGAGAATATATTGTCTATTTGATGAAGTCCAAGGGGAGTGTATACATTGTTATTACAAAGGGGGAGTGTATGCATCATGTTATGGCAAAGGGGGAGATCTTGTTAGAACTTGCATTGGTTATTTCATCTCATAGCATGCATTCGGAGTCATTGTAACCCATAGTGTTGCCATCATCAAAAAGGGGGAGATTGTTGTGCCCCTATAGTTTTGATGATAGCAAACACTATGAGTCACAAGTCAGTGCATCGTTCACACCAGCAAGTCTATACTATGCATACTACATCGTCAAAGTCTATACATTGCATTATAGCATGCACGCACTCAAAGTCCATACACTATGCATTTGGGCATCGTTCAGAACACAAGTCTATACACTCCGTTGCATACAGACGTAAGGCAATGTCTTGTACTCAAAGTCCATACATGCACATTGCATTACACATCAGCAAGTTTGTACACTGGTGTCATCTGCACACATGTCATAGCAAGTCTGTACATTGGTGGCAAGTATGTATATTGCCCTGCTTCAGGCACGCTAAGTCTCTATATCGTCTTGGCACTAGTGAAGACTGTACAGAGTCTGCCTAGTCTGCTGCATTGAAACTCTATACATTGCAGCTTGTGCTTGTATCACGTGCATCAAGTCTATACATTGCTCCGTCTCACTTAGCGTCTCATGCTAAGTCTGTACATCGCATCGCATGCACCGTCTCACTCAGCGTCTATGTGCATAAATCAAAGTATGTACAGCCAGTGCATCCTGCGTCTCACTCAGCGTCTCATGTGCATACGCAAAGTTTGTACAGCCAGTGCATCCTTTGATTTAAAGTCCATACATTCGCTGTCGCACGCACACTAAGTCCATACATTCGTTGACAGTAGTCTGTGCATAGCTGCATCATTAAGTCCGTGCATCCATTTCCAATGAACATACTTTGCTTGATGCATTCTGCATTATACACTATAAAGCCTGTACATCATTGTCGCATGCATACTAAGTCCATACACTGCTTGGTGACTTGCATATGGACTCATCATAATTGTGCACACTTTGTTAAATACAATCTACATTACACCTCCTCAAGTCAGTACATTCACTCTTCTATAGAACATGAAAGTCAGTGCATCTTTCATCCTAGAATATATACTTTGTACAGCTTTGGCATCGTAGGAATGCACAAGTTGGTGCATGCTCACACTTGTTGCATAGTGAAGTCTGTACAAGCTTTTAGTCTTAAACTGATAACTCTATCCGACTGACTGACAGCTACTTTTCGTGAAGTTTAAGAACGGCACATGATCCGAGAAGGAAGGACGGCTCAGGATCGTGACATGTGTAAAGCAGCAAGCCTAGATGCTGCCACGTGACCAAATGATTGGGCGGGAAATGTGGAAGCCACACGCCCTCCTAATTGCTGCTGGTATAAAAGGAACACTTCTTCTATTTGGAGTAGATGAGGTGAAGCTCGAGTAGAAAAAGTGAAGCAGTAGAGAGCCACCGAGAGCAGAGAAGAAAAAGAGAGAGAAGAGAATATTGAGAGAGAGGAGTTGAGAGAGCTTGTCTGAATGTTCCTCGGTCTCTTGGTTCAGATACCAGAGCTGAGTCTGCTCATTGCGAGCTATATTCTCTTTTGAGATTTCTTGTTTTAGTTTGATTCTATTTTACTTTCTGAAACTTTGTCTTCAAGCTGTGTGTCAGCGGTTTGCAGTGGAGGATTCCACTGGATGGGTAAGCTATAGTCCCCAGCGGTTTGCAGAGGTGTAGCCTCTGGACAGGTGAAGCTGTAATTCCTCAGCGGGCGAGACTTGGTCTCGGACAGCAAGCTGTGAAGCTCAGCAGTTGTAGGCTAAGCTGTATTGCCCAGCGGACGCAAGCTGTGTTGCGCAGTAGTAAGCCACACTTGGGTTTGAGTGTGGGGTGGACGTAGGTCTGGAGGACCGAACCACCTAAAAATCTGGTGTGTTATGTGCTTGTGTGATTGCCTATGAACTGGTGTGTGGTTGCTTCTCTTGATTCTCTTCTCAGATCGCTTCGTTTCTAATCAGAGCCAACGCTCTAGTTAGTAATCTTGTAGATCTGTTGAAATTCCGCATTAGAGCCTTATTTTAGTTTTAAATTAGGCCATCGATCTATTCACCCCCCTCTAGATCCACACTTCGTGGTGACAGAGTGTTTCCATCTAACACAACAGTCTTGAGTATGTTCTTTCTACTTCTAGCAGCAATGATCAGTGGATTTGGTGTCCTACAAATGATGGAAAATTTTCATCCAAGTCTATCTGTGGCTTGCTTCAAGGACCTACATCTCCAAGGTGATCTTCTCTTTGGTGTTTGCAGTTTCCTCTCAAGTGGTCTGTCCTTGCTTGGCGATTGGTTCGTGGTTGCCTTCCCACTGATGACGCCATCAAGGCTTGTGGTATTCCTATATGTTCCATGTGTTCTTGTTGCTCCTCACCCCACAATGAATCTACCCTCCATTTATTTTTCCATGGGCGCACTGCTTCAGAAGTTTGGAATGCATTGCATGCTTTCCTCCTGTTTGATAATCTCTCGGTGTTGACTGCTACCAATGGTGTACTTGATTTCCTTTCGGACAGCCATCTCTCTTCGTTAGCCGGGTGTATCTCCAAATGCATTTTCATGGCTGTCCTCTGGGAACTGTGGTATGGCCGGAATAAGGCTTGATATGATGCTCATCCTATGAATCCCCGCCACGTGCTTCACCAGGTTATGCTTGTGGTCTGCCCCATTGTGCGTTCTCTCAAGATCAAAGGGAGAGATCTCTCCCCTCTCGCAGCGGCTGGTTCTAGTTGAATGGGGTTGTGTTCTCTCTTCTGTCTACCCTGCCCCTCCTCCTTTGGTTCATTGGTTATCTCCTCCCTCAGGCCGGCTGAAGCTCAATGTTGATGGGGCTCTTAAATATAATACTGGCACTACTAGAGGTGGGGGCATTGTTCGAAGCTCTAGTGGCCAGCTCATCTTTGCTTTTGCTGCTGCATACTAGGGGATTCATTCCAGCCTTGAAGCTGAAGCCTTGGCCCTCTGTGATGGGTTATCTTTTTGCTGCTAGAGGCATCTCCTCAATCTTGGTTGAATCAGATTCGCTCTCATTGGTGCAGGTTGTCAATGGTGATTGTTCTTGGCCTTGGCGCCTAACTTACATTTTCCATGATATTGCTACCATTTGCCGGGTGCTTCAGGATTCCTTCTCTCACATCTTCAGGGAGGCCAACCAGGCTGCTGATTATCTTGCTGGACATGGGTGTTATTTGTCAATTTCTCCTTTTGTATTTGACTCTTGGGTTGATCTCCCAACTCTTGTAAAGGGGCCCTATCATCTTGATAAGATAGGGTGTCCCACTATCAGGCCCTAGGTTTTGTATCTCCTTTCCTTCTTGTGCTGTTCCTACCCTTTCTTGCTTATATTAATAAAATCGCATGTGAGGTGTTTGGTGGTGGAGCGACCTACTCATCCCCTTCCTAAGGGGGTGAGCATTCTCCTACCTTCCCTTTCAGGTATTGCTTTAGTAAAAAAAAAAAATAGACCCCTCCAAGATAAAAGCAATCCAGGAGCTGCCCCCTCCGAAGAATTTGACAGAATTGCGGTCATTACAAGGCCGATTAGCTTACATCCGCAGATTCATTTCCAATCTGTCTGGATGATGCCAGCCATTTCACAAGCAAATGATGAAAGATATACCATTCTGCTGGAGTCAACAATCCCAAAAGGCCTTCGACCAGCTGAAGGAATATCTGAATACCCCACCAGTGTTGGGGGCACCTGTCAAAGAGCAACCGTTGATTCTCTACATAGCCGCTACTAAATACTCCCTAGGGGCAATGCTGGCCCAGAATAACGATAAGGGGAAGGAGCAGGCACTTTACTACCTCAGTCGAAGATTAGTGGGGGTGGAAGGAAAATACACCCTGATCGAGAAGGTTTGCCTCACATTAATCTTTGTGGTTAAGAAGATGGGGCATTAAATGTTATCACATGAAGTGCAGCTGATATCAAGGGCTGATCCAATCAAATATATATTGTCCCAACTAGCTTTGAAAGGGTGATTGGGAAAATGGGTTGTCATATTGATGGAATATGATATCACATATGTGCCGTAAAAGGCCATCAAGGGCCAGGCCATAACTGATTTCTTTGTAGCACATCCAGTGCCTGAAGATTCTATGTTAATCACAGAGCTTCTAGATGATGAAACACTTGAAGTGGACCAAGTCTGTCAAGCCGTATGGCAGCTCTACTTTGACGGGGTGTCCAGAACAGAAATTCTCCAAACGGGGCAGAAAAGAATAAGAGCTGGAGCGGACATCGTCCTTAAGTCCCCTGAAGGAGAAGTGCTACATATATCATGCATAATCAACAAGCCTTGCGTAAATAATGAGGCAGAATATGAAGCCCTGATTATCGGCCTTCAGATTGCTCTTCATATGGAGATCCAGATGCTACAAGTATTCGGTGATTCAATGCTAATTGTTAAGCAAATACAAGGACAGTTTGATGTCCGAAAGCCCGAATTACATCATTATTGCGCCAAAGCAAAGAAGCTAATGTAGCGATTCTACTTTATTGAAATAGGCCATGTCGGCCAGAATCGAAATGCTCAAGCAGATGCGCTAGCAAAGCTAGCCATCTCATTGGCAGTCCCGCCCGATGGATCTCTCAATATCACCGTGATAAATAGACGCCAGGTTCCCAGCATGATAGAAGAAATAGGTGAAGAAGAATGTGAAGTTGCAACAGCGGAAGTAGTCGGTTCACCCGACTGGAGGGAACCTCTGATACAATGGTTTAAATACCAGCAATTGTCCAAGCGAAGGGAAGAAAAGATCAGATTGATCAGAACAAAAGATTCTTATGAATTTAGGAATGGAACCTTGTTCCGGATTATGGCAGATGCCAAAAGAAAAGTACTTCTCCAATGTCTATCAATGGTGGAGGCTTGGACGTTCATGAAGGAAGTTCATGCTGGATCAGTGGGTGCCCATCAAGTCGGACTGACGATGAATATTGAAATCAAGAAATTGGGATATTACTGGCCAACTATGTTCGATGACTTCTACAAGTATGCCAAGTCATGTCATAAATGCCAGGAACATGCTACGGTCCCAAGAAGACCCCCGATACATCTACATCCGACAGCACCTAGCTAGTCGTTTGCTCAATGGGGCATCGATGTTGTGGGCCCGCTACCCCCGTCCTTATCAAGATGCAGATACATTATAGCAGCAACATATTACTTCTCTCGCTAGGCGGAGGCTATAGCTCTAAAAGAAGTGATGGGCAAAATCGTGGTCAGATTTGTCCATCGAAACATTATATTTCGATTCAGCGTGCCTGATCGAATCGTCTCCGACAACGGAAGTCATTTTCGGAACCAGAAGGTCTACAAGCTAGCCGATAAATTCAAGATTAACTGGAGGACATCCACTCCGTACAACATACAAGCAAACGGGTTGGGTGAAGCTTTCAACAAAATTCTCTGTACACTTCTTGCTAAGACAATCAGCTCTAGTAAGAAGGACTGGGAAGATAGGATGTATGAGGCATTGTGGGCGTACCGCACTGTGTACAAGACCCTGACGGGTTGCTCACCGTTCTCGCTGGTGTACGACTTGGAAGCAGTCGTCCTGATAAAGTTGGACGTACTCTCGTTGCAGGTCACAATCTAGCATGAACCAGTCAAAGACGGCTAGGCAAATATAGAAAGAAGACTAGAGGAGCTCTCCAATTTAGAAGGGCAAGGACTAAAGCCTAGCAAAACATACAGGTCTACCAAGCCAGTATTGCGCGCGCCTTCTACAAGCTTGTCAAAGAGCGTGAATTCAAAAAGGGAGACCTTGTCATGGTCAAAAGAAAAGAAGTGATGACTGCCAATTAGGACCTTATGTGGTCTAGAAAGTCTACGAAGGCGGAGCTTACATCATCGTCAACCATCGAGGGGAAGTTCAATTTCCACCCCTCAATGGGAAGCACCTAAAGCTATACCAAGCCCACATTCCACAATGAACAAACCTCTACTTCAGAGCTCTTTTTAAGAGTTGCAACCTCACACCAGTTTTCGGTCCCACCGAAATAGGTTGTTCCTTGCCCGACATTGTACCAATGTCGATGATGCCACTTTACTCGACACCCATGGCCTCTTCTGGTCTTAGCCGAGGGCTTATGACTTCGACCTTACGTCTGAGTTAGTAGTGTTGTACCCCTATGATTTTGATGATGTCAAACACTATGACTCATCTGTGCATGATGTCATATGTGTTGATGTTGCATTGGTATGGCTTTATGGTTTGATGATGCCGAGCATTAATGGATTACCATTGCTGTTGAATTTGGCTGTGATACATTGCATGTTTGCTGGAGACTCTGAGAATGAGGCTAAAGGTTAGGTCAAGTCATGAAGAAATCAGTGCACAGTCATATCTCATGCTCATAGTGTTACATATGAAGGTCGGAGCACTTTCATATTCATCTGTGCACATTTAAACATTCTAGTCATTTAATCAAACATGTTGCATGCATATTCATTTTACCAAACAGGTTGTGTGTACAAATAATTTTTTCATAGGTTGATAGTCAGTGCATATGTACACTTATGCACACTCAAAGTCAAAGCACATGCATTCATGTCAGAGCATATGGGTTATGCAGATCAGACTATACTCATACAAGTCTGAGCACATGCACGCACAAGTTCTAAGCACATGCCTTTAGATCTGTACACATGTTCCATGCAAGTCGGTGCACATGTTACATCCATGTCATATAAGGTCAGTGCATATGCATTCTGTTTTGCCTTAAGGTAGATGCTTCTTCCAGTTCTTTGAGCTATTAGGTCGGTGCACATTCTTGTTCCTTCAATAAAAAGTCGGTGCACATTCCTGTTCCCTCAAAGAAGGTCGATGCACATTTTCATTGCGCATATAGACGGTCAGTGCACATTACTGTTCATGCATATAGAAGGTTCGTGCACATTACTGTTCATTGCATGAAGCTTGACGCACATCACTGTTCAACCTACATCTAAGGTCGATGCTAGTTTTGCTTTCAAGCATCTAAAGTCGATGCTACTTTTGCTCTCCAGCAACTAAGGTCGATGCATGTTTCTGAAAATAGTGTCAAAGGTCGATGCATGTTTCTGTAAGTAGTAACACAGGTCAATGCACATTGCATAAATAAGGTTGATGCATGTTAGGGTTGATGCTAGGTTCAGGTTGATGCACATCCCTCTCTGCATGAAAATGGTTGATGCATGTTAAGGTCGATGCTAGCTAAAGTCGATGCATGTTTTGAGGGTCGATGCTAGTGACCTAGCAACTGTAGCAAAGGTCGATGCTAGCCTGTCTGTCTGTGCAACATGAAGTCTGTGCGCATTTGCATTTTGGCAAACTAAGGTCAGTGCACATTTTGTTACAGCATATACAAGTTCGTTGCACATTTTGTTAGTATGCATATAGGTCGATGCACATTTTGTTAGTTAGCAACTCAAGGTCTATGCACATTTTCTAAACTGCTTACAAGGGTCGGTGCACATTGTGTTGTTCTGCATTGTCAAGGTCGGTGCATATTTTGTCAAACACATATAGGTCTGAGCATGTTTCAAGTCCAAGCACATATAGGTCTGAGCATGTTTCAAGTCCAAGCACGTATAAGGTCTGAGCATGTTTGCATATTACATCATGAAGGTCAGTGCATGTACATCATCCTTCTGACCTATGTGTGACTAATATAATGTTGACTAAATCTGCATCTGACTATAAAGTGTTTGATGAAATGCTTTGGCAGGAACTTTATCAAACACGTGAAGGGTAGAATGCATCAAGACTAAGGCAGGCACGTGAGCTCGTGAGGATTAAGTGAACCAATGAATGGCACGTGAACCAAAGGGAGCAGTGACATGCACGTGATCTAAGGGTAGTCTGGCTGAGGAACATTCTCTCTTCTGCCACGTGGCCCAATGATAAAACTATGGAATCAAAACACTTATCCAAAAAAGTTTTTACGGAGCCCATGTTCTATAAAAAGGGGTCTTCCTCTTCCGGAAAAGAGGTGTGGCGCAAGAAAGGAAGAAAAAGGGGTGTGCATAAGAAAGAGTGGCTGTCAAAGAGTAGTTCAGAGAGAGCGGCAGAAGAAAAGAGAAAGAAAGAGAAGATTAGTGAGCAAGCAGAGAAGAGAAGAAAAAGAAAGAGGAAGATGGAGTTCAGAGAAGGGGAGCGTGTGAAGAAGGAAGAGTGTGCAGCCAGTGCTGATATTTGAAGATATGTTTCAAGATTGGTCTTGTGGATCAAATCTAGAGCCATCCTGCTTTTTGGAGCTATATTCTGATTGTTTTCCTTTTGTCTTTTGTTTGTTCTTTTCCATTCACTTTAGTGTTCTTCCGATACCCTGTTTTGGGATCGGGGTTCCTCCTGAGGTTTCTGGAGAAGGGAGTTTCATATCCGGTTGCCCTCTGTGGATTCAGAGGAAGAGAGGACGTGTCCTCTGGGTGGTGAGCAATGGGGTGTTGCTAACTGGTTTTCCTTCTGCAGTCGTAGGAGAAGGGAGGTGGTACCTCCGGTTCTAGCTCTGTGGTGTAGCAGAGCTGGGGTGGTGATCTTGTGGGGAACAAGACCAGGTCGAGAGATTTGTCTCCCTCGGGGTTCAAGCTGTTAGGCAGCGGTTATTTACAGATTGAGTCTGCTTCTTGCTTGGTGCAAGGGAAGCCTCACTCGGGTTGAGTGAGGGGTGGACGTAGATCTCAGGTTTGAGATCAAACCACCTAAAAAATCTCTTATCTATTGTGGTTTGCTTTGAGCGTTCTTGCCATTTCATCTATCTCCCCTTCACAAGCTATGTGTGTGTATTAATTGTCTAAGGTTCACCATTGTGGTATCGTGTGAAATCATATCAACTGCGAAGTGTTTGCTTGTTTGCTTAATTTTGTTCAGCTTGCTGATCAGTATTGTTAGTTCGTTTCAAACACAGCTCCATTGTGTTGTCTGCGTGCCAAGTAAAGTCTAAGGCTGCTAGTGCCTACTTTGTGTTCGAGTGTGTGCTTCAATAGATCATTTGTTTAGCTGAGCTACGTAGTGTTACTTCTGCACAAATCTTTCAGAGATAGTTTTATTCGAAGTAAATTTTTAAATGGGGATTCATTCACCCCCCCTCTGAATCTCAGCCTTGCACCCACATATTCTAACAAGTGGTATCAGAGCGGGTTATTGGTTCATCGGATCCAATGATCCACAGTAGATCCTGTAGTCTCCGTGGTGCATTTCGGAGCATACTTATTTTGGTGCATTGAATTGTTTGTTGATTTGTCCTAATGACTCACCCACCAGTTTTTAATGGCTCTATTTTTAATTCATGGTTTAGTAGCATGCATAGCTATGTTAAACTGACAGATCCAGATCTGTGGAAACTAATTTCACACGGTCCACATAGACTACCAAAGAATAGGTCCAAATGGACTGACATTCATGGATCGAAGTGTGGTAAAAATCAGAAAGCTTTGGATTTAATGAAAGCGGCTACTAACAAGACCTTCCACTCATGTTTTAATGATTGTAGGTCAGCTAAGGACATTCTAGACAAGCTAAAGTTAGCCCACAGGAGAGGCAAAGAAGACAGATGCATGATGGCTGACAACAGTAATCAAAGTAGCAATCAAAATGAAGAGAAGGACGATGATCAGGTAAACCCCTTCGACAACTTCACTTTAAATGACTGGGAGGATGCATATGGTGAGTTGTTAGGAAGGTATGAAAGATTAAGTAGAAAAAAAAATCCTTGAAAAAGAAATTACATGAAGATGCTAACTCCAACTCTGAAAATGTTGATATTGAGACACTAAAAACTGAGAATGAAATCTTCAGAAAACAACTGAACAAACTTGATTCAATAGATTCAGAATTGGAACAACAAAAAAATGAAAATGACAAACTGAGAAAACATGTAAAAGATCTGGACATTGTCAAAGCTGAAATGGATAATTTGCGATCTGAGAATGATTCACTTCAGAAACAAATTGAAAAAATCAAATCTGAAAATGCATGTTCTAATATGACTACCTGTAATAAATTTTTGCTTCTAAAAGAAATAAATGAATCTCTCCATTTTGATGTCAAATGGCATAATGACTTAATTGCATCCTTGAGGGAAGAGAACAAAAATTTGTTGGATAAAAATTTGGAAATTGAATAGAGAGAGGATAAACTAATTGAAGAGCTAAGTTCCATGTCTAATGATGGAAATCTTGTTGAACAGATCAAGGAGTTAAAATCTAAAAATGAAGAATTGAAAGAAGTAAACAATGTCATATCTGATAGGTTGTTAACCCTGAAAAAAGGAAAATCTGTGATCAGTGATGAATCTGAAAAGTTAAAATTGATGCAAAAAGAAAATGAAAATTTGAAGATGTTAAATAATACTATGTCTGAGAGGCTTCTTACTTTAGAAAAAGGGAAATCTGGTTGTATAAAAGAGTCTGAAAAACTGCACAATCTGGAACAAGAAGTTGAGAACTATAAAACTACAAATAAGGTGCTAAATGAGTATATTAATTGCAGTGAACAAGAGATTGCTAGTTATGAGATAAGTATTACATCTCTGGAAAATGAAATTAAGTATCTAAAAAATTCCTTGTCTAAATTTGTTGAAGGTCAAGATAACTTGGATAAGCTGCTGGGGATGAAGGTGAATTTTCAAAAAGAGGGGCTGGGGTATAATCCAGTAAATAAGAAGAGCTTTGGAAATAAAATTCATACATCATTTGTATGTAGCTCTAATGAAGCTAGCACCAAAAATTCTCTAGTTTTTCAATTCACAGCTCAAAAGGATCCTGAGGATATTGTGAATCAGAAAACTCACAAACAAACTGAAAAAATGAAAAAGACTAGTCATTTGTAGAAAAAATTGAATCACACTTATGTTGAGAATGTGCATGCTGTAAATAACACTAACACACCTATACATGCACACAAAAAGAAATTCATGACATGCCATTATTGTCACAAGGCTGGTCATCAAATGCATGAATGTAGATTAATGGAACTAGATGATTTAAATGCTAGAAAAAAGCATGCTAGGAAAGCTCATGTCAAAAATCATGCATCTCAGAAAAAGAGTGATCAATGTTTTTATTGTGACAAGATGGGCCACATTGTTTCCCACTGCTGGCATGCCCAAGGAGAAATTCAATCTAAACATGTTAGATTCCCTGCAAAACAGAATGTCTTTGGTAAAGATAAATTTATTTTCAAAAGAAAATTTTCTACATGCTTCAACTGTTGTAAATTAGGCCACATTGCTCCTCATTGCTGGTTTAGGAAGAATACTCATACAAATTCTGTTAAATTTCCTGTTAAGAAGAGTGTTCTGGATAGAAATGTGTTTGGTTTGAGACACATCCACACTGTATGCTCTCATTGTGGTAAGAACGGTCATACAGTCGAGGATTGTTGGCATGCGGAAGCTAGGAGAATATCTCATGATAAGAGGAATGATAACATGTTTGGTCATGATCAGAAACTCCATACATATGGTTATATGTATAAGAAAAACTTTAAGGCACCTGTTTCATGTCATTATTGTGGAAAGTTTGGGCATTCCATGTTTAATTGCCATTTTATGAAGTATGATGATCTGAAAGCCCAAAGATTGTGGAAAGGCTCTTTAAATAGTGGTGCTAACACTTCAGGACCCAAGAACTCTTGGGTACCTAAATCTGCAAAATAAGAATCTAATTTACAGGTGTGCCTTGGGGCTGAGGAATAAAGAGGGGTCTAATAAGTCAAGGCACCCAAGTATGGTAAAACCCCATCCTTGTGCTTGACCGGTTTGATTCTTCAAACTTTAAATAATTTCTCTTAGTTTGCTGCATCTCATGAGTCAGTGCATACATGTTTACATCCATATGTGATATTTGCATTTAAATTGCATTAAGAACTCATATTCATGATTGAAGATTCAAAAAGATTGTTTGACATGCAGGCATTCATATGATAGTATCTTGAATAATTTTATGTCTGCATACAATTGATTCACAAATGTCATCTCTTGAATTTGATTTGCCTGAATTTCATGTTTGTTTGATCTCTTGCTGCATATAAGGCTCATATGCACATATTCATGCTCTACAAAGTTGTCATGCATACAGGACTGCATTTCCACTGCATCATCATGCATGACCCAGAGGTATATAAAATGGTACACTGGGAGAAGGGCAGATTATGTCTGTCTGAAAACCCACATCATGCGTAGAGGCTAGACCTCCGCCTGGTACCTTGGGTCAAATCTGCACTTAAAGCAGTCTAGATTATTCTTGAGCATAATTCACTAAACTCCCTGCATAAACTTCATTGCATATATTGCACTCTGAATTCTGTCATATAGTGCATGAAGTCAGGGGGAGTCTGTCAAGGGAAATCTTGTAACTCATGCATATCTATTTAGATTAAGTCTGCTACATGTCATCATTTCATAATTGACATTTCAAAAATTGTCATATAGTTCATATAGATAAGGGGAGTTCATGTTAAGAAAACATTGTGCCCATTGCATACATTGCATACTGTTAGGAGGAGTACACTTGCTGCACTTCTTAATAATCTTGATTAGAAGTGTCGACATCATGAGTCGACATTATTTTGCAAGTGTTCTATTTTATGCAGGTTGTGAGCAGTGTCGACACCTTCTTTGATGTACTTCTGATCTTGATTCCGTCTTGATTAGTCAACCGAATTCTTCAATGTCTCATAAATTGATTTGATTTCAGCTGGACCAATATTTCCATGACTTCACATATCATTTGATCTCCATTATCTGCTCAGAAATCATTTGAGTTTATTTCCTTCATGATTCTGAAATCCAGTGTTTGTTGCTCCTGCATTTGCTAAGGACTTGTGAACTTCTATCTGCCTGATGCACTCATGGTCACCTTTGTCACATGTCTGAATTCAAAATTCTCTCACACATGATGCAGTTTCCTGTTGCTGGTTCTTTTGATACATACTCGCTGCTTCTGACAATTCTCTTGATCTTTCTATAATTTAGGAAGATTTCAATCCGTATACCTTGATCATAAATCTAGAAAATACTCTAACAAGGAATCTTCCATTATACAGGTGTATGAATGTTTAAAAAGATCATATTGGTTTAAGTTTAATGTATTCATTGAGTTTGGTTTTGAATGTCTTGAAAATATCTGAATCATCTTTTAATAATCTTTAACCAATTGTTTCATGTTGTGTCTTGTAAAATCTTCTGAAATCTGATTTGTTGAAATTCATGACTTTATTTGGTTGAAATACATGAAATCAATATTATTTTTAAACAAATGAGTTTTCTAAATATGTCTAAAGGGTAAATAGTTGTCAAAGCAATGACTTTGGTTACTGAGAAATCATGTCCAAAGGACTGAGTCATGCGGTGCCATAGTTAACTCTGTTTAAAAATGATTAAAAATTAGGCAGAGCAATGGCTTGGACACTGAGAAACACATCTCACTCATCAAAGAAATGAGTTGAGGTATGTCATGAGGTGAAAAGTTATCGCTGTTCATTTTATAAAGCATGACTATTGGTCACACTGAGTGCTTTGGGATATTGGCGTCTAAACAACCTATATCTTATATTTACAAGGTGTGTACTGAACTAGATTGCTCGTAAGATTTAACAGCATAAATTATCTGCTTGAACAAATGAAATATCTAAAAATTGCTGCAAAAGATAAATTGATGTAACCTTGGACAAAAGCAAATGGCTTCATGATTGTTTAACCTCAATACTAATGATTGTAATTCCTAAAGAAGTCATTGAAATTGATTGAGTAAGATGAAGGGACGTTAATCAAGATATAAATATGAGGGCTTGGTTCACTTTTATTAAACCTTGATTTCAGATATGAATACAAAAATTTATTAACAAACTGTGTATACATCTTCTTTAAACCATGTTGCTCAATAAAGATTTATTCACAAGCTCTTATAATTGAAGATTCTAAAACACATTTATGCTTAGATTTATGAAATTGGTATCTCATTGAAAAATTTCTTGAATTATATAATCTTTTGGAATTTTAGCCAAAATTCTTGTGTTCAATTTCTATCTCTGCTGAAATCATTGAATTGGGATTACCAATGTCATTTCCTCTTACTTCAATACAAGCCCATTCAATATCAGATTCTACTTTCATCTAACTCTGCTCACTATTTTTGATGAAATTCATTATGACCTGAACTCATCCTTGATTATTCATGTGACTTTGCTCACACCTTCATTGAACTAATGAATGCCTCAATCTGCATGTCTGAATATCTTACTTCAATATGTCTTTACCTGAACTTCTATGAATGCCCTTGTGCTTTTGCTGATACAATCTATTCATCTCTTTTCTCTGCCAAAGAGAGAGAGTGACGTCTCATCAGCATGTTTCTGGCATTAAGGGGGAGATTAATCTGATTGACATTCTTTCTTGGCTGATTCTTTGTCATACCCTATCCTTACTTCTTTCCACCTCACATTTTCAGGGGGAGTAAGGTAACACGATTTGCATGTTCTTGTCTGGCTGTTTTAGATCATTTGGAAAGGGAGATAATGGCTTGTGGGTCAACCATATCATGCATGCTTTGGATTTTCTTTTTCTACACATGATGATTATTGACATTATCAAACTATTTTTCTCTTTTTGATGAAGTCAAAGGAGGAGAATAATGTGGTATAGTTTGAGATATGAGTATGAGTCAGCATGTTGTCTTATGACTCACAGTGTTGCCATCATCAAAAAGGGGGAGATTGTTGTACTCCTGTGATTTTGATGATGTCAAACACTATGACTCATCTGTGCATGATGTCATATGTGTTGATGTTTCATTGGAATGGCTTTATGGTTTGATGATGCCTAGCATTAATGCATTACCATTGCTGTTGCATTTGGCTATGATACATTGCATTTTTGCTGGAGACTCTGAGAATGAGACTAAAGGTTAGGTCAAGTCATGAAGGAATCAGTGCACAGTCATATCTCATGCTCATAGTGTTGCATATGAAGGTCGGAGCACTTTCATATTCATCTGTGCACATTTAAACATTCTTGACAATTAATCAAACAGGTTCCATGCATATTCATTTTACCAAACAGGTGTGTGCACAAACATTTTTTTTCACAGGTTGATAGTCAGTGAATATGTACACTTATGTACACTCAAAGTCGAAGCACATGCATTCATGTCAGAGCATATGGGTTATGTAGATCAGACTATACTCATACAAGTCTTAGCACATGCATGCACAAGGTCTAAGCACATGCCTTTAGATCTGTACACATGTTCCATGCAAGTCGGTGCACATGTTACATCCATGTCATATAAGGTCGGTGCATATGCATTTTGTTTTACCTTAAGGTCGATGCTTCTTCCAGTTCTTTGAGCTATCAGATCGGTGCACATTCCTGTCCCTTCAATAAAAAGTCGGTGCACATTCCAGTTCCCTCATAGAAGGTCGACACACATTTTCATTGCGCATATAGAAGGTCAGTTCACATTACTGTTCACGCATATAGAAGGTCAGTGCACATTACTGTTCATGCATATAGAAGGTCAGTGCACATTACTGTTCACGCATATAGAAGGTCAGTGCACATTACTTTTCATTACATGAAGCTCGACACACATCACTGTTCAACCTGCATCTAAGGTCGATGCTAGTTTTGCTTTGAAGCATCTATGGTCGATGTTACTTTTGCTCTCCAGCAACTAAGGTCGATGCATGTTTCTGAAAATAGTGTCAAAGGTCGATGCATGTTTCTGTAAGCAGTAACATAGGTCAATGCACATTGCATCTTTGCATAAATAAGTTCGATGCATGTTAGGGTAGATGCTAGATTCAGGTCGATGCACATCCCTCTCTGCATGAAGAAGGTCAATGCATGTTAAGGTCGATGCTTGCTAAAGTCAATGCAGTTTTGTGGGTCGATGCTAGTGACCTAGCAACTATAGCAAAGGTCGATGCTAGCCTGTTTGTCTGTGCAACATGAAGTCTATGCACATTTGCATTTTGGCAAACTAAGGTTGGTGCACATTTTGTTACACCATATACAAGGTCGTTGCACATTTTGTTAGTATGCATATAGGTCGGTGCACATTTTGTTAGTTAGCAACTCAAGGTCTGTGCACATTTTCTAAATTGCTTACAAGGGTCGATGCACATTTTGTTGTTCTGCATTGTCAAGGTCGGTGCATATTTTGTCAAACACATATAGGTCTGAGCATGCTTCAAATCCAAGCACATATAGGTCTGAGCAAGTTTCAAGTCTAAGCACATATAGGTCTGAGCATGTTTCAAGTCTAAGCACGTATAAGGTCTGAGCATGTTTGCATATTACATCATTAAGGTCAGTGCATATACATCATCCTTCTGACCTATCTATGACTGATATAATGTTGACTAAATCTACATCTGACTATAAAGTGTTTGATGAAATGCTTTGGCAGGAACTTTATCAAACACGTGAAGGGTAGAATGCATCAAGACTAAGGCAGGAATGTGAGCTCATGAGGATTAAGTGAACCAATGAATGGCACGTGAACCAAAGGGAGCAGTGACAGGCAAGTGATCCAAGGGCAGTCTGGCTGAGGAACATTCTCTCTTCTGCCATGTGGCTCAATGATAAAACTATGGAATCAAAACACTTATCCAAAAAAGTTTTTACGGAGCCCCTGTTCTATAAAAAGGGGTCTTCCTCCTCCGGAAGAGAGGTGTGGCGCAAGAAAGAAAGAAAAAGGGGTATGCAGAAGAAAGAGCGGCCGTCAGAGAGTACTTCAGAGAGAGCGGTAGAAGAAAATAGAAAGAAAGAGAAGATCGGTGAGCAAGTAGAGAAGAGAAGAAAAAGAAAGAGGAAGACATAGTTTGGAGAAGGAGAGCGTGTGAAGAAGGAAGAGTGTGCAGCCAGTGCTGATGTTTGAAGATCTATTTCCAGAATGGTCTTGTGGATCAAATCCAGAGCCATCCTGCTCCTTGGAGCTATATTCTGATTATTTTTCTTTTATCTTTTGTTTATTATTCTCCATTAACTTTAGTGTTCTTCCGATACCCTATTTTGGGATCGGGGTTCCTCCTGAGGTTTTAGGAGAAGGGAGTTTCATCTCCGGTTGCCCTCTGTGGATTCAGAGGAAGAGAGGACGTGCCCTCTGGGTGGTGAGCAACAGGGTGTTGCTCGCTGGTTTTCCTTCTGCAGTCGCAGGAGAAGGGAGGTGGTACCTCCGGTTCTAGCTCTGTGGTGTAGCAGAGCTGGGGTGGTGGTCTTGTGGGAAACAAGACCAGGTCGAGGGATTTGTCTCCCTCCGGGTTCAAGCTATTAGGCAGTGGTTGTTTGCAGACTGAGTCTACTTCTTACTTGGTGCAAGGGAAGCCTCACTCAGGTTGAGTGAGGGGTGGACGTAGATCTCAGGTTTGAGATCGAACCACCTAAAAAATCTCTTGTCTATCATGGTTTGCTTTGAATGTTCTTTCCATTTCATCCATCTCCCCTTCATAGGAAGTGTGTGTGTATTAATTGTCTGAGGTTCGTCATTGTGGTATCGTGTGAAATCAATTCAACCGCGAAGTGTTTGTTTGTTTGCTTAATTCTATTCAGCTTGCTGATTAGTATTGTTAGTTCATTTCAAACACAGCTGCAATGTGTTGCCTGCATGCCCAATAAAGTCTAAGGCTGCTAGTGCCTACTTTGTGTTCGAATGTGTGCTTCAATAGATCATCTGTTTAGCTGAGCCACATTGTGTTACTTCTGCACAAATCTTTCAGAGATAGTTTTATTCAAAGTAAATTTTTAAATGGGGATTCATTCACCCCTCCTCTGAATCTCAGCCTTGCACCCACATATTCTAACAAGCAGTGCCCGATGTCATTGCATCGGTGCAATCCCAATATCGACGATTTTATTAACTAGGCTCCTATGACCATTTTCTGGTCTTGGCCGAGGGGTTATGACTTCGACCTTATGTCTAAGTCAGCAACACCTGATTTCTTTGCGTCGATAAGATCCCAATATCGATGATTTCGTTAACTCGGCGCCCATGGCCTTTTGGTCTTAACTGAGGAGAATGGCTTAGACTTCAGTCTATGGCCAGATGAGACATGAATCCTGGCGTCAACATAAACCCAATGTTGACGATATCATCATTAGTCCCACCGTGATTTTCACTACTAGAATTGATACGGCTCAATGGCTTAGACCTTCCGTCTAAGATCGGACTAAACAATTTCTTTACGTTGGCATATACCGAATGCCAATGATTTCATCAAGGTTGGTGCTTGACTTCTTATTGGGACCAGCCGCTAAAACCCAATGGCTTAGACCTTCCATCTATGGCTAGATTAAAACACTATCCTTGCGTTGGCATATACCCAATACCAATGATTTCACGAAGGTTGGTCCTTGACTTCTCATCGGGACTAGCCGATATAACCCAACGACTTAGACCTTACGTTTAAGACCAGATTAAACAATGTCCTTGCGTTGACATATACCCTATGTCAATGATTTCATCAAGGTTGGTGCTTGACTTTTGTCAGGACTAGCCGCTAAAATCCAACGGCTTAGACCTTCCGTCTAAGACCGGATTAAACGATACTCTTGCGTTGGCATATACCCAATGCCAATGATTTCACCAAGGTAGGTGCTTGACCACTTGTCAGGACCAGCCGCTATAACTCAACGGCTTAGACCTTCCGTCTAAAACTAGATTAAACAATATCCTTGCGTTGGCATATACCCAATGCCAATGATTTCATCAAGGTTGGTGCTTGACTTCGTGTCAGGACCAGCCACTAAAACCCAACGGCTTAGACCTTCCGTCTAAGACTGGATTAAACGATATCCTTGCGTTGGCATATACCCTATGCCATTGATTTCATCAAGGTTGGTGGTTGACTTCTTGTCAGGACCAGTCGCTATAACCCAACGGCTTAGACCTTCCGTCTAAGATCGGATTAAACAATATCCTTGCGTTGGCATATATCCTATGCCGATGATTTCATCAAGGTTGGTGCTTGACTTCTTGTCAGGACCAGCCACTATAACCCAATGGCTTAGACCTTCCGTCTAAGACCGGCTTAAATGATATCATAGCATTGGCATATACCCAATGCCAATGATTTCATTAAGGTTGATGCTTGACTTCTTGTCGAGATCAGCCGCTATAACCCAACGGGTTAGACCTTCCATCTAAGACTGGCTTAAGCGATTTCCTTGCGTTGGCATATATCCTATGCCAATGATTTCACCGAGGTTGGTGGTTGACTTCTTGTCGGGACCAGCTGCTAAAACCCAATGGCTTAGACCTTCCGTCTAAGACCGGCTTAAATGCTATCCTTGCATTGGCATATACCGAATGCTAATGATTTCATCAGGGTTGGTGCTTGACTTCTTGTCGGGACCAGCCACTATAACCCAACGGCTTAGACCTTCCGTCTAAGACCGACCTAAACAATATCCTTACATTAGCATATACCTTATGCCAATGATATCATCAAGGTTGCTGCTTGACTTCTTGTCGGGACCAGCCGCTAAAATCCAACGGCTTACACCTTTCGTCTAAGACCAGCTTAAACGCTATCCTTATGTTGGCATATACCCAATGCCAATGATTTCATCTTGGTTGGTGCTTGGCTTTTTGTCGGGACCAGATGCTATAACCTAACAGCTTAGACCTTCCGTCCAAGACTGGATTAAATGATTTTCTTGTGTTGGCATATACCCAATGCCAATGATTTCATATTGGTTGGTGCTTGACTTTTTATCGGGACTAGCCACTATAACCTAACGGCTTAGACCTTCCGTCTAAGACCGGATTAAATGATTTTCTTGCGTTGGCATATACCAAATGCCAATGATTTTGTCTTGGTTGGTGCTTGACTTCGTGTCGGGACCGGCCGCTAAAACCCAACGGCTTAGACCTTCCATCTAAGATCGGATTAAACGATATCCTTGCGTTGGCATATACCCTATGCCAATGATTTCACCAAGGTTGGTGCTTGACTTCCTGTCGGGAGCAGCCGCTAAAACCCAACGGCTTTGACCTTCCATCTAAGACCGGCTTAAACGCTATCCTTGCGTTGGCATATATCCTATGTCAATGATTTCATTTGGGTTGGTGCTTGACTTCTCGCAAGGACCAGCCACTATAACCCAATGGCTTAGACCTTACGTCTAAAATCAGATTAAATGATATCCTTCCATTGGCATATACCCAATGCGAATGATTTCATCAAGGTTGGTGCTTGACTTCTCGTCGGGACCAACCGCTATAACCTAACGGCTTAGACCTTCCGTCTAAGGCCGGATATAACGATATCCTTGCATTGGCATATACCCTATGTCAATGATACCATCATGATTAGCACCTGATTCTTTGCTAGAATTGGATAATCTAGTCTCACCGGGGTACACCCCAATTCATTAGCAAGTCTACACCCGTATGCCCCGCACATTCGTCCTTCATTTGCCCCACCCACGAGTGGGGCCATTTGTAGACGCTTAAAATTTTGGATTCAAAAGCCAAGCAAAGTTAGCTGCAGAAGAAAAGGAGCCTTGGATAGTAGGCTGTGTCGACGCAACTCGCTAGCTGCATCAACTCAGGCTTGAAGAGTTGGCTGCTGATCGTGTTGGACGATGGTGGCGTCGACGCACAACCCATGTTGCATCGACGCATCCGAAGATAGATCAGAGAAGCCGCCGGACGATCAAATGTTGGACGCGCTTGAAGCCAAAGGGTAAAGAAATGCCGATGCCTATAGGCTGCGTCGACGCACCCTCTGTCACGTCCTGAGCGCGGAAGATACTCGGATGCGGCACGCGTCTATATAGATCGTGTCATTAGAGCGATAAGAATTTTAACATACAAAATTCTAGAGTGCGCAACTGACTAAAAACCTAATAAATTCCAATAGTCCAAGTTATGTTTATTTGATTAATCAAAGGAAATAAAGATATTCCATGATAAATTTTTAAATTTAGAAAGCCAAACATTAGGCTACACGACTTAACACAAAGTTTATACCACTAACTAACATAACTGGGAATACAAGGTAGACTCAATAAAATTCAAAGACTCGACAAGCTAATGATAAATGGATGGCGTTCTAGCACTCTTCACTCGGCCTCAAACTCATTCTTGTCGCTATCCGAATCACCTGAAAATGTTTGGAAGCAACTTGATGAGCGAATCGCTCAGTAGGAATTACATCTCAAATTCGAGCAATCTTTACGTGAATTACAATTTACATGTATTATCAGTATGGCTATGCATGACGTATGTATAAAAGAATCGGGTATGCAGGTATATCTATACATGATGAACAATAAGAGATCAGGAGCTGTATACAGAGAGTATATCAAGATTTCAAGTATTTGACAAGTAGTATTTCAAGAATTATAGATGTAAATGCCACTTCGGGTCTAGCAGGGATTCATATACAATTACGAATTCAAGTGCGAGTATGTACTCATGTACAAGTATATCTCAGGTGCGAGCAAGTAAAATTTAATTCAAGCAAGTAAAGTTAAGTACGTATCAGTAGAATTGGCTATTTCAATCAAGCAAGTATTTCACCTTTTCTCGGGCCACAAGTCAAGTATTGCCCATTCCGGGCCACGCAAATCAAGTCAAGTGAGTAAAGAGAGAGTAGGGTGGAGTGTCTCAAGTCAAGAAAGTACTCCGGTGCAATGCTAAACACCGTGGTCAATAAACTCCCATGGGCACAAGTACCTTCGGGTGCTCCTCCTAGGACCAGACCGGGCCCTATATGCACAGCATTTCATGTATTACCTTTGACATCCACTCTCATTTATAGCCAATATGGAGTTTCAAGGGTTGCCTTAGTAAGATATACAAGGTAGATTTTTATGGAATGGAATTCAAGGACTCATAATATGTAAGAAAATGACTTAGGGTTACGTCTATACAACCACGATAAAAATGAGGGAAAAAGTATCAATTTATATACTTTTTTCTAAACAAAAACTCTAGATAACTCTATAGTAAGGTTAAACAAAAGTTAGAACATCCCATAAGGGCCATTATGCAATTATGCCAGTTTACTATTTACGAATATTATTCATTACTATTCATTACTATTCGCTTACTATTCATTACTATTCACTTACTATTCATTTACACTATTCACATAAATAACGCATTAATCGTTTAGTATATTAATCATCTATGTGAAAAAATTTAATAAATGTGAATCATGATACCTAATCTAATGCATGAGCATACCGTTAGATTCCTTATATTTTTCTCTACCTATCTACGTGTCTATATCAAAAAATTTATTTTATTTAGAAAAGTGATACTATTCATTGAAATAGTGACTTTTATACACTATTCATGCGGTAAAAATTCCTTAAAAATAGAAAGTAAGGATATGGACAGGTAGAGGAAATTCTCGGGACTTCAGAATCATGCTCATGCGAAATTTTTGGGTTTTGATATTTAATAAATTGGGGTGATTTACGCCAGGAAAGTACATTTCGTGACTCAAAATACTATTCATTTTTAATACTTTCATTAAATCAGGAATTAAGTGCATAGTTAAATAGAGAAAATTATGAGGATTTCATAACGATATTCATGCAGGAGTTTCGTGATTAGGTTAAAAAAGTTATAATTGTCTAAACATGGTGGCTCTATATTATGAGTCACGGTTTACTATTTAAACACTATTCATTTTTAATTGTTCTAGTAAATCAGGAATCGAAGACATGGACAGGTAGAGAAAAATCTCAGGATCACAGAATTAAATTCGTCCAAAATTTTCATAGTCTAGTTTATTAGTTATAGATTTTTGAATACTTTGATTTACTGGTTTCTAAAAATTTCAAGAAAATGAATTGACGACATTGGTCATGTCGTTAATTAATTGACGACTGTTCACACAGTCTTCAATTTGGTAATTGAGGCCCTAGTAAGGGGCGTGATTTACAAAACTGTTTCACTATTCACACACTATTCATGCACTATTCATCTGTATAAAAATATTCTAAATCAGGAAGTAATGATACGAATATGTCGAGAAAAATGTCCGGATTCCAGAAATATGTTCATGCAAAAATTTAGTGCTTTAGTTTAATCGGTATGGATTTTTGAATGTGTTGAATTATCAATTACCCAAAATCTAGGAAACTAAATCGACGACATTGGTCATGTCGTTAATTAATTGACGATTGTTCACACAGTCTTGAATTTGGTAATTGATGCCCTGGTCAGGGGCGTCATTTACAAAACTGTTTCACTATTCACACACTATTAATACACTATTCATCCGTATAAAAATATTCTAAATCAGGAAGTAATGATACGAATATGTCGAGAAAAATGTCAGGATTCCAGAAACATGTTCACGCAAAAATTTAGTGCTTTAGTTTGATAGTTATGGTTTTTTGAATGTGTTGAATTATCAATTACTGAAAATCAAGGAAATTAAATTGACGACATGAGGCATGTCGTTAATTAATTGACGACTGTTTACACAGTCTTCAATTTTGAAATGGACGCCCTTGTCAAGGGTGCCAATTACATTGAGGTTTTATTTTGAATTAGTACTTACTTAAAATTTCAGAAATAGAATTGACGACATTGGTGGTGTCTTTAGTTAATTGACGACGTTTACTAAGTCGTCAATTATTTAATTGACGCCCTAGTCAGGGGCGTCATTTTCAATGCCCCTGTGTGTTTAACACGTTAACAGAGGCTATAATTTAAGGTTTTAAGACTGAAAACTTGTGACGACCCAGAGTTCAGGATACCGATATACCGATAACATCAGTATACCGACACCAAGAACTGGGGAGGCCACCCAAGAGGCTGATGAGGCCCCTGAAGGGTTAGTGGGGGGTTAGCTGAGGAATATGCATAAATAATTGCGAATTGGGGCGCGCAATACAAATAAGTATTTAAGATTTAAACACAAGTGCGGAAGCAATTTAAAATAACCAGAGTGATATATATAACTAGTCCAGAGTCACAAACACTAGTCCACAGGGCACAACTACGCGGGGCATACCCCGGCAAAAGTACAACACAAGCCTCAAAAAGGCAGCTCGTGCTCAGCTGGCAGCTAAGGAACGGTCCCGAAACAGCACGCTAAACTCCGGGAGATGTCGGGCGCGGCTCACCTGAAAGGAGAAGGGTGAGTCACAGCCAGACTCAGTAGGGGTCACGCGGATCCCTACCTCGCACTAAACAAGCGAACATGCATAATTAACAGCAATTAAAGCATGCATTCAAATAAATACACAGGCAATGGCATGAATATCTAATCACAAGAAAGCTGTAAACTCTATCTAAGCAAGCATAACAGCTAACACATGCCGCTACTAATGAAATGCAAGCGATTAAAGCTAAAACTACCAATTAGAATGAGCTGCAACTAGTCCAAGCAACAAGGAAGGACAACCACTGGAGCAGAAACCAGAAGCGTCCACTGACGGCTTACACTGCGTCTCAAGCACTCGCAGTCGACAAGCGACAAGCTAAGCGCGCAAACAGTACCAGACCAAGTGACCAGTCGGAGTGACACCCGTCGGCGTCAGTCCACAGTCTCCGACCACGTGTGCACACACTGACTCTAGCCTGAGCCAGGCCCTCTAACTAGTTTTCTCCCTTGGCAGGACGCTACCATTGGCTGGGAGCCCACGGAACTAGCTTACAAACCGTGAATGGGAAATATACCCCTCCGCCATCCTCAAGCGGGTCGGTACTCAACAGACCTTAGGGCAACAACAGTGGCTCCATTGCCTG
Organism: Amorphophallus konjac; assembly: GCA_022559845.1. NCBI lineage: Eukaryota > Viridiplantae > Streptophyta > Magnoliopsida > Alismatales > Araceae > Amorphophallus > Amorphophallus konjac. The sequence goes on from CM040118.1 coordinate 287,047,162, forward strand.
GAAAGAAAAGCTACTCTATTGGCACATAAAACACGCCACGATATAGTAAAACAATACAACTATGGCATGAATATAGAACGGAACGCACAAGCAATGGGCTGGGAATATATTGCAGCCGTCAGGGAAGTGGCGGTCAAAGACCCACGCGCCACATGCAAACGACGGTCGGGGGTCGGCGCGTTACTTCAAGAATGACGCTCCAGTCCCCATCCGTCACTCCCTTCAGGATTCCAGCTCAAGAGGCACCAAAGGCATGTAACGGTGGGGGCCCTGCGCGTTACTTCGAAGCGACGCGTGGGGTCACCGCCGTCACATCCACCCGAGGCTCAAACCACCTATCAGCGTTCTAAATGGTAGCAGGCGAAGTAACGCCCCGGTCTAGGCGCGCCGGACCGAAACGACGGTCGGCCGACTGGCCGCCGGGCGCACCGCCTGACCAAAATCACGGAAAACAGTTGATGAGTAACGGATGGGAGCCCCACCGTTACTCTCCAAGTAACGCACCCCCATTGGGCCGCTATTTGGTAGTGACGCGTCCACCTTGGACCGTCGGGCAAGTGACGGTTCCTGGCAGGACCGTCACTGCACCTGGGTTACGGGCGGGTACGGTTTGTAAACCGAAGCCCTCCCGGACGGCTGAAAACGCCGGGTATCGACGAGAAACCTAATAACCTGTCAAACCACGCATGCTAGACAACAATCTAACATCTAAATCTAGCACATGCAAGGCCTAAAACGCATTAAACTCAAGATTTGGGCTAAAACCCCAAAAATGGAAATATGAACATCATGCATGCTACGGGGTGCTAATCAACAAGCGAGCTAAAGGAAACGATCCTAGCAAGATCGAGGTTCCATCCCCCTACCTTTCGCAAGCCGAAACCGACGAACGGGCCGCATGCAAGGAGGAATAGCCACGGAGCTTCCACGCTCCACCTCGCTCCCACGATCACCGATCCACGCCGAAGTGGACACCCACGCGCTCTACTCGACGCGAGGAATCCAACGGTGCCAACCTCGTCTCAATCCGACGCCGTCTCGACCCCGATCCCTAAGAGAGGAGAGGAGGTGGCCGCACGGAGGAGAGAGAGAGAGAGAGAGAGAGTGAAATGAGAGATCGACGGGGGAGAGAGAGTGAGGGTGAGAGATATATAAAAAATATAAATAAAATTAATATATATATAATATAATCATTATATATATAAAAATCTTATTAATATTCAATAACCCTCAAACAGCTCCGAACAAATCCGGAAAAATGCCAGACAAATTCCTAAAAATCCAGGAAAAAGCCGGAATTTCCAGAACAATTAATAGAACAAATACCACGAAGGATCCATTAAGGCACGGGCCTTACAGTCCCTCCCTCCTTACAGAAATTTCGCCCTCGAAATTTACAATAACCGAAAAGGAGGAAACTGAGAAAGGACTTATACCTCACTGGAACAAGAAAGGAAAAAGCTGACGCATCTCATCTTCACGCTCCCAAGTAGACTCGTTACCAGAGTGACGCTGCCAAGCAACCCTTACCAGAGGAATAACCTTATTTCTCAACCGCTGCTCACGACGGTCTTCAATTCGGATAGGAAACTCTGGCGTGGACAAATCAGCAGTCACCTCGGGCCACACTGAATCATCGAGAACATGAGAAGCATCAGACACATATTTCCTCAACTGAGACACGTGGAACACATTATGAATAGCTTGCATGGCCGCCGGCAGTTGCAAACGATAAGCCACTGAACCAATAGCTTCAACAATCGGAAAAGGGCCAACATACCGCGGACTAAGCTTTCCACGCTTCCCAAACCTGGAAACACCCTTCATTGGAGATATTTTAACAAACACCATATCTCCTGGCTCAAATTGTAGTGGACGTCTGCGCCGATCTGCATAACTTTTCTGTCGACTCTGAGCCGTCAACAATCTCTGTCTGATCAGACGAACCACATCAGAACACTGCTGTACCATGTCCGGTCCTGTCAACAGTCGGTCCCCAACATCAAACCAGTTCAGAGGAGTACGACAAGGACGACCATACAGCGCTTCATAAGGAGCCATGCCAACACTGGAGTGAAAACTGTTATTATAAGCAAACTCGACAAGTGGCAAATGCTGACCCCACGAACCTTGCCAATCAAGGCAACACGATCTCAGCATGTCTTCCAAAGTCTGAATAGTTCTCTCTGACTGTCCATCTGACTGTGGATGATACGCTGAACTGAAAGCTAACTCAGTGCCCAAAGCTTTCTGGAAACTACGCCAGAAGCCAGAGGTAAAACGCGGGTCACGATCTGACACAAGTGAAACAGGAATTCCATGCAATGGCACGATCTTCTGCACATAGAGCTCGGCCAATCTCTGCACACTCCAAGTAACTTTAATTGGCAACAATCTGGCGGTTTTCGTCAATCTGTCGACAAGCAGCCAGATTCCATCAAAACCTTGAGAAGTTCGAGGCAAACCCACCACAAAATCTGTAGTAACATGGTCCCATTTCCACATCGGAATTTCCAATGGCTGAAGCAGACCACCTGGCTTTTGATGTTCGGCTTTAACTAATTGACAAGTCAAGCACTTAGAAACAAAAATAGCCACGTCCTTCTTTATGCCGGGCCACCAGAACTGCTTCTTCAAATTCTGATACATCTTGGTGACACCAGGGTGAATAGCAAAACGGGAACCATGGGCTTCACTCAAAATCTCATTCCTCAAATCATCAACAACAGGAATATACAATCTGCCCTGGAAACTGACGACCAGCTCGTCATCAAATTCCACATCATATCTTGATATAACACGGGCCAAATCAGAATCAGCTTGTTGGGCTTCTAGAATCTGCTGATACAAAGCTGAACCCAAAACCAAGCTAGCACAAACTGCCATCCTCGGATCGGCAGGAATCTCTACACACAATGCCTCGCTCGGAAGCTGTTCCCACAATTTCCATTCACGAAGCAATAAATGACTGACTTGTACTTTCCTGCTCAGAGCATCAGCCACAACATTCATTTTACCTGGCTGATAGGAGAGTGTAAAGTCATAATCTTTCATGTATTCCATCCATCGCCTCTGCCTGAGATTCAGATCTTTCTGGGAGAAAATATACTGTAAACTCTGATGATCAGTAAGAATCTGAAATTTCTCACCATACAGATAATGTCTCCAGATCTTCAAGGCAAAAATAACTGCAGCTAGCTCTAGATCATGAGTGGGATAATTTCCTTCATGCTGTTTCAATTGCCGAGATGCATACGCGATAACTTACCATGTTGCATCAGCACTGCACCCAAACCTACTCGAGACGCATCTGTACAAACAAGAAAACCACCCGAGTCGGAAGGCAAAGTCAACACTGGAGAAGAAGTCAACAGCCTTTTCAATTCAACAAAGCTAGCCTCACACTGATCCGACCAGACAAATGGCACACCCTTCCGTGTCAAATTAGTCATCGGTGCTGCAATCTTCGCAAAATCCTGAATGAATCTGCGGTAATACCCAGCCAATCCTAAAAAACTTCGTATCTCCGTGATGGTCCTCGGTCTCTGCCAACTCAAAACGGCATCAATCTTTGCAGGGTCTACTGCTACTCCATCACTAGAAATCACATGGCCAAGAAAATGAATCTCCCGAAGCCAGAATTCACATTTACTGAGTTTCGCATAAAGCTCGTGATCTCTTAGAGTCTGCAGAACGATCCTCAAATGCTGCACATGATCATCAACAGAGGCAGAATATATCAAGATATCATCAACAAAGATCACCACAAAATGGTCCAGAAATGGACGAAAGATACGCTGCATTAGATCCATGAAGGTTGCTGGGGCATTAGTCAAACCAAACGGCATGACTAAAAATTCAAAGTGACCATATCGAGTACTGAAAGCAGTCTTCTCCACATCAGATTCCCGGATCCGCAACTGAAAATAGCCAGATCGGAGATCAATCCGTGAAAAGACAGCAGCAGACTGTAATTGGTCAAACAAATCATCAATCCTGGGGAGCGGATACTTATTCTTGATAGTCGCCTGATTCAGCTGCCTGTAATCAATACAAAGCCTCAGGTTTCCATCTTTCTTTTTCACAAACAGTACTGGGGCACTCCACGGAGAAAAACTGGGACGAATATAACCCTTCTCCAGTAACTCTAGTAGCTGTGCACGCAGTACTTTCAATTCAGCTGGAGCCATTCGGTACGGCGGCTTTGCTAAGGGGCCAGTACCTGGAATCAGTTCAATCACCATCTCAATCTCTCGCTCTGGGGGCAAGCCTGGCAACTCGTCAGGAAACACATCAGGGAACTCACAGACAACCGGAATATCACAAACATCCCGTCGTGGTTTTTCAACAGCCACCACTGAAGCAAGGAATCCCTGACAACCTGTGTTAAGCAACCTGTAGGCTCGAATAGCAGAAATAATCATACGAGAAGAACGGGATCGAATACCTTGAAAATAAAAGGCTGATTTTCCCTGGGGCTGAAAATAGACTTTCTTCGATCTGCAGTCAACCACAGCTCCATAATGCTCCAACCAATCCATTCCCAGAATAACATCATAATCTGCCAGCTGCAACGCATACAATCTCGCCGGCAACTGGTGATCATCAATCATCACAGGAGACTCATCCAAACACAAGGGAGTAACCATGAAATCTCCAGAAGGCAATTCCACAAACAACTCACAAGACAGCTCAGAAGTTGGTTCCTCAATACAAGCCATAAAATCCTCAGAAATAAAAGAGTGAGAAGCACCAGAATCAAATAAGACATGAGCTGAATGACCATAAAGCATAATCGTACCTTCCACAAGATGGGACGCAGCAGCATCAGCTCTTGTCAAATGAGAAACTTTGCCTTTCTGCTTCTTAGAACCAACTGAAGATTGCTGAGAAGACGCCGACGCCTGAGAGAAAAATTGCTGTGGAGCTTGAGGTGCAGGAGGTCTAAACTGCGGCTGAGGTTGAGAAAACTGAGGAGCTTGCAATGGATTCGGCCTCAGCGGGCAATCTCGAACCACATGACCTGGCTGGTCACACCTAAAGCAAACAACAGGAAGAGAACACGGTTGGCCCTTATGATGACCACCGCATCTCCGACACGTCCACGGCTGACTAGCAGCTGAGCTCTGTCGAGTCTGAGAAGAAGGTGCTGTCGGCTGCTGAACAGAATCTGCACCGGACGGCTACTGAACAAACTTCTTCTTCTTCTTGAACCTTTTGAACTTGGGCTTAGAAGGAGAGGAAGCACTGGAAACCTCTGACTGGACCGAAGGAACACTAGGCACGGGCTGTCGGTAAGCCTGCTGAACCTGAGCCACCGGCTGTACTGACCCTGCCTGGGGATATCCACCCGGTCTCGCCATCTCCAGCTCTAAAGCTACAGCTGTCTGGCACGCAGTATCGAGATCCGCAACACGACTCGCTATCAACGGCATCTTCAACTCTGGCCTCAACCCTCGCAAGAATTGCTGGGTCTTCAAAGCTTCGCTGGCCAGCACATGGGGCGCATACTGACCCAATTCCAAGAACTTATTCCTGTACTGAAGCACGGTCATACTGCCCTGGGTCAATTCCATAAACCGATACATCTTATCCATCTGCAAGCAGGCAGGAGTATAGGCACGCTCAAAAGCAGCAACGAACTCTGCCCAAGTGATTTGCCGAAGAGGTCTGGATCGAAAGGAAATCTGCCACTCGGCTTTCCACCACGCAATGGACGTACCCTGGAGTTGAAAGGCAGCGAGCATGACTTTCTCATCTTCAGCACACTCCATCGAGACAAAAACACGCTCTATCGCATCCATCCATTGCCTCGCGACTTCTGGATCAGCTTGGCCATCGAAAGCAGGCGGATTGAACATCAGAAATTCCTTCAAAGCCTTGCCTCGACTGCCAGGCACTTCAGCTTGAACGATCGGCACTGGAGGAGCAACTGGAACGACAGGAACAGCGGGAACTGCAGGAGGAGGTGCAGAACCGCTATCTTCCCTGGGCGCATCTCGAGGAACACGAGGAGCTCGAGGAGGTCTTCCTCGACGAGGCGGCATAATTATGCTGCCAAAAACACAATCAACAATGAAATCCATCAATCATACGGAAAACATCCTATGCCAGCAAGAGACAACAACAGGACTAGCTCTGGACCAAGCGTCAATTCCAATTCTTTACGCAAATCCTCAACTTCAAGCTCTGATACCATCTGTGACGACCCAGAGTTCAGGATACCGATATACCGATAACATCAGTATACCGACACCAAGAACTGGGGAGGCCACCCAAGAGGCTGATGAGGCCCCTGAAGGGTTAGTGGGGGGTTAGCTGAGGAATATGCATAAATAATTGCGAATTGGGGCGCGCAATACAAATAAGTATTTAAGATTTAAACACAAGTGCGGAAGCAATTTAAAATAACCAGAGTGATATATATAACTAGTCCAGAGTCACAAACACTAGTCCACAGGGCACAACTACGCGGGGCATACCCCGGCAAAAGTACAACACAAGCCTCAAAAAGGCAGCTCGTGCTCAGCTGGCAGCTAAGGAACGGTCCCGAAACAGCACGCTAAACTCCGGGAGATGTCGGGCGCGGCTCACCTGAAAGGAGAAGGGTGAGTCACAGCCAGACTCAGTAGGGGTCACGCGGATCCCTACCTCGCACTAAACAAGCGAACATGCATAATTAACAGCAATTAAAGCATGCATTCAAATAAATACACAGGCAATGGCATGAATATCTAATCACAAGAAAGCTGTAAACTCTATCTAAGCAAGCATAACAGCTAACACATGCCGCTACTAATGAAATGCAAGCGATTAAAGCTAAAACTACCAATTAGAATGAGCTGCAACTAGTCCAAGCAACAAGGAAGGACAACCACTGGAGCAGAAACCAGAAGCGTCCACTGACGGCTTACACTGCGTCTCAAGCACTCGCAGTCGACAAGCGACAAGCTAAGCGCGCAAACAGTACCAGACCAAGTGACCAGTCGGAGTGACACCCGTCGGCGTCAGTCCACAGTCTCCGACCACGTGTGCACACACTGACTCTAGCCTGAGCCAGGCCCTCTAACTAGTTTTCTCCCTTGGCAGGACGCTACCATTGGCTGGGAGCCCACGGAACTAGCTTACAAACCGTGAATGGGAAATATACCCCTCCGCCATCCTCAAGCGGGTCGGTACTCAACAGACCTTAGGGCAACAACAGTGGCTCCATTGCCTGGAAAGAAAAGCTACTCTATTGGCACATAAAACACGCCACGATATAGTAAAACAATACAACTATGGCATGAATATAGAACGGAACGCACAAGCAATGGGCTGGGAATATATTGCAGCCGTCAGGGAAGTGGCGGTCAAAGACCCACGCGCCACATGCAAACGACGGTCGGGGGTCGGCGCGTTACTTCAAGAATGACGCTCCAGTCCCCATCCGTCACTCCCTTCAGGATTCCAGCTCAAGAGGCACCAAAGGCATGTAACGGTGGGGGCCCTGCGCGTTACTTCGAAGCGACGCGTGGGGTCACCGCCGTCACATCCACCCGAGGCTCAAACCACCTATCAGCGTTCTAAATGGTAGCAGGCGAAGTAACGCCCCGGTCTAGGCGCGCCGGACCGAAACGACGGTCGGCCGACTGGCCGCCGGGCGCACCGCCTGACCAAAATCACGGAAAACAGTTGATGAGTAACGGATGGGAGCCCCACCGTTACTCTCCAAGTAACGCACCCCCATTGGGCCGCTATTTGGTAGTGACGCGTCCACCTTGGACCGTCGGGCAAGTGACGGTTCCTGGCAGGACCGTCACTGCACCTGGGTTACGGGCGGGTACGGTTTGTAAACCGAAGCCCTCCCGGACGGCTGAAAACGCCGGGTATCGACGAGAAACCTAATAACCTGTCAAACCACGCATGCTAGACAACAATCTAACATCTAAATCTAGCACATGCAAGGCCTAAAACGCATTAAACTCAAGATTTGGGCTAAAACCCCAAAAATGGAAATATGAACATCATGCATGCTACGGGGTGCTAATCAACAAGCGAGCTAAAGGAAACGATCCTAGCAAGATCGAGGTTCCATCCCCCTACCTTTCGCAAGCCGAAACCGACGAACGGGCCGCATGCAAGGAGGAATAGCCACGGAGCTTCCACGCTCCACCTCGCTCCCACGATCACCGATCCACGCCGAAGTGGACACCCACGCGCTCTACTCGACGCGAGGAATCCAACGGTGCCAACCTCGTCTCAATCCGACGCCGTCTCGACCCCGATCCCTAAGAGAGGAGAGGAGGTGGCCGCACGGAGGAGAGAGAGAGAGAGAGAGAGAGTGAAATGAGAGATCGACGGGGGAGAGAGAGTGAGGGTGAGAGATATATAAAAAATATAAATAAAATTAATATATATATAATATAATCATTATATATATAAAAATCTTATTAATATTCAATAACCCTCAAACAGCTCCGAACAAATCCGGAAAAATGCCAGACAAATTCCTAAAAATCCAGGAAAAAGCCGGAATTTCCAGAACAATTAATAGAACAAATACCACGAAGGATCCATTAAGGCACGGGCCTTACAAAACTAGTGTGATAAAATCTGTTAAAAAGCTCATGAAATCATGCTAAAAAAATCATGATAACAGTATGTAACGAGCTATTAACAAATGTATAACATGGTATTATTCTGGGTCATGGTAAATATATATATATATATATACATAGCATGGTTGACTAGTTGATCGAACTCTAAATATGCATCAATTAACCTATTAGCTACTAGTTATGCAAGAATTTGAGAACACCTACCTTTTGACGTGTGATACGAGGTTCAAAGCTGCAGCAGGATCGCATCAGGATGTTGCCTCGGGAGGAAGACGCTCCTGCAGCACAGCAGTAGCCTCTGACAGTGCTACGGATGTGATTAGTTATAGGGAATGATAAGGCATTGGTTAATGCCTTGTGGGTCATGCTGAGTGGGCATTATTTTTGCCAGCTCGAATGGGTTGCTCGTGTCTCAATCTTCTAGAATCACATGTTTAAATGACGCTCGTGTAAAGGGTCGTTCATTTAATAAATGACACCTTGCCTGAGGGCGTCATTTATTTGGGTAGCATTATTGTGGCATTATTATTGGAAATGACGCCTAGCAAGAGGGCGTCATTTGTTAGACAACTCTGCCCCACTCACGTGTTCTGTATATATATATTAATACTTTAATAGAATGGGGTCCTATTCAAATTGACGCCTGTATACATGGTCTTCAATTTTTCAATTGACACCCTAGTGAGGGGCGTCAATTCACTAAGTGGACAAGGTGGAAGTCCACTTACGTACAAATCATGGCCCATGTGTTTAAAGATGTTTTATAAATTTATATACTAACCCTTTCATGGTTTATTTCTTTGTATAAGACCTCCTAAGTAAGATTCCTTACCCATATGCATAAAGTTGGAATGTACATTTGTATTCTAGTCCTCATATAATTTAATTTCTTAAACAAAACCTAGAAGTTTATTAAGAACAGTAGGTTACGTATTTCATAAGTTAAGATTTCCATGTTAACTTCAAATATTTTTATCTTTAAAAATTGAGGGAATTTGTTTGTGAAATTTCATGGGTGAGACCCTTACATTTTTCTCTATTTTTACATATAATTTATTTTAAAAAATTCTTTTTAAATAAAAAGTGGCACTATTCATGTCACTATTCATGTTTAGGAAATAACGACTTAGCATATGTCGTTATTTTGAACGGAGATTTTTTGTATTCACTCTACACTAACTAAAATTATCTATATACCCTTTCTCACTTTCTAAATTATGTTTATCTTTTAACACTTCATCTATATATCTTTATTTCTTCAAAATAATGATATAATGTAAAAGTTGAAATATGAAATTTTCTAAATTATGAAAATATGATTTGACATCTTGTAAAAGTGATGTTTAACCTTTAAAATACTATCTATATAACCTATTTCCTATTTCTTTGGAATAGTGTAATATTAATTTCCTAAGTGATTGAAAATGTAAATTGACATTTCCTAAAATATAATTTGGCATCTTCTAAAGCATCTATTGGTAATTAAATATTTTAAATGATTTAATCAATAGAATTAGATTATGAGTTCAATAATTATATATATATATATATATATATATATAATTTTTTTGTATATTCATATTTTAAAATCTTCGGGTGTTACACCCTCCCCTACTTAAAAGAATTTGGTCCCCAAATTCAACTATATAAGGATATTCTGGAAAGTATAAAATACTTACAGTTTAGAATAATTCTGGATATCTTCTTTTCATAGATTCTTCGGTCTCCCAAGTTGCTTCTTGTTCCACGCATCGATTCCATTGGATTTTCACCATAGGGATCGTCTTGCTCCTTAGAACTCGGACTTCGCGGTCGAGGATCCGCATCGGCCTTTGCTCATAAGTGAGATCTCTTTGAATCACCAAATCGGCATGGTCGATGACGTGAGAAGGGTCGTGCACATATTTCTTCAGCATAGATATATGGAATACATTGTGCACTTCTGATAGTTGAGGAGGTAAAGCAATACGGTAGGCCACCTCGCCCACTCTTTCTAATACTTCGAATGGACCGATAAACCTTGGTGTGAGCTTGCCCTTAACATCGAATCTTCTAATACCTCAGCCTAGAGATACCTTGAGAAATACATGGTCACCAACTTGGAACTCCAAATCTCTCCTTCTATTATCAGCATAAGATTTTTTCCTGTACTGAGCTACCTTGAGTCTCTCTCTGATAAGGTGTATCTTCTCAGTCGAATCTCTAACCATATCTGGGCCTAGAATTTATCTTTCACCGACTTCTTCCCAGCATATTGGAGAACGACAACTCCTGCCATAAAGCGCCTCGAAAGGTGCCATTTGAATACTAGCTTGATAGCTGTTATTATAGGCAAATTCGACTAGGGATAAGTGGTCGTGCCAGCTTCCGCCGAAATCTATAATACATGCCCTTAACATATCTTCAACAACCTGATTTTTTCTTTCAGTCTGACCATCTGTCTAGGGATGGAAAGCAGTGCTGAAATTAAGTTTCGTCCCTAGAGAGCGTTGTAGAGCCTTCCAAAAATGAGAGGTGAAGCGTGGGTCTCAGTCAGATACGATCGAGACGGGAACTCCATGCAATCTAACCATCTCCTTAATATACAGGGCAGCAAGTACGTTGACTGACCATCGACTTTTGATGGGTAAGAAATGGGCCGATTTAGTTAACCGGTCGATAATTACCCAAATTCCATCATATCCGCCCCTAGACTTGGGCAAACCCATGATAATGTCCATGCCAATGTCTTCCCACTTCCACTTGGGAATATCTAGCGGATGTAACTTTCCGGTGGATTTTTGATGTTCTGCCTTCACTTGTTGGCATGTGAGGCAACGAGACACAAAGTCTGTTACCTCCCTTTTCATGTTAGGCCACCAGAAAGTTCTTTTCAAGTCTTGGTACATCTTAGTGGCCCCAGGGTGGATTGTGTATCTTGATCTAAGAGCTTCTTCAAGAGTCTTATTCTTCAATTCAGAACAGTCGGGCACACATGTCCGTTCATGAAATAGCAATCTGCCATCAGGTGCCAGCTTGAAATCCAGTCTCTCGTCCAGCTTGCTCTTTATCTCCACTAGCGTGGGATCCTCTTCTTGTAGCTTCTTGATTTCAGGTAGCAAATCTGGATGTAGGCTCATATGAGATAGAATAATACACATGTTCTTCTCATCTGTGCTGATATCAAGCTCAGAGAATTTCTCCAGCAGTTTCCATTCTTGTATCATGCAAGCCGCCAATATTGTTCTCGACTTTCGACTAAGGACATCAGCTACGGAATTACCCTTACCAGGATGGTACTGTATAGTGAAGTCGAAATCCTTGAGATACTCGAGCCAACGCCTTTGCCGCATGTTCAGCTCCTTTTGGGAGAATAAGTACTTGAGGCTTTTATGATCGGAGTACACAGTGAATTGTTCTCCGTAGAGATAGTGCCTCCAGATCTTCAAAGCGAATACTACTGTGGCCAGTTCTAAGTCGTGAACCGGGTAGTTCTCTTCATGTTTCTTCAATTGTCGGGAAGAGTATGCAATGACTCTCCCATTCTGCATCAATACACATCCGAGGCCAATACCAGAAGCGTCGGTATATACCTCGTATTTTTCTCCTTCCATTGGTAATGATAAGACTGGAGCAGTGGTCAAGAGATCCTTCAAAGTTTGGAAACTCTTTTCACAGTCTTCCTTCCACTCATAGGCACTTCCTTGCGGGTTAACCTGGTCAGAGGAACAGCAATTTTGGAGAAGTCCTTGATAAAATGCCGGTAGTAACTAGCTAGACCCAAGAAGCTCTGAATCTCAGTTGCATTTGTGGGTCGTTCCCAGTTCTTCACGGCTTCGACCTTTGATGGGTCAACAGCAATTCCGTTCTTCGAAACGATATGACCTAAGAAGGATACTTCCTCGAGCCAGAACTCGCATTTGCTGAATTTGGCATATAGCTTATTTTCCCTTAATATCTGCAATGCCTTCTTGAGGTGTTCTTCATGATCCTCTTCGGTCTTTGAATAGATCAGAATATCATCAATAAAGACCATAATAAATTAGTCTAAATAGGGCCTGAATATGCTGTTCATTAACTACATAAAAGCTGCGGGGGCATTTGTTAGTCCGAAAGGCATAACAGTAAATTCGTAATGCCCATACCTGCTTCGGAATGCAGTTTTATGAATGTCTTCTTCTTTGATCTTCAATTGGTGGTAACTAGAACGAAGATCAATCTTGGAGAAATATAAAGCTCTAGATAGTTGATCGAACAGCTCATCAATCCTTGGCAGTGGATACTTGTTCTTGATTGTAAGGTGATTTAGCTGCCAATAATCTATGCATAATCTCATCGATCTGTCCTTCTTTTTGACGAATAGCACAGGTGCTCCCCATGGGGAAGTACTCGGCCTGATGAAACCCTTGTTCAATAACTCCATTAGCTGCTCCTTTAGTTCCTTCAGCTCAGTAGGGGACATTCTGTACGGTGCCCTAGAAATAGGACCAGCACCGGGGACAAGGTCGATTGTAAACGACACTTCCCTTTCCGGGGGTAAGCCGGTTAATTCTGGAAAAACATCAGGAAAATCTCGAATTACCCGGATGTCTTCAAGTTTAACCTTCTCAACTTCTGTGGCAGTCACGAATGCTATGAAAGCCATGCATCCCTTATTCATAAGTTTACTAGCTCGGAGTGCTGATATAAGAAGTGATTTACTCCGAGGGATATTGTAAACTAGCTCTGGGAAATCCACAAAAGTTACCTTACCATGCCGACAATGTACAGTTGCTTGGTATGTGGATAGCCAATCGGCACCTAGTATGATGTCATAACCCTTCATATCTAGGCATATCAGGTCAGCAGGTAAATTACTTCCCTTAATCATCACTTCACAATTTGGATAGTGATACGTGATATCAGACTCATTCCCAAGAGGTGTAGATATGACCAAATCTAACAGTTCATGTTTCTTAGAAAATGAAGCAGCAAAGTTCTTGGAAACGAATGAATGAGTTGCTCCGGTATTAAATAAAACTTGACCAATTTTTAAACAAATAGTGAGAGTACCTTCCACAATTCCACCTTCAGTGGGTTCCGTCTCTCGGAGAGCTTGCAGATGGCCTTGTTTCATTACCAGACGCTTCTCGTCTTTGATGTCCTACTCCTTCATCAGTGGGCAGTCTGGGATCCGATGCTCTCGGCTCCCGCATCGAAGACAAGCTCCTAACTTCCTCCAGCATTCCTCGGTCTTATGGCCAGCTTTATCACAATACTTGCAAATTTCCTTTGATGGTGTGGTGGTGGAGAATGGCCTGTCCTTCTTCTAGAATTTCTTTGCCTTGGAGGGCTCCCCTCCCATGAAGAACCGCTTCCTGTTGAAGGATTGTTTGAATTTTCCCGGGCTTGTGATGGGTTCCTTCTTGTCTCTTCCTCGGATTCTCTCAGATAATTCAGTGGCGTCTTCTAGCAGTTGAGCACGCCGAACCATCTCCGAATAGACTTGGATGTCCATCGGGGCAAGTTGTGTGATATAATGGGGTCAAAGCCCGTTAAGGAATCTTCTCGCCTTCATCTTTTCCGTACACACCAAGTGGGGTGCATACCTAGATAATCTGGAGAACTGGGCCTCATACTCGGCCACTTTTAAGCCCCGTTGTTTTAGAACGGCGAATTCCGTGGCCTTCTTTTCCTGGATATGATCGGAGAAGTACTTGTTGTTGAAATACTCCATGAATTCATCCCATGTGACATGGTATTCTGGCAGTGTTGCTTCTATGGATTCCCACCAGCATCGAGTGTCCCGCTCTAGTTGGAATACGGCCAGTAAAACCTTCTCTTCATCCGCGTATTGCATCACACGGAAGATTCGTTCCATCTCGTTTAGCCAATTCTCGGCATCCTCGGGGTCGGACGAACCCATGTTACGGAAACATCGGTGGAGATCTCCCGCTCCACGGTTTGCTCTGCCTTGGGCCACTTACTGTAGTGCCTGTGTGAGGCCTTGCACGGTGTGCTGCATCTCGCGCCATTGTGCTCTTTCCGTAGCCATGATCCTACAAAAGAGTTAAGTATGATAAAGATCGGGTTTACCTGTAAGGTCGAAAGTCATTGTAGAACTTAACCCATGGCTCTATCCATCTCACCGGGTAAGGTATATCTATCCTTGAACTCATGTTTTTACTTAGATTTCAATTTCTAACCTTTTATTTCTTCTAGTTCCCTAGGTTTGAAAACCTAGGCTCTGATACCACGAAGACTGTCACGTCCTGAGCACGGAAGATACTCGGATGCGTGACGCGTCTATATAGATCGTGTCATTAGAGCGATAAGAATTTTAACATACAAAATTTCAGAGTGCGCAAATGACTAAAAATATAATAAATTCCAATAGTCTAAGTGATGTTTATTTGATTAATCAATCGAAATAAAGATATTCCATGACAAATTTTCAAATTTAGAAAGCCAAACATTAGGCTACACGACTTAACACAAAGTTTATACCACTAACTGACATAACTGGGAATACAAGGTAGACTCAAATAAATTCAAAGACTCGACTAGCTAATGATAAATGGATGGCGTTCTAGCACTCTTCACTCGGCCTCAAACCCATTCTTGTCGCTATCCGAATCACTTGAAAATGTTAGGAAGCAACTGGATGAGCGAATCGCTCAGTAGGAATTACATCTCAAATTCGAGCAATCTTTACGTGAATTACAATTTACATGTATTATCAGTATGGCTATGCATGACGTACGTATAAAAGAATCGGGTATGCAGGTATATCTATACATGATGAACAATAAGAGATCAAGAGCTGTATACAGAGAGTATATCAAGATTTCAAGTATTTGACAAGTAGTATTTCAAGAATTATAGATGTAAATGCCACTTCGAGTCTAGCAGGGATTCATATACAATTACGAATTCAAGTGCGAGTATGTACTCATGTACAAGTATATCTCAGGTACGAGCAAGTAAAATTTAATTCAAGCAAGTAAAGTTAAGTACGTATCAGTAGAATTGGCTATTTCAATCAAGCAAGTATTTCGCCCTTTCTCGGGCCACAAGTCAAGTATTGCCCATTCCGGGCCACGCAAATCAAGTCAAGTGAGTAAAGAGAGAGTAGTGTGGAGTGTCTCAAGTCAAGCAAGTACTCCAGTGCAATGCTAAACACCGTGGTCAATAAACTCCCATGGGCACAATTACCTTCGGGTGCTCCTCCCAGGACCAGACCGGGCCCTATATGCACAGCATTTCATGTATTACCTTTGACATCCACTCTCATTTATAGCTAATATGGAGTTTCAAGGGTTGCCTTAGTAGGATATACAAGGTAGATTTTTATGGAATGGAATTCAAGGACTCATAATATGCAAGAAAATGACTTAGGGTTACGTCTGTACAACCACGATAGAAATGAGGGAAAAAGTATCAATTTATATAATTTTTCCTAAACAAAAACTCTAGATAACTCTATAGTAAGGTTAAACAAAAGTTAGAACATCCCATAAGGGCCATTATGTAATTATGCCAATTTACTATTTATGAATACTATTCATTACTATTCATTACTATTCACTAACTATTCATTACTATTCACTTACAATTCATGTACACTATTCACATAAATAACGCCCTTTGCTTAGTCGTTATTTTTGTGAATGACGACTATTTAAACAGTCGTCATTTCTAAGTTTATGTATATATTAATCATTTAGTATATTAATCATCCATGTGAAAAAATTTAATAAATGTGAATCATGATACCTAATCTAATGCATGAGTATACCGTTAGATTCCTTATATTTTTCTCTACCTATCTACGTGTCTATATCAAAAAAATTATTTTATTTGGAAAAGTGATACTATTCATTGAAATAGTGACTTTTATACACTATTCAAACAGTAAAAATTCCTCCAAAATAGAAAGTAAGGATATGGACAGGTAGAGGACATTTTCGGGAGTTCAGAATCATGCTCATGCGAAATTTTTGGGTTTTGATATTTAATAAATTGGGGTGATTTACGCTGGGGAAGTACATTTCGTGATTCAAAATACTATTCAAACACTATTCATTTTTAATACTTTCATTAAATTAGGAATTAAGTGCATAGTTAAATAGAGAAATTTATGAGGGTTCCAGAACCATATTCATGCAGGAGTTTCGTGATTAGGTTAAAAAGGTTGTAATTTTCTGAACATGGTGGCTCTATATTATGTGTCACAGTTTACTATTTAAACACTATTCATTTTTAATTCTTCCAGTAAATCAGGAATCGAAGACATGGACAGGTAGAGAAAAATCTCAGGATCACAGAATTATATTCGTCCAAAATTTTCATAGTCCAGTTTATTAGTTATAGATTTTTGAATGCTTTGATTTACTGGTTTCTAAAAATTTCATGAAAATGAATTGACGACATTGGTCATGTCGTTAATTAATTGACGACTGTTCACACAGTCTTCAATTTGGTAATTGACGCCCTGGTCAGGGGCGTCATTTACAAAACTGTTTCACTATTCACACACTATTCATGCACTATTCATATGTATAAAAATATTCTAAATCAGGAATTAATGATACGAATATGTCGAGAAAAATGCCAAGATTCCAGAAACATGTTCATGCAAAAATTTAGTGCTTTAGTTCAATCTGTATGGATTTTTGAATGTGTTGAATTATCAATTACTCAAAATCTAGGAAATTAAATTGACGACATTGGTCATGTGGTTAATTAATTGACGACTGTTCACACAGTCTTCAATTTGGTAATTGACGCCCTGGTCAGGGGCGTCATTTGCAAAACTATTTCACTATTCACACACTATTCATATACTATTCATCCGTATAAAAATATTCTAAATCAGGAAGTAATGATACGAATATGTCAAGAAAAATGTCAGGATTCCAGAAACATGTTCACGCAAAAATTTAGTACTTTAGTTTGATAGTTATGGATTTTTGAATGTATTGAATTATCAATTACTGAAAATCCAGGAAATTAAATTGACGACATGAGGCATGTCGTTAATTAATTGAGGACAGTTTACACAGTCTTCAATTTTGAAATGGACGCCCTTGTCTGGGGCGCCAATTACATTGAGGTTTTTTTTTGAATTAGTAATTACTTAAAATTTCAGAAATAGAATTGACGACATTGGTGGTGTCTTTATTTAATTGACGACGTTTACTAAGTCGTCAATTTTTTAATTGACGCCCTAGTCAGGGGCGTCATTTTCAATGCCCCTGTGTGTTTAACACATTAACAGAGGCTATAATTTATGGTTTTAAGACTGAAAACTAGTGTGATAAAATCCGTTAAAAAGCTCATGAAATCATGCTAAAAAAATCATGATAACAGTATGTAACGAGCTATTAACAGATGTATAACATGGTATTATTCTGGGTCATGGTAAATATATATATATATATATACATAGCATGGTTGACTAGTTGATCGAACTCTAAATATGCATCAATTAACCTATTAGCTACTAGTTAGGCAAGGATTTGAGAACACCTACCTTTTGACGTGTGATACGAGGTTCAGAGCTGCAGCAGGATCGCAACAGGATGTAACCTCGGGAGGAAGACGCTCCTGCAGCACAGCAGTAGCCTCTGACAGTGCTACGGATGGGATTAGTTATAGGGAATGATAAGGCATTGGTTAATGCCTTGTGGGTCATGCTGAGTGGGCATTATTTTTGCCAGCTCGAATGGGTTGCTCGTGTCTCAATCTTCTAGAATCACATGTTTAAATGACGCTCGTGTAAAGGGTCGTTCATTTAATAAATGACACCTTGCCTGAGGGCGTCATTTATTTGGGTAGCATTATTGTGGCATTATTATTGGAAATGACGCCTAGCAAGAGGGCGTCATTTGTTAGACAACTCTGCCCCACTCACGTGTTCTGTATATATATATTAATACTTTAATAGAATGGGGTCCTATTCAAATTGACGCATGTATACATGGTCTTCAATTTTTCAATTGACGCCCCAGTGAGGGGCGTCAATTCACTAAGTGGACAAGGTGGAAGTCCACTTACGTACAAATCATGACCCATGTGTTTAAAGGTATTTTGTAAATTAATATACTAACCCTTTCATGATTTATTTCTTTGTATAAGACCTCCTAAGTAAGATTCCTTACCCATATGCATAAAGTTGGAATGTACATTTGTATTCTAGTCCTCATATAATTTAATTTCTTAAACAAAACCTAGAATTTTATTAAGAAGAGTAGGTTACGTATTTCATAAGTTAAGATTTCCATGTTAACTTCAAAAATTTTTATCTTTAAAAATTGAGAGAATTTGTTTGTGAAATTTCAGGGGTGAGACCCTTACATTTTTCTCTATTTTTACATATAATTTGTTTTTAAAAAATTCTTTTTAAATAAAAAGTGGCACTATTCACTTCACTATTCATGTTTAGGAAATAACGATGTAGCATATGTCGTTATTTTGAACGGAGGTTTTTGTATTCACTCTACACTAACTAAAATTATCTATATACCCTTTCTCACTTTCTAAATTATGTTTATCCTTTAACACTTCATCTATATACCCTTATTTCTTCAAAATAATGATATAATGTAAAAGTTGAAATATGAAATTTTCTAAATTATGAAAATATGAATTGGCATCTTGTAAAAGTGATGTTTACCCTTTAAAACATTATCTATATAACCTATTTCCTATTTCTTTGGAATAGTGTAATATTAATTTCCTAAGTGACTGAAAATATAAATTGGCATTTCCTAAAACATAATTTGGCATCTTCTAAAGCATCTATTGGTAATTAAATATTTTAAATGGTTAAATCAATAGAATTAGATTATGAGTTCAATAATTAAATATAAATATATATAAATATATATATATATATATATATAAATATATATATATATATATATATAATTTTTTTGTATATTCCTATTTTAAAATCCTCGGGTGTTACACCCTCACACGCAGAAAAGGTCGTACCGGCACGGGATCCGATCGTGACGCGTGTTCTTCAAAAAGGTTCGATCGGGGGACCCTTCCAGAAGGCCGTACGGCCCGTACAAGGCACGTGGCTGGGAGATATCCAATCATTGGAGATTCCTTGGCTCAGCCTTAAGGGAAAAGAAACCCTCGTGCAGTCGCTATAAAAGAGAACGGGGTTCCTGAAGAAAGTCCCCCGGCCCTTCTGCTATTCGAAGCTCCTCATGGCCGAATCCCGAAGCATTTTCTACAAGCGCCCCTGTGCGAAGGAAAGGGAAGAGAGGGAGAGAGGAGGTGCTATCTTGGGAGGGGATGAAGTGAATGCTCCTCCCTCCCCTTTATTTTCTTTTCTTTTCCCTGCTATGTATGTTTTTTTTTTTCATTTCTTCCTGTTTGCCTCCTGGACGAAGTAGTTCCGGGACGATGTATTTCCTTTGTTCAATAGAACAAATGGAATAGATGCTTTCGTGTTTGAATGTTATGTGTTTATTGTGATAGAATCTTCTTCAATCCCAGTCCCCATGACCGCATTATGGTTCTTTCATTTACGTTCTTCATCTGTCCTTCTCATCGTGGAATAATGCTCTACCAGCAAGGTAATCGGGACTCAGAGGCTACCCAGTCGCAATGGGTTGGTTTTCCTGAATCCGGTCTCCCACTTACTAGATGAGGCTCTTTGCTTACACCTCATTCTGATCTCTGGCATGCTTGATTGCTCCCAGTGTTCTAGTCCTTACGACAGATTCATGCCCTCATAGCCAACACTAATCACATAATCCCTTCCCTAGTACCTTGGACGAGCCCGGACTATATGCTTAACTTTCCATGTACCATGCGTGCATGATCTCAGTGCATTCTATATGCATACTCTTTCACTGTTCGATGTAAGAGATTTTAAGGAGAAGGCCATCAGCCTCTTCACCCACATCTATGGGTTGTGGAGACTTTGGTTCAGTCCTAAATCCAATTAAACTTACATTTTTTCTACCCATCTATCTGCTCGGTCTGAACTCATTGAGAAGCCGTTGCTCATCATCCTTGGCTTATATGCCAATCACACACGAGCACCCTTTCTATTCGCTTAAATGCTCAGTGGAGTTATATCTTCTCCGAACATATGTCTGCATGCCTGCTGAATGCTGATCAGTACGGTTTCATGTCTCCATTTCGTTGCATGGGTTTGCTAGCCTTCCAAGCACGACCCGTGACCCTATGCACCAGAGCAATAACATCGACGCTTTGATTTCATAGAAGCTTTCTTTTTATAATTAAGGACTTGCCATGAGGAAGGGATACATTACGATTTATAAGAGTTTCATTTGACCACCCTCAAGTCCCCAGGAATTTGCTTCCTCCATAGCATGATCTCTGGAGGACTCGTCATCGAAGGGATGGATATTAATGGCCAGGAAGCCAACAGCAACATAATGCACATGTCAAGGTTGGAAATGCAGTCATCCCTTGGTTAGTGGAGTCCCCTCATAGGCGATCCCTCAGGGTTTCCCCTGCCCAAATAGGGGATATAGAGTAGCCACTTTTGCCTCACTTTGAATTTCAAGAGTCATCTCAGAAACTCCGTGGATGCGCTTGTAGATATCTTTTTCTAAATCTAAGGAAAGATGTGTGGGTGTGTGAGTGGATGGATATAAGTAATGTGGCACTAAATGGATCATGGAAAGAAATAAACAACACAATGAAATCAATCACCCACGCACACTATCAGATCGTGATCGCCACCAAGATGAATAGTGCGAGGAGAGGCGCACTACGTACCTTGGAAAAAAAGAGATGAGGACACTCGCCAAACCAAGACAGCGCTGGTGCAGGGTGAAGACAGTCTTCTGATGACCGCTAAACGGTGAAAACGGCCAGACGATAGACAGCTACCAGCACTGAAGCAGAACGCGGGAAGAAGGCCTGGGTGTAGAACCTGGACGGTCTTCAATCGGCCACAAACAGAGGAAAGACAGTCTGAGAGAGATCGCTATCTCTGGTAGACGATCGGAGGCAGATCGCAAAAGCTTCCAGAACCCGATCCGAGGAACTCGATCCTCCACCCCTTCCGGCTGGCCAGGAGGGATGGGTCTCGTACTAAGATACCTACTGACCTGCAAGACAACACAAATAACAACAGAAGACGACCCAATTAGTTTATGGAAGTGCAATATCTATAAATGGGAACGGTAAATAGAATGCATAATTAAAAGGGTAAATACCTTGGGGTTTTGGGGTTTTAACCCCTATGGGGCGTGGAAAACAATAGGAGGGTGTGAATATGCTAGAATGCCAGTGAAAAATGTGAAGAAAAACGAAGGAGAATGGTGATGAAATGAGTAACAATGTGACCAAAAAGTGACTTAAACTATGACCCAATAACGTCACAAAAGCAACCACTCCCTGGACCAAAGGTTTAGAGGACGTAGAAAGCCTTTCTCCCTGACTGGGTTTTGCTCTGGAAAGTGGCAGCACTTCGACGCGAGCTCTGAAATCTCCCCCCCCCTGTGGCCATGAGCCAAGGGTTCTATTTATAGACCCTTGAAACCCTAGCTCGAATGGAGGGCTTTTGGGTGAGAATTAGACTTGGATTATTTAGAATAAAATGAAGATAAAACTCCCAGTCACAAATAGGATCAAACGGCGCCCAATTTGGCTCAAAATCCGCGGAGAAATCTATGGATCAAGTAACCATCTTGACCACGGATAGAAGGAGAAACCACCCGTCGACCCATGAATCTCGGTTGATAGAAACGGTCCACCGATAGACCGCCTAGGATGCTAAGCGGCCCATTGGCCGACCGCTAATCTCCTGGCTATTAGAAAATAAAAAATAAGATAAATATGCTCATTTATTCAAAGACCAGGTCAAACTGGGATTCCCACCAAGTAGAAACGGTCCTTGACAGACCGCCACTTTTATGGGACGGTCCATCGGGAGACTATTTACAAAAACACAGGCCGACGCGTGAAAAGACATGTCGATGCAGAAAAGAGACAGATCGACGCAAGTCAAAAAAAACGGTCGTTCAATAGATCGCCACCTTCATGAAACGGCCTATCGCTAGACCGTTATTAAGGTGGTCGATTAAAAAGGGAATAACAGATAAATATGCATACTCAACCCAAAGACTTAGCTAAATCAAGTTTCATTAGGCCCAAACTCGAGAAAACACGGGAGCAAGTCCAACCAGGGAGAAAAGATGCCCATAAAATAGGCCCAAAAACCATCAAAAAATGGCCTGATAAATGACAGATAATTTGGGACATCATAAATGAAGGTAAGAAAAAGACTCAACCTGAAGGTATAAAATGGGTGTCAACAGATGCCCCTCCTTAACGTCCTATTTGCAGGGGAGCGAGCGGAGATGAAGCGAAGGTAAAATGGAAACATGGAGGCGAAGCGGAAATACAGCGGAGTGGACTGAAAAAGCGGGCGATAAGATAAATGACACCCGTTCTTCACCAACAAGTGATAGGAATCTTTCGAAAAACCTCGAACCAATCACACGGAACAATTGAACCAAAATGACACCAATCTGGAGGAACTAACTAAAAATAGACGAAAAGAAAACACGATCAACCTCATCGGGGGACATAATCCACGGACCAATGAGGGGATCAGAATAAGCAGTAACAGGAAAATGAAAGAAAGCAGACTAAACTCCAGAAAGGGACTCTCAACCAACCAACCAAGCAAAAAGGTCTGAAGCAAACTTTCTGACTCTGAATGGAATAAACTCCCTTACGAAGACCACGGACGCATAATTATTCATCATCAATGAGACACTTTAGACAGATTATGGGTCATGAATGCTCAAAAATGTGTATGATGCATGCTGGGCTAAAATAAAGAAATCATTAAAACGAATGCAAAGAAAGATGAAATAGAAAATACTCGAGAATAATATTTCTAGATCGGATTAATCAGGGTCAAGACACTATCCGTAACCACGGCGTGCGAGACAGAACCATCGTCCCCTAATTTTACCAACCTAACGGCCTTAAGCAACGATTAAACATGTGCACCTAGATCATCATTATTTTTGATAAAGAGGAACATCAGATCCCAGAACACATGAATGACCAGTCGGTTCTCGAGATTATATAGCATAGATACCATATAGTAATGCATTAAAGGGATAAGAGATGCGGGATACTTACCTGATTTACCTGCCGGATTGAAGCATGGCATGTAGCGTGGCAGGACAAAACATCATCATAGATTGTGCAATTGAACATTAGTCAGATAGCCATAGTATAATCATGCATGAGAATCAATTAATAGAGGGCATAAGCGTGAATTAAACATGACAACACAACAAAAATGGGGCCGTCAAAATAAAACGGTTTAACCATGGCCATCTCAACCTCAAAAATGGTCACAGGAAGGACCGCACCAGAAAATTGAATGGCTACTCGGCTGTTCGCTTGCTCTCACAAAGACGGCTATGCCTCGACCGTTTGTAAGATATGAACGGTCGAGCGATAGACCACTTAATGACCTTCAAATTCAAATAAAATAAACAAAATCGACCCTTCTTCTCCATCGTCTTCCCCACTTCGCACAAACGCCCATAACCAAAAACCTTCCACCTTTCCCCCCCCCCCCCCCCACCGAGAGCCTTCCTCCCCTAGTCAATTCTCCTAGCCCCCCACACGAGACCGTCCCCGAATGAGATTTAAGAGGCAAGTGCTAAAGAGGTTTGCATGTTGGATGGCCCGGGGAGAGGACCGTGCACCGCCACCGCCAGCGAACCCACCGGAGGAGGAGGTGTCACCGTCGACCGAGATCGAAGGGGAGGGTCCCTCTACGGCCGTCGGAGTGCCCGAGGAGGTCGTAATGCAGCCGGAGGGCGAGGAGGAGGAGGCGTCGATCGAGAAGCCGGCCAAGGGATCCCCGTCGGCCGAGGTAGGCCACTGAAAAAAAACCCTTTAATTCTTGAATTTCTAGTGATGCATGGGGTTTAGATGAGGATAAAGGGGTCACACCAACCCCTAGGGATAGTTGTAGGGGTCCCTAGAGCAATTTCGAACGAATGGGGGGATTGGTGAAGGCCGTCTGCCGCGGCGGGGAAGAAATGGTCCTAGCAGGGACCGCTTGAGGGGCCAAGCGGTCGTCCTACGACTGTTAGGCACAAACCGACCTACGGAGGGTAGAAACGGTCTGAATTAGACCGCCAAGGAAAAATGGTCTCCAACAGACCGTAAGTAGAGAACCCACTTACGAAGGATGAAACGGTCCGAACTATGCCGTTTAAAGAACAAAAAGGTCTCCAACAGACCGCCTATTGGACAAAATTGGTCAGAGGGTGACCGTTTTAAACTCAGATCCGCGAAAGGGTTCATTGGAAAATAAAAATTGCCCAACAGTGACCGTTGGGGATTTGAAATGGTCAACAGAAGAGAGGTCCTTAGGGTGATACCGGGTTGAGCATACCGGCTATGGCCTCCTTAAGCTCGGACAGGACATCGTCCTGTCTCGGGGGTGGAATAGGGGAGCTCGATGGCCAAGACAGAGAACACATCCGATTCACTCGATCCAAAAAGATCTTCACAAGTTCGGAAAAAGTGGGGCTTGGACTAGGGGCATCATGGTGGATTTGCTCATATTCAATCGGCCTAGTCTTGGGTCGAGGCTCATCTACGTGCGGGGCTCTTTGCCTCCGACTATGACCCACTTGGTTGGAGGTGACTGGGTGGGGTACGTAGACCCTTCTAAGCTCGCCCTTTATTTGGCACCATGACTCGATGGGCCTTTGCCTCCTAATATCCCTCAGGCATTCAATGCCTCTCCACTTCTCGACAGCTTTATGAAAAAGCCTCTCCTTGACGAAACTGACTTCCATGGCTCCGGACATAGTGTAACACTCGAAATACTTGTCCATGGCGGCTTCCCAGTTTTGGTAGTCGCTCGGGACGTTGGAACCATAAAAGTCCGAGGCTTCGGGCCTACGAAAGTGGAGGGGTTGGTTTCCATGCCCATGGGTGCTACTCCACCATTCATATGACTTGGGCGACGGGGAATCCATGGGACATTGGGGGGAACTATCGAATGGACATGTGAAGGAGCTAAATGCAGATTTGAATGAGATGCCTAATGCAAGACTACACCAATATCTAGTACGTGGGGAAGATAGGATCTGAAGATCGAACTCACGCAAGTGTGCTACCTTCCCAATAGGCGTAAACTATCGTTCCGGGAACACCTTTTAATATACCGGATATAGGGATGAAATGCACACCTAGGACAAGACGACCCTAGACTCAAACCATGCGCTGACTACCCTAGACTCAACTTGTCTCTCATACCAATTTGATGCGGGATGACAAGGGACTCGTGACTGATTTGATGCGAATCTGGGACTCTAGGCGACGACGTGACTATTTGGACGACGCGACCAGCGATGACGCAAACACTCGGCACCAAAGAGCTCTAGAAGAGGAGAATGTGTTCTCAACAAGAAATGGAAGCTCACAATCGTCCCACGCGAGGGAAACGGGCAGATCTGCACGGTTCAGAAACCGGCAGTGAGTCAAGGGTATTCGGCTCTTTTCAGGTGCTCGGGTCGAGTCACGGGATGGGTCACGCTCCCTCTCTCGCAACGGTGATCAAAAATGATAATGAGTTAGAATCCTATCACTCAAGCAGCGGCATTCAAACATATACGAACTAAGCAAATGCCAAACAATCGGAGCGAAAACGTACCTCCACGCTCCAGGCATTGGGAAGACAACCTCGGCCAACAATCGTAACTCGTGGTACAGTAAATGTAAATAATTACAACAATGAATTTTACAGCCCACTTCACGCAGGGAAGTAAATAGCTACAACATCAAACTAGAAGCACCGATCTTGGGTTGACGGACGGCAAGCCGGAGGGGCTCTCGGGCGGAGACGGGTTGCCGATCCGGATTTGTTCGGTTCTGTCCGGCTGGACAGCAAGCACGTTCGACAGGTGGGACAGTGACTTCTGGTCACCTTCAGGCAGCGGCGGTTGGCTGGAACGTTGGTGGAAGGTTCCTCTTCGATCCCTGAGGTCGGCAGCGACTGAATCGGAGTCGGCATATTTTTTGAAAAATTAATCGAGGGCTGCTTCTACTGGCCTATCTAGTGACAGATCTGCGCGCTCCGATGAAAATAATCTCCACACCCAGATCCGGTGTCAAATCGGGACGAAACTGGTGCCGTTGCGAAGTAGACTCAGTGAGCTACGACATATATGAATTTAAGATCCATCCAACAATAGGATTGGAAATTAAAAACTCTATGGCACTGTAACTTTTTTGGCTCGGATTACAGAACACTCAGGACAGATTCGGATCTGCCTAAGACTGACTTTTGACCCATCGCAAAATGGTGGATCTGGATCTTGGGGATTTTATGGGTGAAAGAGGGGGATGTGGGGGACGTGCACAATTTTCTTGGTAATTTTATGATATGGCTAAGAGGGTGGGAAAAATAGAAGAACAGGGTACCGTCCCGCAGATCTGCAAACAGGCAGATTGCGCGGGTGGAAAGAAATCACTGGGAGGCGGAGCAAACGGTGGCGGATTAACACAAAATTTAAACTTGAGATTGCTAACAAGAAGGGGAATGATCTATCAAATTTTGAAGATCATCAAATAAACAGATTTTGAGAACCAACCTTTTCTTTGAACTTCTTTCCTGGATGTCGGAATCCTAGACAGCAGAGTAAAGATTGGGTTGTGGCGGCACGATGGCTGCTCGGATGGCGGTGACGGCGGCGGTGGTTGAGAGTCACACCCAGTAGAGGTGATAAACCTTAAAATCACTTCAAGATCAAGGCATCACACCTTGGAATCATGCAACCATCACAACTGCAAGGGGAAGAGAGAGGGGCGCCCTTGGGCAAATAGAGAAATTTCTGATTTTTTCTTCAAATTTCTCATGAAATTAATGAAATACAAGAGTTTTATAACCCTAGCTAAATGACCTATACTAATATCAGATTTAGGGTTAGGGAGGGATAATTCGGGGATAGAAGATTCTTCTCCCATGTGGTCAAATTAAGACAATAATAAAAAAAACTCTAAAGGGGGGGCTCCCTCTTCATGGTCAAGAAGGAAAATTTGAATTTTCCACTTGGTCAAAGTCCACCATGGACCATGGACCAGCCCCTATGGGCCCTAGAAGCTAGGTGGCCCAATGAGAGAGAGGGGGGGACCCACTTGGCCTCAGTGGCCTTTTTACAAAAAAAATTCATTAATTCTTAATGACTAGCCCATTGGCTTATAATTGCCTTACAATTGAACCCAAATGACTCAATGCAATAAAAAAAGATAGATGCCTTGCTCCGATGTCCCATCAAGATCCCTATGAAAACTCGTTTAAACACGGCGGGCTATTGGCCTAGAACGTGGTCAACTATGACCATAATGTGATAATCCCAAGGTTCAAGCATGACCCGCGGAGGCCTTATTAATATCTCCATGCATAGGGTCCGAGGGAGGTGATAGCCTTATCATTTTATTCTTTTATTTTTGTTATGAGTTCATTGATTTTTTCTTTCTTTTGCTATCTGTGCATTATCATCTTTTTGTAAAGGTTCGCACCATTCATATCATTATTTTATTATCTTGTTATGTCCATTCCTTTTATTATTATCACATCTTCTTTACCTATTATTTCTTTTGATATGCAGAAAGGGCCAATGTCCACTGCATAAGAAGCACGAAGGTGTCGATACTCAGAGTCGACCCTTGTTTGAAAGTGTTTAGTCCGAGCACTATAGCGGGTCCAAGCACTGTAGCAGGTCCGATCACTGCAGCAGGTCCGAGCACTACAATAGGTCCGAGCACTGTAGCATGTCCAAGCACTACAGCAGGTCCGAGCACTGCAGCTGGTCTGGGCACTTCAGTAGGTCCGAGCGCTGTAGCAGGTCCAAGCACTGTAGCAGGTCTGAGCACTGCAGTAGGTCCGAGCACTGTAACAAGTCCGAGCACTGCAACAGGTCCGAGCACTGTAGGATGAACGGAGTTGATATGCTTGGGGGTCTACGTCAACCATGCTCAGAAGTCAAAGCATTCATGATCGGGAGCCTATGGCAATCATGCTCGGGAGTCTATGCATTCATGCTCGGAAGATAAGTAGCCCGAAGGTGAGAGATCGAGCAGGGGGAATCGAGATAGGCCGAGCAAGAGGCTCGGGAGAGAAGAAGAGGGAAATGGGATCAAGGAGAAGCTGACACAATGGATCGACCCCGGTTGCAGCCTGAATTCAGCAAACGCGTGGACGCATATGTAATTGCATATATGGGCATGCTCGTCACTTGAAAATGAATCTTTTATTCATTTGATAAATTCTTTAAATACGTTACTTCTCTTTCATTGTTGCCAGGATGACGTTTTGTTCGATTGTCCTCTTCATTTCAGCATCACTTTCAATCGATTTAATCACGTTGCCTGCGCAAAAGTGCATTATAGTTTGTTTGATCGTTTATTCAGCATGAATGCTCTCTTCAGCCACTTTTTTAGTGTTGGTTTTAGCATTATGTCACTTATTCAGTCCATGCTTTTTAGCATTAGCTCATTTTTGTTAAGTCCACAATTCTAAGAAAAATTTGGCAGCACCTCCCCCGGACCTGGGTTTTGGGGTGAAAAATAGGAAACACATCCACTGAAGTTCTGAGATGGCCCCATACAAGAAGGATGCGCACGGAAGCGACAACGTTTGAGGATGCGCATAGCATCTGCAACATCCTTAAAACCTGAATTGGGCATGAATACCCCGAGGACTGGCCTACAAGGGGCGCCACTGAACCATGGGTTAGCAGCATTTTCAACCCTGAAGTGTGCATCTGGGCGATGCCGACCATATGGTTGTTGATGTCCAACCCTCTAGAAAACAACCCTCTAGAGGCACCACCATTAAGAGGTGAGCCCCTAGGGGTGTAAGGGTGGCTATAGGAGTCTAAGCGGTATGGAAATCTTTGATAGCAGGTTGTGCCCCTTCCCCTTTGACAGGTTTCTTGTAATAAAACAGTCGGATAAACCAGTGAAAATATGCTACTGCTCCGATGACGGAGATCACAGGCCACGCTTAGGATGCCCACGAGCATTCGCCCCAAGTGGAGATGCAAAACACCGGTGCTCCGAGCATTATTATGTTATAAACCACATAATGTGTAGGGGAGACAAACATGGAATATATATAGAGTGCAGAAACGCAGAAGGAATTTGTTGTTGTTCCCATACAAAAATGGGATGGTACAGCCATATGGGTGAAAACCTTCATGCGGCACTTTCCTGGGCATTCATGCAAATGTCACGACGCTGGTGTGCGGTTGACATAGAATGAGCGGCAGCCTCTTGCTAGGACAAGGATAGGTGAAGGGAAAGTATATAAAAAAAGAAACAGAATCACACAGATATGGGGCTAAGCCAGAGTATCTACAACCCATAGCCGTGGGTGAAGAGGTAGATGGCTATCTCCCTGGAAATTCTGGGCGTCGAGCAGTAAACAACATAGCCACATCAAGCAGATGGGAAAAGCTTGTCAAATAAACATAGGCATTAGAC
Source organism: Amorphophallus konjac (assembly GCA_022559845.1). Taxonomy (NCBI): domain Eukaryota; kingdom Viridiplantae; phylum Streptophyta; class Magnoliopsida; order Alismatales; family Araceae; genus Amorphophallus; species Amorphophallus konjac. The sequence goes on from CM040118.1 coordinate 287,077,254, forward strand.
CTAAGCCAGCGTTGAGGCCTAGGACCCGTTGGAGATATCAGGGAAGGGACCCTTATGATTAATGTTGCCCCTGAGGGAGCTATCACGATGAAGAAATCAGGGAAGACATACTTGAAGCTAGCTTCCCTTTGGACAGTCGGATGAAGCTTAAACCGGAAGATAACACAGAGCTGGGTGATGGGAATCGACTCCGAGCACTAACTTTTTAGTTTGCATTTGTGTCCTTTTATTTACATTTATATCCTTGGGAAAATAGGTTTGCAATTGTAAGGCTTTATAAGCCAAATTGTGAGTCTTTAGGTTTTAGTGGGTTTATGTGCAAAAGTCAAGTAGGTCTAGCAGGGGGCCCCCACCTTCTTACCCATTGGTCCACCTAAGCTCTAGGGCCCATGTGGGGCTGGTCAAATGTCCAAGGTGGGCTTCTAGAAGACTTGACCATTCAAGGGGACAAAGGATAAAAAATTCAAATTTAGATGCCTTAAAGTCAAGGTGTAATACCCCGATTATTTATTAAGTTTTATTGATCTTTTATTAATTAGAAATTGAATTAGAATGAATTAATGTTTGAATTTCGAAATATTAATATTTAATTCATTAGAAAATAGAACCTATAAATTCGACTACCTTAGAAAAATCTGTAAAAATAGTAATTGGGTAAAAGATCATTTTATAGCAATTTTATCTTCTGGATTTGACCCAAATTAATTACGTAACCTTGTCTAATTAGAGGATTAATCCCACATTTGACTTTTACCTAACCTTTACCTAATCGTAACTTAAAACGTGAAATTCGACCTTATTACTCAACCAAATGATCTGAAATCAAGGGCAAATGGAAGGCCATGAGGTAAGGAACATTTACCCTCAATCAATTTGAGGTAAACCTAGCCCTAAAACGTACTGCCGACATAGCTTTGGTCGAGTCAGGGATTCCGGCGCCGTTTCTAACACGTAACTTGCAGCGCCAAATACTCCCAACTCCGAAGGCTCCAGAAGCTCCATGACCTATAGAAATGTTGCTCTTCGACTCTAGTTTCATTTGGTAGCCGGGTCAGCCGACGAGGAGTCCAGATTTGGGAGTATTCGTCGTTTTGGTGGAGGGTGTTGGTAGTTCGTCGTTCTTCATCTCCAGCCCTTTAATCTGTCGATTAAGGTAGGTACCCTTAACCAAATGAGACTTGTAAATATAGTATCTTGATCAGCTCGACGAGATCTATCCAATGGGACTGAAAGCCCCAAATTTCATTAGGTATCCGTGGAGATATCGAGCTTTTTGTGAGCTGCTGTCAAGCTTGTTCTTCATTCTAGGGTTTCGAATTCTTTCTCTGATTTGAGGTAGGATCTAACAACCAAACTCTAATTAACTTACATGAGGTAATCAGCATGTTGTTAGCTTTCTTTTGACACCAAAATCCCCAAATTCCGTTGTGTATGTTGGGAGAATTTTTAGATTTAGTGGAAGAATGTCAAGAATTAGGTCTTCTTGTGTTCTGCATAGAATAGGGTGTGATTAAATGGGTTTCTGATGAAATTCGTACTTTAAAACTCATGTATTATGACCCTCATATGTCTAGCAAGATTCCTATAGCATGGGGTTTTGATTTCAACTCAATTGGACCTCAAATGGGTAAGTTTACATGTTTTCCGGAGGCCCCGGCCTTTTCTGGGCTTGCAAGGGTCGACCCTAGGGGTCGACCCATGCCCCAGCAGCAAAGACCAGCCCGAGGGTCGACCCCTGGGGTCGACCCATTCGGCCCAGCGCGAGGGTCGACCCAATGGGTTGACCCATGCTGCTGGATTTGAGGGGGGTCGACCCCAGGGGTCGACCCATCCAGCAGACAGACCCCAATTTTTTAGGGGTCGACCCCAGGGGTCGACCCATGTACCAGAAACCTAGTTTTCATCGTTTTTCAAACCGTGGATCGATCCGGATCATTAGGGGATCGACCTAATCAACTTAGACCAATTGAAAACTATATTTTTTTGAAGAACTAGTGACCTAATCATGAGCCTTATGATTTTCTAATTGCATTGGTTCCTATGTTCTATCACGATGTAAAAGCATGTCATTCATCATCTTAATTGCAATGTATACAATGGTTAAATAGAAACCCACATAATTAGTGGTTAATGGTGTAGTTAAATCTCTATTAATGCATACTTTTTCCTTCCTGTACAAGTTTGTTCCTTTACCTTATCATCTTGAATCAGTTTTTGGCAATTGTCTTAATACAAATGATAATGGATAATCTTTGACATGTTAACTTGATAATTAGGATTAATATGTTGATTAGCTTGTTGGATAGCTGCTGTACTACAGTAGCGCAGCATGATTAACTCTTATTGTGGTTTGGTTTTCAATCTTCTTGATGATTGTGCTTACCTTGAAATTCTAAAATGAATCTCCTTCCTACTTGAAATTGTTATTGCTACATGGTTCAAACCTTGGAATTCTGGCCATAAATTGTGGAAGCCTAGATTCGTGGGATCTTTGATCCAAAGAAATCAATGCCTGGAAAACAATTAAGGGCTTGGTCTAGTCCTGGGAGGAGTGCCCGAACACTACGTGTACCCCCGGGGAGGTGATTGACTAGGTGTGGCATTTGGCACCAGTACTATGACATGAGTTAAATCTAGGACTGGCCACTACTCTCTACTACTCTCCACTACTCTCTACTACTTTTCACTTTCCACTCTTCACTGTTCTATACCCTACTTGTTGATACTTACTTACTGTTACTTGGACGTGGAAATGAAACTACATACGTGCTTGACATGACTTGAATTATCTCGATACGGCCAACTCTTTATCGTTATCTCCTGTAGTAAATTCTTGTCTTTGTTATTCCTCTTAAGTATTACCATTCTGTTCCTTTATATTTCCTGACCTTGCAAGATCTTTAAATTTTGTTTCATTATATCATCATTATTATTTTATTGCATTATCCTTTGTAGCATGATATTTTGAAAATGTAATTAAACTGCTAATCACTTATACCTATCTGTTATTTCCTACTGAGCGTTAGCTCATAGTTGTTGTTTCCCCCTTTCCAGGCTTTTCAGGTGACGCGCTTACCGATGGGGAAGGGTAGGAGTGATGTTTTGAGTGTATCAGTTAGTTGTGTTTAGAGTGTGATGTGCTTCAGTTATGTTATTGTGGTTTAGAGTTGTTATCCCAGTTGTATTGAGTTGATTTGAGGATTATGTACCAGTTATGTTTTGTTTAATGGTCATTAAGTTATTTCCATTTCTTAGCATTTGTATATATTTAGATTAGTTCTCTCTCTTTCCAGCTCATTTCTAACTGTACGTCCCAATGTTCCGCGTCGGGGCGTGACAGTTTAGTTGGTATCAGAGCCAGGTTTCATATTCCTAGGTTCCCTAAGTTTAGGTTTTCTTGCATTGCATCCCAATAATCGGTATATCAAAAGGTGTTGTCCGAACGTTAGGCTACGCCTATCGGGAAGGTCGCATACTTGCGCGAGTGGTCTTCGGACCGATTAGCTCCGCTAGGTACCGAGTTTTTGGTCGTGTTTAGGTGCATTGGACCTCTAACCTTGTTAAAGTCTAGAACCTGACCTGGTGAGATTGGGTAGAAACTTGGGTTAAGTTCGTTCCTTAATCGTGTTATTATCTATTTTATTGGACCTAAGTAATCTATTTCTCATGTAGATGGCAGCCGAACGTGCTGAATGGAGGAACCTGCAGCGCACGGTTCAAGGCCTGACTCAGGCGTTACATCAGGTAGCTCAAGCTGGAGCAGCGGGTCATGGCACCGGTGACTTATACCGGAACTTTCGAGGAATGAACCCGCCAAGATTTGCTTGTTCGACTAACCCCGACGAGGCCGAGCATTGGCTCAACGAAATGGGGAGAATTTTTGAAGTCATGCAATGCACCGACCAAGAGCGTGTCCTTCTTTCTACCTTCCAATTGGAGCGGGACGCGCGTACTTGGTGGGATTCCGTCAAGGCAACTCTAGGCGATCAACAAGTCACATGGGAAGAGTTCGAGGAATTCTTCAACGACAAATATTTTTCCGATCGTGTACAAGAGAAGAAGGCGGCGGAGTTCGCGGCTCTAAAGCAGCAAAGCTTATCGGTGGCCGAATATGAAGCACAGTTCTCTCGGCTTTCGCGCTATGCTACTCACCTTATCTCCACAGAAAAGATGAAAGCTAAGCGATTTCTCAACGGGTTGAAGCTTCACTACATCAATCAACTGGTGCCGATGGATATCTCTACTTATTCTAAGATGGTGAGAAAGGCACAAGTTCTAGAAGATACCTTAGAAATGACGGAGAGGATCCGTGGGCAAGGCATGAAGAAGGAACAACCAACTCCTAGACCCGGATTTGGCACTAGCAAAAAGAGGCCCATGAGTGGGTCTAGTTCGTGGATCGAATCGGGAACGTGGAAAGGCAAGATGCCAAGAAATGAAGAGAAGAAACCTGGCCCTATTGTTCCATTCAAGGGCAAGTGCAAGTATTGTGATCGTCCAGGTCACAAGATGGAGGAATGCTGGCGCAACCTAGGTGCGTGTTTACGATGTGGGAGTAGGGAACACCGTATCCCTGACTGCCCTCTTCTATCGGAACAAGCTACACCGGCAAAACCTCAAGTTATCAAGAAGCCGCAAGGAAGGCTCCAAGCTTTACATGCGGAAGAAACTGGGATTTTTGATGATGGCGGACTCATCGAAGGTACTCTTACTATAATCGACAAGCCCACATTTGTTCTCTTTGATACTGGTGCAACGCATTCTTTTATTTCTCGGAAATTTGCGAAGTCGTTATCTGTCGAACCTATTATGATGAATTCTCCATTGGTTATATCAACTCCTATTGGTTCTGGAGCGGCTATTCAATATTACTATCCTTCTAGTAAGGTTATTATTGATGAATGGAACTTTCCAGCCGACTTAGTTTGCATGGATATGAAGGATTATGATGTAATCCTTGGAGCAGATTGGTTGGCCAAGTATGAGGCCAGTGTTCACTGCAGTTCTAGCTCAGTGACTTTTACTGGACATTCTGGTTTATATTATCTTTTACGGGGATCAAGCACCATAACCCCGTATCGCTCATCTCTTCTCTTCGAGCCGACAAGCTGATGAGGCGAGGTTGCGAGGCTTTTCTAGCCTTTGTCCATGCTACACTGGAACAGCGAGTTGAGATAAAGGACACTCCTATTGTCCAAGAATTCTCCGAAGTCTTTCCGGAGGAACTACCAGGACTTCCGCCTGAGCGGGAAGTTATCTTCTCCATTGATATTGTTCCTGGCGCGTCTTCTATTTCTAGAGCTCCTTACCGTATGTCCCCTGCGGAGCTAAGGGAATTAAAGCAACAGCTGATGGAATTACTCGAGAAGGGCTTTATTCGTCCGAGTACTTCACCTTGGGGAGCTCCTGTATTATTCATCAGGAAAAAGGATGGTTCGATGAGATTATGCATCGATTATCGGCAACTGAACCAGCTAACTATCAAGAATAAATACCCATTGCCGAGGATCGACGAATTATTCGACCAGATAGCGGGAGCACATTATTTCTCTAAGATCGATCTTCGATCTAGATATCATCAGCTGAGGATTAAGGAAGATGATATTTATAAAATGGCTTTCCGCAGCAGGTATGGTCATTTTGAGTTTGTCATTATGCCTTTTGATCTAACAAATGCACCAGCAGCTTTCATGCAGTTAATGAATAATGCATTCCGGCCTTATCTTGATCAATGGGTCGTGGTATTCATTGACGACATACTAATTTATTCCAAGACTGAAGAAGAGCATGCCGAACATTTGAGGATGGCATTGCAGATATTGAAAGATCATGAACTATATGCCAAATTCAGTAAATGTGAATTCTGGCTGCAAGAAGTGTCCTTCTTAGGACATATCATCACCAAAGAAGGTATTTCAGTTGATCCTTCGAAAGTGGAGGCAGTAAGGAACTGGGATCAGCCTACTACAGTGACCGAAGTGAGAAGCTTCCTAGGCCTGGCAGGCTATTATCGGAGATTTATTCAAGACTTCTCCAAGATTGCGGTACCTCTCACTCGATTGACCCGCAAAGATAACAAGTTTGAATGGTCCAAGGAATGTCAGCAGAGCTTTCAAACATTGAAGGATTGCCTCACTACTGCACCCGTATTGGCTTTACCTTCTGGCGACGGTGGTTTCGTGGTCTATACCGATGCTTCTGGTATTGGCTTAGGTTGTGTACTCATGCAGCATGGTAAGGTGATTGCCTATTCTTCTAGGCAGTTGAGGAAGCATGAAGAGAATTACCCCGTTCATGACTTGGAACTTGCAGCAGTTGTATTCGCCTTAAAAATTTGGAGGCATTACTTGTATGGAGAAACATTCACAGTATTTTCAGATCATAAGAGTCTGAAGTATTTATTTTCTTAGAAATAACTTAACATGAGGCAGAGAAGATGGTTGGAGTACTTGAAGGACTTCGACTTCTCGATTGAATATCATCCCGGTAAAGGCAATGTGGTGGCAGATGCATTAAGCCAGAAGCCTGTGGCTAAATTATCAAGTCTCATGTTACAAGAGTGGAGGCTATTGGAACAGTTAGCTAGCCTAGATCTAAATGTTGATAATGATCGGGTTATAAATGCACAGATTCGACTTAAGCCCAAATTATTGATGGAGATCAAATCCTTGCAAGATAATGATCCCGAGTTGGTTGAGATCAAGGGAAGTTTGAGCAGCAGACCCGACTTCATGGTGGCTGACGATGGAAGATTGTTATTCTAGGGTAGAACTTGTGTACCTGATGAAGCTGAGTTAAAGAACAAGATTCTGGAGGAAGCACATAGATCCAAATACACTATTCATCCTGGAGGCACTAAAATGTTCAAGGATTTGAAAAGGTCCTTTTGGTGGCCGAATATGAAAAGGTAAATTGCAGATTTCGTGAGTAGATGTCTGGTTTGTCAACAAGTTAAGGCTGAACATTTCAGACCGGCAGGAAAGTTGAAACCACTCGACATACCCCAATGGAAGTGGGAAAGCATTGGCATGAATTTCATTATGGGTCTACCTAAGACTCGTGGTGGATTTGATGCGATATGGGTGATCGTCGATCGCTTGACAAAATCGGCTCATTTCCTACCCATTAAGTCCAAGTGGACAGTTGATGTATTGGCTACTTTGTATTTGAAGGAAGTGGTAAGGCTCCATGGTATACCTGTCAGCATTGTGCCTGATAGAGACCCGAGATTTACTTCACATTTCTAGAAGGGACTGCAAGAGTCTCTTGGTACTCGTCTGAATTTCAGTACTACTTTTCATCCACAGACAGATGGACAGACTGAAAGAACCAACCAGATAGTGGAAGATATGCTGCGAGCTTGCATGATTGATTTCGGAGGCAGTTGGAGTAATCACTTGGCATTGATTGAATTCGCCTACAACAACAGTTACCAATCCAGCATACAAATGGCTTCATTTGAAGCTTTGTATGGAAGAAGCTGTCGTTCCCCGTTGTGTTGGGACGAGGTGGGCGAGAAGCAATGGCTTGGACCGGATCTTATTTCGGAGTCGTCACAGAATATCCGTATCATCCGAGACCGGTTACAAGTGGCACAATCAAGACAGAAAAGCTATGCTGACAACCGGAGAAGGGCATTAGAGTTCCAAGTGGGTGAGCATGTATTTCTGAAGGTCTCTCCTACGAGAAGGATTCGTAGATTCGGCATTCGCGGCAAGCTAAGCCCGCGGTATATCGGTCCGTTCGAGATTCTGGATAGAGTGGGCGAGATGGCTTATCGATTGGCGTTACCGCCTCAGTTGTCTGGCGTGCACAACGTCTTCCATATTTCTATGTTGCGGAAGTATGTGTACGACCCCACTCATGTTATTCATCATGTGGATTTCGAGCTGAATGAGGATCTGACCTACGAGGAAAGACCGATAAAGATTCTGGACCAGAAGCAACAGCAACTCCAGAATTGCTCTATATCGATGGTCAAGATTCAGTGGAGTCGGCGTGCGACCGAAGAGGCTACTTGGGAATCAGAAGATACTATGCGGAAGCGGTATCCCGACCTATTCTAGGTGATCTATCTTTTCCCTACTTTCCGTATATAGCGCAGTGAATTTGGAGGACCAAATTCTTTAAGTAGGGGAGGGTGTAATACCCCAATTATTTATTAAGTTTTATTGATCTTTTATTAATTAAAAATTGAATTAAAATGAATTAATGTTTGAACTTCAAAATATTAATATTTAATTCATTAGAAAATAGAACCTATAAATTCGACTACCTTAGAAAAATCTGTAAAAATAGTAATTGGGTAAAAGATCATTTTTATAGCAACTTTATCTTTTGGACTTGACCCAAATTAATTACGTAACCTTGTCTAATTAGAGGATTAATCCCGCATTTGACTTTTACCTAACCTTTACCTAATCGTAACTTAAAACGTGAAATTCGACCTTATTACTCAACCAAATGATCTAAAATCAAGGGCAAATGGAAGGCCACGAGGTAAGGAACATTTACCCTCAATCAATTTGAGGTAAACTTAGCCCTAAAACGTGCTGCCGACATAGCTTTGGTAGAGTCAGGGATTCCGGCGCCGTTTCTAACACGTAACTTGCAGCGTCAAATACTCCCAACTCCGAAGGCTCCAGAAGCTCCATGACCTATAGAAATGTAGCTCTTCGACTCTAGTTTCATTTGGTAGCTGGGTCAGCCGACGAGGAGTCCAGATCTGGGAGTATTCGTCGTTTTGGTGGAGGGTGTTGGTAGTTCGTCGTTCTTCATCTCCAGCCCTTTAATCCATCGATTAAGGTAGGTACCCTTAACCAAATGAGACTTGTAAATATAGTATCTTGATCAGCTCGATGAGATCTATCCAATGGGACTAAAAGCCCCAAATTTCATTAGGTATCCGTGGAGATATCGAGCTTTTTGTGAGCTGCTGTCAAGCTTGTTCTTCATTCCAGAGTTTCGAATTCTTTCTCCAATTTGAGGTAGGATCTAACAACCAAACTCTAATTAACTTACATGATGTAATCATCATGTTGTTAGCTTTCTTTTGACGCCAAAATCCCCAAATTCCGTTGTGTATGTTGGGAGAATTTTTAGATTTAGTGGAAGAATGTCAAGAATTAGATCTTCTTGTGTTCTTCATAGAATAGGTTGTGATTAAATGGGTTTCTGATGAAATTCGTGCTTTAAACTCATGTATTATGACCCTCATATGTCTAGCAAGATTCCTATAGCATGGGGTTTTGATTTCAACTCAATTGGACCTCAAATGGGTAAGTTTACATGTTTTCCGGAGGCCCCGACCTTTTCTGGGCTTGCAGGGGTCGACCCCAGGGGTCGACCCATGCCCCAGGAGCAAAGGCCAGCCCGAGGGTCGACCCCTGGGGTCGACCCATTCGCGGGGGGGTCGACCCCAGGGGTCGACCCATCCAGCAGACAGACCCCAATTTTTCAGGGGTGTACCAGAAACCTAGTTTTCATCGTTTTTCGACCCGTGGATCGATCCGGATCATTAGGGGATCGACCTAATCAACTTAGAACAATTGAAAACTATATTTTTTTGAAGAACTAGTGACCTAATCATGAGCCTTATGATTTTGTAATTGCATTGGTTCCTATGTTCTATCACGATGTAAAAGCATGTCATTCATCATCTTAATTGCAATGTATACAATGGTTAAATAGAAACCCACATAATTAGTGGTTAATGGTGTAATTAAATCTCTATTAATGCATACTTTTTCCTTCCTGTACAAGTTTGTTCCTTTACCTTATCATCATGAATCAGTTTTTGGCAATTGTCTTAATACAAATGATAATGGATAATCTTTGACATATTAACTTGATAATTAGGATTAATATGTTGATTAGCTTGTTGGATAGCTACTGTACTACAGTAGTGCAGCATGATTAACTCTTATTGTGGTTTGGTTTTCAATCTTCTTGATGATTGTGCTTACCTTGAAATTCTGAAATGAATCTCCTTCCTACTTGAAATTGTTATTGCTACATGGTTCAAACCTTGGAATTCTGGCCATAAATTGTGGAAGTATAGATTCGTGGGATCTTTGATCCAAAGAAATCAATGCCTGGCAAATAATTAAGGGCTTGGTCTAGTCCTGGGAGGAGCGCCCAAACACTACGTGTACCCCCAGGGAGATGATTGACTAGGTGTGGCATTTGGCACCAGTACTATGACATGAGTTAAATCTAGGACTGGCCACTACTCTTTACTACTCTCCACTACTCTCTACTACTCTCCACTACTCTCTACTACTTTTCACTTTCCACTCTTCACTGTTCTATACCCTACTTGTTGATACTTACTTGCTGTTACTTGGACGTGGAAATGAAACTACATACGTGCTTGACATGACTTGAATTATCTCGATACGGCCAACTCTTTATCGTTATCTCCTGTAGTAAATTCTTATCTTTGTTATTCCTATTAAGTATTACCATTCTGTTCCTTTATATTTCTTGACCTTGCAAGATCTTTAAATTTTGTTTCATTATATCATCATTATTCTTTTATTGCATTATCCTTTGTAGCATGATATTTTGAAAATGTAATTAAACTGCTAATCACTTATACCTATCTGTTATTTTCTACTGAGCGTTAGCTCATAGTTGTTGTTTCCCCCTTTCCAGGCTTTTCAGGTGATGCGCTTACCGATGGGGAAGGGCAGGAGTGATGTTTTGAGTGTATCAGTTAGTTGTGTTTAGAGTGTGATGTGCTTCAGTTATGTTATTGTGGTTTAGAGTTGTTATCCCAGTTGTATTGAGTTGATTTGAGGATTATGTACCAGTTATGTTTTGTTTAATGGTCATTAAGTTATTTCCATTTCTTAGCATTTGTATATATTTAGATTAGTTCTCTCTCTTTCCAGCTCGTTTCTAACTGTACGTCCCGATATTCCGCGTCGGGGCGTGACACAAGGGCCCCCCCTTCCACTAAGTGTATTTTAATTTAGTTTTTTTGACCACATGGAGATTAAATCATCTATCCCTTGTATACCCCTCCCCTAACCGAGATCTGAGGATAGTTTAGGTCATTTTGTATTTCATATAAATACCGTGTATTTCTCATTTTGATGGAATTAATGAAAGAATTAAGTGAATTTTGCCAAGAGCAAGAAGGGTGCGGCCCTCTCCTCCCTCCCCTCTACCCCTTGCAGATGAATTTCTGCCCTTCTTCTGAGGTGTGATGCCTCCCTCCTATCCCCCTTCTTGAGTGTGAAGCTCAGCACCACCGTCGCCATCGAGCCGCGATCGCACCACCACCGCCGCTTCTTCGGTATTCTGTCCACCCCTGGATAGAACAGTAAAGCACGAATTTTAGCTCTCCATCAGGAGCTCAAGTTGTGCACAAATTTGGAGGGTGAGTCCCCCACGTCCCCCCCATCCTCCACAAATAATTACAAGTCATTTATCCCACATTAGCTATTTTTCCCAATTCCATCTTTCCACCCCTAGCAATCTGCCTTCTGTGCAGATCCTGTTACAGCAGCCCTGTTGTTCCTTTGTTCGACCCCCTTCCCCATTTTTGATTGAGTCCAAATTTAGACTGGGTGTTCTTCCCACAAAAACCCACCTCCACAAATTTTTTCACGATGTTAGGAGTTACTTTTCCTTCTGAAAAATTAAAACTCAGGCCAAAATCTGTTCTGTCCTGTGCAGTCCAGATCCCACCCCTGACCACCAAAATATCCATTTCCCCTGCCAAACCACCTTTAGAAAATCCACAAAAAATATTGGCGTCTTCCTTACTTCCCCCTCTCTAACTTTCAGAAAGAACCCAACTCTCAGATCTGAAGTTTTCCCTTCGATCAACCCTTGTTCTCAGGCAGATCCAAATCTATCCTGCCAGATCTGGTTCTGTGAAGCAGCAGGTTGTAAATTTGACCAAGGCCATTACAGACATAGAAAAAATTCCTTCTTGGCCATAGGTCGTAGCTCTCTGAAAGAGCTTTCCAACGGCGTAAATTTCGCATCGATCTGACATCCGGAGTGATCACAGCAGCCGATCTCGTCGGCTCGCGCAGCCCTGAAACAGGAAAACAGGCCCGGGGTAGCAATCTTCACCGCCTGATGATCGGAGCCGCCTGGCCTCCCACCAGTAGCACCAACCCGGTCACCTTCTAGGGATCGTTCCTCCAAGCATCCCCTTGGCAGCGGGACCCACCCCTCCTAGCTTGGACGTCTGAGCAGCACATGGGCCCCTCAACCCGCAGCACGCGTTATCCGGACGGCTCCGACGGAGCTATCCAACACGCTGCCCGTCAACCCAAGATCGGTCCTCCTGGGCCCACTTGTAGCCCTTTACCTCCCTGCGTGGAGTGGGTAGTAGAAATTCATTTCTGTAATTATTTGATAATTATTGTACCGTGAGTTACTGTACTTGGCCGGGGTCGTCTTCCCCACGCCCAAAGCATGGAGGTACACTCGCCACCCTCCTCGTAGGCACTTGCTTTACTCGTATACTTTTGAATGCCGCTGCATGTGATAGGTTACTAGCTCGTTATATTTTATCACAGTTGCGAGTGAGTGAGTGACCCGTCCCGTGACTCGATCCGAGTACACGCGGAAGAGCCGATACCCCAGACTCACTGCCGATTCCTCAACCACGCACGATCTCGCGTTTCCCTCGCTTAGGGACGAGTTGCGAGCTAGAGTCCAAGGTTCGCTGGTCCATCCCGCATCACCGGGCGTCCAGCCCATGGTGGCTCAGACCGAGTGGCCCTGAGCTCTTTCCTGCTGCAACAGCGAGCAGACTTAAACGATGAAATCATAGCAGAACTGAGGGGGTGGGGATTGGAATGAAATTCATGAGAATGGAGATATTATCACCCAAACATCAAAAGCTCATTTCTATTCATTTCGAACAAAGAGTGCAGATCATCTCAGAGCCAACAAGCTCGAGAAGCGCTCAAACATAAAAAAAAAAGAAACTACATAACTTTATAGCAGAAGAAAGTAGAAAGAAAGGGGAGGGTGGAGCATTGACTCCTCTCCCTACCTCGGACGGCACCTTCTCTCTTTCTCTCTTCCTCTCTTCTCTTCTCTTCACGCACGGGAGTAGTAGGGAACTCTGGGATCGCTCTGAGGGAGATTTCGAACAGCACCAGCGGGGGAGGTGGAAACAGAGCCGCCGGGCCTCTTCCTTCAGGGCCTTCGGTCCTTCTTTTATAGGAGCAGCAGCAAGCTATTCTTCTCTCCCAAGGCAGGAGACATTTTGGATAAATATTCTTCTAGCATTTTGTGATTGGTCCAGTTGGGAAAGTAGAGAGCATTTTCCATAAAGCATCTTCTAGAATGTTGTTGGAGAGTTGCCACTTGGCCTAGGATCACGTGCCAATGATGAGGTTTGAAGGTATGAAGCCCACTGCAGCGGCCCACGTGAGATTGGCTTAAGCCTGGCGATTTTTCAACCTTGGTGACCCATTTGTTACCCTTAAAGGGTATTTTTCACCCTTAGGCAAGCATTTATCACCCTTTGCGGGCATTTATCACCCTTGGCGCTCAGGAGCCGTCGCCCTTGTTGTTTCTCCTCTTGCTTCCAGCCATCGCCTCTGCTCATTTATCACCGTTATCCTCTATTTCTCATCGCTGTTGGCCTATTTGTCACCTGTATCGCTCATTTGTCAGCCTGTGGGCCTTGCAGGTCCTTTATCATCTTTATTGGCCATTTATCATCCCTGCTATGCATTTGTTACCTTTAATGGCCATTTGACTGCCTTATGTGGTATTCTTTAGCCTTGGTCATCATTCTTCAGCCGTACGAACTATCTTTGACCCTTGCTGGAGTTGTAGGCTTTAGCAGAAAAAACCCTTGGCTGCATCGACTCCATTTCCTCATGGAGTCGACTTCCCTTCTTCCATCTTCATGCTTTTCATCTCGGCAGCCATTTGTCAGCCTTATCAAGCATTTGTTACCTATGTAGGTCTATTTATCAACCTTAAGACCTATTTTTCACCTTTACTCGCCACTGCTAGCGTGAAGCTCCTGGCTGGCTATTACAGCATGGAGTCGACCCCAATGGCGTTCTACGTCGACGCCGTATTTCATTCTGCATGCACGGCAACAACATTTCAAGGCTACGTCGATGCAAGTAGTGAGCTGCGTCAACGCAGCCTGTAGTTCAGGGATATTTTCCTTCTTCTCTTCAACTAACTTTGTTTGGCTATCCATGCCATCATATTTTAAGTGTCCACAGGTGGTACTCCTCCCAAAGCCGCAGTCGACTCGGAACTTGGTCTACCAAGTCCTCAGCATCCTCGACCACGATGCCATAGCACCAGCAGCCCAGGCCCCGCCTGAACCAGCCTCAGGAGCTTGATATCCCCACTATAACATCGCCCTGACGACCAAGAAGCCCGACCGTCTCGAGGTCGCTGCTGCATAAGCCGCTCCATATCCCGACGGATCTGGGAGAAGTGGGTCCTTAGGTACTCGCCATCCAGTGAAATGGGAGGCTGATCCTCCTGCAGAAGTCGACCCTCCTCAGCCTTCCAAATCGTCGAGGCCTTCTGGCGATACAGATGACTGTGCTCAAACCACCATCTGGCATAATGGACGTCGAACCTCCCGCGATGATATAAATCTGGTGTTGGCAACTTCTCTGGCACCCCATAGCAATAGAAGTCCCACCAAGCAGCTGCTACCAGGTGGCTATCTCGGCTCTTATATAATGGACTCGCCAAAGGGAACACCTGGTTTGGCGGGATCGCCTGGTCGTACTCGAAGTTTTGGGTAAATCGGTGCGGGTAGTAATGCTCCAAGATGCTCGTTGTAGACCGATGCATCGCCAACACCGCCGGCCGGGTGCTGATCACCCACTCTGTGTACACTAAAGTGTCCAGCTACTACTGATGTGGTAAGGCACAGGCTGCCCCATCACTCGATGACACTAGAACCAGTCGAAAGCTTCTCGACGCACTATCAAACGGGAGCCCATCCTCACCTATGCCTAGCAAGTAGGATAGGGCCCTCTTGGCTCCCTCCAGCTGCGCTGCTGCGTCTCTGTCTGACTGACCTGTGAAGCTGAATAGTAAAGGGGCGGACGGGTTCGCCACCGTCGTCCTTGTCACCAGTCCAGGGAAAAGTAAATCGGCCCACACACTAAGGTAGTGGGTTAGCAGAAGCAAGCTCCACTCACGTGGCGCAGGGTGTATTGACAGCGCCCCCAACCCGTGGTAGATGTTGGCCAGTGCCGCAGGAACCAACGCCAGCCTCCGACCCTCTGCCAGCAAACATGCGGGCCATAACAGCTCGGCCCGTAGTAGACTGTCCTCACCATGGGGAACCACGAAGGTCACCCGCCAGTAAGCCAGATACGCAGCCAAGTAAGTCACGTCTGGCAGCCCGTAGGGGTTCCACCCCTCTCGAAGTGTATAGATATATCAGGAGTAGGTCCAGAACCGTAGCTACACCTCTATATACTCCTCCCATGGGGTCTAATATCGTGAAAACTCCTGGTAGAAGAAAAATAGCATGTTGTAAAAATGACGGACCCACGCCTTCAGAGGCACCCTTGAAGTATGTGCGGCCTTTTCTTTCCCTGCCAGGGCCAAGTCTCTCCAGGTCTTCAGCAAGTACCGGTAGCTGCGAGACACCCGATATTGACCCTGCCCATCGGTGTGACTGCGGTGCAGGTCATCCAATACAACCTCCTCGTAGCCCTCACCATTGATCGACAAGCCTGAGATCTGGAACAGAGACCACAAGCCTAGGGAGGTCTACCCCTCTATCGTCGCCACCGTGTTCCACCGGAAGTTGAAGCATTCTGCCAGTGCCTGGACCATCCCCATGTAGTAGGGGTCCCCATACAGTGCTGTTGTCACTGCATACCTGATCCCTATGCGGTCTAGAAGCACTCTATAATGGTGCACTATGCCCATCAGCCACTCGGTCACACCCTGGTGGTATTGATGTGAGGACATCACTGCGCAGCGGCCATACCAGCTCACGACTGTCTGTCGAAGGATCCTGTCCAGAAGGCTATGGTTGTCATATCCCTCGCAAACAAACTGCAGCCCTGATGGCTCTAGCCCCAACCCCATCACCGCCTCAGTCTCAACTCGGTGATGGCCGTGCAGGTCCCAAGAAGCTGAACCCAGTGCTCCAATGCGGACCCCGAACTAGTCCACCTTGCTAAAGAAACCCAGATAATCTACACTGGGAAACTATCGTTGTCTCTAGAAGTCCGTAGAGAAGCTCATGAAGCTGTAGAACGCGACCCCATATAGGTTGTCCCTGCCCAGTAAAATAGCCCGCTCCAGCCGGCGGTGCTCTCCAGCAATAGAAGGGTCTCTGTCTTCCATACTAGCAGGGACACAGCTCCCCATGAACTCAAAAAGATGTCGGTCCAATGGGAACTCTCTCAGGTAGCCTCCCGAGTGGTCATATGTGTAAATCCTGCCAGTCTCGGAGACCATGGCGAGCTCCACAGCTCTTGCCCCACTTGTCCCCTCGCCAATGGGGCCCTCAGCCACCAGTGAAAGCCCCAAGTCAAGTTGGCCAATGCTGGCCATTGTGATGACAGGCAGGCCCAACTGAGGTAAGGGTCGCCCAATCCTACTCACCCAGTGGTCCGCCTCATGGGCTACACGCCTCTGAGCCTGGTCATCTCTGCCAAATCTTGCCATAGCTACAAGACAATTGCAAAAAAAAGGTGAGCACACGGGGGGCAATATATATAAGAATGCTAGAAAAAAATGCATATGGAGTTTTAAACACAACTACAATGACATAGAATGAGGAGCTCACGGGCCGCCCGCCCTCGTCTCCGCCTTTGACGCACGCCCCATGGGGGGCATTTGTTGTAGCCAGACATTTTCCAAGTAAAAATATCAAGAAATAAGGGCTCGTGAATTTCCCCGAACACCTTTAAGGCGTTATTTACCCAGCCCTTTCTACGTCGCGTTGGGTCCAACCAAGGGTCCTAAACAGCTAGCCGTGACCCACGACAACACCAACAATGGATTGGGGCCATCCCCGATCAGCCAGTTTGTGGGTATACCCGCTTTCAACCAAGCCACCCGGGCCAACCCGGGGGCACCTTGACTATAAGCCACGACACATGGCACCCAGCAACGAGGCTGGGGTCTGTCCCCAAGACGCCTCCCTCCAGCCTTCTAAAGTCAAAGGAAGACTCATCCCAGTCAACCAAGGGTTTTGGAGGCCCATACCATGCTCATACGACCCATGCACGTCTGGTGGGAATTTCTCCGAACACCTCACAGGCGTGCATATTCCAGCCATTCTATAGCAAGCTAGGGGGTAACAAATAGCTTGAACACACTAGCCATGCCCTACGACAACCCTCCAGCAGGTTGGGGCCACCCCCGACCCTTAGATACACGGCGTTGGGCCGTTTACTTTCAGCACCTGGGCCGATCGGGGGCTGCCCTATCAGCCCATCGTGCAACGCATAACATATCACAAAGGATGGGCCCATACACCTTAAATGCCTTTCCATGTCTCCCATGAGCTACGTTACCCGTCCTCGGGCCAAACCCGAGGCCCGCCAACCCACTACCTAAGCCGGTCGACAACCCGAGGTGTGTCAGGAGTTTCCCCGAACACCTTGCGAGCGGCAGCAACAACACCAAGCGATTTCTATGGGCCAATCCCAGCACCGCAAAGCACTAAGTCTTCAAAGGACAACTCAAAAGAAGAACAAGAGGTCGCCCCAATCACCCCTCACGGCCACGGCGCACCCCGGGGGGGAGTTCACCCCAGGCGCGGCCGCGCCTTGGTGGGGGCGAACTCCCCGAAGGTGAAGCTCCCCCTCACCCAGCCCGATCAGTCTCAGTTCGAGTCTGTCTCCACCCCAGGTCCGTGCGAGAGTGATCGATGTACCAGCTCGGAGGCATTCTTGAAGACGGAGACTTGGGAGAGTACATGTCAATCCCCTCGGTCCACGCGTGCACCCAACTAGCCGACCAGTCCAAGCCTCATATCCTTCGTCCTCTGGCGGTCACACAGAGTCAAAGTCGGCCCAAAAGGGGTAAAAATGGGATTTTATAGAACCATGGAGAAAAACCCCATTTCCAGCCCGCGTAAACCCCCCCTAGGGGGGTTTATACGGACCAGACCTGCCCCCCCGGTCCAGTCTACGTAAACCCCCCAGAAAACAAAAAAAAGAATTTTTTTTCTAGGGGAAAAACCCCATTTCCAGCTCGGGGGGGTTTACATGGACCAGACTGGCCCCCCAAGTTTGGTCCGTGTAAACCCCCAGGGGGGTGTTTACGCGGACTAGACCGGCCCCCCCGGTCCAATTCACGTAAACCCCCCCAGAAAACAAAAAAAAAGAATTTTTTTCCTTAGGGAAAAACTCCATTTCCATCCAGCGTAAACCCCCCCCCCCCCGGGGTTTACGCAGAACAGACCGGCCCCCCAAGTCTGGTCCGCGTAAACCCCCCCTCTCCCACTCTGAAACAAAAAAAAAATACATATTCCAGGGGGTTTATGCGGACAAGATCACCCCCCAGTCCAGTCTGCGTAAACCCCCCTGACCTTTCAATTTCCCCTATAAAACCCCCCTTAGAAGCTCAAGGGGCAAAAAAAAAGGGCAGACGGAGGACTAACACAAGGACTTTCAGGCGTACAAGGACTCAAGCTCCAAGGCTTCCAGCGAGAAAGTGAGGAGCTAAACGCGTGTTGGGTGGCTTGTCGATTGGCTCGTATATGCCGAGAGTATGCCAAACGTACTTCCCTCACATGGCGTCTAGCAATCTTACTCAAGTCCATCGCTCCGCACACAAGGTGTTATGTTAATGGTGAACACACCCGCACATCGGGTCCGCCCGCATACGGCGTGACATGACAACGAAGCGCATGCCATAATGCTGAAATCACCCCCGCCATGGGACCACGTGCCCGCCACTCACCTTGAGTCGGTCACCGACTATCCCGAGTTACCCGGACCATGGCCCGAAAGTAACATTCCCAAGACCAGCCCTAACTCCCCGGCATGAAGACACCTACCTCTCGGGACCCGGACCCGACTGCTCATCCCGAGCCGTGTCCGACCTTCCTCAGGTGCCAGCCACCACCCACCTCTGCCATCCAGTCCAACCCCCCTTCGACAAGCCGGGCACGTTCCTAGCTCCTTGCGGAGGGCCCTAGTAAAAACACGCGGATAATCTGCTTTGCCTTGCATTGGCCCGGGGACCGACCCACGAGTCGGAATTGTCCCTAGCTCCTCGCCGACGTGCTCCCACAAACGGCACCTTGATTGGACATCGGATCTAGCCCTACCGACTTTCGCAAGTTTGCTGCGTCGGGTGACTAGCGCGGGCAGAACAACTCGACTTTAAATCGGCCCGCCCGATTGGCCCCGACTCGCGTCCTCGCCTTCACCGAGTGCGGCCTGTCAACCCGAGCTGCAGCAGCCCCGAAATTGCTGTTTGTAGCCTATTTTCTCCCTGTGAGGAGTGGGTCATATTTGTGGAATTGTAATAATATTTATTTGTTGTGTATCGGGGTTGTCAGATTCGGCCGGAGTTTCTTCCCCATGCGCTAGTTGTGGAGGTATGTGATGTTCCTTACACGCACCTTTGCTTATTTGGTATATTTCTTATATGCTGTGTTTGTGAGATTAGGGTCGTATCCAAATACAAATCATCGTGATTGTGAGAAGCGTTCGTTAACTCTAGTCGAGCACCGAGCTCGAACTGCATCCCCTAGGCGTCAGTGGTTTCTTAATCGTTGCGATCCCGCATTTCCCTCGCAGGGACGATCGTCGGGCTAGAGTGAGTTTCTTGTTGAGAGACGTCTCCACCCGGAGAACCCCACGGAGGTCAGCCGCCCGGCTTTCCTTAGCATGCAAGTGCTGGCCGCACTTCTAGTCAATCGTAGGTCTTAGCCCCATTCGAGTCTCATCCCCCATCAAATTGGTCTCGAGTCTCATTCATCCTTCATCAGTTTGGTATCAGAGCATGGTTGAGTCTAGGGTAGTCATAAGAGCATGTTTAAGTCTATGGTCCTCTTGTCCTAGGTTTGCATTTCATTCCTATATCTGGTATATCAAAAGGTGTTATCGGAATGATAGGTTACGCCTATCGGGAAGGTAGCAGTCTTACGTGAGTGGATCTTGGAATCAATAACTCCGCCACGTACCAGATATGGGTTGAGTCTAGGTTCTTCATTTCGCATGAGTCAGTGCACTCCAATCTCTGTGTCTGCATGTCCAACTACCCGCTAGCCCCATGGCCGTTCCTCGAGACAATGTGTCAGATTGGTCATCCCTGGTGGCTCAATTCCAGGCTCTTATGGCCCGACCCCTGGTCTCACCCCCCCCATTCAACCGCCGGTTGACCCGATCCCTATGCCGACGGCCGAGTCGTTCCAGCACCCTGTCGTGTCCACTACCATCCTACCTAATGGGTCGCATACGGAGATCGACTTCATCAGTAGGGCATCGTCTAACTGTGTCTCACAAGATATTGTCAAGTCTCTCTCTAAGACTGGAGAGATTGTTCTCAGCGGTGGCTTAGCTTTTATAGAGTTCCAATGGAGGTTCGGCCTCGTTCTGTATGACGATAGAGCATGGTGCAAGGTCGGCACACTTGCTGGTCCCTACATCATTTTAGGGTAAACTTGGTTGGAAGAGAGGAGAGCGACCATCGACCCGGACAGGAGGACCTGCACCTTACACCCACCTCAGTTGCCTGGCGAGTTCATCTTCCATGACGGAGTTCAACTGACCACCTCCGTGTCGCCAACCACCCACCCCCAGCAGTCCGCTCCGCCTCCGGGCTCACGCCCGTCACCACTCCCTGGACCCGCCCATATGCCCCCTGTAGTGGGATTAGCCATTTCTCCAACCAGTGTCCTTCACGTTCCCCTATCTTAGAGGACACACATTCAGAGGATACCCCACCCAGGCTTATTTCCGTAAGTTATGAGGCTGACCAGGAGTTGGCCGATGAGTACCTCACTGAGGCTGAGGGGTTGGAGAGCGATCCCATAGAGTGCCTAGTGGGCCAGGGTGAGGCGCCAGCCAGCAACTCCATTATGTTAGTCACCTCAACCCCACCGGTCATCCCAGAGCTGTCTGTCCCGCCCACCTTGTCCACGGTGGATCTGCCATCCGCCAACCGCATGCAGTCATCCATCCCACTTTTACCCGTCTCTCCTACGGTAGCGCAGCCGCTTGTGACTATCGTACCACTGTCAACGCCCTATGTTGACGCTGTTGAGTGCTGATAGGCAGATCTAGAGGGGAGGGGTGAATAGATCAGCCCCTTTTTGCCCTTCTTTGCGGAAATAAAAAATAGATCTAACACAAATGTTAATACAATAGGGATTAATTAATAGCTAAGAAGCTGAACACATATATGATATCCATGAACGGTCCTACCAGGCTTCTATAGTTAAAACATAAAGGAAAGCAAACCACAAGACACAATCTTTAAGGTGGTTCAGTCTCAATCCAGAGACCTACGTCCACCCCTCACACAACACGGTGAGGCTTCACTGGTGCCAAAGCAATAACCATTGATTCACAGCTTCTAACAGAGAGATACACTCTCACAACTCCGCTGCCAAATAGCTTGAGGGATCACAACCCAAAACCTACAGATCGGTGATCACACTATTTGTCTTCCTACACATAGGTAGGGAACAAATAAGAGAGAGTGTGTTTTTAAGGAAAAAATAAACTTGAAAGGAAACATCCAGACAAAGTATCATAATGAAGCACTATGAGTAGGAAATCTCTTGTCTGGGAAAGAGCTTGAGGACTCCCTTGCTCTCTTCTTCTTCTTCCTGGTTTGTCACCACAACCTTACGAAGGAAGGATAAACTTGCTTCCAGCTCTTCAAGGGAAATGGATGGAGCTTCACAATTCCTTTCTGCTTTGCTGAGAGACCTCTTTCAGTGAGGAAGAGGATCATCTTCTTTGTTGCATTCCCTCCAGCAGCACCAAGAAGGAGATGGCTTCGTCAGCAAGTCTTCTGCACTTCTTTTCCTCCCTTGCTTGCTTTGTGAAACTGGACCTCATGCTCTTGATATATTGGTGACTGCTGGCGACACCAACGTTGCACCCTTTTTCAAGCTGAACCCAGAAAGTCACATCCACATTATTTGATTAGCTTCCATATGCATAGTTGACCCTTTTTCTATCAAGTCTACAGATATGTGGGAATGTTGATAGGGTGCAAGGCCCGGATACAGAGGGGGGGGGGGTGAATGTATCCCTCTTCAATTATAGCCTAATTAAATCTCTAATGCACAGATATGCAAAAATAAAAAGCTGTTGCAGAAATATACTGAGATTACTTAGAAGGATCAAAGCAAGACAACAATTCAAGTAGCTCTCACATGATCCTAAGCAAGCATCTAATGAGCGCAGCAATGAAAAGAACACATAAGGAAAATCAGACCACAAGTGAACACCATGATTTTTTAGGTGGTTCGGTCCACAGACCTACGTCCACCCCTCACTCCAAACCGGAGTGAGGCTTCCACTAGCAAGGCTAGAACAACAGACTCAGTCTACAACAATTGCTGCCAAACAGCTTGACAAACCGAGGGAAACAAATCCCTCAACCCAAGCTCTGCAACCCACAGAAGCTTGACACCTGGACTTGCTACCCACAAGACCAGAACCGGAGACGAATCTCCCTTCCTCCAAACCGGAGGGGAACTGCTAGTGACAGCCCGTCACTGGAAAACCAGAGATCACAGATCTCTCTTCCTCTGTGAACCTAGTGGGAACCCACAAGTGACTCCCAGCCACTTGCAACCCAGAGGTCTCGGACCTCCCTACCTCCAAACCGGAGGGGAACCACCAGTGACACCCAGTCACAGGCAACCAGAGACGCAAGTCTCTCTTCCTCCAAATAGGAGGGAACCCGACCTCAAACCAGAGGATCGAAAGAACAATTGTGAACAGTTAAAAAGAGAAACAAAAAAACGCAGCGACTGAAAGCTGGAAAATGAAATGCACAAGGTAGCTCTCACAGGAGCAAACTGGATTGGATCTGATCCAAGGTCCAGTGAAGACAATGAAGCTTCTCTTCTTCTTCACGAGCTCTCTATCTCTCTTTCTCTTTCTCTTTTTCTTCTTCTGCTCTCTCACTCTGGCTCCTAGCTTCTCTCTTGTTCTTTTTTTCTTTCTTATGCTACTTCTGCTCTTTTCCTCTCTACTTCGATCACTCTTCCTTGATCTCTGCTCTATATCGATCTCAATCTCCTTTTCACGATCAGTCTTCTTCTGAGGAATAAGCTTCGCATTTATAGCAGCAGGGGTTGTGCCCTCTTTGTCCAGAGTACATCTCGGATCACGTGCCAGGTGCCAACCTCGGATCACGTGCCCAAACATTTTCTTCTCGAAGGATGTATCTGTCAAGCAGTCATAAGAAGATATTAGAGGGATGTACAGAGTTGGTTCAGGCTTTTAACAAAGTGTGTACAGGCATGATGCAACATTGAGTGTATAGACTTGAAGTGAATGCGATGCAGACACATGAAGTGTATAGACTTGAATGCTTGGAAAGAAATGTATAGACTTCGTCTTGAAGGAGATGCACATATGCACAATGAACATGGATTGAAAGACTAAGCCACGAGCAGAGCATGTATAGACTTTGTTGAACATCAGCATAACCATATCAGCAGTGAATGTGCAGACTTTGTATTGAAGGATGCACAATAGAATGAAAGTATGCACATTGAACGCATGAGATGCTCAGACAAGCTGTCACCGAATGTACAGACTTTGTCTTAGTGTTTATGCATGAGTCTGTCAACGAATGTACAGACTTTCTATGCTTCATGCACAAGACGCTAAGAGAGACGCTGTATAGACTTGACAATGCATGGACTATGCACATAGACGCAGCAAGACTCTGTGAGTGCCAAGCCGATGTATAGACTTTACGAATGCCAAGTCGATGTACAGACTTTACGAGCGCCAAGTCGATGTACAGACTTTGCGAGCGCCAGTACCATGTACAAACTTAGTGCAAACGGGATGTGGAGACTTGCTATGGGGGGATGTGTAGACTTAGTGTTATGCAGCCAGACAAATGAATGCAGATGTACAGACTTTATGTGATGCCATCCGAAGCATGTATAGACTTAGAATGCATGGAAGGGATTGTACAGACTTTGTCTGCGTGTATAGACTTTGATGCCCAAATGCAATGTATGGACTTGTGTTATGCACCCAGACAATGTATAGACTTGCACATAGAGACGCTGCAGAGACGATGCATGCACAGACTTGGTCTTACAATGTATAGACTTGAAAGACGATGCATGAGACGATGCATTGTATAGACTTAGCGATGCAATGTTCACACTCACTCAGACGCTGAGAGAGATGCTGGACAATGTATAGACTTTACAGTGAAGAATGTATAGACTTGATAAAGCTTCAAAGCAACCATGTGGAGACTTTAAAGTGAAGAATGTATAGACTTGATAAATGCGTGAGATGCTGAATGAGACGGTCGGATGTACATACTTGCTTTGAAGGATTACACAGACATTGATGAATGTACAGACTTGATAATGCAACCTAGGGCGATGTACAGACTTGCTGAACGAACGATGCCCAA
Organism: Amorphophallus konjac; assembly: GCA_022559845.1. Classification (NCBI taxonomy): domain Eukaryota; kingdom Viridiplantae; phylum Streptophyta; class Magnoliopsida; order Alismatales; family Araceae; genus Amorphophallus; species Amorphophallus konjac. Next base: position 287,101,833 of record CM040118.1, read on the forward strand.
ATGAGACAGTGGATGTACAGACTTGGGCTGTACAGACTTCAACTCAAATATGCATATGAGACGCTGAACGATAACAATGTATAGACTTCACGCGATGTATAGACTTAGTGTTATGAACGTAGGTAAAGGTAAAGAATGTAAAGACTTTGTGTGCAATGCAAAGACTATATAGACTTTATGTGCAATGCAAAGGCTGTATAGACTTTGCGTGCCTGAAGCAGGGCAATGTACAGACTTTCCACCAATGTACAGACTTGCTATGACATGTGTGTAGACGACACCAATGTGCAGACTTTATAGCATGTAATGTATAGACTTGATATTCGACAGAATGCACTGCTGTATGAACTTCTGTATGAACTGTAGGTCTGCACTAATGCAAGATAACACATTCATATGCCCAAAGCAGAACAATCATTCAGACACAGATTCATGATATGTAATGGATTCATGATATGCAAAGCTGACTCATAGTGTTTGCTATCATCAAAATCACAGGGGCACAACAATCTCCCCCTTTTTGATGATGGCAACACTATGAGTCGCACTGACTCATGTCAAACTATTCTCCCTCTTTGACTTCATCAAAAAGAAAATAGTTTGAGATGAGAAATACAAACATGCATGCAATGATTGAATGAATTAAATACTCCCCCTTTGACTCAGTCATTTAGACATGAAAGACACAGAGGCAATTAAACAATGAAGCACTAAACAAGTCTATGTTGCAAATGTATGCTCTCCTATACCAGCCAGTTAAGATCATGCACAAATCAAGTCTATGATGTAGATGTTAATCTCCCCCTTAAAGTCAGAAAAGAGTTGAGGTAAGTCAAGAGGTGAAACATCTATCAGCAAAAACACATGGGCACTCAAGGATTACAAAAATCTGTAAGCACAATGAATAAATGAGGAAGAAAGATTTTCATTAGCACACCAAATTCATAAATCTTTGTAAACGAATTTCAGATTCTTCAATTATAATAGATTATGAATGAGTTTAAACTTACCATCATGATTTAAGAGTGATGTATTCAAAGTTTATCAAAGAAATTCAATGCTCATATCTGAAACACCTTTAAATAGAAATGAACCAAAAACTCATCTGATATTCATGTTTAACCTCCTTCCATCTTACTCATTTAAATTCAATGACTCCTATGGAAGTTACACAAGATAACATTGAGATTAAACAGAGATAAATGTGTTTGAACTTGTCTTTAGTTTTTTAGACTTTTCTGATACCAATTGAGCAGCACTTATTTTTCCTGAGCAAGTTTGGTTCAGTCAACACCTTTAACATGAGGCACAACACGTCTCAAGTGAAGTGACCCAGTTACTCAGTGTGACAACCATATTGCCTCTCAAGGAGAACAGAGTTAGCAATGGAGTATCTTTTTACATGAGGAGACACCTTGATCAGAGGCCAGAATCCCCAGTTACTCAACACAACGATGCCATTGCTCTGCCAGATTTTCAATCATTTTTATAAGAGAGATAACTATGGCTCTTCATGACATGGGCTTACTCTATTTCTTTGATAGAGAACCCAGTTTCTCTGTGACCAAAGTCATTGCTCTGGCATAATTTTCTTTCTTATATTTTCAAGTTTTCCAGACAAAGCTCAGTACACTGAAATGTTTAAGAACAATACCTTCTACATGTATCTTGACTAAGGATAGCCATGTCTTTTAAATTTTCAATTTTCAGAAGGTTTTGCATGAAGTTCATGAGACAATTGGTTAAGATTTATTAAGCATGATGATTCATATATTTTCAGGTCTTTTACATCAAAAACTAATAAATACATTAATCTTAAATCAATTTGATTCATCAGACATTCTTAAGCCAGTATAATAGAAGATTCTTCTTTTCAGAATATGTCTGATTTATGTCTAGGGTGCACTGACAAAAATCTTTCCTCATTCAGATGAATCATTGACATTGTCAGGAAATCAGTGGAGTCAACAAAGCATTTTTATTGAGAGAATAGCAGAGAGCAATCAGAAGCTAACATTAAGGACTAAAATTCAGTCAGATTAGCTTGGACCAGACTTGACAAGATATGAAGAAATGTGAATGATAGGAACAAGCTAGCAATTGAATTCACAGCAGGCAGAATCAATAGCTGATGCTGGAATACAGACAGAACAGCTACACAAGTATAGACAGCAGGGAATTCAAGTGAACCACACAATTGCCAAAAGAATGGATCAGATTGCTAGACAGAAGGAGTTCAAGAGGTGAAGAAGTGATCAAATAGGAATGCTCCCCCTGTCTAGATGCAATGAGTCATTTCTTTTTAGATTTTTCAATGTAAGGAAATGCAATGCAACTAACTACATGTATGCAAAGACATGCAATGTTTGCAATGAGGGCTGAACATATGACTATGTGACTCATGCTCATACAGACTGCCCTATCAAGTAATATGACCCATGGTACTAGACGGAGATCTTGGTCTAAAAGACCATCTCACACATAGTAAGAACCTCCAGACAGATTTCACCTGTCTTTTAGTAGCTTACCATTTAATATACCAGGGTTATGCAAAGTGAGGCAGTGCCAATGCAGTTCTATATGTAGTCAGTTACTTTTTTTTGGACATTTCAGAATGATGATGTGCAATGCATTCACTATATGTATGCATATGCAATTTCAGACAATCATTAATATGCAAATCATGTATGAGGAGAGTTCAAAAAATTCAAATCTGACAATGCTGAACATTAAAGAATGTGCAAAAAAATAGATTTAACATGCTATGCAGTAAATCTAAGAACAGGAAGTGCAGAGAATTTACCTGAAAGGGGCTTTATCAACTTGGGTGCCTTGGTTTAATTTACCCCTCTTTATTCCTCAGTCTAAAGCACACCTACAAAGTTTTTGATCATTTTGATCCTACAGGGACCCAAGTAGCTTTGGGTCCTGCGTTAGCCCTGACAGGTGTTCTAAACAAATTCTTAGCAACATGGTCATCATGATCCATCAGGTAGCAATTGTCCATAGAGTGAGCATACTTTCCACAATATCTACATGATGTGACTAGTTTCTGGTTCTTATGATGCATAGTAACAGTAGCATGAGGTTTATAAAAATGATCATAAGATTTTCTATTGTATGCATGAACAGTTTGATTCTTATTCTTAATCAGCCAATATTCAACAGATCCATGGCCTGGCTTCCCACAGTTATAGCATGAGAATCTTGCAAATGGTTTTACAGGGAATTTGACAACATAGGGGTTAACAGAGTTCTTCTGAACATGCCAACAGTTCTTGGCTGTATGGCCATTCTTCCCACAGTGAGAACATTTGATATGCTTACCTTTAAAACCATTTTTACCCCGAGTGGATCCAAACCAGCACTCAGCAGCCTTGTGCCCAGGCTTATTGCAGTTAAAGCACACAATGTGCTGACTAGACTTGTGTTTAGTTCCATATGGACCATGAAGATGCATGGAAGACCTGGCATGCAATTTATTATCTTCTTTCATGATAAAGCATTCATTCATGAGACGACCATGCTTCCCACAATAGTAACATGAAGCATCAGCTTTCTAGTAGCATGATTTCTATCAAAAGAATTTCTAGAATGTGATGTTTCACTAGCATGCTCATCCTTTAACAACAATCTACAATCTTCCATTACATGACCTACCTTCCCACAATGATAACATGACCCCTTTTTAGTATGAGTGTGTGAGAGATCATGTGACTTGTGTGCAGCATTCTTCGTACCAACAGGAGTGTCTTTGTCCTTTTTTTGTAGACTTTCATTCTTTTTCAATTTTTGAGTTTGTTCTACAGTTTTGGGACTGACAGTGGATTTTTGTGCAGTAGATTGTAAAACAGAAGGAGCAGAGGTTGTGTTCTGATTAGAATCTTTTACAAACACAGTAGACGTTTTATTCCCATTACTCCTTTTGTTTGTCGGACTGTAACCGAGTCCCTCTCTCTGAAAACTAACACTCTTTCCAAGAAGCTTATTCAGATTGTCCTTTCCTTTGACAAATTTTGATAGAGAATTTTTTAAATCTTGAATCTCAGAATTTAAGATAATAGTATTAGCTTCATATTTGGATAGGTCTATTTTACAAGAAATGACTTGTTGATGCAAGGCATCATTCAGACTTTTAAGTTTTTCAACTTCCTATTTTAATTTTATTTCATTTTCAGCTTCAGATAGGGACTTGTAAAGATCATCAACTTCTTGTTGAAGGGAGGTGATTGTAAGCTCATAGTTAGCTATCTTTTCTTCACAGCAAGTGACATTTCCACACAGCATTTGGTTGATGGTTTTTAAACTCTCAATTTCTTGTTCAGCATTCACCAACCTATCAGAATTATCCATGCTCACACACTTGCCTTTTTCCATTGTCAATAACCTATCTGACAATGTGGTGTTCAGATGTTTCAGCTTGTTGATTTCCTCTTTTAATTTATTGTTTTGCTCTAGGAGTTCATCATCAAGCATCCAATCATCTAAGGAAAACTGACATTCATAAAACATTTCTTGTTGTTTCTCAGATTGAGGTTTGTTGAAGTTTTTCTGAAGCTCTAGATTCGTTGCTTTTTCAGCTTCCAATTTCTCAGAAATCAGTCTATTTTATTTTTCAAGATTTATTGATTTGTGTTCAAATTCCTTGAGCTGGTTTTTGAGTATTTCATTTTCAGATTTCATGTTTTCCAATTCAGAGTTGACAAGCTCTAAGTTTCTCACCAGTTCTTCATTTTGAACAACATCATTGTTATGAGCCTGATCATCATCAGTTAAGCTAAGTCTTTCCTTTAGTTCTGTAATTTCACAAACAAGCTCTTGATTCTCCTTTTTGTGTAATCCAATTTGTTTCATAAGAGTTTATTTTTCAGATTTCAATTGATCTAAATCTGAACTAATAGAATCAAAATATGTTAACTGTCTTCTAAATATGTCATTTTCAGTTTTCAGAATTTCAGGGTTTTCACCTCGAGATTTAGCATCCACATGTTTCTTTAGCTTCTTTATCAGTTTTTTATTCTTCTTCTCTAGTTTTTCATAGGAACTTAACATATTGGCATAGGCATCTTCCCAGTCGTCTAAAGTGTAACTAGAGAAAGGATTGGTTACCTCTTCAGCATCTTCGAATTCATCTTGATCACTGCCATGGTTGCTCTTGTTAGCCATCAGGCAGCAGTCCACATTTCTCCTCTGAGCTAGCTTCAACTTATCCAGAATGTCCTTAGCGGACCTACAGTCATAAAAATAAGAATGTAGAGCCTTGTCAGTAGCTTCTTTCATTAGATTCAAAACTCTCTGATTCTCTCCATGTCTTGATCTGTGATTGTCAGTCCATTTGGACTCTTTCTTTGGTAGTCTGTGAGGACAGTGTGAGATTAACTTCCACAGATCCGGATCCATCAATTTCACATAGTTATGGAGACTGCTAACCCATGAGTTAAAATCAGACCCATTGAAAACCGGTGGAGAACCCATTGAATAAATCGGCATACAGATCAATGCACTAGAGGGTAAGTTCAGAAATGCACCAAAGATGACAGGATCCTCTGCAGATTGTTAGATCTGATCAGTCAGAGACCTGCTCTGATACCAATTGATAGGGTGCAAGGACCGGATACAGAGGGGGGGTGAATGTATCCCTCTTCAATTATAGCCTAATTAAATCTCTAATGCATAGATATGCGGAAATAAAAAGCTGTTGCAGAAATATACTGAGAATACTTAGAAGGATCAAAGCAAGACAACAATTCAAGTAGCCCTCACACGATCCTAAGCAAGCATCTAATGAGCACAGCGATGAAAAGAACACATAAGGAAAATCAGACCACAAGTGAACACCAGGATTTTTTAGGTGGTTCGGTCCACAGACTTACGTCCACCCCTCACTCCAAACCAGAGTGAGGCTTCCACTAGCAAGGCTAGAATAGCAGACTCAGTCTGCAACAATTGCTGCCAAACAGCTTGACAAACCGAGGGAAACAAATCCCTCAACCCAAGCTCTGCAACCCACAGAAGCTTGACACCTGGACTTGCTACCCACAAGACCAGAACAAGAGACGAATCTCCCTTCCTCCAAACCGGAGGGGAACTGCTAGTGACAGCCCGTCACTGGAAAATCAGAGATCACATATCTCTCTTCCTCTACGAACCCAGAGGGAACCCACAAGTGACTCCCAGCCACTTGCAACCCAGAGGTCTCGGACCTCCCTTCCTCCAAACCGGAGGGGAACCACCAGTGACACCCAGTAACAAGCAACCAGAGACACAAGTCTCTCTTCCTCCAAACCGGAGGGAACCCGACCTCAAACCAGAGGATCGGAAGAACAACTGTGAACAGTTAAAAAGAGAAACAATCACACATAAATATTTATTAATCCATTTTGATCTTTTAAAATTCCCAGAAAATACTTAAATATTCTAGAAATAATTTATAAAAATTTTGGGGGATTACACCGTCCCCCACTTAAGAGAATTTAGTCCCCAAATTTAATATACAGATTGTGGAGAGTATACTTACATTCAAATAATTTTAGAAATCTTTTACGCATAGCCTCTTCGATTTCCCATGTTTCTCCCGATTTTGTCCATTGGATTTTGACTACAGGAATAGTCTTATTTCGAAGTTGACGTACCTCTCATTGAAGGATTTTGATTGGTTTCTGCTCATATGTCAAATCCTTCTTAATCTCCAGATTGTCGTAGGTGATGACATGGAAAGGATCAGGAACATACTTCCTGATCATCGAGACGTGAAATACATCATGAACTTTAGATAGTTGAGGAGGTAAAGCAATTCGATAAGCTACTTCACCCCTCTTTCCAGAATTTTAAAAGGACCAATAAATCTTGGAGTAAGCTTGCCCTTAATACCAAATCTTTGAATTCCTCGACCTGGAGAAACCTTAAGAAATACATGTTCTCCTATTTGAAACTCTAAGTCGCGCCTTCGATTGTCAGCATACAATTTCTGCCCGTCTTGTGCCATCTGAAGTCTTTCTCGAATGAGTTTAATCTTCTCGGTAGTATCCCTAATAATATCGGGATCGAGAAATTGCCTTTCTCCTACTTCATTCCAACAGATAGGGGAACGCCAACTCCTTCCATAAAGAGCTTCAAACGGTGCCATTTGTATACTAGCCTTATAGCTATTATTGTATGCAAATTTCACTAGAGGCAAGTGATCATGCCAACTTCCTCCAAAGTCAATAGCACAAGCTCTCAGCATATCTTCCACCACGTGATTCGTCCTCTCCGTTTGACCATCAGTTTGTGGATGGAATGTCGTGCTAAAGTTTAGTCGGGTCCCTAAGGAATGTTACAGACCCTTCCAGAATTGCGACGTGAATCAGGGATCTCTATCAGATATAATTGTGACAGGGACACCATGCAATTTGATGATTTCCCTTATGTATAAGGCTGCGAGAATATCCACAGACCATCTACTTTTTATTGGCAGAAATTGTGCAGACTTAGTCAATCGGTTTATGATTACCCATATACCATCGTGTCCTCCTCTTGTTTTAGGTAAACCCATAATGAAATCCATCCCTATACTTTCCCACTTCCATTCGAGAATATTTAAGGGGTGTAATTTACCTACGGGTCTTAAATGCTCTGCCTTTACTTGTTGACAAGTGAGACAGCGGGATACGAAATCTGCCACTTCTCTTTTCATGTTAGGCCACCAGAAGTTCCTTTTAAGATCCTGATACATTTTTGTACCACTGGGATGAATGGTATATTTGGAATTGTGAGCTTCTTCCAGAATCAATAATCTTCCATCGTCGGCAATAGAGAAATCCGGCCTTTGCTCAATATTGGCTTTAATCTCCAGTAATACTGGATCATTGTCTTGTAGCTTTACTAGATCTTCTAATAATGTAGGTTGTGTTCGAATACTAGCCATAAAGCAATCTTCTTCCTTCATGTCAATATCTAAATCCAACTGAGCAAATTGAGGAATGAGATTAGTCATACTAATCATGAGACTTAATAGCTTTCCCATTGGTTTTCTACTGAGTGCATCCGCTACAGCATTAGCCTTGCCAGGATGATATTGAATAGCAAAATCAAAGTCCTTTAGGTATTCTAACCTTCTTCTTTGCCTCATATTCAGCTCCTTTTGGGAGAACAAATACTTCAATCTTTTGTGGTCTGAAGAAACCGTAAATTTTTCTCTGTAAAGGTAGTGACGCCAAATTTTTAAGGCAAATATAATAGCTGCCAATTCTAAATCATGCACATGATAATTCTCTTCGTGACATTTCAATTGTCTTGAAGAATAGCAAATTACCTTTCCATTTTGCATAAGAACGCACCCTAAGCCAATGCCAGATGCATTTGTATATACTTCAAATTCACCACCCTCCGTCGACAGTGTTAAAATTGGTGCAGTAGTGAGGTGATCCTTAAGAGTTAGGAAACTCTCCTCGTAATCCTTCGACCATATAAAAAGATTTTCTTTTCTTGTAAGTCTAGTCAAAGGAACAACGATCTTGGAGAAATCTTTAATAAATCTTCTGTAATAACCAGCCAGTCCCAAAAAGCTTCTAACTTCTGACTCGGTCGTTGGCCGGCTCCAGTTCTTGACAGCTTCCACTTTAGAAGGATCCACATCGATACCTTTCTTTGAAATGATGTGTCCAAAGAAAGAGACCTCCTTGAGCCAGAACTCGCACTTACTAAGATTTGCATAGAGTTTATGTTCTCTTAAAGTTTGTAAGGCTATCCTTAAATGCCCTTCATGTTCTTCCTTTATTTTGAAATATATAAGAATGTCATCGATAAATACAACCACAAATTGGTTGAGATAAGGCCTGAAGACGTTATTCATAAGTTGCATGAATGCGGCGGGGCGTTGGTTAACCCGAACGGCATTACCACAAATTCATAGTGGCCATAACGACTCCGGAAAGCCGTCTTGTATATGTCTTCATCTTTGATCTTGAGTTGATGATAGCCTATCCTGAGGTCTATTTTGGAAAAATATTCTACTCTCGAAAGTTGATCAAAGAGCTCATCGATACGCGGCAACGGATACTTGTTCTTGATAGTAAGCTGATTCAGTCACCGATAATCGATACATAACCTAAGAGGTCCATCTTTCTTCTTGAAAAATAGAACCGGCGCACCCCAAGGGGATGTGCTGGGTCGTATAAACCCTTGTCTAGTAGCTCCTGTAGTTGTCTCTTTAATTCCTTGAGTTTTGTGGGGGACATCCTGTAGGGAGCTATTGAAACAGGTGCCGCTCCAGTCTACGCGATGAGCCATTGAAAATAAGAATAAAGTACCTGAGAGAATAAAAAATTGTTAATCCTCATGGAATTTTTGAAAGGGATTAATCTAGAGGTAATTTTTTATCTTATTCTGGGCCCTACCCAATTCTCGCATAGGTAGGAAATTTCTTTCCTAATTTTCATAGGTGTGGGTCCTTAACCTTGGACTTATCCTATGACATGACTTTTCTCCCTAAGTCTTTGGACTTAGGCTCTGATACCAACTTAACTATCACGCCCCGAGCTTTTATTACAACGGAAGATAATCTCGGGAATCATGAACAGCCGGCATGCTAAGCCTCTTGCAAGCAAGAATAATCAGATCGCAATAACAATCACACATAAAATGCAATTGCACAATAAGTTACTCAAACCTTCACTTTTATTAATAAGAAGAATAACTCAAATACATCAACTAGTCAACTCTTTCAAATCTACTTGACTCAATAAAAAAGAAGATTACATGGACTCGATCTAGACATTATCGACTCCTAAGTCTTCACTCTCAATTTCATGTGCCTTTCATTCGCTCTCGGACCCATCACTTGAATAACTCGAATCTGAATCCGAACTGCTTGCATCTCCTGAAAAAGATTGGAAATAGGTAATGAGCACACTTGCCCAGTAGGTATCTTCGCATCAACATGATTGGCAATGTTAAAGTGATTAGCATTTTTGCTCTAAAGAATAAGCTAAAATCATGCAAAATGCGATCAAACATACGATTACAATTAAAGTAACAAGATATAATGTAGCTTAAGATATGAGAACATGAATTGATCAAGTATAATCAAGCAAGAATGTTGTAATGGCCTTTCATTAACAAGAATGTACTAGCAAGTCAAGCAAGAATGTACTCTTCACTTAGTAACAAGTACTTCGTGAATTTCAGTGGATTACCACTTAGTGGATAAATCCGTGGATACCCGTGGATATTTCACTCATTTATAAAGAAAGTACTCCCAGCGCAATGCGACGCTAGTAGCATCATACCCCATGGTTTATAATAGTATGTTTTCGACAATCAGCCGAGGGGACTAGCGTAGAGCCCTTGAACACAATCAGTGCTCGAACTGCATCTTCAAGTATAAATCAAGCTACTTCCACGCATGTAAAATAATATGGCCAAGAATGTACCATTTCAACAATAGGTTCATGATAAATTAATCAACAATAAGAATGGTTCTATTTGGAATAAGGAATTTCAATAAATACTTTAATGACTAGGTTATGCCATAGAAATAAATCGGCAGCATAACGGCATATTTCTTAACTTTCATAATTTAGTTAAAGTACTTTGATTAAGGTGACATGTCCCAGAACTCTATAGTCTTTCTAGAATCATAGAAATATTAACCCTTTGGGGTCAAAACGGATACTCAGAAAACTTAGCGATCTATAACTGGGCCGTCACATGACTATAGCGGTCTAGTTCTGGACCGTTAAGTACAAGACTATTCGATATTTGAAAACAGGCTCTCTGGAGTCTTTGGCGGTCAAAGGTAGATCCATCAAGGTCCCTTTAGCGGTCTAGATAAGACCCGCTAGAAGACTATGTCGGTCAATTATTGGTCCGCTAAGGTCCAGAAATAAAACATTGGTATAAGTGCATTCTAGTCAATTAGGCTTTAATGGTACAACCAACTCGACGTCATAATGGGAATCCCAGGCTCGCGGAGAATTACGAAGGCCTTGAAAGAAGATTTCTTAGTCCATTGGAAGGAATATCCAAAGGAGAGGTCCTCATGTCCAAGATTATGTTCCTATAGTGCAAAGTGTGTAACTCATGGTCATATACCGGAATATATGCCATGAAATTATAGAAAATTGACTCTGAGATAAGAATAGAATGTGTAGAGTGAGAAATCAGCATTAACTCTCGTCAATATAAGCATTCAAATCATAATTTAATACAAAATTATATGGTTTTTGGCCTAAAATACCTTATGCTTAAAACAATCCTAAGTACCATAAAGAAACATGAACTCACTGTCTATGAATCTGGAATTAAAACTCAGAGTAATAAATACCATTAAAACATGTTATTATATAGTTAACTAGGCTTAATTATAAGTTATATGGCTGTTCATAAATCTCTCGGGTTGACAGAAAACAGCACAAGGGCGGTCTGTCATAGAGCCGTTACAGGACGCTGGCGGTTTATCGTAAGGCCGCCAAAGTAACTTTAACGGTCTATTTCCGGTCCGCCAGAGGTTTCATGAAAATAAGATTACCAAGTATCTAGCGGTTCATCGTAAGGCCGCTACAGAGAGATGGCGGTCAAAGTCTAAGCCGCTAGAGCACGACAGACGGTAACTTAAATAAGAGGGTTCTAAGGTTTTTAACTCACATCATGTCTGAAAATCATACATAAACTTTCCCTATCAGGATAAAACAAAGGTTAAGCTAACAATATGCATGGGTTTTTATGAATTGACAAGAAAGTTCCTCTTAACTTATTTAGGGATAAGAATATGCATGAATGTACACTAGATGCATAAAACTTGAAATTCATGATCTATAAAGCATGAAATCAAGTGTAATAAGATGGCTTTTATCTTTACAGTGATGTTTTAGCCGTTCATGAGATTACCTACCTCTGCTAAAGCCTTTAAACTTCGAATTTGATGCTAGATGCTACCCTTAGTCCCTTGCACTCCTTGTGATAAATCAACAACTTCAAGCTGCTCTAACTCCTTACTCTCTTGACCTAATGATGTGAAATTTGGAGGGTAAGAAGTAGATACTAAGGGGAATAAAAAGTTCTAAAGGTACTTAGGCTAAATACCTCGATTTGGTTCTCTAATCTTTAGATCTTCACTAGATTTTTGCACAGTTTCCTGGGTCGCTAAGGTGGAACCAACAACTTTGCAGGCTTCTATCACCTTGTGTGCTTGACCTTCTAGCACGAAATTTTGAGAGATGTTTGTCCTATATATTGGCAATAAAAACTTCTAAAGATCCTACCTGAAATAATGTCATCTTACCTTGATTCCACGTGAGCCAATGTAAGGGTCGCGCAGGTCAAAACTAGGTCCTATTTATAGGGTTTTGCTAGGGTTTGAGGATTAGATCGATTCTAGAGTCCTTGTTAAACCTTAGATCAACTTCTGGGAGTCCTCAACATGATTAGTAGTTCTTCTATCTCGATCTCTAAAGGATAGACTAGCAAAAATCCCATCTTTTTGCTCTTTCTTCAATTCACGGAACTAACAGGAAATAGCGGTCGAAGCTTGGTCCGCCAAATGATTGTAGCGATTTTACGATAGACCACTACAGGTCCTGGGTATCGAATTTGAATAAGTTCAAACTCTAATTTCATCTTATCCACTAAATTATCTAATTAATGGGTATTTATCTCTATAATTCGTGAATAAACCAATTAACATTCTAGAATATGGGCCAAACTTCATGGGCTTGGTCCTTAAGTCTTTTGGGCTTCATTTAAAAGGCTAGGTTAATGGTTTACCACAATTGCGTCTTAATAAGGATTTATTTAACCTAATATTTATTAATCCATTTTGATCTTTTAAAATTCCCAGAAAATACTTAAATATTCCAGAAATAATTTATAAAAATTCCGGGGCATTACACCCTCCCCCACTTAAGAGAATTTGGTCCCCAAATTTAATATACGGATTGTGGAGAGTGTACTTACATTCAAATAATTCTGGAAATCTTTTGCGCATAGCCTCTTCAGTTTCCCATGTTTCTCCCGATTTTGTCCACTAGATTTTGACTACAGGAATAGTCCTATTCCGAAGTTGACGTACCTCTCGTTCAAGGATTTTGATTGGTTTCTGCTCATATGTCAAATCCTTCTTAATCTTCAGATTGTCGTAGGTGATGGCATGGAAAGGATCAAGAACATACTTCTTGAGCATCGAGACGTGAAATACATCATGAAATTTAGATAGTTGAGGAGGTAAAGCAATTCGATAAGCTACTTCACCGACTCTTTCCAGAATTTTAAAAGGACCAATAAATCTTGGAGTAAGCTTGCCCTAAATACCAAATCTTTGAATTCCTCGACCTGGAGAAACCTTAAGAAATACATGTTCTCCTACTTGAAACTCCAAGTCGCACCTTCGATTGTCAGCATACGATTTCTGCCAGTCTTGTGCCATCTGAAGTCTTGCTCGAATGAGTTTAATCTTCTCGGTAGTATCCCTCATAATATCGGGACCGAGAAATTGCCTCTCTCCTACTTCATTCCAACAGATAGGGGAACGACAGCTCCTTCCATAAAGAGCTTCAAACGGTGGCATTTGTATACTAGCCTGATAGCTATTATTGTATGCAAATTCCACTAGAGAAAAGTGATCATGCCAACTTCCTCCAAAGTCAATAGCACAAGCTCTCAGCATATCTTCCACCACTTGATTCATCCTCTCCGTTTGACCATCAGTTTGTTGATGGAATGACGTGCTAAAGTGTAGTCGAGTCTCTAAGGAATGTTGCAGACCCTTCCAGAATTGTGACGTGAATCGGGGATCTCTATCAGATAAAATAGTGATAGGGACACCATGCAATTTGACGATTTCCCTTATGTATAAGGCTGTGAGAATATCCATAGACCATCTACTTTTTATTGGCAGAAAATGAGCAGACTTAGTCAATTGGCCTATGATTACCCATATACCATCGTGTCCTCCTCTTGTTTTAGGTAAACCCATAATAAAATCCATCCCTATACTTTCCCACTTCCATTCGGGAATATTTAAGGGGTGTAATTTACCTGCGGGTCTTAAATGCTCTGCCTTTACTTGTTGACAAGTGAGACAGCGGGACACAAAATCTGTCACTTCTCTTTTCATGTTAGGCCACCAGAAGTTCCTTTTAAGATCATGATACATTTTTGTACCACCAGGATGAATAGTGTATTTGGAATTGTGAGCTTCTTCCAGAATCAATAATCTTCCATCGTCGGCAATAGAGAAATCCAGCCTTTGCTCAATATTGGCTTTAATCTCTAGTAATACTGGATCATTGTCTTGTAGCTTGACCAGATCTTCAATTAATGTAGGTTGAGTTCGAATACTGGCCATAAAGTAATCTTCTTCCTTCATGTCAATATCTAAATCCAACTGAGTAAATTGGGGAATGTGAAGTCCTGTAATCAATGGCACCCAAGAGGGGGGTGAATTGGGTGTTTTGGTGTTTTAAGAAAACTTTTTCGACTTTTTATTAAATGTGTGATAAGATGCTAATATGAGAAACAAATCTATTCAAACATAGACTGATTTAACAAATTATATTTGGTGATAATATAGATTATGCAGGATCAACGAGAATAAAATCTGAACTAGAATGCACACTTACGATCTCACAGAAGGGAGATAGAAGAAAATGAACAAACCACACTGAGACAGTGATTTTTAGGTGGTTCGGATGCCACAACGGTAACCTACGTCCACCCCTCACGGAATGTGAGGATCCACACACTATCTTGTAAAGAGATACAAGATCGAACACACACACACACACACACACACGTTGGGAGATGAAGGCTCCCACGAAGGTGTAAAAGACACCTAACCACACACACACCAAACCAATCAGACTTAACTGCACACACACACGGATCCATGAAGATCCACACACACACGGGATTGTTTTAGAATTACAAAACAAGCACACTTGAAGCTTAGAAAGATTAAGAATGGAAACGCAAAAGAAAGGGCTTGATTGATGCTCCCCCTTAGTTGATGAAGAGTTTCTTGGATGCAGCTTGAACTCCACTTGGCTTGGGATTGATCTCCTTCAGATATTGCTTGATCTTCACTTGAGGATGGTTGAAGAAGGATGAAGAACTTCCTCCCGGAGCACTGTTCATGTCTACAGTGCTAGCTCCCTTCTCTCCCCGTTTGTAGTCTCCTTAATCCCTCTTAGAGCATTAGGGTTTCTTACCCCAAAGAGGTGATTTTATATCTCTTGAATGGTCAAGAGACAAGCCATGAACCAGATCTACAAAACTGGGAGGGTTTGGTGGCTTTGGGATTAAACAATATCAAAAGGAGGGGCTTCTTTCGAGGTGAACAAAAAGTCAACATTTTGGGCTTATCGGGGCTGGCGGTCGACCTGCAGATGCTGGCGGTCGACCGCTCTGTAACAACCCTGCAGACAGACAGCTGCTATTTTTTTCAGTCGACCTAGATCAGGCTGGTGGTCGACCGCTCTGAGAAAATCATGTAGAAGATTGGTTGCTGTTATTTCCGATCAACCGGGATCAGGCCAGAGGTCGATCGGTCTGTGATAAACCTGAAAAATGAAGAGTTTAGCCCAGTGAAATATATCCACATGATCGATGCATGAAATGAATATAAGTCATTATTGATTTCAAGTTCATTTGAGTTCTTTGGGATGCATTTGGAAGACTAAACACTTAAGCATAATCCGTGATGAAATCTGACCTTGATTGCTTATAAAATTCACTTAAGTTATTAGTTCCATGCACGTGAGCAAACATATGTCCTTGGTTTTGTTATCATCAAAAAGCACTAGGATATTTACAACAGAATGAGATTAGTCATACTAATCATGAGACTTGATAGCTTTCCCATTGGTTTTCTGCTGAGTGCATCCGCTACAGCATTAGCCTTGCCAGGATGATATTAAATAGTAAAATCAAAGTCCTTTAGGTATTCTAACCATCTTCTTTGCCTCATATTCAGCTCCTTTTGGGAGAACAAATACTTCAAACTTTTATGGTCTGAATAAACCGTAAATTTTTCTCTGTAAAGGTAGTGATGCCAAATTTTAAAGGCAAATATAACAGTCGCCAATTATAAATCATGCACATGATAATTCTCTTCGTGACGTTTCAATTGTCCTGAAGAATAGCAAATTACCTTTCCATTTTGCATAAGAACGCACCCTAAGCCAATGCCAGATGTATCTGTATATACTTCAAATCCACCACCCTCCGTTGGTAGTGTTAAAATTGGTGCAGTAGTGAGGTGATCCTTAAGAGTTAAGAAACTCTCCTCGCAGTCCTTCAACCATATAAAAGGATTTTCTTTTCTAGTAAGTATAGTCAAAGGAACAACGATCTTGGAAAAATCCTTAATAAAACTTCTGTAATAACCAGTTAGTCCCAAAAAGCTTCTAACTTCTGACACGATCGTTTGTAATAATATTAAGGATTGTAATAATATTCATTTGATGTGTATCGGGGTTGTCAGATTCGGCCAGAGTTTCTTCCCCACATGCTAGTCGTGGAGGTACGTGACATTCCTTACACGCACCTTTGCTTATTTGGTATATTTCTTATATGCTGCGTTTGTGAGATTAGGGCCGTATCCAAATACAAATCACGGCGATTGTGAGTGTGAGAACCGTTCCTTAACTCCAGTCAAGCATCGAGCTCGAACTGCATCTCCTAGGCGTCAGTGGTTTCTTAATCGCTACGATCCCGCATTTCCCTCGCAGGGATGATCGTCAGACTAGAGTGAGTTTCTTGTTGAGAGATGTCTCCACCCGGAGAACCCCACGGAGGTCAGTCACCTGGCTTTCCTTAGCGTGCAAGTGCTGGCCGCACTTTGAGTCAGTCATAGGTCTTAGCCCCGTTCGAGTCTCGTCCCGCATCAAATTGGTCTCAAGTCTCATTCGTCCCGCATCACCCCCCTCACCGTGGTCACCGACTCACTTTCGCCCGCCACGTCGAACGGCGGAGAAACAGTCATACTCCTGTGTGAGTCAATGGCAGATTCCATCTTTGCATTCTATATTGTAATCAATTTCAATCCTCATCCCTCATGGGTCATATCTCTGTCCCAGCTATGTACTTCAGTAGCATGTAGTATAGTAATGCAATGATTATTATCGTATCATGTTCCCATTTGGGACACGGGTTTGCTAATGCTCTCAGCATGGTCTGTGGTCTCATGTTTTGAGATGATAAGGCATTTCCTCTAGTTTTCCCGAAGATCTTCATAAGTTTGGACCAGCCATTGGGGAAGGGGTACAGTCCCCTGTTTAAACATTAGCATAATGCTTTGATTACCTCCTTGACCGAATGTTTCATACTGTTCGGATTTCTATAACCACCCTTACATCCCCAGGGACTTGCCTCTTCATGGCATGGTCTCTGGAGGACTTCTCTCTAAAGGGATGGATATTAACGGTCATGGGGCCGGCAGCAGCCAAGTGCACATTGTAAAGTTGACAATGCAGCAATCCCTTGGTTAGTGGAGTCCCCTCGTAGGCAAGCCCTCGAGGTTTTTCCCTGCCCAATTTGGGGATATAGAGTAGCCACTTTTGGCTTACTCTGAATTTTAGGGGCCGTCTCGAAACCTCTGTGGATGTGCTTCCAATTTTTCACCCCCCAAATGCTTGGGTCTAGGGGAGGTGCTGCCCAATTTTTGTCAGAGCTGTGGACTTAATAAAACGGACTAATGACAAACAGATGAGCAGAGCGAGAATAATGCTGAAAGAACATGTATGAATGAAGAAGATGACCCTATAAAAAAATGTTGTTCTGGCAGTAATAAAGAAAAGAAACTGCTTGAAGGAAATGCAAAGAAAGAAAAAAGATAAAACAAAGAAGTGGCAATCAATGAAATAGCCAAACAGATAAAATTCATGATCATATGGAGAGTGTGCTCATATATGCATTTACTCATGCATCCATGCATTTTCTGAACTTAGAATGGCCTGAAGTCTGCTACAGCAGGGGTCGACCCCCTCAGTCGACTCCTCTTGAGTCTAGCCACTGCCTAGTGATAGTGTTCTGTTGAGAATAAAATCAAACACCCTACATGCATCATACAATTCACATTAGCTCTTGCAAAATTGCATGAGCAAAATTAAAACTACTCCCTTATGCATTCCTCAACATAGAGTAATTCATTTGCATTCACATCGAATCATGCATGCATCATGCGTGTGAAATGAACCCTATGCATAGACTACCTGTGCTTGCTTGAGTGCCATGATTTGTTGTATATCAAATGGTGGGTTGAAGAAAGTTGGGTTATGCCTAACTGGATACTCCCACTATGCGTGAGTCTATAACTCTGCCCTGTACGAAAGTCTCACTACATAAACACATCATTTAAGCCCTGCATATGCCCATGTAAGT
Source organism: Amorphophallus konjac (assembly GCA_022559845.1). Taxonomy (NCBI): domain Eukaryota; kingdom Viridiplantae; phylum Streptophyta; class Magnoliopsida; order Alismatales; family Araceae; genus Amorphophallus; species Amorphophallus konjac. The sequence continues at coordinate 287,120,190 of CM040118.1, forward strand.
GCTTGCAAAACCATTTCCTGCATTTCCAAGGGACATAGCCTCTTTGCTAAACAAATCATGCACTCCTTGCTAAACAAATCATGCACTAATTCATTCTATATACAAAGAAGAAAGAAAAGAAAGAAAAATTAAAAGAACGAAGCTTGAAATGAACAACTGGAATCTAACACCTTTTTAAGCTTCCAAGATAAATCCCTAACATGGACAAAACAAACAAACAAATGAAGAAGTAAAAATGTTCTACTCGCTGGCGTGGACTGCGTCGACGTAGCTTGACCTTGCGTCGACGTAGCTGAACTCTGGCAGTGCAACATCCTGTGTCGCCAGTGCTCTGCGTCGAAGCCGTGTCGCCCTGGGCTGACGCAGCCTCGCCTTGGGATGAACATTGTGTCGACGCAGCCTCGTCCCGCGTCGGCACAATAGCTTGTGCCTGTCCCTAGATAAGCTTTGTGCATCGGCACCGTAAAGCCCTGCATCGACGCAACTGTCGTTGTAACCTTGCGAGCCCCTGTGAGAGATTGTGCGTCGATGCAGCTTGAGCTCTGCGTCGATGCAGCGGCCTTTGGCCCCCTCACACGTTAAAAAGAAGAAGAAGAAGAAGAAGAAAGAAGAGAAGAAAAGAAAAGAAAATAGGAAGAAGAAGTAATAAAAAATGATAGTAAATAATAATAATAATAACAAAGTTAATATAAATCATAACAATGATGGCATGCAACATGGCATTGATGAAAATTGAATAAAATAAAAACCTCTCTAAGGAATTAATAACATCTGACTAAGGGCTCCTCCTCCCTTAGACCCTATGCAAAGGGGATATTAATGAGACCTCTGCAGGTCATGCTTGAACCTTGGGATCATCCCATCATGGTCATGGCCTGACCGTACTCTTGGCAAATAGCCCGCTACGTCTAACATATTTCTATATGATCTAATCCCAGATATCAAGGTTGCCATGCTCCTGCCATACATTTGATTTACAAATTAGGACTCTTGGTTTTATTCATAGTGTTTAACCCTCAATGGGGGATGTTTTACTGAAATTCAAAATTTTCATTACTACTCTTTATCAATATCAATCTCAGGCCCGAGGGCCCCTTCTCCTAGCATTTAATCAAAGATTTTCTCCCCTCTGGGGTGATGTAATTAACGCCGTGACCTTTATGGCACGGCGGGTTTTAGTCCCGACCCAATACCCACATCGTCTGGTTAGTCAGATGGAGTGCACCGGTGGTTCCGGAACACCTCACTCTCGGAACCCGAATAAACTGTCACTTTTGTGACTGGCACGTCCACGCACTTAATGAACCGAATAAACCCAAGAATGAAAAGAAGATAAAAAAGATAAAAAAGAGATGATCATATAAAGAAGTGTGTGCAACAGGTTTGGCACGCCCGGTGGGACAGAACCTCCTTTCATCTTCTCGCCAGGATTAGGGGCCCAGCGGCCTCCTCCTAAAATTTTGACTCTGTTTAAATCTGAAATTATAGGTTACACCCTGAAAAGTACGATGGCTGTGTTATTTGGGCCGCTCGTCATTGCTGATCATGCCAGGTACGGCTACCTAGCCGTTCCTACGATGTTCGACGACTTCCCGCCGGTGGTGGGCTTCCCAAACTTTTTAGGGGTAGCCTTCGTTGAGCTCCTGGATGTCCAGGAGATGAAGTTGGTCGCTGCTGTTGAGGCGACCCCAACTGATGTTGCTGCAGTGGGATGCTTCATCCACCATATCCACTCCCACGCTTCCCACAACAAGAAGCGCTCACCGACTGCCAGGAGGATGGCCAGAAAGAATGCTGGTGTGCTGCAAGGCCGGCTATCAACGTCAGGCAAGTCCATTCTGATTGGAAGCATCCACGTGTTTCTGAACAGCCGGCAGGCCAGGATTTCGGCTGATCGGGTGATTGCAAATGTACCGGTGTGAAACTCATTTCAAGCACTGACGGACCGTGTGAAGTCCAGATTAAGGGGAGGTTTGGGCCCGAAGCCAACCAAGTTTAAACAAGTGTGGGTGCCTGAGCGAATGTGGGCCCTTGCTACTACCTAACCGGAACCTGTTCAAGCTGTTAGGTTCGACAGAAAAGATGACGAAGAAGAAGAAACAAAGAATTGAGGTGCCAACTTTGACACCTCGCAGACCAGCCTTCCAGGCCTATGGCCGGCAGGCAAATATTCATGCTTACAGCAGAAGATGCTGCAAGATAGCCAAATAGTGACGGCTCGCTTACAGGCCACTAGCTCAATGCAAGATGTCACCATCAGCACTCTTCCCTATAGATGGGCAAGATGATATTACCCAGGCCGTCCGAGGATATTTTTGGGGCCTCGGGAACACCTATCAAGGTACGTAGCTGCTCTTGGAGGCTATGAACGCTGCAGAAGACAAAGACTGGGGAGAACAAGTCGACCTGGAAGAAGCAGCAGATGAAGGGTCCGGTTGCTATGGACCATCCTTCCACGAAGAAACTACACTGAGGATCTCGGTGTTCGACAGGCTAACCTTCCCTGGACAGCTAGCCAGGAGGTTGATACGGAGGGACAGGCGGCTCCAAATATTCAGCTGTAACATGGCCGGAGTGACCGGTCGCTATGGGTCATTACCTGATGAATTTGAAGAGGTGGCTAGACTCGCCAAGAGGCCCGGTCCTATCACCAGAAGGAAGAAAGTTGCAGTTGATGTGGCGCAAGCCCTCATCGGAGAAGCAAGCACGGATGTAGTCGCCATGACTACAAACATGATCACCACTGAAGATGAGGGCGAGAGGCCAACACTTGCTTCAGATGCCCCATTGGAGGGAGGAGGTCAAGCACCCAGCCCTTCCACCCCCAATCCGACAATGCCGATGCTGCTCTTGAAGTATCAACTGGAGATTGAGATGTTGAAGAAACAATTGAGCGAGTTGAGCATGCAAGCGTCAGCCTCGAAGCAGGTGGAAGCCCCTCTTGAAACATCAAGGCGTAGTGCCAATGAGCTCGAGGGTTCACCTTAGATGATGGCTTCTCAGCCACTACACGACTATGCTAGGGGCATGGCCCCGATACCCTCACTGGCTCCTCAACATCAGGGGACTGCTGCTACTACGCCATAGGCCATGGTGTTGGCGACACGTCAAATGCAACAAGCTCACTTCTATCCAGATCCGGTGGACCCGACAATGGTGAGCAAGGTGATGGTTGAACATATAATAGATATGAAGCTGGCAGATCGAGGCGGTGATGATTATGCCTCGTTTGATATATACAAGGTGCCATATCCGGTCCACCATGCTGCTAAAAGACTCCCTCCTAGCATCAATAAGCTGCCAAAGTTTGACAAGTTCAACGGACAAGGATCGCAGAAGGAGCACATAGCCTATTACATGAATGTGATGGGCGATCTGGCAGCGGATGAGTCCTACCTGCTGAAGTTCTTCAAGTCTTCGCTCATGGGACTCGCTTTTGAGTGGTACTCGAACCTGCCGGTCGGGTCCATTAGCGACTGGCCCGATATGCAACGAAAGTTCTGGGACCAGTTCTATGTTGCTGAAAGGGAGATCACTATGGCCGAATTGTATGCTTCCAGGCAGAAAAGTGATGAAACAGCCCTGGAGTATATCAAAAGGTTGCAAAATCTCAGTATGAGATGTAGGCGTCTGCCACACCAAGAAGATGTTGTGCAGATTTGTAAGCAAAATCTTAAGCGGGAAGTCCTCAAGAGGATGATAGGAATGAAAATTAGGTCCTTCGACTGATTAAAAAATGTGGTGGCGGAAATCAAGGCCTTCCTTTCGAGATATTCTTATGCCCCTGCTGCTTCTAGTCAGAAAGCCAAATCGGCTGATAAGCGACTCGCGCCCAAAGAAGTTTATACTGTAGACTTCAGGGCATTTGAGCAACAGAAAGATAAAGACAAGGGAGTCACTCAGCCTCCTCTGGCGAAGCCAACTGAATGCTAGGAGGGCCCATCCTTACGGAATAAAATGAAGAAGCTATGCTCCTTCCCTAAGGAGAAGACCTGGGTCCTGTTTGAATGGGCTACCCGCTACGACAAAATTACACTACTAGACCCGAAGAGGCCAAGTGATGCTAGGAGGAAAGATGATCCTCACTTCTACCCGTACCATCAAATGCTCGGGCACCCCATAGAAGACTGTTACATCTTCAAGGATGGCATTGAAGGGCTGATTAAAAAGGGGGAACTCCAGATGGGGGAATACACACTAGACCCACGATGCCCACATGAAGCGAGCGCTTATAGAAGGGGAAATATTCATGTGGTCTCCATCCACTATCACACCCCTAAAGAGACATCAGAGGCTGAGCAAGGTGAACCTCGAATCTGAAAGGAGCTGACAGGGCGGCCAATGTCACCCATGAAAGAAAAGAGGAATAGTCGCCCTTGTCCCACGACAGGGGCAGGTACCTCCACCTCTCTAATCATGGAGGTAGCCGGTTTGGCTGATGAAGAATGCTGAGAAGTAGATGTGACCTCCCTCTCTACCCTGGTGAGTGAAGGTTCTTCAAAGGTAGTCTATGACTACTACATAGATGATCTTGAAGAAGTCCTACAGCTCTCAAGGCCAGGAGATACCCCGAAGCCCCGAACAGTAATACAAGAAAGGCAAGAAGCCGATGTCCCCCGCAAGTGCTAGAAATCTGTTGTCATAGATGCTACCACGACCTCCGATGATGCTCCGCAAGGACAAGAACTTAGGAAGTTCCTTGCTGCCCTCAAGGGCAAATCATCTACGGCTCAATGACCAAGCTGCCCGGAAGTCGCATTGACAGCTTCACCGCTGATTCCCCAACAAACTCAAAAGCCAGAGAAGGAAGCTGGTGATGTCCCGCCACTAGGAGAAATGAAGCAAGGAAGCATCCATGATGTCTTCAAAGCCAAAGAAGATGATGAAGGCTTCATCAACTTGCAGTCGGCTCCCCCGGACATGGACGATGGCGGCCAGGCCATTGTTGATAAGCTAGTCGAAGTAAACCTTGGCATGGAAAATGAGCCAAGGCCAACCTTCCTCAGCGCCCTCCTTCTCCCAAAAGAGAGAGAACAATATATACAGCTGCTTCAAGAGTTCCGGGACTACTTTGCTTGGAACTACAAAGAGATGCCAGGACTCAGCCCTGAAGTCGCTCAACACATATTGGCTATCGACCCAAAAGCTGAACCGGTGAAGCAACCACCTCGGCAGATGAGGTCGGAGCTGATAAACCATATTTGCAAAGAAGTCGACAAGCTCATAGACGTCGACTTTGTAGCAGAAAATAAATATACCACATGGCTGGCCAACATCATGCCTGTCAAGAAGAAGAACGACCAGATCTGGATATGTGTGGACTTTCGGGACCTGAACAAAGCATGCCCGAAAGGTGATTTCCCAGTGCCGATCACTGAAGTCATGATCGATACTATAACTGGCCATGAGGCACTGTCATTCATGCACGGCTCATCCAGATACAACCAGATATGGATCACCGAGCATGAAAAAGTTCATACGGCTTTCCGATCACCCAACGGGATATTTCATTACAAGAGAATGCCCTTTGGCCTCAAAAATGCTGGCGCCACTTACCAAAGGGTGATGACGAAGATATTCGACGAGTTACTCTACGACAACAAATGCTACATTGATGACTTGGTCGTCAAGACCAAGAGCAGAGAAGACCACCTGAGTGATCTGAGGATCATATTCGAAAGGCTGCGGCAGTTCGAGCTAAAGATGAACCCGATAAAATGCGCCTTTGGCGTTTCAAGTGGGAAATTCCTCGGCTTTGTTGTCAGATATCGGGGAATTGAAATAAACCCCTCCAAGATAAAAGCTATCTAGGTCGTCAACGAATGCTACATTGATGACTTGGTCATCAAGACCAAGAGCAGAGAAGACCACCTGAGTGATCTCAAGATCATATTCGAAAGGCTGCGGTAGTTCGAGCTAAAGATGAACCGAATAAAATGCGCCTTTGGCGTTTCAAGTGGGAAATTCCTTGGCTTTGTTGTCAGATATCGGAAGGTTGAAATAAACCCCTCCAAGATAAAAGCTATCTAGGAGTTGCCCCCTCCGAAGAATTTGACAGAATTGCGGTCATTATAAGGCCGATTAGCTTACATCTGCAGATTTATTTCCAATCTGTCCGGACAATGCCAGCCATTCCACAAGCTAATGATCATGATGAAAGATACGCCATTCTGCTGGAGCCAAGAATGCCAAACGGCTTTTGACCAGCTGAAGGAATATCTAAATACCCCACTAGTGCTGGGGGCACCTGTCAAAGAGCGGCCGTTGATTCTGTACATAGCCGCTACTAAATATGTGCCGCAAAAAGCCATCAAAGGCCAAGCAATAGATAATTTCTTTGCAGCACATCCGGTGCATGAAGATTCTTCGTTAATTATAGAGCTCCTAGATGATGAAACACTAGAAGTGGGTGAAGCCCATTAAGTCGTATAGCAGCTCTACATTGACAGGGCATCTGGAACAGAAATATCCCAAACGGGGCAGACAAGAATAAGAGCCAGAGCAGGCATTGTCCTTAAGTCCCCAGAGGGAGAAGTGCTGCATACATCATGATCAATCAGCAAGCCTCGCACAAATAATAAGGCAAGATATGAAGCCCTGATTATCGGCCTTCAGATTGCTCTTCATATGGAGATCTAGATGCTACAAGTATTCGGTGATTCCATGCTAATTGTCAAGTAGATACAAGGACAGTTCGATGTCCGAAAGCCCGAATTACTTCCTTACTGCGTCAAAGCGAAGAAGCTCATGAAGTGATTCTACTTCATTGAAATAGGCCATGTTAGTCCAAATCAAAATGCTCAAGCAGATGCGCTAGCAAAGCTAGCAAGATCACTGGCAATCCCGCCAGATGGATCTCTCAATATAACTATGATAAACAGACGCCAGGTTCCCACCATGATAGAGGAGCTAGGTGAAGAAGAATGTGAAGCTACAACAGTAGAAATAGTCGGCTCACCCGACTGGAGGGAACCTCTGATACAATGGTTTAAATACTAGCAATTGCCCAAACGAAGGGAAGAGAATATCAGATTGATCAGAATAAAAGATTCTTACGAATTCAGGAACGGAACCTTGTTCCGGATTGTGGCCGATGCCAAAAAAAAAGTACTCCTCCGATGTCTATCAATGGAGGAAGCTTGGACGGTTATGAAGGAATTTCATGCCGGATCAACTCGTGCCCATCAAGCCGGGCCGAAGATGAAAATTGAAATCAAGAAATTGGGATATTACTGGCCAACTATGTTTGATGACTATTGTAAGTATGCCAAGTCATGTCATAAATGCCAAGAACATGCTACGGTCCCAAGAAGACCCCCGACACATCTACATCCGACAACACCCAGCTCGCCGTTTGCTCAATGGGGCACCGATGTTGTGGGCCCGCTACCTGCATCCTCGTCAAGATGCAAATACATCCTAGCATCAACAGACTACTTCTCCCACTGGGCGGAGGCTATAGCTCTAAAAGAAGTGACAGGAGAAATCATGATCAGATTTGTCTGTCGAAACATTATATTTCGATTTGGCGTACCCAATCGAATCACCTCCAACAATGGAAGCCATTTTCGGAACCAGAAGGTCGACAAGCTGGTCGATAAATTCAAGATTAACTAGAGGACATCCACTCCGTACAACCCACAAGCAAACGGGTTGGCTGAAGCTTTCAACAAAACCCTCTGCACACTTCTCGCTATGACAGTCAGCTCTAGCAAGAAGGACTGGGAAGATAAGATGTACACGGCATTGTGGGCGTACCGCACTATGTACAAGACCCCGACGGGTTGCTGACCATTCTTGCTAGTGTATGGCTCAGAAGTAGTCATCCCGATAGAGCTGGAGATACCATCATTATTGGTCACAATCTAGCATGAACTGGTCAAAGACGGCCAGGCAAATATAAAAAGAAGACTGGAGGAGCTCTCTGATTTAGATGGGAAACAGCTCAAAGCCCAGCAAAACATACAGGTCTATCAAGCCCGTATGGCGTGCACCTTTGACAAGCTTGTCAAAGAGCGTGAATTCAAGAACGGAGACATTGTCATGGTCAAAAGAAAAGAAGTGATGGCTGCCAATCCAAAAGGCAAATTAAATGAAAATTGGATAGGACCCTATGTGGTCCAGAAATTCTATGAGGGCAAAGCCTACGTCGTCATCAACCATCGATGGGAAGTTCAATTTCCAGCCCTCAATGGTAAGCACCTGAAGCTATACCATGTGCCACTACCTCAGTTTGACGATCAGCTAAAACCCACATTTCACAATGAACAAACCTCTACCTCAGAACTTTTTTGATGAGTTGCTATCTCACACCAATTTTTGGCCCCACCGAAATAGGTGAGTCCTTGCTTGGCATTGTGCCAATGTCGATGATGCCACTTTACTTGGCACACATGGCCTCTTCTGGTCTTAGCCGAGGGATTATGACTTCGACCTTAGGTCTAAGTCAACAACACCCGATTTCTTTGCGTCGGTGCAATCCCAGTACCGACGATTTTATTAACTCGGTGCCCATGGCCTTTTGGTCTTAACCGAGGAATATGGCTTATACCTTCAGTCTATGGCCAGATGAAACCTGAATCCTTCTGTCAACATAAACCCAATGTTGACGATATCATCATCAGTCCCACCGTGATTTTCACTACAAGAATCAATTTAACCTAATGGATTAGACCTTCCGTCTAAGACCGGCTTAAACGATTTCCTTGCATTGATGGGAATTGACGCCGAGCATGTACTTTTTCTTTTGCATTTATGTCCTTTTAGTTTGTGTTTATATCATTGGGAAAGTATGTACGCAATTGTACGGCTTTGTAAGCCAATGCGTCATTCCCATGGATTGTTTGGGTTTCTTTGTAATTTGTCAGTAGGACCAGGAAGGGGGCTCTCAGCCCTTTCCCATTGGTCCATGTCATCTTGTGGGGCTAGTCAACCATCCTAGGTGGACATCTAGAAGGTTGGACTAGTCATATGCCACATGGGTAGACAAGTGGCCCATTTTGTCCAAGGTAGGCCACCTACCATTCAACCACCCATTCAACTTCTACCCCTTGGTCAATAGGGTACACCCCCCCTTGCATATTATAATCTTTTTTTTGTGTTTGTGGCATGCAATCCTAGCCCTTGATTCCCCTTCCCTAGATCCAAGGGTCCACATTGCATTTGATGTAAACCATATATAAGCTTGTATTTTCATGTGAAATTCAATGAAAAATCAAAATTTTTGTGTGTAAGCAAGGAGCATATTGCGCCCCCAGCCCCTCTCCCTCTGGTTCCTCTCCTCCAACCTCAAGTTCTAGAGTGATTCTACCTTCTATCATCTCCTCTCAACCTCCGGTGATCGTCTGTGCCGCCGCCGCCGCCGTTCGTGCCGCCATCGAGCCGCCTCTGCAGTTCTGTCTTCATCCAACCACAGCAGCTTCCATGACTTTTCTATCTCAGCCATGAGCTTGGATGGATCTGAATTTTTTATGGTGTTTTCAACCCTTGCATCTCAAGATGCACCTAAATTTTCACGCCATAATTCCCTCTTTTAGTATTTGTACATTTTCGTCCAACCTGTCATCCCAGATCTCCCATGTTTCTACCTACAGTGACAAAACCTCTGAGTTCTCCCCCTTAGACCATCTTTTTGATTTATCCAAACCATCCCAATTTTACTGGGAGTTCTTTCCATCACCCCCTACCTCCACAAATTTTCTTAATTTTTTATCAGCCTTATATCTATTTTTAGAAATTTGTGTTCTTCCTCTGCTACAGTGTTTTCAGTCAGATCCCAGATCCGACCACCCTCCACTTCAAAAATCAGAACAAATCACCATTACCTCCAAATCCAAATCAAAAAATAGTCCTGGTTTCCTTGTTCGATTTCCTACAACCTTGCTGAAGAACACATCTTCCAATTAGGACATCTACTTCACAGTCAAAGGTAATTAACAGGAAAGTTCTCTGCAGATCTGAGTCTTCGGTTACTGTACAACAGCAGCATATAAAATTCACCAACACAAAGTACAAATTTGGTGAATTTTTCTGAAGGCCACTAGATTGTAGTACTTAGAAGCAGCTTTCCAACGGCTCTGATCTCGTCGCATTCCGACACCGGTGCTGATCGCAGCGTCCGTTCTCGCCGGAGCGCGCGCTGAAATACAGAACCGGCAGATTTCCGATCAGTTTTTCCGACCGGTGCTGAACGGAGCCGCCCGGCCTACGGCCGGCGAACCAGCGTGCCGCCAGCCCGGGGAGCGCTTCTCCAAGTGTCTCCACTACAGCGGTACCACCGGGTCCCACACGGCCCCTCCGGACAACATGTGGGCCCCACGGTCGTGAACACGCGTGTAGCCGAATCAACACCCGAAGCTGCCCGTCAACCCGAATTCGGTCCTCCCGGGCCCATTTGTATAGCCCTTTATCTCCCTGCGTGGAGTGGGCATGTTCCCATTGCTGTAATTACTGTGTGTTAAGTTTCCCGGGAGTACGAGTTTTCGGCCGGGTCCGTCTTCCCCACGCCGAGCGCGTGGAGGTATCGCATTCGCTCCCTTACTTGGCATTTTACTTCATTTCATATATGCTTGTTTATGTCACTGCTAGAGAGCATGATAGGATAATTAGCTCGCTTTCTATTTATATCACCGCTGCTGCGAGAGAGAGCGTTACCGTCCCGTGACCCGATCCGGGCACGAAAGAGATAGCCGACCACCCTAGCTCTTGCCGGTTTCTCAACCGCGCACGTCCGACACTTCCCTCGTTAAGGGACGATCGCGAGCTTGTCGTGTCTGTGTCTCGTCCCGCATCAATTTGGTATCAGAGCGAGTTTGAGTCTAGGGTGTCCAAAAAAAAAAAAGGTGTCATTTACGTCTAGTCATTAGTTGGGTTAAGTCGAGTCTAGGATCATCATATTTCTAAAACAAAAAAAAAGAGTGTTTTAAATTGTATTTCATCCCGATAATTCGATATATCAAAAGGTGTTGTCCGAACGTTAGGCTACGCCTATCGGGAAGGCCGCACACTTGTGCGAGTGACCCTCGGGTCGATTACCTCCGCCCCGTACCGGATATTGGTTTAAGTCTAGGTGCATCATTTCGCATTAGTGTGTTTGCTTTAGTCGGCGTCATCTAGTCGGTGTGTTTGCATGCCCACTCGTAGGGGTACTCAGTACTCACCCCCACCCCCACCTATGGCGGATTCCCGAGCCACTAGTCTCGATGCGTCAGCTGTGCTCGAAATGTTCCAAAATCTTATGGGACAAGTGCAAGGATTGCATACACGTCTTGATGGGTTTGACACGTAAATGGGTGATTTAAGTACCCGAATGGATAGGATGGAAGGAGTGAGTACCCGAGTGAACGGTCTAGGCACCTGCCTAGAAGAGAGGATGAAAGCCATAGAGGATAGGGCCGTCGGGTCAAGTCAGTCCGTTCAGGGATTGATCGGGAGAGTCACCGCACTAGAGAAAGGACCAGCCGAGACACATCCGATTGCTCCAGTCCAAGCACCCGTCCCACCTACACAAGGTCAACCGGAGCTGGGTCATCGACCCGCAACTCCAAGGGGTCACGGGGTAGCTAATAGGAGGCACGAAGTCCCCGAAGTGCATAACTATGAGTCCGAGAATGAGCATCGGGGATATGGTCGTGATCGTCATCCTATACGGCGTACCCACGACCAAGATATGGATGAATGGGCCCTTCGGACTGTTCGGGCCGACCCTCCCACCTTTGACGGGTCCTTAGACCCAAAGGTCTATCATGATTGGGAGGCTGGCATGGATCGATATTTTGAGTGGTTCGAGATGTCGGACCAAAGGAAGGTCAAGTTTGCCAGGATGAAACTTTTGGGCCAAGCCCAAACATATTGGAGGAACATGGAGAATCTATTGTTTCATCGTCATGAACCTCCGATCGATACGTGGACCGAGATGAGGGAGAAGCTTAGGAAGAAGTACCTCCCTACCTCCTACCACCAGCGTCTTATAGAAAGGTGGCAAAGCCTCACCCAAGGAGACCGGTCTGTCTCGGATTGCATCACCGAGTTTGATGAATACTACTTGCGATGTGATGCCACAGAGGAGGATTCCCTTACCGTCTCTCGGTTTCGGCGTGGTCTACGCCCGCACCTACGGTATGAGCTTCTCCGCCGCAAGGTGGACAAGCTAGAGGATGCATACCAAGTTGCTCTCGAAATGGAGCAATTCGAGGGTGAGTTCGAGTCTATTCCCAGGTGGAGCCCCGCTCCTCCCCATAGTGATTCCCGTGGCTCCTTAGGTTCATACCCGAGGGGACCCATGGCTCGTCTTCAGGAGCCCGCCCGTCAGGAGCACTTCGCTCCTAAACCTCACCCTCCTCCACCCCGGGATCTATTTCCACCCCAACCACCGGCACCCGTTGCCCGTCCCCCAGCTCCTATAGCCCGTCCTCTGGCACCGGCACCCCCTCCACTATTGTCCAAGGCACCTACATCTCCCCCATTGCTGTCTACACCCCCTACCCGACGGGATGATAAAGGTAAGGCCCCTTTTATAGGAGAAAGTAGTCGGTCGAGAGTGCAGTGTTTCCACTGTCACGGGTATGGTCACATTGCCAGTGAGTGCCCCGCTGGCGCCACCCTAGCCATAGGTATTGGAGAGTCTGCACCTCCCGAGCTTGAGTGTGTCAATTACGTGGCCGATGAGGCACTAGTCGATGAGTACTATGCCTTGGGGGGGAAGAGTGGGACAGCTCTCCTGCCGCCCAGGATGCCGCCACCTAGTGGGCTCGATGCTACCACCTTAGTCTCGAGTCGTGCATGAGTCAGTGTGTTTTCTTGTGTGGTTTGTTTGTGTGGTGTGTTTCGAGTCGGTTGTTGTGTGTATTGCATGGTAAGTCTGCATGAGTCTTGTGCACGCTCGTTGTCGGTCTCTTATGAGTAAGAGGCGAGTGGACTCACTTGATGAGTATGGGGTCGATTCTACATCTATACCCGGATCAGTCACCTATAGGGGCTCAGCGGTGATTCCTAGTGAGTCTTTGAGTTGTTTCCTTCCTTTTGAGAGTGCCCCACCCGGAGTGTCCACCTTCGGCCCATAGCAGTCCGCGCATATCAAGTATATATGAAATGAGCAGATGACGATCACTTGGAGTGGAGCGTACCCGCGTTACTTGGCATGGTGACGGATCCGCCGGAGTACTCGAGCATCCATACCCCTACTCGACGGGGTCGAGTTCCTCCCACCCGGGGAGAGTTGATGGGAATCGACGCCGAGCATGTATTTTTTCTTTTGCATTTATGTCCTTTTAGTTTGTGTTTATATCCTTGGGAAAGTATGTACGCAATTGTACGGCTTTGTAAGCTAATGCGTCATTCCCATGGATTGTTTGGGTTTCTTTGTAATTTGTCAGCAGGACCAGGAAGGGGGCCCTCAGCCCTTTCCCATTGGTCCATGTCATCTTGTGGGGCTAGTCAACCATCCTAGGTGGACATCTAGAAGGTTGGACTAGTCACATGCCACATGGGTAGACAAGTGGCCCATTTTGTCCAAGGTAGGCCACCTACCATTCAACCACCCATTCAACTTCTACCCCTTGGTCAATAGGGCGCACCCCCCCTTGCATATTATATTCTTTTTTTTGTGTTTGTGGCATGCAATACTAGCCCTTGATTCCCCTTCCCTAGATCCAAGGGTCCACATTGCATTTGATGTAAACCATATATAAGCTTGTATTTTCATGTGAAACTCAATGAAAAATCAGAATTTTTGTGTGTAAGCAAGGAGCATATTGCGCCCCCATCCCCTCTCCCTCTGGTTCCTCTCCTCCAACCTCAAGTTCTAGAGTGATTCTACCTTCTATCATCTCCTCTCAACCTCCGGTGATCGTCTGTGCCGCCGCCGCCGCCGTTCGTGCCGCCATCGAGCCGCCTCTGTAGTTCTATCTTCATCCAACCACAACAGCTTCCATGAATTGTCTATCTCAGCCACGAGCTTGGATTGATCTGAATTTTTAATGGTGTTTTCAGCCCTTGCATCTCAAGATGCACCTAAATTTTCACGCCATAATTCCCTCGTTTATTATTTTTACATTTTCGTCCAACCTGTCATCCCAGATCTGCCAGGTTTCTATCTACAGTGACAGAACCTCTGAGTTCTCCCCCTCCGACCATCTTTTTGATTTGTCCAAACCATCCCAATCTTACTGGGAGTTTTTTCCATCACCCCCTACCTCCACAAATTTTCTTAATTTTTTATCAGCTTTATATCTATTTTTAGAAATTCGTGTTCTTCCTCTGCTACAGTGTTTTCAGTCAGATCCCAGATCCGACCACCCTCCACTTCAAAAATCAGAACAAATCACTATTAGCTCCAAATCCAAATCAAAAAATAGTCATGGTTTCCTTGTTCGATTTCCTACAACCTTGCTGAAGAACACATCTTCCAATTAGGACATCTACTTCACGGTCAAAGGCAATTACCAGGAAAGTTCTCTGCAGATCTGAGTCTTCGGTTACTGTACAACAGCAGCATATAAAATTCACCAACACAAAGTACAAATTTGGTGAATTTTTCTGAAGGCCACTAGATTGCAGTACTTAGAAGTAGCTTTCCAACGGCTCTGATCTCTTCACATTCCGACACCGGTGCTGATCGCAGCGTCCGTTCTCGCCGGAGCGCGCGCTGAAATACAGAACCGGCAGATTTTCGATCAATTTTTCCGACCGGTGCCGAATTTGAGCCGCCCGGCCTCCGGCCGGCGAACCAGCGTGTCGCCAGCCCGGGGAGCGCTTCTCCAAGTGTCTCCACTACAGCGGTACCACCGGATCCCTCACGGCCCCTCCGGACAGCATGTAGGCCCCACGGTCGTGAACACGCGTGTAGCCGAATCAACACCGGAAGCTGCCCGTCAACCCGAATTCGGTCCTCCCGGGCCCATTTGTATAGCCCTTTATCTCCCTGCATGGAGTGGGCATGTTTCCATTGCTGTAATTACTGTGTGTTAAGTTTCCCGGGAGTACGAGTTTTCGGCCGGGTCCGTCTTCCCCACGCCGAGCGCGTGGAGGTATCGCATTCGCTCCCTTACTTGGCATTTTACTTCATTTCATATATGCTTGTTTATGCCACTGCTAGAGAGCATGATAGGGTAATTAGCTCGCTTTCTATTTATATCACCGCTGCTGCGAGAGAGAGCGTTACCGTCCCGTGACCCGATTCGGGCACGAAAGAGAGAGTCGACCACCCTAGCTCTTGCCGGTTTCTCAACCGCGCACGTCCGACGCTTCCCTCGTTAAGGGACGATCGTGAGCTTGTCGTGTCCGTGTCTCATCCCGCATCACGCATTGGCATATACCCAATGCCAATGATTTTATCAAGGTTGGTTGTTGACTTCTTGTCGGGACCAGCCGCTATAACCCAACAACTTAGACCTTCCGTCTAAGACCGGCTTGAACAATATCCTTGCGTTGGCATATCCTCTATGCCAATGATTTTATCAAGGTTGGCACTTGACTTCGTGTCGGGACCAGCCGCTATAACCTAATGGCTTAGACCTTCCGTCTAAGAATGGCTTAAAGAATATCCTTGCATTGGCATATACCATATGCCAATAATTTCATCAAGGTTGGCACTTGACTTCTTGTCAGGACTAGCCACTATAAACCCAACGGCTTAGACCTTCCGTCTAAGACCAGCTTAAACAATATTCTTGCGTTGGCATATACCCTATGCCATCACCAAAGGTTGGTGCTTGACTTCTTTTTGGGACAAGCCGCTATAACCCAATGGCTTAGACCTTCCATCTAAGACCGGATGAAACAATGTCCTTACGTTGGCATATACCATATGCCAATGATTTTATCAAGGTTGGTTGTTGACTTCTTGTCGGGACCAGCCGCTAAAACCCAACGGCTTAGACCTTCCGTCTAAGATCGGCTCAAACAATATTCTTACGTAGCCATATACCCAATGGCAATGATTTAATCAAGGTTGGCGCTTGACTTCTTGTGAGGACCAGCCACTATAAACCCAATGGCTTAGACCTTCCATCTAAGACCGACTTAAACAATATCCTTGCATTGGCATATACCCTATGCCAATGATTTCACCAAAGGTTGGTGCTTGACTTCTTGTTGAGACCGGCCGCTATAACCCAATGGCTTAGACCTTCCATCTAAGATCGGATTAAACAATGCCCTTACGTTGGCATATACCCTATGCTAATGATTTCATCAAGGTTGGCTCTTGACTTCTTGTCGGGACCAGATGCTAAAACCCAACGGCTTAGACCTTCCGTCTAAGACTGGCTTAAACAATATCCTTGCGTTGGCATATATCCTATGCCAAGGATTTCATCAAGGTTGGCGCTTGACTTCTTTTCGGGAATAGTCGCTATAAACCTAACTGCTTAGACCTTCCGTCTAAGACCAGATTAAATGATATCTTTCCGTTGGCATATATCCAATGCCAATGATTTCATCAAGGTTGGTGCTTGACTTTTTGTCGGTACCAGTCGCTAAAACCCAATGGCTTAGACCTTCCGTCTAAGGTTGGATTAAACAATATCCTTGCATTGACATATACCCAATGCCAATGATTTCACCAAATGTTGGTGCTTGACTTCTTGTCAGGACCAGCCACTAAAACCCAACGGCTTAGACCTTCGATCTAAGACCGGCTTAAAAACTATCCTAGTGTTTGATGGGATAGTAGATGGGTGCAAGGAGGGATCCATAGGGGGGGTGAATGGATCCTTCAACAAGATTTGACCCAATTTTAAACTATAGAGGCCTGAAATAAAATGCTGCTAACTAGAACTGAAATAGCCATGTTTGGCAGCGGCAAGAAAAACTCTGATATTCATAGAGCGGTGTCCAAAAGATCACACAGATCAACACTCGAGCACTTAGAACACAGTAACAGAAAGCTCACAATGCATATGCTCTTAGATGACTCTCAGTTCTCATAGAACCAAACTCGAACGCTTAGTACACACAAGAGAATACTCTGAGCAGAAGCAAACAACAAGCCAATGGTTTAGTCCGAACCACAATCAAACGTAAGACATTGTGTAGGAATTAAATGAACACTAACATTAGACACTCGTTCATGCAGATAAACATGCTAGCTCATATCAGATAAATCACTATGTCAGACTGTAAGAAAGAATTGCCACAAGCTCAACCTGCGAAGTGGAGGAAGGAGATAGGGAATAAATGCAGAGCACAATCCACATAACACGCAGGATTTTTAAGGTGGTTCGAGGCACGATCTGCCTCGCAGATTCACGTCCACCCCACACTCCAACCAGAGTGTGGCTTTACCTTGCAAGCTGCAAGAAGAAGACTCAGTCTACGATAAATGCTGACGAACAGCTTGAGCTAGAGCGAGACAAATCCCTCAACCCTGATCTAGCACCCAGCTAGATCAGACCCTACTACTTAAGTAGTGAACGGAAGAACACGCCTCCCTTCCTCTGCCAGCACAGTGGGAAACCGTAAGTGACACCCAGTCACCCACAACCCAGAGGATGATCCTCTTTTCCTCTGAACTTTCAGAGGGAACCTGGAGAGGAACTCTCCCTTCTTCTGATCGCTCAAAAGGAACACCCGGAGACCAAGTCTCCCTTCTACTGATTGCTTCAGAAGGAAACCGATCCCCAACAGGGTATCGAAGGAACACAAGAAAAATGAAAAATGGACAGCAAAGAAAATTAAAACAAGACAGAGAAAAATGTAGCTCCTAAGGAGCACATCAGTTCTGGATTTGATCCACGAACTGATAAGAATAGATCTTCAATGGTAGATCCGACTGCTCTCAAATTCTCCTTCGATCTGGATATCTGGAACTGCTCTCACTCTTCCTCTCTTTTTCTTCTCAAGACCCACTCTCTTTTCCTCTTCACAACTACATCTCTTTCTCTTACATATTTGTCTCCGGCAGAAGCTCTCTCTATGGCTATGGCTGCTCTTCTTAGTTCTTTGCTCACCTTCGAGGACGAGACCTTTTATAGAAGGACAGGGGCTCCATAAATTCCAAGTGAATAAGAGAGATAATTCAGCTGAATTCCCATTGGTCCATCTGGTAATTGGGAATATTCTTCCTTTAAGAATCTTCTGGAAACGTGCCAAGTGTATAAGTATCAAGTTCCAACCAATGGAGTACGAGATCACCTGATTTCGTAAGTTCATCACGTGCCTCACTGAGTGGTCTGAATTCTTCTGATGCATCAACCTTGACTTAGTGCATCGAGGCAGTGTAGATAAGAGACTCTTGAGCATTTGGCTTCTAAGTGCAGGGCCTTTGGTGCGTCGATGCAACGCTTGGATGCTTCGATGTTGTTGGCTTCTATCAGAGCTGAGTGCGTTGGTGCAGCTGGAAGATAGGTCGAGGCATCTTTCACGGAGGATGCTTTCTCTGCTATAGGCTTTAATGCTTAGATGCAATATCCTTGATGCGTCGACGTGGTGTTCTGTTCTGAGTACGTGGAGGCACTTCATAGATGTGTCGGTGCTTTGGACTTAAGGCTTGAAATTGGCTTTTATCTTGATGCATCGATGCATTGCATCGCCAGGTTGGGGCAGAGTGCAACAACTCATTAGTTGACGATGGATGCATCAAATCAATGACGTGATGCTACTTCGACCATGTTGTATTCCATTTGATGGTTCGAGCTAAGTGCATCAATTGCACTCTTAAGATGTATTGTGGTAGTGAAGTTGAAATCCTTTGGACGGACGGTTTCATATGCTGGCTTCTGACTTAGTGTGTCGGTGCAACTCTTTGGTGCATCGATGCAGTTGCATTGATTTTTCTAGTGCAGGGTTGATGCATCGGTGCAGTAGCTTGGTGCGTTGAGGCACCGTCAAATCTTCTTCAAACTCTTGTTGCAACTAGTTCTTGATGCGTCGAGGCATGATGCTACTGCTTTGACCTGACTCTTCATGAAGCCATTCTGTTGCGTCGATGCAGCTGATGAGTGCATCGACCTGATCAAGGTGTAGATGCTTTGTTGCATCGACCTGCTGACCTTACCAAATCTGGATGCATCGACTTCCTTCTTCAGTTAGTGGGTGTTCTTTGCTTGGCATTAATCCTCTTTGAACCTACTGGTTTATACACTGCAAATTCGCTGGAACTAGATCATGCTTGAACTGATATATCTTGAGCTACACTTCTTGACAGACTTGCTCAACCTATTCTTCACATACTCAAGTATGCACATGTAGAATTAAGACATGATATCTTATAAATGCATGGCATATTTAGAAACATGAAATCAGTGCACAATACATTAAACATGTGACATCATCAAACTTCAATAAATCATGAAATCAATGTATCAAGAACAATGCACCAATGCACTACGACATCATCAAGAATATGGGTGTAGTGCCCAAGATTTATATAAATAATTTCTGGTTTATTTTAAGAATTTACTGGAATTTATTAGGAATTATAAAGCTTAAATTGATTATAAGGCCCAAGTATGCTGAATAATTAATCTAGCTTTGATAAATGAAACCCAAAAGGTTTAAGGACCAAGCCCATTAAGTTTGGCCCATATTCTAGAAGGTTATTTAGTCTATTCATGAATTTTAAGGATAAATATCTTTTTTTTAGATAATTATGTTGACAAAATAAATAAAAGAGTTTGAATTAAGTTGAATTCTGTGCACAGTAGCTGTAGCGGTCTATCGTGCGACCGCCACAGGCATGTAACGTGCCAAGAGTCGACCGTCACGCTCTGTCAGTTCTGTGAATGGGAGAAAGAGCAAAAAGATTAGATTTTTGCTAGTCTATCTCTTAGGGATCGAGATGGGAGGACTAGTAAACGTGTTAAGGACTCTCTGAAGTTGATCTAAGCTTTAACAAGGACTCTAGAATCGATCTAATCAACAAAACCCTAGCTAGAACTTATAAATAGACCCTAGCTTTGACCTGCGCGACTCCTACATTGGCTCATGTGGAACTAAGGTAAGAAGATAGTATTTCGGGTAAGTTCTTTAGAACTTTTTGTTCCTTATACATAGGACTAATCTTCCTCAAAATTTCATGCTAGGAGATCAACTACACAAGGAGTTTAAAGCTTCCAAAGTTGTTGGTTCGACCATAGCAACCCAGGAATCTGAGCGAAAGTCTACTGAAGATCAGGAGATTAGATCATCAAAACGATGTAATTAGTCTAAGTGTCTTTAGAACTTTCTGTTCCCCTTAGTTTCACCTTCTTATCCTCAAAATTTCACGTCTTTAGGTCAAGAGATTGAGGAGTTAAAGCGACGTGAAGTTGCTAAAAAATCACAGGAAGGGAAGAACAAGGGCGTATCTTGCAGTCCCAAATTGGAAGTTGAAAGCCCAGTAAATAGGTAGGTTATCTCATGAATGGCAAGAACTTCATGATAGGAGTAAAATCCCTCTTGTTTTGCTTGATTTCATGCTTTATATGTTGAGAATTTCATGTTTTACTAGAACCTATGCACTTGTATATCATGCATGCATATTCTTAGCCCTAACTAAGTTAAAATGGAACCTTCTTGTCAATTCACAAAAAACCCATGCATATTGTTAGCTTAACCTTCGTTCTATCATGTAGAAGTTTATATATGATTTCCAGACAGGATGTGAGTTAAAACCTTAGAATCTTCTTATTTTATTTACTGTTAATAGGGCTCTAACGGTCTATAGTTCGACCGTCACAGAATATAGCAGTCTTACGATAAGCCGTCACATGCTCTGTAACACTCAAGTTCTCTGAAATCTATGACAGACCAAAAGTAGTGCGTCACAGTCTTCTGACGGATCCACGATAAACCGTCACAGATATAAGACGCACGTGTCTTAGACTGCCAGAATGCTGGGTTCTGTAAATTTGAGACAGAATTGAGAACAGTCAAAATAGCTTATAAATAAGCCTAGTTATCTAAGTTTTGACCTATCTTCATGAACTTTGAGTTTTAAATTGATTCATGCATGTTTAAAGCCCTTTTGAGTTATTTTAAGTACATGCAAATTTCATTGCTAAAACTCTATAGTTTTGTATTAAAACATGATTTTAACTGATGTATTGACGGAGTTTTATCATGGTTTCACATTGTACACATTCTTTCCATCTAAGTACATGGCATATATTCCGGTATATGACCATTAGTTCACACTTTGCACATAGGAACATATTCTTGGACTTGAGGACCTCTCTATTGGATATTCCTTTCAATGTACTAGGAAATCTGGTTTCAAGGCCTCCATAATTCTCCGTGAGCCTGGGATTCCCACTAGGACGCCGAGTTGGTTGTACCATTAAAGCTAATTGTTTAGAAAGCACTATCGATGTTTTCTAGTTTTTACTATGTAACGGCCTATTACTCGACCGTCAGGCCCATCTAACGGTCAAGTATACAACCGTCACATATACTGAGTCCAATCTATTCTTTCTGGATTCAGCCCATTCTAACGGTCCAATACTAAACCGTCACGTTCATGTAACGGCCCATTAATTGACTGTCACAATTCCTGAGTACTTTAACCCAAGGTTTGACCTAAGGGTTGATATTTCAATGTTCCTAGATGGATTATTGATAGTCTAGGACTTGTCATATTGTTCAAGATACTTAATTTTAAATTGTGGAAGATAAGGAATGTATTGTTATGCTGTTGGTAACGCGAAAGTTCATAGTTTAAAACACGTGTATAACAATCTTAAAACCGAACTCGCACAAAATGATCAAAAGAGAACGTAGGACTATGGAAAGCACGGGTCGAATCCACAGGGAAGAAGAGATTTTGAAAGTTAAAAACCTTATAACCTTTCAGAAAAACACTTGTGATTTTACTTTGTTTAAAGAAAATAATGAAATTGTGAACGAACAAACACTTAATGAAAAACACTTATGACTATGAGCCTATGCTTTATAAAATAATTACATAAAGTGGAGAAGAAGAGGTAGAAGAAGGAGGAAGAGAGGGAAGATAAACAAGATCTAGATACAATGAACACTTCTTTCATTAACATAAAGTAACAAGTACATGAAATACAAGACAAGCTTACACTAAAGATGTGACGAGATTACAATGAAGTAAAATGAAACTAAAGTAATAACAAAAAGAGGAGCCTAAGGTGTGAAGATGGTAGTAGCAATGGTGATGACGCCGTCGTCTCCTCCTCGCCGAGCCTTGGAGAGGATCGCTCCGCCTTGAAAAAGATCGCCGTGGAAAGAGGTGGATGAAGAAGCCGTCGCCGTCCACGTCACGAGCCTTGGAACGTCGCCCGTCTTGATGTGCACGCCTCCATGAAAGGGGAGTTGCGGAGGACAAACTTTGGAGAGAAATATAGAGAGAAATGTGGAAGGGTTTGTGTGGAGATAAAGAAAGAAGAAGATGAGAGAGTAAAACAGTGAGAAAATAAATATAACTCGTAAAAGAAGAAGAATTGGAGGAAGTGATAGAAAAAAAAATCTAGATCTACATAAGAGGAAGAACTTTGATGAAGAACTCAGAGAGAAATAAAGAGGGAAAGGGTTTCAAAACTGAGGAATAACAGAAGTTAGAACCTCGGATGAACAGTGAAATCACAGGACAGCAAGTTGAAAAATGAGAAATAACTTTCAAACCAGAAAGAATTAGAAGATGAGGTAGACGAAGAAGATGTAGAAAACATAAAACCAAAGAACTTTCATTAAGATAGTAAGAGACGAAAATGACTAGAAGGGGGAGAAATAAGGGGAAGAATAGAGAGAAACACTAGTTCACAGATGAATAGGACAGCACAGTGAAAAACATAAAATACCTTGAAAATCAGAAGGACTTAGAAGATTATACAGAAGAAGAAGTTGTAGAGAACGTAAAAAAAAAGAACTTTTATGAAGATAGCAAGAGGAGAAGAGGGACGGAAGAGGGCAAACTCGGCGAACTAAGAAGATGTGAGAGGGAGAGGGAGAGAAAAATTGCCAAAAGAAGAACCCCCTTTCTCCTCCTTGGCATGAGCTATTTATAGGGAAAGTTGGGTAGATGAAGGGTAGAGATTATATCAAAAGGAGATGGATGGCTAAGATTTAAGTGGAATATGATGCATGGGGAAGAGGAAAAGTAGGTGGGCACCCCCTTTCTTCGACTTTGGACACCCCCTTTCCCAAGGCTCATCATGTCTCTCCTTTATTTCAAACTTTGAATTCAATTTTCCCTCCAACCGAAATATGTGTTTCTTTTCCTCAATTTTAAACTTTTGAAATTTATTTTCCCTCCAATCAAAATATGTGCTTTTGACTTGGTCAAAGTAGTGGTGACAGTTTTTCCCTCGGCTTCTTTTGTAATTACCTTCGGTGTCCTACACACACATAATTGCACTTTAATCCATAAAAATTACCACAATGTGCACATAAATCTCAAATACTCATGATTATGTAATGGAGAATTAATGCTCATGGCCCTCAACTTTAATTTATTATTAAATAAGATAATCGAATTAATCAATTTACGTGAAAGCTCCAATTTAAATGCGGAGTTAAGGTTAACTATGAAATATGCATAATTACCTAATTATATGCACATAAAATGGTGTACATGCAATGAATTATCATAACAAATGGACACTTATCACACCCCCAGCTTACTCATTGCTAGTCCCTTAGCAATGCCAATAAATTAAAATTTAGGACTAACAAGAGTTTGTAAAATTCATGCTCTCAGATCCAATTCTCCCTTCATAGAATCAACCAAAGATTAGGAATCTGGAATCATTAATGCACACTAGCCTTATGCAGAAACTTAATAGTACATGATTAAGAATTCAAATCAAAGCTCAATAGCATTTGTGCATGTGTAACTACCAAATCCACAGCTTAGACAATTGTATCCCCCATTCACTATTCCAAGTAAATGTCTTTCAACCCTGCACCTCTTAGATCTGAGCATTAAGTATATTAGATTTTTGTCTGCCTTATTGCTTTGTCCCTTTGGGATCTTTTATACCACACATGATGCTGCACTACCATTCACTGTTTAACGTGAACCTCGACTCTTGCCTTAGGAGAAGTAGGCCCAGTTTAAGAGATCCAGGTTCCCTTTTCTGTTTTACGCGAACCTCAACACGTCTTAGGTGAAGTAGGCCCGATTACTAGGACTAGGGGCATTTTTCATGGTATTTTTTTTTCATAGTGCCATTGTACTTATTTGATAGATAATTTGACAGAAAGCTTTGTATAAAGATCTCTTTTCTTAAGAAGTGCAGAATATCAGATAATATACCTAAAATAGCAGATGGCTTGTCTTGCTTGTTTCATTAGTGTGTAATGTATATATATATATATATATATATATATATATATATATTTTAAGTGCACATGAACTTTAAAGGGATTCTTATATCAGTTTTCCATGGCTAGATTGACTAAATTTTCCATCATCCTTCTCCGTAGCCTTTTCTATTCCAGAATTACTTTTAATTTAAGCATGAATCATGAAACTCAAAATGGGGTTTACATATTTCTACTATCATGCAACGATGACATACAAGACATCACTCCTATAAGGTTGTACTATATGCATCATGAAAATTTCTCTCCCCCACAACTTGAATGACATTGTCCTTAATGGCATGTAGCATTGAAAGCAAAAGAACAATGTATCAATAAATACTTCTGAGTAGGAAAGAGATAACCGGATATGCGGGACGGAACCTCCATCAATATCATAGGCGGCGATGACTTCCTCTCCTGGGCCTTAACCTGACTACTAAAACACACTCAAACAAAAACGTCAAAACAACAAAAACTGTGGGTTGCCTCCCAGAAGCGCTAAGTTTTCCATCTTCAGCCAGACGCATGAGAGCTCACCAAGATTTTATTCCAGACCACTTAGGACAATGGATTCTTTTTGCAACTGATCATTTTCCAAATAAGATTTCAATCTTTGACCGTTGACAGTGAAAATTTGACCATTTTTAGGATTCAAAATTTTGACGGCACCGTGGTCAAAAGCTTTGACAACTACAAACGGTCCATCCCATCTGGACTTGAGCTTTCCAGGAAACAAGCGCAGCCTAGAGTTAAAAGGCCATACTTTCTGATTTGGTTGAAAAATTTTCCTTTGAATATGTTTATCATGGAAGACTTTCATTTTGGCTTTATAGATTTTTGAATTTTCATAGGCTTCATTTCTTAGTTCCTCCAATTCATTGAGTTGTAGAGTTCTTTGGGCCCCAACTTGAATGAGATCAAAGTTGACTTGTTTGATGGCCCAATATGCTCTATGTTCAAGCTTTACAGGCAAGTGACAGGCTTTTCCAAAAATGAGGCGATAAGGTGACATGCCAATGGGAGTCTTGAATGCAGTTCTATAGGCCCAGAGTGCATCATCTAGTCTCTCGGACCAGTCTTTTCTATCTGGCCGAACTGTCTTATGCAGAATGGTTTTTATCTCCCTGTTGGACACTTCTACCTGGCCACTAGTTTGGAGATGGTAGGGGG
Source organism: Amorphophallus konjac (assembly GCA_022559845.1). Taxonomy (NCBI): domain Eukaryota; kingdom Viridiplantae; phylum Streptophyta; class Magnoliopsida; order Alismatales; family Araceae; genus Amorphophallus; species Amorphophallus konjac. The sequence continues at coordinate 287,145,609 of CM040118.1, forward strand.
TAGCGAGCTTGTGAGTGATGTCATATTTGCGAAGCAGAGCTTGGAATTGAAAATGAATAAAGTGAGAGCCCCCATCACTAATGATAGCTCTAGGACAACCAAATCTAGAAAAGATGTGTTTCTTCACAAACTTCATCACAACCTTGTGATCATTTGTCCTAGTAGCAACAGCTTCAATCCATTTCGAAACATAGTCCACCGCCACCAAAATGTATTCATTACCAAATGAAGGTGGAAATGGTCCCATAAAGTCTATTCCCCAAACATCAAAAATCTCTACCACCAGAATGGGACTGAGCGGCATCATATCTCTTTTTGAATTGTTACCCACGGCTTGACATCTCAAACAAGTTTTAGAACATTCAAAAGCATCCTTGAATAAAGTGGGCCAATAAAATCCACTTCGTAGAACTTTTGCTGCAGTTTTCTTTTCTGAGAAATGTCCCCCACAAGCCGAATGATGACAGAAATTCAACACAGACTGTTGTTCCTCCTCGGGGACACATCTTCTAATGATCTGATTAGGACCCATGTGAAACAGCTCCGGGTCCTCCCAAAAATAGTGCCTTAGCTTTGAAAAGAATCGATCCTTCTCCTGTTTAGACCACCCTTCTGGGATCTGTCGTACCGCCAGGTAGTTGACTATATGAGCGAACCAAGGGGTTATTGTATGAGAGATGGAAAGAATTTGTTCATAGGGGAAGGAGTCGGACATAGGGGCACTTTTAGGAATTACAATCATAGATAAGTGATCAGCTACAACATTCTCCAACCCCTTCTTGTCTCTGATTTCTAAATCAAACTCTTGTAGTAACAAAATCCACCGTATGAGGCGGGGTTTGGCTTCCTTCTTAGACATCAAAAATTTTAATGTTGAGTGATCAGAATAAACAATGACTTTCACCTCTAACAGATATGATCGAAACTTTTCGAGAGCAAACACAACAGCTAACAATTCCTTTTTCGTGGTGGTGTAGTTCATTTGGGCATCAGCAAGGGAGCGGCTCACGTAGTAGATCACCACGGGTTTCTTTTCAACTCTTTGACCTAGGACAGCTCTTACAGCATAGTCTGAGGCTTCACACATGATCTCAAAAGGGAGCGACCAATCAGGAGATTGGAGAATGGGAGATTGTGTGAGAGCCACTTTCAAAGAATTGAACGCCTCTAGACAGGACTCATCAAGATGAAAGGGAGTGTCCTTGGTAAGCAATTGCGTAAGTGGTCGAGCAATGGTGGAGAAGTTTTGAATGAATCTACGGTAGAATCCTGCATGGCCAAGAAAGGAACGGATCTTTTTGACCGAAGAAAGGGGAGGAAGATTAGAAATCACATCAACCTTGGCCTTATCAACCTCTATTCCCTTCTCTGAAACTACATGGCCTAAAACGATCCCTTCTCTTACCATGAAGTGGCTCTTCTCCCAGCTCAACACTAGATTCGACTCAATGCATCTTTTCAATACCCGAGTCAAATTTCCCAAGCAATCATCAAATGAATCACATGTTGTGTAGTGGACAGCGAATCTAGAGGGGAGGGGTGAATAGATCTGCCCCTCTTTTCGCAATGCAACCCTCTTTAAAGCTAGATGATGAAATAAGCAGCGGAATATAAGTAGCTTGACGAAGAACACAAATGATTTGCTTGGCAAGATGATTACGTAAACCTAAGCATGCATCTAACACATATCAATCGCACAATCAAATCACAACACAAAGGATTTTAAGGTGGTTCGGACTGAATCCCCAGTTCTACGTCCACCCCTCACCAAATTCGGTGAGGCTTCACTAGTGCAGCACACCAAACCGCAAATCGGAGAACCACCGATTGCCTTCCTACTAACCACCGGTAGGGATGATTCTCAACTTCCAAGTGTTTGAGTGAAATGGAAAAAGAACAACTTATGAAAAACACTCAAACAAGATATAGAATATGCTTAAGAGAAAAGATCTTGTCTGAGATTTTCTGGAGCTTGAATCTCTTGAGGATTCGATGAAGAGCTTCTTCCCAGAGTAGCTTGATTTCCTTCTTGGAATACGCTCCTTCTAGCTTCCTTTGATCACCCTTCTTGCCCTTGAGTGCTTCTAGCTTTGTTGGAGATTGCTTGGCTTCAGATCTGAGCTTGAATCACCTTGGATGGATGAAGAGCTTCCTCCCGAAACACTGTTCACGGAGGTGCTACAATACCTCGAAAATGGCCTCCCTTGATCTCCCTTGAAGCCTTGAAGTGATAGGGTTTCCAACCCCTCATGTGTTGGTTTTATAGACCTTGAATGGTCCTTGAACACCCCCCAGACCAGATCCACAACTCATGGGAGATTAGGTGAGTTTTGATTAAACAAATCCATGGAAAGGGGTTGGCCACGAGGTGGATTTCGAAGTCAAACATGGCTGCATCGGGGCTGGCGGTCGACCTGTGGCTTCTGGCGGTCGACCGCTACTAAGAAACACTATAGACGGATGGTCACTGGGAATACCGGTCGACCGCTACGGGTTGGCGGTCGACCGCCAGCTGAAAGACATGCAGACTGGTGGATGCTGGCTGGGGCGGTCGACCGCGCCTGTGCTGGTGGTCGACCGCCAGCTGGGCTGATTCCGGGCTTGCCCGAGTCGGTTCGTTATCCACTTCAGCTCCGTCGTTCAACTCCATTAGCACCCCGTTCATGTCTATAAGTTCATCCTTGTTGGTCTAGAAAGTACCAACTGAATCTTTATCTTTTGACTCTCATCTTGTGCAGTGGCCTTGGCTAGTTGAATGAAGCTTGTAGTTGTTGTATAGACTTTGCATCAAGGCTTGGACGTGTAGACTTTGTGTGCATGTATGAACTCTGTACAGACTTTGCACCTTGAGCATCCATGAGCCTGTGCAGACCTGCTTCATGAACGTACAGACTTGCTAACTTGATGCACGAACACAACAGAACGCAATGTATAGACTTTGTGTGTGAAGTAGCCGGCCAATGTATAGACTTGTGTTGCAACCATGAACCAACGTACAGACTTGGAGTTGTGCTTGCAGCCAACGTATAGACTTCATCTGCAGCAACGTATAGACTTCAAGTTGTGCTAGGCAGCCAACGTACAAACTTTGTCCAATGTATAGACTTCGTCCAACGTATAGACTTTGTCCAACGTATAGACTTTGCCCATCATACAGACTTGGTCCAACGTATAGACTTTGTCCAACGTATAGACTTTGTCCAACGTATAGACTTGGTCCAACGTATAGACTTCGTCCAACGTATAGACTTCAAATGCAGTGCACATGCCCGCAACCTGTTCGATGAAATGATAAACTGCTTAAACAGATACACAATGACATCATATGCAAACACAATGTGACTTATAGTAGTTGCTATCATCAAAGCCATAATAGTAATCATGGTGCACATGTGTTCAATATTCTCCCACTTTTTGATGATGGCAACACTGTGAGTCATTATATGGAAGAAATAGCCAAGATGGCAAAGTGTATGATATATATAACATATGCAGCTCAAGATCCATGATAGTAATAGCATGTGAATGCAATTATGAATGTAGATATGAATGCTATGCAATTATGCAAACCCCATCACATACAAATATGAGATGCAAAGTGAACAATGGATTCTCCATAGCTCTTACAAAGGACTCACACAAAGAATTGACTCACACAAAGAATCTCCCCCTTTGCCAACAATAAAAAAGAGTGATAATAGTAAAATGTCTGTGAGACCAGAGCTGAAAGGAGTTAAGAGCAAGCCATTATATGTAAACTTGAAACAGACCGTAAGCAATATATATAGTTCAAAGCTAATGAAATCCGAATTCATCAACAGAGTTCGAAAAGCGGCTACATCCAATATGTAATATAAATGAACCAAAGGTGCATATCATGGTAATGTTTAACCGTCCCTTGTCTTATATATCCATATTCAGTAACTAGAAAGGGAGTAACACAAAAAACGAGTATTGAGGCTAAACAATCATGACTAAAGCATGGAATTTTATGAGTTCAGCAAATTTGATTTTCAATATCTTTTGAATTTGAAGGCACATGACTCATATTTTATGAGCAATCAAGTCTAGTACATGCCTCCAAGCCGTAAGAATACATGTTGTTTAGACGTCAGTATTCTTAGGTATTTGGCAAGATTGACGGTTATGCTTCAGAATGAACAGAGATAGCAAAGTCACGTCATGACATATCCAAACTCATTTCATTGATGAGAAGATATGTTTCTCAGCAATTATGCCATTGCTCTGCCTAGAGTCCAGATGAATTAAGACAGAGATAACAGAGGCACATCATGACATATCATTCGTCACTTGATTTGATGACGTGACATATTTCTCCGTGCAACACTATCATTGCTCTACAAATTGATTTTCAAGAATTTTAGCTCATCAAGATGTTTAGAAATAATAATAATCTCTAGAGTATCACCAAGATTATCATGAAGTCTAGATTTTCAGATTTCAGGATAGTCATTCAAGACATAACATGTAGTCTTTAGTGAAAGTCTATTAAAACTACAGAACATAGATGATTTCAAACAAGATATATCAGAACTATAAGGAAATCATTAAATCTGAACCATTTTCATTGAATGGACAATCATTAGGACATATAATAGAAAGCTCTTACACCATATGTCCATCTGTCTCATGAACTCAAACCAGACTGTAAGCCACTGAAGTGCAGTTTGCAAGAGGTTAAGAGAATCAACAAAACTCCCCCTAAGGATATGCAATGGATCCGCGAAGGAGTTATGTTTGCAATCAAGTGGAATGGCAAAGAAGGTTGACCTAGTCACTCATGAAGGTAGTAGAAATGAAATGTATGACCCAGCGCATAGTTGTACACTTATTAAATACCACAGAATGAATATGAAATATATGCATGAATGTTGCACAAGGACAACTCCCCCTTACTATATGGCCTATATGTGACATTGACACATGGTACTTGGCGGAGGTGAAACCTCACGCATATTGAGTACTTCGAGACAAGCATAACATGTCCTTCCATACATAAACATTTGATATACCATGGTCATGCAAGAATGATGCGACACAAACCATGTAATGCATTGGGAACATAGATTCAACTTGATTATACAACTACATGCAATGCGACACCATATGCAAAAAGACATATTGACATATAAACAATGCATGAATACCAACGTGCAAAACACACAACTAATTTAACATTATCATCATTTCAAATTCTTATTGGCCTAAGGTCGGCAAAGACCAAGCTCCCTTCTGAGTGTTGAAAACCTGTCATTACACAAGGGCTTGGTGAAAATATCAGCAATTTGATTTAGAGTATCAACAAAATGCAGTTCAAAATTTTTCTTACTGACCTCGTCTCTAATGAAGTGATGCCTAATCTCAATATGCTTAGTCCTAGAGTGCTGGACTGGATTTTTTACAAGTTTGATAGCACTAGTGTTATCACACAGAATCGGGACACAACCAAGATCCACCAAGTAGTCTTGGAGTTGGTGTTTAATCCACAACACTTGGGTGCCATAGCTCCCCGCAGCAACATATTCTGCCTCCGCGGTTAAGAGTGCAACCGAGTGTTATTTCTTGGAGGCCCAAGAAACTAAACACCCGCCTAGAAACTGGCAATAGCCACTAGTACTCTTACGATCCAGCTTGCATCCAGCGTAATCCGCATCAGAATAAGATATTAGAGATAAATCACATGATGACGGATACCACAATCCCAAATCTTGAGTGCCGACAAGATATCGAAGGATACGTTTGACGACAGTCAAATGCGATTCTCTAGGACTAGCTTGAAATCTAGCACAAAGGCATACACTAAACTGGATATCGGGTCGGGATGCAGTCAAATAAAGTAAAGAACCAATCATACCTCTATAGACCTTTACATCCACCAATTTACCATTTTCATCCGAATCCAGTGAAGTTGAGGTGCTCATCGGAGTTGCAATGATTTTGCTGTTTGCCATGTCAAATCTTTTTAGCAGCTCCTTGATGTATTTGGCTTGGCTTATGAAGTAACCATCTTCTCCTTGGTTGACCTGCAAACCGAGAAAGAATTGAAGTTCTCCCATTAGGCTCATCTCAAATTCGCTAGTCATGAGGTTGGCAAATTCCTCACACATTTCAGATTTTGTAGAACCAAACACAATGTCATCAACATTAATTTGAACAATCAAGATGTTCTTACCTTGCTTCTTGGTGAAAAGTGTTTGATCTACCTTACCTCGTATGTACCCTTTTTCAATGAGGAACGCGCTTAGTCTCTCATACCAAGCTCTTGGTGCTTGCTTAAGTCCATAAAGCGCCCTGTCTAGCTTGTATACAAAATCTACATTATTAGAATTCTCAAAGCCAGGGGGCTGCTCAACATAGACTTCTTCTTTTATCAAGCCATTCAAGAAAGCACTTTTGACATCTATTTGATACAGCTTTATTCTAAGGGAGCATGCAAAGTTAAGTAAAATTCTGATGGATTCGAGTCTAGCACCTGGGACATAAGATTCATCAAAATCTACCCCAAACTCTTGATTATACCCTTGAGCCACCAATCTAGCTTTGTTTCTTATTATCTTGCCATCCTCACTTAGTTTGTTCCTAAAGACCCATTTAGTGCCTATGACAGATTGTGATGAAGGTCTAGGAACAAGATGCCAGACTTTATTCCTTTCAAACTGGTTTAACTCGTCTTGCATTGAATTTATCCAGTTTTCATCTTTTAATGCTTCATCAATGTTTTTGGGTTCAAGCTGAGAGACAAGAGCAAGTTGATCTAGTTCTTCCACAATTCTAAAATGTGACCTTGTTCTAGGTGGGTCATTCAAGCTGCCAATGACATTTTCCAAGGGATGATCCTTAAGAATTCTAATGTTTGTAGAATCGTTACCTTCTCCTAGAACTTGATCCCTTGCATTGCTTGATTCAGCTAGGTCACCATCTTCTTTTATTTCTTCTTGTGGAGGATCAATCTTGTCCTTCATGTTTAGCAATTCCCCATCTTCATCATTTTTCCTGCAAGAGTTATCATTGTTAGAATCGTGATATTCATCAAAGGAAAAATGGGGTGATTCTTCCACAATTTGACTTTTGATATTGTAAATTCTATAAGCCCTAGATCTATCAGAATATCCAAGGAATATACCTTCATCGCTCTTGGGCTCGAATTTATCTAAGTCTCTTTTGTCATTGTTGTGGATGAAGCATTTTGACCCAAACACTTTCATATGTGAGAGAGAGGGCTTTTTACCTTTCCGTAACTCATAAGGAGTCTTTTTGGTGTGTGGCCTTACCATAGAGCGGTTGATAATGTAACATGCCGAGTTTACCGCTTCGGCCCAAAACCTCATTGGAAGTTGCCGTTCAGCAAGCATGGTTCTTGCCATCTCTACAAGTGTTCGATTTCTCCTTTCAACTACACCGTTTTGCTCTGGGGTTCTTGGTGAAGAAAATCGGTGTGAAATGCCTTCAGCCCTGCAAAGATTATAGAAATCAGCATTTTCAAATTCACCACCATGATCAGATTGAATCTTGGAGATCTTGAACTCACCGTTCTGGTTTATCTTCATGTAGAGCGCCTGAAACTCATCAAAGACATCATTTTTATCTGTGAGAAAGAAAACCCATGTGAACCTAGAGAAGTCATCCACCAAGACATATCCATATTTTTAACCACTTAAACTAGCAGTTCTGGTTGGACCAAACAAGTCCATATGAATTAGCTCGAGTGGTTTGGATGATGTATTTTCAGATCTTCCCTTGAAAGATTTTCTTGTTTGTTTACCTAGGGCACATGCATCACACAACTTGTTTTCTTGTTTAAATGATAATTCAGGCAACCCTTTCACCATTGAATGCTTTAACAATTTATGTAAGACATTGTAGCTAGCATGTCCTAGTCTACGATGCCATAACCAAGTAATTTCAGATTTTGGTGCAGCACGACAAAGGTTTAAATAAGCAGGATCATCTAAGTCAATCATGTAAACATTGTTGACTCTCTTACCAGAAAATTTTACCTTGTCAGATTTTGGTTCAAGAATTCTATATTCATGAGAGTCAAACAACACTTTATGACCTTTATCACACAATTGACTTATGCTAAGTAGGTTATATTTCAAACCTTCAACTAGCAACACATTTCCAATGGAGTTGGAGAGGTTCTTACCTACATTACCTGTTCCAATGATTTTTCCTTTGTTATTCCCTCCAAACGTAGCGTATCCTCCTTCCTTTTCCTCCAAGAGACAAAATTTTGTTTTGTCTCCAGTCATGTGTCTTGAACAGCCGCTATCAAGATACCACCTGTTATGCATGGCTACAAGACATTCCTACACAAACAATTAAGCAATTGTATTTGGAACCCAACCAATTTTGGGTCCCATCAAACTCTTAAGATTTTTAAAACATGAAACCATTTCTTTTGGAATCCAAACCTTTCTAACATTCATGTTTTGTTTGCTTAAAGCAGGGATTTTATTTTTCTTGTCAGCCTTGATATTTCCTTTTTGTTTAGAGGCTCTTTGTTGGATTTTGTGAAAGTTTGATGAAGTTGGCTTCTTAACCCATTGTGGCCATTGGTTATTTTTGGGTTGAAAGTGATTGTTCTGCCACATAGGAGATTAAAAGTTATAGGATTGATGAACACATGAATCACAATTTCTCTGAAAGTATGGTGGTGTTGGCCTATATGAATGAGTAATCTAGTTTTGATGATATATGGAAAATTGAGCATGCAATGGCCAAGGAAGTGTTGACCTATGCTGCGGGGAAGGTCGACCTTTCTTAGGTTTTTGGACATACTTTTTGGGAATGTGACTGCCTCTTCAATCTTTTCTTTCCCTTTCTCCTTTTATTTTTGCTGGTTTTGTGTGGGAGTTGTGTTTGAGGTGGAAGCTTCGGAAGATGAAACAAATGTGACAGTTTTGAGCCCAATTGGCCTTTTGTTTGTTGGTTCAAAACCCAACCCTTCCTTGTTGAAGTTCATTCTGGTACCTAGCAAAGCATCTAGGTTTTCTCTTCCATCCACAAACTTTTCTAAAGATTGTTGTTTATCCTTCAACTCTTTTTGTAGGTTTTTAATATTTTGAAGAAGTTGAATGTTGACTTGTTTGACAGCTTCATACTTTTCATTGTTCAATTTAATATCTTTTCCATAGCTTTGCATTTTGAGCTTCATGCTATCAATCTCATTTCTCAAATCCTCATTTTCAGTTTCCAAGTCAGCCATTTCTTTTCTTCCTTCCTCCAAATCCTCAATCATTTTCTTAAGATCTTCAATTTCAGTCTCAAGTAGAGCATTCTTATCATTCATATTATGATCATGCACAAATAAGTTAATTTTATTTTTCAATGATTTATTCTCCTTTTTGTACATTTCATATTTTTCCATGAGTTGTATATATGCATCCTCCCAATCATCAATTGTATAATCTTCAAATGGAAAATTTACCTCAGTTTCTTCATCACCTTTGGCCATAAGGCAGAAATCTTCTTTTTCTTTGTCCGAGGAGCTAGTTCCGTCATCACTTTCCTCTTCATCGCTCCATGTGGACACCATGGCCTTATTCTTCTTCTTGCCCTTCCATTTGTCAGCTTTTCTGAATCTGTCAGGACAATCATTCTTGAAATGTCCTGGTTTATTGCAAGAATAGCAAATGATTTTATCAGATTTCTTAGAGTTTCCAGAATTAGATTTGAAACCATTTCTTACCTTTGACCTTCCTCTCATGAAGCTCTTACCTTCCTTTCTCAGGAATTTTTTGAACTTACGTGTGAGCATGGCTACGTCATCCTCTTCTCGCTCACTTGTCGAATCCTCACCTTCATCAGAAGTGCCATGACCGCTGGGTCCTGCTTTAAGAGCTAGGGACTTCTTCTTAGGTGCCTCAGCCTCTTTGTTCTTGAGGTTGATCTCATAGGTCATCAATGACCCAATGAGTTCATCTACCTTGGTAGTTGCAAGATCTCTCGATTCTTCAACCACAGTAGCCTTTGTGTGCCATGCTGGAGTTAACGATCTGAGAATTTTCCTTACAATTTCTTGCTCTGAATATTTCTTTCCCAAATCAGTTAAACTATTAGTAAGCACAGTCAATCGAGCATACATATCTTGAATTGATTCATCAGGCTTCATGCGGAACATTTCATATTCAGAAACTAAAATGTTGGCTTTTGTTTCTCGTACCTGAGAGGTTCCTTCGTAGATTACCTCTAGCTTGTCCCACATTAGTTTTACAGATGCGCAGGTAGCCACTCTTGAGAATTCAACTGGATGGAGTGAGCATTACATGATGTGTTTGGCACTCCAGTTGACAGTGGATTGCCTTATCTGTTCTTTGGTCCACAAGTCCTCATTATCCGTAAGCTCATACGGACCTTTGCTGATCACTCGCCAAAGTTCGTAGTCTTGGGCGTGAATGAACACCTGCATATGATGTTTCCAATAGGGATAATTAGATCTAGTGAAATAAGGAGGCCTATTCACAGAATGTCCTTTAGGTAAATAACTCTTAGACACTGATTCCACCATTTCCCTCAAGGTCGTTGGACCCCATAATGAGAGATTAGACTCTGATACCACTTGTTGTGTAGTGGACAGCAGATCTAGAGGGGAGGGGTGAATAGATCTGCCCTCTTTTCGCAATGCAACCCTCTTTAAAGCTAGATGATGAAATAAGCAGCGGAATATAACTAGCTTGACGAAGAACACAAATGATTTCCTTGGCAAGATGATTACGCAATATAGATATTGAACCTAAGCATGCATCTAACACATATCAGTCGCACAATCAAACCACAACACAAAGGATTTTAAGGTGGTTCGGACTGAATATCCAGTCCTACGTCCACCCCTAACCAAATCCGGTGAGGCTTCACTAGTGCAGCACACCAAACCGCAAATCGGAGAACCACCGATTGCCTTCCTACTAACCACCGGTAGGGACGTCAACACCACAGATCAGACAACCTCCGATTGCCTTCCTACTAACCACCGGTAGGGACGATTCTCAACTTTCAAGTGTTTGAGTGAAATGGAAAAAGAACAACTTATAAAAAATACTCAAACAAGATATAGAATATGCTTAAGAGAAAAGATCTTGTCTGAGATTTGCTGGAGCTTTAATCTCTTGAGGATTCGATGAAGAGCTTCTTCCCGGAGTAGCTTGATTTCCTTCTTGGAATACGCTCCTTCTAGCTTCCTTTGATCACCCTTCTTGCCCTTGAGTGCTTCTAGCTTTGTTGGAGATTGCTTGGCTTCAGATCTGAGCTTGAATCACCTTGGATGGATGAAGAACTTCCTCCCGAAACACTGTTCACGGAGGTGCTACAGTACCTCGAAAATGGCCTCCCTTGATCTCCCTTGAAGCCTTGAAGTGATAGGGTTTCCAACCCCTCATGTGTTGGTTTTATAGACCTTGAATGGTCCTTGGACACCCCCCAGACCAGATCCACAAATCCATGGAAAGGGGCTGGCCACGAGGTGGATTTCGAAGTCAAACATGGCTGCATCAGGGCTGGCGGTCGACCTGTGGCTTCTGGCGGTCGACCGCTACTGAGAAACACTACAGACGGATGGTCACTGGGAATACCGGTCGACCGCTATGGGATGGCGGTCGACCGCCAACTGAAAGACATGCAGACTGGCAGATGCTGGCTGGGGCGGTCGACCGCCCCTATGCTGGCGGTCGATCGCCAGCTGGGCTGATTATGGGCTTGCCCGGGTCGGTCCGTTATCCGCTTCAGCTCCGTCGTTCAACTCCATTAGCAGCCCGTTCATGTCTGTAACTTCATCCTTGTTGGTCTAGAAAGTACCAACTGAATCTTTGTCTTTTGACTCTCATCTTGTGCAGTGGCCTTGGCTATTTGAATGAAGCTTGTAGTTGTTGTATAGACTTTACATCAAGGCTTGGACGTGTAGACTTTGTGTGCATGTATGAACTCTGTACAGACTTTGCACCTTGAGCATGCATGAGCCTGTACAGACCTGCTTCATGAACGTACAGACTTGGTAACTTGATGCACGAACACAACAGAACGCAATGTATAGACTTTGTGTGTGAAGTAGCCGGCCAATGTATAGACTTGTGTTGCAGCCATCAACCAACATACAGACTTGGAGTTGTGCTTGCAGCCAACGTATAGACTTCATCTGCAGCAACGTATAGACTTCAAGTTGTGCTAGGCAGCCAACGTACAAACTTCATGTTCAGCAACGTACAGACTTTGTCCAACGTATATGTTGGGAGCAGAGGATCGTCAAGCTAGAGGGGGAGGGGGTGAATAGATTGACCACTTAAAAATTATTAAGCCAACTAAACCGATCGCACACACACTAAGATGGAACAGACAACCTCACTTCGTGAACTTCTAGAACGCAAGAGCAGTATTTAAACGATCTAACCGAGACAGAGAGCAAGGAATCAAACCACAAGCAAAAACCATAAGAGACAGGAGTTTTAAGGTGGTTCGGTCTCTGTCCCGAGACCTACGTCCACCCCCTCACCAACCTGGTGGGGATCACCGCTGAGCTTTACAGCTTATGCTCACTCCAGAGAAGAACTCTTCTCTGACCTGCAGATCCAGTCTACAGATGACAGTAACACCCTGTCACAGACCTGCTGTCGAACAGCTTGCAGACACAAAGTCTGTTTACCCTCTGATCTCAGAACACACTCTGGATCAGGGCAAACCTGTCCACTAAATCCCAGTGGAACAGTAACTCAAAAAATGCAATGTATAAGAAAAACAAAAATACAGAGTAAAGAATGAACTCAGATGATGCTAGTCAATGAATCTTCAGACTTCTTGCACAGCAGAATAGATTGTAGCCTGAAGGAATGAACAACACGATCTGAGTAGGATCTTCTCTTCAGTTGAGACTAGATCAGACTGATGCTTCTGTGGTTCTTCAGCATCTGATCTTCTTCACCAGGAGAACGAGTTGGTACTGCAATCTTCGCCCTGGACCTTCTTCGAATGTCCCCTTGCTCTTAGTTTTCCAGAAGAGAAAAATGCCTCACTCACTGTTCTACTCTCTGCACGAGTGCTTCTATATCTTTCTCAAATACACCTCCTCATTTCAATCTTGATCCGCTTCTCTATTTCCTCTTTTATTTTTCCCGCGCAGGATTGGGCCCTACGAGATTCCCAATCATTTGCCCACGTGAGGAGAAGCTTTTGGACTAAAGGAGGAAGAAAGTACTTCGCTTGCAGACGTGGCTGGCCCACTTTATCCAGTCCTTCTACTCGAGCACTTGTCTGGGACTGGGTGCGTCGACGCCAGCATCTGGATGCGTCAACGCTGTGTGAAGGCAGCTTCTGATCTTCCTTCGATTTACGGCTTCAGGCAGTCGCTGCGTCGATGCTGATAATTGGATGCGTAGACGCAGTGTGAAGGCAGCTTCTGATCTTCCTTCGATTTACGGCTTCAGGCAACCGCTGCGTCGACGCTGATAACTGGTGGCATCGACGCTGTGTGAAGAGATCTTCTGGAGGCAAACGCGTCGACGTTGTCTTGCTTGAGGCGTAGACGCAGTCTTGATGAAGTGTGCTTCAACTTGTAGGAGCTGAAGGCTGCGTCGACCCTGACTATTGCTTGCATTAATGTTCAATAACAATTCTTGCCACATACCAGATTGTCAGATAACAATACACCCTATCATATCATGGTGGTCATCATCAAAACCAGGAGGACAACAATCTCCCCCTTTTTGATGATGGCAACCGTGATTGAATTCTAGCACTTTAATGATCATGCACTTCAATAACCAATTAAGCAGAGGCATGCACAACCATAACATTCAAACACATGTATCAACATTCAACTCATTCACCATTCACTTACGCACATGATCAAGATTTAGATATAGAAAAAATAAAGTGCATTCACAAGATAGTCTCCCCCTTTGACATCAGCAAGAAGGGGAGGCCAAAAGTCAAGTAACTAGAACAAAATATCGAGTCAATTACTTAGAGAAATACTGAGAATGCCTCCTAGACGAGTGACTAGAGGACTGGCCCGGTGGAGGTGGAGGACGATGAGATGAGAAGGTCTGCTGGGCATGCAGAGCTTGAATTTCCTGAGAAAACTCGCCCAACTGAAACATTAGAGTGCTTTTAAGACCTACCAGCTCGGAGCGGACATCGTCAGATCCTCGTGTCAACGACTCAAGTGAACTGCACATAGTTTCCATGGAGGATGAAAGACTAGTCAGCTTGCCAAAAATAGCTTGAAAACCTGTGGGAATCGAGGTTACTTGAGACTGCAGAGTAACCATACCAATTTGAATATCATAACATAGGGATTGCATCTTGGCCATGGTCTGAAGAGTAGACATCTGTGTAGTGTGCATATTGGAAACTAACTCTGCAATCTTGTTGACAATCTTTGCAACACTCTGCAGGACCTTCCTCATTGCTTTGTCAGTTTTCTGCTTGGCCTTCATATAGTCTCTCCAAGAGACCATTATAGAAATTTCAGATAAGACAATTCTTGTATACAGTCGTTCCAGCTGAAAGTCAGTATACAGAATAAAAGAGTTAATTTTATCCCCTTGATGCTACATCATTCGGATGAGGTGAACCAGTAAATCCTTTTCTGTTGCACCAGGAGGGACCTGGAAATAATCATCCTGAGGCTGTTGGCTAGTGGACCCAAGTTCTCTATTAAGATAATGTGAGGTGGACTCACCTTGTTCCCACTGAGTCTTGGGTTCCCCTCTAATGCCATACCATTCAGGCTCATCATCTTGAAAAGGGGGTACTTCAGTCTGAAATTCTTCCTCATCAGCATCATCGGGAGACTCCACCACATACGAAGGAAAAACCTGCTCACTATCATCAGTATGAGCTGGCCTATCCTGAGTGACAAAAGGTGGAAGTGACCTGGCTTGAGCTTGGTCTGCACCTTGGACCTCAGTGTCCACATCTCTTTCCTGACCTCCCCAAAGTGGAGGAGAAGCAACAGGATCAGGAGATATCCTGACGGACTCTGGTTCGGGCGCAGGAGGAGGAGCAACTGCCCTGACAGTAGATTGTTGACTTGGCAGCACTCTGACTGGCTTGCCATCTACAATTTTTATACCCATAAAATTCTGAACAAAAGACATGGAGTACACATTGCCTCTAGGAACTACAAATTTCTTTTCATTGCCAAACGGAATTCCAACCTTTCTGAACAAAGCTGTGAGATGTGCTGCGTAGGGTAGAGTCCTAGAGTTGTCCAGGCAAGTCCCCATTGTCTGAATAATAACATCAATCAAAGACACATTGATTTCTTTCAACATGCAATATAGTAAAAATCTCTGCATGATTGTAACCCTTTCACGTCCACTGCTCTGTGGGGTAAAGATGGAAGTGCATATATGGTGCAGAAGATGAACAGGAGGTGAAAAATGGTTAGCTTTTAAGCTTGACAAATGAGTCTGCTTAATGTCTGAAGGGTCCTCTGGCTGGCCGGTCAAAACAGCAAACGCTTCATGTTCATTCAAAGGAAATGAGTGAAGTTCGGCCCCCTTCATAGGAATCTTCCATACTTTGGCGAGCAGACTAGCAGTAAGCTCAAACTTAACACCCTGAACAGAGCTGGTCAGTCTTCCACGTTCGGGTTGATGGCAAAGATTGTGGTAAAACTCCCTGACTAGAGTAGGATAATAGACAGAGTACTTGGTGGCAAAACCCCACCAACCTTGAAACTCCAAAGTAGGTCTAATCTCAGGGAAGACAGCAAGAAAAGCTTCGTCCGATTCAAGGATATATCGAGGAATTAAAACCTTCAGGGGTTCGTCTGTACCAGAAGAAGGAGCGGATACGGAAACCCCAGACTTGGATTTTTTGGAGAAGACTTTCTTCTGAGGAGATGAAGGCTTGGAGGACGATCGGACCTTCTTCTTCTTGGAAGGAGGGGAGGGGCTGCGTGGACGCTTCCCCTTGTCTTTACGTTTTTGCGAAGAAGAAGATTTAGGAGGAAGAGCTGCCGCAGGGGATTTAGGAACTTGGGCTTCAGCAGCGAGCTCAGGAGCTAGAGGAGCCGAAGATGGTTCCGCAGCAGTCTTCTTTCCTTTCCTGGAGTAGGCGAGTTCCATCTTCATGGATAGAGGAGAAGAGGAACAGTCGAGAGGTGAATCAGAAGGAGGAGAGGAACAGTCGAGAGGTGTATCAGAAGGAGGAGAGGAAAGTAGCCGACTGCTCCCTCGGTTGAGGGTTTAAAAGAGTGACAAGAGAAACCCCCAATCCGGTTATCGGGTAACCGGGTAACGGATCCAGGTCATATCTGAAAGAACCTAGATAGAGTGGATGCGTCGACGCGAGGAAATCAATGCGTCGACGCTATGATCACTTATTCACAAAAGTGTATTGGAAAAGCACAGAGGCGTCGACGTTAAGAGCAAGAATGCATCGACGCCATAGTGTAAATACACTCTGCCAGACAAAGATTTTGAGAGAGAGAAGATGCAGCTTAAAGAACAGAAGTTGGGAAATATCGATAGAGACCAGAGTTCATAAGGTAATACACTCAAACTCTGGGATTTTTAATAGCTTCAGTTCAAATTCCCATGAAAATTAAATTTACTCAGATTAACTTCGAACCATTTAGTGACATAAAATAATGATATTCTACGAAGTTTGAGGCACAGAAATGAACATTAAGAGTGCAAAAATGGAGGAATTACTAAACTAGCTTCATACAATGGGTCTTCACATATCTTCATCCAACGTTGTTCAATTTCGAAAAATCTTTGAAGAAAGAAATTTAAGGAGCATTGAGGATAAGTTTATTAGATCTGTTGAGCCTTTTGATTTCATACCAACACACATGTGTCTTAAATTTAATTTCATTTATTGCATCCATTAGCAGTCAGATATAGCTAGCCTTGTGACACAAGTACACATGCTTATTAGGCACCAGAGTCCCTGGTTATTCAGCATAGCTAATCATTTTGCCTAGATTCAGAGGTAGTGATCAACCTCATGACATGCCTTTCAACACTTCATGGGTGAAGAAGGTAGTTTCTCGGTTGAGAGTCACCATTGCTCTGAAATGTATAATTTTCATTTAAGGACAGAGATAGTAGTCCACCTCATGACTTGCCCTTTAGCACTTCTTTCGTGCATAGAGTCAGTTTCTCAGTGAAGGCCTACCATTGCTCTGCGTATTGCAGTTACATTGTGTGTTGCACTGTATCTTTTAGCTCTTGTTAGATCTGAACAAACTTTAGCAACAATACTAATTAAATTTCAATTCATTGAAAGATCCTTCTACTTTTGATTAAATTGGGATAAAGTGGTGATAGGAACCCAAGTAGTATTAACATGTTTAGTTCTTATTCTAGATTCAAGCACTTTTAGGTTCAAGTACTGTTTAGTTCAAACAATGAAGGACACACATTTTATATCATTAAGTAGTGTGAAGCTATTCTAAGAAAAACTTATTTTCATTAGAAATTAACCCCTTAGCTCCCCCTGAATATAAGGCATTAACTTTTCACCCTAGCATTTGAGACAATTCCCTTATTCTGGAATAGAAAGAGAGTGCATCAAGAAATCTTGGGATTAAGAAGGTGAATAAGGTAGAAAATAAGCAAGATTGAGTGCAAGGGAGATTCTTGAAGAAGAACAAGTCTAGCAAGAAGGGTGGATAAGATGACCAAGAGAGTTAGACGAGAGAACAAAGTCACCACAACAACACTCTGTTACTTGTATAGCGTCAACGCAGAGCACCTGCAACGTCGACGCACTCATCCATTCTGCTCGGACTGTTTATCAATGATCAGACGCAGTCCAACGCTGCGTGGACGCATCCTAGAGGGTGCGTTACCGCATCAAACATCTTATCTGCAGACTTCCACATTTATTCCGAGAATTATTTATACCCAACTCCCCCTTAACTCAAGCATGATTTGAAAGAATAAAAACAGATGAATTTGAGAGCATGCTGAGGTTTTATTTTGAATGAACAAAACAAATTTAACTCACAAGATTTCATACTCCCCCTAAAAGTGTGAATTATTTAAACAAAACACATTTTGACCATGGCAGGACATCAAATGATCATGAATAAGGGCAATCAAGGAGCATTCAGATATTTGAATCATGTAATCAGTTCAAGCTTCAGAATGTACATTGCAAAGTCCAAGCTCTCTCCTAAGAAATGAAAACCGTTCATTATTGAGAGGTTTGGTAAAGATATCAGCTAATTGAAGTTCAGACTCTACAAATATAAGCTTGAAACACCCTTTGCTGACCTCATCTCTTAAGAAATGATGTCTGATTTCAATATGCTTGGTCCTAGAGTGCTGGATGGGGTTCTTGGCCAAGTTTATAGCACTTGTGTTATCACACAATATTGGGACACATCCAAGATCTGTTTGGTAATCTTGGAGCTGATGCTTGATCCACAACACTTCAGTGCCACAGCTCCCTGCAGCAACATATTCTACCTCTGCAGTGGACAGTGCCACTGAGTGTTGTTTCTTGGAAGCCCAGGAGACCAAGCACCCACCCAAAAATTGGCAGTAGCCACTAGTACTTTTTCTATCCAATTTACATCCAGCATAGTCTGCATCCGAATATGAAACCAAATCAAAGGAGCAGGATGCAGGATACCAAATCCCTAGGTCTTGAGTTCCAGCAAGGTATCTAAAGATACGCTTTACAGAACTTAAGTGGGATTCTCTAGGATCAGCTTGGAAACGTGCATACATGCAAACAGAGAATTGAATATCAGGCCTGGATGCAGTAAGGTATAACAGTGACCCTATCATACCTCGATAGGTCTTGGCATCAACTTGTGTACCTTTCAAATCTGCATCCAAGGATGTGTTTGTGCACATGGGAGTGCTGATTGTCTTCAGATTTTCCATTTTATACTTCTTCAATAGCTCCTTGATGTACTTTGTTTGATTAATAAAGCATCCGTCCTTGCTTTGGGTGATCTGCAAACCTAGAAAAAATTGAAGTTCACCCATGAGACTCCTTTCAAATTCTGTAGTCATTAAGTTAGCAAACTCCTTACACAAACTGGGTTTAGTAGAACCGAAGACAATGTCATCAACATATATTTGAACCAGAATGATATCTGAATTCCTTACTTTTGTAAACAATGTCTGGTCCACTTTACCTCTTGAATATCCTTTTTCAGTGAGGAAGGAGCTGAGCCGGTCATACCAGGCTCGAGGTGCCTGCTTGAGTCCATACAATGCTTTGTCTAACCTGTATACGTGGTTAGGGTTTTCTGCACATTCAAAACCAGGAGGTTGTTCCACACATACTTCTTCTTTTATTATTCCATTTAAGAAAGCACTTTTTACATCCATTTGTTGTAATTTTATTCCATGACTTACAGCATATGCAAGCAGCAACCGAATGGCTTCTAATCTGGCTACTGGTGCAAAGGACTCTTCGAAGTCAATGCCGAACTCTTGATTGTAGCCCTGTGCAACTAGTCTAGCCCTATTCCTTACAACAACACCATTTTTATTTTGTTTATTTTTATAGACCCATTTAGTTCCTATTACAGATTGATCTGTGGGTCTATTCACTAGATGCCACACTTCATTTCTTGTAAATTGGTTGAGTTCTTCATGCATGGCATTTATCCAGTTGGAATCTTTTAAGGCTTCCATGACATTTTTGGGTTCAGTTTGAGACACAAGTGCCATGTTATCCATTTCTTGAATTTGAGAGCGTGTTCTAACAGGTTCATGCAAGTTTCCAATTATGCTAGTTGAGGGGTGATCCCTTAACATCCTAATGTTAATTAGAGGGTTACCTCCATCAATACATGCATTACCCTGATTACTAGACTCTGGCTCTTCTTCTTTTGGTCTTGAATCTCCTTCCAATGTTTCTTTCTCCTCAGGCTTGTCAAGGAAGTCTTCATCACCCTCGTTCCTGCATGAGGATTCAACTTGTGAATTTTCAATTAGCTCATCAAAAACGATGTGAGGTGATTCCTCAACTGTTTGAGTTTTCAGATTTAGGACCCTATATGCCCTAGAGTGACTGGAGTATCCTAAGAATATGGCGGGTTCACTCTTGGGTTCAAACTTATCTAGGATCCTTTTATCATTATTCTGAACAAAGCATTTTGAACCAAAAACTTTAAAGTGAGCAACAGAGGGCTTCTTACCTTTCAGCATTTCATATGGAGTCTTTTTGGACTGAGGTCTTACCATTGCCCAATTTACAATGTAGCATGCAGTGTTCACAGCCTCTGCCCAATACTTCCTTGGGAGTTGCCCTTCAATCAGCATGGTTCTGCCCATCTCCACAAGGGTTCGGTTTCTTCTCTCCACGACTCCATTTTGTTCAGGTGTTCTTGGGGAAGAAAACCTGTGATTTAGCCCTGTTGCTCTGCAGAAATCTCCAAATTCAGAATTGTCAAATTCTCCACCATGATCTGATATAATGGAAGAAATGACAAACTTACCCTCCTGCTGTGTTTTCTTAAAGAATGCCTGAAATTCCTCAAATGCCTCATTCTTATGAGTTAGAAAGAATACCCAGGTAAATCTAGAAAAATCATCCACTAGAACAAATCCATATCTATTACCACTAATGCTTGCTGTTCTAGTGGGTCCAAATAAGTCCAAATGAATGAGTTCAAAAGGTTTAGTGGACTGACTCTTTATCTTGGACTTAAGTGACTCTCTAGTCTGTTTACCTTGGGTGCATGCATTACAGATTTTGTCATTTTTCTTGAATGAAACATCAGGCAGGCCATTCACCATGCTGTGTTTGGCTAACTTATGCAATACACTATAGCTAGCATGTCCTAGCCTACGGTGCCACAACCAAGCTAGTTCAGTTTTATTTATAGCAAGACAAAGATTATTATGTGCAGGATCATCTAAATCTACCATGTACATGTTGTTTATCCTTTTTCCAACAAATTTAACTTTTTCTGATTTTTCTTCTAAGATGGTGCATGTATTTACATCAAACACTACTTTATTATTCCTATCACACAGCTGACTTATACTGAGCAAGTTATACTCTAGACCCTCTACTAAAAGAACATCATCAATTGAGGTAGAAGGATTCTTGCCAACTTTACCTTTGCCAACTATCTTACCTTTATTGTTTCCACCAAAGGTAACAAATCCTCCATCCTTCTCAACCAAGAGACAAAACTTGGCCTTGTCCCCTGTCATATGCCTTGAGCAGCCGCTGTCAAGATACCATCTGTTGTGCATGGCTGCAAGGCATTCCTGCAAGAATCATCACACAAGAGATTTTGGAACCCAAACACACTTGGGTCCCGTTGGATCACTGGATGACTTCAGGAAATTCAGTAGGTTCTTAGGAATCCAAATTTGTATTTGTTGAGGTTTTTGATTGATTTTGGTTGAGGAGGCAGCAGGTTTCTGATTTGATTTTAAGGATGTTTTAGCTGCTTTATTGAACCATCGTTTATTTTGTCTCCAATAAGCTTCTTGGTAGTGTGAGTTGAATGCCCTAGATGAATGTGTTTGTCTTATCGGATAAGCATACATGGGATGCGTCGACCTTCCTGAATGAATGCGTGGACTCACCCACCCATAGTTGCCTCTATGAGCATGATAGAAAGTAGGGTGCGTGGACGCATTGTGATGTGTGCGTTGACCCATCCACCCAGACTGATTGAAGTATTGGCCATGGTGGTATGGGTGCGTAGACGCATTTACCTACATGCGTCGACCCATGTGGTCGTTCCTATTCTTATGGACTCTTTGGAATTCGGCCCGAGTCGACGCCACATGCCCGTAGCGTTGACGCATCTGAGTTGAGTGCTTAGACCTATATGCAGAAGGCCTCTGATTGTATGAAGGTTGCGTTGACACATTAATGGCCTTGCGTGGACGCATCTGGCTCTTGCCAGACCTGGTATTTTCAGTCTTTCTACTGCAATTCTGGTGAAGAAAGAGTGTTGAGCTGGAGGCCTTAGATGGTGATGAAATGACAGGCTTGCAGCTGGTTACATTCTTTGCAAATTTTGTCTTAGGAGATTTATTCATCTTCTCTTTTCCTTTCTCCTTTGTCACTTTATTTTTCTGAAACTGTTTCCCTTTGTCTCTTTCAACATTTTTTACTTCAGCCACCTGTTTCTCCTCAGCTTTCTTTTCTTCTGACACGAAGGTCACCAGTTTTAGTCCAATTTCTTTCTTTTTGCTTGGATTATATCCAAGTCCTTCTTTGCCGACATTACATTTTGTTCCCATTAGAGCATCAAGATTATGTTTGCCTTGTGTCATTTTCTCTAGGGAAGTTTGTTTGTCCAATTTTTCTTTTTCAACTTTCTTCAAATCTTCCTGAAGTTTCAAGTTGACACCATTTACAGCTTGATATTTCTCTTCAGCGATTTTGGTGTCCTTTTCAAGTTTTTGCATTCTTAACTTCAGTTCATCGTGTGTTTTTAGTCAGAAGTCATTTTCTCTTTTCAATTTAATCAATTGAGATATGTATTCATTTTCTTCATTCAGAGTTTTCTTCAGACAAACAATTTCATCCTCTAGCATTTTAACCTTTTCATTTGACAAATTTTCTTGACTTCCCTGGTTTTTATTCTTTTTAAGCATTTTATTTTCTTTCTTCACACCATCATATTTATCCATAAAGTCATTGAAAGCTTCTTCCCAGTCATCACAAGTAAATTCATCAAATGGAGAATTTACCTCAGTAGAGTCCTCTCCCCTGGCCATAAGGCATAGCTTCACTTCTTTTTCTTCCTCTGAGGTGCTATCCTCCTCTTCTTCTTCTTCTTCATCACTCCATGTACTGATCATGGCCTTGGGCTTTTTATTTTTGAACTTTGGGTAAGCTTTCTTAGAATTTTCGGGACACTCTGACTTGATATGTCCCTATTTCCTGCATTGATAACACACAACTTTGTCAGATTTCTTAGTTTGGTCAGACTTAAATTTAGAATTCATTTTACCTTGATAGCTTCTAAATCGACCAGCTTTACCTTCCCTTCGTAAGAATTTTCGAAATTTCTTTGTGAGCATAGCAATCTCACCTGAATCAGTATCTGATGAAGAGGTCAGATTCTCATCTGAGCTCTCCTTGCAGCTTGGAGCAGCTTTGAGAGCTAGGGGTTTCTTCTTCTTTATTTCCTCGTCAGATCTTTTCAAATTCAGCTCATAGGCCATAAGGGAACCTATCAACTCGTCAGGAGTGGTCTTCGGAAGATTCCTAGATTCTTCGACAATTGTGGCTTTTGTGTGCCACACGGATGTCAAAGATCTAAGAATCTTTCTCACCAGCTCATAATCTGTATAGGCCTTCCCTAGACCTTTGAGACCATTGACAAGCAAGGTTAAATGAGCATACATCTCAGAAATACTTTCTTCAGGTTTCATGTGGAACGACTCATATTCAGAGATTAGCATGTTAGCCTTGGTCTCCCTTACCTCCGAGGTACCCTCGTATATTACCTCGAGTCGATCCCACATTTCTTTTGCACTTGCACATGAGGAGACGCGTGAGAATTCCTTGGGATGTAGGGAGCATTGCATAATGTTCATTGCCTGCCAGTTGACGGTTGACTTTCTTACCTGCTCCTTCACCCATAATTCTTCGTCACCTTCAATTATGTAGGGCCCCTTGCTCACTACTTTCCATACTTCATGGTCCTGGGCCCTGAGAAAACTTACACGCGATTCTTCCAATAGGAATAATTATTGCCATCGAAAAATGGTGGTCTATTCACAGCATAACCCTCTGGCATGAGTCCTTTGCTCTCCATTACTTCTCTCTAGGCTGTTAAACCGTTCAAGAGAGCCTGGCGCTCTGATACCACTTGTTGGGAGCAGAGGATCGTCAAGCTAGAGGGGGAGGGGGTGAATAGATTGACCACTTAAAAATTATTAAGCCAACTAAACCGATCGCACACACACTGAGATGGAACAGACAACCTCACTTCGTGAACTTCTAGAAGGCAAGAGCAGTATTTAAACGATCTAACCGAGATAGAGAGCAAGGAATCAAACCACAAGCAAAAACCACAAGAGACAGGAGTTTTAAGGTGGTTCGGTCTCTGTCCCGAGACCTACATCCACCCCCTCACCAACCTGGTGGGGATCACCGCTGAGCTTTACAGCTTATGCTCACTCCAGAGAAGAACTCTTCTCTGACCTGCAGATCCAGTCTACAGATGACAGTAACACCCTGTCACAGACCTGCTGTCGAACAACTTGCAGACACGAAGTCTGTTTACCCTCTTATCTCAGAACACACTCTGGATCAGGGCAAACCTGTCCACTAAATCCCAGTGGAACAGTAACTCGAAAAACGCAATGTATAAGAAAAACAAAAATACAGAGTAAAGAATGAACTCAGATGATGCTAGTCAATGAATCTTCAGACTTCTTGCGCAGCAGAAGAGATTGTAGCATGAAGGAATGAACAGCACGATCTGAGTAGGATCTTCTCTTCAGTTTAGACTAGATCAGACTGATGCTTCTGTGGTTCTTCAGCATCTGATCTTCTTCACCAGGAGAACGAGCTGGTACTGCAATCTTCACCCTGGACCTTCTTCGAATGTCCCCTTGCTCTTAGTTTTCCAGAAGAGAAAAATGCCTCACTCACTGTTCTACTCTCTGCACGAGTGCTTCTATATCTTTCTCAAATACACCTCCTCATTTCAATCTTGATCCGCTTCTCTATTTCCTCTTTTATTTTTCCCGCGCAGGATTGGGCCCTACGAGATTCCCAATCATTTGCCCACGTGAGGAGAAGCTTCTGGACTAAAGGAGGAAGAGAGTACTTCGCTTGCAGACGTGGCTGGCCCACTTTATCCAGTCCTTCTGCTCGAGCACTTGTCTGGGACTGGGTGCGTCGACGCCAGCATCTGGATGCGTCGACGCTGTGTGAAGGTAGCTTCTGATCTTCCTTCGATTTACGGCTTCAGGCAGTCGCTGCGTTGACGCTGATAACTGGATGCGTGGACGCAGTGTGAAGGCAGCTTCTGATCTTCCTTCGATTTACGGCTTCAGGCAACCGCTGTGTCGACGCTGATAACTGGTGGCGTCGACACTGTGTGAAGAGATCTTCTGGAGGCAAACGCATCCACGTTGTCTTGCTTGAGGCGTAGACGCAGTCTTGATGAAGTGTGCTTCAGCTTGTAGGAGCTGAAGGCTGCGTCGACCCTGACTATTGCATGCATTAATGTTCAATAACAATTCTTGCCACATACCAGATTGTCAGATAACAATACACCCTGTCATATCGTGGTGGTCATCATCAAAACCAGGAGGACAACAGTATAGACTTCGTACAATGTATAGACTTTGTCCAACATATAGACTTTGTCCATCATACAGACTTTGTCCAACGTATAGACTTTGTCCAACGTATAGACTTCGTCCAACGTATAGACTTTGTCCAACGTATAGACTTTGAATGTAGTGCACATGCCCGCAACCTATTCGATGAAATGACAAACTGCTTAAACAGATACACAATGACATCATATGCAAACACAATGTGACTTATAGTAGTTGCTATCATCAAAACCATAATAGTAATCATGGTGCACATGTGTTCAACATCACCAAACACTGAAAAGTCATCCATAAAAACTTCCAAGCATCCCCCCACCATTTCAGAGAAAATGGACATCATACACCGCTGGAATGTGGCAGGGGCGTTGCAGAGCCCAAAAGGCATTCTTCTAAAAGCAAACGTGCCATAGGGGCATGTGAAGGTTGTTTTCTCTTGATCTTCTGGGAAAATTGTAACTTTGTTATACCCGGAATAGCCATCCAGAAAGCAATAATACTTCTGCCCAGCCAGTTTCTCCAAGATCTGATCAATGAATGGGAGTAGGAAATGATCTTTTTTCGTGACTGAATTTAGTTTTCTGTAATCAATGCAGATTCTCCACCCAGTTGGTAATCGTGTGGGAACTTCTTCTCCTTTCTCATTTGTTACAACTGTCAGCCCTGACTTTTTGGGAACAACTTGAGTTGGGCTGACCCACTTGCTATCAGAAATGGGATATATGATCCCGACATCCAACCATTTGACAACTTCTTTCTTTACTACCTCCTTCATACTTGGATTCAGCCGACGATGCATCTCTCTGCTCGGCTTGGCATTATCATCCAAGTAAATGTAATGCATACACACATCCGGACTGATACCCTTCAAATCGGCCACTGACCAACCTATTGCCCTCTTGTGCTCCTGAAGGATATCTAGGAGTTGGGATTCCTGAGTAGTAGTGAGGTTGGAAGCAATGATTACGGGCAGAGTTTGGTTAGGACCTAGATAAGCATACTTCAAAGGATCCGGCAGAGTCTTCAATTTTAGACTGGGTGGCTGATCCAAAGATGGAAGAATAGGTTCAACTTGAAGTGGAGGGAGTGGCTCTACTCTAGAGTGGGGTGCACTAGAAAGTGAAGAATCCTGGAGCATGCTACCCTCTTCTAGACATTCCTCATTAACTTCCAGACTTTCTCAATTAGTTCTTCAAAAACATCAATGACATTACATTCCTCCTCATGGTCTGGATATTGAGATGCTTTGAACACATTCAGAGAAACCTTCTCTTCTCCAAAGGAAATATCCATCATCCCCGTGGCACAATTTATATTGGCCTTGGCCATAGCAAGAAACGGACATCCCAAAATGATAGGTGTGTGCTTTAATTCCTGGGACGAGGCCATATCCCGAATAAGAAAGTCCACCGGGAAATAACATTCATGCACCTTCACAATCACATCTTCCAATAGTCCCCTTGGAGTCTTTATAGATCGATCTGCCAGTTGAAGGATTATAGATGTGGGTTTCAACTCTCCTAGATCAAACTGCTCATATATAAAGGTGGGTAACAAGTTCACACTGGCTCCAAGGTCCATCAATGCTCTATCAAATGTAATTTCACCTATATCACAAGAGATCAGTGGAGCTCCAGGGTCCTTCAGCTTTTTAGGCAAATGATTCATAACAACTGCACTGACATCTTCGGACAAGCGGACCTTTTGTGTTACCGCCTTTGGTTCCCTTTTTGGTGTACATAGCTCTTTCAAAAATTTTGCATACGCCGGCACATGTTTGATTGCATCCAATAGTGGAATATTGATGTTTACCTGTTTAAACAATTCCACTAGTTCTTCTTGTTGGACCGGCTTTCTCTTTTGAGCTTTAGGCTTCAATGCATCAGGGAATGGGACCTTAGGCACATATTCTTGGGGTCCTTCATCGACTTTTGCCTTTCCTTTATCCAACTTCTTCTCTCCACCCTCCGACTTCTTTTTCTCTTGCACAATCACCGGCTCCTCATCCTCACTATCACTTTCTATGTGGGCATCTTGACCCGAACTACTGCCAACTTCCTTAATCCTATAAGGATTATCTAAAACCTTCCCGCTCCTAAGAGAAGAGATTGCCTTTGCATTCTCAAATTGGGGACCTACAGGAGGGGGCAGCTGAGGTTGATTGGGCTGATTGGGTTGAGGAAGAAATGGAGCTCTTGGAGGGAAGCCTGGAGGTTGTTGATTGCGGGGGTTGGCCACCGGTTGACTAGGGAGCTGGCCTACCTCTCTTCTCATGTTATTAGCAGCAAGTTGCCTTATCTGGTTTTCCAACTTAGAAATGGATTGTGCTTGGGTAAGGATGAGTTGTTGGAGTTGTTCAAACTTGTCATCAAAATTGGGCTGCGGAGGTTGAGGAGGAGGAGGTTGGAAAGGAACTTGAGCTTGAAAATGGTTTGGAGGATACTGATGATACTGGCCCTGAAAATGCTGAGTGGGAGGTTGAGGATACTGGGCTTGAGAATGTTGAAAAGGAGGTTGAGAATATTGTTGGAAAGGTGCATTGGATTGAGAGAAATTATGATGAGACTGAGCTTATTGAAAAGGAGATTGGTAATGTTGGTGGGCTTGAGCTTGAAAGGGTTGTTTTTGAAAAGAGGGATTAGATTGGGTAGATGAACCTTGCTGAGATTTCTAAGAAAAATTCGGGTGGTTCCTCCAGCCTGGATTATAAGTGTTGGAATAAGGATCATAAGGAGGCTTAGGGACACCCTGAGCAGTAAAGATTTGTTCTTGGATGAATGGGGGAAGTTGGGCTGCTGTGGGGCAATCAGTTACCCCATGATCAGGGCTAAAACAAAGAGCGCACATCTCTTCATGACTGGGAGCGGAGAATGGTTGAGGTCGAGGGGCTAAAGAAGAAGAAGGTTCATGCCTAGATAACAACTGATCTAGCTTCTGAGTTACAAGATCAACCTTCTCTATCTTCTGTGCCAACAAATCCATTTTGTTCAATTTCTGAGTCAAGGCATTAATGTCCATCTTATTCTCAAACTCCCCTTGATTCTTGACTTCGTAAAGCCCGGCCCTCTTGTTTGGTCCGATCATTCATTCATATGATGAAAGTGAGGTGTGACTGATGGAGTTTTCACTCAATATTTCAAATAGATCATACGCTTCATCCTCACTCTTACTCATGAATGCTCCCCCACATGATACATCCACCACCTGTCTATAATTCTCCGTTAGCCCCTCATAAAATGCTTGAACAATTTGTCATCTTGACAGGCCGTGATGAGGACATTTTCTTAATAGATCTTTCAACCTATCCCAAGCCTCATGTATATGTTCTCCAGTATTTTGGGTAAATCAAGTTATCGCTCTTCTCATTGTGTTGGTTCGTCCTATGGGATAGAACTTCTTCAAAAATTCTTTTTGCATTTCTGCCCATGTATGAATGATCCTACCCAAGGCTCCTAACCAATATTTGGCCTTATCCTTGAGAGAGAATGGGAAGAGAGTTAGCTTAAGAGCATCATCAGAGAAATTTTGAATTTTAACAGTTGAGCAGATCTTAAGGAACTCATCAAGATGTTTGTAAGGATCTTCATTGGAATTTCCAAAGAAAGATGGCAATATTTGGATGGTACTAGACTTGATTTCATAATGAACCGCCTGGTTCTGAGGTGCTTGGACATAGAAGGACGGTTGGTATTGATTGGGCAAGAAATAGTCCTTCATTTGCTTTGGAGGATCGATATTTTCGGCCATTAGATTTTGGTGGTGAGGTCCTTGATTTTCGGCCATGAGATCTTGTTGGAGATCGTTCGTTGGATACAAGACTCTCTCAATTTCTTGAATGGGTCCTAGTAGGTTTGGATGTTGAGATCTTCTACCTTGCATAAACTAGGACGGAGAGAGAGATGAAAGAGATTTTTTTTTATGATGATTTTTGTTTTATTTTTTTTTCTTTTTTCTTTTTGATTTTGATACAAACTAGGATGAAGAGAGAGAAGATGAGATTTTTTTTGTTTTTGTTTTTATTTTTTTTTATACAAACACAAACAAGTTATCACACAAATTACTTAATGTCCTAGATGTGACCTAGACCTACAAATTAGGTTTCACAAAATGGCTAAAGTGAAACTTAAGTTCACCCTCAATATTTCCACCGGCTAGGTAAGGGGTGGGGTAGTGGGAGGTTCCCCCTACTTTCGTAGGGACCTAATTATGTCAAACCACTAGCCCGCTTAAGGCGTTTACCGTCCGACCGTCTTGCCTTAGGCACCGGTTTTCATAAGAGGGTAAGCCCAAATAACACAAGAATCACAGTGTGAACCTAGGGCCAATGTCTACTGGATTTTATTTAAGGTCTAGGTGATGCAAAGATGTATGGGAATTGTGCTTTGTGGGCTAAGGAAGGGTGATGAAATCCCCACCTTATCTTGCTTATGGGTATTGCCCTTAGAATATTTTAGAAATGATATGCAACAAACCAAGTTCAAACAAGGGTTTCTATGCAAGCATGGAAATGCATGAGCATACTTTTGAAAAAATTAGAGTACTCACCTTGCCTCCCGCAATCTTCAATAATGCAATTAACAATAATTAAATAATAAGGAAAAATAAATTCTATCCTAAATGATGCATGACCTAAAATATGGAAGTGTGGGTTCTATTCTTGCAATGAACATTTTATTGAAGTTCAAGTGATGATTTTTTTGTTTTTATTTAATGAACCTATCTAACCACAAGATATGAAATGTAGAGAAATGAAACTAAAATGAAAGAGGAAAAGTTTGGCTACTTACTTGAAAAGGGTTTCCCCGTTCTTTTTTTTTTCAAAATGAATGACAAAAAGACTAAGGAAAAGGTGGAGACTTACCTCTGATTTTTTTTGAATTTTCAAGTTGCATTTTTTTCTCTTGTTTTTCCTGTAAAAATAATAAAAGAGAACTTTATTAGTACACTATATACATAAGGAAAATAAAGTTATTAAGTCAAAAATCACCATTCATCCCCGGCAACGGCGCCAAAAATTGATAACGCGAAAGTTCGTCATTTAAAACACGCGTATAACAATCTTAAAACCGAACTCGCACGAAATGATCAAAAGAGAACGTAGGACTATGGCAAGCACGGGTCGAATCCACAGGGAAGAAGAGATTTTGAAAGTTAAAAACCTTGTAACCTTTCAGAAAAACACTTGTGATTTTACTTTGCTTAAAGAAAATAATGAAATTATGAACGAACCAAACACTTAATTAAAAACACTTATGACTATGGGCCTATGCTTTATAAAATAATTACATAAAGTGGAGAAGAAGAGGTAGAAGAAGGAGGAAGAGAGGGAAGATAAACAAGATCTAGATACAATGAACACTTCTTTCATTAACATAAAGTAATAAGTACATGAAATAAACGATAAGCTTACACTAAAGATGTGACGAGATTACAATGAAGTAAAATAAAACTAAAGTAATAACAAAAAGAGGAGCATAAGGTGTGAAGATGGTAGTAGCAATGGTGATGACGCCGTCGTCTCCTCCTCGCCGAGCCTTGGAGAGGATCGCTCCGCCTTGAAAGAGGTCGCCGTGGAAAGAGGTGGATGAAGAAGCCGTCGCCGTCCACGTCACGAGCCTTGGAACGTCGCCCGTCTTGATGTGCATGCCGCCATGAAAGGGGAGTTATGGAGGACAAACTTTGGAGAGAAATATAGAGAGAAATGTGGAAGGGTTTGTGTGGAGATGAAGAAAGAAGAAGATGAGAGAGTAAAATAGTGAGAAAATAAATATAACTCGTAAAAGAAGAAGACCTGGAGGAAGTGATAGAAGAAAAAAATCTATATCTATATAAGAGGAAGAAATTTGATGAAGAACTCAGAGAGAAATAAAGAGGGGAAGGGTTTCAAAACTGAGGAATAACAGAAGTTAGAACATCGGATGAACAGTGAAATCACAGGACAACAAGTTGAAAAATGAGAAATAACTTTCAAATCAGAAAGAATTAGAAGATGAGGTACAAGAAGAAGTTGTAGAAAACTTAAAACCAAAGAACTTTCATGAAGAAAGTAAGAGACGAAAATGACTAGAAGGGGGAGAAATAAGGGGAAGAACAGAGAGAAACACTAGTTCACAGATGAACAAGACAGCACAGTGAAAAACACAAAATACCTTGAAAACCAGAAGGAATTAGAAGATGATACAGAAGACGAAGTTGTAGAGAACGTAAAAACAAAGAACTTTCATGAAGACAGCAAGACGAGAAGAGGGACGGAAGAGGGCAAACTCGGTGAACTAAGAAGATATGAGAGGGAGAGGGAGAGAAAAATTGCCAAAAGAAGAACTCCCTTTCTCCTCCTTGTCATAGGCTATTTATCGGGAAAGTTGGGTAGATGAAGGGTAGAGATTATATCAAAAGGAGATGGATGGCTGAGATTTAAGTGGAATATGATGTATGGGGAAGAAAAAAAGTAGGTGGGCACCCCCTTTCTTGGACTTTGGGCACCCCCTTTCCCAAGGCTCATCATGTCTCTCCTTTATTTCAAACTTTGAATTCTATTTTCCCTCCAACCGAAATATGTGTTTCTTTTCCTCAATTTTAAACTTTTGAAATTTCTTTTCCCTCCAATCAAAATATGTGCTTTTGACTTGGTCAAAGTATTGGTGACAGTTTTGCCCTCGGTTTCTTTTATAATTACCTTCGGTGTCCTACACACACATAATTACACTTTAGTCCATAAAAATTACCACAATGTGCACATAAATCTCAAATGCTTATGATTATGCAATGGAGAATTAATGCTCATGGCCCTCAACTTTAATTTATTATTAAATAAGATAATCGAATTGATCAATTTGCGTGAAAGCTCCAATTGAAATGCGGAGTTGAGGTTAACTATGAAATATGCATAATTGCCTAATTATATGCACATAAAATGGTGTACATGCAATGAATTATCATAACAAATGGACACTTATCAGCTGTCAAATTATTTCCATGATCATAGCCTTATTTTAAGTCATTCTTGATCCCTCGCATTCTTAAGTTGAAGCGTTCATTCATTGAAACTTATTGAACTTGTTATATTACTGGCCATATTTTATTGCTTGAAATGTGGAAGTAGCTTGATTTATACTTGAAGATGCGATCGAGCACTGATTGTGTTCAATAGCTCTATGCTAGTCCCCTCGACTGATTGTCGGAAACATACTATTGTAAATCATGGGGTATGATGCTACTGGCATCGCATTGCGCTGGGAGTCCTTTCTTTATAAATAAGTGAAGATCCACGGCTCGTGAAGTGAAAATCCACGACACGATATATATACACGTACATGACTTTCTAGCTTGTTACATGATATTCCACAGAAATTCACGAAGTACTTGCTACTAAGTGAAAAGTACATTCTTGATTGTTACATGACTTTCTAGTACATTCTTGTTCATGAAAGGCCATATCATATTCTTATTATATTCTTGATAATTCATACTTGCTCATTCTATCTTACCTGATCATCTTTGTTACTTTGGTGTAATCGCATGATTGATCACATTCGCATGATTTTACCTTATTCTTTAGAGCTAAATTACTAATCACTTTAATAGTGTCTTCATGTTGATGCGAAGATACCTACTAGGCAAGTGTGCTCATTACCTATTTTCTAATCTTTTCAGGAGATGGAAGGGATTCAAATTCGTATTCGAGTTATACAAGTAGCAGGTCCGAGAGCGAATGAAAGTCTTATCAAAATGAGAGTGAAGACTTAGGAAAGTCACTATTGTTTAGATCGAGTCTTTGTAATTTTTCCTTTTCCTTGAGTCTGATGGATTAATGAAGTTTGAAAAGTTATTGTATTAGAATATTTTAATTTTTAATGAAATAAAGTTGGAGTTTGAGTAATTATTGTGCAATTACATTTTTATGTGTGATTGTCTTGCGCTCTGATCGTTCTTGCTCGCAAGAGGCTTACCATGCCGGCTGTTCACGATTCCCCGAGTTGATCTTCCGCTGTAATACAGGCTCGGGGCGTGACAATGAGTCATAGTGTTTGACATCATCAAAAATACATGGATATACAACAATCTCCCCCTTTTTAATGATGGCAACACTATGAGTCATAAAACATCATGCTGACTCATATCAAACTATTCTCCCCCTTTGACTTCATCAACAAGGAAACAATAGTTGATAGAAGCATGAGACAAAGTCTGATACAACACATGTGTTGACATGAAAGATGTAATGCTAATCTCTTCCAACTATTCTCCCTCTTGACATAAAAAAATTATCCCCCTTAATAAATGAACACATCTGCCAGTTATGACAGTGAGGGACATGATATCACTTTAGTAAGCATAGTCAGTGAGGATATCGGCAAAGACATAGGGAGGAGTTGATCTTGAAGAAATGACAGTCCAAGTTATGATGAGTGAACCAGTGTGTATGATGTGAACAAGCAAAAATTTCATGTGATGAGTGAATCTGAATACATTATTTTCAGATGGAATTCCAAATGAATGGATAGTTCATGAAGGTTTTCAATGGGATACCAATTTCATAAATCTGAGAAGTTAGAATTTTCAGACTCTTCCATTATAAGGGTTTATGACATGATCCTAATTGTACAACAGGGTTTAAATTTGATGTGTTCAAAGTTTGTCCCTAAAAGATTTTGTATTCATATCTGATACCATCAAATTTTAATAGAAATGAACTAAACCCTCATATTTACATCTTGTATAATCTCCTTTCATCTTACTCATTTAAATTTCAATGACTCATTTAGGAGTGACATTCATTAGTATTTAGATTAAACAATCGTGATTACATCTGATTTTGTCCAGGGTTTCATCAATTTTTCTTTTGCAATCATTTCTCAGATTTTTATTTTATTCAGCAACAATTTTATACCAAATTTTTCAAGAGCAATTGAGTTTAGTACACACCTTGTAACTAGATGATACACGTTGTTTAGACGCCCATATCCCTAAGCACTTGGTATGACTGACTGTCATGCTTCATAATGAACAGAGTTAACAATAGTAGAGGCTTTTGACGTGAGGCACAACACATCTTAGGTGAAGTAACCCAATTAATCACCTCACAGTGTCATTGCTCTGCCATAATTTTCACTGATTTTCTAAAAAAAAATTATTTTTTCAACAGAGATAACTATGGTACTTCATGACATATTCTATTTTTATACATGCTTTCTCAGTGACCAAAGTCATTGCTCTGACCATATTTCCCTTTAGTCACTTTTCAGAGCATTCAGATGTTTAAAAACAATACTTACTTCATGTATCTCAACCAAAGAAAGCCATGATTTCAGAACTTTTAGAATACAGCATATTTTTTCAAGATATAACTTGAAGATGCTGGCTAAGGTCTATTAAAAAAGAAAGACTCAGATATTTTCTAGAGATTCATATTCAAACTTAAACAACACAGTAAACTTATACCGGCTGAATGTTTTAGACATTCATAATCCTGTATAATAGAAGATTCCTAAATAAAATGCTTTTCAGATTTATGATCAAGGTATACAAATTGAAATCTTCCTAAAATTTCAAGTCAAAGAATTTTAGAAGCAGCCAATTTCCAGCACACATGATGGTGACTTTCAAGAGTAAGGTTTAGTTTAGCCAGATTCAAGAGAATTTTTAGTGTGTAGCATGATAAGTATCAAGTTTGACAGAGATTTTCAATAGGAAATGCACCAGTGGACATACTGCATATACGTGAGCAACTTGAAAACATTTAGCTGGAATTGTGGCAGGAGTGTATGAAGTTCTGCAATCAAGGAGAGGACTAGAGCACATAGTGTTCCACAATTGTGGAGACACTTAAGCAGCCCGCAATTTTTTGAAGGATTCCAGGTGATACTAAGAGTTGAATAGAATTACCAAAATCTGATAAAGAATGAAGGTCGGAGCTAGCATAATGTTGAAGAATGACATGCAGTTCGGTCGACCAATTGGCTTGGTTCGGTCAACCGAAAATGCCAGAATCAGATAAGCATTGAAGGATGAGTTCAACAAGCAGAACATGGAATTGGTACCCTGAAGCAATTTCAGATCAAGAGCATTTCAGATTAGACTCCACTATCACAAATGTAGGAGTCTACTCCCCCTAAGTGTATGCATGAGTTCAACAAGATATGTAACACATTTTGAATGCATAATGTGCATGAGAGTAAGCATATGTGAGCATTGACTCCCCCACACTAAATGCAGACTATGCACGAGGGAAATGCTAATCAAATGAGACACTTACTCCCCCTATATAAATGCATGAGAACAATAAATGCACATGACTGAATTATGAAATACAGGGATTCCACCTATCTATGTGCATGCATGTTTAAGAAATCATTTGACATTTTTGTTAATAATGATGTGCAGGTAAGTCAGACAACATCGTGCAGATGAACAACCTATAAAATGTAGGAACTCCCCTCATCTGAATGCACTTGAAACATTAAATATGGCATGAAGCCCATGTAGGGAGATGTTGAAATATGCTCATGAACTTGTAGACTGCTCTATATGCACTGTATGACTGAATTTTTCAAATAGTATATGCAGGAAATTAGACATGATTATGAAAAATGTAAGACCCTAGACATACAATTGACCCTTAGTACTTGGCGGAGGACCAGCCTCTACGCATAGCGTGGGTTTCCAGATAGAAATGATCTGCCCTTATCCCAACATACCATTTTATAAACCATAGAGGTCATGCTTGACAATGTAGTACAAATGTAGTCCTATGTGCATCTCAAAATTTTAAATGACTATTGGCTAAGCACATATATATGGAGATGAAAACTATATGCAGCAGATTTTTAGTGATTGTGTAAGATATGCATCATGATACAAGCAGGCATCAACCACATGCAATTCAGATTTTCAATCTGTAAATTGAATTTCATCACTTGCCAAGTTTGTGGATTCCTCTTCAATAATTCACTCAGTTGGAACTAATTAAGCAAGATGAACAACTAACTTTAATCTGATAGATTTTCAGACTATGAAATGCAATTCATTCTCAACTTAATGTATGCTCAAATAACTCAACATATACATTAAGAGACTCATGAAAAATAATGCAAATGTCAAATGCAGATGTAAACATGTATACACTGGATTTTCATTGACAGATAAAGCATGATATGCAGCCATCTAAAAAGAGTTATTGAAGGCTCAAATATCTAAACTAGTAAAACGCAGAAATGGGGTTTTACCAACCATGGGTGCCTTGACTTATTGAGCCCCTCTTTATTTCTTGGTCCCAAGGCACACCTGCAAAATAATTCTTCATTTTTCATTTTTAGGTACCCAAGTCTTCTTGGGTCCTGAAGTGTTAGCAGCATCTCTGAAGGATGCTCTCCACAACCTTTGGGCTTCAAATCATCAAACTTCATTAAATGGCAAGCAGTCATAGAATGCCCAATTTGACCACAATAATGACATGAGGCATAAGGCTTTTTGTTCTTTTTATGCATATTAGCATGAGCATGGAATCTATATGCATGAACATGAATGTTTCTATTTTTAACATGAACATTTTGTCTTTTGTGACCGGCCAACCAGCAGTTCGAGGCTCAATGGCCTGGTTTCCCACACTCAAAACATGCAAGAGACTTTCTTTTAAAAATATATTTATTTCTACCAAAGATATTTTCTTTTATATGGAATTTAACAAATTCAAAATTAAAATTTCTTCCCTGGACATGCCAACATTGAGTAGCAATGTGGCCTATTTTGCCACAATAAAAACATTGAATTTTATTTTTCTAAAATACATGATTTCTAACATGAGATTTCCTAGCATGCATTATATAAGCATTCAGATCATCTTGTTCCATCAATCTACACTCATGCATTAAATGACCAATCTTAAGACAGTAATGACATGACATTTCCTTTTTGTGTGCATGTGTGTATGTGTGTGTGTGTTCGAGTTGTGTACAACATGCACAGTTCTAGCATGAAAATTTCTTGGCTTTTTATGCAAGTGATCATTCTTTATCACTTTTTCAATTTGTTTCTGAGTTCTCTAGATAGTGGGATGTTTAACCTTTGAGGTGGTGGCTACATTGGATGCCTTGACAAAAGAAGTCTTCAATTTATTTTCAAAATTTTTTTTATTAACCAGATTGTAGCCCAACCCCTCTTTTCTATAATTAACCTTTGTTCCCAATAGTTTATCCAAATTTTCTTCGCCACTTACAAATTTTGACAATAGAGTTTTCAAGTCCTGAATCTCATTTTCTAAAGAGGCAATCAACAATTCAGAGTTCAGGGTCTCCTCTTCAAATTCGGCTACTTTAATTTTCGAAACTTCATTAACAGACTCATAATCTTCAATTTGTTTTTCCAGATTATGCAATTTCTCAGGCTCATTTATACAAGTAGATTTCCCTTTCTCCAAGACAAGAAGTCTCTCTTACATAGCAGTGTTCAGTTGCTTCAACTTCTCATTTTCTTTTATCAGATCAGCATTTTGAATTAATTCATCAATTAAGGACTGATCAATAGAATTGACTCCTTGTTTCTGTTCAATTTTAGCCTTTTCAAGGTTCTTCTACAGTTCCGCATTAACTACTTCAATGGCCTCAACTTTTTCAGATATTAAATTATTTTCCTCTTGAAGTCTTTTGGATTTTTCTTCATTATCTTCAATCTGCTTTCTGTGAATTTCATTTTGTGACTACACTTCATTAAATTCTGACACCATACTTCCACAAACTTTTTTCAAAGCTTCTAAGTCCTCATTCTCTAAGCACGTGTTCATGCCAGTATTCAGTTTCTTTTTCAACTTTTTGTATTGTTTTCTTAATTTTTCGTGTGTTTCATGTAAAACAACATATGCATCCTACCAATCATCTAGAGAAAAATTCTCAAATGGACTTACCTGATCGTCAGTCTCATCATCATTTTGATAGCTACTTTGATCGCTTCCATCAGCCATCATGCAATTGTCTTCCTTTTCTCTATTTCCAGTCTTCAGTTTATCTAGAATGTCTTTGGTAGATCTGCATTTAGTAAAACAAGGAAGCAAATCAATATCAATAGCCGCCTTCATTAAGTTCAGTGCTCTAAGATTTTCAGTGTTTCGAGATCTATGGGTGTATGTCCACTTAGATCTGTCCTTTGGCAATTTATGTGGACTGGAGAGGGGGATTTCTATAGCCCATCTAAGAGCAGCCGAACTAGGTCCAACAGGACCAAACGAGGCCCAGCTCATCTAAGTGACAGCCCCACAGGGCCCACTTAGACTAAAAAGCCCAATAAGATCACTCGGGATCAAACCCTTCCTCAGTGGCCCTTAGGCTCGGAAGGCCCGAGCGTTGATTAGGTCGGAGGAGACCCACGCCCGATCTATCCCCTCGCCGGGATAAAGGCTAGCGCTCAGCGCCCACTCCGACTGATCTTCATCCGAGCTATGCCTATCACCCGGACAGGGTTGGCACTCTTCATGCTTGGGTTGACAGATGATTGCTTATCCACGCAGCCATTGAGAGCCCT
Source organism: Amorphophallus konjac (assembly GCA_022559845.1). NCBI lineage: Eukaryota > Viridiplantae > Streptophyta > Magnoliopsida > Alismatales > Araceae > Amorphophallus > Amorphophallus konjac. The sequence continues at coordinate 287,184,383 of CM040118.1, forward strand.
TTATGAGCAGGAGTTTACGAGGATAAGGGACCCATGACCTCTTAAGGCTATAAAGATCCCACGATGAGGACGTAAAGAGCCCACGTTGAAGACGTAACTCCCGCCTGAAACTCCTCAGCTTACGGGACTCATGAGGCCGACGCACTATTTAAACCTGGGACTCCCTCCAGTGAAAGGTAAGGGCAACACACGCCTAAAACTCCCTAAGCAAGAACCACTTCGCCACCTTGGTGTAAAGGGATCTCATGCCTCTCTTTCCTCCCCCCTTCATAGCATCCACCATCGCTCTACTGACTTAGGCATCGGAGGGTTTACCCCAGGGAACCATCCCTGGGCCCCCTGATCCATTTCCCTTCCTTGTAGTTCACTGTTCGGTGATCATCTCCCAAGCTCAGGACCAGCGTGAGATCACGCCTCTTCATCTAGCGCCGTCTGTGGGAAACGACCAAAGAGCTAGCATGGTACGAAGAAGTTCAGGGAGGAGGTCCGCCGGCGACAGGAGAAAGGCCATGGTTGTGGCGGGAGAAGGCCCCTCTCAGGCCTCACAAAACCCTCCCTCCAACGCCAACGCCCCAGCCGACAGACCACCCCCTCCTCCCGCGGTGATGGAGCTACCACCCAACGGGGGTGCTAACGCTTTCCAAGCCCTCAACGCAAAAATGGACATCCTCGTGGAACTCATGAGGACCCAAGCGGCCAGGGAAGGAAGGTCACGCGCCCCTCTGGAGAGCCCTTCCCGTGAGGACATGTCCCGGCACACTGTCGGAGGCCGCTTCACCCTCCGAGGTCGACAGATTATCCGTAACAGGTCAGGAGGACCTTCACGAGCCCCTACCCCGGAGCAAGAGGCCTCCTTCACGCCGAAAAGGGGAAAACTTGGGGCATGCCATCAAAACCCAGAGACCGAAGCCCCCGGGGAGCGCCAAGGAAGCCCCCCCAGCCCCACAGCGCGGTGACAGCCAGAGTTATCTCTCCTACTGCGAGAATTCGAGAGGCGTTTCGCAGAACAGGAGCGCGCCCTACGCGCCTTGCAGAATGTCTCTCCGGTGGAGGACGAGGAGAAATCCCCACTCTCCGATTACATCTTGAAGGCAGTGGTATCTCCCAGAACCTCCATCCCGACCTTCAAGTCCTACGACGGCCAAGGAGACCCGGCCGACCACTTCGACAGCTTTGACCCCCTGATGACCCTTCACGGAGCGTCCGATGCCATCAAGTGCTGAGTCTTTGTGACCACCCTGGTCCAATGTGCCCAAGAATGGTTCCAGGCCCTCGCCCCCGGATCCATCCGGAATTTCAAGCAATTCGGGTGAGTATTTAAGGAGAGTTTCACCGATAGCGGTCCCCCAAGGTCGGTAACGGGGCTATTGGCTCTCAAACAGGCACAAGGGAAGAGACTCCGGGCTTACATTAACCGATTCAAATCGGAATCCCTAAGAATCCCCCGCCTGGATGTAGCCTCGGCCATAATCGCACTAACCGGAGGCACCCGGGATGAGAACCTCCGTCGCGAACTTATCCTCCACCCTCCCTCGACCCTTGCCGAGCTAGTGACTCTGGCTTTGCATCACACTGAGTGCGAAGAAGTCCTCAACGCATGTCGAGGCGCAACCGACTCGGGTCGGGAGGGGGACAAGAAGCGGGCACCCGAGCCAAGCTCGGGTCCAGGAAAGAGGCGGAACCGAGATAGGGAGCACAAGGAACCATCCCGGAAGTACGAGCGGTGCACTCCCTTAACCGCTCTGGTGTACGAGATATATGAAGACATCAAAGGCTCGGGCCTCCTCCGCCAACCCGAGCCAATGAGGTCGAAAAGTCGCAATCGCAGCAAGCATTGCCTGTTCCACAGCGACCACGGGCATCATACCGACGATTTCCACCAACTCCAGCATGAGATCGAGCGCCTCGTCTGCCAGGGACACCTATCCCGGTTCGTGGCTGGGCGTGAGGAAGACCGAGGCGCCCCAGAGGAAATCGACAATGCCCTTCATGGGGTGCACATCAACGTCATCGTTGGATGAGCTACATCAGGAGGAGATAGTGGTTGAGGAAGGAAGCGTCATGCTGAGCGGGCGAGCCGAGCCGTCGAGCCTCCCAAGGCCCCAACAAGTGAGCCCTAGGTCATAGTCTTCTCCGACCAAGACCTGGAAGGGCTGACCACCCCGCATGATGACGCCCTGGTCATATCGGCCACAATAAACCATTGTAACGTAGACAGGATTCTAGTTGACAATGGAAGTGCCCCTGATGTATTATCTTACGAATGTTTTCTTAAGATGGGGGAGAATCCATCTAAACTTCACCCGATCCGAACCCCCCTTTGCGGGTTCAATGGCCATGCCACTTATCCCGAGGGAGCCCTAAGCCTGCCGGTCACTCTCGGCACCCCACCCAAAACCGTTACGGTCATGGTGGACTTCATAGTGATCAAGGGTATGATATCATACAACGCAATTTTCGGCCGAGGAATCCTTAGCCGAACGAAAGTGGTGCCCTCTACCTATCACTAAAAGATGAAGTTCCCCACTAGAAACGGGATGGGGGAAGTCTGAGGTAACCAGGCGACGGCCAGAAGGTGCTATAATATCTCGGTTGAAGCCACAAGGCCGGACGGGAAGAACAAGGGCCCCCGAGAAGTCGAGAAAAAACCCGCAACCTCCGAGCCTGGAGGTGAGCTGCTAACGGTTTTCCTAAACGACGACCCGACCCTAGGAGTAAAGATTGGAGCCGACCTACCGTCTGAGGTTTAGCAGCAATACAAAGAGTTTCTTTCCGTGTACATCTGAGTCTTTGCATGATCTGATGATCAACTCCCCGGAATACCGAAGGAGACGGTGATGCATAAGCTCAACCTCGACCCGACCGTGAAGCCCGTACAACAACGCAGAAGGAAGCACGCGCTAGAGAAGCATGCGATCATCAAGGAGCAAGTCACCAAGGGGCAAAAGACTGATCTTTTTAGACCGGTCCCGTACCCGACGTGGCTGGCTAACGTCGTCCTCGTGCCAAAAGCTTCGGGAAAGTTGCGAATGTGCGTGGACTTCACCGACCTGAACAAGGCTACACCAAAGGACTACTATCCATTACCGAGCATCGACCAACTAGTTGATTCAACCTCGGGCAACGAGATACTCAGGAGTTTCTTGGATGCCTATTCAGGTTACCACCAGATCAGAATGGATCTAGAAGACATCGAGAAGACCGCCTTTATCACCGACTTCGGCGTATACTGCTACACCCGGATGCCTTTCGGGTTGAAGAACACTGGAGCCACATACCAGAGGCTGGTCAATCATATGTTCGAACGATAGCTCGGCCGGAATGTCGAGGCCTATATTGACGACATGCTCGTCAAGACCCCCAAGGCCGAGGACCACTTCGCCGACCTGGCTGAGACCTTCGACACCCTCCTGAGGTACAATATGAAGCTCAATCCCACCAAGTGCGCCTTCGGGGTAAGATCTGGGAAGCTCCTGGGTTTCTTAGTCACCCAGCATGGGATCGAGGCCAACCCCGATAAGTTCCAGGTCATCCTGGACATGCGCCCACCCACCTGCATCAAAGACGTTCAACGCCTTACTGGGCGCATTGCCGCGCTCAGCAGATTCCTGTCCCGTGCGGCCGAACGATGCCTACCCTTCTTCAAACTGTTAAGGGGGCCCAAAATGGCATCTGCTACGTTCGCATGGGACGAGGAATGCCAAAGAGAGTTCGTCGAGCTTAAGGAGTTCCTGGCTTCGCCCCCGGTGCTTTCCAAGCCTATCCTAGGTGAAACCTTGCATCTCTATCTCTCGGCAACTCCATCTACAGTTAGCTCGGTCCTGGTCAGAAATGACTCAGGAGTCGAGAGACCAGTCTACTACACCAGCAAGGTGCTCAATGAGGCTTAAAGAAGGCACCCCGCAACAGAGAAACTCGTGCTAGCGTTGGTTACCTCGGCCAATCACCTCCGACCCTATTTCCAAGGGCACTCCATCACCGTGCTGACCGGCGAACCTTTGAAGAGGATCCTCGCTCACCCTGAAGTCTCGGGATGCCTCGTCAAGTGGGCCATCATGCTCGGGGCCTACGATATATCATACTAGCCTCGCTCGGCTATCAAAGGACAGGCCCTCTCTGACTTCATCGCCGAGAGCACTATCCCGATCGAAGAAAAATCTCCGTCCGCGCCCGGGCCAACCTAGGAACTATTCGTCGACGGATCCTCCAACTCAGCCAGAAGCGGCGCTGGAATCCTCCTGAAGTCCCCTGAAGGAGCAGAGCTACAATACGCCTTGAAGTTCAACTTCCAAGCATCCAACAACGCCTCCGAGTATGAAGCCCTTATCTCGGGAGCCCGCATGGCCCGGCGGCTGGGGGCTGAGCGAGTCAGAATTCACACAAACTCCCAACTAGTCGCTAGCCAGGTCAACGGTGATTACGAAGCTCGAGAAGCACCGATGGTCAAATACCTTCAGCTGGTCAGAGCCGTGGCATAACAGTTCGAGAGCTTTGAGGTAGTCCGAATAGCTTGGGAAGAAAACTCCCGAGCAGACGCCCTCTCTCGGCTGGCCTCCTCTCTTGACCCCGAGGGTACTCGATCGGTCCTTCTCGAAGAGCTAGAGCGACCGAGCATCGATTCGGAGCTCCTGGCGATTGACCCGGCCTCCCCAAGCGACTGGCGCACCCCCTACTGGTCGTGGCTCCAAGACTCTCAAGAGTCTCCCGACCCCTGGGAAGCCCAAAGATTGAAGTACCAAGCTCGGCGATTCGTCATTTTAGACAGCACTCTCTACCGAAGATCCTTCTCCGGTCCACTCCTGAAGTGCCTCAGTACTGACGAAGCCAACTGAGCGATTCAAGAAGTTCACGAAGGCCTGTGCGAAGCGCATTTAGGAGGAAGGTCGCTCGCCAGGATCTTGCTATGGCAAGGTTATTGGTGGCCCACTCTGCAGCGTGACTGCTCAACCTACGTACAGCACTGTGACCGATGCCAGCGATTTGACCACTTGGTCCATCAACCGGCAACGGAGCTCGTCACCCTAGCCGAGCCATATCCTTTCACTCGCTGGGGAATCGACATCCTCGGGCTGTTCCCTACAGCTCAGGCCCAGAAGAAGTTCGTCATCATCGCCATCGACTGCTTCACCAAATGGATCGAGGCCGAAGCCACAGCAAGAATCACTGAGATAGTCGTCTGGAGTTTCATCTGGAAGTCGATCATCTGTCGCTACGGCATCTCACGGGTGATAGTGAGCGATAATGGTCGGTAATTTGATTCTCGTTATTTACGAGACAGATGCGCCGACCTAAACATTCATAATCACATCACCTCGGTCACCCACCCTCGGGCAAACGGGCTGGTCAAAAATGCCAATAAGGTTATCTTAAAAGGCATCAAGACCAGGCTCAGCAAAGCCAAGGGTAGCTGGCTTGAGGAATTACCGAACGTACTTTGGTCACACAGAATGACTCCCAGAACGGCAACCGGTGAAAGTCCCTTTCAGTTGGTGTACGGCGCCGATGCCGTTATCCCATTGGAGATTGTCAATCCCTCCCTCCGAGTCATCTATTTTTCGCCCAAGGCAAACGACCAGAAACTGCTCGAAAACCTCGACCTAGCGGATGAACTCCATGAGATTGCCGGCATCCGAGCAACAAAATGTCAACACCGCCTCACTCGATACTACAACGTCAAAGTCTGAGATAGACACTTTCAACCGGGAGATTTCATCCTCAAGAAAGCCGAAGCCTCACGACCACTTGAGACGGCGGGCAAGCTATCCCCTAATTGGGAAGGCCCCTACCGAGTGGTCGAGACGCTCGAGAAAGGAGCATACCAGCTATCTACGATGGAAGGAGAACTCATCCCTCGGACCTGGAACGTGACTACACTATGCAAGTTCTACTTCTAAATACCGAGCATTGTGTAAGCAACATGAAATAAAATAAAAGTTTCATTTCCTTTATTCAAACAACTTGCTTATACATCAGAAAGGCCGAAGCCAAGAAAATACATGTCAAAAAAGCAAAAAATCCATCTGACGCCGCCATATGAGCCCATCGCTCGGCTAACTCGGTTGACCTTTCCTGCATCCAGCCACTAACTCTGCCTCGTGCAGAAACTGGCTCGGATAAAGGGTTGTCAACCCTGTTGGCTCGAGTAGCTTGGAACAAAGGTGACAGAGGGATTAGGAAGGATAAGGCTACCTTCCAAGTTGACAGAGATGGAGGAAGGGGAAGAGGGAATACAAATGAAGGCCTCCCCGCTGCCAATCTGCCAACTCTTTGGAAGGAAGAGAGTGCAGGCACCCTCCGAAGAGTGAAAGAAATGATGAGAAGGGCAGAAGACGGAGAAAGAGGCTACGGAAGAAGAGAGGAGAAGCAGGAAGTGGAGAGGAATCTTGATGCGGGATAGACTGAGGAGACGACGCTATATGAGACGGACACGACTCGACCAGCAATGACACGACTACCAGAGCGACCTCAGCTCGACACTAAGAGCTCCTATGGGCTACACGTCGCTAATAGAAGTGCAAACTCACTCGTCGTCCCAAGCGAGGGAAAGCGTGGATCGTGCGTGGTTAAGGAACCGGCAGAGTTCAAGGTAGTCAGACTCAACTTTCGGACTCGGATCGAGTCACGGGATGGGTCACTTTCGCACTCACAGCGGTGACATGGACACACGGGCTAGGAACCTACTGATGGGGGCATCTCTCGCCCTTCATATTTTTTACAACTTCGATTGCTTGCTAGCATAGCTCCATTGTGTCCGTCATATTTCTCTAAGTCGAGTCATGTAATTTTCATATTTTCTTTGAGTCATAATCATGTAATTTTTCTTTTATTTGAGTCTCGTACCTAGGTTAATGAGTCATTTCCCTATGTTTGAGTCTCATTAGGCTAATGAGTTTGCTATTGGGCCTATTTCTTTGGGCTAGGCCAATGGGCGCCCCCCCTTCCTTCGGTTATTTGTTAGTGTGTTAAATGTCAGGGTCTTTTGTGAAAATGTGGGTTGCCTATATATAGGACCCCATTTCCCCCATTTGTAATCAATCAATGAATCAATCAATGAAAAAATTGCCATTTGAGAGTTCAAAGACTTAGTTTAGTGGAGTGAATCCAATTGGGTGAGAAGCCCCTATCCCCCCCGCTCTCTCTCTACCTCTCTCTCTAATAAGTCATTTTCTCTCTCCTCCACTTTCTCTCTCTAAAACATGCACCCCTTTCTCTCTCCTCCCCTCCCAACCACCTTTCTCTCTCTTCCCCCCTCCAATAACTCATCCCCAACTCCCCACCAAACCACCTTAACTCCACCCCATCCCCAAGGGAGATTCCACCACTCCCCAATCCACCCTCCAACCACCCACTCCCCTTCCCCAAGCACCCTCTCATCTCCCAAGGGAGAATTCCCACCCCCCAAGCCCCTTTTTACCTTCCCGACACACCTCTTTCCATCCCCCAAGACCAAAATTTAATCCCATCCTTAAACCCATTTTCAAATACCCTTTCCCTCTCACCCACCTTCCCAAATTCGCAGCTCCTCCTCCCACCACCTGTTAGACCCCCTTCCAGACCCCATTCTTCCCTTCCCCCACCTTGGAACACCCACTCCTAGACCCCCTCACAGCCCGGGCTTTCCCCACACTCATCCACCCCCATTTCCCCTCCCATATACCCCATTCCCCCCGTCATCTTCAACCTACAGCTCTCAACTGAATATCTTCAAAAGAGTAGCAGTTTGCAGAGGTGACCACGTCTTCCTCCGGACGAGTTTTGATGGGGACATCACCTCCCATGCCCACGTTCACAGCTCGTCTCCTCGCCCTGGTTGCATCCGGCATGGTCTAGTTATCTAATTTTGAGTCCTACGTAATTTTTATTTGAGTCATTTGATGTAATTTTCATTTTACTTGAGTCATGTCCCTAGGTCTTGTGCTTATTTCCCTAAGTTTGAGAGTCATTATGTTGTTTAGTTAGTTATTGGGCCCAATTCATTGGGTTTGGCCCAAGTGCACCCTCCTACCCCCTCGGTTATTTGTCATTGAGTCTTTTGTCAGGGACTTATTGTAAAATGTGGGTTGCCTATATATAGGACCCCATTCCCCCCATTTCAACTTAATGAATCAATGAATGAAAAAACTTGCCATTTTGAGAGTTTACACTTCTTATCTAGTGGAGAGATTCCATTTTTTAGGTGAGAAACCCTAGGGGAGAGATTCCCCACCCTTCCCTCTCTTAATCTCTCCTTTTCACTCCACTTTCTCTCTCCTCAACACCCAAATTCAAATTTTCTTCTCTCTCCTCCCTTCCCAACCACCTCCACTCCCCACCTACCCCATTTAAGCCTCTTCCCATTCCCCACAACCCTCATCAATACTCCACCCCTTCCCAAGACCCCCTCCACCAATCCTCTCCTCACCATCCAACCCCCAACTACCCCTCCCACTTTCCCAAGCACCCTTCCCACTACCCCAAGCACCCCTTCCCTTCCCCAACACAACCCCCCCATTCCCAAGACAAAAAATTAACCCCACCCTTAAACCTATTTTCGAATATCCTTTCCCTCTCTCCATTCCAACCAAATTCGTAGCCCTCACTATCACCATCTATTGGACCCTCTTCCAGACCTTATTCTCCACCTCCCACACCTTAGAACACCCCCTCCAATACCCTCTTACAACCAGGGGTCACTCCCACACTCATCTACCCCCTTCCCCTTCTTCTTTCTTGGTCATTGGAAGCTACTTCGAAGTTGCAGTTTGTTGTCCAGAGGTTGCAGATGAATCAGCAACTTGCAGCGGCCACCACGACTTCCTCCGGACGATTTTGAAGACCCAAGAGCCATCATCGGAAGCGTCTACCAGTCTCCTTCGCAACAGAAGTAGTTTCATCTTCTTCCGATCTCCGAGCCGTCCACGAGGTCCATTCTCCCACAACTGCGCAGTTCTACCTCGGTTGAGGACCTGAGCCAGATTAGAAGCTCTGCCACGACGAACCCCGAAGGAATCAGTCCACAAGTTCTTCTTCAAAGTTCTTCATCGCCCAGTCTACTTCCAGAATCATGAAACATAACTTCATTCGGCATTCGTGATCCAGTGTTCTCATTTTTCTCCCTCAGCTACGCAGATCTGCTACTCATAGTCTGCACCAACCAGTCGCCATTGTTCTGCATCCCCTAGTCTTCTCCGAGATCAGTTTGCTTCCCCGTCAGTTTTTCTGCGAAGAGGATTTGTCCACGATTCCAACGACTCCAACGGTGCTTGATTCCGAGTTCGGGAGCTGCCGGTACATCCTCTGCAACCTGCTGTTACTGTGCCGATCTACCCCTTGCAGAGGTTCTGAGCCGGAGAAAAAGCTTCACCACGACGAACCCAGGAGAACCAGGCCAGGAGCTTTTCTACAAAGTTATTATCCTTCCTGTCTACTTTTCGAATCAAGAAGCGGAATCCCGTTCGGCATCCGTTAGCAGAAGTTATCAATTTTATTTCTCAGCAGTGCGACTATACTTCCCCACAGTCTGCACCGACCTCCCCTCACTCTTCTGGATCCACTTTCTTCTCCGGCATCGTTTGGTGTCCCTGTTTATTCTTCTGTAAAGAGGACCCGTCCATGGTTCCAACGGTTCTGGCGGTACCTGATTTGGAGTTCGGGAGCGGCCGGGGCAACCTCTTCTTCCTGCTGTTAGTAACCAGTTGCTGTCAGTCCGGGAATCAGCAACCTTGTTTAAGCTCCTGCCCAGGCCAGCAATGACCCCAGAAGAATTCGGCAAAATTCAGAGGCACTCTAGTTCCAGTAACGAAGATTTCCTCACTGGTCTCGCCTTCGAAAAAATTCCTGATCAAGTTCTGCAGTCACAGTACCGACTGTCTATCCATAATTGCCGAGAGAAGGCAGATTCGGCATCTTCACTTCATCATCGTTTTAGCCCTAGTTTTCCCCACCCCGCTTGGCCGGCTGAAGGCCCCTCCCTGCATGGAGGTAGTTTGATTGTAATCCATTAACCCCCACCCCAACATCCCCCTCCTGCGAGAGGTGTAGTGGTGTAACTTGTTTGGGCAGGTCAAGCTACCCCGACGCGGCGTGTGGGGATCCACTCGCCTCCCCGCTCGCCCTCGTCTCCGACCGGGACCGGTTTCTTCAAACCGGTCAAGTAAGTGCTCTATAACATTGCTCTAATTCATGCTTGTTCTTTCAATATTAGTTCATAGTTCCGCTGGCCGTGAGAGTGAGAGCTCGATCCTCAAGCCCCGTTGCTTTGAGTGATCACTGTGGGAAGAGAGAGTAACCCGGTGCCTTTGGCACTTTGTCGGCCCCATTGAATTGGGCATCCACAACCTTTGGGATTCAAATCTTGGCCTTGCTGGCCCTCTACCAGTAAGGGCCCAACCCCTCAACCTCACCTTGGCATTGCCAAGTTACCCCGGGCTTGGGTGAGCGACGAGAGAGCGGCGGCCCAAATTGGCCCGTTTTGATTGTGAATGTGCTTGTTTGCCTAAGTCTTTGGTTATGTCACATCAAGTTTGAAAACCCAAGAGTTATCCACGGAAGCGTCTTCCTGTCTTCTTCGCAACGGCGGTGGTCTCATCCCCATCGGAGGTCCGTGTCGCCCGAGAGGTTCGTTCTCCCATAACTGTGCAGAGCTGCCCCTGCAGAGTACCTGATCCGGAGTAGAAGCTTTACCACGACCAACCTCGGAAGAATCGTGCCAAGAGTTCTTCTGCAAAGTTCTTCCACGTCCTGTCTACTTTCAGAATCAAGAAGCGGAACTCCGATCGGCATTCGTGTTCAAGAGTTACCAATTTTCGTCCCTGGGTACATAGTTCTGCTTCCCCACAGTCTGCACCGACCTATCACCACTGTTCGGAGTCCACTGGTCTTCTCCGGCATCGTTTGGCTTCCCCGCCAGCTCTGGTACGAAGAGGGCTTGTCCACGGTTCCAACGGATTTAACGGCACTTGATTCTGAGTTCGGGAGCGGTCGGGGCATCCTCTTCTTCCTGATGTTGGAAACCTGAGGCTGTCAGTCTGAGAAGCTGCCACCCTGTTCGAGCCTCTATCCGGACCAGCCTCGGCACCAGAAGAAATTAACAAATTTCTGAGGCATTCCCGTTCCAGATACGAAGAGTTTCCCACTGGTCTCATCATCAGAAAAATTCTAGATCAAGATCTGCGTCCTCAACTCTGGCTGTCTGTCCCCTATCGTAGAGAGCGGGCAGATTCGGCATCGGCTTCTTCTCTTGTGTTTTCATCACTTTCTCCCCTCCCCGCTTGGCCGGCTGAAGGCCCCTCCCTGTGTGGAGGTAGTAATTGGATGTATTCTTTGGTTTCCCTTCCCCAAGATGCCCCCCTTGCATGGGGTGTAGTGCATGTCATTTAAAATTTCAGGTCGAAGCTTCTCCGGCACGGCATGCGGGTAAGCCCACGCTTCCTCGCTCGCCCTCGTCTCCGGCCGGGATCGGTGTCTTCACACCGATCAGGTGAGCCACCGCACACTCCTCTTTGCTTAAATTCCTTTGCTTAATTAGTATCGCATCTTAGTGCCGTCGGTGGTAAGTGGAGCGCCCGAACCTGAATTTGCTTATGATTGAGTGACTATCGCGGGTGAGTTGCGAGAGAGCCATTAACACCCACGGCCTCGGTGTGCTGGCCGCCTAAGAGAGTGGGCATCCTAGGACCCTTGAGAGGTCCAATCCAAAGCTAGCCAACCCCCGGAGCAGCAAGGGCCCATCCCGGACCCTCACCACTATCACCAGTTTGCCTACGGGCACAAGAGTGCGCTTAGCGGGTGAGTCCGCCCGAGTAAAGTCACCGGTTCGTGCGTTGGTTGCTTGCTAGGTCCAAGGGTCATTTGATCATGTGATTATCACCCCAAGGTGGTGTCACATCAAGTGGTATCAGAGCAAGTTCATAACTTGTCTGTCCACAAGTTGGTCCTAGGGCATGTTTATGCATTTAGAGTTCTCGGTTGCATCTCCCATGTCCACTAGAATGGTCACTTCATACCCGTCATATCCATCCCCATCAACTTTCTCGAGAAGCCCAAATCCTCATGGAAGTTCCATTGCCAACAAAGTGGGTAGCAACACCTCTATCATAGAAGCCCTACCTAATGTCCTTAATCGGCTTGAAGATATCATGTCTCGACTCGACCGACTTGAAGGAAATAGCCGTGCACCAAGAGTGAATGAGAGTGACCTTTGGGGAAATCTAGAAACCATATTTTTAGAACACTTGAAAATCAAAACCCCCGCCTTTGATGGATCCAATAGCCCAAGCCTTTACCTAGATTGGGAGATTTCCATGGACCAATTCTTTAAACGTTGCCCCTTGAACGAAGGAAGAAGAATGAGGCTAGCCAAGGCACACCTTTCCAAATAAGCTAAAACTCATTGGTTAGTTGTGGAAGGTTTGAGAAAGATACGTAGGGAGGCCCCAATTAGCACTTGGGATGAGATGAAGACCGAGCTTAGAAAAACCTACACCCTCCAACCCTCTCCCTCCTACTCAAATCACCAAAGTCCAAGGAGCACTTCAAGTCCATCATCCCCACCCGGTCAATCCAAGACCCCAATCATCACCACACCCTCAAAAGCCCCTCTCACCTCCTTGTAAGAAGAACCCATACCCCACCCCATAGTGGTGAACACTCCAAACCCACTCTCCACCTTGGAGGAAACCCAAGTCCAAGTTGAAGAAGAAACAACATGCGAGGGTCTTCACCTTACATCACCATCTTTAGTTGGAGTCAATCTCATCTTAGGGGAACCCCTTGTTAGTTGGCTAAAGGAGAGCCCAATAAGAGATATCATGGCCCACAATTTCCCACCCATGAAGGAAAACTATCCCATAGTGCTCATCTCCTCTTATCACACCACAATCCAAGCATCTTATCAAGTAGAGACCTTAGAGGATTTTCTTAGAGGCTTAACATGGCAAATTGAGTTCACTAGCATGTTGACCCTTATGGCCGAACAACTTAGGAGCCTTGGCCTCCTACACCCATGCATCGGGTCAATCACCTCGGTCTATACCATTGGTTGCTACACTAGCGACCTCCTTTTTCTTCTCCCTATGGTAGAAGAACCCATCTCGATCCACTCCCCTACCATTGAGATCCCAAATACTTTGATCGACCAACCCACTAGAAAACTTGGCCCAATTACCTTGGAGGAGGATGACTCACAATTTGGGAACCTTGAAGATATAGAGTGCCTCCCTCTAGGAAGACCTTTCCACGACCCCTTTGATCTCTTCCTAAGGGAGTCTAGTTCCCCATGTGACCCAACCACCTTATCCACCACCCACCATTCCCTATCCCAACCCACCATGTTAGACCTAATTCACCCCATCCTAGATCCGGGTTGCACCTTGGGAACCATGACCTTGGGCCACATACCCCTAGGTAATAAGGTTGTGCCCCATCCCATGATGACCACCTTCTTAGATCCATTCGATCCTTTCCAATGGCAGTTAAAGGGTTGTCCCACACCTATATACATGAAAGTCACCTTTAGGAAAAACATGCATGTGTCTAGGCTTACCACACCACTTGGCATGAACACTATGTTGGGTCCATTCATCCATATCACCCACATGTCAAGTGGAAAGCATGAGTTGTCCATATTCGGATGTAATGGGCCACCGTCATTCATCATAAGTCTTAAACATGTTAGGAGCATTCACGGATGTCTGGGTCCCCCGGCACTCATCACACCCACACATGAAAGGGACACCTATGGATGCCCCGGCCCTCCCTCACTTCACATTGGTCATACACATGTCAAAGGCATCTACGGATGTCCGGGTCCCCTGATATTTACCACCACTTTGCATGATAGGGCCACCTACAGGTGCCCCGGCCCACCTAGGTTGACCGAAGTCTACACTGCGTCATTACATGATAGGTCTACTTTTGGTTGCCCCGGTCCCCCTTTGCATATCACACACTTCCCACCCACACCGCACTGTAGCTCAAGGCATACTCATTCAAGCAAGCATCTAGCAATGGGTGGTGAGGATCGTAATGAGCGGGCAAAAACTCACGAGTGGCACTTTGAATTCCAAGGAGGCAACCTCACGATGGTGGCTTTGGAATGGCTCTACCTTAGGGCCACCTCCAAATCGAGGGCACGAGGACTTGGACCTTCCATGTTCCAAGTGGCTTTGGCAACCTGGCTTACGGGTTGGATTTACTCATGGGACTTTGGGATATACCTCACTTTTCACGTAACAGATCTAGCACCCTCTAAGGGCACCGCGGTAGATCCTAGTGAACACCTTGAGCCTACCCCCATCTTTTTGAGCGACACCCTCGGAGAGCTTCCACATAACAGCTTGAGAGTCCGACGTGCGCACACGGAGGCAATACTGGGCAAGCAAGGTACTATAGTCGGCAAGAGGGTGTGTCCAAGCCACCTTGAGAAGTTGAAGCGATGTCCCCTGGTTACGAACACGAGGTTGAGTTTGGAGGTTGTAGCTTGCCCGGAGTTGCATTGGAGGACCTCTTCCCCGACGGACTCATACTCGACGGAGTCGAGTTCTTCGCACCCCAGGGGTATGACGGGGGCATCTCTCTCCCTTCATATTTTTTACAACTTCGATTGCTTGCTAGCATAGCTCCATTGTGTCCGTCATATTTCTCTAAGTCGAGTCATGTAATTTTCATATTTTCTTTGAGTCATAATCATGTAATTTTCCTTTTATTTGAGTCTCGTACCTAGGTTAATGAGTCATTTCCCTAAGTTTGAGTCTCATTAGGCTAATGAGTTTGCTATTGGGCCTATTTCTTTGGGCTAGGCCCATGGGCGCCCCCCCTTCCTTCGGTTATTTGTTAGTGTGTTAAATGTCAGGGTCTTTTGTGAAAATGTGGGTTGCCTATATATAGGACCCCATTTCCCCCATTTGTAATCAATCAATGAATCAATCAATGAAAAAATTGCCATTTGAGAGTTCAAAGACTTAATTTAGTGGAGTGAATCCAATTGGGTGAGAAGCCCGTATCCCTCCTCTCTCTCTACCTCTCTCTCTAATAAGTCATTTTCTCTCTCCTCCACTTTCTCTCTCTAAAACCTGCGCCCCTTTCTCTCTCCTCCCCTCCCAACCACCTTTCTCTCCCTTCCCCCCCTCCAATAACTCATCCCCAACTCCCCACCAACCCACCTTAACTCCACCCCATCCCCAAGGGAGATTCCACCACTCCCCACTCCACCCTCCAACCACCAACCACCCACTCCCCTTCCCCAAGCACCCTCTGATCTCCCAAGGGAGAATTCCCACTCCCCAAGCCCCTTTTTACCTTCCCCACACACCTCTTCCCATCCCCCAAGACCAAAATTTAATCCCACCCTTAAACCCATTTTCAAATACCCTTTCCCTCTCACCCACCTTCCCAAATTCGTAGCTCCTCCTCCCACCACCTGTTAGACCCCCTTCCAGACCCCATTCTTCCCTTCCCCCACCTTGGAACACCCCCTCCTAGACCCCCTCACAGCCCGGGCTTTCCCCACACTTATCCACCCCCATTTCCCCTCCCATATACCCCATTCCCCCCGTCATCTTCAACCTACAGCTCTCAACTGAAGATCTGCAGAAGAGTAGCAACTTACAGAGGTGACCACGTCTTCCTCCTGACGAGTTTGAAGACCCAAGAGCTATCCACAGAAGCGTCTTCCTGTCTTCTTCGCAACGGCGGTGGTCTCATCCCCATCCGAGGTCCGTGTCGCCCGGGAGGTCCGTTCTCCCACAACTACGCAGAGCTGCCCCTGCGGAGTACCTGATCCGTAGTAGAAGCTTCACCACGACCAACCTCGGAAGAATCAGGCCAAGAGTTCTTCTGTAAAGTTCTTCCACGTCCTGTCTGCTTTCAGAATCAAGAAGCGAAACTCCGATCGGTGTTCATGTTCAAGAGTTACCAATTTTCTTCCCTGGGTACATAGTTCTACTTCCCCACAGTCTGCACCGACCTATCACCACTGTTCAGAGTCCACTGGTCTTCTCCGGCATCTTTTGGCTACCCCGCTAGTTCTGGTACGAAGAGGGCTTGTCCACGGTTCCAACGGATTCAACGGAACTTGATTCTGAGTTCGGGAGCGGTCGGGGCATCCTCTTCTTCCTGCTGTTGGAAACCTGAGGCTGTCAGTCCGAGAAGCTACCACCCTGTTCGAGCCTCTGCCCGGACCAGCCTCGGCACCAGAAGAAATTAACAAAATTATGTGGCATTCCCGTTCCAGATATGAAGAGTTTCCCACTGGTCCCGTCATCAGAAAAATTCTAGATCAAGATCTGCGTTCTCAACTCTGGCTGTCTGTCCCCGATCGCAGAGAGCGGGCAGATTCGGCATCGGCTTCTTCTCTTGTGTTTTCATCACTTTCTCCCCTCCCCGCTTGGCCGGCTGAAGGCCCCTCCCTGTGTGGAGGTAGTAATTGGATGTATTCTTTGGTTTCCCTTCCCCAAGATCCCCCCCTTGTATGGGGTGTAGTGCATGTCATTTAAAATTTCAGGTCGAAGCTTCTCCGGCGCGGCGTGCGGGTAAGCCCACGCTTCCTCGCTCGCCCTCGTCTCCGGCCGGGATCGGTGTCTTCACACCGATCAGGTGAGCCACCGCACACTCCTCTTTGCTTAAATTCCTTTGCTTAATTAGTATCGCATCTTAGTGCCGTCGGTGGTAAGTGGAGCGCCCGAACCTGAATTTGCTTATGATTGAGTGACTACTGCGGGTGAGTTGCGAGAGAGCCATTAACACCCACGCCCTCGGTGTGCTGCCCGCCTACGAGAGTGGGAATCCTAGGACCCTTGAGAGGTCCAATCCAAAGCTAGCCAACCCCCGGAGCAGCAAGGGCCCGTCCCGGACCCTCTCCACTATCACCGGATTGCCTACGGGCACAAGAGTGCGCTTAGCGGGTGAGTCCGCCCGAGTAAAGTCACCGGTTCGTGCGTTGGTTGCTTGCTAGGTCCAAGGGTCATTTGATCATGTGATTATCACCCCAAGGTGGTGTCACATCACCTACACTCTCGCAGCGGCATATGACCGTATACTAGCTAAGCAAGTAAATGCCAAGTGGGTGAGACCGTTACCTCCACGCACCCGGCGTGGCGAAGACAACCCCGGCCGATTTACGGACTCCCAGTTAAACAATTTTACAGCGGTACAAATATTTGACCCAGTCCACACAGGGAGGTAAAAGGTCACATGTGGGGCCTAGGAATCACGCGAATCGGGTTGACGGGCATCATCTTGATGTCGCCCGGCGGTGTCGAACACGTGTCTAAAGTGCTGTCCGGACGGCGCGATCTACGGGTCCGAGGGGCCCATGGATGGCGCTGTCCTCCCGGCCTGCTGGGGTGGGGCCCGCTGTGATGGGGACCCCTGGTGGCGCGCCTCCCTGGATGGCGGTCGGCCGGAAACTCCGGTCAGTGGCCGATCGGCTCCGATCTCCACGTTGTGAAGTGGCTGCCCACGGATTCTGGTTTCTATTTTCCGGGGCGCGCTCCGGCGAGATCGGCCGCTGCGACCAATCCCGATGTCGGATCGGGACACAGGAGTTATCGTTGAAAAGCTCTCTTAAAATCCTTCAATCTTGGCCTATAAAGAGGACCTGGATTTGCGTGGATCTGGATGTTGTTGAATTTTGAAGCTCCTATTGTACAGTACCCGAACTCTCAGATCTGCAGGTGAGTTATCTGAGAACTGCCGTTGACCACATGGTAGATGGCCGATTCAGATCCTGAGCTCTTCATAAAAGTGGTAGGGTTTTAAACAAGAAAATCGGAGATATTTTGTGTGGAAGGATTGGAGGAGGTTATGATTTGTTATGATTTTTTCACTAGAGGGTGGTCGGATCTGGGAACAAGTGGACAACACTGTAGCTAGCTCTGAAAATGAATTTTGGAAAATAGGTGGAGGGCTGATCCAAATTCAAGAAAATTCGTGGTAGGAGGGGTTGATGGACAGAACCCCTAGTAAAATTGGGAGCCCGAGAAAAAATCACAAAGGGTCCGAACATGGGAAACATAGGGCGGGTGGAAATTGAAACAGAAAGCAGACAGATCTGGGAAAGGACGTTTGACGAAAATGGGAAATTGCCAAATGGAATAATTATGACCAACCAATTTTTTTGGATCGTGGGGAACACCTATGGAACATCCCCTCAAAATCCCAGCTCAAGAACACGACGGGGTGGAGAGCAGGAATTCAAAAAAGACACCTCTGTCCTGGATGGAAAGAACACCGGCAGCGATGGTGGAGGCGCGATGGCGGCACGTGGCGGCGGCGGCGACGACCGGAACTGATAGGGGAGGCGTCACACCTCAGAATAGCAACCGTCTCAGCTGCAAGGGGGAGACGGAGGAGAGAGGAGGGGGGCGCACCAGCCCTTGCTCAAGCAATTTTTCAGATTTCAAATGCATTAATTCTATCAAAATGGAAAATACAAGCTTATATAGGTTACATATCAAATCCCATATCCACCATTGGATCTAGGGATGGGGAATAGATGGCTGAGATTAGATGTGACCAACACAAAAAAATTAAATAAAATATTCAAGGGGGGGCGCCCTATTGACCAAGGGGACATGGTTGACATGGTAGGTGGCCTACCTTGGACTTTGAAGTCCAATTGTCTCCCATGTGTCATTTACCATTCAACTCTTCTAGATGCCTCCATTTGAAATGTTGACTGACCCCACATGGGGCCCTAGGCTGAGGTGGATCAATAGGAGGGGTCTGGGGGGACCGTGGGACCCGAGGGTCCCATTTTGCAAATAAACCCCTCTTACAATCAAAATTACAAACCGAATAAAATGAAACAAACACATATTACACACAAATAAGGTCTAAACAAATATGATAAATGTCGAGACTCAAGAGGGAGTCTCCAGGCTATCTTCGAGCCAGATGGACGCTGAAGTGGCTCGAGTCGTGCTCCGTGTGCGGTACCGGTGGCTCGGCGTATCGTGCCTCTCGCGTGCTCTGGTGTCCGCACCAATTCTCCCCGGGTGGGAGAAACTCGACCCTGTCGAGTAAGGGTCTGCATCGCTCTGGTATCGCTCCAGAAGGTCCGGATCAATCCGCTACAACTCACCATGCGTGATCCATGTGTCTTCGGTGGTGGCCCGTCCTCTCCATCGCACTAGGTAGCGCGGGTAGGATCCACTCCTGGTAACTGTCACCTGCTCATCCAGTATATGATCTATATGCTCACGCTGCCGTGACAAAGGGGCTGGAGGTGGACACTCAGGTGTGGGATCACTCTCAAGGGGAGGAGATGGCTCGAAAGGCTCACTAGGGATCACCGCTGGGTCCCTATATGCAACTAGATCCGAAATATTAAAAGTAGAGCTTATACCGTATTCCTCGGGCAGGTCCACAACATACGCATTGGATCCAACACATTTCAACACTCTAAATGGACCGGCTCCGCGAGCTTGCAACTTCTTAACGGTTCCAGAAGGAAACCGTTCAGGTCTTACCCTAATCATGACATATTCGCCCTCTTGGAGCTCTCGGTGGTGTCGGTGAGCATCGGCTAGCTCTTTGTAACGTGCATTGCTGACCTCAATGTGACGACGGACGTCGTCATGCAGACTCCTAACATGCCTAACAAAAAGAAAAACACACAGATGCACACACGACCTTACACAAACCTAATGTTAGTCAAACCAAATCATATGCAAGGTGGTCCAGGACATCCGAATGTGTGCCATGCATGCATTTGACATAACCGGAGGTTAATGTCATGGAGGACTCCTAGACATCCTATGATGCACCAATCATGGACATTGGGTTTGGATGTGGGAAGTCCGGGAGGTTTGGGCGGTTTAGGTGGACCGGGGGAACCAAAGTCTTCATTACCCCCAAATGACGGTTCGGACCTATTGCCATGTGAAGCTTGCCAGGCCCAAGTAGGAGGAGTGTGATAGTGGACTTCCTTAAAGAGGTGGAATGGAGGTGGTGGGCCAAGGGGCCCACGAAGAAAGGTATCGAAGGGATCAAAGAATGTGTGACCCCTCGATATGGATTCCCTTATCTCAAGATCCCATGTGTGGAAGTCTAGAAGGTGTTGTTGATCTCCTTCATTCATGAAGGGAGATGAGACGGTGGGGGTATGATGGTGGACTCTCTCAAAAAGGTGGAGTAAATATGGTGGGTCACGGGGTCCACAAGAGAATGGGTCGAAGGGATCAAAGAAGGTATGACCCCTCGGACTAGGCTTCCACAAATCACTGTCCCACATTTGGAAATCTTGGAGGTGTAAATGATCACCTTCATTCATTGTGAGAGGTGGCACGACAGTCATAGGTAGAAAGTAAGATTCCTCCCTTGGGCAAATGGGAATGAAGTCGGGCTCGGCCGGCATAGGGAGGAGTAGAAGAACCTCCGTGGTAACATGACCCACGGTGTACACGGAGGTGATGGACCCTAAAGCGGGATGAGTGAAACTACGACTTGTGGGTCGGTCGAAGCCTGGAGCCAACAAGTGCGTAAATGTCAATTGCCGGTCTAACCCTTTAAGAAGGTCATCCAATGTATCCACATAGTGATTAGACCGGAAAGTGGTGTGAAACGAATTGATTGGCACCAGAGGTAGGATATGGTCCATAGATGGGAGGGGTGATGGGGCCAGGCCACTCTTAAGCCAGCTAAGGAGTGGCTCTGCTATAAGTAGCTTTCCCGTTAGAAACACGGGTAGCTGTGGCTGAGGTGGCTTCGAATAAAGGTCGGAGAGTGAGGCTTCTCCAACCCTTTTGTCCCCTAGGGCTAGAGATGTCCCAGTGGGACACTGTCCGGCAAAGTGGCCAAACCCCTGGCAGCAATAACACTGCTGTCGTGATCCACTACGCTCTTTGATAAGTGTGTCATTATCCTTATCCTCCTGATGGACAGGGGGTGCAGGCAATGGGGCTCTCGTGGGTGGGGGAAGATGCTCCACTATGATGGGGAGAGGACCTTGGGATGGCACCTTAGATGGCAACGGGTTGGGGCTATCGGTTGCTACCTCCTTAGGCTCGTGCTTGGTTCCATCCTGTCTAGGAGGTAGGCAAGGAGAAATCAAGGACTCGATATCAGCACACCTCCTATCCACTCGTTCCAAAATGATTTGGAAGAGTTCGGCAATGGTGGGATTTGGAGTAGGGGCGATGTGATGGACTCTCCCATATGAACTCGGCTTAGTCTTGGACCTAGGCTCTTCTACATGCGCGGTGCTTTGCCTTTGATTATGGCACACTTGGGTGGAGGTGATTGGGTGGGGTCGGTTGGAGGTGACCGGGCCGGATAGGTAGACCTTCCTAAGCTCGCCCTTCATCCCATACCACGACTCAATGGGCCTTTGCCTCCTAACCTCCCTCATGCGCTCAATGCTCTCCCATTTCCAGGCGGCTTTGTGGACAAGCCTCTCTCGCGTAAAACTAACTTGCATGGCATCGAACATGGTGTAACATTCAAAATATTTGTCCATCGCGGCCTCCCAATTGAGGTAGTCTCCCGGATCATTAAAGCCATAAAAATCTGAGGCTTCGGGCTTACGGAAGGGGAGAGGGTGGTTGCCAAGCCCATGGGTGGACCAACGGCCATATTGCCCGGGTGATTGGGAATCCAAGGGAAATTGGGGAACTACATGTTAGACATGCCGACCATTGGACAAGACCGACTGACTCTTATTGGACTACACACGAACTAGGAGACACAAATGGATGCAAACACCGACTAATGCACCTAGACCTAAATCAATATCCGGTACGTGGCGGAGTTAATCGATTCGAAGATCACTCCCGCAAGTGTGCGACCTTCCCGATAGGCGTAGCCTACGTTCGGACAACACCTTTTAAGATACCAGATTATCGGGATGAAATGTAATTTTAAAACACCCACTTTTTTTTTGTTTTGAAAATAATGATGATCCTAGACTTGACTTAGACTATGCAATACTTATGCAACGACTACCCTAGACTCGACTCGCTCTGATACCAAACTGATGCGGGACGGACTGAGGAGACGACGCTATATGAGACGGACACGACTCGACCAGTAATGACACGACTACTAGAGCGACCTCGGCTCGACACTAAGAGCTCCTATGGGCTACACATCGCTAATAGAAGTGCAAACTCACTCGTCGTCCTAAGCGAGGGAAAGCGTGGATCGTGGGCGGTTAAGAAACCGGCAGAGTTCAAGGTAGTCAGACTCAACTTCCGGACTCGAATCGAGTCACGGGACGGGTCACTCTCGAACTCATAGCGGTGACATGGACACACGGGCTAGGAACCTACACTCTCGCAGCGGCATATGACCGTATACTAGCTAAGCAAGTAAATGCCAAGAGGGTGAGACCGTTACCTCCACGCACCCGGCGTGGCGACGACAACCCCGGCCGATTTACGGACTCCCGATTAAACAATTTTACAGCGGTACAAATATTTGACCCACTCTACGCAGGGAGGTAAAAGGTCACATGCGGGGCCCGGGAATCACGCGAATCGGGTTGACGGGCAGCATCTTGATGTCGCTCGGCGGTGCCGAACACGCGTCTAAAGTGCTGTCCGGACGGCGCGATCTACGGGTCCGTGGGGCCCACGGATGGCGCTGTCCTCCCGGCCTGCTGGGGTGGGGCCCGCTGTGATGGGGACCCCTGGTGGCACGCTGATACGTGGAAAACGCACGTCGTTAATACGCCCGCTATCAAATTTAAATATCCGACCCACAAATTAAATAACTGGAATAGTTAAGTGATGAGACCGAGTCGAATCCACAGGGAGAAGTAGATTTAAAAGTTAAAAACCTTGAGTTTTTAAGATTTAAAAATCAAGAGAATTGAATTTAAACCGCCTTAGAAAGATTGGGATGCAATTTAGAAAGGTGGAATCGATAGAAGAACAAATAGACAATTATAATGAAACTAAGGTGAACTAGGAAGAGAAATAACTTTTAAACCAGACCCAATTAGAAGAAGTGGAATAAATGAAAGTTGTAGATAATGAAAAGATGAAGAAGTTTGATGAAGAACATAGAAACAGAAAATGAGAGGAAGACAGTGAAAAACTTGAAAAATGAAGACCTATTGGTTCGGATGAACAGTAAATGACTGAAATCAGAACAGTGAAAAATTAATTCTAACTCAAAAAAGAAGAAGAATTTGGAGAAGTTGTAGATGAAGAAAACTTAGATCTACGAGTTAGGAACAACTTTCATTAAGAACTCAGAGTAACATTATGATTGGAAAGACCTCAAAATGAAGAAATGACAGAAGGTATCAACTCGGATGAACAGTAATCACATAAAACATCACTTAAGAAAATTAGAAGTAACTTTCAACCTAGAAGGAAATGGAAGAAGTGATAGAAAGATAAGTTGAAGAATACTCAAAGATAAACAACTTATATGAAGACAAGAAATTGAAATAAGGATCACACAAGCTTGTAAATTGACTATGAAAAGCCAAAAATGACTAAGAGTACAATGAAAGTATTCAATACAAACTTAACATAAGCTTTAAAACTTAAACATAAAGCTCTCAAAATCTATCCCTACCAAAGCCACAAAGCAAGAACTTAAGAACACTTACAAATTTTAGCAATCCCTAGCTTACAACTCTTGGCTCCTCCCTCTTCACCTCCTTTCATTACAATTGAACCACTTTATATAGGGTAACACAACAACCCTTTAGCTAATATGAACACTTCTTATTTCTTTTGTTGACAATTGATGCTCTTGTTGACTTGGAATTGTGTGCTAGCATGTGTTGCACACTTTTCTAATTTTTCTGATTTTTTATTATTTTTCTGGCCTTTTTTTCTCTTCTTTTCCTCTTCCTTTCTCTCTCTTTCTCTCTCTTTCTCTCTCCTGGCCGGCCGCGTGCGCCGGCCGCCTCTTTCTCCTCTCCTTTGCGTGCGTGTGCGCCGGCCCGTGTGGCCGCGTGTACCGTGTCGTCCGGCCGCCTCCGCGTGTGAGGCGCGTGGGCGCGGTGCGCCCACGCCCTGTTGACGCGGGAGGCGCGGTGTGCCGCCCCCGCCGTTGACCGACTTCGCCCTCGCCTCGTCGCCCGTGCCCGCGTGAAAGCGCGGGTCCTGCATTTGAAAACACATTCACACACTCATTTACACACACACACTTATTATTATATATATATATTATATATATATTATACATATTGATATATATATCATATATATCTTAGAAAAATCCTAAAAATGTCAAATAAATTTATTTTTTTTCTATTTTTTTTCTTTTCTTTTTGAACAACTCCCTGGGCTTTTGGCCCAGTTCACCATATAATTTTATTTTTTTTATTTGTTTCTTGTAGCTTCCCTCGTACCGAGTGCCTGCATAAATAACTAAAAATTGTTATTAAATTTATTTTATTTTAAAAAATTAATTATTTGACTCTAAATTAAAAGTAAGTGTGATACGTGTATATTTATTATCGTTTAAGCTCATAAAATGTGTATAATCATGAATTAATATGTAAAAATACACACTTATCACACCCTCCAACTTACTCATTGTTAGTCCCTTAGCAATGCAAATAATGTCAAATTTTAGGACCAACAAGAGTTTAAAGTATTCATGCCTCATTTTCAGATCATCGTTCATAGAATCTACTAAAGATTAGGAATCTGGAATCATTATCTCATACTAGCCTTATGTAGGAAATTCATGTACATGATCAAGAATTCTAATCAAAATTCAGTAGCACTTGTGCATGTGTAATACTAAATTCACAGTAGAGACAATTGCGTCCTCCAGTTACTATTCCGAACAAATGTCTTTCAATTCTGCACTTCTTAATTAGAGCATTCAGCATAATAGCTTTGTTTGTCTGCCTTATTGCTATGTCCCTTTTGGGATCTCTTTTCCTTTTTTTCATTTTTTTTTCTTTCTACTTTTTTTTTATATATACACACATGATGCTGCACTACCCCTCACTGTTTTACACGAACCTCAACACGTCTTAGGTGAAGTAGGCCCGGTTACACAGATCAAAGTTCCCTTTTCCTTTTGACGCGAACCTCAACACGTCTTAAGTGAAGTAAGCCCGGTTACTCAGAATCGGAGCATTTTTCATGGTGTTTTTTTTTCAAATTTTTTTCAATAGATAACATGGCAGAAAGCTTATAAAATATCTCTTTCTCAAAAAGCGCAGAATATCAGGCAATATACCCAAAATAGCAGAAGGCTTGTCCTACTTGTTTCATTAGCGTGCAAAGTGATTTTCATTTTTCTAAAGTGCACATGAACTTTAAAAAGATTCTTATATCAGTTTTCCATGGCTAGATTAAATAATCTTCCATCATCCTTATCCAGTCATTTCTATTCCAGAATTACTTTCAATGGAAGTATGAATCATGAAACTTAAAATGAGTTGAAAAAAAAATGAGGTTGTATATGAATGCATGTGCAACATGATTTTCGTCCCCCCAACTTAAATGACATTGTCCTCAATGGCATGAACAATATGGAACAATAGAACAATGTAGACATGATATGTTTGGAAAAGAATGGGACAACCTGATGTGTACTTCGACGGCCTTGGTGTTTGAGAGGCGGTACTTGGCTTTGAAAATCGGAGCAATAGAGTAAGCAATCAATTTTCTCCCCCTAACTTATCCTTTATTCAAATCTGTAAAATAAACACAAAACCACAATAAAAACTTGGGTTGCCTCCCAAGAAGCTATTTATTCGCACACAGAAATCACAAAAATTTTGGGTTGCCTCCCAAGAAGCGCTTAGTTTAACGTCTTTGGCCAGACATATTACAGTTTACTAACCAACGGGTGGCATTCAGAATGAGCCACCAAATGATCTTATCCTCCGATAAATTCCAACACTTGTACCATTGGAGGAAAAGATTATATGTATGTGCATGTGGGCTAGAATCATGCCAAGGTGGGTTTAGGAATTTGGACGCACCCTCTCGGTCAGAGAATGCCAGAGGAATTATCACATCTTCAATCACAAAATATTCCTCTGTACACTGAAGGTCTTTATAAGTGTTAAACACATCAATGCGGACCTTAATGTCCCTTAACTTTTCTCCTTCATCCTCAATTGAAAAATTATCAAGCACAATGTTGAGGTGAGGAAGAGTAGGAGTGGGAGGAGTTTTGAAGGATTCCACGAAAGGGATAGCGTTGAGAAGACAAGGGGTAGTGAAAGAGACGTGCTCCTCAACACACGGATGCTCATGAAGCTCAAGTGGAATCGACGGATCGGCTAGTTGCAGGATGTAAGGGATTTGTATAGAAGTGCCGAGGTCAGGAACAGGTAAAAGATCAAGATCCTCCCCAAAATCAAGAGATACCCAATCAGAGTAAATTTCAAGTGGAGCACCCAGTTCCTCAATCACAGAAAAAGAAGGTCTTATGGTCACACTCAATTCTCTCTCCTCACTCAGATTCTCTTCTCCATTTACTTGGAAGATGGACTCATCAAAGTCAGGACGGGCAAGTAAAGGAATTTGAACATTTACTGGACAATCATATTCCTCTTCTTCTCCCCGCGACGACTCAAGATCATCATAATCCTCTTCACAAATGGAATGGGGTTTAGGCTTCTCAGGCTGCTCTTCCTTTACGTCCTCCTCATAAGACTCTTCCATGATCCCCTCAAAATCAACAGTGATAGAGTGATAGATTGGGGAATCATAGGTTGAACATATGGATTTTCATCGTTATCACGTCCATCAAATCTAGGAAGTTGGTCCTCAAGACTTATAGTGGAGTTGCTAGGCATTGGATCGACTTCCATTTCTATGATGTTTTTAGCAACCCGACTCACATGAGCCTCAAAGTTTTGTAGTTGTTCCTGGAAGGCTTGTTGTTGAGTCTAGAAGAGCTGTGTCAATTGATCAAACATCTCCGCCTTATTCAAAGTGGGTTGAAAGTCAGATTGAGATGGATAGTAGTTTGAAGGGCACTCAGTCCGAGAACGAGATGGTGGAGAGTGTATGGGATGTTCTCCATAATAGGGTTGATCGTAAGAATCATGTGGGTATGGTTCCCAATTTGAAAAATCTTGTTCTTGAGAACTTTGGCCTAGATCCTCATAAGACTCCCAAGAAGAATCATGTTGATCTCTCCAGCCAGAATTAAAGTTGTTTGGACATTGGTCAAAATAAGGTGTGGAGAGGTCTTGAGACATGTGGGTTTGTCTTGCTTGGTCCATCCAAGAGATTGTTGGTTGATTTTCCCAGCTAGAGGTATAAGTATCTAAAGGTGATTCATAATCGGGCAGAAAAAACTGTTGATCATATTGGGCTTGCTCTGGGAGGAAAGGTAGATCATGGCCCCCTTGGAAGAACTGAGTGGTTTGAGCCTGATCTTGGGTAAATGATGGAAACTCGGATATTATATGTGACGGGATTTCATTTTGGGCCGACCACGAATATGGACTGTCATAAGAGGTCGGGTTGTTTTGGGTGAGAAATGAGT
Organism: Amorphophallus konjac; assembly: GCA_022559845.1. Lineage (NCBI taxonomy): Eukaryota > Viridiplantae > Streptophyta > Magnoliopsida > Alismatales > Araceae > Amorphophallus > Amorphophallus konjac. The sequence goes on from CM040118.1 coordinate 287,211,788, forward strand.
GTGGATTTGGGCAACCACCTACATAATGGGCCGGGTTATCCCACATGTGATCATTATCATGGTGACTAGGTGGTATGAAGGGGTCTTGATCCATGGCTAGATATTGATCAAATTTATGAGCCAATTGGTCAAACCTAGCTAAGTTGTGTGCCCAATCCATAGATGAAAGTTATGATCTCACCATTTTTTATAGATTTTATTTTTTTGATTTTTTTTTGATTTTTTTATACAAACAAATTCTTAAACAAAGTCCAACTTAGATTCACCATCAAACTTGTCCACCGGCCAGGTAACAGGTGGGGAAGTGGGAGGCTCCCCTTGCTTTCACAAGGTCCTAATTAAGTAACCACTTTCTCGCTTATAGCGTTTGCCGTTGACCTCTAGCCTTAGACATCAGTTTCAAAGACGATAGTGAGCCCAAGTTATGCCTTTCTGTGTTTTTATTTTTCTATTTTTTTTAGTGAACTGAGTTAATCCACCATATTTTTTTATTTCTTCTATTGTTTTTTTTAAGAATGTTTCTAAGCATGAAAACTAATTACATATTGAAAGTAAAAATAAAGAAACTAAATCTATGGAAAGAGGGTAGAAGTACTAACCTTAATCGCATTCCCTCGTTCTTTATTTGGCAAATAAAAAATAACAAGAGTAGAAGATAAAGAAGACTTACCTCGGGGAGACACAACATTTGTTTTTGGCATTTTCAATATTTTCTATTTTTTTGTGCTTTTGCTGACCCTTTCACTTTTCTGTAAAAATAAGAGTGAACACCAATATATATACAAAAGAAAACACAAAGTTATCAACTTCAAATTCAAACCTCCCCGGCAACGGCGCCAAAATTTCATACGTGGAAAACGCACGCCGTTAATACGCCCGCTATCAAATTTAAATATCCGGCCCACAAATTAAATAACTGGAATAGTTAAGTGATGAGACCGAGTCGAATCCACAGGGAGAAGTAGATTTAAAAGTTGAAAACCTTAAGTTTTTAGGATTTAAAAATCAAGAGAATTGAATTTAAACCGTCTTAGAAAGATTGGGATGCAATTTAGAAAGGTGGAATCGATAGAAGAACAAATAGATAATTATAATGAAACTAAGGTGAACTAGGAAGAGAAATAACTTTTAAACCAGACATAATTAGAAGAAGTGAAATAAATAAAAGTTGTAGAGAATGAAAAGATGAAGAAGTTTGATGAAGAACATAGAAACAGAAAACGAGAGGAAGATAGTGAAAAACTTGAAAAATCAAGACCTATTGGTTCAGATGAACAGTAAATGGCTGAAATCAGAACCGTGAAAAATTAATTCTAACTGAAAAACGAAGAAGAATTTGGAGAAGTTGTAGAAGAAGAAAACTTCGATCGACAAGTTAGGAACAACTTTCATTAAGAACTCAGAGTAAAATTATGATTGGAAAGACTTCAAAATAAAGAAATGACAGAAGGTATCAACTCGGATGGACAGTAATCACATAAAATAGCACTTAAGAAAATTAGAAATAACTTTCAACCTAAAAGGAATTGGAAGAAGTGATAGAAAACGAAGTTGAAGAATACTCAAAGATGAACAACTTTTATGAAGATAAGAAATTGAAATAAGGATCACACAAGCTTTTAAATTGACTATGAAAGCCAAAAATGACTAAGAGCACAATGAAAGTATTCAATACAAACTTAACACAAGCTTCGAAACTTAAACATAAAGCTCTCAAAATCTATTCCTACCAAAGTCACAAAGCAAGAACTTCAAGAACACTTACAAATTTTAGCAATCCCTAGCTTACAACTCTTGGCTCCTCCCTCTTCACCTCCTTTCATTACAATTGAACCCCTTTATATAGGGTAACACAACAACCCTTTAGCTAATATGAACACTTCTTGTTTCTTTTGTTGACAATTGGTGCTCTTGTTGACTTGGAATTGTGTGCTAGCATGTGTTGCACACTTTTCTAATTTTTTTGATTTTTTGTAATTTTTCTGGCCTTTTTTTTCTCTTCTTTTCCTCTTCCTTTCTCTCTCTTTCTCTCTCCTTGCCGGCCGCGTGCGCTGCGTGCGCCGGCCGCCTCTTTCTCCTCTCCTTTGCGCGCGTGTGCGCCGGCCCGTGTGGCCGCGTGTGCCGCGTCGTCCGGCCGCCTCCGCGTGTGAGGCGCGTGGGCGCGGTGCGCCCACGCCCTGTTGACACGGGAGGCGCGGTGTGCCGCCCCCGCCATTGACCGACTTCGCCCTCGCCTCGTCGCCCGTGCCCGCGTGAAAGCATGGGTGCGGGTCCTGCATTTGAAAACACACTCACACACTCATTTACACACACACACTTATTATTATATATATATATATTATATATATAATATACATATTGATATATATATCATATATAGCTTAGAAAAATCCTAAAAATGTCAAATAAATTTATTTTTTCTCTATTTTTTTTATTTTCTTTTTGAACAACTCCCTGGGCTTTTGGCCCAGTTCACCATATAATTTTATTTTCTTTTTTTTATTTGTTTCTTGTAGCTTCCCTCGTACCGAGTGCTTGCATAAATAAGTAAAAATTGTTATTAAATTTATTTTATTTTAGAAAATTAATTATCTGGCTCTAAATTAAAAGTAAGCGTGATACGTGTATATTTATTATCGTTTAAGCTCAGAAAAATATGTATAATCATGAATTAATATGTAAAAATACACACTTATCACACGCCTCCCTGGATGGCGGTCGGCCGGAAACTCCGGTCGGTGGCCGATCGACTCCGATCTCCACGTTGTGAAGTGACTGCCCACGGATTCTAGTTTCTGTTTTCTGGCGCGCGCTCCAGCGAGATCGGCCGCTGCGACCAATCCCAATGTCGGATCGGGGAATAGGAGCTATCGTTGGAAAGCGCTCTTGAAATCTTTCAATCTAGGCCCAGAAAGAGGACCTGGATTTGCGCGGATCTAGATGTTGTTTAATTTTGAAGCTCCTGTTGTACAGTACCTGAACTCTCAGATCTGCAGGTGAGTTGTCTGAGAACTGCCATTGACCGCATGGTAGATGGTCGATTAAGCTCCCGAGCTCTTCATCAAAGTGGTAGGGTTTTGAACAAGGAAACCGGAGATATTTTTTGTGGAAGTATTGGCGGAGGTTATTATTTGTTATGATTTTTGCACTGGAGGGTGATTGGATCTGGGAACAGGTGGACAACATTGTAGCTAGCTCTGAAAACGAATTTTGAAAAATAGGTTGAGGGCTGATCCAATATCAATAAAATTTGTGGTAGGAGGGGTTGATGGACAGAACCCAGAGTAAAATTGGGAGCCCTAGGAAAAATCACAAAGGGGTCCAAACATGGGAAACACAGGGCGGGTGGAAATTGAAACAGAAAGTAGACAGATCTGGGAAAGGAGGTTGGACGAAAATGAGAAATTGCCAAATGGAATAATTATGACCAACCAATTTTGGTGGATTGTGGGGAATACCTATGGAACATCCCCTCAAAATCCCAGCTCAAGAACACGACGGGGTGGAGTGCAGGAATTCGGAAAAGACACCTCTGTCCTGGATGGACAGAACACCGGCGGCGATGGTGGACGTGCGATGGCGGCACGTGGCGGGGGCGGCGGAGACCGGAAATGATAGGGGAGGCGTCACACCTCAGAATAGCAACCGTCTCAGCTGCATGGGGGAGAGGGAGGAGAGAGGAGGGGGGCGCACCAGCCCTTGCTCAAGCAATTTTTTAGATTTCAAATGCATTAATTCTATCAAAATGGAAAATACAAGCTTATATAGGTTACATATCAAATCCCATATACACCATTGGATCTAGGGATGGGGAATGGATGGCTGAAATTAGATGTGACCAACACAAAAAAATTAAATAAAATATTCAAGGGGGGGCGCCCTATTGACCAAGGGGACATGGTTGACATGGTAGGTGGCCTACCTTGGACTTTGAAGTCCAATTGTCTCCCATGTGTCATTTACTATTCAACTCTTCTAGATGCCTCCATTTGAAATGTTGACTGACCCCACATGGGGCCCTAGGCTGAGATGGATCAATGGAAGGGGTCTGGGGGGCCCATGGGACCCGGGGGTCCCATTTTGCGAATAAACCACTCTTACAATCAAAATTACAAACCGAATAAAATGAAACAAACACACATTACACACAAATAAGGTCTAAACAAATATGATAAATGTCGAGACTCAAGGGGGAGTCTCCAGGTTGTCTCCGAGCTAGATCGTGCCTCTCGCGTATGCGGTGGCTCGGCGTATCGTGCCTCTCGCGTGCTCTGGTGTCCGCACCAAATCTTGAGAAAGATCCCCTCCATGGAGCGAGCGGGAAGGGACGGGCGGCAGGGATGCCTGATTCCCCCATCAGTCCACCATCTCGCCCCTCCCCACAAGCGTCGGCCGGGGTTGATAAAAGAAGACGACGCGCCTCCGCCCGTCGAACCCTCTTTAACCCCATCCACCGGTCGTCGAACCCCCTTTAAACCCGAAGTAGCAAGGACTCTCTACCCTCCGTCATCGGCAACCTCATCTTCCAGAGCGTCTTCCATGCTTCAAATATAACGGCACAACGCTACGTGAAGAAAGAATGAGGAAAGACTATCGGGGATTACCCTAAGCGGTGGAGAGGAAGGGACGCCCTTCAGACCTTTTATAGGTGAAGGGAGGCTATTTGCCTTAAATGATTCTCCCCTCGAAAACACGCCAAAGGGACCTCTCCCTACAAACGGTCACCTCAAACTCCTCGTTTCTGCCCCAGCGGGACACACGAAGCAGCCAAACATTCAAAGCATGAGAGAACGGAAAGACACCCTGTCAGACGCTCACCCAACCATCATGCGAGATCCACGCAGAAAGTATCGGCACTTTCCAACTACTACAGATACGCTGAACAAAATATGACAATGGCGGTACAAAAAAGTTAAGTCTTCATCATAATGCTACTGCCTTACGTTTTTTCTTACACAATAAGGAAAGTTTTCCTTCAAAAAAGGAAAGACATACAAAAAGAGAAAGCAAAGTAGATACGTTAGGCCTCTGGCCCACCCTGAAGCTCGAAAGTGGAAGGCTCAGACAGTTTGCCCCCGGCACCCTCGGCGACGGCCGACCCTGGCACTGACCCCACTGGTGTGGGAACTGCCTCGGTTGCCCACCCTCCTGAGGCATCCGGAGTTGGCGACCCCTCGGGCAAAGAGCCCCACTGATCTTCTTTCTTCGACCCCGAACCAGAGGAACCGAAGGATGACATGTCACGCCCCGAGCGCGGAAGATACCCGGAGATGCGCGACGTGTCTATATCAATCATGTCAATCAGAGTGGTCGTGTACTCGACACAAAGACAGAGATGCGCAAAATAGCAAGATAACCCAATCCTTTATTTCATAATGGATAGACTATTACAAATCCAATACTCTGTTTAACAAAAAGGAAAAGAATACATATTTGACTCAAGAAACTATAGAAAAGACTAGACGACACTTGTAGAAGCTCTATCACTTTCACTCTTGACCATTCCCATCCGATTGACTTCCATCGTCGTCGGACTTACCTGAAAAGTAGAAAGGGACAAACGGAATGAGCGAACGCTCAGTAGGAAATTATATCTCAAGTACTAGCAAGGGGTTTAAATAATTACATTTTCATGAATGCAATAAAGCTATGCATGCTCGCGTGAAAACGACAAGATAGAGAGAATGTAATATCAAAGAAATAAGATGAACTTAATCATGAACTTCCAACAAGATGACAAGTATATTCAAGGTATTCAAGCAAGCACGTTTAACAAGTCATGTCAAGAACTTTGGCTATCATGTATCAAGCAAGTAAATTACCTTTTTTTTTCGGGCCACGCATTTCATGTAAAGTCAAGTACGATTCAAGTACAAGATGTGTGTGGAATGTCCAATCAAGCAAGTCAAGTACTCGGTATAATGCCAGATACCTTATCATTTTAACTCCCATGGGCACAAGTACTTTCGGGTGCTCCTCCCAGGACCAGATCGGGCCCTATATGCGCAGGCATTTATCATGTGTTTTGACATCCACTCTTGTTTATATAGCCAATATAGAATTTCAATAATCAAGCTTGTAGACACGTATGACAACTTTGATAGAATAGAGTCCAAAATATGACAAAGGACATAGACTGGCGATAATAACGGTATAATCACGATGTCGATAAAACTAGGTAGAATATGGTTCCCTTAACTTAGGTACCATGACAAATCAATATGGACATTCTTTATATAGAATTTAGGTCCACATGAACATAAGATCAAGCAAGATACCCTCATTCTTATCATAGAATTGAGGTTTACAAGAATGACATGATATGGCATGATATCATCATCCCATTAAGAATTTCTTATGATATACTCTTTGTATAATCATAAGGGCTGGTATACCATGTTTCTTTAGATTGACATGGCAAGGATCGTGTAACGGGTTTTTAGGGTACAACCAGCTCAGTCGGCCTTGAGGGAATCCAAGGCTACGAGGAGTCTTACGGAGGTCTCTATGACTAACTCGCTAGTCCAAAGGAACGGAATGTCCAATGGAGAGCTTGTATGTCAATGAGAGTTGAGTGTGATCGATAAATCAACATGAAACGTGGGACTATACTCACGGAGTGGAGAATAGTGCCGATATATATATATATGTATAATATGAAACCATCGGTAATAGAACCAGGATAAAATCAGTTTACAGTAAAATAACGACTTAAGTAAAGTCGTTTATTGAATAATTAACGCCTAACAGAAGGGCGTTTACATATATTGCCAATTTGCAGAATTTCCATTATTTCATTAATTTATCAAAAACACGCCTTTCCTCGGGGCGTTTCTTCAAAGTTGACGACTGCAGAGGCAGGCGTCTCATCATTTACATATTCGACAGGATATAATTATTCTCAGAAATTTATCAAAAACGCGCCCTTGGAAGGGGCGTTACTTTCTAATTCCATTTTACAGAATATGTGAATTTCAGGATTTTAACAGATACACGCCCTAGGAAGGGGCGTTTCTTTTCAGATTCACGCCTTGTACTGGGGCGTTAGAATATGGAAAACGACTTTGTCCAAGTCGTTAATTTCAAGGGATTTACGCTATTTTAATAAATAATATTTCGAGAGACAGGAGACATGTCATGGCAGTAAAATTTAACAGGAATTCACAGAGTCATGCAAGATATTAAAAATCAATATTTCATATGTATTGTAATTTTTAAACAGGATCAATTATTAATCACATGCGATTCTTATGAAATTAACGCCTGCGTAGAGGGCGTCAAATATTAAATTGACGACCACTAGCATGGTCGTTTCTTTTAAATTAGCGCCCTAATCAAGGGCGTTTCTTTCAAAATTTTGCAGAAAACGTAATAAAACCTTATAAACAGTCTGCATGCCATGCTCATATACGTATGTATAGATATCTTGCATTAATTCTTATTTGGGCTACAATAACTTGAGAAAATCCTACCTTAACAATGGATTTGAAGGTGACAGTCACGTGAAGACGTTGATAAGGATAAACTGAATCAGCAGTAGGCAGAGAACCTTTGTTCTTTGGTCGATCCCTAGAGTTTTCCTACAGAGGAATATGAAGAGATATTAGAAATTTCTTCATAAGCTTGGCTGAAGATGGAAGTTTAGAAGAACTTACCCTTGTTCTTCACGATGTCTAGGCTTCCTCAACCTGTAAGAAGAAAAGAGAGTGAAGAATCATTAGTTCTTCGTGTAGGCAAAGCAGAGATCAAAGGAATAGTTTGTTCTTCACGTACCTAGCAGCAGACGTTCGATCAAATGGGTTTTAGGGTTCGATCGAACATGTTATTTATAGGATTTTGAAGTCCTAACAAGAGTAGTGTTTGATTGAGGGTAATATATCCTTAATAGAGTCCTTACTCTAATAGACACTTACTAGATTAGGTTAATCTTTCCTTGGATAAGTTCTGGGTTCGATCGGTTCTCGAACTGAATTAACGACTTTGGTCAGGGCGTCTATTCTTTAATTGACGCCTTACTTTAGGGCGTTTCTTAAAAAGCGCCTTGACAAAGGGCGTTTCGTGTTTTAAAACACGCCCAAGATAGGGGCGTTTCTTTTACTTACCCATTTGGTCGTATGAGAACTGACGACCGCATATGTGGGCGTCCTTTCTTTAGTCACGCCATTGATAGAGGCGTTTCTTTATAAATTAACGCCTTAATAAGAGGCGTTATTTTTAATTTTGCTTTACTTCGTCCAATTAACCCTATTCCTTTTATATATTACTTCTGTAATATATATGTTTTAATTCATTTCAATTATTCATTTATTAGGGTTGCTACACCCTCCCCCACTTAAAAAGAATTTGGTCCCCAAATTCAATATATATATAATTATACACGCGGAGAGTGTAGGACATATACCTCTTAGAATAACTCGGGAAATCGTTTCTTCATAGATTCCTCGGTCTCCCATGTCGCTTCGCGTTCAGGATTCTTATTCCATTGCACCTTGAGCATGGGAATAACCTTATTCCTTAGAGCTCGTATTTCTCGATCTAATATCTTCAAGGGCCTCTGTTCATATGTGAGATCTTTCTGGATCACCAGATCTCCATACTCAATAATATGTGACGGATCGTGCACATACTTCTTCAACATAGATATGTGAAATACATTGTGTACCTCGGACAACTGAGGAGGCAACGCGATGCGATAAGCAACCTCGCCAACTCTTTCGAGTACCTCAAATGGTCCGATGAATCTTGGCGTAAGCTTGCCCTTAACACCAAATCTTCGTATGCCACGTCCAGGGGATATTTTGAGAAATACATGATCTCCGATTTGGAATTCAAGATCTCTTCTTCTTGTATCTGCATAAGTCTTTTGTCTGGTCTGAGCAACTTGTAATCTTTCCCTGATTACTTGTATCTTCTCGGTTGTATCCCTTACCATGTCTGGACCTAATAGTTGTTTTTCTCCAACTTCGTTCCAACATATGGGAGATCGGCAACTCCTTCCGTATAAGGCTTCGAAAGGTGCCATTTGGATACTAGCTTGGTAGCTATTATTATATGCAAATTCAACTAAAGGTAAGTGGTCATGCCAGCTTCCTCCAAAGTCAATAATGCATGCTCTCAGCATATCTTCAACAACTTGATTAGTTCGCTCGGTCTGACCATCCGTTTGTGGGTGAAAAGCAGTACTAAAGTTGAGCCTTGTCCCCAACGAATGTTGTAATCCCTTCCAAAAATGAGAAGTAAAACGGGGATCTCTATCAGACACGATTGAGACAGGAATTCCATGTATCCTGACTATTTCTTTAATGTATAGTGCAGCTAGCACATCAATTGACCATCGGCTTTTGATTGGCAAGAAATGTGCCGATTTAGTCAATCGGTCAATGATAACCCAGATTCCATCATGTCCTCCTTTAGATTTAGACAAACCCATGATGAAGTCCATACCAATATCCTCCCATTTCCACTTAGGAATATCTAGAGGATGTAGTTTTCCCGCAGGCTTTTGGTGTTCCGCCTTGACCTGTTGGCATGTGAGACAGCGTGATACATAGTCCGCTATTTCTCTTTTCATATTAGGCCACCAAAAGTTCCTCTTTACATCTTGGTACATTTTGGTTGATCCTGGATGAATAGTGTACCTGGATCGGTGAGCTTCATCTAAGATCTTCTTCTTTAATTCCGGACAATCGGGTATACAAGTTCTATCTTTGAACGATAATCTTCCATCAGAAGTTAGTTGAAAATCAGATTGTCCTTCTAATCTGCCTTTGATTTCTACTAACATAGGATCATCATCCTGAAGTGTTTGTATTTCAGATAATAAGTCTGACTGTATGCTTACATGAGATAATGTGATAAATTTGGATTCCGTGTCCAAGCTTATATTGAGCTCGGAGAATTGTTCAAGTAACCTCCATTCTTGTATCATACAATTTGCTATCCTTGCTCTCGGCTTTCGACTAAGGGCATCAGCCACATAATTACCCTTTCCGGGATGGTATTGTATACTGAAGTCGAAGTCCTTGAGATATTCTAGCCAGCGTCTTTGTCTCATGTTCAGCTCCTTTTGTGAAAATAGATATTTGAGACTTTTGTGATCGGAGTATACAGTGAACTGTACCCCATAGAGATAGTGTCTCCATATCTTTAGGGCAAATACTACCGCGGCCAGTTCCAAGTCATGGACGGGGTAATTCTCCTCATGCTTCTTCAGTTGACGAGAAGAGTATGCTATGACCTTCCCATGTTGCATTAGAACACATCCGAGGCCAATGCCAGAAGCATCAGTGTAGACCTCGAATTTCTCTCCTTCAATTGGTAGGGCTAAGACCGGAGCTGTGGTGAGATGATCCTTGAGAGTTTGAAAACTGCTTTCACATTCCTCACTCCATTCATATCGGATCTCCTTACGAGTTAATCTTGTAAGTGGTACGGCGATCTTAGAGAAATCTTTGATAAATCGCCGATAATAGCCTGCAAGACCTAAGAAACTTCTGATCTCGCTTGCATTAGTGGGTCTCTCCCAGTTTCTCACAGCTTCAACTTTTGACGGATCCACAGATAAACCGTCCTTGGATATGACATGTCCGAGAAAAGCCACTTCTTCAAGCCAGAACTCGCATTTGCTGAGTTTAGCATATAATTGATTTGTCCTCAAGACTTGCAATGCAATCCTCAAATGCTCTTCATGTTCTTCCTTAGTCTTAGAATATATCAATATATCATCAATGAAGACTACTATGAATTGATCCAAGTAAGGCCTGAATATGCTATTCATTAACTGCATAAAGGCAGCAGGGGCATTTATTAGTCCAAAAGGCATAACAACAAATTCGTAATGGCCATACCTGCTTCTGAATGCAGTCTTGTGAATGTCATCATCCTTGATCCTTAATTGATGATATCCCGACCTGAGATCAATCTTGGAGAAATATTTGGATCCTGAAATCTGATCAAATAACTCATCGATTCTCGGCAGTGGATACTTGTTCTTGATAGTAAGATGATTCAACTGTCGATAGTCGATACACAATCTCATGGACCCATCCTTCTTCTTTACAAATAAGACTGGTGCTCCCCACGGGGAAGTACTTGGTCTAATAAACCCTTTTCGGATTAGTTCCATCAACTGCTCCTTCAACTCCTTGAGTTCAGCAGGGGACATTCTATATGGTGCCTTGGAAACAGGACCGGCACCAGGGACTAAGTCAATGGTGAAGGCCACTTCTCTTTGCGGGGGTAATCCCGGCAATTCTTCCGGAAATACGTCTGGAAATTCTCGCACTACCTGAATGTCTTCTATCTCGGTTTCCTTAGCTTCTTTAATAGTGACAAAAGCAAGGAAGGATACACATCCTTTCTTGACGAGCTTGCTTGCTCGAAGAGCCGAGATAAGAGGGGATTTGCTTCGACTCTTAGGACTAGTATAAGTCAGTTCCGGAAATTCCTTGAAAACAATCTTGCTATCACGGCAATCAACCGTTGCCTGGTATTTGGATAACCAATCTGCCCCTAGTATAACATCATATTCTTTTAGATCTAAGCAGATAAGATCAATAGGAAAATTCTTTCCTCGAACCAATACCTCACAATTTTGGTAATGATGTGTGATATCCGTCTCGTTTCCGAGAGGAGTAGACAACACTATTTTCATCCATTCTGGTTCTAGAGGTAATGGATCAGCAAACTTCTTGGAAATAATGGAATGCGATGCACCCGTATCAAATAAAACATGTGCATATTTAGAACAAATTTTTAATGTACCTTCCACCAATCCGCCTTCTTCTTCTGGTTCGGTCCCTTGGATTGCATGAAGACGAGCATTCTTTGTCACTGGACGTTTACCCTCACCGGCTTGGTCATTCATTAATGGACAATCGGGAATCCGATGTTCACGACTCCCACAACGGAGACATGCTCCTAGTTTCCTCCAGCATTCTTCTGTTTTGTGACCAGCCTTGTCACAATGCTTGCATACTACGTTTGAAGGGGTAGTGGTGATAGAGAAAGGCTTGGATTTCTTGTACTTCTGATCTTGAGAGGAAGAACCTCCATTATTGGGCCTCTTCTTAAAGTTGGGTTTAAAAGAACCCGAACTTGTGACTTGCTCCTTTTTGTCTTTCCCACGGATCCTATCAGATAGTTCCGTGGCATCTTCAAGCAACTGAGCTCGGCGCACTATTTCAGTATAAACTTGAATATCCATAGGCGCCAGTTGAGTAATGTAGTGGGGCCTAAGCCCATTAAGAAATCTACGGGCTTTCATCTTTTCCGTGCTAATCAAATGCTTAGCATATCTAGACAGTCTAGAGAACTGTGCTTCATAATCAGCCACCGATAAAGATCTTTGCTTTAATGCGGCAAATTCGGCGGCCTTCTTTTCCTGGACCCTATCAGAGAAATATTTGGCGTTGAAATATTCAACGAATTCACCCCATGTAACTTGAGTTGGGTCAATAGTAGCTTCAATCGACTCCCACCAGCATCTAGCATCCTTTTCTAACTGGAAAGTAGCTAATAAGACTTTGTCCTGATCCGTGCATTGCATAACACGGAATATACGTTCAATCTCCCGAACCCAATGCTCGGCATCGTCTGGATCGGTCGATCCCATGAACTTCGGGGGATTCATATTCTTGAATGCTTGGTGTAAGCTTCCAGCTCGTGGAGCACCACCTTGTGCTACCTGTTGTAGCACTTGGGTCATCCCTTGAAGGGTACGCTGCATGTTGCGCCATTGAGCACGTTCGGCAGCCATTATCCTACAATTACGATAGCTACGTTAGTATTATATCACTATGATCTTATAAAGGACTCATTGATTATTTAACCCTTGGTTCTACCCACTCTCACTTGGTTAAAGGTTTTGAAACCTATCCTTGGACTTGGGTTTCCTAGGAATTGAATACCTTAGGCTCTGATACCACAAAGACTGTCACGCCCCGAGCGCGGAAGATACCCGGAGATGCGCGACGTGTCTATATCAATCATGTCAATCAGAGTGGTCGTGTACTCGACACAAAGACAGAGATGCGCAAAATAGCAAGATAACCCAATCCTTTATTTCATAATGGATAGACTATTACAAATCCAATACTCTGTTTAACAAAAAGGAAAAGAATACATATTTGACTCAAGAAACTATAGAAAAGACTAGACGACACTTGTAGAAGCTCTATCACTTTCACTCTTGACCATTCCCATCCGATTGACTTCCATCGTCGTCGGACTTACCTGAAAAGTAGAAAGGGACAAACGGAATGAGCGAACGCTCAGTAGGAAATTATATCTCAAGTACTAGCAAGGGGTTTAAATAATTACATTTTCATGAATGCAATAAAGCTATGCATGCTCGCGTGAAAACGACAAGATAGAGAGAATGTAATATCAAAGAAATAAGATGAACTTAATCATGAACTTCCAACAAGATGACAAGTATATTCAAGGTATTCAAGCAAGCACGTTTAACAAGTCATGTCAAGAACTTTGGCTATCATGTATCAAGCAAGTAAATTACCTTTTTTTTTCGGGCCACGCATTTCATGTAAAGTCAAGTACGATTCAAGTACAAGATGTGTGTGGAATGTCCAATCAAGCAAGTCAAGTACTCGGTATAATGCCAGATACCTTATCATTTTAACTCCCATGGGCACAAGTACTTTCGGGTGCTCCTCCCAGGACCAGATCGGGCCCTATATGCGCAGGCATTTATCATGTGTTTTGACATCCACTCTTGTTTATATAGCCAATATAGAATTTCAATAATCAAGCTTGTAGACACGTATGACAACTTTGATAGAATAGAGTCCAAAATATGACAAAGGACATAGACTGGCGATAATAACGGTATAATCACGATGTCGATAAAACTAGGTAGAATATGGTTCCCTTAACTTAGGTACCATGACAAATCAATATGGACATTCTTTATATAGAATTTAGGTCCACATGAACATAAGATCAAGCAAGATACCCTCATTCTTATCATAGAATTGAGGTTTACAAGAATGACATGATATGGCATGATATCATCATCCCATTAAGAATTTCTTATGATATACTCTTTGTATAATCATAAGGGCCGGTATACCATGTTTCTTTAGATTGACATGGCAAGGATCGTGTAACGGGTTTTTAGGGTACAACCAGCTCAGTCGGCCTTGAGGGAATCCAAGGCTACGAGGAGTCTTACGGAGGTCTCTATGACTAACTCGCTAGTCCAAAGGAACGGAATGTCCAATGGAGAGCTTGTATGTCAATGAGAGTTGAGTGTGATCGATAAATCAACATGAAACGTGGGACTATACTCACGGAGTGGAGAATAGTGCCGATATATATATATATGTATAATATGAAACCATCGGTAATAGAACCAGGATAAAATCAGTTTACAGTAAAATAACGACTTAAGTAAAGTCGTTTATTGAATAATTAACGCCTAACAGAAGGGCGTTTACATATATTGCCAATTTGCAGAATTTCCATTATTTCATTAATTTATCAAAAACACGCCTTTCCTCGGGGCGTTTCTTCAAAGTTGACGACTGCAGAGGCAGGCGTCTCATCATTTACATATTCGACAGGATATAATTATTCTCAGAAATTTATCAAAAACGCGCCCTTGGAAGGGGCGTTACTTTCTAATTCCATTTTACAGAATATGTGAATTTCAGGATTTTAACAGATACACGCCCTAGGAAGGGGCGTTTCTTTTCAGATTCACGCCTTGTACTGGGGCGTTAGAATATGGAAAACGACTTTGTCCAAGTCGTTAATTTCAAGGGATTTACGCTATTTTAATAAATAATATTTCGAGAGACAGGAGACATGTCATGGCAGTAAAATTTAACAGGAATTCACAGAGTCATGCAAGATATTAAAAATCAATATTTCATATGTATTGTAATTTTTAAACAGGATCAATTATTAATCACATGCGATTCTTATGAAATTAACGCCTGCGTAGAGGGCGTCAAATATTAAATTGACGACCACTAGCATGGTCGTTTCTTTTAAATTAGCGCCCTAATCAAGGGCGTTTCTTTCAAAATTTTGCAGAAAACGTAATAAAACCTTATAAACAGTCTGCATGCCATGCTCATATACGTATGTATAGATATCTTGCATTAATTCTTATTTGGGCTACAATAACTTGAGAAAATCCTACCTTAACAATGGATTTGAAGGTGACAGTCACGTGAAGACGTTGATAAGGATAAACTGAATCAGCAGTAGGCAGAGAACCTTTGTTCTTTGGTCGATCCCTAGAGTTTTCCTACAGAGGAATATGAAGAGATATTAGAAATTTCTTCATAAGCTTGGCTGAAGATGGAAGTTTAGAAGAACTTACCCTTGTTCTTCACGATGTCTAGGCTTCCTCAACCTGTAAGAAGAAAAGAGAGTGAAGAATCATTAGTTCTTCGTGTAGGCAAAGCAGAGATCAAAGGAATAGTTTGTTCTTCACGTACCTAGCAGCAGACGTTCGATCAAATGGGTTTTAGGGTTCGATCGAACATGTTATTTATAGGATTTTGAAGTCCTAACAAGAGTAGTGTTTGATTGAGGGTAATATATCCTTAATAGAGTCCTTACTCTAATAGACACTTACTAGATTAGGTTAATCTTTCCTTGGATAAGTTCTGGGTTCGATCGGTTCTCGAACTGAATTAACGACTTTGGTCAGGGCGTCTATTCTTTAATTGACGCCTTACTTTAGGGCGTTTCTTAAAAAGCGCCTTGACAAAGGGCGTTTCGTGTTTTAAAACACGCCCAAGATAGGGGCGTTTCTTTTACTTACCCATTTGGTCGTATGAGAACTGACGACCGCATATGTGGGCGTCCTTTCTTTAGTCACGCCATTGATAGAGGCGTTTCTTTATAAATTAACGCCTTAATAAGAGGCGTTATTTTTAATTTTGCTTTACTTCGTCCAATTAACCCTATTCCTTTTATATATTACTTCTGTAATATATATGTTTTAATTCATTTCAATTATTCATTTATTAGGGTTGCTACATGACAAGTCTGAGTCATAGCATTACCCAGACGGGAAATTGATTGTCTCAGACGCCTGCTCCTCGACATAAGAGATGGCCCGGTCGTAGCCTTACTTGAACCCCTTGCGGATGCCTCGGCGAAGTGCTAACTCGTATTAGGGGAGGGCAGCCTCCTTAAGGTCGACCCGGTAGGCCTCCGAGCATTTGTACTACTCGAGTGCCTCCGCCCTGGCCGATCCCACCCTACCAGCGAGCTCGGCCTTCTCCCGCTCGGCCTTGGCTAACCTCCGCTCGGCCTCAGCCGTCTGCTTCTTGGCCTCTGCCGCCTGCTTCTCCGCCTCGACCCGATCAGCCTTGACCTCCCACCGAAGGCTCTCGGATTCCTCCGCTCAGTCCACCAGCTCGGCGCGCTCGGCCTCCCACCGGCCATCTAGCTCGAAGCGAGTAATACGCTCCTCTTTAATAAGCATGCTCTTCCTCTCGAGCGATTCACGGGCCTTAGCTAGCTGCTCGGTCAGTGCCTGGGCCTCCACCTGGCTATCCCGCGCTAGCTCCCTAACTGAGGAAAGCTCCCGCCGAAGCCCATCATGCTCCTCGGTGAGCCGAGCCATCTTCCTATCAGACTCACCGAGGGTCCAGGCCAGGTTCACCTGCTCTAACTCCGACCGGGCATAAGCTTCTGCCAGAGTGGCCCCCATCTGGGCCAGGACCAAGCTGCCCTCCATAACCATCACGAGGGTCACAGACGGGGAGTGCTGCCTATCTGCCCCCTTCACCTTCGTGGCTATACCGTGACATACCTGATACAGAGAGCCCTGGATGTTGAGCCTCTCCAGGGCCGCCAGAATAGAGACCCCCTCTTCGATCGGCGTCCCGCGGATCAGCCCAGATCGAGCCGCGGCTTCGTTCGCCCCTCGTGCCTTGGTCGGTTGGGGCTGCGTCGCCTTTTCTTGCGACCCCCCAGCCTTGACTGGCTTGGCACCTGCACCGCCACCTGGAGCGTCACCCGCCTCAATCAACGCCCCAATCTCGGCCGTGGTCCCAGTGTCGCCTGCCTCATCCATGGCCCCCTCGGCTCCTACCGAGGAGAGAGCCAGGCCAGCACCACTGCCAATCGCAGAAGCGGCCTCGGCCCCCTCGTCCCCGACCGAGGGGGGAGCCGAGCCAGCATCATCATCGACCACAAGAGCAGCCCCAACCTCCTTGGCCCCCTCTTGCTCGGCGGGTGGGAGAGCTCGCCCAGTAGGGTCGGCCCCATCATGCTCGACGGAGGGGTGAGCGGAGGTAGGGTCGCCTTCGACTGCGGGGGCGGCCCTGGCCTTCTTGGCCCGCTTCCTGGCCTTACGGCGTCCCGGATCATGCCCTCCATGGGATCCTTGCGCTTGGACCCCCGTGACCTGGAAGACCCCTCCCGGGCCATCCCCTTTCCCTTATCTCAAGCTCGGGAGCGACCCGTTGGAGCAGCCGACTCATCGGCAACCGAGTCATCGCCGAGATCGATCACCTCTACGGTCTCCTCCAAAGCCGGCCGCCCGGCGTCTGCGCAAAGGAAGATATAATCAAGAGAAGAAGCGAAGGCCTCATCGCCTGACCCAAAGGCCAGCTCATGATGTCCATACCTGTCGGCTTTAGCCGATGGAGAAGACATTGCTCGATGTTCTCCGGAGTCACTAGTTTCTCCGTAGACTGGCGATGCTCCAACAAGATGGCCGCATACTCCTCCACGTCCGGAGGAAACTCGTCCTGCCTCGGAGGGATGTTCGGATGGAAATTGCGAATTACGGGACACCTCCAAGTCTTCTCCACCAAGAAAATCCCCACCTAGAAGAACTGAGTTTTCCACCCCTTGTGCGAAGAATCCTTCGCGACCAAGGTGACACAGCTCCTATTCCACCTTGACTGGATGAAATAGAAGCCCTTCCCGGCCGAGGGATGCGCCTTCAACTCGAAAAAATAATGAAAGAGGTCCACGGAAGGAGGAACCCCGTATTGACGGTAGAGGATGCGAAAGGTGGAAAGAAGAAGGTAAGAGTTAGCTATCAACTGAACGGGCGTCAACCGAAATAAAATGAGAAGATTAAGAACAAAGGGCTCCAAGGGAAGGCGGAACCCACCCTTCCATGACAGAAGAAAGGTGCAGATGTGGCCCGTACGAGAGTGCAAGCTCGTCTCGTGCGGGGTGGCCGCGGCGAAGAAAAACTTATGGGGCAGACGAAACTAGTGCTCCAGCCGTTTCACCTCCGCCTCCCCCAGTTCACTGCAGTTTGGAGCCGTCGCCCTCGCCGCAGGCTCACCCTCCCACTCTTCGACATCCGGACGCTAATCCGCCATAGAATCCGGAGAGGAACTTGAAGAAAGATGCTCCCGGGACCCCGAAGACTCCGGAGGAAGAGGAAGCTATCGGACTGCCTCCGCAGTTATCTCCGCCAACTCCGCGAACGCTGCTGCGAGCCTCTACTCTTCCATCGTGTGCTCACGACGCATCAAAGAGCCCAAAGTAAGCACGAAGGAGAGGCAAACCCTAAAAACGGAGGGAGTCTGGAGCGATGACAAGAGCACAATTCCTATATTCCCACGCGGAAGGCAGCGCGTCGTTCCAACCTCCGAGAAAGGGGGGACCCTTCAGTTCAAATCCGTCAGGATCATCATTATTAAGGGCCCAGGTGACCACGACATGTGGCTTCTTAACATCGCCAGATCTCCACCCACCAGAGCCACGCTGGTCCAAAACCCTAAACAGCTACTCTTCCGAGCTTACCAAAGCTCGGGAGTAGGAGGGGGACAAGTGGAGAGGGGGATTTTTGTAGCCCATCTAAGAGCAGCCGAACTAGGTCCATCAGGACCAAACGAGGCCCAGCTCATCTAAGTGACAGCCTCGCAGGGCCCACTTAGACTAAAAAGCCCAATAAGATCACTCGTGATCAAACCCTTCCTCAGCGGCCCTTAGGCTCGGAAAGCCCGAGCGTCGGTCAAGTCGGAGGAAGACCCACGCCCGATCTATCCCCTCACCGGGATAAAGGCTAGCGCTCAGCGCCCACTCCGAACGATCTTCATCCGAGCTATGCCTATCACCCGGACAGGGTTGGCACTCTTCATGCTTGGGTTTACCGACGATTGCTTATCCACGCTGTAGTTGAGAGCCCTTTATGAGCAGGAGTTTACGAGGATAAGGGACCCATGACCCCTCAAGGCTATAAAGATCCCACGATGAGGACGTAAAGAGCCCACGTTGAAGACGTAACTCCCGCCTGAAATTCCTCAGCTTACGGGACTCATGAGGCCGGCGCACCATTTAAACCTGGGACTCCCTCCAGCGAAAGGTAAAGCCAACACACGCCTAAAACTCCCTGAGCAGGAACCACTTCACCACCTTAGTGTAGAGGGATCTCGTGCCTCTCTTTCCTCCCCCCTTCATAGCTTCTACCATTGCTCTACTGACTTAGGCATCGGAGGGTTTACCCCAGGGAACCATCCCTGGGCCCCCTGATCTGTTTCCCTTCCTTGCAGTTCACTGCTCGGTGATCATCTCCCCAGCTCAGGACCGACGCGAGATTACGCCTCTTCATGGACGAATTGTGATAAGATTCCATAGTCTAGGATTATCAGACTTAACAAATTTATGCATGCTGCGGAACCATGAATCGAAATTAGAACCATCGAAAACTAGTGGACAATCCATCGTGCTCAATTCAAACAATAATCCCAGATTAAACTAACAACTGCACCCAATAGACAAATTTTTCTCTGTAGATCGCTGGATCTGATTAACCATAGAACCCGCTCTGATACCAATTGATGGGATAGTAGATGGGTGCAAGGAGGGATCCATAGGGGGGGTGAATGGATCCTTGCATTGGCATATACCCAATGCCAATGATTTCACCAAAGGTTGGTGCTTGACTTCTTGTCGGGACTAGCCGCTAAAACCCAACGGCTTAGACCCTCCATCTAAGACCGGCTTAAAAACTATCCTAGTCTTTGATGGGATAGTAGATGGGTGCAAGGAGGGATCCATAGGGGGGGTGAATGGATCCTTCAACAAGATTTGACCCAATTTTAAACTATAGAGGCCTGAAATAAAATGCTACTAACTAGAACTGAAATAGCCACATTTGGCAGCGGCAAGAACAACTCTGATATTCACAGAGCGGTGTCCAACAGATCACACAGATCAACACTCGAGCACTTAGCACACAGTAACATAAAGCTCACAACGCATATTCTCTTAGATGACTCTCAATTCTCATAAAACCAAACTCGAACGCTTAACACACACAAGAGAATACTCCGAGCAGAAGCAAACAACAAGCCAACGGTTCAGTCCGAACCACAATAAAACGTAAGACATTGTGCAGAAATTAAATGAACGCTAACATTAGACACTCGTTCATCCAGATAAACATGCTATCTCATATCGGATAAATCACTATGTCAAACTGTAAGAAAGAATCACCTCAAGCTCAACCTGCGAAGTGGAGGAAGGAGATAGGGAATAAACGCACAGCACAATCCACATAACACGCAGGATTTTTAAGGTGGTTCAATCTGCCTCGCAGATCTACGTCCACCCCACACTCCAACTAGAGTTTGGCTTCACCTTGCAAGCGGCAAGAAGTAGACTCAGTCTGCAACAAATGCTGACGAACAGCTTGAGCCAGAGGGAGACAAATCCTTCAACCCTGATCTAGCACCCAGCTTGATCAGACCCCACTACTTAAGTAGTGAACGGAGGAACATGCCTCCCTTCCTCTGTGAGCACAGAGGGAAACCATGAGTGACACCCAGTCACCCACAACCCAGAGGACGATCCTCTCTTCCTCTAAACTTTTAGAGGGAACCCGGAGAGAAACTCTCCCTTCTTCTGATTGCTCAGAAGGAACACCCGGAGACCAAGTCTCCCTTCTTCTATTTGCTTAAGAAGGAAACCGATCCCCAACAGGGTATTGAAGGAACACAAGAAAAATGAAAAATGAACAACAAAGAAAATTAAAACAAGACAGAGAAAAATGTAGCTCCTAAGGAGCACAGTAGTTCTAGATTTGATCAACGAACTGATAAGACCAGATCTTCAATGGTAGCTCCGACTGCCTCAAATTCTCCTTCGATCTGGATATCTGGAACTACTCTCACTCTTCCTCTCTTTTTCTTCTCAAGACCCACTTTCTTTTCCTCTTCGCAACTACGGCTCTTTCTCTTACAGATTTGTCTCTCGCAGAAGCTCTCTCAATGGCTATGGCTGCTCTTCTTTGTTCTTCGCTCACCTTCGAGGATGAGACCTTTTATAGAAGGATAGGGGCTCCAGAAATTCCAAGTGGATAAAAGAGATAATTCAGCTGAATTCCCATTGGTCCATTTCGTAATTGGGAATATTCTCCCTTCAAGAATCTTCTGGAAATGTGCCTAGTTGTCGCTACAGGTTTTTTTTTGCCGAATAACCGGGGTGAAGGAAGGGATACAGCGGGGAAGGAAAATACGGGAGTTTGATTTATCTCGGGTATCCTCCTTACGGTTTCATGCCTCTCACGGTGGTATCGGGCACTCTCCTTTTACGAAAAGTCGGGAAGGGTCGAATGGCACGAGAATGTCAGGCTAAGGGTTAACCGGACATGGTGCGGGCGTGCCAGTCGATTTCTCGACAATCACCCATAGAACCAAGGGTTGACTGGGGAAGCGTCGCCAGGACGCAACACGTGGGCTCGAGCGATCGGGCGACACGTGGAGAGAAGAGGTTCCATGGGTGCGAGTGTGTTAGGCGATTGCGGGAATCGTGTACTGGACGTCTTTCCCCACCGGCCGCAAGCAACCGGTGTTTATTTACATCGGATTGAATCCGAATACCTTCATTCTAAGCTGAAGAAAAGTCTATATATGTGTCTGAAGCCACAGGTAGATGGCTGGGGGCATTCGCAGCTATAGGTGCACTTTTGACTGAGGGATATTTACTAGGACTGGGGTGTTAGGCACAGATGCCAAGTGGCATAGATAGAAAACTGAGGGCCTGAACGTGGGTGCGAGAGAACTCGTCCAATCGGCGGTGTTATACTGAGGTGTATACTTCTTTACAAGAAAGCCGTGATGGCCAAGGTACAACTGGCGCATGCCACGGGACAACTCCGACGTGCTAGCCGGTCCCCTGGTCGATGCGTGATGAATGAACACATATGCATTTTACAGAGGGCTCCTCCCGTGGCATGGGCCAGGGCCATGATGCCGAACGGGGGCCTGTGATTGGATGACTGGAGGTATACATCGATCTGATGTCTAGGAGAGGATCGATCACGACTCGAATTGAGCAATCGAACATGGCCTCGTGACTGCGAGAGAGCATGACGTCATGGTACGCGTGTGGTTGCAACCGACGGGCACGGGAGGGGGAAATCCCAGCATGAGGGGACGTTCGCCCACGTCGTAGTGTCTCACATACGGTGGGTGTTGACTTGTGTATGACGGCTATATATGGCGTGAGGGGAGTGCGAACGACATACCCCCGGTGTATTAGGCCGATGAACAAGTCACCCACAAACATTTCTCCTTAGCTCGCTACTTGGAGCCGCTCGAAGCCTTGGAGGGAAGCCGGTGACGCCAACGCTTGATGTTTGATGCTCTGGGTGATTGATGCTTTTCCAGATCCCCCACCCCTTGAGCTCCTAAGGGATTTTTATAGGGGAAGTTGAAGGGTCACAAGGGGTTTACACGGACCAACTGAGGGGGGTGAGCTAGTCCGCGTAAACCCAAGTGAATAGTGCTTGGGGTTACACGGGCTGAGAGAGAGGGGGGAGGGGTTTACGCGAACCAGCCCAGGGGGCGGGGCTTGTCCACCTAAACCCCCTCCCCCAGGGGGTTTTGGCTGACCAGCCTGGGGGCCCAGGCTGGTCCGCCTAAACCCCACCCTGGGGGGTTTAGGCGGGCCGGTTCTGGTTTTTTCTTTTTTAAAAAACTTAAATTTTTTAATTGAAATTTTTTTTAATTGAATGGGGGTTTACGCAGACCAGCCAGGGGGGGTGAGCTGGTCCGCGTAAACCCCCGCCAGGGGGGTTTAGGCAGACTGGTGCTAAGGAGATAGAGGGGGGGCGGTCCCACCCTATAAAATTCAATTTTTTGGGCCCATTTGCTTCCTAATTTGACTAAGAAAGAAAAGGACAATTAGCGGGGGAGGATACGTGGAAGCTTGCGAGACTTGTACGCGCTAACCAGAGGGCGAACCCATTGTGATGTCGCTCCGTGCTTCCGCGTGTTGACACCTTGAACTGGTACGGCACACGAACTGTGTCGTAGGATTGTAGATCGGACGAACCTGGGCTAAGTGGGGTCATGGGACCACCAGGCTGGAGGTAGGGCGCGGCCCCCAGGGAGTTCGCTCTCTCTGGGGCACGCGGCCATGCCCCGGGGCGAACTGGCCTCGAGCCAGTCGTAACCCCGGGGGTCTTTTTGTGTTGTTTGGGGTTACCCTTTGACGGACACTAACCTCCGGGAAGCTGGAATGGGCCTGTGGGGGCCGTTGTTCTTTGGGTTGTCGCAGTCGCTCGGAAGGTGTTCGGGTAAATGCCCGACACACCCCGGATTGCCGAATGACATGGGTAGATGACTGAGGGGACGCATGGCGGACCATGGATTGAAGATAGGAGCTCGTGGGAGCTAAGAAGGGGCATTTTGTGGACGTGGGTAATGTCTCGGGCTGTGTGCCGTGTTACACGGCTGGTCGACAGGGTAGCCTCGAGTTGGCCCGAGCGTTGAAATTGAGTGGCTCGTTGCCACGTATCTAAGAGTCGGGGGTGGCCTCGACTTACTGGGGTTCGTTGCAGGACCCCATTAGTGTGCTGGAACCATGGGGTGGCCCGTGGTTTTGTGTAGAAGGGCTGGAACATATGGGCCCACAAGGCGTTCAGAAATATGCCAAGCACGCGTGTGGGAGCCGTATGCACGTGCTGCGGGCCTCCAAAGCCTGTGGTTGACTTGCTCGAGTCTCCCTTTAACCTTGGAGGGTTGAAAGAAGTGTCTCGGAGTGGGCCTGCGGCCCTTTCACTGGGTGCCACGTGGCGTGGCTTAACGTCGGGGCGCACCCGGGTGGTCCCGTGCGGCCATGTAGGATACGGGCAAAGCCCGTATGTGAGTGGCCGGGGTTGACCCCGGATAATTGTTTGTGTCGTCACGTGTCACGACATGTTGGTTAGGACCCTTGTAGGGACCTGCAGTGTTGTAGAAAGGGCTAGATAGCCCGTGCTTGGAAGGTGTCCGTGGAAATGCCCGGACCCTTACTCCTTGTTATTCTTGTTGGGAAATAGTCCGGGTACAACAAATGCCCCCCACGGGTCATGCGTCGGAGGCGGAGACGAGGGCGTACGGCCCGTGAAATCCTCCTTCTGAGTTGTTGTAGTTGTATTTTGACGCTTCATATGTCTTTATTTTACTGTGTTGTGTGTGTCGATTTGCTGGTGTTCTGACTCTCTTTTTTTTGCATTCTGTCTTGCAGTGATGGCACGCTTCGACAGAGATAGACAAGTCTCGAGGCGCGCGGCTCGAGTGGAGGATCACTGGGTGCGGCGGACTGACCAACAGATGCCTCCTATGGGCGCACCCGTGATCATTGTGGCTGGTATAGAGCAGCTGGATCGGGGCCATACGACAGTGGCTGAGGGTGCAATTGGTGAGAGAGCGACTGGAGCAGGGGCCGTGGAGGTGGCCAGGATTCTGGAGGCGGATGGTTTGTACAGTTATGACCGGAGCGGAGGCTATCCATTGGAGTTCCCCCTAGATCATCACCTATTTTAGTTCATCCGAAGCTATGTCCCTCCTGGCATAGCGAAGGGGGACTCGCGGATTCCAGGGGCCGGCCGCTTGCTTGAGTGGGCCATATTGATTGGCAGGGACAGCCTGTAGGGTACAGCCTTCTGCAGCTATCTGGGTTTCTCGGAGGACTACTGGAGGTAGCGTCAGTTTCCCAGTGTTGATTACTTGGGGTTCTTCGGCATGGCGGAGTAGTCTGGAGTTAGGGTTGGGCCGATTGGCCCAGCTAGCTGGGATTTGCACGGTCACCATCTCACGGAGACAGATGGGACCACTGGGTTGGTACAGGAGCCTACTGGTTTGCAGTATGCTGGAGAGGGCTATGATGATCACAGCATGCTGAATGGAGTCACGTGATAGACTGTCACTAGCTGGTACGGTCGCTGGGGGGTGATCCCGTCACACTACTACTGCCAGGGTGCCACTGAGTGGCTGATGGGGATCATTCACCATTACCGGGTGTTGCTAGATCGCGCTGAGATCAGGTACGCGGTGACTGCCGCTCTGTATGCGTACCCATGCTACACCGGACTGTTGCAGAGCTCGGTAGAGCGTTTCAACCGTCGTTGGAACATGGTGGCAATAGCAGAGGGAGAGACCACACTGGACTTGTGGTCCCTATTTAGGATTTCTGGATTGCCGGTCAGCGGCGAGGGATATGAGGAGGTAGTGCTGGATGACCTCAACCGCAGTCATACCGATGGACTGGGGAGATACCGGGTGCCTTACAGTTATCGATATCTCACGAAGACCTGGAGACATTTAGCTCTAGCAGGGAGAAAGAGAGCCGCACAGACTCCCCGGGTACCACTGAAGGTATGGGTCCGTCATTTCTACAACGGGCCATTTTGTTTCTATCAGGAATTCGCCAGGGACCAGACTCCGTGGGAGGAGTACACTGAGGTGGAGCTATGCTTCCGGACGTACTCCAGATATGTGTATGCACCACAAGAGGGGTCAAATCCCCATGGTCTGCCAGATGTGACACACCTTGCAGCGTATCTGGCATATTGGCTGGCAACTTTTGTAGTTCCCCATGGAGAGGACGGGCTGTTGAGAGCTGAGTTGTTGTGGTCGGCTTGCTTGTTGGCCGAGGAAAGATAGTTAGCTCTAGTTCCCGCTGCACTGGCCAACATCTACCAAGGACTTGGAGTTCTGGTGGCACACTCAGCGCCGAGGGAGAGGAGTATACTCCTGCTGACCCACTATCTTAGTGTGTGGGCCGGGTTGCTGTTCCCGGGGCTGGTGACGCAAGGTACCGTAGCGAATCCGGCGGCACCGCTTCTTTTTGGTTTCACTGGGCAGTCGGATGGGGATGCAGAGGAGGAGCTTGAGGGGGCCAGAAGGGCCCTTTGTTACTTTCCCCCCTGGGGCGAGGAGGGACTGCCCTTCGACAGTGCAGCGAGGGACTCTGGTCTCTTTCAGGGGGCTTCAGGTGGAGGGGCGACCAGCTCCAACCCTAGTCAGGAGGCGGCCGATGCAGGACCGCGGACTGAGTGGATATTGAGCACCCGAGCAGCCGTGTTGACGTTACACCGGTCGGCGATGAGTTCCTTGGAGCCGTACTACCTGCATCGCTTTGCCAGGAATTTCAGGTACGACTAGGAGATTTCGCCGAACAGGGAATTCCCTCTGACGGGCAGATAGTACAAGGGCAGAGATACCCACCTACTTGTAGTGGCCTGGTGGGACTTTTACTACCGTCAGGAGCCAGAGCGATTCTAGATGCCGGGGCAGGGACGTCGAGGATGATTTGATGTGCACTACTCCCGGTGGTGGTTCGAGCACAGTCACCTCTACCGACAGAAGGCCTCCGCGATTAGGAAGGCGGAGGAGAGTCACTTGCTGAGGGAGGATCTGCCCCCTATTGCACTGGATGAGGAGTACCTGAGGATCCGTGTTGCTCGGATCTGCCGAGAGATTGAGCGGGTTGTAGCGCGGTGGCCCCGGAGTGGCCGGGGTTCATCTTCTGGGAGCCAAAGCAGTGGAGGGGCACTGAAGCCCCTCGGACGGGCATCGGTGATAGTGACTGGAGTGAAGGTGTCTCGGCCGAGGGCACCTAGGGCATGGTGGGCTCAGTTCTTGGCCGATTGTGGTATCTGAGGTAGAGGGTCACTGGACCGGGAGCTCCCGCACTGGAGATTTGCCGATACAGCGGCTGATGATTGGAGACGGCACATCGCCCATGCGATCGGGTCAGTTGGGCCTGTGGAGTTCGTGTCCCAGGTTGAGTGCGCATGCACTCCACGGGATATTTGAGAGGCCATTGTGATGGCGGCCTGAGCCCTGGTGTTGGGGTTGGAGCAGCTAGTGCCCTTACCCTTGACCCCCTTTGGGGCTCCAGGTTAGGCTTTCCTCCTTTAGCCTGCTCTCTCCCTTTCATTCTGTAATTCTTAGGTATAGAATTGAGGTGTTGTATAATACTGTGTCTGTCGGCAGGTTCAGTGGCAGAGGGGGACCAGCCCTCCACGGTAACGTCCTCAGGGAGTAGGGATGGAAGCTTGCAGCCCCGGAGGAAGCACCCTCGTGTGGAGGATGCAGCGGTCGAGACTGGTGGGTCGTCTGAGGGACCCGAGACTGGAGAGCAAGTTTAGGAGGAGACGGCCTTAAGTGAGTGTCGCCCCGACCCCTTTGTTTTTTGTTTGGTTTTGCCAATGTGATTGACTAATTCTATTTTGTTGGACTTGGCTTTCGGTTGCAGCTCCACAGGCGGCTGGCGTGGAGGCGACCTTCTCGCCCCCTCTGGAGGCAGACTCCCCGCATGAAGAGGGAACCTGAGGGAGGTTGACATAGAGGAGCTTATGCGTCTGATGAGCGAACCTCTTCCTAACATGGAGGACTTCTCCGACTTCGAGTCGTGGAAAGCTACAAGAGGAGCCTGTGTAGGTGAGAGCTTCTAACCTTGGGCGCATGCCGCAGCTTTGGTTTGCCTCTGATTATTCGTTGTGACTATCTGGATTATGCAAGGGAGGCAGAGGCATCAGGGACCGGGGGCCCTGCTGGGGCACAGGGTGACGTGCTTGGCCAGGCCAACGAGCCAGGGCCCACGGTGGCCAGTAGTTGTTAGGGTGAGTGCCCGACTACTGTTGAGGGGATCTTCCCGTCGTTGTTGAACTCTCTTTTCGGCAAGCCAGAATTATTGTGATGTGACACAACCTAGGACTCAACAAGCAAGCATAATTAAGCATTCAAAAATGGACTGATAATAGCAACCGCTCACCCGATGCTCACTAAGACCCGGGGTAACTTGGCAATGCCAAGGGGAGGTTGTGTGGGCTAGGCTCTTGCTGGTAGAGGGCCAGCAAGGCCAAGGTTTGATTCCCCAAGGGTACGGCTGCCCAAATCAAGGGTCCGACGAAGTGCCAAAGGGCACGGGTTCCACTCTCTTCCCACGATGATCACTTATAGCAAATGAGCTTAAGGATCGGGCTCTCGTCACGGCCAGCGGAGTTTATGAACTAATATTGAAAGAACAAGCATGAATTAGAGCAAAGTTTTGGAGCACTCATTCGACCGGTTTGAAGAAACCGGTCCCGCTCGGAGACGAGGGCGAGCGGGGAAGCGTGGGTTCCCCACACCCCGCGCCGGGGTAGCTTGACCTGTTAAGCTATTACAACACTACACCCCATGCAAGGGGGGGATCGTGGGGAAGGGAAGATGATAGTTACATCCAAACACTACCTCCACACAGGGAGGGGCCTTCAGCCGGCCAAGCGGGGAGGGGAAACTAGTGCTAAGAGTGATGAAGAAGTGATGACACCGAATCAGCCTTCTCTCTGTAATAGCTGACAGTTAGAGGGTGTGGAGGCCGCAGAACTCTCTCTGAAATTTCGCTGAGGGTGAGACCAGTGGGGATCTCTTCGTCTCTGGAACAGGAGTGCCTCTGAATTTTTCCAATTTCTTCAGGGGTCACTGGCGGCCTGGGCGGGAGTATGAACAGGGTTGCTGAATCTCAGACTGTCTGCAACAGACTATCAACAGTAGGAAGATGCGGCTGCCCCGACCGTTCCCGAACTCCGAATTAGTCACCGTTGGAACCGTTGGAACCGTGGGTGAGTCCTCTTTACAGCAGAATAAACGAGGATGCCAAAAGATGCCGTTGAAGATCAGAGGAGTCAGAAAAGTGAGGAGTGGTTGATGCAGACAGTGCAAGCAGAGTCGAACACCTGAGGAAGAAAATTGGTAACTTCTGCTGCAAGATGCCGAACGGAGTTCCGCTTCTTGGTTCTAAAAGTAAACAGGGAGAGGAAGAACTTTTCAGAAGATCTTGTGGCCTGATTCCTCTGGGGTTTGTCGTGGTGAAGCTTTCTCTCCAGATCAAGATCTCTGCAGAGCTAGCTCCTGGTTTCCAACAGCAGGTTGCAGAGGATGCCCCGATAGCTCCAGAACTCGAAATCGAGCACCGTTGGAGTCGTTGGAACCTTGGATGAGTCCTCTTCGCAGAAAAACTGACGGGGAGGCGAAATGATGTCGGATAGGACCAGGGAACTCTGAACACTGTAGATAGGTTGGTGCAGACTGTGGGTAACAGGACTGTGAAGCTGAGGGAGAAAATTGATAATGCCTGCTACAGGATGCTGAATGGAGTTCCGCTTCTTGATTCTGAAATTAGACAGGAAGGGGAAGAACTTTGTAGAAGAGCTCGTGGCCTGATTCCTCCTGGGTTCGTCGTGGTGAAGCTATTTCTCCGGCTCAGAACCTCTGCCGGGGCAGATCTGCGTAGTCGTGGGAGAATGGGCTTCCTGGGCAGCACCGAGCTCCGATGGGGACGAGACCACTGCCGTTGCGAAGAAGACAGGCAGATGCTTCCAACGATGGCTCTTGGGCTTCTAGGAATGTCCAGAGGAGGTCGGGGTCGCTGCTGCAAGCTTCAGGTCTTCTGCAGGTCCTCTTACTCTAGATTGTAGAAGGTGGGGGTGATGGAGGGGAACTAGGGAAGATGGAGAGGATGAGAGGGGGCCGCCCCTAACCAAAGGGGAGGGGTCTTGGGCGCCCTAGGGCTGTGGAGGGAAGGGGATTTTTGAATAATTGGCCTAGGGAAGTGGAGGGTTGCATGGGGGAGAGGGAAGGGTGCTTGGGAAAGGGATGAGGTGGTTGGAGGGTGGCTTAGTGATTGGGGATGCTCCCTTGGGACTAGGGGGTGGAGTAATGGGATGTGTGGGGAAGGGGAGTGGCCTTTAATGGGGGTAGGTGGGAGAGTGGTGGTTGGGAAGGGAGGAGAGAGAAAATTTTCAAAATTGGGTGTGGAGGAGAGAGAAAGTGGAGTGAAAAAGAGAGATTAAGAGAGGGAAGGGTGGGGAATCTCTCCCCTAGGGTCTCTCACCCAAAAAAATAGAATCTCTAAACTAGATAAGAAGTGTAAACTCTCAAATGGCAAGTTTTTTATTCATTGATTCATTAAGTTGAAATGGGGGGAATGGGGTCCTATATATAGGCAACCCACATTTTACAATAAGTCCCTGACAAAAGACTCAATGACAAATAACCGAGGGGGTAGGGGGGTGCACTTGGGCCAAACCCAATGAATTGGGCCCAATAACTAACTAAACAACATAATGACTCTCAAACTTAGGGAAATAAGCACAAGACCTAGGGACATGACTCAAGTAAAATGAAAATTACATCAAATGACTCAAATAAAAATTACGTAGGACTCAAAATTAGATAACTAGACCATGCCGGATGCAACCGGGGCGAGGAGACGAGCTGTGAACGTGGGCATGGGAGGTGATGTCCCCATCATATTGACTTGATTTATGTTGCTGGTTTGGCAGGTGAGGATGCGGCGGTTACCCTAGAGATGATCCGAGAATTGGTGGATGCCGGCCCATCAGTGGCCCTGCCATATTTTGGAGATGAGCCTGGACCAGTGACTTCCGTGCCCCCAGCCACCTTTGAGGACACATTGAGTAGACCACCGTCGCTACTGACGAAGGTGCCTCTCCCACCCTTGCCGACCATTGTGTCGGCCTGCACGGTGGGGCTGGTGGAGTCCTCCAGTGTGGGACCATCAGGTATGTAACTGAGCATTTGATCACTTTAGGGTGGATTATTTGGCTTTCGCACCCGTGCTGATCTTTAACTGGGATGGATTGCAGGTACCTCTTCCCCTCTGGAGAAAGGAGAGCTCCCTCGGAACACGGACCGGCTATCAGGATACGAGCCTCCCGTCGTAGCTACTGTTGGGGGTGATGAGGAGTTCGTCGACATTGAGGGGGTTTTCGATGGGGACGCCCCAACTGGTGAGCTTCTTCCCTAGCACCTTCGACTAGGGAGCTATCTTCATGTGAGGCTAGACTTGATAGTAGCCTAATCTGGCTTCCCGATGTACAGGTGCCCCTCATTCGCCCACGGCCGGGGGTTCATCAGAGACCTTGTCTGGTTCTTCGGAGGGTGGCAGCGCTACAATGGAGACTGACGAGAGCTTGAGCTCGAGCTCTTCTTCCTCCGAGGCCTCTTCTGCCGGGGACGCCGAGATGGAGGCGACGTTGGAATGTATATGCAGCTTCTCCTTGCCTCCGCATTGGCTTTGATATAGAGTTTATGGCAGAGTGCTGACATTTTTATGTTATGTCCAAGACTGGAGTCTGAGGAGGAGCACGCGCCGGCTCCCGTCGGGGAGGGTCGAGGGGAGCTCGTTGTCACCTCAATGGCCATTGGGGAGGACCGGGTTACAGGGGAGTCCCTACCCTCTCTGACTCTAGCAGGGGACACTGCCGGGGTGGAGGAGAGGTTACCCTCACTGATCTCGAGTGGGGAAGTTGCAGGCATGGCAGGAGCCACACCAGGTGAGAGTCAAGACCTTTCTCAGGTTTTCACCTTGTCTTGTCATAGGGAAGCCCTGAACATTGTTGACCCGTTTCGTGTTCGATGGGGTTGTATAGGTCCTTCCGGTGTGCTGGCTAAGATGGGTCACTCCTTTCTCAAGCTGGGGATCGAGTGTCCTACATCTGTTTCACCACCGGAGTCACTGCTGGACGCCAGCGTAGGTGCGACCTTGCTCCAGCGAGCCCGGGGATATGTAGGGGGTGATCCCCTATCTTCTCCAGAGGAGCTTCGGCAGCGGCTGAGGGAGTGCACACACGGCTACCATGGCCTTGGATTCCCTCATGGGCCCTGGATGTTTGGCTTGGCCGACATCTGGGTGGAGTGCCTGCGGCTTCTGGAGGCTCAGGAGCAGCGGGCACAACGATTGGCAGCCATCCGGGAGGCACAGGAGCAGTGTGTTCCGCTTGCGTCAGCTACGACTGAGCAGAGGAGTCTTGTCGACGCGGCCGTGTCTCTTGCTCAGGATCGTGCCAGGCAGTTGAGCGAAGCGACCAGCAGAGCTGAGGCCCTGTAGAAGGCCTTAGAGGAGCAGCGGCAAGCCGTAGAGCTTGCTAGAGTTGAGTGGCGGACTACCGAAGCTAGGGCCGAGGGTAGTGTTCAGCTCGCGTTGACCGTGGAGGGCGAGCTCGCGACTGCGGAGTCTCGCCTTACGGCACTAGAGAGGGGCGAGGCTGAGATATGATTATATCATCTCCCTTTCTCCTTTCTTTTGTTATCCGGGCTATATGTCTTTTTGTTACCCCAAGGGCATGTCTTGGGCTCCCTTTTATAGAGTATCAATGACAAACTCCGGATTTTGGTGTTGTTGTTTGCTGAGTTGTTCTTCTCCCCACTCTGTAGAATAGGGTTGGGTACAAGGGATGGCTACCACTTACTGTCGATTGTGCTTGATTGTTTTAACATATACCGGCGTAGGGGGCAGGGGACTTGATGCGGGACGGACACGGGAGACGACACTATTAGGTGCCACCCTCGGACTCTAGATGAAGACGCGACCAGCAGCACACACCAGGGAGACACTAAGCCCAACACTACGAGCTCCTAGTGGCAAAACGTCGCTAACAGAAGTGCAAACTCACTCGTCGTCCCATGCGAGGGAAAGCGCGGACCGTGCGCGGTTAAGGAACCGGCGGAGGTCAAGGGTAGTCCGACTCAACTTCCGGACTCGGATCGAGTCACGGGACGGGTCACTCTCACTCTCACAGCGGTGACATGGACACACGGGCTAGTACCTACACTCTCGGCAGCGGCCTAAGACCGTATACTAGCTAAGCAATGTAACGCTAAGAGGTTCGGACCATTACCTTCACGCACCCGGCGTGGCGAAGACAACCCCGGCCAATCACGGACTCCCGGTTAACACAATTTTACAGAAATACAATAATTTGACCCACTCCACGCAGGGAGGTAAAAGGTCACATGCGGGGCCCGGGAATCATGCGAATTGGGTTGACGGGCAGCATCTTGATGTCGCCCGGCGGTGCCGAACTCCGCGTTTTCGTGCTTTCCGAACGGCGGGTTCTGCGGGCCCGTGGGGTCCACGGGTGGCGCTGGCCTCCGGATCTGCAGGAGTAGGTCCCACTGTGATGGGGACCCCTGGTGGCACACCTCCACGGAAGGCGGTCGGCTGGGAACGCCGATCGGTGGCCGAACAACTCCGATCTCCAAGTGTTGAAGTTGCTGCCCACGAATTTTGATTTCTGTTTTCCGGCGCGCGCTCCGGCGAAAACAGCCGCTGCGATCAATCCCGACGTCAGATCGGGACGCATAAGCTATCGTTGGAAAGCTATCTTCAAATGCTTCAATCTAAACCCAGAGAGATCTGCTGGATCTAGTCGGATCAGAACTTTAATGAATTTACAAGTCCCTGTTGTACAGCAACCGAAACCTCAGATTTGCAGGGTACTTGTCTGAGAACCACCGTTGACCGCCTAGTAAACCTCCGATTCAGCTCTTGAGCTCTTCTTCAACGTTGTAGGGGATCAAACCATGGAACTGGAACTATTTTTGGAGGTTTATTTGGAGGTGATGGTGATTTACTATGATTTTTGGGGTGACTGGTGGTCGGATCTGGGAACAGGGGGACAGAACTGTAGCTGGGACTGAGAACGATTTTTAGAAAATATGAAATGGACGAACCAATAATGAGAAAAATTGTGGATGAAGGGGTGGATGGGTGGAACCTCCAGTAAAATTGGCCGAACCAAAATAAATCCTAAAGTGGATCTAAGACATGAAACTCAGGGCGGGGATGAATCTGGACAGAACTCTGGCAGAACTGAAATGGAAGAGTGGACGAAAATCAAAAAATATGAAACGGGATATGAATGGCAAACCAAAATTTGTGGGATGTCCTTGACACCTCTGTAACATCCACTAAAATTCCCAGATCTATCTGAGCTCGGGGCTGAGACAGGAAATTCGTGGAAGCCTCTGTGGTACTGCGCCGATAGAACTCCGTTGATGGCGAAGGCGGGGCGGTGGCGGCTCGTGGCGGCGGCGGCGATCGTCGGAACTGATACACGAGGCGTCACACCTCAGAATGGAAGCCTTCACAGCTTCAAGGAGGAGAGGGAGGAGAGAGGAGGGGGGCGCACCAGCCCTTGCTCTTGGAAATACTTTGATTCAAATGGTATTAATTCAAGTAAAATGGAAAATACAAGTTTAAATACCTTACATCTCACATCCATCCACAACCATTGGATCTAGGGGATAGGAATGAAGGGCTGGGATGGCATGTGACACACACACACAAAAATAATAAAAAAACTAAGGGGAGGGGGGCGGCCCTTGGACTAGATGTAGAATGTGGACTTGGTAGGTGGGGGTAGGTGGCCTCCTTGGACTTTTCAAGTCCATTGTCCCCCATGTGTCCAATTCCCATTCAAACTTCTAGATGCTCCCATGTGGCATGTTGACTGGCCCCACGTGGGACCCTAGACTGAGGTGGCCCAATGGGGTGGGGCCTGTGGGGCCCACGGGGTCCGAATTACACATAGGCCCTTATTACAATCAAACTTACATACCGAATAAAATGAAACAAACACACATTATACAAAAATAATGTCTAACTAAATATGATAAACGAGAGACTCAAGGGGGAGTCTCCAGGCCATCTCCGAGCCAGATGGAAGCCGCTGTCACTCGGGTGGTGCTCCGCGTACGGTATCGGGGCTCGCTGACTCGTGCCGATCGAGTGCTCTGGTGTCCACACCAATTCTCCCCGGGTGAGAGAAACTCGACCCTGTCGAGTAAGGGTCTGTATCGCTCCAGAAGGTCCAGATCGATCCGCTGCAACTCGCCATGTGTGATCCATGTGTCCTCAGTAGCAGGCCGTCCTCTCCATCGCACTAGGTAGCGCGGGTAAGATCCACTCCTGGTAACTGTCACTTGCTCGTCCAGTATACGATCATATGCTCACGCTGCCGTGAAAAAGGGGCTGGAGGTGGAAGTGGACACTCAGGTGTGGGATCACTCTCAAGGGGAGGAGATGGCTCAAAAGGCTCACTAGGGATCACCGCTGGGTCCCTATATGCAACAAGATCTGATACATTGAAGGTAGAGCTTATACCATATTCCTCGGGCAGGTCCACAACATACGCATTGGATCCAACGCGTTTCAACACTCTAAATGGACCGACTCCGCGAGCTTGCAACTTCTTAACGGTTCCAGAGGGAAACCGTTCAGGTCTTACCCTGATCATGACGTATTCGCCCTCGTGGAACTCTCGGTGGTGTCGGTGGGCATTGGCTAACTCCTTGTACCGTGCATTGCTGGCCTCAATGTGACGACGGATGTCGTCATGCAAACTCCTAACGTGCCTAGCAAACGACTCGGCCGACTCCGACACTCTAGCATGGATAGGCATGGGGACAAGGTCAACGGGTTTCCTAGGCCTACGACCTGTGACAATCTCAAATGGACTCATGCCGGTAGACCTATTCACCGAATCATTGTATGCAAACTCAACCATGGGTAGGATGAGATCCCAATCCCCAATGCGATCCCTAACAAGACACCTCAAAAGGTCTCCCAGACTCCTATTGACCACCTCGGTCTGACCATCCGTCTGGGGTTGATATGCAGTGGAAAACTTGAGGTGCGTACCCATCATATGCCATAGTGTCTTCCAAAAATAGGAAGTGAACCTAACATCGCGGTCAGACACTATAGTGCGAGGCAACCCGAACTTGCACACCACATGCGTAAGAAAAAGGCGGGCTACCCTCGAAGCATCCAAAGTCTTCGAGCAAGGAATAAAGAGTTCCATCTTCGAGAAACGGTCAACCACCACATAGACCGAATCATGCTTCCTGGAGGTACGTGGCAATCCCAAAATAAAGTCCCTACTAACATCCTGCCACGGGACATCAGGCACGGGGAGAGGCGTATAAAGGCCCGAGCTTTGCTTCTTCATCTTGGCCGTAGCACATGTACGGCACTGAGCCACGAAGTTAGCAACATCGCGCTTCAAGCTCGGCCAATAAAATCGATGCTCCACTGCCTCAATAGTCTTGTTCCGACCAAAGTGGCCGGCTAGACCTCCCGCATGTAGTTCCCACACTAAGAAATCTTGAACCGAAGTTCGGGGAACACATAGCCTGCTACCTCGAAAGAGGTAACCCTCCTGAAGCATATACTCATCAAGGTCTCTCGAGGGTCCGGCCTGGAGGGTGGTAAAAATCTGACCAAAGTCAGGACAATCAACATAGGCCTCCTTCATCTTCTCTAACCCTATGACCTCGGCACTCATGGTGGTAAGCAAACATGCTCGCCGACTCAAGGCATCAGCCACCTTGTTCTCCACTCCAGCCTTATGTTTCAGCACAAAGGTGAACTGCTGGAGATACTCGACCCAACGACTATGACGCGAGTTAAGCTTATTTTGGGAATGGAGGTACCTCAATGCTTCATGATCGGAGTATAGAACAAACTCCTGATGTAAAAGATAGTGCCTCCAATGCCTAAGAGCCTGAACAACTGCGTAGAATTCTTTATCATACGTGGAATATCGCAGTTTCGCGTCATTCAGCTTCTCGCTGAAATATGCAATCGGGTGGGACTCCTGACTCAAAACTCCTCCGATCCCAACACCCGATGCATCACAAGAGACCTCAAACACCTTCGAGAAATCAGGCAATCGAAGGATAGGTGTCTGGGTCATGCGCTCCTTGATGTCCTTGAAGGCGACAGAAGCGGCCTTCGTCCATACAAATGTGCCCTTACGGATGCAATCCGTGATCGGGGCGGTGACGGAGCTAAATCCGCGGATGAAGCGACGGTAGAACGTCGCAAGGCCATGAAAACTGCGGACATCATGAATCGTACGGGGTTCCGGCCACTCAACAACGGCCCGGACCTTCTCCGGATCAGCGGAGACCCCAGTACTAGACACAATGAAACCCAAGAAGGTAAGCTGAGGTGTCATGAAGGCACACTTCTGTGGGTTCGTAAATAGCTGCTCTCGCCTGAGAAGAAGACAGACTTGCCGAAGGTGGTCTAAGTGGTCCCCTGTGGTGCGGCTATAGATAAGGATATCATCAAAATACACCACTACAAAGACTCCAATGAACGGTCGAAGGACCTGAGTCATGAGCCTCATAAAAGTGCTAGGGGCATTGGTCAACCCAAAAGGCATGACCAACCACTCATATAGACCGTCCTTGGTCTTAAATGCGATCTTCCACTCATCACCTGGCCTAACCCTCACCTGATGGTAGTCACTCTTAAGATCGATCTTTGAAAAGATAGTGGCACCTGCCATCATGTCTAGCATGTCATCAAGGCAGGGAATAGGGAACCTGTACTACACGGTGATTTTGTTGATGGCACGACTATCAATACACATTCTCCATGTGCCATCCTTCTTTGGGGCGAGTAACGCGAGTACAGCACATGGACTCATGCTGTCCCGGACAGATCCTCTCTGCACAAGCTCATCGACCTGCCGTTTAAGCTCGACATGCTCCGTGGGGCTCATTCGATAATGAGGAAGGTTGGGCAAGGAAGAGCCCGGAACAAGGTCGATGGCATGCTGAATATCCCGCATAGGTGGGAGTCTCTCGGGAAGCTCATCGGGAAAGACATCAGCATACTCCTGCAGAATGGGAACAACCTCGGGTGGGAGCTCACCCTCGGAGTCCCGCTCCACCTCTCGGACCGTAATGGCAAACACCGGACAGCCCTGACTAAGCTCCTGCTCCATCTCCCGGGAGCTAATCATCATCAATCTCCTCGTCGAGGGCTCTCATGGGCCAGAGGTAACGGTCATAGTCCGAGCTGGGGATGGGGTACTGGGCCCGGGTACGGAAGGCTTTGGAGTACTAGGGCCAGCAGGACCCCTGACTGATGGGCTCCTGGGCTGAACGGGGTGGAGGGTGACCCGCTGGCCATCGTGGTCGAAGGTACAGGTGTTCGACCGACCATGGAGTGTGGCATCTCGGTCGAATAACCACGGCCTACCAAGAATGATACTTCCCACTTCCATGGGGAGAACATCACACCAGATCTCGTCATGGTGGGAGTGGAGCTGCAGCGGGACCAAGCACCGCAGCCTGACCGAAATGGAAGTGGTATCCACCCAAGATACCTGATAGGGACAAGGATGGTCTACAGGTGTGAGACCAAGACGTGCGACAGCGTTCGTGGAGATTACATTGATACAACTCCCGCTATCGATGACCACCTTGCAAATTTGCTTTCACAGCCTACAGAATACCTGAAGGATAGTGGTCCGACGCCAGTCATCACTGGCCTGTGGCTGGGTGAGGATACATCTGACGACCCCCACGTGGGTATCGCCCGACTATTGGACATCCTGGGCCTCACCTCCCATCTCATAGTACTCGTCAGCTAACTCTTCGTCTGCCTCATAGCTGACTAACTCGAGGCCCGTAGGGGTGGTATCCTCGGCCTGTGTGTCCCCAATGTGAAGAGATGGGCGGGTGGGACACTGGTTGGTGAAATGGCCAAACCCATTGCAGTGATAACACTGCTGCCGTGATCCACTAGGCTCCCCAATCATAGGTCCTTTACCTTTATCCTCCCGACGGATAGGAGGCGTAGGCAACAAAGGACGTGCAGGAGGTGCGGGTGCCGGTGGACTGGCTATGGGTGGGGCTGTAAGATGCTGGGGACGAGGAAGGTCCCTCGGGGGTGGAGGACGAGGCCTAGGAGCAAACGGCTCGGGACGAGCGGGCTCCTGAGGTCGAGCCATGGGGGCCCCCGGATACGTGCCAGAAGAGCCACGGGGCTCGACACTACGAAGGGGAAAAGAGCCCAACCGGTGGGGTGACTCGAACTCGGCCTCGAACTGCTCCAATTCGAGAGCAATCTGAAACGCCTGCTCCAAAGTGGTCGCGTTGCGGCGAAAGAGTTCATATTGATAATTGGGCCACAGACCTCTCCGAAAGCGGGATATCGTCATGGTGCTCTCTTCCGTGACCCCGCACCGCAAGTAATACTCATCGAACTCGGCGGTGTACTCGGTCACGGATCGATTCCCTTGGGAGATGCTTTGCCACTTGTCTATGAGACGTTGGAGATATGAGGCGGGAAGGTACTTCTCCCTCAACTTGGTTTTCATATCATCCCAAGTACCGATCTGGGGCTGACGTCGCTGGTTGAGCAGGCTCTCCACATTGATCCAATAAGTTTGGGCCTGCCCTTGCAGCTTCATCTTTGCGTATCGGACTCTTCGGTGGTCCGTCATCTCAAACCACTCGAAGTACCGGTCCATGCCGGCCTCCCAATCTAAATACACCCGAGGGTCCAAGGACCCGCTAAAAGTGGGAGGGTCCGCACGCACACCCCTAAGAATGCGGTCGTCCTCCTCGTCATCACGATTCCGTCGTTGATGACGATGACCGTTACCCCCATGATCATTATCAGATGCATAATCATCCACCACATGCACCTGTTGAAACCCAACATTCTCCGCCTGAGCCCTTGGCACAGCAGGCTGCTGAACCGGCTCCTGTTGGCCGTTCGTCGGCGCGGGTTGCGCTGCTACTGGGCCCCTCTCGAGGATGGCAATCCTCCCAACTAAGCTCTGGATGGACTGATCCGAAGACTCGGCCCGATCCTCGAGGGCTTTTCATCCGCCCTTCTAGACGCGTTCCTATGCCATCCATACGCGTACTAAGACCATCCATACGCGTATCTAAACGATCCATGATGGCCCGGAACATCTCGGCCGTGGAAGACTCATCGGAACTACGGGCTCGGGACTCCGCCATAGGTGGTGGTGGCGAGTACTGGGTGCCTCGACGGGTGGGCATGCAACTGACACACGACCTAGAAGACACCGACTAATGTAAACACACACTAAATGATGCACTTAGACCTAAACTAATATCCGATACGGGGCGGAGTTAATCGATCCGAAGATCACTCCCGCAAGTGTGCGACCTCCCGATAGGCGTAGCCTAATGTTAGGACAACACCTTTTAAGATACCGAATAAAGGGTGCAAATGTAATTTAAAACACACTTTTTTTTGTTGTTTTGAAAATAAGGATGATCCTAGACTCGACTTAGACCATGATGCATGACTTATGCAACGACTACCCTAGACTCAACCCGCTCTGATACCAAACTGATGCGGGACGGACACGGGAGATGACACTATTAAGTGCCACCCTCGGACTCTAGATGAAGACGCGACCAGCAGCACACACCAGGGAGACACTAAGCCCGACACTACGAGCTCCTTGTGGCAAAACGTCGCTAACAGAAGTGCAAACTCACTCGTCGTCCCATGCGAGGGAAAGCGCGGACCGTGCGCGGTTAAGGAACCGGCGGAGGTCAAGGGTAGTCTGACTCAACTTCCGGACTCGGATCGAGTCACGGGACGGGTCACTCTCACTCTCACAGCGGTGACATGGACACACGGGCTAGTACCTACACTCTCGACAGCGGCCTAAGACCGTATACTAGCTAATCAATGTAACGCCAAGAGGTTCGGACCATTACCTCCACGCACCCGGCGTGGTGAAGACAACCCCGGCCAATCACGGACTCCCAGTTAACACAATTTTACAGAAATATAATAATTTGACCCACTCCACGCAGGGAGGTAAAAGGTCACATGCGGGGCCCGAGAATCACGCGAATTGGGTTGACGGGCAGCATCTTGATGTCGCCCGGCGGTGCCGAACTCCGCGTTTTTGTGCTTTCCGAACGGCGGGTTCTGGGGGCCCGTGGGGTCCAGGGGTGGCGCTGGCCTCCGAATCTGCAGGAGTGGGTCCCACTGTGATGGGGACCCCTGGTGGCACACCTCCACGGAAGGCGGTCGGCCGGGAACGCCGATCGGTGGCCGAACAACTCCGATCTCCAAGTGTTGAAGTTGCTGCCCACGGATTTTGATTTATGTTTTCCGGCGCGCGCTCTGGCGAAAACAGCCGCTGCGATCAATCCCGACGTCAGATCGGGACGCATAATCTATCGTTGGAAACCTATCTTCAAATGATTCAATCCAGACCCAGAGAGATCTGCTGGATCTGGTCGGATCAGAACGTTAATGAATTTACAAGTCCCTGTTGTACAGTAACTGAAACCTCAGATTTGTAGGGTACTTGTCTGAGAAGCACCGTTGACCGCTTCAACGTTGTAGGGGATCAAACCACGGAACTGGGACTATTTTTGGAAGTTGATTTGGAGGTGATGGTTATTTACTATGATTTTTGGGGTGACTGGTGGTCGGATCTGGGAACAGGGGGACAGAACTGTAGCTGGGACTAAGAACGATTTTTAGAAAATATGAAATGGACGAACCAAAAATTAAGAAAAATTGTGGATGAAGGGGTGGATGGGTGGAACCTCCAGTAAAATTGGACGAACCAAAATAAATCAAAAAGTGGATCTAAAATATAAAACTCAGGGCGGGGATGAATCTGGATAGAACTCTGGCAGAACTGAAATGGAAGAGCGGTCAAAAATCAAAAAATATGAAACGAGATATGAATGGCAAACCAAAATTTGTGGGATGTCCTTGACACCTCTGTAACATCCACTAAAATTCCCAGATCTATCTGAGCTCGGGGCTGAGACAAGAAATTCGTGGAAGCCCCTGTGGTACTGCGCGGGCAGAACTCCGTTGATGGCGAAGGCGGGGCGGTGGCGGCTCGTGGCGGCGGCGGCGATCGTTGAAACTGATACACGAGGCGTCACACCTCAGAATGGAAGCCTTCACAGCTTCAAGGGGGAGAGGGAGGAGAGAGGAGGGGGGCGCACCAGCCCTTGCTCTTGGAAATACTTTGATTCAAATGGCATTAATTCAAGTAAAATGGAAAATACAAGTTTAAATACCTTACATCTCACATCCATCCACAACCATTGGATCTAGGGGATAGGAATGAAGGGCTGGGATGGCATGTGACACACACACACACAAAAATAATTAAAAACTAAGGGGAGGGGGGCGGCCCTTGGACTAGATGTAGAATGTGGACTTGGTAGGTGGGGGTAGGTGGCCTCCTTGGACTTTTCAAGTCCATTGTCCCCCATGTGTCCAATTCCCATTCAAACTTCTAGATGCTCCCATGTGGCATGTTGACTGGCCCCACGTGGGACCCTAGGCTGAGGTGACCCAATGGGGTGTGGCCTGTGGGACCCACGGGGTCCGAATTACACATAGGCCCTTATTACAATCAAACTTACATACCGAATAAAATGAAACAAACACACATTATACAAAAATAATGTCTAACTAAATATGATAAACGAGAGACTCAAGGGGGAGTCTCCAGGCCATCTCCGAGCCAGATGGAAGCCGCTGTCACTCGGGTGGTGCTCCGCGTACGGTATCGGGGCTCGCTGACTCGTGCCGATCGAGTGCTCTGGTGTCCACACCAGGACTGGGTTTACCCAAAACTGGAGCTGGGATAAAAGACTGGGTAAGGTGAGTGATGTGACTGGATTTTGGGTACTGGGAACTGAGGGCTGGTTGCTGGGAAGTTGTGAAAAAACCCTAGCATAGGGTTGACGTAGGCCCATCAAGACGTGGCGGCCTACTTGGTTAAGGTCGGGAACTGATTCTGGGATGTATCGGTTGTAGGTTGACGCCTGGGTGTTGGTTGTTTGTATGTCGTTAGCTGGAAAAGTAGCTCTTCTGGCCTTGAGAGACTGGGACTGAGCTGGCCGAATGGCCTCAGAAGGTATCACAGCCCAGGGCCGTGATCGGGGTTGGGACCGGTTGGCTCACACGTGAAGAGATCGTGGCTGAAACTGGAGCTGGGAGCTGGCGGCTAGCCTGTAAAGGCGTTGTAGCCGGAGGCTAGAACTGGAGACAGGAGCTGGCCGATTGGCATGTGAAGGCGTTGTAGCCAGAGATTGGAACTAGAGATTGGGCGGCTGGCTTGTAGAGGCACTGTAGTCGAAACTGGAACTGGAGGCTGGCGGCTAGCCTGTAAAGGCATTATAGTCGAAGCTGGAACTGGAGGCTGGGCGGCTGGCCCGTGATGGCGTGGTAGCCGAAACTGGAGTTAACAGCTGGCGGCTGGCCTGCGAAGGCGTTGTAGCCGGCTGGGACTGGAAGCAGGCGGCTGGCCTGTGAAGGCGTCGTAGCCGAAGACTGGAACTGGGAACTGGAATTGACACTCAGGATGACCAACCCTCGGGGGTGTAGTGGCCACCAATGTAGTAGAATGACGTGAAGGTTGCCATCAGCGAGGTGTCGCGGTCGACGACTTTCATTAAGGAAGAGTAGAGAGGGAGAAAGAGTTTTTTCTTCTTTTTTTCTCTTTACCAACCCTACCGCCCTTGCGGGATTTCACCAGAGCTAGCCCCCTTAAGCTTTTTCCGGTGCGCCCTTACGGGTTTTCACACCGGGGGGTTACCCGATTTTGCCTGAGGTGCCCTTTCGGGTTTTCACCTCAGCTGGGTTGGTGGCAATTTTTGCACCCAGTTGGCTCCCTGTAATGGATTTGATGTGACACAACCTCTTAGACTTAGAGTGCAAGCAACGCAATGGACACGGCAATGTCACACAAGCGGACTCACTCGCATTTGGCACACTCGGGTCCGTAGGTGGACCGACGATGGGGTGAGGGTCCGAGGTTAGAACTGGAGGTTTCCAAGGGTATGGCTAGCTTGGGGAGGACCCCTAAGGGCCTGGGTTGCTCAACTTCAAGGGCGGCCAGCATGCCGAGGGCGTGGGTAAATTGGTCTTGCTGACAACTCACCCGCGGTGGGCACTCACATAGTAGCAATTTGAGTTCGAGCACTACTCATTGACCGACGACACACTAGAAGCAATACTAATCAAGCACAAATAATCCAGCATAGGAGTGTGGTTAGGAGCTCACCTGATCAGCGTGAATACACCGATCCTGGCAGGAGACGATGACGAGCGGGGAGGCGTGGGCATGCACCCGCACGCCGCGTTAGTGTATCTTCGGATGGCGACCTGCTAATACATGCACTACACCCCTTGCAAGGGGGTTGGACTAGGGGTGGGGGAGTAGAATTACAACCAAAATGTACCTCCACGCAGGGAGGGGAAAAGCGGAGCTAGGGACTAATTGGAAGGCGGTTGCCGGTTTTGTCCGCTCTCTGGAACAGGGGACATGTAGTCGATGTCGGCACCGCTGCGGCCACTCCCGGACTCTGTTTGATACGAAACCAGCGGCAAAACCTCTTGGGTTGGCCCAGCAGGATGTCAAATGTTTTGAAGGACTTCTAGTTATCGGCGTTGGTCGGGGCAGGG
Source organism: Amorphophallus konjac (assembly GCA_022559845.1). Classification (NCBI taxonomy): domain Eukaryota; kingdom Viridiplantae; phylum Streptophyta; class Magnoliopsida; order Alismatales; family Araceae; genus Amorphophallus; species Amorphophallus konjac. Next base: position 287,256,101 of record CM040118.1, read on the forward strand.
CTGTGAGCAGGGTCTCTGTTCTCTAGTTCTGTCTGCTTCAGCACCACTGTCGCAAGAAGACGAGGACGCCACGGGTGCTCCTGGGCTCTGATTCAAGCATGGCTGGAGTCACTGGATTTGTTGTCGAGCTCTCTTCGAAATGAGACCCACGGGGATGCCAGAGGAGGTCAGACTAGATAGGGACAGCCCGAACAGTGATCGGGTGTCTATTCAGTTCCAGAGTTGATAGAACAGCGCACCCGAGGGAGAAAATTGACAAATCGCTGCTCCGGATGCCGAACGGGGTGCCGCTTCTTGGTAATGGAAGAAGACTTGTCGTAGAAGCTCTCAGCCAAGTGGAGCCTCAAGAAACACATGAATGTGGCCGTGGGAGCTTCTGGAAGTTGCTTCAAGTTGCTGACAAGACCTATCCTATGCAGTCGGAAAAGAATGGCTCTCCCTGGCAGTCACAAACTTAGACGGGGACGAAACCACCACCGTTGTAAAGCTGATAGGAAGATGAATCAAACTGTATATGATACGTCTCCAGGAGATTCACGGTGACATCATGGAAGCCTCTGCAAGTCGATGGAACACTACGGCCTGCGAGCTGGAACAGGTTGGTTGAAGATGATAGGTGGGAAATGGGGTAGATGAGAGGGGAAAGGGGGTGGATGGGTGTGGGGGTGACCCCATGCTGTGAGGGGGTCTGGGAAGGGGAAAACCAAAGTGAGGAAGGGGGAGAATGGGGGCTGGAAGGGCTCTAGCAGGTGGTGGGAGGGAGAGCTACGAATTTGGTGTTGGGAGGGAAAGGGAGAGGGAGATCTCTCTCCCTTGGGGAGTCTAGGGCATGGGGAGGAGAGAGTGGAGGGAAAATATTCAAATGTCCCTTGGGTGATGCAGGATTGTGTTGGGAATAGGGTGGCTTGTGTTGGGGAGAGGGAGATTGTGTTGGGAGAGCCAAGATTCTCCTAGGGAGGGAGGATATTTGGTGGTAGTTGGGAGAGGGGGTAACTAATGCTCCTAGGGAAGTGAAGGGTCTCAAGATGAGGTGGAGGATGATGTGGAGGGGTGACGAAAGAGAAAGGGGCGCATGTTTTAGAGAGAGAAAGTGGAAGAGAGAGAAAATGGCTTCCTAGAGAGAGAGGTAGAGAGAGAGGGGGGATAGGGGCTTCTCACCCACTCAATTGGCTTCTCACCAAAAGAAGAAGATTTATGTTGGACACTAGAAAATTCAAATATTCATTCATTCATTAACTTCAAATGGGGAGATGGGGGTCCTATTCATAGGGATCCCACAATTTACAATAAGTCCCTGACTTTAGTACTAATGACAAATAACCAAGGGGAAGGGGGGTGCCCTTGGGCCTAACCCAATGAATTGGGCCCATTAACTAACTTTAATCAACCTAATGACACATAACTTAGGTAAATGACTCATTAACCAAGGTACATGACTCAAATAAAAGGGAAATTACAATGATATGACTCAAAAAAATATGAAAATTACATGACTCAACTCAGAAAAATGTGACGGACAAAATGGAACCATGCCGATGAGCAATCAGAGCTGTGAAAAATGTGAAGGTCGAGAGATGCCCCCATCATACGCCCGGGGTGCGAAGAACTCGACTCCGTCGAGTATGTGTCCACCGGGGAAGAGGTCCTCCAATGCAGCTCCGGGCGAGCCACAACCTCCAAACTCAACCTCGCGTCCTTAGCCGGGGGACGGCTCTTCATCCTCTCAAGGTGGTTCAGGCACACCCTCTTGCTGGCGATGGTACCCTGCTTGCCTAGTAGTGACTCCATGTGCACACGTTGGACTCTCAAGCTGATATGTGGAGGCTCTCCGAGGGTGTCACTCACAACGGTGAGGGTAGGCTCAAGGTGCTCACTGGGATCCACCACGGTGCCCTTAGAGGGTGCTAGATCTGTCACGTGAAAAGTGGGGTATATCCCAAAATCCCATCGGTAAATCCAACCCGTAAGCCAGGTTGCCAAAGTCACTCGGAACATGGAAGGTCCAAGTCTTCGTGCCCTCGATTTGGAGGTGACCCTAAGGTAGAGTCATTCCAAAGCCACCATCGTAAGGTTGCCTACTTGGAATCCAAAGTGGCACTCGCGAGTTTTTGCCCGTTCATTATGAACCTCACCGCCCGTTGCTAGATGCTTGCTTGAATGAGTATTCCATGAACTACGGTGCGGTGTAGGTGGGAAGTGTGTGGTATGCAAAGGGGGGCCGGGGCAACCATAAGTGGACCTATCATGCAATGCGGCTATGTAAACCTTGGTGGACCTAGGAGGGCCGGGGCACTCATAGGTGAATCTATCATGCATGGGTGTGTAGATCTCTTTAAAAATCCACTTAAATATAAAAAAGCAATAGATATAAACAATAGTGGAGATGAAACATGCACGAGGTGCTAAAAGGAGGTTGTGATGTGATCGCCAGAGACACGAGGGCCTCAAAGAGGAGATGAATATGGGGAAAGGATCGCAAATACCTCATAGACGCGGGGATGTGAGTACTCCTTTTCTCTTCAAATCGGCCGGCCGATGAAGAGAGTCCTTCACTTGGTTACCCTTGCAAAAAGACACACAACAATAATAAAAGGAATTAGAAATAATGTGTGTGTAGCATCAATTCAATAAAAATATGTATGAGCATGATATCATATAAAAGAACACACCTTTAAGGGGATTGCCCTTAAACCCCTATGCAAAAAGGGTGGGAATATGATGATAAATGATATGAAAATATGATAAAAGGTGTGCAAGAGTGCACTGTGAGGGGGTCTCAACGTGGTTGAGAAGGGGAGTTAATAGAATAATGATGCATGCATATGATGAAAATAAAAACAAAAGAGAATAGAGGGGAGATAAGAAAAATCTGTTTGCTTGGCTTTGATGCTCGATGGGGAGAAACTTCAAGAGGGATGAAGAGGTTGATCGTGAGAAGCCCTCCTTAGCCAAAGGCCACCTTCGGTTCCTGTAAAAAGAAACAAAAGAAACAAACAGAAGAAAAGGGAGCAGAAGAAGAAGAAGAAGAATAGAAGAAAAAGAGAAAAAACAGAAGAGAAGGGAGACGAAAGAAGAAGAAGACAGCAGCAGAAGAAAGAAAAAAAAGGAAGAAGAAGAAGAAATAATAAAAACAACAGGGAAGAAAACCTCCGGCATCCAACCGATTAACAGAGCTCATAAGCTCTATTAATAAGGTAGAAAAAGATAAGAAGGAAAGAATCTAAAGGAGGAAGAGATAAGAACGGGCAATAGCCCAAAATAGGGGAGGATAAGAATGGGCAAGAGCCCAAACAAAGCAGGGATCCTCTGGGAGAAAGGCTGCGTCCGTTCGGAACACAAAACTGAAACACGACCTGGACCAGGGCGTCAATTCAAGAATTGACGACCTGCCAGAGGGCGTCTTTTAAAAACACGACTTATATCAGGGCGTTAATTCAAAAATCAAATTTTAAAATTTATTTGAAAAGTGTGAAACACGTCTGAGTCAAAGGCGTTAATTAAAACGCGCCTTAACCAAGGACGTTAATTCAAAATATTCAAAATAGGGCCATTTTCTATTTCTCAATATTATTTTCTCATTTTTTAGGTGGAGGTGCATCTCAATGCCCTGATTCCAACGACTATTTTTGCGAATTTTTCTGACACCCGGAAGGCCACCAAATCACCTCTGGAAGAGAGTGGAAAATAATATTAAAAAAATAATTTGAAAAAGTGACGACCGTGTGTAAGGCGTGAATTCAATTTTTGATTTTTTTATTCTTTTCAAATTCAAAGTAACGCCCATGGTTAAGTCGTTAATTCCCAAAAAAATCTGAAAAATTCCCAGAAAAATCCAGAAAAATGGAAATTTGAAAGAATGGACGCCCTCCAATATAGTCGTCAATTTTTTAAGAAACGCCCATGTATAAGTCGTTATTTAAAAGACGCCCCAGATCAAGTCGTTATTTCTAAAAAATAGAGAAAAAATGCCCAGAAAATCCAGAAAAATCCAGAAAAATAGGAAAAAATAGGAAAAAATAGGAAAAGGGTGAAAAAAGGGAGAAATCTAAAAAAAGTGGGAAAAAAACACTCAAATAGAACTAATTTGAGGGTCAAATTGGGACATTACAAGGCAATATGAGATGTACTCACAGTAACGTCAATTTTGGCGTGTCTACAGCTGCCCCGCCTTGGCGTCTGCTTTGCAAGGGAGCAGAGCAAACTGAAAAGTAGATGCCAAGGTGTGATGAGACACGCAATCAACATCACTTGAGAATCGAAATCAAAAGCTCGAGATGAAGCAAATCTCGGGAAATCCAACGAAGTCAACAATGTTTGGATAAAAGGGGGAGATGTGCACGCGGTGCACGAAGGAGACAAAATAAATGATCAACTTCCAGCGCGGTGGAAGTACCCCAGGTCACAAGCCTGTAAGTTTCACCATTGGGGAGCGGTTACCAGCCAGTGGACGTGCTGCAGCCAAGGTGGATCAAAGGGGAAAGTTTAAAAATAAGATGATAGAAATCCAAACAAGGAGTTTTCGAGCAAATGACCCAAAACAGCGACAAAACGAACTGAGGACTCAATTCGGCATGGAATATCTCACATTGAAAATCAAGATCAATTTGACCCACAAAAACAGCTTGTCAGAATGATTTTTTTCAACAATTGTTTCAAATTCCTACATGAATGCATGCTGGGTTTAAAGGGAAAAAATAAATCAAATGAAAATATAGAATAATCAAGGATAATATTGTTAAACTGCCAAGACTGGGTCAAGAAACCAATTTCGCGAGCTGATACTAAGCCGAAGCCCGTTTATCCACGCACCAACTCGTAAAAGGGAACCATCGTCCCCAGTCTTGGATGGCTCAACGGCCTATCCGTGTGACTAAGACTCCTCTGGAATCATCATTATTTTTGATGAAGGGGAACTCAAATTCCAGATTTACCAAAGCCACAAGGTCCTTGATATAATATAGTAACATATGTAACATATAGTAGAATGCATATAGGGAGATGGTGATATCAATAAGCATGGGAACTGAGAAATGAGCTGCAAGCACCGTGGGACTTTGAGTGATGATGCCCTGCCGGCGGGACCAAGAGCTTCTTATCCTGCGCTCAAAAATTCATTAGCCAAGATATAAAAGATAACAAACAATGAAGAAGGCATTTAAGCATAGCAATCATCAAAGCATCAATTATAGCATGTATATGGCATGAATAGCATAAGTCAAATCATGGCATTGCAGATTATCATTGTTTGTTGTTTCGTCATGAGGATGACAATCTTGGCTAATCAAGATTTGGATGATCAGAGTGATATAATGCCCAGTGGCAGAATTAATTAAGAGAAATCAGCAGGAGTTGATTGAAAGATCTCGAGATGAATAATCAGGATGATAATCAGGAGATATAACCAAAAAGATATGAGGAGATGATAATCAAAAAATGATGCCCAGGGTGGCATGTCATGAGAATATTGGGAAGAATCAATAGATTGATAGCAATAAGTGGAGATAGGACTCATCCCGTGTTCTTGGTCCTTGGAAAGTTGTTCCTGCAAAACACCATCAGACAAATACAATGCATTTTTTTTGGATTTTAGAAATATGCAAATTTTTATGAGTTTTGAAAAATATATGAATTTTTATGTGGATTTTGAAAATATTTTGATTTTTTATGAATTTTTGAAAATATTCAATTTTTGTTGGATTTTGCTCAGGAAATATTCAAAAAAAAATTTTTGGATTGATTTTGCAATATTCAATTTTTTTTGGATTTTGGTTTAGACATAGCTAATGCAGCATCCAAAGGTGTTTCAAACCACTGACTAGGGGTCCTCGTTCCTTCCCCTTTTGCTTAAAACTGCCCAAAGCCGGGCGTGCATTGAAAGTGGCGTCCTATAACCGACTGCCTATGGTCAACGGTGCCCCTACCAAGGTCATACCCGAGAAACATTCGGTCTTGGAGGGAGAAGAGAAGAATAACTGGAGATAAGCTTTATACAGGATGGAGATATCAAGACTTGAATTCCTTCCAAGGTGTTAACCCTCAAAGAGGTAGTCTGTTGTGCCGGGGCTTTGTGCCTTTAATTTTTAGACCCTTGACATGCATACGACCAGGGTTTTCCCTGCGGGGACTTTGCCACTCTTGTCATGCCATAATTCATACTTTTACTTTTATCGAAATTTTGACTTGATTTTCATAATAGCCCTTTTGGCGAGATGTATATCATGAAATTCATATTTATTTTTCTTTTGGGTCAAGACTGTCCCTATTTGAGACTCCTCTCGTATTGGGATTTTCCAAGGTTGGTCATCTTATCCGTCAACCTCTTGCCCCTGCACGTGGCCGAGTAAAGAAGAGAAAAGACTTTCAGAAATTCATGGCATGGCCAAGGTAGCAACGATGTTTAAACAAAGGAGCCGGCTAAGGACGCCGTGAAGTGTGTGAAATGCCTAGCTAAGGGTTGCTCTTAAACAAGCAGGGAGAGAATGTTTGAATTCCCAGTGCGGGTTCTTTATCAACCAAAGTGCTGCCAAAGCAAGTCTAAAGACTCTTTTTGAAAATGATGTAATTAAACAAAAGCCTAAGATAAAGGTCTAAAACACAACTCTTAGTCTTGTTAAGAAGCACTTTATTTTGAAAATCACGCGTGAAGTAAGGAGGCAATGATATCATGCAAATGCAAACTTACGCCAGTATATTACCTTGCAACCTTCATAGAAGCAGCTGCTGCTGGAGGTGATCATCATGGGATTTGTCCTCTTTTGCAGAAAAAAGATTGGAAGCAAAGGATTGAAAGTGGCTTAACAAGACAGAATGGTGCGCAGACCAGACTCAGACGAAATAAGGAGAAAAGGAAGAGAGGCGAGGGCTAGAACTCCCTCACTAAGGTGCGGAGACCCTGATCACATGGAACAGTCTACAGAAGAAGCGGAAAATCAAGAAGAGGGGTGAGGACTAAAGCCTCGGAAACAATGGGAGAAGGGGCAAATGCCCAAGGCAGTGGATGTGGAAGAAGTTGGGTCGGACCCAGAATTAGGAGGAATCAGAAGAAGAAATTGGTAGATGGAAAGAGGTGGATCCGAAGGGTCCGGAGGTAAAGGAGGAGAATCGTGATAGGAGGAATCATCCGGGGGCTCCGGAGGGATAACGAAAGAAGGGACGCGATGCCCTGGGGAGAAATAGGGAAAAAGATGATGAAAAAGATGACGGAAAAGAAAGAAGAGAATAAAAGATATGGAGTCCCGGAGGAGCAAAAAGATGAATTGAAGGAAATATGGAAGGTCCGGAGGTTTCGGAGGAATGAAATCAGGAGGGTCGCGATGCCCTGGGAGATGATAGAGAGAATAAGACGGAGAATCCGGAGGTTCCGGAGGAATAAAATCAGGAAGGAGAAGGTGGAAAGGGGCGTCGTGCCCGAGGGAAAAGTCCGGAGGTTCTGAAGGAGGAGAATGAAAAGGGGCGTGATGCCCGAGGAAAAGATGGAGGCAATCAGGTGGAGAATCCGGAGGTTCCGGAGGGATGAAATCAGTAAGGAGAAGATGGAAAGGGGCGTCGTGCCCGAGAGAAAGGTCCGGAGGTTCCGGAGAAATAGAATCAGAAAGGGCGAGATGCCCAAAGAGGAGGGATAAAATTCCTGGAGGTTCCAGGGAAATAGCAGGAAGGGGGACGCGATGCCCCAAGGGGAGTGGATAAAAGGATGAATATGAATAAGATGGGAAATGCGGAATATCCGGCGGTGCCAGAAGGCGAGGAAGATACGGGTTTGGAAACCCGCAGGAGGTGCAAATGCATGTAATGGGATGGATGCGATGAATGCATGAAATGCAAAGAATATGAAGAATGTGAAGGGCGAGGGGATGAGATCCTCCTCCTAACCCTGGGAATGGCCCATGAAGAAAAAGTGATAGAGATGGATGAATAGAAAGTGGAGCAAATAAGGGATGGCCCCTTAGCATTAAGATAACTGCCCCTCCACGGCAGTGAACATGTACGGTCAATTGGCCCAATAAAAGAAGCTTCAATAGTAAAAGACAACTCCCTTGGAAAGCAAAGATCAATAATGTGGGGGAGTTGTAGAGTTGGAACGGGAAGCATTGAGTTGCCCATTGAATGTGGTGTATATGGAATGTTGAGCAAAATGGGCATTCGCCCCTTGTAAGGAATAATGAATTCTAGATTGGAAAGTTTGAACAAGGGGTGCCCTGCCTGGCCCTTGGATGGCATCAATTCTTGGCATTCTTCCCTGAGCAATGGCGATGACTTGGCCTCTGCGACCATGCTCGGCACAATAATCTGGATTGGCATCCGGTAAATGACTTCTTGAATCTTGAATCGCATAACCGTGGCCACATCTGTCTTGCCCGGCTCTTGATCACCTTCGGCACAAGTACTTGCAGAAGCACTCCCATTCCGAGTAGTAAAAGGAGGTGAAGCGGAGGCGGAAGTCTTTGTGAGTGGTGGAGGTATAATGGAAAGTGTTGGCGTAAGTGGAGGCGGAGGTTCAAACACATCAAGTTTCTCCCTTTGCTTGCAAGCGGTCGGGGTTAGCTCGAGTGCAAAAAGCGGTGGGTCCTGCTCAGGATTAGCCATAGGTAAAGGTGGAGGGTTATGTGGTGGAATAGGCAAAGTTGGTTTTAAAGGGATAATGGAAGACCGAGGTGGCGGTAATGGGAGGCTAATTGGTGAAGGTTTAATGGTGTAATTAATGGAGGCCGATGGTGTGGAGGTAGATGGCTTAACGGGTGGTGGTTTAATAGTGGAAGGCTTGGGGGAGGCCAGTGTTGCGGAGGTTAATGGTGTAACTGGAGGAGGTGTAATGGGTGGAGGGTTAATGGGTGAAGGTTTGGTGCGTAGGAAATGCCGAATGGGGCGAGCGGTGTTTGGAGTGGTGAAAAACTCAAGATGCGTCGGCGCGGGTGATTGGAGTATCGACCCATCGTCGTAACACCAAGAAGTCTCGGAAATAGGGGTTGGATCGGGGATGGTGGCTTCATCCTGAGCGAGGGGTTCATCGAATGAAAGTGGGGGAAGTGGAAAGTTAAAGAAACTCGAAAGGGGTGCCTGCGGAGCTTCATCATCATACACCGGCTCGGATTCTTCAATTGCCGGTTCTTGCTCGCTTGGAATATCAACGCCGTAGTCGTCCATCCTATCCTTCCATTCTCTCTCCATTCTTGTAATGTCATCCAAAGCCGCATAGAGAGGATTGACCGGAGTAGGAGGAACCGTGACCCTCTTTAATTGTTCCTCCATGGAAGTAATCTTATCAAAAAGAGATTGTTGGAGGGGTGTGACTTGAACAATAGAGGGCTGGCAGGGCCTTGAAGGAGGAGAGGCCGCATAAAAAGGCCGTGGAGGGGAGTTGACGGTATGACCCGTAAAAGAACCCGGAAGGGCCGGATTGCAATGAATAAATGGGCCTCGGGGCCGTGAGGGAGGAGGAATAGAAGGAGGCGGGTGTCGGACCACCCGAGTAGAATGAATAGGGGGAGATGGGTAATGGGCTACCCGAATATGATTGGAAGGAGGAGGTGGGTGATGGGCCACCCGTGTAGAATTGGAGGGAGATGGGTGATGGGTCACCCGAATAGAATTGGAAGGAGGTAGGTGATGGGCCACCCGTATAGAATTGGAAAGAGGGGGAGATGCATGAGATGTACCCTCAACGGCAGCCTTAAGGGCTTGGATCTGTTGAGGGGTAAGATGATCTAATGCATGGATGATTCGAGAGACCTTCTCGTCATTGGGAGGAGACGGTCCCGAGGGAATAGTGGCCAATTGAGTAGGTGGACCATGAGAATGGACATTGCCCATGGGTTGGGTATGACCATGAGAATAAGGACGTGGTCCCTTGAAAGAATGGTGAGAATGCTGATTAACATGTTGAAATTGAGGATATGAAGTGCTAGGTTGTGCATCCTCATGAATTGAATTGAACATGTTTCTATCATGGTAAGCCATTATATAGAAAATTCTCAATAATTATGCAAATAAGCACACAAGTTGGAATGGTTACCGTGATTTTTGATTGTTTTATCCTTGGTGAATTAAGGATTTTAATAAAGTTTGGAAAGATTCACACAAGGAGAGTCCTAGTTTCAAATGAGATTTGAACTCCAATGCCAACTAGGAACTCTCACTCACCACGTATTATGCCAACTATATCGGGACTCCAAAAGGGTACAACCTGCCCGGCGTCCGTGAGGGAATCCACGGGTGCGGGGACTTACGGAGGCTTGGTTTAGGAATTTCCAATCCAAAGAGACGGAATGCTCAATGGAGGGTCGTTCCTTCACCAAGGGGGTGTGTGGATCCTAATGAAGAGGAGGGGGCTCCCAAACCAATGCAAATATGAATGAAACAGGGTAAACAGGCCAACCACAATAATATGATCAATCAACAAAGATAAGCATGAAATATCATGAAAAACCACAGCCGGGGGGTTCTGGAAACCCACAGTAAAAGCACGCCCTGGAAGGGGACGCTACTAAACAAGGACACGACGGTGTGACTGTCGTGAATGAACGTGAGGGGCCAAGGGGTAGGGTAAAACACGCCTTAGTGTGAGGCGCTATAAATAAAAGGACGCCCTATGCAGCGGGCGTCAAATCCAAGAAAACGCCTTTAAGGGAGGCGCTAATAAAGATAAAGACGCCCTTGCAACGGGCGTGAATTCACCAAGCAAGCAGAGATAATTGGAGACAGCTAGCAAACGCCCTGTCAGAAGGCGTTAACTTCAAACAACACGCCCTGGGTTAGGGCGTGAAATCAAAAGGCGCCTCCGACAGAGGCGTTAATTCTCAATCCACGGCCAACAGTAACAACCACTCACAGTCGCAGGCAATCAACAAATATAAGATATAAGCATGCTCATCAAAATTTCAAATAAGTGGAGATTTTAAAGAAAAATCAATAAATTGACAAATCACTTAGGGAAAAGGACAAAACCAATGGAGGGTGCCCGAGGGGCACAAAAGGGGGACGCACCGAGGGTGCAAATAAGGGAGATGGCACACGCGGGTGCCTAAGGGGAAACGGGTAATAGATGAAGAACACAAAGGGTCCCACCGTGATCGCCAATTTGTAGATCTCTTTAAAAATCCACTTAAATATAAAAAAGCAATAGATATAAACAATAGTGGAGATGAAACATGCACGAGGTGCTAAAAGGAGGTTGTGATGTGATCGCCAGAGACACGAGGGCCTCAAAGAGGAGATGAATATGGGAAAAGGATCGCAAATACCTCATAGACGCGGGGATGTGAGTACTCCTTTTCTCTTCAAATCGGCCGGCCGATGAAGAGAGTCCTTCACTTGGTTACCCTTGCAAAAAGACACACAACAATAATAAAAGGAATTAGAAATAATGTGTGTGTAGCATCAATTCAATAAAAATATGTATGAGCATGATATCATATAAAAGAACACACCTTTAAGGGGATTGCCCTTAAACCCCTATGCAAAAAGGGTGGGAATATGATGATAAATGATATGAAAATATGATAAAAGGTGTGCAAGAGTGCACTGTGAGGGGGTCTCAACGTGGTTGAGAAGGGGAGTTAATAGAATAATGATGCATGCATATGATGAAAATAAAAACAAAAGAGAATAGAGGGGAGATAAGAAAAATCTGTTTGCTTGGCTTTGATGCTCGATGGGGAGAAACTTCAAGAGGGATGAAGAGGTTGATCGTGAGAAGCCCTCCTTAGCCAAAGGCCACCTTCGGTTCCTGTAAAAAGAAACAAAAGAAACAAACAGAAGAAAAGGGAGCAGAAGAAGAAGAAGAAGAATAGAAGAAAAAGAGAAAAACAGAAGAGAAGGGAGACGGAAGAAGAAGAAGACAGCAGCAGAAGAAAGAAAAAAAAGGAAGAAGAAGAAGAAATAATAAAAACAACAGGGAAGAAAACCTCCGGCATCCAACCGATTAACAGAGCTCATAAGCTCTATTAATAAGGTAGAAAAAGATAAGAAGGAAAGAATCTAAAGGAGGAAGAGATAAGAACGGGCAATAGCCCAAAATAGGGGAGGATAAGAATGGGCAAGAGCCCAAACAAAGCAGGGATCCTCTGGGAGAAAGGCTGCGTCCGTTCAGAACACAAAACTGAAACACGACCTGGACCAGGGCGTCAATTCAAGAATTGACGACCTGCCAGAGGGCGTCTTTTAAAAACACGACTTATATCAGGGCGTTAATTCAAAAATCAAATTTTAGAATTTATTTGAAAAGTGTGAAACACGTCTGAGTCAAAGGCGTTAATTAAAACGCGCCTTAACCAAGGACGTTAATTCAAAATATTCAAAATAGGGCCATTTTCCATTTCTCAATATTATTTTCTCATTTTTTAGGTGGAGGTGCATCTCAATGCCCTGATTCCAACGACTATTTTTGCGAATTTTTCTGACACCCGGAAGGCTACCAAATCACCTCTGAAGAGAGTGGAAAATAATATTAAAAAAATAATTTGAAAAAGTGACGACCGTGTGTAAGGCGTGAATTCAATTTTTGATTTTTTTATTCTTTTCAAATTCAAAGTAACGCCCATGGTTAAGTCGTTAATTCTCAAAAAAATCCAAAAAATTCCCAGAAAAATCCAGAAAAATAGAAATTTGAAAGAATGGACGCCCTCCAGTATAGTCGTCAATTTTTTAAGAAACGCCCATGTATAAGTCGTTATTTAAAAGACGCCCCAGATCAAGTCGTTATTTCTAAAAAATAGAGAAAAAATGCCCAGAAAATCCAGAAAAATAGGAAAAAATAGGAAAAAATAGGAAAAGGGTGAAAAAAGGGAGAAATCTAAAAAAAGTGAGAAAAAAACACTCAAATAGAACTAATTTGAGGGTCAAATTGGGACATTACAAGGCAATATGAGATGTACTCACAGTAACGTCAATTTTGGCGTGTCTACAGGGTGAAGCAAATGCCGGGGGACCAGGGTAGCCATGTATGAACCTATCATGCTCTAGACCCAACTTGTTGATGCCGATGGATGGGGGAGGGCTGGCACACCCAAATACGGACCACTCATACTTCTGACTTGACATGTGGGTGTGATGAATGAAAGGACCAGACTTACTAATCATGCCAACTTGTGTGAGGTGCCAAGACACATGCATTCCTACTCCAAAGATGATTTCATTGTAAGGGGTTGTGGGATGACCTCTGAACTTCCATTGGAAAGGATCGAAGGGAATTAAGAAGGTGGACATCATGGGGTGGGGCACAACCTTATTACCTAGGGATATGTGGCCCAAGGTCATGGCTCCTAAGGTCTGACCCGAGTCAAGGACTTGGTGGATTGGACCAAACATGGTGGGTTGGGATAGGAAAAGGTGGGTGGTGGGCAAGGCGGTTGGGTCCCATGGGTTCCTCGACCCCCATTGGAAGGGATCAAAGGGATCATAAAAAAGGTTATCAAGGGGGAGGGGCCCTATGTCCTCAAGATCCTCAAATGGTGATGGGTCATCCTCCTCTAATGAAACAATTGGGTCGAAGTTCTTGGTGGGTGGGTCGGCCATGAGGGGAGGGCTTGGCTTTCTACCCGATATAAGAAGCTCCAAATTGTGGAGAAGGTCGGGCTCATCGGGTGTGGGGAGGAATAGAAGGAGGTCGCTAGTGTAGTAACCAATGGTGCAAATCGAGGTGATAGACCCGATGCATAGGTGTAGGAGGCCAAGGCTCCTAGGTTGTTCGGCCATTGGGGTCAACATGCTACTGAACTCAATTTGCCATGCTAAGCCCTTAAGAAGATCCTCTAAGGTCTCCACTTGATAGGATGCTTGGATTGTGGTGTGATAGGAGAAGAAGGGCACTATGGGAAGGTTTTGTTCTATGGGAGGGAAAACATGGGCCGTGATCTCTCTAATTGGGCTCTCCTTTAGCCAACTAACAAGGGATTCTCCTAAGATGAGCTCGGCCCAAACTAGAGAGGGTGGTGTAAGGTGAAGACCATCGTGTGAGGTTTCTTCTTCAACTTGGACATGGATTTCCTCCAAGGTGGGGAGTGGTTTTGGAGTGTTCACCACTATGGGGTCGGGTATGAGTTCCTCTACCAAGGAGGTGAGAGGGTCTTTTGGGGTGATGAGGGTTGGTGTGTGGTGCTCCGGGGGTGGAGGGTAAAGGGAAACTTGGATTGGGATTCGTACGAGAAGTAGTGGAGGCCTAGGTTGGGGTTGAGATTGGAAGGTGGGTTGGGTGAGGGGGTTTGGGTTGATTGGATTTGGCGGGGGTGTTCCTTTTAGGGGATGATGGAGGGGTAGTGGTGGGAACCAAGGGGGCTTGTGGGGTATGGGTTTGGTGAGGGATCGTGGGTTGAGAGGTGGTGGCCGTCATGGGCCTAGGTGGAGGGATGGACACGGGATCCACTTGGGTTTGAATGGTGAGGGTTGGGTGAGTGATGGTCCTCATTGGGGAAATCGGGTCGGTTAGGGGTCTCTTCCCATTGGGATCGGCTGATTGTGGAGGGGTGGGAGTGGGGGCCAATTTCATTTGGATATTGAGGACTTTGGAAGGGGGTTTTGGTTGGGGTGTGGGGGCCCTCATGGGGTTAGGTGGAGAGGTTGATGCTTGGATCATTTGGGTCTTAAGGGAGAGGATTTGGTGGCAAAGTGTAGTGATGATGGTTGAGAGGGAATTTGTTGGGAGTGGTGGGGGTGGAGGCCTAAGGGTGGTCTCAAGTTGGCCGGGTGGGGATGGAGGAATGGTAGTGCTCCTCGGGCTAGGGGTGTTTGAGTAGGAGGGGTGGGAATATTTAGGGATGTAGATCTTCCTAACTTCTACCTTCTTCTCTTCCCATGAGTGAATTGGTTCTTGTCTTTCAACCCTCCTTAAGCCCTCTATGCTCCGCCACTTTTCCTTGGCTTGACCCCGAAGTCATCCCTTGACCTTGAGGACTCTCGCGGGTCCATATACCCAAGTATCTTTCTATGGTAGCCTCCCACCTAAGGTAATCACTAGAACATGATCCGTCAAAGATAATATCCCTATCTAGAATGAAGTCCATGGGTGGCGAGTAGGCTAAGTTGGAAATGGCCATGATGAACGGGGGGATAAATGCAATGGCCCTAGGACAAGACTTAGCAGAGACAAGTCTAGAACCTGGCTCTGATACCAATTGATGTGACACAACCCCTTAGACTTAGAGTGCAAGCAACGCAATGGACACGGCAATGTCACAAAAGCCGACTCACTCGCATTTGGCACACTCGGGTCCATAGGTGGACCGGCGATGGGGTGAGGGTCGGAGGTTGGACCCGGAGGTTTCCAAGGGTATGGCTGGCTTGGCGAGGACCCCTAAGAGCCTGGGGTTGCTCAAATTCATGGGCGGTCAGCACGCCGAGGGAGTGGGTAAATTGGTCTCGCTCACAACTCACCCGCGGTGGGCAATCACAAAGTAGCAATTTGAGTTCGAGCACTCCTCATCGACCGACGACATACTAGAAGCAATACTAATCAAGCACAAATAATCCAGCATAGGAGTGTGGTCATGAGCTCACCTGATCAGCGTGAATACGCTGATCCCGGTGAGAGATGATGACGAGCGGGGAGGCATGGGCATGCACCCGCACGCCGCGTCGGTGTAGCTTCGGATGGCGACCTGCTAATACATGCAATACGCCCCTTGCAAGGGGGTTGGACTAGGGGTGGGGGAGTAGAATTACAACAGAAATGTACCTCCACGCAGGGAGGGGCGCTCAACCAGCCAGGAGGGGAGGGGAAAAGCCGAGCTAGGAACTAATTGGAAGGCAGTTGCCGGTTCTATCCGCTCTCCGAAACAGGGGATAGGCAGTTGATGTCGGTGCCGCTGCGGCCACTCCCAGACTCCGTTTGCTATGAAACTAGCGGAAAAACCTCGTGGGTTGGCCCAGGAGGATGTATGATTTTTGGGAGGACTTCTGGTTGCCGACGTTGGTCGGGGCAGGCCCGTGAGCAGGGTCTCTATTCTATGGTTCTGTCTGCTTCAGCACCACTGCCACAGGAAGACGAGGTTGCCACGGGTGCTCCTGGGCTCTGATTCAGGCGTGGCTGGGGTCGCTGGATTTGTTGTCGAGCCCTCTTCGAAATGAGACCCACGGGGACACCGGAGGAGGTCAGAGTAGATGGGGACAGCCCGAACAATGATCGGGTGTCTGTTCAGTACCAGAGTGGACAGAATAGCTCACCCGAGGGAGAAAATTGGGAAATCACTACTCTGGATGCCGAACGGTGTGCCGCTTCTTGGTAAGGGAAGAAGACTTGTTGTAGAAGCTCTCAGCCAAGTGGCACCTCAATAAGCACAGGAATGTGGCCGTGGGAGCTTCTGAAAGTTGCTTCAGGTTGTTGATCGGACCTATCCTATGCAGTCGAAGAGGAATGGCTCTCCCTGGCAGTCACGAACTTAGACGGGGATGAAACCACCACCGTTGTAAAGCTGACAGGAAGACGAATCCAACGGTATATGATATGTCTCAAGGAGCTTCACGGTGACATCATGGGAGCATCTGCAAGTCGATGGAACACTGCGACCTGCGAGCTGGGACATGCTGGTTGAAGATGATAGGTGGGAAATGGGGTAGATGAGAGGGGAAATGGGGTGGATGGGTGTGGGGGTGACCCCAGGCTGTGAGGGGGTCTGGGAGGCGGCAAACCAAGGTGAGGAAGGGGGAGAATGGGGGCTGGAAGGGGGTCTAGCAGGTGGTGGGAGGGAGAGCTATGAATTTGGTGTTGGGAGGGAAAGGGAGAGGGAGATCTCTCTCCCTTGGGGAGTTTAGGGCATGGGAAGGAGAGAGTGGATGGAAAATATTCAAATGTCCCTTGGGAGATATAGGATTGTGTGGGGAATAGGGTGGATTGTGTTGGGGAGAGGGAGATTATGTTGGGAGAGCCAAGATTCTCCTAGGGAGGGAGGAGATTTGGTGGTAGTTGGGAGAGGGGGTAATTAATGCTCCTAGGGAAGTGAAGGGTCTCTAGATGAGGTGGAGGATGATGTGGAGGGGTGAGGAGAGAGAAAGGGGCGCATGTTTTAGAGAGAGAAAGTGGAGGAGAGAGAAAATGGCTTCCTAGAGAGAGAGGGGGGGATAGGGGCTTCTCACCCACTCAATTAGCTTCTCACCAAAAGAAAAAGATTTAAGTTGGACACTAGAAAATTCAAATATTCATTCATTCATTAACTTCAAATAGGGAGATGGGGGTCCTATTTATAGGCAACCATAATTTACAATATGTAATGCCCCGGATTTTTTAGATTCTTGTCCGTGGATCTCGGATCTGGTTTCTCGGAGTGTCTGACTCCGTTGTGTCCGAAATTTCATTTCGGACATCTTTCGTGTTCGGATCGGCACGATCCGGAGTTGTTTCGGAGGCCCGAAAGCGTTTTGCGGCTTTTTCGCGTGTGTTTTCTGATTCCCGGTGTATGTGTTTCGGTAATTCCTTCGGAACCTCATTGCGGGTGAACCGGGCCGTTCACCTAGGCGAGTGTGGTACCATTGCGATCGGTGCGTTCTGAGGATCGCGGAAACGTGGTATTCCTATTTTAGGTATTTTCCAGAATTTATGGATTTTCCTATATATATAACCCTTTTCTCTCTCTCCCCTCTCATTTCTCTCTTCTCTCCCTCTCTCTTCTCACGCTCTCTCCTCTCTCCCTCTCTCTCCGGCGGCCGACGGGGTGGAGCGTGGGTGAGGTGGGGACGGTGCGTGCGAGGCACAGGTGAGGATGGGTGAGGATCGAGGTGGTGGAGGCGCGGTGAAGCTCGGCCGTGGGTTCGTGGAACGGCGAGGCTTCAACGGCGTTTTCTTCGTGGATCGGCGTCCACGATGCGTCGAATCTTCGGTGGATGTAGAAAGATGGACCCTCAACCCACGTACTTCATTCCCTGCGAGTTTTGTAGGCCGTGGTGAGCCGAGCGGGCTAGTTTGGGCGTTTTGGGGAAAATGCATATTTTTGGGTGTGTGAGCCGAATCGTGTGTTTTAATTGTGTTTTGGGGGTTTAAATGGGTCCTCTCGGTGCTAGAGAGGTTGGGGAATGTTTTCCCTTTTGTTTCCCCTTCACCTGGGGGTGAATGGGGCGTGGAATGGATTTCCACCATTTTCCCGTTCTTCCGGACGCGGACTAAGAACGCGCTAGTCTCAGGTAGCGCGTTCTTGAGGGTCGCGCCGCCCCGATGGGGCCCATTCATCAGAGAAGATGAATAGTAAGGTGGTTCCTGTCGTGCTATAGGGTCCTAGCACGTTCTGCCTTGTCGTGCTAGGTGATCCTAGCGCGATCTGTCCTGGTCGCGCTATAGGTCTATAGCACGATCTGTCTAGTCGCGCTACCAGTGTATAGCGCGTTCTGTCCAGAACGCGCTATGCGAGGGTAGCGCGATCTTGTGGTGACCAGTCGGGCCGCCCAGGGCGGGCAGTCTACGGCTGATCGTGCTCCCCTTGGGCCGTGTGTGTCCCGGACACCCCATGGAGTTCCGTGACTGTGTCTTTGGGTGTCCGGAGGTCCCGTTTATCTCGATTAACGTACCCGTGAGTTTAAGGGTCCGGGTGACCTTCTAGCATTCTGATTATGTTGCATTGGTCTCCGATCGACCCGGTTGTGACCCAGTGGTCGACCTTTGGCCTCGTGAGTGTCCCAGACACCCCGAGGGTTTCGTGACCCTATTTTTGGGTGTCTGGAGGTACCGTGTTACCTCGATAAGCGTGCCCGTGGGCTTGGCCGGTCCGGGCGACCCCAGGTGTTTCGAGCTTTCGTGTTCTTGCTAGATCGAGTCACCGTGCATCGGTGTGAGTGTGGCGGGGTTTCCCCGCAAGTCGTTGCTTCTCTGGAAGGTGGCTTCCGAATGGGCCAAGCGTGTGGCCCTGGACGGTGAGTCCAGTCTCCCAGCCTGGGGCTGGAGTTTTCTTAAGTTCCCTTCTTGAGGGATGGGTCTCGGCAGTTATGAATTGCCCCGTGAGTTATCACATTGTGGTTTTGGACCTAGGGATTAGGCCAGATTGACGGCTCAGTGCTGTCGTGTGCAACGGTCTTGACCCCGAGTCTTGTAACTCAAAGGCCGTTGGGTTTTGTAGGTCTAGTGGACCATCTAGAGTCTGGTGGCGTCGTACCACCTGTTACTCCATGTTACTCACAATGAGTGCGTGCGTGGTTTTCAGTGTCCACGTTCTGTGACACATCCACTAGTCGTCGCCTTCTTACGGCACACGTGTGCTGACCCACCTGGGAGTGGTGAAGCGGCTGACCCGAGAGAGACGGTGAGTAGGCTGGTTACCGTAGGGCCCCTTGCCTTTGCCCCTAGAGTCCGGTGGGGGGGAAAACTAGCTAGAGGACCCGACCTAGAGCAGATGGTCTGTGTGTGCACACGTAGTTGGGGGCTTAGGACACGCGTTGATGAGCGTCACCTCAGCTAGTCCTTGTTGTGGTACTTGTTGCGTGTCTGAGTCTCACGCCCGGGGCGTTGTAGCTAGACACTTGTGACGCGGTGTAAGACATCAGGGGACGCATCCGGTCGTTCTTCTAGTGGGTGGTGCTCCTGTCATGTGACGTGAGTCGTCGTGTACTTGGTTCTGTTTCTGTCCACGAGACGGGACTTCGTGAGTGGTTTCAGGAGTGTTCCTGGAGTCGAGGTCTGGGGTTTCCCGTGAGCGTCACCGAGGGCCTTTCCCCAGAAAGCATTGTGTTCACGGCGGTGAGGTCGTGACCGTGTTCCCTGACCGTGTGGTTTTGGCTCGGGCCCTTTTGAGGGCAGGCCTCCGTTACATAAGTATCGTGGCGTTTTTCCTAGTAGCGTGGCTAGGGCGGTTCGTGTCTGGTGGTCCCCGACCGTGGAATCGGGTGGTCGGGTGTGTTGCTTAGTTGTCCTCCGACGGGAGACTAGGTCGTGTTTTCTGGTACAGTAGGAGTAGCTGTAGAGCCGAGGTTTTACCGGCCACCGTAGTTACTCTCCTATTTTCGTAGTTACCTCTTTCCGTGCCGCCGTTGTTTCTCAGTTTGGGTTCCGTGGGATCCCTACTGGGCCAGTGACAGGAGGCTCACCCCTGCGTTGCATGTGCGTCAGTTCTTCCTCGGAGTTCGTGGGTGATGCGCGGAGGTTCTTAGTTGCCAGCTTGCCGGGCCGAGTGTTCACTTGGCATGTGGTATGTTTTACTGCTTTAGACTGTACTTTCTGTTGGACTGGACTCTGTTGTAGTTGTTTATTTATTTCTGTTAATTATTGAATTGTCCTGTCTTATTTCCTATTTCTTTGTACCGCCACACTCCTTTTTAGCCCTTCCGAGCCTCCCACACATGGGCGGCGGGCCGGGATTCGAATGGTATCGGGCTCCTCCCGGTATCCGGATCTCGGATTGTTACAGTTGGTATCAGAGCCTGTTTGTGGACATACATAGGAATTCGAGATATTGCAGTGATCAGAGTCCATAAGGTCCAGTACAGTCGGCAGCTGGCTAAGGGTTTTGCGCTCATTTTCTGCCTAGTTTCTCGCTTGAGAGCTTGAGTGCGCTGTGTGGCACTGAGAAGGTGGTCGCTGTTCGTGGCTTTCGTGCTGACGTGGGGTCTGCGGATCGAGGTCGAGAGCTTTCTCCCTTGGGTGGTGGCCCTGGTCGTGTTGCGTTGGGCAGAGGTTGTCAATAGGCGTGCTGTTGTGGTGCTGCGTTCGAGGAGTCTGCAGCTAGGTCAGGTGGCTGGTCAGGATTGTTCGTCGTTAAGTGGCTGTGAGCGTGCTCTGAGGGAGCTGTTATAGAGTCTGGCCACTCCAGCTTGAGGATTATCCAGCTTCTGATGTGCTGAGGTTGTTGTTTGAGGTATTGGAGCGGGTGCTCTGGTTGAGAATTGTGCTCGAGTGAGCGGAAGGTTTTCTATTGAGCTGCTGATTTGTCGAGCCCGATGTCTTGTCATGCTCTGTGGTGTCAGAAGTGACGTGTCGATCCCGATTATCCTTGTGAATTTCGAGGCTGGATTGGGCTATGGTGTCCCAGTAAGTCTTGCTCTTGCGCTCTTATGTGCGAATGGGTTGTGTTCGCCCAGGATTTGGCTTGAGATGTGAAGGTTCCATGGTGAGTTTGGGGCTCGAGGATGAGCGTCGACAGTTTCCGGTTATGACTCGTGTTGTGGCTCTTGGCGTGGCGTGTTCTAGTTCGAGAAATTGCAGCGGTGGTGTATCTAGAGATGTTGTGATCGTGGTCCGGCGGGACACTTGGCTAGTGTGTCGGAGGAGCTGACCCGGCGGAAGTGATGGTTTTCTTGGTGCTGGAAGGTGCTGTTCCCAGCATGCGCGAGGCTCGAGGTCAGGTCGAGTGTGGAGTTTTCCTTCCGTTGGTCGGAAGTGTATTGAGTTCTTCCCTTTGGTTGGAGGAGATCGCGATTGGTTAAGGTTCGTCATCTTGCACTGTGTGTTCGGATTGGTTGGCCTTTGTGTGCCATGAAATCCGTGCGAGACACATCCCACATTTTGGCAAGGTGGTTGCCTATGAGAAGCGTTGCCCGTTCCCTGATGTGTAAGGGTGTTGGCGCTATTCCAGAAGGATGAGTGTCGACTGGGCGGTATTTTTGAGATTTGTGGTTGGTGTTGCGATTCCCGAGGTGCGGAGGATCAGAGTATGCGGGGTTGTAGATGGTTGTCGAGTTGGTGGATCCCGAGTTGTCATTGTGGTGGTTGTGCATGCGGATCAGAGTGTGAGGATCATAGCGTTGGTTGCTGCGGGTGGATTTCTGAGGAAGTGCAGATCAGCGAAGGGTTGGTTCATCGGTGTGTGTTGTCTCCAGTTGTGTGAGACGTGTTGTTGCCATGCCGTTGCTTGAGATCTTGTCGTTCATGGCACTGGCAGGTGGAGAGTTAGGGAAATATGCTGGCGAGGTTGCCGCATGAGTACCCTATTCTTGCGTTGGAGGTTGAGTTCGCGGATGAGACCGTGTTTTGGAGAAGTGTGTCGTAGATTGTAAGAGGTTGTGTGTCCCGTGGCTCTGTAATAAGAGCGGGAGTCGGGATTGGCAAGCGTCCTCTTGGATTAATTGAGATGGAGGTTTCGATGAGATAGGATTCGATGAGATAGGACGGTGGTCGATGCCTATGTGTGGAGGTCTCAGATGAGACGTTGGCGTGGGATATTGATCCTCAGTCTGCGGCCAGCAAGGGAGGATTCCCCGTAAGTCTAAGTCGAGTGACGTGAAGACCGAGGGGAGATGGAGTCATTGGGTCCCGCCTTGCTCCCCTGAAGGGTAGAGTTGGCTCGGGGATCCATCTGGATGTGGTGGTGGTCTATGCAAGAGTCAACGGATGGCTTGCCGAGGTTTGGAATGTTCCCTTCGGATCTGGTGGAGGACCAGGAAAGAAGGAAGAACCTGAGCAAGCGGAGGTTTCCCTTTGATGAATGTCTGGTGACCAGTGGATGGTCTTTCATGGACAGAAGATGCTGGTTGTAGGGGCTCGAGAATGGAGAGAGCCGCGTGCCAGCGAGGCCTTTTGGTGGCCATTTCTGAGGTGTGTTTTCCCAGACGGGATCTGAGCTTTGTGAAAATTTGAGTTCTGATAGAGTTGGTCCCGTGCTGTTGTGGCGTTCGGCTTACCGAGTGTGGAGTGGTCCTCGACGCGGAGTCGACGAAATTATGGTGGTCAGCTGGCAGAGAAGCTGGTGTTAGGTTGGTCCACCGAGCGTGGGCGTTGACCGGTGGATTGGTTCTTGTGGTGCGGATTGCGTTCCCTCCGTGAGCGAGAGGGTGGCAGTGATGCCGTGAGTGGTTTCTGTTGTGTCTGAGGTGATACCAGACTGGTGCCTTTGTGTTATGCCTGCTCTGGTGGCCGATGTGTGTGCGGTGTGCGGAGCGTGGCATTGTTCGTGATTATGGTCTGGTCGTATCCCTCCTGATCGGTGCTTTTGCGAGAATCGAGGTTTTTCTGTGTTGGGGGCCCTGACAGCGTTGTCAGTTGGTTGAGGCGTTCTTCCCCTGCGACTTGGTGTTAGTCCTGAATTTCGAGGATGAAATATCTTTAAGGGGGGAGGGCTGTAATGCCCCGAATTTTTTGGATCCTTGTTCATGGGTCTCGGATCTGGTTTCTCGGAGTGTCCGACTTCGTTGTGTCTGAAATTTTATTTCGGACATCTTTCGTGTTTGGATCGGCGCGATCCGGAGTTGTTTCGGAGGCCCGGAAGCGTTCCGCGACTTTTCCGTGTGTGTTTTCCGATTCCCGGTGTGTGTTTCGGTAATTCCTTCGGAACCTCGTTGCGGGTGAACCGGGCCGTTCACGTAGGCGAGTGTGGTACCGTTGCGATCGGTGCGTTCCGAGGATCACGGAAACGTGATATTCTTATTTTTGGTATTTTCCAGAATTTACGGATTTTCCTATATATATAACCCTTTTCTCTCTCTCCCCTCTCATTTCTCTCTTCTCTCCCTTTCTCTTCTCACGCTCTCTCCTCTCTCACTCTCTCTCCGACGGTCGATGGGGTGGAGAGTGGGCGAGGTGGGGACGGCGCGGGCGAGGCACGGGCGAGGATGGGTGAGGATCGAGGCGGTGGAGGCGCGGTGAAGCTCGGCCGTGGGTTCATGGAACGGCGAGGCTTCAACGGCATTTTCTTCGTGGATCGGCGTCCACGGTGAGTCGAATCTTCGGTGGAGGTAGGGAGATGGACCCTCAATCTGCGTACTTCATTTCCCGCGAGTTTTGTAGGCCGTGGTGAGCCGAGCGGGCTTGTTTGGGCGTTTTGGGGAAAATGCATGTTTTGGGGTGTGCGAGCTGAATCTTGTGTTTTGATTGTGTTTTTGGGGTTTAAATGGGTCCTCTTGGTGCTAGAGAGGTTGGGGAATGTTTTCCCTTTTGTTTCCCCTTCACTTGGGGGTAAATGGGGCGTGGAATGGATTTCTTGCCATTTTCCCGTTCTTCTGAGTGCAGACTGAGAACGCGCCAGTCTCAGGTAGCACGTTCTTGAGGGTCGCGCCGCCCCGATGGGGCACGTTCATCAGAGAAGATGAATAGTAAGGTACTTCATGTCGCGCTATAGGGTCCTAGCGCGTTCTACCTTGTCGCGCTAGGTGATCCTAGCGTGATCTTTCCTGGTCGCGCTATAGGTCTATAGCGCGATCAATCTAGTCGCGCTACTAGTGTATAGCGCGTTCTATCCTGAACACGGTATGCGAGGGTAGCGCGATCTTGTGGTGACTAGTCGGGCAGCCCAGGGCGGGCAGTCTACGGCTAATCATGCTCCCCTTGGGCCGTGTGTGTCCCGGACACCCCGTGGAGATCCATGATCGTGTCTTTAGGTGTCCGGAGGTCCCATTTATATCGATTAACGTGCCCATGAGTTTAAGGGTCCGGGTGACCTTCTAACGTTCTGATTATGTTGCATTGGTCTCCGATCGACCCGGTTGTGACCCAGTGGTCGACCTTTGGCCTCGTGAGTGTCCCAGACACCCCGAGGGTTTCGTGACGGTGTTTTTGGGTGTCTAGAGGTACCGTGTTACCTCGATAAGCATGCCCGTGGGCTTGGCGGGTCTGGGCGACCCCAGGTGTTCTGGGCTTCCGTGTTCTTGCTAGATCGAGTCACCGTGCATCGGTGTGAGTGCGGTGGGGTTTCCTCGCAAGTCGTTGCTTCTCTGGAAGGTGGCTTCCGAATGGGCCAAGCATGTGGCCCTGGACGGTGAGCCCAGTCTCCCAGCCTGGGGCTGGAGTTTTCTTAAGTTCCCTCCTCAAGGGCTGGGTCTCCACAGTTGTGAACTGCCCCGTGAGGTATCGCATTGTGCTTTTGGACCTAGGGATTAGGCCAGATTGACGGCTCAGTGATGTCGTGTGCAACGGTCTTGACCCCGAGTCTTGTGAGTCAAAGGCCGTTAGGTTTTGTAGGTCCAGTGGACCATCTAGAGTCTGGTGGCATCGTGCCACCTGTTACTACCTTTTTACTCGCAATGAGTACGTGCATGGTTTTTAGTGTCCACGTTCTGTGACACGTCCACTAGTCGTAGCCTTCTTACGGCACGCGTGTGCTGACCCACCTGGGAGTGGTGAAGCGGCTGACCCGAGAGTGACGGTGAATAGGCTGGTTACCGTAGGGCCCCTTGCCTTTGCCACCAGAGTCCGGTGGGGGGGAAAACTAGCTAGAGGACCCGACCTAGAGCAGATGGTCTGTGTGTGCACACGTAGTTGGGGGCTTAGGACACGTGCTGACGAGCGTGACCCCAGCTAGTCCTTATTATGGTACTTGTTGCGTGTCTGAGTCTCACGCCCGGGGCGTTGTAGCTAGACACTTGTGACGCGGTGTAAGACATCAAGGGACGCATCCGGTCATTCTTCTAGTGGGTGGTGCTCCTGTCATGTGACGTGAGTCGTCGTGTGCCGGGTTCTATTTCCGTCCTCGAGACGGGACTTCGTGAGTGGTTTCGGGAGTGTTCCTGGAGTCGAGGTCTGGGGTTTACGGTGAGCGTCACTGAGGGCCTTTCCCCAGACAGCGTTATGTTCATGACGGTGAGGTCGTGACCGTGTTCCCTGACCGTGTGGTTTTGGCTCAGGCCCTTTTGAGGGCAGGCCTCCGTTACATAAGTATCGTGGCGTTTTTCCTAGTAGCGTGGCTAGGGCGGTTCGTGTCTGGTGGTCACCGATCATGGAATCGGGTGGTCGGGTGCGTGGCTTGGTTGTCCCCCGACGGGAGACTAGGTCGTGTTTTCTGGTATAGTAGGAGTAGCTGTAGAGCCGAGGTTTTACCGGCCACCGTAGTTACTTTCCTACTTTCGTAGTTACCTCTTTCCGTGCTGCCGTTGTTTCTCTGTTGGGGTTCCGCGGGATCCCTACTGGGCCAGTGACAGGAGGCTCACCCCTACGTTGCAGGTGCATCGATTCTTCCTCGGGGTTCGTGGGTGCTGCACGGAGGTTCTTGGTTGCCAGCTTGCCGGGCCGAGTGTCCACTTGGCATGTGGTACGTTTTACTACTTTAGACTATACTTTCTATTGGACTGGACTTTGTTGTAGTTGTTTATTTATTTCTGTCAATTGTTGAATTATCATGTCTTATTTCCTATTTCTTTATACCTCCACACTCCTTTTTAGCCCTTCTGAGCCTCCCGCTCGTGGGCGACGGGCCAGGATTCGAATGGTATCGGGCTCCTCCCGGTATCCGGATCTCGGGTCGTTACACAATAAGTCCCTGACTTTAGTACTAATGACAAATAACCAAGGGGAAGGGGGGCGCCCTTGGGCCTAACCCAATGAATTGGGCCCATTAACTAACTTTAATCAACCTAATGACACATAACTTAGGTAAATGACTCATTAACCAAGGTACATGACTCAAATAAAAGGGAAATTACAATGATATGACTCAAAAAAATATGAAAATTACATGACTCGACTTAGAAAAACGTGACGGACACAATGGAACCATGCCGGTGAGCAATCGGAGCTATGGAAAAATGTGAAGGGCGAGAGATGCCCCCATCAGGATTCGACTAGGCCCGCCGGGGTACCTCTATTTTTAACCCTATTTTTTTATATATATACATTTTTTTTGAGACTGTCGTCCATTGCGTGTTGCTGTCAGGGGACGTAACATGAAACTGGAAGGTGTGGATGGTCGGATATTGTTCCGCCATTAATAAGGGTTTTTAGAAATCCTCATGCCATGGTGGCGAAGGGCCACTTTGTTATGGCAAGATGTGACTGGAGTTATGGCTGGTGGATCAGGGATTGTAGGGGAAAACTGGGATCATGGTAAAACTTGAAGGCTCTGGATTCGCAGGGAATGTAGGGTGTAGGGGCATAGAATAATAAGTGTCTGGGAATGTGTTGGGATATGAGTCTACTGGGATGGTGACCGGGAGCTTGACTGTCACAGGGACTGGTTGGCCTATGTCCTCAAAGCCAGGGCCTAAGGTTGACCGAACTGAGTGGGAGTAATGCAAGGCCAACTAGGGATTGTAGGGTTCGTGCTCTAACAGTGTAAGTGGATTGAAGACTGGCTCTGGATGAGGCTAACGGCCCACCAAGGAATAGCTGGAAGGCCGTTCTGACTGGTGGGGAGAAGATGATTTTCTCGTTATCGGCTCTACCGCCCTTTCGGGTTTTCACTAGAGCCGACCCCCTCTAGCTTTTTCCGACGCGCCCTTGCGGGTTTTCACGTCAAGGGGTTTCCCGATTTTGCCTGAGGTGCCCTTTCAGGTTTGCACCTCAGCTGGGTTACTGGCCTTTTTGCCCCCAGTCACCCTATTGTGGTGAGGATGACTGGGTCTGCCGGGGCATCTCCATTTTTAACCCCATTTTTTTGACTTACCTGGGAGCCTGACGGCTAGACTGGTGCCGGTGCAGAAGTGCTCGTACTCTCGTGGTGATGGGAACGAGGGCAGGAGATTAGTCCCCGAGGATGCCTGGCGGCGGTTCTGGGGAGCTGGGCTGGGGTGCTCGACTGGGAATTGAAGACTTGGAGGACTGACCGGTTAGATCCTTCACGGGGAAGGATCGGCCTTACTTGTAGTAGCTGGGACGTGCGCCTTAGTCTGGCTGGCGCGCGCGCGAACTCATGTTCCCGTGCATAATATAGCTTCATATGTTTGCCGTTGAGAGGCAGGAGCGGTCTATGACCTCTATGATTGACGACCGTGTAGGCCCCACCCTCATAGACATTCTGGATAATGTATAGACCTCGCCAATTCGGCTGAAGTTTTCCACTGGAGCTCCCTGCCATGACTTCCTTTTCCTTGATCATGACAAGGTCGCCTTGTTTGAAAGCTCGCTTCTTGATGAGCTTGTTGTAGGCCCGGGCCATGCGGGCCTGTATACTTGTAGGTGTTTGTAGGCTTCGAGTCACTTTCTTTCTAGATCGGCAAGCTCTTCTAGCCTTCTCTAGTACTCACCTTGATCAGGGTCGGCAAGGCCGGTGTGGATCACCACGCGATAAGAGGCTAACTGCACTTCGATGGGGATAACTGCTTCTGTCCCGTAAGCTAGGGAGAACGGAGAGCGCCCCGTGGGGTTTTTGTAGTCCGTCTGATAGGCCCATAATGCTTCAAAGACCTTCTCACCCTAATCACGTTTCCGGTGGCTAACCATCTTAGCCAGGAGCTTGCAGAGGGTTTTGTTGAAGGCTTTCGCTAAACCATTAGCCTGGGGGTTGTAGACTGAAGAGGTTCTCTAGTCGATGTGGAGTTTGGCCGCTAACTGGTATACGGCCTTATTTTTGAATGGTGTCCCGTTGTCGGACACTATGCGACTTGGAGTACCGAATCGGTATATAATGTTGTGCCAGACGAATCTAGCAACTATTTCGCCGGTGACCTCTCGCAAAGGGAGAGCCTTCGCCCAGCGAAAGAAATAATTATTGGAGGCCAAAATGTATTTATGGCCCTTGGAAGACAGCAGGAAAGGCCTCGCGATGTCCATGCCCCACTCAGCGAATGGCCAAGTGGGGCTGTAGGACGTAGTGGGTTGGGAGGTCTTCTGGGTACTGGGCCAAAGGCTTGGCATTGATGGCATGTACGGGCATACTGGATGCAGTCCACGTACATGGTTGGCCAGTAGAAGCCTTTGAGCTTGATGTTGTGCTTCATACGGTCTTCGGCCTAGTGCGCACCGCACAACCTGGAGTGGACCTCTTGCATGATGGCTCGAGCTTCGACGAGGGAGACACATCTCAGGAGAATTGACTTGACCTTCTCATCGATGAGTCGATACAGGGAGTCGCCGATCAACTCGTAAGAGGTTGCTCGGTGGAGTAGCTGGACCCTTTAAGATCGGTCAGGGGGGAGCCACCCTTTCTTGAATTTGATGATGGGCGCATGCCAATCATCCTCTTCTGGAGGTGTGTTCCTGTCAAGGTCATGGACCTCGTAAATGGTGAGACCAGTGTTGCCTTCGAGTGAGTTCGGCATGAGCCTTCTATGTTTGATGACGATGTCGACCTCGCCCTCGAGCGAGAGCTTGATGGCCACGGCCAATTTTGCTAAGGCATCCGCCTGAGCGTTATTGCTTCTGGGAATATGATTTATTTTGAAGAAATAGAACTTCCGGGTTAATCTGGTGACGGCGGTATGGTATAGAACCAACTCTGGCTTCCGCACGACATAAATGCCAAGGACCTGCCGGACTATCAACTGGGAGTCCCCGTAGGCTTTGAGGCATTTAATACCAATATGGAGAGCCATCTGGAGCCGAATCTGTAGAGCTTCATACTCAGCTTCGTTGTTGGTCAGGGATTTCATGAGGGCACAGGAATTGTACAAAACTCCACCCTGAGGAGTCAAGAAAACTATGCTGGCGCCTGCCATGGTGGCTAGATCCTGGTTGCTCCAGGTGATCCCTCAGGAAGCACCGTCGAAGTAGAGCTCTTAGCAAGGCATGCTGGTTGTGAGAGCGCTTGGCTGCCAATAATGCAAGACATCTCCGCTCTGTTCAACTAGTTGTTGTGATTGAGCGGTAAGGGACTCCTCGTCTGGGAGCTCCGAGTTGAAGGGTGAGTCATCTGGTACTGGATAGGCTGCCAAGAATTCAGCCATGCCTTTTCCCTTAATTACTTTTCTGGGGACATAAGTAATGTCGTACTCCATCAACAGGAGAGCCCAGCTTCCTAGTCTGCCTGAGAGGACAGGTCACCGAAGGAGATACTTCAGGGGGTCGTGCTTGGATATAAGCTTGACTTGATGGGACAGGAGGTAATGTCACAGCTTCTTAACTGCAAACACCAATGCCGAGCAAACCTTCTCCATAGGGGAGTAGCGGTACTCGACACCGATTAGCTTCCGGCTGAGGTAATAGAGGGGTTACTCTTTACCTTCTTCATTGATTTGTACCAACAGAGCTCCCAGCGAAGCGTCCATGGCAGCAATGTAAAGGATGAGGGGTTTACCCTTGATTGGTGCCCCCAGGACTGGGGGAGTAAGGAGGTACTCCTTGATTTGCTCGAAAGCCACCGGCATTCTGAGTCCCATGTAAACGGGGCATCTTTCCTCATTAGCTTGCTGAAAGGCGCGCACCGACCAGAGAGGTTAGAGATAAACCTCCGAATGTAGGTCAGTCTCCCTTGGAAGGATCTGAGTTCGGTGATGTTGTTGGGTGGTGAAAGCTCTCGGATTGCTTTGATCTTGCTGGGATCCACCTTGATTCCTCGGTACCTGATGACGAAGCCGAGAAATTTGTCGCTGGATACGCCGAAGGCGGATTTCATGGGGTTCATCTTGAGCCCATATTGCCGGAGACACTTGAAGACTTGGCGAAGGTTGCACAAATGGTCTTCTCACCTTTTAGTCTTGACGACGAGGTCGTCGACATAGCATTCGACAGTGTTGTGCAGCATTTCGTCAAATATTTTGGTCATGGCCCTTTGGTAAGTAGTGCCGACGTTCTTCAAACCAAAGGGCATGCGCTTGTAGTTGAAAATCCCCTTGGGGGATCTGAAGGCTATATGGTTCTTGTCTTTAAGGGACATCCAGATTTGATTATAACCCGATGATCTGTCTATGAAAGGCAAGGCTTCATGACCGGTGGTCATATCGACCATCGTTTCTGTAATTGATACTGGAAAGTCATCCTTCGAACAAGCTTTGTTGAGGTCACGAAAGTCGACGCAGATGCGGACTTGGTCATTCTTCTTCTTGACTGGGACTATGTTGACGAGCTAGATCGGATAGATGCATAGCTCGATGAAGTCGACCTCTGCCATTTTATGGACTTCGGCCGAAACCAGGAGCTCCAGCTCATGGTGCATGCGTCGCTGTAGTTGTTTGACCAGAGCGACTGAGGGAGAAATGGCTAGGTCATGCTCCGCTACGGAGGGGTCTAGCCCTGGCATCTCCTTGTATGTCCAAGTGAAGCAGTCTTTGTACTCAAGCAAGAGTTGCTTGTAGTCCTGCTTCTCTGCCTCGGTAAGGAGAGCATTGGCGAATGTAGACTGAGGGGCTTCATCTTCGCCCAGGTTGATCTCCACGAGATCATCCACGGTCGCTTGGCCACCGTCCTCCAGCTCGAGAGGAGCGGGTTGGAAGTCGATGAAATCCTCATCATCAGTGTCGGCTTCGTGTATCTCTTGATTTTCGAAGCCACTAGTCGAGGCCGATGGGACTGGAGAGTCGTTGCTGCTGAGATCCATCGAGGATTGATCTTGACCACCGGCTCCGGGCCAACAGTCGTCAACTGCGGCTGCTGGGATCTCCCCGGGATTGCCCGGTGAAGTTGACAATCCTTCGTAGCTCAGACCAGAGATATTCCCCCCCTCAGGAGGGTTTGCTGAACTGGGTCCTTCGACTGGCTGAGAGACCGGAGGAGCTTCCTCGGCCCCCTTGTCTTGGTAGGGAGGCGAGGAGGGTTCCTCGACGGCTTGAGCTGGGGTGCCAGCTTTGACGGGGATCGGGATCAGAATTTCCTCTTCCTCATCCCCGGAGCTGTCGAATTTGGCTTTGACTCTAGCTCTGTCGTCGGCTGGTTGTGCCAAGCCTATGACGTTGACAGCATAGTGGACGCGAAAGTCCAGGTCTTGGTCGTAGCCAAGTCCCTTGGTATCCTTGTGGAAGGACGGGGGTTGCCCCCGGACCTGGGAAGGGGTCCACAGTTGACAGAAGTATCTTTGTTGTGCAGAAGTTTGCCACAGGGGAATGTGTTGCTTCAGACACATTTCTTGAATGTGCAGCGACAGCTCGCTCCACACCTGAACTGCTTCAGGGGTGTCATCGGCTTTCCTGGACCAGCCGAAGTCGTCATCCGGTGGGGCTTGAGGAATGATGTCTCCCTTATAGAAGACAATAGGTTTATCCCTATTAGCCTTTTTCTTGTTTCGACGTTGTCGCTTGAAGGTGACAATGAATGTCGTCAGCGACTTGACCATGTGCTCCTCGGACGCACATGGAAGCTGGATGCAGTCTGGTGGCAAGCATATACTCTTGCCGATAGCTCGGCTAATGAGATTATCCTCGAAGTCGATCTGGCGCCTCTCGAGGCGATCTTGGGTTGACTTGGAGCCTAGGCGCAGCCGATGAAGCTTAGCCTTTTCCTCATCAACAGAGAAGAGATCATCATCATCTTCCTCTGAGAGCCAACCGTTGCTTTTGCTCTTAATTACAAGGTAGGGACTAATCCCCTTGAAGTAGAGCGCATCGTCGGCCAGGTTGCATTCTGCCGGTGTGAACGGTGACAGGTCTGCAAAGACCGTGTGTTGCTCCCCGCCCTTGGCATACTTGATGTATTGGTGGAGAGTCGACAGGACGACCCAATTTTCATGGAACTAGGGTCTGCCCAGCAGCATCTTATAAGATGTGTGGGAGTCGATGATGTAGAACGTCGCCTTGGAGGTGAAATCATCAAGCACCTGGTCGACATCCACCCGACCGAGGACGTCCTCGGTGTTCTGGTTAAAGCCAGATATCTTGACCACTTGAACCTTCTGGAGGTATGGGGTCAGATATAGGGACTTGAATGTCTTGAGCGGCATGATGTTAACAGCAACACCAGCGTCCACTAGGATCCGATTCACCTCATGCCCGTTGATCTTCCCCTTCATGTAGAGAGGACGGTTGTGGCACGGAGGGGAAAGCAGCATGTCTTTCTCCATGAAGGAGATGGCGGCCGTGAAGGCTCCATAGGTAGCCGCCTTCATTTCCGCGGCATGTGCTTCATAGACTTTCGGCTCTTAGAGTATCTTGATAAGAGTTTCCATTAGATCCTTACTCCATGCGATGGCTTCCCAAATTGAAATACTTGCAGGGAAACACTTCATCTGGTGGAGGACTTTCCGGTCAACTCGAGCTTGAGCATCCTCCAGAGAGGGCAGTATGTCAGGCTGAGCCTTCTGCGAGCTACCATGCGGTTCCCTGTCGGGGAGTTGCACTGCCTTGCCCTTACCGTCGGGATCAGACTGACTCTGATTACCGGCAGACTCCTGGAACAGGGATGCCAATGATGGCTCTTCTCGGGGTGACTGGCGGGCTAGCACGTCCTTGTAGGGCGGCCCCGCTTGCTCTGCTGCAGAAGCCGGTACTGGTGCAGGGGCTAGGAGACTAGCAGTAGCCTCGTCAATGCCAGAAGGATCGAAGATACCGGGTTCACTTCAAATTCCTACTTCCGAAATGGGAGCCCGTTCCTCTCCTCGAAAGAGGATGATTCGCTCCGGGTCGAAAGTGGATGGAGAGATGGGTAGCTCGGGGATTCTCCCACAGCCTCTACCGCGTCCCTGCCCTCGACCTCAGCTACGACTGGTGTGCTCTGGAGCTGGCTGTAGCCTAAGAGGAGCAGTAGTTCTTTGCCTTTTCTGGGAGGCTACTGGCTCGCCTCGTCGAGAAGCATTGATATTGTCAGGAGGTGGAATGGCCACCATGTTGCAGGTGCAGCGCCGAAGCATTTCTTCCAGCTGCTCTATGGTGATCTCCTTATCTTTATAGCACAAGGAGAGCTCGTATGGGATCACGAGTCTTTCGTCGTCCTTGAGCTTTTGGATCATCTCTTGGACCCAATTTCTGAGGCGGGCTCATTTCTGCATTTCTTCCCACGGGATGTAGCTGTCGAGTGGGAGAGCTCCGGTAGGACGAGGAGGAACGTATTCCTCCAGGTTATCAATGAGTCGCTGGAGCCTTTGGAGAGGCGTTGGCTCGACTGGTGACTGTAGAGCTGCCGCTTGTTCGGCTTGTTTCTGGAGCCGCCTTCTGAGGTTCTTCCTCCTATTTCTCTCTTGTCTCTTGGCGATAGCTGTCTCCAAGGGAGTAGGAGGGAGAGGTGCTGGCACCGGAGTTGATAAATCCTGGTGAGGATATCTCCGAGCTGGTGTCTTTGCAGGGCGAGGTCGATGACTCTTCTTCGCCCGGATTTCGATCCAGGCGCCTTCCGCTTGTTGTATTTGGAAGGTGGCATTGATCGCCTGCTCAATTACCTCGAGCGGCAATTCCTGGTATGCCGAGATACTGGGGTTGGCATCCAAAGACATGTGCGCGGTTTGATGCCTTAGCCGCGATGGTGATGGGAGCCTACGAGGAGTCGGTAGGCTAGTACTGGCGTCCGAAGACGTGTGCATGGTTTGATGCCTTAACCACGGTGGCGATAGCTTTTGTTGAGAAGCGGACCGAAAGGTACGCTTGTTGTCCTACTCCTTAGCTTTGCCTTTTTCATCATGCTGAGGGCTGGGTCTGGCGACGACTGACGGCGTCGTAAGACATTGTCGCTCTGCATAGTTATCCCGACTCTGCGGACTGGCTGAGCGGCGTGGTGGTGGGCCCGCCACTTGAATCGAAGCCGCTGAAGACTCCGAAGATGTCTTCTTTGTATTTCGGATTGTGTTAACGGGTAGGTGGAGAGGATCTGACGGCTCATCCGCTAAGGAGATGTAACGAGGCTGAGGCGGGACCTCACCCTGCTTTTGCTTTCCCTTCCTATCTGCGGATGCTGGCGACGGAGATAGGACGGGAGGAGGACAAGAGAGAGCTGAAGAGCCCGTTATCGTCTCGCTCACCAGAATGTCCTCTCGGCCGAGAAGGACCCAGAGGAGCCTGGTGGTGTCTTCTTCAGGGAAAGGGAGAGACTTTAGCTCCCGCCAAGACCGCCACCGCACAGCCGAAGTGGCTGGGGTTGGCTGGCTAGGTGCTGATGTCTAGGAGCCCGAAGGGGCCGGAGGACCAAGAGAATGGATGACGTTGACCGAGAAGTTGGTCGGCTCCATCTTTTGACTGGCATCCTGCTCTCTACGCCTTCGCAATCGCTCGAGCGCTTCTTGGTTATGAGTCCGGAACTCGAGCCATTCTGGAGGATGCTGATAAGGTAGCTCGTGCTCATTTTCTCGGGGGGAGTCTGGCCGCTCTGGCACACTCCTGGCAGTGCTCAGGGTCTCTTCGACAGCTTGCCGAAGCCTTACAAGCGACATGGAGTTTCCTTCCGCATCGATCTGCTCCCATTGGATCTGTTCCTGGATGAGGTGTTGAACTTCCTTACAGGACTCGATCGGGTGGCAGATTTTGGCATGGAAGGGGCAGTATTGAGGGTGACTATGGTCCCAATGGGTGTAGTCGGCGGGCGAGTCGCGGGGCACGATTTGCCCATTTTTGACGAGGATATTGAAGAGTCACCGAGTCCTCTCCCTGGGGAACGAGAGAGGTTTCTGATCATGCCAGGGCCTCCACCCTGGATACCAGATCGAACGTCCCCTTCGACTGGCGCTGGGCTCCTCTGACTCGTCATCAGAAAGAGAAAATACGGCCATCATGTGGATGACATTGGCTGAGGGGTGAGCCACGCGTGCTGCCTTAAATGGCCTGGCCCAGGTATGTGGTTGCGGGAGATCAACAAGACCACTCTTCATTTTGACGAGGCCGTCTCGGATCAACTTCTGCCCCTGAGTTTTGAAGACGTAGCAATCTTTGATTGAATGACCCAGCATGCGATGGTACATGCAATAACTAGGATCGTCGGTCTTTAGGGCCTCGTCCGGCTTGCAAATTTCTACCAGCTCGATGATTTTCTGGGCCATACAGAGGTCGAAGAGCATCTTCGTACGTTCCTTCTCAAAGGAGAAGGGCGTCTTCATGCGCTCTGAGAAGGAAGGATCAGCCGGCTTGTCTGCTGGCTTTTTGTCAGAGCCGCTGGATTCGGCCTCTTTACTGGCCTTGGCGGCAGGGGTAAATTCTATGATGTTCACCTCCTTACCGGGGTGGCGTTCTCGCGCTTGTTTACCCTTTTTTTTTGATCAAAAGCCTTGCCTAGGGATAGTGGTGGGGGGTCCACCAGACTATCACCAGGAGGTAAATTTTATTGCTGGTATATTGAAGGCACAATTACATCAAGCGGATGCTAGGCATGCCTAGCTTGTCAAGGCGAGCAGCTCCCTTTATAGAAGAGGGAAGCTCATGAGATGAATAAAAATTGTTACATTGCAAAGAGCATGCTAAAGTTGCCAAGGAATCTGCTACTATATTGCCTTCTCTATATGTGTGGGATATGATATCCGACGGAGAGATAAGTTTCCAAATTTCTCTAACATACTTGAGGATGGACCAAGGGCAGCTGACTTGTCCCTTGATGGTCTGGGCAAGAATTTTCGAGTCACATTCAATATATGCAGGCGAATTATGAGCAACAGTGTAAAGATATTTAAGCCCGTCTAGAAGAGCTCTAGCTTCTACTATTATGCTGTTAGACTTCCCGTAGTAGTGAGAGAATGCAAGTATAATATTGCCACTATGATCACGAAGAACTCCGCCACCTCCTGAATCTCCATTATGCTTAGAGGCACCATCTGTGTTTAGCTTTATGGAGGGCCAAGGGGGATTGGTCCATTTAACTGCCAAGCAAAAATGATGTACTGAATTTACATTCTACAGTCCAAAGGCTTCCAGAATTCTCCTATGGCTTTTGTTTGCTTCTTTGAGATCCGTAATGCTGCAAATTTGTTGGACTTGGAAGATAATACTATGGACAAGACTATGCTTTTTTGTTTGTTTTCCATCATACCTGAACTTGTTTCTTGCACACCATAATTCCCATAATCCATACCCAACAATGGCAAGGGTAAAGAGTCCAAATAGGGACTTAGACTTTGTTCTGTTGATATTCTTCAGGATTATAGATCTGACAGAGTTGCCTTCGATGTGCATTCCACGGGCATCCAAATACTTTTAGACATAGGTGGCCATATCACTGAGTGCAAAGAGGTGATTGTAGTCTTCAGGCTGGGGCTGCTGACAACAGTGACACTTGGAACATATAGAGATTCCAACTTGCTGGATATTTGAGTCAAGTGGGAGGGAGTGATTCAACACTTTCCATAGGTGGACAGATATTTTGGTGGGTAGCCACTTTGACCAAAGCTGACCCCACGGGATGTGGCTAGAAGAATTGTTGCTGCTGTTGATGAAATTAATGGTGGAGGAGACACTACATTTACCAGAAGGAGCAAGGCTCCAGGCCTCCATATCTTTGTCCTGATTCAGAACAATCTGCCTTAAGGCAGCTTTAATGTCAGAGGTAAAGTAAGCATCCTGGACGCTCAGAACAGCAGGTGTGGGGTGCAAAAGGCATTCTCGGACAGAGGCAGATTGATTAGCAATTTGGTTGGTAGGCACAAGATCTGCCAGCCTGAACTTGCCAAACCATTTGTCAAACCAGTAATTAGTTTGATTTCCATCCCCTACAATCACCCTTTTATGCTGGATAATGAGGTCTTTTGCTGCAGTCCAGCTCCTTCTAGCAAGAGCTTTCATATTTTTGAATTGAACATTTTCAAGTGGACTGTTTCGGATATACTTTGCTTTGAAGTAGCTTGCCCAAAGAGAATTTGTGTGAATAGCATTCCATAACATCTTGACCCTTAGTGCTAATTCCATGTGTTTGATTGACATAATGCCAAGTCCCCCATGTGTAACTGGCTTGCTAATGGCCTACCAGGCCGTCCAATGCTTTTTCCTGCCATGTATAGAGGATCCCCAGAAGAAGTTGGCGAAGGCCTGTTCCAGCTCTTTGTGTATGCCAGAGTGGAGAGGAGAAGAGGATATGAAATAGATTGGCATTGATGTCAAGACATGTTTAATTAAGGTCAACCTGGCACCCTGAGAGAGCTTGTGCGATTTCCACCCAGTGATACGGTTCTGAATAGTCTTGATTATGCCTGCATAGTGTATTTTTTTGCATCTGCCTTGTTTCAGGGGGAATCCCAGATATCTGTGTGGAAACGAATGCCTAGCAAAACCAGTGAGTTCTTGGACCTTGATAGCTTTTTGATTGTTACCCCTTGGCTGCATGAAAAACCCACTTTTAGACACATTAATCTGCTGCCCTGAAGCTCTCTCATAAGTTCTTAAAACTTTCAGCAGATTTCTGATTGAAGCTTTACTGGCTTTGCTGAAGATCATTGTGTCATCCGCAAAAAGCAGGTGGGAGATGTTAGGACATCTTCTGGGGCCTGAATACCATTCAATAATGCCACTAGAGAAAGCTGCATTCAGAGATCTACTTAGTGCCTCTTCAGCAATGATAAACAAGGATGGGGCAATGAGGTCCCCTTGGCGGATCCCTCTTGTGGATTTAAAGAAGCCAGCAGGTGTTCCATTAAAAAGGATTGAAAACCAACAATTGTTCACCAGTTTTTCTACAAGACAAATGAATTTGTTGCTGAATCCAAATTTATGTAATACCGAAAAGAGGAAATCCCATTCTAATCTATCATAAGCCTTTGCCATATCAAGTTTAAACATGACATTAGAGCCCCTTGTTTTCTTACCCAACTCATGGGATAGCTCCTGAGCTAGTGCAATATTCTCAACAATTTGCCTACCTTTCACAAAAGCTGATTGCTCAGGAGAGATGATCTTGGGGAGAATGGCTGCCAGTCTGCTGTTTAGAATAGCAGAGATGATTTTATAAAAGTAATTGCAGAGACTAATAGGCCTGAACTCAGAGTGATGTGGCACAGCCC
This sequence comes from Amorphophallus konjac, assembly GCA_022559845.1. Lineage (NCBI taxonomy): Eukaryota > Viridiplantae > Streptophyta > Magnoliopsida > Alismatales > Araceae > Amorphophallus > Amorphophallus konjac. Next base: position 287,294,410 of record CM040118.1, read on the forward strand.
AAAGACCACTAAATATGATGAGATGACCCTAGGACTTAGACCCGCAAGCATACAAGCCCTCAATGATTCTCACGATGATGATTTTTGCTCACCCGATTCACACGTTCACCCGGTGGGTCCGGGAGATAATGATGAAGGTCCGGGGCGGGAGCCAATTGTTCTAATGGACTTACAATGCTAGGGCTGACCCCAAATGAGTCTAGGATACCCAACTTTGTGGGCGGCTGGCCCGCAGGGTGGGGGCTTGGTGGCACTCACTCACGGTCCGCGGTGGACACTAACAAACTAGCATGCAAGTTCGAGCCCTCTTCTCACCGCCGACGAGTAATCAAAGCAATACTAAACTAGCAGGAATAAGGCTACTAAGGATAGTATCAGAAGCTCACCTGATCGGTGTGAAGACACCGATCCCGATCGGAGACGAGGGCGCGCCGGGAGGCGAGGGTATGCACCCGATCGCCGCGGCGATGTAGCTTGACCTGAAATTGCAAACGGTACAGCACTACTCCTCATGCGGGAGGGGTGATCTTGGGGTGGGGGTTATGCTTAATACATTCAAAACTACCTCCACGCAGGGAGGGGCCTTCAGCCGGCCAAGCGGGGTGGGGAGAGATGCAAAGGAAACCGAGTTTCCGAGCTTCGCCGATTCTGTCTAGCTTCTGTAATTCTGGACAGGGAGTCGATGTTGATGCAGCCAATAAATCCACCGAGCTCAGAATCTGATGAGACTTGCGCCAAAAGATTTCTAACCGGAGAGGGGTGCGGCTTGAATTTTTGGATGATGTTCTGATCTGGGGGCTGACTGCTCCGGCGACTGGAAGATGGATGCAGCTCTGGTCTCTGGCCGAGCTCAGTCTGAAACAACAGGTTGCAGAAGCGGCCACGGTCGCTCCTGAGCTCTAAATCTAGCACCGCTGGACTCGTTGGAATCATATACGAGTCTACTTTGCAGCAAAACAAACGGGGAAGTCTTCTGATGTCGGAGATGAGATGGATGTCCAGAGAAGTGGACGGTGGTCGGGACGGACTGTGAGGAGGCAGACCGGCGTGGTTGTGGTAGAAAATTGGTATCTCTGATTGTCCGATGCCGAACGGGATTCTACCTTCTGTTCCTGGACGCTGACAGGGGGAGGAAGAACTTTGTAGAAGACCTGAAGGCTGGTTCCTTCAAGGTTCGTCGTGGGAGAGTCTTCTCTGCCGCTCTGGCTTCTGGTCTGAGAAGTTCTGCACAGTCGGAGAAGAATGGTGGTTGCAGACAGCACCGAGCTCGGATGCCGACGAAACTACCTCGCCTTGAAAGCTGACTTGCATAAGAATCTAGAAATGTAGGCCTCGCCTCCTGAGTCATTGAGGGATGACCGTGGCCTCCTCTGCAAGTGCTGTTATCCTGCTTCCTGAAACAGGGCGGGAATGAAGGGAAGATGAAGTGGTGGGGAAGGGAATGGCCAAGAGAGAAAGTGGTGGAAGGTGGTTCTACTGGCTATGGGAGGAAGATGAGTGGTGTTTGAGGGGTATTGGAGGCTATGGAGATGGAGGTGGGGGGGGGGTGAAGTGGGGCTGAAGAGAATATGGTCTGCTAGTGAAGGTGGTGGAGGATGAGGGTGCACAAGAGAGAGGGGTGAGAGGGAGATGGTGGGGGCGAACTTGGTTCAAGGGAGGGGGTTGAGGGGCGGTCAAGGCAAGGGAGGGAAGGTTCAAATTTGAAATGGGTCTAGGGAGGGGTGGGATTTGTGTGGGGAAGTGGTGGATTGTGTTGGGAGGTGGAGGATTTGCTTTGGGACAAAGAGAGGGGAGTAAATGAGGGGCTTGGGGAAGTGGAGGGTCTTAATGGAGGTGGGTGAGGTAGTGGAGGTGGTTGGGGGTTGGAGTAAGTGAGGGGGGAGATGAGGAGAGAGGGTGGGGTGAACTCCCCTTGGGAGAGAGAGAGAGTGAGAGAGAGAGTGAGGGAAAGAGAGTAAGAGAGAGAGATTTAAGAGGTAAAAGGAAGTGGTTTTTTTCAATATCCAAAAAGTGAGTACAAGTGGAGAGATGGGGCCTATATATAGGCAACCACTCTTTACATGACCAAAATGTCCCTGACAATAGGACAAAAGACCGAGCATAACCTAGACTCAATCCTATGGGCTCATAACTAAGGAAATAAGGCCCAATTAAGCAAAATAAGGGAAATGGACTAGAACCACATGACTCAATAAAGGAAAATACATAAGATAGGACTCAATAAAAGGAAAATACATAAAATGAACCTGGGAAAATGAAGATAACAAGTGGAGACCATGATCAATCCATATCAAGAGTGTGTAGACGACCAAAGCTAGAGGGAGTGTCGTGAGATGCCCTCATCAAATCCCCCGGGGTGGGGAGAACTCGACCCTGTCGAGTATGGGTCTGCCTGACTGTCGTACTGCTCCATCATGTCGGGGTCCAGGCGCATCAAATCCTCCCGACTCACCCATGCATCCTCGGTCGGGGGACGGTTCTTCCACCTAACCAGATAGCGCTGATACACCTTGTGCCTTGTAATGATACTCTGCTCATCCAGTATTGCCTCTACCTGCTCTTGTCGGTCCCTCAAGCTAGAAAGTGGAGTCCCTCCGGGGGTGTCTCTCATAAGGGGGGGTAAAGGCTCAAGCTCCTCACTAGGTTCCACCGCGGGGCCTTTGTAGGGTACCAGGTCCGCCACGTTGAAGGTAGGGTGTACCCCATAGCTCTCTGGTAGGTCAAGCTCATAAGCATTGCTGCCAAGTCGTCGTAGAACTCGAAAGGGTCCCGACCCTCGTGCCCTCAACTTGGAGGCAGGCCCGGGAAGGAGCCGCTCCGTCCTCACCATCACCGGGTCCCCCACTTGGAATTCACAGTGGCGCCGGTGAGCATCGGCCCGTCTTTTGTAAGCCTCATTGCTTTTACCTATATGCTTGCGGATGTCATCATGCAACTCTTTGATATGCTGTGCAAAGGACTCAGCTGAGACTGACACCCTAGCATGTGGGGGAAGGGGAATGAGATCCGAGGGCTTTCTAAGCCTAAAACCATGCACTGTCATGAATGATGATCCTATAGGGATGAAGGGAGGGCCTGGATAGCCAAATTCAGCCCTACCAAGTGTTAGATTGGTTTTGACAGACTTAGGAGGACCAGGGCATCCATGAATTGACCTATCATGCTTAGAAACCATGTGGACCTTGATGCACTTAGGTGGACCGGGGCAGCCACAAGTGGCCCTATCATGCATGAGACGGATGAAGAGTGGGGGAAGACCAACTTGTCCAAATGTAAGCCTATCATGCACTGGAGCTAGTGTGTGAATGACACAAATGATGTGACTAGCCTGACCACATGATGCAAAAGGTTTTGATACATGGATTCCTATCAAGATGGTCCCATCTGTGAGATTTGGGAGTTTCCACTCATGGGGATCGAAGCGGTTCCAAGGGGTGGACATCTTGGGATGGGTCACTCCCTTATTTCCAAGGTTGATGCCACCCTTGGCATTGACTCTCATAGTGTGGGCGGAATTTCGGAATGGGTGGGTTAGGCCTGACATGGTGGGTGAGGGTAGGAGGGAGTGGGTGGTGGGTGAGGAGTACTTGGAAGCCCATAGGGAGTGGCCAAACAGATCAAGATGGGTTAAGGGGTGGGTGATGTGGAGGTGGGTTTCAATCCAAGTGGTCGCCCTAGGGTCCCTAGCACACATAGGGAAGTGGAAATCATGAACCCAGTGGGACTTATCGTAATGCTCCTTGCAAAGGGGCGAGGGGTAGGGAGAGATGTAGGAGGGCCAGGAGGTGGGTTGGTAATGAGGGGCTAGTGGGAAGGGAACATGTGGATCTAGGAGGACTTGGGTTGAGGGGAATGAGGCTTCTTCCCATCCTGGACCTTGAGCATTCCAAATCATACACTCCCTAGTGTGGACTGGGCACTCGTCTCCTAATGGGGTAAGCACCAAGGTGGATTCCTTAGGTTGATTGCCCTCTCCTTGTGGTAGGGGAGTGGTGTAAAACTCATCGGGAATTGAAATCCCTTTCCTTGTGGAAGGAGGGGATTTCCATTGAGTGGGGTCAAAAGGATCATAGAAATTGAAACCCTTATGGAGGGATCCCTCTATGTCCTTGGATAGGTTGGCCCAAGTAGGACGTTCCCCGATGCATGTTGAACCTTCATCGACAAGGGGCAACAACAAGAGTGTGAACTCACTAGGAAGTGTGACCTTGAGGAGAGGAGAGCATTTTTTTGTGGGGCTCATTGGGTCAAGTTCCCTAGGGGTTGGCAGGAAGATTAGAAGCTCACTAGTGCATTGGCCTATAGTGCAAATAGATGTAATGGAGCCAATGGATGAGTAGGCAAAGGCAAGGTACTTGGGCTTAATGGGTTCCATGGCCAACATGCTAGTCAACCCCATTTGATAACTCAAACTCCTAAGTAGGTCTTCAAGGGTTTTCACAAAGAAAAAGGATTGATATGTTGTGTGACGAGAATGACATGGCACTAGTTGAACTTGCTCTATGGGGAGGTTGCATGGGGTTGAAGGGTACAAGATGGGACCTTTCTTGAGCCAGGTAGCTAGGGGCTCCTCTATGGTTAGCTCACCAGTGGGTGGGATGAGTTGCTCATGTTGGGGATCGGGTTGATTTTGTGCAATGGAGATTTGAGGCTCATTTTCCACTTTAACTGATCACTTTTGAATGGTTTGCTTAAACTTGGAGAGGGCTTGGTTATAAGAATTTGGGAAGTGGAACCTTTTCTTGTCTCCCGGGGATTGCAAGTGACACCCTTTTCCTTCGGGGTCTATGATTGCTTGTTGTTCTTCCATCCATTCTTTTCCCAAAATAATATGTGACCCAAGGGGCCGAATTTTGCACCATACTTCACTACCCCACGTAATGGATTTGGAGGGAATGCGGCTTACACAAGGTACGTAGAACTCTACGAAAACCCATTCCCCATGGATGACAATTTTCCCTTCTTGTGATAAGGAGTTCACAAGAGTTTGGGAGACATAATTTCCCGATTGGTACTCATCAAGGAACACAGTGGTGATTTTGTTGTGGGGTAGGACTACTTTGAAGCTAAAGAACATGGTGAACCGGTCACCGTGGGAATTGGGATTCATGGTGTTATTGGAAGAAGATGAATTGTCTTGATAATGAGTTCCACTACGAGTGGTCATGCAAAGTTGGGTGGGCTATGCAAGGGTGTGCGAGTGCACCTAAGAAAAACTTAGTGTGACCCAAGACTAGACTTGTAAGGACAAGTCTATGACCGCTCTGATACCACTTGATGTGGCACAGCCCATAGACCACTAAATATGATGAGATGACCCTAGGACTTAGACCCGCAAGCATACAAGCGCTCAATGATTCTCACGATGACGATTTTTGCTCACCCGATTCACACGTTCACCCGGTGGGTTCGGGAGATAATGATGAAGGTCCGGGGCGGGACCCAATTATTCTAATGGACTTACAATGCTAGGGCTGACCCCAAATGAGTCTAGGATACCCAACTTTGTGGGCGGCTGGCCCGCAGGGCGGGGGCTTGGTGGCACTCACTCACGGTCCGCGGTGGACACTAACAAACTAGCATGCAAGTTCGAGCCCTCTTCTCACCGTCGACGAGCAATCAAAGCAATGCTAAACTAGCAGGAATAAGGCTACTAAGGATAGTATCAGAAGCTCACCTGATCGGTGTGAAGACACCGATCCCGATTGGAGACGAGGGCGCGCCGGGAGGCGAGGGTATGCACCCGATCGCCGCGGCGATGTAGCTTGACCTGAAATTGCAAACGGTACAGCACTACTCCTCACGTAGGAGGGGTGATCTTGGGGTGGGGGTTATGCTTAATACATTCAAAACTACCTCCACGCAGGGAGGGGACTTCAGCCGGCCAAGCGGGGTGGGGAGAGATGCAAAGGAAACCGAGTTTCCGAGCTTCGCCGATTCTGTCTAGCTTCTGTAATTCTGGACTGGGAGTCGATGTTGATGCAGCCAATAAATCCACCGAGCTCAGAATCTGATGAGACTTGCGCCAAAAGATTGCTAACCGGAGAGGGGTACGGCTTGAATTTTTGTATGACATTCTGATCTGGGGGCTGACTGCTCCGGCGACTGGAAGATGGATGCAGCTCTGGTCTCTGGCCGAGCTCAGTCTGAAACAACAGGTTGCAGAAGGGGCCACGGTCGCTCCTGAGCTCCAAATCTGGCACCGCTGGACTCGTTGGAATCGTATACGAGTCTACTTTGCAGAAAAACAAACAGGGAAGTCTTCTGATGTCGGAGATGAGCTGGATGTCCAGAGAAGTGGACGGTGGTCGGGACAGACTGTGAGGAGGCAGACCGGCGTGGTTGTGGTAGAAAATTGGTATCTCTGATTGTCGGACGCCGAACGGGATTCCGCCTTCTGTTCCTGGACGCTGACAGGTAGGAAGAACTTTGTAGAAGACCCTGAAGGCTGGTTCCTTCAAGGTTCATCGTGGGAGAGTCTTCTCTACCGCTCTGGCTTCTGGTCTGAGAAGTTCTGCACAGTCGGAGAAGAATGGTGTTTGCGGACAGCACCGAGCTCGGATGCCGACGAAACCACCTCTCCTTGAAAGCTGACTTGCAGACGAATCTAGAAATGTAGGCCTCGCCTCCTGAGTCATTGAGGGATGACCGTGGCCTCCTCTGCAAGTGCTGTAATCCTGCTTCCTGAAACAGGGCAGGAATGAAGGGAAGATGAAGTGGTGGGGAAGGGAATGGCCAAGAGAGAAAGTGGTGGAAGGTGATTCTACTGGCTATGGGAGGAAGATGAGTGGTGTTTGAGGGGTATTGGAGGCTATGGAGATGGAGGTGGGGGGGGGGGGGGTAAAGTGGGGCTGAAGAGAATATGGTCTGCTAGTGAAGGTGGTGGGGGATGAGGGTGCACAAGAGAGAGGGGTGAGAGGGAGATGGTGGGGGCGAACTTGGTTCAAGGGAGGGGGTTGAGGGGCGGTCAAGGCAAGGGAGGGAAGGTTCAAATTTGAAATGGGTCTAGGGAGGGGTGGGATTTGTGTGGGGAAGTGGTGGATTGTGTTGGGAGGTGGAGGATTTGCTTTGGGACAAAGAGAGGGGAGTAAATGAGGGGCTTGGGGAAGTGGAGGGTCTTAATGGAGGTGGGTGAGGTAGTGGAGGTGGTTGGGGGTTGGAGTAAGTGAGGGGGGGGAGGAGGAGAGAGGGTGGGGGCGAACTCCCCTTGGGAGAGAGAGAGAGTGAGAGAGAGAGTGAGGGAAAGAGAGTAAGAGAGAGAGATTTAAGAGGTAAAAGGAAGTGGTTTTTTTCAATATCCAAAAAGTGAGTACAAGTGGAGAGATGGGGCCTATATATAGGCAACCACTCTTTACATGACCAAAATGTCCCTGACAATAGGACAAATGACCGAGCATAACCTAGACTCAATCCTATGGGCCCATAACTAAGGAAATAAGGCCCAATTAAGCAAAATAAGGGAAATGGACTAGAACCACATGACTCAATAAAGGAAAATACATAAGATATGACTCAATAAAAGAAAAATATATAAAATGAACCTGGGAAAATGAAGATAACAAGTGGAGACCATGATCAATCCATATCAAGAGTGTGTAGATGACCAAAGCTAGAGGGAGTGTCGTGAGATGCCCTCATCACATAGATATTCTTGGCATTTGGCTTTTTTGGGATTAAGGCTACAAGGGTAGCAGTGACAGTCCTTGGAAGGGCTTGCTGTGTAAGAAAAAATTCTTGGACTGCTTTGATGACTGTCGTGGAAATAATATCCCAGGCTTTATGGAAAAAAGCTCCTGAGAAGCCATCAGGCCCCGGGGCACTGTCAGGGGATAATCTGAAAACTACATCATGTATTTCTGAATCAGTAGGAACAGCACAAAGGCAATCATTTTCAATCTGGCTTACCAACGGTGGAATACACTCAAGTAAGCTATCCTCTATATAATGATCTTGAGAAGTGAAAGCATGTTGAAAATGGGAGACTGCTATGTCTTTCATTTGCTCCAGATCTGAAGTAGTCTGACCATTGGAATTTTGAAGCTGTGAAATAACATGTTTTCGTCTGTTGGCCAATGTGGTAGAGTGGAAAAACTTAGTGTTTCTGTCCCCTTCAGTGAGCCATCGCACCCTGGACTTCTGCCTCCAGTAGCATTCATGTTGGAGTAATTTATCAGACAGAGTAGTCTTGGCTTCTTCTAATAGTAGAGAGTTGGCATCAGTTGGTTGAAGGTCATATGATAATTCAGCCCTTAGGACTGCATCCTCTGCTGTAGCTAAATTCATATGCACATTTCCAAATACATTTTTGTTCCAGCCTTTCAACATAATCTTCAAAGACTTGAGCTTGAGGTATAAAGTTGTAGTTGGAGAACTAGCCATGGGGCTGTTATCCCAGCAGGTATTCACAGCCTCCAAAAAATTTTCATGATGTGTCCACATTTTCTGAAAATAGAATCTAGCCTTGAATCTGTCATTTAAGTAAGTTCTGACTAAGAGAGGGGCATGGTCAGACGCTTGTCTAGAAAGATGGTCTATGGTGGAAGGGAACTGATTAAGCCAAGCAGTATTATACAGAACCCTATCCAGTCGGGCCCAAATACCACGCGATCCTGATTGATTGTTATGCCATGTATAGATAGAACCAAGAAATCCAGCATCCATGAGATAACAGTCAGAAATACAATCATTAAAGTCAGACATTGCACCCAGATTTGGGCTATTTCCACCTAGCTTTTCATCAACTGATTGAATACAGTTGAAATCACCAGCAACAAGCCAAGGTCCTTGAATTAGAGAATGAGTAGTTACAATAGAGCTCCAGAGGGCTTTTCGCTCATGGGCAATACATTTAGCATAAACAAAAGTAACATAGAAATCTGGCAAAGTGGAACTTTCTCTGAACAAAGTTATTTGTTGAGCATCCTTGCTGATCACTGAGAAGTCAAGAGTGTCCTTCCACATAACCCAGATTTGCGCTTGTTTACCCTTCGCTACAATATATCTCGGGTTATCAGCGAAGAACATCTCTATTTCAGTGACTGCCGAATTGAGTTGGTCTAAGCCTTTGATATTGGTGCCAAGAAGCTTTTCGCTGACCTCGACCGTCAGACCTCGACGGCATATGGTGATGGCGTCCTCTTGAACGGGTGGATTGACACACCTCATGCTGAGGTCTCGCCACTTTTTGATGAAGTTGAGGGCGCCCTCGCCCTTTTTCTGTCGAAGAGAACAGAGTTTGGCTAGGGAGACTTTTTGCTCGGCCGTTTGAAAGTGGTCGAGGAATTTCTTCTGGAGGTCTGCCCAGTCGATGACCGAGTTGGGCTTCAGGCGGGAGTACCATTGGAAGGCCGTTCCCGTGAGCGAAGTAGAGAAGTAGTGGAGGAGATATGATTTGTCTAGCGCTAACTCACCCATGGCCGTAACATAGTAGGCCAGGTGTTCATGTGGTGACCCCTGTCCGTCGAACTTTTACAGCTTTGGGGGCTTGGAGTGCTCTGGGGGAAGCTTTTTTAGCTGGTGGTGAAGCAGGTAGGGTACACTGTAGACATCTACCGTGACAACCTCTCCACCATACTGGGCAAGCTTTGTCTAGACAATGCACTCCATCATCTGGCGTTGTGCCAGGAGATTTTCCAGCATCGGGGTATTGGAGGCTCGTGGCTGAGTCTCGACTGAAGGCATGCCGAACCTGGTTGCCAACGGGGTTCGGGCAATTGCCATTGAGGTGTTGGCAGCATCGCGCGCTGCCGGGGGTGCCGGTGCCTCGGCCTGGGGCTTAGCAGGTTGCTAAGGATGAAGGTCTCGTTCCTTGAGGAGGTCTTGCAGGAGGGCCTTCAAATGATGGTTCTCCTTCATGAGAGTGTCGAGGGTCATCTCTTGAGCCTCGTTCGCAGGAGGGTCATTATTGACCAGTTCTGCATTGATAGGAGGGTTGTGGTCCTCCACCGGGACCAATTCGCGCGTTCTGTCACCTGCGGTCCGGCAGAAGTGCCGATGTGACCTGTTGGGGGAGGTGGCGGGGCCTGATGGCGCGACCTCCTGAAGTGGGATAGAGGCTGGTTGAAGTCGTCAGACTGGGTGTCCGGCGGGTGTCCGGTGGTGTAGCATGCGAACACTCGGACCGCGTTATTGATGAATCGGGCCGTCCGCTTCCTGCGCGTATGCCGCGCGGGGCGAACAGGCGTTCCTAGTCTATCAAAGACCACGTCATTGATGAACCGGGATGTCCGCTTCCTATGCGTGTGCCGCGCGGGGCGAACAGGCGTCCCTAGTCTGTCAAAGACCAAGGTGCATTGTAGAGGGGGCTCACTCCCGAAATCCATCAGAGGAGAACCCTGGATAGGTTGCTGGAGGGCCCGGAAACGGGCTCGCCTTTGCCTCCACTTGCTTGTGCGGGGGACATTAGACCACTGGGCATCATCGGACGATGCTATTGTGAAGCCAGTCGCATCCCATCTAATGCCGCGTCTGAGTGCTCGTAGGGGGTTTCTAATACGTGCCCTTCGAATGGCTTGAGCTTCTTCTGGGGTGACCCAGATTCTTCTCAAGTCGGGTTGTTGGTCTCCCTTGTCACTGCCCTTCCGACGAGTTGTCTTGGGAGGCCATGTGTCTTGCTGCGGTGGGTGCCCCTGGGCTGCCACCGAGGAACCCGCTCCTTTGAGCTTCGCCTTGTCCTCTCGCGTTTGTCGCAAGAGGTGAAAGCGGTTGGAGGTGAGGATGGTGGGAATGGTCCGATCATGGGGTATGATTGATTCGCCCCCATCGAGACGGATCCTCAAGTCACCGACAAGAACAATATTGCCAGAGTTGCTGGTTGCAGCAGTGAGCCGCCTTCCTCTGCGGCCATGGCGACACTTCTTCTGAGGAGTGGAGGAAGACTCCGCCCCGAGATGGTAGACCGAGAAGATCCAGCCTGGAGCAGCCGGTAGCATGGAGCCGTCAGTCTGAAGTACTAGGATCGACCCTCGGGATATGTAACCCATGCTGGGGGTCGATGATGGGGTGACTCGGGTATAAGCCTTAGCCCGCGCCGATAGGAGTGTCGCCGATGCTCGAGATGACGCTCTTGCTCCGGAAGGCGACGATGTCGGAAGTGCTGAGGTACCGACGCCCCTGGGTCAGGGACCCATAGTAGGTGTCGACATAGTCCGGGCTCGGGTCAGAAGGCCCGAGGAGGGTACTAAGGAACCTCGCCCCTAGGGTAGAAGACCGCGGGGAGAACCGGTTCAACTGGAGCTCGGAACCGGGGTCTCGAGTGCGATGTCGCGGAGCCGTGAACTCGGGGCTGGGAGCCCATATCGAGAGTCAACTTTGCCGGGGCTCGGGCCTGTAGGCCCGAGGAAGGTGCTGAGGAGCCGTGGACCCAGGGCTGGGAGCCCATGTTGGGGATCGGCTTGGCTGGAGCTCGGGGTTGGAAACCCGAGGAAGATGCTGAGAAGCCATGGACCCTGGGCTGGGAGCCCATGTTGGGTGCCGACTTGGCTGCGGCTCGGGGTTGGAGACCCGAGGAAGATGCTGAGAAGCCGTGGACCCGGGGCTGGGAGCCCGTGTTGGGTGTCAGCTTGGCTGCGGCTCGGGGTTGGAGACCCGAGGAAGATGCTGAGAAGCCGTGGACCCAGGACTGGGAGCCCGTGTTGGGTGCCAGCTTGGCTGTGGCTTGGGGTTGGAGACCCGAGGAAAATGCTGAGACAGTGATCGAACTCTGGGGCCCGGGGCTCGTGTTGGAGATAACATGAGGTTGGCCCCGGGGGCTAACGCTTACCTGGGCCGGCGTTGATGTGGGGGCCCTATAGGGGCCAGTGGTGGCTGTCCGGGATCCGGTACTCAGGTGGGCCACCAGCACTGGAGGTGCATGTGGCACATTGGCCGCGGGAGCCAATGAAGAAACTGGAGTTGGCTGAAGAGCAGCCACGGGGATCACACCCAAGAAGTAGGGCGATCCGATAACAGGGGCGAAGCTGTCGAAAGCGACCGGCGTCGCCAAGTAGCTCACCCGGGCATGGGTGGCAATGCGTTGGGACCGTAGGTGACTGCCCCCATAGTTGCTGGAGAACTGGGTGCTGCGGAGGTGACAGTTGCTGACAGCCACCAAGCGCGGTCCGATGATCAGAACGCGAACCGGAATCTGCTAGAAAATGCGCACACGAGTGCCCTCCTCCGCCTCTCCTGCAAGAACAGGGAAAGGGCACCAGGGCTTCAGGGCTGGCACAGACTTTTCTTCAGCAAAAAGAAGGAAGGTGGGAGACGTCCCACCGGGCGTGCCATCCTCTCTATCGCTGCGGGGTTTTTTTTACCGAATAACTAGGGTGAAGGAAGGGATACAGCGGGGAAGGAAAATACGAGAGTTTGATATATCTCGGGTATCCTCCTTACAGTTGCATCCCTCTCACGACGGTATCGGGCACTCTCCTTTTACGGAAAGTCGGGAAGGGTCGAATGGCACGAGAATGTCTGGCTAAGGGTTAACCGGACAAGGTGCGGGCGTGCCAGTCAATTTCTCGATAATCACCCATGGAACCAAGGGTTGACTGGGGAAGCGTCTCTAGGACACGGTACATGGGCTCGAGCGATCGGGTGACACGTGGAGAGAAGAGGTTCCATGGGTGCGAGTGCGTTAGGCGATTGCGGGAATCGTGTACTGGACGTCTTTCCCCACCGGCCGCAAGGAACCAGTGTTTATTTACATCGGATTGAATCTGAATACCTTCGTTCTAAGCTGAAGAAAAGTCTGTATATGTGTCTGAAGCCACAGGTAGAGGGCTGGGAGCATTTAGCAGTTGTAGGTGCACTTTTGACTGAGGGATATTTACTGGGACTGGGGTGTTAGGCACGGATGCCAAGTGGCGTAGATAGAAAACTGAGGGCCTGAACGTGGGTGCGAGAGCACTCGTCCAATCGGCAGTGTTATACTGAGGTGTATACTTCTTTACAGGAAAGTCGTGATGGCCAAGGTACAACCGGCGCATGCCACGGGACAACTCCGACGTGCTAGCCGACCCCCGGGTCGATGCGTGATGAATGAACACATATGTGTTTTACAGAGGGCTCCTCTCGTAACATGGGCCAGGGCCATGATGTCGAATGGGGGCCTGTGACTGGATGACTAGAGGGATACATTGATCCTGTGTCTAGTCGAGGGTGGATCACAACTCGAATTGAGCGGTCGAACATGGCCTCGTGACTGTGAGAGAGCAAGACGTCATGGTACGCGTGTGGTTGCAACCGACAGGCACGCGAGGGGGAAATCCTAGCATCAGGGGACGTTCACCCACGTCATAGCGTCTCACATACGGTGGGTGTTGACTTGTGTGTGACGGCTATATACGGTGTGAGGGGAGTGCGAATGACATACCCCCAGCGTATTAGGCCGACGAACAAGTCACCCACGCACAATTCTCCTTAGCTCGCTGCTTGGAGCCGCTCGAAGCCTTGGAGGGAAGCCGGTGATGCCAACGCTTGATGTTTGATGCTCTAGATTATTGATGCTTTTCCGGATCCCCCACCCCTTGAGCTCCTAAGGGGTTTTTATAGAGAAAGTTGAAGGGTCACAGGGGGTTTACGCGGACCAGCTAAGGGGGGTGAGCTAGTCCGCGTAAACCCAAGTGAATAGTGCTTGGGGTTACACGGGCTGAGAGAGAGGGGGAAGGGGTTTACGCGGACCAGCCAAGGGGGCTGAGCTGGTCCGCGTAAAGCCCCCTTGGATGGGGTTTACGAGGACCAGCCCAGGGTGTTGGGCTGGTCCGCCTAAACCCCACCTAGAAGGGTTTAGGCGGGCCGGTTCTGGTTTTTTCATTTTTGAAAAACTTAAATTTTTTTTAATTGAATGGGGGTTTACGCGGACCAGCCAGGGGGGGTGAGCTAGTCCGCGTAAACCCCCCCCATGGGGGGTTTAGGCGGACTGTCGCCAAGGAGAGAGGGGGGGCGGTCCCACCCTATAAAATTCAATTTTTCGGGCCCATTTTCTTCCTAACTTGACTAAGAAAGAAAAGGACAATTAGCTGGGGAGGATACGTGGAAGCTTGTGAGACTTGTATGCCCTTACCGGAGGGCGAACCCGTCGTGCTGTCACTCCGTGCTTCCGCGTGTTGACTCCTTGAACTGGTACAGCACACGAACCGCGTCGTCGGACCGTAGATTGCACGAACCTGGGCTGAGTGGGGTCGTGGGACCACCATGCTGGAGGGAGGGGGCGGCCCTCAGGGAGTTCGCCCTCCCTGGGGCCCGCGGCCATGCCCCGGGGCGAACTGGCCCCGGGCCAGTCGTAACCCCGGGGGATGGCCCCGGGCCGGTCATAACCCCGGGGGATGCCCCCCGGGGGTCTTCTTGTGTTGTTTCGGGTTTCCCTTTGATGGACAATAACCTCCGAGAAGCTGGAATGGGCTTGTGGGGGTCGTTGTTCTTCGGGTTGTCGCAGTCGCTCGGAAGGTGTTCGGGTAAATGCCCGACACACCCCGGATTGCCAAACGACTTGGGTAGATGAGTGAGGGGCCGCATGGCGGACCTTGGATTGAAGATAGGGGCTCGTGGGAGCTAAGAAGGGGCATTTTGTGGGCGTGGGTAATGTCTTGGGCTGTGTGCCACGTTGCACGACGGGTTAGCCTCGGGTTGGCCCGAGCGTTGAAATTGAGTGGCTCGTTGCCACGCATCTGAGGGTCGGGGGTGACCCCGACTTACTGGGCGATCGTTGCAGGACCTCATTAGTGTGCTGGAACCATGGGGTGGCCCGTGGTTTTGTGTAGAAGGGCTGGAACATATGCGCCCACAAGGCGTTCGGAAATATGCCGAACACGTGTGTGTGAGCCGTATGCACGTGCTGCGGGCCTCCAAAGCCTATGGTTGACTTGCTCGGGTCTCCCTTTGACCTTGGAGGGTTGAGAGAAGTGTCTCAGAGTGGGCCTACGGCCCTTTCACTCGGTGCCACGTGGCATGGCTTAACAACGGGGCGCCCCCGGGTGGTCCCGGGCGGCCATGTAGGATACGAGCAAAGCTCGTATGTGAGTGGCCGGGGTTGACCCCGGACAATTGTTTGTGTCACCGCATGTCACGGCATGTTGGTCAGGACCCTTGTAGGGACCCGCAGGGTTATAGAAAGGGCTAGATAGCTCGTACCTAGAAGGTGTCCGTGGAAATGCCCGGACCCATACTCCTTGTTATTCTTGCTGGGAAACAGTCCGGGTACAACACTAGTTCATAAGTATCAAGTTCCAACCAATAGAGTTCAAGATCACCTAATTTCATAAGTTCATCACGTGCCTCATTGGGTGGTCTGAATTCTTCTGATGCATCGGCCTTGACTTGGTGCATCGAGGCAATGTAGCTAAGAGACTCTTGAGCATTTGGCTTCTAAGTGCAGGGCCTTTGGTGCGTCGATGCAATGCTCGGATGCTTCGACGTTATTGGCTTCTAGTTTCTGATTCAGAGCTGAGTGCGTCGGTGCAGCTGAAAGATAGGCCGAGGCATCTTTCACAGAGGATGCTTTCTCTGCTGTAGGCTTTAATGCTTTGATGCAATATCCTTGATGCGTCGACGTGGTGTTCTGTTCTGAGGACGTGGTGGCACTTCATAGATGTGTCGGTGCTTTGGACTTAAGGCTTGAAATTGGCTTTTATCTTGATGCATCGATGCATTGCATCGCCAGGTTGGGGCAGAGTGCAACAACTCATCAGTTGACGATGGATACATTGAATCAATGACGTGTTACAGCTTCGACCATGTTGTCTTCCATTTACTGGTTCGAGCTAAGTGCGTCAATTGCACTCTTCAGATGTATCGTGGCAGTCAAGTTGAAACCCTTTGGACAGATGATTTCATATGCTGGCTTCTGACTCAGTGTGTCGGTTTAACTCTTTGGTGCATCAACGTAGTTGCATTGGTTTTTCTAGTGCAGGGTTGATGCATCGGTGCAGTAGCTTGGTGCGTCGAGGCCCTATCAAATCTGCTTCAAACTCTTGTTGCAACTAGTTCTTGATGCGTCGAGGCATGACGCTACTACTTTGACCTGACTCTTCATGAAGCCATTCTGTTGCGTCGATGCGGTTGATGAGTGCATCGACTTGATCAAGGTGTAGATGCTTTGTTGCATCGACATGCTGACCTTACCAAATCTGGATGCATCGACTTCCTTCTTCAGTTAGCGGGTGTTGTTTGCTTGGCATTAATCCTCTTTGAACCTGCTAGTTTATACACTGCAAAATCGCTGGAACTAGATCATGCTTGAACTGATATATCTTGAGCTACACTTCTTGACAGACTTGCTCAGCCTATTCTTCACATACTCAAGTATGCACATGTAGAATTAAGACATGATATCTTATAAATGCATGGCATATTTAAAAACATGAAATCAGTGCACTCTACATTAAACATGTGACATCATCAAACTTCAATAAATCATGAAATCAATGTATCAAGAACAATGCACCAACGCACTATGACATTATCAAGAATATGAGTCATAGTGTTTGACATCATCAAAAACACAGGGATATACAACAATCTCCCCCTTTTTGATGATGGCAATACTATGAGTCAAAAAATATCATGCTGACTCATATCAAACTATTCTCCCCCTTTGACTTCATCAAAAAGGAAACAATAGTTAATAGAAAAATGAGACAAAGTCTGATACAACACATGTGTTGACATGAAAGATGCAATGCTAATCTTTTCCAACTGTTCTCCCTCTTGACATAAAAAATTTCTTCCCCTTAATAAATGAACACATCTGCCAGTTATGACAGTGAGGGACATGATAGCACTTTAGTATGCATAGTCAATGAGGATATCAGCAAAGACACAGGGAGGAGTTGATCTTCAAGAAATGATAGTCCAGGTTATGATGAGTGAACCAGTGTGTATGATGTGAGCAAGCAAAACATTCATGTGATAAGTGAATCTGAATACAAGATTTCCAGATGGAATTCCAAATGCATGGATAGTTCATGAAGGTTTTCAATGAGATACCAATTTCATAAATCTGAGAGGTTAGAATTTTCAGACTCTTCCATTATAAGGGTTTATGACATGATCCTAATTGTACAACATGGTTTAAATTTGATGTGTTCAAAGTTTTTCCATAAAAGATACTGTATTCATATCTGATACCATCAAATTTTAATAGAAATGAACCAAACCCTCATATTTACATCTTGTATAATCTCCTTTCATCTTACTCGTTTAAATTTCAATGACTTCTTTAGGAGTGACATTCATTAGTATTGAGATTAAACAATCATGATTACATCTGATTTTGTCTAGGGTTTCATCGATTTTTCTTTTACAACCATTTCTCAGATTTTTGTTTTATTCAGTAACAATTTTATACCAAATTGATGCGGGACGGACACGCGCCCTGGGACTCTAGCTCTTGATCGTCCCTATGCGAGGGAAGACGTGGGACCGGGCGCGGTTGAGAAATCGGCCGTGAGTCTCGGGTATCGGCCTTTTCCGCGTTAACTCGGAACGGGACGGTACACTCACTCTCGCTCTCGCAGCGGTGATGAAATGATAACAAGCTAGATAATATATCACTCATGCAGCGGCATATACAAAAATATACGAGTAAAGTAATGCCTACGAGGAGGGTGGCGAGTGTACCTCCACGCTCCGAGCGTGGGGAAGACGTTCCCGGTGAAGTACGGTAACTCCCGGTAACAACGGTAAAAGTTAGTTACAATAGTGAATTTTACTACCCACTCCATGCAGGGAGTTAAAGGGATACAAGTGGGGCCCGGGAGGACCGACCTTGGGTTGACGGGCAGCAATCTGGAGGTACGTACGGCACGAACTTGGCCTGCTGGTCTGACTCGGTCCTGCGTCGACTCGGTTCTGACTCGCTGGACAAAAAGGCGCGGATTCCAAAGGAACGATGCCCTCCTGAGGTCTTCTGAAGGTGCCGCTTGGTTGGGACGATGGCGAGATGTCCCTGATCGACTCCCTGAAGTGGCGGTTCCATAAGTTGACTTTTGATAATTGTGCATGAATTATTCCCGGACTGCAATTTCAGACCTGCACATGGAACAAATCTGCATGTCTCAGCTGCAAGAATTATGTGGCTCAAATCCGGAGGCCGATCGAGGCGTGGCTGGTACCGTTGGAAAGAGCACTCAAAGAACTACAACATATATTTTTCACAACTCCATCCATCGAACGGAGTGAAGATGAGAAAACTGTAACAATATTTTATTTTCTGACCCGGACTGACAGACACACATGGCATAGTGTGTTTTTCCTGAGACTGACCTTTGACTGAATGGGAAATGATCTTTCTAGACTCCAAGAAAATTATGGTGGAAGGGGGTATATGTGAGGAACACTGAGGAATTTTTGTGATTTGTTTGAAAATTTATAAGTGGGTGGGAAAAATACAACAAGGTGACTCTGTCCCGTAGATCTGCAAAATGACAGATTACAGGGGGGAGAACAATAAATGTGAGAAAAATACCAAATGAAGTCCAAATGACACGAAATTTAAACAGGAGGTTAGGGGAGATGGAAAGAACAAATCCTCAAAATTAGGGCTTGATCAAACAACAAGAACCAGAGATAAAAATCTGGAGATGAGCTTTTGTCCTGATGTAGATAGAATCCGGCGATGGTGGCGGCGGCGCGACGGCGGTGCGATGGCGGCGGCGGCACCGACAGAAATGGAACTCAGAGGGGCTAAGGAGAATGGGCTTTACACCCTAGAGGGCTGGATGAGGAAGAAGAACCAAGGAGAGAGGGGAGAGGGGTTCACCCTCCTTGGGGAATTCCAACCAAAATTCTGATTTTTCACTTCATTAATTCACATAAAATGGAAATACAACCTATTTGTATGAAATGTAAAAAGACTCAAAATGACCTCAGATCTAGGGTTAGGGGGGGTAAACTAGGGATAGAAGAAATTATTTCTCCCATGTGGTTTGGAACCACATTAAACAAGTAATAAGTGGGGGGCGCCCCCTTGACCAAGGGAGGAGAAAAGGTGGACTTTTTGGTCCATTTGTCCCCCATGTGTCTATTTGACATTCAACCCTTCTAGAAGTCGCCTAGGATGGTTGACCAGCCCCACATGGATGAGGTGGACCAATGGGGAAGGAATGGGGGCCCCTTGCTGGACCTATTACACTTTTTGCACAAAAACCCAAAGAATCTAAGGGAATGACAAAGTGGCTTATAAAGCCTTACAATTGCGTACATACTTTCCCAAGGATATAAAAGTAAACTAAAAGGACACAAGTGCAAAATAAAAATGTCAGTGCTCGGTGTCGATTCCCATCAACTCTCCCCGGGTTGGAAGAACTCGACCCCGTCGAGTAAGGGGTACGGCTGCTCGAGTAGCTCCGGCAGATCCGTCACCGAACCTGGAAGCGTGGAGTACGCTCCACTCCAAGTAATCGACACCTGCTCATCCCGTATAGATTCGATATACACACGCTGCCATGGGAATGAGGCTAGAGGTGGACACTCCAGGGTGGGGTCACTCTCAAATGAGGGAGGCGGCTTAAAGACTCACTAGGAATCACCGCTTGTCCCTTATGTAACTAGATCCGATATGTGGAGTAGAATCAATCCCAATAGTCCGACAAGTCTCATACTCGAAAGAGACTAACAACGCGAGCGTACAAAACCGACGCGACTCAACGTATGCACAGACTCACAATGCACTCGACAAACAAACCAGACGAAACAAAGACTCACACAGACACTAAACAAACGTAATGTTAGTCCGACCCGTACGTGTGTGACGGCGGACCAGGACACCCGAATATGTGCCATGCATGCATGTTATGCAACCGGTGGTTGGTGGCAAGGGGAACATCTAGATATCCAAGTATGACCCAGTCATGCATGGACGGCCCTTTGGATTTGGGAGACTTGAGAGGGCTAGGAGAACCGGGTATGGGTGTATCGAGAACGGGCTTGGTGGGTATAGATGACCCAGCCCGTGGGGTAGGGGTGTGGTAGTGGACTCCCTCGAAGAATTGAAGTATATATGGTGGGTCAAGGGGCCCACTAGGGAATGGGTCAAAGGGATCAAAGAAGGTATGACCCCTTGTGGTGGGTTCCCACAAGTCACGGTCCCATGTATGGAAGTCTTGAAGGTGTGTATGGTCACCTTCATACATTGTGGTAGGTGGGACGGTGAGCATATGTAGGATGTATGGTTTCTCCCTTGGGCAAAAGGGTATGAAGTCGGGCTCGGTCGGCATAGGGAGGAATAAGAGGATCTCCGTGGTGACACAACCCGTGGTGCACACGGAGGTAATGGACCCTAAGGCCGGATGGGTGAAGCTAAGACTAGTGGGTTGGTAGAAGCCTCGGGCCAATGAGTGCGTCAACTTCCATTGCGAATCTAATCCCACAATAAGGTCATCCAAGGTGTCAACATGGTGACTAGACTAGAATGTGGTATGGAATGAGTTGACCGACACTAATGGTAGGGTGGGGTCCATTGATGGATAAGGAGGCGGGACCAAGCCATCCTTGAGCAAACTAAGAAGCTGCTCGGCTATGAAAAGCGTACCCGTTAGAAACATGGGTGGCTCGGAATGAAGTGGCTCCAAATGAGATGGTTCCGAATAAAGATCGGAAGTAGATGGTGGTGGCATTGGAGCTCTCGTGGGTGGTGAAGGAGCACGTGTCCTTTCCATCCTATCCAACCAATCCGAACGCATTTTCTTGATTTCATCTAAGGTGCGGGTTGGAGTAGGGGCCTCGGGGTGGACTCGCTCCTCATCTCTCAGCCTGGGGGTGGGCCTAGGCTCGGCTACCGGTGGGGCTTCTTGCCTCCGACTATATCCCACTTGGTTGGAGGTGAGGGTGTGGGGTCGATTAGAGGTGTGACCCACTTGTTTGGAGATGATTTGGCGGGGTTGGCTGGAGGTGACTGGGTGGGAATGGTTGGAGGGGACCGGTTGGGGAACGTAGACCTTCCTAAATTCTCTCTTCATGTCTCACTATGATTCGAGGGGCCATTGCCTCCTAACCTACCTTAAGCCTTCGATGGTTCTCAATTTTTTGGCAGCCCGGTCATGAAGCCTATCCTTGGCAAAATAGAATTGTCCGGCCTCAGACATGGGATACCAAGCGAAGTAGTTTTCCATGGAGGCTTCCCAACGTAGGTAATCACCCGGGTCGTTGGAGCCATAAAAATCCGAGGCTTCGGGCCTACAGAAGTGGAGAGGATGGTTGCCCAAACCATGGGTGGGCCAACGGTCAGATCGCCTGGGTGACCAAGATTCCATTGGGAATGGGGGAATTACAAGGCGAACATGCCGACACATGGAGACAAGACACTAGACACGATGATAATGCAAGGTTGGAATGCACTAACTAATGCACACTAAGGACCCTAGACTTAAACCAAGATCCGGTACCTGGCGGAGTCCGGGGATCCGAAGATCCTCTCACGCGAGTGAATCACCTCCCCGATAGGCGTAACCTAACGGTCGGGCGACACCTTTTCATATACCGAATAATGGTATGCAAATGTGACACCTAGACTTCAATGACTCTTTTTTTTGTTTTATTTTAAACACCCTAGACACAATTGGCTCTCTGATACCAAATTGATGCGGGACGGACACGCGACCTGGGACTCTAGGTTGCGATCGTCCCTATGTGAGGGAAGACGTGGAACCGGGCGCGGTTGAGAAACCAGGCGTGAGTATCAGGTATCGGCTTTTTCCGCGTTAACTCAGATTGAGTCACAGGACGGTACACTCACTCTTGCTCTCGCAGCGGTGATAAAATGATAACAAGCTAGATAATCTATCACTCATGCAGCGACATATACAAAAATATACGAGTAAAATAATGCCTACGAGGAGGGTGACGAGTGTACCTCCACGCTCTGGGCGTGGGGAAGATGTTCCCGGCCAAGTACGGTAACTTCCGGTAACAACGGTAAAAGTTAGTTACAACAGTGAATTTTATTGCCCACTCCACGCAGGGAGGTAAAGGGCTACAAGTGGGGCCCGGGAGGAGTGACCCTGGGTTGACGGGCAGCAATCTGGAGGTACGTACGAAACGAACTCGGCCTGCTGGTCCGACTCGGTCCTACGCCAACTCGGTACTGTGCCGACTCGGTTCTGACTCGCTGTATAACAAGGCACGGATTCCAAAGGAACGACGCCCTCCTGAGGTGTTTTTAACGCCCCACTTGGCTGGGATGTCCCTGATCGACTCCCTGAAGTGGCGGTTCCAGAAGTTGACTTTTGATAATTGTGCACGAATTATTCCCGGACTACAATTTCAGACCTGCACATGGAACAGATCTGCACGTCTCGGCTGCAAGAATTATGTGGCTCAGATCCGGAGGCCGATCGAGGCGTGGCTGGTACCGTTGGAAAGAGCACTCAAAGAACTACAACATATATTTTTCACAGCTCCATACATCGAACGGATTGAATATGAGAATGACTGTAACACTATTTTGTTTTCTGACCCGGATTGACAGACACAGAGGGCAGAGTGTGTTTTTCCTGAGACTGACCTTTGACTGAAGGGGAAATGATCTTTCTAGACTCCAAGAAAATTATGGTGGAAGGGGGTATATGTGAGGAACACTGAGGAATTTGTGTGATTCGTTTGAAAATTTATAAGTGGGTGGGAAAAATACAACAAGGTGACTCTGTCCCGTAGATCTGCAAAATGACAGATTACATGGGGAGAACAATAAATGCGGGAAAAATACCAAATGAAGTCCAAGTGACACGAAATTTGAACTGGAGGTTAGGGGAGATGGACAAAACAAATCCTAAAAATTAGGGCTCGATCAGACAACAAGAACCAGAGATAAAAATCTAGAGATGAGCTTCTATCCTGATGTAGATAGAATCCGGCGATGGTGGCGGCGGCGCGACGGTGGTGCGATGGCGGCGACGGCAGTGGCAGAAATGGAACTCAGAGGGGCTAAGGAAAATGGGCTTCACACCCTAGAGGGCTGGAGGAGGAAGAAGAACCATGGAGAGGGGAGAGAGGGGCGCACCCTCCTTGGGGAATTCCAACCAAAATTCTGATTTTTCACTTCATTAATTCACATAAAATGGAAATACAACCTATTTGTATGAAATGTAAAAAGACTCAAAATGACCTCAGATCTAGGGTTAGGGGGGGTAAACTAGGGATAGAAGAAATTATTTCTCCCATGTGGTTTGGAACCACATTAAACAAGTAATAAGTGGGGGGCGCCCCCTTGACTAAGGGAGGAGAAAAGGTGGACTTTTTGGTCCATTTGTCCCCCATGTGTCTATTTGACATTCAACCCTTCTAGAAGCCACCTAGGATGGTTGACCAGCCCCACATGGATGAGGTGGACCAATGGGGAAGGAATGGGGGGCCCCTTGCTGGACCTACTACACTTTTTGCACAAAAATCCAAAGAATCCAAGGGAATGACAAAGTGGCTTATAAAGCCTTACAACTGCGTACATACTTTCCCAAGGATATAAAAGTAAATAAAAAGGACACAAGTGTAAAATAAAAATGTCAGTGCTCGGCGTCGATTCCCATCATAAATTTTTCAAGAGCAATTGAGTTTAGTACACACCTTGTATGTCACGCCCCGACGCGGAATATCGGGACTGGTAGTAGAAACAATTACTAAAAATATGTTGATTTACCGACATGCTATGGTAAAGCTAAAGATCAACACAACACCATGAACAGAAATAACTTTATAACTAGATAACATTTAAAAGATCCATGTTCCAATCACATAAACCCTCTTAAACATACTTCCGACATAAGATCATTGCATTTGCTAACTTCGTAATTACAACTCTTTCAAAACACACATTCCTAAACATTGCTAGACACAAACGACTATGACTGGCTCCACACGGCTTCTAAATGGTTCGCTCCATGGCCATCACTCTTGCCCCTCCCCATCAGTTTGCGAATCCTCACCTGAGCTCCCTAAAAAAGGGGGGAAACAACTGGGTGAGCGAACGCTCTGTAAATAATACAAGACAAGTTTAAGTAATTAACCAATTAATTGCATTTATAAGTGCGAAAAGAAAAGAATGAAATGAAATGACGATATGACAAGTAACGTGAGTGCGAGATCATTAACATAACGTAAATGGAAAATTGGCCAACAAGCAAGAATTAACCAAGTCAAGAAGATTCAAGTAAGAGATTATGTCGTAGGCATCATGCTAGTCATGCACTCCGTGCAATGCCTCACCATGTCATTCAAACTCCCCGGGGCACAAGTACTTTTCGGGCGCTCCTCACAGGACCAGACCAGGCCCTTATGATGCATTGGCATTGATTTAATGGATCCGAGATCCCAAGTTATGTCTAGACATTAATCAAGTTAAATGGCCAATAATGTCAAAGTATAACTTACCTCAGAAAACCCAAGGATAAGTCGAAGAGATACTTTGACCAGAAAGTTCAAATTATCTAGAACTGACAGGTCCTTGTATTCAAACACGAACGATCACGAAAATAATTTTCTAGAAGATACACGGTCCATGTTGGGCCGCTCAGAGAAATGGATGGTATGTACCTGGACCGCGATAAAGGGATCAGGCTGAAGGAACAACCCAATGGAAGCCAAAGATAAACGTTCTACTACGGGCCGCTCAAGTTATAGGACGGTCAAAAAGTGGGTCGCTCAAGGCCAGAAGAGCTTAAGGCCCAAGAATAGATAAACGAGCCTTATAGGATCGCTCGGGGGTTGAACGGTCCAAGAGGATCCGCTCGAGCACCTGGATGGGCCTACTCAGTCCATTCAAACTGGGCCTAAACTAGAAGACTAGAAATCCACCCAAAATGGGCTCCGAGCTGTCATAAGTGGGGCAGAACTGAACCAGGGTCTAGCCCACTATCCACTGGTCAACCTAGGGCTTATTGGGTCGATCAAATCATGATTTGGTCGAAGAAAGAACAAGGTTAATCGACCATCATTAAATGGCAATTAGCCAGGGATGCACGGTCTATCATGCGCCGCCCACTGAGACGAACGGTCTGATTCCGGCCGTTCAAGACTCGGTCGGTCCAAATTGAGTCGTGACTCACAACACAGCCATCCAAGAGGTTCGATCACGCGAACAGGTTCAGGTCTTGGTGGTACAACCTGCCCAGCGTCCTAGTGGGAATCCCAGGCTCGCGGGGGCTTACGGAGGTCCCGTAATGAAGGTCCTAATCCGACGGAAGGAGTATCTAGCGGAGAGTCCCAATCATTACAAGGAAATGAGGCTATCAAATCATCAGAAACCAGTATAACGGTCAGTCAATCCTACCGGAGTAGAACGACTGTCAAACAATCCTAGTAACAATTTCAATTATTAATGAATCATAATGAATATTAACTTCATGGAAAAGGATGAATCAAGATCAAGTGACGACAAACTAGCAAAAATTCATAATTGTTTACTTCCATAAATTCCAATCATCATGTATGTTGCTAACTTACCATTAGCCACTAATTTCTTGAGTCAGGTGCGATAGATTCAGAGGGGGGGTGAATGAATCTCCCCTTTAAAAATATAGCCTAATTACAAACTTAAAGCTCAGTTATGCGGAATTAAAAACAGTTGCAGCTATATTCTGAGAATACTTACGATCATCTCGGCAAGACAACTCAATAGAATTAGCCCTCACTCGATCCTATGCAAACATCTAGTACACAGTAATTAAATGAACATATAAGAAAATCAAACCACAAGGGACACCAGGATTTTTAGGTGGTTCGGTCCACAGACCTACGTCCACCCCACACTCCAAACCGCAGTGAGGCTTCCACTAGCAACGCTAGACAAGCAGACTCAGTCTGCAACAGATGCTGCCACACAGCTTGACCAGGGGAACAACCTCCCCTCTTCCTCCCAACCGGAGGGAACCACTAGTGACACCAGTCACTAGCAAACCAGAGACGCAAGTCTCTCTTCCTCCAGACCAGGATGGGACCTACAAGTAGCAACTACTACCTGCAGCCGGAGATCCAAGTCTCTCTTCCTCTGAAGCCCAGAGGGAAGCGCAAGTGACACTAAGTCACCTGCAAACCAGAGGTCTCGGACCTCTCTTCCTCCACCAAGGAGGGAACCACTGATGACCCAAAGTCACCAGCAAACTAGAGAAACAAATCTCCCTTCTCTTGAGACCACAGGAGGAACCCGATCCCCAACAAGGCAATCGGAAGAACAAGGTAAAAGGAAAACAATAAAAGATAAAAATCACAGTGACACAAGGCTGGAGAAATGAAAAGCACAAAGATAAACTGGGTTGGATCTGATCCAAGGTCCAGTGAACAATGAAGCTCTCTTCTTCTTCACAACCTCTCTATCTCACTGTCTCTCCTCTTTCTCTGCTCGAGCACTCTAGCTTTCTCTTTCTCTTCTTTCTCTTCTGCTCTTCTCTCTTTTTCTTCTCTCAGTGGATCGTGGCTCTCTGCTGCTTCTCCTTCTGTCTCTCTGTACAGACATCACCTCTTGTTCGAGCTGCCTCCTTCTACTCACTATCTCACACAATCAGCCTTCTTCTGAGGAAGAAGACATATATATATAGCAGCAGCAGATTAGGGCGGCGTGTGCTCTCCACGATTCCCGCCCAAATGTTTCAGTCCACGTGGCAGCTTCTCAGCATCTCTGATCACGTGCCAGATGCCAGCCTCGTATCACGTGCCCAGACTCTGTAGGTTTAATGAAGAGTTTCAGTCGATCAGCAGAAACAGCACAGGCTGTACATAGTTCAATTAAGCAGCAATGTATATACTTAGCAATGCAGTGTGTGGACTTGGACAGCTAGCCACGAGTGTATAGACTTTGCCTAAGTGTTTATCCATGAATGAGATGGCGATGTATTGGCATGAACTAATGCAAGCAGTGTATAGACTTTGTGCCCCAAAGGCAATGTATAGACTTAGTGCTCTACATGCTACAGTGCTAATGTGTAGACTTGATCAATGCATCTTGAATGTTTAGACTTGAAGAGCTAGCCAACGAGTGTATAGACTTGAGGGGTGACAACGAGTGTATAGACTTGCTGGGTGACAACGAGCGTATAGACTTGCTGGGTGACAACGAGCGTATAGACTTGCTGAACAACAGCAGAATGTATAGACTTGGTTGTGTGAGCATGCAGTGTATAGACTTTGTGAGACGCAAAGGCTGTACAGACTTGACGAAATGCATGTGCTAGACAGTGTATAGACTAGACAATGCAAACGAGATGTTCAGACTTGCTATGAAGCAACCACAATGTATAGACTTATGTTGAAGCAACCAGAATGTACAGACTTAGAGTGTAGACAATGCAATGTATAGACTTTGATGAACATATGCAATGTATGAACTTAACGACGCAAGTGATGTATAGACTTTGGAACGCTTGAAGCACAGACACGCTTTAGTGTATAGACTTGATGATCATTCAACAATGTGCAGACTTCGACAAAACACAACGTGCAGCAGTGTATAGACTTGAAGCACTAGATGTACGATGTACAGACTTCATTCATGCAAGGCTATGCGTTTTATAGACTATGTGAATGCAGTGCAATGGCCTGTACAGACATCATAGTATGCACAATGCAGTGTATAGACTTTCCGATGTCTAGACTTACAGATGTGAACGACACAATGTATAGACTTGGCCCCTTGAAGGATGTACAGACTTTACGAGCACAGTCCAATGTATAGACTTTGCGAAGCATAGTCCAATGTATAGACATTGTGAAGCACAGTCCAATGTATAGACTTGTAAGTTGAACTGCATTGTATAGACTTCAGACTATATGGACTTGTGAACTCGAATGCAATGTACAGACTTCATATAAGAAGGCAACCGCTGTACATACTTAGGCAATGTAAAGACTTGACAAGCTTGAACACAGCGATGTGCAGATTTTGTGATGTATAGACTTATGAATGCAACGTAGGTAAAAGTCCTAATGTATAGACTTCACCTGAAACAGTCCGATGTACAGACTTTATCTGAAACAGTCGGATATACAGACTTTGTCTGAAACAGTCGGATGTACAGACTTGAGTGAACGATGCATGAACAAGCCTAACCAATGTATAGACTTCTCATTATGCATCCAGACGAATGTACAGACTTGAGTTATGCAACTGAAGGCTGTACAGACTTGCTATGAAGTGAGATGCAACGTGAGACGCTCGAATGTACAGATTTGCTGATTGTGTTAAGACACAGCATGAGACGCTCCGAAGGACTGCCCACTGTATAGACATTGCCTTAGACATGCAGACACTGTGAATGTATAGACTTCAGTATGTGTAAGCTTGTGAAGGCGAATGCAATGTACAGACTCCAGACTATGAAGGCTTTGTGAATGTAAATGCATTGTACAGACTTCACGTTGTGCTTGAGACACTAAGGAAGACAGACAATGTATGGACTTAGGAAATTGAAAGGCTTGCCAGTGTATGGACTTATGAGTGCAGCACAGACAGATGCAGTGTACAGACATGGAAAGGGGGTCGACCCACTTCTGTCCAGACTATGCTGAAAGGTTCAACATCACCTATTGTACAGACTAACATCAAGCAATCCAGATAAAATGCAATTATGAAATGCATCAACAATTATGAAATGCACCAATGCACACACCACACAGCCTCAGCTTGTTCGTTGGTTATGTAATTCAGATCAGATGTTCAATGAAACATACATATGCAACAAAAATAGATTTATATGCAGACTCAAACAGATGATGACTTATAGTGTTTGCTATCATCAAAATCACAGGGACACAACAATCTCCCCCTTTTTGATGATGGCAACACTATGAGTTAGTATGACTAGATCAAATATTTCTCCCCCTTTGACTTCAGCAAAAAGACATTAATTGAAGAGGGAAGAATAAGACTACATAAGATGAGTGAATTAAAAGCTCCCCCTTTAATGACAATTAGCTCCCCCTGAATAGAATAATGATCAGAAATGTTTTGAAGGTTGAAACCAATTGAGATGAAGGGAGAATATCAACAAAAGCACAGGGACACTCAAAAATGCTGACTAGATCTCCCCCTTTATGAAAAACACTCAGCATGACATGGAAGCTCCCCCTGATTAGATGGAGTGAAAGAAGTGATGAGCATCTATCAGCAAAGCACATGGGTATACAAGAGTTACCACGGTCTGTAATCATAGTGAATAAATGAGGAAGCAAGATTTTCATTAGCACACCAGATTCATAAATCTTTATAAGCGAATTTCAGATTCTTCAATTATAATAGATTATGAATGAGTTTAAACTTACCATCATGATTTAAGAGTGATGTATTTAAGGTTTATCAGGAAAATTCATTACTCATATCTGACACACCTTTTAATAAAGATGAACCATCAACTCATTTGTTATTCATGTTGAATCTCCTTCCATCTTACTCATTTAAATTCAATGACTCCTATGGAAGTTACACAAGATACTATTAGATTAAACAGAAATAAATGAGACTGAACTTGTCTTTAGATTTTCAGAATTTTTTATTGAACATCACTCATTTTTCCTGAGCAAGTTTGGTTCAGTCAACACCTTTTTACATGAGGCACAACACGTCTTAGGTGAAGTGACCCAGTTACTCAGTGTGACAACCACATTGCCTCTGAAGGAGAACAGAGTTAGCAATGGAGTATCTTTTTACATGAGGAGACACCTTGATCAGAGGCCAGAATCCCCAGTTACTCAACACAACCATGCCATTGCTCTGCCAGATTTTCAAACATTTTGAAAAGAGAGTTAACTATGGCACTTCATGACATGGGCTTAATCCATTTCTTTGATAGAGAACCCAGTTTCTCTGTGACCAAAGTCATTGCTCTTGCTTTAAATTTTTAAGTGTCTTCAGATTTTTCAAACAATGCTCAGTACACTGAAATGTTTAAGAACAATACTTTCCATATGTTTCTTAATCAAAGAAAGCCATGTCGTTTAAAATTTCAGATTTCAGAATGTTTTGCATAAGTTCATGAGACAACTGGTTAAGATTTATTAAGCAGAATGAATCAGATATTTTCAAGTCCTTTACATCAAAACTTAAGAAATACATTAGACTTAAATCAATTTGATTTATCAAAACATTCTTAAGCCAGTATAATAGGAGATTCTTCTTTTCAGAATGTGTCTGATTTATGTCTAGGGTGCACTGACTAAAATCTTTCCTCATTCAGATGAATCAATGACATTGCAGGAAATCAGTGGAGTCAACAAGGAATTTTTATTGAGAAATTAGCAGAGAGCAATCATGATGAGACAAGGAGTGAATCATTAGAACAGTGCAATTTTGAAATCAATAGCTGAGTCTGGAGTTCAGACAGAATAGCTACATAAGTGTAGACAGCAGGGAATTCAAGTGAACTACTCATTTGCCAAGAATGGATCAGATTGCTAGACAGAAGGAGTTCAAGATGCAATGAGTAATTT
The DNA here is from genome assembly GCA_022559845.1 of Amorphophallus konjac. Classification (NCBI taxonomy): domain Eukaryota; kingdom Viridiplantae; phylum Streptophyta; class Magnoliopsida; order Alismatales; family Araceae; genus Amorphophallus; species Amorphophallus konjac. The sequence continues at coordinate 287,324,791 of CM040118.1, forward strand.
CTTTTTAGATTTTTTTTTAATGCAATGAGATGCAATGCAACTAACTACATGTATGCATGTTTTAAGGCTCTCATGGAGAAATTTAGCAAATGAGATTATCATGATTATGCAACCATCAGTCAAACTCCCCCTTACAAAGTGCATGATATGCAATTAAAGCACTGAAACATGATTTTAAAATATATGCTCATTCAGAGATAAACTACAAGCATTTCCATGAGCATTTCAGATTTTTCAATTAGATTCAGTTAGATAATGCACAAAAGAATTATCATGATATGCAGTGCATTCAGATCACACAAATTCAGAATACAGAGTTTTCAGAATTTACCTGAATGGGGCTTTATCATCTTGGGTGCCTTGGTTTAATTTACCCCTCTTTATTCCTCAGTCCAAGGCACACCTGCAAAGTATTTGATCATCTTGATCCTGTAGGGACCCAAGCAGCTTTGGGTCCTGCGTTAGCCTTGACAGGTGTTCTAAGCAAATTCATAGCAACATGGTCACCATGATCCATCAGATAGCAATTATCCATAGAGTGACCAAACTTCCCACAATATCTACATGAAGTGACTGGTTTCTGGTTTTTATGATGCATAGTGACAGCAACATGAGGTTTATAAACATGATCATAAGATTTTCTGTTATATGCATGAACAGTTTGGTTCTTATTCCTAACTAGCCAACATTCAGAAGATTTGTGACCTTGCTTCCCACATTTATAGCATGAAAATCTTGCAAATGGTTTTGCAGGGAATTTGACAACATAGGGGTTAACGAACTTCTTCTGAACATGCCAACAGTCCTTGACTGTATGGCCATTTTTCCCATAGTGAGAGCAAGCAGAAGAATTTCTTCTATGAAAGCCATTTTTACCCCAAGTGGATCCAAACCAGCACTCAGCAGCCTTGTGCCCAAGTTTATTGCAGTTAGAGCACACAATGTGCTGACTAGTCTTGTGTTTAGTTCCATAAGGACCATGAATATTCATGGAAGACCTGACATGCAGTTTATTGTTTTCTTTCATGATAAAGCATGCATTCATGAGATGACCATACTTACCACAATAATAACATGAAGCATAAGGCTTCCTAGTAGCATGGTTTCTATCAGAAAAATTTCTAGAATGTAATGTTCCACTAGCATGCTCATCCTTTAACATTAATCTGTAATCTTCCATTATGTGACCTCCTTTCCCCCAATAATAACATGACCCCTTTTTAATATGAGTGTGTGAGAGATCATGTGAATTGTGTGCAGCATTCTTTATAGCAACAGGAGTGTCTTTGTCCTTTTTTTGTGAATTTTCATTCTTTTTCAATTTTTGAATTTGGTCTGCAGATTTAGAATTGACAGTGGACTTTTGTGCAGTGAATTGAAAAACTAAAGGAGCAGAGGTTGTGTTCTGATTAGAAGCTTTGACAAAAACAGTAGACATTTTATTCCCGTTACTCCTTTTGTTTGTCGGACTGTAACCTAGTCTCTCTCTCTGAACGCTAACATTATTTCCAAGAAGCTTATTCAGATTGTCCTTTCCTTTGACAAAGTTTGACAAGGAGTTTTTTAAATCTTGAATTTCAGAATTTAAGCCACAAATATTAGCTCCATATTCGGACAGATCTGTTTCACAGGAAATGACTTGTTGATGCAAGGCATCATTCAGACTTTTGAGTTTTTCAACTTCCTGTCTTAATTTAATTTCATTGTCAGCTTCAGATAGAGACTTATAAAGATCATCAACTTCTTGTTGAAGGGATGTGATTGTTAACTCATATTTAGCTATCTTTTGTTCACAGCAGGTGACATTCCCACTCAACATTAGGTTGATGTTTTTCAGATTTGTAATTTCATGTTCAGCATTCAGCAACTCACTGGAGCTCACCAGGCTTACACTCTTTCCTTTTTCTAAAGTGATTAGCCTCTCAGACATTGCTGAGTTTAGGTGATTCAGCTTATTAATTTCCTCTTTCAGTTTACTGTTCTGCTCTAGGAGTTCATCATCAAGCACCCATTCATCTGAAGAAAACTGACATTCATAAAACTTTTCTTGTTATTTTTCAGATTGAAGTTTGTCAAGATTTTTCTGAATCTTTGAATGTGTTACTCTATCAGCCTCTAATTTTTCAGAAATCAATCTATTTCCTTTTTCAAGATTTATTGATTTGTGTTCAAATTCCTTGAGCTGATTTTTGAGTATTACATTTTCAGACTTCATGTTTTCCAATTCAGAGTTGACAAGCTCTAAGTTTCTCACCAGTTCTTCATTTTGAACAACATCATTGTTATGAGCCTGATCATCATCAATTAAACTATGCCTCTCCTTTAGTTCAGCAATTTCGCAAACAAGCTCTTGATTCTCCTTTTTGTGTGAATCAATTTGTTTCATAAGAGTTTGTTTTTCAGATTTCAAATGATCTAAATCTGAACTAATAGAATCAAAATCTGTTAACTGTCTTCTAAATATGTCATTTTCAATTTTCAGAATTTCAGGGCTTTCACCTCGAGATTTAGCATCCTCATGTTTCTTTAGCTTCTTTATCAGTTTTTTATTCTTCTTCTTTAGTCTTTCATAGGATTCTAACAGATTGGCATAGGCATCTTCCCAGTCGTCTAAAGTGAAACTAGAGAAAGGATTGGTTACCTCTTCAGCATCTTCGGATTCAGCTTGATCACTGCCATGGTCGCTCTTGTCAGCCATCAGGCAGCTGTCCTCATCTCTCCTCTGAGTTAGCTTCAGCTTTTCCAGAATGTCCTTAGCGGACCTGCAGTCATAAAAACAAGAATGTAGAGCCTTGTCAGTAGCTTCTTTCATTAATTTTAAAACTTTCTGATTCTCTCCATTTCTTGATCTGTGACTGTTAGTCCATTTGGACTCTTTCTTTGGCAATCTGTGAGGACCATGTGAGATTAACTTCCACAGATCCGGATCCATCAAATTCACATAGTTATGTAGACTGCTAACCCATGAGTTAAAATTAGACCCATTGAAAATCGGTGGAGAAGCCATGAACGCAAATCAATCAAGCAATTTCAAAATTGTATGCAGAAGACAGAAATACACCAAATGCCAGCAGGATCCTCTACAGATCGTTGGATCTGGAAAGTCAGAAACCTGCTCTGATACCAATTGTTGAGTCAGGTGCGATAGATTCAGAGGGGGGGGTGAATGAAACTCTGGTTTTCCCGTTGTTTCTTCCCTGCGTGTCTCCCTCCTTGCCGGCCATGGCCGGCGTGGCGGGAGGTCCTCCGCTTCCTCTGGTGCCTTTGCCGGAGACTGCTCCACCTGCTTCTCAAGCTGTCCCTCATCAGACCTTTGCGCAGGCGCTCATGGAATCCAAATTTAGGCCATCAATTCCAATTCCGGTGAAGGAACCTGCATTCACCGATCGGGGAGAGCCTGTAGTTTTCTTCACAAAGGTAGATGTCCAAGCGTCCCTTCAAATCCTCTCTTTCTCCATAGTTGCTAAATGTTCTTATGGACGGCCTAACTTCTCCGACATCAAAAGCTGTTTGATGCAGCGGCTGGGTTTAGCTTCAGACTTTGTCATTAGTAAATTGAATCCGCGACACCTGCTTTTCCAATTTTCCTGTGAACCGGACTTTTTGAAGTTGATGTTACAGAAGAATCTCTATATTAGGGGCTTCTTGTTTCGATTCTTTCGCTGGACACCGGATTTCAACTTTGATGCAGATCCGCCGACGGTGCCTATATGGATTGGCTTTCCAGCATTGCCTGCTAACCTGTATCATGCAGATTGCTTGCGATCTATAGCTGGAAATTTTGGGAATGTGCTGCACATTCATGAAAGAATTCTGGCCATGACCGATACATCGGAGGCCTTGATCTGTGTTGAGATGGACTTATCTGCTTTACGTAAGGAACGGTTGTAGATAGATTTGGATGGAAATGGTTATTGGCAACCAGTAAACTGCAACCGAGCTCCGCTGCTATGTTCCTTTTGTCATAAACTAGGACATGCAGTTGATGGTTGCAAGAAGAAGCAGGGTAAGATGGCCAAAGCCCGATCAACAATAGCACCTGATCCCTCAATCCCCAAATAGGCCTTCAGGCCCCGGCAGACTGATCCTCTGGCTATTCGGCATAATGTGGCTGTGGAAAACAAGTTCGAGATCTTACAATAGGATGCAGAGCAACTGGAATAGGAACACATTAACTCTGTCTCTAGCATCAATGTTGGGCCTGTTCAGGTCCAGGAGCACCAAGAGGGGGCACCTCTAGGCCCTTTTCCTCAGTCCCTTTTAATATCGGACAATGAAGAAGTTGGTGAGCTACTACAGTTAGCCAACCAGGCAGTTGAAATCTCTTTCTCTAAAGAGGAGTCTTTACTATTAGAATTGGAGATTCAAAAGGCTAGTACGCTAATAGCAAATACCGCCAATCTGGCCAATGACATTCTGCAGTTTTAGTTACTGGAAAAGGGTGGTGAGAATGTCAGAAGAAAACATAATGGAGGGATAGTTACTAGATCTAAAGCTAGATCGATGGAGGAAATTTCCCTCAATCCTCCATGATTGTACCAATTCTTATATGGAATATTCGTGGGGTAGGGAACTCTGCTTCCCGTAGAGGTCTAAAACAATTAGTTCAGTCTCATAAGGTCAATCTGGTGGCCATCAGTGAACCTATGCTGAGTATTAATAAAGCTCCTCAATTGGGAAGATACCTCAAGTTGGGAAGGTTTGCAGGAAACACTCTCTTGATTCAAAGATTTGGATTTTCTAGCAGGACAGTTATGATATGGAGGTTATTGCCTCCTCTTCTCAATATATCACTCTTGGTTTGAGAGTGAATAATTCTTTCAATACATACTACACATTTGTATATGCTTCTTGTGCTCTTCACATTCGTCAGTCCCTATTTAGTGATTTAGCTCTCTTTGCTGATTCTATAACAATCCCCTGGATGGTGGGAGGAGACTTTAACTGCATCTTAAGGCCCTCAGAGAAGATAAGAGGTGGCCTCCCAGCTCTAGCTTCTATGTCAGAGTTTAATAATTTCCTCAGTTCTGCTGGCCTGATTGATGCTGGATTTAAAGGGCCAGTTATGACCTGAACAAATAATAGAGCTGGTTTAGCTAACATACGGGCAAGGCTTGATCATGTATTAGTGAATAGCTCTTACCACTCTGTCAACCCTTTTTTGACAATCAAACACTTATCAAGAGGTCCCTCTGACCATGCTCCCTTGCTCCTTAATATTGACAGTTTGTTTAACTGTCCTGGCCGCTTCATTTTTCAAAGGATGTGGTGTACACACCAATCCTTTAAACAGTGTGTCTCTGATGCTTGGCAGCAAACCAACACTAGTCACCCCAATGCCATGGTTCGGCTTTTTGCTAAATTGAAGACTGTTAAAGATTCTCTGCGAAAATGGAACAAGGAAGTCTTTGGGGATGTATTCTGCAATGTAAGTCTTGCTGAAGCTGAAGTGGCACTCAAACAGGACACTTTTGACTCAGACCCTTCTCCAGTTCATAGAGAGGGGCTAAATGCTGCAAATGCTACTCTTCGCCAAGCTATACTTAGAGAAGAAATTTTTTGGAACCAAAAGTCCAGAGTAGATTGGATAGAAAGTGGGGACAGAAACACCTCTTTTTATCATGCTGTTGCCCAATGCAATAGAAGGAGAAATGCCATCAGACGACTGAGAGTAGGTGACCCTGAAGAATGGTGTGATAATCAGGAAACTCTGAGAAGTCATGTAGAGGCCTTCTTCAAGAACCTTTTCTCTACTGAGGAACACTCCATAAATTCCAACTTGTTGGAATGTATTCCACGGGTTATTACTGAAGCTCAAAATTCTACTTTATGTGCCAAACCAGATTATTCAGAAGTCCGGAAAGTGGTGTGGTCTCTAAAGGGTTCTAGTTCTCCTGGCCCAGATGGTTTTTCTGGAGAATTCTATATAGCAGTATGGAATATAATAGGGTAGGATGTCACTGAAGCTGTTGGTTCATTCTTTGAAGGCTTCCCTATTCCAAGAGGTATATCCTCCTCTGTCATCACTCTTATCCCAAAGGTGCCAGAGCCCAGGTCCTTTAGTGATTTCAGGCCTATAAGCTTGTGCAACTTTTCCTATAAAATCATTTTCAGGATTATCTCTGAAAGATTGGCTCCCTTATTGCCAAGTATTATATCAGTGGAGCAAGGGGCTTTTGTTAAGGGGAGATTCATTTTAGACAATGTGGCTCTTGCTCGGCAGTTAATGATGGATATAAACAAAAAGGTACGCGGTCATAATATGATCGTTAAGCTTGACATGGTAAAGGCCTATGATAGGATGGAATGGGATTTTATCTTGACTGTCATGAGGAAGTTTGGTTTCAATACTAGATTTACCTAGTACATTGGAATGCTTCTCTATAACTGTTGGTTTTCGATCAATTTTAATGGAGCGGCATCAGATTTTTTTAAGTCCAGCAGGGGCATTAGGCAAGGGGACCCCATAGCCCCTTACCTGTTCATAATTGCCTCAGAAGTTCTTAGTAGAGGCCTCTCTGCCCAATTTCAATCTGGAAGCTTACTAGGTTACAAAGGACCAAGGCAGTCCATGCAGATTACACACTTACTATATGCAGATGATTATCTGGTTTTCCTTAATGCTAGCAGACAAAATGTTGTGGCATTCCAACAATTCATTTGCAGATATGAGCAATGCTCGGGGCAGAAAGTGAATGTTAACAAAAGCTGCTTTATTCTTTCAGAGAAAGCACCTTCCTTCCTTAAACAGTCAATTCATGTTCTTACTGGTTTTAAAAATTAGTCTGCTGGAATCAACTATTTGGGCATTCCAGTAAAAAAGGGCAGGTACCTTTGCTCTGACTTCAAATCCCTGATTGAAAGGGTTCAGATCAAGTTGGAAGGCTAGAAATCCAAGCTTCTATCCCAGGCTGGCAGAGTAGTTCTAATAGACTCTGTTTTGCATAGTATGCCAAGCTACCTTGCTTCTGCTTGTTTTATCCCAAAGAAGGTTGTCAGATTCATTGACAGTCAATGTGCAAATTTTTTCTGGCAAGGCAGTGATGGCAATAACCGAAGACACTGGATAGCTTGGTCAGTAGTTCAAAGGCCACGCTCAGAAGGAGGACTGAGAATAAGAGATTTAAAATGGGTTCAAATCTCACTGACAATTAAGAGTTTATGGAACATTCTTCATGGGTCTTTCCTCTGGTCTCGATATGCTAGGCAACGGTTCATTAAATTTCATTTTGCCAACTGTACTAAGCCTTTCCCTGCAGGTATGCCTTCGGCAGTCTTCAGGCAAGCCCAAGATTTTCTATTAAAGAACAGCAGATGGCTTGTTGGAAATGGGGCAGAAATTGACTTCCTGAGAGATAATTGGACAGGGCAAGGCCCTGCCATTAATGTAGTCCAGGCTGATGGTAGAAATAGAGGCGCAGATTTCCCTCTGGCTTCAGTCCGAGAAGTGCTTCAGGATTCTCAGCATATCGCCAGGGGTTCCCTCAGTAACACCTTTCTTTTTCCACACATCCAGTTCAGTAATGAGGCTGACATCTGTATCTGGACAGGCACTTTAAAGGGTGATTTCTTTGTAAAGTCAACATGTAACTTGCTTCGAACTAAAGGTATTCAGAGGCCAGCTTGGGCCAAGTTATGGCACTCAGCAATTGCTCCGAGAGCAGCTCTTTTCACATGGAAAATTCTCCATCGAGCAGTGCCGATCGACAGCAGGGTGGTTGAATGTGGAATTCAAATGGCTTCTAGGTGTAACTGTTGTTCATCTCCTTCCCAAGAAGACTTGAACCATGTTTTCATCTCCAGTGAAGTGGATTCCGACCTATGGGGCTGGGTGCACCCTCTTGTCAGCAACAAGATTGCTCTTTGTGAGCAGATTACAACCCGAAGCTGGAATTTAATTTCTGAAACCAACATGTCATCTGCAATACAGTTTATTGGTATGTATGCTGTAATTTTGATGCTATGGGAAATATGGAAACATAGATGTGCTCTAAGATTTGAAGGAGTGACCCTCAGTAGTGCATCTATCAAAAGGAAAATAATCTCTTCAATAGCTTTGGTGTTGGACAAGCTAAAATTCCACAAGCCTTTATCTCCAGCCCAATCCCACTGCTTAGCCTCCTTCCATTTACACCCCCGAGTGGAAATCAAACAGCCACTCTTGGACTTTTGTCGTTTGGCCGCCCAAGATTTTTCTCTCCATGTAGATGGTGCCTCAAAGGGCAACCCCGGCATAAGTGGAGGTGGAGGTTGTATTAGGGACCATGTAGGCAAACTCATAGTTGGTTTTGCATTTCATTATGGTCGAGGCAATAGTATCTTAGCAGAGACAAGGGCTCTTCATGATGGTTTAGCTATAGCAAAGCAATGTCATATTAAGTTGGCAGCAGTGTATTCAGACTGTGCCCTCCTAGTAGAGGCAATTCAGAATGGAATGGCTCCAAGCTGGATGGTCCTTCCCTGGTGGAAAAGGACCTTGGATCTCCTCCAGGAGAATGGGTGTCCGGTCTGGCATGTTTTCAGAGAAGGGAATCAAGTTGATGATTCCCTCGCCTCGTATGCATGCACCATTAATGAAAACACAATCCTCACTCAAGAAAGGGACCTCCCATGAAGGGCCAAGGGAGCGTTAAGAATGGACAAAGTTGGAATGCCAGCCATCCGTCTCCGTTAGCCTCTATTGGGGAATGCCCTGAAGCCAATATACAGAATTCAGAAGCTGCAGTCTCTGAAAGTACAGACACTTCCCAATGTACAGACTTTAGGAGCGAAAGGGAGCAATGTATGGACTTCTCAAATGTACAGGCCTCACAAGCTGCAGCGATAGGGCGTGCAATGTACATACTCTAGAATGTACAGACTCCACATAGCTGAAGCGCTCACCAAGATCAGCAATGTACAGACTTCAGTCAAAAGGGAGCAGTGTATAGACTTCCTCGAATGTACAGACTCCAGATTGTACAGACTTCACGAAGTTGTAGAGCTCACAAAGCTCAGCAATGTATAGACTTCAGTTAAAGGGGAGCAATGTATAGACTTTTCGAATGCACAGGCTTCAGCGAAAGGCAGTGTACAGACTACATAATGTATAGACTTTACGAAGCTGCAGTGTAAGGGGAGCAATGTATAGACTTTTCGAATGCACAGGCTTCAGCAAAAGGCAGTGTACAGACTACATAATGTATAGACTTTACGAAGCTGCAATGCAAGGGCGTGCAATGTACAGACTTCAGTGAAAGGGCGTGCAATGTACAGACTCCATGTAGCAGCTGCGTAAGGGCTATACAGACTTCACAAATCTCACAATGTATAGACTTCAGACTTCACAAACCACACAAGACTTACAAACTAATACTTAGACTGTATAGACTTCAGCAGTAAAAGGATTGCAGTGTACAGACTTCCTAAAGCCCAGTCACTGAGTGTATAGACTTCAGTAATGGCGGGAGTGCAATGTCTAGACTTCACAGAAAAGGCTGTACAGACTCTACATGGCCAGACACCATGCGCCAGTCTCTAGAGGATTATTCAATTTTTTTACACTTGAATTCTCCTTGTATTTTTAGAGGCTTGGCCACTTATGACTTTGTTCAAGTTTGGAAAATTAATAAAATAAAGCATCAAGTGGTGATTTGGTGGAGTGAGAACATTCCCTTCCTCTGGAATGGGGGTGCACTCTCACTTCTTCCTGCTTGATGACTTGGGTTTTATTAAAAAAAATGTGGAATTAAAAATAGTTGCAGCTATATTCTGAGAATACAATGGATCATCTCGGCAAGATAACTCAATAGAATTAGCCCTCACTCGATCCTATGCAAACATCTAGTACGCAGCAATTAAATGAACATATAAGAAAATCAAACCACAAGGGACACCAGGATTTTTAGGTGGTTCGGTCCACAGACCTACGTCCACCCCTCACTCCAAACCGGAGTGAGGCTTCCACTAGCAACGCTAGATAAGCAGACTCAGTCTGCAACAGATGCTGCCACACAGCTTGACCAGGGGAACAACCTCCCCTCTTCCTCCCAACCGGAGGGAACCACTAGTGACACCAGTCACTAGAAAACCAGAGACGCAAGTCTCTCTTACTCCAGACCAGGAGGGGACCTACAAGTAGCAACTACTACCTGCAGCCGGAGACCCAAGTCTCCCTTCCTCTGAAGCCCAGAGGGAAGCGCAAGTGACACTAAGTCACCTGCAAACCAGAGGTCTCGGACCTCTCTTCCTCCACCAAGGAGGGAACCACTGATGACCCAAAGTCACCAGCAAACCGGAGAAACAAATCTCCCTTCTCCTGAGACCACAGGAGGAACCCGATCCCCAACAAGACAATAGGAAGAACAAGGTAAAAGGAAAACAATAAAAGATAAAAATCACAGCGACACAAGGCTGGAGAAATGAAAAGCACAAAGACAAACTGGGTTGGATCTGATCCAAGGTCCAGTGAACAATGAAGCTCTCTTCTTCTTCACAACCTCTCTATCTCACTGTCTCTCCTCTTTCTCTGCTCGAGCTCTCTAGCTTTCTCTTTCTCTTCTTTCTCTTCTGCTCTTCTCTCTTTTTCTTCTCTCAGTGGATCGTGGCTCTCTGCTACTTCTCCTTCTGTCTCTCTGTACAGACATCACCTCTTATTCGAGCTGCCTCCTTCTACTCACTATCTCACACAATCAACCTTCTTCTGAGGAAGAAGACATATATATATAGCAACAGCAGATTAGGGCGGCGTGTGCTCTCCATGATTCCCGCCGAAATGTTTCAGTCCACGTGGCAGCTTCTCAGTATCTCGGATCACGTGCCAGATGCCAGCCTCGTATCACGTGCCCAGACTCTGCAGGTTTAATGAAGAGTTTCAGTCGATCAGTAGAAATAGCACAGGCTGTACATAGTTCAATTAAGCAGCATTGTATATACTTAGCAATGCAGTGTGTGGACTTGGACAGCTAGCCACGAGTGTATAGACTTTGCCTAAGTGTTTATGCATGAATGAGATGGCGATGTATAGACATGAACTAATGCAAGCAGTGTATAGCCTTTGTGCCCCAAAGACAATGTATAGACTTAGTGCTCTACATGCTACAGTGCTAATGTGTAGACTTGATCAATGCATCTTGAATGTTTAGACTTGAAGAGCTAGCCAACAAGTGTATAGACTTGAGGGGTGACAACGAGTGTATAGACTTGCTGGGTGACAACGAGCGTATAGACTTGCTGGGTGACAACGAGCGTATAGACTTGCTGAACAGCAGCAGAATGTGTAGACTTGGTTGTGTGAGCATGCAGTGTATAGACTTTGTGAGACGCAAAGGCTGTACAGACTTGACGAAATGCATGTGCTAGACAGTGTATAGACTAGACAATGCAAACGAGATGTTCAGACTTGCTATGAAGCAACCACAATGTACAGACTTATGTTGAAGCAACCAGAATGTACAGACTTAGAGTGTAGACAATGCAATGTATAGACTTTGATGAACATATGCAATGTATGAACTTAACGACGCAAGTGATGTATAGACTTTGGAACGCTTGAAGCACAGACACGCTTTAGTGTATAGACTTGATGATCATTCAGCAATGTGCAGACTTCGACAAAACACAACGTGCAGCAGTGTATAGACTTGAAGCACTAGATGCACGATGTACAGACTTCATTCATGCAAGGCTATGCATTGTATAGACTATGTGAATGCAGTGCAATGGCCTGTACAGACATCATAGTATGCACAATGCAGTGTATAGACTTTCCAATGTCTAGACTTGCAGATGTGAACGACACAATGTATAGACTTGGCCCCTTGAAGGATGTACAGACTTTACGAGCACAGTCCAGTGTATAGACTTTGCGAAGCATAGTCCAATGTATAGACATTGCGAAGCACAGTCCAATGTATAGACTTGTAAGTTGAACTGCATTGTATAGACTTCAGACTGTATGGACTTGTGAACTCGAATGCAATGTACAGACTTCATATAAGAAGGCAACCGCTGTATGACAAGCTTGAACACAGCGATGTGCAGACTTTGTGATGTATAGACTTATGAATGCAACGTAGGTAAAGGTCCCAATGTATAGACTTCATCTGAAACAGTCCGATGTACAGACTTTGTCTGAAACATTCGGATGTACAGACTTTGTCTGAAACAGTCGGATGTACAGACTTGAGTGAACGATGCATGAACAAGCCTAACCAATGTATAGACTTCTCATTATGCATCCAGACAAATGTACAGACTTGAGTTATGCAACTGAAGGCTGTACAGACTTGCTATGAAGTGAGATGCAACGTGAGACGCTCGAATGTACAGACTTGCTGATTGTGTTAAGACACAGCATGAGACGCTCAGAAGGACTGCCCACTGTATAGACATTGCCTTAGACATGCAGACACTGTGAATGTATAGACTTCACTATGTGTAAGCTTGTGAAGGCGAATGCAATGTACAGACTCCAGACTGTGAAGGCTTTGTGAATGTAAATGCATTGTACAGACTTCACATTATGCTTGAGACACTAAGGAAGACAGACAATGTATGGACTTAGGCAATTGAAAGGCTTGCCAGTGTATGGACATATGAGTGCAGCACAGATAGATGCAGTGTACATACATGGAAAGGGGGTCGACCCACTTCTGTCCAGACTATGCTGAAAGGTTCAGCATCACCTATTGTACAGACTAACATCAAGCAATCCAGATAAAATGCAATTATGAAATGCATCAACAATTATGAAATGCACCAATGCACACACCACATAGCCTCAGCATGTTCGTTGGTTATGTAATTCAGATAAGATGTTCAATGAAACATACATATGGAACAAAAATAGATTTATATGCAGACTCAAACAGATGATGACTTATAGTGTTTGCTATCATCAAAATCACAGGGACACAACATAATTTACTAGGATAAATCATGCTAACATGACAATGAGTAATTTTGTAAAGATGGGCGGTCCTAACAGAACCTTTCATCTGCCTTGGCAGTCCCACGACATGCCATTTATACCCCCCTCAGGTCCGAAGGCCTGCTAGGGATGAACGGTCTGTAGAGTGCCGATGGGGAAGATAAGCGGTCTGAGACTGGCCGCCTGAAGGAAGGGCGGTTAGGGGTCGGCCGCTCGTCCCACAAATCATATCAGATATAAAAACACACGAACGGTCAAAAACTGGCCGCCTAACAATGATGGACGGTCTATCGTGAGGCCGCGCATGCCAAAATAATTCTTTGCTAACGTCGCCATGCCCGCCTCCGGCGAGTTGGCTAGGGTTAGCTTAATCGGTTAAATACAGAAAACATAGAACATGAAATTTAGGGCTTTTTTCTATCAATAGAACGAGCATGAAAAGTTATACAAGATAGCATGATCAATTAAACGTTTAGTGCCTGAAATCCCTACTTAAATCGAGGTGGATTATAGTTAACCCTAGTTCTAGCATGCTTCCACTAAAACTCAAAATCCTAGCAGGATACTAGATATAATTTAAGGCTTTTTAGACTAAAATAAAGAGGACAAGAGGGCGGATCTAACGGTATATCAATAGCTAGGTTTGGTCTGCTAGAACCTACCTTAATCGAAGGAAGAAGGAAGAAGAAAGGAAGCCGACGCGCTAGGTACACACAGCTGGTAATCGTCAGAATTATCTCCCGTCCGAGGTCCTCGCCGGCCGCCACAGCATCTAAACGATTGTAGGGTTGCTAAGGTTCAATTATATAGGTTCAATGGGGTCTAGAGAGTTCTAATCGTGGAGATAGAGTCCACGCACCGCGGACGTACGCGATTCGCGCAAGATCGAGTCAATCCGCCACTCCACCGTCAAATACTCCTCCTAGGGTTAGGGTTTCGGAGAAAAACCAGAGGGGAAATGATCTTTTAATCCTAACCTTTCATTTGCATCCGGTTTCAGCTTAAATGATAGGGTACTGGGCTCTAATTTCGTGTTTTAAGGTCCGATTAGGCTAAGTGTGGATTTGGGCCTTAATCAGCTAATTCGTCATGTTTAAGGATTTTATTTGGGCTGGTCTTAGAAGACAATTTTACTAAACGTTTTAATATCTACAAGATTCTAATTTTTCCAAGTTTTTATAAAATGGTCAAAATTTTACTTATCCTATTTCTTAAGGAATTTTTTTATTAATTTTCTCCAAATTTTTATTCATTAATATACTGGGGTGCTGCATTGTAACTAGAGAATACACGTTGTTTAGACGCCCATATCCCTAAGCACTTGGTATGACTGACTGTCATGCTTCATAATGAACAGAGTTAACAATAGTAGTGGCTGTTGACATGAGGCACAACACGTCTTAGGTGAAGTGACCCAGTTAATCACCTCACAGTGTCATTGCTCTGCCGTAATTTTCACTGATTTTCCAAAAAAAAATTGTTTTTTCTGCAGAGATAACTATGGTGCTTCATGACACAGTCTATTTTTAGACATGGTTTCTCAGTGACCAAAGTCATTGCTCTGACCGTATTTCCCTTTAGACACTTTTTAGAGCATTCCGGTGTTTAAAAATAATACTTACTTCATGTATCTCAACCAAAGAAGGCCATGATTTCAGAACTTTTAGAATACATCAGATTTTTTCAAGATATAACTTGAAGATGCTGGTTAAGGTCTATTAAAAAAGAATGACTCAGATATTTTCTAGAGATTCATATTCCAACTTAAAGAACACATTAAACTTATACCAGCTGAATGTTTTAGACATTCATAATCCTGTATAATAGAAGATTCCTAAATAAAATAGTTTCTAGATTTATGATCAAGGTATACAAATTGAAATCTTCCTAAAATTTCAACTCAAGGAATTTTAGAAGTAGCCAATTTCCAGCACACATGATGGTGACTTTCAACAGTAAGGTTTAGTTTGGCAAGATTCAAGAGAATTTTTAGTGTGTAGCAAGATAAGTATCAAGTTTGACAGAGATTTTCAATAGGAAATGCACCAATGGACACACTGCATGTACGTGAGCAACTTGAAAACATTTAGCTGGAATTGTGGCAGGAGTGTACGAAGTTCTGCAGTCAATGAGAGGACTAGAGCACATAGTGTTCCATAATTGTGGAGACACTTAAGTAGCCAGCAATTTTTTGAAGGATTCCCGGTGATACTAAGAGTTGAATAGAATTACTAAAATCGGATAAAGAATGAAGGTCGGAGCTGGCATAATGTTGAAGAATGACATGCAGTTCGGTCGACCAATTGGCTTGGTTCGGTCAACTAAAAATGCCAGAATCAGATAAGCATTGAAGGATGAGCTCAACAAGCAGAACATGGAATTGGTACCCTGAAGCAATTTCAGATCAAGAGCATTTCATATTAGACTCCACTATCACAAATGTAGGAGTCTACTCCCCCTAAATGTATGCATGAGTTCAACAAGATATGTAACACATTTTGAATGCATAATGTGCATGAGAGTAAGCATATGTGAGCATTAACTCCCCCACACTAAATGCAGACTATACACAAGGGAAATGCTAATCAAATGAGACACTTACTCCCCCTATGTAAATGCATGAGAACAATAAGTGCACATAACTGAACTGTGAAATATAGGGATTCCACCTATCCATGTGCATGCATGTTTAAGCAATCATTTGACATTTTTGTTAATAATGATGTGCAGGTGAGTCAGATAGCATCGTGCACATGAACAACCTATAAAATGTAGGAACTCCCCTCATCTGGATGCACTTGAAACATCAAATATGACATGAAGCCCATGTAGGGAGATGTTAAAATATGCTCATGAACATCTAGACTGCTCTATATGCACTATATGATAGAATTTTTCATATAGTATATGTAGGAAATTAGACATGATTAAGAAAAATGTAAGACCCTAGACATACAATTGACCCATAGTACTTGGCGGAGGACCAGCCTTTACACATAGCGTGGGTTTCCATACAGAAATGATCTGCCCTTCTCCCAACATACCATTTTATATACCATAGAGGTCATGCTTGACAATGTAGTACAAATGCAGTCCTATGTGCATCTCAAAATTTTAAATGACTGTTGGCTAAGCACATATGTATGCAGATGAAAATTATATGCAACAGATTTTTAGTGATTGTGTAAGATATGCATCATGATACATGCAGGCATCAACCACATGAAATTCAGATTTTCAATCTGCAAACTGAATTTTCATCACTTGCCAAGTTTGTTAATTCAGCTTCAACCATTCACTCAGTTGGAACCAATTAAGCAAGATGAACAATTGAGTTTAATCTGACAGATTTTAAGACTATGAAATGCAATTCATTCTCAACTTAATGTATGCTCAAATAACTCAACATATACATGGAGAGGCTCATGAAAAATAATGCAAATGTCAAATGCAGATGTAAACATGTATACACTAGATTTTCACTGATAGATAAAGCATGATATGCAGACATCTAAAAGGAGTTATTGAAGGCTCAAATATCTAAATCAGTAAAACGCAGAAATGGTGTTTTACCAACCATGGGTGCCTTGGCTTATTGAGCCCCTCTTTAGTTCTTGGTCCCAAGGCACACCTGTAAAATAATTCTTCATTTTTTATTTTTAGGTACCCAAGTCTTCTTGGGTCCTGAAGTGTTAGCAGCATCTCTGAAGGATGCTCTCCACAACCTTTGGGCCTTCAAATCATCAAACTTCATTAAATGGCAAGCAGTCATAGAATGCCCAATCTGACCACAATAATGACATGAGGCGTAAGGCTTTTTGTTCTTTTTATGCATATTAGCATGATCATGGAATTTATATGCATCAACATGAATGTTTATGTTTTTAACATGAACATTTTGTCTTTCGTGATCGGCCAACTAGCAGTGCCAGGCTCGATGGCCTGGTTTACCACACTCAAAATATGCAAGAGATTTTCTTTTTAAAACATATTTATTTCTACCGAAGACATTTTCTTTTATAGGGAATTTAACAAATTTAGAATTTAATTTTCTCCCCTAGACATGCCAACATTGAGTAGCAATGTGGCATATTTTGCCATAACAAAAATATTGAATTTCCTTTTTCTGAAATGCATGATTTTTATGATGAGATTTCCTAGCATGTAGTATATAAGCATTCAGATCATCTTGTTCCATCAATCTACACTCATGCCTTAAATGACAAATCTTATGACAGTAATGACATGACATTTCCTTTTTGTGTGCATGTATGTGTGTGTTCGAGTTGTGTACAACATGCACAGTTCTAGCATGAAAGTTTCTTGGCTTTTTATGCAAGTGATCATTCTTTATCACCTTTTCAGTTTGTTTCTGAGTTCTCTGGATAGTGGACTGTTTAACCTTTGAGGTGGTGGCTACATTGGATGCTTTGACAAAAGATGTCTTCAATTTATTTTTAAAAGATTTTTTATTAACCGGATTGTAGCCCAACCCCTCTTTTTTGTAATTAACCTTTGTTCCCAACAGTTTGTCCAAATTTTCTTGGCCACTTAACAAATTTTGACAATGAATTTTTCAAGTCCTGAATCTCATTTTTTAAAGAGGCAATCAACAATTCTGAGTTCAGGGTCTACTCTTCAAATTCGGCTACTCTAATTTTTAAAACTTCATTAACATACTCGTAATCTTCAATTTGTTTTTCAAGATTATGCAATTTTTTAGGCTCATTTATACACGCAGATTTTCCTTTCTCCAAGACAATAAGTCTCACTAACATAGTAGTGTTCAGTTGCTTCAACTTCTCATTTTCTTTTATCAGATCAGCATTTTGAATTAATTCATCAATTAAGGACTGATCAATAAAATTGACTACTTGTTTCTGTTCAATTTTAGCATTTTCAAGTTTCTTCTACAGTTCCACATTAACCGCTTCAATGGCCTCAAATTTTTCAGATATTAAATTATTTTCCTCTTGAAGTCTTTTGAATTTTTCTTCATTATCTTCAATATGCTTTCTGTGAATTTCATTTTGGGACTTCACTTCATTAAATTCTGACTCAATACATCCACAAACTTCCAATTGTTTTCTCAGACAATTATTTTCATTTTTCAAAGCTTCTAAGTCCTCATTCTCTAAGCACGTGTTCATGCCAGTATTCAGTTTCTTTTTCAATTTTTTGTATTGTTTTCTTAATTTTTCTTGTATTTCAAGTAAAACAGCATATGCATCCTGCCAATCATCTAGAGAAAAATTCTCAAATGGATTTACCTGATCGTCAGTCTCATCGTCATTTTGATAGCTGCTTTTATCGCTTCCATCAGCCATCATGCAACTGTCTTCCATTTCTCCATTTGCAGTCTTCAGTTTATCCAAGATGTCTTTGGTAGATCTGCATTTAGTAAAACAAGGAAGCAAAGCAATATCAATAGCCACCTCCATTAAGTTCAGTGCTCTAAGATTTTCTGTGTTCCTAGATCTATGGGTGTCTGTCCACTTAGATCTGTCCTTTGGCAATTTATGTGGACGAATTGTGATAAGATTTCATAGACTAGGATTATCAGACTTAACAAATTTATGCATGCTGCAAGACGATGAATCGAAATTAGAACCATCAAAAACTGGTGCACAATCCATCATGCTCAATTCAAACAATAATCCCGGATTAAACTAACAACTGCACCCAATAGACAGAATCTTCTCTGCAGATCGCTGGATATGATTAACCAGAGAACCCGCTCTGATACCAATTGAAGGGATAGTAGATGGGTGCAAGGAGGGATCCATAGGGGGGGTGAATGGATCCTTCAACAAGATTTGACCCAATTTTAAACTATAGAGGCCTGAAATAAAATGCTGCTAACTAGAATTGAAATAGCCACATTTGGCAGCGGCAAGAACAACTCTGATATTCACAGAGCGGTGTCTAACAGATCACATAGATCAACACTCGAGCACTTAGAGTAACATAAAGCTCACAACACATATGCTCTTAGATGACTCTTAGTTACCATAGAACCAAACTCAAACGCTTAGCACACATAAGAGAATACTCCGAGCAGAAGCAAACAACAAGCCAACGGTTCAGTCCGAACCACAATCAAACGTAAGACATTGTGCTGGAATTAAATGAACGCTAACATTAGACACTCATTCATGCAGATAAACATGCTAGCTCATATCAGATAAATCACTATGTCAGATTGTAAGAAAGAATCACCTCAAGCTCAACCAGCGAAGTGGAGGAAGAAGATAGGGAATAAAAGCACAGCACAATCCACATAACACATAGGATTTTTAAGGTGGTTCAATCTGCCTCACAGATCTACTTCCACCCCACACTCCAACTAGAGTGTGGCTTCACCTTGCAAGCTGCAAGAAGCAGACTCAGTCTACGACAAATGCTGACAAACAGCTTGAGCCAGAGGGACACAAATCCCTCAACCCTGATCTAGCACCCAGCTAGATCAGACCCCACTACTTAGGTAGTGAACAAAGGAACACGCCTCCCTTCCTTTGTGAGCACAGAGGGAAACCATGAGTGACACCCAGTCACCCACAACCCCAGAGGATGATCCTCTCTTCCTATGAACTTTCAGAGGGAACTCGGAGAGAAACTCTCCCTTCTTCTGATTGCTCAGAAGGAACACCTAGAGACCAAGTCTCCCTTCTTTTGTTTGCTTCAGAAGGAACAGATCCCCAATAGGGTATCGACGGAACACAAGAAAAATGAAAAATGAACAGTAAAGAAAATTAAAAGAAGACAGAGAAAAATGTAGCTCCTAAGGAGCACATCAGTTTTGGATTTGATCCACGAACTGATAAGAACAGATCTTTAATGGTAGCTCCGAGTGCTCTCAAATTTTCCTTCGATCTGGATATCTGGAACTACTCTCACTCTTCCTCTCTTTTTCTTCTCAAGACCCACTCTCTTTTCCTCTTCGCAACTACGGCTCTTTCTCTTACAGATTTGTCTCTGGCAGAAGCTCTCTCAATGGCTATGGCTTCTCTTCTTAGTTCTTTGCTCACCTTCAAGGACAAGACCTTTTATAGAAGGACATGGGCTCTAGAAATTCCAAGTGGATAAGAGAGATAATTCAGCTGAATTCCCATTGGTCCATTTGGTAATTGGGAATATTCTTCCTTCAAGAATCTTCTGAAAACGTGCCTAGTGTATAAGTATCAAGTTCCAACCAATGGAGTTCGAGATCACCTAATTTCGTAAGTTCATCATGTGCCTCACTGGGTGGTCTGAATTCTTCAGATGCATCGACCTTTACTTGGTGGATCGAGGCAATGTAGCTAAGAGTCTCTTGAGCATTTGGCTTCTAAGTGTAGGGCCTTTGGTGCGTCGATGCAATGCTTGGATGCTTCGACGTTGTTGGCTTCCAGTTTCTGATTCAGAGCTGAGTGCGTCGGTGCAGCTGGAAGGTAGGTCGAGGCATCTTTCACGGAGTATGCTTTCTCTGCTGTAGGCTTTAATGCTTCGTTGCAATATCCTTGAAGCGTCGATGTGGTGTTCTGTTCTGAGTACGTGGAGGCACTTCATAGATGTGTCGATGCTTTGGACTTAAGGCTTGAAACTGGCTTTTATCTTGATGCATCGATGCATTGCATCACCAGGTTGGGGCAGAGTGCAACAACTCATCAGTTGACGATGGATGCATCGAATCAATGACGTGCTGTTGCTTCGACCATGTTGTCTTCCATTTGCTGGTTCGAGCTAAGTGTGTCAATTGCACTCTTCAGATGTATCGTGGCAGTCACGTTGAAACCCTTTGGACATATGATCTCATATGCTGGCTTCTGACTCAGTGTGTCAGTGTAACTCTTTGGTGCATCGACGTAGTTGCATTGGTTTTTCTAGTGCAGGGTTGATGCATCGGTGCAGTAGCTTAGTGCGTCGAGGCACTGTCAGATTTACTTCAAACTCTTGTTACAACTAGTTCTTGATCCATCGAGGCATGACGCTACTACTTTGACCTGACTCTTCATCAAGCCATTCTGTTGCGTCAATGCAGTTGATGAGTTCGTCGACCTGATCAAGGTGCAGATGCTTTGTTGCATCGACCTACTGACCTTACCAAATCTGGATGCATCGACTTTCTTCTTCAGTTAGTGGGTGTTCTTTGCTTGGCATTAATCCTCTTTGAACCTACTGGTTTATACACTGCAAAACTGGTCGAACTAGATCATGCTTGAACTGATATATCTTGAGCTACACTTCTTGACAGACTTGCTCAACCTGTTCTTCACATACTCAAGTATGCACATGTAGAATTAAGACATGATATCGTATAAATGCATGGCATATTTAAAAACATGAAATCGGTGCACTCTACATTAAACATGTGACATCATCAAACTTCAATAAATCATGAAATCAATGTGTCAAGAATAATGCACCAATGCACTATGACATCATCAAGAATATGAGTCATAGTGTTCGACTTCATCAAAAACACAGGGATATACAACAATCTCGCCCTTTTTGATGATGGCAACACTATGAGTCATAAAACATCATGCTGGCTCATATCAAACTATTCTCCCCCTTTGACTTCATCAAAAAGGAAATAATAGTTGATAGAAGCATGAGACAGAGTCTGATACAACACATGTGTTGACATGAAAGATGCAATGCTAATCTCTTCCAACTATTCTATCTCTTGACATAAAAAATTTCTCCCCCTTAATAAATGAACACATCTGCCAATTATGACAGCGAGGGACATGATAGCACTTTACTAAGCATAGTCAATGAGGATATCAGCAAAAACATAGGGAGTAGTTGATCTTCAAGAAATGACGGTCCAGGTTATGATTAGTGAACCAGTGTGTATGATGTAAGCAAGCAAAAATTTCATGTTATGAGTGAATCTGAATACAAGATTTCCAGATGGAATTCCAAATGAATGGATAGTTCATTAAGGTTTTCAATGAGATATCAATTTCATAAATTTGAGATGTTAGAATTTTCAGACTCTTCCATTATAAGGGTTTATGACATGATCATAATTGTACCACATGGTTTAAATTTGATGTGTTCAAAGTTTGTCCATAAAAGATTCTGTATTCATATCTGATACCATCAAATTTTAATAGAAATGAACCAAACCCTCATATTTACATCTTGTATAATCTCCTATCATCTTACTCATTCAAATTTCAATGACTCCTTTAGGAGTGACATTCATTAGTATTGAGATTAAACAATCATGATTACATCTGATTTTGTCCAGGGTTTCATCGATTTTTCTTTTGCAATCATTTCTCAACTTTTTCTTTTATTCAACAACAATTTGCATGCCAAATTTTTCAGGAGCAATCGAGTTTAGTACACACCTTATAACTAGAGGATACACGTTTTTTAGACGACCATATCCCTAAGCACTTGGTATGACTAACTGTCATACTTCACAATGAACAGAGTTAACAATAGTAGAGGCTTTTGACGTGAGGCACAACACGTCTTAGGTGAAGTGACCCAGTTAATTACCTCACAGTGTCATTGCTCTGCCATAATTATCACTGATTTTTTTTAAAAAAAATATTTTTTCAGCAGAGATAGCTATGGCACTTCATGACACAGTCTATTTTTAGACATGCTTTCTTAGTGACCAAAGTCATTGCTCTCACCATATTTCCCTTTAGACACTTTTCAGAGCATTTAGATGTTTAAAAATAGTACTTACTTCATGTATCTCAACTAAAGAAGGCCATGATTTCAGAACTTTTAGAATACAACAAATTTTTTCAAGATATAAATTGAAGATGTTAAGGTCTATTAAAAAATAATGACTCTGATATTTTCTAGAGATTCATATTCAAACTTAAAGAACACATTAAACTTATACCAGCTGAATGTTTTAGACATTCATAATCTGGTATAATAGAAGATTCCAAAATAAAATGGTTTTCAGATTTATGATCAAGGTATACAAATTTAAATCTTCCTAAAATATCAAGTCAAGGAATTTTAGAAGTAGCCTATTTCTAGCACACTTGATGGCGACTTTCAAAAGTAAGGTTTAGTTTGGGCAGATTCAAGAGAATTTTTAGTGTGTAGCAAGATAAGTATCAAGTTTGACAGAGATTTTCAATAGGAAATGCACCAGTGGACATACTGCATGTATGTGAGCAACTTGAAAACATTTAGCTGGAATTGTGGTAGGAGTGTACAAGGTTCTGCAATCAAGGAGAGGACTAGAGCACTAGTGTTCCACAATTGTGGAGACACTTAAGCATCCAGCAATTTTTTGAAGGATTCCAGGTGATACTAAGAGTTGAATAGAATTACCAAAATCAGATAAAGAATGAAGGTCAGAGCTGGCATAATGTTGAAAAATGACATGCAGTTCGGTCGACCAATTGGCTTGGTTCGGTCAACCAAAAATGCTAGAATGAGATAAGCATTGAAGGATGAGTTCAACTAGCAGAACATGGAATTGGTACCCTGAAGCAGTTTCTGATCAAGAGCATTTCAGATTAGACTCCACTATCACAAATGTAGGAGTCTACTCCCCCTAAGTGTATGCATGAGTTCAACAAGATATGTAACACATTTTGAATGCATAATGTGCATGAGAGTAAGCATATGTGAGCATTGACTCCCCCATACTAAATGCAGACTATGCACGAGGGAAATGCTAATCAAATGAGACACTTACTCCCCCTATGTAAATGCATGAGAACAATAAATGCACATGACTGAACTATGAAATACAGGGATTCCACCTATCTATGTGCATGCATGTTTAAGCAATCATTTGACATTTTTGTTAATAATGGTGTGCAAGGGAGTCAGACAACATCGTGCACATGAACAACCTATAAAATGTAGGAACTCCCCTCATCTGAATGCACTTGAAACATCAAATATGACATGAAGCCCATGTAGGGAGATGTTGAAATATGCTCATGAACATCTAGACTGCTCTATATGCACTATATGACTGAATTTTTCATATAGTATATGTAGGAAATTTGACATGATTAAGAAAAAAGTAAGACCCTAGACATACAATTGACGCATAGTACTTGGCGAAGGACCAACCTCTATGCATAGTGAGGGTTTCCAGACAGAAATGATCTACCCTTCTCCCAACATACCATTTTATATACCATAGAGGTCATGCATGACAATGTAGTACAAATGCAGTCCTATGTGCATCTCAAATTTTTAAATGACTGTTGGCTAAGCACATATGTATGCAGATGAAAATTATATGCAACAGATTTTCAGTGATTGTGTAAGATATGCATCATGATACATGCAGGCATCAACCACATGCAATTAAGATTTTCAATCTGCAAACTGAATTTTCATCACTTGCCAAGTTTGTGAATTCCTCTTCAATCATTCACTCAGTTGGAACCAATTAAGCAAGATGAACAATTGAGTTTAATTTGACATATTTTCAGACTATGAAATGCAATTCATTCTGAACTTAATGTATGCTCAAATTACTCAACATATGCATTGAGAGACTTATGAAAAATAATGCAAATGTCAAATGCATATGTAAACATGTATACACTGGATTTTCATTGACAGATAAAGCATGATATGCAGCCCTCTAAAAGGAGTTATTGAAGGCTCAAATATCTAAACCAGTAAAATGCAGAAATGGAGTTTTACCAACCATGGGTACCTTGACTTATTGGGCCCCTCTTTATTTCTTGGTCCCAAGGCACGACTGAAAACAATTCTTCATTTTTCATTTTTAGGTACCAAAGTCTTGTTGGGTCCTGAAATGTTAGCAGCATCTCTGAAAGATGCTCTCCACAACCTTTGGGCCTTCAAATCATCAAACTTCATTAAATGGCAAGCAATCATAGAATGCCCAATCAGACCACAATAACGACATGAGGCATAAGGCTTTTTGTTCTTTTCATGCGTATTAGCACGAGCATGGAATTTATATGCATGAACATGAATGTTTCTATTTTTAACATGAACATTTTATCTTTTGTGACTGGCCAACCAGCAGTCCGAGGCTCGATGGCCTGGTTCCCCGCACTCAAAACATGCAAGAGATTTTCTTTTAAAAACATATTTATTTCTACCAAAGCCATTTTCTTTTACAGAGAAGTTAACAGATTCAGAATTAAAATTTCTTCCCTGGACATGCCAACATTGAGCAGCAATGTGGCCTATTTTGCCATAACAAAAACATTGAATTTTCTTTTTCTAAAATGCATGATTTCTAAGATGAGATTTCCTAGCATGCTTTGTATAAGCATTCAGATCATCTTGTTCCATCAATCTACACTCATGCATTGAATGACCAATCTTATGACAGTAATGACATGACATTTCCTTTTTGGTGCATGTGTGTGTGTTCGA
The DNA here is from genome assembly GCA_022559845.1 of Amorphophallus konjac. NCBI lineage: Eukaryota > Viridiplantae > Streptophyta > Magnoliopsida > Alismatales > Araceae > Amorphophallus > Amorphophallus konjac. The sequence goes on from CM040118.1 coordinate 287,350,049, forward strand.
GTTGTGTACAACATGCACAGTTCTAGCATAAAAGTTTCTTGGCTTTTTATGCAAGTGACCATTCTTTATCACTTTTTCAGTTTGTTTCTGAGTTCTCGGGATAGTGGGCTATTTAACCTTTGAGGTGGTGGCTACATTTGATGATTTGACAAAAGATGTCTTTAATTTTGATGGGAATCGACGCCGAGCATGTACATTTTATTTTGCATTTATATCCCTTAGTTTATTTTTATATTCATGGGAAAGTATATGCACAATTGTAAGACTTTGTAAGCTAATGCGTCATTCCCTTGGATTGTGTGGGTTTTTATGCAAATGTGCAGTAGGTCCAGCTAGGGGGCCCTCAGCCCTTTCCCATTGGTCCATGTCATCCTTGTGGGGCTGGTCAACCCTCCTAGGTGGCATCTAGAAGCCTTGACTCGTCAATTGTCCACATGGGGGACAATGGGACCAAAAAGTCCAACTTGGAGGCCATGGTCAAGGGGGCGCCCAAACCCACTAGGATTAGTTTAATTTTATTTTTTTTTGACCACTTTAGGAACTCCCTAATATGTCCTTCCAAACCCCAGATCTATGGGCATTTAGTGTCTTTTTACATTTATTATATATAGCTTGTAATTTCCATTTGTTTGAATTAATGAATAGAAAAAAAGCATTGTGCAAGAAGGAGATTTGCGCCCCCCTCTCTTCATACCTCTGGTTTCTTCATCCCCAACCCCAATTCTAGAGTGATATCCCTCCCCTATTGATCCTCTCTACCTTCTGGTTCATCTCCGGTGATCGCCGTTGCCGCCGTCGTGTCGCCGTCGCTCCGTCGCCATCGTCTTCGGTATTCTATCCATTTAGGATAGAAGCATCTTCCCCGAATTTCTGCTCCCACCTCCCACCTCCTCTGGAGCTGAAATTTTCAGGGCTGGTTCCCCTCTCGAACCCCTATCTTCACAAAACAATTCAAGCTAAAATTCCTTCATTTGGTATTTTTCAAATTTCGTTCCTCTTTTATTCCCAGATCTGCCAGGTTTCTGTCTACAGTGACAGTAACCCTGAGTTTTCCATCTCCCGACCACCTTTTGATTTTTCCAGGAACCCCCAATTTTATTGGAGGTTCTGTTCACCTTATCCTATCTCCACAAATGTTCATACATTTTTGTTAGCCTTTCAAGTATTTTCTAAAATTCGTCCAAGTACCAAAATCTGTTAAGTCTGCCTCAGTCCAATCTGACCCTTCGCCAGTGTAAACTCTCTAGAAAATTCAAATCTCCATAATTTCCAGATCTAAAATAGTCCTGGTTTCCTCTCGTGATTTCCTACGACCTTTATGAAGAACACAACTTCAGATTCGGAGGTCTACCTACCGGTCAGCGCCAACTCTCAGGAAAATCAGTTTCTGCCTGAGCAGATCTGAAATGGGGAACAGCAGCCTTCAAAATTCGTCCACCAGAAATACAAAGCTGGTGATTTTTCTGTGATCCCATAGAGTCGAAGCCCTTCTAAGCAGCTTTCCAACGGCGCCAGTTTCGTCACATTCCGACATCGGTGCTGGTCACAGTGAGCGATCTCACCGAGTCGCGTGCCTGAAAACAGTAAGTGCAGGTCCGTGGCCGGTTATTCCGGTGGGTGACGATCGGAGCCGCCCGACTTCCGATCGACGTTCCAGCGCACTGCCACCCTAGGGGAGGACCCCTCCAGGCATCCCCACTACAGCGGTGTCACCCGGTCCCACACGGCCCCTCCGACTAGTACGTGGGCCCCACGGTAGCGAGTACGTGTGCTGTCGAAACGTCGCAAGAAGCTGCCCGTCAACCCAGAATCGGTCCTCCCGGGCCCACTTGTGTAGCCCTTTACCTCCCTGCGTGGAGTGGGTAGTAGTTCTTTGTTGTAACCTTTGTGTATTAATTATCCCGGGAGTACGAGTTCGGCGGGGTCTGTCTTCCCCACGCCGAGAGCGTGGAGGTATCGTGTTCGCTCCTATACTTGGCATTTGCTTTATTCATATATACTTGTTTATGCCGCAGCTAGATATCATGCTAGGATCATAGCTCGCTATATTTTGTGATATCACCACTGCTGCGAGAGAGAGCGTGACCATCCCGTGACCCGATCTGGGCACAAGAGAGAACCGACCACCCTAGCTCACTGCCAGTTTCTCAACCGCGCACGTCCGACGCTTCCCTCGAAAAGGGACAATCACAAGCTTGTTTAGAGTCCGAGGATCGCATATCCATTTGGAGTTGAGTCTGTGGTCCATCCCGCATCAATTTGGTATCAGAGCGAGTTTGAGTCTAGAGTGTCTAAATTCAAAAAAAGAAGAAATGTCATTTAAGTCTAAGTGTCTAAGTCAGTCTTAGGAGTTACATTTGCATACCATTAATCGGTATATAAAAAGGTGTTGTCCGAACGTTAGGCTACGCCTATCGAGAAGGCCACACACTTGCGCGAGTGATCTTCGGATCGATTAACTCCGCCCCGTACCGAGTCTTGGTGTCTTGTCCTTAGTGTGCATGCATTCCACCTTTGCATAGTCGGTCTAGTGTCTTGTCCAAATGGCCTTGCATATCCATTCCTAGGGATCCATTCCCATATTTTGGCAACTATGGCCAACCCATGTCGACCCGTCCAAGGCGATAGGTCCGTGTCCGAGTACATTCGGGCATATCATACGTATTGGTTGGAATATGGCTTGGGAGAGGAGAGCACCACAGCCGCATTTCAGTTCCAGAGAGGTTTGCGCCTTCACTTCCTATTGGAATGTCTTTTCCGTAACGCGATCTCTCTGGCACGGTCTTATCAGGTCGCTCTAGAGGTCGAGCCATTTGAGTATCGGTATGATGCTACCCTGGCTGCCCTTCAGCAAACATCTACCTCCCACCCAAGTCCCGAGCCGATCGGACTACCTACGCCATTGCCTTCCACACCCGAGCCGAGAGCCGAGGAGCAAGTCCACTCCAAGGTCCCCACTCCAAACCGCTCCTTTGAGGAAATCGAGAAAAAGTTTTGGGATTGGTTGGTGTTGTGCCCCTTAGGCACAAGCATGTGCTATGTGTTTTGATGATAGCAATGCATTTTGTTTTGATGATAGCAACACAGTGTGTGATTTGGATATTGTTCTGATAGCAACATGAACATGAATGATTTTGATATGATGATGGCATGTTGGTTTGAATGCATTATTCTGTTTATATAGATTGCATTGATGTGTTTCTGTGCACATTGCATTTTTCTGTTTGCATTAGTGCATTCATCACTTCTATCAGCATAGTCTGGACTGAAGTGGGTCGACACCCCTTCTTGATGGGTCGACCCCCCGAGAGAGCATGTCTATACATTGTGTCTAGAACATCTTTAACTCTGTACATTGCATTCATTCATGCTTTGGAGTCTACACATTCATGTGCACAGTTCATGGACCAAGTCTAGACATTGTTGCATTGCCTTCACTGCATTGCATTGGCTAAAGTGTGTACAGAGCTGCTTGCATCGTTCATAAAGTCCATACATTCACTGAAGCTTGCTTAGCTGAAGTGTGTACATTGCACTGCATGACTTGAAGTCTGTACATCGCATGTGTGCTTCATGCTAACTCTATACAGGCTAAGTCTGTCGGTCTTGTGACCTATGCATTTATCAAGTCTATACGCTGGAAGACGAAGTCTATACAGTGTCTCACGTTGCAGCCAGCAAGTCTGTACAGTGAGCGTTTCATTGGTGAAGTCTGTACACTCACCAGTTGAACTTCATAAGTCCATACATTGGACTGTGCACTTGTGCATCACATTAATGTCTATACATTGTGCATCGTCTCAATTTGCGTCTCATGCCAAGTCTATACATCACTGTACCTGCATCGTCTCATTCATCGTCTCACTTGACGTTCAAGTCTGTACAGCCGTTTGCATTAGATCTCAAGTCCATACATTGGTCTGCAACGGCTAAGTCTATACACTGGAGTCGTATTCACAACGTTCATTTAGCAAAGTCTGTACATTGAAGTCACGCTTCACAAAGTCTGTACAGACTTTCTCATTTGCACAATGCATTTCATTCATAAAGTCTGTACACTGTCCATGTTTCATGAAGCGTCAACTCAGTGTGTCTTGTAGCGTCAACTCAGCAAGTGTGTACATTGCTTGGTTAAGTCTATACGCTGCTTCATATGCAGTGAAGTCTGCACATTGCTGAATGCTCTTCAAAGTCTGCACACTGATAAAGTCAATACAGACTGTGTTTGCCCAAGTATGTACATCGCACAGCACTGCATATAGGAACTCTATACATTGGGAAGAGTCTATACAGCATGCATCGTCTCATTCAGCGTCCCTCTTGATCAAGTCTATACACTCATTCACTGTTCACGCATTCACAGTGAAGTCTGTACATCCGTTTGGCTATGCCCTCTAGTGACTGCTAATGCTTCCCTAACTTTGAATATGCTCCTCTGGAGCAGCAATTGCTCCCCAGAGACAGCATGTGCTCCACATGTTCCCCTGTCGCTGGTGATGCTGTCCAGAGGCCATAGATGCTCCCCTGAGACTTCATATGCTCCCGTGCGACAACGCCTTTTACATTACAAGTCTATACATTATGATCATCTTTACAAGTCTATACAGAGCTCTTCACTTAACCTGATATTCCGATACTCTATCTTGCAGGTGTCTGGCACGTGATCCAAGGAGTTGAGATGCTGACACATGGCAGAGTCGATTGGGCGGGAAATGTGGAGGCCACACGCGCCCAGTGCTGCCCCTGCTCGAGCTGCTATAAAGGGTAGTCTCCGTTGTCTGAAAGAGTGATCGAAGCAGAAGCAGCAATAGCAGAAGAGCAGAGTGCAGAGAGGTCTTCGATCCAGAAAAGAAAGAGAAAAGAAGAGTGAAGAGAGCAGAAGAAGAAAGAAGAGAGAATGATAAAGAAGAGAAAGAGAGAGACAGAGAGCTCGAGTTGAGAAAGAGAGAGAGGTTGAGGTTGTCTGGCTTTTGGATCAAATCCAAGCCTGATCTGCTCCATTCGAGAGCTATATTTGTGCTTCATTGTTTCAGCTTTCCGTTGCTGTCTTGCTATCTTTTGTTTTCCTTTATACATTTCTTCAAGCTGTTTGTCAGCGGAGCAAGCTGTGTTGCTCAGCGGGCAGTGGAGGATTCCACTGGACGGCCAAGCTGTATTGCCCAGCGGTTTGCAAAGGTGCTGCCTCTGGACGGGTAAGCTGTAATCCCCAGCGGTTTGTAGTGGTGGATTCCACTGGACAGCAAGCTGTGTTGCTCAGCGGGCGAGGAGGATTCCTCGGACGGCAAGCTGTGTTGCCCAGCAGATTATAGGCAAGCTGTGAGGCCCAGCGGTTCAAGCTGTGAGTCAGCAGTAAGCCACACTCGGGTTGAGTGTGGGGTGGATGTAGGTCTGCTGGACCGAACCACCTAAAAACCCCTTGTGCAGTGGTTTGATGTTTCTATCTATTTGCTTCCGCTAGATGATTGCATAGGGGCGCTCCATGTATTTGATCAAAGTTTCAGTAGATGAGTGTCTAATTTGTCTTGTTAGCATTCCAGTTATTGAGTGAGCGAAATCTTGTTTGAGCGAAATTCTATTTGGGTGAAGGTTATTTAAAAGGGCTATATTCATTCACCCCCCCTCTGAATACTGCACCGAACTCAACACTTGGTATCAGAGCGGGTCTCTGATCTATCAGATCTAACAATATGCAGAGGATCCTGCTAGTCTTTGGTGCATTTCAGAGTGGGTCTCTTGAAATTGTGTTTTGCTTCATTGACTTGTGCTTTATTTTGATTATCTGGTTTCAGTGCATTTCGTGTCATTTGTTTTACTTCGCTGAATCTGTCTGCCACTTGTTCAAATGGGTCGTCCTCCGGTTTATGATGGTTCTAACTTTGAAAGTTGGCTAGGAGGCCTAGCTGTGTACATAGACTCAATTGGTCCACATTTGTGGAGTCTTATATCTAAAGGCCAACACCGTTTACCTAAAGATCAGACCAATTGGTCTAGTGAGGACAGCTCTAAGAATCGCGATAATACCATAGTTCTTAATATCTTGAGAGCTGTAGTTAATACTGATATGTATCCTTTTGTTCTCAGGTGCAATTCTGGAAAAGAGATATATGACAAAGTTATCTCTGCGCATAATCAACAGAATGATAGCTGTTTGATGGCCAACCTGGAAAATGAAGATTCTTCATCCGAGTTAAGCTCTGAATCTGGAGAACTTTCAATTGATGACCTATGGAATATAAATGAGGAACTTAATAATAGATGTGAACAATTGAAATCTGAGAATAAGCGATTGAAAAAAAAATGTGATCAGATAACTTTGAAAGTTCTTTGTAAAAATTGCCCAGATCTGAAACAATATTATGATGCATGTATGTTAGATGTTCAGAATTTTCAGGAACAAAATGGTTCTCTAAAAATTGAAAATCAAACATGTCTGGACAAGATATTAGAACTTGAGAATCAGCTGAATGAGAAGAAAAATTAACATCTAAAAAGCATGCAAGAACTGACTCTTCTGAATTGGATAAACTGAAACTTGAGAATGAAGAATTTCAAAAGAAAATTAAAAATCTTATGGGTAGAATAAATGAAATCAATGGGAAGGCTTTATATTCTTCTTCTGCTGAATTAAACTATGATATGTGCTTAGCTCTAAGAGAACGAAATGAGGATCTTTATAGTGAGAATGAATGGCTGAACAAACAAATAGTCTCACTTAAAGAGGATCACAAAAACTTGGTTGCTGAGAAAATTAATGTGGAAGGAAGAGAAGAGGAACTAATTGAAATATTGGAGCAAATGTCTGGAAGAGAGAGATATGTTAATAATGAAATTCAGGATAAAAATCGTGAGGAAGAAAACACTGAATTAAAAGTTGAAGTTGAAAAATTGAAATGGTTAAATACTGGCTTATCTGAAAGACTTCTCACCATAGAAAAAGGAAAAGGTGTCCATGATGAAGAATCATAAACTTTGATCAATATGGAACAAGAAGTTGAGAAGTATAAAATTGCAAATAAAGTCTTAAGTGAATGTGTAAATTGCAGTGAACAGGAGATAGCCAGTTATGAGCTTCATATAGCATCCTTGGAAAATAAAATTCATGACCTGGAAAACTCAGCATCCAAGCTTGCAAAAATTGAAAGAAAAATAAAAACTGTTGTGAAAAGTGAGGACAAGGATTTAAAGGGTGGAACAAATTGCACTTTTGATGTCAAGAACATCACTAAAAGCCAGCTATACAACACCTTTGTGCAAGGTTCAAATGTAGCTAGTACTTCAATGCAATCCCCAAAACTAAATGAAAATCTGAAATCATCTTCATCTGTATTTCAGTTCAAAGCCCAGAAAAATGAAAAGCAAACAAAAATTGTGAAAGGGGGCAATAAATTGAAAAAGAATGGTCAATTGAATAAAGTCAAAATTGTCCCTGCATGTGATGTGAATTCTGCTAGCAGTGTGGAGTCTGATAGACTGACACATGTCACTCACTATTCATCCACTCACTCACATGCATCAGAGAAGAAATTATCATGCTATTATTGTGGCAAGAAAGGGCATATCATGGATGATTGTAGAATACTGAAGGAAGATGAGCATGCTAGTAAAATAGTGCATTCAAGGAAATCTTTTGATAGAAACCATGCCACTAAGAAATCTAATGCATCCTGTTATTATTGTGGTAGTGTGGAACGCACTGGATTTCGTGTTCGTGAAAGATATCGGGGTGTTCTTTTTATCGGTTTATCTAATGCGAGGGCGTGCCAGTCACCTAGGTGACAATGTGTTTGGGCTTCAAGACTGGAGTGGTCCGAAGCCCGGGGTGCGCTCCGTCTGACTAATCAGACGATTGTGGATATTGGGTTGGGACTGGAGACCCGCCGCGCCATAAAGGCCGCGACGTTAATTACATCCCCTCGGAGAGGGGAAGACCTCTAATTAATCGCCAAGGAAAGGGGCCAAATGACCTAAAGATCATTTTTCATTAAAGCATGCGAGTTGGGTTGACATGATTTAAACCCTCCGCATCGGTATGCAAAACGGTGTTCAAAACCATACAAATACTTGCTGCGAGTGCGGCAAATTTAATGCAAGTGCGGGATTAGATCCCGGTATATATGTATCAGTCACTAACGGACCGTCCAGTATTCGATCGAGAGTCCATATTCGAAGCATCGAAGATATCAACAAAGACATTCGGATATCTGCCGTAGGTACGACACGTTTCATATGGGTACGGGATCGGATTCCGGAAGAAGTGGGTCAAGCTGATGAACTATCGGCCCAAGAGGTGCACGGATCATGACCATGTCGGGGATCCCGAGGTCCACGTCCAATACCACGAGGCATCATTACTTTCCTCTTCACGCACAGTCCGGGGGAGCGGGTTGTTAAGTGTAAAGCCCAAACTCGGCAACGTGCGCCCTCGTACGCGGATCGACCTGCGCGGTCAGGTCGCGGGGGTCAAGGGGGCAGCGCCCCCGGAACAAAATTTGGATTATGGTGGAGGGGAAACTTTTGATTAGTTTTATTCATTAGCTTTAATTCTTTTCTCTCATTTGATTAAGCATTTTCTCCCTTTCAGGCATGCCGGTTTAAGGAAGCAACGGGGATGGGGTGCGTCGGATTAGTATCAAGAGGAGGGCGCCGTTTTAGAGTCCAAAGGAGGAAGTGGGGGCGCCGTTTTAAGGTGAACATGGAGATGGAGAGGGCGCGCCGTCTTTGGGATTCAAAGAAGGAGATAAGGGCGCGCCGTTTTAGCGTTCAAAGGAAATGGGGGGTTACGAGAATGGTGTTAAATCGGCGCGGTGAATAGTGACCGCGCCGGATTAGGCCACGCCGGGACAGCTTCAAAGAGGTTTTATTTCATTCTGTTTCTTCTTTCTTTCAACTGCGAACTAATTTATTGATTGGCTTGTTCATCTTATTGATGGATTATGTTTGTGGAAGGAAGATTTAAGTGTTTTAATTGTTTATTCAAGTGGATTAGCATGATGATTCAAATGTTTTATCAGAAAAGTTTATGCAAGAACTCAGACATTCGGTTTGTTTCAGTGATTTTTGACATATGCTGTTCTCTTCCCCACAGAGTTTATTATGCTCGTTCGTTCTTATGGGTTATTCGCCTGTCAAAATTTGGGCAGCATCTCCCCTAGACCCGAAGGGTCCAGGGAAAAAATGGGGCGCACCCTACGGAGAGAACTCTGACGGCCCCGAAACATCCCGGTGTGCGCACAAGCGACGACACCAGTAAAATTACCCCATTTGGGGCCGGAAGTCCCGAGGGCTAGCCTACAAGGGAGTCCGGTTACCCGTGGGTTGTTGCAATCGTATTGACTCCCCCCGTTCAGGGCCGGAGGTCCTGAGGGCCAGCCTACAAAGGAACTCCGGTGACCCGAGGGTTGCCGTGATCGCGTGGCTGAAGACCGCGTGAGAGCTGAAGTCGACACAAGAACACGGCGGAAGGGAGATTTAGGGGATAAGAAAGGATCGGGGTTAAAGGCCCCCTGCTTCATTTCCACTTAAACAGAAAGAACTACATCGGGGTTGGACGTCGCCGAGCAGAATACAATGGAAGAGGAGAAAGACAATGACCCACCCTCACACGGCTGGCTCTCACTGTTCCTCACCCTTTCTCTCCCACTCTTTCTTTCTTCTTCTCCACAGGGGGCTTCGGGCTTCAAGGGGTTTCTCTCAGGAGAAAAGGCTTACGCTCTCCAGGCTTCCAAGAGTCGTCCAACCCTTCCAACCCGATTTAAGCTTCGCTTGGGCGCTCCTTTTATAGGGGCCAGAGGCCCTGTTTTGGAGGGATGCCCTCTGGATCTTTCTTCCTCTCGTTGGTTCCTTGTTTCCCGCAACCACCACTACTACTGCTAACGTTGATGACGTTGCCCTGCCGAGGCTATAGTCGTGGCCTTGTTGCGGCTGTCGACGTTACCTCCGCCGAGGCTCTAGTGTGACCGGGAGGGGGGGGGCAGAGGCATGGCCTCCTCCTCCGTTGGCATATCCACCGCGAGCCACGTTGCCTTCATCATTTGCAGGAGAATGGGCGGCCGCTCGACGGAATGAGCGTTCGGCGGTGCAGGGCTCGAGAACTTCCATTCACGGCATATGCTCGGTTGCCCGTCGGATCGAAGTGAGAGTTTTAACCACTTAAGGCTTGTTCGTCATCATGCAGTTCCCAGGAAACAGAGGACCGTATTGATGACGGGACGGGTTGGTTGCGGCGCCGGGTAAATGCTTCAAAGAAAAGATTGATTTTAAACTAAGCAGGCCGTATTATCACTCCAAAATGGGCGCGCCGATTTAGTGCATTCAAAGGGGTGGGCCTTCAACGGGAGCGTGCCGTTTTAACATAAAGGTGGTGGCGCCGTTTTAACAAAAGCAAGGGAGTTCATATTATAGCATATAATGGGGCGCGTCGGACTAGCATCTTGTAAAGGGGCGCGCCGGTTTAAGGCCCCCTTAGGGGCGCGCCGGTTTAAGGCTATGCCATGCCGGTTTAAGCGTCAAAGGGCTCCCTCCCAGCTTAGTGGCGATTCGGACAGATGCTTGCCCTCCTGTGTTGCTTTAGTTATGAGCCTCCGAATCTCGATTCAGGGCTTTGAGTGATTTTCGGTGTATGCCAAGCAGGCGTTCGAACTCCTGAGTTTCTTTGATTCGACCTTCGGGATTGCCGACTTGGGAGCCGGGGCTAGCTCTTCAACCCGAGGGGCTTCTTTGTTGGGTGACGGAGCACCGGGTAGGTATTCGTCCTTCTTGAAGGAGGCACAGGGTTTATTCAGCCTTTCCGTCTTCGACTCGCTCTCGAGTGCTGAGACGTGCATGACGTATGATCATCATCATTTTTTGACGTCCACAGGTAGGCATGGTCATTTAATGAATGCATGTTTTAAACTGAAAGAAGATAACAATGTGAATTCTAGATCTTTTGCACATGCTCACGACCCACATAGACACAGATCTACTTCAGGCCAGCATACTATCTGTTTCACTTGTAATAAGCCTGGGCATAAGGCAAATGAATGCTGGTCAGGATATCATTGGGGGAACAACAACTCGAGAAGTAAGCACCTGAGGTGCTATGAGTGTGGGAAGCATGGCCATACAGTCAAGAACTGTTGGCATACTCAGGTAAGTCATGTTAATGACAAAGCCTTTAAATTCTCTGCAAAACGACCCGTGAACTTTTCATACTTTAACTGTGGTAAAACAAGTCACAAATCTGTTGAATGTTGGGTTAAGAAGAATAAGAAACAGAATGTCCATGTAAACAACAGAACAACTCATGCTCAATCTCATAGGTCTCATACTACTTTTGATAAGCATCATAGGACCAGAAAATCTGTTGGTTCATGTCATTATTGTGGAAATTTTAGACATTCTATGTCTGATTACTCTCTAATGGAATTTGATGACAATATTGCTAAGAAATTATTTAGAACACCTGATAGGGGTAATTCAGGACCCAAGACCTCATGGGTTCCTACAGGATCAACTTGATTTTATCTTGTAGGTGTGCCTTGGTGGGAGAAATAAAAGGGGTTAACCAAGGCACTCAACAGAAAACCCCACGATTCTACATTTCAGGTTAGTTCTGAACTTTGCTTTAAATTCATTAACTGAAATTGTTGAACTGTCTGCTTGATTTATGATGATCTCTTCATATCTAGCTGATCAGTCTGCATTCCAGACTCAGCTATTGAATTCAATTCTGAATATCTGATGTTCTTCTCTTGCTATATGTTGAACTGAATTTGAATGTTTCTTTAGTGTATTCAGTTGATGCACTATATAGACTTTGTGTCAATGCATGTGTTATGTGTTAATGCAGTGCATGCTTGCTGTTAAATGCATAACTTGCTGATTGTGAATGGTTCATTTAGTGTACACAGTCAATACATGTGTCTTATGTCTACATACATCATTTACATGACTGTCAATGATGCTGTTCAATGCATGTAGGACTGTCTTATGTTGCATTGTCTTGCATAACCCTGGTATATCAAATGGTATGTTACTAAAAGGCAGGGAAATCTGCCCGGAGGTTTCTACCATGTGTGAGATGGTCTTTGAGACCAGATTCTCCGCCTAGTACCATGGGTCCAGTCTTCATGTAGAATAGTGCATTGCATCATACTTTGCAAAATCTGAAAAAGGATAAAAATGTTCATGACTTGGATGCATAACCTGAATTGATTGCATACTTGCCTCATGTCTCATTGTTGCATAGTTTGCATATAGAGTAGTGTGCTGCATAGCATATCTTTTGCATCATGGTGTCAGGGGGGAGCTGTGAGTTAGTTCAATTCTTGAATCCTATTTACTCCTCATTGTCCCAACTCAATTGATTCATATCTTTTGACATCAGATGCTATTGGACCATAATGCTTATTGCTATCTTTTCCCCAACATTTTCACTGAACAACAACAACTGTTTCTGGTTTAGTATATTGAGTTGTGATTATTGCAATTGTTCACTTATAAGAATCACTCTTACAAATTGAAAGGAACTAAAGGTTTAACCTTTATAAATTGAAGAGTTAAGTGTCTGCCTTCAGAATTTGAGATAAAAGAAAAATTTTATAGCTCTTAATCTTTGTCTCATGGCTAAAATAGAAAAAGTTTCTTTTTTTTTGTAATGCCTAAATGTGTTGAATTGGAAATGTCTAGAATATGTGAATAAGAGTATGTAATGATTTTTTAAACAATCACTCTAAAAGAAATATGGGCAGCAGTAAATAAGATCATAAATGTAAAGAACTGAACATTGTGACAGAGCAATGGTTGATTGCACTGAGAAACTGTGAACTCCTCCAATGAAGCAGGAAAATTCACATGTCATGAAGTGCTTCAAGCTAACTCTGTTCATAGGGTCAAATCTATAGGGGGAGTCCTCACCAAGTAACTGAGGGTACTGGCCTCTAATCAAGGTGTATCCTTAATGTCAAAAGTGAAGACTATTCCTTGTAGGTCTTGATCTGAAGTAGATCTTGTAGTTTATGCCTAGTAACTGGGGGTACCTGCCTCTGATCAAGGTGTACACCTAATGTCAACAGCATAAATGCCACAGGTCTACTCACTTAGTTCAGGTTCAGAAAAATTGAAAAATGAAATTCAAACTGCTATAACCCTTTGAAAATCAAAAGTCAATGAGTGAAAATTATTTTTCTCAATACATATTCAAGTTGCCTTTCTTGAAATTTCATGTTTAATTACAAAAGGGTATTATTTCTGACTTATCTATTAATACCATGTGCCTTAGATTCATTACTATAAATGGAGTCTAAAACTCTTTTTCAGGGGTCAGGTGTTTTACTCTAGATTTATCACTGTTAAACCTGATTTTTTGTGAAAATTGTATGTTGCTGATTCATATACCTTGACAGTTGTTTATAATCATGCTCCTTTCTGAACCTATGATTCAGCTGTTGTCAAGTGACCCTCCTACCTTATCTACCTTTGAATTATCTGTCTATATTCCTTCTCAAAGGGGGAGCAATTATTTAGGGGGAGAACCAGTTCAGGGAGAGTCATACCTTCAGGGGGAATTTATTGCACTATGGTCATTTACATGCATAATGCACTTTGCACTTTTTTTCTCTTTTTGATTATGTCAAAGGGGGAGAAAATTTTTGTGTGTGACTCACTGTCACAGTGTGTTCCATCATCAAAAAGGGGGAGAATGTTGTGCCCCTTAGGCACAAGCATGTGCTATGTGTTTTGATGATAGCAATGCATTTTGTTTTGATGATAGCAACACAGTGTGTGATTTGGATATTGTTCTGATAGCAACATGAACATGAATGATTTTGATATGATGATGGCATGTTGGTTTGAATGCATTATTCTGTTTATATAGATTGCATTGATGTGTTTCTGTGCACATTGCATTTTCCTGTTTGCATTAGTGCATTCATCACTTCTATCAGCATAGTCTGGACTGAAGTGGGTCGACACCCCTTCTTGATGGGTCGACCCCCCGAGAGAGCATGTCTATACACTGTGTCCAGAACATCTTTAACTCTGTACATTGCATTCATTCATGCTTTGGAGTCTGCACATTCATGTGCACAGTTCATGGACCAAGTCTAGACATTGTTGCATTGCCTTCACTGCATTGCATTGGCTAAAGTGTGTACAGAGATACTTGCATCGTTCATAAAGTCCATACATTCACTGAAGCTTGCTTAGCTGAAGTGTGTACATTGCACTGCATGACTTGAAGTCTGTACATCGCATGTGTGCTTCATGCTAACTCTATACAGGCTAAGTCTGTCGGTCTTGTGACCTATGCATTTATCAAGTCTATACGCTGGAAGACGAAGTCTATACAGCGTGTCACGTTGCAGCCAGCAAGTCTGTACAGTGAGCATTTCATTGGTGAAGTCTGTACACTCACCAGTTGAACTTCATAAGTCCATACATTGGACTGTGCACTTGTGCATCACATTAATGTCTATACATTGTGCATCGTCTCAATTTGCGTCTCATGCCAAGTATGTACATCACTGTAGCTACATCGTCTCATTCATCGTCTCACTTGACGTTCAAGTCTGTACAGCCGTTTGCATTAGATCTCAAGTCCATACATTGGTCTGCAACGGCTAAGTCTGTACACTGGAGTTGTATTCACAACGTTCATTCAGCAAAGTCTGTACATTGAAGTCACGCTTCACAAAGTCTGTATAGACTTTCTCATTTGCACAATGCATTTCATTCATAAAGTCTGTACACTATCCATGTTTCATGAAGCGTCAACTCAGTGTGTCTTGTAGCGTCAACTCAGCAAGTGTGTACATTGCTTGGTTAAGTCTATACGCTGCTTCATATGCAGTGAAGTCTGCACATTGCTGAATGCTCTTCAAAGTCTGCACACTGGTAAAGTCAATACAGACTGTGTTTGCCCAAGTATGTACATCGCACAGCACTGCATATAAGAACTCTATACATTGGGCAGAGTCTATACAGCATGCATCGTCTCATTGAGCGTCTCTCTTGATCAAGTCTATACACTCATTCACTGTTCACGCATTCACAGTGAAGTCTGTACATCCGTTTGGCTATGCCCTCCAGTGACTGCTAATGCTTCCCTAACTTTGAGGATGCTCCCCTGGAGCAGCAATTGCTCCCCAGAGACAGCATGTGCTCCACATGTTCCCCTGTCGCTGGTGATGCTGTCCAGAGGCCATAGATGCTCCCCTGAGACTTCATATGCTCCCGTGCGACAACGCCTTTTACATTACAAGCCTATACATAGCTCTTCACTTAACCTGATATTCCGATACTCTGTCTTGTAGGTGTCTGGCACGTGATCCAAGGAGCTGAGATGCTGACACATGGCAGAGTCGATTGGGCGGGAAATGTGGAGGCCACACGCGCCCAGTGCTGCCCCTGCTCGAGCTGCTATAAAGGGTAGTCTCTGTTGTCTGAAAGAGTGATCGAAGCTGAAGCAGAAATAGCAGAAGAGCAGAGTGCAGAGAGGTCTTCGATCTAGAAAAGAAAGAGAAAAGAAGAGTGAAGAGAGCAGAAGAAGAAAGAAGAGAGAAGAGAAGAGAAAGAGAAGAAGAGCAGAAGATAAAGAAGAGAAAGAGAGAGACAGAGAGCTCGAGTTGAGAAAGAGAGAGAGGTTGAGGTTGTCTGGCTTTTGGATCAAATTCAAGCCAGATCTGCTCCATTCGAGAGCTATATTTATGCTTCATTGTTTCAGCTTTCCATTGCTGTCTTGCTATCTTTTGTTTTCCTTTATACATTTCTTCAAGCTGTTTGTCAGCGGAGCAAGCTGTGTTGCTCAGCGGGCAGTGGAGGATTCCACTGGATGGCCAAGCTGTATTGCCCAGCGGTTTGCAGAGGTGCTGCCTCTGAACGGATAAGCTGTAATCCCCAGCGGTTTGTAGTGGTGGATTCCACTGGACAGCAAGCTGTGTTGCTCAGTGGGCGAGGAGGATTCCTCGGACGGCAAGCTATGTTGCCCAGCGGATTGTAGGCAAGCTGTGAGGCCCAGCGGTTCAAGCTGTGAGTCAGCAGTAAGCCACACTCGGGTTGAGCGTGGGGTGGATGTAGGTCTACTGGACCGAACCACCTAAAAACCCCTTGTGCAGTGGTTTGATGTTTCTATCTGTTTGCTTCTGCTAGATGATTGCGTAGGGGCGCTCCATGTATTTGATCATAGTTTCAGTAGATGAGTGTCTAATTTGTCTTGTTAGCATTCCAGTTATTGAGTGAGCGAAATCTTGTTTGAGCGAAATTCTATTTGGGTGAAGGTTATTTAAAAGGGCTATATTCATTCACCCCCCCTCTGAATACTGCACCGAACTCAACAGTTGGAAAGGACATGTGCTTCTTCACCATCCGTGAGTGCTCCATTGCCATCTACTTCCGAACTTTATTCGGAACCATCTTATTTGGAGCCACCAAAACCCGAGCCACCCGTGTTTCTTACGGGAATGCTATACATAGCCGAGCCACTTCTTAGTTGGCTCAAGGATGGCTTAATCCCACGTCCTTACCCTTCTATGGACCCCACCTTACAATTAGTGCCCGTCAACCTCTACCATACCACCTTCCGATCTACTCACCATATAGATACCTTGGATGACCTTGTTATGGGACTAGATACGCAATGGAAGTTGACACATATGTTGGCCCGAGGCTTCGACCAACCCACGAGTCGTAGCTTTACCCACCCCGCCTTAGGGTCCATTACCTCCGTATACACCGTGGGTTGTGTCACCACGGAGGTTCTTCTACTTCTCCCGCTACCGGATGAGCCCGACTTCATTACTTTGCTTCCGAGGGAGGAGTCATATTTTTTATACACGGTCCCATCTACCACGATGGATGGAGGTTATCATCACCTTCCCGAAATTCAAACGTGGGACTATGCAATGGGAGAACCTAGGGGTCATACCTTCTTTGACCCTTTTGACCCCTTCACTAGTAGGCCTCCCGAGTTACCACCCGTACTCCCCTTCTTCGAGGAAACCCACTTTTACGCCCCTTCCCCACGGGATGGGCCATCTACATCCACCAATCCCGACCCACCTACATCCGGCCCTTCTAGCCCACCCAAGTCTCCCACATTCAAAAGACCATCCACGCATAACCACACCCGACGTATAGGTGTTCCCCATGCCATCCATTCCCGGTTGCATAACATGCATGCATGGCACACATTCAGGTGTCCTGGTCCACCGTCACCCCTGTACGGGTCGGACTAACATTAGGTGTGTCTAGGGTCATAGATGAGTCAGTGTGCTTTTTCTTTGTGTGGTTTGTCTGTCTGCATGTGTCTTGTGCAAGCTCATCGATGTCAGTCCCTTATGAGTATGAAGCGAGTAGACTCACTCGAGGAGTTGGGATCGGTTCTATATCTACACCCGGATCTAGTCACCTACAGGGACACAGCGGTGATTCCTAGAGAGTCTTCGAGCTGCCACCTCCCCTTTTGAGAGTGCCCCAATCGGAGTGTCCACCTCTAGCCCATAGCAGCTTGTGCATATCGAGTATATATGGAATGAGCAGGTGTTGGTCACTTGGAGTGGCGCATACCCGCGTTACTTGGCACGGTGATGGATCTGCTGGAGTACTCGAGCAGCCGCACCTCTTACTCGACGGGGTCGAGTTCCTCCCACCCGGGGAGAGTTGATGGGAATCGACACCGAGCATGTGCATTTTATTTTACATTTATGTCCTTTAGTTTATTTTTATATCCATGGGAAAGTATATGCGCACTTGTAAGGCTTTGTAAGCCAATGCGTCATTCCCTTGGATTGTGTGGGTTTTTATGCAAATGTGCAGTAGGTCTAGCTAGGGGGCCCTCAGCCCTTTCCCATTGGTCCATGTCATCCTTGTGGGGCTGGTCAACCCTCCTAGGTGGCATCTAGAAGCCTTGACTAGTCAATTGTCCACATGGGGGACAATGGGACCAAAAAGTCCAACTTGGAGGCCATGGTCAAGGGGGCGCCCAAACCCACTAGGATTAGTTTAATTTTATTTTTTTTGACCACTTTAGGAACTCCCTAAGATGTCCTTCCAAACCCCAGATCTATGGGCATTTAGTGTCTTTTTACATTTATTATATATAGCTTGTAATTTCCATTTGTTTGAATTAATGAATAGAAAAAAAAGCATTGTGCAAGAAGGAGATTTGCGCCCCCCTCTCTTCATCCCTCTGGTTTCTTAATCTCCAACCCCAATTCTAGAGTGATATCCCTCCCCTATTGATCCTCTCTACCTTCTGGTTCATCTCCGGTGATCGCCGCCGCCGCCGTCGTGCCGCCGTCACTCCGCCGCCATCGTCTTCGGTATTCTGTCCATCCATGACAGAAGCATCTTCCCCGAATTTCTGCTCCCACCTCCCACCTCCTCTGGAGCTGAAATTTTCAGGGCTGGTTCCCCTCTCGAACCCCTATCTTCACAAAACAATTCAAGCTAAAATTCCTTCATTTGGTATTTTTCAAATTTTGTTCCTCTTTTATTCCCAAATCTGCCAGGTTTCTGTCTACAGTGGCAGCAACCCTGAGTTTTCCATCTCCCGACCACCTTTTGATTTTTCCAGGAACCCCCAATTTTATTGGAGGTTCTGCTCACCTTATCCTATCTCCACAAATGTTCTTACATTTTTGTCAGCCCTTCAAGTATTTTCTAAAATTCGTCCAAGTTCCAAAATCTGTTCAGTCCGCCTCAGTCCAGATCCGACCCTTCGCCAGTGTAAACTCTCTAGGAAATTCAAATCTCCATAATGTCCAGATCTAAAAATAGTCCCGAGATCCTCTCTTGATTTCCTACGACTTTTCTGAAGAACACAACTTCAGATTCGGAGGTCTACCTACCGGTCAGCGCCAACTCTCTGGAACATCAATTTCTGCCTGAGCATATCTGAAATGGGGAACATCAGCCTTCAAAATTTGTCCACCAGAAATACAGAGTTGGTGATTTTTTTATGATCCCATAGGGTCGAAGCCCTTCGAAGCAGCTTTCCAACGACGCTAGTTTTGTCGCATTCCGACATCGGTGCTGGTCACAGTGAGCGATCTCGCCGAGTTTCGCGCCTGAAAACAGCAAGTGCAGGTCTGTGGCCAGTTATTCCGGCGGGTGACGAACGGAGCCGCCCGGCTTCCGACTGACGTTCCAACGCGCCACCACCCTAGGGGAGAACCCCTCCAGGTGTCCCCACTACAGCGGTGCAGCCGGGTCCCACACGGCCCCTCCGACCAGTACGTGGGCCCCAAGGAAGCGAGTACGTGTGTTGCCGAAACGTCGCAAGAAGCTGCCCGTTAACCCGGAATCGGTCCTCCCGGGCCCACTTGTGTAGCCCTTTACCTCCCTGCGTGGAGTGGGCAGTAGTTCTTTGCTGTAACCTTTGTGTATTAATTATCCCGGGAGTACGAGTTCGGTCGGGTCCATCTTCCCCATGCCGAGAGCGTGGAGGTATCATGCTCGCTCCTATACTTGGCATTTACTTTATTCATATATACTTGTTTATGCCGCTGCTAGATATCATGCTAGGATCATAGCTCGCTATATTTTGTGATATCACCGCTGCTGCGAGAGAGAGCGTGACCATCCCGTGACCCGATCCGGGCACAAGAGAGAACCGACCACCCTAGCTCACTGTCGGTTTCTCAACCGTGCACGTCCGACGCTTCCCTCGAAAAGGGACAATCACGAGCTTGTTTAGAGTCCAAGGATCACATATCCATTTGGAGTCGAGTCCGTGGTCCGTCCCGCATCAATTTGGTATCAGAGCGAGTTTTAGTCTAGGGTGTCTAAATTCAAAAAAAAAAAGTGTCATTTAAGTCTAAGTGTCTAAGTCAGTCTTAGGAGTTACATTTGCATACCATTAATCGGTATATAAAAAGGTGTTGTCCAAACGTTAGGCTACACCTATCGGGAAGGCCGCACACTTGTGCGAGTGATTTCGGATCGATTAACTCCGCCACGTACCGAGTCTTGGTGTCTTGTCCTTAGTGTGCATGCATTCCACCTTTGCATAGTCGGTCTAGTGTCTTGTCCAAATGGCCTTGCATATCCATTCCTAGGGATCCATTCCCATATTTTGGCAACTATGGCCAACCCATGTCGACCCGTCCAAGGTGATAGGTCCGTGTCCGAGTACATTCGGGCATATCATACGTATTGGTTGGAATATGGCTTGGGAGAGGAGAGCACCACGGCCGCATTTCAGTTCCGGAGAGGTTTGCGCCTTCACTTCCAGTTGGAATGTCTTTTCCGTGACGTGATCTCTCTGGCGCGGTCTTATCAGGTCACTCAGCCATTTGAGTATCGGTATGATGCTACCATGGTTGCCCTTCGACAAACATCTACCTCCCACCCAAGTCCCGAGCCGATCGGACTACCTACGCCATTGCCTTCCACACCCGAGCCGAGAGCCGAGGAACAAGTCCACTCCGAGGTCCCCACTCCAACCCGCTCCTTTGAGGAAATCGAGAAAAAGTTTTGGGATTGGTTGGAAAGGACACGTGCTTCTTCACCATCCGTGAGTGCTCCATTGCCATCTACTTCCGAACTTTATTCGGAACCATCTTATTTGGAGCCACAAAAACCCGAGCCACCCGTGTTTCTTACGGGAACGCTATACATAGCCGAGCCATTTCTTAGTTGGCTCAAGGATGGCTTGGTACCACGTCCTTACCCTTCTATGGACCCCACCTTACAATTGGTGCCTGTCAACTCCTACCATACCACCTTCCGATCTAGTCACCATATCGGTATCTTGGATGACCTTATTATGGGACTAGACACACAATGGAAGTTGACACATATGTTGGCCCGAGGCTTCGACCAACCCACGAGTCGTAGCTTCACCCACCCCGCCTTAGGGTCCATTACCTCCGTATACACCGTGGGTTGTGTCACCACGGAGGTTCTTCTACTTCTCCCGCTACCGGATGAGCCCGACTTCATTACTTTGCTTCCGAGGGAGGAGTCATATTTCCTATACACGGTCCCATCTACCATGGTGGATGGAGGTGATCATCACCTTCCCGAAATTCAAACGTGGGACTATGCAATGGGGGAACCTAGGGGTCATACCTTCTTTGACCCTTTTGACCCCTTCACTAGTAGGCCTCCCGAGTTACCACCCGTACTCCCCTTCTTCGAGGAAGCCCACTTTTATGCCCCTTCCCCATGGGATGGGCCATCTACATCCACCAATCCCGACCCACCTACATCCGGCCCTTCTAGCCCACCCAAGTCTCCCACATTCAAAAGACCATCCACGCATAACCACACCCGACGTATAGGTGTTCCCCATGCCATCCATTCCCGGTTGCATAACATGCATGCATGGCACACATTCGGGTCTCCTAGTCCACCGTCACCCCTGTACGGGTCGGACTAACATTAGGTGTGTCTAGGGTCATAGATGAGTTAGTGTGCTTTTTCTTTGTGTGGTTTGTCTGTCTGCATGTGTCTTGTGCAAGCTCATCGATGTCAGTCCCTTATGAGTATGAAGCGAGTAGACTCACTCGAGGAGTTGGGATCGGTTCTATATCTACACCCGGATCTAGTCACCTACAGGGACTCTGCTGTGATTCCTAGTGAGTCTTCAAGCCGCCACCTCCCCTTTTGAGAGTGCCCACTCGGATTCCTAGTGACTCAGTGCTGATTCCTAGTGAGTCTGTCCGAGGATCGCATATCCATTTGGAGTCGAGTCCGTGGTCCGTCCGCATCAAATTTATTTTCAAAAGATTTTTTATTAACCGGATTGTACCCCAACCCCTCTTTTCTGTAATTAACCTTTGTTCCCAACAGTTTGTCTAAATTTTCTTGGCCACTTACAAATTTTGACAATGAATTTTTCAAATCCTGAAGCTCATTTTCTAAAGAGGCAATCAACAATCTATGTTCGGGGTCTCCTCTTCAAATTTGGCTACTCTAATTTTCAAAAGTTCATTAACAGACTCGTAATCTTCAATTTGTTTTTCCAGATTATGTAATTTTTCAGGCTCATTTATACAAGCAAATTTCCATTTCTCCATGACAAGAAGTCTCTCTGACATAGCAGTGTTCAGTTGCTTTAACTTCTCATTTTCTTTTTTCAGATCAACATTTTGAATTAATTCATCAATTAAGGACTGATCAATAGAATTGACCCCTTGTTTCTGTTCAATTTTAACCTTTTCAAGGTTCTTCTACAGTTCCACATTAACTGCTTCAATGGCCTCAAATTTTTTAGATATTAAAGTATTTTCCTCTTGAAGTCATTTGAATTTTTCTTCGTTATCTTCAATCTGCTTTCTACGAATTTGATTTTCTGACTTCACTTCATTAAATTCTGACTCAATACTTCCACAAACTTCCAATTATTTTCTCAGACAATTATTTTCATTTTTCAAAGCTTCTAAGTCCTCATTCTCTAAGCATGTGTTCATGCCAGTATTCAGTTTCTTTTTCAAGTAAAACAGCATATGCATCCTGCCAATCATCTAGAGAAAAATTCTCAAATGGATTTACATGATCGTCAGTCTCATCCTCATTTTGATAGTTGCTTTAATCGCTTCCATCAGCCATCATGCAATTGTCTTCCTTTTCTCCATTTGCAGTCTTCAGTTTATCCAAGATGTCTTTGGCAGATCTGCATTTAGTAAAACAAGGAAGCAAAGCAATATCAATAGCCTCCTTCATTAAGTTTAGTGCTTGCTCTAAGATTTTTAGTGTTCCTAGATCTATGGGTGATTGTCCACTTAGATCTATCCTTTGGCAATTTATGTGGATGAATTGTGATAAGATTCCATAGACTAGGATTATCAGACTTAACAAACTTATGCATGCTGCAGAACCATGAATCGAAATTAGAACCTTCGAAAACCGGTGGACAATTCATCATGCTCAATTCAAACAATAATCTCGGATTAAACTAACAACCGCACCCAATAAACAGAATCTTTTCTGCAGATCGCTGGATCTGATTAGCCAGAGAACCTACTCTGATACCAATTGATGGGATAGTAGATGGGTGCAAGGTGGGATCCAAAGGGGGGGTGAATGGATCCTTCAACAAGATTTGACCCAATTTTAAACTATAGAGGCCAGAAATAAAATGCTACTAACTAGAACTGAAATAGCCACGTTTGGCAGCGGCAAGAACAACTCTGATATTCATAAAGCGGTGTCCAACAGATCACACAGATCAACACTCGAGCACTTAGCACACAGTAATAGAAAGCTCACAACACATATGCTCTTATATGATTCTCAGTTCTCATAGAACCAAACTCGAACGCTTAGCACACACAAGAGAATACTCTGAGCAGAAGCAAACAACAAGCCAACGGTTCAGTCCGAACCATAATCAAACGTAAGACATTGTGCAGGAATTAAATGAACGCTAACATTAGACACTTGTTCATGTAGATAAACATGCTAGCTCATATCAGATAAATCACTATGTCAAACTGTAAGAAAGAATCACCTCAAGCTCAACCTACGAAGTGGAGGAAGGAGATAGGGAATAAACGCACAGCACAATCCACATAACACGCAGGATTTTTAAGGGGGTTCGATCTGCCTCGCAGATTTACATCCACCCCACACTCCAACCAGAGTGTGGCTTCACCTTGCAAGCTACAAGAAGTAGACTCAGTCTACAACAAATGCTGACGAACAGCTTGAGCCAGAGGGAGACAAACCCCTCAACCCTGATCTAGCACCCAGCTAGATCATACCCCACTACTTAAGTAGTGAACGGAGGACTTCCTCTGCGAGCATAAAGGGAAACCGTGAGTGGCACCGAGTCACCCACAACCCAGAGGATGATCCTCTCTTCCTCTAAACTTTCAGTGGGAACCCGGAGAGAAACTCTCCCTTCTTCTGATTGCTCAGAAGGAACACTCAGAGACCAAGTCTGCCTTCTTCTGATTGCTTCAGAAGGAAACCGATCCCCAATAGGATATCGAAGGAACACAAGAAAAATGAAAAACGAACAGCAAAGAAAATTAAAACAAGACAGAGAAAAATGTAGCTCCTAAGAAGCACAACAGTTCTGGATTTGATCCACAAACTGATAAGAACAGATCTTCAATGGTAGCTCCGACTGCTCTCAAATTCTCCTTCGATCTGGATATCTGGAACTGCTCTCACTCTTCCTCTCTTTTTCTTCTCAAGACCAACTCTCTTTTCCACTTCGCAACTACAGCTCTTTCTCTTACAGATTTGACTCTGGTAGAAGCTCTCTCAATGGCTATGGCTGCTCTTCTTAGTTCTTTTCTCACCTTTGAGCACGAGACCTTTCATAGAAGGACGGGGGCTCCAGAAATTCCAAATGGATAAGAGAGATAATTCAGCTGAATTCCCATTGGTCCATCTGGTAATTGGGAATATTCTTCCTTCAAGAATCTTCCCGAAACGTGCCAAGTGTATAAGTATCAAGTTCCAACCAATGGAGTTCGAGATCACCTGATTTCGTAAGTTCATCACGTGCCTCACTGGGTTATCTGAATTCTTCTGATGCATCGACCTTGACTTGGTGCATCGAGGCAGTGTAGCTAAGAGACTCTTGAGCATTTGGCTTCTATGTGCAGGGCCTTTGGTGCGTCGATGCAATGCTTGGATGCTTCGATGTTCTTGGCTTCCAGTTTCTGATTCAGAGCTGAGTGCGTCGGTGCAGCTGGAAGATAGGTTGAGGCATCTTTCACGGAGGATGCTTTCTCTACTGTGGGCTTTAATGCTTCGATGTAATATCCTTGATGCGTCGACATGGTGTTCTGTTCTGAGTACATAGAGGCACTTCATAGATGTGTCAGTGCTTTGGACTTAAGGCTTGAAACTGGCTTTTATCTTAATGCATCAATGCATTACATCGCCAGGTTGGGGCAGAGTGCAATAACTCATCAGTTGATGATTGATGCATCGAATCAATGACGTGCCGCTACTTCGTGATAATCAGAAAGGAGACGGATATAGAAGGAGGGGGATGAATAAGTCTGTCTAATTAAAAGTTTCGGCAAAAAATTTCCACAGTCTAACCAACAATAAGCAACAACAGTACTACCGGATCCCACGCACAAGAGGGACCTTTAATCAGACAATTAAAGTGCACTCTTAAAACAATGAAGTAAGCTTAATGATCAGATAAGTATAGCAGGAGTAATCATCTATCAGCACCTGAATGTGCTTGCAGGCACTGTTACTAGTACTTTGTAGAGGTTTGATCAGATGATCTCCTCATGCAAGAGGTAGCCTTCCAGATAGGCATAACCTATCCTTTCAACTATGCCTTTTGATATACCAATTAAGTGCTGCACCACATTCTAAATGTCAAGCGATTATCCGACGGAATGAACTGATTGAATTCAGATAGGACATTCAAAGATGCAAACAATCATACAGAGGACACGTAGTTTTTAGAGTGGTTCGGCCAGACCCATAGTCTGCCTACGTCCACTCCTCCACTCGAACTGAGTGAGGTTCCCTTGCTCAACCAAGCAACATTCACAACAGACTTAGTCTACAACAAAGGCTGTCATATAGCTTCCCTAAGGAACACATTCCTTGCTTCTCCTGTAACCCAGGAGGAAACCCGGAGGATCAACCTCCCTTCCTCTTTACCCAAGAGGGAACCCGATGAATTGCACCCAACAATTCACCTAACCAGAGGTCACGAACCTCTCTTCCTCCGAACCTATAGAGGGGACACTGGAGTTAGACTCCCTTCCTCTAATGTTACTTAGGAGGAACCACCAAAATGAAATCACAGTGTTGACGAACAAAAGAAAATAGAAAACAGAAACTCAGAAAAGAAAACTTTGATCGAAATAAAAAGAAAACCAATGTAGATTCGGATCGAAGCAGATTCTCGATGAAACTGGCTGGGCGCTCTTCTCTCCCTTTCTCTGTGGAATTCTGTCTTTATTTTCTCTCAGAGGGGACACTCGGATATGCTCTTCTTCTCTACAATTTTCCAGCACTTTCTTCTGAACGAGGGTGCTCAGATTTATAGAACAGAGCGTCGTCGTCTTTCTCTCCGCGATCCAGATCAGCAACTAAAACTTGATTCGTCCACGTGGATAAAGAATATTCTGATAGCAATCAAAATTTCCAGAAGACAGCCACGTGTGGTGAAGATTTTCGCTCCAATTCTCTTTCAGTACAGTCATCACGTGTTCATTTTTTAAGTGATCACGTGCTGGAGCAGATTCTTCTTTTCAGATCAGATCTTCTTTATTTGCCCTTCACTTATTCTCAGATATCGCACTTAACCCTTAATTGGTCGAATGAGACTTTAACCAATCCAAATAAGTCAGAAGATAATCCTTCCATACAAACAAATGATATGGAGCACAACACATGACTGGCAGGTCGAGGCATTGAAGTACAGTCACTTGTGTTGATCTCTAAGATGTCGGAGCATTGGATTTTGGCTTTGACCTTAAACATTGCTTGTGGCTTGATGTGTCGATGCATGATCATGATGCTTCGACGTTGCTGCCTTTTAGATTCTGAACCTTGATTGGTGCTTCAGTGCATCGCCCTGATGCATTGACGTGGTTGATCTTGAAGGTTCACACCCTGCCTTGATGCGTCGGTGGATCGTCTTGATGCATAGACTTCATATGTACTCTGACAGTTGATCTTCTTAGTGTCGGGGCAAGAGGCTTCAGCATCGTGCTTGAATCTTTGTGTAGCATCATATTGCGTTGATGCATTTGCTGGGTGCATCAACCAATCTAACAGACTCCATATTCTGAACTGAAGATCCTTCTTATGGACTTTTGATTTGTCGAGTCATCCCTTTGTTTTCAGCACCGCAGCTCTTTAAATCTTTTCTATAGTTGTGGCTGCATCGAGGTATCTGTTAGATGCATCGCAGATGCATCGATGCAACATCTCTGTCTTTGCTTCATCATTTCAGATGCTCCTAGTTCTTTAAGATTCTTTTCTTGTATTTATTCTGATTTAGATCTTCTACAAGAATAATGTCAGTGTTAGTACTAGGAATACATATTATATTGACATCATCAAAACCTAGAATTTAACATTCTCCCCCTTTTTGATGATGGCAATACATCATGAAATGTTTTATTAAATGGGAAATATTTATTTTTCTGAGAAGATAGAAATGATAAAGAAATGATAGAGATACTAGAGATGTACTGATGGACAGACAGTTTTGATTCTGATTCTAAACTATCCAACTCTACTACTCCCCCTTAAACCTAAATTACCATGCAAGTTACTCTCACTCCCCAAACCACACACATTATCTCCATTTTCTCTCCCACATTCCGCACTCTTTTCTCCTCTTCACTCTTTCTGTTCTCAACTGTAACTGCTCTTAATCTTTCTGTTCTCTCCCCCTTTGACATCATCAAAAACAGGAATGAAAGTAGGGAATGCTAAGACAGACTGAAGGATCAAGAGATCCCTGGTACAATAAGTTCACAGACTTGGGAATTTGCTGAGTTTTCTCTTAAGAGTGTAAGTGTAGAAACCCAACAAAATTAATAGATAAATAAATATTTCAATTTAGTTATATAATTATTATACTTATGAAACAATGAAATTCTATTGTTACTATATGAAATAAACTAGATAATAAAATTTTTCTTGAAATAAATTGAGAATAAATGTTTTAAGTTTCAGAAAAATTGTAGGAGACCCAATTAAATCTCCTACAATGGATTATGACTAACTATTGGGCCTTTGGATAACCCATAATGGGTTGGGTTATAGGTTAATAGGCTAAAAAGAGCTAAATAAGCTTAAATTCGTAGCACATGCTAAATACCCTTGTTTATGATTAAAATAACTCAATTTCTAGAAGGTTGTAACAAAATTCAAACCTTCTAACATAGCTTACCATGGATTAGCCATCTTTCCCACGTTTTCCCACCAAATTAAGGCTAGATTAAGAAGAGAAGTTAGAATTTGATTCTTAAGTCATTAATTTCAGAGATGGAGAAGTTTGATTTTTAGGGAAGGAATCTTGACACTTTGGCCCAGATATTTCTTATAAATAGGCACCCCTAATCACCCAGTAGGTCTTTGCTATGTTGGGGAAGAGATTTATGACAATTTGGAGGTGTGATTTGAAGGAGAAAGGAAGCTCTTGGGTGTTCATCCTATTTTTTCCTTCTTCCTCTTCAACTTGATTTAAGGTAGGTTTCTCTCAAGCTAAATGCTTAATAAATCATGTCATCTTGTGCATTTGTAGGTGCTCTTTTCATTGGTATCATTTTCGCCAATTTTTATTGAGTATTAAGCATGTTAGAGGTGTTTTATTGAAGGGGTATCATCATTTTTTTTGAAGATCGGATTCTGTCTTTGAACATGGTGCTCACAGGGGGCGCGTTCTTAACGTGACGGCCCGACCAAGCGCCTTAATACAAAAAGTTTTCCCGACCTCTAAAATATTTTTTTTAAAAAATAATAATATTATTATTAACGCGGTTATATTGAAGGGCGCGATCATGTTATATTACGGTTATTACCATAATCGCGATCTGGAGGAGGTAGATATATATATATATATATATATATATATATATATATATATATATATATATATATGTATGAATATATATATAATATTTTTTATATTAGAATGTGGTCAACTAGAAGACCGTGACCATAAGGTCGCAATCACCAGAGACACCGCGATCATATATTTTTTTTTAAAAAAACCATAAAATACTAACGCAGTTCCCCAGGGGACCGTGATCGCAAGGTCACGGCCCCCTAGGGGACCGCCTTCACAGATGACCACCCGAACATTCTAGAGGTTAAATAAATAAATATATATATAATTATGAACGCGACCGTATAGGGTACCGTGTTCACAGTAAACCTCCTAGATAGTTCGGAGGTCAAAACAAAAAGAATATATATATATAAGCATTAACGCGACCATCTACAGTACCGCGTCAATGCCAGTAACCTTGTTGCCTGTTTTTCAAGAAAAGGAAGGGGAAAACAGGTATCATTATGCTATTTTTAGGTTTTAATTGAATCATATATCACCCAACATGTAGTTATGTCATGTTATGTTGCATATAAACTAAAACCACACACAATTAAGTTAATGATATGAAAGAAAATGATCCCAATCCATGAGCTCAAGTTCCTATTACCTTCATGATATCTTTGTTCTCCATGACAATATCATCTATCCAGCTTGTTAAATTCTAGCTTGTTTAACGGAGTAGATATTATCTTTAAAACTACATGGGTTTAGTTGCATAATCTTGAATCGATATACAAGTTTAAGTATTACCATGATTTCAACAAGTCGTGTAGCTCGCTAGATTTCCACGGAAGGACGATATCTAAGGAAAGAGGTCCATGGGCAAACACTTTAAGTGGACAAGTGGTTTATTAATTAGGACCTCGTATATATGAGGGGAGCCTCCCACTGTCCCACCTCTTACCTGGCCGTAATTCCACGGTTGTCTAGTAACGCTCCGACTATGAAGAACGGAATAGAATTTTCACTAAAGTTGTTTCCTTATTTTCGACAAGTCGTGGAATTAGCAAGATTTCCAAGGAAGAACGGTGTCTAAGGAAAGAGGTCCATGGGAAAATGATTTAAGTGGATAAGTGGTTTATTAATTAGGACCTCGTGTATACGAGGGGAGCCTCCCACTGTCTCACCTCTTACCTGAGCGTCATTCCTCGGGTTCTAGCTAAAACACCCTACTATAAAAAACTCGATCTAAACCCATTTTACGAGGTTTTCCGCAAAGATTGATTGTGTCTTATCCAACAAATCCAATTCCTTATCGACTTAATGTCGTTAAACATTATGCCTTAAATCCTTCTGGGATTTCTCTTACAACCACTTGACCCTTGAATGATAATCGTGTACCTTGTTCCAAGAGCTTTACCTTGAAATTTGTTAGCCATAAATATTACGTGGATGTATAAATATACTTGGGATCTATGATCCATAATCCCAATGCCTGGTGTTAATGGGGCCCGGTCTAGTCTGCCTGGTGTTAATGGGGCCCGGTCTAGTCCTGGGGGGGAGCGCACGAAAGTACTAGTGCCCATGGGAGTTGATTGACTAGGTGTGGCATTGTACCGAAGTGCTTGATTTGCTAGATTCATTTACGGCATTCCACAATTCATGAATTACTTGCTTATATTGCTTGAATTACTTGCATTACTTGAATTACTTGACTTGTACATACTTGTATGAAATGGTCAAATTCCATGATATTACTTTCTACATGATCTCTACTTGAACTTCATTTCTTGATATCTTATCTACTTGTAATTCCAATTACTAGCATTTCTTTACTCTATCTCCTATTCTTGTTCCATGTTTTATTTACGTTTCCCGGCATACCACGATAACTATCCAAAATGTTAATTACCTTAAGTTGCCTGGTATAGAGATATAAATTCCTACTGAGCGTTTCGCACACCCTACGTTTTCCGGTTAACATTGCAGGTAATTCCAATGATGAACTCCAAACACATGGGAATGGGCTAGAGTGAATGAGCAATCAAGTTATCTTAGTTACCTAGGTTTATGAGCGGTTGCTCTTGCTGGAATTATGTACTTGGAAATTGTTTCTTGCCTCTTAAGGCTTAAGAATGTTATAAAACTTTATTTCGATGAAATAAAAGTATCTTTTCTTCTTATCTCTCCTTGTGGTTTGGACCCTTTTATTCATGCTCTAATTGACTTGAGTGTTTCGACTCATCGTGCCTTGATTTTTCCGCGTCGAGACGTGACAGTCTTTATGGTATCAGAGCCTAGGTTTCATAAACCCTAGGTTTCCCTTGATATAGGTTCTAGATGTTGATCTAGAAATTAGATAGTGTCTTGAACCTTCCCGGTAAGATTGGGTAGAGCCCTGGGCTAAGCTTAAAAGAATAATTAATCAAGAAATAAACAAAATGCCTAAGTTTTGTAGTTGCGTTTGCAGGTTTAATTTTTGCCAATGGCTTCTGAGAGAGCTCAATGGCGCGAGATGCAAAGGACGGTGCAAGGTTTAACCCAAGCTCTATAGCAGGTTGCTCAGGGAGGAGCTAACCAAGGAGCCGGAGATTTACATAGGAATTTCAAGAGTATGAACCCTCCCAAGTTCGCTGGGTCCACGGACCTGGATGAGGCTGAACATTGGGTAAAGGAAATTGAGAGGATATTATGAGTCATGCAATGTGCTGATGAGGAAAAGGTCCTACTCGCCACTTTTCAACTTGAAAAGGATGCTCGTGCTTGGTGGGAGTCGGTCGAAGTAACTCTACTTCACGATCATGTGTTATGGGAGGAGTTCGTGGAGCACTTCAACAATAAATATTTTTCCGATCGGGTTCAAGAAAGGAAGGTCACTGAGTTCGCTTCCTTAAAACAAAGAAGTTTGTCGGTGGCGGAATATGAAGCTCAATTCACGAGACTATCTCGGTATGCGCCACACGTTGTGGGTACCGAAAAGATGAAGGCAAAATGGTTTTTAAATGGTTTGAAGCCACAATACATTACTCAACTCGCCCCGATGGATATCCAAGTTTACACTGATGCATTGAGAAGAGCCCAACTCCTGGAAGATGCAAAAGAGTTGTTTGATCGCATCCGGGGAAGAGATGCCAAGAAGGAGCAAGTTACTAGATCCGATAATTTCAGGCCCTTCTTCGAGAAGAAGAGGCCCAATTTTGATGGGCGTAACTTCAATAAAGATGGGAGTTGGAGAGGGGAAAAATCTACCACCCAAGAGCATGGTACAACTAGGTCCAATTTGACCAAACTAGGCCCAGCTCCCCAAAGTGATAACCCCTTTTTGGGACCCACTTACTTCAAGCCCAAAACTCACTCAGAGCAGCACTTCCTAGGCGATCCTCGGGTCTAGAAGTCCGAGCGACAGATCGGTCGAGAAGGCCCCTGTGGGGACCCAACGCGGCCTATCCAAGCTACGTGCCCATCGGGGGAGCTGGGGGGACTCCGAGAGGCCCTGATGCCGGACAAAAATCCGCAACTTATGATTTTATTCTTTTCTCACTTCATTTTCTATTTTTTCTTTTTCTTATTAATTATTTTTTTTCACTTTCTTTTCTCCTTTCACAAAATATTTTCTTCACCATTTTTTTATTTTATCTCATTATCCTCCGTGAACTTTCTATTTTCTTTTTCTAGAAAATAAATTCTTCACTCTTTTTTCCCCTTTTTTTAACCTTCTCTTCCACCCCTTTTCTTCCCATTCTTTTTTGTTACACTGGCTTCACGGGAGAACAAGAGAGAAAACAGGATAGAGAGAGAGAGAGAGAGCGATAGCTTGTAGTTCCGAGTCCATTGCTTCATAATCTAGTAGCAGCCTGATATGCCATCTTTCTCATATACCACGTACACTAATTCTTGCCATGACCACAACCACAGAACTATCACAGAGAGGTGTGCATAGGTCATTAAATAGGTCATACACGTGATGGTAGGCCATGTAGAAATGGATGATGATGAATATTCCCATGCCTTTATCAATATCTGAACGTGAGCACTTATTGTCTTGTGTGTGTGAACCACATCCTTGGAATTGCCGGTGGTATCACTCTATTTTATTTTATTTTTGTCACCACTTTTTTTCTTTTTTTTTCTTCAAAAGACCTTCACGAGAGAGAGAGAGAGAGAGAGAGAGAGAGAGAGAGAGAGAGGACTGGGGGGTTCTTCTGCCCCCTTTTTTTGGGTTTGTTACAGTATCACGCTAGGTAGAGAAAGAGACAAGAAGATGATGAAGGGAGAGAAAGAATGAGAGTGGATGGCCAGCTAAGGTGAGCCTGTCGCATAGGGGAGCATACAGACGGCAGTGGCGTGTCGCCGGTGGTGTCACCAGATGTGGCGTCTGGCTCTACATGGTCTCCAATACTTCGCCAACGCTGCCTTTGGTGCTCGGAGGTGAGGGATGCCAAGCTTGGACGCCGTGCATGGCCGGCTGTCGTGCTCGGATGCTGGTGTAGACTTGCAGCGTTTAAGGGACAACTTACTTCGTGGCAAGGCTGCCGGCAGGTGGGAGGCTTGCCATGAACCGATGGTGAGTTGCCGGCTGCATGGCTTGTAGATGGGTGGGTAAGTACGTGGCTTAGCCTAGGTAGAGGAACTACAGTGTGCATGGTGATGGGAGGAGGTTGGTTTCACAGGCAGGGTGTAGCAACCCTAATAAATGAATAATTGAAATGAATTAAAACATATATATTACAGAAGTAATATATATAAAAGGAATAGGGTTAATTGGACGAAATAAAACAAATTAAAAATAACGCCTCTTATTAGGGCGTTAATTCAAAAAGAAACGCCTCTATCAAAGGTGTGACTAAAGAAAGGACGCCCACACGTGCGGTCGTCAACTCTCACGACCAAATAGGCAAGTAAAAGAAACGCCCATATATGGGGCGTGTTTCAAAAACAAGGAACGCCCTTATCAAAGACGTTTCTTAAGAAACGACCTGAACTAGGTCGTTAATTAAGGAATCGACGCCCTTACCTAAGGCGTTAATTAAAGAATACACGCCCTGACCAAAGGCGTTAATTCAGTTCGTGACTCGTTCGAACCCAGAGCTTATCCAGGGAAAGATTAACCTAATCTAGTAAGTGTCTATTAGAGTAAGGACTCTATTAGGGATATACTACCCTCACACAATCACTAACTCTAATAGGACTTCCAAAGTCTTATAAATAAACCTATTCGACCAACCCTAAATCTATTTGGACGAACTACTGCTGCTAGGTACGTGAAGAACAAACAGTTCTTCTTCCTTTCCTTGCTTTTGATAAACACATGAGGAGGTTTTAACCATCCTTCATCGTCTTTGCTATAGGTGGCTGCTTCTAGTGTTTGAAGACAAAGGGTCTTCATCATCATCGTCTTCATCACCATCGTTGCCGAAGAATAGGTAAAGTTCTTCTTTTTCCCTTGCCTTCAGGTTACGTAGGTAAAGAAGATTGATATCTTCTCTTCCTTTACAGGTAGCTGTGGCAATATCTTCCTGAAGAACGAAGGTTCTTCATCCACGAAGGTTCCAAACAGAGTATCAGTATTATCAAACCATAAGGTAGGATTTTCTCAAGCTACTGTAGCCCAAATGAAATTAATGCAAGATATATATATATGTAAGCATGTCATGCATATGATTATTATAGTTTTCATGCGTTTTCTGAAATATTTTGAAAGAAACGCCCTTGATTAGGGCGCTAATTTAAAAGAAACGACCATGCTAGTGGTCGTCAATTTAATATTTGACGCCCTCTACGCAGGCGTTAATTTCATAAGAATCGCATGTGGTTAATAATTGATCCTGTTTAAAAATTACAATACATATGAAATATTGATTTTTAATATCTTGCATGACTCTGTGAATTCCTGTTAAATTTTACTGCCATGACATGTCTCCTGTCTCTCGAAATATTATTTATTAAAATATCGTGAATCCCTTGAAATTCACGACTTGGACAAAGTCGTTTTCCATATTCTAACGCCCCAGTACAAGGCGTGAATATTAAAAGTAACGCCCCTTCCTAGGGCGTGTATCTGTTAAAAACCTGAAATTCACATATTCTGTAAAATGGAATTGGAAAGTAACGCCCCTTCCAAGGGCGCGTTTTTGATAAATTTCTGAGAATAATTATATCCTGTCGAATATGTAAATGATGAGACGCCTGCCCCTGCAGTCGTCAACTTTTAAGAAACGCCCCCAGGAAAGGCGTGTTTTTGATAAATTAATGAAATAATGGAAATTCTGCAAATTGGCAATATATGTAAACGCCCTTCAGTTAGGCGTTAATTACTTGAGACACGACTTGACCTAAGTCGTTATTTTACTGTAAACTGATTTTATCCTGATTCTATTACCGATGGTTTCATATTATACATATATATATATATCGGCACTATTCTCCACTCCGTGAGTATAGTCCCACGTTTCATGTTGATTTATCGATCACACTCAACTCTCATTGACATACAAGCTCTCCATTGGACATTCCGTTCCTTTGGACTAGCGAGTTAGTCATAGAGACCTCCGTAAGACTCCTCGTAGCCTTGGATTCCCTCAAGGCCGACTGAGCTGGTTGTACCCTAAAAACCCATTACACAGTTTTTGCCATGTCAACCTAAAGAAAACATGGTATACCGGCCCTTATGATTATACAAAGAGTATATCATAAGAAATTCTTAATGGGATGATGATATCATGCCATATCATGTCGTTCTTGTAAACCTCAATTCTATGATAAGAATGAGGGTATCTTACCTTTGATATACTGTTCATGTGGACCTCAATTCTATATAAAGAATGTCCATATTGATTTGTCATGGTACCTAAGTTAAAGGAACCATAATCTACCTAGTTTTACCGACATCGTGATTATACCGTTATTATCGCCATTCTATGTCCTTTGTCATATTTTGGACTCTATTCTATCAAAGTTGTCATACGTATCTACAAGCTTGATTATTGAAATTCTATATTGGCTATATAAACAAGAGTGGATGTCAAAACACATGATAAATGCCTGCGCATATAGGGCCCGATCTGGTCCTGGGAGGAGCACCCGAAAGTACTTGTGCCCATGGGAGTTAAAATGATAAGGTATCTGGCATTATACCGAGTACTTGACTTGCTTGATTGGACATTCCACACACATCTTGTACTTGAATCGTACTTGACTTTACATGAAATGCGTGGCCCGAAAGAGGGTAATTTACTTGCTCGATACATGATAGCCAAAGTTCTTGACATGACTCGATAATGGTACTTGCTTGAATATCTTGAATAACTTGTATCTTGTTCATGAAAGTTCATCTTATTTCTTTGATATTACATTCTCTCTATCTTGTCGTTTCATGCGAGCATGCATAGCTTTATTGCATCCATGAAAATGTAATTACTTAAACCACTTGCTAGTACTTGAGATATAATTTCCTACTGAGCGTTCGCTCATTCCGTTTGTCCCTTTGTACTTTTCAGGTAAGTCCGACGACGATGGAAGTCAATCGGATGGGAATTGTCAAGAGTGAAGAGATAGAGATTCTCCAAGTGTCATCTAGTCTCTTCTATAGTCAAATATGTATTCTTTTCCTTTTTATTAAACAGAGTATTGGATTTGTAATAGTCTATCCATTATGAAATAAAGGATTGGGTTATCTTGCTATTTTGCGCATCTCTGTCTTTGTGTCGAATACACGACCACTCTGATTGACATGATTGATATAGACACGTCGCGCATCTCCGGGTATCTTCCGCGCTCGGGGCGTGACAGTCTTTGTGGTATCAGAGCCTAAGGTATTCAATTCCTAGGAAACCCAAGTCCAAGGATAGGTTTCAAAACCTTTAACCAAGTGAGAGTGGGTAGAACCAAGGGTTAAATGATCAATGAGTCCTTTATAAGATCATAGTGATATAATACTAACATAGCTATTGTAATTGTAGGATAATGGCTGCCGAACGTGCTCAATGGTGCAACATGCAGCGTACCCTTCAAGGGATGACCCAAGTGCTACAACAGGTAGCACAAGGTGGTGCTCCACGAGCTGGAAGCTTACACCAAGCATTCAAGAATATGAATCCCCCGAAGTTCATGGGATCGACCGATCCAGACGATGCCGAGCATTGGGTTCGGGAGATTGAACGTATATTCCGTGTCATGCAATGCACGGATCAGGACAAAGTCTTATTAGCTACTTTCCAGTTAGAAAAGGATGCTAGATGCTGGTGGGAGTCGATTGAAGCTACTATTGACCCAACTCAAGTTACATGGGGTGAATTCGTTGAATATTTCAACGCCAAATATTTCTCTGATAGGGTCCAGGAAAGGAAGGCCGCCGAATTTGCCGCATTAAAGCAAAGATCTTTATCGGTGGGTGATTATGAAGCACAGTTCTCTAGACTGTCTAGATATGCTAAGCATTTAATTGGCACGGAAAAGATGAAAGCCCGTAGATTTCTTAATGGGCTTAGGCCCCACTACATTACTCAACTGGCGCCTATGGATATTCAAGTTTATACTGAAATAGTGCGCCGAGCTCAGTTGCTTGAAGATGCCACGGAACTATCTGATAGGATCCGTGGGAAAGACAAAAAGGAGCAAGTCACAAGTTCGGGTTCTTTTAAACCCAACTTTAAGAAGAGGCCCAATAATGGAGGTTCTTCCTCTCAAGATCAGAAGGTCAAGAAATCCAAGCCTTTCTCTATCACCACTACCCCTTCAAACGTAGTATGCAAGCATTATGACAAGGCTGGTCACAAAACAGAAGAATGCTGGAGGAAATTAGGAGCATGTCTCCGTTGTGGGAGTCGTGAACATCGGATTCCCGATTGTCCATTAATGAATGACCAAGACGGTGAGGGTAAACGCCCAGTGACAAGGAACGCGCGTCTTCATGCAATCCAAGAGACCGAACCAGAAGAAGAAGGCGGATTGGTGGAAGGTACATTAAAAATTTGTTCCAAATATGCACATGTCTTATTTGATACGGGTGCATCGCATTCCATTATTTCCAAGAAGTTTGCTGACCCATTACCTCTAGAACCAGAATGGATGAAAATAGTGTTGTCTACTCCTCTCGGAAACGAGACGGATATCACGCATCATTACCAAAACTGTGAGGTGTTGGTTCGAGGAAAGAATTTTCCTATTGATCTTATCTGCTTAGATCTAAAAGAATATGATGTTATACTAGGAGCAGATTGGTTATCTAAGTACCAGGCAACGGTTGATTGCCGTAATAGCAAGATTGTTTTCAAAGAATTTCCAGAACTGACTTATACTAGTCCTAAGAGTCGAAGCAAATCCCCTCTTATTTCGGCTCTTCGAGCAAGCAAGCTCGTCAGGAAAGGATGTGTATCCTTCCTTGCTTTTGTCACTAATAAAGAAGCTAAGGAAACCAAGATAGAAGACGTTCAAGTAGTACGAGAATTCCCAGACGTATTTCCGGAAGAATTGCCGGGATTACCCCCGCAAAGAGATGTGGCCTTTACCATCGACTTAGTCCCTGGTGCTGGTCCGGTTTCAAAGGCACCATATAGAATGTCCCCTGCTGAACTCAAGGAGTTGAAGGAGCAGTTGATGGAACTAATCCGAAAAGGGTTTATTAGACCAAGTACTTCCCCGTGGGGAGCACCAGTCTTATTTGTAAAGAAGAAGGATGGATCCATGAGATTGTGTATTGACTATCGACAGTTGAATCATCTTACTATCAAGAACAAGTATCCACTGCCGAGAATCGATGAATTGTTTGATTAGATTTCAGGATCCAATTATTTCTCCAAGATTGATCTCCGGTCGGGATATCATCAATTAAGGATCAAGGATGATGACATTCACAAGACCGCATTCAGAAGCAGGTATGGCCATTACGAATTTGTTGTTATGCCTTTTGGACTAACAAATGCCCCTGCTGCCTTTATGCAGTTAATGAATAGCATATTCAGGCCTTACTTGGATCAATTCATAGTAGTCTTCATCGATGATATATTGATATATTCTAAGACTAAGGAAGAACATGAAGAGCATTTGAGGATTGCATTGCAAGTCTTGAGGACAAATCAATTATATGCTAAACTCAGCAAATGCGAGTTCTGGCTTGAAGAAGTGGCTTTTCTCGGACATGTCATATCCAAGGACGGTTTATCTGTGGATCCGTCAAAAGTTGAAGCTGTGAGAAACTGGGAGAGACCCACTAATGCAAGCGAGATCAGAAGTTTCTTAGGTCTTGCAGGCTATTATCGGCGATTTATCAAAGATTTCTCTAAGATCGCCGTACCACTTACAAGATTAACTCGTAAGGAGATCCGATATGAATGGAGTGAG
The DNA here is from genome assembly GCA_022559845.1 of Amorphophallus konjac. Lineage (NCBI taxonomy): Eukaryota > Viridiplantae > Streptophyta > Magnoliopsida > Alismatales > Araceae > Amorphophallus > Amorphophallus konjac. Next base: position 287,388,813 of record CM040118.1, read on the forward strand.
GAATGTGAAAGCAGTTTCCAAACTCTCAAGGATCATCTCACCACAGCTCCAGTCTTAGCCCTACCAATTGAAGGAGAGAAATTCGAGGTCTACACTGATGCTTCTGGCATTGGCCTCGGATGCATTCTAATGCAACGTGGGAAGGTCATAGCATATTCTTCTCGTCAACTGAAGAAGCATGAGGAGAATTACCCCGTCCATGACTTGGAATTGGCCGCGGTAGTATTTGCCCTAAAGATATGGAGACACTATCTCTATGGGGTACAGTTTACTGTATACTCCGATCACAAAAGTCTCAAATATCTATTTTCACAAAAGGAGCTGAACATGAGACAAAGACGCTGGCTAGAATATCTCAAGGACTTCGACTTCAGTATACAATACCATCCCGGAAAGGGTAATTATGTGGCTGATGCCCTTAGTCGAAAGCCGAGAGCAAGGATAGCCAATTGTATGATACAAGAATGGAGGTTACTTGAACAATTCTCCGAGCTCAATATAAGCTTGGACACGGAATCCAAATTTGTCACACTATCTCATGTAAGCATACAGTCAGATTTATTATCTGAGATACAAACACTTCAGGATGATGATCCTATGTTAGTAGAAATCAAAGGCAGATTAGAAGGACAATCTGATTTTCAACTAACTTCTGATGGAAGATTATCGTTCAAAGATAGAACTTGTATACCCGATTGTCCGGAATTAAAGAAGAAGATCTTAGATGAAGCTCACCGATCAAGATACACTATTCATCCTGGATCAACTAAAATGTACCAAGATGTAAAGAGGAACTTCTGGTGGCCCAATATGAAAAGAGAAATAGCGGACTATGTATCACGCTGTCTCACATGCCAACAGGTCAAGGCGGAACATCAAAAGCCTGCGGGAAAACTACATCCTCTAGATATTCCTAAGTGGAAATGGGAGGATATTGGTATGGACTTCATCATGGGTTTGTCTAAATCTAAAGGAGGACATGATGGAATCTGGGTTATCATCGACCGATTGACTAAATCGGCACATTTCTTGCCAATCAAAAGCCGATGGTCGATTGATGTGCTAGCTGCACTATACATTAAAGAAATAGTCAGGATACATGGAATTCCTGTCTCAATCGTGTCTGATAGGGATCCCCGTTTTACTTCTCATTTTTGGAAGGGATTACAACATTCGTTGGGGACAAGGCTCAACTTTAGTACTGCTTTCCACCCACAAACGGATGGTCAGACCGAGCGAACTAATCAAGTTGTTGAAGATATGCTGAGAGCATGCATTATTGACTTTGGAGGAAGCTGGCATGACCACTTACCTTTAGTTGAATTTGCATATAATAATAGCTACCAAGCTAGTATCCAAATGGCACCTTTCGAAGCCTTATACGGAAGGAGTTGCCGATCTCCCATATGTTGGAACGAAGTTGGAGAGAAACAACTATTAGGTCCAGACATGGTAAGGGATACAACTGAGAAGATACAAGTAATCAGAGAAAGATTACAAGTTGCTCAGACAAGGCAAAAGGCTTATGCTGATACCAGGAGAAGAGATCTTGAATTCCAGGTTGGAGATCATGTATTTCTTAAAATATCCCCTGGACGTGGCATACGAAGATTTGGTGTTAAGGGCAAGCTTACGCCAAGATTCATCGGACCATTTGAGGTACTCGAAAGAGTTGGCGAGGTTGCTTATCGCATCGCGTTGCCTCCTCAGTTGTCCGAGGTACACAATGTATTTCACATATCTATGTTGAAGAAGTATGTGCACGATCCGTCACATATTATTGAGCATGGAGATCTGGTGATCCAGAAAGATCTCACATATGAACAAAGGCCTTTAAAGATATTAGATCGAGAAATACGAGCTCTAAGGAATAAGGTTATTCCCATGATCAAGGTGCAATGGAATAAGAATCCTGAACGCGAAGCGACATGGGAGACCGAGGAATCTATGAAGAAACGATTTCCCGAGTTATTCTAAGAGGTATATGTCCTACACTCTCCGCGTGTATAATTATATATATATTGAATTTGGGGACCAAATTCTTTTTAAGTGGGGGAGGGTGTAGCAACCCTAATAAATGAATAATTGAAATGAATTAAAACATATATATTACAGAAGTAATATATATAAAAGGAATAGGGTTAATTGGACGAAATAAAACAAATTAAAAATAACGCCTCTTATTAGGGCGTTAATTCAAAAAGAAACGCCTCTATCAAAGGCGTGACTAAAGAAAGGACGCCCACACGTGCGGTCGTCAACTCTCACGACCAAATAGGCAAGTAAAAGAAACGCCCATATATGGGGCGTGTTTCAAAAACAAGGAACGCCCTTATCAAAGACGTTTCTTAAGAAACGACCTGAACTAGGTCGTTAATTAAGGAATCGACGCCCTTACCTAAGGCGTTAATTAAAGAATACACGCCCTGACCAAAGGCGTTAATTCAGTTCGTGACTCGTTCGAACCCAGAGCTTATCCAGGGAAAGATTAACCTAATCTAGTAAGTGTCTATTAGAGTAAAGACTCTATTAGGGATATACTACCCTCACACAATCACTAACTCTAATAGGACTTCCAAAGTCTTATAAATAAACCTGTTCGGCCAACCCTAAATCTATTTGGACGAACTACTGCTGCTAGGTACGTGAAGAACAAACAGTTCTTCTTCCTTTCCTTGCTTTTGATAAACACATGAGGAGGTTTTAACCATCCTTCATCGTCTTTGCTATAGGTGGCTGCTTCTAGTGTTTGAAGACAAAGGGTCTTCATCATCATCGTCTTCATCACCATCGTTGCCGAAGAATAGGTAAAGTTCTTCTTTTTCCCTTGCCTTCAGGTTACGTAGGTAAAGAAGATTGATATCTTCTCTTCCTTTACAGGTAGCTGTGGCAATATCTTCCTGAAGAACGAAGGTTCTTCATCCACGAAGGTTCCAAACAGAGTATCAGTATTATCAAACCATAAGGTAGGATTTTCTCAAGCTACTGTAGCCCAAATGAAATTAATGCAAGATATATATATATATAAGCATGTCATGCATATGATTATTATAGTTTTCATGCGTTTTCTGAAATATTTTGAAAGAAACGCCCTTGATTAGGGCGCTAATTTAAAAGAAACGACCATGCTAGTGGTCGTCAATTTAATATTTGACGCCCTCTACGCAGGCGTTAATTTCATAAGAATCGCATGTGGTTAATAATTGATCCTGTTTAAAAATTACAATACATATGAAATATTGATTTTTAATATCTTGCATGACTCTGTGAATTCCTGTTAAATTTTACTGCCATGACATGTCTCCTGTCTCTCGAAATATTATTTATTAAAATATCGTGAATCCCTTGAAATTCACGACTTGGACAAAGTCGTTTTCCATATTCTAACGCCCCAGTACAAGGCGTGAATATTAAAAGTAACGCCCCTTCCTAGGGCGTGTATCTGTTAAAAACCTGAAATTCACATATTCTGTAAAATGGAATTGGAAAGTAACGCCCCTTCCAAGGGCGCGTTTTTGATAAATTTCTGAGAATAATTATATCCTGTCGAATATGTAAATGATGAGACGCCTGCCCCTGCAGTCGTCAACTTTTAAGAAACGCCCCCAGGAAAGGCGTGTTTTTGATAAATTAATGAAATAATGGAAATTCTGCAAATTGGCAATATATGTAAACGCCCTTCAGTTAGGCGTTAATTACTTGAGACACGACTTGACCTAAGTCGTTATTTTACTGTAAACTGATTTTATCCTGATTCTATTACCGATGGTTTCATATTATACATATATATATATATCGGCACTATTCTCCACTCCGTGAGTATAGTCCCACGTTTCATGTTGATTTATCGATCACACTCAACTCTCATTGACATACAAGCTCTCCATTGGACATTCCGTTCCTTTGGACTAGCGAGTTAGTCATAGAGACCTCCGTAAGACTCCTCGTAGCCTTGGATTCCCTCAAGGCCGACTGAGCTGGTTGTACCCTAAAAACCCATTACACAGTTTTTGCCATGTCAACCTAAAGAAAACATGGTATACCGGCCCTTATGATTATACAAAGAGTATATCATAAGAAATTCTTAATGGGATGATGATATCATGCCATATCATGTCGTTCTTGTAAACCTCAATTCTATGATAAGAATGAGGGTATCTTACCTTTGATATACTGTTCATGTGGACCTCAATTCTATATAAAGAATGTCCATATTGATTTGTCATGGTACCTAAGTTAAAGGAACCATAATCTACCTAGTTTTACCGACATCGTGATTATACCGTTATTATCGCCATTCTATGTCCTTTGTCATATTTTGGACTCTATTCTATCAAAGTTGTCATACGTATCTACAAGCTTGATTATTGAAATTCTATATTGGCTATATAAACAAGAGTGGATGTCAAAACACATGATAAATGCCTGCGCATATAGGGCCCGATCTGGTCCTGGGAGGAGCACCCGAAAGTACTTGTGCCCATGGGAGTTAAAATGATAAGGTATCTGGCATTATACCGAGTACTTGACTTGCTTGATTGGACATTCCACACACATCTTGTACTTGAATCGTACTTGACTTTACATGAAATGCGTGGCCCGAAAGAGGGTAATTTACTTGCTCGATACATGATAGCCAAAGTTCTTGACATGACTCGATAATGGTACTTGCTTGAATATCTTGAATAACTTGTATCTTGTTCATGAAAGTTCATCTTATTTCTTTGATATTACATTCTCTCTATCTTGTCGTTTCATGCGAGCATGCATAGCTTTATTGCATCCATGAAAATGTAATTACTTAAACCACTTGCTAGTACTTGAGATATAATTTCCTACTGAGCGTTCGCTCATTCCGTTTGTCCCTTTGTACTTTTCAGGTAAGTCCGACGACGATGGAAGTCAATCGGATGGGAATTGTCAAGAGTGAAGAGATAGAGATTCTCCAAGTGTCATCTAGTCTCTTCTATAGTCAAATATGTATTCTTTTCCTTTTTATTAAACAGAGTATTGGATTTGTAATAGTCTATCCATTACGAAATAAAGGATTGGGTTATCTTGCTATTTTGCGCATCTCTGTCTTTGTGTCGAATACACGACCACTCTGATTGACATGATTGATATAGACACGTCGCGCATCTCCGGGTATCTTCCGCGCTCGGGGCGTGACACAGGGTGTATAGGGGAGCATAGGTGTGGTGGGAACGGGGAGAAGGAGGATGCAGAGAAGGTGGACCGTGCGAGCTTCTCCTTGCTACTGTCGAGCAGGAGAGGGGAAGACGGTGTGGTCGGGAAGTTGGCCTTGCTCGGAGGGGAGGTGAGGGTGCTCGCCCATGTGTGCTTGGGAGGGCCGACTTGTTAGGAGGGGACGGCTACAGCCATGCTCGGACGACATGCTCACCGCGCTCGAAGGGGACGGTGTAGCAGCGGGTCCCGACGATGATGAGTTGGTGAGGGACGTCGATGGCGAGGACCGGTTGGGAAGGACTCCCGAAGATGATGGCAACGCATGGGCAAGGAGGTGGGTTCTCAGATGGGAATGGTGGGGAGTTGGGTTCTCATATGGGCAAGGAGGTGCAAGGGGATGTGTAGGTGGGGTTTGGCGGCATTGCTAGTAGGACCCAAAGGGAGGCGAGCAGATGCTAGCGACCGTGAGAGAGGCTGGGTATGGTCTTATGGGGTCCTGGTGGAGAAAACACAGACAGAAATGTACGAGGGGGAGAGCACTCTGTGGAAGGGGCGGTGGGAAGAAAGAGAGAAATGGAACCGAGAGAGTGATGGTTGGTAGGGGCTTTGGAGTGTGACCCTTGTGGGAGGGCTGATTGCTCAGAGCGGCTGGACGGAGGCAGGCCTGGATGCAGGGAGAGGGGATAGCCTGCCCAAGGGAGGGGAGAGGGGTGGAGCAGGGGGTGTGGTGGCCAGTGGCTGGAGGGGGGGTGTCACGTCCCGAGCGCGGAAGATACCCGGGTGCGCGACGCGTCTATATCGATCGTGTCATTTATGTAAAGATAGAGTGCGCATAGTACTCTGTAATTTTTATTGCTAACTCAAAATTTGAACATAATACCCTAGTCCAAGATGACAGTTATCTACTTAACCAAATGACAATATCCCAGAATCATTCATAATGCGACAAGTTTAATAAGTTCCATCTAACTAGATCATAACTGACTCAATTAAATTATACGAGCCTTTAGCAATAACTGGAAATACAAAGTAGGACCTAGGAATAAAAAGATACGTCTAACTTATGGTACACCAAATCTAGCACTCATCACTCGGTATTGGTCCCATCCGGGTGGTGGTCGCTATCCAAATTTCCTGAAAAATGTAAAAATTACAACTTTATGAGCGAATCGCTCAGTAGGATTTATATCTCAAGCTTTAACAAACTTTAAGTTAAGTACAATTTCATGCGGTATAATGATGCATGTTGGATCGAGCAAGAATATTAAGAATTGTACCAAAAGAGTATCACATGAACATCAATAAGATGTATCAATAAGGAACTAGCAAGTAGTTGCCAAGTAATTGCACAAGTCTTTTCAAGAAATCAATATTCAAGCAAGTCTTTCCAAGAAGGTAATAGTCAATATCCCAGCAAGTCTTCCTAAGAAGATAATAATAAATATTCAAGCAAGTGATCTCAAGCTCGTGTAATAACAAGTAGTGTAATGGAATTGACTATTTCATTCATTTCATTCAAGCAAGTAATTTGCCCTTTTTCAGGCCAAACCATTCATGTCAAGCAAATCAAGCATGTCACGAGAGAGTGAGTGGGAATGTCTCAAGTCAAGCAAGCAAGTACTTCGGTGCAATGCAAACAGCATGGTCAATAAACTCCCATGGGTACAAGAACCTTCGGGTGCTCCTCCTAGGACCAGACTGGGCCCTATATGCATATCATTGTTTCATGTATATCATTAGACATCCACTCTCATTTTTATAGCCAATATGGAATTTCAAGAAAAGTATACATTGTAGGAACATCAGGTAGATCTTTCAAGAATAGAGTTCAAGGACATATCACATGTAAATGATGATTTATTGTTGTGCCCATTGTGCTTTGTTGATGATGTGGTGTTTTAATGATAGCAACATGAATGAGTCACCATATTGTTTTGCTTCAGCATCACATTGAATGATAGCAACATGAATGCATATGACTGATCTATTCTATGGAGAATGCATGAGTGTGCTATGTCTGATATATTCATTGCTATAGTTCATTGTGGTTAGCATACACTGCATCAGTGCATTAATAGTTGCTGCATGCATTAGCATATACAGAGTCTTTTTAGTGTCTGGCTAGCAAGTCCATACGCTGCTCATGCATATACAATGTCTGCACGCTAAAGTCTATACATTGCATTGCTGCCTTGCTGCGTTGCATGCCATATAGTCTATACATCCTTTGCTTCAACGTTTGCATATCATGCACTCACAAGTCTACACACTGCATATGTTCGTGCATCAATGCATAAGTCTGCTAAGTCTATACATTGCACTGTAGCATGCATTTCTTCAAGTCTGTATAGACTTTGCACACTTCACGTGTTCATGCATGTTCAAGGGTTAAAGTCTGTACATTCTTCAGGTGCATATCTCAGCAAGTCTATACATTGGACTTAAACATTCATGAAGTCTGTACATCGTCTGCATGTGAGCAAGTCTACACATTCTTCCATCTCACTCAAAGTCTATACATCCGTTTGCCTGGCTTCATATTCAAAGTCTATACATTCATGGCATATGTGTAACGCTTGTTCTGCAAGTCTGTACATCATCTTCTTGTTCATGCATTGCATCATTTGAATTCAAGTCTGTACAGCCCTTGCTTAAGGCAAGTCTGTACATCACATCGTCTCATGCATCGTCTCATACAGTGTCTCTGTGCACGTCTGTACATTGCATCGTCTCATTCAGCATGCATTGACTCAAAGTCTGTACAGCGTTCAGCATCTCATGCATATCTCAAGTCTATACAGCCTATGTGCGTCTCTATGCATTTCTAAAGTCTACACATTGATTAGTTGCACGCCACAGTGTTGCTGAAAGTCTGTACATCGTGTGTTGCTGAAAGTCTGTACACTGTCTCACGGTTAAAGTCTATACAGACTTCAGCATCTCATTCAGCGTCTCACTTTATGTCTCACTGTTCAAGTCTATACATTCGTCTGTGCAGGCATAACTAGCAAGTCTATACATTGCATTGTTGTGTTTGTGCTCAAAGTCTATACAATGCATGCACATTCATTCTAAGTCCATACACTGCACTGTAGCTTGCACGAGGTGAAGTCTGTACATCCATCAGTTGAACTTCCAAGTCTATACATCGGTGACGTCTGTACATCCACCAGTTCAACTTCCAAGTCTATACATTGATGAAGTCTGTACATTCACCAGCTGAACTTGGAAGTCTATACATTGGGACCTTTACCTACGTTGCACCTGCAAGTCTATACATTGCAGTTGAGTTGAAGTCTGTACAGCCCCTGCTTTGCCAAAGTCTATACATCGTGCTTGCTCAAGTCTGTACAGCCTTTCCTTTGGCAAGTCCACACATCGTGAAGTCTATACATTTGTTTGCATTGCATTGCTTCAAGTCTGCACATTCTTTGCTCAAGTCTGTACAGCCCTTCCTTTGGCAAGTCTATACATTGCATCTTAGCATGCTTGCACAGCACAAACAAAGTCTGTACATTCATATGTGCATTGTGCATTGCTCTTGGCAGAGTCTGAACATCGTTATGCTACCTTGTGCCGTAGCAAGTCTATTCATCCTCTATTATGCTTGAAATTTGACGCCCATCATTAGGGGCATCCATTCTGTATCTGACGCCTAGGAAAGAGTCGTCTTTTTGTTGTGCATCAAATTATCAAAGTCTAGACATCGTCTGGTTGCATATCGCATAGTCTGTACATGGTGCATTGTGTTTTCATGCCTTAAGTCTATGCATTGCAAAGTATGTACATTGGGTGCACATTGCTCTCCCTGTCTATACAATGCTTCTTCATGCATTGCACGAAGTCTGCACATTGTGTGATGCATGCTCACCAAGTCCACACATATGTTAGCGGCATATCTATCCTTTCATGTTCAATGTACACACTTTGCTTGATGCATTCTACGTTACACATTAGCAAGTCTGTACAGCGTCTGCATAGTGAACATGAAGTCTGTACAATGGTCGACGGCATGTTAGTACATTCAGTTTTATTGTGCATACTTCATCTTGTGCACACTGCTTCACACTTCAGCAAGTCTACACAATGATGCACGTTGAGTCTGCATATTCATCTGGCATGTCTGTACATTCATTTGTAATGTTCATAGTCTTGCATACGTGAAGTCTGTACATGCTTTAGCTTTGCATTCACAACGTGAAGTCTGTACATGCTTTGTCTTCGAATTGCAAAGTCCATACATCACAAACTCTACACACTGCATTCGCATTCACAAAGTCTATACAGTGCAAAGTCTATACAATGCATTACACCCTACAAAGTCTGTACAAGGTGTCGACATTAAACTGATAAGTTTCTCTTTGTCTGACATGGACTCTTCGTGAAGCCTAATGAAGGCACGTGATCCGAGGATAATAGGAGTGCCCTGATCGTGACACGTGTGCTGAAGCTTGCTGAAATGCTGCCACGTGGTTAGGTGCTTTGGGCGGGAGATGTGAAATCCACACGCCCTCTTGCTTGCTGCTGCTATAAAAGGAAGTCTTCTTCCTCAGGAGAAGACAGATCGACTGAAGCAGAGGATAGCCTGCACGATCCTGTGAGAAAGAAAAGAGAAGTAGAAGAAGCAGAGAAGAAAAAGAGAAAGAGAAGAAGAGAAAGAAGAGAAAGAGAGAGTTAGAGAGCTCGAGCAGAGAAAGAGAGAGTGTGATTAGCAAAAGAAGAAAAAGAGAAAGAAAGATAGTGAGATTGAGAGAGATCTGCCTTCACTGGACCGTGGATCAAATCCAGGCCAGTCAGATCCTTGTGAGCCACATTCGTACTTTATTGTTTACAGTTTTCGTTGCTGTAGTTTCTTGTTTTGCTTTCCTTTTAAACCTTTCTTCAAGCTGTCTGTCAGCAGTGCAAGCAGTGATGCACAGCGGCGAGGTGGATACCTCGGACGGGTTAAGCTGTAGTCCCCAGTGGATGGCAAGCTGTGTTGCCCAGCGGATGGCAAGCTGTGTTGCCCAGCGGTTGTATGGCAAGCTGTGATGCCCAGCTGTTCAAGCTGTGAGTCAGCGGAATCCACACTCGGGTTTGAGTGTGGGGTTGATGTATGTCTGGAGGACCGAACCACCTAAAAATCCTTTGTGCACTGTGGTTTGAATTTTCTTATCTGATTGGCGCTAGATGAATGCTTAGGGATGATATGGTTTGATTGGACACTGTGTGTTCGATTGTATCTTTGAGAGTCCTTTGACATTGTTTCTAAGTCACTAGTTAGTTCATCTATAAGCATTTCACTTGACTTAGTGAATCTGAATTCCGCAATTGCTTATTGGACTTCTGTTAGTATCAGGAAGATTTTTTAATTGGGCGAAATTTTTAAGGGGAGATTCATTCACCCCCCTCTGAATCTACTGCACCGAACCCAACAATTGGTATCAGAGCGGGTCTCTGACTTAACAGATCTAACAATCTGCAGAGGATCCTGCTAGTTCGTGGTGCGTTTCAGAGTGGGCTTCTTGTGCTCGGTGTTTAGTTTCATTGACTTGTGCCTTGCATTGCTTATCTAATTTTGGTACATTTCTTGTCGATTGTTTTACGCATTGAATCTGTTTGCAATCTGTCCAAATGGGTCGTCCTCCAGTTTATGATGGTTCTAACTTAAATAGTTGGCTAGGAGGCCTATGTGTGTACGTAGACTCCATTGATCCCAAACTATGGAGGCTACTATCTAAAGGCCCACACAAATTACCTCATGATGAGACCAAGTGGTCTAGAGAGGACAGTATAAAGAACCGTGACAATGTCATAATTCTTAATATCTTGAGAGCTGCGATTAATACTGATATATATCCTTTTGCTCTCAGGTGCACTTCTGGAAAGGAGATATACGACAGAGTCATTTCTGCTCATAACAAACAAGATGATAGCTGCATGATGGCAAACCGGGGAAATGATGATGAGAAAGTCTCATCCAAGGTAAATTCTGAATCTGAATCCGAAGAGATTTCAATTGATGAATTATGGGAAATAAATGAGGAACTGTCTGATAGCTGTAAAAATTTAAAATCTGAGAATAGAAGGTTGAAAAAGAGATGTGAACAGATTAACTCTAATGTTCCCTGTGAAAACTGTCAAAGACTGAAAACATCTCATGATATGTGCTTAGCTGATCTGAATATGAGTGAGGAACAAATTTCTTTGTTGGAAATTAAGAATCAGAAACTCACAGATAAGATGTCTGAACTGGAAGAAGAAATTGAGAAGTACAAAACTACAAATAAAGTATTGAAAGAGTGTATCAATTGCAGTGAAGAAGAGACTGCCAGTTTTGTAATACACACTGCTGATTTGGAAAATGAAATTGGTTTGTTAAAAGAAAAACTGGCTGGTTATGAGAAGGAGAAAGTTGATTCAGAAAATCTCATAATTTCTTTGAAAAGTAAAATCACTGAGCTGAATAATTTAATGAAAATTGAAAATGATGAACTTACCGCCAAGATTTCTGAACTAGAAGATAAGCTGAATTCATTGGAAAATGATCAAATCTTAACTAATGAACTAGTTCAGAATGAACAAATAAGAAAGGAGAATGAAGAGCTGAAGCTTCTAAATTCTGCCATGTTTGAGAGGCTTTTAATGCTGGAAAAAGGGAAGAGTTCAATTGAAAATGAATGTGAGAGAGTGAGTACATTAATAGAAGAGATTGATAGATACAAAGCCATTAATGTCTTACTTAATGAAAAGATCACAGATTCTAAAATGCTCATTTCCTCTCTCAAAAATGAAATCACTGAATTGAACAAATCTCTATCTAAGTCTTTCAAGAATGAAGAAAATCCAAAAATTGCTAATGGAAGGAGTAAACAGGAAGTGAGAAAAAGACTGTACACAACCTGTGTGCGTAGCTCTGAGTTAGCTAGCACTTCAGCTTCTCCTTCATGTCTGCCTGCTAATCAGATAGAAAAACAAAAGAAAACAAAACAGAATAAAAATTTGTATGCTGAAATTTCTCAGGCCAAACTGCTTCATGTTAAAAGAAAGAATGTTAAATGTTTCTACTATGGTAAATCTGGCCATGAGATGGATGTTTGCTTTGTCATGAGAAAGGATGAATTGAAATCTGATAGAATTCATGTTAGGAATTCTAAAACGAAGAAACATTCTCATGATCAAAATAGAAGGATAAAATGTTTTTAATGTCATGAGATAGGTCATCTTATGCATAATTGCAGATTAAAGAAACATGATAATCTCAATGCTAGAAAACTGCATGATAGGAATGTTCATGTTAAAAATCATGCAAATCATAAGAAGAACATTCAATGCTTTCAGTGTGGCAAACTGGGCCACATTGCTGCTCAATGTTGGCACATTCATGGGAAGAAATTTCATTCTGAATTTGTTAATTTCCATGAAAACAAAAATGTTTTTGAAAGAAAAAATTTTGGTTCTAAGAAAAAATACACTAGGTGCTTCGAAGTTGAAAAGTATGGCCATACAATCAAGGACTGCTGGCATGCTCAGGGAAATAGATTGAATTCTAAATCTGTAAAATTCCCTGCTCATTATGATGCTGATAGAAACAAATCTACTTTTAAAGAAAAATCCTTTGCATGTTTCAAATGTGGAAGATCTGGCCACAGGGCTGCAACATGTTGGGTGGCAGGATATCAAAACCAGACTGGTTTTGGCAAACATAATTTTAATTCTGTTAACAAAAATTTTCATGCATATGCACATAGAACTCCTGCTCATAGGAATGTGCACAAAATAAATTTCAGAACTGCTGCATCATGCCACTACTGTGGTAAGATAGGTCATTCAATGAATGATTGCCATGAGATGAGAATTGATGACCTTCATGCACAGAAATTGGCTACCATACCTACTAGATATGTGACTGTTAGTGCAGGACCCAAGAATATTTGGGTACCTACCCATGCCAAATAGTGTGCTAACTTGCAGGTGTGCCTTGGTGGGAGAAATAAAAAGGGGTTAACCAAGGCACTCAAGAATGAAAACCCCATGATTGCACCATTTCAGGTCAATTCCAACACTCAGTGTTTAAATTCCATCATCTGAATTTGTGAGTATGAAAGATGTGAATTTCATGTTGAATTGTTCGTTTAATCTCTGATGTCTCTTCTTGTTTAGCTGATCAGTCTGCATTCCAGACTCAGCTACTGAATTTACTCTGCACATATCTGATGCTCTTCTCTTGCACTGATTGCACTATGTAAATAGGATGCTAGATGCACTGCACAATCATTATTGTAGTCGATGCATACCTTGCACTGTGTTAGAATGGGTCATTTAGTGCATGAAGTCGATGCATGTGTTACATGTCTGCATATATCATTTGCATGACTATTTGTGAAATCTGCTATGCACTGTATCTCCTTGCATAACCCTGGTATATCAAATAGTAAGTTACTAAAAGGCAGGGAAATCTGTCTAGAGGTTCTTACTATGTGTGAGATGGTCATTGAGACCAAGTTCTTTGCCAAGTACCAAGGGTCTAGTCTTCATGTAGAACAGTGTATTGCATAGCATATCTTTTGCATCTTGGTGTCAGGGGGAGCTGAGAATTCTGTTCAATACATTGCATCTTTTTAACTTCTCATTATCCCCATTCAATTCTGTCATATTCTTTGACATCAGATGCTATTGAACCATATTGCCAATTGCTATCAATTCTCTTAACTTTCACTGAACAACAGCATTGCTTCTAGTTTAGTGCATTGAGCTGTGGTTATTGCAATTGTTCATTCATAAGAATCACATTTACAAATTGAAAGGAACTAAAGGTTTAACTTTTATAAATTGAAGAGTTCAGTGTCTGCACTTCAGAACTTGAGATAAAAGAAAATTTTTATAGCTCTTAATCTCTGTCTCATGGTTCGAATAGAAAAAGTTTTTTTTTAATGCCTTAATGTGTTAATCTGGATATGTCTAGAAAAGGTAAATAGAGTGTGCACTATTTTTTTTAACAATCACTCTAAAAGAAATAAGGGCAGTAGTAAATAAGATCATCAATGTAATGAGCTGAACAAGGTGACAGAGCAATGGCTGAATTGTAATGAGAAACTGTGATCTCCTCCAAAGAAGCAGGAGAATTCATAAGTCATGAAGTGCTTCAGACTATCTCTGTTCATAGGGTCAGATCTATAGGGAGAGTTTTCACCAAGTAACTAGGGGTATTGGCCTCTGATCAAGGTGTGCCCTTAATGTCAAAGGTGAAAATTGTTCCTTGTAGGTCTTGATCTGAAATAGATCTAGTAGTTTATGCCTAGTAATTGGGGGTACCTGCCACTAATCAAGGTGTACACCTAATGTCAACAGCATAAATGCCACTTGTCTATTCACTTAGCTCAGTCTCTGAAAATTAAAAAGTGAAAATCAAACTGTTGTAACCTCTTGAAATCAAAAGTCATTGAGTGAAAATTATTTTTCTCAATACATATTCAAGTTGCCTTTCTTGATCTTCCATGTTTAATCACAAAGGGTATTATTTACTGACTTATCTATTAAAACCATGTGCCTTAGATTCATTGCTATAAATGGAGTCTATAACTCTTTTTCAGTGGTCAGCTGCTTTACTCTATCTTTATCACTGTTAAACCTGAATTCTTTTTAAGACTGTATATTGCTGATTCTTATGCCTTAACAGTTGCTTATAATCATGCTCACCTTCTGAACCATTGCTTCAGCTGTTGTGTAGTGACCCCCTACCTTATTGTTTCATCCGTTCATATTCATTTCTCAAAGGGGGAGAAATAATTCAGGGGGAGTTATACTCTCAGGGGGAGAGTGGGTTGTTATTGATTATTCATTGAGATGCCCTGTAATCATTGTTGTCTACTTTTACCCTCCTATCATCAATCACTTTACTCTCCACACAGTTGCAATCTTCCATCCCGACTTCACTCATGTTCTCAGGGGGAGCTTTGGTTATTAGTTGCATTAAGTGGAGAGTGGTTCTGCATGCATGTTGATAGGGGGAACTCTATTTCAATGAACTATGTTTCATTCTCTGTCCTTGTGTGATGATTTTTGTCTCTCAAACCATTTTCTTTCTTTTTGATTATGTCAAATGGGCAGAATAGTTTGACGAGTCAGTGTGACTCATTATGTTGCCATCATCAAAAAGGGGGAGATTGTTGTGCCCCTTGTGCTATGTTGATGATGTGGTGTTTTAATGATAGCAATATGAATGAGTCACCATATTGTTTTGCTTCAGCATTACATTGAATGATAGCAACATGAATGCATATGACTGATCGATTCTGTGGAGAATGCATGAGTGTGCTATGTCATGCCCCGAACAAGGCGGAAATATCGGGACGTACAATTAGGGACACGCTGACAAGAGAGGGAACTAAATCTAAAATGATACTCAAGTACTACAAGATGGAAAGGAAATACTAAATGATCATTTAACAACCAAACTGATACAATAACCTCAAGTTCACCTTAATACAACTGGAATAATCAACCACTAAAACTCAATAACATGACTGAGACTAAAAGCTCTCCAAAACACAATTAAAGAAAGATAACACACTACTAACACACTAGAATTGATACACTCAAGACATCACTCCTGCCCTTCCCCATCGGTAAGCGCGTCACTTGAGAAGCCTGGAAAGGGGGGAAAACACAACTATGAGCTGACACTCAGTAGGAAATAACAGACAGGTATAAGTGATTAACAGTTTAATTACATTTTAAAATGGCATGCTACAAATGATAAAAATAGTAAAAAGATAACGGTGATATCACGAAACAGAATTCAAAGATCTTGCAAGGTCAAGAAATATAATGAATAGAATAGTAAGACAAGAATTTACTACAGGAGATAACGATAAAAAGTTGGCCATATCAAGACAATTCAAGTCATGTCAAGCACGTATGTAATTTCATTTCCACGTCCAAGTAATAAGCAAGTAAAGTAATCACAAGTAGAGTATAGAACAGTGAAGAGTGGAAAGTGAAAAGTAGTAAAAAGTAATGTAGAGAGTAGTGGAGAGAGTAGTGGACAGTCCTAGATTTAACACATGTTAAGTACTGGTGCCAAATGCCACACCTAGTCATTCACCTCCCCGGGGGTACACGTAGTGTTCGGGCGCTCTTCCCAGGACCAGACCGAGCCCTTAATTATTTGCCAGGCATTGATTTCTTTGGATCAAAGATCCCACGAATCTAGACTTCCACAGTTTATGGCCAGAATTCCAAGGTTTAAACTAAGTAGCAATAACAACTTCAAGTAGGAAAGAGATTCATTTCCAGAATTTCAAGGTAAGTATAATCATCAAGGAGATCGAAACCAAGTCACAATAAGAGTTAATCGTGCTGCGCTACTGTAAAACAGCAGCAATCAAACAAGCTAATCAACATATTAATCCTAATCACCAAGTTAAGATATCATGATTAACCATTATCATTTGCATTAAGACAATTGCCAAGAAGCTGATTCAAGATGATAAGGCAAAGAACAACTCCCACAGGAGTGAAATAGAATGCATTAATAGAGATTTAGTTACACCATTAACCACTAATTATGTGGGTTTCTATTTAATCTTGTATGCATTGAAATGAAGATGATAAACGGTGTGTTTTTACACTAAATTTGCATGTATGGACCAATGTTAATTGAAACTAAAAAGGGTACATGAATAGGTCATTAGTTCCTCAAAAATGTAGTTTTCAATGTGATTAGGTTGAATGGATTGATTCCCCGATGATCCGGATTGATCCCCGGGTCAAAGCATCCTTTAAAACGGGTTTACAAGGCATGGGTCGACCCTTTGGGTCGACCCCTAGAAAAATTCCAGGTATGGGTCGACCCATTGGGTCGACCCCTGGCTCCCAGGAGCCCTCCTAGCTGCATGGGTCGACCCATGCAAGGCAGCAGTCTGCTGCTTGCAGGGTGAAATGGGTCGACCCGTGGGTCGACCCCTGGGTTTCCAGACCCAAAAGGCTTCAAAAAAAATATGAAAAACTCAAAGAATTGGGGTCTAAATGTATTGGGATCTTAACCATATACTCTAGGGTTATTAATATGCATCCTAGGGTCATGAAACACAATTTTAAATCACGAATTTCGATAGGAATCCAATGAAATACAACCTATTCTATGAAGAACACAAGAAAAGTCTAGCTTGCTAGCATGCTTCTAATAACACACGAAATACTCTAGGCATGATCTATAAAAATTGGGAATTTTGATGTCAAAAGAAAGCTAACATGCTATTGATTACATTCATGTATGTTAATTAGAAGTTGGGCTGTTATAACCTACCTCAAATTGAAGAGGGAACTCGAAACCTAGAATAAAGAAGAACTTGACAGCACCTCACTAAAATATCGATATCTCCACGGATACCTAATGAAAATTGGGGCTTTTGCCACCAATGGAAAGAGCTCGATGAGAGGTACAATTTGCTATACTCATGATCAAGATTTGGTTGAGAATTCCTACCTCAATCGATGGATCAAAGAAGGATGAAGGGAAGCCAACGGCCTGCTGACCCACCTCCACAAATTGAACTAGATCTCTCTAGATCTAAAATTTCAGCGAACCCCACAGCAGCCAAATGAAATAAGACTCGTAGGGCTTCATTTTGATAGCTCATAGAGCTTCTGGAGCCTTCTGAATTGGGAGTATTCGCTACTGCAAGCTACTTGTTTAGAAACGGCGCCGAAATCCTTGACTTGACCAAACTATGTCGGCAGCACGTTTTGGGACTAAGTTTACCTCAACTTGATTGAGGGTAAATGTTCCTTTATGTAATACCTTTCATTTGCCTCTGGAATCACCCCATTTGGTTGAGAAACAAGCTCGAATTTGATGTTCAAAGTTTGGGTGAATAGTGAATACGAATTTGGGTTAGGTGGGTTGTAAGTTAGGCTTAATCCACTGATTAGGCCTAGATAATGATTTAATTAGGCTTACTCCAAGAAGACAAAAGTGTTAGTCGAAGTATCTATTATTTAATTACTATTTTTATGAATTTTTATATGGTAGATAAAATTTCACTTCTACTATTCCGTAATTAATTAAATATTAAGTTCGGAAGACTTAGTTCGCTAATTCGACTTAATAAACGATTTTATTAGGCTTAATTGTAGAAGACAAAGTTGATAAACAAAATTAATTCTACAAGATGTGATTTTTGGAGATTTTTAGAAAATAGTAGAAAAATGACTTATTCTATTAATTAATTAATTAATCTAATTAATTTGGATAATTCTCATTAATTCGAATAACTTCAAATAAATTCCAAATAATTACAAATAACTTCTAAATAAATTTCTAAAGAATTTGGGGTCTTACACCCTCCCCTACTTAAAGGAATTTGGTCCTCCAAATTCACTGCACTAAAACTGAGAGTAGAAAAAGATCGCTCACCTAGAATAGATCGGGATACCGCTTTCGCATAGTCTCTTCAGACTCCCATGTAGCTTCTTCGGTCCCACGCCGACTCCACTGAATCTTGACCATCGGTATCGAACGATTCCGGAGTTGCTGATGCTTCCGGTCCAGAATCTTGACAGGTCTTTCCTCATAGGTCAAATCTTCCTTCAGTTCAAAATCCACCTGCTGAATGATATGAGTGGGATCGTATACATATTTCCGTAACATAGACACATGGAAAACGTTGTGTACGCCAGACAATTGCGGTGGTAAAGCCAGTCTGTATGCCACCTCTCCCACTCTATCTAGAATCTCGAATGGACCAATGTACCTCGGACTCAGCTTGCCATGAATGCCAAATCTTCGGATCCCTCTCGTCGGAGAGACCTTTAAGAACACATGCTCGCCAACCTGAAATTCCAATGCCCTTCTCCTGTTGTCGGCATAACTCTTCTGTCTTGACTGGGCTACTTGTAACCGGTCTCGGATAACACGGATGTTCTGTGATGATTCCGAAACAAGATCTGGTCCAAGCCACTGTTTCACACCTACCTCGTCCCAACACAACGGGGAACGACAACTTCTACCATATAGTGCTTCAAAAGGAGCCATCTGAATACTAGACTGATAGCTGTTATTGTAGGCGAATTCAATTAATGCCAAATGCTCACTCCAATTACCACCGAAATCAATCATGCAAGCTCGCAGCATATCTTCCACTATCTGATTGGTTATTTCAGTCTGTCCATCTGTCTGTGGATGAAAAGCAGTACTGAATTCAGACGAGTACCTAAAGACTCTTGCAGTCCCTTCCAGAAATGTGAAGTAAATCTGGGGTCTCGATCAGATACTATATTCACTGGGATACCATGCAATCTCACCACTTCCTTTATATACAAAGCAGCCAATACATCAATCGTCCACTTGGACTTAATTGGTAAGAAATGAGCCGACTTTATCAAACGATCAACAATCACCCATATCGCATCAAATCCACCACGAGTCCTAGGTAGACCCATAATGAAATCCATGCCAATACTTTCCCACTTCCATTGGGGTATGTTCAGTGGTTTCAATTTCCCTGCTGGTCTGAAATGTTCAGCCTTAACTTGCTGACATACCAAACATCTGCTCACAAAATCTGTAACTTCTCTTTTCATATTCGGCCACCAAAAGGACCTTTTCAAATCTCAGTACATCTTAGTGCCTCCAGGATGAATGGTATATCTGGATCTATGAGCTTCCTCAAAGATTTTGTTCTTTATTGTAGCCTCATCCGGAACACAAGTTCTGCCTTTAAATAATAATCTACCATCATCGGCCAACATGAAGTCAGGTCTGCTACTCAAGCTTCCCTTGATCTCTACCAACTCGGGATCATTATCTTGCAAGGACTTGATCTCTATCAATAATTCAGGTTTAAGTTGAATCTGAGAAATCAAGATCCGATCATTGTCAATATTGAGATCCAGACTAGATAATTGTTCCAATAATCTCCATTCTTGTAATATGAGACTTGACAATCTAGCTACCGGCTTCCGGCTTAATGCATCTGCCACAACATTACCTTTGCCAAGATGATACTCAATCGAGAAGTCAAAGTCTTTCAAGTACTCCAACCATCTCCGCTGCCTCATGTTGAGTTCCTTCTGAGAGAATAAATACTTCAAACTCTTATGATCTGAAAACACTGTAAAGGTTTCTCCATATAAGTAATGCCTCCATATCTTCAAAGCAAACACGACTGCAGCAAGTTCCAAATCATGAACATGATAATTATCTTCGTGCTTCCTCAACTGCCTAGAGGAATAGGCAATCACCTTCCCATGCTGCATGAGTACACAGCCTAAGCCAATACCCGAAGCATCAGTATAAACAACAAATCCTCCTTCACCAGAAGGTAAAGCCAAAACAGGTGTAGTAGTCAAACACTCCTTCAGAGTCTGAAAGCTTCGCTGACAATCATCTGACCAATCAAACTTATTTTCCTTGCGGGTTAATCTTGTAAGAGGTACCGCAATCTTAGAGAAGTCTTGAATAAATCTTCGATAATAACCTGCCAGGCTTAGAAAACTTCTAACTTCTGTCACACTGGTAGGCTGTTCCCAATTCTTCACTGCCTCAACCTTCGAAGGATCAACATAAATACCGTTCTTCGTAATGATATGTCTTAGAAAGGACACCTCTTGCAGCCAGAACTCACACTTACTGAACTTAGCATATAGTTGATGATCTCTCAACAGTTGCAATGCCATTCTCAGATGCTCAGCACGCTCCTCCTCATTCTTAGAATAAATCAGGATGTCATCAATAAATACCACGACCCACTGATCAAGATAGGGCCGAAATGTATTGTTCATCAACTGCATGAAAGCTGCTGGAGCATTCGTTAGACCAAAAGGCATAACGACAAATTCAAAATGATCATACCTGCTGTGGAAAGCTGTTTTATAAATATCCTCTTCCTTAATCCGCAACTGGTGATATCCAGATCGAAGATCGATCTTAGAGAAATATTGAGCTCCCGCTATCAGGTCAAATAACTCGTCAATCCTCGGCAAGGGATATTTGTTCTTGATAGTCTGTTGGTTTATTTGCCGATAATCAATGCACAACCTCATCGAACCATCTTTCTTCCTGACGAACAACATAGGGGCTCCCCACAGAGAAGTACTAGGACGAATAAAACCCTTCTCGAGTAATTCCATCAGTTGCTGCTTCAGTTCCCTCAGTTCCGCAGGAGACATACGATAAGGAGCCTTAGAAATAGGAGCTGTGCCAGGAATAAGATCAATAGAAAAGATAACTTCCCGCTCAGGCGGAAGTCCTGGTAGTTCCTCTGGAAAGACATCAGGAAAATCTTGGACAACAGGAATGTCCTTGATCTCAATCTGCTGCTCAGGGGTTGCACAAACAAAGGCTAGAAAAGCCTCACACCCATGCCTCAAAAGCTTATCAGCTCGAAGAGCCGAGATGAGCGGTACGAAGTTATGGTGCTTGACTCCCGTAAAAGATAAACCAGAATGTCCAGTAAAAGTCACTGAGCTAGAACTACAGTGAACATTGGCCTCATACTTGGCCAACCAATCTGCTCCTAGGATTACATCATAATCCTTCATATCCATGCAGACCAAATCTGCTGGAAAGTTCTGTTCACCAATCATAACCTTACTAGAAGGATAGAAATACTGGATTGTTGATCTAGTGCCAATAGGGGTTGAAATCTCTAACAGAGTATTCATCAAAACAGGTTCCACAGCTAATGACTTAGCAAATCTCCGTGAAATAAAAGAATGTGTTGCACCAGTATATGGCGCAAGATGATTCCACATATCGAGGTCAGAATGGGATCGGGTGTTTTCACGTCTCACCGTAGTGCCCAGTTTGTCTTGATTGGAGATTGATGAACAAGAAGGCAATCGGTCCGAAGACCACTCGGTACCTGGCGGAGGTAATCGGTCCGAAGACCACTCGCGCAAGTGTGCGACCTTCCCGATAGGCGTAGCCTAACGTTCGGACAACACCTTTTGATATACCGATTATTGGGATGCAATGCAAGAAAACTTAAACTTAGGAAACCTAGGAATGTGAAACCTAGGGCTCTGATACCAACTAAACTGTCACGCCCCGAACAAGGCGGAAATATCGGGACGTACAATTAGGGACACGCTGACAAGAGAGGGAACTAAATCTAAAATGATACTCAAGTACTACAAGATGGAAAGGAAATACTAAATGATCATTTAACAACCAAACTGATACAATAACCTCAAGTTCACCTTAATACAACTGGAATAATCAACCACTAAAACTCAATAACATGATTGAGACTAAAAGCTCTCCAAAACACAATTAAAGAAAGATAACACACTACTAACACACTAGAATTGATACACTCAAGACATCACTCCTGCCCTTCCCCATCGGTAAGCGCGTCACTTGAGAAGCCTGGAAAGGGGGGAAAACACAACTATGAGCTGACGCTCAGTAGGAAATAACAGACAGGTATAAGTGATTAACAGTTTAATTACATTTTAAAATGGCATGCTACAAATGATAAAAACAGTAAAAAGATAACGGTGATATCACGAAACAGAATTCAAAGATCTTGCAAGGTCAAGAAATATAATGAATAGAATTGTAAGATAAGAATTTACTACAGGAGATAACGATAAAAAGTTGGCCATATCAAGACAATTCAAGTCATGTCAAGCACGTATGTAATTTCATTTCCACGTCCAAGTAATAAGCAAGTAAAGTAATCACAAGTAGAGTATAGAACAGTGAAGAGTGGAAAGTGAAAAGTAGTAAAAAGTAATGTAGAGAGTAGTGGAGAGAGTAGTGGACAGTCCTAGATTTAACACATGTTAAGTACTGGTGCCAAATGCCACACCTAGTCATTCACCTCCCCGGGGGTACACGTAGTGTTCGGGCGCTCTTCCCAGGACCAGACCGAGCCCTTAATTATTTGCCAGGCATTGATTTCTTTGGATCAAAGATCCCACGAATCTAGACTTCCACAGTTTATGGCCAGAATTCCAAGGTTTAAACTAAGTAGCAATAACAACTTCAAGTAGGAAAGAGATTCATTTCCAGAATTTCAAGGTAAGTATAATCATCAAGGAGATCGAAATCAAGTCACAATAAGAGTTAATCGTGCTGCGCTACTGTAAAACAGCAACAATCAAACAAGCTAATCAACATATTAATCCTAATCACCAAGTTAAGATATCATGATTAACCATTATCATTTGCATTAAGACAATTGCCAAGAAGCTGATTCAAGATGATAAGGCAAAGAACAACTCCCACAGGAGTGAAATAGAATGCATTAACAGAGATTTAGTTACACCATTAACCACTAATTATGTGGGTTTCTATTTAATCTTGTATGCATTGAAATGAAGATGATAAACGGTGTGTTTTTAAACTAAGTTTGCATGTATGGACCAATGTTAATTGAAACTAAAAAGGGTACATGAATAGGTCATTAGTTCCTCAAAAATGTAGTTTTCAATGTGATTAGGTTGAATGGATTGATTCCCCGATGATCCGGATTGATCCCCGGGTCAAAGCATCCTTTAAAACGGGTTTACAAGGCATGGGTCGACCCTTTGGGTCGACCCTTGGAAAAATTCCAGGTATGGGTCGACCCATTGGGTCGACCCCTGGCTCCCTAGAGCCCTCCTGGCTGCATGGGTCGACCCATGGGTCGACCCCTGCAGGCTGTGGGTCGACCCATTGGGTCGACCCATGCAAGGCAGCAGTCTGCTACTTGCAGGGTGAAATGGGTCGACCCGTGGGTCGACCCCTGGGTTTCCAGACCCAAAAGGCTTCAAAAAAAACATGAAAAACTCCAAGAATTGGGGTCTAAATGTATTGGGATCTTAACCATATACTCTAGGGTTATTAATATGCATCATAGGGTCATGAAACACAATTTTAAATCACGAATTTCGATAGGAATCCAATGAAATACAACCTATTCTATGAAGAACACAAGAAAAGTCTAGCTTGCTAGCATGCTTCTAATAACACACGAAATACTCTAGGCATGATCTATAAAAATTGGGGATTTTGATGTCAAAAGAAAGCTAACATGCTATTGATTACATTCATGTATGTTAATTAGAAGTTGGGCTGTTATAACCTACCTCAAATTGAAGAGGGAACTCGAAACCTAGAAAAAAGAATAACTTGATAGCACCTCACTAAAACCTCGATATCTCCACGGATACCTAATGAAAATTGGGGCTTTTGCCACCAATGGAAAGAGCTCGATGAGAGGTACAATTTGCTATACTCATGATCAAGATTTGGTTGAGAATTCCTACCTCAATCGATGGATCAAAGAAGGATGAAGGGAAGCCAACGGCCTGCTGACCCACCTCCACAAATCGAACTAGATCTCTCCAGATCCAAAATTTCAGCGAACCCCACAGCAGCCAAATGAAATAAAACTCATAGGGCTTCATTTTGATAGCTCATAGAGCTTCTGGAGCCTTCTGAATTGGGAGTATTCGCTGCTGCAAGCTACTTGTTTAGAAACGGCGCCGAAATCCTTGACTTGACCAAACTATGTCGGCAGCACATTTTGGGACTAAGTTTACCTCAAATTGATTGCGGGTAAATGTTCCTTTATGTAATACCTTTCATTTGCCTCTGGAATCACCCCATTTGGTTGAGAAACAAGTTCGAATTTGATGTTCAAAGTTTGGGTGAATAGTGAATACGAATTTGGGTTAGGTGGGTTGTAAGTCAGGCTTAATCCACTGATTAGGCCTAGATAATGATTTAATTAGGCTTACTCCAAGAAGACAAAAGTGTTAGGCGAAGCATCTATTATTTAATTACTATTTTTATGAATTTTTATATGGTAGATAAAATTTCACTTCTACTATTCCGTAATTAATTAAATATTAAGTTCGGAAGACTTAGTTCGCTAATTCGGCTTAATAAACGATTTTATTAGACTTAATTGTAGAAGACAAAGTTGATAAAAAAAATTAATTCTACAAGATGTGATTTTTGGGGATTTTTAGAAAATAGTAGAAAAATGACTTATTCTATTAATTAATTAATTAATCTAATTAATTTGGATAATTCTCATTAATTCGAATAACTTCAAATAAATTCCAAATAATTACAAATGACTTCTAAATAAATTTCTAAAGAATTTGGGGTCTTACATGCTATGTCTGATATATTCATTGCTATAGTTCATTGTGGTTAGCATACACTGCATCAGTGCATTAACAGTTGCTGCATGCATTAGCATATACAAAGTCTTTGTAGTGTCTGGCTAGCAAGTCCTGCTCATGCATATACAGTGTCTACACGCTAAAGTCTATACATTGCATTGCTGCCTTGCTACGTTGCATGCCATATAGTCTATACATCCTTTGCTGCAATGTTTGCACATCATGCACTCACAAGTCTACACACTGCATATGTTCGTGCATCAATGCATAAGTCTGCTAAGTCTATACATTGCCCTATAGCATGCATCTCTTCAAGTCTGTTTAGACTTTGCACACTTCACGTGTTCATGCATGTTCAAGGGTTAAAGTCTGTACATTCTTCAGGTACATATCTCAGCAAGTCTATACATTGGACTTAAACATTCATGAAGTCTGTACATCATCTGCATGTGAGCAAGTCTACACATTCTTTCATCTCACTCAAAGTCTATACATCAGTTTGCCTGGCTTCATATTCAAAGTCTATACATTCATGGCATATGTGCAACGCTTGTTCTGCAAGTCTTTACATCATCTTCTTGTTCATGCATTACATCATTTGAATTCAAGTCTGTACAGCCCTTGCTTAAGGCAAGTCTGTACTTCGCATCGTCTCATGCATCGTCTCATACAGAGTCTCTGTGCAAGTCTGTACGTTGCATTGTCTCATTCAGCATGCATTGACTCAAAGTCTGTACAGCGTTCAGTGTTTAGCGTCTCATGCATATCTCAAGTCTATACAGCCTATGTGCATCTCTATGCATTTCTGAAGTCTACACATTGATTAGTTGCATGCCACAGTGTTACTGAAAGTCTGTACATCATGTGTTGCTGAAAGTCTGTACACTGTCTCACTGTTAAAGTCTATACAGACTTCAGCGTCTCATTCAGCGTCTCTCTTTGTGTCTCATTGTTCAAGTCTATACATTCGTCTGTGCAGGCATAACTAGCAAGTCTATACATTGCATTGTTGTGTTTGTGCTCAAAGTCTATACAATGCATGCACATTCATTCTAAGTCCATACACTGCACTGTAGCTTGCACGAGGTGAAGTCTGTACATCCATCAGTTGAACTTCCAAGTCTATACATCGGTGAAGTCTGTACATCCACCAGTTCAACTTCCAAGTCTATACATTGGTGAAGTCTGTACATTCACCAGCTGAACTTGGAAGTCTATACATTGGGACCTTTACCTACGTTGCACCTGCAAGTCTATACATTGCAGCTGAGTTGAAGTCTGTACAGCCCCTGCTTTGCCAAAATCTATACATCGTGCTTGCTCAAGTCTGTATAGCCTTTCCTTTGGCAAGTCCACACATCGTGAAGTCTATACATTCGTTTGCATTGCATTGATTCAAGTCTGCACATTCCTTGCTCAAGTCTGTACAGCCCTTCCTTTGGCAAGTCTATACATTGCATTTTAGCATGCTTGCATAGCACAAACAAAGTCTGTACATTCATATGTGCATTGTGCATTGCTCTTGGCAGAGTCTGTACATCGTTATGCTACCTTGTGCCGTAGCAAGTCTATTCATCCTCTATTATGTTTGAAATTTGACGCCCATCACTAGGGGCATCCATTCTGTATCTGACGCCTAGGAAAGAGTCGTCTTTTTGTTGTGCATCAATTTATCAAAGTCTAGACATCGTCTGGTTGCATATCACATAGTCTGTACATGGTGCATTGTGTTCTCATGCCTTAAGTCTATGCATTGCAAAGTATGTACATTGGGTGCACATTGCTCTCCATGTCTATACAATGCTTCTTCATGCATTCCACGAAGTCTGCACATTGTGTGATGCATGCTCACCAAGTCCACACATCTGTTGGCGACATGTCTATCCTTTCATGTTCAATGTACACACATTGCTTGATGCATTCTACGTTACACATTAGCAAGTCTGTACAGCGTCTGCATAGTGAACATGAAGTCTGTACAGTGGTCGACGACATGTTAGTACATTCAGTTTTGTTGTGCATACTTCATCTTGTGCACACTGCTTCACACTTCAGCAAGTCTACATAATGATGCATGTTGAGTCTGCATATTCATCTGGCATGTCTGTACATTCATTTGTAATGTTCATAGTCTTGCATACGTGAAGTCTGTACATGCTTTAGCTTTGCATTCATAACGTGAAGTCTGTACATGCTTTGTCTTCGAATTGCAAAGTCCATACATCACAAAGTCTACACACTGCATTCGGATTCAGAAAGTCTATACAGTGCAAAGTCTATACAATGCATTACACCCTACAAAGTTTGTACAAGGTGTCGACATTAAACTGATAAGTTTCTCTTTGTCTGACAGGGACTCTTCATGAAGCCTAATGAAGGCACGTGATCCGAGGATAATAGGAGTGCCCTGATCGTGACACGTGTGCTGAAGCTTGCTGAATGCTGCCACATGGTCAGGTGCTTTGGGCGGGAGATGTGGAAGCCACACGCCCTCTTGCTTGCTGCTGCTATAAAAGGAAGTCTTCTTCCTCAGGAGAAGACAGATCGACTGAAGCAGAGGATAGCCTGCACGATCCTGTGAGAAAGAAAAGAGAAGCAGAAGAAGCAGAGAAGAAAAAGAGAAAGAGAAAAAGAGCAGAAGAGAAAGAAGAGAAAGAGAGAGTTAGAAAGCTCGAGCAGAGAAAGAGAGAGTGTGATTAGCAAAAGAAGAAAAAGAGAAAGAAAGAGTGAGATTGAGAGAGATCTACCTTCACTGGACCGTGGATCAAATTCAGGCCAGTCAGCTCCTTGTGAGCCACATTCGTGCTTCATTGTTTACAGTTTTCGTTGCTGTAGTTTCTTGTTTTACTTTCCTTTTAAACCTTTCTTCAAGCTGTCTGTCAACAGTGCAAGCTGTGATGCACAGCGGCGAGGTGGACACCTCGGACGGGTTAAGCTGTAGTCCCGAGTGGATGGCAAGCTATGTTGCCCTGCGGATGGCAAGCTGTGTTGCCCAGCGGTTGTATGGCAAGCTGTGATGCCCAGCTGTTCAAGCTGTGAGTCAGCGGAATACACACTCGGGTTTGAGTGTGGGGTGGATGTAGGTCTAGAGGACCGAACTGTTGAACACATGTGCACCATGATTACTATGATGGTTTTGATGATAGCAACTACTATAAGTCACATTGTGTTTGCATATGATGTCATTGTGTATCTGTTTAAGCAGTTTGTCATTTCATCGAACAGGTTGCGGGCATGTGCACTGCATTCCAAGTCTATACGTTGGACAAAGTCTGTACATTGGACGAAGTCTATACGTTGGACGAAGTCTATACGTTGGACAAAGTCTATACGTTGGACAAAGTCTGTATGATGGACAAAGTCTATACGTTGGACAAAGTCTATACGTTGGATAAAGTCTGTACATTGGACAAAGTCTATACGTTGGACTAAGTCTGTACGTTGGACAATGTCTACGCGTTGGACAAAGTCTGTACATTGGACAAAGTCTATACGTTGGACAAAGTCTGTACGTTGGTGAACATGAAGTCTGTACGTTGGCTGCCTAGCACAACTCGAAGTCTATACGTTGCTGCACACAAAGTCTATACATTGCTACAGATGAAGTCTGTACGTTGGCTGCATGCACAACTCAAAGTCTGTACGTTGCGGCAGATGAAGTCTATACATTGCTGCAGATGAAGTCTGTACGTTGGTTGCATGCACAACTCAAAGTATGTACGTTGCACAACACGAAGCCTGTATGTTGCGGCAGATGAAGTCTGTACGTTGCTGCAGATGAAGTCTATACGTTGGTTGCATGCACAAAACAAAGTCTGTACGTTGCAGAAGACAAAGTCTGTACGTTGGTTGCTAGCACAACTCCAAGTCTGTACATTGGTTGATGGCTGCAACACAAGTCTATACATTGGCCGGCTACTTCACATGCAAAGTCTATACATTGCGTTCTGTTGTGTTCGTGCATCAAGTTACCAAGTCTGTACGTTCATGAAGCAAGTCTGTACAGGCTCATGCATGCTCAAGGTGAAAAGTCTGTACAGAGTTCATACATGCACACAAAGTCTACACGTCCAAGCCTTGATGCAAAGTCTATACAACAACTACAAGCTTCATTCAAATAGCCAAGGCCACTGCACAAGATGAGAGTCAAAAGACAAAGATTCAGTTGGTACTTTCTAGACCAACAAGGATGAAGTTACAGACATGAAAAGGCTGCTAATGGACACAAGCGATGGAGCTGAAGCGGCTAACGGACCGACCCGGGCTAGACCGGGGTCTGCCCAGCTGGCGGTCGACTGCCAGCATAGGGGCGGTCCACCGCCCCAGCCAGGGACCCCCCGACTGCAGATCTGTCAGCTGCAGGTCAACCGCCCGCCAGTAGCGATCGACCGGATTTCCCAAGGATCATCCATTTGCAGGTGTTTCAGTAGCGGTCGACCGCCAGAAGCCACAGGTCGACCGCCAGCCTCGATGCAGCCATGTTTGACTTCGAAATCCACCTCGTGGCCAGCCTCTTTCCATGGATTTGTTTAATCAAAACTCACCTAATCTCCCATGATTTGTGGATCTGGTCTGGGGGGTGTCCAAGGACCATTCAAGGTCTATAAAACCAACACATGAAGGGTTAGAAACCCTAATGCTTCAAGAGAGATCAAGGGAGGCCATACGCGGGCACTGTAGCACCTCCGTAAACAGTGTTTCGGGCAGGAGTTCTTCATCCATTCCAAGGCATTCAAGTCCAGATCTGAAGCCATCTAAACCTCCAAGGAAGAAGAAGCAATCAAGGCTCCCAAGGGTGATCTAAACTACATCCTTCATCCTCTTCATCAACTCAAGCAGATTCAAGGAAGCACAACTCACAAGGAAGAAGAAGCCATTGTTGTTGAATCAAGAAGAGAGCTTTGTGAAGAAGATAGAAGCCTCTATTGGTGATCTACATCCATAGAAGAATCCGAATCAAGCTCCATCAATCTCAGACAAGATTTTTCTTCTTGAGCTTATTTCATATCTTGTTTGAATAGCTTGATATTTGTTCTTTCTTCTTCATTTCATTCGAACAATCAAAATTGAAGATCATCCCTACCGGTGGTTAGTAGGAAGGCAATCGGAAGTTGTCCGATCTACGGTGTTGACGTCCCTACCGGTGGTTAGTAGGAAGGCAATCGGAAGTTGTCCGATCTGCGGTGTTGACGTCCCTACCGGTGGTTAGTAGGAAGGCAATCGGTGGTTCTCCGATTTGCGGTTTGGTGTGCTGCACTAGTGAAGCCTCACCGGATTTGGTGAGGGGTGGATGTAGGACTGGAGATTCAGTCTAAACCACCTTAAAATCCTTTGTGTTGTGGTTTGATTGTGCGATTGATATGTTTTAGATGCATGCTTAGGTTCAATCTCTATATTATGAAATCATATTTCTAAGCAAATCATTTTATATATCGCTAAGCTAGTTGTATTCCACTGCAATTATTTTTAACTAGCCTTATAGAGGGTTGTATTGTGAAAAGAGGGGCAGATCTATTCACCCCTCCCCTCTAGATCCGCTGTCCACTACACAACAAGTGGTATCAGAGCCTAATCTCTCATTATGGGGTCCAACGACCTTGAGGGAAATGGTGGATCAACGTCAAAGGGTTATTTACCTGAAGGACACTATGTGAACAGACCTCCTTATTTCACTGGATCTAACTATCCTTAATGAAAACATCGCATGCAGGTGTTCATTCGCGCTCAAGACTACGAACTTTGGCGAGTGATCAGCAAAGGTCCGTATGAGCTTACGGATAATGAGGACTTGTGGACCAAAGAACAAATAAGACAATCCACTGTCAACTGGAGTGCCAAACACATCATGCAATGCTCACTCCATCCAGTAGAGTTCTCAAGAGTGGCGACCTGCGCAACTGCAAAACAAATGTGGGACTAGTTAGAGGTAATCTACGAAGGAACCTCTCAGGTACGAGAAATAAAAGCTAATATCTTAGTTTCTGAATACGAAATGTTCCGCATGAAGCCTGATGAATCAATTCGAGATATGTATGCTCGATTAATTGTGCTTACTAATAGTTTGACTGATTTGGGAAAGAAATATTCAGAGCAAGAAATTGTAAGAAAAATTCTCAGATCGTTAACTCCAGCATGGCACACAAAGGCTACCGTGGTTGAAGAATCGAGAGATCTCGCAACTACCAAGGTAGATGAACTCATTGGGTCATTGATGACCTATGAGATCACCTCAAGAACAAAGAGGCTGAGGCACCTAAGAAAAAGTCTCTAGCTCTTAAAGCAGGACCCAGCGGTCAAGGCACTTCGGATGAAGGTGAGGATTCCACAAGTGAGCGGGATGAGGATGATGTAGCCATGCTCACACGTAAGTTCAAAAAATTCCTGAGAAAGGAAGGTAAGAGCTTCATGAGAGGAAGGTCAAAGGTAAGAAATGGTTTCAAATCTAATTCTGAAAACTCTAAGAAATCTGACAAAATCATTTATTATTCTTGCAACAAACAAGGGCATTTCAAGAATGATTGTCCCGACAGATTCAGAAAAGCTGACAAATGGAAGGGCAGGAAGAAGAACAAGGCCATGGTGTCCACATGGAGCGATGAAGAGGAAAGTGATAACGGAACTAGCTCCTCGGACAAAGAAAAAGAAGATTTCTACCTTATGGCCAAAGGTGATGAAGAAACTGAGGTAAATTCTCCATTTGAAGATTATACAATTGATGATTGGGAGGATGCATATATAAAACTCATGGAAAAATATGAAATGTACAAAAAGGAGAATAAATCATTGAAAAAGAAAATTAACTCATTTGTGCATGATCATGATATGAATGATAAGACAGCTCTACTTGAGACTGAAATTGAAGATCTTAAGAACATGATTGAGGATTTGGAGGAAGGAAGAAAAGAAATGGCTGACTTGGAAACTAAAAATGAAGATTTGAGAAATGAGATTGATAGCATGAAGCTCAAAATGCAAAGCTATGAAAAAGACAGTAAATTGAGCAATGAAAAGTATGAAGCTATCAAACAAGTCAACATTCAACTTCTTCAAAATATTGAAAACCTACAAAAAGAGTTGAAGGATAAACAGCAATCTTTAAAAAAGTTTGTGGATGGAAGACAAAACCCAGATGCATTGCTAGGAACTAGAATGAACCACAACAAAGATGGGTTAGGTTTTGAACCTACGAACAAAAGGCCAATTGGGTTAAAAACTGTCACATTTGTTTCATCTTCCGAAGCTTCCACCTCAAACACAACTCCCACACAAAACCAGCAAAAACAAAAGGAGAAAGGGAAAGAAAAGATTGAAGAGGCAGTCACCAACATTCCCAAAAAGCCTGTCCAAAAACCTAAGAAAGGTTGACCTTCCCCGCAGCATAGGTCAACACTTCCTTGGCCATTGCATGCTCAACCTTCCAGATTTCACCACAATTGGATTGCACACTCATATAGGCCAGCATCACCATATCTTTTGGACAATTGTGATTTCCGTGTTCATCAATCCCATAGGTGGCAAAATAATTATTTTTCAAAGCATGAAACTATTTCTTTTGGAATCCAAACCTTCCTAGCATTCATGTTTTGTTTGCTTAGAGCAGGGATTTGATTTTTCTTTTCAACCTTGACATTCATTTTCTGTTTGGAGGTTCTTGGTTGGAATTTGTGAAAGTTTGATGAAGTTGGCTTCTTAACCCATTGTGGCCATTGGTTGTTCTTGGGTTGAAGAGTTTGATGGGACCCAAATTTGGTTGGGTTCCAAACATAATTGCTTAATTGCTTGTGCAGGAGTGTCTTGCAGCCATGCATAATAGGTAGTACCTTGATAGCGGCTGTTCAAGACACATGACTGGAGATAAATCAAAATTTTGTCTCTTGGAGGAAAAGGAAGGAGGGCACGTCATATTTGGAGGGAACAACAAAGGAAAAATCATTGGAACAGATAATGTAGGTATAGATCTCTCCAACTCCATCGGAAATGTGTTGCTAGTTGAAGGTTTGAAATACAACTTGCTTAGTATAAGTCAATTGTGTGATAAGGGTCACAAAGTGTTGTTTGACTCTCATGAATGCAGAATTCTTGAACCAAAATCTGACAAGGTACAATTTTCTGGTAAGAGAGTCAACAATGTTTACATGATTGACTTACATGATCCTGCTAATTTAAATCTTTGTCTTGCTGCACCAAAATCCGAAATTGCTTGGTTATGGCATCGTAGACTAGGACATGCTAGCTACAATATCTTACATAAATTGTTAAAGCATTCAATGGTGAAAGGGTTGCCTGAATTATCATTTAAACAAGAAAACAAGTTGTGTGATGCATGTGCCGTAGGTAAACAAATAAGAAAATCTTTCAAGGGAAGATCTGAAAATACATCATCCAAATCACTCGAGCTAATTCATATGGACCTGTTTGGCCCAACCAGAACTGCTAGCTTGAGTGGTAGAAAATATGGATATGTCTTGGTGGATGACTTTTCTAGGTTCACATGGGTTTTCTTTCTCACACATAAAAATGATGCTTTTGATGAGTTTCAGGCACTCTACATGAAGATAAGCAGGACGGTGAGTTTAAAATTTCTAAGATCCAATCTGATCATGGTGGTGAATTTGAAAATGCTAACTTCTATAATCTTTGCTGAGCTGAAGGCATTTCACACTGATTTTCTTCACCAAGAACCCCAGAGCAAAACGGTGTAGTTCAAAGGAGAAACCGAACACTTGTAGAGATGGCAAGAACCATGCTTGCTGAACGGTAACTTCCAAGGAGGTTTTGGGCTGAAGCGGTAAACTCAACATGTTATATTATCAACCGCTCTATGGTAAGGCCACACACCAAAAAGACTCTTTATGAGTTGCTGAAAGGTAAAAAGCCCTCTCTCTCACATATGAAAGTGTTTGGATCTAAATGCTTCATCCACAATAATGACAAAAGAGATTTAGATAAATTCGAGCCCAAGAGTGATGAATGTATATTCCTTAGATATTCTGATAGATCTAGGGCTTATAGAATTTATAATATCAAGAGTCAAACTGTGGAAGAATCATCCCATGTTTCCTTTGATGAATATAGTGATTCTAACAATGATAACTCTTACAGGAAAAACGATGAAGATGGGGAATTCCTAAGCATAAAGGACAAGAGTGATCCTCCACAAGAAGAAATAAAAGAAGCTGGTGACCTAGCTGAATCAAGCAATGCAAGGGATCAAGCTCCAGGAGAAGGTAACGATTCTACAAACATTAGAATTCTTAAGGATCATCCTTTAGAAAACGTCATTGGCAGCTTGAATGATCCACCCAGAACAAGGTCACATTTTAAGATTGTGGAAGAATTAGATCAACTTGCTCTTGTTTCTCAGCATGAACCCAAAAATATTGATGAAGCATTAAAAGATGAAAACTGGATAAATTCAATGCAAGACGAGTTAAACCAGTTTGAAAGAAACAAAGTTTGGCATCTTATTCCTAGACCTTCATCACAATCTGTCATAGGCACTAAATGTGTCACGCCCCGAGCGCGGAAGATACCTGGAGATGCGCGACGTGTCTATATCAATCATGTCAATCAGAGTGGTCATGTATTCGACTCAAAGACAGAGATGCGCAAAATAGCAAGATAACCCAATCCTTTATTTCATAATGGATAGACTATTACAAATCCAATACTCTGTTTAATAAAAAGGAAAAGAATACATAGTTGACTCAAGAAACTATAGAAAAGACTAGACGACACTTGTAGAAGCTCTATCTCTTTCACTCTTGACCATTCCCATCCGATTGACTTCCATCGTCGTCGGACTTACCTGAAAAGTAGAAAGGGACAAACGGAATGAGCGAACGCTCAGTAGGAAATTATATCTCAAGTACTAGCAAGTGGTTTAAGTAATTACATCGTTCATGAATGCAATAAAGCTATGCATGCTCGCATAAAACGACAAGATAGAGAGAAGGTAATATCAAAGAAATAAGATGAACTTAATCATGAACTTCCAACAAGATAACAAGTGTATTCAAGGTATTCAAGCAAGTACGTTTAACAAGTCATGTCAAGAACTTTGGCTATCATGTATCAAGCAAGTAAATTACCCTTTTTCGGGCCACGCATTTCATGTAAAGTCAAGTACGATTCAAGTACAAGATGTGTGTGGAATGTCCAATCAAGCAAGTCAAGTACTCGGTATAATGCCAGATACCTTATCATTTTAACTCCCATGGGCACAAGTACTTTCGGGTGCTCCTCCCAGGACCAGATCGGGCCCTATATACGCAGGCATTTATCATGTGTTTTGACATCCACTCTTGTTTATATAGCCAATATAGAATTTCAATAATCAAGCTTGTAGACACGTATGACAACTTTGATAGAATAGAGTCCAAAATATGACAAAGGACATAGAATGGCGATAATAACGGTATAATCACGATGTCGATAAAACTAGGTAGAATATGGTTCCCTTAACTTAGGTACCATGACAAATCAATATGGACATTCTTTATATAGAATTGAGGTCCACATGAACATTAGATCAAGTAAGATACCCTCATTCTTATCATAGAATTGGGGTTTACAAGAATGACACGATATGGCATGATATCATCATCCCATCAAGAATTTCTTATGATATACTCTTTGTATAATCATAAGGGCCGGTATACCCTGTTTCTTTAGATTGACATGGCAAGGATCGTGTAATGGGTTTTTAGGGTACAACCAGCTCAGTCGGCCTTGAGGGAATCCAAGGCTACGAGGAGTCTTACGGAGGTCTCTATGACTAACTCGCTAGTCCAAAGGAACGGAATGTCCAATGGAGAGCTTGTATGTCAATGAGAGTTGAGTGTGATCGGTAAATCAACATGAAAACATGGGACTATACTCACGGAGTGGAGAATAGTGCCGATATACATATATATTATAATATATAAAACCATCGGTTAGCAAATCAGATGAAAATCAGTTTATAGTAAAATAACGACTTAGGTCAAGTCGTTTCTCAAGTAATTAACGCCTAACAGAAGGGCGTTTACATATGGTCCGTTTTGCAGAATTTTCAATAATTCAATAATTTATCTAAAACGCGCCTTGGGAAGGGGCGTTTCTTCAAGAGTTGACGACTACAGTAGCAGGCGTCTCCTTATTTATATATTTGACAGAATATCAATAATTTCATGAATTGTCTAAAACACGCCTTGGTCAGGGTCGTTTCTTCAAGATCTGACGACTACACCAGAAGGCGTCTTATTGTTTACATATTCGACAGAATACAATTAATTTTCAGGAATTATCAAAAATGCGCCCTGGGCAGGGGCGTTACTATTTAATTCTATTTTTCAGAGTATATAAATTTCAGGATTTTAACCAATACACGCCCTAGGAAGGGGCGTTACCTTTCAGATTCACGCCCTATGAGGGGGCGTTAATATGTGGAAAACGACTTTCTCCAAGTCGTTAATTCAAGTTCCTTCAGAAACTTTAAGGACAGTAACAATTTCAGG
This sequence comes from Amorphophallus konjac, assembly GCA_022559845.1. Taxonomy (NCBI): domain Eukaryota; kingdom Viridiplantae; phylum Streptophyta; class Magnoliopsida; order Alismatales; family Araceae; genus Amorphophallus; species Amorphophallus konjac. Next base: position 287,425,604 of record CM040118.1, read on the forward strand.
ATAACAGAGGAACGAATGTAATATCATGACAGTAAAGTTAGCAGGTTGAAGATAGAGGATCATGCATTATTTTATAATCATGATTTCATAGATAATCAATTCTTAAGATGGGTGATTAACGGTTTAAAGAAATTAACGCCTGAGTACGGGGCGTTAAACATGAAATTAACGACCTGGGAAAAGTCGTTTCATGTGAATTAGCGCCCTTGACAGGGGCGTCTCTTTCAAAATATTGCAGAAAACGCATGGAAACTATAATAACTGTATGCATGACATGCTTATATATATATATATCTTGCATTAATTTCATTTGGGCTACAATAACTTGAGAAAACCTACCTTAATATGATTGAACTTGACGAAGGGTTTGAAGGATCGGAAACTTCAACCGCAACTTACGAACAGTGGTATCAAGGAGAAGAACTACAGTTTTCCTATAAGAAAAGAAGAAACATTAGTATTTCTTCATACTTTCTGACCGAAAGGAAAAAGGAAAAAGAACAATACCTTTGTTCTTCACGTACGCCGCCTTCTTAACCTATAACAGAAGAAGAAGATGAAGAACAGTTAGTTCTTCAGGCAACAGACGTAGAGAATTAGAGGAACTATTCCTCTCTCACGTACCTTGCAGACTCCGAACGCCAAATAGCGTTCACGGGTTCGAGCAGTAGATTATTTATAGGGTTATGGAAGTCCTATTAAAAGTAGTGTTTGATTGAGGGTAACATATCCCTAATAGAGTCCTTACTCTAATAGACACTTACTAGATTAGGTTAATCTTTCCCTGGATAAGCTCTGGGTTCGAACGAGTCACGAACTGAATTAACGCCTTTGGTCAGGGCGTGTATTCTTTAATTAATGCCTTGCATAAGGGCGTTTCTTAAAAAGCGCCTTGAAAAAGGGCGTTTCGGGTTTTTAAAACACGCCCAAGATAGAGGCGTTTCTTTTACTTACCCATTTGGTCGCGTGAGAACTGACGACCGTAGGTGTGGGCGTCCTTTCTTTATTCACGCCTTTGATAGAGGCGTTTCTTTTTGAATTAACGCCTTAATAAGAGGCGTTATTTTTAATTTATTTTATTTCGTCCAATTAACCCTATTCCTTTTATATATATTACTTCTGTAATATATATGTTTTAATTCATTTCAATTATTCATTTATTAGGGTTGCTACACCCTCCCCCACTTAAAAAGAATTTGGTCCCCAAATTCAATATATATATATAATTATACATGTGGAGAGTGTAGAACATATACCTCTTAGAATAACTCGGGAAATCGTTTCTTCATAGATTCTTCGGTCTCCCATGTCGCTTCGCGTTCGGGATTCTTATTCCATTGCACCTTGAGCATGGGAATAACATTATTCCTTAGAGCTCGTATTTCTCGATCTAATATCTTTAAAGGCCTCTGTTCATATGTGAGATCTTTCTGGATCACCAGATCTCCATGCTCAATAATATGTGACGGATCGTGCACATACTTCTTCAACATAGATATGTGAAATACATTGTGTACCTCGGACAACTGAGGAGGCAACGCGATGCGATAAGCAACCTCGCCAACTCTTTCGAGTACCTCAAATGGTCCGATGAATCTTGGCATAAGCTTGCCCTTAACACCAAATCTTCGGATGCCACGTCCAGGGGATATTTTAAGAAATACATGATCTCCAACCTGGAATTCAAGATCTCTTCTCCTGGTATCAGCATAAGCCTTTTGCCTTGTCTGAGCAACTTGTAATCTTTCTCTGATTACCTGTATCTTCTCAGTTGTATCCCTTACCATGTCTGGACCTAATAGTTGTTTCTCTCCAACTTCGTTCCAACATATGGAAGATCGGCAACTCCTTCCGTATAAGGCTTCGAAAGGTGCCATTTGGATACTAGCTTGGTAGCTATTATTATATGCAAATTCAACTAAAGGTAAGTGGTCATGCCAGCTTCCTCCAAAGTCAATAATGCATGCTCTCAGCATATCTTCAACAACTTGATTAGTTCGCTCGGTCTGACCATCCGTTTGTGGGTGAAAAGCAGTACTAAAGTTGAGCCTTGTTCCCAATGAATGTTGTAATCCCTTCCAAAAATGAGAAGTAAAACGGGGATCTCTATCAGACACGATTGAGACAGGAATTCCATGTATCCTGACTATTTCTTTAATGTATAGTGCAGCTAGCACATCAATTGACCATCGGCTTTTGATTGGCAAGAAATGTGCCGATTTAGTCAATCGGTCAATGATAACCCAGATTCCATCATGTCCTCCTTTAGATTTAGACAAACCAATGATGAAGTCCATACCAATATCCTCCCATTTCCACTTAGGAATATCTAGAGGATGTAGTTTTCCCGCAGGCTTTTGGTGTTCCGCCTTGACCTGTTGGCATGTGAGACAGCGTGATACATAGTCCGCTATTTCTCTTTTCATATTGGGCCACCAAAAGTTCCTCTTTACATCTTGGTACATTTTAGTTGATCCAGGATGAATAGTGTATCTTGATCTGTGAGCTTCATCTAAGATCTTCTTCTTTAATTCCGGACAATCGGGTATACAAGTTCTATCTTTGAACGATAATCTTCCATCAGAAGTTAGTTGAAAATCAGATTGTCCTTCTAATCTGCCTTTGATTTCTACTAATATAGGATCATCATCCTGAAGTGTTTGTATCTCAGATAACAAATCTGACTGTATGCTTACATGAGATAGTGTGACAATTTTGGATTCCGTGTCCAAGCTTATATTGAGCTCGGAGAATTGTTCAAGTAACCTCCATTCTTGCATCATACAATTTGCTATCATTGCTCTCGGCTTTCGACTAAGGGCGTCAGCAACATAATTACCCTTTCCGGGATGGTATTGTATATTGAAGTCGAAGTCCTTGAGATATTCTAGCCAGCGTCTTTGTCTCATATTTAGCTCCTTTTGTGAAAATAGATATTTGAGACTTTTGTGATCGGAGTATACAGTAAACTGTGCTCCATATAAGTAGTGTCTCCATATCTTTAGGGCAAATACTACCGCGGCCAGTTCTAAGTCATGGACGGGGTAATTCTCCTCATGCTTCTTCAGCTGACGTGAAGAGTATGCTATGACCTTTCCTTGTTACATTAGGACACATCCGAGGCCAATGCCAGAAGCATCAGTGTAGACCTCGAATTTCTCTCCTTCTATCGGTAGAGCTAAGACCGGAGCTGTGGTGAGACGATCCTTGAGAGCTTGAAAACTTCTTTCACATTCCTCACTCCATTCGTATCGGATCTCCTTGCGAGTTAACCTTGTAAGGGGCACGGCGATCTTAGAGAAATCTTTGATGAATCGCCGATAATAGCCTGCAAGACCTAAGAAACTTCTGATCTCGCTTGCATTAGTGGGTCTTTCCCAGTTTCTTACAGCTTCAACCTTTGACGGATCTACAGATAAACCGTCCTTGGATATGACATGTCCGAGAAAAGCCACTTCTTCAAGCCAGAACTCGCATTTGCTGAGTTTAGCATATAATTGATTTGTCCTCAAGACTTGCAATGCAATCCTCAAATGCTCTTCATGTTCTTCCTTAGTCTTGGAATATATCAATATATCATCAATGAAAACCACCACAAATTGATCTAGATAAGGCCTGAATATGCTATTCATCAACTGCATAAAGGCAGCAGGGGCATTTGTTAGTCCAAAAGGCATAACAACAAATTCATAGTGGCCATACCTGCTTCTGAACGCAGTTTTATGAATATCTTCATCTTTAATCCTCAATTGATGATAACCAGACCTGAGATCAATCTTGGAGAAATGTTTGGATCCAGAAATCTGATCAAATAATTCATCGATTCTCGGCAGTGGATACTTGTTCTTGATAGTAAGATGATTCAACTGTCGATAGTCGATACACAATCTCATGGATCCATCCTTCTTCCTTACAAATAGGACTGGGGCTCCCCACGGGGAAGTACTTGGTCTAATGAACCCTTTTTGAATCAATTCCATCAATTGCTTCTTTAATTCTTTTAGTTCTGCAGGGGACATTCTATATGGTGCCTTTGAAACAGGACCAGCACCAGGGACTAAGTCAATGGTGAAGGCCACTTCTCTTTGAGGGGGTAATCCCGGCAAATCTTCTGGAAATACGTCTGGGAATTCTCGTACTACTTGAACGTCTTCTATCTTGGTTTCCTTAGCTTCTTTAATAGTGACAAAAGCAAGGAAGGATACACTTCCTTTCTTGACGAGCTTGCTTGCTCGAAGAGCCGAGATAAGAGGGGATTTGCTTCGACTCTTAGGACTAGTATAAGTCAGTTCCGAAAATTCCTTGAAAACAATTTTGCTATCACGGCAATCAACCGTTGCCTGGTATTTGGATAACCAATCTGCTCCTAGTATAACATCATACTCTTTTAGATCTAAGCAGATAAGATCAATAGGTAAATTCTTTCCTCGAACCAATACCTCACAGTTTTGGTAATGATGTGTGATATCCGTCTCGTTTCCGAGAGGAGTAGACAATATTAACTTCATCCATTCTGGTTCTAGAGGTAATGGGTCAGCAAACTTCTTGGAAATAATGGAATGCGATGCACCCGTATCAAATAAGACATGTGCATATTTGGAACAAATTTTTAATGTACCTTCCACCAATCCGCCTTCTTCTTCTGGTTCGGTCTCTTGGATTGCATGAAGACGCGCGTTCCTTGTCACTGGGCGTTTACCCTCACCGTCTTGGTCATTCATTAATGGACAATCGGGAATCCGATGTTCACGACTCCCACAATGGAGACATGCTCCTAATTTCCTCCAGCATTCTTCTGTTTTGTGACCAGCCTTGTCACAATGCTTGCATACTACGTTTGAAGGTGTAGTGGCGATAGAGAAAGGCTTGGATTTCTTGTACTTCTGATCTTAAGAGGAAGAACCTCCATTATTGGGCCTCTTCTTAAAGTTGGGTTTAAAAGAACCCGAACTTGTGACTTGCTCCTTTTTGTCTTTCCCACGGATCCTATCAGATAGTTCCGTGGCATCTTCAAGCAACTGAGCTCGGCGCACTATTTCAGTATAAACTTGAATATCCATAGGCGCCAGTTGAGTAATGTAGTGGGGCCTAAGCCCATTAAGAAATCTACGGGCTTTCATCTTTTCCGTGCTAATTAAATGCTTAGCATATCTAGACAGTCTAGAGAACTGTGCTTCATAATCAGCCACCGATAAAGATCTTTACTTTAATGCGGCAAATTCGGTGGCCTTCTTTTCCTGGACCCTATCAGAGAAATATTTGGCGTTGAAATATTCAACGAATTCTCCCCATGTAACTTGAGTTGGGTCAATTGTAGCTTCAATCGACTCCTACCAGCATCTAGCATCCTTTTCTAACTGGAAAGTAGCTAATAAGACTTTGTCCTGATCCGTGCATTACATAACACGGAATATACGTTCAATCTCCCGAACCCAATGCTCGGCATCGTCTGGATCGGTCGATCCCATGAACTTCGGGGGATTCATATTCTTGAATGCTTGGTGTAAGCTTCCAGCTCGTGGAGCACCACCTTGTGCTACCTGTTGTAGCACTTGGGTCATCCCTTGAAGGGTACGCTGCATGTTGCGCCATTGAGCACGTTCGGCAGCCATTATCCTACAATTACAACAGCTATGTTAGTATTATATCACTATGATCTTATAAAGGACTCATTGATCATTTAACCCTTGGTTCTACCCACTCTCACTTGATTAAAGGTTTTGAAACCTATCCTTGGACTTGGGTTTCCTAGGAATTGAATACCTTAGGCTCTGATACCACAAAGACTGTCACGCCCCGAGCGCGAAAGATACCCGGAGATGCGCGACGTGTCTATATCAATCATGTCAATCAGAGTGGTCGTGTATTCGACTCAAAGACAGAGATGCGCAAAATAGCAAGATAACCCAATCCTTTATTTCATAATGGATAGACTATTACAAATCCAATACTCTGTTTAATAAAAAGGAAAAGAATACATAGTTGACTCAAGAAACTATAGAAAAGACTAGACGACACTTGTAGAAGCTCTATCACTTTCACTCTTGACCATTCCCATCCGATTGACTTCCATCGTCGTCGGACTTACCTGAAAAGTAGAAAGGGACAAACGGAATGAGCGAACGCTCAGTAGGAAATTATATCTCAAGTACTAGCAAGTGGTTTAAGTAATTACATCTTTCATGAATGCAATAAAGCTATGCATGCTCGCATAAAACGACAAGATAGAGAGAAGGTAATATCAAAGAAATAAGATGAACTTAATCATGAACTTCCAACAAGATAACAAGTGTATTCAAGGTATTCAAGCAAGTACGTTTAACAAGTCATGTCAAGAACTTTGGCTATCATGTATCAAGCAAGTAAATTACCCTTTTTCGGGCCACGCATTTCATGTAAAGTCAAGTACGATTCAAGTACAAGATGTGTGTGGAATGTCCAATCAAGCAAGTCAAGTACTCGGTATAATGCCAGATACCTTATCATTTTAACTCCCATGGGCACAAGTACTTTCGGGTGCTCCTCCCAGGACCAGATCGGGCCCTATATGCGCAGGCATTTATCATGTGTTTTGACATCCACTCTTGTTTATATAGCCAATATAGAATTTCAATAATCAAGCTTGTAGACACGTATGACAACTTTGATAGAATAGAGTCCAAAATATGATAAAGGACATAGAATGGCGATAATAACGGTATAATCACGATGTCGATAAAACTAGGTAGAATATGGTTCCCTTAACTTAGGTACCATGACAAATCAATATGGACATTCTTTATATAGAATTGAGGTCCACATGAACATTAGATCAAGCAAGATACCCTCATTCTTATCATAGAATTGGGGTTTACAAGAATGACACGATATGGCATGATATCATCATCCCATCAAGAATTTCTTATGATATACTCTTTGTATAATCATAAGGGCCGGTATACCATGTTTCTTTAGATTGACATGGCAAGGATCGTGTAATGGGTTTTTAGGGTACAACCAGCTCAGTCGGCCTTGAGGGAATCCAAGGCTACGAGGAGTCTTACGGAGGTCTCTATGACTAACTCGCTAGTCCAAAGGAACGGAATGTCCAATGGAGAGCTTGTATGTCAATGAGAGTTGAGTGTGATCGGTAAATCAACATGAAAACATGGGACTATACTCACGGAGTGGAGAATAGTGCCGATATACATATATATTATAATATATAAAACCATCGGTTAGCAAATCAGATGAAAATCAGTTTATAGTAAAATAACGACTTAGGTCAAGTCGTTTCTCAAGTAATTAACGCCTAACAGAAGGGCGTTTACATATGGTCCGTTTTGCAGAATTTTCAATAATTCAATAATTTATCTAAAACGCGCCTTGGGAAGGGGCGTTTCTTCAAGAGTTGACGACTACAGTAGCAGGCGTCTCCTTATTTATATATTTGATAGAATATCAATAATTTCATGAATTGTCTAAAACACGCCTTGGTCAGGGTCGTTTCTTCAAGATCTGACGACTACACCAGAAGGCGTCTTATTGTTTACATATTTGACAGAATACAATTAATTTTCAGGAATTATCAAAAACGCGCCCTGGGCAGGGGCGTTACTATTTAATTCTATTTTTCAGAGTATATAAATTTCAGGATTTTAACCAATACACGCCCTAGGAAGGGGCGTTACCTTTCAGATTCACGCCCTATGAGGGGGCGTTAATATGTGGAAAACGACTTTGTCCAAGTCGTTAATTCAAGTTCCTTCAGAAACTTTAAGGACAGTAACAATTTCAGGATAACAGAGGAACGAATGTAATATCATGACAGTAAAGTTAGCAGGTTGAAGACAGAGGATCATGCATTATTTTATAATCATGATTTCATAGATAATCAATTCTTAAGATGGGTGATTAACGGTTTAAAGAAATTAACGCCTGAGTACGGGGCGTTAAACATGAAATTAACGACCTGGGAAAAGTCGTTTCATGTGAATTAGCGCCCTTGACAGGGGCGTCTCTTTCAAAATATTGCAGAAAACGCATGGAAACTATAATAACTGTATGCATGACATGCTTATATATATATATCTTGCATTAATTTCATTTGGGCTACAATAACTTGAGAAAACCTACCTTAATATGATTGAACTTGACGAAGGGTTTGAAGGATCGGAAACTTCAACCGCAACTTACGAACAGTGGTATCAAGGAGAAGAACTGCAGTTTTCCTATAAGAAAAGAAGAAACATTAGTATTTCTTCATACTTTCTGACCGAAAGGAAAAAGGAAAAAGAACAATACCTTTGTTCTTCACGTACGCCGCCTTCTTAACCTATAACAGAAGAAGAAGAAGAAGAACAGTTAGTTCTTCAGGCAACAGACGTAGAGAATTAGAGGAACTATTCCTCTCTCACGTACCTTGCAGACTCCGAACGCCAAATAGCGTTCACGGGTTCGAGCAGTAGATTATTTATAGGGTTATGGAAGTCCTATTAAAAGTAGTGTTTGATTGAGGGTAACATATCCCTAATAGAGTCCTTACTCTAATAGACACTTACTAGATTAGGTTAATCTTTCCCTGGATAAGCTCTGGGTTCGAACGAGTCACGAACTGAATTAACGCCTTTGGTCAGGGCGTGTATTCTTTAATTAACGCCTTGCATAAGGGCGTTTCTTAAAAAGCGCCTTGAAAAAGGGCGTTTCGGGTTTTTAAAACACGCCCAAGATAGAGGCGTTTCTTTTACTTACCCATTTGGTCGCGTGAGAACTGACGACCGTAGGTGTGGGCGTCCTTTCTTTATTCACGCCTTTGATAGAGGCGTTTCTTTTTAAATTAACGCCTTAATAAGAGGCGTTATTTTTAATTTGTTTTATTTCGTCCAATTAACCCTATTCCTTTTATATATATTACTTCTGTAATATATATGTTTTAATTCATTTCAATTATTCATTTATTAGGGTTGCTACAAAATGGGTCTTTAGGAACAAACTAAGTGAGGATGACAAGATAATAAGAAACAAAGCTAGATTGGTGGCTCAAGGGTATAATCAAGAGTTTGGGGTAGACTTTGATGAATCTTATGCCCTAGTTGCTAGACTCGAAGCCATCAGAATTTTACTTGTCTTTGCATGCTCCCTTAGAATAAAGCTGTATCAAATGGATGTCAAAAGTACTTTCTTGAATGACTTGATCAAAGAAGAAGTCTATGTTGAGCAGCCCCCTGGCTTTGAGAATTCTAACAATGCAGATTTTGTATACAAGCTAGACAGGGCGCTTTATGGACTTAAGCAAGCACCAAGAGCTTGGTATGAGAGACTAAGCTCGTTCCTCTTTGAAAAAGGGTACACACGAGGTAAGGTAGATCAAACACTTTTCACTAAGAAGCAAGGTAAGAACATCTTGATTGTTCAAATTTATGTTGATGACATTGTGTTTGGTTCTACAAAATCTGAAATGTGTGAGGAATTTGCTAACCTCATGACTAGCGAATTTGAGATGAGCCTAATAGGAGAACTTCAATTCTTTCTCGGTTTGCAGGTCAACCAAGGAGAAGATGGGTGCTTCATAAATCAATCCAAATACATCAAGGAGCTGCTGAAAAGATTTGACACGGCAAACAGTAAAATCATTGCAACTCCTATGAGCACCACAACATCACTGGATTCGGATGAAAATGGTAAATTAGTGGATGCAAAGGTCTATAGAGGTATGATTGGTTCTTTGCTTTCTTTGACTGCATCCCGACCAGAAATCCAGTTTAGTGTATGCCTTTGTGCTAGATTTCAAGCTAGTCCTAGAGAATCTCATTTGACTGCCGTCAAACGTATCCTTCGATATCTTGTCGGCACTCAAGATTTGGGATTGTGGTATCCGTCATCATGTGATTTATCTCTTATATCTTATTCTGGTGCGGATTATGCTGGATGCAAGCTGGATCGTAAGAGCACTAGTGGCTATTGACAGTTTCTAGGCGGGTGTTTAGTTTCTTGGGCCTCCAAGAAACAACACTCGGTTGCCCACTCAACCGCGGAGGCAGAATATGTTGCTGCGGAGAGCTGTGGCACCCAAGTGTTGTGGATTAAACACCAACTCCAAGACTACTTGATGGATCTTGGTTGTGTCCCGATTCTGTGTGATAACACTAGTGCTATCAACCTTGCAAAAAATCCAGTCCAACACTCTAGGACAAAGCATATTGAGATTAGGCATCACTTCATTAGAGACGAGGTCAGTAAGAAAAATTTTGAACTGCATTTTGTTGATACTCTAAATCAAATTACTGATATTTTCACCAAGCCCTTGTGTAATGACAGGTTTTCAACACTCAGAAGGGAACTTAGTCTTTGCCGACCTCAAGCCACTAAAAATTGAAATGATGATCATGTTCAATTTAGTTGTGTGTTTTTGCAGATTGGTGTGTTCATGCATTGTTTATATGTCAATGTGTCATTTTGCATATGTGTCGTATTGCATGGTTTGTGTAGCATCATTCTTGCATGGCCATGATATATCAAATGTTGATGTATAGAAAGGCAGGTTATGCTTGCCTAGACACACTCAATATGCGTGAGGTTTCACCTCCGCCAAGTACCATGAGTCATTGTCGCATATAGGCCATATAGTAAGGGGGAGTTGTCACTTTGCAGCATTCATGCATATGTTTCATTTTCATTATGTTGCATTTAATAAATGTACAACCATGTGTTGGGTCATGCATTTCATGCCTGCCAAATTCATGTTTGATCAGGTCAACCCCTGCATGGTTCTACTCTCTCACTCCTTGACGTTTGTCCTTACATTTGCTTGCAAACATAACTCCTTGAGCGCATTCTCTGCATATCTTTAGGGGGAGTTTTGTTGCTTTTCTTATCTCTTGCAATCTGAACTTCACTGGCTTCCAGTTTGATAATACCGTTCATGAGACAGACGGACATATGGAGTAAGAGCTTTCTATTATGTGCCCTGATGATTATCCATTCAATGACATCGGTTCAGATTTAATGATTTCCTTGAAGTTCTAAAATATTGGTTCTGAAATCATCTATGTTCTTGGTTTTAATAGACCTTAACTAGAGACTGCATATTATGCTTTGAATGACTATCCTGCTATCTGAAAATCCAAATTTCATGACAATCTTGGTGATACTCTAGAGCTTAGTATTGGTGTTAAACATCTTGATGAGCTGGACTTCTTGAAAAATAAATTTGACAGAGCAATGATATTGTTGCACGAAGAAATATATCCCGTCATCAAATCAAGTGACGAATAACATGTCATGATGTGCCCATGTTATCTTTGTCTTCATATATTTGGCATCTAGGCAGAGCAATGGCATAATCACTGAGAAACATATCTTCTCATCATAGAAATGAGTTTGGATATGTCATGACATGACTTTGCTATCTCTGTTCATTTTGAAGCATCATAGTCAGTCTTACCAAATACCTAGGAATACGGGCGTCTAAACAACGTGTATTCTTATGGCTAGGAGGCATGTACTAGACTTGATTGCTCGTAAAATATGAGTCTTGTGCCTTCAAATGTAAAAAATACTGAAAATTACATTTGCTGCGATCATAACATTCCATGCTCTACTCATGTCTATTTAGTCTCAATACTAGTTTTTGTGTTATTCCCTTAGCAGTTATTGAATATGGATATATAAGACAAGGGAAGGTTAAACATTGCAATGATATGCACCTTTGGTTCATTTCTATTAAATCTTCGATGTAGATGCTCTTCGAACTCTGTTGATGATATCGGATTTCATTAGCTTTGACCCGTACATGTTGCTCGCGATATGTTTCAGGTTTGCATATTGTGGCTTGCTCTTCCCTCTCCTTCACCTCAGGTCTCACCGACCTTTGTCACCAACTCTACTTTATCCTTCCTTTTTGCTGTTGGCAAAGTGGGAGAATTCTTTGTGTAAGTCCTTTGTAAGAGCTATGGATGAGTGAATGGTGTACGGGGGAGATTCACTTTGTGCATCTCATTTGTGTATCCAATGCATAGCATTCATATCTGCATTCATAATTACATTCACATGCTATTAATATCATGGATCTTGAGCTGCATATGTTACATATATCATACACTTTGCCATCTTGGCTATTTCTGCCATATAATGACTCACAGTGTTGCCATCATCAAAAAGGGGGAGAATGTTGAACACATGTGCACCATGATTACTATTATGGTTTTGTTGATAGCAACTACTATAAGTCACATTGTGTTTGCATATGATGTCATTGTGTATCTGTTTAAGCAGTCTGTCATTTCATCGAACAGGTTGCGGGCATGTGCATTGCATTCCAAGTCTATACGTTGGACAAAGTCTATACGTTGGACGAAGTCTATACGTTGGACAAAGTCTATACGTTGGACAAAGTCTGTATGATGGACAAAGTCCATATGTTGGACAAAGTCTATACGTTGGACAAAGTCTGTACATTAGACAAAGTCTATACGTTGGACTAAGTCTGTACGTTGGACAAAGTCTATGCGTTGGACAAAGTCTGTACATTGGACGAAGTCTATACGTTGGACAAAGTCTGTACGTTGCTGAACATGAAGTCTGTACGTTGGCTGCCTAGCACAACTTTAAGTCTATACGTTGCTGCACACAAAGTCTATACGTTGCTGCAGATGAAGTCTGTACGTTGGCTGCATGCACAACTCAAAGTCTGTACGTTGCGGCAGATGAAGTCTATACGTTGCTACAGATGAAGTCTGTACGTTGCACAACACGAAGCATGTACGTTGCGGCAGATGAAGTTTGTACGTTGCTGTAGATGAAGTCTATACGTTGGCTGCATGCACAAAACAAAGTATGTACGTTGCACAAGATAAAGTCTGTACGTTGGTTGCTAGCACAACTCCAAGTCTGTACGTTGGTTGATGGCTGCAACACAAGTCTATACATTGGCCGGCTACTTCACACGCAAAGTCTATACATTACGTTCTGTTGTGTTCGTGCATCAAGTTACCAAGTCTGTACGTTCATGAAGCAAGTCTGTACAGGCTCATGCATGCTCAAGGTGCAAAGTCTGTACAGAGTTCATACATGCACACAAAGTCTACACGTCCAAGCCTTGATGCAAAGTCTATACAACAACTACAAGCTTCATTCAAATAGCCAAGGCCACTACACAAGATGAGAGTCAAAAGACAAAGATTCAGTTGGTACTTTCTAGACCAACAAGGATGAAGTAACAGACATGAACAGGCTGCTAATGGACACAAGCGACGGAGCTGAAGCGGCTAACGGACCGACCCGGGCTGGACCGGGGTCTGCCCAGCTGGCGGTCGACCGCCAGCACAGGGGCGGTGGACCGCCCCAGCCAGGGACCCCCCGACTGCAGATCTGTCAGCCGCAGGTTGATCGCCAGCCAGTAGCGGTCGACCGGATTTCCCAGGGATCATCCGTTTGCAGGTGTTTCAGTAGCGGTCGACCGCCAGCCCCGATGCAGCCATGTTTGACTTCGAAATCCACCTCGTGGCCTGCCCCTTTCCATGGATTTGTTTAATCAAAACTCACCTAATCTCCCATGATTTGTGGATCTGGTCTGGGGGGTGTCCAAGGACCATTCAAGGTCTATAAAACCAACACATGAAGGGTTAGAAACCCTAATGCTTCAAGGCTTCAAGAGAGATCAAGGGAGGCCATTCGCGGGCACTCTAGCACCTCCATGAACAGTGTTTCAGGCAGGAGTTCTTCATCCATTCCAAGGCATTCAAGTCCAGATCTAAAGCCATCTCAACCTCCAAGGAAGAAGAAGCAATCAAGGCTCTCAAGGGTTATCTAAACTGCATCCTTCTTCCTCTTTATCAACTCAAGCAGATTCAAGGAAGGACAATTCACAAGGAAGAAGAAGCCATTGCTGTTGAATCAAGAAGAGAGCTTTGTGAAGAAGATAGAAGCCTCTATTGGTGATCTACATCCATAGAAGAATCCGAATCAAGCTCCTACAATCTCAGACAAGATTTTTCTTCTTGAGCTTATTTCATATCTTGTTTGAATAGCTTGATATTTGTTCTTTCTTCTTTATTTCATTCGAACAATCAAAACTGAAGATCGTCCCTACCGGTGGTTAGTAGGAAGGCAATCGGAAGTTGTCCGATCTGCGGTGTTGACGTCCCTACCGGTGGTTAGTAGGAAGGCAATCGGTGGTTCTCCGATTTGCAGTTTGGTGTGATGCACTAGTGAAGCCTCACCGGATTTGGTTAGGGGTGAATGTAGGACTGGGGATTCAGTCCGAACCACCTTAAAATCCTGTGTTGTGGTTTAATTATGCGATTGATATGTTTTAGATGCATGCTTAGGTTCAATCTCTATATTGTGAAATCATATTTCTAAGCAAATCATTTTATACATCGCTAAGCTAGTTGTATTCCGCTGTAATTATTTTTAACTAGCTTTATAGAGGGTTGTATTACGAAAAGAGGGGCATATCTATTCACCCCTCCCCTCTAGATCCGCTTACCACTACACAACACGAACCACCTAAAAATCCTTTGTGCACTGTGGTTTGAATTTTCTTATCTGATTGGCGCTAGATGAATGCTTAGGAACGATATGGTTTGATTGCACACTGTGTGTTCGATTATAGCATTGAGAGTCCTTTGACATTGTTCCTAAGTCACTAGTCAGTTCATATATAAGCATTTCACTTGACTTAGTGAATCTGAATTCCGTAATTGCTTATTGGACTTCTGTTAGTATCAGGAAGATTTTTTAATTGGGCAAAATTTTTAAGGGGAGATTCATTCACCCCCCTCTGAATCTACTGCACCGAACCCAACATTTATGACCAAGCTACTCAAAATGTATGACACATAGGCCAATCAGGGTTAAGGAGATGGCCATGGATCATTGGGTAAGGGCCAGACAGAAGCCCAAAAATTCCAGGTTACAGGGAAATGGCATCCTTGCAGAGGGTCTTCATTTCTTTAAATGGCGCCTTAGAAGGGGGTGCCCTTTTCATTTTCTTTTTTCTTTTTTGGACAGAGGTGAAAGGCGCCCTGGGCCAGGGTGCCCTATTGAAATGGCGCCCTGGTCAGGGGCGCTATATAATATATATATATATACATATATATTGAAATTGTTCTCTCGATCTCCTTTAATGGGTTCCAGAAACTGGTTTTTCACAAATGCCTTTCAAAACTAGGTTCCAGGGGTCTTTAGTACTGGCTTTCAGGTTTTCAGTAACCATTTCCAGCTTACAAAATAGGGTTTACAGAATTTCTCAGTATTGGTCTTTTCCAGGTTCTACATAAATGTCTTTGGATTGAGTTTCTGGGGTTTTCAGTTCGGAGAGAGAGATGGCATCCATATAGGTTGTCAGAAATGCTATGTTAAAATGGAGTCTTCTTAGAGGGTCTCTATTTCGTAAAATAGAGACTTCTCAGGGGGTCTCTATTTTAGATTGTTGAAATAGAGTCTTCCTAGAGGGTCTCTATTTTAGAAGGGTTCACATGTTTGTTTTTAACAGAATCCAGAAATAGAGACTTCCTAGAGGGTCTCTATTTCAGAAGGTTAAAATAGAGTCTTCCCAGAGGGTCTCTATTTCAGAAAATAGATCCTTTACAGAGGGTCTCTATTTCAGAAGGTAACAATGATAGGTTTCGAACAGGATAACAAGGTTAACAGGTTTAACAGGCTAATCAATAAGGTTTAACAGGCTTTACACAGGATCAACGGGGTTTAACACAGGCTGGAGAATGGCGCCCTGGACAGGGGCGCCCCACTAGCAAATGGCGCCCTGGATAGGGGCGCCCTTCCCCTGGGTGCTCCACGAGACACAAAACACTATCCATCTGGCAGAATTTCACGAAATCCAGAAATGAGGACATGGTTAAATAGAGGAAAATCTCTGGATTTCAAAGTCATGCTCATGCAAGAGTTTCATGATTTGGTTCAATAGATATAAATTTTTGAACATGGTGGCTACTAATTATGTAACCTTACTATTCATGATTTATAACATGTTCACAGAATCAGGAAGTAGAGACATAGATAGACATGGAAAAATAGCAGGATTGCAAGGTCATGCTCATGCAACAATTTTTGATTTTAATTTCATAGATATAAAATTTTAAACATGGATCAATTTACAAGAATTTGGGATAGATTATGAGTAATGACAAACTATACAATCAGTATGTATATGGGGTACTTGACGGAGGTAAGATCATAGATCTACTCACGCAAGAGTTAGTGTTTCAGATAGGCATAGCCTAACCTTCCCACTAAGTCTTTTGATATACCTCTGACTCAGGTGACCAGATTGTGGCTATGAAAGGTTTAACTAGCATGCATGTTAACATATATTAACTACTGGTTAAGCCAGATCTTGAGAACAACTACCTTTTTGACGTGAATACGTGGAAGAGATAATAAGAAACCATGCTTCTCTACAACGATCCAACAACAGGAAGAAGAACGTAGGAAGAAGGTACCCCTCACATTCCTGAAAATAATAAAAGAAAGGGGAAAGAAAGGGGGTGTTTCTCTTTTGCAGGTGGAGATGAACCAGAATGTAGGCAATCACCATCTAACATTAGATGGATGGGAATAATTATAGGGAAAGAAAACATGAGGGTCCATTGCCAAGGAACAAGAAGCAATTAGTGCTTCAATCCATTGTCGGGTAAAGGGTACGCTGCCAGTGAAGAGGAGGTGTACAGGTTTACTTCTGGAAGGATGATAGATCTGAGGAAAATGGCACCCTTGAGGGTGCCATGATTTAGGTGAATAGCACCCTTGTACATGGGCGCTATATCATCTGGCTTTTAATAATTTTTTTGTTGATAATGTTCAGTGAATAGTGCCCTGGTCAGGGGCGCTATTTACCTCTGTGTTGGTTTGTGTCCAAGTCAGATGTATATATATATATATATATATATAAAATTGGTTAGTTGGTGGGGTCTTAAGAAAGATATATCTATGTATTCAGTGGAATGTTCGGTGGCCCTGTGGACTTGTGTTTGGAGTAGGAAACCCCAATATGTGTGATGACTTTCATCGTTGTATATTTATGTAGTGGCCCTCATGGGGCATTCTACTATTTTATTTAACCTTCTTATAGAGTTACCTTATTATAGAGTTATCTTCTTATAGAGTTATCTAAGGTTTTATTTACTTTGGAAAAAGGTCTATTTCTTTATCATTTTTATCCGGGGTGCTACACCCTCCCCTACTTAAAAGAATTTGGTCCCCAAATTCATTATATGTGGAGACATGGAAGGGTGAGAAGTACTTACAGACTAGAATAGTTCTGAAAATCTCCTTCTCATTGACTTCTCAATTTCCCATGTAGCTTCTTGCTCTAAGCATCGATTCCATTGGATTTTCACCATAGGGATCGTCTTGTTCCTTAAAACTCGGACTTCTCGATCGATGATCTTCATTCGCTTCTGCTCATAGGTAAGGTCCTTCTGTATCACCAAGTCAGTGTGGTCGATGACGTGGAGAGGATTGTGCACATACTTCTTCAGCATAGAAATATGGAATACATTATGCACCTCCGATAGTTGTGGAGACAAGGCAATGCGGTAAGCCACCTCGCCCACTCTTTCCAGCACTTCGAATGGACTGATAAATCTCGGGTGTAAGCTTGCCCTTGACACCGAATCTTCTGATACCTCGGCTGGGAGATACCTTAAGGAAAATATGGTCTCCAACTTGGAATTCTAGATCTCTTCTCCTATTATCAACATATGACTTCTGCCTTGACTGTGCTATCTTTAGCCTTTCCCGAATGAGGTGTATCTTTTCAGTTAAGTCTCTCACCATATCTGGGCCTAGGATTTGCTTTTCACCAACTTCATCCCAGCATATTGGAGATTGACAACTTCTGCCATAGAGTGCCTCGAAAGGTGCCATTTGGATACTGGCTTGATAGTTATTATTATATGCAAATTCGGCCAGAGGTAAGTGGTCATGCCAACTACCATCGAAATCTATAATGCAGGCCCTTAACATGCCTTCAACAACTTGATTTGCCCTTTCTGTCTGTCCATTTGTCTGAGGATAGAAAGCAATGCCGAAGCTGAATTTCATCCCCAGATAGTGTTGTAGACTCTTCTAGAAATGAGAGGTGAAGCGTGAGTCTCGGTCGGATACGATCGACACGGGAACTCCACACAATCTAACCGTCTCCTTGATATACAAGGCAGTAAGGACATCAACTGACCATCAGCTTTTGATAGGCAAGAAATGAGCCGATTTAGTTTGGCGATCGATAATTACCCAAATTCCATCATGTCCACCTCTAGTCTTGGGCAAGGCCATAATAAAATCTATGCCAATGTCTTCCCACTTCCACTTGGGAATATCTAGTGGATGTAACTTTCTGGCGGGTTTCTGATGTTCTGCCTTCACTTGTTGACATGTCAGGCAGCGAGATATGAAGTCCGCTACCTCCATTTTCATATTAGGCCACCAGAAGGTTCTTTTCAAGTTTTGGTACATCTTAGTGGCTCCAGGGTGGATCGTATACCTCGATCGATGAGCCTTTTCAAGCACCTTCTTTTTCAACTCCGGATAGTCGGGTACACATGTCCGTTCGTGGAATAACAGTCTTCCATTGGGTGCCAACTTGAAATCAAGTCTCTCCTCCAGCTGGTCCCTTATCTCCACTAGTGCAGGATCTTCTTCTTGTAGCTTTTGAATTTCTGGTAGCAAATCTGGATGTAGACTCATATGAGCTAGAGTAATACACCCGTCTTGCTCGTCAGTGCTAATATTGAGTTTAGAGAATTTCTCTAATAGCTTCCATTCTTGAATCATGCAACTGGCCAATATTACTCTCGGCCTTTGACTGAGGGCATCGGCTACAGAATTACCCTTACCGGGATGGTACTGTATAGTGAAGTCGAAATCCTTGAGATACTCGCGCCAACGTCTTTGCCGCATGTTTAGTTCCTTCTGGGAAAATAGATATTTGAGGCTTTTGTGATCGGAGTACACGATGAATTGTTCTCCGGAGAGGTAATGTCTCCAGATCTTTAAGGAAAATACCACTGCGGCTAGTTCTAAATCGTGCACCGGGTAGTTCTCTTCATGCTTCTTCAGTTATCGGGAAGAGTATGCAATGACTCTCCCATTTTGCATCAATACACACCCGAGGCCAATACCAGAAGCATCGGTATATACCTCGTATTTCTCTCATTCGATTGGCAATGATAAGACTGGAGCAGTGGTCAAGAGATCTTTCAAAGCTTGAAAACTCTTCTCACAGTCTTCCTTCCACTCATAAGGTATTTCCTTGCGAGTTAATCGGGTGAGAGGAACAGCAATTCTTGAGAAGCCCTTGATGAAACGCCGGTAATAACCAGCTAGCCCCAAGAAACTTCGAATCTCCGTTGCATTTGTTGGTGGCTCCCAATTCTTCACGGCTTCGACCTTTGATGGGTCCACGAAAATTCCGTTCTTCGAAATTATATGGCCCAAGAAGGATACTTCCTCGAGCTAGAACTTGCACTTGCTGAATTTGGCATATAATATGTGTTCCCTCAATATCTGCAATGCCTACTTGAGGTGTTCTTCATGGCCTTCTTCAGACTTTGAATAAATCAGAATATAATCGATAAAGACCACAATGAACTGGTCCAAGTGAGGCTTGAATATGTTGTTCATTAACTGCATGAAAGCTGCGGGGGTATTTGTTAGTCCGAAAGGCATAACAGTAAATTCATAATGCCCATACTTACTTCGAAATGTAGTTTTATGAATGTCTTCTTCTTTGATCTTCAGTTGGTGATAACCAGATCAAAGATCAATCTTGGAGAAATATTTAGCTCCAGATATTTGGTCGAACAATTCATCAATCCTTGGCAGTGGGTACTTATTCTTGATTGTAAGGTGGTTTAACTGCTGATAGTGGATGCAGAGTCTCATCGATCCGTCCTTCTTCTTGACGAATAGCACAGGCGCTCCCCATGGGGAAGTACTTGGCAGGATGAAACCCTTGTTTATCAGCTCCATTAGTTGTTCCTTTAGCTCTTTCAGCTCAACAGGAGACATTTTGTAAGGTGCCTTGGAAGCAGGTCCAGCACCAGGGACAAGGTCGATGGTGAACGACACCTCTCGCTTCGGGGGTAAGTCGGGCAATTCTTCTGGAAAAACGTCAGAAAAATCCCGAACTACACGGATGTCTTTAAGCTTAGACTCCTCGACGTCCGTGGCAGTTACAAATGCAATGAAAGCCCTACATCCTTTGCTTATAAGTTTACTGGCTCGGAGAGCTGATATAAGAGGTGATCTAGCTCAAGGGCTAATGTATACCAGTTCCGAGTAATCCATAAAAGTTATCTTGCCATTCCGGCAATCTACAGTTGCTTGGTATGTGGATAACCAATCAGCACCTAGTATGACATCATTCACTTCCATATCTAGACAAATTAGGTCGGCAAGCAGATTATTTCCTTTAACCATAATCTCACAGTTTGGGTAATGATGTGTAAGGTCGGCCTTGTTCCCGATAGGTGTAGATATAACTAAGTCTAACCATTTAGGCTCCTTAGTAAGAGCAGCATCAAATTTCTTGGAAATAAATGAATGTGTTGCTCCAGTATCACATAAAACTTTAGCAGTCTTAGAGCAAATGATTAGTGTACCTTCCATGATTCCTCTTTCCATTGGTTCCGTCTCTTGGAAAGCTTGCAGATGGCCTTGCTTCTTTGCCGGGAGCTTCTCATCTTTAACGGCTTGCTCATTCATCAGTGGGCAATTAGGATCTGATGTTCTCGGCTTCCACATCGGAGACAGGCTCATAGCTTCCTCCAGCATTCCTCGGTCCTATGAGCAGCTTTGTCATAGTACTTATAAATTTCCTTGGAAGGTGTGGTGGTAGAGAATGGCTTGACATTCTTTTGGAATTTCTTTCCTTTGGAGGACTCCCCTCCACTGTAGTTCCGCTTCTTGTTGAATGATGCTGTAAAAATTCCCGGGCTTGTGACAGGTTCCTTCTTGTCCCTTCCTCGGATCCTCTCTGATAATTCGATGGCATCCTCGAGCAACTGCGCACGTCGAACCATTTTCAAATAGACTTGGATGTCCATCGATGCAAGTTGTGTAAAATAATGGGGCCAAAGCCCGTTAAGGAACCTTATAGCCTTCATCTTCTCTGTACACACCAAGTGGGGTGCATACCTAGCCAGTCTTGAAAACTGGGCCTCATACTCGGCTACTTTGAAGGTCCGTTGTTTCAATGTAGCAAATTTCGTGGCCTTCTTTTCCTGGATATGGTCGGAGAAGTACTTGTTGTTGAAATGCTCAGCAAATTCATCCCATGTGACGTGATCATCGAGCAATGTTACTTCCACGGATTCCCACCAACATCGAGCGTCCCGCTCCAGTTGGAATATAGCCAGTAGAACCTTCTCCTCGTCCGTGCATTGCATCACACTAAAAATTCATTCCATTTCTTTTAACCAATTTTCGGCATCCTCGGGGTCAGACGAACCCGTGAACCTTGGTGGGTTCATGTTACAGAAACTCTTGTGGAGATCACCGGCTCCACGGTTAGCACCGCCTTGCACCACATGCTGTAGCGCCTGTGTAAGGCCTTGCAAGGTGCGCTGCATCTTGTGCCATTGTGCTCTTTCAGCAGCCATGATCCTACGAAAGGGTTTAAGCATAATAATGATCGGGTTTAATTATAAGGTCGAGTGTCATTATAAAACTTAACCCATGTCTCTACCCATCTCACCGGGTAAGGTATAAATCTATCCTTGGACTTAGGTTTTACCTAGAAAATTGAAATCCTAGGCTCTGATACCACGAAGGCTGTCACGTCCCGAGCGCAGAAGATACCCGGGTGCGCGACGCGTCTATATCTATCGTGTCATTCATGTAAAGACAGAGTGCGCATAGTACTCGGTAATTTTTATTGCTAACCCAAAATTTGAACATAATACCCTATTCCAAGATGACAATTATCTACTTAACCAAATGACAATATCCCAGAGTCATTCGTAATGCTACAAGTTTAATATGTTCCATCTAACTAGATCATAACTAACTCAGTTAAATTATACAAGCCTTTAGCAATAACTGGAAATACAAAGTAGGACCTAGGAATAAAAAGATACATCTAACTAACGGTACACCAAATCTAGCACTCATCACTCAGTATCGGTCCCATCCGGGTGGTGGTCGCTATCCAAGTTTCCTGAAAAATATTAAAATTACAACTTTATGAGTGAATCACTCAGTAGGATTTATATCTCAAGCTCTAACAAACTTTAAATTAATTACAAGTTCATGCGGTATAATGATGCATGTTGGATCGAGCAAGAATATTAAGAATTGTACCAAAAGAGTATCACATGAACATCAATAAGATGTATCAATAAGGAACTAGCAAGTAGTTGCCAAGTAATTGCACAAGTCTTTTCAAGAAATCAATATTCAAGCAAGTCTTTCCAAGAAGGTAATAGTCAATATTCCAGCAAGTCTTCCTAAGAAGATAATAATAAATATTCAAGCAAGTGATCTCAAGCTCGTGTAATAACAAGTAGTGTAATGGAATTGACTATTTCATTCATTTCATTCAAGCAAGTAATTTTCTCTTTTTCGGGTCAAACTATTCATGTCAAGTAAATCAAGCATGTCACGAGAGAGTGAGTGGGAATGTCTCAAGTCAAGTTAAGGAAGCAAGTACTTCGGTGCAATACAAACAATGTGGTCAATAAACTCCCATGGGTACAAGTACCTTCGGGTGCTCCTCCTAGGACCAGTCCGGGCCCTATATGCACAGCATTATTTCATGTATAGCCAATATAGAATTTCAAGAAAAGTATACATTGTAGGAACATCAGGTAGATCTTTCAAGAATAGAGTTCAAGAACATATCACATGTAAATGATGATTTATGACCAAGCTACTCAAAATGCATGACACATAGGCCAATCAAGGTTAAGGAGATGGCCTGTTACGCCCCTAGCCTTTATTACAGCGGAAGACTCGCTCGAGGAACGTGAACAGCCGGCATGGTAAGTCTCTTGCAAGCAAGAACAATCAGAGCGCAAGGCAATCACACATAAGAATGTAATCGCACAATAATTACTCAAACTCCAACTTTATTTGATTAATAATCAAGTATTCAAGTACAATAACCTTTTTCATCCTTTTTCCACTCCACTAGACTCAAGAAATAGGAAAATTACATAGACTCAATCTAAACAATGTAGACTTTCCTAAGTCTTCACTCTCAATTTGATATGACTTTCATTCGCTCTCGGACCTGCTTCTTGAATATTCCGAATCTGACTCACTTCCATCTCCTGAAAAGATTGGAAATATGTAATGAGCACACTTGCCCAGTAGGTATCTTCGCATCAACATGATTAGCAATGTTTAAGTAATTATCATTTTAGCTCTAAAGAATTTAGGTAAAATCATGCGAATGCAATCAATCATGTGAATAACCAAAGTAACAAGATAATAGAATGAGCAAGTAAGAATTAGCACGAATGTCACAAGAATATGATATGGCCTTTCATGAACAAGAACATAACGAGAATGTACTAGCAATACCACGTAATCATCAACCAAACATCTTTTACTTATGAGCAAGTATTTGGTGAATTTCTGTGGAATATCAAGTAATTAAGCAAGAAAGTCATGTCGTGCCGTGGATTTTCACTTAATTATAAAGAAAGAACTCCCAGTGCAATGCGACACCAGTAGCATCATACCCCATGGTTTATAATAGTATGTTTCCAGCAATCAGCCGAGGGGACTAGCATAGAGCCCTTGAACACAATCAGTGCTCGATCGCATCTTCAAATATAAATCAAGCTATTTCCACGCATGTAACAATAAAGTTTGGCCAAGAATGTAATAAGTTCAATAAGTTCATGGTAACAATACTTCAATGAATGAAATGCTTCTATTTGGTACAAGGAATTTCAATGATCATATTAGAACTATGTTATGCCATGGAAATAAATCGACAGCATAATGGTACATTCTTTATCTTCCATTCATTATATTAAATATCTTTAAACAATATGTCAAGTCCTAGACCATTATAAATCCATTTAGGAACCTTAGAATATCAACCCTTTGGTCGAACCTCGGGTTAACTGGACTTAACAAGGTGACGGTCAATCACTGGACTGTTACGTTCACGTCACGGTCTAGTCTTGAGCCGTTACAATGGGCTGAATCCAGAACCAATAAATTGGACTCAGTTTAAATGTGACGGCCGTTTATTGGGCCGTTAGACGAGCCTGACGGTCCAACATTGATCCGTTACATCTCTAAAATCAAAAACCATCGTTAGTGTTTTCTAATGATTGGGCTTTCATGGTACAACCAACACGGCGTCCTAGTGGGAATCCAAGGCTCGCGGAGAATTACGGAGGCCTTGAAACAAGATTTCCTAGTCCATTGGAAGGAATATCCAATAGAGAGGTACTCATGTTCAAGATAATATTCCTATAGTGCAAAGTGTGAACTAATGGCCATATACCGGAATATATGCCATGCACTTAAAAAAAATGACTCTATAGATAGAAAACACTGTGAAACGGTGTAAAACCATGATAAAACTCCGTCAATACATCATTTGAAATCATAAATTAAATACAACTATAAAGTTTTAGCCAATGAAATTAACATAACTCAAAATAACTTGAAATGCTTATAATCATGCAATTCCTCTCATGAATCAATAATTAAACTCAAAGTCATGATATCAGGTCAAAACTTAGATAACTAGGCTTATTTATAAGTAGACTTGACTAATTTCCATTCCGTCTCGAGTTGACAGAAAATAGTGTTCTAACGGTCTAGCATAGGCACGTTACACTCCATGTGACGGTTTGTCGAGGGGCCGTTACAGCATGGTAACGCTCCTGCTATGGTGCGTCAGAGACAACAGATTAATTTAAATACAACAGAGAGTGCGACGGCTTATCGTAAGGCCGTTACAGTCATGTGACGGTCCTACCCTAATCCGTCAGAGCTTCTGCTGATAGTAAAGATAAGAAACTATGTCTATGCAAGAAGAATCATAATCACTAACTAGTCTAGTGATAATAAACGAAGTAAAGGCCATGTATATGCATAGGTCACAGTGAATAAACAAGATGATATCTTTTATCTTTGGTTAGGCTAAAGGTATGCATGTATGCATGAACTTACTGAAACATGAAATTCCCAATCTATAATGCAAGAAATCAAGTCAAATCAGAGGGCTTTTATCCCTGACGAGATCTTTTTGCTGTTCGTGAGATGACCTACCTTTTCCCTGGGCTTAATACTTCCAATTTGGGTCTTCAAGTCACGCCCTAGTTCTCTTCTTCCTGTAGTTTTTCAGAAACATCACGTTGCCCTAACTCTCCAATCCCCTGACCTAAAGAGGTGAAAATTTGAGGTTTAGGAAGATGATATTATTCGGAGCAAAAAGTTCTAAATCATCTAATTCTAATTACCTCGTTTATGCACTCTAATTTCCTGATCTTCAGCGCCCTGTTGTACAGTTTCCTGAGTTGATGTGATCGAACCAGCAACTTGGGAAGGTCCTAACTCCTTGTGTAGTTGGTCTCCTAGCATGAAATTTTGAGAACTATTACTCTAAAGTATTATAAACAAAAAGTTCTAAAGAACTTACCCGAAATTCTATCTCCTTACCTTGATTCTTCATGAGCAAAAAGTAAGGGTCGCTCAGTTCAGAACTAGGTTCTATTTATAGGGATTTGGCTAGGGTTTGAGGATTAGATCGATTCTAGAGTTCTTAGTTGGCCAAAACCTGATCCCTAAGAGTCCTTAGCAACCTTTCACATCCTTCTAATTAGGTCTCTAGTAAATAGGATCCCAAAGTTCAAATCTTTTTTGCAAGTTCTTCAACTTACGGAATCAGCAGGGTGTAACGGTCGTGTCTAGGTGCATTACGTACATGTGGCGGTCGCACGATAGACCGTTACATTCAACGTGTGCAGAGTTTCAATTTAATAAAACTCTTTTATTCGTTTTATCTATATAATTATATATAAAAATAGTATTTATCCTTAAAATTCGTGAATAGGCTAAATAACATTCTAGAATATGGGCCAAACTTAATGGGCTAGGTCCTTAAACTCTTTGGGCCTTAATTGAGTAGGCTAGGCTATTTATTTAACACCATTGGGCCTTATAACCCATTTATTAGTTCAATAATCCATTTATTAATCTATTCAGCCCTTATAAATTCCTAATAAATTCTAAAAAATTCTATTTATAATCCAAAATTATTTATATAAATTCTGGGGCACTACACCTTCCCCCACTTAAAAGAATTTGGTCCCCAAATTCAATACATGGATTGTGGAGAGTGTACTTACAGTTGAATAATTTTGGGAATCTTTTCCGCATAGCTTCTTCGGTTTCCCATGTTGCTTCATATGGCCATATTTTCTTCCATTGTATATTGACCATAGGAATAACTTTATTCCTTAATTGACGCACTTCTCATTCTAGAATCTTTATTGGTGTTTGCTCGTACGTCATATCCTTCTGAATCTCTAAATTATCATAAGTGATAACATGGTCAGGATCATATACATACTTTTTCAGCATAGAGACGTGGAATACGTCATGAACTCCTGCTAATTGTGGAGGTAAAGCCAGTCTATAAGCCACTTCACCGACCCTTTCAAGAATTTCAAATGGGCCAATGAATCTTGGACTTAGCTTTCCATTAATGCCAAATCTTCGAATACCACGAACCGGAGAAACCTTTTGATACACATGATCTCCAACATGAAACTCCAAGTCGTGCCTTCGATTATCAACATAATATTTCTGCCTATCTTGCGCCATCTTCATTCATTTCTTGAATGAGCTTAATTTTCTCTGTAGAATCCCTGATAATGTCGGGGCCTAGAAATTGCTTTTGCCCTATTTCATTCCAACATATTGGTGATCTATAGCCTTTTCCATATAAAGCTTCAAAGGGTGCCATCTATATGATGGCCTGATAACTGTTGTTATATGCAAATTCTACCAGAGGTAAGTGATCATGCCAACTTCCTCCAAAGTCAATAGCATAAGCCCTGAGCATATCTTCTACCACTTGATTTGTTCTTTCACTCTGACCATCAGTTTGTGGGTGAAATGCTGTACAAAAATTCAATATAGTCCCTAGTGAGTGTTGTAGACCCTTCCAGAATTGCGATGTGAATCGTGGATCTCTATCAGATATAATAGTGATAGGGACACCTTGTAATTTGACAATTTCTTTTGTGTATAATGCAGCTAGAATATCAACAGACCATCGACTTTTTATGGGTAGAAAATGTGCAGACTTTATCAATCGGTCTATGATTACCCATATACCATCGTATCCTCCTCGGGTCTTAGGTAAACCCATGATGAAATCCATCCCTATACTCTCCCATTTCCATTCGGGAATATTTAAGGGATGTAATTTACCTGCGGGTCTAAAATACTCTGCTTTTACTTGTTGGCAGGTGAGACAATGGGACACGAAATCAGCTATTTCTCTCTTCATATTGGGCCACCAAAAATTTCTTTTAAGATCTTGATACATCTTTGTACCACCTGGGTGAATAGTGTACTTGGAATTATGTGCTTCTTCTAGGATCAATTTCTTTGTATCCTCGCGATCCGGTACACACACTCGGCCCTTGAATAGTAATCTTCCGTCATTGGAAACAGAGAAATCCTATCTTTGTTCAATATTGGCTTTAATTTCTAGTAGTACGGCATCATCATTTTACAGCTTGGCCAGATCCTCTATCAATGTAGGTTGAGCTCGGATATTAGCTATGAAATAATCTTCTCCCTTCATGTCAATATCTAAGTTTAACTGAGCAAATTGAGGAATAAGGTTAGTCATACTAATCATAAGACTTGATAGCATACCCATTGACTTTCTGCTGAGTGCATCTGCTACAGCATTTGCCTTGCTAGGATGATATTGAATAGAAAAATCAAAGTCTTTGAGATATTCTAACCATCTCCTCTGCCTCATATTTAACTCCTTTTGAGAAAATAAGTATTTCAAGCTTTTGTGGTCCGAATAGACCGTGAACTTCTCTCCATAGAGATAATGACGCCAAATTTTCAAGGCGAAGATAACAGCTGCTATTTCTAAATCATGCATGGGATAATTTTCCTCGTGACGTTTCAATTGTCTTGAGGAATAACAGATTACATTTTCATCTTGCATGAGAACGCATCCCAATCCAATGTCAGATGCATCCGTATATACTTCAAATCCACCACCTTCTACCGGTAGTGCTAAAATAGGTGCTGTAGTAAGATGATTCTTAAGCGTTTGAAAACTCTTTTCACATTCCTCTGACCAGACAAAAGGATTTTCTTTTCTTGTGAGTCTAGTTAAAGGAGCTGCAATCTTTGAGAAGTCCTTAATGAACCTCCTATAGTAACCAGCTAGACCCAGAAAGCTTCTTACTTCTGATATAGTCGTTGGCCGACTCCAATTTCTGACAGCTTCCACTTTTGAAGGATCTACAGCGATGCCTTCCTTGGAAATAATGTGACCTAGGAATGAAACTTATTTGAGCCAGAATTCACATTTGTTAAACTTGGCATAAAGTTTATGTTCCCTAAGTGTTTGTAAAGCTATCCTAAGATGTTCTTCATGTTCCTCTTTTGTCTTGGAATATATCAAGATGTCATCAATGAAGACAACGATGAACTGGTCCAGATATGGTTGAAAAATACTATTCATAAGTTGCATAAATGCTGCTGGGGCATTAGTTAACCCGAACGGCATTACCACGAATTCATAGTGGCCATAACGACTCTGAAAAGCCGATTTATAGATGTCTTCTTCTTTAATTCTAAGCTGATGATAACTTGATCTGAGGTCTATCTTGGAGAAATACTCTGCTCCCGAAAGTTGATCGAAGAGCTCATCAATACGCGACAACATATACTTGTTTTTTATTGTAAGTTGATTCAGTCGCTGGTAGTTGATGCATAACCTGAGAGAGCCATCCTTCTTCTTGACAAAAAGAACCGGCGCACCCCAAGGAGATGTGCTAGGTCTAATAAAACCCTTGACTAGTAGCTCCTGCAACTGTCTCTTTAGTTCCTTGAGTTCTATGGGGGACATCCTGTAAGGGGCTATAGAAACAGGTGCTGCTCCTGGAATGAGTTCAATAGTGAAGTTCACTTCCCTTTCGGTCGGTAAACTGGGTAATTAGGATGGAAACATGTATGGGAACTCATTTACAATGGGAATGTCCACTAGGATAATCTCCTTAGATTTGGGAACAATGACAGAAGCAAGAAAAACTTCACATCCTTGTGAGATGAGTTTGCAAGCGTGAAGAGAGGATATGACAGTGGGGTGTTTCTAGTAATTGATGCCAAGGAAAGAGAATCTTGGATGACCTAATTTTTGGAAGGATATAATCCTATTTCTACAATTGATATAAGCATCATGATCTACAAGCCAATCTACCCCTAAAATGGCATCATAACCTTTCATGTTAAGGCATACTAAGTTTGCAGGGAGATTATGACCTTCTACTATCACTTCGATATCAGGATAATAGTCGGTAAGCTTTGTTCCAGAACCTAAGGGTGTGGTAATAGTAAGGTCTGAAGATAAGAGAACTGATACAATTGGTAATGTTTTTGCAAAATTAGTGGAGATAAAAGAATGAGAGGCACTAGTATCAAATAGCACAAATGCAGGATGAGAGCAAATTTGAAGAGTACCTTCCATAAGCCCACCATCCATGGGCGCTTCTTCTTCCTCTAGAACGGCATTGAGGCGAGCCTGCCTCCTGCATCCACCACCAGATGGCTGGTCTTTCATAAGGGGGCAATCCGGCATGCGATGCTCCCTACTTCCACAGCGTAAACAAGCGCCAAGACGCTTCCAGCACTCTTCAGCCGAGTGGCCGAACTTTTCGTAAAAAGTGCAAGCCATGGCGACTTGTTCCTCCTCTTTAATCTTCTTGTTCTTCTGGGAACTTTCACCATTACCGCTCCTGGATCGCTTCTTACTATCATGGCTTTTGTGAGGCTCCGTGATACTGAACCTTTCTTTCTTATAACGCCGATCAGATCGTCGGCTGGACTCTTCTCCTTTTCCTTTCAATTTCTCGACCTTCTCCAACGTCCTTTCACATAAATATGCACGTTGAACCATCTCCGCATAGGTACGGATGTTTTGGGTCCCGAGCTGCTGAATAAGGCCAGGTCGTAACCCATCCATAAACTGATTTGCCTTCAATAGATCGGTACTGATTAGATGCGGTGCATAAGGTGCTAGCCTTGAGAATTGTAACTCATATTCTGCCATTGCCATAATTCCTTGTCGAAGAGAGGCGAACTCCATAGCCTTTCTTTCTTTCACATGCTCAGAGAAATACTTAGCATGGAACAAGGTGAGAAAACCATCCCACGTATGAGGTGCATCGGCCGGAGGTGCCGGAACCGACTTCCACCATGTACGGGCATCCTTGTTGAGTTGGAAAGTTGCAAGACGCACCGTCTCTTGATCGGTGCATTGGATTACGTCAAAGATACGGTTCATCTCATCAATCCAGTTCTTTACTTCATCCAAATTAGAAGAACCATAGAAACGTGGAGGGTTTAAACTCCGAAAATTACGATGTAAGTCACCAGCCCTTGCCCCTGCGCCTGCCTGAGCCATATTTTGCAATGCCTGAGTAAGGCCGGCAACTGTTTGCTGCATGCCATTCCAATCTACGCGATGAGCCATTTGTAAAATAAGGTACCTGAGAGAAATATAATAACTTGTTATTTCTCGTGGAATTTTGAAGAAAATAAATCTTAAAGGTAATTAACTATCTTATCCTGGGCTCTACCCAATTCTCACATGGGTATGGGAATTTCTTCCTTAGTTCATAGGTAGGGGTCCTTAAACCTTAGACTTATCCTATGACATGATTTTTCTTCCTAAGTCCTGAGACTTAGGCTCTGATACTAACTTAACTGTCACACCCCGAGCCTTTTTTACAGCAGAAGACTCGCTCGAGGAACGTGAACAGTCGGCATGGTAAGCCTCTTGCAAGCAAGAACGATCAGAGCGCAAAGCAATCACACATAAGAATGCAATCGCACAATAATTACTGAAACTCTAACATTATTTCATTAATAATCAAGTATTGAAGTACAATAACCTTTTTCATTCTTTTTCCACTCCACCAGACTCAAGAAATAGGAAAATTACATAGACTCAATCTAAACAATGTAGTCTTTCCTAAGTCTTCACTCTCAATTTGATATGACTTTCATTCGCTCTCGGACCCGCTACTTGAATATTCCGAATCCGACTCACTTCCATCTCCTGAAAAGATTGGAAATAGGTAATGAGCACACTTGCCCAGTAGGTATCTTCGCATCAATATGATTAGCAATGTTTAAGTAATTATCATTTTAGCTCTAAAGAATTTAGGTAAAATCATGCAAATGTGATCAATCATGTGAATAACCAAAGTAATAAAGTAATAGAATGAGCAAGTAAGAATTAGCACGAATGTCACAAGAACATGATATGGCCTTTCATGAACAAGAACGTAACGAGAATGTACTAGAAATACCACGTAATCATCATCCAAACATCTTTTACTTATGAGCAAGTATTTGGTGAATTTCTGTGGAATATCAAGCAATCAAGCAAGAAAGTCATGTCGTGCCATGGATTTTCACTTATTTGTAAAGAAAGTACTCCCAACGTAATGTGACGCCAGAAGCATCATACCCCATGGTTTATAATAGTATGTTTCCAGCAATCAGCCGAGGGGACTAGCATAGAGCCCTTGAACACAATCAGTGCTCGATCGCATCTTCAAGTATAAATCAAGCTATTTCCACGCATGTAACAATAAAGCATGGCCAAGAATGTAATAAGTTCAATAAGTTCATGGTAACAATACTTCAATGAATGAAATGCTTCTATTCGGAACAAGGAATTTCAATGATCATATTAGAACTATGTTATGCCATGGAAATAAATCGGCAGCATAACAGTACATTCTTTATCTTCCATTCATTATATTAAATATCTTTAAACAATATGTCAAGTCCTAGACCATTATAAATCCATCTAGGAACCTTAGAATATCAACCCTTTGGTCGAACCTCAGGTTAACTGGACTTAACAAGGTGACGGTCAATCACTGGGCTGTTACGTTCACGTCACGGTCTAGTCTTGAGCCGTTACAATGGGTTGAATCCAGAACCAATAAATTGGACTCAGTTTAAATGTGATGGTCATTTATTGGGCCGTTAGACGAGCCTGACGGTCCAACATTGATCCGTTACATCTCCAAAATCAGAAACCATCGTTAGTGTTTTCTAATGATTGGGCTTTCATGGTACAACCAACTCGGCGTCCTAGTGGGAATCCTAAGCTCGCGGAGAATTACGGAGGCCTTGAAACAAGATTTCCTAATCTATTGGAAAGAATATCCAATAGAGAGGTCCTCATGTTCAAGATAATGTTCCTATAGTGTAAAGTGTGAACTAATGGCCATATACCGGAATATATGCCATGCACTTAAGAAAAATGACTCTATAGATAGAAAAGACTGTGAAACGGTGTAAAACCATGATAAAACTCCGTCAATACATCATTTGAAATCATAAATTAAATACAACTATAAAGTTTTAGCCAATGAAATTAACATAACTCAAAATAACTTAAACTGCTTGTAATCATGCAATTCCTACCATGAATCAATAATTAAACTCAAAGTCATGATATCAGGTCAAAACTTAGATAACTAGGCTTATTTATAAGTAGACTTGACTAATTTCCATTCCGTCTCGAGTTGACAGAAAATAGTGTTCTAACGGT
Organism: Amorphophallus konjac; assembly: GCA_022559845.1. NCBI lineage: Eukaryota > Viridiplantae > Streptophyta > Magnoliopsida > Alismatales > Araceae > Amorphophallus > Amorphophallus konjac. The sequence goes on from CM040118.1 coordinate 287,458,407, forward strand.
CTAGCATAGGCGCGTTATAGTCTGTGTGACGGTTTGTTGAGGGGCCGTTACAGCATGGTAACGCTCCTGCTATGGTGCGTCAGAGACAACAGATTAATTTAAATACAACAAAGAGTGTGACGGCTTATCGTAAGGCCGTTACAGTCATGTGACGGTCCTACCCTAATCTGTCAGAGCTTCTGCTGATAGTAAAGATAAGAAACTATGTCCATGCAAGAAGAATCATAATCACTAACTAGTCTAGTCATAATAAACGAAGTAAAGACCATGTATATGCATAGGTCACAGTGAATAAACAAGATGATATCTTTTATCTTTGGTTAGGCTAAAGGTATGCATGTATGCATGAACTTACTAAAACATGAAATTCTCAATCTATAATGCACGAAATCAAGTCAAATCAGAGGGCTTTTATCACTGACGAGATCTTTTTGTTGTTCATGAGATGACCTACCTTTTCCCTGGACTTAATACTTCCAATTTGGGTCTTCAAGTCACGCCCTAGTTCTCTTCTTCCTGTAGTTTTTCAGCAACTTCATGTTGCCCTAACTCTCCAATCCCTTGACCTAAAGAGGTGAAGTTTTGAGGTTTTGGAAGATGATATTATTGGGAGCAAAAAGTTCTAAAGCATCTAATTCTAATTACCTCGTTTAGGCACTATAATTTCCTGATCTTCAGCGCCCTGTTGTATAGTTTCCTGAGTTGATGTGATGGAACAAGCAACTTGGGAAGGTCCTAACTCCTTGTGTAGTTGGTCTCCTAGCACGAAATTTTGAGAGCTATTAGTCTAAAGTATTATAAACAAAACGTTCTAAAGAACTTACCCAAAATTCTATCTCCTTACCTTGATTCTTCACAAGCAAAAAGTAAGTGTCGCCCAATTCAGAACTGGGTTCTATTTATAGGGATTTGGCTAGGGTTTGAGGATTAGATCGATTCTAGAGTCCTTTGTTGGCCAAAATCTGATCCCTAAGAGTCCTTAGAACCTTACACATCCTTCTAATTAGGTCTCTAGTAGATAGGATCCCAAAGTTCCAATCTTTTTGCAAGTTCTTCAACTTACGGAATCAACAGGGTGTAACGGTCTTGTCTAGGTGCGTTACGTACATGTGGCGGTCGCACGATAGACCGTTACATTCAACGTGTGTAGAGTTTCAATTTAATAAAACTCTTTTATTCATTTTATCTATATAATTATCTATAAAAATAGTATTTATCCTTAAAATTCGTGAATATTTTAATAACCTTCTAGAATATGGGCCAAACTTAATGGGCTAGGTCTTTAAACCTTTTGGGTCTTAATTGAGTAGGCTAGGCTATTTATTTAACACCATTGGGCCTTATAACCCATTTATTAGTTCAATAATCCATTTATTAATCTATTTAGCCCTTATAGATTCCTAATAAATTCTAGAAAATTCCATTTACAATCCAAAATTATTTATATAAATTCTGGGGCACTACATGGCCAGGGATCATTGGGTAAGGGCCGGACAGAAGCCCAAAAATTCCAAGTTATAGGGAAATGGCGCCATTGCAGAGGGTCTTCATTTCTTTAAATGGCGCCTTAGAAGGGGGCGCCCTTTTCATTTTCTTTTTTTTTGTGTACAGAGGTGAGAGGCGCCCTGGTCAGGGGCGCTATAATATATATATATATATATATATATATTGAAATTGTTCTCTCGGTCTCCTGTAATGGGTTCAAGAAACTGGTTTTTCACAAATGCCTTTCAGAACTAGGTTCCAGGGGTCTTTAGTACTAGCTTTCAGGTTTTCAGTAACTATTTCCAAGTTACAGAATGAGGTTTATAGAATTTCTCAGTATTGGTCTTTTCCAGGTTCTACATAAATGTCATTGGATTGAGTTTCTGGGGTTTTCAGTTCCGAGAGAGAGATGGCATCCATGTAGGTTGTTAGAAAGGCTATGTTAAAACGGAGTCTTCTTAGAGGGTCTCTATTTCAGAAAATAGAGACTTCTCAGGGGGTCTCTATTTCAGATTGTTGAAATAGAGTCTTCCCAGAGGGTCTCTATTTCAGAAGGGTTCACATGTGTGTTTTTAACAGAATCCAGAAATAGAGACTTCCTGGAGGGTCTCTATTTAAGAATGTTAAAATAGAGTCTTCCCGGAGGGTCTCTATTTTCGAAAATAGAGCCTTCACAGAGGGTCTCTATTTCAGAAGGTAACAATGACAGGTTTCTAACAGGATAACATGGTTAACAGGTTTAATAGGCTAATCAATAAGGTTTAACAAGCTTAACACAGGATCAGCGGGGTTTAACATAGGCTAGAGAATGGCGCCCAGGGTAGGGGTGCCCAACTGAGAAATGGCGACCTGGCCAGGGGTGCCCCATTGAATGGCGCCTTGGTCAGGGGCGCCCTTCCCCGGGGTGCTCCACGAGACAGAAAACATTATTCATCGGGCAGAATTTCACGAAATCCGGAAATGAGGACATGGTTAAATAGAGAAAAATCTCAGGATTTCAAAGTCATGCTCATGCAGGAGTTTCATGATTTGGTTCAATAGATATAAATTTCTGAACATGGTGGCTACTAATTATGTAGCCTTAGTATTCATGATTTATAACATGTTCACAGAATCAGGAAGTAGAGACATAGATAGACATGGAAAAATAGCAGGATTGCAAGGTCATGCTCATGCAACAATTTTTGATTTTAATTTCATAGATATAAATTTTTAAACATGGATCAATTTACAAGAATTTGGGACAGATTATGAGTAATGACAAACTATACAATCAGTATGTACATGGGGTACTTGACGGAGGTAAAATCATAGATCTACTCACGCAAGAGTTAGTGTTTCAGATAGGCGTAGCCTAACTTTCCCACTAAGTCTTTTGATATACCCCTGACTCAGGTGACCAGATTGTGGCTATGAAAGGTTTAACTAGCATGCATGTTAACCTATATTAACTACTGGTTAAGCCAGATCTTGAGAACACCTACCTTTTTGACGTGAATACGTTGAAGAGATAATAAGAAAACCAAGCTTCTCTGCAAGGATCCAACAGCAGGAAGAAGAACGTTGGAAGGTGGTACCCCTCACGTTCCCGAAAATAATAAAAGAAAGGGGAAAGAAAGGGGGTGTTTCTCTTCTGCAGGTGGAGATGAACCAGAATGTAGGCAATCACCATCTAACATTTGATGGATGGGAATAATTATAGGGAAAGAAAACATGAGGGCCCATTGCCATGGAACAAGAAGCAATTAGTGCTTCAATCCATTGTTGGGTATAGGGTACGTTGCCAGCGAAGAGGAGCTATACAGGTTTACTTCTGGAAGGATGATAGATCTGAGGGAAATGGCGCCCTTGAGGGTTCCATGGTTTAGGTGAATAGCGCCCCTGTACATGAGTGCTATATCATCTAGCTTTAAAATATATTTTTTTGATAATGTAATGTGAATGGCGCCCTGGGAAGGGGCGCCCTTCAGTGAATAGCGCCCTGGTCAGGGGCACTATTTACCTCTGTGCTGGTTTGTGTCCAAGTCAGATGTATATATATATATATATATATATACTTATATATAATTGGTTAGTTGGTGGGGTCTTAAGAAAGATATATCTATGTATTCAGTGGAATGTTCGGTGGCCCTGTGGACTTGTGTTTGGAATAGGAAACCCCAATACGTGTGATGACTTTCATCGTTGTATATTTATGTAGTGGCCCTCATGGGGCATTCTACCATTTTATTTAACCTTCTTATAGAGTTACCTTTTTATAGAGTTATCTTCTTATAGAGTTATCTAAGGTTTTATTTACTTTGGAAAAAGGTCTATTTCTTTATCATTTTTATCCGGTGTGCTATAGGGGGTGGGGCAGCGGTCTATGCCATGGGGGGGGTGGCCACGATGTGTATGGCTGCCTGTAGCTGGTGTAGGGAGGGCCAGGGAGCAGAGAAGGGGTGCGAGTTAGTGCTGGAAAGTGGTGACCCAGGAGGTGGTGGACGGTGGATAGAGTGGGGCGTCGCCCCCCGGGGGCATCTCACCCCATCTCCTTCTCCGAGAAGAACAAATAGAGCAAAGGCATCACACCTAACTTGCCAATAATTTCATTTCAACTTCATTGTTCCCTTCATAACATGGGGTTACATTTTCTTATATAGACTCTTCACATGACACATACAATTTATTCAAACCTCACCTAACATCTCTAACATTGAGCTCCTAACACCTAACATGTCTGACTAATAATAGCTCTCGTGGGAATACTAAGACACTTAAAAAAACTATACATGATGGTGATATCTTTAAAGACCACCTATAAGCCTACTAATGTGGCTTATTAAAATAAAACACTCACAATAAATATAAATTGATAAATGCCCTTGCAACTTGACGATCCTCGTCAAACCCCTCCGCTTGGAGGAGGTTCGACCTCAAACCTCAAATCGCAGGACCCTCGTGGTAGTGGCGTTGGTGGAGGCGAAGACAGACGGCAGAGAAGGACGGACATGGTGCTTCAAGTGGGGTCTCGCACCCATCCCCATCTCAAGGACGATGCACCCAAAGCTTCAAATTCTCCATTCTTGGCAGAGTAGACTTAGCCAAGGATCAAACTTGTGAGAACAAGTGGGCAACTTGCTCTGATACCAAATTTACGCGGGACAAAAATCTGCAACTTGTGATTTTATTCTTTTCTCACTTCATTTTCTAATTTTTTCTTTTTCTCATTGATTAATTTTTTTCACTTTCTTTTCTCCTTTCACAAAATATTTTCTTCACCATTTTTTTATTTTATCTCATTATCCTCCGTGAACTTTCTATTTTCTTTTTCTAGAAAATAAATTCCTCACTCTTTTTTTCCTTTTTTAAACCTTCTCTTCCACCCCTTTTCTTCCCATTCTTTTTTGTTACACTGGCTTCACGGGAGAACAAGAGAGAAAATAGGATAAAGAGAGAGAGATAGCTTATAGTTCAGAGTCCATTGCTTCATAATATAGTAGCAGCCTGATGTGCCATCTTTCTCATATACCACGTACACTAATTCTTGCCATGACCACAACCACAGAACTATCACAGAGAGGTGTGCACAGGTCATTAAATAGGCCATGCACGTGATGGTAGGCCATGCAGAAATGGATGATGATGAATATTCCCATGCCTTTGTCAATATCTGAACGTGAGCACTTATGCTCTTGTATGTGTGAACCACATCCTTGGAATTACCGGTGGTATCACTCTATTTTATTTTATTTTTTGCCACCACTTTTTTTGTTTTGTTTTTCTTTAAAAGACCTTCACGAGAGAGAGAGAGAGAGAGAGAGAGAGAGAGAGAGAGAGAGAGAGAGAGAGAGAGAGAGAGAGGACTGGGGGGTTCTTCTGCCCCTTTTTTTTGGGTTTGTTACAGTATCACGCTAGGTAGAGAGAGAGAGAGATAAGAAGATGATGAAGGGAGAGAGAGAATGGGAGTGGATGGCCAGCTAAGGTGAGCCTGTCGCATAGGGGAGCATACAGACGGCAGTGGCATGTTGCCGGTGGTGTCACCGGATGTGGCGTCTGGCTCTGCATGGTCGCCAATACTTCGCCGACACTGCCTTTGGTGCTCGGAGGTGAGGGATGCCAAGCTCGGACGCCGTGCATGGCCGGCTGCCATGCTCGGAGGCTGGGGTAGGCTTGCAGCGTCTAGGGGACAGTTGACTTCGTGGCGAGGCTGCCGGTAGGTGGGAGGCCTGCCATGAACCGATGGTGAGTTGCCGGCTGCATGGCTTGTAGATGGGTGGGTAAGTACGTGGGTTAGCCTAGGTAGAGGAACTACAGTGTGCATGGTGATGGGGAGGGGTTGGTTTCACAGGCAGGGTGTGTAGGGGAGCATAGGTGTGGTGGGAACGGGGAGAGGGAGGATGGAGAGAAGGTGGACGGTGCGAGCTCCTCCTTGCTGCTGTCGAGCAGGGGAGGGGAAGACAGTGTGGTCGGTAAGTTGGCCTTGCTCGGAGGGGAGGTGAGGGTGCTCGCCCACGTGTGCTTGGGAGGGCTGACGTGTTAGGAGGGGACGGCTGCAGCCATTCTCAGATGACGTGCTCGCCGCGCTCGAAGGGGACGATGAAGCAGCGAGTCCCGGCGACGATGGGATGGTGAGGGACGTAGCTGGCGAGGACTGGCTGGGCAGGACTCCCGGAGACGATGGCAGCGCACAGGCAAGAAGGTGGGTTCTCAGTTGGGAAGGGTGGGGAGCTGGGTTCTCATATGGGTAAGGAGGTGTAAGGGGATGTGCAGGTGGGGTTTGGCGGCACTGCTAGCAAGACCCAACGGCAGGTGAGTAGATGCTAGCGACCGTGAGAGAGGTTGGGTATGGTCTGATGGGGTCCTGGTGGAGAAAACACAGACAGAAACGTACGAGGGGGACATCACTCTGTGGAAAGGGGGGGTGGGGAGAAAGAGAGAAATGGAACCGAAAGAGTGATGGTTGGTAGGGGCCGTAGAGTGTGACCCTTGTGGGAGGGCTGATTGCTCAGAGCGGCTGGACAGAGGCGGGCATGGATGCAGGGAGAGGGGACAGCCTGCCCAAGGGAGGGGAGAGGGGTGGAGCAGGGGGTGTGGTGGCCAACGGCAGGAAGGGGGTGGGGCAGCGGTCTGTGCCGTTGGGGGGGGTGGCCACGATATGTATGGCTACCTGCAGCTGGTGTAAGGAGGGCCAGGGAGTAGAAAAGGGGTGCAAGTTAGTGCTGGCAGGTGGTGACCAGGGAGGTGGTGGACGGTGGATAGAGTGGGGTGTCGCACCCCGGGGGCATCTCACCCCATCTTCTTCTCGGAGAAGAACAAACAGGGCAAAGGCATCACACCTAACTTTCCAATAATTTCATTTCAACTTCATTGTTCCTTTCATAACATGTCTTCACATGACACAGAAAATTTATTCAAACCTCACCTAACATCTCTGACATTGAGCACCTAACACCTAACATGTCTGACTAATAATAGCTCTCGTGGGAATACTAAGACACTTAAAAAAACTATACATGATGGTGTTATCTTTAAAGAACACCTATAAGCCTACTAATGTGGCTTATTAAAATAAAACACTCACAATAAATATAAATTGATAAATGCCCTTGCTGCTTGACGATCCTTGTCAGGCTCATGGCCTTTCCTGAGGCTCGGCTGTCGAAGGATCCTCAACGCTCGATAATCTGCCCCCGGTATCCTCGGTGACGGCCGGTCGAGGCACTGACTCCACTTATGTGGGAACTGCCTTGATCGTGCACCCTCTCAAGATAATCGGAGTTGGTGATCCCTCTGTTGAAGCGGAGGCATCCTTGGTCCCCCCTTCACTCAACGTCGGAGAGGGAGAATCTGTAGTATCCTCGTCCTCATCCATGAGAACCACCCCATCTCTTGTTGGTGAGTAATCTCGTGCCCTCTTCTTCTCCTACCACCTTCCCCGGCACCAGTGCTCTATCATATTCACCGACTTAGGCATCAGAGGGTTTTCCCTAGGGTTTTATCCTTGGGCACCCCTGATCTGTTTTCCCATCTTGCAGATTATATACGCGTGGTGTCCATGACCAAGGATTCCCCCCAGGATCCCACGACTTAGGGTCATCGCAAGATCATGCCACTTCATCTGGCGCCGTCTGTGGGAAATGAGCGAAGAGCCATCATGGTGCAAAGAAATTCCAATAGGAGGATCACCGGCAGCAAAGGAAAGACTGTGGTGATAGAGGAAGGAGAACATGCGCCTTCCCACCCCACGGAAAACCTCCCCTCTAATGGCAACAACCAAGCCGACGAGTTGCCTCCACCAGCCACGGGGGAGCAACCTCCCAACGGTAGTTCTGGCGCTCTCGAAACCCTCAATGCAAAATTGGATATCCTCGTACAATTAATGAGGACCCAGGCGGCTAGGGAGGAAAAGTCATGACTTCCCCAGGAAAGCCCCCCCCCCCCCCCCCCGTGGAGAAGCTTCCCAGCAAACGGTCGGAGGTCGCTTCACCCTCCAGGGACGATGGCTTATACGCAACAGGTCGGGAGGACCTTCGCACGCCCCTCTTCCAGAGTAAGAAGCCTCCTCCACCCTGAGGAGAGAAAGGCCCGGGATGCACCAGCAGCTCCCGGAGACTGAAGTCCCCGAGGTACGATGAGGCAGCCAGCAAGGACGCCCTCATAGCCCCTCGACCCAGCGACAACCGGAGCTATCCCTCCGACTGCGGGACTTCGAGCGACGTTTCACGGAACAAGAGCACGCCCTCTATTGAGTCTCTCCAGATGATTTTGATGATAACAAAACCACGGTATTACAACCTAAGTAATAACTTGCTTAAACCACTCTCAAAGCAATCCTTAATCAAGCAAATGACTAAATCTACCATGAGTCAAGAAATGCCAGGCTAAGTTCAACCAACTCATATTGATTTGAACAAGATGTGGTCAAAAAATAAATTGTTCATAGATATGATTTATTGGCTAACTCTCTAAAACTACAAGTTTTCCAGACTAGCGGTCGACCGCAAGACATGGCCCGGTCGACCTATTTTCCTAGCGTTGAAAGGTTGAATCTCTATAAAATTCCGGTCGACTGCCCCTCTATGCCCGGTCGACCGCCAGCTTCGAAGCCTCCATTGTTGACTTGTTTTTCTCCACGAGGCAGAAGCATCTATCAATGGTTTTTTAAACTCAAAAGTCTCTAGACATCCCTGGAATTGTGGATCTGTGTCTTGGCTTGTCCTTGACCATCCAAGTTATAGAAAAACATCTCTTGGGGAAAGAAACGCTAATTACTCAAGGGAAATCAAAAGGTGCTGCCAAGGGAGAAAGAGGGCTGCTACTATAGCTCCGTGAACAGTGATGCGTCCAAGAGTTCTTCATCCAAGAGCAAGGTTTTCAAGATCCAAGGGAGCTTTAATTTGAAGTTTTGATTTTGTGTTTCTCCTTACATTCCTCATCAAGCTTCAAGTGTGTGTCCTTGTAATATTTAAACACTTGTGTGTCTGTGGATCTACACAGATCCATGTTTGTGTGTGTGTGGTTCTTCTCTTCTTCACATTTCTGTATGATTCGGTGCTTGTGCACCTTTGTGGGAGTTCTGAACTCACACGAGTGTGTGTGTGTGTTTTGATTTTGTAACTCTTTACAAGATAGTGTTTGAATCGTCACAGATCATGAGGGGTGGACGTAGGTTGCCTTCGTTGCATCCGAACCACCTAAAAATTGCTGTCTCTTGTGTGGTTTGATCCTTTTCTCCTATCTCCATTCTGTGCATGTTCGCATAGTTAAATTATTTGCATCTGCTGATTTCTTTGTTTAGATCTAGATTAATTGATCATTCTCTAATAGATCTCTGGTATATCAAAAGCTGGGTTCAGATCGACAAGGTTAGTCTTGTTAGAAAGATAACATCTTGTGAGAGAGAATCTTCAGATTCCGCAACTACACCTAGTACCAAAGAGCTATTGTACTGGTTGATTTTGATAGATCTATTCTCCTTTGCATCAGATCTAAATTGATAGTTGCTATCTCATCATATAAACTTCAAATTGGTTAAAGCTTTTCTTAAAATTTGTTATCACTCAATTAACCACCCCTCTTGGCTGTCATTGATCGCGGGACTTCACCCTCCATCCCTTACAGAAAACTTCTCTCAAGGAGGACAAGGAGCAATCCCTGTTCTCCGACCAAATCTTGAAGGTCGAGATCTCCCCTAGACTCTCACTGCCAACCTTCAAGTCATATGACGGCCAGGGAGACCCGGCCGACCACTACGACAACTTCGACGCCTTGATGACCCTGCACGGGGCCTCCGACGCTATCAAGTGTCGAGTGTTCATGACCACCTTGGTGCAGGATGCTCAAGCCTAGTTCCGAGCACTCACCCCCGGCAGCATTCATGACCTCAGGCAGTTCGATCGAGTATTTAAGGAAAGCTTCGTCGGCAGCGGCCCTCCACGGTCAGTAGCGGGGCAGTTGGCACTAAAGCATGCACAGGGGGAAAAGCTTTGGGCTTATATCAACCGATTTAAATCAGAAGCCCTACGTATCCCTCACCTAGATGTCTCTTCAGCCATTACCGCATTGACCGGTGGCACCCGCGATGAGAATCTCCGACGAGAGCTAGTCCTTCATCCCCCTACCTCTCTCGCCGATCTGGTGACCATAGCCCTGCGTCACACAGAGTGCGAGGAAGTCCTCTGCGCTTGCCGTGGCACAACGGGCTCGGGTTGAGAAGGGGATAAGAATCGACCATCCGAGCAAGGCTCGGGCCAAGGGAAAAGGCAGAATCGAGACGGAGACCACATGGAGCCCCCTCGGAAATACGAGCAGTACACTCCTCTATCCGCCCCTGTCTATGAGATATACAAAGATATCAAGGGCTCGGGCCTCCTCCGCCAACCCGAGCCTATGAAGGCCAAGCACCGCAGCCTCCGCAAGCATTGTCAGTTTCACAATGACCACGGGCACCATACTGGATATTGTCACCAGCTCAAGGACGAGATCGAGTGTCTCGTCCGCCAAGGGCACTTATCTCAATACGTGTCCGAGCGCTAGAAGGAGGATCGTGGCGTCCCAGAAAAAATTGACAACCTCCCCTGCGGAGTCCATATCAATGTTATTTCTGGCGGCACAGCATCAAGAGTAGACAATAGACGAGGAAGGAAGCGTCACACTGAATGGGCGAGCAGGGCCTCCGAGCCTCCCAAAGCCCCGCCGGTGAGCGAGCAGTAGGCCCTGGTTTTCTCTGACCAAGACCTGGAAGGGTTATCTACCCTGCACGACGATGCTCTTGTTGTATCGACTACTATAAACCATTGTAACATAGATAGGATATTGGTTGACAATGGTAGCGCCCCTGATGTACTCTCGTACGAATGTTTTCTTAAGATGGGTGAAAACCCATCCAAGCTCCGCCCAATTTGAACCGCCCTCTGCGGGTTCAATGACCAGGCAACCTATCCCGAGGGAGCCCTAAGCCTACCGGTCACCATTAGTACCCTTCCCAAGACCGTCACGGTTATGGTTGACTTCATAGTGATTAAGGAGATGTTGACCTATAATGCCATCTTTAGTCGTGTATCCTCAGCCGAACAAAGGCAGTGCCCTCTACCTATCACCAAAAAATGAAGTTTCCCACCAAATACGGCGTCGTGGAAGTCCAGGTAACTAGGCAATAGATAGAAGGGGATACATAATCTCGGTCAAAGCCATAAGGCCAGAGGGAAAAAAGAAAGGGGTCGGGAGAACTGAGGATGAACCAACAACATTCGAGCCCGATGGAGAATTACTGACGGTCTTCCGCAAAGACGACCCGGCCCTAGGAGTAAAAATTGGAGCTGATTTACCACCTGTTGTACAAGAGCAATATGAAGATTTTCTTTCGGAGTATATTCAAGTCTTCGTGTGGTCTGATGAGCACCTTCTCGGGATCCCTAGGGAGATGGTGGTACATAAGCTCAACCTTAACTTGTCGGTGAAACCTATCCAGCAACGTAGAAGAAAGCATGCCCCAGAGAAGCAGACGATCATCAAAGAGCAGATTATTAAGGGGAAGAAAATCGGCCTATTTCGTCCAGTCCTTTACCCGACGTGACTCGGCAATGTCATCTTAGTACCAAAGGCTTCGGGCAAATGGCGAATGTACATGGACTTCACCGACCTCAATAAAGCCACTCCGAAAGACTGTTACCTACTACCGAGCATCGACCAGCTAGTCGACTCTGTTGGGTCCCGCGAGGTGCAATAAGATCTAGAATCCTCTCACGAACTTTGCACAATTTAAGTTCTTAAGGATAAATCACATGAACCATTCAGATAAAGCACTTAATGCACAGCGGAATAGAATAGGAATGGTTGAGATGATGATGGCAAAGCACAATGCCCAGATGGCACAGGTTGACACTCTTAAATGTGCAGGTCGACACTTCTTCAACCAATCCTATCAATAAGGAAGGCTGAGGTTGACACTGCACTGCCACGAAGTCAACACCCCTTCTATGAATCACTGACAGGTCGACACTCCTATGCAATGACGTCAGTGCTCCTTCAGTGGCCGATGTGATCTAATATCAGAATTAAACCATGTAATGTAGAGATCATAAGGCAAAATACTTAGACATGAGATGGCATGCAGTGTGTATGTGTGTGCAGGGTGATTTTCATTATTTAGGAAAACCCCTTAGTGCCTATGTGCAAGAGTGCAGCAGACAGCTAAGAAGCTAGGCTAATGCAAATGAAGAAACAACGGAGAAAGCTGCGCGCATGAGCTATACAACCCCCTTTTGCTTGGAGCGTACTCCCCAGTGCTTGTACGCAAGAGTGGAGTAGGAAACTGAGAAGATGCAGGTGTAGCTATGATATGATTACTAAGGGTGTCGAGAGAAAACAAACAGTGCATATCAAAAACGTATGCAACACAAATGATCAGGAGTGCATTTGCTCAAACTGGCACACTAACCTGTGAATGGGGATAGAAGATATGGAGCAAGACCACAAGAAGTTCAACCCACAACACAAGGATTTTAAGGTGGTTAAGTTGTAAACGCACAACCTACATCCACCCCTCACCAAACCCGGTGAGGGTTACCCTTGCAGAAGTAAGACCGTGGAGAACCTCCACAACATCCGTTGACTAACAGCTTGAACCGCTGACTAACAGCTTGCTATCCACCAGAGGATTAGATCCTCTCTTCCTATGAGAACCCAGAGGGATACCGGAGGGACCACCCTCCCTTCTTCTGATTGCTAAGAAGGAACCCGGTCCCCAAAACAGGGGGTTAGAAGTGCAAAAGGATTGTACCAAAAACACAAATGAAAATACTACAAATGCAGTGAAGAAACAAGAGTGACAATATGAACACCCGCTGATAGCAATGGATCAAGATCTGGAAGCCAGTGACTGCAGCTATAAGCTTCAGATACGAAGATCTATTTCAACGAGCTTAGATAGACTGTAGGGCGGCTCTCTCTCTCTCAGGGCTTATCTTCTCTTCTTTTTTCTCTTACAGCACTGGACTGAAGTTAACGGGTGTTGGGCTGCTCTCATGCTGTTTACTAAAATGTTCTTTGTAGATGCTCAAGGGCGTAGCTCTCTCTCTGGGAAGCAGCTCGCTTCTTCTCTTGAGGAAGCTTCGTATAAATAGAAGAGCCAGGTAAATTTTTCCCACCAGTTTTTCTCTCCAAAAGCTTTTCTGTCTTTGAGGAAGATACTCTGCAGGATTTGGCTTGAGCTGGCATGGCTTCTAGTTCAAGGATAGGACGGTGGTAGACTACCAGCAAACCAAGTCTTTTCTTTTGTTACTTTTCAGATTTTCATATTAAGTGTCCTCTTGAGGTGTTGAGTTCTCATGGGTTGAAGCTTGCTTTCTGTCTAGTTGAAGAGTGTTGGGACAGAAGTCACATGTGGTGACAGTATTTAAGGTGGAAGACTATGGTGTCCTTTCCCAGCTTTAACTTCTGACTTATCTATCTCCAAATAGTAGATTTGATGAGATATGGTGGTAGAGACAAAAAGGTCAGACCTGAGTACCCCATCCAGACCTCAAAATCCATGTTTTTGAGCATTTGCGGTGTAGCACCCCCGATAAAATGATAAAGAAATTGAACTTCTTCCAAAATAAATAAATCCTACATGAAGGCCTTATAAAAATAAACATATAGTGTGAGGACCACTATATAAATATACATACATTAAGAGACCCAACATCACTTAAAAGCCATCGTATAGACCACACGTATATGGGTCTTCCTTTTTCCAACCCCAAATGAATGGGCGCCCCTTACTAGGGCGCCATTCACCAAATTAGAGCCCCTATACAAGGGCGTTATTTCCCTTTAGAGGACCACCAACCAACTGTATGTATAAAGATATATATAAATGAATTTCAAGGACCCCACCAACCAATTATTGTGCATCTTTTTGTCTAAAGCCATAAGGAATGGGTGCCCTCGTGCAAGGGCGCCATTTTCATGAAAAGGGCCACCCAGCTAATGGGTGCCCCTGTACAAGGGCGCCATTTCCCAACAGACCAAAAAAAACGTGTCCTTTCATACACAAACAGCCTTGTTTAGCTGTCAAAGCACCATCCTCTGACCATGGAAAACAATCATCTAGGATCTTGTTCCCCAACCGGACCCGCAAGGTAACAAACCAACGCTTTTGCGATGGAAACCGAATTTCCCTATAATTATACCCTCTATTGAGTAGGCAGAAGTTACTGCCGTCACCCTGCTGCCTGCAGAAGGGAATATCTCCCTTCTTACCTTCGGAAGACGTGAAGGGACGTCTTCTTCCCACGTTCTACGTCATGCTATTGTAATCCTGCCGCTGAAGAGAAGGTTATCTATGGCTTTTCTCGCCTCCACCTGTAGAAGGGAGATCTCATTTCTTCTCTTCATGTGTAGGAGACGAGAAGGTATCTTTGTCCTACACATCCTGCTGCTGGGAGCTTGACTACAGAGAACGTGGAGGGCTAGGATTCTTATTCTATTCTACTATCATACCTCGTTAACCGCACCAACAGGTAGATTTTCTCAAGATCTGGCCTAACCAGTAGCTTAAATAAGGTTAACAAACATGATTAGCAGTAGTTTAGTTCCATTTTCTATATTATGTAGGTCTTGACATACTGGTTTTCGTAGTAGTTATTCCATCTTGCATATTGTATAGCCCTCATATACTTGTCTCTCGCAGGAGTTAGTTTCATATTAATAATCACTCACGCTTAGAAAATTAATATCTATGAAACTAAACCATAAAATTAATGCATGAGTAGGATTCTGACATCCTGAAATTTTACTCTACCAGTCCATGTCCTTAATTCCTGATTTCGAGAAACTTTGAAAACATGAACATTAACTTCTATCTCAAAATGTACCTATCGGGTGCGAAGCATGACCCAAACTGAATGGACGTCTTTGACCAGGGCGTCATTTACATCAATTGAAGACTCTCTACAGAGCCTTCATTTAAATGAAGACACTACAGAGGGGCGCCAATTGCATAGCCATTTACATCAATTGAAGACTCTCTGCAGAGTCTTCATTTAAATGAAGACACTACAGAGGGGCGCCAATTCCTTTTCCAAAAAAATTATAAACACCACGTTAGAAAATTAATATCTATGAAGCTAAAACCCAACAATTCTGCTTGAGCATGGTTCTGAACTCCGATAATTTTCTCTGTCTACCCATGACCTTGTTTCCTGATTTCGTGAACCTATGACATTATGAATAGTGTTATGAGTCTAAAAATGTACTTGTCCGGTGCAAATACAGCCACAAGAATTGGCGCCCAAGCCTGGGGTGCCAATTGATTAAATAGTGACCCTCCGGGGGGTCTTCAATTAAATGAAGACTCTCTGAGGGGGCGCCATTTTCCTATAACACAAATTGAAGACTCTATGTAGAGTCTTCATTTAAATGAAGACACTACAGAGGGGCGCCAATTCTATAGGGCTAACAGAAGTCTAGGGAATGGGCGCCCCTGTCCAGGGTGCCATTTACATAAATGAAGACTCTTTGCAGAGTCTTCAATTAAATGAAGACATTGTAGAGGGGCGCCATTTTCCCTTAGCCTGATTCTGGATTTTTTTTAACCTGTCTTAACATAGAATGGGCGCCCCTAGACATAGGCGTCAATTCATAATATGATGGCAGCCCGAAGGGTGCCAATTCAGCTACTTGTGGCAGCCTTTCAGGCGCCAATCTCACCCAGATTCCCGACATATCGTACGTTTGCTGTGATTTACTCACGGTTAATCCCTACATGATAATATGTCCTTAAACTCCATTCCATGAAAAATCTACCTTATAAATATCCTACAATGGTTAAACCCTTGAAATTCTATATTGGCTACAAATGAGAGTGGATGTTGAACAAACATGACCAATGTTGTGTTGGGTTCGGTGTGGTGGATTCAGAGGGGGGTGAATGAATCTCCCCTTAAAAAAATCGCCCAATTAAAAATCTAGTTCGCTAACTAGACAAAACTGGATAACCTGAAGAGCTAATTAAATCTCTCCTTCTTCAAAAGGACAATGAGCAAATGCGGAATAACAATATCAAAGGACACTCAATACCACAGTCAAACACACGGTGTGCAATCAAGCCATATCGCCCCTATGCATTCATCTAGCATCAAACACACAATGAGATCAAACCACACTGTACACAAGAGATTTTTAGGTGGTTCGGTCCTCCAGACCTACATCCACCCCACACTCAACCCGAGTGTGGATTACTACTGATTCACAGCTTGAACGGCTGGGCATCACAGCTTGCCTACATCAGCTGGACCTCACAACTTGCCATCCGCTGAGCATCACAGCTTGCTATCCCGCTGAGCATCACATCTTGCTGTCCAGAGGAGTCCACCTCAGCAACGCTGAGCATTACAGCTTGGCTCTGCTGGGCAATACAGCTTAGCCGTCCGAGGTATCCACCTCGCCGCTGTGCATCACAGCTTGCACTGCTGACTCACAGCTTTAAGAAAGGTAAAATGGAAAACAAAAATAGGAAGACAATCAGCAATTGAAAGCTGTAAATGAAATGCACAATGTAGCTCTCGCAGGAGCAAGTCTGGTTTGGATCTGATCCAATTACCAGACAACCACTATCTCTCTCTCTTTCTCTGCTCGAGCTTTCTATCTCTCTCTTTTTCTTCTTTGCTCTTCTCTTCTCTTCTCTTTTTCTTCTTCTTCTCTTCACACTGGATCGTGCAGGCTCTCTATTCTTTCTCTGCTTCAGTCACACTCGCCTGTTCTCCGATCAGACTTCTCCTGAGGAAGAAGCTTCATAAATATAGCAGCAGTTAGGGCGTGTATCTTCCAGAGTTCCCGCCTGAATGTTTTGGCCACGTGTCATCATCCTGTCAGCCCTTCCAGCCTCGGATCACGTGCCTTTCATTAAGCTCTGCAAAGAGTCCCTGTCAGTTAGTCGAATAGAATTATCAGTTTAAGGTTGAAGCCTTGTACAGACTTTATGAAGGCAACGCTAAAGCATGTACAGACTTCACGTATGCAAGACTATGGCATGTACAAACTTTTTGAATGCAAAGCTAAGGCAAAGCAACACACAATGTGCAGGCTTCGTGCAATGCATGAATCAATGTATAGACTTAGAGTGAACGATGCACAAGTGCATGAAACACACAGACTGTATAGACTTAGTGTGGCCTTGTGCAAAGGCAATGTACAAACTTGATGCACGAACTGTGATGCAGTGTGCACAAGGTGAAGTATGCACAACAAGAATGAATGCACTGACATGCCGTTAACAATTGTATTGACTTCGTGTGCATGCGACAACAATGTACAAAGTTGCTGGTTTGTTATGCAGAATGCACTTAAACAAATTATGCTCAACGAATGAATGCATGGACATTCCTATTGAAGAATGTTCAGACTTTGCAACAATGAATGTGCAGACTTTGTGTTTGTGCAACTAGTCAATGTATAGACTTGGCATTATGAAGCACACAGGCTGTACAGACTTGTGCTAATGCTGCAAGTGGACAATGTATAGACTTTGCATATGCACATGAGACGCTAAGTGTATAGACTATACTTACGATGTGCAGACTTAATTGCATGAAGCACATGATGCAATGTACAGACTTGCCGAATGCACATGAGACGCTGAGTGAGACGGACGATGTACAGACTTGCTATGATGCATGGACTAAGTCTAAGTCTGTATAGACTTATGTGTTATGCAACAGACAATGTATAGACTTGATCGCGTGCATGTGCCAAGAAGGTTGTACATACCTTGCTAATTGATGCATGAACAGACGGGGATGTATAGACATAGTCTATGCAGCGATGTATAGACTTGCACAGTTCTAGCTAAGGGATGTATAGACTTAACCGATGTACAGACTTTGCAAGAGACGCAACATAAGACGCTCAATGTACAAACTTGGTCTTACAATGCATAGACTTGAAAGACGATGCATGAGACGATGCATGAGACGATGCATTGTATAGACTTAGCGATGCAATGTTCACACTCACTTAGACACTGAGTGAGACGCTGGACAATGTATAGACTTTACTTCGTGCAAGCTACAGGATAATGTATGGACTTTGACAGATGATGCATGCATTAGCCAATGATGTACAGACTTGAAGAAATGCATGCAGCAACCAATGTATAGACTTGCTAGTGCAAGGCAATCGCTGTACAGACTTCGTGTGCTTAACACTTAAGCCTGAATGCATGATGCGTAGACTTGAGTGCATGTGTGCAAAATAGACTTTGTGTGTAATGTGCAGACTTGCTATGTGTCGTGTGTGCAGTATGCAAACGATGCATAGCCATAGCAGCAATGGACAGACATGTTAAATAATGCACACACATAGCAACAATGTATAGACTTGTTAAGCAATGCACACACATAGCTGCAATGTACAGACTTGGAATGCAGCAATGTATAGACATGTTAAATAATGCACACACATAGCTACAATGTATAGACTTGTTAAACAATGCACACACATAGCTGTAATGTACAGACTTGGAATGCCGCAATGTATAGACTTTATATGCATGAATGCACCATGTATAGACTTACCAAAGGAGTGATGCATACAGATGAACAAATGCATATAGTAGTGAACAAATGAACAAATGCAATGTATGCTAAACACAATGACTGGCTCACTGTGATACTCTCACTGTGTTGCTATCATCAAAACAAAATAGCATATGCTTGTGCCTAAGGGGCACAACATTCTCCGCCTTTTTGATGATGGCAACAAAGTGACAGTGAGTCACCAACCAAATTTTCTCCCCCTTTGACATAATCAAAAAGAAGGAAACACATGAGTGCAACATGCAGAATACATTGCATATTTCCCTTAGAACAGCTCAAACTCCCCCTGAAAGTATAACTTCCCCTGAATTATTTCTCCCCCTTTGAGAGGAATATGGACGGATGAAAGAGATAATCAAAAGGTAGAGAAGGTAGGAGGGAAGGAACATGAATAAGGAAGGGGTCACTACACAACAGCTGAAGCATTGGTTCAGAAGGTGAGCATGATTATAAACAACTGTTAAAGCATAAGAATCAGCAATATATAGTTTTGAAAAAATTCAGGTTTAACAGTGATAAAGATAGAGTAAAGCAGCTGACCACTGAAAAAGAGTTATAGACTCCATTTATAGCAGTGAATCTAGGGCACATGGTTTTAATAGATAAGTCAGAAATCATACCCTTTGGGATTAAACATGGAAGTTCAAGAAAGGTAACTTGAATATGTATTGAGAAAAACAATTTTCACTCAATGACTTTTGATTTCAAAGGGTTACAGCAGTTTGTTTTTCACTTTTTAATTTTTTAGAAACTGATCTAAGTGAATAGACCAGTGGCATTTATGCTGTTGACATTAGGTGTACACCTTGATCAGAGGCAGGTACCCCCAGTTACTAGGTATAAACTACTAGATCTATTTCAGATCAAGACCTACAAGGAACAATTTTCACCTTTGACATTAAGGGCACACCTTGATCAGAGGCCAGTACCCCCAGTTACTTGGTGAAAACTCCCCCTATAGATTTGACCCTATGAACAGAGGTAGTCTGAAGCACTTCATGACTTATGAATTCTCTTGCTTCTTTGGAGGAGATCACAGTTTCTCAGCGTAATTCAGCCATTGCTCTGTCACTGTGTTCAGCTCTTTACATTAATGTTCTTATTTACTACTGCCCTGATTTCTTTTAGAGTGATTGTTTAAAAAAATACACACTCTTATTCACCTTTTCTAGATATTTCCAGTTTAACACATTCAGGCATTAAAAAAAACTTTTTTCTATTCTAACCATGCGACAGAGATTAAGAGCTATAAAGATTTTCTTTTATCTCAAGTTCTGAAGTGCAGACACTTAACTCTTCAATTTATAAAAGTTAAACCTTTAGTTCCTTTCAATTTGTAAGTGTGATTCTTATAAATAAACAATTGCAATAACCACAGCTCAATGTACTAAACCAGAAGCAATATTGTTGTTCAGTGTAGGTGATAGGGAAATAATAGCAATTGTTAAGGAGTGATAGCAAAAGGCATTATGGTCCAATAGCATCTGATGTCAAAGAATATGAATGAATTGAGTGGGGACTAAGAGGAGTGAAAAAGATTCAATGTACTGAACTTACTCTCAGCTCCCCCTGACACCAAGATGCAACAATTATGCTATGCAATGCTTTCAACTAATTAAGTGCAGACTATGCAACAATGATACATAAAGCAAGTATGCAATCATTTCAAGTTTATACACCCAAGTCATGAACATTTTATCCTTTTTCAGATTTTTCAAATTTAATGATATGCAATACACTGCTCTATATGAAGACTTGACCCTTGGTACTTGGCGGAGAACCTGATCTCAAGGACCATCTCACACATAGTAAGAACCTCTAGGCAGATTTCCCTACCTTTTAGTAGCTTACCATTTAATGTACCAGGGTTATGCAAATGATATATGCAGTGCAAAGCAATCCTATATGCATTGAACAACTTCCTTAATAGTTATGCAAATGATATATGCAAACATTAGACATATGCATCGACTGTATGCACTAAATGAATCATTCAAACTCGGTGCAAAGTGCATCTAGCATCTTATGTACATAGTGCAATAAATGGCAAGAGAAGAGCATCAGATATGTGCAGAATTAAATTCAGTAGCTGAGTCTGGAATGCAGACTGATCAGCTAGACAAGAAGAAGACATCAGAAATTAAACAAACAAATCAACAATTTCAGATGATGAAATTTAAACAAAGTGTTCATAACTGACCTGAAAAGTAGGATCCTGGGGTTTCCATTTGAGTGCCCTGGTTTATTAACCCCTGTTTATTCCTTAACACAAGGCACACCTGCAACAGCTGAATTATTTTGATCCTGCAGGAACCCAAGCAGCTTTGGGTCCTGCGTTAACCCTGACAGGGGTTCTAAACAGTTTCTTAGCAGCTTGATCATCAAATTCCATCAGACAATAATCAAACATAGAATGTCCAAATTTTCCACAATAATAACATGAAGCCATAGAATTAGCAGAAGCATGATTGTTTCTTTTATTTACATGAAAATTTTCTTTTCCATAATCAGCCAGCAAACAATTAGCAGCTTTGTGGCCTAGCTTACCACAGTTAAAACATGACATGGTTGTCCTGACATGATTCCTATCAAGCACATTCCATTTTACAGGGAAGTTAACAAACTTGGATTTAACAATGTTTCCCTGAGTATGCCAACAGTGCTTGACTGTATGGCCATACTTTCCACATTCAAAGCACCTAACATGCTTGCTTCTAGATCCAGAATTATTCCTATAATTCCCTGACCAACACTCAACAGCCTTATGACCTGGCTTGTTGGTTAAACTTGAGTTTGTTTCTTTTATGTCCATGATGATTTGCAGTGTATCTAGCATGCATCCTGTCATCAGATTTCATAGCATAGCACTCATTCATTAAATGACCATACCTACCACAGCAATAGCATGAATCATCAGATTTCCTAGGGGCATGGTTTCTAATGGATGAATTCCTAAAGTGCATTGCTTTACTTGCATGCTCATCATTTGCCAATATTCTGCAATCATCCATTACATGGCCTACCTTGCCACAGTAATGACATGAGACACTCTTATCAGATGCATACGAATTAGTAAATGAGTTATAAGCAGTATGCATTGATCCATCGGATACCACAGAGCTGTCAGATTTTAGGGCACAAGGAGAGACATTTTTGACCTTATTTTTCTTACCTTTCTTGTTCAATTGTGTACCCTTGTTCACAGCTTTTGTTTGTTTTTCATTTTTCTGAGCCTTGAATTGAAAAATTGAAGATGTAGATGTTTTAGGAGGCTCAGAGCAGCTTGCAATGTCAGAGCTGCGAACAAAGGTGGTGTACATGTTTTTCTTAACAAAATTTTTAACTTGAGAATTGCATCCTTCCTTTGCATTTGATTTAGTGACTTTATCACAAGAAAAGGCATTCATTTTCTCTTTTCCCTTGACAGATTTAGGCATGGAGAGAACAAGTTCATTTACTTTAGACTGCAGAGAGGAGATTTTGAGTTCCGAATTTATCAAATCTTCTTCACATATGAGAATCTATCTCTGCATAGCATCATTCAGGTTTTTAACCATTTCTAGTTCCTGTCTCAATTTTTCTTCCTTCTCAGATTGGATTTCTTTCTTAGCTGCATTCTCTTTCTCAAGAGTTAGCCATTTTTCAGATGCAGCAGTGTTCAATCCCATGAGTTTCTTATTTTGTTCATTTAGCTCTTTAATTTTCTCATGCAAATTCTTTATTTCTTCATCACATTCTTCATTTCTAGACAACAGTTTCAATTTCTCAACTAGTTCCTTTTGTCTTTCTTCCACTTTAATTTTCTCAGCAATCAGATTTTTGTGATCCTCTTTGAAAGAAGCAATTTGTTTGTTGAGCCGTTCATTTTCACTATAGAGTTCCTCATTGCGTTCACGCAGAGCTGAGCACATGTTACAGCTTGACTCTACAGAAGAAATATGCATTGCTTCCTTGTTGATTTTGTTTTGACTAGCCTTGAGATCTTCATTATCCTTTTGAACTTTAACAATTTCAGATTTTAGATAACCATTTTGTTCCTTAAAGTTCTGAACATCTATTAAGCATGTCTCATAAGACTGTTTCAGTGTGGGACAAATATCACAGGTGACTTCAGATTTGCATTGTTCAATCCTTTTCTTTAGCCTTTTGTTCTCAGATTTCAATTTCTTGGACACTTTTAACAAGTCTTCATACATCACTACCAATTCATCAAAAGAGAGTCCATCTGATCTGGAGCTTACCTGAGATGAGGTCTCATCATCATCATTTTCCCGGTTGGCCATCAAGCATTGATCCTCTTGTTCGTTATGAGCAGAAATGATTCTGTCGTATATCTCCTTTCCAGAAGTGCACCTGAGAGCAAAAGGATATATATCAGTATTAACTGCAGCTCTCAAGATATTAAGAACTATGGTATTATCACGGTTCTTAGAGCTATCCTCACTAGACCACTTTGTCAGATCTTTAGGTAATCGGTGTGGGCCTTTAGATAGAAGACTCCATAAATTTGGATCAATTGAGTCTATGTAAACACATAGGCCGCCTAACCATGATGTCAAATTAGAACCATCAAAGACATGAAGTGGAGCCATCGAGATATGAAAAATGCACCGAAATCAGATGAGTAAAGCAAGGCACTAAATCAGTGAAGCAAAACATGAGAACAAGAAACCCACTCTGAAATGCACCACGAAAGACGCAGGATCTACTGCGGATTGTTAGATCATATGCACAACAACCCACTCTGATACCAAGTGTTGGGTTCGGTGCAGTGGATTCAGAGGGGGGTGAATGAATCTCCCCTTAAAAATATCACCCAATTAAAAATCTAGTTCGCTAACTAGACAAAACTAGATAACCTGAAGAGCTAATTAAATCTCTCCTTCTTCAGAAGGACAATGAGCAAATGCGGAATAACAATATCAAAGGACACTCAATACCACAGTCAAACACACGGTGTGCAATCAAGCCATATCGCCCCTATGCATTCATCTAGCGTCAAACACACAACGAGATCAAACCACACCGTACACAAGAGATTTTTAGGTGGTTCGGTCCTCCAGACCTACATCCACCCCACACTCAACCCGAGTGTGGATTACTGCTGACTCACAGCTTGAACGGCTGGGCATCACAGCTTGTCTACATCAGCTGGGCCTCACAGCTTGCCATCCGCTGAGCATCACAGCTTGCTATCCCGCTGAGCATCATAGCTTGCTATCCAGAGGAGTCCACCTCTACAACGATGAGCATTACAGCTTCGCTCTGCTGGGCAATACAGCTTAGCCGTCCGAGGTATCCACCTCACCGCTGTGCATCACAGCTTGCACTGCTGACTCACAGCTTGAAGAAAGGTAAAATAGAAAACAAAAATAGGAAGACAATCAGCAACTGAAAGCTGTAAATGAAATGCACAATGTAGCTCCCGCAGGAGCAAGTCTGGTTTGGATCTGATCCAATTACCAGACAACCACTATCTCTCTCTCTCTTTCTCTGCTCGAGCTTTCGATCTCTCTCTTTTTCTTCTCTACTCTTCTCTTCTCTCTCTTTTTCTTCTTCTTCTCTTCACACTAGATCGTGCAGGCTCTCTATTCTTTCTCTACTTCAGTCACACTCGCCTCTTCTCCGATCAGACTTCTCCTGAGGAAGAAGCTTCATATATATAGCAGCAGCTAGGGCGTGTGTCTTCCACAGTTCCCGCCCGAATGTTTTGGCCACGTGTCATCATCCTGTCAGCCCTTCCAGCCTCGGATCACGTGCCTTTCATTAAGCTCTGCAAAGAGTCCCTGTCAGTCAGTCGAATAGAATTATCAGTTTAAGGTTGAAGCCTTGTACAGACTTTATGAAGGCAACGCTAAAGCATGTACAGACTTCACGTATGCAAGACTATGGCATGTACAGACTTTGTGAATGCAAAGCTAAGGCAAAGCAACACACAATGTGCAGGCTTCGTGCAATGCATGAAGCAATGTATAGACTTAGAGTGAACGATGCACAAGTGCATGAAACACACAGACTGTATAGACTTAGTGTGGCCTTGTGCAAAGGCAATGTACAAACTTGATGCACGAACTGTGATGCAGTGTGCACAAGGTGAAGTATGCACAACAAGAATGAATGCACTCACATGCCGTTAACAATTGTATTGACTTTATGTGCATGTGACAGTAATGTACAAACTTGCTGGTTTGTTATGCAGAATGCACTTAAACAAAGTATGCACAATGAATGAATGCATGGACATTCCTATTGAAGAATGTTCATACTTTGCAACAACGAATGTGCAGACTTTGTGTTTGTGCAGCTAGCCAATGTATAGACTTGGCGTTATGAAGCACACAGGCTGTACAGACTTGTGCTAATACTACAAGTGGACAATGTATAGACTTTGCATATGCACATGAGATGCTAAGTGTATAGACTATACTTACGATGTGCAGACTTAATTGCATGAAGCACATGATGCAATGTACAGACTTGCCGAATGCACATGAGACGCTGAGTGAGACGGATGATGTACAGACTTGCTATGATGCATGGACTAAGTCTAAGTCTGTATAGACTTATGTGTTATGCAACAGACAATGTATAGACTTGATCACGTGCATGTGCCAAGAAGGTTGTACAGACCTTGCTAATTGATGCATGAACAGACGGGGATGTATAGACATAGTCTATGCAGCGATGTATAGACTAGCACAGTTCTAGCTAAGGGATGTATAGACTTAACCGATGTACAGACTTTGCAAGAGACGCAACATGAGAAGCTCAATGTACATATTTGGTCTTACAATGCATAGACTTGAAAGACAATGCATGAGACGATGCATTGTATAGACTTAGCGATGCAATGTTCACACTCACTTAGACACTGAGTGAGACGCTGGACAATGTACAGACTTTACTTCATGCATGCTATAGGACAATGTATGGACTTTGAAAGATGATGCATGCATTAGCCAACGATGTACAGACTTGAAGAAATGCATGCAGCAACCAATGTATAGACTTTCTAGTGCAAGGCGATCACTGTACAGACTTCGTGTGCTTAACACTTAAGCCTGAATGCATGACGTGTAGACTTGAGTGCATGTGTGCAAAATAGACTTTGTGTGTAATGTGTAGACTTGCTATGTGTCGTGTGTGCAGTATGCAAACGATGCACAGCCATAGCAGCAATGTACAGACATGTTAAATAATGCACACACATAGCAGCAATGTATAGACTTGTTAAGCAATGCACACACATAGCTGCAATGTACAGACTTGGAATGCAGCAATGTATAGACATGTTAAATAATGCACACACATAGCAGCAATGTATAGACTTGTTAAACAATGCACACACATAGCTGCAAGGTACAGACTTGAAATGCAGCAATGTATAGACTTTATATGCATGAATGCACCATGTATAGACTTGCCAAAGGAGTGATGCATATAGATGAACAAATGCATATAGTAGTGAACAAATGAACAAATGCAATGTATGCTAAACACAATGACTGGCTCACTGTGATACTCTCACTGTGTTGCTATCATCAAAACAAAATAGCATATGCTTGTGCCTAAGGGGCACAACATGTTGTGCGTATAGGGCCCGGTCTGGTCCTGGGAGGA
Source organism: Amorphophallus konjac (assembly GCA_022559845.1). Taxonomy (NCBI): domain Eukaryota; kingdom Viridiplantae; phylum Streptophyta; class Magnoliopsida; order Alismatales; family Araceae; genus Amorphophallus; species Amorphophallus konjac. The sequence continues at coordinate 287,484,572 of CM040118.1, forward strand.
TCACCCGAAGGTACTTGTGCCCATGGGAGTTTATTGACCACGGTGTTTAAGCATTGCACCAGAGTACTTGTGATGGGAATCAACACCGGGCACTAACTTATAGTTTGCATTTGTGTCCTTTTATTTACATTTATATCCTTGGGAAAACATGTTTTAAATTGTAAGGGTTTATAAGCCAAAATGTGAGTATTTAGGTTATAGTGGGTTTATGTGTAAAAATCCAGTAGGACCAGCAAGGGGCCCCCACCTTCTTCCCCATTGGTCCACCTAAGCCTTAGGGCCCATGTGGGGCTGGTCAAATGTCCAAGGTGGGCTTCTAGATCGCTTGACCATACAAGGGGACGAAGGGGAAAAAATGTTAAAATTGGCCACCCTTAAGTCAAGGGGGCGCCCCCTTCCACTAAGCATATTTTAATTTAGTTTTTTTGACCACATGGGGATTAATGTGTTATCCCTTGTAGACCCCTCCCCTAACCTAGATCTGAGGATAGTTAGGGTCATTTTGTATTTCATATAAATAGCTTGTATTTCCCATTTTTGAAGAATTAATGAAGAAAATTAAGTGAATTTGCTTGAAGCAAGAAGGGTGCGCCCCTTGTCTCTCTCCTCTATGCCCCTTGCAGAGGTTGTAGCCTCCTTCTTGTGATGTGTGAAGCATCTCTTCTACCTCCTTCCTGAGTAAGAAGCTTAGCACCGCCACCGTCGCTTCTTCGGTATTCAGTCCACCCTGACAGAACCATATTGCGAGATTTTTATCTCTCCATCAGGAGCACAGGTCGTGGCCAAAATAGGAGGGTGAGTTCCCCACATTTCCCCCATCCTCCACAAAAACATTTCGGTCATAAAACCCCCGTTTGCTATTTTTACCATTTCCATCTTTCCACTCCTAGCAGTCTGCCTTCTGTGCAGATCTTGTTACATCAAGCTAGTTATTCCATTGTTCGACCCCCTTCCCCATTTCTGATTGAGTCCAAATTTGGACTGGGTGTTCTGCCCACAAAATTCCACCTCCGCAAATTTTCCCTCGATTTTAGGAGTTATTTTTCCCCTCTGAAAAATTAAAACTCAGTCAAAAATCTGTTCTGTCCTGTGCAGTCCAGATACGACCCACCAGTGTTAGAAAATCCATTTCTCCAACCAATCCTCCACCATAAATTACAAAAAAAATATCCACGTCTTCCTTACTTTCATCAAGGGCCCAACTTCCAGATCCGAAGTTTTCTCTTCGGTCAACTCTCATTCTCAAGCAGATCCAAATCTGTCCTGCCAGATCTGGCCCTGTGAACCAGTAGGTTGTAAATTCTACCATGGCCACTACAAGGATAGACAAATTTTTTTCTCTAGCCATAGGTCGTAGCCCTCTGAGATAGCTTTCCAACGGCGCTGCATCAATCAGAGGTCGGAGCTGATCGCAGCAGCCGTTCTCACCGGGTCGCACACTGTAGAATAGAAGTACTAGCCCGTGGACAGCAAGTCGCACCGACCGCCCGGCCGGCCGACTCACCTTCCACAAGGCGAACCAGCACGTCGCCTTCCTAGGGAGCATCCCTCCAGGAGCCACCATCGTAGTAGTACCATTCCCGGCCCACTCGGCCCACCGGCCAGCACGTGGGCCCCACAACCCGCAGCATGTATCATCTAGACGGCACCGACGGAGCTGTCCAAGTTGCTGCCCATCAACCCAAGATCGGTCCTCCCGGGCCCACATTGTAGCCCTTTACCTCCCTGCGTGGAGTGGGTAGCAAATTAACTTCTGTAATTATTGTAATATTTTATCGAGAGTTACTGTACTTGGTCGGGGTCGTCTTCCCCACGCCCGGTGCGTGGAGGTATCGTATCCACTCCCCATCTCGACATTTGCTTTACTCGTATTTATTTGTATATGCCGCTGTGAGTGATAGGATTATTAGCTCGATATATATTTTTATCACCGCTGCGAGAGTGAGTGAGTGAACCTGTCCCGTGACTCAATCCGAGTACACGCAGAAGAGCCGACTACCCGACTCATTGCCGGTTCCTCAACCGCGCACAATCCCGCGTTTCCCTCGCTTAGGGACGACTTGCGAGCTAGAGTCCCAAGTTCGCTAGTCCGTCCTGCATCAACTTGTTTGCTAGACTTTAGACATCCCACTCACTCTCTCATGACACGACTTGCTTGACTTGACTTGAGGCCCGCAGAAGGGTAAAAGTACTTGCTTGAATGAAGTAGCCAATTCCATTACACGTACTTGATATTACATGTGCTTGATATTACCTGCTTGAACATGAATTCTTACTTTCTTGAAAAATATTATGCAATCACTGCTAGTGCCTTATTGATATTGGAAATCATGCAAAATTCCTCTATACAGTTGATATCTTGATCATCTTTCTTTACAGTTCTTGATTTTCTCACTTTTCTAGCATGCATAGCTTACCTATATTGCACGTAAAATGTAAATCACTTAAAGATTGCTCGAACTTGAGATCTAACTCCTACTGAGCGATTCGCTCATTCAATTGCATCATAACATTTTTTATGTAACTTGGATAGCGACCACCACTCGGATGGGAATGAGACCGAGTGAAGAGTGCTAGAGTCACTGGTCGTCAACTTGTTAATTAGTCGCGTCTATTGTATTTTAAGTCCTTCCATTGTAATTCCAGTTATGACCATCTAGTTGATTGAAACGTGTTCAGGCTTAGGCCTAGTAGTTGGATTTGAATAATGTATGACCAGAACTAGAATTACCGTTAGTTGGTTAATTGGAAATTGGCATCTTGGACTATTGATACTATTGTGGTAATTTGGATCTTGATCATTATCCTAGTTAATTTGCGTACTTTGTCTTTTAATATATATATATATATATATATATATATATATATATATATATATCTTGCTTTGATAGATTGGCTCTATATAAGTTGGCCGCGACCTCGGGTATCTTCCGCTCTCGGGGCGTGACAATTTTTCGTGGTATCAGAGCCTAGGATTTCAATTTCCTTGGAAACCCCAAGTCAAACCCAAGTCTAAGGATAGGTTTACTCCCTATACCCAGTGATATGGATAAGGCCATAGGTTAAGTTCTATAATGACACCCTACCTTATAATTAAACCCGATATTTATTGTGTTTAAAATTCCTTGTAGGATTATGGCCGCTGAATGAGCACAATGGCGCGAGATGCAGCGCACCGTGCAAGGCCTGACGCAGGCACTACAGCAAGTGGCGCAAGGAGGTGCTCACCGCAGAGCTGGTGACCTTCATAGGGATTTTCGCAACATGAACCCACCAAGGTTCACGGGTTCGTCTGACCCCGAGGATGCTGAAAATTGGTTAAAGGAAATCGAAAGAATCTTTCGTGTAATGCAATGCACGAATGAAGAAAAGGTTTTATTGGCCACATTCCAACTAGAGCGGGACGCTCTATGCTGGTGGGAGTCTGTAGAAGTAACATTGCCCGATGACGATGTCACATGGGCAGAGTTTGTTGAACATTTCAATAATAAATATTTCTCTGACCGCATTCAGAAAAAGAAGGCCGCAAAATTTACCACATTAAAATAACGGGCCTTGAAAGTGGCCGAGTATGAGGCCCAATTCTCAAGACTATCCAAGTATGCACCCCACTTGGTGTGTACGGAAAAGATGAAGGCGAGAAGGTTCCTCAACAGGCTTCGGCCCCAATACATCACACAACTTATGCCGATGGACCTCCAAGTCTATTTCGAAGTGGTACGACATGCCCAATTGCTAGAAGACGCCACTGAATTTTTTGAAAGGATTCGAGGCAGGGACAAGAAGGAACCTGTCACAAGCCCGGGAAATTTCAAATCATCATTCAACAAGAAGCGGTCTTACAACGGAGGGGAATTCTCCAAAGAATGGAGATTTCAGAAGAATAACAAGCCATTCTCCGCCAGAACACCTTCTAAAGAAGTTTGTAAGTATTGTGACAAAGCCGGCCACAAGACTGAGGAATGTTGGAGGAAGCTAGGAGCCTGTCTCCGATGTGGGAGCCGAGAGCATCGAATCCCAGACTGCCCATTGATGAAGGAGCAAGCCACTAAGGATGAGACGTGTCCGGTGAAAAACAAGGCCGTCTACAAGCTCTTCAAAAGACGGAACCAACAGAAGGTGGAATTGTGAAAGTTACACTAACTGTTTGCTCTAAGACTGCTAAAGTTTAATTTGATACCGGAGCAACCCATTCATTTGTTTCCAAGAAATTTGTGGCTTCATTTATTAAGGAGCCGGAATGGTTAGACTTAATCATATCTACACCTCTTGGGAATGAATCTTATATCACATGTCACTACCCAAATTGCAAGGTTATGGTTAGAGGAAATAATTTACCTATCGACCTGATATGCCTAGATATGAAGGGGTATGACGTTATACTGGGAGCCGATTGGTTATCCACATACCAAGTAACTGTAGATTGCCGAAACGGTAAGGTAACTTTTTTGGATTACCCCGAGCTAGTTTACATTAGCCCTCGGAATAGACCACCTCTTATCTCAACTCTCTGAGCTAGCAAACTCATAAGTAAAGGATGTGTGGCTTTCATAGCATTTGCGACTGCCACGGAAGTCGAGGAAACTAAACTTGAAGACATCAGTGTAATTCGGGATTTTCTCGATGTTTTTCCAGAAGAATTGACCGGCTTACCCCCGAAAAGGGAAGTGTCATTCACAATCGACCTTGTCCCTGGTGCTGGTCCTATTTCCAAGGCACCTTAAAGAATTTCCCCCGCTGAGCTGAAGGAGCTAAAAGAGCATCTAATGGAGTTATTGAAAAAGGGTTTCATCAGGCCAAGTACTTCCCCATGGGGAGCACCCGTGCTATTCGTCAAAAAGAAGGACGGATCGATGAGTCTATGCATTGATTATCGACAGCTAAATCACCTTACAATCAAGAACAAGTACCCGCTACTGAGAATTGATGAGCTATTTGATCAATTATCTGGAGCTAAATATTTCTCCAAGATTGATCTTCGTCCTGGTTACCACCAACTGAAGATCAAAGAAGAAGACATTCATAAAACTACGTTCCGAAGCAGGTATGGGCATTACGAATTTACTACTATGCCTTTTGGACTAACAAATGCCCCTGCAGCCTTTATGCAGTTAATGAACAGCGTCTTCGGGCCCTACTTAGACAAATTTATTGTGATCTTTATTGATGATGTTCTGATCTATTCAAAGACCGAAGCAGATCATGAAGTACATTTTGAGAAGGCATTGCAAATATTGAGAGAAAATAAATTATATGCCAAACTTAGCAAATGCAAGTTATGGCTCAAGGAAGTATCCTTCTTGGGCCATGTCATCTCGAAGGATGGAATTTTCATTGACCCTGCAAAGGTCGAGACCATGAAGAATTGGGAACAACCAACAAATGCAATGGAGATTCGAAGTTTCTTGGGTCTGGCTAGTTACTATCGGCGTTTCATCAAGGACTTCGCCAAAATTGCAGTTCCTCTCACTAGGTTAACTCACAAGGAAGTGTCGTATGAGTGGAATGAAAATTGTGAGAAGAGTTTTCAAGCTTTGAAGAATCTCTTGACCACTACTCCAGTCTTATCATTGCCAATTGAAGGAGAGAAATACAAGATATATACCAATGCTTCTGGTATTGGCCTCGGATGTGTATTGATGCAAAATGGAAGAGTTATTGCATACTCTTCCCGACAATTGAAGAAGCACGAAGAGAACTACCCGGTGCATGACCTAGAGCTGGCCGTGGTAGTATTTGCCTTGAAGATCTGGAGGCACTACCTCTATGGTGAATAATTCACAGTATACTCCGATCACAAAAGCCTCAAGTATTTATTCTCCCAAAAGGAGTTAAACATGCGACAAAGGCGATGGCTTGAATATCTCAAGGATTTCGACTTCACTATACAATACCATCCTGGTAAGGGTAATCCCGTAGCTGATACCCTTAGTCGAAAGCCAAGAGTAATATTGGCCAACTGTATGATTCAAGAATGGAAGTTGCTAGAGAAATTCTCTGAGCTCAATGTCAATACAGATGAGAAGAACAGGTGTATTATTCTATCCCATATGAGTCTACATCCATATTTGTTACTTGAAATTAAGAAGCTACAAGAAGAAGATCCTGCACTGGCAGAGATAAAGGATAAGCTGGACGAGAGACTCGATTTCAAGCTGGCACCTGATGGTAGATTGTTATTCCAAAAATGGACATGTGTACCCGACTGTCCCGAATTGAAGAAGAAGGTTCTTGAAGAAGCTCATCGATCGAGATGCACGATCAACCCTAGAGCCACTAAGATGTACCAAGACTTGAAAATAACTTTCTGGTGGCCTAATATGAAAAGGGAGGTAGCAAACTTCGTATCTCGTTGTCTGACATGCCAACAAGTGAAGGTGGAACATCAAAAACTCGCTGAAAAATTACATCCGCTAGATATTCCCAAGTGGAAGTGGGAAGACATCGGCATTGATTTTATCATGGGTTTGCCCAAGTCTAGGGGCGGACATGGTGGAATTTGGGTAATCATCAACTGTCTAACTAAATTGGCTCATTTCTTACCCATCAAGAGCCGATGGTTAGTTGATGTACTTGTTGCCTTGTTTATCAACGAGATGGTCAGATTGCATGGAGTCCGGTGTCAATTGTATCTGACCGAGACCCATGCTTTACCTCTCATTTCTGGAAGAGTCTACAACACTCTCTGCAGACGAAACTCAACTTCAGCACTGCTTTCCATCCCCAGACAGATAGACAGATTGAAAGGACAAATCAAGTTATTGAAGATATGTTAAGGGCGTGTATTATAGATATCGGCGGAAGTTGGCATGACCACTAACCCCTTGCCGAATTTGCATATAATAATAGCTACCAAGCCAGTGTACAAATGGCACCTTTTGAAGCATTTTATGGCAGGAGTTGCCGATCTCCAATATATTTGGATGAAGTCGGTGAAAAATAAATTCTAGGCCCAGATATGGTAAGATATTTAACCGAGAAGATACACCTCATTTGAGAAAGGCTAAAGATAGCACAGTCCAAGCAAAAATCTTATGCTGACAATAGGAGAAGAGATCTGGAATTTCAAGTTGGTGACCATGTTTTTCTGAAGGTATCTCCCGGCCGAGGTATTTGAAGATTCAGTGTTAAGGGCAAGCTTACACCGAGGTTTATTGGTCCATTCGAGGTATTAGAAAGAGTGGACGAGGTGACTTACCGCATTACCTTGCCTCCACAACTATCAGAAGTACACAATGTGTTCCATATTTCTATGCTGAAGAAGTATGTGCAAGATCCTTTCCATGTCATTGATCACACTGATTTAGTGATACAAAAGGACCGGACCTATGAGCAAAAGCCGATGAAGATCCTCGACCGAGAAGTCCGAGTTCTGAGGAATAAGACGATCCCTATGGTGAAAATCCAATGGAATTGATGCTTAGAACAAGAAGCCACGTGGGAAACTGAAGAGTCAATGCAAAGGAGATTTCTAGAGGTATTCTAGTCTGTAAGTACTTCGCACCCTCCATATCTCCGTATATGCGATTGAATTTGGGGATCAAATTCTTTTAAGTGGGGGAGGGTGTAGCACCCCCGATAAAATGATAAAGAAATTGAGCTTCTTCCTAAATAAATAAATCCTACATGAAGGCCTTATAAAAATAAACATATATTGTGAGGACCACTATATAAATATACATACATTAAGAGACCCAACATCACTTAAAAGCCATCGGATAGACCACACGTATAGGGGTCTTCCTTTTTCCAACCTAAAATGAATGGGCGCCCCTTACTAGGGTGCCATTCACCAAATTAGAGACCCTATACAAGGGCGTTATTTCCCTTTAGAGGACCACCAACGAACTATATGTATATAGATATATATAAATGTATTTCAAGGACCCCACCAACCAATTATGGTGCAGCTTTTTGTCTAAAGCCATGAGGAATGGGTGCCCTCATGCAAAGGCGCCATTTTCATGAAAAGGGCCACCCAGCTAATGGGCGCCCCTGTACAAGGGCGCCAAGCAGACCAAAACAAAAACTTGTCATTTCAGACACGAACTGTCAGGCCCCGAGTGCCGAAGGAACTTGGAGACGCGTGATGAGTTTATATCGATCATGTCAATCAGAGCGTTAGTGTATTCAACACAAAAACAGAGTGCGCAAAAGTAAAGATAACCCAATCCTTTATTCAATCACAATCTCAAAAGTACTTCTATTACAATCCACTAAATGAAAGTGCTAAGACTCAATAAAGGGAAAAGTACAATGATTGACTCAAAAATATAGAAAGATAAGACTAGTAGACGCTTGGATAGACGGAGTAGCTATAATCTCTTCACTCTTCACCTTCCCCATCCGATTGAGTCTCGTTATCGGACTTACCTGAAAAATAGGGTAAAACACTGGATGAGCGAATGCTCAGTAGGAATTATATCTCAAGAGCTAGCTTGCTTTAAGTAAATTACATGTTGCATGAATGTAATAAAGCTATGCATGTTTACATAAAATGACAAGAGAGAGAGAGAGAGTATAACAAGAGATAATTGAGTGAACTAGCATGTCTTTCAAGAACTTATATTAATAAATGTCAAGATATTCAAGCAAGTATATTCATCATGTCATGTCGGGAATTGGCTATCACGTTTCAGGCAAGTATATAAATACCCTTTCGGGTCACGCAAGTCATGTCATGTCAAGTCGAGTGTGAGATTGTGGAATGTCTAATTAAGCAAGTAATGCACTTCGGTACAATGCCATACCGTGATCATTACAACTCCCATGGGCACTTGTACTTTCGGGTGCTCCTCCAAGGACTAGATCGGGCCTTATATGCGCAGGCATTGGTCATGTATTTTCGACATCCACTTTAGTTATAGCAAATAAAAGAATTTTGAAGGAATAAGCTTGTAGGAACTTTAAGGTAGATCTTGGGGAATAGATTTTTCAATGAACATGATGTGTAGGGACGTACTATGATAGTAACGGTATAACCACGATTCGCATTAAAACTAGGTGGAATAGGCTCCCTAATTGGGTGCCATGATATTAAGAATAAGCGCTCATATAGAGATGGTCGCTCGTTCTTGGACATGATAAGCTAGATAGAATTGAGGTCGACAAGTATGGCACATAATGGCATGGTTTCCCATTCCATTAATTTTAAGGATATTCTCATGACATCCAAATAACATGTCATGAGGGCCGGTATACCATGTTTCTTTAGAGTGACATGGCAATCAAGTATGGCTATAGGTTTTATTGGTACAACCCGCTCGGCTGCCTTGAGGAAATCTAAGGCTAGCGGAGTCTTACGGAGGTCTCTATGATAAAGTCACTGGTCCAAAGGAACGGAATGTCCGATGGAGAGTTCATCTATCACCAAGAAATAGGGGGTAATCGATAAAACAACATGAAACGTGGGACTATACTCACGGAATGGAATATAGTGTCCACACACATAACCCATTGTCAAAGGGTTACTGAAAAACACGAAAATCAGAAAGTCAGAACTATCAGTCAATTGACGCCTGAGCTTGAGTCTTCATTTTATGAATTGACGCCCTTGTCGGGGTCGTCAGTTCAGAAATTGACGACTGTTCACTCAGTCGTTTTCTCCATGTACTGTTGATATTCACATCTGTAAATAATTTCAAATTCCAGATATTAAGTAGTTGACGACTTACATTAAGTCTTTATTTCATTAAACAGCGCCCTAGTCAGGGGCGTCATATATCAAATTAAAGGGTAGGTTGTACGTTGTTAATTCCCATATCCAGGAAACTATAAACATTTCAGAATTTCATATTTTATCACTAATTTGGCGCCCATGTATAGGGGCGTTCATTCAATTAACGACCCAGAAGCAGTCGTTATTCTTTGCCGTTTGATTTGTGCCGTACAGGTACAATCATAGACACAAGGTTTTTGAAAATATGTCTGATCAGGAAACAAATGACATGTACAGGTAGAGAAAAATAACAGGAATTCACTAGTATGATCATGCATTAGTTTTTATGTTGGGGTTCACAATTATTAAATTTTGAACATTGTATATTTATTAACTATCTAGGTAAAAGACTACTGTTTGCACGGTCGTTGAATTTAAATAATGCCCTAACTTGGGTCGTTATTTTCATCCATGTAGTAAACAGGGAAAATTCCAATCTAAAAACAAAATCTGTAACCCTACAGACCTATATGCATGTATTCACTTGGTAACTACAGGATTTTGCTACGTCTTGAGAAAACCTACCTTGGTTGGGTGATTTGGGTTGATGATCGATGAAGTACGTGAAGAAAAGAACCACGCACGATACTCTGTTCTGAATACAAACAGAGACAGCAACAGTAGGTAGAAGAAGATGAAGAAGCTTGGATGAAACCAACAAGAGCAGCAGCTCTATCATGCGCAATAACAGCAGACGGCAGAAGAGAGGACGCAGCAGGATGAAGCCTAAAGGATGATCTGAAGAGTAGCACGCAGTAGCTCCTTTGGTTCAAAGGATTTAAGTAGCAGAGAGAGAACGGCCTTCCCCTTCCCTTCAAGCCTTCATGCAGCAAGGAAGAAGAAGAAGATGATGAAGAACTCCTACGTTCTTGAGCAAGAGAAAGATGAACTTCCACAGTAGGACTTCTTTGATCACTATTGTCAATAGGAAGTTCGACGGAAGGGTGGATTTTATAGGAGAAGAAATCCTAATAGGCTCTAGAAGTTCGATTAGGACTAAAACCACAGATATCCACGTATGGATCCCTTTCCTTAATCCAAACTTACCCAGATAACATCCCTGTTCGAACCAAACACCAACGGGTCGGTTTGTAAATGACGCCTAAGTTTGGGGCGTTATTTCAATAAATGACGCTTGTATACACAGTCGTCAAAATTAAATGACGATTTGCTCGGAGGCGTCATTCACCTTTCCCTATTTGTTAATTTAAGGTGTAACGATCTTTCTAGATTTTTATCTTTTTTTCTTGATGTGACCTAGATGGAAAATTTTAGCGATACGAGTTTTCCATTTTTCTCTATTTTTTCATATAATTAGTTTTCCAAAATTCTTTTAATTAAAAAAATGGCACTATTCATCATTTTTTTGAAATAACGACTTTCATTAAGTCGTTTGCTACGTTGCATGCGCCTGAATAAATGGGCGTCATTTTAACTTGTCCCTTTCTCTTCAACCTCAAAAAGACCGATATTGCATATATACCCACTCCATCTCCCTTTTAACTATTTATAATGTATTTAAAGCTTATATATATATATCCTTCTTCCTTCTAATAAAATTATAATATAATAAATGTGGAATATTAAAATTTCTAAATTATTAATAAAATACAAATTGATGTTTTCTTCAATATTTATTGATTCTTAATTCAAATAAAAATATGTTGTGCATTAAATGCCTACTTAAAAATAACATGTTATTCTAAAATTTGTTATAATACAACGGTAGTGTCCATGCGTTCTTTTGTCAGACTTTTTAGGACGTAAGAGGGTCATGTACAAGGTTTGGGCCTTGTTTAATTATTGTTTTTAATTTATTTAGACTTTCTAATCCGTTAATTTACCAGGGTTGCTACACGCTCCCCCACTTAAAAGGATTTGGTCCCCAAATTCAATCGTATATAGACGTGGAGAGTGTAGAGTACACACCTTTTTAGAATAATTTTGGGAATCGTTACCTCATAGACTCCTCGGTCTCCCATGTGGCTTCATGTTCTGAGCTTTTACTCCATTGCACCTTGACCTGGGAATAACTTTGCTCCTTAATGTTCGTACTTCGCGATCGATGATCTTCATGGGCTTTTGTTCATAAGTGAGATCCCTTTGAATCACCAGGTCTCCATGATCGATGATATGTGTCGGATCGTGCACATACTTCTTCAACATGGATACGTGGAATACATTATGAACTTCGGACAATTGAGGAGGTAAAGCGACGCGGTAAGCAACCTCGCCAACTCTTTCTAGTATCTCAAAAGGTCCGATAAACCTTGGTGTAAGCTTGCCCTTAACACCAAATCTCTTTATTCCACGTCCAAGTGATATCTTGAGAAATACGTGATCTTCGACTTGGAATTCGAGATCTCTTCTTCTTGTGTCAGCATAAGCCTTCTGTTTAGACTAAGCAACTTGAAGTCTTTCTCTAATCAACTGAATCTTTTCAGTGGTATCCCTTACCATGTCTGGACCTAATAGTTGTTTCTCACCAACTTCATCCCAGCACAAGGGTGATCGGCAACTCCTTCCGTATAAGGCTTCGAAAGGTGCCATCTGTATGCTTGCCTGGTAACTATTATTGTATGCAAACTCAACCAAAGGCAAGTGATCATGCCAGCTTCCACCAAAATCAATGATGCAAGCCCTGAGCATATCTTCTACCACCTGATTCGTTCTTTCGGTCTGACCATCCGTCTGAGTATGAAAAGCAGTACTAAAATTAAGTCTCATTCCCAACGAATGTTGTAGACCCTTCCAAAAGTGAGAAGTAAAACGAGGGTCTCGGTCAGACACGATTGAGACAGGTACTCCATGTAACCTGACTATCTCTTTAATGTATAATGCAGCAAGGACGTCAATTGACCATCGGCTCTTGATTAGCAAGAAATGTGCCAACTTGGTTAATTGGTCTATGATAACCCATATTCCATCATGTCCTCCTCTAGATTTAGACAGACCCATAATGAAGTCCATACCGATATCCTCCCATTTCCACTTGGGAATATCAAGAGGATATAGTTTACCGGCAGGCTTTTGGTGTTCCGCCTTAACTTGTTGGCATGTGAGACAGCGAGACACAAAGTTTGCCATTTCTCTCTTCATGTTGGGCCACCAGAAGATCCTTTTCAAATCTTGGTACATCTTAGTTGACCCTAGATGAATGGTGTACCTTGATCTGTGAGCTTCATCTAAGATTTTCTTCTTCAGCTCTGGACAATCCAGTATACAAGTTCTATTTTTGAACATCAATCTTCCATTTGATGCTAATTTGAACTCCGATTGTTCTTCTATTTTGTCCTTGATTTCCACTAATAATGGATCCTTATCTTGTAGTCCTTGTATTTCTGAGAGTAGATATGGCAGTATGCTTATATGGGATAGTGTAACACACTTGTTCTCCTTGTCCAGGCTTATATCAAGCTTAGAGAATTGTTCTAGCAACTTCCACTCCTGAATCATACAATTTGCTAAAATCGCTCTTGGCTTTCGACTGAGGGCATCAGCTACAGGATTACCCTTTCCAGGATGATATTGTATTATGAAGTCGAAATCCTTAAGATATTCTAGCCAACGTCTTTACCTCATATTTAATTCTTTCTGAGAGAAGAGATACTTGAGACTCTTATGGTCAGAATATACTGTAAACTGCACTCCGTATAGGTAATGCCTCCATATTTTCAATGCAAATATTACCGCGGCCAACTCCAAGTCATGAACTGGGTAGTTCTCTTCATGCTTCTTCAATTGGTGAGAATAGTAAGCTATAACTCTTCCTTGTTGCATTAAGACACATCTGAGGCCAATGCCAGATGCATCAGTGTATACCTCAAACTTCTCTCCTTCAACTGATAGAGCTAAGACCGGGGCTGTAGTTAGGTGATCCTTGAGAGCTTGGAAGCTTCTTTCACATTCCTCACTCCATTCATAATGGATCTCCTTGCGAGTTAGCCTAGTGAGTGGTATGGTGATCTTGGAGAAATCCTTGATGAATCACCAGTAATCGCCCGCAAGACCCAAGAAACTACGGATCTCGCTAGCATTGGTTGGTCTTTCCCAATCCTTTACAGCTTCAACCTTCGATGGATCTACGGATAATCCGTCCTTTGATATGACATGTCCTAGGAAAGACACCTCTTCTAGCCAGAACTCGCACTTACTGAGCTTCACATATAACTGATTTGTCCTCAATATCTGTAATGCAATCCTCAAATGCTCCTCATGTTCTTCCTTGGTCTTTGAATAGATCAATATGTCATCAATGAAAACCACTACGAATTGATCTAGATGAGGCCTGAATATACTATTAATCAATTGCATAAAGGCTGTAGGGGCATTTGTTAGTCCAAAAGGCATAACAACAAATTCATAGTGCCCATACCTGCTTCTGAATGCGGTCTTATAAATGTCCTCATCTTTGATCCTTAGTTGGTGATATCCCGACCTTAGATCGATCTTCGAGAAATACTTGGATCCAGATATTTGATCAAATAATTCATCGATTCTCGGCAGTGGATATTTGTTCTTGATAGTAACGTGATTCAACTGTCGATAGTTCGATGCATAACCTCATGGATCCATCCTTCTTCTTTACAAATAGTACATGTGCTCCCCACGGGGAAGTGCTTGGTCTGATAAAACCCTTCTTAAGAAGTTCCATCAATTGCTCCTTTAGTTCCTTGAGTTCGGCAGGGGACATCCTATATGGTGCCTTAGAAACTGGACCAGCACCAGGGACCAAGTTGATGGTGAAGGCCACTTCTCTTTGGGGAGGTAATCCAGGCAAATCTTCCTAAAACACGTCCGAAAATTCTTGCACAATAGGGATGTCTTCTATCTTAGTCTCCTTAGTCTCCTTAATAGTGACAAACGTAAGGAAGGATACACATCCTTTCCTTATTAGCTTGCTAGCTCGGAGAGCCGAAATAAGAGACGACTTGCTCCGACTCTTAGGGCTAGTATAGACCAGTTCTGGAAAGTCTTTGAAAGTAACTTTGCTATTACGGCAATCCACAGTTGCTTGATACTTGGATAACCAATCCGCTCCCAATATGACATCATATTCTTTTAGGTCTAAACATATGAGGTCGATAGGAAGATTTCTTCCCTTTACTAAGACTTCACAGTTTTGATAATGGTGAGTAAGGTCAACTACGCTTCCGAGAGGAGTTGAAAGAACTAATTTCATCCATTCCGGTTCCATGGGTAATGGATTAGCAAACTTCTTAGAAATAAAAGAATGCGAGGCACCAGTATCAAATAAGACATATGCAGACTTGGAACAAACTTTTAATGTACCTTCCACTAGTCCGCCTTCGTCTTGTTCTGTCTCCTTAATAGCTTGGAGACGTGCATTCTTTGTCACCGGGCGCTTTCCGTCACCGGCTTGATCATTGAGTAGGGGACAGTCGGGAATCCGATGATCACGGCTCCCACAACAGAGACACGCTCCAAGTTTCCTCCAACATTCTTCGGCCTTATGTCCGGCCTTTTCACAATGCTTACATACCACCTTAGAAGGTGTAGTGGTGATGGAGAAAGGTTTGGTCTTCTTGAACTTTTGCTCTTGGGAGGGAGTACCTCCATTACTCGGCCTCTTCTTGAAATTGGGTTTGAAGGAACCCGAACTAGTGATTTGTTCCTTCTTATCCTTCCCACGGATCCTATCAGATAGCTCCGTGGCATCTTCTAGTAACTGAGCTCGGCGTACCATCTCCGAATAGACCTGTATGTCCATCGGCGCCAGCTGTGTGATATATTGGGGTCTGAGCCCATTTAGGAATCTCCTAGCTTTCATCTTCTCAGCACTAATTAGATGTTTAGCATATCGAGTCAACCTGGAAAATTATGCCTCATACTCAGCCACCGACAAAGATCGTTGTTTAAGTGCGGCGAACTCGACGGCCTTCTTCTCCTGGACTCGGTCTGAAAAATATTTATTGTTGAAATGTTCAACAAACTCCTCCCAAGTAACCTGTCCTTGATCTAATGTGGCTTCTACCGACTCCCACCAGCAGCGGGCGCCCCTTTCTAATTGAAACGTTGCTAACAAGACCTTCTCTTGGTCCGTGCATTGCATAACCCAAAAGATATGTTGGGTCTCCCGGATCCAGTGCTCGGCGTCATCCAGATCAGTGGATCCCATGAACTTAGAAGGGTTCATGTTCTTGAAGCTTTGGTGGAGATTTCGTGCTCCACAATGTGCACCTCCTTGTGCCACCTGTTGAAGTGCCTGGGTCATGCCTTGGAGAGTGCGTTGCATGTTGCGCCACTGGGCACGTTCGGCAGCCATTGTCCTACAATTACAATAACTATATTAATATGTGATTATGTTCAAAGGTTTTGATTCTAAGTTAACTTAACCCTTAGTTCTACCCAATCTCACCGGTTAAAGGGTCAACTTAAACCTATCCTTGGACTTGGGTTTCCTAGGAATTGAATATCCTAGGCTCTAATACCATAAAAACTGTCACGCCCGGAAGGAACTCGGAGATGCATGACGAGTTTATATCGATCATGTCAATCAAAGCGTTAGTGTATTCAACACAAAGATAGAGTGCGCAAAAGTAAAGATAACCCAATCCTTTATTCAATCACAACCTCAAAAGTACTTCTATTACAATCCACTTAATGAAAGTGCTAAGACTCAATAAAGGGAACAATACAATGATTGACTCAAAAATATAGAAAGATAAGACTAGTAGACACTTGGATAGACGGAGTAGCTCTAATCTCTTCACTCTTCACCTTCCCCATCCGATTGAGTCTCGTTATCGGACTTACCTGAAAAATAGGGGAAAACACTGGATGAGCGAACGCTCGGTAGGAATTATATCTCAAGAGCTAGATTGCTTTAAGTAAATTACATGTTGCATGAATGCAATAAAGCTATGCATGTTTACGTAAAATGACAAGAGAGAGAGAGTATAACAAGAGATAATTGAGTGAACTAGCATGTCTTTCAAGAACTTATATCAATAAATGTCAAGTTATTCAAGCAAGTATATTCATCATGTCATGTCGGGAATTGGTAATCACGTTTCAGGCAAGTATATAAATACCCTTTCCGGGTCACGCAAGTCATGTCATTTCAAGTCGAGTGTGAGATTGTGGAATGTCTAATCAAGCAAATCATGAACTTCGGTACAATGCCATACCGTGATCATTATAACTCCCATGGGCACTAGTACTTTCGGGTGCTCCTCCCTGGACCAGATCGGGCCCTATATGTGCAGGCATTGGTCATGTATTTTCGACATCCACTTTAGTTATAGCCAATAAAAGAATTCCGAAGGAATAAGCTTGTAGGAACTTTAAGGTAGATCTTGGGGAATAGATTTTTTAATTAACATGATGTGTAAGGACGTACTACGATAGTAACGGTATAACCACGATTCGCATTAAAACTAGGTGGAATAGGCTCCCTAATTGGGTGCCATGATATTAAGAATAAGCGCTCATATAGAGATGGTCGCTCGTTCTTGGACATGATAAGCTAGATAGAATTGAGGTCGACAAGTATGGCACATAATGGCATGGTTTCCCATTCCATTAATTTTAAGGATATTCTCATGACATCCAAATAACATGTCATGAGGGTCGGTATACCATGTTTCTTTAGAGTGACATGGCAATCAAGTATGGTTATAGGTTTTATTGGTACAACCCGCTCGGCTGCCTTGAGAGAATCTAAGGCTAGCGGAGTCTTACGGAGGTCTCTATGATAAAGTCACTGGTCCAAAAGAACGGAATGTCCGATGGAGAGTTCATCTATCACCGAGAAATAGGGGGTAATCGATAAAACAACGTGAAACATGGGACTATACTCACGGAATGGAATATAGTGCCAACACACATAACCCATTGTCAAAGGGTTACTGAAAAACACGAAAATCAGCAAGTCAAAACTATCAGTCAATTGACGCTTGAGCTTGAGTCTTCATTTAATGCATTGACGCCCTTGTCGGGGTCGTCAGTTCAAAAATTGATGACTATTCACTCAGTCCTTTTCTCCATGTACTGTTCATATTCACATCTGTAAATAATTTCAAATTCCAGATATTAAGTAGTTGACGACTTACATTAAGTCTTTATTTCATTAAACAGTGCCCTAGTCAGGGGCGTCATATATCAAATTAAAGGGTAGGTTGTACGTCGTTAATTCTCGTATCCAGGAAACTATAAACATTTCAGAATTTCATATTTTATCACTAATTTGGCGCCCATGTATAGGGGCGTTCATTCAATTAACGACCCAGAAGCAGTCGTTATTCTTCGTCGTTTGATTTATGCCGTACAGGTACAATCACAGACACAAGGTTTTTAAAAATATGTCTGATCAGGAAACAAATGACATGTACAGGTAGAAAAAAATAACAGGAATTCACTAGTATGATCATTCATCAGTTTTTATGTAGGGGTTCACAATTATTAAATTTTGAACATTGTATAATTATTAACTATCTAGGTAAAAGATGAATGTTTGCACGGTCGTTGAATTAAAATAACGCCCTAACTTGGGTCGTTATTTTCATCCATGTAGTAAACAAGGAAAATTTCATTCTGAAAATAAAATTTGTAACCCTACGGACCAATATGCACGTATTCACTTGGTAACTATAGGATTTTGCTACGTCTTGAGAAAACCTACCTTGGTTGGGTGATTTGGGTTGATGATCGATGAAGTACGTGAAGAAAAGAACCACACGCGATACTCTGTTCTGAATACAAACAGAGACAGCAGCAGTAGGTAGAAGAAGATGAAGAAGCTTGGATGAAACCAACAAGAGCAGCAGCTCTATCATGTGCAATAACAGCATACGGCAGAAGAGAGGACGCAGCAGGATGAAGACTGAAGGATGATCTGAATAGTAGCACGCAGTAGCTCCTTTGGTTCAAAGGATTTAAGTAGCAGAGAGAGAACGGCCTTCCCCTTCTCTTCAAGCCTTCATGCAGCAAGGAAGAAGAAGATGATGACGAAGAACTCCTGCGTTCTTGAGCAAGAGGAAGATGAAATTCCATAGTAGGACTTCTTTGATGACTATTGTCAATAGGAAGTTCGACGGAAGGGTGGGTATTTATTGGAGAAGGAATCCTAATAGGTTCTAGGAGTTCGATTAGGACTAAAACCACAGATATCCACGTATGGATCCCTTTCCTTAATCCAAACTTACCCAGATAACATCCATGTTCGAATCAAATACCAACGGGTCGGTTTGTAAATGACGCCTAAGGTTGGGGCGTTATTTCAATAAATGACGCTTGTATTCACAGTCGTCAAAATTAAATGACGACTTGCTCGGAGGCGTCATTCACCTTTCCCTATTTGTTAATTTAAGGTGTAACGATCTTTCTGGATTTCGATCTTTTTTTCTTGATGTGATCTAGATAGGAAATTTTAGGGGTACGAGTTTTCCATTTTTCTCTATTTTTCCATATAATTAGTTTTTCAAAATTCTTTTAATTCAAAAAGTGACAATATTCATCATTTTTTTGAAATAGCGACTTTCATTAAGTCGTTTGCTACGTTGCATGCGCCTAAACAAATGGGCGTCATTTTAACTTGTCCCTTTCTCTTCAACCTAAAAAAGACCGATATTGCATATATACCCACTCCATCTCCCTTTTAACTATCTATAATGTATTTAAAGCTTATATATATATCCTTCTTCCTTCTAATAAAATTATAATATAATAAATGTGGAATATTAAATTTTCTAAATTATTAATAAAATACAAATTGATGTTTTCTTCAAGATTTATTGATTCTTAATTCAAATAAAATTATGTTGTGCATTAAATGCCTACTTAAAAATAACATGTTATTCTAAAATTTATTATAATACAACGGTAGTGTCCATGAGTTCTTTTGTCAGACTTTTTAGGACGTAAGAGGGTAATGTACAAGGTTTGGGCCTTGTTTAATTATTGTTTTTAATTTATTTAGACTTTCTAGTCCGTTAATTTACCAGGGTTGCTACACGAACAGCCTTATTTAGCTGTCAAAGCACCATCATCTGACAATGGACAGCAATCATCTAGGATCTTGTTCCCCAACCGGACCCGCAAGGCAATAAACCAACGCTTTTGCGATGGAAATCGAATTTCCCTATAATTATACCCTCTATTGAGTAGGCAGAAGCTACTGCCGTCACCCTGCTGCCTGCAGAAGGGAATATCTCCCTTCTTACCTTCAGAAGACGTGAAGGGACGTCTTCTTCCTACATTCTACGTCCTGCTATTGTAATCCTGCCGCTGAAGAGAAGGTTATCTGTAGCTTTTCTCCCCTCCACCTGTAGAAGAGAGATCTCATTTCTTTTCTTCATGTGCATGAGACAAGAAGGTATCTTCGTCCTACGTACCACGTCCTGCTGCTGGGAGCTTGGCTGCAGAGAACGTGGAGGGCTAGGATTCTTATTCTATTCTACTATCATACCTCGTTAACCGCACCAACAATTAGGTTTTCTCAAGATCTGGCCTAACCAGTAGCTTAAATAAGGTTAACAAGCATGATTAGCAGTAGTTTAGTTCCATTTTCTATATTATGTAGTTCTTGACATATTGGTTTTCGCAGTAGTTATTCCATCTTGCATATTGTATAGCCCTCATATACTTGTCTCTCGCAGTAGTTAGTTTCATATTAATAATCACTCATGCTTAGAAATTTAATATCTATGAAACTAAACCCTAAAATTAATGCATGAGTAGCATTCTGGCATCCTGAAATTTTACTCTACCTGTCCATGTCCTTAATTCCTGATTCCGAGAAATTTTGAAAACATGAACAGTAACTTCTATCTCAAAACGTACTTGTCTGGTGCGAAGCATGACCCAAACTGAATGGGCGCCCCTGACCAGGGCCCCATTTACATCAATGGAAGACTCTCTGCAGAGTCTTCATTTAAATGAAGACATTATGGAGGGGCGCCCATTGCATAGCCATTTACATCAATTGAAGACTCCCTGCATAGTGTTCATTTAAATGAAGACACTGCAGAGGGGCGCCAATTCTTTTTCCTAAAAAAATATAAACACCACGTTAGAAAATTAATATCTATGAAGCAAAAACCCAACAATTCTGCCTGAGCATGGTTTTGAACTCCTGATAATTTTTTCTGTCTACCCATGACCTTGTTTCTTGATTTTGTGAACCTATGACATTATGAATAGTGTTATGAGTCTAAAAATATACATGTCCGGTGCAAATACAGCCACAAGAATTGGCGCCCAAGCCTGGGGCGCCAATTGTTTAAATAGTGACCCTCTGGGGGGTCTTAAATTAAATGAAGACTCTCTGAGGGGGCGCCAATTTCCTATAACACAAATTGAAGACTCTCTGCAGAGTCTTCATTTAAATGAAGACACTACAGAGGGGTGCCATTTCCATATGGCTAATAGAAGTCTAGGGAATGGGCGCCCCTGTCCAGGGCGCCGTTTACACAAATGAAGACTCTTTGCAGAGTCTTCAATTAAATGAAGACATTGTAGAGGGGTGCCATTTTCCTTGAGCCTGATTCTGGATTTTTTTAAACCTGTCTTAACATAGAATGGGCGCAAATTCATAATATGATGGCAGCCCGAAGGGCGCCAATTCAACTACTTGTGGCAGCCTTTGAGGTGCCAATCTCACCCAGATTCCCGACATATCGTACGTGTAGCACACCTCGATAAAATGATAAAGAAATTAAACTTCTTCGTAAATAAATGAATCCTGGAGAGGGGGATTTCTGTAGCCCATCTAAGAGCAGCCGAACTAGGCCCATCAGGACCAAACGAGGCTCGACTCATCCAAGTGACAGCCCCATAGGGCCCACTTAGGCTAAAAAGCCCAATAAAGATTACTCGGGATCCCACCCTTCCTCGGCGGCCCTTATGCTCGGAAGGCCCGAGCGTCAGAACGGAGGAAGACCCATGCCCGAGTTATCCCTTCATCGGGATAGAGGCAAGCGCTCTACGCCCACTCCGACCTGACTTCATCCGAGCTATGCCTATCGCCCGGACAGGGTTGGCACCTTTTATGCTCAGACCGACTGACGATTGCTTATCCACGCTGCCGTTGAGAGCCCTTTATGAGCAGGAGTTTATGAGGATAAGGAACCCATGATCCCACGATGAGGACGTAAAGATCCCACGATGAGGATGTAACTCCCGCCTGAAACTCTTCACCTTACGGGACTCATAAGGTGAGCACACTATATAAACCAGGGACTCCCTCCAATGGAAGGTAAGGGCAATACACGCCTAAAATCCCCTAAGCAGGAACCACTTCACCACCTTGGTGTTGGGGGATCACGTGCACCTCTTTCTACCTCCCTCCATACCTTCCACCATTGCTCTACTGACTTAGGCATCGAAGGGTTTTCCCCAGGGAGCCATCCCTGGGCCTCCTGATCCATTTCCCTTTCTCTACAGTTCACTATTCGGTGATCATCCTCTCAGCTCAGGACAAGCGCGAGATCACGGCCCTTCATCTGGCACCGTCTATGGGAAATGACCAAAGAGCCAGTATGGTGTGAAGAAGTTCAGGGAGGAGATCCGCCGGCGACAGGGGAAAGGCCATTGTGGCGGCGGGGGGAGGCCCCTCTCAAGCCTCCCAAAACCCCCCCTCCGGTGCCAGCACTCCCACCGACGGACCGCCCCCTCCCCCCGCGGCAGGGCTATCACCCCCTCCCCCCGCGGCAGGGTTGCCGCCCCCTCCCCCCGCGGCAGGGTTGCCGCCCCCTCCCCCCACGGTAGGGCTGCCGCTTAACGGTAGCGCTGACACCTTCCAAGCCCTCAACGTGAAACTAGACGTCCTCGTGGAACTCATGAGGACCCAGGCGGCCAGGGATGGAAGGTCACACGCCCCTCCGAAGAGCCCTCTCTGCGAGAACATGTCCCAACACACCGTCGGAGGCCGCTTCACCCTCCGAGGGCAACATCTTATTCGCAACAAAGCAGGAGGACCCTCATAAGCCCCCCCTCCGGAGCAAGAGGCTTCCTCCACACCAAAACGGGGTAAGCATGGGGCACGCCGTCCCCTCCTGGAGACCGAAGTCCCCAGGGAGTGCCAGGACAGCCTGCCATCACGCCCCCTCAGCCCTACGGCACAGCGACAACCGGAGCTATCCCTCCGATTGCGAGAATTCGAGAGGCGTTTCGCAGAGCAGGAGCGTGCCCTACGAGCCCAGCAGAAGACCTCTCCACCAAAGGATGAGGAGAGATCCCCGTGCTCCGACCATATATTGAAGGCAGAGGTATCTCCCAGAGCCTCCATCCCGACCTTCAAGCCCTACGACGGCCTGGGTGACCCGGCCGACCACATCGACAGCTTCGACGCCCTGATGACCCTTCATAGAGCGTTCGACGCCATCAAGTGCTGAGCCATTGCGACCACCTTGGTCCAAGGCACCCAAGCATGGTTCCGGGCCCTCGCCCCCAGATCCATCCGGGACTTCAAGTAATTCGGGCGAGTATTCAAGGAGAGTTTCACCGGCAGCGGTCCCCCAAGGTCGGTAGCGGGGCTTTTGGCCCTCAAATAGGCGCAAGGGGAGAAGCTTCGGGCCTACATTATCCGATTCAAATCAGAAGCCCTGAGGATCCCCCGCATGGACGTTGCCTCAGCCATAACCGCACTGACCGGGGGCACCCACGATGAGAACCTCAGCCGCGAACTTGTCCTCCACCCTCCCTCGACCCTTGCTGCGCTAGTGACTCTGGCATTGTGCCATGCCGAGTGCGAAGAAGTGCTCAGCGCATGCCGAGATGCAACCGGCTCGGGTCGGGAGGGGGACAAGAAGCGGGCACCCAAGCCAAGTTCGGGCCAAGGAAAGAGGCGGAACCGAGACGGGGAGCATAAAGAACCGCCCAGGAAGTACGAGCGGTACACTACCCTAATCGCTCCGGTATATGAAATATATGAAGACATCAAAGGCTCGGGCCTCCTCCGCCAACCCGAGCCAATGAGGTTGAAGAACCGCAGTCGCAGCAAGCATTGCCTATTCCACAGCAATCACGGACATCACACCGGCGACTGCCATCAGCTCTAGGACGAGATCGAGCGTCTCATTTGTCAGGCGCACCTCTCCCGGTTCGTGGCCGAGCACAAGGAAGACCGAGGCACCCCAGAGGAAATCGACAACGCCCCCAGAGGGGTCCACATCAACGTCATCGCCGGAGGAGCTGCATCAGGAGGAGATAGTGGCCGAGGAAGGAAGCGTCATGTTGAGTGGGCGAGTCGAGCCATCGAGCCTCCCAGGGCCCTGCCGAGTGAGCCCCAGGTCATAGTCTTCTCCGACCAAGACCTGGAAGGGCTAAGCACACTGCATGATGATGCCCTAGTCATATTCGCCACAATAAACCATTGTAACGTAGACAGAATTCTAGTTGACAATGGAAGTGCCCCTGATGTGTTATCCTATGAATGTTTCTTTAAGATGGGGGATGATCCGTCTAAACTCCGCCCGATCCGAACCCCCCTGTGCGGGTTCAATGGCCAGGCGACTTATCCTGACGGAGCCCTAATCCTGCCGGTTACTCTCGGCACCCCACCCAAAACCGTTACGGTCATGGTGGACTTCATAGTGATCAAAGGTATGATAGCATACAACATAATCTTTGGCCGGGGAATCCTCAGCCG
This sequence comes from Amorphophallus konjac, assembly GCA_022559845.1. NCBI lineage: Eukaryota > Viridiplantae > Streptophyta > Magnoliopsida > Alismatales > Araceae > Amorphophallus > Amorphophallus konjac. The sequence continues at coordinate 287,508,901 of CM040118.1, forward strand.
AACGAAAGTGGTGCCTTCTACCTATCACCAAAAGATGAAGTTCCCCACCAAAAATGGGTTGGGGGAAGTCCGAGGCAACCAGGCAATGGCCAGAAGGTGCTATAATATCCCGGTTGAAGCCACAAGTCCAGACGGGAAGAACAAGGGCCCCCGGGAAGTCGAGGAAAAATCCGCAACCGCCGAGCCTGGAGGCGAATTGCTGGCGGTTTTCCTAAACGACGACCCGACCCTAGGAGTAAAGATCGGAGCCGACCTAACATCTGAGGTTCAACAGCAATACAAAGAGTTTCTTTCCGCATACATCCGGGTCTTCGCATGGTCTGATAATCAACTCCCTGGGATACCAGAGGAAACAGTGATGCATAAGCTCAACCTCGACCCAACCATGAAGCCCGTGCAACAACGCTGAAGGAAGCACGCACCAGAAAAGTAGGTGATTATCAAGGAGCAAGTCACCAAGGGGAAAGAGACTGGTCTCTTTAGACCGGTCCTGTACCCGACGTGGCTGGCTAACGTCATCCTGGTGCCAAAAGCTTCGGGAAAGTGGCGAATGTGCGTGGACTTCACCGACTTGAACAAGGCTACTCCAAAAGACTGCTATCCATTACCGAGCATCGACCAACTGGTTGACTCAACCTCGGGCAACGAGATACTTAGCTTCCTGGATGCCTATTCAAGTTACCATCAGATGAGAATGCACCCCGAAGACATCAAGAAGACCGCCTTTATCACTGACTTCGGCGTACACTGCTACACCCGGATGCCTTTCGGGTTGAAGAACGCTGGAGCCACGTACCAGAGGCTGGTCAATCATATGTTCGAGGGATAGCTTGGTCAGAACGTCAAGGCCTATATTGACGACATGCTCGTAAAAACCCCCAAGGCCGAGGACCACTTCGCCGACCTAGCGGAAACCTTCGACACCCTCCTGAAGTACAACATGAAGCTCAATCCTGCCAAGTGCGCCTTCAGAGTAAGGTCCGGGAAGTTCTTGGGCTTCTTAGTCACCCAGCGTGGGATCGAGGCCAACCCCGACATGGTCCAGGACATCCTGGAGATGCGCCCACCCACCTGCATCAAAGATGTTCAACGCCTTATCGGGCGCATTACTACGCTCAGCAGATTCCTGTCCCGCGCGGCTGAACGATGCCTACCCTTCTTCAAACTGTTGAGGGGACCTAAAATGGCATCTGCTACATTCGTGTGGGAAGAGGAATGCCAAAAAGCATTTGACGAGTTTAAGCAGTTCTTGGCTTCGCCCCCGGTGCTTTCCAAGCCTGTCCCAGGTGAAGCCTTGCATCTCTATCTCTCGGCAACTCCATCTACAGTTAGCTCGGTCCTAGTCAGAAATGACTCGGGAGTCGAGAGATCGGTCTACTACACCAACAAGGTGCTCAATGAGGCTGAGAAAAGGTACCCCGCAACCAAGAAACTCGTGCTAGAGTTGGTTACCTCGGCCAAGCACCTCCGACCCTATTTCCAAGGGCAGTCCATCACCGTGCTGACCGGCGAACCGTTAAAGAGGATCCTCGCTCACCCTTAAGCCTCAGGACGCCTCGTCAAGTGGGCCATCATGCTCGGGGCCTACAATATATCGTATCGGCCTCGCTCGGCTATCAAAGGCCAGGCGCTCGCTGACTTCATCGCCGAGAGCACCATCCCGACTGAAGAAAGATCTTCGTCTGTGCCCGGGTCGACCTGGGAACTGTTCGTCGACGGATCTTCCAACTCAGCTGGGAGCGGTGCCGGGATTCTCCTGAAGTCCCCCGAAGGAGCGGAGATACAGTACGCCCTGAAGTTCAACTTCCAAGCATCTAACAACACTTCCGAGTATGAGGCCCTCATATCGGGAGCCCGCATGGCCCGACGGTTAGGAGCTGGGCGAGTCGGGATTCACACTGACTCCCAACTGGTCGCTAGCCAGGTCAACGGTGATTATGAAGCTCAAGAAGCACCGATGATCAAATACCTGCAGCTGGTCAAGACCGTGGCACAACAGTTCGAGAGTTTTGAGGTAGTCCGAATAGCTCGAGAGGAAAACTCCCGAGTGGACGCCCTCTCTTGGCTGGCCTCCTCTCTTGACCCCGAGGGTACTCGATCGGTCCTTCTCGAAGAGCTAGAGCGGCCGAGCATCGATTCAAAGCTCCTAGCTGTTGAATCGGCCTCCCCAAGCGATCGGTGTACCCCCTATCTGTCGTGGCTTCAAGACTCCCAGGAGCCTCCCGACCCTCAGGAAGCCCGAAGATTGAAGTACCAACCTCGGCAATTCGTCACTCTGGATGGCACTCTCTACCGGAGATCCTTTTCCGACCCTCTCTTGAAGTGCCTCAACACCGACGAAGCCAACCGAGCTATTGAAGAAGTTCACGAAGGTCTGTGAGGAGCGCATTTAGGGGGAAGGTCGCTCGCCAGGATCTTGCTACGGCAAGGTTATTGGTGGCCCACCCTGCAGCGCGACTACTCGGCCTACACACAACATTGTGACCATTGCCAGCGATTTGACCACTTGGTCCATCAGCCAGCAATGGAGCTCGTCACCCTAGCCGAGTCTTATCCTTTCGCTCGTTGGGGAATCGACATCCTCGGGCCATTCCCCACGGCCCAGGCCCAGAAGAAGTTCCTCATTATCGTCGCCATCGATTACTTCACTGAGTGGATCGAGGCCGAAGCCACAGCAAGGATCACCAAGACAGTCGTCTGGAATTTCATCTGGAAGTTGATCATCTGTCGTTACGGCATACCCCGGGGGATAGTAAGTGATAATGGTCGGCAATTTGATTCTCGTTATTTTCGAGACAGATGCGCCGACCTTAACATTCACAATCACTTCACTTCGGTCGCCCACCCTCAGGCTAACGGGCTGGTCGAAAATGCCAATAAGACTATCTTAAAAGGCATCAAGACTAGGCTCGGCAAGGCCAAGGGCAGCTGACTTGAGGAATTACCGAACGTACTTTGGTCACACAAAATGACTCCCAGAACGGCAACCGGTGAAAGCCCCTTTCAGCTGGTATACGGTACCGAGGCCGTGATCCTGTTGGAGATTGGCAACCCCTCCCTCCGAGTCATCTGCTTCTCGTCCGAGGCAAACGACCAGAAACTGCTCGAAAACCTCGACCTAGCAGATGAAGTCCGAGAGATTGCCAGCATTAGAGGAACGGAATACCGACGTCGCCTCACTCGATACTACAATGCCAAAGTCTGAGACAGACACTTTCAACCGGGAGACTTCGTCCTCAAGAAAGCCGAAGCCTCTCGACCACTTGAGGCGGCGGGCAAGTTATCCCCTAATTGGGAAGACCCCTACCGAGTGGTCGAGATGCTCGGAAAAGGAGCATACTGTCTATCCACGATGGAAGGAGAGATCATCCCTCGGACCTGGAACGTAACTACATTACGCAAGATCTACTTTTGAATACTGAACATTGTGCAAATGACATGAGATAAGGTAAAAGGCTCCTTTCTTTTATTCAAACAACCCGCTTGTACATCAGGAAGGCCAAAGCCAAGAAAATACATGTCAAAAAAGCAAGAAATCTATCTGGCGCCGTCGTATGAGCCCATCTCTTGGCTGACTCGGATGACCTTCTTGCGTCCAGCCACTGACTCTGCCTCGTGTAGAAACGGGCTCGGATAAAGGATAGTCGACCCCGTTGGCTCGGGCAGCTCGGGACAAAGGTGACAGAGGGATTAGGAAGGAGAAGGCTACCTTCCAAGTTGAACTTGGAAGAGAAGGGGGAGAGGGAAGGCATATGAAAGCATCCTCCCCGCCAAACTGCCAACTCTTTGGAAGAAAGAGAGTGTAGGCACCCTCCGAAGAGTGAAAGAAAGGAGGAGTATAGCAGAAGAGGGAAAAAAAGGCTGCGAGAAAGAAAAAGAAACCAGCAGAGCTGGACGAGGAGGCAGGGGAAGGCCCAGAAGGGAGGGAGCTTAGTTGGCTTCCTCCTCCCCTCCGTGAAGCAAGCAGGAAGGGACGAGCGGCAGAGATGTCTGATGCCCCCATCCGTCCACCATCTCGCCCCCCTACAAGCGCCGCCAGAACTGATAAAGGGAAGATGCTGTGCCTCCAAACGTCGAACCCTCTTCAAGTCTGTTCACCGGCCATCGAACCCTCTTCAAATCCGAAGCAACAAGAACTCTCTGCCCCCCGTCGTCGGCAGCCTCATCTTCCGGAGCGTCCTCCATGCTCCAAATACAACGACACAATGCTACGTGAAGAAGGAATGGGGAAAGACTATCAGGGAAACCCCTAAGCGGTGGAGAGGAAGGGACGCCCTTAAGACCTTTTATAGGCAAAGGGAGGCTATTTGCCTTAAATTATTCTTTCCTCGAAAACACGCCAAAGGGATCTCTCCCTATGAACGGTCACCTCAAACTTCTCATTTTCCACCACAGCGGGATACACGAAGCGGCCAGGCATTCAAAGCATGAGAAAATGGAAAGACACCCTGTCAGGCGCTCACCCAACCATCAGGCGAGATCCACGCAGAAAGTATCGGCTCTTTCTAACCACCGCAAATACACTGAACAAAATACGGCAATGGCGATACGGAACATATAAGTCTTGATGATAACGCTATTACCTTATTTATTTCTACACAAAATAGGAAGTTTTTTCCTTCAAAAAGAAAAAAGACATACAAAAAGAGGAAGCGAAGCAGATACATCAGGCCTCCAGCCCACCTTGAAGCCCGGAAGTAGAGGGCTTGAGCGATCTGCCCCCGGCATCTTCGGAAACGGCCGACCCTGGCACTGACCCCACCGGCGTGGGAATTGCCTCAGTTGCGTACCCTCCCGAGGCATCCAGAGTTGGCGACCCCTTGGATGACGAGCCCCCGTGATCCTCTCCATCCTACGCCGAAGCGGAGGAACTGGAGGATGACAAGTCCGAGTCATAACATTGCCCGGATAGGAAGTCAACTACTCCGGACGCCTGCTCCTCGGCGTAAGAGATGGCCCAGTCATATCCCTGCTTAAACCCCTTGCGGATGCCCCGACGAAGTCCTAGCTCGTAGTAGGGGAGGGCAGCCTCCTTAAGGTCGACCAGGTAGGCCTCTGAGCTCTTGTACTACTCTAGAGCCTCCACCCCGGCCGATCCCACCCTACCAGTGAGCTCGACCTCCTTCCGTTCTGCCTCGACTGACTTCCGCTCGGCCTCAGCCGTCCGCTCTTCGGCCTCCGCCACCTACTTCTCCGCCTCGGCCGGGTCAACCTCGACCACCCGCCGAAGGCATTCGGCTTCCTCCGCTTAGTCTACCAGCTCTGCACGCTCGGTCTCCCACCGACCATCCAGCTCAACGCGTGCAAGGCTCTCCTCTTCGAGAAGCCTTCTCTTCCTCTCGAGCGATTCGCGGGCCTTGGCCAGCTGCTCGGTTAGTGCCCGGGTCTCCACCTGGCTCGATCGCGCCAGCTCCCTGACTGAGGAAAGCTCCCGCCGAAGCCCATCACGCTCCTCTCCAAGCCGAGCCAACCTCCTGTCAGACCCACCAAGGGTCCAGGCCAGGTTCGCTCGCTCCCACTCCGACCGAGCGTACGCTTCTGCCAGAGCTGCCCCCATCTGGGCCAGGGACAGGCCGCCCTCCATAACCCCAGCAAGGGCCACAGACAGAGAGTACTGCCTACCTCCCCCCTCACCTTCACGGCTATACCGCGACATACCTGGTGCAGAGGGCCCGAGATACCAAGCCTCTCCAAGGCCGCCGGAACGGAGAACCTCCCATCGCCTGGCACCCCACCGTGTGGCTCGGATTGAGCCCCAGCCTCGGTCGCCTCTCGCGCCTCGGTCGAATTTTCTTGCGGCCCCTCAACTTGGACTGGCTCGGCACCTGCACCGCCACCTGCAGTGCCAGCTTCGGCCATGGCCCCCTCAGCTCCTGCTGAGGGGAGAGCCGGGTCGGCACAGCTGCCAGTCGCAGGTGCACCCTCGGCCCCCGCGATTCCGTCCAAAGGAAGAACCGAGCCCGCAGGGGCAGCCCCAACCTCCTCGGCCCCCTCTGGCTCGGTGGGTGGGAGAGCTCACCCGGTAGGGTCGGCCCCATCATGCTCGGTGGAGGGGCAAGCCGCAGTAAGGTCACCTTCAACCGCGGGTACGACCCCGACCTTCTTGGCCCACTTCCTGGCCCTCGCGGCAGCCCGGATCATACCCTCCATGGGATCCTTGTGCTTGGATCCCCGCGGTCTGGAAGATTCACCCTGGGCCGCTCCCTTGCCCTTATCTCTGCTTCGAGAGCGACCCACGGGAGCAGCCGATTCATCAGCAGCCGAGTCATCACCAAGCTCGATCACCTTTGCGGCCTCCTTCAGAGCCTTCCGCCTAGTGTCTGCATGAAAAGGAAGACATATTTAGGAAAATAAAGATGATCCCAACATTCAGAGGAAGAACCTAGTTTGTGGCACCTGAGCCCGATGGATGCAGCCGCGTAAGAAGACACCGCTCGATATTTTCTGGAGTAACTAGCTCTTCGGTGGATTGGCGGTGCTTCAGCAAGATGGCTGCGTATTTCTCCACATGTGGAGAGAACTCATCCTGCCTGGGAGGGATATTCGGGTGGAAATTGGAAATTACTAGGCACCTCCAAGTTTCCTCCACTGAATAAATCCCCACCCAGAAGAATTGAGTCTTCCACCCCTTATGCGAGGAATCCTTCACCGCCAAGGAGATACAGCTCCTATTCCACCTCGCCTGGATGAAATAGAAGCCCTTCCCGGCTGAAGGATATGTGATGCGCTTCGACAGTCGTTGTTAAAATTGCCGTGCAACACAAATTTCAAATATTTATAACCGCACTCACTCACTTATGGATTTGAAAACATGAGTATAATGGTAAGTACGGGTCGATCCCACGGGGAAGGAATTTGGTTATTTTTCTTAGTTGGAAAATATTCTTGTGTTTTTAAAAAAATCAATTGTTGGATTTTGGAGTGCGATTATGAAAACTTATATTGGAAAACATAACAGAATTCAAGTGAAAATAGGGGTTGGAAGAAAATGCATAACTTCAAATATAGATAGAATGAGAAGAAGTGTAAAACATGAAAGTTGTAGATAATTGAAAAAGGAAGAACTTTTATGAAGAACACAGAAACAGAAAATGAAAGGAAGATAAGGAAAAACTTGAAAAACTATGACCTATTGGTTCGGATGAACAGTAATTGACAGAAAACCAGCACCTTGAAAACTTAATTCTAAAGCTCAAAAGAAGAGGAATTTGACAAAGTGTAAGAAGAATAAAACTTAGATATACAAGAGAGGAACAACTCTTATGAAGAACTCAGAGTTATTTGAGGACTAGAAAGACTTCAAAATGAATAAATGGAAGAAGGTATCACCACGGATGAACAGTAAATGCACAGGACAGCACTTAAGAAAACGGACCAGAACTCTATGAAATAGAAAGAATTTGAGGAAATGATAAACAGAGAAGTTGAAGAAGACTTGTAAATAAACAACTTTTGTGAAGAAAACAAATTGAAATAAAGATTACAACCATGCGAAATAAGGCTAAGAACAGGCTGAATTCAAAAATGAAACTTTTATTGAAATAAGAACAACTTACAACTTTGACTTCAAAAGCTTTGAAAATACAACTTGATGCACTCAACAACTTCAGAAATGTAAAGAACAACTTACATTACAAGTGACCAAAGCTAGCTCTCCCCCTACTCAACCTTGCCATCTTGCTAATTCTACTTGCTAACTAACTTGCTCTCCTTCAAGGCCAATGCACCCTTTATATAGGGTTTACAAATAACACTCCATTCATACTAATTAATACAAACAAATGTACCAAATTTTGGCCTAAAATGGTAGGCAGGTAGGTGCTGCCCACTTTATTATTTTTTTTGGGATTTTTCCAATTTTATTTGGAAATTTTCTAGGCCTTTTCTTCTCTTCTTTCTCTCTTATTCTCTCTGCGGGCGCAACACGCCGACGTTAGGCCGCGTTAGGCAGCCGGCCCGGTGGACCCGCCTTCGCTGCCCCGCTCCGCCGGTGCCGCGTGTCGCTTCGTGGCGCACGCGCGCCGCGTGCGTCGCCTCCAGCTCTGCGCCGCTCCGCGCCGGCCACGACACCCCCACCGCTGTCGCCGCGTGCTGTCCGCGGGAGCCACCCGCTCCCCTCCTGCCACGAGCCCCCCCATCCGCCTTCGCCCTCCCGGCATCGTCGCCCGTGCCCGGGCGGCGAAGGCGGGAAGGGCGGGGCGGGGGCGGGTTTTGAATCTTTTTTTTAAAATTTTATTATAATATATATATATATATATATATATCTAGTATATATATAGTTAGAAAATTCTAAAAAATAGTAAATAAATTTATTTTTTTTCTAAAATTTTTTATTTTCTTTTTGAAGAATTTCCTGGGCTTTTGGCCCATTCAAAATATAATTTTTATTTTCTTTATTTTCTTTTTCGTGGAGCTTTTCTCGTACTACGTGACTGCATAAATATAAAAAATGTAATTAAAATTTATTTAATTTTAGAAAAATAAATATTTGATACAAAATCAACAATAAGTGTGAGAAGTGTATATTTAATATCAATTAAGCTCATAAAAATGTATATACTCATGAATTAAATGATAAAAATACACACTAATCACACCCCCCAACTTACTCATTGCTAGTCCCTTAGCAATGCACATAATGAAAAATTTAGGACTAACAAGAGTTTAAAGATATTCAGGCCTCATTTCCAGTTCATCTTTTATAGAGTTAACTAAAGATCAGGACTCTGGAGTAATTACCACAGACTAGCCTTATGTCGGAAATTCAGGTACATGATCAAGAATCTAATCAAAATTCAGTAGCACTTGTGCATGTGTAATGCTAAGTCCACAGTGAAGACAATTGCATCCTCTACTTGCTATTCTGAACAAATGCCTTTCAATTATGCACTTCTTACTTAGAGCGTTCAATGCACACTAGCTTTTTGTCTGCCTTATTGATATATCCCTTTTGGGATCACTATATATATATATTTTTTCTTTTTCTTTTTCCCTATTTTTTTTCTTTACACACATGATGCTGCACTACCCTTCACTGTTTTACGCGAACCTCAACACGTCCTAGGTGAAATAGGCCCGGTTCCACAGATCCAAGTTCCCTTTTCCTTTTGACGCGAATCTCAACACGTCTCAGGTGAAGTAGGCCCGGTTACTCAGAATTGGAGCATTTTTCATGGTGTGTGTGTTATTTTTTTCTCATACTTTTGTATGGCAGAAAGCTTCTAACATATCTCTTCTTCAGAAAATGCAGAATATCAGACAGTCTGTCTAAAATAACAGAAGGCTTATCCTTCTTGTTTCATTAGCGTGCATCGTGATTTTATTTTTTCGAAAGTGCATCTAAATTTTAAAGAGATTCTTAAATCAGTTTTCCATGGCTAGAGCAAATAAATTATCCAGCATCCTTTTCTCAGTTGTTTCTATTCAGAATCACTTTTCATGCGACATGAATCAAGAAATTCAACTCTGGGAAAACTGTTGTTTAACATGACAATTCAAGAAAGTAAGAAAATTTTTTGTTGAAATTTTTAGAAATGTTATTTTTTTGAAATTTTTGACATTTATTTTTGACATTTATCTCCCCCCCCAACTTAAATGACATTGTCCTCAATGGCATAAATAGTAGAAAGATCAGAGGACATGTAAAGAGATAATATAGTTGGGATGGAAGGATACAACCTGATGGGTCGGGCGAAGTGATGAGAGCTTCATTGCGTTGTGGCCTGAGAACTGTAAAAGAAACACACTAAAACAAAACATCAAATCACAAAAACCGTGGGTGGCCTCCCAAGAAGCCATTTATTTGCACACCAAACTGTGAAAACGTTGGGCTGCCTCCCAAAAAGCGCTAAATTTAACGTCTTCAGCCAGACGCACTGTAGCTCAACAACCAACAAGTTGATTTTAAAATGAGCCACTAAAGAATTTTATCCTTGCCAAAATTTTCTTTATCATGCCCTACAGAAAACGAATGTGACTGGTGAGCGCAAGGGCAAAGCATGTATCTAGGTGGAGGCATCACAAACGGACCACCCCAATCAGATAATAGAGGAGGAACATTGGGAAAAATCATGTCATCAATTATGAAATGTTCCTCCTTAGAGGCTATGGAATCATCATGTAGAGCAAGAGTAGACCAGTCGGTTGGAAGAACTTCAAAAGAATCACCGTGGTCGAGAATTGGCATAAGCTCTATCCTCTCCTCTAGATTGAAAGTATCATGCGGTACATTCAAATCATTCAATTCCTCATTTACCCCAACTTCATTATTCAGATCCATCTTCACTTCTTCTTCCTTCCCATCTTCAAAGATAATTTCATCAAAGTCATGTCCCATCTCCACTTCTTCTCCATTCCCATCTTCAAAGAGAAGGTCATCATAATCGGGGAGAGACTTGTGATGAGGTTCAATATATTCATCCTCTCCCTCTAACTGAAGATCATCCACCTCTCTTGCATTTCCCTCATGTTGACAAGCAAGCACTGGCTCCTCAAATTCCTTTGTAGGAGGGAGAATATGATCATTCATCAGTTCATCACCGTCATGAATTTCATTACCATCAAATTCTTCAATCTCCTCAAATTGTCTAGGTTCCTCATTCAAATCGTTTTGACAAGATCTCTCCATAATTCCTTCATCTTCTAAATTAAGATTAATCAGAGGGTAATGCTCTTGGGGAATCATAGAGTGATCATAGTTAGTGGGAAGGACTTGATGAGGATTAGGTCCAGAGTAATCAAAGAATTGCTCTCCCTCCATGGTTTTGACTTCCTCAGTAAGCCTATTGATGTGCTGTTGGAGGGATTGACTATGGAGAAGTAACTGAATGAATTGATCATCAGAGGCATTAGGTGTGGGTGGAAGAGATGAATAGTACTGATTTGTCTGTTGGGCTGGGTCATAATGATCATCAGAGGTTTTGACCCAAATACGATTTTCATCATTCCCTTCTTCTCCCCCCGACGACGCAAGATCATCATAATCCTCTTCACAAATGGAATGGGGTTTAGGCTCCTCAGGCTGCTCTTTCGTTACGTCCTCCGCATAAGACTCTTCCATGATTCCCTCAAAATCAACAGTGATATGAGTGGTAGATTGTGTGATCATAGGTTGAGCATATAGACTTTTATCATTATAACATCCAAGAAGTTGGTCCTCAAGAGTTGTGGAGTTGTTAGGCATTGGATCCACTTCCGTTTCTATGATGTTTTCAGCAATCCTACTCACTTGGGCCTCAAAGTTTTGCAGTTGTTCTTGAAAGGCTTGTTGTTGAGTCTGGAAGAGCCGTGTCAATTTATCAAACATCTCCTCCTTATGTAAATCTGTGTATAAAGGAGATAGATAAGTGGGCTGAGAGTCAGATTGTGATGGATAGTAATTTGAAGGGCACTCAGTCTGAAAATCAGGAGAGTGTATTGGTTGCCCTCCATAATAGGGTTGATCATAAGAATGGACTTGATTGTAAGGATCATTGGAATATGAATCCCAATTTGCAAAGTGTGGATTTGAAGGACGTTGAATGGGGTCTTGGTATGGTTCCCAAGAAGAAAATTGTTGATTTTCCCATTGATTATTTGGGTTTGTGTAGGAGACAGAGGTGGAAAAATCCGATGACCATTGATATGGCTCTTGGGTGAAAGATGAATTATGAACCCCATTGTGGAAGAGTGAAGGAGTTTGTTGATAAGGGGTAAATGGAGAGTTGGAATTCACATAGCCCGCATAATTAAACATCAAAGAATCTATTATTGGGCCTGAACAAAATTAGATATGGAAATGAAAAAGACCCAAGAAAGAGTGATGATTTTTCAATGATTTTTTTTTTATGTTTTGATTTTATTGTTGTTTTTATGCAAAGATAAACAAGTTAGCACACAAATGACCCTAATGACCTAGATGTGACCTGGACCTACAAATGTGGTTTCACAAAGTGATTAAAATGAACTTAAATTCACCCTCAGTATGTCCACCGGCCAGGTAAGGGGTGGGGAAGTGGGAGGTTCCCCCTACTTTCGTAGGGACCTTATTATACAAAACCACAATCCCGCTTAAGGCGTTTGCCATCAGACCGGCTTGCCTTAGACACCAATTTTCATAAGAGGATAAACCTAAATATCATAGGAATCACAGTGTGATCCTAGGGCCAACGTCTACTGGCTTTTATTAAGGCCTAGGTAATGCAGAGATGCAATGAAATTGTAGTTTTCGGGCTAAGAGAGGGTGATGAAATCCCCACCTTATCTTGTTAGGGGTGTTGCCCTTAAAGTATTTTGAAATGAAATGCACACCATAATTTCAAACAAGGGGTTCTTTATGCAAAAATGAATGCCAGATTGGGATCAGTAGAACGTACCTTGCCCCTCGCGATCTTCAAAATGCAATGCAGAAATTAAACAAAGACAAATTCTAAGCTAAATGATGCATGACCTAGAGCATAAAAGTGTAGTTTCTACTCTTGCAATGAGGTCTTTTATTTGGTACAAATGAAGCTTTTTTTTTGTTTTTAGTTAATGAACCTAACTAACCAGCATAAAAATTTTTCTTTTGTTTTGATTATTTTTTTATTTTTATAGAGTTTTCAAGAAATTTTCAGATTTTTGTAAAAAAATTTTTCAAAAAGTGAAAAGATAGAACATGTTTCTTGATTTCATCCCTTTAGCAATGCTGCCGGGCTTTCAACAACGTTTCATAACCTTGGCATTTCAGATTCGATCTTCCTCTTTCTTTGTTTTTCAAATTTTTTTTTCGTTTTCCTGCACAAGTAAAGAAAGCAAAAATCAATATACAAATATACAAAGTAAACACAAGAATATCCAACTATGAAAAGTATCTCCATTCCCCGGCAACGGCGCCAAAAATTTTGATGCGCTTCGACAGTCGTTGTTAAAATTACCGTGCAACACAAATTTCAAATATTTATAACCGCACTCACTCACTTATGGATTTGAAAACATGAGTATAATGGTAAGTACGGGTCGATCCCACGGGGAAGGAATTTGGTTATTTTTCTTAGTTGGAAAATATTCTTGTGTTTTTTAAAAAATCAATTGTTGGATTTTGGAGTGCGATTATGAAAACTTATATTGGAAAACATAACAGAATTCAAGTGAAAATAGGGGTTGGAAGAAAATGCATAACTTCAAATATAGATAGAATGAGAAGAAGTGTAAAACATGAAAGTTGTAGATAATTGAAAAAGGAAGAACTTTTATGAAGAACACAGAAACAGAAAATGAAAGGAAGATAAGGAAAAACTTGAAAAACTATGACCTATTGGTTCGGATGAATAGTAATTGACAGAAAACCAACACCTTGAAAACTTAATTCTAAAGCTCAAAAGAAGAGGAATTTGACAAAGTGCAAGAAGAATAAAACTTATATATACAAGAGAGGAACAACTCTTATGAAGAACTCAGAGTTATTTGAGGACTAGAAAGACTTCAAAATGAATAAATGGAAAAAGGTATCACCACGGATGAACAGTAAATGCACAGGACAACACTTAAGAAAACGGACCAGAACTCTATGAAATAGAAAGAATTTGAGGAAATGATAAACAGAGAAGTTGAAGAAGACTTGTAAATAAACAACTTTTGTGAAGAAAACAAATTGAAATAAAGATTACAACCATGCGAAATAAGGCTAAGAACAGGCTGAATTCAAAAATGAAACTTTTATTGAAATAAGAACAACTTACAACTTTGACTTCAAAAGCTTTGAAAATACAACTTGATGCACTCAACAACTTCAGAAATGTAAAGAACAACTTACATTACAAGTGACCAAAGCTAGCTCTCCCCCTACTCAACCTTGCCATCTTGCTAATTCTACTTGCTAACTAACTTGCTCTCCTTCAAGGCCAATGCACCCTTTATATAGGGTTTACAAATAACACTCCATTCATACTAATTAATACAAACAAATGTACCAAATTTTGGCCTAAAATGGTAGGCAGGTAGGTGCTGCCCACTTTATTATTTTTTTTTGGATTTTTCCAATTTTTTTTGGAAATTTTCTAGGCCTTTTCTTCTCTTCTTTCTCTCTTATTCTCTCTGCGGGCGCAACGCGCCGACGTTAGGCCTCGTTAGGCAGCCGGCCCGGTGGACCCGCCTTCGCTGCCCCGCTCCGCCGGTGCCGCGTGTCGCCTCGTGGCGCACGCGCGTCGCGTGCGTCGCCTCCAGCTCTGCGCCGCTCCGCGCCGGCCACGACACCCCTGCCGCTGTCGCCGCGTCCTGTCTGCGGGAGCCACCCGCTCCCCTCCTGCCACGAGCCCCCCCATCCGCCTTCGCCCTCCCGGCATCGTCGCCCGTGCCCGGGCGGCGAAGGCGGGAAGGGCGGGGCGGGGGCTGGTTTTGAATCTTTTTTTTAAAATTTTATTATATAATATATATATATATATATCTATATATATATCTAGTATATATATAGTTAGAAAATTCTAAAAAATAGTAAATAAATTTATTTTTTTTCTAAAATTTTTTATTTTCTTTTTGAAGAATTTCCTGGGCTTTTGGCCCATTCAAAATATAATTTTTATTTTCTTTATTTTCTTTTTCGTGGAGCTTTTCTCGTACTACGTGCCTGCATAAATACAAAAAAATGTAATTAAAATTTATTTAATTTTAGAAAAATAAATATTTGATACAAAATCAACAATAAGTGTGAGAAGTGTATATTTAATATCAATTAAGCTCATAAAAATGCATATACTCATGAATTAAATGATAAAAATACACACTAATCAATATGCTTTCAACTCAAAGAAATAATGAAAGAGGTCCATGGAAGGAGTAACTCCACACTGGCGGCAGAGGATGCGGAAGGCGGAAAGGAAGAGATAAGAGTTGGCTACCAACTGAATGGGCGCCAACAGGAAAAAATTGAGAAGTTGACATACAAAAGGTTCGAAAGGAAGGCAGAATCCACCCTTCCATGATAGAAGAAAAGTACAGATGTGGCCTATACGAGAGTCCAGGCTCGTCTCGTGTGGGGAAGCTGTGACAAAGCGGAATTTATGGGGCAGGCGATACTGGTGCTCCAGCCTTCTCACATCCGCCTCCCCCAGTTCACTGCAGTTTGGAACCGGCGCCTTCACCACCGGCTCATCCTCCCACTCCTTAGCATCCGAGCACTGGTCCGCCATGGAAACTGGAGAAGAGTTTGAGGAAAGGTGATCTCGAGACATGAAGATTCCAGGGGAGGAGGAAGCCACCAGACTGCCTCCGCGGTTATCTCTGCTAACTCCTCGAACGCTGCTGCAAGTCTCTGCTCTTCCGTCGCGTCCTCATGGCGCATCGAAGACCCCCAAATGTAAGAATGGAGGAGAGCCAAAACCCTAAAGACGGAGGGAGTCTGGAATGACAACAAGTGCCCAACGCCTATATCCCCACGCGGGAGGCGGCGCATCGTTCCGACCGCCGAGAAAAGGTGGCCCCTTCAGTTCAAATCCATAAGGATCATCATTAACACGGGCCCAGGTGACCACGACACGTGCCTTCCTAACATCGCCAGATCTCCACCCACCTGAGCCACACTGGTCCAAAACCCCAAACATCTACTCTTTCGAGCTTACTAAAGCTCGGGAGTAGGAGGGGGACAAGTGGAGAGGGGGATTTCTGTATCCCATCTAAGAGTAGTCAAACTAGGCCCATCAGGACCAAACGAGGCTCGGCTCATCCAAGTGACAGCCCCATAGGGCCCACTTAGGCTAAAAAGCCCAATAAAGATTACTCGGGATCCCACCCTTCTTCGACGGCCCTTAGTCTCGGAAGGCCCAAGCGTCAGAACGGAGGAAGACCCATGCCCGAGTTATCCCTTCATCAGGATAGAGGCAAGCGCTCTGTGCCCACTCCGACCTGACTTCATCCGAGCTATGCCTATCGCCCGAACAGGGTTGGCACCTTTTATGCTTGGACCGACTGACGATTGCTTATCCACGCTGCCGTTGAGAGCCCTTTATGAGCAGAAGTTTATGAGGATAAGGGACCCATGATCCCACGATGAGGACGTAAAGATCCCACGATGAGGATGTAACTCCCGCCTGAAACTCCTCAGCTTACGGGACTCATAAGGTGAGCACACTATATAAACCAGGGACTCCCTCCAGTGGAAGGTAAGGGCAATACACTCCTAAAATCCCCTGAGCAGGAACCACATCACCACCTTGGTGTTGGGGGATCTCGTGCACCTCTTTCTACCTCCCTCCATACCTTCCACCATTGCTCTACTGACTTAGACATCGGAGGATTTTCCCCAGGGAGCCATCCCTGGGCCTCCTGATCCGTTTCCCTTTCTCTGCAGTTCACTATTCGGTGATCATCCTCCCAGCTCAGGACAAGCGCGAGATCACACCCTTTAAAATCCTATATGAAGGCCTTATAAAAATAAACATACATTATGAGGACCATTATATAAATATACAAAGCCCAACATCACTTAAATGCCAACACATGGATTGTACGTATTGGGGGTTTTTCTCTTTTTCAAACCAAAGGGAATGGGCGCCCCTTACCAGGGCGCCATTCACTAAAATAGAGCCCCTTTACCAGGGCGCCAATTCCTTCAAAGGGGACCACAAAATTATATATATAATACATCTTCTGCAGACCCACGTGAAGGCTCAGCTTTTGTCTAAAGACATAGCAATGGGCGCCCCCTTGCAAGGGCTCCAATTCCTATCTGTACTCCTAACACGTCCTTTGAGACACAAACAACCTCATTTAGCTGGCAATGCACCATCCTCTGGCCGTGGATAGCAAGGTTCTTGGATCTTGTTCCCCCAACTGGACCCTCAAGGTAATAAACCCATGCTTTTGCGTTGGCCATAGAATTTTCTATAATTATTCTCTCCATAGCACAGGCAGATGCTACTGCCGATATCACCATTGCCCGCAGAAGTAAATATCTCCCTTCTTTTCTTCGGAAGACGTGAAGGAGCGTCTTCTTCCTACATTCTACGTCCTGCTGCTGAAGCTTTGCGGCGGAGAACGTGTGTTTCCCTTATTTTCTCTAAACCTCTGCTGAGAAGGGCTTGGCTTGGATTTCTTTATTCTTACCACCTGTACCACCTGTATTACTCCAAAAAAGTAGATTTTCACAAGATCTGGCCTAACCAGTAGCTTAAATAGGGTCAACAAGCATGATTAGAAATGGTTTAGTTCCATTTTCTATATTATATAATTCCTGACATACTGGTTTTCGCAATAGTTATACCATCTTACATATTATATAGCCATGATATACCTGTCTCTCGCAGTAGTTAGTTTCATAATTAATAATCACTCACGCTTAGAAAATTAATATCTATGGAACTAAACCATAAAATCTATGCATGAGTAGGATTCTGACATCCTGCAATTTTACTCTACCTGTCCATGTCCTTAATTTTTGATTTCGAGAAACTTTGAAAACATGAACAACAACTTGTATCTCAAACGTACCTGTCTGGTGTGAAGCATGAGCCCAACTAAAGGGAGCCCCTGACCATGGTGCTAATTACATCAATTGAAGACTCTCTGCAGAGTCTTCATTTAAATGAAGACCCTACAAAGGGGCACCATTTACAAGAGCCATTCACAAGAATTCACGACTCCTTGCAGAGTCCTCATTTAAATGAAGACACTGCAGAGGGGTGCCAATTACAAGAACTTAAGAAACAATTGAAGGCTCTTTGCAGAGTCTTCATTTAAATGAAGACACTATAGAGGGGCGCCAATTCATTTTTCAAAAATTTATAAACACCACGTTTAGAAAATTTATATCTATTAAACTAAAACACAATAATTCTGCATGAGCATGATTCTGAACTCCTGATAATTTTCTCTGTCTACCCATGACCTTGCTTCTTGATTTCACAAAACTTTGACATTATGATTAGTGTAATGAGTCTTAAAATGTACCTGCCCAGTGCAAATGCAGCCAGAAGAATTGGCGCCCAAGCCTGGGGCACCAATTGGTTTGAATAGTGACCCTCCAGAGGGCGTCGTCATTTAAATGAAGACACTCTGGAAGCACGCCATTTTCCCTGTATATATATATATATATAATTCCTGAAAGAAGCACTGCCCCCTGGGCGCCATTTCTTGAAAGAATGGCTTACCCCTAGCCGCCATTTTCTTGAAAGATGGGCTACCACCAGGGTGCCCTTTCCTGAAAGAATGGCTAACCCCTGGGGGCCATTTCCTAAAAGAATGGCTAACCCCTGGGCGCCATTTTCTTTAAAAATGGGCTACCCCCTGGGCGCCAATTCAGTGCATTCTGATTCCATGATTAGTCTCGTGACTTATACCGATATAACCCTCGTTCATTTCCTACATAATATATGTCCTTGAACTCCATTCCATGAAAATTTACCTTATGTATATCCTATAATGGTCAACCCTTGAAACTCCATATTGGTTTTAAATGAGAGTGGATGTCAAAAGAAATACATGAAATGCTGTGCATATAGATCCCGATCTGGTCCTGGGAGGAGCGCCCGAAAGTACTTGTGCCCATGGGAGTTGAATGATCACAGTGTTTAAGCATTGCACTGAAGTACTTGCTTGCTTGACTTGAGACATTCCACACTTACTCTCTCGTGACTTGACTTGCGTGGCCCAGAATGGGCAATACTTGACTTACGTGACCCGAAAAAGGGCAAAGCACTTGCTTGATTGAAATAGCCGATTCTAGTAACACGTATTTGATATTACTTGCTTGAACATGAATTTTACTTGCTTGAACATGATTCTTACTTGCTTGAACATGATTTCTTGCTTGCCTGGAAAATTGTATCGACATCTATAAGGTCTTGATATCCTGCTTGACAAATACTTGAAATCATGCGATACTCTCTCTATACAGTTCTTGATCTCTCACTCGTTCGTCATGCATAGATATACCTATATACCTGATTTTATTACTTGATCATCATGCATAGCTATACCTGCATTACACGCAACATGTAAACTACTTAAAGATTGTTCGAACTTGAGATGTAATTCCTACTGAGCGATTCGCTCATCTAGTTCATTCTAACATTTTTCAGGTAACTCGGATAGCGACAACCAAGTAAATGGGAATGAGACTGAGTGAAGAGTGCTAGAGTCACCGATCATCTACTGTCAGTTAGTCATGTCTTTAGTTTTTGCCTTTGTATCTCTGTTATGCCAGTTGAAACTTGTTAAGGCTTGTGGCCTAGTAGTTGGATTTGAATAATGTATGTCATGGACTAGAATTATCGTCAGTTGGTTAATTGGAAAGTTGTCACCTTGGACTATTGACCTTATGTTGGAAATTTGGATCTTAGTTATTATTTAGTTTATTTGCGCACTCTATCTTTTGTCAAAAAAATATATGTATACTACTCTGATTGAATGGTTCTATATAAGCTGACCACGACCCGGGTATCTTCCGCGCTCGGGGTGTGATAATCTTCGTGGTATCAAAGCCTAGGATTTCAACCCTAGGAAATTAGAAGTCATGATCGAAATCTACGAAAAACCCAATTCCAAGGATAGGTTTACACTTTATACCCAGTGAGATGGGTAGAGCCATGGGTTAAGTTCTATAATGACATTCAACCTTATAAATTAAACATGATACTTTGTACACTTAAATTCTCTTATAGGATCATGGCCGCTGAAAGAGCATAATGGCGCGAGATGCAGCGCACCGTGCAAGGTCTTACCCAGGCACTACAACAAGTGGCGCAAAGTGGAGATAACCGTGGAGCTGGTGATCTCCAAAGTGGTTTTCGCAACATGAACCCACCAAGATTTGCGGGCTCGTCTGACCCCGAACATGCTGAAAACTGGTTGAAAGAGATTGACAGAATTTTCCATGTAATGCAATGCACGGATGAGGAAAGGGTCTTACTGGCTATATTCCAACTGGAGCGAGACGCTCGAGGTTGGTGGGAATCCGTAGATGCAACATTGCCTGATGACCATGTCACATGGGATGACTTTGTTGAACATTTCAACAAGAAGTCTTCTCCGACCATATTCAGGAGAAGAAGGCCACTGAATTTGCCGCACTGAAACAGCAGACCTTGAAAGTGGCCGAGTATGAGGCCCAGTTCTCAAGACTGTCCAGGTATGCACCCCACTTGGTGTGTACTGAAAAGATGAAGGCAAGAAGGTTCCTCAATGGGCTTCGGCCCCAATACATTACACAACTTGCGCTTTTGGACATCCAAGTCTATTCAGAAATGGCTCGGCATACCCAGCTGCTAGAGGATGCCACCGAATTATCTGAAAGGATTCGAGGAAAGGACAAGAAGGAACCTGTCACAGGCCCGAGAAATTTCAAGCCATCATTTAACAAGAAGATGTTCTACAATGGAGGGCAGTCTACCAAGGAACAGAAATTTCAGAAAAATGACAAGCCTTTCTCTGCCACCACACCTTCTAAAGAGGTTTGCAAATATTGTGACAAGGCTGGTCATAAAGGTGAGGAATGCTGGAAGAAATTGGGAGCATGTCTCCGATGTGGGAGCTGAGATCATCGAATCCCTGATTGCCCATTGATGAACGAGCAAGCCGCTAAAGATGAGAAGCGTATGGCAAAGAAACAAGGACGTCTGCAAGCTCTCCAAGAGACGAAACTAACAGAAGGTGGAATCGTGGAAGGTACACAAACTGTTTGTTCTAAGACTGTTCTTGTTTTATTTGATACCGGAGCAACTCATTCATTCGTTTCCAAGAAATTTATTGCTTCATTTTCTAAGAAACCTAAACTGTTAGATTTGGTCATATCTACACCTCTTGGGAATGAGTCTGATATTACTTATCACTACCCAAACTATGAAGTGATGGTTAAAGGAAACAATCTACCTGTCAACCTGATATGCCTAGATTTGAAGGGGTATGATGTCATACTAGGTGCCGACTGGTTATCCACATACCAAGCAACTGTAGATTGCCGGAACGGCAAGATAACTTTTGTGGACTATCCTGAAATGGTTTACATTAGCCCTCGAAATAGATCACCTCTGATGTCAGCTCTCCGAGCTAGTAAGCTCATAAGTAAGGGATGTATGGCTTTCATAGCTTTTGTGATTGCCACAGAAGTCGATGAGTCTAAACTTGAAGACATCTGTGTAGTTCGGGATTTTCCTGACATTTTTCCAGAAGAATTGCCCGGCTTACCCCCTGAGTGGGAAGTGTCGTTCACAATCGACCTTGTCCCTGGTGCTGGTCATGTTTCCAAGGCACCTTACAGAATGTCCCTCGCTGAGTTGAAGGAGCTAAAAGAGCAGCTGATGGAGTTATTGAAAAATGGTTTCATCAGGCCGAGTACTTCCCCATAGGGAGCACCCGTGCTATTCGTCAATAAGAAGGACGGAACAATGAGACTTTGCATCGATTATCAGTAGCTAAACCACCTTACAATCAAGAACAAGTACCCACTGCCAAGAATTGATGAGCTGTTTGATAAATTATCTGGAGCTACATACTTCTCCAAGATTGATCTTCGTTCTGGTTACCACCAATTGAAGATCAAAGAAGAAGACATTCATAAAATTGTATACCGAAGCAAGTATGGGCATTACAAATTTACTGTTATACCTTTCAGACTAACAAATGCCCCTACAGCCTTTATGCAGTTAATGAACAGCATATTGAGGCCCTACTTTGACCAATTTATTGTGGTCTTCATTGATGATATTCAAATCTATTCAAAGATCGAAGAAGACCATGAAGAACATATGAAGAAGGCATTACAAATATTAAAGGAAAATAAATTGTATGCCAAATCCAGCAAGTGCAAGTTCTGGCTCGAGGAAGTATCCTTCTTGGGCCATGTAGTCTCGAAGAACGGAATTTTCGTCGACCCTTCAAAGGTCGAGGCCGTGAAGAATTGGGAACGACCAACAAATGCAACGAAAATTCGAAGCTTCTTGAGTCTAGCTGGTTACTACCGGCGTTTCATCAAGGACTTCTAAAAAATTGTTGTTCCTCTCACCAGGTTAACCCGCAAGGAAGTGTCTTATGAGTGGAATGAAGATTGTGAGAAGAGTTTCCAAACTTTAAAGGATCTCTTGACCACTGCTCCAATCTTATCATTATACTGATACTTTTGGTATTGGCCTCAGGTGTGTATTGATGCAAAATGGAAGAGTTATTGCATACTTTTCCTGGCAATTAAAGAAACACGAAGAGAACTACCCGGTGCATGATTTAGAGCTAGCCGTGGTGGTATTTGCCTTAAAGATCTGGAGACACTATCTCTATGGAGAATAATTCACTGTATACTCCGATCACAAAAGTCTCAAATATTTATTCTCCCAAAAGGAGATGAACATGCGGCAAAGGCGTTGGCTCGAATATCTCAAGGATCTCAACTTCACTATACAATACCATCCTGGTAAGGGTAATTCCGTAGCTGATGCCCTTACTCGTAAGTCGAGAGCAGTATTGGCCTGTTGTATGATTCAAGAATGGAAGTTGTTGGAGAAATTCTCTGAGCTTAATATCAATACAGATGAGAAGAATGGGTGTATTACTCTATCTCATATGAGTCTACATCCAGATGTGCTACCTGAAATTAAGAAGCTACAAGAAGAAGATCCTGCACTGGTAGAAATAAAAGACAAGCTGGACGAGAGACTCGATTTCAAGCTGGCACCCGATGGTAGATTACTATTCCATGAATGGACATGTGTACCCGACTATCCGGAGTTGAAGAAGAAGATTCTTGAAGAAGCTCATCGATCGAGGTACACGATCCACCCTAGAGCCACCAAGATGAACCAAGACTTGAAAAGAACTTTCTAGTGGCCTAATATGAAAAGGGAGGTCGTGGACTTCGTGTCTCGCTGTCTGACATGCCAACAAGTGAAGGCGAAACATCAGAAACCCGCTGGAAAATTACATCTGCTAGATATTCCCAAGTGGAAGTGGGAAGATATCAGCATGGACTTTATCATGGGCTTGCCCAAGTCTACGGGCAGACATGATGGAATTTGGGTAATCATCGATCACCTAACTAAATCGGCTCATTTCTTGCCTATCAAGAGCCGATGGTCAGTTGATATCATTGCTGCCTTGTATATCAAAGAGATGATTAGATTGAATGGAGAGCCAGTGTCAATTGTATCCGACCGAGACCCACGCTTTACTTCTCACTTCTGGAAGAGTCTACAACACTCTATGGGGATGAAACTCAATGAAACTCAACTTTAGCGCGGCTTTCCATCGCCAGACAGATGGTCAGACTGAAAGGATAAATCAAGTTGTTGAAGATATGTTAAGGGCATGTATTATAAATTTCGGCGGTAGCTGGCATGACCACTTACCCCTGGCCGAATTTTCTTATAACAACAGCTATCAAGTAAGTATCCAAATGGCACATTTCGAGGCACTTTATGGCAGGAGTTGCTGATGTCCAATATGCTAGGAGGAAGTCGGTAAAAGATAAATTATAGGCCCGGATATGGTAAGAGATTCAACTGAGAAGATACACCTTATCGAGAAAGGCTAAAGATAGCACAGTCCAGGCAGAAATCTTATGCTAACAATAGGCGAAGAGATCTGGAATTTCAAGTTGGAGATCATGTTTTTCTGAAGGTATCTCGCAGTCGAGGAACTAGAAGATTCGGTGTTAAGGGCAAGCTAACACCAAGGTTTGTTAGTCCATTCGAAGTATTGGAAAGAGTAGGCGAGGTGGCTTATCGCATTGCTTTACCTCCACTACTATCAGAAGTGCATAATGTATTCCATATTTCTATGCTGAAGAAGTATGTGCACGATCCTTTCCATGTCATCGACCACAATGACTTGGTGATACAAAAAGGACCTTACCTACGAGCAAAAGCCGATGAAGATCCTCGACCGAGAAGTTCGAGCTTTAATGAACAAGACGATCCCTATGGTGAAAATCCAATGGAATGATGCTTAGAACAAAAGGCTACATGGGAAACTGAGGAGTCTATGAAATGAAGATTTTTGGAGTTGTTCTAGTCGATAAGTACTCTGCACCCTCCATATCTCTGTATATGTATTTGAATTTGGGGACCAAATTCCTTTAAGTGGGGGAGGGTGTAGCACCCTCGATAAAATGATAACGAAATTAAACATCTTCCTAAATAAATGAATCTTATATGAAGGCCTTATAAAAATAAACATACATTGTGAGGACCACTATATAAATATACAAAGCCCAACATCACTTAAATGCTAACACATGGATGGTACGTATTAGGGGTTTTTCTCTTTTTCAAACCAAAGGGAATGGGCACCCCTTACCAGGGCGCCATTCACCAAAATAGAGCCCCTTTACCAGGGCGCCATTCACCAAAATAGAGCCCCTTTACCAGGGCGCCAATTCCTTCAAAGGAGACCACAAACCTATATATATAATACATCTTCTGCAGACCCACAAGAAGCCTCAACTTTTGTCTAAAGACATAGCAATGGGCGCCCCCTTGCAAGGGCGCCAATTTCTATCTGTACTTCAAACCTGTCCTTTGAGACACAAACAGCCTCATTTAGCTAGCAATGCACCATCCTCTGGCCATGGACAGCAAGGTTCTTAGATGTTGTTACCCCAACTGGACCCTCAGGGTAATAAACCCATGCTTTTGCATTGGCCATAGATTTTCCTATAATTATTCTCTCCGTAGCATGGGCAGAGGCTACTGTCGATATCACCATTGCTCGCAGAAGGAAATATCTCCCTTCTTTTCTTCGGAAGACGTAAAGGAGCATCTTCTTCCTTCATTCTACGTCCTGCTGCTGAAGCTTCGCTGCGGAGAACGTGTGTTTCCCTTATTTTCTCTGAAGCTCTACTGAGAAGGGCTTGGCTTGGATTTCTTTATTCTTACCACCTGTACCACGTGTGTCACTCCAAAAAGGTAGGTTTTCTCAAGATCTGGCCTAACCAGTAGCTTAAATAGGGTCAACAAGCATGATTGGCAATAGTTTAGTTCCATTTTCTATATTATATAGTTCAGACATACTGGTTTTCGTAATAGTTATTCCATCTTGCATATTATATAGCCCTGATATACCTACCTCTCGCAGTAGTTAGTTTCATAATTAATAATCTCTCACGCTTAGAAAATTAATATCTATAGAACTAAACCATAAAATTTATGCATGAGTAGGATTCTGACATCATGCAATTTTGCTCTAACTGTCCATGTCCTTAATTCCTGATTTCGAGAAAGTTTGAAAACATGAACAGTAACTTGTATCTCAAACATACCTGTCTGGTGTGAAGCATGAGCCCAACTAATTAAAGGGCACCCCTGACCAGGGTGCTAATTACATCAATTGAAGACTCTCTGCAGAGTCTTCATTTAAATGAAGACCCTGCAGAGGGGCGCCATTTACAAGAATTGAGGACTCTCTGCAGAGTCTTCATTTAAATGAAGACACTGCAGAAGGGCGCCAATTACAAGAATTGAAGAAACAATTGAAGACTCTCTGCAGAGTCTTCATTTAAATGAAGACACTGCAGAGGGGCGCCAATTCCTTTTCCAAAAATTTATAAACACCACGCTTCGAAAATTCATATCTATGAAACTAAAACCCAATAATTCTGCATGAGCATGATTTTGAACTCCCGATAATTTTCTCTATCTACCCATGACCTTGCTTCATGATTTCGCGAATCTTTGACATTATGAATAGTGTTATGAGTCTTAAAATGTACCTGCCCGGTGCAAATGCAGCCAGAAGAATTGGCGCCCAAGCCTGGGGCACCAATTGGTTTGGATAGTGACCCTCCAGAGGGTCGTCATTTAAATGAAGACTCATTGGAAGGGCGCCATTTTCCCTTTATATATATATATATATATAATTCCTGAATGAAGCATTGCCCCCTGGGTGACATTTTCTGAAAGATTGGCTAACCCCTAGGTGCCATTTCCTAAAAGAATGGCCAACCCCTGGGCGCCATTTTCCTGAAAGATGGGCTACCCCCAGGGCGCCATTTCCTGAAAGAATGGCTAACCCCTGGGCGCCATTTTCTTGAAAGATGGGCTACCCCCTAGGCGCCAATTCAGTGCATTCTGATTCCATGATTAGTCTCGTGACTTATACCGATATAACCCTAGTTCATTTCCTGCATAATATATGTCCTTGAACTCCATTCCATGAAAATTTACCTTATGTATATCCTACAATGGTCAACCCTTGAAATTTCATATTGGTTATAAATGAGAGTGGATGTCAAAAGAAATACATGAAATGCTGTGCATATAGAGCCCGGTCTGGTCCTGGCAGGAGCGCCAGAAAGTACTTGTGCCCATGGGAGTTGAATGATCACGGTGTTTAAGCATTGCACCGAAGTACTTGTTTGCTTGACTTGAGACATTCCACACTTACTCTCTCGTGACTTGACTTACGTGGCCCAGAATGGGCAATACTTGACTTACGTGGCCCGAAAAAGGGCAAAGTACTTGCTTGATTGAAATAGCCAATTCTAGTAACACGTACTTGATATTACATGCTTGAACCTGAATTTTACTTTCTTGAACATGATTCTTGCTTGCTTGGAAAATTGTATCGACAACTATAAGTTCTTGATATCCTGCTTGACAAATACTTGAAATCATGCGATACTCTCTCTATACAGTTCTTGATATCTCATTCGTTCATCATGCATAGATATACCTGCATACCTGATTTTCTTACTTGATCATCTTGCATAGCTATACCTGCATTACACGCAATATGTAAACTACTTAAAGATTGTTCGAACTTGAGATGTAATTCTTACTAAGTGATTCGCTCATCCAGTTCATTCTAATATTTTTCAGGTAACACGGATAGCGACAACCATGTAAATGGGAATGAGACCGAGTGAAGAGTGCTAGAGTCACTGATCATCTACTGTCAGCAAGTCATGTCTTTAGTGTTTACCTTTGTATCTCTGTTATGTCAGTTGAAACTTGTTAAGGCTTGTGGCCTAGTAGTTGGATTTGAATAATGTATTTCATGGACTAGAATTATCGTCAATTGGTTAATTGGAAAGTTGTCACCTTGGACTATTGACCTTATGTTGGAAATTTGGATCTTAGTTATTATTTAGTTAATTTGCGCACTCTGTCTTATGTCAAAAAAAATATGTATACTACTCTGATTGAATGGTTCTATATAAGTTGGCCACGACCCGCTTTCCTCCGCGTTCGGGGCGTGACAATGCGTTTGCTGTGGTTTACTCGTGGTTAATCCCTACATGATAATATGTCCTTGAACTCAATTACATAAAAAATCTACCTTATAAATATCCTACAATGGTTAAACCTTTAAAATTCTATATTGGCTACAAATGAGAGTGGATGTCGAACAAACATGACCAATGTTGTGCGTATAGGGCCCGGTCTGGTCCTGGGAGGAGCACCCGAACGCACTTGTGCCCATGAGAGTTTATTGACCACGGTGTTTAAGCATTGCACCGGAATACTTGCTTGATAGACTTTAGACATCCCACTAACTCTCTCGTGACACGACTTGCTTGACTTGACTTGAGGCCCGCAGAAGGGCAAAAGTACTTGCTTGAATTAAGTAGCCAATTCCATTACACGTACTTGATATTACATGTGTTTGATATTACCTTCTTGAACATGAATTCTTACATTCTTGGAAAATATTATGCAATCACTGCTCGTGCCTTATTGATATTGGAAATCATGCAAAATTCCTCTATATAGTTCTTTATATCTTGATCGTCTGTCTATACACTCCTTGATTTTCTCGCTTTTCTAGCATGCATAGCTTACTTGCACTGCACGTACAATGTAAATCACTTAAAGATTGCTCGAACTTGAGATGTAATTCTTACTGAGCGATTCGCTCATTCAGTTGCATTATAACATTTTTCAGGTAACTTGGATAGCGACCACCACCCGGATGGGAATGAGACTGAGTGAAGAGTTCTAGAGTCACTGGTCGTCAAATTGTTAATTAGTCACGTCTGTTGTATTTTAAGTCCTTCCATTGCAATCCAATCTTTAGCTTCTAAAGTCACCAAGGTGTCGACCTTCTTTAAGTGAAGTCTTCTTGTACTGACGGTCTCTGTATGCCTAAGGTGTCGACCTGCTAGGAAGGAGGTGTCGAGGCTCCTGAAGAATTCTTCTTGAGTATCGATCTCTAGAAGCCCATGGTGTTGACACTCTTGATAAAGGTGTCGACACTTCCAAGTGAGGATGTGCTTATAGCGCTTTCTGGAAAGATATGTGCACTGACCTTCGCTTGTATGAATAGTAACCTGCTCAGACCATGATGTCACATGGCTAGAATGACAGACAGAACCTTGCAATAGAAGTGTCGACTCTTTCCTGTGGGTTTGTGCCAGATAGAACCTTTGAAAACAATGTGTCGACTCCTGGAGTCGACTCTTATCTTTGGTTTTTCAGAATTCTATAGAACTTTGAGGAACTTGATGCTCTGCTCATCCAGTTGCCTCGTTTTCTGTGCAACCATGTATCTTGAATTTCTCATCCAACTTGGAAGGTTCTTGATCTTGGAGTTCTGTATCTTGAATTCATCTTTGATTTCCGTGCATCCAGTTGCCATATTTTCTGTGCCTTACTTGATTTTTCCATCATACTTTGCTTACACAGAATCTTGCCGATGTTCTTATGACCTGAAATGTATGACTATGGATTTATCATATTGTAGGATAGACTCATCAGTAACTCATAGGCAGACATTATCAAAACCACATTAAGGCGAAGAATCATGCGTGTACTATATATGCGCAACATTCTCTCACATTGTCCCCCTTTTTGATGATGGCAACTATGAGTCATTATAGATACATTTTAGGTCAAGGTGCAAGGAATTATAATCATGAATTGAAGCACAATGACTTTTTCGCCCCCTTATGCATACCCTAGTTATGACACATATAGATTCTCTCCCCCTTTGACATCATGAAAATACCACAATAGAGAGGATATATGGCACAGTAGGAGATTATTAGCACATGATGAACAGAGTGAAGGTGAGTATATGCCTGTCGGTAGCAAGGAAACGTGCAGCAACCTGAGATACCTTGTCAGTGTACACAAATTGATGTGGAAATACATGCCAATGGTTGTACACTGAAGGCATAGCATAACAACATATAGTTGATCATGAGAGGCAGGCATGTGCATGACATTTAACCATGGCAATCATGATGCAGTGTGAGAGAGACACAGCAGTCAGAAAGCAAATTTGATTTTCAGATTTTTTAAAATTTTAATGGTTTTATGGTTTTTAGATTTTTAGGGATTTCAGATTCTTTATGCAATGCATGGAGATGAAAAATGCAGGTAGCCCAAGGGCATGATGGAGACCTCAATGAATTCAGATACCACTTGTTAAGAATGAAGATGCATTCATGACAGCTAGACCGAATTCTGGTTGCAAGGGGTCAACACTAAGGGTCAACACTTGGAGATTTTTGAGGCAGAGAATCCAAGAACTGATAAGATGAGGGTTCCTCATTCTGAAGCCAAGTTCATAAATAGAGAGTTACACATTTTTCAGAATTTCTAGTGGTGGAGCTTTAGTAAAGCAACCCTTACGATAAGATTGGTTTCACATTGATGAATTCAAATCTTCTCAGTAAAACCGCTTGAAAACATCTACATTCAGTATCAATAGGAATGAACCAGAAAGGCATACTGAAAAAAGGTTAACCTCCTCTTACCTTACTAATTCAATTCCATTAGCTCCTTGAGAGTTACTATGAAAAGTATTGAGATAAAATAGACATGAAGGCTAAATGGAATTTTAGAGTTTCAGAAGGTATGCTTTTAACTTTTGCTATCACACTCATAATTTTCATTGAGCATGAAAGGTGTTTTGCGAGCATTTAAGTCCAGTCATGCCTTGTATCTTAAGGATACACGTTGGTTAGACGCCAGTATCCCTAGGTACTTGGTGTGACTGACTGTCATGTCACAATTAGAACATAGATAGCTTTGTCACCTCATGACATATCGAACCTCATATTGTTGATGAGAGGACATATTTCTCAGCAACTTTGCCATTGCCCTGCCTTGATTTGTCTTTTACATTACTGTAGAGATAACAATGGCACTTCATGACATATCTTACCTCAACTTTTATGAGGATACATATTTCTCAGTGAACCAGTGTCATTGCTCTAACACAATTAGCTCTTATAAATTCCAGCAAATCAGATTATTTAAGTGCAATACTTAGCTTAAGTTTCTCAAACAAGAAAGCATTTGTACTCTTGTTACATTCTTGCTAGTTCATACTTGCTCTCATCATATCTTACATGATCGTCTTGTTACTTTGGTTTAATCACGTGATTGATCGCATTCGCATGATTTTACCTTATTTCTTTAGAGCTAAAATGTTAATCACTTTTATAGTGCTAATCATATTGATGCGAAGATACCTACTGGGCAAGTGTGCTCATTACCTATTCCCAATCTTTTTCAGGAAATGGAAGTGATTCGAATTCGGATTCGGGTTATTCAAGTAGTGTGTCCGAGAGCGAATGAAAGTGTTGTCAAGATGAGAGTGAAGACTTAGGAAGTCTACAATGTTTAGATTGAGTCTATGTAATTTTTTTATTTCTTGAGTCTAGCATGATGAAGATAAGTTGAATTAGTGGTTGTATTTGGATATTTAATTATTAATGAAAGTTGAAGTTGAGTAAATCTTGTGCGATTACATTCTTATGTGTGATTGTCTTGCGCTCTGATCATTCTTGCTTGCAAGAGGCTTACCATGCCGGCTGTTCACGTTCCTCGAGCGAGTCTTCCGCTGTCATAAAGGCTCGGGGCGTGATAGTTAAGTTGGTATCAGAGCCAGGTTTCGATCCTGGGACCTATGGGTTATCCTAGGATAAGTCCAAGGTTTAAGGACCCCTACCTATGAACTAAGGAAGAAAATTCCTTACCCATGCGAGGATTGGGTAGAGCCCGGGATGAGATAGTTATATAAAAATTATCTTATGATAAATCTTCCCGATTCTAAATAACTAAAATATCCATGATTCTCAGGTATCTTGATTCTCAATGGCTCATCGTATAAACTGGGACGAGATGTAGCAAACTATTGTGGGACTTACTCAAGCCCTACAAACAGTGGCCCAAGTCGATGGAAGGGCTGGCGCGGGTAACTTGCACAGCAATTTCTGAAGTTTAAATCCTCCATGATTCTCTGGATCTTCTAACCCGGATGAAGCGGAAAATTGGATCGATGAAATGAATCGAATATTCGATGTCATGCAATGCACCGACCAGGAGAAGGTTCGACTTGCCACGTTCCAACTCAACAAGGATGCTCATACATGGTGGAAATCCATTCCAACACCACCTGCAGACGCACCTCATACATGGGAAGGTTTTCTTACCCTATTCCGTGCCAAGTACTTTTTTGAGCATGTAAAGGAGAGAAAGGTTATGGAATTTGCCTCCTTAAAACAAGGCGCGATGTTTGTGGCAGAATATGAATTACAATTCTCTCGACTGGCACCTTATGCTCCTCACTTGGTAAGCACATATTTATTGAAAGCCAACCGATTTATGGATGGTTTAAGGACTGGATTTATCCAACAACATGGAACCCAGAATATCCGCACCTATACCGAGATGGTACAAAGAGCACATCTCTGTGAAAGAACCATGGAGAAGGTGGAGAGGCTCCGAGGAGAGAGGTCAAGCCGAAAACATGATAGGCAAGAAGAGAAAGAAGTGGATGAGGATGAAAATCATCACATTAAGAGGTTCCGTAATGGGAACGGTAATGAAAAAAGAAATGAAAAAAGAAATGGAAAAAGAATTGGAAATGGAAATAGAAAGAACGAGAAAATTAAAGAAGAGAAGGAGGAACCCGTGGCACCTTGCTCATTTTGTAAAAAATTTAGGCACTCGGCAGAATAATGTTGGAAGCGTCTCGGCACTTGTCTCAAATCCTTTCATCAACGGACAATCATCAAGGGATAATAATGGACGCGGGAAGCGAGGTCGATTAAATGCCATTCTAGACGAGGGAGGTGAGATAACAAAAGGTACTCTCTTAACCCATTCGCCTTACGTTAATTCTTAATACATTCAAATACGTACACTCTCCATAAAAAAACTCATATATTAAATTTGGGGACCAAATTCTCTTAAGTAGGGGAGGGTGTAAGGCCCCAGAATTTTTATAAATTATTTTTGATAAATTTAATTATTTTTTTAGAATTTTAAAGACCCAAAATGGATTAATAAATAAATATTGGATTAAATAAATCATTATAAGGCCCAATTTATGTTAAGTAATTAATCTAGCTTTGATAATTGAAACCCAATAGGTTAAAGGACCAAGCCCATTAAGTTTGGCCCATATTGTAGAAGGTTATTTAGCCTATTTACGTATTTTAATGATAAATACCATTTTTATAGATAATAATATGGATAATTAATTAAAGAGTTTGATCGATGTTGAACTCTGTGCACGTTGGATGTAGCGGTCTATCGTGCGACCGCCACAGCCATGTAACGCACCAGTCTTGATGCGTTACATTCTGCCAATTCCGTGAAAGAAAAAACGAGTAAAAAGATTAGAACTTTGGGATCCTATCTACAAGAGATCGACTTGGGAGAGTTTATAACATTACTAAGGACTCTTAAAAATTAGGTTCTGGCAATTAAGGACTCTAAAATCGTTCTAATCTTCAAGACCCACCCTATAAATAGGACCTAATTCTGAACTGAGCGACCCTTACTTTTGGCTCGCGAAGAATCAAGGTAAAGAGTCATAATTTCGGGTAAGTTCTTTAGAAGCTTTTGTTTAGTATACTTTAGACTAATAGTTCTTCAAATTTCATGCTAGGAGATCAAGAAACCAAGGAGATTGAAGCTTCCAAAGTTGCTGGTCGGACCTTAGCAACCCAGGAAACTAAACGCAAGTCCTCTGAAGATCAAGAGATTAGGACGTCTAAATGAGGTAATTAGAGTTCAATCCTTGAGAACTTTTTGTTCACCATAGTTTCATCTTCGTACCCTCAAAATTTCACATCCTTAGGTCAAGAGGCTGAGGAGCTAGAGCAGTCTGAAGTTGCTGAAAACTCACTGGAAAGGGAGAACTAGGGCACGTCTTTCAGACTCAAATTAGAAGTTTAAAGCCTAGTTAAGCGGTAGGTTATCTCATGATTGGCAAAAATATCTTGTTAGGGATAAAAGCCCTCTGATTGTGTTTGATTTCATGCATTATAGACTATGAATTTCATGTTTTAGTGGGTTCATGCATACATACATATCCTTAGCCCTAATCAAAGATCAAAGATATTATCTTGTCAATTCACTGCAACCTATGCATATAGATGACCTTTACTTCATTTTGTCATGATTGGGGTAGTTAAATCTTTTCAAAACATGACATGGTTTCAAATCACAGTCTTTTAATTTCTTTATACTGTTAGCAGGGACTCTGACACATCAAGGTAAGACCGTCACAGTGATCTAACGGCCTTACGATAAGCCGTCACACCCTCTAATGTATCTTAATTACTCTGTTGTCTCTGACGCACCTTAACAGGAGCGTTACACTACTGTAACGGCCCCTCGATAAATCGTCACAATCACTGTGGCGCCCCCACTCTCGACCGTCAGGAGAACTGGAGATAGAATTAGAAAACAGTCAATTTTAACTTATAAATAAGCCTAGTTATCTATGTTTTGACCTGATTTCATGTCTTTAAGATTATTTACTGGTTCATGATAGAAATTGCATAATTTAGGTATCTTAAGTTATTTTAAGTTATGTTAATTTCATGTGACAAAATTCTATAGTTTTGTATCTAAATCATGATTTTCCAAAGATGTATTGACGGAGTTTTATCATGATTTCCTATTGTTACACATCCTCTCTATCAATAGAGTCATTTTCTTTAAGTACATGGCACAAATTCCGGTATATTATTCATTAGTTCACTTTGCACTATAGGAACACTATCTTGAACATGAGGACCTCTCTATTGGATATTCCTTCCAATGGACTAGAAAATGTTGTTTCAAGGCCTCCGTAATTCTCTGCGAGCCTGGGATTCCCACTGAGACGCCGAGTTGGTTGTACCATTAAAACCCAATTGATTAGAAAGCACTATCGATGTTTTCTGGCACTAGCAATGTAACAGACCTATATTGGACCGTCAGGCACATGTAACGGCCCAATATATGACCGTCACATTCAACTAAGTCCGATTTCTTGGTTTTGGATTCAGACTAATGTAACGGCCCAATACTGGAGCGTCACATCATGTAACGGCCCAGTACAAGACCGTCACAATGCTTGAGCTAGTTAACCCGAGGTTTGACCCAAGGGTTGATATTCTAAGGTTCCTAGATGGCTTGATGATGGTCTAGGACTTGTCATATTGTCCAAAGAAACTTATTTTAAATTATGAAAGTTAAGGAATATACCGTTATGCTGCCGATTTGTTTCCATAAGCATAACATTATCTTAATTCATTCTTGATCTCTCATATTCTAAAATTGAAGTATTCATTCAATTGAATTATTGTTATCATGAACTTGTTGAACTTGTTACATTCGTGGCCATACTTTATTGTTACACTCATGGAAGTGGCTTGATTTATACGTGAAGATGCAGTTCGGGCGCTGATTGTGTCTAAAGATTCTATGCTAGTCCCCTCGGCTCATTGTCGGAAACATACTATTATAAACCATGGGGTATGATGCTACTGGCGTCGCATTGCGCTGTGAGTACTTTCTTTATAAATTAGTGAAATCTATGAGCACTCGTGAAAATCTAGTGAATTGCTACATGATTGACGTTCTCGTGCGTAACATTTATGGTTATGAAAGTGAAAAGTAAAAGTGCATTCTCGTTACATTCTTGTTCGTGAAAGGCCATGCTATATTCGTGATCATACTTGTTACATTCTTGCTCTCATCCTATCTTACATGATCGTCTTGTTACTTTGGTTTAATCGCGTGATTGATCGCATTCGCATGATTTTACCTTATTTCTTTAGAGCTAAAATGTTAATCACTTTAATAGTGCTAATCATGTTGATGTGAAGATACCTACTGGGCAAGTGTGCTCATTACCTATTCCCAATCTTTTTCAGGAAATGGAAGTGATTCGAATTCGGATTCGGGTTATACAAGTAGCAGGTCCGAGAGCGAATGAAAGTGTTGTCAAGATGAGAGTGAAGACTTAGGAAGTCTACAATGTTTAGATTGAGTCTATGTAATTTTGTTATTTCTTGAGTCTAGCATGATGAAGATAAGTTGAATTAGTGGTTGTATTTGGATATTTAATTATTAATGAAAGTTAAAGTTGAGTAAATCTTGTGCGATTGCATTCTTATGTGTGATTGTCTTGCGCTCTGATCGTTCTTGCTTACAAGAGGCTTACCATGCCGGTTGTTTACGTTCCTCGAGCAAGTCTTCCGCTGTCATAAAGGCTCGGGGCGTGACAGTTAAGTTGGTTTCAGAGCCAGGTTTCGATCCTGGGACCTATGGGTTATCGTATAAACTGGTTTAAGCCTATTAAGACCGAGTGCAACCATTTTTCGGGCAATTAGACGATAAAGCACAAGAAATCATTAATTTTAAACCAATAGTTTTCATATTCAGGGCAGTCATAAAGCTCTATAAAGGAAGATTCTTCTAGAAGATTTACTCTGATAAATGAATTCAACAATCAGACCGAAGATCCTCCAAGAAGTTCAAGGCATTCAAGGAATTTTGGAAACAGTCAACTAATGATTCAAGAAGTGGCAGATTCTAGATAATCCAAAGCAATCTGACCTTAGATGGAATTTAGTGTAACATCATCATGAAACAGGGTCTGATTTTAGTAGAGAGGACATGTGATTACTCAGTGAGATGGAATAAGGAACACTCCTCCTGAGGATATGCAGTAAGCTCAGACTGAAATAAGTGAAATAGGACCAGCAACCTCAAAGGAGTGTCGACACTTGCACTTCATGGTGTCGACACACTGAGCTCAGACAGAGAGTAGTTTTCAAATAGAGTGAGCTGAGAGTTTGACTTGAGTAGGTCTAAGGTCTGCCTGATCAACAAGGATCTTTAAGCTAGGCAAGCTCCCCCTAAGAAGGTGCAGACTGTACACAGGTCAACAAGAATGAATGCATGAACGTAGATTGAAGTTTGGATGTTGACTCCCCCTCAAACATGTGCATGGGTTGACAATGGAGTATTGAACCAATGACTTAAGTGAACACAAGATGCATTAAAAATGATACCACTAAATATGCAATCTTTGGGTCTCATTTAATATGGTGTGCATTGGCGTGTATGAGACCACACTATGATGCAATCATGGATTATTTGCTATGCATTCTGTACGGAGAGGTAAATTGCATTTTATCATGTGCAGATGGATACATGCTACTTACTCCCTCTTTTTGATGATTTCAATATGATGTGCAATCAATTATGAAATCAGCATATACGTGATAATAAATGCACATGGGTAAACTATGAAATATAGGAACTCCCCCTGACTTTGTGAATTGAATGTCTGAATTCTGAGTGGAGCACAAGCAATGGAATCAATACATGGAATTTTATGAATTATTCACATGAACGTCTGGACTGTTCACATGATGGGTCGACCCTTGGTACCTGGCGGAGAACTGAAGTCTTAAGACCACCTCACGCATGATGTAGGTTTTCAGACAGAAGAGATCTGTCCTTCTCCCAGCTTACCATTTTATATACCAAGAGGTCATGCAGAGTTGGGTCCCTTGATCATGAAATCCATGATATTGCATGAAATTTCAAGATGATGCTTAAGGATCACAACACATACAGATGATAGAAATGTATGCCATACAAGCCAATCACATGAGATGTGATGACGTCATTTCTTGTAATATCTTATTCATATTTATATTAATGGCATTTATTCATTGCATTTAATTTATGTTTATGATTTGAATGTGACGAAGTCCCTGAACATGTGCGGTGATGGCTGGATCATAATGAGATCAGTCATCCAGATGTACATGTTCTATATGTTCCCAATCATAGGATCTTCAAGAAGGGACATTGAAGATCCAGATAGACTGGCACACATGATACTTACTCATTTGATGGGTGTGATTGTTCTCATTGTCATCAGTGTGGAGACACTGAAGTACATGTGTGGGTGCTCATTAGTGGAATGAGTTCATTGAACTGACCCGATCTAGAATTCTAGAATGGTAATCATACTGACTCTCAATCAGGGTATTCTATGTCACAGTAGCACAGTTCGATCTTCGACATGAGTCACTAAAGATGTCTAGCATAAGGGATGCTGTGTATTTGATTACTGACTTATGGACTTCAATTAAGTGGTCTTGTACAGTTAGTTATTCAGACTCAGTGGAACTCGTGCGAAGGCAATTAGTTTGATAACATGGGATCATTCACTCTCAGTATGATATATGAGAGAGAATGCCCTACGGATCTGTACTCAGGAAATCCCCTGGACAGGGTACGAGAGTTAATTATGAAAAATGAGTTTTTCTAATGAACCAGTTTGGAGTACAGGATTCAGTCGAGCCGGGACTCAACAGGGTTTGACAGTTTGACCATACCCTAGTCCTGGTGGGGCATT
Organism: Amorphophallus konjac; assembly: GCA_022559845.1. NCBI lineage: Eukaryota > Viridiplantae > Streptophyta > Magnoliopsida > Alismatales > Araceae > Amorphophallus > Amorphophallus konjac. Next base: position 287,546,443 of record CM040118.1, read on the forward strand.
AGATGAATGAGGATCTATAGCTGTGTGGAATTTGTAGACGAAAAGGTTCCTAAGTGGGTTGCTTACCTCCAATGTCATTTGGGATCACAAAGCGTTGCTTGGTGCTTTTCGTGATCGGAAAGCCCACTAATTCTATTAAGAGTTAATGGATAGAATTAATTAAGTTAAGAAGGAGTTCTTTACTTAATGGGTTGGAAAACCAAACATACTATTGGGCCTAGAGGGTCACACACAATAGAGTATTGGACAGACCGGGATGGGCTGACTTTATAGACTATTATTGGGTTTTTCTGAAAAATGACAAAGGTCTATAAATATATGCTGAAGAGAGAAACCCTGGCCAAGCTACAAGGTTGAAACCCTGGCCGCCCTCTCTCCTCTCTCTCTCTCCAAGGGGCGCCCCCCCTCCATCTCTCTCCTTCCTCCCGCTGAATGATTGTGTTGAGATCGGGTCGGCACGTGGAGATTGTGGGGGAGATCCCATCTGCTTCCATCGCTCATGTGGATACGTCTAGAGGCCTGACGCTTGAACGGCTCGCAACTCCGGGATCTTCCTCTCATTCGTCTTCGAGGTTTTGGGAGATTCTCAACCCCACAAAGGTAAAGAATCGTTCATCACACTATGGGATTTACCGATCTTGTTCGATTTTAAAAAACCAGCAATGATATGCAATCTAAGGTTTCGATAATTTCTGCTGCGCATTCTGGTAGGAACCTTACAGTGGTATCAGAGCCAAGTTGCTGGTTTGATCAAAATCAACATTATTATATTATTTTTTTGTCATTCCCGTTCTTGCATGGGGCTCAATGTTCGTCGTCCGATTGGGTCGCTCATGGGATGAGCAACGATCGATTGATTCCATGGAATCATTCACGGGATCAAGAGGAACAAAAAGCATATTGTTGTGCGTTGATTGAACCACCGGCGAGGCCGGATCGACCATATCTTCGCAGCCACCATCGCCGTTCGTGTGCACCGGAGGAGGCCATTTCAGGCCGGTAAACCCTTATTGTTGGGGCCCTATGGGGCTGGCAAGGGGTCTGGATGCTCCTCTGCTGAGTCCGACGATGTTCCGCGGCGAGGGGCGGCCGGTGCAGGCAGCCGTGGCGTTGTTCGCGGTGGGAAGTTCGTTTTGGGCCGTGCCCTTCGCAGGAGCGGTTGTCGGCGACGACCGCGGCGGTGCGGTGGCCTCCCGTGGGTCGGATCTGGCCCGCGTCGGATCGGAACCCGTTAAGCCCCACTGATTTTCTTTCGGATTTAAACGTTTTAAATAGTTTAAAATATGTAGAAAATCCAAAATATTCTAAGAAAATTCTAAAAAATATTTTAATGAGTTCTGAAATAGTTTTGGTAACTTATTAATTTATTTTTCATTATTTAACCCTTGGTTAATTAGTTAATGGAAATTTTAAAATTGTTTTAAGTATTTCCTATTATCTAATTAATTAAGGTTAATTACTATAAGAATGTGATTCTTATGAAGTTAATTAACTAGAAATTATTATTGAGCCCATGCAATGAATGTGAATGATGGAGGTATAAAGTTGTTTAGACTTATTTGGTTTAACTAAATTGTTTAGTTGCATATTTCAAATGCGTGATTTCAAAATTAATTATTATATTTTAAAATTATCGTTATCTCAATGTAATTATGTGATAATTACTATTTGATGAATGTGATGTGTCTTGTGTGTGGATGGATGATCATGGACTTAGATATCATGTGATGATGCTCTTTATGGTGAATGGTTTATGTGATGTGATTATTGGGGCCTGCGTGTCTCCTTCTCTCTCTTACTAATCCGAGTTGTACATTCTATCTCCCTCCTGTATTGTACTCCTCTTGACTGGTTCAAGATTTCTTATTATTATTTGATGTATATTTGTGGGTCTACGTGCCCAATTACAAATTTACATGTAATAATGAGAAGTGGATGGAGACAAAGAAGGAGACCGGTTGCTAGGGCCTCGGGAGATTCTTCACATCTAGTAGGAGCATTGGATGCTCCATGTTTTTCTATTTATCATGATTGTGTGCATTATCAACTGGCTCTGGTAATGTGTTTTAGGAGCTTAAGGTCCATGATCATCCATTGGTATTAATGCATATATATGATATATATGGTTGTTCTACTTATTACATATATATATTTAGGGTATATACGATACTCCAAATTCTTATATGTATGTAGCACCTATATTGATGAGTCCAAAACTTAATCAAAACCCCTCGATCTCATATTAGGTTATAAACGTGAGGCATTAAGAATGACCCACGTAGCCTTCCATTGTTATAGTCTAAGTGAGCTACTCTTAGACTGTGTGGGTTTGTTGTGCTACCACAAGGCCCTCACAGCAAGGGGGTAGAGACTTAGAATAAGGCTTAGGCCGAACTTTGGGATGGGTGCCGACATGGCTTTGTTGTGCTGCCACAAGGGTCATGTCTTGAATCCACTCTCATAACGTAACAACGGGTCTAACCTAACTAGATCTTGTGATTTGTTGTGCTACCACAAGGTCACAAAAGGTCTGGAGGCTGAATACACTAGGAGTTGCAAGGAATTACAATTGGCAAGAGTTGCCTACCCATTAAGTAGGGGGTGGTTTACTGTGCTGCCACAAGGCCACTACCAAAATGTTAATGGGATTCTAGTCCCACTAGGATATAGCTAGAATATCCCGTCTTTACACAATGAGGGTTGTGCAAATTCGTCTAAAAATAGTGGGAGTTATTAAATTAGGATTAAAGACCATATTTTAATTTTTAATTCATGAATATCTGCATGTTATCTTATTATTGCAAATCTTCTCTTGTAGACTTCTATGGCGAACCACCTGTTACGCGGCATACTTGATGCCAACAGGCTTACTGGTCCAAACTATAGTGACTAGCTCAGGAACTTGAGAATTGTTCTCACTACTGAGAAGATAGCCTATGTTCTTGATCGGCCTGTACCTCCTCTTCCTGTTGATGATGCTGAAGAGGGAGAGATCATTGCTTATGAGAAGCATAAGGATTGATGATGCCACACTTGCTCAAAGCTATATGCTTGCCTCTATGACTAATGAGTTATAGAGGCAACATGAAAAATGGATGTTAGATCCATTCTGTTTCACCTTGAGGAGCTCTTTGGAGCTCAAAGTCGAACAAAAAGATATGAGATATCTAAAAGTCTATTCGGGGCAAGAATGTCTGAGGGAACATCTGTGCAGACATGTTCTCAAGATGATTGAGTGGATCGAAAGGTTGGCAGAATTGGGATTCAACATGAATAAGGATCTTTGTGTCGATTTGATTCTGCAATCTCTCCCTGGTTTGTTTTTCTAGTTCATTGTCAATTTCAACATGAACAAAATAGAATGCTCTCTGGCAGAGCTTCTAAACATGTTGAATACTGCTGAGAGCACTATGAACAATGGGAAAGCTCCTGTGATGCTTGCTGGTAAGGCCAACAAGAAGAGGAATTTTCAGTAGGCCTTTAAGAAAGGCAAGGCAAAGAAGAAGGGTAAACAGGTAAAGACTACCAAGAAAGAAGAGGCTAGCAAGAACAAGGGCCAGTGCTTCCATTGCCATAAGGATGGCCATTGGAAGAGGAACTGCAAGTTGTACCTTACAAATAAAGCAAATCAGAAGCTTGGAGAAGCTTCAGATATATTCATGATTGACCTTAACTTGTCATATAGATCCACATCATGGATATTAGATACTGGATGTGTATCTCATATCTGCAATGATTTGTAGGTTCTGACAAGTAGCAGGCGATTAGACAAAGGAGAGGTTGATCTTCGACTGGGAAATGGAGCAAGAGTTGCTGCACTTGCTGTCAGGAGTGTAAACCTCAAGCTTGCTTCAGGAGCTACATTGGAATTGACATACTGTTATTCTATTCCTTCCATAATTAAGAACATTATTTCCATTTCATGCTTGAATAAATGTGGATTTATTGTGAGCTTTGGGAATAAAACACGTTCTTTGTTATTAAATGGTGAATTGTTTGCCAGTGGGAGCTTAATTAATGGTTTGTTTTTACTAGATGTGGATACTCATGTTATGTGTGTGGATGGAACTCTTAAGAGGAAGAGGAATGATTTGAATCAAGCATACCTTTGGCATTGTAAGCTTGGTCATATTAGTTAGGAAAGATTGAAAAAGTTGTGCAAAGATGCATATGTTGATCCATTTGATTATGAATCATTTGCAACCTGTGAATTTTGTCTCATGGGAAAAATGACAAACTCTCCATTTACTAGACATGGAGAGAGAGCTAGTGAGTTATTAGAACTCATACATTCTGATGTATGTGGACCTATGTCCACCCAAGCCAAAGGGGGTTACTCATACTTCATTACTTTCACTGATGATTTCTCTAGGTACGGATATGTGTACTTGATGAAGTACAAATTTGAAGCCTTTGAGAAATTTAGGGAGTTTAAGAATGAAGTAGAGAAACAAAGATGAAAGAGTATTAAAACTCTTCGATCTGATTGAGGTATATTATCCCAGTGGACACCTCCTTACACACCTCAGCTGAACGGTGTGGCTGAAAGGAGGAATCGTACCTTATTAGATATGGTACGATCCATGATGTGCTTTGCTGGATTGCCCTTGTTGCTCTGGGGCTATGCCCTAGACACTGTTGCTCAATTATTAAACAAAGTTCCTTCCAAATCAGTGTCTTCCACTCCATATGAGATATGGAAAAGAAAGAAATCAAACCTTAAGAATGTTAAGGTCTGGGGTTGTCCTGCTTATGTTAGGAAACAAAATCTTGATAAACTGGCATCTAAGACTGAAAGATGCAGGTTTGTGGGATATCCTAAGGAAACTTATGGATATTATTTCTACCAGCCTAGCGATCAAAGAGTGTTTGTAGCTAAGCGAGCTGTGTTCCTAGAGGATGAGTATATCCTTGAAGGAAATAGTGGGAGTATGGTAGAACTAGAAGAGGTTCTAGAACCACAAGCTAGAGATGCATCGTCTCAGGAACCAGTTCAGGATGACACACAAACTGTGCGTAGGTCTGGCCGTGTGCCTGTCCAACCAGATAGATATGTGGGACATATCTCTAATGGTGCGGACAGGGCACACTATGATGAGGATGATGATCCTAAGACCTATGAGGAGGCATTAAGTAGTATTGACTCCTGGAGATGGCAAGAGGCCATGAAATCGGAGATGGACTCCATGTACTCCATGTACTCCAACCAAGTTTGGAACTTGGTAGATCCACCTGAGGGTATAGTACCCATCGAATGCAAGTGGATCTTTAAAAGAAAAGTTGGAGCAAATGGAATGGTTGATACCTACAAGGCTAGGTTGGTTGCGAAGGGATATCGTCAAAGACAAGGAGTTGACTATGATGAGACCTTCTCACCAGTTGCCATGACTAAGACCATCAGGATTTTACTTGCCGTCGCTACGTACCATGATTATGAGATCTGGCAGATGGATGTGAAGACTGCATTCCTCAATGGAAACCTTGAGGAAGAGGTGTATATGATACAGCCGTGAACGTGTCACATAGACATTTTAAAGAGAGGAAAAAGATTTAAAATTGAAATAAGGAGAAATGTGCTAAAATATGAGGGACATAAAGGAAAAGAGGATGAGCATGAGATGCTCTATGGAGGGTGATCGCCAGAGCGGTTACCTCAAAAATACAAAGATGATCGCATTTACCTTGTATGAAATGGGTGAGATTGCAAGTTCTTCATTCCTCCTTCTACCGGCCGGCCGATGAAGGGGGTTTATAGCTTGATTATCCTTGAAAGAAAACACACAAAATAAATAAAGATGTGGATTAGCCAAAGATGTGTAGTATCAATGCTCTAAAAGTATGCAATCAAGTAAATCAAGAATGAACACACCTTTTGTGTTTTAGTTTAAACCCCTTAAGAGGAGTAACAAAGTAGAGGTATGATATGCTATGCAAAGCAAATAAGGTGAATGTGTGCTGGAGAGATACAATGATTATTCTAGCAGAGATAGCTAGAAAGAGGATGTGTGAGATGAAAATAACAATAAGCAAACTAAAAGGAGGGGCGCCCTTCTGCTGTGTTAGCAGCAGTAAGGAAGAGAGAGCTTCAGCTACAGCGGCTAGCAGAGAATCCGATGGATGAAGACCGCCCGTGGAGGAAGATCAACGCCGGGAGGAAGAATTGCTTGGAAGAAGAACCTGCAAAATTATTAAAACTCTCTTCTCGCTGTGAAAAGCTCTCACGGTGTTCTTCCTAGCTCTCTTCTTCTTAACCTCTCTCGTTCTTTTTTTGTTGTTCAGCCCTCTTGTTCTCTCTCGCACGTGAGGGATTCAAGGGGTATTTATAGGCCCAAAAATCCTAGCATCAATAGGATTAAAATAAGACAGTCAATCCTCCAGCAAGAATTCCTTTTCCCAATCGAACACAAGGTGTAAAATAGGGAAAGGATCACTATTGGAAGGTAGCAGGCGAAACGGAGACTGAAGTAAAAATGATGACCTGACGAGGGGCGTTAATTGAAATGATGACATCCACACAGTCGTTAATTCCTGGATTTATTTATGACAATAAAGGACTTTCCTAATTTAAAATTGACAAATGACGCCTGTTTAAATGGGCGTTAAATAATAAACGCCCCTCAGGAGGGCGTCAATTCTTTGAATTTTATTTTCTTTAGGATCCGTAAAATCCAGGAAACAACGCCTGTTTGAACAGTCGTTTATTTGTGAAATCACGACCCCCATCAGGTCGTCAATTAAATGACGCCCTTCCTCCAGGCATTAATTACAATTGTTATGGAAAATTAGAATTATCATGGAAAAACTACCAAATGATTAGAAAAACTTCATATTAAGCCAATATTGAAGTCCGCTTTGGGGCGTCACGTGGTGACATGAGATTTTCTCAACATAGCATCGATTTTGGCGTGTCTACAACTGCCCCGCCTTGGCGTCTACCTTGCAAGGGAGTGAGACTGTAGTGCCCCAGAATTTATGTAATAATTTCTGAGTTATTTATAGTTCTGGAATTTATTAGGGATAAATAGACTAATAAAAGGATTATTGGATTAATGAGTCATTATAAGGCCCAATTATGTTAAAATAATTAACCTAGCCTATTTAAATAAAATTCAAAAGATTAAAGGACCAAGCCCATTAAGTTTGGCCCATATTCTAGAAGGTTATTTAGCCTATTTACGTATTTTAAGGATAAATACCATTTTTATGGATAATAATATGGATAATTAATTAAAGAGTTTGATCGATGTTGAACTCTGTGCACGTTGGATGTAGCGGTCTATCGTGCGACTGCCACAGCCATGTAACACACCAGTCTTGATGCGTTGCATTCTGCCAGTTCTGTGAAAGAAAGAACGAGTAAAAAGATTAGAACTTTAGGATCCTATCTACAAGAGATCGACTTGGGAGAGTTTATAATATTACTAAGGACTCTTAGGGATTAGGATATGACAAATTAAGGACTCTAGAATCGATTTAATTTTCAAGACCCTATAAATATGACCTAGTTCTGAACTGAGCGACCCTTACCTTTGGCTCGTGAAGAATCAAGGTAAGGGGATAGAATTTTGGATAAGTTCTTCAGAAGATTTTATTTAGTATACTTTAGACTAATAGTTCTCCAAATTTCGTGCTAGGAGATCAAGCAACCAACAAGATTGAAGCTTCCAAAGTTACTGGTTCGACCATAATTACCCAGGAATCTGAACGAAAGTCCTCTGAAGATCAAGAGATTAGGACGTCTAAATGAGGTAATTAGAATTTAATCCTTAATAACTTTTTTTTCACCTTAGTTTTATCTACGTACCCTCAAAATTTCACAACTTTAGGTCAAGAGGCTGAGGAGCTAGAGTAGTGTGAAGTTGCTGAAAACTCACTGGAAAGGGAGAACTAGGGCACGTCTTTCAAACTCAAATTAGAAGTTTAAAGCTCAGATAAAAGGGTAGGTTATCTCATTATTGGCAAAAACATCTTGTTAGGGATAAAATCCCTCAGATTATACTTGATTTAATGCATTATAGATTATGAATTTCATGTTTTAGTGGGTTCATGCATACATACATATTCTTAGCCCTAATCAAAGATCAAAGATAGTATCTTATCAATACACTGCAACCTATGCATCTAGATGACCTTTACTTCGTTTTGTCATGATCGGAATAGTTAAATCTTTTCAAAACATGACATGGTTTCAAATCACAGTCTTTTAATTTCTTTATACTGTTAGCAGGGACTCTGACGCATCAAGGTAAGACCGTCACAGTGATCTAACGGCCTTACGATAAGTCGTCACACCCTCTACTGCATCTTAATTACTCTGTTATCTCTGACGCACCTTAACATGAGCGTTACATTACTGTAAGGGCCTCACGATAAACCATCACAGTCACTGTGACGCACCCATTCTAGACCGTCAGGTTAACTGTAGACAGAATAGGAAACTAGTTAATTTAACTTATAAATAAGCCTAGTTATCTAAGTTTTGACCTGATTTCATGTCTTTAAGATTATCTACTGATTCATGATAGAAATTACATAATTAAGGTATCTTAAGTTATTTTAAGTTATGTTAATTTCATGTGCCAAAATTCTATAGTTTTGTATCTAAATCATGATTTTCCAAAGATGTATTGACGAAGTTTTATCATGATTTCCTATTGTTACACATCCTCTCTATCAATAGAGTCATTTCTCTACGTACATGGCATATATTCAGGTATATGTCCATTACTTCACTTTGCACTATAGGAGTATTAGTCTTGGACATGAGGACCTCTCTATTGGATATTCATTCCAATGGATTAGGAAATCTTGTTTCAAGGCCTCCATAATTCTCTGCGAGCCTAGGATTCCCACTAGGACACCGAGTTGGTTGTACCATTAAAACCAATTGATTAGATTACACTATCGATGTTTCTGGTTATCAGTAGTGTAACAGATCTATATTAGACCGTCAGGCACATGTAACGGCCCAATATACGACCGTCACATTCAACTAAGTCCGATTTCTTGGTTTGAGATTCAGACTAATGTAACGGCCCAAGACTGGAGCGTCACATCATGTAACGGCCCAATACACGACCATCACACTGCTTGAGTATTTTAACCCGAGGTTTGACCAAGGGTTGATATTCCAAGGTTTCTAGATGGACTCTTGATGATCTAGAGCTTATCATATTGATCAAGAAACCTAATATAATGAGTGGAAGATAAAGAACGTACCGTTATGCTGCCGATTTATTTCCATAAGCATAACATAGTATAAGTCATTCTTGATTTCTCATGATTCTTATTAAATCATTCATTCATTGAATTATTGTTATCAAGAGCTTGTTGAAATTGTACATTCTTGGCCATACTTTATTGTTACATGCGTGGAAAAAAACTTGATTTATACTTGAAGATGCGATCGAGTACTGATTGTGTTCAAGGGCTCTATGCTAGTCCCCTTGGCTGATTGTCGGAAACATACTATTATAAACCATGTGGTATGATGCTACTGGCGTCGCATTACGCTGGGAGTACTTTCTTTATAAATAAGTAAAAATCCACAACACAATACAACATGATTGATACTTGACATTCTTGATATTCCACAGAAATTCACGAAGTACTTGCTCACAAGCAAAAGATACTGGAGTGATGATTATGTGGCTTGCTAATACATTCTCGTTACATTCTTGTTCATGAAAGGCCATATCATGTTCTTATAACATTCTTGCTAGTTCATACTTGCTCTCATTCTATCTTACATACTTTGGTTTAATCGCATGATTGATCGCATTCACATTATTTTACCTTATTCCTCTAGAGCAAAAACGTTAATTACTTTAATGATGCCTTCATGTTGATGCGGAGATACCTACTAGGCAAGTGTGCTCATGACCTATTTCCATTCTTTTTCAAGAAATGTAAGTGAGTCGGTTCGGATTCGGAATGTTCAAGTAGCAGATCCGAGAGTGAATAAAGAATGAACGAAGACTTAGGAATTTTACATTGTTTAGATCGAGTCTATGTAATTTTTTATTTTATTTCTTGAGTCTAGCATGATGGAAGTTGAATTAGTGGTTGTATTCGAATAGTGGATTTGATTATTAATGAAAGTTGAAGTTGAGTAAATATTATGCGATTACATTCTTATGTGTGATTACCTTGCGCTCTGATTGTTCTTGCTTGCAAGAGGCTTACCATGCCGGCTGTTCGCGTTCCTCGAGCGAGTCTTCCACTGTAATAAAAGATCGGGGCGTGACAGTTAAGTTGGTATCAGAGCCTAAGTCTCAGGACTTAGGGAGAAGAGTTATGTCATAGGATAAGTCCAAGATTTAAGGACCCCTACCTATGAACTAAGGAAGAAATTTTCACACCCATGTAAGAATTGGGTAGATCCCGGGATAAGATAATTAATTAGCTTTAAGATTGATTTTCCTTCCAATTCCACGAGAAATAATAAGTTGTTATTTTTCTCTCAGGTACCCTATTATTACCATGGCTCATCGCGTAGATTGGAATGGTATGTAACAAACTGTTGCTGGCCTCACTCAGGCATTACAAACCATGGCGCAAGCTGGCGCAGGAGCAAGGGCTGGTGATTTACATCGCAACTTTCGGAGCTTAAACCCTCCGCGTTTCTATGGTTCTTCTAATCTGGACGAAGCGGAGAACTGGATAGATGAAATGAATCGTATCTTTGACGTTATCCAATGCACCGATTAAGAGAAGGTGCGTCTCGCAACCTTCCAACTTAACAAAGATGCCCGTACATGGTGGAAGTCGGTTCCGGCACCTCCGACCGATGCACCTCATACATGGGATGGTTTTCTTACCCTATTCCGTGCCAAGTACTTTTATGAGTACGTAAAGGAACGAAAGGCTATGGAGTTCACCGCTCTTCGGTAAGGAATGATGACGGTTCCGAATATGAACTACAATTCTCAAGGCTTGCACGTTACGCACCGCATCTTATCAGTACCGATTTATTGAAGGCTAATCGGTTCATGGACGGGTTACGACCCAGTTTCATTCAGCAGCTCGGGACCCAAAACATCTGTACTTACGCGGAAATGGTTCAACGAGCGTATTTGTATGAAAGGACCTTAGAGAAGGTCAAGAAATTAAAAGGGAAAGGAGAAGAGTCTAGCCGATGCTCAGATCGGCGTTATAAGAAAGAAAAGTTCAGCATCACGAAGCCCTACAAGAGCCATGATAGTAAGAAAAGATCCAGGAATGGGAATGGTGAAAGTTCCCATAAGCAAAAGAAAGTCAAGGAGGAGAAGGAGCAGGTCGCCACGGCTTGCACATTTTGTGAAAAACTCGGCCATTCGGCTGAGGAGTGTTGGAAGCACCTCGGCACTTGTTTACGTTGTGGAAGCAGGGAGCATCACATGTCAGATTGCCCCCTTATGAAAGACCAATCGTCTGGTGGAGGACGTAGGAGGCAGGCTCGCCTCAATGCCGTCTTAGAAGAAGAGGAAGCGCCCAGGGATGGTGGGCTTATGGAAGGTACTCTTCAAATTTGTTCTCGTCCTGCATTTGTGCTATTTGACACTGGTGCCTCTCATTCTTTTATCTCCACTACTTTTGTAAAAATATTATCAATTGCATCAGTTCCCCTACCTTCAGATCTCACTATTACCACACCCGTAGGTTCCGGAACAAAGCTTACCGACTATTATCCTGATAGCGAAGTGATAGTAGAATGTCACAATCTCCCCGCAAACTTAGTATGCCTTGACATGAAAGGTTATGATGTCATTTTAGGGGTAGATTGGCTTGTAGATCATGATGCTTATATCAATTGCCGAAATAGGATTATATCCTTTCGAAAGCCCGATCTTCCGAGATTCTCTTTTCTTGGCATCAAGTACAAGAAGCATCCTACTATTATATCTTCTCTTCACGCTTTCAAACTTATCTCGCAAGGATGTGAAGCTTTTCTTGCTTCTATCATTATTACCGAATCCAAGGAGATAATCTTAGCAGACATTCCTATTGTAAGTGAGTTCCCCGATGTGTTTCCGTCTGAATTACCCTGTGTACCACCCGAGAGGGAAGTGAACTTCATTATTGAACTCATTCTAGGAGCAACACTTGTTTCTATAGCCCCTTACAGGATGTCCCCCACAGAACTCAAGGAATTAAAAAGGTAGTTGTAGGAATTACTAGACAAAGGCTTCATCAGACCTAGCACATCCCCTTGGGGTGCGCCGATTCTATTTGTCAAGAAAAAGGATGATTCTCTCAGGCTATGCCTCGATTATCGGCGACTGAATCAACTCACAATTAAAAATAAGTATCTGTTGCCGCGTATTGATGAGCTCTTCGATCAGCTTTCAGGAGCAGAATATTTCTCTAAGATTGACCTCAGATCAGGTTATCATCATCTTAGAATTAAAGAAGAAGACATTTATAAATCAGCTTTTTGAAGTCGTTATGGTCACTATGAATTCATGGTAATGCCATTCGGATTAACTAATGCCCCGGCAGCATTCATGCAACTTATGAACAGTGTCTTCCAGCCATATCTGGACCAGTTTATAGTCATCTTCGATGATGATATCTTGATATATTCCAAGACAAAGGAGGAACATGGAGAATATTTGAAAATAACTTTGCAAACACTTAAAGAACATAAACTCTACGCCAAGCTAAATAAATGCGAATTCTGGGTCAAGGAAGTTTCATTCCTAGGCCACATTATTTTAAAAGAAGGTATTGTGGTGGATCCTTCTAAAGTCAAAGCTGTTAGAAATTGGATTCGGCCAACGACTATATCAGAAGTAAGAAGCTTTCTGGGTCTAGCTGGTTATTATAGAAGATTCATTAAAGATTTTTCAAAGATTGCAGTTCCTTTAACTAGACTGACGAGAAAAGAAAATCATTTTGTCTGGTCAGAGGAATGTGAGGAGAGTTTCCAAACTCTTAAAAATCATCTTACTACAGCTCCTATTCTAACACTACCGATGGAAGGTGGTGGATTCGAAGTATACATGGATGCATCAGGTATTGGCTTAAGGTGTGTCCTCATGCAAAATGGAAGAGTAATCTGTTATTCTTCAAGACAATTGAAGCGTCACGAGGAAAATTATCCTGTACATGATTTGGAATTAGCAGCTATCATTTTCCCCTTGAAAATTTGGCGTCATTATCTCTATGGAGAAAAGTTTACGGTCTACTCGGACCACAAAAGCTTGAAATACTTATTTTCTCAAAAAGAGCTAAATATGAGGCAGAGAAGATGGTTGGAATATCTCAAGGATTTTGATTTTTCTATTCAATATCATCCTGGCAAGGCTAATGCTGTTGCGGATGCACTCAGCAGAAAACCAATGGGTATGCTATCAAGTCTTATGATTAGTATGACTAATCTTATTCCTCAATTTGTTCAGTTGAACTTAGATATTGACAGGAAGGAAGAAGATTGCTTCATGGCTAATATCCGAGCTCAACCTACCTTCATAGAGGATCTAGTCAAGTTGCAAAATGATGATCTCATGTTACTAGAAATTAAGGCTAATATTGAACAACAGTCAGATTTCTCTATTATGGAGGATGGAAGATTGCTATTCAAGGGCCGAGTGTGTGTACCAGATCATGAGGATATGAAGAAATTGATTCTAGAAGAAGCACATAAATCCAGGTATACCATTCACCCAGGTAGTACAAAAATGTATCAGGATCTCAAAAGAAATTTCTGGTGGCCCAACATGAAGAGAGAACTAGTTGATTTCGTGTCTCGCTGTCTCACTTGTCAACAAGTAAAGGCAGAGCATTTTAGACCCACAGGTAAACTGCATCCCTTGAATATTCTCGAATGGAAGTGGGAGAGTATAGGGATGGATTTCATTATGGGGTTACCTAAGACAAGAGGTGGACACGATTGTATATGGGTAATCATAGACCGATTAACTAAATCTGCACATTTCATACCAATCAAAAGTCGATGGTCTGTGGATATCCTGATAGCATTATACATAAGGGAAATTGTTAAGTTACATGGTGTCCCAGTCACTATTATATCTGATAGAGATCCTCGATTCACATCACAATTTTGGAAGGGTCTACAACAGTCACTAGGGACTAGATTGAATTTCAGTACAGCCTTTCATCCACAAACTGATGGTCAGACAGAAAGAACGAATCAGGTGGTAGAAGACATGCTCAGGGCTTGTGTTATTGATTTTGGAGGTAGTTGTCCTGATCTCTTGCCTCTGGTAGAATTTACATATAACAACAGTTACCAGGCCAGCATACAAATGGCACCTTTTGAAGCTCTATATGGAAAAAGTTATCGATCACCAATATGTTGGAGTGAAATAGGGGAAAGACAATTCCTAGGCCCCGATATTATCAAAGATTCTACAGAGAAGATCAAGTTTATTCAAGAGAGAATAAAGATGGCACAAGATAGGCAAAAGTCTTATGCTGATAATCGTAGACGCGACTTGAAATTTCAAGTAGGAGACCATGTGTATCTCAAGATTTCTCCAGGTCGTGATATTTAGAGATTTGGCATTAAGGGCAAACTAACTCCAAGGTTCATTGGTCCGTTTGAAATTCTCGAAAGGGTCGGTGAAGTGGCTTATAGACTGGCTTTACCCCCACAAGTAGTAGGAGTTCATGACATATTCTACATCTCTATGCTAAAGAAATATGTATATGATCCTGACCATATTATCACTTAGGACAATCTGGAGATTCAGAAGGATATGACGTACAAGCAAATACCAATAAAGATTCTGGAACGAGAAGTGCGTCAACTAAGAAATAAAGTTATTCTTATGGTCAAGATTCAATGGAAGAAAACATGGCCATATGAAGCAACATGGGAAACCGAAGAAGCCATGCGGAAAAGATTTTCAGAATTATTCAACTGTAAGTACACTCTCCATAACCATGTATTGAATTTGGGGACCAAATTCTTCTAAGTGGGGGAGGGTGTAGTGCCCCAGAATTTATGTAATAATTTCTGAGTTATTTATAGAACTTTCTGGAATTTATAAGGGCTAAATAGACTAATAAAAGGATTATTGGATTAATGAGTCATTATAAGGCCCAATTATGTTAAAATAATTAACCTAGCCTATTTAAATAAAATCCAAAAGATTTAAGGACCAAGCCCATTAAGTTTGACCCATATTCTAGAAGGTTATTTAGTATATTTACGTATTTTAAGGATAAATACCATTTTTATGGATAATAATATGGATAATTATTTAAAGAGTTTGATCGATGTTGAACTCTGTGCACGTCGGATGTAGCGGTCTATCGTGCGACCGCCACAGCCATGTAACACACCAGTCTTGATGCGTTACATTCTGCCAGTTCCGTGAAAGAAAGAACGAGTAAAAAGATTAGAACTTTGGGATCCTATCTACAAGAGATCGACTTGGGAGAGTTTATAATATTACTAAGGACTCTTAGGGATTAGGATCTGGCAAATTAAGGACTCTAGAATCGATCTAATCTTCAAGACCCTATAAATAGGACCTAGTTCTGAACTGAGCGACCCTTACTTTTGGCTCGTGAAGAATCAAGGTAAGGGGATAGAATTTCAGATAAGTTCTTCAGAAGATTTTATTTAGTATACTTTAGACTAATAGTTCTCCAAATTTTGTGCTAGGAGATCAAGCAACCAACAAGATTGAAGCTTCCAAAGTTACTGGTTCGACCATAATTACCCAGGAATCTGAACGAAAGTCCTCTGAAGATCAAGAGATTAGGACATCTAAACGAGGTAATTAGAATTTAATCCTTAAGAACTTTTTTTTCACCTTAGTTTTATCTACGTACCCTCAAAATTTCACAACTTTAGGTCAAGAGGCTGAGGAGCTAGAGCAGCGTGAAGTTGCTGAAAACTCACTGGAAAGGGAGAACTAGGGCACGTCTTTCAAACTCAAATTAGAAGTTTAAAGCTCAGATAAAAGGGTAGGTTATCTCATTATTGGCAAAAACATCTTGTTAGGGATAAAATCCCTCTGATTATACTTGATTTAATGCATTATAGATTATGAATTTCATGTTTTAGTGGGTTCATGCATACATACATATTCTTAGCCCTAATCAAAGATCAAAGATATTATCTTATCAATACACTACAACCTATGCATCTAGATGACCTTTACTTCGTTTTGTCATGATTGGAATAGTTAAATCTTTTCAAAACATGACATGGTTTCAAATCACAGTCTTTTAATTTCTTTATACTGTTAGCAGGGACTCTGACGCATCAAGGTAAGACCGTCACAGTGATCTAACGGCCTTACGATAAGCCGTCACACCCTCTACTGCATCTTAATTACTCTGTTATCTCTGACGCACCTTAACAAGAGCGTTACATTACTGTAAGGGCCTCACGATAAACCGTCACAATCACTATGACGCACCCATTCTAGACCGTCAGGTTAACTATAGACAGAATAGGAAACTAGTTAATTTAACTTATAAATAAGCCTAGTTATCTAAGTTTTGACCTGATTTCATGTCTTTAAGATTATCTACTGATTCATGATAGAAATTACATAATTAAGGTATCTTAAGTTATTTTAAGTTATGTTAATTTTATGTGCCAAAATTCTATAGTTTTGTATCTAAATCATGATTTTCGAAAGATGTATTGACGGAGTTTTATCATGATTTCCTATTTTTACACATCCTCTCTATCAATAGAGTCATTTCTCTAAGTACATGGCATATATTCAGGTATATGTCCATTACTTCACTTTGCACTATAGGAGTATTATTCTTGGACATGAGGACCTCTCTATTGGATATTCATTCCAATGGACTAGGAAATCTTGTTTCAAGGCCTCCATAATTCTCTGCGAGCCTGGGATTCCCACTAGGATGCCGAGTTGGTTGTACTATTAAAACCAATTGATTAGATTACACTATCGATGTTTCTGGTTATCAGTAGTGTAACAGATCTATATTGGACCGTCAGGCACATGTAACGGCCCAATATACAACCGTCACATTCAACTAAGTGCGATTTCTTGGTTTGAGATTCAGACTAATGTAACGGCCCAAGACTGGAGCGTCACATCATGTAACGGCCCAATACACGACCATCACACTACTTGAGTATTTTAACCCGAGGTTTGACCAAGGGTTGATATTCCAAGGTTTCTAGATGGACTCTTGATGATCTAGAGCTTATCATATTGATCAAGAAACCTAATATAATGAGTGGAAGATAAAGAACGTACCGTTATGCTGTCGATTTATTTCCATAAGCATAACATAGTATAAGTCATTCTTGATTTCTCATGATTCTTATTAAAGCATTCATTAATTGAATTATTGTTATCAAGAGCTTGTTGGAATTATACATTCTTGGCCATACGTTATTGTTACATACGTGGAAAAAGCTTGATTTATATTTGGAGATGCGATCGAGCACTGATTGTGTTCAAGGGCTCTATGCTAGTCCCCTCAGCTGATTGTCGAAAACATACTATTATAAATAATGGGATATGATGCTACTGGCGTCGCATTGCGCTAGGAGTACTTTCTTTATAAATAAGTGAAAATCCACAACACAATACAGCATGATTGATACTTGACTTTCTTTATATTCCACAGAAATTCACGAAGTACTTGCTCACAAGCAAAAGATACTAGAGTGATGATTATGTGGCTTGCTAGTACATTCTCGTTACATTCTTGTTCATGAAAGGCCATATCATGTTCTTATAATATTCCTGCTAGTTCATACTTGCTCTCATTCTATCTTACATACTTTGGTTTAATCGCATGATTGATCGCATTCGCATGATTTTACCTTATTCCTCTAGAGCAACAATGTTAATTACTTTAATGATGCCTTCATGTTTATGCAAAGATACCTACTGGGCAAGTATGCTCATTACCTATTTCCATTCATTTTCAGGAAATGGAAGTGAGTTGGGTTCGGATTCAGAATGTTCAAGTAGCGGATCCGAGAGTGAATAAAGAATGAGCGAAGACTTAGGAAGTTTACATTGTTTAGATCGAGTCTATGTAATTTTTTATTTTATTTCTTGAGTCTAGCATGATGGAAGTTGAATTAGTGGTTGTATTCGAATAGTGGATTTGATTATTAATGAAGTTGAAGTTCAGTAAATATTGTGCGATTGCATTCTTATGTGTGATTGCCTTGCGCTCTGATCGTTCTTGCTTGCAAGAGGCTTACCATGCCGGCTGTTCGCGTTCCTCGAGCGAGTCTTCTGCTGTAATAAAGACTCAGGGCGTGACAGAGACGGAATGAAGCGAAAGTGCAACAAGCGGAATGAAGTAGGAACAAACTGATAAGCAGATGCCAAGGTGTGATGTGACACACCTCCGACACTGAGAATTGAAATTCTTTCCAGGATTCTGAATGAAACAACTTCGGATGATTACGAGAAAGTAATGATCAGCTGGATGAAGGACTAAACTAATAAACAAATTGTGCGCGAGGGCACGGAAGGAAAGACACCATTGGAGAGCGGTTACCAGTCAATGTGGACGTGCTGCAGCCAAGGTGGGTTTGTAGGAAAATAAAATGAAAAAGACCCAGCGAATGAATGCTTCAGAGGAACCAGCCTGAGCGACTTCAAGGAGAATATAGTACTTGATTTTGGAATGGAATATCTCATGTCAACTCAAAATACGAGCAAGAAGCCTTCATTATTGGCATAATATGAGGATTTTCATCATGAAAGCTCAAAGTCCTACATGATGCATGCTGGGCTAAAATAAAAAAAATAAAACAAACTAAAATATAAAATAGTCAAGGATAATATTGTTGAACCATCTAGACTTGGTCAGGAATCCAGATCTCTAAGCTGACACTAAGTCGAAGCCCGTTTGTCCACGCATCAACTCAGAAAGTGGAACCGTCGTCCCAAACCTTAAATGATCCAATGGCCTATCCGTGCGATCAAGACTCCCCTCAAATCATCACTATTTTTGATGAAGGGGAACTCAAATTCCAGGTTCATCAGAACCACAAGGTCCTTGATATGCTATAACAACGTAAAATACCATATAGTAAAAATGCATACATGAAAGAATGATGTTACCAGACCCGAGTGCAAATCATCTCAAGACCTGCATAACCTGTGCTTCTCTATGCTCCAAATATTATTAGCTTATCAAAAGCTCAGTAAAGCTCAAAATATGATCATAAGTGCATAATACAATCAACTTCATCAAGATATAATAGCACTTAAGTCCATGAATAATCATAATGCTGTAAAGCAATTTGATGGGGACATCACCTCCCATACCCACGTTCACAGCTCGTCTCCTCGCCCCGGTTGCATCCGGCATGGTCTAGTTATTTAATTTTGAGTCCTATGTAATTTTTATTTGTTTCATTTGATGTATTTTCCCTTTTATTTGAGTCATGTTCCTAGGTCTTGTGTTTATTTCCCTAAGTTTGAGTGTCATTAGGTTGTCTAGTTAGCTATTGGGCCCAATTCATTGGGCTTGGCCCAAGGGCTCCCCCCTACCCCCTCGGTTATTTGTCATTGAGTCAATTGTCAGGGTCTTATTGTAAAATGTGGGTTGCCTATATATAGGGCCCCATTCCCCCCATTTCAAGGTAATGAATCAATGAATGAAAAACTTGCCATTTTTGAGAGTTCAAACTTCTTATCTAGTGGAGAGATTCCATTATTTGGGTGAGAGACCCTAGGGGAGAGATTCCCCATCCATCCCTCTCTTAATTTCTCTCTTTCACTCCCCTTTCTCTCTCCTCCACACCCAATTTCAAAAATTTTCTCTCTCCTCCCCTCCCAACCACCTCCACCCTCCCACCTACCTCCATTAACTCCTCTACAACTTCCCACAAGCCATCATTACTTCCCCCTAGTCCCAATAGACCCTCCACCAATCCACACCCCACCCTCCAACCCCCAACTACCCATCCCCTTCCCCAAGTAGCCCTCCACCTTCCCAAGGCACCTCTTCCCATCCCCAAGACCACCATTGATCACCCCACATTAAAAGAAATTCAAACTCACATTCCCTCCACCCACTTGTGCCCCCTCACCTTCCCCCTTCTCCCTCCAAGCCCAAATTCGTAGCTCCTCCTCCCACCACCTATTAGACCCCCTTCCAGACCCTATTCCTCCCTTCTCACACCTTGGAACACCCCCTCCTAGACCCCCTCACAGCCAGGGTTCTCCCCACACTCATCGACCTCCATTTCCCCTCCCATATACCCCATTTCCCCCCATCATCTTCAACCTCCAATTTTCAGTTCGTAGGCAGCAGAAGAGTAGCAGCTTGCAGAGGCGACCCCGACCACATCCCAGCGAATCTGAAGTCCCAATAGGTATCCAAGGAAGCATCTACCAGTCTTCTTCGCAACGGCGGTGGTTTCATCTCCATCCGAGCTCCGTGCTGCCCGGGAGATCCGTTCTCCCACAACTGCGTAGAGCTGCCCCTGCTGAGCACCTGAACCGGAGTAGAAGCTTTACCACGACGAACCTCGGATAAATCAAGACAAGAGTTCTTCTACAAAGTTCTTCCTTGTCCTGTCTACTTTCATAAGCAAGAAGCGGAACTTCGATCGACATCCATGGGCCAGAGTTATCAATTTTCTCCCTCGGGTACGCGGTTCTGCTTCCCACAGTCTGCACCGACCTATCACCATTGTTCAGAGTCAACTGGTCTTCTCCGACATCGTTTGGCTTCCCCGCTAGCTCTGCTGCGAAGAGGGCTCATCCACGGTTCCAAAAACTCCAGCGGTTCTTGATTCTGAGTCCGGGAGCTGTCGGGGCATCCTCTTCTTCCTGCTGTTGGAAACCTGAAGCTGTCAGTCTGAGAATCTGCCACCCTGTTCATGCCTCCACCCAGACCAGCATCGGCGCCAGAAGAAATCAAAAAAATTCTGAGGCATTCCATTTCTAGTTACGAAGAGTTCCCCACTGGTCCCATCTTCAGAAAAATTCCCGATCAAGTTCTGCAGCTTCAACTCTGTCTGCCTGTCTCCTATCGCAGAGAGTAGGCAGATTCGGCTTCGCCATCTTTTCATTACTTTTAGTCCAAGTTCCCCTCCCCGCTTGGCCGGCTGAAGGCCCCTCCCTGTGTGGAGGTAGTTTTAGTTGTAATATCAATTAACCCCCACCCCAAGGTCCCCCTCCTACGAGAGGTGTAGTATTGTAATCATTTGAGCAGGTCAAGCTACCCCGGCACGGCGTGTGGGGAACCTACGCTTCCCCGCTCGCCCACGTCTCCGAACGGGACCGGTTTCTTCAAACCGATCGAGTAAGTGCTCCACTCCTAGCTCCATTTAGTGTTTTTTCTCCCTAATATTAGTTCATAAACTCCGCTGGATTTGAGAAGTGAGAGTCTGATCTTTAAGCACCATCGCTTTAAGAGATCACCGTGGGGTGAGGAGTGTAACCCGTGCCCTTGGCACTTCATCGGCTCCCTTGAATTGGGCAGCCATACCCTTGGGGAAACAAACCTTGGCCTTGCTGGCCCTCTACCAGCAAGGGCCCAACCCACACAACCTCCACTTGGCATTTCCAAGTTACCCCGGGTCTTGGGTGAGTGACGGGTGAGCGGCCACCATTATCGGTCCGTCTTGATTGCCAAATGTGCTTGCTTGTTAAGTCCTAGGTTGTGTCACATCACAATTCAAACGTGTAAGCTCAAGAAATGATGACTCTTCATAGAGACGTTATAATGATAAATGACGACAGCCAAGAGGGCGTTAATTGCAATCACTATTAGATTTAGAATCGGACTAAAAATGACGCCCGTACAAGAGGCGTTAAATAAATGACGACACGAATAATGTCGCTAATTAATGAAATGACGCCAGGACATATGTCATCAATTAACTAAAAACACCGGCGTTCTGTTCCCTGTTTGGAAACAAAACTCCAGCGAGTGATTCCTCCTCAAACTCAAACTGTGATTCTTCTAAACGACTATCAGTGTTTCAAATGTTATAAAAGGCAACTCGTTCGTCTGCTAAAACATCAAGGCGATTGAGTGCTGCAGCTGAGAGCATGCAGAGAACCGAAGATCAGCAAGAGAAGAACAACAGAAATAGCTACTTGTTTTCAAAAGAAAAGATGGACACGATGTTACAGAACCCTTTAAAGAAGCCTAGGATGATCTTTCCTAGGATATTTGAAGTTGCAAGCCACATTAGCGGGAAGATAGCTAAGGGCCATGTAAGTTCGATTTTCCTTTAAAGCTTTTTATTTCATTCTTCCTTTTCTCTTTAAAATTCTGATTGCATTCTCTTTTCTTCTTCTCTTTTTTATTTCTCTTCAGGACCATCCAAATATACCAGGTCCAAGGAGGTTCTTGAAGATCAAGTGGCTCCCTTTACTCCTCTCTAAACTCTCTTTAGATATGAGGTCTTTTCTTAGTAGATGGCACCTACTTGGCATTGTAACCCATGCTACCCACTATGATGATATCCACCTAGATTGGGCCTCCATAGGAGCACTTATAGAATTATGGCATCCAAACACTCATACTTTCCTCTTTCCTACCTTTGAAGCCACTATTCTCCTAGAAGAAGTAGAGATGCTCTTTGGGTTAAGAAAGATGAAGCAAGGAGAAGAGTCAAAGATGGCTAGTATGACTAACCCAATAAATGCCCATGACATGCTTACTAGCCTCATACCAAGCCCAAATCTAGTGAACCAAATCAAAGCCCATAAAGAAATCAACCTTTTAAAGCTAGCCTCATGGGTATACAAGAATATGGATAAAGCCCAAGAGGATGAGGATTTGTTGGAGAGAGTAATAAAAGGCTTTGTTATATGCATGGTAGGATCTCTACTCTTCCCTTCAATGGAAGACCACCTAGAGGAATGCCACTTGAGTGCCATAGCTAGTATTTGGGAAGGAAAAAGGATAGGTCCGGCGGTGCTAGTCAACCTATACAATGGACTCACCTCGGCTTCCTTGGGACGGCCTCTCTATGGGTCAATGCTACTTCTCTCTTTTTAGGTGGACCTCCACCTAAAGTTTGATCCTTGCCAAGAAACCCAATCGGCCTCAAAAATCTTTTTTAAGAGCCCTCTCCGGTATATGACGGATTCTCTAGGCTTATGTAAGAGGGTGACAAATCGGGTGCCAAAGCTTAAGAAGAGGGTTGATTGGAGGAACTACTTCAAGACCATGCCAAAGGATGGTTTTATATGCACACCAGGGTTCCTCAAGACCCAAGAGCTTCACTCGAGACTCTCCTCCGACATCGAGCTACGACTAATTGGCGGAACCGACTTCGTCCTCTACAACGCTCACCAGTGCCTCCCACAACTTGGTCTACCTCGACACACATTTGAAGAAGCTTCTCACCTTCCACCACTCAAGAGAAGGGAACTAGGATCAAGTGGGGATCAAGAAGAAGTCAAGACAATCATGGCTCAATGGAAGGTTGGACTACTTCATAGGTCCAAGCAACATGTTGAAGAGGAAGAAGACAAATGCAAATCTTATGTAATAGCACTTAGGAGGATAAGACCCATGGTGGCTCATTGAATGTAACAATGATTTTCTTTGATGAAATAAAAGAATCTTTCCTTATTTGAGCCAAAACAACATGTTATATGATCTTGTCTTCCAATTCAATGTGATTCTGTCTGATAAAACTGAGCTTCGGGTTTTCTGTACTGAGAAGCGCCTCCAAGCATGGCGTCATTTCCATAAACAGCGCCCGCCAACACGTCATCATTCTCTATTAATCAATTTCCCCAAAAATGAATAAAACCCACAATTGACGCCCTCGCAAACTGGCATTGATTAATCCGCACCCCAACTTAAGGTGTTTATTGCTTAAAATTTTAAATTCTTTTTCAAAGTATCCCCTTCAATTTTTTACAAATAACACCTTGACCAACGTCATTCCTTAACGAACTAACGCCTCCTATAGTGACGTCAATTCTAAATCGTAATCATGACTTTCTATCACATCAATCAAATTCTTATTAATGCACCTGACGATGGTGTAAGTTCCCATGCAAAGTTAAATAACGACCGAAACCATGTCGTCAGATCCTGAAACGATGCCTTGATCAAAACCATCAATTACGCGAGTGACGACAGCAATTAGGACGTCAATTCTTTTCGACCGTTAAACCCTTTTCCCTCTTCTCTTCTCCTTCCTTCGTCTACTTTCCCTCTTCTGCAACCAAACCCTAACCGAGCCCCCATTTCTCTTCCATCTCATTTCCATTCTCTCTGTCTCTCGAACCCATGGCGGGTCCTGGCAAATGGCAAAGGGTCTCTGCCCCCGAGGTGGTTGACCTTGGCGACGACACACACGCCGTGGAGGAGGAGGCTCCTCCCGCGGCGGCTGTAGATGCTCTGGCGGAGCACGGTGGAGACGAAGAAGTCCAGGGAGAAGAAGGAGAAGGTGAAGAAGAAGAAGATGGTGATGAGGACGATAACGACGATGAAGAAGATGAGGCGAGGAGGAAGAAGATGAAGAAGGAGAAGAAGGAGAAAGAGCGGAAGGGGAAGAGACACCAGTGGCGGCCCCTCGACCACGGTGACCACGGCAACCACGACAGCCTCGGCAGCCCCGTCAGCCACGACAGCCTCTCCGTGGGGGACTCCTAGCACCAGAATGAAGCAAGGTAGGTGCCCCTACCCCAGCCCTTTCATTTTATTTCATTTTATTTTATTTATCAATTTTCCATAGCCCTCGGTGAAGGGAAAAAATGTCAAACCTGTGACACAGTAAAATGACGCCCCCGTGGGTGCCGTCAATTCAAACAACGCCCCACCTCAGGTCGTTAATTCAAATTGTTTTTTATTTTTTGAAAATGATTAATCCATGAAACCATGCCCTGTAGCATGTCGACATTTTAAAATCATGATGTTTAATTTTCATTTATTGTTATTTTCCATGCCATTTTTTATTTTCGATATATCTTTCTGTTTTTATTTCCATTTCATACACTGTTTATTTTAAATCACCACAGAAAACAACGCCTCCCACCGGGGTGTTAATTCAACGTACAACGGCCACAATGGTGGTCGTCAATTAAAAAATCCATAATGGTAATTGGCGGGATAGAAAATAATCTTCAAAACAGCATCCCCCATAGGGGCGTCACTTAAACAAACAACGACCCAAGGTTGGTCGTCAATTCAAATTATTCATTAAATCACCAAAAACACATTCTGAAATAGCGCCCCCCACAGGGGCGTCAATTAAATAATCAATGACCGATGATAGGTCGTCAATTCAAACAGAGAACAAACAACAAATGAATATCCATGAAACTCATATCAAATTGTTCTTTTTGTTGGCAGGGTTTGATGAGGACTAGGATCTTTTGGGTCCAGGTTCAAGCTGCCTACTACGGTCTCCCAGATTTCCAGAGGGCTAGGGTAGAGGCTATGGGGTTCAGACCCTTCCTTAGCATAGAGCCTATGAGACCTTACCTACCCCTGATCCAGGTGCTTAGGGAAAGATGGGACAGGACTAGCCGAGCATTTCTGATGCCGTGGGGTCACATGGTTCCCAGCTTGGAGGATGTTGCTAGGATTAACGAGTTGAGGGTGGATGGCGAGGCTGTGAGCGGGATCACCCTACCTGACTATAGCGAGTTGACACAGAGGCTGCTAGGGTTAGAGACGATAGCAAGGACACCAAGCGAGGGTAGGACCATCTACCGCACCGATCTTACTATTGCTATGGGGTTGGGTGATTCTAGACAGAGGTCAAGGGAGTCTCTAGAGCAGTTCTCGCAGAGGCTGATTGGGGGAGCTAGGGCCGTCTACTGCCAGCACCCGGCTGAGAGAGAGAGAGAGTAGATCGAGATTTGAGGAGATTTCTTTTCCTGATGCTCGGGAGGTTATTGCTCGGGACGAAGGATGACATTATCAACTGCCGATTCCTAGGGATCCTCGAGGACTTGGAGAGCGTCGGCAGATACGCTTGGGGAGCTGCTCTGCTAGCGCACTTGATGGCCGACCTGTCCACGGGGATAGGTCGAGAGACGGCTGTCAGTGGCTTCTCACCTTTCCTTCAAGTATGCATTTTTTTCATTTTTTCATTTTCTCTTTTAATGCATGTGAATGCTTTACTAATGCAATGGATGGATAAAGGTGTAGAGTCACCTATACATGCCGATGGGGCGTGCCGACCCCCGACCCGAAGATGGGGGATCTTTCCCACTGGCGCGACGCTGGCTGCCACTAGTGACCGGAGCACCGCTGGCCTACGAGCTGCGAGTTTTACGATGAGAGTTCCGCGACTACCCGGCCTCACTGGTATGCATGCTAAATATGATGCAATTCTTTTATGAAATATGTATGATATGATATGAGATATGATGATATGCATTTTTATGAATGCAGGTGGTTTGGAGACCCTACGAGGGCATGGCTGACGAGGGCCAGCCCTGGGTCATAGTGGGCCGACCTCGCTTCGGGCATGAGCTTTGGGTTCATTGCCTGAACGAGATTGAGCCGCTACGGCTTAGGCTTGTGATGAGGACCCTCGGCCTACACCAGCAGTGGGTCGAGGTAGGAGAGCACCGAGGGATAGGAAAGAAGACCCGCAGTCGCACGAAGGTGATCGACTGGAGAGTCCGGTACTCTGACCAGTATGCTGACTTGCAGCGCGGCGGGACCCGAGTCACTTCCCAGGTAGCCGACAGCTCTGAGTACCTCCGACGCTACTGGGAGGTTTACGCCGATCGACCCCAGATGAGGGTCCTAGGGGTACGTATGAATGCACTTTCTTTTAATTAATTGTAAATGTTATATGTCTATTATGCAACTGATATGTGTGATGAATGCAGGATGCACGGGACATAGCGGCGATGGACGTGCAGGTTCACCTCCACAGCCTAGCGGCCCAGCTGGCCGCCACACGGGAAGACCTACAGACCCTGGTGAGTGTTTAATTTTCTATATGCAAATGAATTCATGAATTACTAATGATTAGCCACTGACAATCATAATGAATGCAGTGTGCTCAGTAGGGAGCAGTAGTGAGAGAGACCGGAGGAGCCTCCAGCTTGAGAGGGCCTAGTGCAGAGACGACTGCACTAGCAGAGCAACTTGCTGGAGCAGTGGCACGGGACGAGGCGGCAGAATGCGACCTCGCCACATGGGTAAGTTCAAACTCAAACTCAAAATGCACTTGATTACATTTCATTATGTGTGTTCATGAAGATTTGTGTTTTACAGACCGAGGAGCTCCGAGTCTCGCTTACCTGCATCAAGGCAGGACAGCGCGCGATGGCTACCCGGGTGAGTTAATAACAATCTGTTTCAGTTATTTATGAAATTGAATTAAATGTGGAACTGATGATTTGTTTAATTGATTGCAGACCATAGAGTTACAGGCGGTGCTTACCCAGGCTGCACTAGCCGGGATGGAGCTGGCCATCTGCGAGCAGTGAGTCGCGGAGCTCGAGAGGGCCTTGAGGCGGCGAGAGGAGCTACCTTAGGACGTGGCAGAGTTGAGGGTCGCCCTCGACATGGAGCGTAGGGAGTGTGCCCGAGAGCGAGAGGAGCGCACGGCGGAGCGATCTCAAGAGAAAGAGGAGCGAAAGGAGGAGCAGGCAGCGCGTGAGCAGGAGTTCACGGAGCTGAGAGCACAGCTAGCCGTCACACAGGAGCGGCTACGGGCAACAGAGGAGTGCCTCCAGCGAGGTCGGGAGCGGACACGTGCTGCGGGATACGCGTTTACCAGTTCTACTTTCGTGGCGGGTTCCTCTCTTCGGCAGAGGAGCGAGGCAGAGCAGCAGGCTCGAGCTCTAGCTACTTCTCGAGGGTCCATGCCCCCTCCACGTGCGCCTCATCGGGACGACGATGGTGAGGTAGAGAGTAGGAGAGAGGAGGGTGGAGGCGAGAGTTGAGAGAGAGACTTACTTGTACTCCTCCACCTTCACACTTGTACTCAGATATTTATTGATATATATATATATATATACATGAGATTTTTGTTGAGTTACCGGAGCCTTGAGCACTTGTGTACCTGCCTTTGCTTTCGCTTTCTTTCCTTTTGCCCTTCTTCGTTATCGTTCGTTCTTGCCCTGTAGTTCACACTTAAACAAACAGATTAATCCATCTGTTCGGCTTGGCCCCTTGCTCAATAAGCAAGGGGTTGTCACTTCTTTGACCTTGTTGATGGGTCAAGGGGCCAAGCCTCTAATTAATAAAGGCGGATAACATAAATATATAAGGGAATGCAGCATGCAAGCAAGCAAATGCCAACTTAAAAAGAAAAGATGCCCACACAAAATGCAATCAAGCATATGAGATGGAAAGCAACATGCTTAATTTTTGTTCTTTTTCATTTTCTTCTTCTTCTTCTTTTTATTTTATTTTGAAAAATGACGCCCTCGCACACAAGCGTTGAGTAAAATAAATCATTTTTTTTAATTTTTATTAAAATGACGACATTGACAAAGCCGTGAATTTATTAAGTGATGCCCCCTAAGCGGGCGTGAATTGAAAAATCATTTTTTTATTTATTTTCTTTATTTGAAAATGACGACGTAGACACTGTCGTTAATTATGTAAATGACGCCTACATATGAAGGCGTTAATTAAATCATATATATTTTTTTCATTCTTTTTCTTTTTCACTTTTTTTTTCTTTTTATGAGGCTGAGCATAGCACAGAGGGTCTCGAGCCTTACACAATCACCATCTTAAATTCATTAATCTTTCTTAAATATCTTAACAAAGGGTCAACGTGCTTATTGACTTATGCTTTTACTCATATTCTCTCGCGGCCCATCCTTCTTAGTAGGTCTTTGCCATCCTTTGAGCTTACAACCTACCATGGAGGGAGAAGTGAAGAATAAGTCGAGGAAGCTCACGAGAGGTTTCTGAGAACGGGGAAACTTTTCCTTCCCTGCCCTAATGCCTGTTGGGGTTCGATCTTCAGCTTAGGAAAATTTTGTTGCTCTTTTTACCCTTATTTCTACATGCTTACGACCAGAGTTATCCCTACGGGGACTTTGCCCTCTTGACATGCTTTTCTTTTATTGATTTTCTTTCTTTTTATTTACAAACAAATAAAGACCTAATTATACTTGGGCTTTAAGCATTTTGTTCCCTTTTGGGCCCTGACTTCCACCTACTAGGGCGGCGGGCAAGTTTGGTTAGCATTCCTTGACTCGTACTCCCTCTCGTGAGCCGAAGAGAAGAGAATAGGTAATATTTTTACACTCTTAGTTTAGGTCTGACTTTCCTCAAATTTTGGGCTGCTTGATTTTACGAGTAAAGCGTGTAGTGTGTGCGGGAATTGACCCCCAAGTTAAACCATCAAAACTGAAGAATGAATTAAGGATCTTGATTTTTCGGGTTTGCGGCCTATGCACTATGCCAGCCTGCAATTTTTCATCATTTTTTTCTTTTTTTTCTTTCCCCTTTTTCCCCTTTTTTTTCTTTTCTTCACATTTTTTCTTTTCGAAGACTTAGGGGTAATACTTCTTCAGGTAAAGACCATTCCAGGGGTGCGCCAGCTCTTCCCCTTCAGCATTAATTAGCTTGTAAGCATTGCCAGGGTAAATGTCTTTTATAACATAGGGCCCTTCCCAGTTTGGCTGAAGCTTTGAACGGGGTCCACCGGGTTTTACAAAGATTCTTTTAATTACCATTTCACCAATTTTGAATTTTCTCTCAATCACTTTCTTTTGGTGAAAACGTGAAAGCCTATTTTGGTAAACACGAGCATGCTCGGCGGCGGCCAAACGCTTCTCATCTAGGAGTTCCAATTGAGCAAGGAGGGATTCACGACGCTCATCAATACGAAGCTCATTGTCCAATTGTACTCGTAGAGAAGGGATAAGAATCTCATAAGGGACTACCGCCTCCATTTCATAAGTAAGGGCGAAAGGGGTTTGCCCATTAGGAGTGCGAATGGAAGTGCGATAGGCCCAAAGAGCTTCAACCAATTTTTCTGGCCAATCTGTAAATTTATTAGCCTCACACGTTTTCTTGATAATTTTAATCGGAGTTTTATTAGTTGCCTCTGCTTGGCCATTGCCCTGTGGATAATAAGGAGATGAATGATGCAATGCAATGTTGTACCTATTGCAGAGGTCTTGAAGTTCCTGAGAGATGAATTGTGGTCCATTGTTGGTGACGATGGTACTCGGGATGCCGAACCTTGCAATGATGTTCTTCATTATAAACTTGCAGACGGTTGACGCTTTTATCTCCGCGTATGCTTCCGCTTCCGCCCACTTGGTGAAGTACTCTGTGGCTGTGAGTATAAACGATTTTGGCTTTGTGAGGAGGTTCGAATCACCAAGAGGTCCAATGATATCGAAAGCCCACATGGAGAAAGGCCATGGGGAGGACATAGGATGGAGTGAAGAAGCAGGAGAATGAATTTTGTCAGCTTGCAGTTGACACTTGACACACCTTCGAACATAGATAGAGCAATCCTCTTCTAGAGTGGGCCAATAGAAGCCTAGCCTAAGGATTTTCTTAGCTAGCATCTGGCTATTCACATGACCACTACATACTCCTGAATGCGCCTCTTCCACAACCTTCCAAGATTCATTATCATCCAGGCACCTTAATAAAACTCCAGTGAGACCTCTTCTATAGAGCACACCTCCAACTAAAGTGTATCGCTGAGCAACTCTTCGAATGGCTTTCTTCTCTTCGACCGTGGCCTCCTCAGGATAGGATTGATCCTGGAAATACTTAGCAATTTCATAATACCACGGCTTTTCCTCATCGTCCCATTCTTCCTCTAAATCCATCAACATGATCTCCTTATTCTCAATAATTCCACCTTGCTTAACCTTCTTGAGTACCTCCTCCTTAATACTAAGGAAAGCTGGATCGTTGATAGCGGGAGTGAGACGCTTGTGAACAATAACGGAATGGAAATCTCTTTCGGGGAGGAAAACTAAAGAAGAAGCAAGAGAAGCAAGAGCATCAGCTAGAATATTCTGATCGCGAGGAACATGGACAAAGATTAATTTGGTGAAAAGTTTGGCATAAGAGAAAGTTAGTTCTTGATAGGGTTTGAGTTTAGAATTGAGCTTGCGACACTTGGTGAGCACTTGGCGAAGAATAAGCTGACTATCACCTACAATCTGCAATTGGGTAACACCGAATTGGTGAGCGGCCTCCAGTCCGGCCAGAAGAGCCTCGTACTCAGCTATATTATTTGTAACTAGAAATGCAAGCTGAGAGGCGAGTGGAATAGTGATACCCTCTGGTGATAGAAGAATAATGCCAATCCCTTTCTCTTTTTAATTCAAAGCTCCATCAAAATGTAACGTCCACATCGAATCGGGCTGATTGACGGACATTAGTTCCTCATCTGGAAACTTTGAGCGAACAAGGTCGAATCTGGGGAAAGGGTGTTGAGCGAGGTGTTCTACTATGGCATAGCCTTTAATAACTTTTTGCTGAATGTAGATGATATCAAATTGTGAAATAAAGCTTTGCCATCGTGCTAATCGGTCAGTGAGGATAGATTTTTCAAGAAGGAACTTGATTGGATTCATACGAGCGATGAGATGAACCTCGTGAGGTAAGAAATAATGCTTAAGTTTCTGAACTACCCAGACTAAAGTAACACAAGTCTTCTCTATGGCTGAGTATCTCTGCTCACAGGGGTTGAGAAGCTTGGACAAGTAGTAGGCTGCTGTGGACACCAAAAAATGTCGATGAGGATCATATGGCATGCACGTCTCGACATTCGAGAGCAAGCTGAAGACAGAAATGCCGAATAAACCTCATGCCTCGCCCGATCAGGATGAGAACTCGCTTGGTGGCCCGCTACTCGCTAAGGAAGCCCCCCTAAGCAGAAGATACAGCTACAACGCTCCGACCGGCCATGTCGAGAGCTGAATCAAAGAAAAGTCGGGAACTCCAGTATAGTCTCGGGATGCACCGAAAGTCATGCAAAGTCTGAGACCAAGCCCCAAAGGCTGTAAACATAATATTATGAAGGCCATACGTTGCAACTAGAACATTCCAGGAGCGCCAACACTCGAATAAATGGCTGCGACTTCGAAAAGAATCCATTCGAGGCTTAAAATGGCACGAAGGGGCCTTAAAACGGCGCGCCTTAAAACGGCACGCCCCCCTCTTAAAACGGCGCGGCCCTTTTCCTTTTAGCTACACGGCGCGCGAAGGGGCATCCCCTTTGATGCTTAAAACGGCGCCCCTTTGAATATGGCGCCATTTTAACCCCTCATTCTAGTCTCTGAAGTGCTTCCCCGGCGCGCAATCAACCCATCCCGTCGGCATACCGATGCTCTGTTTAATGATGTGCAGAGAACATTGAATGCCCGACGCTCTGTCTCTACCTCCGTTCGACAGCATAGAAGCGGCAACGGCGAAGCAAGCTCCGACAAATCCGCAAATGTCCCGTCCTCAGACGAACGCCAGTGTACTCCATGAACCAGCATCATCCAGCACAACAACAACGTTGTTGCGAACAAGGCAGAGGTGGCGGGAGTTTTCTCCCCCACTGTCCGTTCTATAAAAGGCATGCCCCACTGTTGAAGAAGAAGGAGGAGAGAGGCTCCATTGAAGTGAGAAGAAAAGGCCATCCGAAGAGAAGAAGCCCCCCGTCCCTATGCTTGCTAGGTGAAGAAGAAGGAGGAGAGAGGCTCAAATCACCCCACCCAGATGGGCTATTGAAGTGAGAAGAAAAGGCCATCCGAAGAGAAGAAGCCCCCCGTCCCTGTGCTTGCTAGGTGAAGAAGAAGAGAGATTGAGTGTGAGAGAAGAGAGGTGAGCTCGGGGGGGGGGGGGGGGAGCTTGTGCTCCGTCCCCCCCATCGATGTATTTCTTCTTTTCTCTCTGATGTATTCCCCCCTTTTTGCTTTGCTGTCTTTCCCCTTGCGGATGAAAAAAAGAAAAGCTTTTTTGCAACATATGGTGTTCTTCTGCTTTCCTCTCCCTCCTCTGTCTAATGCTTCTCTCTTTCTCTCCATAGAACGTATTTTCCTTTTCTGTTTGTAACGCCTTCTCTTCCCTTTTTTTATCTGTATCAAGTTTCCTTCCCCGCCGCGTGGATGAATAAAAGAAGAAAAGCCATCTTTTTGCAACTCTTATGTTATCCGTTCCATTCTCTGCTCCGTCTTCTCATTCTCCGATCATCCTTGGCCCTTGAGGGCTGCCTTTCCATGGCACGACCCACAAAGGTACCCATCACCGGATGAACATTCATGGCCCTGTGGCAAACATCTGTCCCGCGTCGAAGATTCATTGCCCGTGAGTCGTGGTCGCTCTTGAAGGCTAGCCCTCGAGCGCTCCACACTCACACATGGGTTCGGACCGCCGTAAGGCCACTCCGATGTTTGAGGGTCACCCCAGAGCAATCTGTTTGATGGCCTTCACTTCTCTCTGGCAAGTCCCGATCCGGGGGAGATGCTGCCCAATTTTCGCCAGGGGATTAAGAACACTCAAGAATGAATGAACAAGACGCCCTTTGAAAACACACAGTGAACCCTCTATGAATTAACCCCTAAAATCTTACACAATAAACTCCTTCGAACAAATCACTTAAACCCCACCTCATTACCTATCTAGTCCACCAAATGGATGAATAAACGTATCATAAGATCCACCCACGGGTGAAAGAAAAGAAAACACACAGTTAAAGCAAGAAACCCTCGGGAGGGGCTAATTCGGCGTGGCCACTGCTCCATTGCGCCGGTTTAACCTCTCAAAACCATTCCCTTTATCACACCCGGTGCACCCCTTTCAATTCTAAACCGACGCCCTTAAAATCGGCGCGCCCCTCTCCCCTTGAATGGCCCAATTCCGGCGCGCCCCCCCTTTGTTTAACCGTTAAAATGGCGCGCCCTTGACTCCCTCTTGTCCCGGCGTGCCTCCCTTGCAACCCTTAAAACGGCGCCCCTATAACCGGCGCGCCCCCCCTTTTAACGTCCTAAACCGGCGCCCATATGTGCTACACTATTCACCTTAAAACGGCACCCCATTTCCTCCCTTGAGCTCTAAAACGGAGCCATCCTCTTCCTTCGCTAACCGGCGCGCCTCCTTAATACAAAAAGGGAATAAACAAGCAAAAAAAATAATGATAAAACGTCAATCATGCTAATAAAAGAATGAAAGGAACTCCATCACCCGTGCCTTAATTGAATTTTTGTTCCGGGGGCGCTGCCCCCCGGAAACCCCCGCAACGGGCGTTGCCCCCTTGACCCCCACGACCTGACCGGGCAGGTCGAACCCCACGACCTGACCGCGCAGGTCGATCCGCGTGCAAGGGCGCACGATGGCAAGTTCGGGCTCCACGCTTAACAATTCACTCCCTCGGACTCGGTGCGAAGAGAAAATCAATGATGCCTTGTGATATCGGGTGTGGACCTCGGAACCCCCGACATGGTCATGATCCGAACACAGTCTGGGCCAATAGTTCGTTAACTCGACCCGCTTCTCTCGGGATCTAATCCTGCAACCCCACATTAAACTTGTCGTGTCTACGGTAGACATTTGCACGGTTTTATCATCGTCTTCGATGCTTCAAACGTGGACTCGCGTCCGAACAATGAATGGTCCGACCGTGACCGACACGCACGTATACCTTGGAACCTTCGTTTCCCAAGACTATGCGTGAAGAGAAAAGTAATGATGTCCCGGGGCATCAGACGTGGTCCTTGGAGACCCCGATATGGCCATAGTCCGCAACCACCTCGGGCCAATAGATCATTAGCTTGACCCATCTTCGTCGGGATCCGATCCCGCACCCACAGGAAACGTGCCATACCTACGGCATACATCCGTATGTCTTTGTCGTTGTCTCCGATGCTTCGAATAGGGACTTTCGTCCGAATACTGAATGGTCCATTAGTGACCGACGTATGTCCCGGGATCTAATCCCGCAACGCCACATTAAACTTGCCGTACTCACGGCAGATATTTGTACGGGTTTATTTCCGTTTACGTCTTCAATACGGATCTTGTCCGAACATAAAATGGTCCATGAATGACGTACAAAATCTGAATGGAACGAGACGGCTCTCGTCTTCCCCGAACCCTACGTGCGGGAATATCAATAAGACCTTCGTGAGTGACATTTGGACCTCGGGTTCACCCCAACCATGGTCATCGCCTGACCCACATCCTAGGCCTATACTCGGCTATCTCTGTACAAATCTTTGTTTCGGAATCTAGTCTCGGGACACTTTCCCGTTGCCCTTTGGCACCGGAAATATTAATGATGCCCACGCGAGCCTGACTTCGACCGCGGGGGGCCCACCGTAGTATGGTCGTAGCTTGGTCTTGCACCGGGCCAATAAACTCGCTGATTTCTGACCACTCTAACCGGGATTCAACCGAACGTCTTCTATCCCTTTAAACAATAAATTTGTCGTACCCTGGCATACATATGCTCCAGCTTTCCCCGTGATGATCACGATTCTCTGAAGCCAGACGCTCGTCCGAATATCAAAATGGTCCCTTGAGTGACCGACATATTTCGAATGCTTGTTTCCCTAGACATAGCGCTTTCCGACTGATTCGAGACCGCTATGGGCTTCTTTCTCTCGATATATTTTTCTGGCCATGAGGCCCCTTTTCCCGGCGATTAATCAAGGGTGTTCCCCTCTCCGAGGGGATGTAAATGATGCCGTGACCTTTATGGCGCGGCGGGTATCAGTCCCGACACGAATCACACAGTCGTTTGATTAGTCAGATCGAGCGCACAATAAATCGTCACTTTGTGACTGGCACGCCCACGCACTTAATAAACGCCAATAAGCAATAACCAATGATTTTATTAAATAAAAAGTGCGTCCACAAGTCTGGCACGCCCGGTGGGACCTGAACCACCCTTCATCTCTTCGCCGAGATTCGGGGCCTCATGGCCTCCTAATAAACAATGTTTGTCTGCTTTGATGAATTGCAGGTGTTGTCTTCGCCAGCCCTGTGGGGGGAAAAGCCGGACCAGGCGTAATTATCTTTAGGGCCTCCAGGACGCTACTCCGAGGCGTATGCAGCTTTCAGGAATCATGAAGGCCGCTAAAAAAAAAAGAGAGAAGAGGAAAAGAAGAGAGTGAGGGGAAATCAAATCCCCCTTTCCAAAACAAAGAAGAATAGAAGAATAGAAGAGTAGAAGGAAAAAAAATGAAATGATAAGAAGAAAGAAGAAAGGAACGAAAGGGGAAGAGAAAGAATCGACGAGATAGGGTTGTACGGCCATATCCGTCGAGACCCGTGCTGAACAAAGATTACCACTGTGGGATTGATGTGGTGGAGTGAACCACTCATCCCCTCCCTGAGGGGGTGAGCGCTCTCCTGTGCACCCGCCTTTGGTCTATTACAAAAAAGAAGAGAAGAAAAGAAAGGACAAAAAAACTGGTAAGCATCGCCGACCAAAAAGGACAAGAAGAAGGCCGACATCCTGCCTGACTCTAGGAGGGTCCGAGTCCATGGTGCCATGCCCGGGCCTGTTCCACCTTCCTGCTGCCCCTATCTGCGAATGCTTTGCAGCAATGAGGCCGAGCACGGCCACGAATCTAGAAGAGAGCATTCATCCACCCCGCCACGGGGGCATAGAAACCTTAAAGAACGCACCCCAGCTTACTGGCATCTGAAGAAGAATTACACCCCACCTTGGGGGCATCAAAAGCAACAATACACCCCAACTTGGGTGCACGAGAGGCAAACATCCCCCAGTGTGTCGGGGTAAAAAAAAAAAGAGAATCCACCCCGCTCTGGGACATAAGAAGAAAAGGATACACCCCGGCTCGGGGGCACATGAAGAGAATCCACCCCGACTTGGGGGCACATAAAGCAAAGCACACCCCGGCTTAGGGGAACATGAAGAGAAATATACCCCTCTCTGGGGTCGAAGAAGCAGAAGGATCCACCCCGACTCGGGGGCACGCACAAAGCAAAAGTTACACCCCAGCCTAGGGGCATTTGAAGAAGAAACTACGCCCGCTCTAGGGATAGATGAAAAGACACACACCCCGCCTTGAGGGGTAGAAGAAGTAGAATACACTCCGCCCGGGGTGCACAAGAAGCAAAGAACACCCCGACTCGGGGGACATATGAGACAAAGAATACACCCCGGTTTAGGGGTATCTGAGGGAGAAATATACCCCGATATGGGGGCATATGAAACAAAAACACACCCTAGCTTAGGGGAATACAAAGAGAAATATACCCCACCCTGGGGCAGAAGAAGCAGAAGAACCTACCCCGGGTTAGGGGCATTCGAAGAAGAACCACACCCTACCATGGGGGCATAAGAAGCAAAGACCATATCCCGCCATGGGGAATACAAAACAAGAACTCACCCCGGCCTAGGGGGCACACGAAGAAAGAAACACATGCCTTGCCATTGGTTGCACAAAAAGAGAAACACACCCCGGCCTGGGGGCATACAAAGGAAACAACATCACACTCCGCCCGGGGGTGCACAAGAAGCAAATACACCCCGCCATGGGGGCACAAAAGTAAAGAAGCAGAATCCACCCCGGCCTGGGGGCATAAGAAGCATGAAGTTACACCCCGACTCAGGGGTACGTAAAAAAGAAACCCATCCTACCTTGGGTGCACAAGAGATGAAGAACACACCCCCGATCTAGGGGCACGTGAAGAGAAATATACCCCGCCTAGGGGCATAGAAGCCAAAAAGAATACACCCCGCCTGGGGGCACAAAAGCAAAGAGGCCTACCCCCCGGCCTAGGGGGGGCAAATGAAGAAAAGCTACACTCCAACCTGGGGGCACGTTAAAAGAATACACCCCAGTCTGGGGGCATCAATGAGAAAGGAATAGCAGAACAAAATAAAGAGTCATGAGGCAAACATGGTCTTTGCACCTGCCTCTCTACAAAAGAAGAAGAGAAGAAGGAAAAAAAAGACGTAAGGCAAATATGGTCTTTATACCCGCCTCTCCGTATAAGAAGAAGAGAAGAAGAGAAAGAACAGTCATGAGGCAGACGTGGTCATTGAACCCGCTTCATTACACATAAAAGAAGAAGAGAAGAAAAGAGAGAAAAGACACACGATGCGAACATGATCTTTGCACCCGCCTCTCCTCATAAAAAAAGAGAGAAGAAAAGAAGAGAAAGAAGGGTCACAAGGCAAAATTTTACCTCCGACCTTCAGTCATCCAACAAATAGAAATC
The DNA here is from genome assembly GCA_022559845.1 of Amorphophallus konjac. Taxonomy (NCBI): domain Eukaryota; kingdom Viridiplantae; phylum Streptophyta; class Magnoliopsida; order Alismatales; family Araceae; genus Amorphophallus; species Amorphophallus konjac. The sequence continues at coordinate 287,584,489 of CM040118.1, forward strand.
GACTAAACCTTCCACCGACAGGGCATTAAACCGACAAAACCTTCCGCCGACGGGGCGTTAAACCGACTAAACCTTTCACCGACGGGGCGTTAAATCGACAAAACCCTTCCGCCGACGAGGCGTTAAACCGACTAAACCTTTCACCGACGGGGCGTTAAACCGACAAAACCCTTTCACTGACGGGGCGTTAAACTAACTAAACCATCTGCCGACGGGACGTTAAACCGACTAAACCTTCCACCGACGGGGCATTACACCGACAGATATCCCACCATCGGCCTCCGAGCCGACAGCTATCCAATCATCGGCCCCTGAGCCGACAACTACTTCACTCATCATTGGCTCCTAGCTGACAGCTACCCCATTATCGGCTCCTAGCCGACTGCTTCCCAATAAAAAAGAATAAACCTTTCACTTTGGTCTGGATCCTTCCCCGGCCAGAGAATCAAAGAATCAACCTTTCACTTTGGTTCGGGTCCTTCCCCGGCCAGAGAATCAAAGAATCAACCTTCCGCTTTGGTTCGGATCCTTCTCCGACTAGAGAATCAAAGAATCGACCTTTCACTTTGGTTCGGCTCCTTCCCCAACTAGAGAATCAAAGGATAAACCTTCCACTTTGGTTCAGATCCTTTCCTACCCAGAGAATTAAAGAATCAACCTTTCACTTTGGTTCGGGTCCTTCCCCGGCCAGAGAATTAAAGAATCAACCTTTCACTTTGGTTCGGGTCCTTCCCCGGCCAGAGAATCAAAGAATCAACCTTTCACTTTGGTTCGGATCCTTCTCCGACCAGAGAATCAAAGAATCGACCTTTCACTTTGGTTCGGCTCCTTCCCCGACCAGAGAATTAAAGAATCAACCTTTCACTTTGGTTCGGATCTTTCTCCGACCAGAGAATCAAAGAATCAACATTTCACTTTGGTTCGGCTCCTTCCCCGACCAGAGAATTAAAGAATCAACCTTTCACTTTGGTTCGGATCTTTCCCCGACCAGAGAATCAAAGAATCAACATTTCACTTTGGTCCGGAACCTTCCCTTGGCCAGAGAATCAAAGAATCAGCCCACCCACTTTGGTTCGGATCCTTCCCCGACTAGAGAACAAAAAAGAGACCTTTATCTTCGGCTCTCATAGCCCACTTCTCAATATCTTCGGCTCTTGCAGCTCGCTTCCCAATTCTGGCTCTCGTAGCCTGCCAACCTTTGGCCTTCGTAGCCTGCTTCCCAATTCTGACTCTCATAGCCTGCTTCCCTTTGGCTCCCGTAGCCTGCTTCCCCGATCTTTGGTTCTGGTAGCCTGCTTTCCTTAATTTCGGCTCTTGCAGCCTGCTTCCCAATTTTGGCTCTCGATGCCTGCTCCTCCAACTTTCGGCTCTTGCAGCCCGTTTCCCAATTTCGGCTCTTGCGGCCCGCTTCCCAATTTCGGCTCTCACAGCCTGCTTCCCCAATTTCAGTTCGTGTGGTCTGCTCCCCTAATACTTTTACTACCACTACACTTATACGTAACGACAGTATGTTCTTACGTAAAAAAAAGGAAAAAAAAAGGAAAAGGAAAGAAAAAAAGGAGAACAAAAATGCTTGGTTACCCTGCTTGCATGCTTGCTTGTAATATAGAATAAGACACGTCCTTGAAATTTTCTAGGACTTTGTTTCCTTGCTAAATAATAACGCTGCCCCGATTCTGGATGCATGTGCGTCACGGCATACGCTCGAAGGGAACCCAATTATGGCGGGTGCACACGTCAAGGGGAAGAGTCATGGCTAAATTGCTAAGCCCAACTCACAAAATAAACCTGAGGCAACGCTCCCACACTTAGCACTTAATGTGTTCAATAGCCTTTGACTATAGGGATTGCCCGAATTTCTTCTTAGCACTCTAAGGATGCTTGAATTCCTACACTCGCGTGAAAGGTAATCGTGAGGAAAAAGCTGCCTACCCCCACTGTAAAAAAAAAGAGAGAAAAAAAGAGAGAAAAAGAAAAGAAAAGAGAGAGAAACGTGGAGCCGAGTAGCCGGGAATCCCCACTGAAACAAATGAGGAAAGTCGCGCGAAATGGTTAAGCGAATTATAATAAGGATGAATCCTAGTAGCCGGGAATCCCCATTGAGACACATGAGGAAACTCGCATCAAACGGTGAAATCCGCAATAAAATTATAATAAGGACGAATCCTAGTAGCTGGGAATCCCCATTGAGACACATGAGGAGACTCACGTCGAACGGTGAAATCCGCTACCAAAATAAATAGATGGGGGCTGCGTGAAGCTACCGAAAGTCGAAAGCCTGAAACTAATGTGTTGGCGCTAGAGTAACCCTCGAGTGTTGCTTAGAAAACTGACATATCCCTATGTTTAGGGCCTTTTGCTCACACGTTTGCTCCTCCACTCCACAAAGAATTACCTCGGGTGAAAGGCGTGAATTTAAGCTATGCATGCAAGACATGCGATATCTTCTTGACGGGCGCACCACCCCTTAGTCGTGCCTCGTGGCCCACACTGCATTTGCGAATTATGGGCGTTGTCCCTATCCCATCCCCTATAGAGGGAGCTACCTTATATGTATTTATGTTATGCTTGCTGATGAATACCTGCATGCTTGAATAAAGAAAATAATAATAAAAACATAAACTCAATTTTGGCCATTGTAGCATGCTTCCCAGTTCTGGCTCGTGTAGCCCAATCTTGGCCCCCACGGCCTACTTCCTGTCTCTACGGCCTGCTAACCTCCCAACTTTGGCTTCTATAGCCCGCTTCCCCAATTGCAGCCTTCGCGACCTACTTCTGCAACATCAACTCCGGCCCTCGTGGCCCACTTTCCCAGGTTCAGATTTCACAGCCGGTACTCCCAGCGCATTGAAGAACATCAAATCCTTTCACTTTGGTTCAGGCTTGCCGCCCAGCCAGAGAACAGACAGACCCCTTTCACTCTGGATCGGACCTTCCGTCCGACTAGAGAACAAAAAGACCATTTCACTCTAGATTGGACCTTTCGTCCGGCTAGAGAACAAAAAGATCCTTTCACTTTGGCTCAGACCTGCCGTCCAACCAGAGAACAAAAGATTCTCTCCACTCTAGATCGGACCTTCCGTTCGGCTAGAGAATAAAAAGATCATTTCACTTTGGATCAGACCTGCCATCCAGTCAGAGAATAAAAAGATTCTCTCCACTCTAGATCGGACCTTCCGTCCAGCTAGAGAACAAAAAAGATCCTTTCACTTTGGCTCGGACCTACCGTCCAGCTAGAGAACAGAAAGAATTCTCTCCACTCTGGCTCGGACCTGCCGTCCAGCCAGAGAACAAAAGATTCTCTCCACTCTAGATCGGACCTTCCGTCCGGCTAGAGAACAAAAAGATCCCCTCACTTTGGCTCGGACCTGCCGTCCAGTCAGAGAATAAAAAGATTTTCTCCACTCTAGATCGAACCTTCCGTCCGACTAGAGAACAAAAAGATTCTCTCCACTCTAGATCAGACCTTCCATCCAGCTAGAGAACAAAAAGATCCTTTCACTTTGGCTCGGACCTACCGTCCAGCTGAAGAACAAAAAGAATTCTCTCTACTCTGGTTCGGACCTTCCATCCAGCCAAAGAATTAAAAGACCCTTCATACAGCTGGTACCCCCGGTGCATTAAAGAACAAAACAACCTTTCACCCAGGCCCGAGCCTGCCATTCGGGTAAGGAATCATCCCCTTTTCCTTGCGCTAACACTAGCCCGTGTGAGCGACTTGACCACCCCTCTGTCCCTTTGGGGTCACGAACAATCCTTTTGATTTGGACCTTCCGTCCAGGTCGTTACATGAACAAACTCTCCTCCCCGTCCCTTTGAGCGATGAATCCCTTTCAATTTGGACCCACCGCCTAGACCATTAAAGGAATAAACTCTCCTCTCTGCCCTCGTGGCTCACTTCCCAATTATTGGCCCCTGAGCCGACATCTTTAAATTATCAACCCCGAGCTGATAGCTATCTAACCATCAGCGTTTAGCCGATAGCTATGTCATTATTGGCGTTCAGCAGATAGTTATCTCATTATCGGCGTCTGTGCCGACAGCTATCCAAAGTTGTTCAAAAAAAGGGAAAAAAAGGAAGGGAAGAAAAAAAGAAGAAGAAAGAAAAGAAGAATGAAAAGAAGAGAAGAAGAGAAAGAGAAAGGAAAAGGAGAAAAAAAAAGAAGAAAAAAAAAGATGAGAGAAAAATCATCATCAAAGCCTCCGAGGGATGTCGACTCATCAAGTCCCGCCGGAGATCAAAATATTTTCAGTCCCACCAACGCATAAGACCAGTGGCCCAGACCCTTTGTCTGGTTCCATGAACAAAGAGATGAACAAACCACGTCAGCTCCCGACAGCCTGTCGGCACTGATGAAGAGAAGAAGAGACAAATAAACCATGTCAGTTCCCGACACCCTGTCGGCACTGACGAAGAGAAGAAAAGACCAACATTTCACGTCAGCTACCGACACCCTGTCGGCACTGATGAAGAGAAGAAGAGACAAATAAACCACGTCGGTCAGCTCCCAACACCCTGTCGGCGCTGACGAAGAGACAAAGAGACAAACAATCCAGGTCCGCTCCTGACACCCTGTCGGCACTGGCGAAGAGACAAAGAAACTAACAAACCAGGTCAGCTCCCGACACCCTGTCGGCACTGATGAAGAGACAAAGAGACCAACAAATCAGGTTAACTCCTGACACCCTGTCGGCACTGATGAAGAGACCAAGAGACAAACAAGCCAGGTCAGCTCCCGACACCCTGTCGGCACTGGCGAAGAGACAAAGAAACTAACAAACCAGGTCAGCTCCCGACGCCCCGTCGACACTGATGAAGAGACAAAGAGACAAACAAACCAGGTGAGCTCCCGACACCCCGTCGACACTGATAAAGAGAAGAAGAGAAGAACAAACTACCTCAGCTCCCGACGCCCTGTCGGCACTGATGAAGAGAAGAAGAGACCAACATACCACGTTAGGTTCCCGACACCCTGTCGGCACTAATGAAGAGAAGAAGAGACAAGCAAACCACATCGGTCCCTGACTCCCCGTCAGCATCGATGAATAAACCAATGACCTGGACCTTTCGTCTAGTTCCATGAACAAAAGACCCTTGCTTTGGTACTCACCCCTTGGCAATGAATAAACCACCTCAATATCACAACTCCCAGTCCCATCGACAAATAAACCCTTGGCTCGGACCTTCCGTCCAAGTCAATGAACAAAAAAAAAACCTCCTTTGCTTGGCTCGGACCTTCCGTCCAAGTCAATGAATAAAAAAAAAGAAGAAGAAGAACCTCCTTGCTTGGCTCGGACCTTCCGTCCAAGTTAATGAATAAAAAAAAAAAGAAGAAGAACTCCTTTGATTGGCTCGGACCTTCCGTCCAAGTCAATGAACAAAAAAAAAGAGAGAAGTGAAACCTCTTTTGCTTGGCTCGGACCTTCCGTCCAAGTCAATGAATGAAAAGACCCCTTTGCCTTGGCACTCATCCTGTGTCAATGAATAGACCACATCAGCTTTCGACACCCTGTCGGCACCAGCAATAAACCCTTCACTCCGAACGTTCCACCGGAATGCATAAAATCCTTTTCACTCCATCGGAGCCCTTTCATAAACCTTCGGCTTGGACCTCCCATCCGAGTCGATGAATGAACAATTCTCCTAAACCCAGCACGAGTCACCAACTCCCCCTTGGGATTGGCCTCATCTAAGTCGTTTTAGGCCTCCTACCTAAGACGACACATAGACCCTTCAGCCTTGCTTCGGTATTTACCCCAAGTCGATGACTAAACCCCCACTCTGACATCTCGATCTACGTGCATATGCGGTGAAGTGGTCCCCTCATCCCTTCGCTGAAAGAGTGAGCGCTTCCCGTGAATTTGCACCGGAACAACATCCTACTGGCTCGGAAGAACAAACGTCCTATCGAAGAACTCTACACTCGCGGGCCCCGTGCACTCGTCCCTCGCTTGCGCCGCCCACGAGTGGGGGGCATTTGTGGACACCAAAAAATGTCGATGAGGATCATACGGCATGCACGTCTCGACATTTGAGAGCAAGCTGAAGACAGAAATGCTGAATAAACCTCATGCCTCGCCCGATCAGGACGAGAACTCACTTGGTGGTCCACTACCCGCTAAGGAAGCCCCCCTAAGCAGAAGATACAGCTACAACGCTCCGACTGGCCATGTCGAGAGCTGAATCAAAGAAAAGTCAGGAACTCCAGTATAGTCTCGGGATGCACCGAAAGTCATGCAAAGTCTGAGACCAAGCCCCAAAGGCTGTAAACATAATATTATGAAGGCCATACGTTGCAACTAGAACATTCCAGGAGCGCCAACGCTCGAATAAATGGCTGCGACTTCGAAAAGAATCCATTCGAGGCTTAAAATGGCACGAAGGGGCCTTAAAACGGTGTGCCCCTTTTCCTTTTGGCTACACGGCGCGCGAAGGGGCATCCCCTTTGATGCTTAAAATGGCGCCCCTTTGAATATGGCGCCGTTTTAACCCCTCATTCTACTCTCTGAAGTGCTTCCCCGACGCGTAATCAACCCATCCCGTCGGCATGCCGATGCTCTTTTTAATGATGTGCAGAGAACATTGAATGCCCGACGCTCTGTCTCTACCTCCGTTCGACAGCACAGAAGCGGCAACGGCGAAGCAAGCTCTGGCAAATCCGCAAATGTCCCGTCCTCGGACGAACGCCAGTGTACTCCATGAACCAGCATCATCCAGCACAACAACAACGTTGTTGCGAACAAGGCAGAGGTGGTGGGAGTTTTCTCCCCCACTGTCCGTTCTTTAAAAGGCATGCCCCACTGTTGAAGAAGAAGGAGGAGAGAGGCTCGAATCACCCCCCCCAGATGGGCTATTGAAGTGAGAAGAAAAGGCCATCCGAAGAGAAGAAGCCCCCCGTCCCTGTGCTTGCTAGGTGAAGAAGAAGGAGGAGAGAGGCTCGAATCACCCCCCCCCCCCCAGATGGGCTATTGAAGTGAGAAGAAAAGGCCATCCGAAGAGAAGAAGCCCCCCGTCCCTGTGCTTGCTAGGTGAAGAAGAAGATAGATTGAGCGTGAGAGAAGAGAGGTGAGCTCGGGGGGGGGGGGGAGCTTGTGCTCCGTCCCCCCCCCCCCCCCATCGATGTATTTCTTCTTTTCTCTCTGATGTATTCCCCCCCTTTTGCTTTGCTGTCTTTCCCCTTGCGGATGAATAAAAGAAAAGCTTTTTTGCAACATATGGTGTTCTTCTGCTTTCCTCTCCCTCCTCTGTCTAATGCTTCTCTCTTTCTCTCCATAGAACGTATTTTCCTTTTCCGTTTGTAACGCCTTCTCTTCCTTTTTTTTTATCTGTATCAAGTTTCCTTCCCCGCCGCGTGGATGAATAAAAGAAGAGAAGCCATCTTTTTGCAACTCTTGTGTTATCCGTTCCATTCTCTGCTCCGTCTTCTTATTCTCCGATCATCCTTGGCCCTTGAGGGCTGCCTTTCCATGGCACGACCCACAAAGGTACCCATCACCGGATGAACATTCATGGCCCTGTGGCAAATATCTGTCCCGCGCCGAAGATTCATCGCCCGTGAGTCATGATCGCTCTTGAAGGCTAGCCCTCGAGCGCTCCACACTCACACATGGGTTCGGACCACCGTAAGGCCACTCCGATGTTTGAGGGTCACCCCAGAGCAATCTGTTTGGTGGCCTTCGCTTCTCTCTGGCAAGTCCCGATCCGGGAGAGATGCTGCCCAATTTTCGCCAGGGGATTAAGAACACTCAAGAACGAATGAACAAGACGCCCTTTGAAAACACACAGTGAACCCTCTGTGAATTAACCCCTAAAATCTTACACAATAAACTCCTTCGAACAAATCACTTAAACCCCACGTCATTACCTATCTAATCCACCAAATGGATGAATAAACGTATCATAAGATCCACCCACGGGTGAAAGAAAAGAAAACACACAGTTAAAGCAAGAAACCCTCGGGAGGGGCTAATCCGGCACGGCCACTGCTCCATCGCGCCGGTTTAACCTCTCAAAACCATTCCCTTTATCACACCCGGTGCACCCCTTTCAATTCTAACCCGGCGCCCTTAAAACCGGCGCGCCCCTCTCCCCTTGAATGGCCCAATTCCGGCGCCCCCCCCCTTTGTTTAACCGTTAAAACGGCGCGCCCTTGACTCCCTCTTGTCCCGGCGTGCCTCCCTTGCAACCCTTAAAACGGCGCCCCTATAACCGGCGCGCCCCCCCTTTTAACGTCCTAAACCGGCGCCCATATGTGCTCCACTATTCACCTTAAAACGGCGCCCCACTTTCTCCCTTGAGCTCTAAAACGGCGCCATCCTCTTCCTTCGCTAACCGGCGCGCCTCCTTAATACCAAAAGGGAATAAACAAGCAAAAAAAATAATGATAAAAGGTCAATCATGCTAATAAAAGAATGAAAGGAACTCCATCACCCGTGCCTTAATTGAATTTTTGTTCCGGGGGCGCTGCCCCCCGGAAACCCCCGCAAGGGGCGTTGCCCCCTTGACCCCCACGACCTGACCGCGCAGGTCGATCCGCGTGCGAGGGAGCACGATGGCAAGTTCGGGCTCCACGCTTAACAATTCACTCCCTCGGACTCGGTGCGAAGAGAAAATCAATGATGCCTTGTGATATCGGGCGTGGACCTCGGAACCCCCGACATGGTCATGATCCGAACACAGTCTGGGCCAATAGTTCGTTAACTCGACCCGCTTCTCTCGGGATCTAATCCCACAACCCCACATTAAACTTGTCGTGTCTACGGTAGACATTTGCACGGTTTTATCATCGTCTTCGATGCTTCAAACGTGGACTCGCGTCCGAACAATGAATGGTCCGACCGTGACCGACACGCACGTATACCTTGGAACCTTCGTTTCCCAAGACTATGCGTGAAGAGAAAAGTAATCATGTCCCGGGGCATCAAACGTGGTCCTTGGAGACCCCGATATGGCCATAGTCCGCAACCACCTCGGGCCAATAGATCATCAGCTTGACCCATCTTCGTCGGGATCCGATCCCGCACCCACAGGAAACGTGCCATACCTACGGCATACATCCGTATGTCTTTGTCGTTGTCTCCGATGCTTCGAATAGGGACTTTCGTCCAAATACTGAATGGTCCGTTAGTGACCGATGTATGTTCCGGGATCTAATCCCGCAACGCCACATTAAACTTGCCGTACTCACGGTAGACATTTGTACGGGTTTATTTCCATTTACGTCTTCAATACGGATCTTGTCCGAACATAAAATGGTCCATGAATGACCTACAAAATCTGAATGGAACGAGATGGCTCTCATCTTCCCCGAACCCTACGTGCGGGAATATCAATAAAACCTTTGTGAGTCACATTTGGACCTCGGGTTCGCCCCAACCATGGTCATCGCCTGACCCACATCCTAGGCCTATAGTCGGCTATCTCTGTACAAATCTTTGTTTTGAAATCTAGTCCCGGGACACTTTCCCGTTGCCCTTTGGCACCGAAAATATTAATGATGCCCACGTGAGCCTAACTTCGACCGCGGGGGGCCCACAGCAGTATGGTCGTAGCTTGGTCTTGCACCGGGCCAATAAACTCGCTGATTTCTGACCGCTCTAACCGGGATTCAACCGAACGTCTTCTATCCCCTTAAACAATAAATTTGCCGTACCCTGGCATACATATGCTCCAGCTTTCCCCGTGATGATCACGATTCTCTGAAGCCGGACGCTCGTCCGAATATCAAAATGGTCCCTCGAGTGACCGGCATATTTCGAATGCTTGTTTCCCTAGACATTGGGCTTTCCGACTGATTCGAGACTGCTATCGGCTTGTTTCTCTCGATATATTTTCCTGGCCATGAGGCCCCTTTTCCCGGTGATTAATCAAGGGTGTTCCCCTCTCCGAGAGGATGTAAATGACGTCGTGACCTTTATGGCGCGGCGGGTCTCAGTCCCGACACGAACCACACAGTCGTCTGATTAGTCAGATCGAGCGCACAATAAATCATCACTTTGTGACTGGCATGCCCACGCACTTAATAAACACCAATAAGCAATAACCAACGATTTTATTAAATAAAAAGTGCGTCCACAGCTGCTCTTTCTTTTCCTTCTTTATCCACTTGCGCAAGAACAGCACCTACTGAGTCATCCAGAACAGAAATATAAAGAACAAGCGATTTGCCTAGAACTGGTGGCCTCAAGACAGGAGGATTTGAGATATATTCTTTCAATCCGTCAAAGGCTACCTGACACTTGTCATCCCAAATAAACTTGACTCCTGACTTAGTAAGCTCGTAGAATGGCCTACACCTTTATGAATGCTGGGAGACAAATCGGCGAATAAACTGCAACCTCCCGATCAGTCCTCGAACATCTTTCAAATTCTTGGGAGGTGGAATTTCTCTTATTACCTTCTCCTTGTTGGGATCAATCTCAATACCCCTTTTACTGACTATGAATCCAAGCAACTTTCTTGATGAAACACCAAATACGCACTTCTTGGGGTTCATCTTGAGCTTGTATTCGCGCGACCTCTGCAAGACTTTGGCCAGAACCCCTGGATGCTCAATCCTTGTTATTGATTTCACTACCAGGTCATCCACATACACCTCTATAAAAATATGGATCATGTCATGAAAAATAGCCATCATGGCCCTTTGATAGGTGGCTCCAGCATTCTTAAGCCCAAACGGCATGACCACGTAACAATAAGTTCCCCACGGTGTAGTGAATGAGGTTTTCTCCTGATCTTCCTCAGCCAAGCGAATCTGATTATATACAAAAAAGCCATCCATAAAAGAGAGGGTTCATACCCTGCCGTATTGTCGATTAAAACATCAATATGTGGGAGGGGGAAGTCGTCTTTAGGACACGCGAGATTGAGGTCCTGGAAGTCTACACAAATCCGAACCTTTCCATCTTTCTTCATGACTGGGATGATATTAGCCACCTAGTTAGGATAGAGGATGACTCTAACGAATCTAGCTTTATGGAGCTTATCAACCTCTTCTTTCATTTTTAATGCCATGCTAGGGTGGAAACGTCTCAACCGCTGTTTGACCGGAATGGACCCTGGCTTAAGTGTAAGTTGATGTTCAACGAGCGCAGGGTCTAGTCCAGGCATATCTTCATAACTCCACGCGAATGTGTCCTTGTATTCTTCAAGAACCAAAATAAGCGCCTCTTCTTCAGAGGGTGGCAAAAATCTTGCTAATGAGGATGATCCTAGGGTCTTCCTCAGTACCCAGATTTATTTCTTTGGTAGGCTCTTCTACTGAGGCCGATGGTTCATCGAACCTTCTGATACCACTGGCAAAAGCATCAGCCTTGTCCTCATATTCTTCGTAATCTTCATCCCCCTCTTCAATAGGGTCTTCATCATTTATAATTTCATACACACCAAACCCTTCATCTAAAGGACACACATCCTCACATTCTAAATCCGGCAGGAGTATCAGATTCTCTAGAAATTCGGGAAGAGCTAAGCATGCCTGGCACCTTCTAGCTAAATCTAGCAAGAATCTACGGGGAATCTGCCTACCCTTGGATTTCTTATGTGAAGCTACCCCAAAAGTCTTATTAGAAGAAGGGAGAGAGGAACAGGATGGGAAACTGGATGAACTACCCCGACCTAAATGAGGTGGAGGAGAAGAAGACGAAGATGCAACGGATATAGGAGGGGATACCGGGAGAGCCTCCTCGTCGGAGGAGAAAAGAAGGTCCACTAATGAACCTTAAAAGAGCGGCCCTTAGATCGGGGAGCGCTCCGAAGCAAGATAGGAGGTCTCTTCAAAAGAGATGGAAGATTGGGTAGTTTGAATTTTGGCATTTTTTTCCGTTTTCAATAATGAAGCAATGAGAGGAAGGAATAGGAGGTGGTGTTGAGATTGAGAGATTAGCGAAAGATTGAATAAGTGATTGCCCATGCGGGGGCGTGATGGAGAGTTTAAAAAATTGCTCGAGGAGCAAAGGGGGAATCAGGGGGGACACTTGAAGCAAATCTGGAGAAAAGGTTATCAAGACCGCGAGCGGTCTAGGGATATATGAGCAAAACATGTCATCAAGCAAATGGACAAAAATTGTTGCATGGATGGTTTTAAGAGAGAAAAGGCCGATCCACAGCCTATCCACATTGAAGCCTTCTTCATACGGCACATCCAGCTCCCCGGTATCTGTGTAGTTGCTTAACAGTTGCCTTTTGTCAATGATTATTGCTGGCTTTTCAATCAGTTCATGAATCAATGGCGGCCATTCTGGATCAGTCGGCATAAACAGTCGGATCAGAGCAATGGTGATATCGTTCATGTCGAACCATCTATACCAGTCACATTCGGGGTCATCTATCTTTCTTCTTTTATCTGGCCATAATGACTCTAGAGCCTTGTATGTAGCCAATGGGGCTATGTGACGAGCAAACTGCCGTGCATGTACATCTTGACAGTCCAGCATGGAAGTAACTAGCGTGGTTTACTCATCGTTATGAGTGCCCCCTTTCACAAAGTGTGTTTGCAGGGTCCATGTAAGAGGCTGCCGGTCTATTTTAAGAGTGGAAGTCATGACGGCCCATGGCCCTTGTTCTTCTTTGCTTGGCCCTTTGTACCCTAGGCCACCCTAGGGAATCATCTTCTGGTGTCTGACAAGTTTGACTCTGCCTTGGAGATTAATACCCAGGCCTTTACCAGTCTTATACCCCATTTTCATAAAAAAGGTTCCATCCAGGTGTGTTTATCAAACCCTTTTTCTTCTTGCCTTTGGATGGCTGTGGTTACATTTGCGTAGGAGGAGGGGTTGAAGTAGACGGCCTTGCCAAGTCTTGCCACAGTTTGGCAACATCCAAGACCGACAATATGAGCCTATTAGCCGGCCATATTGAAGGAACTGAGGTAGCAGAATGTATGTCGTCAGTTAGCAAAATGGGCATGCTGGTAACTTTGATAATGCGCCCTTTATGTGGAAATTTTATGCATTGATGGTTCGTGGAGGGCACATCATCAAGTTACTGAATGTAAGGACGGCCCAAGATGCCGTTAAATGTCAGGTCCATGTCTAGAATATGGAAATCCGCTATGACTGAAACTGGACCCAAACCAACTTTTAAAGTGATCATCCCTAGAGGCGGCTTCTTTCTATTGTCGTAGGCTGTGACAGTGATTGTATATGGCTGGATCTGACTCTCCAGAATGCCATACATTTTTAAATTACTTGGTGGCAAAACATTAATTGATGCCCTGGTATCAACCAAACATTTCTTTACTGCCACTTTGTTGATGTCAATAGTAATGCATAATGCATATTTTCGGGCCGGCTGCGGGGCCAATTCATGTTCATAAAAAGTGATGGATGGTTGATTGCTGGTTGGACTTAAAACTGCAGTGACTTGTTCAACTGGGATATCTTCATTTACCATTACTTTCTGCAGATATTGCTTCAGGGCCAGCTGATGTATGGTGGATCTTCTAATCAATTCTAGAATAGAGATTCGGGCCGGTGTTCGGTCCAAATGCTTCAATAGATCATACTATGTGCCTGGTACAGACTCTTGTTCCTGTTCTCCTTGCTCTTGTACCGGCTCCTGCTCCCGTTGGGGAAACACTCGGTGGAACATCCGTCCACTACGGAGCACCTTTATTTTCGGCGCCTCTGTCGTGCCTGGAATAGGTAAAGGGGTAGAGGAGGTAGAGGGAACAGTGGATGGCGTGTTGGATGCTGTGGCAGGATTGGTAGGATGAGGGGTTATTATTAGGGGCCTCGCCGGCTGAGGGTCATCGGAAGGTGGAGGTGGAGGCCGGGTGACATGTAGGGGCCTCGGAAGCATGGTGGTGGTAGACAAGGTAGGTTGGGGTGAAACAGGGGGGGAGACGGTTGCCGGCGAGGGGCGGATAAGGAGGGGTCTATTTAGTGGGGGTTTTGAGGTGAAGGAGAATGTATAGGTTGGCGTAAAAGAACTGGCCGTGAAAGGAGTAGGGTTAGAGTTAAGTGGACATATGAGGGGACGTGGCGGTTGGGAGGAGGGTGCGGGTTGAAGTCTTCTTAACAATTGTGGTGGTTGTTGACTTTGTTTAATGGCCCCGATAGAGGCGTGATCTTCATGCCAGTCCTGCCCTCTCTCCACTTCATGGATTGAGGTGACAGGGTTTACCTGTTGGTTTTGAATCGGGTGCTCCGGTAGCGGAGTATTAACAATCCCCATACTTGACTGGGGTGCAGGAGCATGCTGCTGCTGTGGAGGAGGTACTGCTGGTTGTTGAGAAGGTTGTTGAGCCTGTGGTTGCCGAGGAGGCCTTCGTGCCTTTAAAGTAGCGATGAATCTCCTCATCTCGTCCTGATCATTCATATCATATATGTAATCCTTGAATTGAAAACAATGGTCGATGTTGTGCCCTGGCTGCCGATGAAAAACGCAATACCGAGAAGTGTCTACATTAGCCGGCCACACCATCCTTTCTTTAGGCAAAGTGAGCGCATTGGCGGCCATGAGGGCATTGAAGATATATGGTAGACTTTCAGGTAACGGAGGGTATTGGGCCCTTCGGGGACCCAATGGTCTTCTCGGCTGCTGCGGTTGTTGTGGTGCATAATTGGCTGGCGGGGGCACTTGGTGGTATTGTGGGGGTTGATTTTGTGGAGTAAAGTGGGGTTATTGTTGCTGTTGAGGTGGAAGAGGTCGGAAGGTCATAGGAGGATTATTATTCTGCTGGTGAACTTGGTTTTGGAAGGCAGGCTGTTGTGATCTTTGGTTCGGAGGGTGGCGGAAAGGTGTGGAGTTGCCAAACATGCTCACCTACTCATTAATAACAGTGCCTTCGGTAGTAGCGCCGGTATTGGACGTTCTTCCTCATCATCTTCGATCTTGGTTCAAACATGCCCATAATGGGTAAATCTTTCATCTGTGTCTGTATGTATCTTGCTCTTTCATAAAGCTCTTCCATGGTTCTCAACTTATTCATGGCTAGAATATGACGGAATTGCGGAGTGGAGTTTGATATAATCATCTTCACTTGCTCCATTTCCGATAGTGTGTCTTTCAGTCTTTCGGCCATGGCTCTCCACCTATCAGCAAATAAAATGAAGTCCTCCTCGGGCTTCATCTTTTTGGCAACCAAATCAGTAACAGATAGTGAGGGACCCACACGGTCCTTGTACTTCTGTAGAAACTTTCGTTGAACTACATCAAAATCACCGGCATCAGCCGGCTCCAGGGAGTCAAACCATTCTAGTGCCGGACCATCTAAAGACTGCCTAAAGAGATAAGCCAGAGAAGTCTTATTATCCTGCCAGAATGATGCATCATATAAGAAGTCTTTCAAATGGATGTATGGATTACCCGTTCCATTGTACCGCCGGAAATTCGGCATCTCAGATGGGGGTAAGTGAAAGACTGGCAGAGTGGGAAGAGTAACTTCGGGAGCGGCCTTGGGTGCAGTGACCTTCTTGAGCTGCTCCTCCATACTAGCAATCTTTTGGAGGAGTATAGTGTGGTTATCAGACTTGGCTGGGGCCGGACGAGAAGAGTATTGGTTCGGCATAGGCCTTCTCAAGAATTAAGGAACATGAGGTTGTTGAGGCCTAGCAGCACAGTGACTTGCCGGTTGGGCCGGTGTAGTCATAACATGAGTTTTTGGGCGCGAGGGCACCCTAGGTGCGATCGCCTGGTCGTTGGGAGAATTAACAGAGTGGTCACCCACGGCCTGGGGAGGGTTGGAAGATGAAGGGACATATTTTCCTTTTAAGGCGGCTTGGACCGCCTGACGTTGGGAATCATCTAGTTGAGTGAGAGCTTTGAGAAAAAGATTGAAGTTGAAAGAAGGGGAGGTGTCCCCAGAAGTATTTTGGGTGGTAGGTTGACCTTGGAAAGAAGGCTCAACCTCCGGAGAAGTAGTGTCCACCATATGGACCTGAGTAGGAGAGGGAACATAGTTTCCCTCGTAGTAGACGGAATCCTGAGGGGGAACCTCATAAAATGGGTCAGATTGACCCTCCTCATAACCATCATAAGTATACCCATAGCTGGCCATGTTGATGATTTTACCTGAACAGAGTTTCATGCTTAAGGAGAGAAAGATATGTCTATTAAGCAAGTTTAAGCCAAAGATAATCACCCAATCAAACAAAATACACACTCAAGTTATGATGGACCCAAAATTTTAAGGTTTTTCTTTGATGATTAGGTGAGTTTTAAAGTATAATGAATTCTCTCCTTTGAAAGTGGGTCCTAGTTGGGAGTTTGGGTATAATCTCCGAGTTAACTAGGTTCTTTCTCTCTCCTCACCAACGTATATGTTAACTATACTCCGGGTGCTTCAAAGGTACAACATGCCCGACGTCCGTAAGGGAATCCACGGGTGCGGGGACTTACGGAGCTTGGTTTAGGAATTTCCGGTCCAATGAGACGGAATGCTCAAAGGAGGGTCCTTCCTTCACCAAGAGGGGGTGAGATCCTAAGTGTGTAGAGGGAGGAGGTCTCTCAACCAAATGCCCTAAGATGCAGTCTAATGCAGGCAAATCAAGCAGATAATGATCAGATATACAGTAATAGCAATCAACAGGTGAATGAACAGTAGCAACCAGGGGTCTGTGAGCACAGAACAAAATGATGACCTAGCGGAGGTCGCTATATCAACAATCAGCGACTGTGTTTCAGTCGCTAATCACTGTGAACAGTGTAAACTAAAAGCAACCAAACTAAAATAGCGCCTTAGAGTGAGGAGCTGTCTGAAGAAATGACGCCTCTGGAAAGGGGCGTCAGATGGTAGTAAATAGTGCATGAAATAATGAATAAAAATAATGATGATCCAGATAACGCCTTTGAGTAAGGCGCTATATCAGTGAAAGACGCCCTTGTGGGGGGCGTCAAAAGTGTAGTCAACAAACTGTGGCAACAGCAAGCGGGAAAAAAATGCCTTGGTGTGAGGTGTTAAATGAGGAAACGACGCCTCTGAAAGGGGCGTTGAAACACAGTAAACAGTAATCAGGGAAATGGCCAAAATCAATAGCAGTCAAAGAAGCTGACGCCTTGGTGTGAGGCATTAAATGTGAAAATGACGCCTCTGTGAGGGGCGTGGATTATAAAAATAATAAAAATGTGGAAAATAAATGGAAACAATGCCTATTTGAACAGTCGCTATATGTAGAAATGATGGCGGAATGGAGGGCGCTATTCAGTTCCAGAGAATCGAAGGCCCTGATAACTGACAGAAATCAATTTTCCTTTATAAGAAAAATGCTATGGATACTTCAAAAATTGGCTAATCTAGTGGGGGGTGTGCACGTGGTGCACTAGGGGAGTGTGCTACATGGAGCACGAAGGAGGGGCACGCGAGGGCGCCGAAGGGAGGGGCACGCGAGGGCGCCGAAGGGAGGGGTAATCAAACTAAAAACAAAATGGGTCCCACCGTGATCACCAATTTGTGAACGTGTCACATAGACATTTTAAAGAGAGGAAAAAGATTTAAAATGGAAATAAGGAGAAATGTGCTAAAATATGAGGGACATGAAGGAAAAGAGGATGAGCATGAGATGCTCTATGGAGGGTGATCGCCAGAGGGGTTACCTCAAAATTACAAAGATGATCACATTTACCTTGTATAAAACGGGTGAGATTATAAGTTCTTCCTTCCTCCTTCTACCGACCGGCCGATGAAGGGGGTTTATAGCTTGATTACCCTTGCAAGGAAACACACAAAATAAACAAAGATGTGGATTAGCCAAAGATGTGTAGTATCAATGCTCTAACAGTATGGAATCAAGCAAATCAAGCATGAACACACCTTGTGTGTTTTAGTTTAAACTCCTTAAGAGGAGTAACAAGGTAGAGGTATGATATGCTATGCAAAGCAAATAAGGTGAATGTATGTTGGAGAGATACGATGATTATTCTAGCAGAGATAGCTAGAAAGAGGATGTCTGAGATGAAAATAACAATAAGCAAACTAAAAGGAGGGGCGCCCTTCTGCTGTGTTAGCAGCAGTAAGGAAGAAAGAGCTTCAGCTACAGCGGCTAGCAGAGAATCCGATGAATGAAGACCGCCAGTGGAGGAAGATCAATGCCGGGAGGAAGAATTGCTTGGAAGAAGAACCTACAAAATTATTAAAACTCTCTTCTCGCTGTGAAAAGCTCTCACGGTGTTCTTCCTAGCTCTCTTCTTCTTAACCTCTCTCGTTCTTTTTTTGTTGTTCAGCCCTCTTGTTCTCTCTCGCGCGTGAGGGATTCAAGGGGTATTTATAGGCCCAAAAATCCTTGCATCAATAGGATTAAAACAAGGCAGTCAATCCTCCAGCAAGAATCCCTCTTCCCAATCGAACACAAGGTGTAAAATGGGGAAAGGATCACTACTAGAAGGTAGCAGGCGAAACGGAGACGGAAGTAAAAATGATGACCTGACGAGGGGCGTTAATTGAAATGACGACATCCACACAGTCGTTAATTCCTAGATTTATTTATGACAATAAAGGACTTTCCTAATTTAAAATTGACAAATGACGCATGTTTAAATGGCCGTTAAATAATAAACGCCCCTCAGGAGGGCGTCAATTCTTTGAATTTTATTTTCTTTAGGATCCATAAAATCCAGGACACAACGCATGTTTGAACAGTTGTTTATTTGTGAAATCACGACCCCCATTAGGTCGTCAATTAAATGATGCCCTTCCTCCAGGCGTTAATTACAATTGTTATTGAAAATTAGAATTGTCATGGAAAAACTACCAAATGATTAGAAAAACTTCATATTAAGCCAATATTGAAGTCCGCTTTGGGGCGTCACATGGTTACATGAGATTTTCTCAACATAACATCGATTTTGGCGTGTCTACAACAGCCTGAGGGATTCATATGCAATAAGCACCCAGATAAGGTATGCAGGTTGCTACGATCCATTTATGGATTAAAGCAAGCGTCCCGTAGTTGGAATTTAAGATTTGATGAAGCCATCAAGTCTTATGACTTCGTTAAGAACGAAGATGAGCCGTGTATGTATAAGAAAACATGTGGCAGTGTAATCACCTTCCTGGTCCTATATGTTGATGACATACTACTCATTGGGAATGATGTAGGTATGTTGTCATCAGTTAAAGCCTGGCTATCTAAACACTTCTCCATGAAGGATTTGGGTGAAGCATCCTATGTATTGGGGATCAAGATCTATAGAGATAGATCAAATAGGATGCTAGGCCTGTCCCAATCTGTGTACATAGATTCCATTGTCAAAAGGTTTGACATGGAAAACTCCAAGAGAGGTCTCATACCGATGAGACATGGAGTTTACCTCTCTAAAGAAATGTCCCCTAAAACTCCTGAAGAGAGGGGGCGCATGAGTAGGGTACCTTATGCTTCTTCCATAGGGTCCATCATGTATGCCATGTTATTTACAAGGCCTGATGTTGCATATGCTCTAAGTGTTACGAGCAGGTTTCAGGATGATCCAGGTGAGCAACACTGGATTTCTGTGAAGTGTATTCTTAAGTACTTGCGAAGGACTAAGGATATGTTTCTGGTATATGGAGGAGAGGACTTGAAACTTTGAGGTTACACTGACTCAAGTTTTCAATTAGATAAAGATGACAACAAGTCAACTTCGGGGTATGTGTTTACCCTGAATGGTGGGGTAGTGAGTTGGAAAAGTTTCAAACAAGAAACCACTGCCGATTCTACGACCGAAGCTGAGTACATTGCTGCTGCTGAGGCAGCCAAAGAAGCGGTTTGGATGAAGAAGTTCATCGAAATGCTTGGAGTTGTACCAAGCATCTCTGATTTGGTCCCCTTATTATGTGATAATAATGGGGTAATTGCACAAGCAAAGGAGCCGAGGTCTCATCAGAAATCGAAGCATATTCTGCGGCGTTACCACCTGATCAGAGAGATTATAGCTAGAGGAGATGTTGTAATTGATAGAGTGTCTTCCAGTGATAACATTGCAGATCCACTAACTAAGTCGTTGACTGAAAGTGTGTTTGAGCGTCACCTAGGGCTGATGGGGATCAAGCATGTGGGTGATTGGCTTTAGTACAAGTGGGAGATTGATAGAAATGTATGCCCTACAAGTAAATCATATGAGATGTGATGACATCAATTCTTGTAATATCTTATTCACATTTATATTAATGGCATTTATTCATTACATCTAATCTGTGTTAATGATTCAAATGTGATGAAGTCCCTGAACCTGTGCGATGATGGCTAGATCATAATGAGATTATGATAATGAGATCAGTCATCCAGATGCACATGTTCTAGATGTTCCCAGTCATAGGATCTTCAAGAAGGGACATTGAAGATCCGGATAGACTGGCACACGTGATACTTACTCATATGATGGGTGTGATTGTTCTCATAGTCATCAATGTGGAGACACTGAAGTACGTGTGTGGGTGCTCATTAGTGGAATGAGTTCACTGACCTGACTCGATCTAGAATCCCTGAATGGTAATCATATTGACTTTCAATCAGGGTATTCTATGTCACAGTAGCATAGTTGGATCTTAAACCTGAGTCACTAAAGATGTCTTGCATAAGGGATGCTGAGTATTTGATTACTGACTTATGGACTTCAATTAAGTGGTCTTGTATAGTTAGTTATTCGGACTTAGTGGAACTCATGCGAAGGCAATTAGTTTGACAACATGGAATCATTCACTCTCAGTATGATATATGAGAGAGAATGTCCTATGGATATGTACTCGGGAAATCCCCTGGCCAGGGTACGGGAGTTCATTATGAAAAAGGAGTTAATCTAATGAACCAATTTGGAGTACAAGATTCAGTCGAGCCGGGACTCAACAGGGTTTGACAGTTTGACCATACCCTAGTCCTGGTGGGGCATTAGATGAATGAGGATCTATAGCTATGTGGAATCTGTAGACGGAAAGGTTCCTGAGTAGGTTGCCTATCCCCAATGTCATTTGGGATTACGAAGTGTTGCTTGGTGCTTTTCGTGATCGGAAAGCCCGCTAATTCCATTAAGAGTTGATGGATAGAATTAATTAACTTAAGAAGGAGTTCTTTACCTAATGGGCTGGAAAACCAAACAGACTATTGGGCCTAGAGGGTGACACACAATAGAGTATTGGACAGACCGGGATGGGGGGACTTTATAGACTAATATTAGGTTTTTGTGAAAAATGCCAAAGGTCTATAAATATACGTTGTTGGGAGAAACCCTAGCCACCCTCTCTCCTCTCTCTCTCTCTCTCCAAGGTGCGCCCCTTTCTTCTCTCTCCTTCCACGGTGGATGGTGGTATTGAGATCGGGTCAGCGAGTGGAGATCAGGATGGAGATCCCGTTTGCTTCCACTGCTCGTGTGGATACATCTAGAGGCCGGATGCTTGAACGGCTCGCGACTTCGGGATAGATAGATATCGTCAAAGAGATGGAATGGTTGATACCTACTGGCTAGGTTGGTTGCGAAGGGATATCTTCAAAGACAAGGAGTTGACTATGATGAGACCTTCTCACCAGTTGCCATGACCAAGTCCATCAGGATTTTACTTGCCATCGCTGCGTACCATGATTATGAGATCTGGCAGATGGATGTGAAGATTGTATTCCTCAATGGAAACCTTGAGGAAGAGGTATATATGATACAACCTAAGGGATTCATATCCAAGGAGCACCCAGATAAGGTATGCAGGTTGCTAAGATCTATTTATGGATTGAAGCAAGCATCCCGCAGTTGCAATTTAAGGTTTGATGAAGCCATCAAGTCTTATGACTTCGTTAAGAACGAAGATGAGCCGTGTGTGTATAAGAAAACATGTGGTAGTCCAATCACCTTCCTGGTCATATATATTGATGACATACTACTCATTGAGAATGATGTAGGTATGTTGTCATCAGTTAAAGTCTGGCTATCAAAGCACTTCTCCATGAAGGATTTGGGTGAAGCATCCTGTGTATTGGGGATCAGGCTCTATAGAGATAGATCAAATAGGATGCTAGGCTTGTCCCAATCTATGTACATAGATTCCATTGTCAAAAGGTTTGGCATGGAAAACTCCAAGAGAGGTCTCATACCGATGAGACACGGAGTTTACCTCTCTAAGGAAATGTCCCCTAAGACTCCTGAAGAGAGGGGGCGCATGAGTAGGGTACCTTATGCTTTTGCCATTGGGTCCATCATGTATGCCATGTTATGTACAAGGCCTGATGTAGCATATGCTCTAAGTGTTACGAGCAGGTTTCAGGCGGATCCAAGTGAGCAACACTGGATAGTTGTGAAGTGTATCCTTAAGTACTTGCGAAGGACTAAGGATATGTTTCTGGTTTACGGAGGAGAGGACTTGAAACTTCGAGGTTACACTGACTCAAGTTTTTAGTCTGATAAAGATGACATCAAGTCAACTTCGGGGTATGTGTTTACCCTGAATGGTGGGGCAGTGAGTTGGAAAAGTTCCAAACAAGAAACCACTGCTGATTCTACGACCGAAGCTGAGTACATTGCTGCTGCTGAGGCGGCCAAAGAAGCGATTTAGATGAATAATTTCATCGAAGAGCTTGGAGTTGTCCCAAGCATCTCTGATCCGGTCCCCTTATTATGTGATAATAATGGGGCGATTGCACAAGCAAAGGAGCTGAGGTCTCATCAGAAATTGAAGCATATTCTACGGCGTTACCACTTGATCAGAGAGATTATAGCTAGAGGAGATGTTGTAATTGATAGAGTGTCTTCCAGTGATAACATTGCAGATCCACTAACTAAGCCGTTGACTCAAAGTGTTTATGAGCGTCACCTAGGGCTGATGGGGATCAAGTATGTGGGTGATTGGCTTTAGTACAAGTGGGAGATTGATAGAAATGTATGCCCTACAAGCCAATCATATGAGATGTGATGACACCATTTCTTGTAATATCTTATTCATATTCATATTAATGGCATTTATTCATTGCATTTAATTTATGTTTATGATTTGAATGTGACAAAGTTTCTGAACATGTGCGATGATGGCTGGATCATAATAAGAGTATGATAATGAGATCAATCATCCAGATGTACATGTTCTGGATGTTCCCAGTCATAGGATCTTCAAGAAGGGACATTGAAGATCCGGATAGACTGGCATACATGATACTTACTCATTTGATGGGTGTTATTATTCTCATTATCATCAGTGTGGAGACACTGAAGTACGTGTGTGGGTGCTCATTAGTGGAATGAGTTCACTGAACTTACCCGATCTAGAATTCCTGAATGGTAATGATACTGACTCTCAATCAGGGTATTCTATGTCACAGTAGCACAGTTGGATCTTAGACGTGAGTCACTAAAGATGTCTTTCATAAGGGATGATGAGTTTTTGATTATTGACTTATGGAATTCAATTAAGTGGTCTTGTACAGTTAGTTATTCTGACTCAGTGGAACTCGTGTGAAGGCAATTAGTTTGACAACTTGGGATCATTCACTCTCAGTATGATGTATGAGAGAGAATGCCCTACGGATCTGTACTGAAGAAATCCCCTGGCCAGGGTACGAGAGTTAATTATGAAAAAGGTGTTTTTCTAATGAACCAGTTTGGAGTACAGGATTCAGTCGACCCGGGACTCAACAGGGTTTGACAATTTGACCATACCCTAGTCCTGGTGGGGCATTGGATGAATGAGGATCTATAGTTGTGTGGAATCTGTAGACGGATAGGTTCCTGAGTGGGTTGCTTATCTCCAATGTCATTTGGGATCACGAAGCGTTGCTTTGTGCTTTTCGTAATCAGAAAGCCCATTAATTCCATTAAGAGTTAATGGATATAATTAATTAAGTTAAGAAGGAGTTCTTTACTTAATGGGCTGGAATACTAAACAGACTATTGGGCCTAGAGGGTCACACATAATAGAGTATTGGACAGACTAGGATGGGCAGACTTTATAGACTATTATTGGATTTTTATTAAAATTGCCAAAGGTCTATACATATATGCTGAAGGGAGAAACCCTGGCCAAGCTACAAGGTTGAAACCCTGGCCGCCCTCTCTCCTCTCTCTCTCTCCAAGGGGTGCCCCCCTCCTTATCTCTCCTTCCTCCCGGTGGATGGTTGTGTTGAGATCGGGTCGGTGCGTGGAGATTGTGGAGGAGATCCCGTCTGCTTCCATTGCTCGTGTGGATACGTCTAGAGGCCGGACGCTTGAACGGCTCGCGACTCCGAGATCTTCCTCTCGTTCGTCTTCGAGGTTTTGGGAGATTCTCAACCCCGCAAAGATAAAGAATTGTTCTTCACACCGCGGGATTTACCGATCTTGTTCGATTTTGAAAAACCGGCAACGATATGCAATCTAAGGTTTTGATGATTTCTACTGCACATTCTGGTAGGAACCTTACAACAGATTCATCCATATGCAATGCATTTCTACCTTTAGGTGCAAACTCTTAAACCCCCCCTCTGTTTAATGCTCATGGAAGTTGAGATAGACACTCTGATGACGTGGAAAATGTGGAGCGTGGTGTCACAAGTCACATAGACAATCATATGTGCATAAGTGATAACACAATGTGCATATCAAGTGAACATCATGAACATGTGACTATGTAAACATGGTAGCATTATCATACAGCAAGGCAAAGGTGATAAAAGATGTAAAAGAATACCGTGATCGCCACCAAGGAATGACAATGCCAAAAGAATATAAAATACTAAGTGCGTTGTGTACCTTGGAAACAAAGGATGATCGCACTCAATATCAAGATGCGGGGACTATGTGGATTACCTCTCCTTGCCTTCCAACCGGCTAGAAGGTAAGGGCCTCACTTTCCATACTTTCCTGCGAAACAAACACAAAACAAGAGGCAAAACCCATTAGAAAATGCTAAGTGTAGAAATCTACCAAAGTGTATAAAGTAGCATGAAAGATTGAGGGCAAACTTACACGGGGAGGATTTTTAACCCCTATGGAAGGGTGCAAACAATAGGTGTGTATATTGTGATGAGACTAGAGTGTAAAGATTAATTTAATATGCCATGATGAACATAGATAAAGAAGGTGCAAAAGTGCAAGTCACAAGAAAAACTGTGCAAGAGTGTAAATTAGGTGCAAAGACAGATGCAAACAGTAGGGCAAATGAAATCCAAATGGGGAGAAATTTAAGATGACAAAAGACTTGAGTGTTGTGAAGAAGCAGAAACAAGAATCACTCCGAAAGGAGGTTGGGACAGAAAGTAATGACACCGGAGATTTGGTGAAAAATGCGGACTGTGCAGAAAATGCAGAACAGTGCACAAAGTGGACTCAAAGAATGATGAGTATCTCACAAGACAGAACACCAAAAGAGGAAAGAGGGGATGCTATGGAAAGGTGAGAATGTTGTGGTGAAACTAGGGCAGAAAGGAGAGTTTAAAACGGGGAAGACAGCAGTGAAAAATGGGGTGGAACACTCAAGAAAATAGAAGGGTGCAGAACATGGGAGAAAATGACTAAGTGTAAAAATAGAATGAAAGTGCAAAACTTAGACAAAAATATGAAGGAAGATGATGAGGTAATGAGCCCAAAACCAAGGAACACAAAGATTATACTTCCCTCTAGAGTCTGGAGTTGAAAGGACGGATCAAGAGTGCCCCACGGCCTCGCACCGGCGACGCAAACATGCCCCCGTTGTAAGAAATCTGAGTTTCAGCAAAGTGCAGAACAGTGTGGTGAAACCTCAAAAGTTGGGGCTTGGAAGAGGGGGAAAAGATATGAGAAATAAGGCAAACATATAATCAACGTGAAGCTAATACTCCCCTCTTCAAGATGGAGTCGAAGGAGGACAAAACTGATGAAGCATGACTCTGCCCTGGCTTGATGAACAGGCCCCCGTCGTGAAGTTGTAGCAGAAAATCAGCAAACTATGATGATTTGCCAAAAGTAGGGGCAAAGTTAGGAGGGCAAACGATGATGAAATCAAGCAAATAATGAATCAACGGAAAGATAATACTTCCCTCTTTAGGCTAGGGTCAAAGGGTTGAGTAGAAAATCCGGCATGGCTTCGCCATCGCCTTAAAAACATGCCCCCGTCGCACAGGAAATCTGGGCAGGTTTATATAGAAAAGTGGTGAAACTCCCAACTTTCTCCCATGATTCCAGAAGATAGAGTCCACCAAATCCTGAGATCTCTGGATCAATCTCGAGATAATAGATAGGATAAGATCTAGGAACAAATGGGACTCTTTTTGGTGGAAGGATTTGGAAGATAGAGTCCATGGAAGGTGGCCCCGGAGCCTAATCTGGAAGAGTTTGTGTGACGTGAAAATGCATAAAACCTGATATTGCGGCCAAGATTCCAAGAGATGTAGTCAATTAAAAATCGTGCTCCATATACCATATTCAAGATAATATAAAGGGAAAGACACATCAATAAATGGGGCTCAATTTCAGGGAGTATTCTAGAAGATAGAGCCCTAACAAGGAGGCCCCGTTGCAAAGGTTCTGCCTTAGAATCCGGCGACGAAGAAGACGGAGTTCGGAAACTTTTGGACTCTTTGGGGAATAAACGGTCGCACGATAGACTGTTCAACGAATAGGGCGGTCTAGGGGTAGACCACTCAATGAACCAGGGGGCGATCGGGAGACTTTTGGCACAAAAATTGGATAAACGGTCATCCACAGACCGTTTTTTGACATAAGCGGTCTCAAGAAGACCATTTTTTGACATTTCAAAAATAATAAAAATAAAATAAAAAGTTAAAAAATTAAAAAAAAGTTACTGTTCACATGGTCAAGTGTTGACCGTTTATCATGTTAAGCGGTCCACATTGGACCGTATGAACAGTAATGGTCAATAGTTGACCGTTTATCAAGGTTTGGCTGCCAAGCTCGCGTGACTTTAGAAATCAGTGAATATCTTGCAAATGGTGCAGAATTAGAAAAGGTGGTAGAAGAAGAAATTGCAGATAACGGAAAGATGAACAACTTTCATGAAGAGAACAAGATGAAAAAAGGATCAGAAGAGATAGAAAATGGGGTGAGAACCGATAAAAATACTGGGACTTGAAAATGGTGGAGAACTAGATAATGTCACAGAATAAGAAAATGTAGGGCTTTAAAAAAGGAACAACTTTGGCGAAGGACACTTAATGAATAGAGGAAAGGAAGGGGGTGAAAAGGGACCATTTTTCAAGACTACGCAGCGAAAAGGGGCCGCATTCCTGAGGGAACTCGACCTAAATGGGCCGTAAGTCGACTTGGAAGGCCGGAAGGTGAAAAATGGGCTACAGGGCTCTAAGAAATCATGATCTCCAATGTTCAAAGGGAATGGAACAATGAAATGGGCTCGAAATCCATCCAAGGAATGCTCCAAAATAATGGTTAATTTGGGACATCCAAAATGATGAAAAAGAGAAATGACACAACTTGCGGGCTAAAAACGGGTGTCAACACACTCAACATGTTATTTATCCATGAAAGTGATGACTTGAGATATATGCAGCCATGGAAGACATCATCAAAAACAATGATTCATAATTCTAAGCAAGAAGTACACGTGGCTATAAAAAAATAGCATGAATCAAACAATAATTCATCATCATAGCAATTCCATTAGCATGACAAAATTTTCATGGATTACGCAACTGAATTACTTGATCTCTGGTTCATGGCGGAGGTTTAGATCTGAGATCCTGCTCACGCATAGTGAGATTTCCGAGCAAGCTTAACTTGCCTTTCTACTCTGCACCATTTAATGTACCAAGGATCAAACATGGTGTAAGCAAGTAATCTAGCGTAATTGATCATCTCACACCATGGGGGAAACTTTAGCAGTTCAAGGAGATCAATTCATTTTTCAGCACTTATTGACAGTAAGACAGACTTATGATGCAGAAACTAAAATGCAAGCCTATCATGCAAGAATTTTTTTAAAAAAAATTATTTACATACCTGTGCCTTGAGCTTTTATTTATTTGAGCATCCAATGTTCAGCTCCAAGGCACCCTACACCCAAAATTCTCATTTGAAATCTTTTGGTACCCAAGCTTGCTTGGGTCCTGGTTGGTTAGTAGCAATTCTTGCAAATGACTTTATTTTTTTTGCTGCTTTCTGGTCACCCACTCTCGTCCAAGGACAGTGATTGGATGTATGTCCATATTTACCACAGTAGAAGCAATGCACAAGGAATTTACCATTCTTTCTTTGTACAGGTGCATTGAATCTTGGTGGGTGAGCATGGATACCATTGTGTTGATCATGAGGGTGAGTCTTACCTTTCAGACGCCAATAGTCTTTGACTGTGTGGCCAATCTTTCCACAGTGGAAGCAGCAAGGAGGATGGTTTCTTCTATTTGTTGACTATTCAGCCTTGAAGAGTGTCGGCTTGTTCAGATGAGTGTGTCGACACGCAGGGTCATACCTGGGCTTTTGAGCATGAGAGTGCAGAAGATGCTTCCTCCCAGTGTTGACCTGTCCCTTGCCATTGTTTTCATCAACAAATCTTCTATTTTTGCCTGCTCTTAGTATATCATTACTCGAGGTGAGGCAATCATGCACAGTGTGACCAAGCATACCACAATAGAAACAATAACCATTCATTTTATGAGTAGCATGGTACTTAGCATGAGATTTCCTAGCATGCATTTCCACATTTGCAAAATCATATTTCCATTTATGCCACGAAACATCCTTTTTCAGATTGCCATTTTGATTTTGGTTTTTCTTTTGAGCAGCATGCGGTTTTGGATGACCGTAAGAGGTGCTGTGCTTCAAGTGAGCCAGTGACAAATGAGGTATACACCTTGCTTCCAAGGGACTTTTTGTTCACAGGTTTGTGCCCCAAACCTTCTCTTTGAAGGTTGACCCTAGTTCCCAAAATTATGTCTAAATTATCTTTGCCCTGATCAACCTTTGGCAGAGAATTCTTTAAGTCTTTGTTTTCACTCTCCAATGAGGAGACATGTAGTTCAGATTCAACAAGATCCTCTTCCCACTCAGCCAATTACTCATTGAGCATGGCATTCACCCCCTTGTAGTTTTCAATTTTCAATTGAAGTTCATTCAATTTCTCAGGGCTATCATTAATAATGCCCTTGCCTTTTTCACAGATAGGCAGTCTTTCAAGCAACTCAATGTTTTATTTTTAGATTTTCATTCTCATTCTTAAGATTTTGATTTACATTGGTGAGAGCTTTGTTTTCAGTCAAGCTTTGATCATTTGATGTAGATTAGACTTATCTTTAGGCCTTCTTATTATTTCTTCTAATCTACTGATCTCAGCTTGAAGGATTCTATTTTCATCTTTTAGGCAAGCAATGGTTTCTCTATGTACATCCATATCAACCATAATAGTATCATTGAGCTCTTCAAAAGCTGAACAATTTTTACAGAAGGAACTCCCACCTTGAATGTTTTTCTTCAAATCCTTTTTCAGTTTTCTATTTTTCGATTTTAGCCTTTTGAAGTGCTTGGTTAAATCATCATAGGCTTCTATAAGTTCTTCAAAAGTAAAATCCTCGGATTCAGAGCTAACCTGAGTTAAGGACGAATTGCTTGACTGTTCTGGTTGGTCGGCCATGAGGCATATATTCCTTTGTTCTCATTTTTCATGGTTGTTCACCAATCTGTTCAAGATTTGTTTGGCTATGCTGCAAGTGGACACAAGATGAGATAGCCTGAAATCTATTACTGCTTTTATCAAGTTAAATGCATCAAGGTTATCAATATGTTTGGTCTCTTGTCCAACAGACCATTCATCTGGGTTTGATGGCAGCTCATGAGGACCAATGTATATGAGGTTCCACAATTATGGATTTATAGATTTGACATAGACAAACATTCTCCCTAGCCATATAGAAAAATCTGAATTATCATAAGTAGGCGGAGAAGCCATCGAAGCATGTGTAGCAAAAGAAGCCATTTTCTCAGGGTGCACCAGGATCTTTCCCTGCATATCGTAGGATCTGGGAATGGCAGAGCTCGGTTCTGATACCATTTGTTGGGTCCCGCGAGGTGCAATAGGATCTAGAAGGGGGGGTTGAATAGATCCTCTCACGAACTTTGCCCAATTTATGTTCTTAAGGATAAATCACATGAACCATTCAGATAAAGCACTTAATGCACAATAGAATAGAATAGGAATGGTTGAGACGATGATGGCAAAGCACAATGCCCAGATGGCACAGGTCGACACTCTTAGATGGGCAGGTCGACACTTCTTCAACCAATCCTATTAATAAGGCTGAGGTTGACACTACACTGCCACGAAGTCAACACCCCTTCTATGAATCACTGAACAGGTCGACACTCCTATGCAATGACGTTAGTGCTCCTTCAGAGGCCGATGTGATCTAATATGAGAATTAAACCATGTAATGTAGAGATCATAAGGCAAAATACTTAGACATGAGATGGCATGCAGTGTGTATGTGTGTGCAGGGTGATTTTCATTGTTTAGGAAAACCCCTTAGTGCCTGTGTGCAAGAGTGCAGCAGACAGCTAAGAAGCTAGGCTAATGCAAATGAAGAAACAACGGAGAAAGCTGCGCGCATGAGTTATACAACCCCCTTTTGCTTGGAGCGTACTCCCCAGTACATGTACGCAAGAGTGGACAGGCAACTGAGGAGATGCAGGTGTATCTATGATATGATAACTAAGGGTGTCGAGAGAAAACAAATAGTGCAGATCAAAAACGTATGCAACACAAATGATCAAGAGTGCATTTGCTAAAACCGACACACTAACTTGTGAATGGGGATAGAAGATATGGAGTAAGATCACAAGAAGTTCAACCCACAACACAAGGATTTTAAGGAGGTTCGATTGTAAACCCACAACCTACGTCCACCCCTCACCAAACCCGGTGAGGCTTACCCTTGTAGAAGCAAGACTGTGGAGAACCTCCACAACATCCGCTGACTAACAGCTTGAACCGCTGACTAACAGCTTGCTATCCACCAGAGGATTAGATCCTCTCTTCCTTTGAGAACCCAGAGGGATACCGGAGGGACCACCCTCCCTTCTTCTGATTGCTCAGAAGGAACCCGGTCCCCAAAATAGGGGATCAGAAGAGCAAAAGGATTGTACCGAAAACACAAATGAAAATATTACAAATGCAGTGAAGAAACAAGAGTGACAATATGAACACCCGCTGATAGCAATGGATAAAGATCTGGAAGCAAGTGACTGCAGCTATAAGCTTCAAATCCGAAGATCTATTTCAACGAGCTCAGATAGACTGCAAGGTAGTTCTCTCTCTCTCTCTCTCAGGGCTTGTCTTCTCTTCTTTTTTCTCTTATAGCACTGGACTGAAGTCAACGGGTGCTGGGCTGCTCTTACGTTGTTTACTAAAATGTTCATTGTAGATGCTCAAGGGAATGACTCTCTCTCTGGGTAGCAGCTCGCTTCTTCTCTTGAGGAAGATTCGTATAAATAGAACAGCCAGAAAAATTTTTCCCGCCAGTTTTTCCCTCCAAAAACTTTTCTATCTTTGAGAAAGATACTCTGCAGGATTTGGCTTGAGTTGGTATGGATTCTAGTCTAAGGATAGGATGGTGGCAGAATATTAGCAAACCAAGCCTTTTCTTTTGTTATTTTTCCGATCTTCGTATTAAGTGCCCCCTTGAGGTGTTGAGTTCTCATGGGCTGAAGCTTGCTTTCTGTCTAGTTGAAGGCTGTTGGTATAGAAGTCACATGTGGTGACAGTATTTAAGGTGGTAGAATGTGGTGTCCTTTCCCAGCTTTAATTTCTGACTTATCTATCTCCAAATAGTAGATTTGATGAGATATGGTGGTAGAGACAAAAAGGTCAGACCTGAGTACCCCATCCAGACCTTGAAATCCGTGTTTTTTAGCATTTGCGGTATGACGTTTCACTCTCTTAATTGGCCCTTGATTTGACAGACAGCATACTAAAAATGCTTCTAGATGCTCCAAGGTGTCGACCTCCTGTACGAAAGTGTCGACACTTCTTAGGAAGACTGCCAATCTAATTGTTCTCTTGGAAGTCCAATGTGTTGGCACGCTGGAACAAGGTGTCGACACATCTTTGTAGATTTGCCAATGTAACGTTCTCTAGAACCCATAGTGTTGACCTCCGGTAAAGGACGTGTCGACCCTCCTTAGAGCAATCCAATCTTTAGCTTCTAGAGTCACCAAGGTGTCGACCTTCTGTAAGTGAAGACTTCTTGTACTAACGGTCTCTGTATGCCCAAGGTGTTGACCTACTAGGAAGGAGGTGTCGAGACTCCTGAAGAATTCTTCTTGAGTATCGGTCTCTGGAAGCCCATGGTGTCGACACTCTTGATAAAGGTGTCGGCACTTCCAAGTGAGGATGCGCTTATAGCGCTTTCTGGAAAGATATGTGCACTAACCTTCGCTTGTGTGAACAGTAACATGCTCGGACCTTGATGTCACATGGCTAGAACGACAGACAGAACCTTGCAATAGAAGTGTCGACTCTTTCCTCTGGGTTTTCCACAGACAGAACCTTTGAAAACAATGTGTCAACTCCTGGAGTCGACTCTTATCTTTGGTTTTCAGAATTCTATAGAACTTTGAAGAACTTGATGCTCTGCTCATCCATTTGCCTCATTTTCTATGCAACCATGTATCTTGAATTTCTCTTCCAACTTGGAAGGATCTTGCTCTTGGAGTTCTATATCTTGAATTCATCCTTGATTTCTGTGCATCGAGTTGCCTTGTTTTCTGTGCATTACTTGATTTTTCCTTTAGACTTTGCTTACACAGAATCTTGCCAATGTTGTTATGACTTGAAATGTATGAATATGGATTTATCATATAGCAGGATAGACTCATCAGTAACTCATAGGCAGACATTATCAAAACCATATTAAGGTGGAGAATCATGCATGTACTGTACATGCGCAACATTCTCCCACAGACTCGACCTCCGGAAATGAATTGCTCAATTTTTTGGATGCCTACTCCGGCTACCGTCAAATCCGAATGGATCCTGAAGACATCGAGAAGATAGTCTTTATCACCGACTTTAGCATATACTGCTACACCTGAATGCCATTCGAGCTGAAGAACACCGGAGCAACGTACCCGAGGCTGATCAACCACATTTTCGAAGGACAAATCGGTTGGAACGTCGAAGCTTATATCGATGACATGCTCGTCAAGTCACCTAAGGCCGAGGACCACTTCGCCGACCTAGTTGAAACCTTTGGCACCCTTCTAAGGTACAACATGAAGCTCAACCCAGCTAAATGCACTTTTGGGGTTCGATCCGAAAAATTCCTGGGTTTCCTAGTAACTCAACGCGGGATCGAGGTCAACCCCGACAAGGTTCAGGCTATCCTGAACATGTAGCCACCCATTTGGGTCAAAGATGTCCAGCGCCTAACTGGACGAATTGCTGCGCTCAACCATTTCTTGTCCCGAGTGGCCGAACGATGCCTGCCTTTCTTCAAATTATTGAGAGGGCCCAAATTGGCATCCGCTATGTTCGCTTGGGACAAGGAATGTCAAAAGGCTTTTGGAGAGCTAAAGGAGTTTTTGGCCTCACCCTCGGTGTTATCGAAACCGGTCTCAGGCAAAACGCTGCACCTTTACCTCTCATCAACTCCTTCCACAGTGAGCTTAGTCCTAGTTCGAGATGACGCAGGAGTGTAGAGACCGGTATACTACACCAGCAAGGAGCTCAATGAGGCCGAAAGATGGTACCTCGCAACCGAGTAACTCGTGCTAGCATTGGTAACCTCGGCCAAGCACCTCCGGTCCTATTTCCAAGGACACTCCATCGACGTACTGACCAACGAACCCCTGAAGAGGATCCTCGCTCATCCTGAAGCTTCGGGTCACCTCGTCAAATGGGCCATAATGCTCGGGGCTTACGATATCTCCTATCACCCCCACTCGGCCATCAAAGGACAGGCACTTGCAGACTTCATCGCAGAGAGTACTGTCCTGACCGAGGAAGCCCATCTGCTGACACTCGGGCCCACATGGGATCTTTTCGTTGAAGGATCCTGCAACTCGGCCAGCAGCGGCGCCGACGTCCTTCTCAGATCCCCGGAAGGGGTAGAACTGCAATATGCCTTGAAGTTCAACTTTCTGGTATCCAACAATGTCTCCGAGTACGAGGCTCTCATCTCGGGAGCCAGGATGGCACCACGATTGGGGGCCGAATGAGTCAGGATTCATACTAACTCCCAGTTGGTCTCCAGCCAAGTCAATGGTGACTACGAAGCTTGAGAAACACCGATGATCAAATACCTTCAATTGGTAAGAGGAATAGCCCCATTATTCAAGAGTTTTCAGGTCATCCGGAAAACTCAGTAGGAGAACTCCCGGGCAGATGCCCTCTATCGATTGGCCTCCTCTGTCGGCCCAGAAGGTACTCGATCGGTTTTTCTCGAAGAGCTACAGTGACTGAGCATAGATACGGAGCTCATGACCATTGATCAGGCATCATCAAGCCACTGGCGAACCCCGTATATATCCTGGCTCCGGGATTCTGAGGAGCCCCTTGACCCTCGAGAAGCTCGGAGACTGAAGTATCAAGCTATGTGCTTCGTCATCCTGGACGAAGCCTTGTATCGAAGGTCTTTTTCTTGTCCCCTCCTCAAGTGCCTCGATATTGATGAGGCCAGTCGAGCAATTCAAGAGGTCCATGAAGGTGTCTGCAGCGCACATCAAGGAGGAAGATCGCTTGCCAGGATCCTGTTGTGGCAAGGCTATTGGTGGCCCACTCTCCAACGCAACTACTCGACCTACGGTCAACGGTGCGATCGATGCCAGCATTTCAATCATCTGGTCCATCAGCCTGCATCAGAGCTCGTCACCGTTACCGAGTCGTACCATTTTGCTTGATGGGGGATCGACATCCTGGGGCCATTCCCTACGGCTCAAGCCCAGAAGAAGTTTGTCATCGTCGCCATCCATTATTTTACCAAGTGGATTGAAGCCGAAGCCACTGCCAGGATTACCGAGTCGGTCGTATGGAGCTTCGTTTGGAAATCGATCATCTATCATTTTGGTATCTCCCGAGTGATTGTGAGCGATAATGGTCGAAAATTCGATTCTCATTACTTTAGGAATAGATGTGCTGACCTACACATTCGCAACCACTTCACTTCGGTAGCCCACCCCCAGGCTAATGGACTGGTCAAAAATGCCAACAAAACTATATTAAAAGGCATTAAGGCCAGGCTCGGTAAGGCCAAAGGTAGTTGGCTCAAGGAATTACCAAGCGTACTATGGTCGCATCGAACTACTCCGAGAATCGCTACCGGTGAGACTCCTTTCAAATTGGTGTATGGCACGGACACCGTGATTCCTTTGGAAGTCGGCAGCCCATCTCTTCGAGTCATCAACTTCTCGCTCGAGGTGAACGAGCAGAAGCTGCTATAGAACCTCCACATGGCAAGCGAGATACGAGAGATCGTAAGCATCCGAGCCACAGAATATCAGCGGCGCATCACTCGGTATTACAACGCCAAAGTCTGAGATAGATACTTTCACACAAGAGACTTCATCTTAAGGAAAGCCGAAGCCTCTCGACCACTAGAGGCAGTGGAAAAGCTGGCCCCTAATTGGGAAGGTCCCTACCGAGTGGTCGAGACGCTCGGGAAGGGGGTGTATCGGCTGTCTACCATGGAAGGAACGCCTATCCCTCGGACATGGAACGCGGCAACACTACGAAAGTTCTATTTTTGAGCTTTCCTCAAACATGTAAGCAACAAATGGCAATAATTTTCCTTTTATTATTGTTTCGTCATACATCAGATAGACCACAGCCAATACAATGCATATCAAAAATAAAAATATTACATCCACTGGTACTATATCACGAGCTGATTACTAGCACCCCAAAGCCGAGCCAGTGACTCCACCTAGTGTGGAAACTAGCTCGGATAACGGGATGGCTGATCCTGTTTGCTCAGGAAATTCAGAGAAAAGGTATCAGAGGAAGAGAAGAAGAAAGGGAAGGAATGCCCGGATGTCAGGAAAACAAGAGAAGGCCTCCTCTGCCAACTCTTTGGAAGGAGGCCGGAAGCCGAATAGAAAGTAAGCACCTCCAAGTGGTGCAAGCAAGGATAAGGCATCCTTCAAAGAGTGAAAGAAAAGAAAAGAAGTTGGTGAAGAGCAGAAGAGGGAGAGAGACCGAGCACCCCCTCGAAGAAGTGAGAGGGGTAACAGTGTTAGAAAGAAAGGAGGAGCAACGGCGTTATGTCGTCAGTCCCCCTCAAGTGGGGCGGCGGGTCGGAGAGCAGGAGAGAGACCGCGGCCAGGCCTCCTTCCTTCCTGTACGCCATTTTTCAGCAATCCAGAAGTTGGGAGCAAGCCCGTCACCATGCCTCCTTCTTTCTCCTAGGTTGTTCGCCCCGTCCTCCTTCATTCTCCTACGCCAGAGCAGCATGAACACCTCGATGGCTGCCAGGGTCATCGTCTTCTGAATCGCCCTCCATGTTTCGCCAACAATCCCCAGAACAAAAGATAGACGCTTCGCGAAAAGGGAGAAAGAGGAAAGATTGGAAGGGAAGCCTTAAGCGGTGAAGAGAGGTGGAGATGCCCTTCGGGACCTTTTATAGGCCGAAAGGGGGAACCTTCACCTTAATTGACTCCCCCCTCGAAAAAATGCGAAAGGCGGGAACCCATCCCTAAGGGCAGTTACTTCGTTTCCTTCAATAGCCCTTGCATAGGGACACGTAAAATGGCAAGTCATTCAATGCATGGAAAGACGGAAAGGCGCTAGTGCCACGTCAGCCACCTGGCTAACCAACATGCGGGATGCCTGCAAATAAGGTCTCTACTTTTCTAGCAACTGCAGATATGGCAGTCAAATCGCGCCAAAGGCGGTAAAGACCATTCAATCCGATTCTGAATATTACTGCCATTATATATATAGAGCGGAAAAATCTTACATGGTAACATTCAAAAAAAAAGAGCTAACACATCGAGCCCATTTTCCTCCTAATCAATGGAGATGGGGGGACTCTGAGAGGCCCGTGGCCTTTCCTGATGCTCGACAGTCGAAGGATCCTCAGCGCCCGGTAATCTACCCCCAATATCCTCGGTGACGACTAGTCCAGACACGGACCCCACTTGTGTGGGAACTACCTTGATCGTGTGCCCTCTCGAGGTAACCGGAGTTGGCGATCCCTCTATTGAAGCGGAGGCATCCTTGCTCCCCCCCTTCACTCGACGTCGAAGAGGTAGAATATGTAGTATCCTCGTCTGAGTCATAGCACTGCCCGGAAGCAAAAACGAACTCATCGAGCACCTACTGTTGGGCGTCCATGACCACCCGATGGAAGCCTTAGGCGAATCCCTTCCGTAGCCCTCGATGATAGCCAGGCTCGTAATACGAGAAGGTGGCCTTCTGGAGAGCTGCATGATAGCCCTCCGAGCTTCTATATCATTCGATCGACTCCGCCCCAGCTTGGTCCTTTTCCTTCTCGAGCTCGGCCACCCTCTGCTCGGCTTCGAACAACTTCAGCCTGGCCACTGACAACTTCACCTCGGCCTCAGTACGTGCAACCTCGGCATCCCTCTGCATTCGCTCGGCCCCTCGGACCTGGCTGTTGAGCTCCTCCCGCTCGGCCTTCCACTGCTCGTAGTGCTCGACCTGAGATTGACGCTCCTCTTCCAGGAGTTCGCCCTTCAGGTTGGCCATATAGTAAGCCTAGACCAGCTGCTCGGCCAATGTCCAAGCCTCCTCCTGGCTCGACTGAGTCTGAGCTCGAAGCTAGGCTGCCTCTCGCCGAAGGACTTCGAGCTCAGAAGTCAACTAACCGATCCTCTAATCGGACTCAGCGCAGACTCGAGAGAGAGACCTCTCCTCACTATCTAGTCGCGCGAAGAAGTCGACTATCTCGGCCCCCAGCTGGGCCATGATCGAGCCGCCCTCCATCACCTTCTTGAAGAGTAGGGAGGGGGGACCACGTCTGAACTCCTCCTGAACCAATGAGGGCACCAAAGATCGGCACCTTTGGTACAGAGAAGCCCGAACCGCAGAGGCACCGGCTGAGGGAGGAAGAGTCCTTTCTGGAGCTGGTACTGGAGCGTTCCCCCCAAGCGTCCCCGTGTTCAGGATGGCAATGCCTGGCTCGGGCTGAGTTGTTGGCTCGCCCTGCACCCCCTCAGACTCGGTCAGAACTTTGGAACCTACCGCGTCTGCCTGCGGTCTGGCAGGCTCGACAGTGGTTTCCCCATCGGTGGCAACCATCTCTGACTTGATGGACGGGAGATTCGGGCAGCAGATTTCCTCGGCTAAGGCCTCCTCAACCAGGCGAGCATGCTTTTCAATTGGGCAGGCGACCCTCGCCTTCTTTAACTACTTCTTCTCAATGGTCAAGGCCTTCATTGAAGATAGTAGCAGCCGCTCCTCGGGGTCCTTACGTTTGGCCCCACGGGTGCAGGAAGGGCCCCTAGAGGCTCGGGGTTCACCCTGAGTGGGCGGCTCCTCCAGGTCAACGATCTCCTGCTCCAATGGTTTCTCCCCCTCATCATCCATCTGCCTCGAATCTAAACAACGGAAGTTAAATCGTCATAAGGAGGCCTCCTGCCCTACCCAAAAGAAGCAATGACGGACCTTAAGGATTCTTACCTTGAGGTGGCACCACATAGGAGGGATAATCCTCGATGTTAGCCGTAGTCATCAACTCGGCGATCGACTGGCAATTCTCCTGGAGAATCCTGATCTCCTCCTCTAGCTCCAGATAAACCGTCGCTTGCTTCGGAGGGAGAGATGGATGGAAATTGGGCTCCATCGGGAAGTCCCAGGGGACACCTCCTTTGGATGAGACCACCCAGAAAAATTGGGTATTCCACCCCTTGTGAGAAGAATCTCTAGCAGAAAGGGACACACAGCTCCTTCCCCTC
This sequence comes from Amorphophallus konjac, assembly GCA_022559845.1. Lineage (NCBI taxonomy): Eukaryota > Viridiplantae > Streptophyta > Magnoliopsida > Alismatales > Araceae > Amorphophallus > Amorphophallus konjac. Next base: position 287,623,208 of record CM040118.1, read on the forward strand.
TTCGCCTGAAGATAGAAGAAGCCCTTGCCTGTGTGGGTTTGCTCCTTCAACTCAAAGAAAGAGTGGAAAAGGTCCAGCGAAGTGTGAAGTCCGACCGAACGGCAGAGAAAGATGAAGGAAAAAAATAAAAGTATATGAGTTAGAAAACAACTGGACAGGAGCCAGTCGGTAAAACTGAAGCAACAGCGTGACAAAGGGGTGGAGAGGCAGGCGAAACCCATACTTCCAAGCCAAGAGGAAAGTGCAGAAAAGGCCCGAACGAGTGTCCAGACTAGACTCTTGAGGCTTAGATGGAGAGAAATAGTATTGCCATGGCAGCCCATAACGTTTCTCCATCTTCGTCACTTTAGCCCCGCCCAACTTGCTGCGCATAGGGTGCTAAGACTGAGGTACTAGACTCTCTGTGCCCTGTTCAGCTTCCTGTACCTCAGTTGCGGGATGGTGTGCCGCCATGGAAGAACGAGAGGAACAGGAAGAGGAGGAGGAGAGCGCCGAACCAGACGATTCAGGAGGAGGTGGAAGCTGACGAATCGCCGCCGCCGAGATCTTCGCTAACTCCGCAAAGGCCTCCGCGAGTCGTTGCTCCTCCTGATCACCCTCACGGAGCATGAGCCTTTTCGGAATACAAAGTGAAATGGAGAGAGAAAAACCTAAATGAAGGAGGTGTAGAACGCAAGCACGTGTAATATATATACCCCCAGAGGCTTGGCGAGAGGCAGCGTGACACTTTGAACTCTAAAAGGGGACTCCTCGCATCAACTCAAAAGAGTCATCATCACCGGTGTATTCCCAGGAAAGCCGCATTAAATGGCCCCTGTCGGAGATAATTCCCCACCCAAATTGAGCCACCAACACCGTCCCCATAGGTGCTACTCATCCGAGCCCAATCTTGGCTTGGGAGTAGGAGGGGGACAAGTGGAGAGGGGGAAAATCTACCGCCCAAGAGCACGGCCCAACTAGGTCCAATTTGACCAAACTAGGCCCAGCTCCTAAAGTGATAACCGCTTTTTGGGGCCCACTTACTTCAATCCCAAAAATCACTCGGAGCAGCACTTCTTAGGCGATCCTCGGGTCTGGAAGTCCGAGCGACAGATCGGTCGAGAAGGCCCCTACGGGGACCCAGTGCAGCCTATCCGAGCTATGTGCCCACCGCTCGAGTGAAAACTCCGAGCAAGCGCAACGGGCTCGGATCAACTGTTGGAAGCTTATCCAAGCATCCATTACACATCCTTCAGGAGCAGGGAACCCCAATGGATACGGGAGATCAAGAGTCCTCATGCCATTATAGAGCCCACGATGAGGACGTAACCCCTCTAAATCCCCTCGACTCCTAGGGCTCTTACATTAAACGGATCGCTATATAATTCCCAGGGAGACCCTCCGAAGAGGTAAGAAACGATCCTGAGTGAGAACCACCCCATCTCTTGGTGGAGAGTAATCTCGCGCCCTCTTCTTCTCCTACCACCCCCCCCCCCCCCCGCACCAGTGCTCTATCATATTCGCTGACTTAGGCATCGGAGGGTTTTCCCCAGGGTTTCATCCCTAGGCACCCCTGATCTGTTTTCCCATCTTACAGATTATATACGTGTGGTGGCCGTGATCAAGGATTGCCCCTAAGATCCCATGACTTAGGATCAGCGCAAGATCACGCCTCTTCAGGCGTAATTTCAATAAGGATGGACGTGATTTTCAAAAGGACAAGAGGCCGAGATTATTTGACAAACAAATCATCCTGGTCACTGCATCATCAAAGGAACTATGTAAATATTGTGAGAAGCCCGGACACAAGGCGGATGAGTGCTGGAGAAGACTGGGTGCCTATCTTTTATGTGGAAGTCGGGAACATAGAATTCCGAGTTGCCCACTTCTTAATGAGCAAGCTCCACCGGAAAAGCTTCTAGTTGCAGTCAAGAAGCAAGGGAGACTCCAAGCTCTTATGGATGCGGAACCTACCGAAGTTGGAGGCGTCATGGAAGGTACTCTTTCTGTATGCTCAATGCCTGCCTCTGTCTTATTTGCTACGCATTCCTTCATATCTAAGAGCTTTGCTGATATTTTGCCTATGAGGCCTGTTCCATTAGAATCTAAACTTGTTATTACTACCCATATTGGATCAGGATCAAAGATTAAATATTTATACCCTGATAGTGAAGTTCTAGTTAGCGGTTGCAACTTACCCGCTGATTTAGTATGCTTGGAGATGGAAGGGTATGATATTATATTAGGAGCCGACTAGCTATCTACACATGGTGCTAGTGTCAACTACAAATTCAGTATGGTAACCGTTATTGGTTACCCCAACCTCTTATTTTCTGGTGTCAGGCATTCTCGACATCTATCTCTTATTTCGGCCCTTAAAGTCGATAAATTATTGAAGAAGGGTTGTTCGGCTTTCTTAATTTCTATCACTATGGTCGAGCGTAAGGAACCCACTCTAGAGGATATTCATATTGTTCGAGATTATTCTGATGTAATTCTGGACGATTTGCCTGGTATTCCTCCAGAGAGAGAAGTGGTCTTCTCTATTGATTTGACTCCGGGAGCTACACCAGTTTCTAAGGCTCCGTATCAGATGTCCGCTGTCGAGATAAAGGAGTTGAAAGAACAACTATTAGAGTTATTGGAGAAAGGATTTATCCGACCAAGTACTTCACCTTGGGGAGCCCCGATCCTATTTGTCAAAAAGAAGGACGGGTCAATGAGATTGTGTGTCGACTATCGGTAATTGAACCAACTCACAATCAAGAACAAATATCCATTGCTGAGGATTGATGAGCTATTTGACCAGATTTCTAGAGCTCGATATTTTTCAAAAATTGATCTCCGGTCTGATTATCATCAGTTAAAGATCAAGGAGGAAGATATTCACAAAATGGCATTCAGGAGCAGGTATGGACACTATGAGTTCACTGTTATTCCTTTTGGCTTAACCAATGTGCCTGCTGCATTTTTGCAGTTAATGAACAGTGTATTCAGGCCATATCTTGATCAATTTGTGGTAGCCTTCATTGACGATATTTGATCTACTCTAAGTCCAAAATGGAACATGAAGAACATCTCAAGAAATCCCTACAGTTATTAAGAGATAACAAACTTTATGCTAAGCTTATTAAGTGTGATTTCTGGCTAGATGAAGTTTCTTTTCTAGGTCACATAATATCCTGGGATGGTATTGCAGTCGATCCTTCAAAGGTTGAGGCTGTGAAAAATTGGGAAAGACCAACTAGTGTGACGGAAATTCGAAGCTTCTTGGGATTGGCAAGATATTATAGAAGATTTATTAAGGATTTCTCCAAGATCGTTGTATCTTCCACAAGATTGACAAGAAAGGAAAATCCTTATATATGGTCCGAGGAATGTGAGAAAAGCTTCCAGACTTTAAAAGATTGTCTAACTACTGCCCCTATACTCACATTGCCTACTAAAAGAGGAGGATTCAAGGTTTATGCTGATGCATATAGAATTGGCTTAGGCTATGTATTGATGCAACATGGCAAGGTGATCGCCTATTCCTTAAGGCAGTTGAAAAGGCATGAGAAGAATTATCCCATGCATGATTTAGAGTTGGCGGCTATGGTCTTTGCTTTGAAGATCTGGCGGCATTATCTCTATGGCAAAGCCTTTATTGTGTATTCCGACCATAAGAGTCTTAAGTATTTTTTCTCTCAAAAAGAACTCAATATGAGATAAAGAAGGTGGCTGGAGTATTTGAAAGATTTTGATTTTTCTATATAATATCACCCAGGAAAAGGCAATGTTGTAGCTGATGCTCTTAGTCAGAAGCCGATGGCATTATTATCAAGCCTGATGATTAAAGAATGGCATTTATTGGAGTAAATGGCAAACCTAGACCTCAATATGGAAGAAAAGGAAGACGGAGTCTTGATTGCCAATATTAGACTCCAACCCAAGTTACTCTCGGAAATTAAAGAGCTGCAAGATGATGATCCGTTGATTATTGAAATCAAAGAGAAATTAGATCAACGACCAGATTTTCTTTTGGTGGATGATGGAAAGTTACTATTCCGACGAAGAACCTGTGTGTCCGATTGTTCTACTATCAAGGATAAAATCTTGGAAGAAGCACATCGATCGAGGTACACTATACATCCTGGTGCCACAAAGATGTACCAAGATCTTAAAAGAACTTTTTGGTAGCCTAACTGAAGTCCCGCGATCAATGACACCCAAGAGGGGGGTGAATTGGGTGTTTACCAATTTTAAGAAAACTTTTGGCCTTTTATAAAATATGTGATACAAAGCTAGTTAAGAGATTCAAAGGTATTGAACACAAATTAGATTTATCATACTTTATATGATAAGATATAGATTATGCAAGATATACGAAGATAAATCCAGAACAACAATTTAAACTAACGTTTATGTAGAATGGAGATAGAGGAAATGGAGAAAGCCACACAAAACAAGCACAATGCATAGCGGTTTTTAAGGTGATTCGGATGCAACGACGGCAATCCTACGTCCACCCCTCACCAAACCCGGTGAGGTTTCACTTTGGGATAAATCCCCAAATGGAGACGACACTCCAACCACACACGCAGGATGACGCCTGCCCACACACACGGGGACGCACCCCAACATACACACACACACACACGGAGACGAGGTCTCCAACATGATCCAACAAGCGGATCAACAAGACACACACACGCTGCGACAAGTGCAGCACTCCATACACACAAACACTAAGATCTGGATAAAACCACACACACACACACACAGATCTAAGAAGACCTACGCACAGACAAAAGGAACACGACGACCACACATGACCACGGATCTAACAACGACACACACACACACAAGTTCACACTTTATACAAAACACAAATATGAACTTGAAACATAATAAGGCACAGTTTAGAATGCTCCTGATTTAGGCTCCCCCTGAGTATATGCTCCGGATGTTTGCATTGATTCCTTCTTCACTTGAATGACTTGAGACTCAGCTTGAATGGCCTTGTATTTGATGTAGATCTTCTTGCACGGAGCGCTGTTCATGGCTACAGTACTCTTCCTTCTTCACTTGAACAACCTTCCTTTGATATCTTCTTGAAACTCTTGAATTGCTTCTTCTCTTGATCGGAAGTTCCTTGGCTTCAGATGGTGCTAGAATGACTCCAGTTGGATGAAGAACTTACTAGATGGGGTATGCTTATGAGAGTTGTAGTAGCCTTCTTCTTGCCTTGATAGCCTCCCCCTTGATCTCTATTGTTGGTTGCTTGCTTCATTAATTCATTGGAGGATGAAGGCTTCAAAATGGACCTTGGATCTTCAACTGTTGGATGGAGTTTTGATTCACGAACCACTGTTCATGCTACAGTAGAACTCCTCTTCTTCTTCTCCCTTGAGCCACCTTGATCTCCCTTGAAGCTCTCTTGGTTTCTTAGGGTTTATGGCTCCAAATGATATGTTTTATAGCCCTTGAATGGTCCATAAACAAGCCCCAGACCAGATCTACAAAACATGGTGAGATTGGGGTCATTGGGATTAAACAAATGGGTAGAAAGACCTCTCTTCGAGCTTGAAACACGAAGTCAACAAAAGGGGGCTCGGGGCTGGCGGTCGACCGGAGTAAGCTGGAGGTCGACCTAGAAGTTTCAGACTATAGCTCGGTTCATTCTGGCAGGGGCGGTCGACCGGACGCCCATGGGCGGTCGACCGCTAGAGGCAGAGCCTGTAGACTTTGGGGTGCTGTTATTTCAGGTCGACCGGGATTGGTCCAGAGGTTGACCATACTTTGGTAAACCTGAAAAATGAGTAGTTAAGCCCAGAAAACTATGCCCATAAGTCAAGAGCTTCAAGTCCATATCAAATCCATGCATTTTGAGATTGAATTCGACTTAGTTTGTGCATTAGACCATTTGAGCATTTCATGTTGAGCGTGCGCAGGTCGATCCGCGGGCGAGGGCGCACGATGGCCAGAATGGTTTCATGTTGAGTGTGCATGAATGAGGTGTATATATGAGATACACAAGGTAAGATCGATGCTAAGACAAGGTGAGAGTCTCACCAATCGTCCTTGACAGTAAATGACATATACCACCTGTTTTGGGTTGTAGAGGAGCAAAGTTTTGGTTCACCAGGTGACTACCATGAGTTTGATCCTGCATGCAAGATAGTCAGGGTTAATTGTATGCTTGTTGACATTAAAGATGTTATGAAACCTCTTGCCTCTTGTAAAACCAGCATATGCAACCAGCAAAAATAACAAGATGAATGAACACAATCATCAAGAACATCTGTAATCAACCATAAGTTTTGTTATCATCACGTAATCACACATTAAGCTTAGTTATCATCAAAACCATAACTTAACAATTATAACAATCATCAAAACCATAACTCAACAATCTCCCCCTTTTTGATGATGACAAACTTAGTGATGATGACAAACTTAATGATAAACTTATGGTGATATAACAGAATGGCACAAAATATTCTTCTCCCCTTGTTACACACATTCCCCTTGTCACACACAATCATCAATTTTTCTCCCCCTTTGACATAATCAAAAAGCGGGATAATGCAAGTCTTTCTCCCCCTGTAACATGATCAACAATATCAATAAGCTGGAAGAAGCCAAATGAGGAGGAACAAACCTATCTCCCTTTGAAGCAACAAAAGCCCATCTTATCAATTCAGAAGAAGCAAGGGCAGATCATGGGCGAACAAGGCAATATGATTCAAATCAGAGGAGACCAATGGGTAATTAGTCTCACCAATCAATATGATACAAATCAAAGTAAAAACAGTCACTTGAAGGTGGTGATTGGTCTCAGGGATATGAACCAATGGAGCAAGATGTTTACAAGATGAGGTGTTCAGCATGATAGCATTCAAAATCTAGATCCCATGGCAGATTTTCACAACAAGCAACAGTAGGAGGGCATACCAAAAGAATTGTAGTTGGTTTTCAAATTTTTGATTTTTGTATTTTGGTTTGAAATGCATGAAATGCAACATATGCAAGGGATGACATGTGGGATGATTAAGAGCTATCAAACCAATACGTATATATACATGCAACACAGCTCCCCCGTACTTATATAAGAAGGGAATGGGTATAAGAAAGATGCAAGAGAGTCATGACAACCGGAATGCACATGTGTAGCACATGGGAAGTTGTGCAATCATATAGGAGATTCATGCAATTGCTAAAGTATTCAATCAATTTTCTGAATACATATTAAATCAAATTTCCAGATGTGTAAGTGAGAAACATGAAGGATGATAGTTGCAATATGGATATTTAAATTTTCAGATTAACACAAGGAGACATTTTACAGACTGCACTTTTATTTGGAGAATAGCGTATTGGAGGCTACGCTCTACCACAATGAGTTTTCACCGTCATTTTTCAACTCAACCAATATCACATGACAGTCAGAATTTTTCAAGAGTGATCAAGTTCAAGTAATCCCTTTTTACGTGAGTAGACGCATGGAGCTCATGTCAGAATCCCCGGTTACTCAGAATACTGAACCATTTCACCTCATTTTGAACAGAGATACTAATCAACACTTTTCAGATATGAACCACATCACGTCTCAGGTGACATGTGCCCAGTTTACTCAGTGAGACTTAGCATTGCTCTGCCGTTCATTTTCATTCGAGATTTTTCAACAAAGATAGGTAGGCAGCTTTTTCCTCAACTGTCTCTTTAACATACATGCAGTAAGTTTAACATCTCGAGAGTGTTAAAAAGAAATTCATATATCCTTATTTTTAACACTCATTTTCACCTTTTGTGCATGAAGTGTGCGAATTTGATTCAGCATGTATACCGAAAATATCATAAATACATAACAGTGCAACTCCCCCTAAATAGATGCACTTATGAAATATAAACTCTCCCAGAGTGTACGACATGAAACACTCCAATAATAACTCAAATGCAGTATTATTTATCAAGAAGACATAAGGCCATAGAAATGCCAAGGGATGGGATGAATAGCATATAATATCAAGCAAGCACACAGAGGGAATGTATGCAACATGCAATGCAAATGTGCAATTGATGCCAAACAAATGGATACCAATTGAATAAAGTGAATGCAGCTAATGCATGAGTACTGATGCAATGCAACTTGATCATATAGTAATGAAATACAACATGCCAAGACAGAATGCAATGTGGTGCAAAACTTCTGATACCAAATGAATGAACTAACTTCAGCTAATGCATGAATTCATCCTAATGCATGCAACCTATGCCTAGATGAGCATCTAATGCAAGATGCAAATGTAGTATAGGAGGGCTTGATCTTCAAACCTTGAGTCAAATTTGACATTGGAGCATTCACATTATATTAATGTGTCAACAACATTTTTTATGACATGGCCTTTATGAATAAGGGTGCATAAATGATCAAAACTAAGCAATGCAACCCAATTTACAGAATTGTTCAAAATCAGATATTCAAGAGCATTTCACAAGTTTTGAAATTAGAAATCATCAAGAAGCTACATGTTTGAATCATTTGATCAGAAACACATTTTAAATTTAAAGAACTGAGCTCAAGGATTCATTCATAACTCCACCAATCTCAAGCCAGTCACGATTTTCAAAATCTGGTACGAGACGGAGATTTTAGTCTGAAGACCCAGCACAACGCATAGAGAATGCTTCCAAGTGGACATAATCCACTCTTTCACAAATGCCATTTGATATACCAGATATGCAGTTAAATTCAGGTGTGGTTGTGTAATTCAAAATGAGAAATATTCAATACACACTTCTCAAGCCAGTTAGACAAGTTCATCACAGCAGACTAGTGAATGACAATTCAAGTTTTGAAACAATACCTGTCATCCTAAAGTGTCAACAAGTGACAAAATACCATTGCATGAATCGACGAGGTTGAATTACCTTAATTTAGATGACAAGATCGAAAGCCTTCATGCACTAAGATTGCTAACCCCACAACAGTTAGTACTTCAAATTTTACATTTCATACCTTTACCTTGAGAATCCATTTTGATCCAAGCCTTCCACCTGCAATCCAAAGATGAATAAAATTCAGTTCATTCACGAGGCTTATAGCAAAATCTCCTTGCAAAAAATCCCTGCACATTGTTCAGAAAAGGCATTATTAGTAGTTTAAAGAGTGATATCATCCACATATGCTTGAACCACTAAAGTGTCTTTTACCTGATTTGCCTCATGAGATGTGTTTAATCAACCTTACCCATTCAACTGATTCTCAGTCAAAAGAGATGTGCGCCTTTCATACCATGTCTTGGGTACTCATCAAAATCATTTCGTATCTCCGGGTGATGGTGGAGGAAATTTCTTAACATTTTTATCCTTGCAAGGTGTTCCTTAATTGATTCAAGCCTGGTCATGACTAGCCAATTATCATTTGGCTTTTGGGAGTATGATCTGCATCCAAGGACAAGAAGATTTGATTTATCAGTTTCGATTCAAATTTATTTATAATGACATGACAAATAATTTTAACAACCAACACCCCTAGATAGTTCTTGATGTGAAACGACCACGGGGTATGCAGCAAGCAAACAGAAACTTAGGACCTATTCCACAATCACAACCACATAGCAATTCAGTTGGCAGATCGGGCCAATTCGCCGTCGCACACACACGAGCCTGGGGTGACTAAATGATGCTAAGGGGAAGTGATGGATCAAGACCCTTGCTGGTAGAGTGCCAGCAAGGCTAGGGTTGCCCTCCCGAAGGTACGAAGCCCACAATTAAGGGGCTGGCCGGGTGCCACTTGGAGCACTAGGTCCCTCTCTCACACACTCCACGGTGACCGCTCGTAAGTGGAGCACGTGGGGTCGGACACTCTCTCGCTTGCTCAACGGAGCGGATTCTATGGATATTAAATGAACAAGCACCAGAAGGAAATGGAGCAAAGGTTAGAGCTCACCTGGTTGGTTTGAAGAAACCAACCCCGTTCGGAGACGAGGGCGAGCGGGGAAGTGTGGGTTCCCCGCACACTGCGTCGGTGTAGCTTGATCCCTGTTTAATAATAACATTCACTATGCCTCACGCAGGAGGGTGGACTTGGGGTAGGGATGATTTGTATTACATGCAAACACTACCTCCACGCAGGGAGGGGCGGTGAGCCGGCCAGGCGGGGAGGGGAGATTCGCCGAAAAGCGGGCGGAGAAGCCGACGCCGAATCTGCCGGCTGTCTGCGATGGCTGACTGACAGTCGATGTCAAGGTCGTAGATCTCATTCTGGAATTTTTCTGATGACGAGGCCAGTGGCGAACGCGTTGTAACTGGAATGGGGATGCCTCCGAATTTTACTGAATTCTTCTGAAGAAGGTGCTGGTCCGGGAAGAGCTTCGAACAGAGTGACTGAATCTGGATGCAGTAGCTTCCTGTTTCTGACAGTAACTTGCAGAGGTTGCTCCGACCGCTCCCGGGCTCCAAATCATGAACCGCCGGAGTTTCTGGAATTGTGGACAAGCCCTCTTCGTAGAAAAACTGACGGGGAAGCCGTCTGATATGGGAGTGGAACTGGAGATTCCAAAGAGTGGAGGTTGGTTGCTGCAGACTGTGGGAGGCAGACCCGACCAGCCGAGGGAGAAAAAAGAGAACTCTGGCCTCCGGATGCCGAATGTAGTTCTGCTTCTTGCTTCTGGTAGAGGACTGGAGGAGGAAGAAGTTTGTTGAAGGGCTCGTGGTCTGAATCTTCTGCTGTTTGGCATGGTGCAGCGTCGAACCCGGTTCAGGTACTCTGCAGAGGGAGCCCAGTGTAGCCGGGGAAGAATGGGGCACCACGAACTGTAGCGACGTCGGAATTAGATGATTCCACCTTGCTTGCGAAGAAGACTCACAGACCTTTCCGTTGATGTAGGCCACGCCCCCAGGAGCTCCAGGATGAGGTCGTGGGCGGTGCTGCAACAGGGGGGGCGGTTCTGTAGAACTGCACCTGCTCACTAGTATATAGAAAATGGGGTAGATGGGGTGGGAGATGGGGTGGATGTGTGTGGGGGGCAACCCCGGGCTATGTGGGGGTCTGGTATAGGGTGATCTAAGGTGTGGGAGGGGCAGAATGGGGGCTGAAAGATGGTCTAGCAGGTGGAGGAAGGGGGAGCTGCGAATTTAGGTTGGGATAGAGAGAGAGGGAGATCTCTCTCCTTTGGTTTGAATGAGAGGTTAATGGGGTTTAATGTTGCTTTGGGAAGGGGAAGGGTTGTGTTGGGGAGAGGAAGGGGTGCATGGGAGAAGGGATTCTCCCTTGGGAAAATGAAAGGTTGTATGGGGAAGGGGAAAGGTTGCTTGGGAGGAGGGAGAGGTGCCTAGGAGAAAGGGATTCCACCTAGGGGTTGGAGGGGACTTAAATGGGAGGTATGGGGAAGGGGGAGGGGTCTTAATTAGAGGTGAATAGGGAGGAGAGAGAGTGAATTTTGAATTTGGGGTGGGGAGGAGAGAGAATGGGGTTCCCCCTTTAGAGAAAGAGAGAAGAGGAGAGAGAGAGAGAGAGCTAGAGAGAGAGAGAGAGGTGCACTAATGCTCAAAATTCATTCAAACTTTCATTACTGAACTCAAGTGGAGTTGGGGTCCTATTTATAGGAATCCCAACATTTACAAATAGTCCCTGGAGAAAGTGCTAAAAGCAAATAAGCAAGGGGGTGGGGAAGGAAGAGGGCGCCCATGGGCCAGGCCCATTTAATTGGGCCCATATGACCCCCTAGCCTAACAAACATAGGTAAATAGCATGATGACCTAGGGACATGACTCAAAACAAAGGGGAAATTACATCAAAATGACTCAAGAAAGATATAAAAATACATAGCTGAACTTAGGAAATCAAGCTGAACATAATGGCAATCATCCAGACCCGTGGAGAAGTGGGAAGTGGTAAGCGATGTCCCCATCATACTCCCGGGGTGCAGAGAACTCGACTCTGTCGAGTAAAGATCCATCGTATGCGGAGGAAGCCACAGCGAGGTTGCTCTCAAGTCCACCAAAGGTAGCCGGTCCTTTCCACCAAGCGAGGTAGTGCCCATCCCTCTGCTCCAGATGGCCGTAACCTGTTCATTCAATATCCGCTCCAATTGCTCACGTTGGCCCCTCTAGGTTGGTGGAACTCTCTTATGGGTGGTGACTCTCTCAAGAAGTGGAACATGCTCAATATTCTCACTAGGTGTCACCGTGGGACCCCTGTATGGCACCAAGTCAGCCACATTGAATGTGGGACTTACTCCGTACTCCTCGGGGAGGTCCAACACGTAGGCATTTGTGCCGATCCTCCAAAGAACCTGGAAGGGGCCTGATCCACGCGACCTTAGTTTTGAGACATTCCCAGGGAAAGGTCTCTCAGTTCTCACCATCACAAAGTCACCCACGCGAAACTCTTGGTGGCGTCGGTGGGAATCGGCCGATTTCTTATACACCTTATTGCTTTTGTTGGTGTGTTTACGGATGTTACCATGCAGAGTTGTGAATGATCCTTTAGCGATGAAGGGAGGGCCCAGACAACCAAATGTGGACCTAACATGCAATGGTGTCACGTGGACTTTGATGAACCTAGGAGGACCGGGACATCCACTAGTGGCCCTATCATACCTAGTCTTCATAACAATGGTGGGAGGGCCCTGGTATCTGTAGGAGAACCTATTACATAAGGTGGTGATGAATGCCGGGGGACCTGGACACCCGTAGATGCTCCAAACGTGCATATGATCAATGATGAATGAGGGAGGACCAGCACATCCAAATGTGAGCCAGTCATGCATTGGGCTAAAAGTGTGCGTGACATGTATGACATGACTAGGCTTAGTAGCCCTACCAAATGATGCATAATGTAGTGGCACATGTATTTTCATCCAAATGGTTCCTCCTATGCATATGGCTTGGTGTGGGACTTTCCACTCATAGGGGTCAAAGGGGTCAAGAAAAATGGAGTGGGTTTGGTCTAATAAGGTCGGTTGGGGTGGGAAAAGGTTGGCGGAGAGTAGGGTGGGAGGGCATAGGAAGGGGTCGAAGGGGTCATGGTAAGGGTCACCTAAGGAGAGGAACTCTAGGTCCTTATGGTCCTCATAACCATTGGATGGCGGACTCTCCTCCCCAGGTAATATGATCGGGCCAAAGTTTTTTGGTGGGATGGTCGGCCATGAATGGAGGACTAGATGTTCTACTCGAGACAAGCAACTCTAGTTTGTGAATAGCATCGGGCCCATCGGGTGTAGGGAGGAGTAAAAGAAGGTCACTAGTGTAGCAACCCACAGTGTAAATAGAGGAGATTGATCCGACACATAGGTGTAGGAGGTCAAGGCTCCTAGGTCGGTCGGTTATTGTAGACATCATGCCAGTTAGCTCCATTTGCCAAACTATACCCTTAAGAAGATCCCCTAATGTTTCCACTTGATAGGATGATTGGATTGTGGTGTGATAGGTGGATATGGGTACAATGGGAAGGTTTTGCTCAATGGGTGGGTAAACATAGGACACGATGGGGTGAAGTGGTCTCTCCTTTAGTCATCTAGCTAGGGGCCCCTCTATGATTACGGTGCTACTTGTGAAGGCTTGTGGCTCTTGGGGGTCCAAGCTATGTGAAGGGGACATTTGTGATTCTTCCTCACCATAGATATGAACTTGGGTTTCCTCAAGGATGGGGATGGGTTCCGGACTAGCATCTACTCCCATGTGGATGGTTGTGGTCTCCTCTCTCAAGGGAATGGGAAGGTCTATTGGGGGTGGGGTGATGATGGTTGGTGCATGGTGTACCCGGGGTGGTGAGTGAGGCCGGACTTGGGTTGGGGTTGGGAGTGGAAGTAGCGGGTGACTAGGTTTGGGTAGGATAGGAGTTGGAAGTGGAAGGTGGGTTGGGTGAGTAACTTTGGATTGGGGAATGGTGGCTGTCACGGGCCTAGGTGGAGGGGTGGACATGGGGTCCACGTGGGTTTGAGTGGTGAGGGTGGAGTGAGCCATGATGCTTCTTCCACCTGGGAGGGGAACTTCTCGGCCTAACCCATGACACTGTGATTCATATTCCTCCTCCCAATCTATTGGAGCCTCATAGTCTTCGGTTACCTCTTTAAGTTCCTTTTGGAAAGGGGTGGAAGAAGGATTTTTGGAAGTTTGTGGGGTGTGGGTTTGATGGAGAATTTTTGCTTGGGTGGTGGGGAAAGGAGGAGTGGGAGTGCTCCTCGGGTTATGGTTCTAAGGGTAGGAGTGGGAAGGTTGGGGAGTGAAGATCTTTCTGATCTCAATCCTTATCTCTTCCGACAAATGTAGGGGTCCTTTGGGTGGTGGGGTTTGGGTCCTAATAGAGGTTTTGGGTTGACGGGGAGGGAAAGGGGGAGTGGGAGTGCTCATTGGGCTATGGGTGCTTGAGTTGGAAGAGTGGGAAGGTTTTGGAATGATGATCTTCCTAAGTTCTACCTTCATCTCTTCCCATGAGTGAATGGGCTCTTGTCTCTCAACCCCCCTTCGAATCTCAAGCTTTCTCCATTCTGTCTCGCCGAAGGGACCAAGGGTCGTCTTGGCGATGCGCACTTTTCTTTCCTTGGTCATGTAGTAGTGGTGGAAGTATCTATCCATGGAGGTCTCCCATTTCCTATATGTGTGAGGGTTTCGGGACCCATCGAAGCGGGGCAACTCCGGCCCGATAATGAAGTAGTCATCGGGGTGCCTGGTGAGATACATGGTTTGGATGCTCGGATGACCTCAATGCAATGTGCCCTAGGACAAGACTTAGTAGAGACAAGTCTAGAACTTGCTCTGATACCAACTGATGTGAAACGATCACGGGGTATGCAGCAAGCAAACAGAAACTTAGGACCTATTCCGCAATCACAACCACATAGCAATTCAGTTGGCAGATCGGGCCAATTCGCCGTCGCACACACACGAGCCCGGGGTGACTAAATGATGCTAAGGGGAGGTGATGGATCAAGACCCTTGCTGGTAGAGTGCCAGCAAGGCTAGGGTTGCCCTCCCGAAGGTACGAAGCCCACAATTAAGGGGCTGGCCAGGTGCCACTTGGAGCACTAGGTCCCTCTCTCACACACTCCACGGTGACCGCTCGTAAGTGGAGCACGTGGGGTCGGACACTCTCTCGCTTGCTCAACGGAGCGGATTCTACGGATATTAAATGAACAAGCACCAGAAGGAAATGGAGCAAAGGTTAGAGCTCACCTGGTTGGTTTGAAGAAACCAACCCCGTTCGGAGACGAGGGCGAGCGGGGAAGTGTGGGTTCTCCGCACACTGCGTCGGTGTAGCTTGATCCCTGTTTAATAATAACATTCACTACGCCTCACGCAGGAGGGTGAACTTGGGGTGGGGATGAATTGTATTACATGCAAACACTACCTCCACGCAGGGAGGGGCGGTGAGCCGGCCAGGCGGGGAGGGGAGATTCGCCGAAAAGCGGGCGGAGAAGCCGACGCCGAATCTGTCGGCTGTCTGCGATGGCTAACTGACAGTCGATTTCAAGGTCGTAGATCTCGTTCTGGAATTTTTCTGATAACGAGACCAGTGGCGAACGTGTTGTAACTGGAACGGGGATGCCTCAGAATTTTGCTGAATTCTTCTGAAGAAGGTGCTGGTCCGGGAAGAGCTTCGAACAGAGTGACTGAATCTGGATGCAGTAGCTTCCTATTTCTGACAGCAAGTTGCAGAGGTTGCCCCGACCGATCCCGGACTCCAAATCATGAACCTCTAGAGTTTCTAGAACCGTGGACAAGCCCTCTTCGCAGCAAAACTGACGGGGAAGCCGTCTGATGCCAGAGTGGACGGGGAGACTCCGAAGAGTGGAGGTTGGTCGCTGCAGACTGTGGGCGGCAGACCCGACCAGCCGAGGGAGAAAAAAGAGAACTCTGGCCTCCGGATGCCGAATGCAGTTCTTCTTCTTGCTTCTGGTAGAGGACTGGAGGAGGAAGAAGTTTGTTGAAGGGCTCATGGTCTGAATCTTCTGCTGTTTGGCGTGGTGCAGCGTCGAACCAGGTTTAGGTACTCTGCAGAGGGAGCCCAGTGTAGCCGGGGAAGAATGGGGCACCACGAACTGTAGCGACGTCGGAATGAGATGATTCCACCTTGCTTGCGAAGAAGACTCACAGACCTTTCCGTCGATGTAGGCCACGCCCCCAGGAGCTCCGGGATGAGGTCATGGGCGGTGCTGCAACAGGGGGGGCGGTTCTGCAGAACTGCAGCTGCTTACTAGTATATAGAAAATGGGGTAGATGGGGTGGGAGATGGGGTGGATGTGTGTGGGGGGCGACCCCGGGCTGTGTGGGGGTCTGGTATAGGGTGATCTAAGGTGTGGGAGGGGCAGAATGGGGGCTGGAAGATGGTCTAGCAGGTGGAGGAAGGGGGAGCTGCGAATTTAGGTTGGGATAGAGAGAGAGGGAGATCTCTCTTCTTTGGTTTGAATGAGAGGTTAATGGGGTTTAATGTTGCTTTGGGAAGGGGATGGGTTGTGTTGGGGAGAGGAGGGGGTGCGTGGGAGAAGGGATTCTCCCTTGGGAAAATGAAAGGTTGTATGGGGAAGGGGAAAGGTAGCTTGGGAGGAGGGAGAGGTGCCTAGGAGAAAGGGATTCCACCTAGGGGTTGGAGGGGACTTAAATGGGAGGTATGGGGAAGGGGGAGGGGTCTTAATTAGAGGTGAATAGGGAGGAGAGAGAGTGAATTTTGAATTTGGGGTGGGGAGGAGAGAGAATGGGGTTCCCCCTTTAGAGAAAGAGAGAAGAGGAGAGAGAGAGAGCTAGAGAGAGAGAGAGAGGTGCACTAATGCTCAAAATTCATTCAAACTTTCATTACTGAACTCAAGTGGAGTTGGGGTCCTATTTATAGGAATCCCAACATTTACAAATAGTCCCTGGAGAAAGTGCTAAAAGCAAATAAGCAAGGGGGTGGGGAAGGAAGAGGGCGCCCATGGGCCAGGCCCATTTAATTGGGCCCATATGACCCCCTAGCCTAACAAACATAGGTAAATAGCATGATGACCTAGGGACATGACTCAAAACAAAGGGGAAATTACATCAAAATGACTCAAGAAAGATATAAAAATACATAGCTGAACTTAGGAAATCAAGCTGAACATAATGGCAATCATCCGGACCCGTGGAGAAGTGGGAAGTGGTAAGCGATGTCCCCATCAGTTCTAGATGCAATGCATGACTCATGTGTGAACCTAAATGTTAAGCCTATATGACGAATCTGATGACTCCCCCTCAATGTGTGCATGACTGTGATATGCTCAGTAAAAATCTAATGCCATGTGCAGCCTGCGACTGATTGACTCATAGTACCGGGTGGAGAACTTAGATCTGAAGATCACCTCACACGAAGTGATAACTTTCAGACAGGCGTAACATGCCCTTCCACATGTCACCATTTGATATACTATGTAGTCAAGGGTGGTGAAGGTAGGAGGATTGCTATGTATTATGACATGAATTCACATTATTCAATTTATGCATGACAGTACGTGAAGGCTTATGCAAACTCAGTATATGTAGCGAGATTTATTGACGGTTTCAAAACTCCACTTCAACAAGATGCTATATGAGGATGATATGCACAAGGGTATGCAACTATCTATTGATGGAATGCATGTACAGACTCATGCATGATCACATAACTATACAGCACATGGTAAAACACGACATAACACTTTTAGTGGAGAGAATGAGAGGGATATCACCTGAGAAATCAAATTCAATTTTTGATTTTTCTTCCAACCTTGCTTGAGTCACTTGACTCGTATGCCTTACCTTCTTGATGAAAATAGATGTCATACTTTCCATTTCCATGACACTCCTGCAAAACAGATTTCTCAATTTACATTCTTAGATACCCAAATCATCTTGGGTCCTTGTGGGTTAGCAGTATTCTTGGCACGTGGCTTCCACTCCTTAACAACATGCAAATCATCATCTTTCACAAGAAAATAATCATGCTTAACATTTCCAGATTTGCCAAAGTGATGGTGGATGGCACGTGGCAGCATCTTCTTTCTTCTCATGGGTTCTACTGATTTGTGTGTGTGGGCATGATGTGTTGAGTAGGAGTTCTTTCTCTTCAACAATAACCAGCAGTGTGAAGTTGTATGACTCCTTTTATCACAGTGATTGCAATGCATGGAAGATTTTGTGGTGAGGGCTCTCTTTGCATTTTTTAAAACAGCTTGGTTTCTACATGCTCTCAAATCATCATTCTTCATAATGAAATAATTATGCATAGCATGCCCATGTTTTCCACAATAAAAATATGTAAGTTTCTTTCTAATTGGTTGTGTGTGTGTGGAAGAGGTATGTTCAACATGCATGGAGGTGCTACTAGCATTTTTAGATTTTTGATGCAAATTGATTTTCTTTATGGATGCATGTATGTGTGCAACATGATTTTTCTTTTTCAGATTTTCATTTGATCTTTTTATTGTTTGTGAAGAAGATTGATTTGGAGACCCATTTGATGTACTGGCTATGTTTGAACTGTGCACAAAAGATGTATAAACTTTATTTTCAAACTTCTTTTTGTTCACAGGATAAAAACCCATCCCTTCCCTTTGAAAATTCACGTTCGTCTCCAACAATTTGTCCAAATTTTCTTGACCATTCACGAATGTAGATAATAAAGCATTCAAGTCAATAATCTCTTTCTCAAGAGATGCAATGTGCAATTCATAGGAAAGAAGTTTATTTTCACAGGAGTTGACTTGTTCATGTAAAGTAGCATTGATGGTTTTATGACATTCAATTTCTTACAACAAAGCATGTACTTTTTCAGTTTGATTAATATTATTAGATTTTCCTTTTTCAAAAGCAAGCAATCTTTCGGAAATGGTCCTATTCAATTCCTTCAGTTTTTCATTTTCTATTTCAAGATTTTTATCATGAGCAAACTCATTTTGACCATTGTTCATAAGACTTACTCTCTCTCTCTCAGCTCTTTGTTTTCATTTCTCAAAGAAGAAATTTGATCTTTATGAATTTCAATGTCAAACACATGACCATCAATCAATTCCTTTAAGTGTCAGCATTCTTTACATGGAGAATCACATTTATTTTGTCCAACATTCTTTTTCAATTTTTTATTTTCAGACTTAACCTTCTCGTATTTATCAGCAAGCTCATCATATGCAATCAATAACTCCTCATAGCTAAATTCATCTTCATTATCAGAATCAAAATTTACCTTTGAGCTTGATTCAACTTGTTGATCACTCCCTTGATCACTTGTGCTTGCCACAAGACATTGATCTTCATGCTCTTCCCGGACTTTGGTTAAGCCAACCAAGATATCCTTCGCGGATCTGCAATTGGAGACAAAAGGGAAATGATTTGAATCAACTGCAGCAATAAGTAATTTTAGAACCAAACAATTTTGATCATGTTTGAGCTTGGAATCTAGAGTCCAGATAGATTTATCTTTAGGCAACTCATAAGGACCATGTGAGATAAGCTTCCATAGCTTAGGATCATATGAGTTGACTAGACTGCACATCCTTCCTAACCACAAATCAAAATTGAAACCATTAAACACCGGTGGAGAATTCAAAGTGTACATAATGGTAGTCATTGATCTTGATCACTCTAGATCGTTAGATCTATAAAATTAGAGTCTTAGCTCTGATACCAATTGAAGTCCAGCGATCAATGACACCCAAGAGGGGGGTGAATTGGGTGTTTACCAATTTTAAGAAAACTTTTGGCCTTTTATAAAATATGTGATATAAAGCTAGTTAAGAGATTCAAAGGTATTGAACACAAATTAGATTTATCAAACTTTATATGATAAGATGTAGATTATGCAAGATATACGAAGATAAATCCAGAACTACAATTTAAACTAACGTTTATGTAGAAAGGAGATAGAGGAAATGGAGCAAGCCACACAAAATAAGCACAATGCACAGTGATTTTTAAGGTGGTTCGGATGCAACGACGGCAATCCTACGTCCACCCCTCACCAAACTCGGTGAGGCTTCACTTGGGGATAAATCCCCAAACGTAGATGACGCTCCAACCACACACGCAGGATGATGCCTGCCCACACACACGGGGACGCACCCCAACACACACACACACACACACACACACGGAGACGAGGTCTCCAACATGATCCAACAAGCGGATCAACAAGACACACACATGCTGCGACAAGTGCATCACTCCACACACACAAACACTAAGATCTGGATAAAACCACACACACATGCAGATCTAAGAAGACCTACGCACAGACGAAAGGAACACGACGACCACACACGACCACGGATCTAACAACGATCCACACACACACAAGTTTGCAGTTTATACAAAACACAAATATGAACTTGAAACATAATAAGGCACAGTTTAGAATGCTCCTGATTTAGGCTCCCCCTGAGTGTATGCTCCGGATGTTTGCGTTGATTCCTTCTTCACTTGAATGACTTGAGACTCAGCTTGAATGGCCCTGTATTTGATGTAGATCTTCTTGCACGGAGTACTATTCACGGCTACAGTACTCTTCCTACTTCACTTGAACAACCTTCCTTTGATATCTTCTTGAAACTCTTGAATTGCATCTTCTCTTGATCGGAAGTTCCTTGGCTTCAGATGGTGCTAGAATGACTCCAGTTGGATGAAGAACTTACTAGATGGAGTATGCTTATGAGAGTTGTAGTAGCCTTCTTCTTGCCTTGATAGCCTCCCCCTTGATCTCTCTTGTTGGTTGTTTGCTTCTTCAATTCATTGGAGGATGAAGGCTTCAAAATGGACCTTGGATCTTGAGCTGTTGGATGGAGTTTTGATTCATGAACTATTGTTCATGCTACAGTAGCACTCCTCTTCTTCTTCTCCCTTGAGCCACCTTGATCTCCCTTGAAGCTCTCCTGGTTTCTTAGGGTTTATGGCTCCAAATGATATGTTTTATAGCCCTTGAATGGTCCATAAACAAGCCCCAGACCAGATCCACAAAACATGGTGAGATTGGGGTCATTGGGATTAAACAAATGGGTAGAAAGACCTCTCCTCGAGTTTGAAACACGAAGTCAACAAAATGGGGCTCGGGGCTGGCGGTCGACCTAGAAGTTTCAGACTGCAGCTCGGTTCATTCTGGCAGGGGCGGTCGACCAGACACCCATGGGCGGTCGACCGCTAGAGGCAGAGCCTGTAGACTTTGGGGTGTTGTTATTTCAGGTCGACCGGGATTGGTCTAGAGGTCGACCATACTTTGGTAAACCTGAAAAATGAGTAGTTAAGCCCAGAAAACTATGTCCATAAGTCAAGAGCTTCAAGTCCATATCAAATCCATGCATTTTGAGATTGAATTTAACTTAGTTTGTGCATTAGACCATTTGAGCATTTCATGTTGAGTGTGCGCAGGTCCATCCGCAGGCGAGGGCGCACGATGGCCAGAATGGTTTCATGTTGAGTGTGCATGAATGAGGTGTATATATGAGATACACAAGGTAAGATCGATGCTAAGACAAGGTGAGAGTCTCACCAATCGTCCTTGACAGTAAATGAAATATACCACCTGTTTTGGGTTGTAGAGGAGCAAAGTTTTGGTTCACTAGGTGACTACCATGAGTTTGATCCCGCATGCAAGATAGTCAGGGTTAATTGTATGCTTGTTGACATTAAAGATGTTATGAAACCTCTTGCCTCTTGTAAAACCAACATATGCAACCAGCATAAATAACAAGATGAATGAACACAATCATCAAGAACATGTGTAATCAACCATAAGTTTAGTTATCATCACGTAATCACACATTAAGCTTAGTTATCATCAAAACAATAACTTAACAATTACAACAATCATCAAAACCATAACTCAACACTAACACGAAAAGAGAGGTAGCTGAGTTCGTGAGTCGATGTTTGGTCTGCCAACAAGTCAAAGCCGAACATCTTAAACCGGCTGGTAAGCTAAAACCTCTCGAAATACCGGAGTGGAAATGGGATAGTATTGGCATGGATTTCGTAGTTGGATTACCGAAGACCCAAAGTGGATTGGATGCTATAAGGGTAATTGTGGACCGACTAACTAAGTCTGCTCACTTCTTACCCATCAAGACCAAATGGACCGTAGATGTTCTAGCGGTATTATACATTAAGGAGGTTGTGCGGATGCATGGCATTCCCACTTCTATTATTTCGGATAGGGATCCGAGATTCACCTCTCACTTTTGGAAAGGTTTGCAATCTTCTATGGGTACTAGGCAAAATTTTAGTACAACTTTCCACTCTCAAACTGATGGACAAACCGAGAGGACGAATCAGATTATTGAAGATATGTTGGGAGCTTGTATGATAGATTTTGGCGGAAGTTGGCATGAACACTTGCCCTTCACTGAACTTGCTTATAATAATAGCTATCAGTCTAGCATACAAATGGCGCCTTTCAGAGCACTGTATGGCAAGAGCTGTAGATCACCTCTATGCTGGAGCGAGGTTGGAGAAAAAGAATTGATTGGTCCTGATATTGTTCAAGATACAACTCACAAAATCAAGGTGATCCAAGAAAGGTTGAAGGTTGCACAGTCACGAAAAAGAGTTATGCCGATAATCGAAGGAGAGACCTTGAATTTCAAGTGAGGGACCACATCTTCTTAAAGATATCGCCCACGCGAGGAATCAAAAGGTTTGGTATCAAAGGAAAAGTGAGTCTAAGATTTATTGACCCTTTTGAGATTCTAGAAAGAATCGGCGAAGTAGCGTACAAGCTGGCTTTGCCTCATCAATTGGCCGGTGTCCATGACGTATTCCATGTATCCATGCTGAGAAAATACGTATATGATCCTTCACATGTGATTCAATTTGATGATTTGAAGCTATAAGAGAATTTATCCTATGAAGAAAGACCGATCAAGATATTAGATCGGAAATTACACCAGCTAAGGAATAGGGCTACACCAATGGTAAAAGTCTAATGGAACAAGCGAGGATTCAAGGAAGCTACCTGGGAATTGGAGGAGTCAATCAAGAAGAAGTATCCGGATTTAATCTCAAGTTAGAAGTCTGACCCCTCTATTCGAATTTTTACATTACAACGATATGATGTGAATTTGGAGGACCAAATTCTTTTAAGTGACGGAGGATGTAGAAACCCAACAAAATTTCTAAATAAATAAATATTTCAATTTCGTTATATAATTATAATATTTATGAAATAATGAAATTCTATTGTTACTATATGAAATAAACTAGATAATTAAATTTTTCTTGAAATAAATTGAGAATAAATATTTTAAATTTCATAAAAATTGTAGGAGACCCAATTAAATCCCCTACAATAGATTATGATTAACTATTGGGCCTTTGGGCAACCCATAATGGGTTGGGTTATAGGTTAATGGGCTAAAAAGAGTTAAATTGGCTAGAATTCGTAGCACATGTTAAATACCCTTGTTTATGATTAAAATAACATAATTTCTAGAAGGTTGTAACAAAATTCAAACCTTCTAACATAGCCTACCATGGATTAGACATTTTTCGCATGTTTTTCCACCAAATTAAGGCTAGATTAAGAAGAGAAGTTGAAATTTGGTTCTTAAGTCATTAATTTCAGAGGTGGAGAAGTTTGATTTTTGGGGAAGGAATCTTGACATTTTTGTTGTGTCCCTATGGTTTTGATGATCCCCAACAATATGAGTCATTAGTATTCTCACCTCTTGACTTTTGGTAGTGTTAAAGCAAAATTCCTATATTGAATCTCTTATAACTGATAGTTCATATTTTGCAAGAGATGAAGCCCAATGAATAAGCCCAAGCTACTTCAATTCAACCCATTTAAAAGTTTTCTGATGATTGGGATGATGTTTAGTTGGTTGGAAAACCCTCCTTGAAAGCAGAGCATCAAGTCTATTAAGTTCTACAATTTTCAGAAATCCAGAAGTAAAGAGTCGACTCAAGGAGTCGACACCTTTTTACCAAGGTTCTATATGGCGCTATTTTATAGGAGAAAGTCGACACTTGTTGGTCGAAGTTCTATCTGGCGCCTGCAACTAAGGATGCGTCGGTGCACCTTGCACCTGCATTGTTCCTGCAAGCCAGCCTTTGAGAAGTTCAAGCAGTTGCACTGACCTCACTACAGCTAGGGCTTGACATGCACCGACCTAACAAGTAGCCTTCAACAAGTCTTTCAAGCAGCTGCACCGACCACACTGAAGTAATTGTTCAGGATTCATCGACCTGATTAACTCTAGCAGGGAGCCAGCCCTCAAGCAGATCAAGGCAGACGCGTCGATGCACAAGCCTTATAGCATCAACGCTTCAGGCAAGTCTTCAACAGCTACATCGACGCACCTATGAAGCTGCATCGACCTCACAGCAGCAAGGGCACAAGCTGCACCAACCTCACTGCTCAAGTCCTCATGCTGCACCGACCTCACTACAACAAGTCTGCATGACTGCATTGACCTGTCCAACAAGCTGCATCGACCTCTCTGCTTTCCCAGAAGCTCTTCAAGTCTATTTTCTATCAATTCATTACATCTCGAAGGAAGAGCCAGAGAGCAATAATATATACTGTAAATGCCCAAATACATGGAATTCGAGGTCTGGAGGATGCTTCCATGTTTGACTTGTGTTCTAGTCATCATTACCCTACCAAAACACCTTTTTGGTGGCAACTATGTCAGTGTCCATACCTGGGACATGACTCCTGTCAGGACTGGGACATGACTCCTGTCAGGACCACCTTTCTGCTGTCATCCAATGGGATATGGTCCTAGAATAGTATAGTGAGCAGAAAGTCAACCAGAGCCAATAAGAATGTAGACCACAAGATATCCTTCTTTGAGGGTCATTAAATGCTTCGATTTTGGAGCTGAAGAAACGTCTTTGTCAAATATTTTTTGTGGGATGTCAAAAGAGATGGAGTCTAAAATATATTTCCTTGTCCCTGCTGGACCAATAAAGGACATAATTTTTGGAGGGAAATGTCCTCTTCTAGGCACGCACATCCATGCAAAGTGTAGCAACCAGTGGCTGGCGTCCGAAGCATAAAAAGAAAGAGACAAGGGAGAGCAGAGTAGACAAACCAAGCTGGACAATAGGAAGTTTCTGTTGTGGTTGTTGGGTGTGCACATCCTTGGAGAAAAGAAGAACTCCTGAAGAAGCCAACGGTAGTCTGAGCAAGCAGGTGAAGAAGAAGAAGAAGAAGAAGAGAAGAGCTTAAGCCCTTCACCTGAAGATCAAAGGCTGAACTGCAGCTCTCTTCCTCCTGCTCGTTGCTTTGCAAAGATAAAGCTATCATCAAAGAAGCAACATACTTCCACGCAGCAACTCAAGCTCTCCTCATCTCAGACAAGGACTTTTGCATTTAGCATTGATCATCACTCTTCCTGTCTGAGTTTTCATCATTATTTTCTTTTGGTTGATCCTGTTTAAAGAAACCTTGAACCGTCCCTACCTGTGTGTGTAGGAAGACAGACGGAGGATCCTCCGGTCTATGGTAAAACCTTCCCTGCCAGTTTATGAGCAGGAAGACAGACAGAGGGTGTTCTCTGTTCTATGGTTTGGGGCATGTCCCCAGTTAAGCTGTGCAACAGCTTGTTAGTGATGTGGCACTAGGGAAGCCTCACTTGGTTTGAGTGAGGGGTGGACATAGGACTCGGGTTTGAGTTCGAACCACCTTAAAATCCTTGTCCAAGTGGTTTGGTTGTGTGATTCCCTTACGCTAGATGCTTGTTTAGGCACGTTGCTCATCCTCATGCTTACATCTTATGTTTTAGGTTCTTGCATTATGTACTTGCTTTTCTTATTCCGCTACAATCTGTTTGTATCTGGAAAACGAGGGGTAGATCTATTCACCCCTCCCCTCTATATCAGCCATTCCCACACAACACGTGGTATTAGAGCCAAACTCTCGTGATGGGGTCCAACAACCTTTAGATAAATGGTGGAATGGCGTCCACAGGTCTTATGCTGAAGGACATTATGTTAACAGACCGCCCTACTTCACTGGATCTAACTACCCTTATTGGAAAAATCGTATGTAGGTGTTCATCCGTGCCCAAGACTATGAGCTCTAGCGAGTTGTTAGCAAGGGCCCCTACGAGCTTCCAGAAGATGAGGACGTCTGGACTAAGAAGCAGATAAGAAGATCAATAGTCAACTGGAGTGCGAAGCACATCATGCAGTGCTCTCTTCATCCAGTAGAGTTTTCAAGAGTATCAACCTGTGTGACAGCCAAGGAGATGTGGAATTGCTTAGAGGTAATATATGAAGGCACATCTCAGGTGCGTGAAACCAAAGCTAACATCATGATTTCTGAGTATGAAATGTTCATAATCAAGCCTGATGAGTCCATTCAAGATATGTATACTCGTTTAACTACGCTCACAAATAGTCTAACTGCTCTGGGAAAGAAATATATAGAGCAGAACATGGTGAGAAAAATTCTCCGATCATTAACCTTGGCATGGCATACCAAGGCTATTGTGGTTGAAGAGTCCAGAGATCTATCAACCACTAAGGTAGAAGAGCTCATAGGTCACTCATGACCTATGAGATTAACTTGAAGAACAAGGAGATAGAAGTGACCAAGAAGAAGCCTTTGGCTCTAAAGGCTGGACCTAGCCGCCAAACTACCTCCGTGGAAGGTGAGACTTCTGCCAGTGAGCAAGATGAGGATCAAGTGGCCATGCTCACACGTAAGTTCAGAAGTTTTCTGAGAAAAGAAGGTAAGGGCTTCATGAAAAGGAAGCCATAGGTAAAGAAAGTTTATAGATCGAGTTATGAAAATTTAAGAAAGCTAACAAGATTATTTGTTACTCTTGCAACAAACCAGGAGATGTCAAGACTGAGTGTCCTGAAAGGGTGAAGAAAGATGGCCAATGGAAAGGGAAAAGAAAGAACAAAGCCATGGTATGCACGTGGAGCGATGAGGAGGAAGATGACAATGAAACAAGCTCCACGGAGAAGGAAAAGGAAGACTTCGGCATAATGGCCAAGGGAGATGAAGACTTTGAGGTACATTCTCCTTTCGAGCACTTCACTGCTAGTGACTGGGAAGAAGCCTACATAGAACTCATGGATACGTATGAAATGTATAAGAAGGAAAACAAAGCCTTGAAAAAGAAAATTAACTCAATTGTGCATGATCAAAGCATGAGTGATAAAACTATCTCCATGGAATCTAAAATTGAAGACCTAAAAAAATTGATTGAAGATTTGGAAGATGGTAGAAAAGAAATGGCTGACTTAGAAGTTGAAAATGAAGACTTGAGAAATGAAATTGATGAAACAAAAATGAAGATACAAAGTTATAAAAATGACAGCAAACTGTGCAATAAAAAATATGAAACTATCAAGCAAGTCAATTCTCAACTTCTTGAAAACTTTGAAAAACTATAGAAAGAACTTACTAACAAACAATAATTCTTGGAAAAATTTGTAGATGGCAGGGAAAACTTAAATGCCCTACTAGGCACTAAAATGAATTTCAATAAGGAAGGCTTGGGATTCAATCCCACAAATAAGAAACAAGTTAGCTTAAAAACAGTCACCTTTGTATCCTCAGCAGGTGCCTCAAGTTCCAACTCTAAACCTGCTCAAAACAAAGGAAAAGAAAAGGTGGGAGAACATGTGAAGGAAAACTCTGAAATTCTCAAGAAATCTCCTCAAACATCCCAGCCAAAGCACAGTAAATCAAAACCCAAGCCAGCACACACCAAGGGTAGAACTGGCTTAAAGGGTCAGTCAGGTTGATCTTACCCACTGCCTGCGTCGGTGTACCCAAGAACTATGGCTGGGCAATATGACAGAAGGAAACCCATGCATCGACGCATCAATTATAGGGAGTTGACTATTCAGCAAACAGAACTCATTATAACTCCAATTTTCAGGGTATGCCTAGAGGCAGTCAATGGGTCAGGTCGAGGCAGTGGCTTCATGGAAAAGAGCTCAGCTGGGAAAATCAAGGGGTAGGTCAATGCAGGATCCCCTACAGGTCAATGTAGTCGGTTGGTTGGAAAAATCTCAACCCGTATCCATATAGAAACTGTCATACCCATTTCCCCATGAATCCCCACACTTTCTATCAATCAAAAACAAAATAATGGAACCAAAAACAACCCTCTTCAAACATCCATCAAAAATCAAAAGCTGAAAAATAAAAGAAGAATGTGAGAACAAATATTGATAATAGAAATTCAACAGCAAGCAAGAAAATCAAAAATGAAAAGAAAATGTGGATTCCAAAGACTATGATATCTTGCTTAGAAGAATTGAAGAGTTTGATGGGACCCAAATTCTGTTGGGTTCCAAAAATTGTTGCTTAATTGTCTTGTAGGAATCTCTTGCAGCCGTACATAATAGATGGTACCTTCATAACAGCTGTTCAAGAAATATGATGGAGGACAGAACAAAATTCTATCTTTTGGTGGAGAAAGAAGCAGGACATGTCACGTTTGGAGGGAACAACAAAGGAAAAATCATTGGTACATGTAATGTAGGTAAGAGTCCTTCCAACTCCATTGAAAATATTTTTTTAGTTGAAAGTTTGGAATACAACTTACTGAGTATAAGTCAATTATGTGATAAAGGCCATAGAGTGATTTTTGACTCTCTCGAATGCAAAATTTTAGAACCAAAATCTGACATAGTAAAATTTTCTAGTAAGAGAGTCAATAATGTATACATGATTGACCTAGATGATCCTGCACATTTGAATCTATGTCTTGCTGCATCAAAATCTGAACTTGCATGGTTATGACATCGTAGACTAGGACATGCTAGATACAATGTCTTGCATAAACTCGTGAAGCATTCAATGGTGAAAGGGCTGCCTGAACTCTCATTTAAGCAAGATAATAAAATATGTGATGCATAAAGTATATCTTGGAGAGGCAGTGATGGATCAGCAATTTGTCATTAGCCAAATAGGTGTTAATAAAGGAGAACTACCTGTTCCTTATCTGGGTCTTCCACTCCTTTCTAATTCTGTCAAAAAATCCAACTGCTATCCCATTTTGGAGAAAATTAAAAGGAAGATTGATGACTGGAAAAACAGATTGCTTTCCAGATCTGGCCGGCTGGAACTTATAAGATATGTTCTCTCTTCTTATTTTATATATTGGACTACTGCATTTCTTCTTCCTACTGGGCTTATACAGAACATTGAAAGAATGCTGCAAAATTTCTACTGGAATGGCCATTCTTCAAAAAAAGCAATTCATATGGTATCTTGGAATCATATCTGCAAGCCAAAAATAGAAGGAGGTCTGGGATAAAAGAACTTGCAAGAGTGGAACCAGGCTTTAGGAGGTATGTTGTTGTGGGACATTCTGTCAAATAAAAAATCCCTATGGAATGATTGGATCAGAAGCAAATATCTAGCAGATAAGAGCATTTGGGAATACAAAATCCAGCCTTACTTCTCATCAGCATGGAAGGGTATTTTAAAAGCCAGAATTGTTGTCCGCAGCCATATAACTTATCTTATCTCTGATGGTCATCTTATAAACCTGTGGACAGACCATTGTCTAAATGGTTACAGTATCAATCAAATGTATGGAGACTATATTAGACAAGACTTGATGCTTGGAAAAATAATAAGGTGAGTGAGCTGATCTCAGAAGGGCAATGGCATCTGCCCACTGCCCTGTCTGCTGAAATGGAATAGCTTTGGCAACTTATTGAGGCTGTTCCTATCCACAATGAAGGATCAGATTCAATTACTTGGAAGAATTATAAGGAGAAAATGAAGACTAAAATAATTTGGCAAGACATCAGACAAAGAGGTTCTGATTTAAGATTCCATGATTGGGTTTGGAAAAATCCAACCACTCAAAATGTTTATCATTGTACATGGCAAGCTACTCTAAATAAACTATCAACTGCTGAAAATTTACAAAAGAAAGGATTCTATATGCTAAGCATCTGTCTTCTTTGTATGCAAGGAAATGATTATCAAGACCACATTTTCTTTGAGTGTGCTTATTCAAGTTGGGTTTGGAAACACATTCTCATTCGGTTTGACCTTTCCAGGCAATCGGAATGAGGAGTAGTCCAAGAATTGCAGCAGCTTCATGTTGAATTCCCCAAATCTGGGCAATTGATTATCCTTGCTAGACTTCTCTTTCGCAATACTATCTGGAAGATTTGGAAGGAACGCTATAGAAGAATTATTGAAGGCACCAGCACCAGAAAAAGTAACATCTTCATTGATATCCTTGAAGATACTAGAAGGGTCATTGAAGCTCATAGTCAAAAATCATTAACTGCTAGAGAGAAATGCATCTTTAAAAGATTCATTCTTTTTAATTAGCTCTGAGACCACAACCTGTGTGGCCCTGAGCATGTTAGTTCTGATTTTCAGACTTTTTGATGTATAGTTTGATTATTCTTAATACATAGATCATTACTTACCCAAAAAAAAAATTTGGTGATGCATGTGCCCTAGGGAAACAAACAAGAAAATCATTTTAAAACAGATCTGAAAGTCTTTCATCCAAACCACTTGAGCTAATTCATATGGACCTGTTTGGGCCAACTAGAACTGCTAGTCTAAGCGGTAGAAGATTTGGCTATGTCTTGGTGGATGATTTCTCTAGGTTCACATGGGTATTCTTCCTTATACATAAAAATCATGCTTTTGATGAGTTTCAGGTACTCTACATGAAGATAAAGCAAGATGGTGAGTTCAAAGTCTCCAACATTCAATCATATCATGGTGGTGAATTTGACAATGTTGACTTCTATGATTTTTGCAAGACTGAAGGAATATCACACAGCTTTTCATCACCTAGGACCCCTGAGCAAAATGGGGTAGTCGAGAGGAGAAACCGAACACTCATAGAAATGGCTAGAACCATGCGGGCAGAAAGACAACTTCCTAGGAGATTTTGGGCTGAGGCGGTAAATACAACATGCTACATCATTAACCGATCTATGGTAAGGCCTCACACCAAAAAGACTCCATATGAATTGCTCAAAGGTAAGAAGCCTTCTCTCTCTCATATGAAAGTGTTTGGTTCTAAATGCTTTATACACAATAATGACAAAAAAAAATTGGATAAGTTTGAGCCCAAAAGTGATCAAGGTATATTTTTTGGCTATTCTGATAGATCTAGGGCTTTTAGAATTTACAATACTAAAACTCTAGTTGTGGAAGAATCACCCCATGTCACTTTTGATGAACTTAATGATGATGCTAAAGGTGACAAACCTTGCAGAATAAATGACGATGATGGGGAGTTCCTATCCACAAAGGAAAAATATGATCCTCCACAAGAAGAGACAAGAGGAAATGATGACTTGGGGGAATCAAGCAAAATAAGGGATCAAGCTACCGGTGAAGGTAATGACTCTATCGATATTAGAGTTCTTAAAGATCATCCCTTGGAAAAAGTCATAGGCAGTTTGAATGACCCACCTAGAACCAGGTCACATTTCAAAATTGTTTAAGAATTAGATCAAATTGCTCTTGTCTCAGAAATTGAACCAAAAAATATTGAAGAAGTACTGAAAGATGAAAACTGGATAAATTCCATGCAAGATGAATTAAAAGAGTTTGAAAGAAATAATGTATGGCATCTTGTTCCTAGACCAACATTAAAATCTGTCATAGACACCAAATGGGTCTTTAGGAAAAAACTTAGTGAAGATGGAAAGATAATAAGAAATAAGGCTAGATTGGTGGCTCATGGTTACAATCAAGAATTTGGAATAGACTTTGAAGAATCCTTTACCCCGGTAGCTAGACTTGAAGCCATTAGAATTTTACTTGCATTTGCATGTTCATATAAAATAAAATTGCAACAAATGATTGTAAAGAGTGCATTGTTGAATGGCTTAATAAAGGAAGAAGTATATGTGGAGCAGCCCCCCGGTTTTGAAAATTCTAATCATTAAGATTATGTTTATAAACTAGACAGGGCACTCTACGGCTTGAAGCAAGCACCAAGAGCTTGGTATGATAGACTAAGCTCATTCCTCACCGAGAAAGGGTACACAAGAGGTAAAGTAGATCAAACACTCTACACCAAAAAGTAAAGTAAAAATATCTTGGCTGTTCAAATTTATGTTGACGATATTGTGTTTGGATCTACAAAATCTGAAATGTGCGAGGAATTTGCTAATCTTATGACTAGTGAGTTCGAGATGAGTTTAATGGGTGAACTTCAATTCTTGCTCGGCTTGCACATCAGTCAAAGTGCAGATCAGTGCTTCATAAATCAAGCTAAATACATCAAGGAGCTGCTGAAAAGGTTCGATATGACAAAGTGTAAGACAATTGCAACTCCTATGGCAACCTCTACATTACTGGATGCGGATGAGAAAGGTAAATTTGTGCATGCAAAAACCTACAAAGGTATGATTGGTTCACTACTATATTTAATTGCATCTAGACTAGATGTCTAGTTTGGTGTATGCCTATGTGCAAGATTTCGAGCTAGTCTAAGAGAATCCCACTTGATTGCCGTCAACCGTATCCTTAGATATCTTGCCAGGACTCAAGACTTAGGATTGCGGTATCCGTCATCCTGTGAGCTTTCTCTTATTTCCTATTCAGATGAGGACTACGCTGGATGCAAGCTGGATCATAAGAGCACTAGTGGCTATTGCCAATTTCTGGGCAGGTGTTTAGTTTCTTGGGCCTCTAAGAAATAACACTCGATTGCCCTCTCAACCGCAGAGGCAGAATATGTTGCTGCGGGGAGTTGCGGCACCCAAGTGCTGTGGATTAAACACCAACTCCAAGACTACTTAGTGGATCTTGGCTTTACCCCGATTCTGTGTGATTACACTAGTGCAACCAATCTTGCTAAAAATCCAGTCTAACACTCTAGGACTAAGCACATTGAAATTAGGCATCACTTCATTAGAGATGAGGTTTTTAAGAAAATTTTTGAATTGCACTTTGTTAATACATTGAATCTAGTTGTTGACATTTTTACAAAGACTTTATGTAATGACAGGTTTTCAATGCTTAGAAGAGAGCTTGGTCTGTGCAGATCTCAATTCAACAAAAATTGAATTTCTCTTGATATCTCTTACTTATGTTGCTTGTGTTGCACTGAAAATCTAATGCATATGTTTTTCATGCCTATACATGTCCTTTTGCATTGCCATGCATTGTATGAAAAGTCCATGTTCATGGTGCACTGCATTGCTTACTGCATCTTCCATAAATGACAATGGTATATTAAATGGTGATTTGAGAAAAGGCATGCGTGAGGACACACCTCCGCCGAGTACCATGAGTCAACATTGCATTAGGCCATTGTGTTAGGGGGAGAAATTGGTTTGAGATGAACTTGCATACATGTTGTTTCCACTTTGTCAACTTTAATAAGTGTACAACCATTGGCATGCATTTCCACATGATTTTTTGGAACTGTCTATTCTTTTTTCACCAAGGGGGAGTGTCTGCTGTCGCCTGTTGTCTATTCTCTTGACAACCACGTCTAAATGAAACATTCATTAGTTGTTGTGGCTAACTCTGGCTGTTTTGACTCCTTCCCTAAAAAATCTGAAATTCAGTAGCTTCCAAACTGGGTACCATAATCATAAAACAGAGTGAACTTCAAAGAAAGAATCTTCTATTATGTGACCTTGTGTTTATCCATCCAATAAAAATGGTTCAAGGTTAATGAGTTCATTGAAGTCTGAGATAAATGTATTGAAATCATCTGTGTTTAATTGTTTAATAGACCTTAACTGGTGCTCATATGTTGTGCCCTGAAAAATGCCCTCTGAAATTTTGCCAATTCTATTCTCAAGGCTAGTTTGGTTGTGTACTGAAATCAAGTATTGCTTTTAAACATCATGAACTATTGGAATTCACAAATGCTAAATTTTGTCAGAGCAATGACACTGGTTCACTGAGAAACAATGTCCCCTGTCTAAGAAGACAAGTGGGGCTGTGTCATGAGGTGCCTCTGTTAAGTCTACAATAAATTACAGACCAAAATTTTAAGGCAGAGCAATGGCACAGTTGCTGAGAAATATGTCCCCTCATCAAAAAAAAATGGGGTCAGATATGTCATGAAGTGACAATGCTATCTCTGTTCAATTTGAGGCATGACAGTCAGTCACACCAAGTACCTAGGGATACTAGCGTCTAAACAATGTGTATCTTAAAGATACAAGGCATGCTTGGACTTAATTGCTCGCAACATTACTCTTGTGCTCAAAATATCATTGTGAGCTTCATAGCAAAAAATTAAAAGAATCTTGCAAAATTCCTAAGAATTCCATATGATCTTCATGCTTGTTTAACCTCAATACTAGTTGTGTAATCTCTAAAGGAGCCATTGATGCTGAATGAGTAAGGCTAAGGAAGGTTAAATAAAGGGTGAACATGTGGTTCTGGTTCAATTCTATTAAAACTTGCATGCAGATCTTTTTAAATTCTATTGCAAAACTCTGATATCATTAGCTTTGAACCATGCAAATTGAATAAGGAACCTGTCATGCGGACTGCATAATGGTAGATTCTGAACATAAATATTCTCTGGATTATGAGATTAGAATCAGACTGTGAAACTTCTAACCTTGTAGTTTTGCAACTGGTTCTCCATGTTATGCTGAGTTGTATTTCTCCAGAATTCCCTCATATTCATACATTCTCGGGCAAATCTAATCTAGCTCTGATCTTTATTCTCTGCACCATTTCCTATCCCTCCTTTTTGTTTATGTCAAAGGGGGAGAGTTGTTTGTTGAGTCTCGAATAAGGGAGAGATATGTCATGAAAGGGGGAGAGTCACATGTAAGGGGGAGAGATGGTTCTATCTTTCTATGCATGTGTCCTAAAATTGCTGGAATTGGGTTACATTGACATATAATGACTTACAATGTTGCCATCATCAAAAAGGGAGAGAATGTTGGGTCCCTACGGTTTTGATGATCCCCAACACTATGATTCATTAGTATTCCCCCCTCTTGACTGTTGGTAGTGTTAAAGCAAAATTCCTATATTGAATATCTTATAACTGATAGTTCAGATTTTGCAAGAGATGAAGCCCAATGAATAAGCCCAAGCTACTTCAATTCAACCCATTTACAAGTTTTCTGATGATTGGGGTGAAGTTTAGTTGGTTGGAAAACCCTCCTTGAAAGTAGAGCATCATGTCTCTTAAGTTCTGTAATTTTCAAAAATCCAGAAGAAAAGAGTCGACACCTTTTTACCAAGGTTCTGTATGGCGCTATTTTACAGGAGAAAGTCGACTCCAAGAGTCGACACTTATTAGTCGAAGTTCTGTTTGGCGCCGGAAACTAAGGATGTGCCAGTGTAGCCTGCACCTGCGTCGATGCAGTAAGCCAGCCTTCGAGTAGTTCAAGCAGCTGCATCGACCTCACAGCAGTAAGGGCTTAAGATGCACTGACCCAACAAGCAGCCTTCAACAAGTCCTTCAAGCAGCTGCACCGACCTCACTGAAGCAATTGTTTAGGATGCATCGACCTGATTAACTCTAGTAGTGAGCCAGCCCTCAAGCAGATCAAGGCAGACGTGTCGATGCAAAAAGCCTTATAGCATCAACGCTTCAAGCCAGTCTTCATCAATTGCATCGACCTCACAGTAGCTAGGGCACAAGCTGTACCGACCTCACTGCTCAAGTCCTCATGTTGCACCAACCTCACTATGACAAGTCTGCATGACTGCATCGACCTGTCTAACAAGCCGCATCGACCTCTCTGCTTTCCTAGAAGCTCTTCAAGTCTGTTTTCTATCAATTCACTACATCTCAAAGGAAGGCTAGAGAGCAATAATATATACCGTAAATGCCCAAATACATGGAATTCAAGGTTTGGAGGATGCTCCCATGTTTGACTTGTGTTCTAGTCATCATTACCCTACCAAAACACCTTTTTGGTGGCAACTATGTCAGTGTCCATACCTGGGACATGACTCTTGTCAGGACTGGGACATGACTCCTGTCAAGACCACCTTTCTACTGTCATCCAATGGGATATGCTCTTAGAATAGTACAATGAGAAGAAAGTTAACCAGAGCCAATAAGAATGCAGACCACAAGATATCCTTCTCTGAGGGTCATTAAATGCTTAGATTTTGGAGCTAAAGAAATGTCTTTGTCAAATATTTTCTGTGGGCTGTCAAAAGAGATGGAGTCTAAAATACATTTCATTGTCCCTGCTAGACAAAATGAAGGACAGAATTTTTGCAAGGAAAATCTCCTCTTCTAGGCACGCACATCCATGCAAAGTGCAGCAACCAGTGGCTGGCATCCGAATCACAAAAAGAAAGAGACAAGGGAGAGTAGAGTAGACAGACCAAGCCGGACAAGAGGAAGCTTCTGCTATGGTTGTTGGGTGCGCGCATCTTGGGAGAAAAGAAGAACTCCTGAAGAAGCCAGCGGTAGTGTAAGCAAGCAGGTGAAGAAGAAGAAGAAGAAGAAGAAGAAGAAGAGAAGAGCTCAAGCCCTTCACCTGAAGATCAAAGGTTGAACTGCAGCTCTCTTCCTCCTGCTCGTTGCTTTGCAAAGATAAAGCTATCGTCAAAGAAGCAGCATACTTCCACGCAGCAACTCAAGCTCTCCTCATCTCATACAAGGACTTTTGCATTTAGAATTGAGCATCACTTTTTATGTTTGAGTTTTCATCATTCTTTTCTTTTGGTTGATCCTGTTTAAAGAAACCTTGAACCGTCCCTACCTGTGTGTGTAAGAAGACAGACGGAGGGTCCTCCGGTCTATGGTAAAACCATCCCTGCTAGTTTGTGAGCAGGAAGACAGACATAGGGTGTTCTCTGTTCTGTGGTTTGGGGCATGTCCCCGGTTAAGCTATGCAACAACTTGTTAGTGATGTGGCACTAGGAAAGCCTCACTTGGTTTGAGTGAGGGGTGAACATAGGACTCGGGTTTGAGTCCGAACCACCTTAAAATCTTTGTCCAAGTGGTTTGGTTGTGTGATTCCCTTACGCTAGATGCTTGTTTAGGCACGTTGCTCATCCCCATGCTTGCATCCTATGTTTTAGGTTCTTGCATTACATACTAGCTTTTCTTTTTCCACTGCAATCTATTTATATCTAGAAAGTGAGGTGTAGATCTATTCACCCCTCCCCTCTTGATCAATCATTCCCACACAATAATTTTGGCCCAGATTTTTCCTATAAATAGGTGCCCCTAATCATCCACTAGGTCTTTGCTACGTTGGGGAAGAGATTTGTGGTGATTTGGAGGCGTGATTTGAAGGTGAAAGGAAGCTCTTGGGTGTTCATCCCAATTTTCCTTCTTCATCTTCACCTTGATTTAAGTTACATTTCTCTCAGGATAAATGCTTAATAAATCATCTCATCTTGTGCGTTTTTAAGTGCTCTTTCCATTGGTACAATTTTCCCCAATTTTTATTGAGTATTAAGCATGTTGGAGGCATTTTATTGAAGGGGTATCACCATTTTTTTTGAAGATCAGATTCTATCTTTGAACGTGGTGCTCAGAGGGGGGGCATTCTTAACATGATTGTCACGTCCCGACGCGGAATATCGGGACTGGCAGTAGAAACAATTAATGAAAATATGTTGATTTACAGACATGCTATGCTAAGCTAAAGATCAACACAAAACCATGAACAGAAATAACTCCATAACTAAATTATATTTAAAAGATCCACGTTCCAATCACACAAACTCTCTTAAACAACCTCCAACATAACATCCACTTGACAATATTACAATTGCTAATCTCAAAATTACAACTCTCTCAAACACACATAATCTAAACATAACTAGACACAACAACTAAGACTGGCTTCACACGGCTTCTTAACAGGTTCGCTCCATGGCCATCGCTCTTGCCCGTCCCCATCAGTCTACGAATCCTCAGCTGAGCTACCTGAAAGAGGGGAACAACTGGGTGAGCGAACGCTCAGTAGGTAATAACAGGCAAGTTTAAATAATTAACCAATAAATTGCAATTTTAAGTGCGAAAATAAAGAACAAAATTGTAGTGCCTCAAAATATATATAAGTAATTTCTGGGTTATTTAATAATTTTCTAGAATTTATTAGAAGTTATAAGGGCTAAATAAGATTAATAAAAGGATTGTTGAAGTAATATGTTATTATAAGGCCCAATTGTGTTAAATAATTAGTCTAGCCTATTCAAGTAAGATCCAAAAGGCTTAAGGACCAAGCCCATTAAGTTTGACCCATATTCTAGAAGGTTATTTAGCCCATTTACGTATTTTAAGGATAAATACTATTTTTATGGATAATAATATGGATAATTAACAAAAGAGTTTGATTTATGTTGAATTCTGTGCACGTTGGATGTAACGGTCTATCGTGCGACCGCCACATCCATATAACGCACCAGTCTTGATGCGTTACACCCTATCAATTCCGTAAATGGAAGAACGAGTAAAAAGATTAGAACTTTGAAATCCTATCTGCAAGAGATCAACTTGGGAGAGCTTATAACATTACTAAGGACTCTTAGGAATTAGGTTCTGACAAATTAAGGACTCTAGAATTAATCTAATCTTCAAACCCTAGCCAAAGCCCTATAAATAGGACCTAGTTCTGAACTGAGCGACCCTTACTTTTGGCTCGTGAAGAATCAAGGTAAGGAGTCATAATTTCAGGTAAGTTATTTAAAAGATTTTGTTTAGTATACTTTAGAATAATAGTTCTCCAAATTTCATGTTAGGAGATCAAGCAACCAAGGAGATTGAATCTTCCAAAGTTGCTGGTTCGACCATAATAACCCAGGAAACTGAACGCAAGTCCCCTGAAGATCAAGAGATTAGGACATCTAAATGAGATAATTAGAGTTCAATCCTTTAGAACTTTTTGATCACCTTGGTTTCATCTTCTTACCCTCAAAATTTCATATCTTTAGGTCAAGAGGTCGTGGAGTTAGAGCAGCGAGAAATTGATGGAAAATTACTGGAAAAGGAGAACTAGTGCATAATTTTTAGACTCAAATTAGAAGCTTAAAGCGTAGATAAGAAGTAGGTCATCTCATGATTGACAAAACATCTTGTTAGGGATAAAAGCTCTCTGGTTATGATTGATTTCATGCATCATAGATTATGAATTTCATGTTTTAGTAGGTCATGCATATATGTATACTCTTAACCCTAACTAAGTTAAAAAGGAACTTTCTTGTAAATTCACAGAAAGTCTATGCATACTAGTAGGTTAGCCTTCATTCTATCATGTGGAAGTTTATATATGATTTCCAGACATGATGTAAGATGAAACCTTGGATTTTTATATCTTTTCTGCCAGCAGACTATCTGACGCATCAAGGTAAGACCGTCACAATGATCTAACGGCCTCACGATAAGCTGTCACAACCTCTGTTGTATCTTAATTACTCTGTTGTCTCTGATGCACCTTAACAGGATAAACCGTCACAAGCACTGTAGCGCGCCTATCCTAGACCGTCACACACCTGCGTTCTGTCAGCCCGAGGCAGAATGATAACCAGTTAAGTTTACTTATAAATAAGCTTAGATAGCTAAGTTTGGACCTGTTATCATGACTTTAAATTTAGTTACTGATTCATAATCAAAATTGCATGATTAAGGTGTCTTAAGTTATTTTAACTTATGTTAATTTCATGTGCCAAAACTCTATATTTTTGTATCTAAATCATGGTTTTCAAATGATGTATTGACAGAGTTTATCTTGGTTTCATGTTGCTACACATTCTCTCTCTATCTATATAGTCATTTTCTTAAGTACATGGCATATATTCAGGTATATGTCCATTAGTTCACTTTGCACTATAGGAACATTATTCTTGGACATGAGGACCTCTCTATTGGATATTCTTTCCAATGGACTAGGAAATCTTATTTCAAGGCCTCCGTAATTCTCCGAGAGCCTGGGATTCCCACTAGGACACCGAGTTGGTTGTACCATTAAAGCCCATTTAGTAGATTACACTATCGATGTTTCTGGATCTAGCAATGTAACAGATCTATATTGGACCGTCAGGAGAATCTAACGGCCCAATATACGACCATCACATTTCACTGAGTCTATTTTATTATTTCCGGATTCAGACTAATGTAACGGCCGAATACTAGAGCGTCACATAATGTAACGACCTAGTCCTTGACCGTCATAGTTCTTGAGTACATTAACCCAAAGTTTGACCAAAGGGTTGATATTCTAAAGTTCCTGGATGGATTATTGATGTTCTAGAACTTGCTATATTATCCAAAGAAGCTTAATATAATGAAATAAAAGTTAAAGAAATGTACCGTTATGCTGCCGATTTATTTCCATATGCATAACCTTGTTTAAGTCATTCTTGACTCTCGCATTCTCAAAATTGAAGCGTTCATCCATTGAATAGTGTTATCATTAACTTATTGAATAAGTACATTCTTGGCCATACTTTATTGTTACATGCGTGGAAGTAGCTTGATTTATACTTGAAGATGTGATCGAGCACTGATTGTGTTCATGGGCTCTATGCTAGTCCCCTCGGCTGATTGTCGGAAACGTACTATTATAAACCATAGGGTATGATGATACTGGCGTTGCATTGCGCTGGGAGTACTTTCTCTATAAATAAGTGAAGATCCACGGCACGACATGACTTTCTTGTACATGACTTTCTTGCTTGATATTCCACAGAAATTCACGAAGTACTTGCTCATAAGTAAAAGATACTGGAGTGATGATTACGTGACTTGCTAGTACATTCTCGTTACGTTCTTGTTCATGAAAGGCCATAACATGTTCTTGTGAAATTCTTGCTAGTTCATACTTACTCTCATTCTATCGTAAACGATCATCTTTGTTACTTTGGGTATTCGCATGATTGATCACATTCGCATGATTTTACCTTATTTTTTTTGGAGCTAAAATGTTAATTACTTTAATGATGCCTTCATGTTGATGCGAAGATACCTACTGGGCAAGTGTGCTCCTTACCTATTTCCATTCTTTTCAGGAAATGAAAGTGATTCAAATTCGGATTCACGTTATACAAGTAGCGGGTACGAGAGCGAATGAAAGTGATGTCAAGATGAGAGTGAAAACTTAGGAAAGTCTATATTGTTTAGATTGAGTCTATATAATTTTCCTATTTTTTTGAGTCTGATAGATTGAAAGAAGTTGAAAGTTATTGTATTTGAATATTGATTATTAATGAAATAAGTTGGAGTTTTGATTAAAATATTATGCAATTGCATTTATGTGTGATTATCTTACGCTCTGATCATTCTTGCTTGCAAGAGGCTCACCATGTCGGCTGTTCACGTTTCTTGAGCAAGTCTTCCGCTGTCATAAAGGCTCGGGACGTGATAGTTAAGTTGGTATCAGAGCCTAAGTCTCAGGACTTAGGAAGAAAAGTCATGCCATAGGATAAGTCCAAGGTTTAAAGACCCCTACCTATGAACTAAGGAAGAAATTTCCATACCCATGTGAGAATTGGGTAGAACCCGGGATAAGATAGTTAATTAGTTTTAAGATTGATTTTCCTTCCAACTTCACGAGAAATAACAAGTTGTTATTTTTCTCCCAGGTACCCTATTATTACCATGGCTCATCGCGTAGATTGGAATGGTATCCAACAAACTGTTGCTGGCCTTACACAGGCATTACAAACCATGGCGCAAGCTGGCGCAGGAACAAGGGCTGGTGATTTGCATCGCAACTTTCGGAGCTTAAACCCTCCGCGTTTCTACGGTTCTTCTAATCCTGACGAGGTAGAGAACTGGATAGATGAAATGAATCGTATCTTTGATGTTATCCAATGCACCAATCAAGAGAAGGTGCGTCTCACAACCTTTCAACTCAACAAAGATGCCCGTACATGGTGGAAGTCGGTTCCGGCACCTCCGGCCGATGCCCCTCATACATGGGATGGTTTTCTCACCCTATTCCGTGCCAAGTACTTTTCTGAGCACGTAAAAGAGAGAAAGGCTATGGAGTTCACCGCTCTTCGGCAAGGAATGATGACGGTTGCCGAATATGAACTGCAATTCTCAAGGCTTGCACCTTACGCACCGCATCTTATCACCACTGATTTATTGAAGGCAAATCGGTTCATGGACGGGTTACGACCCGGTTTCATTCAGCAGCTCGGGACCCAAAACATATGTACTTATGCGGAAATGGTTCAACGAGCGAA
Organism: Amorphophallus konjac; assembly: GCA_022559845.1. Taxonomy (NCBI): domain Eukaryota; kingdom Viridiplantae; phylum Streptophyta; class Magnoliopsida; order Alismatales; family Araceae; genus Amorphophallus; species Amorphophallus konjac. The sequence continues at coordinate 287,665,209 of CM040118.1, forward strand.
TTTGTGTGAAAGGACCTTAGAGAAGGTCGAAAAATTAAAAGGGAGAGATCGGCGTTATAAGAAAGAAAAGTTCAGCATCACGGAGCCCTATAAAAGCCGTGATAGTAAGAAAAGATTCAGGAATGGGAATGGTGGAAGTTCCCATAAGCAAAAGAAAGTCAAGGAGAAGAAGGAGCAAGTTGCTACCGCTTGCACATTTTATGAAAAATTTGGCCATTCGGTTGAGGAATGCTGGAAGTGCCTCGGCGCTTATTTACGTTGTGGAAGCAGGGAGCATCACATGCCAGATTGCCCCCTTATGAAAGACTAATTGTCTAGTGGAGGACGTAGGAGGCAGGCTCGCCTCAATGCCGTTTTAGAAGAAGAGGAAGCACCCAGGGATGGTGGGCTTATTGAAGGTACTCTTCAAATTTATTCTCATCCTGCATTTGTGCTATTTGATACTGGTGCCTCTCATTCTTTTATCTCCACTACTTTTGTAAAAATATTATCAATTACATCAGTTCCCTTACCTTCAGATCTCGCTATTACCACACCCTTAGGTTCTAGAACAAGGCTTACCGACTATGATCCTGATAGCGAAGTGATAGTAGAAGGACATAACCTCCCCGCAAACTTAGTATGCCTTGACATGAATGGTTATGATGCCATTTTAGGGATAGATTGGCTTGTAGATCATGATGCTTATATCAATTGCCAAAATAGGATTATATCCTTTTAAAAGTCCGATCTTCCAAGATTTTCCTTCCTTGGCATTAAGTATAAGAAGCATCCTACTATCATATCTTCTCTTCACGCTTGCAAACTTATCTCGCAAGGATGCGAAGCTTTTCTTGCTTCTGTCATTATTACCGAATCCAAGGAGATTATCTTAGCAGGCATTCCTATTGTAAATTAGTTCCCCGATGTGTTCCCATCCGAATTACTCAGTTTACCACCCGAAAGGGTAGTGAACTTCACTATTGAACTCATTCCAGGAGCAGCACATGTTTCTATAGCCCCTTACAGGATGTCCCCCACAGAACTCAAGGAATTGAAGAGGCAGTTGCAGGAACTACTGGATAAGGGCTTCATCAGACCTAGCACATCCCCTTGGGGTGCGCCTGTTCTATTTGTCAAAAAGAAGGATGGTTCTCTAAGATTATGCATAGATTACCGGCGACTGAATCAACTCACGATTAAAAACAAGTATCCGTTGCCACGTATCGATGAACTCTTTGATCAGCTTTCAGGAGCAGAATATTTCTCTAAGATAGACCTCAGATCATGTTATCATCAGCTTAGAAATAAAGAAGAAGACATTTACAAATCGACTTTTCGAAGTCGTTATGGCCACTATGAATTCGTGGTAATGCCATTCGGGTTAACTAATGCCCCAGCAGCATTCATGCAACTTATGAATAATGTCTTCCAGCCATATCTGGACCAGTTCATCGTCGTCTTCATTGATGATATCTTGATATATTCCAAGACAAAAGAGGAACATGAACAACATCTAAAAATAGCTTTACAAACACTTAGAGAACATAACCTCTATGCTAAGTTAAACAAGTGCGAATTCTGGCTCAAGGAAGTTTTATTCCTAGGCCACATTATTTCAAAAGAAGGTATTGTTGTGGATCCTTCTAAGGTAGAAGCCGTTAAGAAATGGAGCCGGCCAACGAACGTATCGGAAGTACGAAGTTTTCTAGGTCTAGTTGGTTATTATAGAAGATTCATTAAGGATTTCTCAAAGATTGTAGTTCGTTTAACTAGACTCACGAGAAAAGAAAATCCTTTTGTCTAGTCCAAGGAATGTGAAGAGAGTTTTCAAACGCTTAAGAATCATGATACTACAGCTCCTATTTTATCACTACCAGTGGAAGGTGGTGGATTCGAAGTATATACGGATGCATCTGGCATTGGCTTAGGATGCGTTCTCATGCAAGATGGAAAGGTAATCTGTTATTCTTCAAGACAATTGAAGCGTCACGAGGAAAATTATCATGTGCATGATTTAGAATTAGTAGCTGTCATTTTCGCCTTAAAAATTTGGCGTCATTATCTCTATATACAAAAGTTTACGGTCTACTCGGACCATAAAAGCTTGAAGTATTTATTTTCTCAAAAAGAACTAAATATGAGGCAGAGGAGGTGGTCAGAATATCTCAGAGACTTTGATTTTACTATTCAATATCATCCTGGCAAGGCTAATGTTGTAGCTGATGCACTCAGCAGAAAAATAATAGGTATGCTATCAAGTCTCATGATTAGTATGACTAATCTTATTCCTCAATTTGCTCAGTTGAACTTAGATATTGACAGGAAGGAGGATTATTTTCTAGCTAATATTCAAGCTCAACCTACATTGATAGAAGATCTGGTCAAGCTGTAAAATGATGATCCTATATTATTGGAGATCAAGGCCAATGTTGAACAAAGGCCAGATTTTTCTGTTAAGGATGGAAGATTACTATTTAAAGACCGAGTATGTGTACCGGATAATGAGGATACGAATAAATTGATTCTAGAAGAAGCACATAAATCCAGGTATACAATTCACCCAGGTAGTAAAAAAATGTATCAGGATCTCAAAAGAAATTTCTGGTGGCCCAACATGAAGAGGGAAATAGCTGATTTCGTGTCTCGCTGTCTCACTTGTCAACAAGTAAAGGCAAGTCATTTTAGACCCGTAGATAAACTACATCCCTTGAATATTCCCAAATGGAAATGGGAGATTATAGGGATGGATTTTATTTTGGGGTTACCTAAGAAAAGAGGTGGACACGAGGGTATATGAGTAATCATAGACCGATTAACTAAATCTGCACATTTCATACCAATCAAAAGTTGATGGTCTGTGGATATCCTGGAAGCATTATACATAAGAGAAATTGTTAAATTACATGGTATCCCAGTCACTATTATATCTGATAGAGATCTGCGATTGACATCACAGTTTTGGAAGGGTCTACAACAGTCACTAGGGACTAGATTGAATTTCAGCACAGCCTTTCATCCACAAACTGATGGTCAGACAGAAAGAACAAATCAAGTGGTAGAAGATATGCTCAAGGCTTGTGCTATTGATTTTGGAGGAAGTTGGCATGATCACTTGCCTCTGGTAGAATTTGTATATAAGAACAGTTATCAGGCCAGCATACAAATGGCACCTTTTGAAGCTCTATATGGAAAAAGTTGTCGATCACCAATATGTTGGAATGAAATAGGAGAAAGACAATTCCTAGACCCCGATATTATTAGGGATTCTTCATAGAAGATCAAGCTCATTCAAGAAAGAATGAAGATGGCGCAAGATAGGCAAAAGTCTTATTCTGATAATCGAAGGCGCGACTTGGAATTTCAAGTAGGAGACCATGTGTATCTTAAGGTTTCTCCAGGTCGTGGTATTCGAAGATTTGGCATTAAAAGAAAGCTAACTCCAAGATTTATTGACCCATTTGAAATTCTTGAAAGGGTCGGTGAAGTGGCCTACAAACTGGCTTTACCTCCACAATTAGCAAGGGTTCATGACGTATTTCACGTCTCTATGCTGAAGAAATATGTATATGATCCTGACCATATTATCACTTATGACAATCTGGAGATTCAGAAGGATATGACGTACGAGCAAACGCCAATAAAGATTCTGGAACGGGAAGTGCGTCAACTAAGAAATAAAGTTATTCCTATGGTCAAGATTCAATGGAAGAAAACATGGCCATATGAGGCAACATGGGAAACCGAAGCAGCCGTGCGGAAAAGATTCCCAGAATTATTTAACTGTAAGTACACTCTCCATAATCCATGTATTGAATTTGGGGACCAAATTCTTCTAAGTGGGGGTGGGTGTAGTGCCCCAAAATTTATATAAGTAATTTCTGGGTTATTTAATAATTTTCTAGAATTTATTAGGAGTTATAAGGGCTAAATAACATTAATAAAAGTATTGTTGAAGTAATAAGTTATTATAAGGCCCAATTGTGTTAAATAATTAGCCCACCATATTCAAGTAAGATCCAAAAGGTATAAGGACCAAGCCCATTAAGTTTGACCCATATTCTAGAAGGTTATTTAGCCTATTTACGTATTTTAAGGATAAATACTATATTTATGGATAATAATATGGATAATTAACAAAAGAGTTTGATTTATGTTGAATTCTGTTCACGTTGGATGTAACGGTCCATCGTGCGACCGCCACAGCCATATAACGCACCAGTCTTGATGCGTTACACCCTGTTAGTTCCGTAAATGGAAGAACGAGCAAAAAGATTGGAACTTTGGGATCCTATCTGCAAGAGATCGATTTGGGAGAGCTTATAACATTACTAAAGACTCTTAGGGATTAGGTTCTGGTAAATTAAGGACTCTAGAATCGATCTAATCTTCAAACCCTAGCCAAAACCCTATAAATAGGACCTAGTTCTGAACTGAGCAACCCTTACTTTTGGCTCGTGAAGAATCAAGGTAAGGAGTCATAATTTCGGATAAGTTATTTAGAAGATTTTGTTTAGTATACTTTAGACTAATAGTTCTCCAAATTTCATGTTAGGAGATCAAGCAACCAAGGAGATTGAAGCTTCCAAAGTTGCTGGTTCGACCATAATAACCCAGGAAACTGAACGCAAGTCCCCTGAAAATCAAGAGATTATGACGTCTAAATGAGGTAATTAGAGTTCAATCCTTTAGAACTTTTTGATCACCTTAGTTTCATCTTCTTACCCTCAAAATTTCATATCTTTAGGTCAAGAGGTCGTGGAGTTAGAGCAGCGGGAAATTACTAGAAAATCACTGGAAAAGGAGAACTAGGGCACGGTTTTCAGACTCAAATTAGAAGCTTAAAGTCTAGATAAGAGGTAGGTCATCTCATGATTGGCAAAACATCTTGTTAGGGATAAAAGCCCTCTGGTTATGATTGATTTCATGCATCATAGATTATGAATTTCATATTTTAGTAGGTCATGCATACATGTATACTCTTAACCCTAACTAAGTTAAAAAGGAACTTTCTTGTCAAATTCACAGAAAGCCTATGCATACTAGTAGGTTAGCCTTCATTCAATCATGTGGAAGTTTATATATGATTTTCAGACATGATGTAAGATGAAACCTTAGATTTTTATATCTTTTCTGCCAGCAGACTATCTGACGCATCAAGGTAAGACCGTCACAATGATCTAACGGCCTTACGATAAGCCGTCACAACCTCTACTGTATCTTAATTACTCTGTTGTCTCTGATGCACCTTAATAGAAGCATTACACTACTGTAACGGCCCCTCGATAAACCATCACAAGCACTGTAATGCGCCTATCCTAGACCGTCAGACACCTGCGTTCTGTCAGCCTGAGGTAGAATGATAACCAGTTAAGTTTACTTATAAATAAGCTTAGATAGCTAAGTTTGGACCTGTTATCATGACTTTAAGTTTAGTTACTGATTCATAATCGAAATTGCATGATTAAGGTGTCTTAAGTTATTCTAACATATGTTAATTTCATGTGCCAAAACTCTATAGTTTTATGTCTAAATCATGGTTTTCAAATGATGTATTGACGGAGTTTATCTTGGTTTCACGTTGCTACACATTCTCTCTCTATCTATATAGTCATTTTCTTAAGTACATGGCATATATTCAGGTATATGTCCATTAGTTCACTTTGCACTATAGGAACATTATTCTTGGACATGAGGACCTCTCTATTAGATATTCCTTCCAATGGACTAGAAAATCTTGTTTTAAGGCCTCCGTAATTCTCCGCGAGCCTAGGATTCCCACTAGGGCGCCGAGTTGGTTGTACCATTAAAGCCCATTTAGTAGATTACACTATCGATGTTTCTGGTTCTAGCAATGTAACGGATCTATACTGGACTGTTAGGAGAATCTAACGGCCCAATATACGACCATCACATTTCACTGAGTCTATTTTATTATTTCTGGATTCAGACTAATGTAACGGCCAAATACTGGAGCGTCACATAATGTAACGGCCTAGTCCTTGACCGTCATAGTTCTTGAGTTCATTAACCCAAAGTTTGACCAAAGGGTTGATATTCTAAAGTTCCTAGATTGATTATTGATGATCTAGAACTTGCCATATTATCCAAAGAAGCTTAATATAATGAAATAAAAGTTAAAGAAATGTACCATTATGCTGCCGATTAATTTCCATAAGCATAACCTTGTTTAAGTCATTCTTGACTCTCGCATTCTTAAAATTGAAGCGTTCATCCATTGAATAGTGTTATCATTAACTTATTGAATAAGTACATTCTTGGCCATACTTTATTGTTACATGCGTGGAAGTAGCTTGATTTATACTTGAAGATGCGATCGAGCACTGATTGTGTTCAAGGGCTCTATGCTAGTCCCCTCGGCTGATTGCCATAAACATACTATTATAAACCATGGGGTATGATGCTACTAGCGTCGCATTGTGCTGGGAGTACTTTCTCTATAAATAAGTGAAGATCCACGGCACGACATGCCTTTCTTGTACATGACTTTCTTGCTTGATATTCCACAGAAATTCACGAAGTACTTGCTCATAAGCAAAAGATATTGGAGTGATGATTACGTGGCTTGCTAGTACATTCTCGTTACGTTCTTGTTCATGAAAGGCCATAACATGTTCTTGTGAAATTCTTGCAAGTTCATACTTACTCTCATTCTATCGTAAACGATCATCTTTGTTACTTTGGGTATTCACATGATTGATCACATTCGCATGATTTTACCTTATTTTCTTTAGAGCTAAAATGTTAATTACTTTAATGATACCTTCATGTTGATGCGAAGATACCAACTGGGCAAGTGTGCTCATTACCTATTTCCATTCTTTTCAGGAAATGAAAGTGATTTGAATTTGGATTCAGGTTATACAAGTAGCGGGTCCGAGAGCGAATGAAAGTGATGTCAAGATGAGAGTGAAGACTTAGGAAAGTCTATATTGTTTAGATTGAGTCTATGTAAGTTTCCTATTTTTTTTGAGTCTGATAGATTGAAAGAAGTGGAAAGTTATTGTATTTGAATATTGATTATCAATGAAATAAGTTGGAGTTTTGATTAAAATATTGTGCAATTGCATTTATGTGTGATTATCTTACGCTTTGATCATTCTTACTTGCAAGAGACTTACCATGCTGGCTGTTCACGTTTCTCGAGCAAATCTTCCGCTATCATAAAGGCTCGGGGCGTGACAGAAATGAAATGACGATATGACAAAGTAATAGAATAAAGAGAAGGCGATACCATGATGTATCTGGAAATTGGCCAACAAGCAACAACTAACCAAGTCAAGAAAAATTCAAATAATAGATTATTGTCGTAGACATCACGCTAGTCATGCACTTGGTGCGATGCCTCACCATGTCATTCAAACTCCCCAGGGCACAAGTACTTTTCGGGCGCTCCTCCCAGGACCAGACCAGGCCCTTATGATGCGTTGGCATTGGTTTAAAAGAACCAAGATCCCAAGTTAGGTCTAGACATTAATCAAGTTAAATGGCCAATAACGTCAAGATATAACTTACCTCGAAAAACCCAAGGATAAGTCGAAGAGATACTTTGACCAGAAAGTTCAAATTATCAAGAACCGATAGGTCCTTGGATTCAAACATGAACAACCACGGAAATTATTTTTCTGGAAGATACACGGTCCATGTTGGGTCGCTTAGAGAAATGGACGGTCGGTATATGGACCGCGCTAAAGGGATTGGGATGAAAGAACAGCCTAATAGAAGCCAAAGATAAACGGTCTACTATGGGCCGCTTAAATTATAGGACGGTCAAAAGGTGGGCTTTTAATAGGTATGAACGGTCCACTCTGGGCCGTTCACGACAGGCAAGCTCTGAAGCCCATGACGACAGTACGCGGTTTGGATTGGGCCGCTCAGTAACTGAACGATTCATTACGATCCGCGCTAAAGAATGAGCAGGCCGAAACTGTCCGTTCAATTACTGGGCCTGACTGGCAACTAGAAATCCACCCAAAATGGCTCCGGGCTGCCATAAGTGGGGCAGAACAGAACCAAGGTCCAGCCCACTATCCACTGGTCAACCTAGGGTTTATTGGGTCGATCAAACCATGATTTGGTCGAAGATGAAACAAGGTTAATCGACCAACAAGAAATGACATTTAGCCAGGAATGCACGGTTCATAATGGGCCGCCTATTGAGTTAAACGGTCCAAATCCGACCGTTCAAGGTTCAGTCGGTCCAAATTGAGCCGTGACTCACAGCATAGCAATCCAAGCGGTTCGATCACGTGAACAAGTTCAGGTCTTGGTGGTACAACCTGCCCGACGTCCTAGTGGGAATCCCAGGCTCGCGGGGGCTTACGGAGGTCCCGTAATGAAGGTCCTAGTCCGACGGAAGGAGTATCCGGCGGAGAGTTCCAACCATTACAAGGAAATGAGGCTGTCAAATCATCGAAAACCAAGTATAGCGGCCAGCCAATCCTACCAGAGTAGAACGACTGTTAATCAATCTTAATAGCATGGTTTAAGATATCATGTTAAACTTAACATATTGAAACAGGTTAAGGCCATGATGAATCAAGTGAAGACAACTAGCAAAAATTCATAATTGTTTACTTCCATGAGTTCCAGTTATCATGTGGGTTGCTAACCTACCATTAGCCACTAACCTACTAAGATAAATCATGCTTAAGTGAAGAAATAAGCAGTTCTGTGTAGTTGGGTGGTTCGTGTAGAGCCGCTCACATACCTCGGTGGTCGCACGACAGGCCATTCTCACTCTTTCAGGTCCGAAGGCCTACTACGGTTGAACAGTCTGTAGGGTGCTGCTGGGAAAGATGAGCGGTCCGAGACTGGCCGCTTGAAGAAAAGGGTGGTTAGGGTTCTGCCACGCAATCTACAAAAGTGATTAAAGATAAAACATATGAACAATCAAGAACCGGCCGCCTATAGAGTATGGACGGTCTATCGAGAGGCCGCGCAAGTCAGATCAGTCTGCCACCCCTTCACCTTGCCCGTCTTCGACGGGGTTGGCTAGGGTTAGCAATAATAACTAAATACGTATAATATAAAGCATGAAAATTAGGGCTTTTATAGTCAATAGAACAAGCATGAAAAGTTATACAAGATAGCATGATCAATTGGACGTTTAGTACCTAAAATCCCTACTAAAATTGAGATGGAACATAGTTAACCCTAGTTCTAACATGCTTCTACTAAAACCCGAAATCCTAGCAGGATACTAGATAAAATTTAGGGCTTTCTAGATCAATGGAAAGAGGACAAGACGATGCTTCTATACATATATAATAGTTAGGGTTTGGCTTGCTATCACCTACCTTAATCGAAGGGTGAAGGAAGAAGAGGGAAGCCGATCGCGCTAGGTACACACCGCCGGTACTCGCCAGAATACTCTCCTGTCCGAGGTCCTTGATGGCTGCCACGGCATCTAAATGATTCTATAGTGGCTAAGGGTCACTTTTATAGGTTCAATTACATTCTAGAGGGTTCCGTCGCGGAGATAAGAGTCCACAAACTCGGTTGCATGCGAATCGTGCGGATTAGGGCGCCGCCGCCGATCTCATCCGAAATACGTTCTCTACGGTTAGTGTTTCGAAGATTAACCAGAGGGGAAATGATGAGATGATCCTATCTATTCTTTTGAATCTGGTTTGAGCTTAAATGATCGGGTATTGGGCACGAATTTCGTGTTTTAAGGTTCGATTAGGCTAAGTGTGGTTTTGGGCCTTAATCTACTAATTCGGCTTGTTTACGAATTTTATTTGGGCTGGTCATAGAAGACAATTTTACTTAACGTTTCATCCTCTACAGAATTCTAATTTTTTCCAAATTTTTATAAAATAGTCGAAATTTTACTAATCCTATTTCTTAAGGAATTTCTTATTAATTTTCTCGAAATTTTATTCCTCAATAAATCGGGGTGCTACACCCTCCTCCACTTAAAAGAATTTGGCCCTCCAAATTCACAGCACTTACGAAAATGGGGCGCGAGAAAACTCACCAAGAACAAGTCAAGATACCGCTTTCACATAGTATCTTCTGATTCCCAAGTAGCCTCTTCAGTTCCACGCCGACTCCATTGCACTTTAACCATGGGTATGGAACGATTCTTGAGTTGCTGCTGCTTACGATCCAAAATCTTGATTGGCCTTTCTTCATAAGTCCAATCTTCTTTCAGCTTCAAATCCGCATGCTGAATGACATGAGTGGGGTCATACACATATTTTCGCAGCATTGACACATGGAAGACATTATGTACTCCCGATAACCGAGGCGGTAGTGCTAAACGGTAAGCAACCTCCCCCACTCTTTCCAGAATTTTGAATGGACCAACATATCTTGGACTCAGCTTGCCTTGAATACCGAACCTTCGAATCCCTCTCGTGGGAGAAACATTCAGAAACATGTGCTCACCGATCTGAAATTCTAAGGCTCTTCTTCTGTTGTCAGCACAGCTCTTCTATCTTGATTGTGCTACTTGCAACCGATCTCTGATAATACGAATATTCTTGGATGATTCAGAAATGAGATCTGGTCCCAGCCATTGCTTCTCTCCTACCTCATCCCACCATAATGGGGATCGACAACTTCTTCCATACGAGGCTTCAAACGGAGCCATCTGAATGCTGGACCGATAACTGTTATTGTAGGCGAATTCAATCAAAGCTAGGTGATCACTCCAACCACCTCTAAAATCAATCATGCAGGCACTAAGCATATCTTCAACTATTTGGTTGGTTCTTTCGGTCTGTCCGTCTGTCTGTGGATGAAAAGCAGTACTGAAATTCAGGCGGGTTACCAATGATCCTTGCAATCCTTTCCAAAAATGTGAAGTGAATCTGGGGTCTCTATTCGACACAATGTTGACTGGAATACCATGGAGTCTTACAACTTCTTTCATATATAAAGCAGCTAAGACATCAACTGTCCACTTCAACTTAATGGACAAGAAATGAGCAGACTTTGTCAATCTGTCGATAATAACCTATATTGCATCAAATCCACTACGAGTCCTAGGTAGACCCATAATAAAATCCATGCCAATACTCTCCCACTTCCATTGAGGTATATCAAGTGGTTTTAATTTCCCTGCAGGTCTAAAGTGCTCAGCCTTAACTTGCTGACATACCAAACATCTACTCACAAATTCTGTAATCTCCTTTTTCATATTCGGTCACCAAAAGGATCTTTTCAAATCCTTAAACATCTTGGTACCTCCATGATGAATAGTGTATCTGGATCTATAAGCTTCTTCGAGAATCTTACTCTTTATTTCAGCTACATCTGGGACACAGGTCATTCCCTGAAACAATAATCTGCCATCGTCAGCTACCATGAAATCAGGTCTGTTACTCAAACTCTCCTTGATCTACCAACTCTGGGTCATTATCTTGCAAGGTCTTGATTTCTATCAAGATTTTTGGTCTAAGTTGAATCTGAGAAATCGTAACCCGGTCCTTGTCAACATTCAGATCCAAACTTGCTAACTGCTCCAACAGTCTCCATTCTTACATCATGAGGTGTGACAACTTAGCTATTGGCTTGCGGCTTAAGGCATCTGCCACTACATTCCCTTTTCCAGGATGATATTCAATGGAGAAGTCAAAGTCCTTTAAATACTCAAGCCATCTTCTCTGCCTCATGTTGAGTTCATTATGAGAAAACAAATACTTTAGACTCTTATGATCTGAGAACACCGTAAATATCTCTCCATACAAGTAGTGCCTCCATATCTTCAAGGGAAACACCACAGCTGCAAGTACCAAATCATGAATGGGATAGTTCTCTTCATGCTTCCTCAACTGCCTAGAAGAATAGGCTATCACTTTCCCGTGCTGCATGAGCACACAACCTAGACCAATGCCTGAAGCATTAGTATATACCATAAAACCTCCTTCTCCAGATGGTAAAGCCAAAACAGGGGCAGTAGTTAAACACTCTTTCAAGGTCTAAAAGCTTCTCTCACAATCCTCTTACCAATCAAATTTGTTCTCCTTGCAGGTTAATCTTGTTAAGGGCACCACAATCTTGGAGAAATCCTTAATAAACCTTCGGTAATAACCTGCTAGGCCTAGGAAACTTCTAACTTCAGTTACATTAGTAGGCCTATCCCAATTCTTCACTGCCTCCACCTTCGAAGGGTCAACGGAAATACCTTCCTTTGAAATAATATGCCCTTGAAAGGACACATATTGCAGCCAGAATTCACACTTACTAAACTAGGCGTATAGCTCATGATCTCTCAATATTTGCAATGCCATTCTCAAGTGTTCAACATGCTCCTCCTTATTCTTAGAATAAATCAAGATGTCATCAATAAACACAATGACCCACTGGTCAAGATAGGGTCGAAACACATTGTTCATCAGCTACATGAAAGCTGAAGGTGCATTCGTTAGTCCAAAAGGTATAACTACAAATTCAAAATGCCCATACCTGCTACGGAAGGCTGTCTTATAGATATCTTCATCCTTGATTCGCAACTGATGGTATCCTAATCGAACATCAATCTTAGAAAAATACTGAGCTCTCGCTATCTGGTCAAATAATTCATCAATTCTCGACAATGGGTATTTATTCTTGATAGTCAGCTGCTTCAATTGCCGATAATCGATGCACAACCTCATCGAACCATCCTTCTTCCAGATGAATAATACTAGGGCTCCCCACGGGGATGTACTTGGATGAATAAACCCCTTCTCAAGGAATTCCATTAACTGTTACTTCAATTCTCTTAGCTCCGTAGGGGACATACGATAAGGAGCTTTGGAAACAGGGGTCACGCCGGGGACTAAATCAATAGATTAGATAACCTCTCTTTCTGGCAGAAGTCCCGGCAATTCCTCAGGAAAGACATCTGGAAAGTCTCGGATAACAGGAATATCCTTAACCTCGATCTTCATCTCAGGGGTCGCATAAACAAAAGCTAGAAAAGCCTGACATCCTTTCCTCATCAACTTATCAGCTCGAAGGGCCAAAATAAGTGGCACGGACTTATGGTGCCTAACCCCTATAAAAGAAAGTCCAGGGTGTCCAGAAAAAGACACAGAACTCGAACTGCAATGAACATTGGCCTCATACTTAGCCAACCAATCCGCTCCTAGAATTACATCATAACCTTTCATATCCATGCAAACTAAATCAGCTGGCAAGTTCTGTTCATTAATCATAATATTAGTAGAAGGATAGAAATACTTAATTGTTGAACTAGAACTAATAGGGGTTGAAATCTCTAATGTGGAATTCATCAAGACCGGCTTCACAGCAAAAGACTTAGCAAATATTCGAGAAATAAAAGAATGAGTGGCACTGGTATCAAAGAGAACGAATGCTGCCTTATCATGAATAATAAGAGTACCTTCAACGAGTCCACCCTCCTCGGTGGTTCTGGCATCATCTTCTTGTAGGGCTTGGAGCTTACCCTGCTGCTTCTTGCTCCCTTGCGGATTGGTCGGGGTAGTTTGATTAGACAAAAGGGGACATTCAAGAATACGATGGTCCCTACTACCACAATGCAAACAGGCGCCCAGCTTGCGCCAGCACTCTTCCATCTTGTGACCTAGATGGTCACAATACTTGCACACGCCCTTAAACGACACAATCGGGCCAGGCTTCTTGTCTTCATTCTTCGGCATTTTATTCTTCCACGATCCAGACCCGCCATTGGGCCTCTTCTTGCAATTGCCGGGTTTGACACTCCCGGATCCAGTAGGCTGTTCCTTCTTAACATTCTTTCCACGGATTCTTTCCATCATCTCTAAAGTGTCTTCCAAGACTTGAGCTTTCCTTACCATCTCCGCATACGTTTGAATTTCCAATGGTGCCAATTGGTTAATATAATGTAACTTCAGCCCGTTGAGAAAACGCTTGGCTTTCATCTTCTCTGTAGATATCAAGTGGGTGGCATAACGAGATAACCGAGAGAACTGAGCTTCATACTCAGCTACTGATAAATTCTGTTGCTTCAATGCAGGAAACTCAGCTGCTTTCTTTTCGTGCACTCTATCAGAAAAATACTTGCTATTAAAGAGTTCCTCGAACTCCTTCCAAGAAACTTTCCTATCTCCGAGGGTAGCCTTCACCGCAACCCACCATGTTCTCGCATCACGTTCTAGCTGGAAGGTCGTTAAAAGAACACGCTACGGGTCGCTGCACTGCATTAATTCGAAGATCCTATCCATCTCCTTTAGCCAGTGCTCAGCTTCATCGGGGTTCGTCGAGCCTCCAAAACGTGGGGGATTCATCCCACGAAAGTTCCGGTGAAGATCGCCAGCTCCCTGGTTCACCGCTCCTCCTTGGGCCACTTGCTGCAAGACCCGAGTAAGTCCTTGAACCGTTCGCTACATGTCTCACCATTGCGCACGTTCGGCTACCTTTAGAATGTCCTACACATAGAATAAATTATTTTAGGATTATTTAGAAGGAATAGTTTTAGAATTAGACTGTTAACTCAACCCAAGTCTCTACCCAATTCTCACTGGGTTGGATTCTTAGACTTATAACAAGGTTATAGGTTCTACGACATCACTTAGGATCCTAGAACTTAGAAAACCTAGGAATATTAGAAACCTGGCTCTGATAGCACCAAACTGTCATGCCCCGACGTGGAATATCAGGACTGGCAGTAGAAACAATTAATGAAAATATGTTGATTTTCAGACATGCTATGCTAAGCTAAAGATCAACACAATACCATGAACAGAAATAACTTCATAACTAAATTACATTTAAAAGATCCACGTTCCAATCACACAAACTCTCTTAAACAACTTCCAACATAACATCCACTTGACAATATTACAATTGCTAATCTCGAAATTACAACTCTTTCAAACACGCATAATCTAAACATAACTAGACACAACAACTAGGACTGGCTTCACACGGCTTCTTAATAGGTTCGCTCCATGGCCATCACTCTTGCCCGTCCCCATCAGTCTGCGAATCTTCACCTGAGCTACCAGAAAGAGGGGAACAACTGGGTGAGCGAACGCTCAGTAGGTAATAACATGCAAGTTTAAATAATTAACCAATTAATTGCATTTTTAAGTGCAAAAATAAAGAACGGAATGAAATGACGATATGACAAAGTAATAGAATAAAGACAAGGCAATACCATGATGTATCTGGAAATTGGCCAACAAGCAACAACTAACCAAGTCAAGAAAAATTCAAGTAATAGATTATTGTCGTAGACATCACGCTAGTCATGCACTCGGTACAATGCCTCACCATGTCATTCAAACTCCCCGGGGCACAAGTACTTTTCGGGTGCTCCTCCCAAGACCAAACCGGGCCCTTATGATGCGTTGGCATTGGTTTAATGGATCCTACATCCCAAGTTAGGTCTAGACATTAATCAAGTTAAATGGCCAATAACGTCAAGGTATAACTTACCTCGAAAAACCCAAGGGTAAGTCGAAGAGATACTTTGACCAGAAAGTTCAAATTATCAAGAACCGACAGGTCCTTGGATTCAAACATGAACAACCACAGAAATCATTTTCTTTGAAGATACACGGTCCATGTTGGGCCGCTTAGAGAAATGGACGGTCGGTATATGGACCGCGCTAAGGGGATTGGGCTGAAAGAACAGCCTAATAGAAGTCAAAGATAAACGGTCTACTATGGGCCGCTCAAATTATACGACGGTCAAAAAGTGGGCTTTTAATAGGTATGAACGGTCCACTCTGGGCCGTTCACGACAGGCAAGCTCTGAAGCCCACAACGAAAATAAGCGGTTTGGATTGGGCCGCTCAGTAACTGAACGGTTCATTATGATCCGCGCTAAAGAATGAGCAGGCCGAGACTGTCCGTTCAATTACTGGGCCTAACTGGCAACTAGAAATCCATCCAAAATGACTCTGGGCTGCCATAACTGGGGCAGAACTGAACCAAGGTCTAGCCCACTATCCACTGGTCAACCTAGGGCTTATTGGGTCGAACAAACCATGATTTGGTCAAAGATGAAACAAGGTTAATTGACCAATAATAAATGGCATTTCGCCAGGAATGCACAGTTAATAATGGGCCGCCTATTGAGTTAAACGGTCCAAATCCGACCGTTCAAGGCTCAGTCGGTCCAAATTGAGCCGTGACTCACAGCACAACAATCCAAGCGGTTTGATCACGTGAACAGGTTCAGGTCTTGGTGGTACAACATGCCCGGCGTCCTAGTGGGAATCCCAGGCTCGCGGGGGCTTATGGAGGTCCCGTAATGAAGGTCCTAGTCCGACGGAAGGAGTATCCAACGGAGAGTCCCAACCATTACAAGGAAATGAGGCTGTCAAATCATCAAAAACCAAGTATAGCGGTCAGCCAATCCTACCGGAGTAGAACGACTGTAAATCAATATTAATAGCATGGTTTAAGATATCATGTTAAACTTAACATATTGAAATAGGTTAAGGCCATGATGAATCAAGTGAAGACAACTAGCAAAAATTCATAATTGTTTACTTCCATGAGTTCCAGTTATCATGTGGGTTGCTAACCTACCATTAGCCACTAACCTACTAAGATAAATCATGCTTAAGTGAAGAAATATGCAGTTCTGTGTAGTTGGGCAGTTCGTGCAGAGCCGCACACATGCCTCGACGGTCGCATGACAGGCCGTTCTCACTCTTTCAGGTCCGAAGGCCTGCTAGGGTTGAACGGTCTGTAGGGTGCCGCTGGGAAAGATGAGCGGTCCGAGACTGGCCGCTTGAAGAAAAGGGCTGTTAGGGTTCTGCCGCGCAATCTACAAAAGCGATAAAAGATAAAACATATGAACGATCAAGAACCGGTCGCCTATAGAGTATGGGCGGTCTATCGAGAGGCCGCGCAAGTCAGATCAGTCTGCCGCCCCTTCGCCATGCCCGTCTCCAGCGGGGTTGGCTAGGGTTAGCAATAATAACTAAATACGCACAATATAAAGCATGAAAATTAGGGCTTTTATAGTCAGTAGAACGAGCATGAAAAGTTATACAAGATAGCATGATCAATTGGATGTTTAGTGCCTGAAATCCCTACTTAAATTGAGATGGAACATAGTTAACCCTAGTTCTAACATGTTTCTACTAAAACCCGAAATCCTAGCAAGATACTAGATAAAATTTAGGGCTTTCTAGATCAATGGAAAGATGACAAGACGACGCTTCTATCCATATATAATAGTTAGGGTTTGGATTGCTATCACCTACCATAATCGAAGGATGAAGGAAGAAGAGGGAAGCCGATCACGCTAGGTACACACCATTGGTAATCGCCAGAATACTATCCTTTCTGAGGTACTCGCCGGCCACCACAGCATCTAAACGATTCTAGGGTGGCTAAGGGTCACTTTTATAGGTTCAATTGCATTCTAGAGGGTTCCATCACGGAGATAAGAGTCCACAAACTCGGTTGCGTGTGAATCGCGCGGATTTTAGGGCACCGCCGCCGATATCATCCGAAATACGTTCTCTAGGGTTAGGGTTTCGAAGATTAACCAGAGGGGAAATGATGAGATGATCCTATCCATTCTTTTGAATCTGGTTTGAGCTTAAATGATCAGGTATTGAGCTCGAATTTCATGTTTTAAGGTTCAATTAGGCTCAGTGTGGTTTTGGGCCTTAATATGCTAATTTGGCTTGTTTACGAATTTTATTTGGGCTGGTCATAGAAGACAATTTTACTGAACGTTTCATCCTCTACAAGATTCTAATTTTTTCCAAATTTTTATAAAATAGTCAAAATTTAACTTATCCTATTTCTTAAGGAATTTCTTATTAATTTTCTCGAAATTTTATTCCTTAATAAATCGGGTTGCTACAGTGATGGCCCGACCAGGCGCCTTAATACAAAAAAGTTTTCCCGCCCTCTAAAATAGTTTTTTAATAAATAATAATAATATTAATAACGCAGTTATATTGTAGGGCGCGATCATGTTATATCGCGGTTATTACCATAATCGCGATCTGGAGGATATATATATATATATATATAATATTTTTTATATTAGAATGCAGTCAACCGGAAGACCGCGACCATAAGGTCGCGGTCACCGGAGACACCGCGATCATAGATTTGTTTTTTAAAAAAAATCGTAAAATACTAATGCAGTTCCCCAGGGGATCGCGACTGCAAGATCGTGGCCCCCTAGGGGACCGCGTTCACGGATGACCACCCGAACATTCCAGAGGTTAAAAAAATAAAAATAATATATATATATATATATATATATATATTTATAATTATGAACGCGGTCGTTTAGGGTACCGCATTCACAGTAAACCTCCCAGATAGTCCAGAGGTCAAAACAAAAGGAATATATATATATATATATATATATATAAGCATTAATGCAACCATCTATAGTACCGCGTCAATGCCAGTAACCTTGCTGCCTACTTTTCATGAAAAGGAAGGGGAAAACAAGTATCATTATACTATTTTCAGGTTTTAATTGAACCATATATCACCCAACATGTAGTTATGTCATGTTATGTTGCATATAAACTAAAACCACACATAATTAAGTTATGGATATGAAAGAAAATGATTTTAATCCATGAGCTCAAGTTCTTATTAGCTTCATGATATCTTTGTTCTCCATGACAATATCATCTATCTAGCTTGTTAAATTCCAGCTTGTTTAATGGAGTAGATATTATCTTTAAAACTATATAGGTTTAGTTGCATAATCTTAAATCGATATACAAGTTTAAGTATTACTGTGACTTCAACAAGTCGTGTAGCTCGCTAGATTTCCACAGAAGGACGGTGTCTAAAGAAAGAGATCAACGAGCAAACACTTTAAGTGGACAAGTGGTTTATTAATTAGGACCTCGTGTATACGAGGGGAGCCTCCCACTGTCCCACCTCTTACCTGGCCGTAATTCCACAGTTGTCTAGTAAAGCTCCGACTACGAAGGACGGAATAGAATTTTTGCTAAAGTTGTTTCCTTATTTTCGACAAGTCGTGGAATCAACAAGATTTCCAAGGAAGAACGGTGTCTAAGGAAAGAGGTCCACGGGCAAACGCTTTAAGTGGATAAGTGATTTATTAATTAGGTCCTCGTGTATACGAGGGGAGCCTTCTACTGTCTCACCTCTTACACGGTTGTAATTCCTCGGGTTCTAGATAAAACACCCGACTATGAAAAACTCGATCTAAACACGTTTTACGAGATTTTTCGCAAAGGCTAATTGTGCCTTCTCTGACAAATTCAATTCCTCATCGACTTAATGTCGTTAAACATTATGCCTTAAATCCTTCTAGGATTTCTCTTACAACCCCTTGACCCTTGAATGATAATCTTGTACCTTATTCCAAGAGCTTTACCTTGAAATTCGTTAGCCATAAATATTACGTGGATGTCTAAATATACTTGGGATCTATGATCCATAATCCCTATGCCTGGCGTTAATGGGGCCCGGTCTTGTTCGGGGGGGAGTGCCCGAAAGTACTAGTGCCCATGGAAGTTTATTGACTAGGTGTGACATTGCACCGAAGTGCTTGACTTGCTAGATTCATTTACGGCTTTCCACAATTCGTGAATTACTTGGTTATATTGCAGTAATTACTTGCATTACTTGAATTACTTGACTTGTACATACTTGTATGAAATGACCAAATTCCATGATATTACTTTCTACATGATCTCTACTTGACCTTCAATTCTTGATATCTTGTCTACTTGTAATTCCAATTACTAGCATTTCTTTACTCTATCTCCTATTCATGTTCCATGTTTTATTTACGTTTCCCGGCATAACACGATAACTATCCAAAATGTTAATTACTTTAAGTTGCCTGGTATAGAGATATAAATTCCTACTGAGCATTTCGCTCACCCTACATTTTTCAGTTAACATTACAGGTAATTCCGATGATGAACCCTAAACACATGGGAATGGGCTAGAGTGAACGAGCGATCAAGTTATCTTAGTTTCCTAGGTTTATAAGCGGTTGCTCTTGATAGAATTATGTACTAGGAAATTGTATCTTGCCTCTTAAGGCTTAAGAATGTTGTAAAACTTTATTTTGATGAAATAAAATTATCTTTTCTTCTTATCTCTCCTTGTGGTTTGGACCCTTTTATTCATGCTCTGATCGACTTGAGTGTTTCGACTGGTCGCGCCTCAAATTTTCCGCATCGGGATGTGATAGTAAGGGAGTCAACTGAAATAATCTGCTTAGATGTTTCACACCTATGACATTGTGAGAGTTTATATGATGAGTTTGAAGATTATCTTCATAAAGAGATAATGAGGGTAAATCAACTTGTCATATGAGTGCGTAGAATAGTTTGTCTTAAAACTCTACTAGCTGAACATGAATAGATTTTTCATGTAGTCAATTTTCCAACAGTATTGGGGACAAACAACCATACCATATTTTAGTTAGATGGGGTTTTTTAACATATTTTTGACTGATTTTCTTTTATCAATGAGCAACAAGGTTGAACCTACACTTTTCTTCGTGAGGAGACACATTGGTTAGATGCAGGAAACCCCATTTACTCAGTGTGGTAACTTGAATGCCTCTCTTTTGAGAACAGAGTTAGCAAATGGAAAGGTCTTTTCTACATGAGGCACAACACGTCTTAGGTGAAGTGACCTAGTTGCTCAACCTCCTGTGCCATTGCTCTATCATGATTTCAGAGGCCATACCCTTTTTAATCAGAGTTAATCTGGCACTTCATGACACAACTTGCTTCCACTTCAAGGCGAAAAGGTTGGTTTCTCAGTGAACCAAAACATTGCTCTGAGAAGAATTTACCATGTTAAATTGATAAAGGCAGGGTGTTTGAAGACAATACTTCATGTACAGATTTTCTACTTGATTGGAATCTATGAGTTTAAGATTCAAGTTTTTAGAAGAAATTCAGGGCATTATACTCCAATATTGATCTTGATTCATTGTTCTTGTAAAAAAATATTCTTCAAAAACATTCAGTTTGTTCTCTTCAAGATCATAAGATTGAAACTTCCTAGCTAATCATTCAGTTGACAGATCTAAAGCTTTTAAGAGTTTTCTGTAATTCTGGATTTGTGAACAGACTGCATAAGAATCTAAGTAATCTAAGTAATCTGACAAACTTGAAACTAGAAAACTCTCCTTCACACTAAGACTTCATGCATCAAAAGGAATTTAGACAGAAGCATGTAGTGTAGCATGCAAAGATTCTCCCCTTGACTCTATGAAATGATTTTGCCTTGGTACTTGGCGGAGAGTTGTGGTTCAAAAACCATCTCACACATAGTGCAAGTTTCCAGACATCAGATGCCCTTCTCCTAACACCATTTTATATACCAAGATTAAATGAGCACGAGGGGAGGATGATAAGGAACAAAAGATGCACAGATTCGTCGACCTATTGACTGAATGCATCGACGTAGAGACAAGCAACAAAGTTGGAAGTGAAGAAGATTTAACAGATAGGTTGAGGCATCGGCTCAGTGCATCGAGGCATGTAGTAGCCCCAAGAAAAGTAGTTGATGGAAATTAGAAATCAAGGGGGTCTGAAAATGCCTAATTCTCTTCTTAAAGTAGAAAACTTATCATTATCCAAGGGCTTAGTAAAAATGTCTACAACTTGATGTGTTGTGCCTACATGGATTAATTCAAAGTTTCCTTTAGAAACTTCATTTCTTATGAAATAGTGTCTAATCTCTATGTGTTTGGTGCTTGAATGCAGTACAGGATTTTTAGACAAGTTTATAGCACTGGTGTTGTCACAATGTATGGGTGTGCAGCCAAGGTCTACTTTGTAGTCCTTGAGCTGGTCTTAATCCAAATTACCTGTGTACCACAACTCCCTGCTGCTACATACTTAGCTTCAGCAGTGGAGAGGGCAATAGAGTGTTGCTTCTTGGAGGACCAAGAGACTAAGCACCCACCTAAGAATTGGCAAAAGCCACTAGTGCTTTTCCTATCTAATTTGTAGCCAGCATAGTCTGCATCCGTGTATGAGATTAGATCTAAAGTGTGTGCAGCAGGATACCAAAGGCCCAAATTGTGTTTGCCTGAGATGTATCTGAAAATTCTTTTAACAACACCTAAATGCAATTGAGTGGGTTTGGACTGAAATCTAGCGCACATACACACACTAAATTGTATGTCAGGTCTAGAGGCAATTAAATATAAAAGAGAGCCAATCATACCTCGATATAATTTTGCATCCACTTCTTCACCTGACAAGTCAACATCTAATGAAGTGTTTATACCCAATGGAGTGGCTATGTGTTTCAGCTTGTCCATGCCAAATATTTTGAGAATCTCCAAGGTGTTCTTTGTCTAGCTGATGAAGCATCCGTCTTTCAACTGCTGAACCTGTAATCCAAGAAAAAATTTCAGCTCTCCTACTACGCTCATTTCAAATTCACTTGACATCAGACCAGCAAATTCATTACATAGTTCAGAACATGTTGAACCAAATACAATATCATCTACATATACCTGAACTATGATTAGGTGATCAGATAGATTTTTAGTGAAAAGAGTTTGATCCACCTTACCTCGACTGTACCCATGGCTGATCAAAAATTTAGTTAATCTGTCATACCAGGCCCGAGGAGCCTGCTTCAAGCCATACAATGCTTTATTTAACCTGAACACATGGTTAGGTTGTATAGATAGTTCAAATCCAGGGGGTTGCTCAACATAAACTTTCTCTTTTATAAAGTCATTTAAGAATGCACTTTTAACATCCATCTGATGAAGTTTCATGTTTTTAGAGCAAGCAAAAGATAGCAATATCCTAATTGCTTCCATCCTAGCCACTGGGGCAAAGGACTCGTCAAAGTCCACCCCAAACTCTTGACAGTAGCCTTTGGCTACCAACTTTGCCTTATTTCTAGAGATGACACCATCTTCATTTATTTTGTTCCTAAAGACCCACTCGGTTCCTATGACAGACACATTTTCAGGTCTTGGAACAAGATCCCAGACTTTATTTCTTTCAAACTATCCAAGTTCTTCGTTCATTGCATTTACCCAAGATTCATCATTCAAAGCTTCTTCTACTATTTTGGGTTCAATTTGGGACATTAATGCTAATAAATCTTCATTATTTACAGCCTGATGATAAGACCTAGTTCTAGGGGAGTCTTGTAGATTTCCTATGATGTTATGTGCAGGGTGATCTTTCAGAAATCTAAGATTTGTTGAAGACTCACCTTGCTCGGCTGACTCACCCTGAACTTGTTCATGTTGTGCAGCTTGTTCAGGTGCCTTGGGTTCTTCATTCAATTTTTCTTTCAGAAATTCTCCATCATGTCTTGAAATCCTGTCATCATCATCCAAGTTAGCAGAATTGATGCTTTCATTAAAAACAACATGAGGAGACTCCTCTACAGTTTGATCAGTTATATTGAAAACCTTGTATGCCCTAGATGTTTCAGAATATCCTATAAAAATTCTTGGGCTACTCTTGGCATCAAACTTATCAAGGTCCTTTTTATTGTTGTTGTGAATGAAGCATTTAGAGCTGAAAATTCTAAAGTAAGCCACATTTGGCTTCTTACCTTTCAAAATCTCATAGGGGATTTTCTTATGGATGGGTCTTACCATGGCCCTATTGATAGTATAGCATGTAGTGTTGGCAGCCTCTGCCCAAAACCTTCTAGGTAGCTGACTCTCCACAAGCATGGTTCTGGCCATTTTCATAATGGTCCAGTTTCTTTTTTCCACTATACCATTCTGCTCTAGGGTCCTGGGAGAAGAAAACCTGTGAGTCAGTCCTTCACTATCACATAGATCAGAAAACATAGAATTATCAAATTCCCCTCTATGATCAGACTGGATTATGCATATTTTATGCTTACCCTCTTGCTTTATTTTATTGAAAAACAGTTTGAATTTATGGAATGCATCATTTTTATGAGCAAGAAAGTAAATCCATGCAAATCGGGGAAAGTCATCCACAATGACAAATCCAAATCTCTTACCATAGAAGCTCAGTGATCGAGAGGGTCCAAATAGATCCATGTGCAAAAATTCCAAAGGTTTAGAGGACAGGGGTTATGTCCTAAGTTTAAATGATGTTCTAGTTTGCTTACCCATAGCACATGCATCACATATTTTAGAATTCTCTAAAAATTTTATTTTGGGCAGGCCTCTGACCAGATCATGCTTAACCAGTTTGTTTAGAGTGATATAACTAGCATGTCCCAGTCTTCTATGCCAATTAAAAGCATTATTTTCTAAACTAGCTGTAACACCCCGATTTATTAATGAATAAAAAATTATGCGAAATTAATAAGAAAATTCTTTAAGAAAGAATGGATAAGTAAAATTTTGACCAAATTATGAAAATATAGAAAAATTATAATCTTATAGTGGATAAAACGTTTAGTAAAATTGTCTTCTACGACCAAACCAAAGAAAATTCTTAAACAAGCCGAATTAGCTGATTAAGGCCCAAATCAACACTTAGCTTAATCGGACCTTAAATCGCGAAATTTGAGCCCAATACTTAATCATTTTAGCTCAAACCAGATGCAAATGAATGGTGAGGATTAGTAGAACATTTCCCCTCTTGTTATTCTCTGAAACCCTAACCCTAGGAGGTATATTTGGCGGCGCAACGGCGGCGTTAACCCTATCCGGCACGATTCACGCATGTCCGCGGTGTGTGGACTCTATCTCCACGATTAGAACTCTCCAGATACAATTAAACCTATAAAAATAAACCTCAGCCACCCTAGAATTGTTTACATGCTGTGGCGGCCGGCGAGGACCTCGGACGGGGAAGAATTCCAGTGTTTACCGGTGGTGTGTTCCTAGCGCGATCGACAACCATCTTCCACCTTCATCCTTCGATTAAGGTAGGTGATAGCAGAGCAAACTCTAAGTGTTATACATGGTTAGAAGCGTCATCGTGTCCTCTTTCTTTTGATCTAAAAAGCCCTAAATTTTGTGTAGTATCCTACGAGAATTTTTAGTTTTAGTGGAAGCATGTCATAATTAGGGTTAACTATGATCCACCTTGATTTAAGTAGGGATTTCAGGCACTAAACATTCAATTGATCATGCCATCTTGTATAAAATTTTGTGCTCATTCTATTGGTTGTGAAAGCCACAATTTTTTATGCTCTCTATAGTCTATATTTAGTTATAGTAGCTAACCCTAGCCAAACTCGCCGAGGCGGGCAAGACGAAGGTAGCCGAGAATGTTCAGGGATAAGCGGCCATGCGATAGACCGCTTGTCTATATGCACGGCCAACTCCTGACCGCCTATGTTGTTTGCGTTATTATATTTTCATGAGACGAACGGCTAGATCAGAACAGCTCAAAGACCCATGCGGCCATCCATAAACCGCTCATCTCCTGCCTGACCTCTGGTCTACAGGTCATGAACGGCCTGTGGAACGACCGCACATGCCTTTGAAAGGTTCTGGACGAACCGTTCTTCTTCCCAGAACTGTGTTAATTTTGAAATCTAGCTTGTTTCATCTCTAGTCTTAATGATAGGCTAGCAACCAACAAGTAAATGGAACATATGGGAGATTAAAATTATAATTCTTGTTCATTTTTATCATGACATTGGTTTATTATTTCAATAAAGTTAATTTCAAACATGATTATATGAACCATGATATTAGGGATGTTTGACAGCCGTTCTACTCCGGTAGGATTGACTAACCGCTACACTGGTTTATGATGTTTTACTAGCCTCTCTTCCTTGTAATGGTTGGGACTCTCCGCCGGATACTCCTTCCATCGGACTAGGACCTCCATTACGGGACCTCCGTAAGTCCCCGTGAGCTTGGGATTCGCACTAGGACGTCGGGCAGGTTGCACCACCAAGACCTGAACCGGTCACGTGATCGAACCGCTTGTATTACTGTTTTGTGAGTCACAGCTCAATTGGGACCAAATGAGTCTTGAACGGCCGGAATCAGACCGTTTGTCTCAGTGGGTGGCCCATTAAAGACCGTGCATCCCTGGCGAATTGCCATTTAATGATGGTCGATTAACCTTGTTCTTTCTTCGCCCAAATCATGGTTTGAGCAATCCAACAAGGCCTGGACTGACCAGTGGAAAGTGGGCTGGACCCTGGTTCAGTTCTGCCCCACCTATGGCAGCCTGGAGCCCATTTTGGGTGGATTTCTAGTTTACTAGTCAGTCCCAGTTAAGCGGACTGTCTTGGCCCGTTTATCCTATTCTTGGGCTTCAAGCCCTTCTGGCCATGTGCGGCCCATTCTTGACCGTCTATATTAGTTGAAAGGCCCATTGTTGACCGTTCTTCTCTGAGAGCGGCCCAAAATGGTCCGTTATCCTTGACTTCGGTGAGGTTGATCTTCGGCCCAGTTCTTTCTTGAACGGCCCAGTTGAGACTGTATATCCTCTGAGGGGCCTAGTTTCGATCGCGTATCACCCAGAATTGATTTTTTCGTGTTTCATGATTTTGAATCTAAGGACCTGTTGGTTCTTGATAATTTGAACTTTCTGGGTAAAGTATCTCTTCAACTTATCCTTGGGTTTTCCGAGGTAAGTTATACCTTGATATATTGGCCATTTAACTTGATTAATGTCTAGACATAACTTGGGATCTTGGATCCACTAAATCAATGCCAACGTATCATAAGGGCCCGGTCTAGTCCTCGGAGGAGCGCCCGTAAGTAATTGTGCCCCGGGGAGTTTGTAATGACATGGTGAGGCATTGCACCGAGTGCATGACTAGCGTGCTGTCTACGACACAATATATTGCTTAAATCTTGCTTGACTTGGTTATTTCTTGATTGTTGGCCAAATTCTTGTTACATCATGTTCTTGATCTCGCACTTTCTTTTTATGCTACTTTGCCACGTCGTCTTTCCTTTTGCTTTTCGTTCATATTAAGTATAATTGGTTAATCACTTAAACTTGCCTGTTATTACCTACTGAGCGTTCGCTCACCCAGTTGTTCCCCCCTTTTTCAGGTAGCTCAGGTGAGGATTCGCAAACTGATGGGGATGGGCCAGAGTGACGACTCTGGAGCGAACCTGTTGGATGAACTTGAAGAGTCATCTAGAGTTGTTTTGTGTCTAGTTATGATCTAGAAAGTGTGTCTGGTGAAAGTGTAATGGAATCAGTGGTTGTAATAGTGTCAAGTGAATGTTATGTTGGAAGTCTTTCTTAAGTTGGTTTGATAAGAACGATGTAATGGATCATTTAAATGTTTATTTAGATTAGTGGAGTTATTTTCTGTTCATGGTATTGTGTTGATCTTTTAGCTTTAGTGTAGCATGTCTAAAAATGAGCATAATATTATTAATTGTTTCTATTGCCAGTCTCGATATTCTGCGTCGGGATGTGACACTAGCAGACAAGCAGTGAATCATTCAAGTCTACTATGTAGACGTTATTCACTCGATGTCCTACAAATTTAACTTTGTCAGAATTTGCTTCAAGGATTTTGCAAACATGATTAACAAAAATGACTTGGTGACCTTTGTCACACAACTGACTGAAGCTAAGCAAATTATGTTCGAGACCTTCAACTAAAAGAACCTTTTCAACAATGTTTGAAGGGAGCTTACCAATTGTTCCTCATTCGATTATTCTACCTTTATTTTTCCCTCCAAATTTGACAAGTCCTCCTACCTTCAGCTGAAGCTCACTGAATTTACTTCGGTCTCTAGTCATGTGTCTGGAACAACCACTATCTAGATACCACCTGCTGTTCAGGGCTGCTAGACTAACCTAAAATCAATTCAAGCAAGAAGGTTTGGAACCCAAGGAAGATTGGGTCCAAAGACATTATTCAAATCTTTCAACAGAGTTTTTGGGATCCAAAACTGTTTAAAAATATTTTTCTTATCCTATTTCTTGTCGACAATTTTGGTGAAATTATTTACAATCTTTTGTCCACTTTGGACTTTACCAGGAGCAAACTTGTTCCAATTGGTTGATTGATTCTTCCTTGAGAATTTCATGTATCCATTCTATCTTAAAATATCATGATTGTTAAAATATCTTGGTAAGTGGACATAATTTGATCAGTGTGCCCCACTGTTGTTTATGTTTCTTTGAGTTGATGGTTTTCTGTTTTGGGTGACCTGCCTCAACTTGTAAGGTGTGTTGCATCGAGGCATGGGTGTGTTGCATTGAGGCATCACATCATGAGTACTAGCCTTGACTCTATGAGAGACAGAGTGTCTCGACGCATCAACGAAACTGGGTCATTGCATGGTAGTTTTGCTAGTTAAGTTCCCTTGAGTTTTAATTAGTTGTCCAACAGAGTTTGTTGAATTAGCCTTTATGAAATTCATCAATTTGGGTTGCCGAACATTCTGATTGCTGTTTCAACTAGATGGGGTATCCAATTTTTCTTTCCCTTTGCCTAGGCAGAAAGTTACGGTTTGGAACTCAGGGTTTTTTATTTGTTAGGTCATAGCCTAGGCCCTCTTTGTTGAAGTTAATTTTTACACCTAGCATGGTATCTAGGTTGTTTTTTCTCTTGCACAAATTTCTCCAACATTTCCTATTTATCATTTACGTTTTTCTAGAGTTTCTCACATTGTTTCAAGATTTCAGAATTTGCATTCTGTACAACTTCATATTTTTCTTTCATTAACTCATTTTCTTTCTGAACTTCTTGAAACTTTATTTTAAATTCATCCAGATTGTTCCTGATTTCTTTCTTTTCTGTTATGAGATTTTCATTTTCAATTCTCAGTGGATTTATTTCCTCAAGCTGTTTCTTAAGGTCTTTAATTTCTTTTTCCAAGGAACCTTTATCACTAAGAGTGTCGTTCAGTTTTCTCTTCATGACCTTGTATTCTTTGGTTTGACAGTTATGTTTATATAGCAAATCGTTGTAAGCATCCTCCCATTCATCAATAGAATGATTCTCAAAAGGATTGCTTACCTCATTGTCGCTGTCAGCCATAAGACACAGTCCTTGCTCTTCTTCGTCTGAAGATCTGCTCTCAGGGTCTTCTTCTTCATCGCTCCATGTTCAGACCATGGCCCGAGGCTTTTTCTTCTGCACTTTTACATTCTTCTTCATGTGCTCCGGGCATTCATTCTTCATATGACCTGGCTTCTTACACTGAAAACATGTAATCTTATCAGAATTCTTGTTCTTATCAAATTTAAAATTGGTGTTCTTATCAGCTTGCTGTGGTCTCCTTCTCCTGGAGGATTTACCTTAGGTCCTCAAGAGTTTCTGAAACTGCCGACTGAGCATAGCCTGCTCCTCATCATTGAGGTCTGAGAAATTCTCATACTCCTCACTACCTTCACCACTACTTCTAGACACCTTAAGAGCTATGGTTTTCACCTTTTTGTTCTCTTCACTGTTCCTCTTAAGGTTGATCTAGTAAGCCATCAGGGATCCTATCAGTTCTGTGACAGTCATGGTGGATAGGTCCCTAGATTCTTTTAATACAGTGGCCTTTGTGTGCCACACCGGGGTTAGGGACCTCTGGACTTTTCTAACTAACTAATTCTCTTGGATTTGCTTACCTTGAGCCTTCAGACTGTTGGTCACCTATGAGAGCCTAGCATACATCTCTGATATGGTTTCAGCGGGTTTCATTTTAAATAACTCATAATCAAAGGTTAGCATATTTACCTTGGTGGCTCGCACTTGGGACTTTCCTTCATAAATCAACTGGAGTTCACACTACAAGAAAAGGTGGTATTTGCGACAGGCATATTCCATCACAAACCCGTCTGAAATTCTATCTGAAATCACTTTTGGGACGGATTTCAGACGGATTTGGGACGGGATATGGCTGTCTTATATTCCTAGTTACAAATTTCAGACAGATAAAATTTCGTCTGAAAGTTAAGATGAAAAATTAGTGGACGCAAATTTTGTCGGTAACATAATTATCCCGACGAAAAATTTTACGTCTGAATTTCCGTCTGAAATTTAAGATGGATAATTTTTTGTCTGAAGTTCCATCGTAAATTTCAGATCTAGAACTTCAGATGGAATAACTCTGTCGCTTTTTCCGTCGCATACTTCTGACGAATCCGTCTGAAACTTTTTCTAAATTTTATAAAAAACATGAGTTTCAGATGGACTGAAGCTCATCTCTATTTCTGTCACTAACTACAGACAGATATGTCTCAAAATCCGTCTGAAATATTTTTATTAATTTTATTAAAAATTAAATTTTTTAAAAAAGCATGTTTAATTAAAAATACATTAAATATCACAATCAAACCAACATACAAAAAAAATACACATAAGAAACTCAACAAATATCCTCTAGATCGTCCATATCCTCATCCTCCCAGCCCTGCTCATCTCCTCTATCGCCGCTCGTAGAAGGATCCTCCTATATTAAAAAAATAATAACATTCATTCATAGACAAAAAAATTAGTGCGAATATAAATTAAATATTTTATTAGATTGCATAAATTCAAATCAAACATAATATCAAATCGATAACTGCATAGATTTTATAGACCCCAACTAACCTAGTTATCATCAGTATTTTAAATTAATTACATTTAGAGAATGCAATTCTGAGCGCCGAGCTCAAACCGGGCATCCAAATTGAAATCCGTCAGTTCTGAGAAGTCACTTTCATCTCCCAGGTCCTGTTCGAATGATCGGCACGCCGATAAGACCAATATTTCAAATTTTAGATCCTCGAACCCAACTTCTCCAATTTTTAACTAAGTGCACTTACAAAATACACTTTTGAGCGCCGGGCCGAAACCGAGTATCCGATTTGGATTCCGCCAGTTCTCACAAGTCACTTTTACCTCCCATGTCGTGTTGGAATGATCGGCATGTCAATCAGATAGGTATTTCAAATTTTAGACCCCCCAACCCCTAGTTATCTATCTTTTAAATTAATTACATTTAGATAATACACTTTTGAGCGTCGGGCCCAAACTAGATATCCGATTTGGATTCCGTCAGTTCTCACAAGTCACTTTCATCTCCCAAGTCATGTTGGAATGATCGGCACGCCGATTAGACTGGTATTTCAGATTTTACACCCCCTAACCCCTAGTTATCTGTCTTTGAAACTAATTACATTTAGAGAATGTACTTTTGAGTGTCGGGCCCAAACCAGATATCCGATTTGGATTCCGCCAGTTCTCACAAGTCACTTTCATCTCCCAGGTCGTGTTGGAATGATTGGCACACCGATCAGACTGGTATTTCAGATTTTAGACTCCTGGACCCAACTTCTTCCACTTTTAAACTAAGTGTATTTACAAAATGCACTTTTGAGCGCTGAGACAAAACCGGGTATCCAATTGGGATTCCGCCAGTTCTCACAAGTCACTATTACCTCCCAGGTCGTCTTGGAATGATCGTCCTGTCGATCAGATAGTATTTCAGATTTTAGACCCCCCAACCCCAAGTTATCTATCTTTTAAATTAATTACATTTAGAGAATGCACTTTTGAGCGTCGGACCCAAACTAGATATCCGATTTTGATTCTGTCAGTTCTCACAAGTCACTTTCATCTCCCAGGTCGTGTTGGAACGATCGGCATGCCGATCAGACTGGTGTTTCAGATTTTAGACCTCCCAACCCCTAGTTATCTGTCTTTTAAATTAATTACATTTAGAGAATGCACTTTTGAGCGTCGGGCCGAGACTAGATATCCGATTTGGATTCCGTCAGTTCTCACAAGTCACTTTCATCTCCCAGGTCGTGTTGGAATGATCGGCACGCCGATCAGACCAGTATTTCAGATTTTAGACCCCTGAACCCGACTTCTTCCACTTTTAAACTAAGTGCATTTACAAAATGCACTTTTGAGCGCTGGGACCAAACCGGGTATCCAATTTGGATTCCGCTAGTTCTCACAAGTCACTTTTATCTCCCAGGTCGTGTTGGAAGGTTCGACATGCCGATCAGACCGGTATTTTAGATTTTAGACCCCCGGACCTGACTTCTTTAATTTTAAATTAAGTGCATTTACAAAATGCACTTTTGAGTGCTAGGCCAAAACCGGGTATCCAATTTAGATTCCGCCAGTTCTCACAAGTCACTTTTATCTCCCAAGTCATGTTGGAAGGATCGGCATGCCGATCAGGCTAGTATTTTACATTTTGGACCCCCGAACCCTGAAATTTCTGAATTCCTATAAACTAAGTTACTTTTGAAAACTAACTTAGTTTTGAATTGAGTTATTTGAGCGTCGGGCTCAAACCGGATATCCAATTTAGATTCCACCAGCTCTCACAAGTCACGTCTACCTCCCAGGTCGTGTTGGAACGATCGGCATGCCGATCAGGCCAGTATTTTACATTTTGGACTCCCGAACCGGACTTCTTTAATTTTAAACTAAGTGTATTTACAAAATACACTTTTCAGCGCTAGGCCCAAACCGGGTATTCAATTTGGATTCCGCCAGTTCTCACAAGTCACTTTTATCTCCCAAGTTGTGTTGGAAGGATCGGCGCACCGATCAGGCCAGTATTTTACATTTTGGACCCCTGAACCCCGAATTTTCTGAATTCTTCTAAACTTAGTTACTTTTGAGAACTAACTTTGTTTTGAATTGAGTTATTTGACCGTCGTGTTCATATCGGATATCCAATTTGGATTCTGTCAGCTCTCACAAGTCACGTCTACCTCCTAGGTCATGTTGGAACGATCGGCACGCAGATCATGTCAGTATTTTATATTTTGGACCCCTGAACCTGACTTCTTTAATTTTAAACTAAGTGCATTTACAAAATGCACTTTTCAGCGCTAGGCCCAAATCGGGTATCCAATTTGGAATCCGCTAGTTCTCACACGTCACTTCTATCTCCCAGGTCGTGTTGGAAGGATCGGCACGTCGATCAGGCTAGTATTTTGCATTTTGGACCCCCGAACCCAGAATTTTTTGAATTCTTCTAAACTAAGTTACTTTTAAAAACTAACTTAGTTATGAATTTAGTTATTTGATCGTCGGGCTCAAATCGGATATCCGATTTGGATTCCGTCAACTCTCACAAGTCACGTCTACCTACCAGGTCGTGTTGGAATGATCAGCACACCGATCAGGCTAGTATTTTACATTTTGGACTCCCGAACCCCTAATTTTATGAATTCTTCTAAACTAAGTTACTTTTGAAAACTTAGTTTTGAATTGAGTTATTTGAGCGTCGAGCTCAAACCTAATATCTGATTTAGATTCTGTCAGCTCTCACAAGTCACATATACCTCCCAGGTCATGTTGGAATGATCGGCACGTCGATCAGGCCAGTATTTTACATTTTGGACCCATGAACCCCTAATTTTATGAATTCTTTTAAACTAAGTTAGTTTTGAAAACACACTTAGTTTTGAATTAGTTATTTTTATAATTGAGTAATTCTGCCAAAATAAAAACATAATAAACACTCACCTGATGGGCCTATGCCGTGGTGGTGGATCCATGAGGGGGAATTCCTGCCTAGGAGAGGAAGCTAGTGATTGCCTGCAACATGGTTGCGTGCTGGTTAGACATCTTCTCTCGGATCTACTGCTGTAAATCAAAGATCTCCGATCGGATGATGTCTCTAACATCACTAGTAGAAGTACTGGGGCCAGGTGGAGGTATACTGAAGGCACTGCTACTGGTTTGGGCAAAGCCTGAACTCGCACACGATGATATCACCTCGCTAGATTCCAGGCTCTCCCCAAAACCGTATAGCCGACCTTTCTTCGATACGCTAGCTGCTGCCACCCATTCCGCCGGATCCAACTCCGGCTGCTACGCATCTCTCTCCCTGTACTTCTCTGTCACAGCTCTGCTATATGTTTCCTACAAATTGAATAAAATAACTAGTCAATTTCATATGAATCAATCAGATTTAAATGAACGGTAGAAGTTGCATATGTAGATAAACTTACCGCTACTGAGTGAGCTCTCTCACTCACAAATTGATGTCCCCTTCTTTTTGTGTGTTTTGTCGAACACCTCGAGGAACGATGGAGCTCAATTAAGCTCCACAGCATGTTATACAATTCATAGTAAAAAAACGTCATATATATTAATAAAATGTAAGAAGATAAATTGAAACATTACTTACCATTTTTTGTTTATGAGTCGCGAAAGAGACGGACCTACCCGTATGCAAATTTGCATCCGGTTGTGACGCCATATTTGCTTTGGCTTTTCGGGACTTTTCTATCCACTTTGGGTCAACAAATTTGTCACATGCTATGTCCCAATCCTCCTTCCTCATCCGTAGAGGGCGGTGCTCCTTCCACAGCTGTCGGTCTTCACTCCCACCAGCATTTTTTTAGACTTTTTATGAGCCGCATGTACTTTCTTTCGGTAGTTTGTCTTTACAATAGACTCCCAGGCAGAACGACAGCGCGCCGCGTCATGTCCACTCGTGAATCGATACGTCGGCTGTAAATAAAATAAGCTTCACAGTTTGTATACTGTTGTGAATTAAGTTTGGAAAATACTTGAATTAAATGATGTACTTACTTACTAAGAACATGTCGAACAATGAATCGCAGACGCCCATCAGAAATTCTTTGAAAGACAATACTAGCTCGGGCACAAGTACCATTACTAGATCCATAGAATGACGGACAGCATCGGAAGGTTCAATTTTAGAACTGCAATTGCAAATGTCAAAATATTCACATTAGATAGTTGAAGGCTAAATAATGAATGTAATAACCTTATAAATTTACCCGGTGATCCAGCACGGGCGACGTCCATCTTGGGCTGTGCCTCCCCCGTGATGACTGTCGGCATCGTCAAGTGGCTGAGTGGTCGGGGTGTGCCATGTATAAGTGGGAGGTGGTGGGAGGGCACTGAGACCTGTAAGAATTAATTTTCTTAAGTAAAATGAATATTTTGTTGAAAATTAAAATATACATACCTACAGTGGGAGGTGATGGGGGTGGCACATGTGGTCGTGGTGGGAGGGGACTGTGAACTGTAAGAATTAAATATCATAAGTAAAATAGATATTTTGCTGAAAATTAAAATATACATAATTGGGAAAGCACTGGGACCTGTAGAAATTAATATTCATAAGTAAAATGAATATTTTACTAAAAATTAAAATATATATACCTGCAGCAGGAGGTGGTGGGGGTGCCGTCTGTACAAGTGGTGGGAGGGCATTGGGACCTGTAAGAATTAATTTTCATAAGTAAAATAAATATTTTACTGAAAATTAAAATATACATACATGCATCGGGAGATGGTGGGAGTGGCATCTGTACAAATGGCGGGAGGGCATTGGGACCTGTAAGAATTAATTTTCATAAGTAAAACAAATATTTTGCTAAAAATTAAAATATAAATACCTGTAGCGGGAGGTAGTGGGGGTGGCGTCTGTACAAGTGGTGGGAGGGCACTGAAACTTGTAAGAATTAATTTTCATAAGTAAAATGAATATTTTACTGAAAATTAAAATATACATACCTGCAGCGGGAGGTGGTGGGGGTGGCGCCTGTACAAGTGGTCGTAAGCCGACACTTGGACGTATAAAAAAATTCTTTTAAGCTAGTAAATAATTAAAATATTTATATAGGTAACTATTTTAATAGATATACCTGTGCCCGAAGAAGACGCCAAAGAGGAGGGAGTAGAGCCCCTCTTACTGCCATGTCTCCTCCCACTCTCAGTACGACCTCCTCGGACCATTTCTTTATTAATAACAAAATAATTAATACATATTAATCCACAATTATATAATTCTAGACAAATGTTATTAAAAATTATGTAAAAAAGTAAAAATATCTTGCTAAATTATCAAAACGTGCCTCCCTCATGCTGATGATATATCTAACTCATCATCATCTTCGTCATCCATAGTAGCCTTATCAGATTCGAACTCCTCCTCTTTATCTGATTCCTCCTCCCCTCTAACATCAACATTTTGCTCCGTCAAATCGACTTCTTCCTCTTCATCTCCCTTACATAATGACAGTGGCTCATCAGATTCGTACAGATTAATATGCGTGGAACCGACAATGCCAACTTCGTCTGATTGAAAATATTTAGCACTGGCAAGCTCTAAGACATTTTCACTCATATTTAACTCATAAGTGGGAAAGAGTTTTGCTTTAACCCTGCAAACTACCCACCAATCTTTATTCTTGGATGATGGATAGCTTGAATAATACACTTGCTGGGCTTGTGGGGCTAAAATGAACGGTTCATCGGTATTAAGTTTAGACCTATGTTTGACATTGACAATCTCATAAGTTGTGTCATGTCGAACAGAATTAGGATCAAACCAATGACACTTAAATAGGTATATATAATTGTCTTGTCCCAAATACTGAAGTTCTAAGACTTCCTCAAGAATACCATAGTAGTCCAATTCCACTTCATTGTATACACTTCCCTTAATAGATATGTCATTGTTCATCATAGACTTACTTCATCTATAATCCATCGTATGAAATCTGTATCCATTTACAATATATCCTGGATAGGCACGTGCAACTTTCGAGGGGCCATAACTTATCTCTTGTACTCTTTGATCAGTAATGAGATCTTGTTCAACCTATATGTAAATTAGAGAAGTTAAAATAATAAAAATTTCCTCAACATAAGTAAATACAAACATATATATTCAACGATCGACACTAACTCGATATCTCAGCCATTTGGCAAAAAACTTCTCACGTTCTTTTTCAATCTCTACATCCTGGATATTTGGATATTTTTGTGCTAATTCTGAATCAAATTATCTGCAATATAAATATACTACTACTTTAAATGAATTGCAAAAGAAAGATGAACAACTTATGGACTTTCTGGAAATGTGAGTTAAGAACTTACTCAACATAAGGTTCAATCTCGATACAATTCAGAAGAATATATATCTCAGCGGCGTACAACTCTCTATCTTCGAGCGTGCGAGTCGAGCAACGTCTGAACGCACGTCCAAGATGCTTAAAAATAGAGAGCCAATCGGACGAATCATCAACTTCCCCATCATCATTACGTGGAGGTCGAGTACGATGAGTTAGAATGTCTAGCTCAAAGTACATGGAACAGAAGTTTAAAATTTCTTCAAGAATATATGCCTCAGTAATCAAACCCTCCAGCTTCGCCTCGTTGCGAACTTTCATTTTTAATTCATGCATGCACCTACAACAACAAGTCAGATGACAATGACATGTACCGACCATGGATGACATGTAACTTAACAAAAATTCTCACATACCTCTCAAATGGATACATCCATCGAAATTGTAATGGCCCTCCAACAATAGCCTCGTATGGCAAATGGACGACTAGATGCTCCATCGAATCAAAGAATGCTGGAGGAAATATCTTCTCTAGCTTGCAAATAGTTGTGACCATATTTTCTTCGATAGTTTGTACATCCCGAAGTCTGAGTTCTGATGCACATAAAATCTTGAAAAACCGACTCAGCTCGGTTATTGCTCCCCATATAGGCTTTGGCAACAAATCATGAAATGCAATGGGCACTAGCCTTTCCATGAAGACATGACAGTCGTGACTTTTCAGACCATATATTTTCCCCTCATTAACATTCACACAATGGGCTATTTTGGATACATATCCATCAAGGAATCTCAACTATTTCAACCACTGGCACACTTCCTTGATCTGTGTATCATTAAGCACGTAAGTTGCTTTAGGCTGCACAGTTTTTCCATTTACGTTATGTAGTTCCAGTTCGGGACGTTTACAAAGCATCTTTAAGTCCATACGCGCTTTGGTGTTGTCCTTTATTTTGCCTTTAACATTCATGATCATATTGAACATATTATCAAAAAAATTCTTCTCGGTATGCAAGATATCTAGATTGTGTCGTACAAGAAGAGTTGACCAATAAGGTAATTCCCATAAAATACTTTTCTTGTTCCAGTTGTGATCATTTCCAAAGCTAGAGAGTTATCGTGTGCTACCAGATAATTGTACTACATCTGGTCAATTTTGCACCCGTGTCACCATATGTCGACCCGACACCCGTTGCAAGTCTGCTTCATCCATTTCAATAGTATTTTTTTTTAACGAGTCTTTTTGCCTTCGAAAAGGATGATCACTTGGTAGCAACTACCGATGGCAATCAAACCAGCATGTTTTCCCACCATGTTTCAATACAAATGATTTGGTATCTTCCATACAATAAGGACATGCTAACCTCCCATGTGTGCTCCAACCAGATAGCATTCAATATGCATGGAAGTCACTTATTGTCCACATCAGTGCAGTCTTCATAATAAAATTTGACTTCCAACATGCATCATAAGTAACAACTCCATCGGTCCATAAAAATTTTAGCTCATCAATCAACGGCCTGAGATATATGTCCAAAAAAATTTTAGGACTTTTTGTACCAAGAATTACTAAGGACAAAAATAGATTTTCTCGCTTCATGCACAAGTCTGATAGTAGGTTGTATGGTGTCATGAACACTGGCCATCAAGAATAAGATGTCACTGAACCACCGAATGGATTAAAACCATCTGTGGATAAACCCAACCTAACATTCCGTGGCTCATTTGAGAAAGCAAGATGAGTACGACTGAAGTGATTCCAAGCTTCAACATCAGCAGGATGACTGATTATATCATCGGCACGGCATACTCTTTCGGTGTGCCATGTCATATGTCGAGCCATATTTGAGGACATATACAGCCACTGCAGCCTAGGCACAAGAGGGAAGTATCGCAATATCTTGTAAGGTACATCTTTTTACTTTGAATTATCCCATCTCTTAGGTTTGAATCTGTTATGGTGACAAATAGAACATGATATCTTATCTACATCGTCTTTGTAATATAACATACAGTGATTCGGGAATGCATCTATTTTTACATATCCAAGCCCTAGCTCATTGACCATCTTTTTTGCATGGTAAAAAGTTTCTGGCAACTTCTCATCTCGAGGCAACATACTCTTGATCAAGAGGAGGAGACGGTCAAAACAAGTCTCACTAATGTGAAATTCAGATTTCAAGTTCAACAACTATGACACTGCAGACAACTGAGTGTGCTTTTCACAACCATACCACAACGGCTCATCAGCATCCCTATGTAGTTCATAAAATCTTCTAGCTATCTTATTCGACGCTTCTTCCATGTATGCATGTTCCTCATGAACATTAAAACTATGACCAGCAACATCTACAACCATATCCACGTACCCACTTGTGCTTGCAATATTGTCAGGCTCATACCTCAAGAATCTCTCACCATGACATGCCCAATTCGTATAACCATCCACGAACCCTTTGTTGTACAAATGATGTTGCACATCCCATGGTGAACGTCACCTCAAGTTTCTACAACTTGAACAAGGGCATCGAATGTGACTATCGCAGTCTATTGCTGCATTTGGATTCCCCAATGCAAATTGAATGAAACTCTCAACTCCATGCTTAAAGTCATCCGACACCACCCAGTCAACTATTCTACAATACATCCATGAACGATCTGTCAACATTTTGCCTGCACCGAATAAATGTTAATACACAAAAACTTTGAAATCATTACTCTTGAAAATAAACCCAACCCTTTCTCACATCGTTCGTCGTAGACCATTTGCAATTGGAAGATGACTATTATTTAGATTATCACTTTTTAACCCATCCATGAAGGTTTGATCGCACAATCACTTACTATATGTGTTGCACGATTTGCTGAAAATTTCGGCAGCATCTCTCCACACTTCTCCAATATACCAAAAATATTTATTGATTTTGAAGTTTTCATAAACACGTACAAGTAAGTGGTTAAGAAAACACTCAAAATTAATAAAGGTATATCAGAGAAGAGTGAGGAGACGAAACCAAAATTCTCAACAAACCATACAAACACATATAGTAAATGACTGCCTAAGTGCGATCAAACATTCACAGACTATCTAAACGAGACAATTCAAGACTTTAAGATAGATATATACATTCTCGTAAAAAATGAGAACATACACATCAATCCTAAAGTCTTGAACGGGAAGGTTCATTGACACGAGTTTAACATGCTCTCCTGAGGTGCGTGTAATGTTAGGTCACACCCACACACCTCAGCTCACAGGGAATATCCCATGTATTTATATAATATAAAATTAAATAACATCTCACTTATCATTATGCATACATCAAATTAAATAACATCTAATTTACAAAATTATTCAAATGAAGAACATGAAAGCTAAATAATCCACATTTTTGAGTCAGATCAACATCAAATTACTATAAGTCGACTGTTACTGTGGACACACTAAAATTTTAAAAATAATTTTATTCGTCTATTTATCTAGTTGATTCGTTCGTTTAGTGCGAGGGCAGCCCAGAGGGTCCCTTTTTTTTTAGGTGAATGATCTTATTTAAATGAGTTCGGGTCTGCGGATCTGCCAACCCGGGGAAGGGGCAACCCAGAGGGTCCCGTGACCCGGAGGTGTGCCTCCATGATTCCCCTCTTTTTTCTTCTTTCTCTCTTTCTCTTCTCTCTCTCTTTTTCATTTTACACACAGTAAAGAGGGGAGGCCAATGGGAGAGGCTGACTGCACAACCGAGCGGGTTTGCTTGCCATGCCTCGACTAGATGTAGTTGAAGTGTTTTGCTTTAATCAACACATTGTTTAGTGTAATGCATATGAAATTCTTATCTGTGCGTGACATGGATATGAATGATCCTGGCTTATTTAGGCAATGCACATGGATGAGTTGATTCATTTATGCAATGCATATGGAATAAATAGTCCTAGAAGGGGAGCTGGGTTGAAGGGTGTTGGTCTTGTGCATGCGAAGCCCAAAAGGGGAGACAGTCTGAAGGCTATAGCCATGGAGGGGTCGACCCCCGGGTCTGCAAGGGTCGACCCTTGCACAGTGTACCCCTACATAAAAAGCCCAAACAGAACAAACGCGACGAAATCTGATGGGGGAAATGCCAAAGTGCCTTACTTCCAAATCATGCAAATGTATGTTGTGCCCCTGGCCCCTGTGGCTTGTGGTTTTGATGATTGGCTTTAGGGGTTTGTGATGTTTGGTTTTAATGTGAGTTAATCACTGTGAGTCACCATGGTTTTATTCAGTCATTCTTATATTCAGTCTGTCATTCAAATGTTCATTCAGTTTTTCATATGTTCAGTCCGTTTATCTGCTTACACTGTGAGTCATTGCATTTGAAGTTCAGACTGATTATCTACTGCATAAAGCATTGATATGCATTAATAGAATCTGCACATTTGCATCAGGTAGCAAGTGTGTACAATGCACAACTGCAGGCACTTCTAAGTCTACACATCGTGTAGCTTGCTGGCATTGTCTGTACACTCATCTGTTTGCATGTGTCACCAAGTCCACACATTGCATCATGTGTTTCTTCATGAAGTCTATACATTGGCATGCTGCATCTCTTGAAGTATGTACATCCTCTTCAAGCATTTCAAAGTCTATACATCGCTTGGAGTTCCTTCAAGCCTATTCATTGCTGAGCGTCTCACTGACTATCTCATGCAAGTCTATACATCCTGCACCGTCTCATGCAGCATCTCAAGCCAAGTCCATACATAGTTCATCAGCACTTAGAAGTCTGTACATCAGTCCGTCTCAGCCAGCGTCTCATGCTGCTTCTTAGGCAAGTCTATACATCGCCTTCAGACTTTCAAGTCTATACACTCCATGATCTTCCAAGTATGTACATCCACAGTGTATCTTCAAAGTCTGAACATTGTCTCACTCCGTCAAAGTCCATACATTTGTTTTCTCTTCAAAGTCAGTACATTGGCATTGGGCATCAAAGTATATACATCGCCTTCGAGGCATCAAGCCTATACATTGGATAGTGCTTTTAAAGGCTGTACAGCATTCCTTGTTGTTCACACCTTTTAAAGTCTATACATTGGCATCTGTTCCTACGTTTCACTTCCAAGTCTGCACATTGGGTTCTTTACCTACGTTCATCTTTGAAGTCTGAACATTGGAAGTTTTACCTACGTTGCACTTCGAAGTCTATACACTCGCTGTCTTCCATTATTTCAAGTCTATACAGCCTTTCCATTAGAAAGTCTATACATTGGTCATTGAGTGATCTTCAAGTCTACACAGACCTTGACTCGCTCAAGTCTGTACATCGGCATGCTATCTTTGACAAAGTCTTCACATCGCGAAGTCTATACACTCAACTCCTTCACACTTCAACAAAGTCTGTACAGCGTGAAGTCTAAACATTATTTTCAGGGCTTGTCTTCGTGTCGTTTTGTTCCATTGCGTGCAGAACATTGCAGCACCTCGTGTTGCTTTCTGTGCCACCTCGTGTCGTTTCTTCAGTATTTAGTTGCTCATCTCGAGTCATCCTTTTATTCTTGCTCTTGTGTTCTCTGTCATTTACTGTAGTTACTCGAGTCGTTTTCCTGCTTTCTTTGTTTTATCACATGTCGTTTCACCTCGTGCCGTTCTTTTTACTGTTTGTTATGTCGTGTTGTTTTTGTATTCGTGTCTTCGTGTTGCTTCTGTATTAGTGTCTCATCAAGTCCATACACTGGCCTTGAGCTGAAGTCTATGGCTGAGCAAGTCCATACATTGGCTGCTGTTCTTCAGAGTCTGTACATCGCAGTGAGTTGAAGGTTGCCTAAGTCTGTACAGCCGTTGGCTTCTTATGTGAAGTCCATACATTGAGTAAAGTCTATACAGCCATTCCTTGCGTCGCCTTACACGACCAAGTCTGTACAGAGTTTGCATTGCATCTCATGAACTTTACACATTGTTCATCACCTGTCTTGTTCACTGCGTCGATGCTGACACTGGATGCGTTGACGCCTTGGGCTGATATCCAAAGGTGTCTTGATCAACATCAAGTCTGTACAGCATGAAGTCTGTACATTGGCTTTTGTCTCGAACAGAAGGCTTTAGTCTACACACTCTTCTGTTATGATAATGCACTCTTCAGCAAGTATATACACTGAGCACGCATGAAGTCTTCTAAGTGTATACACTCCCTCACTCTGTACACACTTGCTATATTGATTTCTGAAGTCTATACAATACTTTGCATTCACAGAGTCTGTACAGGGTGTTCAGACCTAAACTGATGAGTTATCCGATGCTATGTCTGACAGGGATTCTTACCGAGATTGATGACCTGGCTCGTGATCCCAGGAGGATGAGGTATGCAGATGCTGACACGTGGATGCAGCTGCCTCGGTTCTGGCGAATTCCTTGGGCGGGAAAATGTTGAAGCCACACGCCCAGGAGCTGCTGCTGCTACTGCTATATATATACGAGCCTTCTTCCACTAAAAGAGGGTTGATCGATAGAAAAGGAGGAAAGTCTATACATCAAGTCTGAGAGCAGCAGAGAGTATTCGATCCAGTGAGAAGAGAATAAGAAGAAAAAGAGGAGTGGCAGAGTGAGAGAAGAAGCAGAAGTAAAAAGAGAAAGAGAGAGAGCTCGCGAGTGAGAGAAGGAAGCAGAGAAGAAAAAGGAAGAGAAAGAAGAAGCTTCATCTGAAGACTAGTTCCTACTGGACCGTGGATCAGATCCAGGCCAGTCAGCTCCGTTGAGAGCCACATCTGTGTTTTTATCTTTTACAGCTTTCTGATTGCTGTGTTATTTTTGTTTATTATTTTCCTTTGTTTTCTGATTACCTTTGTACTTTCGATCCTCTGGACTGGGGATCGGGTTCCTCCTATGGATTCAGGAGAAGGGAGACTTGTCTCCGGTTCTAGACTTGTGGGTTGCAAGTCCAGGGGTCCCTCCTGGTCTGGAGGAAGAGAGGTCTTCGACCTCTAGTTTCCAAGTGGCTGGGAGTCACTTGGGGTGTCCCTCCGGTTGGGAGGAAGAGGAGAGGTTGTTCCCCTGGTCAAGCTGTGTGGCAGCACCTTGTTTTGCAGACTGAGTCTGCAGGTTCTAGCTTGTGCTAGTGGAAGCCTCACTCCGGTTGGGAGTGAGGGGTGGATGTAGGTCTATGGACCGAACCACCTAAAAATCTATTGTGCAGTGGTTTGATTGTTTGCTTTGCTTCTGCTAGATGCTTGAATAGGCACGCTCCAAGTGTTTGTATTTGAGTTGAATCGAATTGGTTCTATTCTGTGTCTATCTCTAGCATCCAAGTTTTTATTTGGCCATTATACATAGAAGGATACATTCACCCCCCTCTGTATCCGGGCCTAGCACCCTAACAGTTGGTATCAGAGCGGGTGTCTGCATACAAGGTCCAACGACCTGCAGATCTATCTTGCAGTCTTAGGTGCTAATTTGTTTTAGTGCATCAATATTCTTGTTGCATTGAATCTATCGGCTATCTGTTTCAATGGCTTGTCCACCCGTCT
Organism: Amorphophallus konjac; assembly: GCA_022559845.1. Lineage (NCBI taxonomy): Eukaryota > Viridiplantae > Streptophyta > Magnoliopsida > Alismatales > Araceae > Amorphophallus > Amorphophallus konjac. The sequence goes on from CM040118.1 coordinate 287,709,326, forward strand.
TTAGTGGTTCTGATTTCAACCAGTGGCACAGTGCTTTACGTAGTTATGTTAAATCTGTTGATCCAGACCTGTGGAAAGTAATTTCACATGGTCCTCATGAATTACCAAAGAAAAGGTCCAAATGGACTGACAGTCACGAATCAATGTATGAGGAGAATCAGACAGCTATAAATCTGATGAAAGCAGCCACTGACAAAGCCTTTCACTCATGTTTCCTTGATTGCAGATCTGCAAGGGATATGTTAGAGATGATGAAGAGAGCCGGGAAAGGAAATCAAACAAGCTGCATGATGGCCAATAGAAGAAATCAAAGTGGCAGCGATCAAGGCAGCAATCAGACTGAAGAAGATGATGATGATGAGGTAAATCTCTTAGAGAATTTTTCTCTAGAAGATTGGGAGAATGCATATGCTGAATTATTTGAATCTCATGAACTGTTAAGAAAATAGTATAAAAAATTGAAGAAGGGAACTGGCTTAGATAGTTCAAGCTCTCCTTGTAGAAATTGTGTTGAATTGAAAAATATTCATGATGCCTGTATGTCTGATTTTCAAATATTGAAGAAACAAGTCTCATTATTGAAAATTGAAAATCAAGATCATATAAATGTGATATCTGAACTCAAAGAAAAATTCAACTCAGATAATGATAATCAAACTCTTGTTGACTATCATGACCAGTATGAAAAATTGCTGAAAAACTTTGAAAGTGTGAACTCAGATTTAAACAAGTTGAAATCTGAAAAAGATTCTCTGAGAATATCTGCTAATAAAAATGATAAAAAATTTGAGAAACTTGAGCAGGAGAAAAATTTGCTTGCTGAAAAACTTGAAGCCATGAAATCTGTGAATGTGGAATTACAGAAAAATATTGAAAAGAAGGAAAAAGATTTGAAGGAATGCAAGGCTGGAAGAAAACTTGAAACTAATTCAGAAGATCAGCTTCTAATAAATGAATTGGTTCAGAATGACAAACTTAAGCAAGAAAATGAGAAATTAAAAATGCTGAACTCCACTATGTCTAAGAGACTTCTAGCTTTAGAAAGAGGTAAAAGTGTTTGTGTTGAAGATTCTGATAAACTGAGCAATCTAGATAATGAAATTGAGAAATATAAAACTGCTAACAAAGTTTTGAATGAAGCTATGAATTGTAGTGAGCAAGAGATTGCCAGTTATGAGTTACAAATCACCTCTTTAGAAAATGAAATCCGAGACTTAAAGAACTCTCTGTCAAAGTTTGTAAGTGGACAAGAAAATCTGGACAGGTTGTTAGGAGTTAAGATCAATACTCAAAGGGAAGGGTTAGGCTACAACAATGTCAATAAAAACGCTTTTGAAAACAAGCTGACGACATCCTTTATCAAAGCATCAGATGTAGCCACCACCTCAGAAAATAAACAACCAAATGTTCAGAAAAATCAGAAACAAACTGAAAAGTTGAAAAAGGTTGATGGATCCAAGCTGAAAACTGTTTTCATTAAAACCTCTGAACAGGAAAAGCTTTCTACTTCATCCCCAATTCAGTACAAGGTTAAGAAAACAGGAAAAGAGGATAAAACTCAGAAAAGGACTGTAAATCAGAATATAAATGAAAAGGGTTCATCGGTGTTTGTTGATCACAGTCCTCACACACACTCACATGCATCTAAAAAGAAGATCATCTGTCATTACTGTCATAAAGCTGGACATCTGATGCATGAGTATAAGTTGATGGAGAAGGATGATAAGAATGCTAGGAGATATCATGATAAAAATCCTTCATCTCAGAAAAGGAGAATTGAGTGCTTTCATTGTGGTAAACTAGGACACAAAATTTCACAATGCTGGTTTGTTAGTGATAAGAATAAATTTCATGCAAACGATCATGCTCATAACAAGAACAAGTCTGTTCCAATAAACCAGCATATGACATGCTTTAATTGTGGAAAATTGGGTCATAAGAGATTTGAATGCTGGCTGAATGCTGGTAAGAAAAGTTCTAATTCATACTTTCACTGTGGCAAGATGGGCCACATTGCAGCCCACTGTTGGCATGCTCAGGGTAGACAATTCAATTCTAAAACTGGTAAACTCCCTGCAAATGGAAATATTTTTGGAAGTAATGTTCTTAGAGGCAAGCACAATGAGTGCTTCAAATGTGGGAAGTATGGCCATACAGTCAAGGACTGTTGGCATATTCAGGGTAGAAATGTGAATCTCAAACATGCTAAATTCCCTGTAAGATAATTTACAAAACTTTCATGTTATAACTGTGGGAAGCCAGGTCACAGGGCTGCAACCTGTTGGTTGGCAGGATATCAAAACCAAACTGGTTTTGGCAAACAGAATTTTTATTCTGTTAACAAGAAATCTCATGCTTATGCACATAGAATTCATGCTAACAAGAATGTGCATAAATCAGATCTGAAAACTGCTCCTAGAAATGTGCTGAGAAAACTTGCTAGGAGTAATACTGTTTTGTCAGGACCCAAGACTTCTTGGGCACCTGTTTGTGCAAAATAACATTGCTATGCAGGTGTGCCTTGGGACTGGAATAAAAAGGGGTAATGATCCAAGGCACTCAAGAAGAAAACCCCATACTGAACTTTTCAGGTAAACTTCCTGCTCTTCTTACTTTTAGTTTTAATGCATAGCAAGTTAAATCTGTTTTTACATTTTCATTCATCATCTGCCATGGGCATTATTTTCTAATCATGTATTTGCTGAGAGTTCTGTGCAAATATCAGATTAAAAAAGGGTTGTCTGTATCTGATGCATACATAGGCTAATTGCAATTGCTTGATAATTCTGTTATGCATAAACTCTGAAAACAAATTGCATTTCAAATTTTCTAAAAAAAAAAAATCTGAACTGCTTATGAGTGTGATTTGAAACTTGTGTGTTGCAATAGCTCACTGAAACTCTAAATTGCATATAAGACTGCATGTTGAATAAATTTGCATGACCTCAATGGTATATAAATGGTAAGGTACCAAAAGGTAAGGAGGTCTGTCTGGAGGTTCTTACTTGTGTGAGGTGGTCTATATATGGGTCATTTTGCTTGATAGGGCAGTCTGAATGTGCATGAATCATTTGGTATCATATGTTCAGTTTTCAGTGCAAACATTGCATGTTTTCAGGGGGAGTTAGTTACATATCCTTGCATAGCATTCAATGTGAGTCTTTGCATGTCCCTGCATACATATAGTGCATTGCATTTCGTTATATTGAAAATGCCAAAAAGAGAGTTTGAAGCATATTGTGAGGGGGAGTCAAGGCATTGCATATAGGTTGTCAAATGCATACATGTGTCAGAACTCATTGCATATTCTCTCTTATTGATTTTGCTGACAAACCTTAATCATACTCTGAAAACTTTGAGCTTCACAATCTCTCTTAACAATTGGTATTCCTCCTATCAATTGGTATGATTTGGGTTCAGAATTCAATCAGTCCTTCATGAAGATTTCAATGGGCTATCTCGATCATAAATCTGAAAAATTTTGAACTAGAAATCTTCTATTATATAGTTTTATGAATGTCTAAAATAACTCATGTGGTTTAAGTTTAATGTTCATGGAGTTTGACTTTAAAATCTCTTAAAAATATCTGAAGCATGTTTAATAAACCTTAACCATTTGTTTCATGCTGTGTCTTGTGAAAAATTTCTGAAATCTGCACTTTTGAATACATGACTTTAATTGGTTAAGTACATGAAACTATTATTGATTTGAAGCAAATGAATGTCTCTGAAATGTCTAAAGGGTTATATCTGTCAGAGCAAAGACATTGGTCACTGAGAAACACAAGTCCAAAGGACTGTGTCATGAGGTGCCTTAGTTATCTCTGCATAAAATTTATTGAAAATCAGGCAGAGCAATGGCATGCACACTGAGAAATACAACTCACTCAGTAAAAATGATTTGTAGTGTGTCATGATGTGTAAATGCTAACTCTGTTCACATAAAGCATGACAGTTAGTCACACTAAGGGCTTAGGGATATTGACCTCTAATCAAGGTATATCCTCTAGTTGCAATATGTGCACTGAACTAGAGTGCTCGTAAAATTTGTAGCAAGAAAATTCTTGAACAAATTGAAATATGTGAATATTGATGCTAAAATCAAATTGCTACAACCCTAGACAAAATCATATGACTTCATAATTGCTTGATTTCAATACTAGTGCATGTAATTCTGAAAGAAGTCAATAGATTTGATTGTGTAAGACAAAGGGAGATTAATCAAGATAAATATGAAGGCTTGGTTAGTTTCTTATTAAACCATGTTTTTAGATATCAATACAGAATTTTACTGACAAACTCTGCATATATTATGGTTAAACCATGCTGAATAATAACGCTCATTCATAAGCCCTTATAATGGAAGACTTTGAAAAACTTATGTTTTGGATTTATAAGATTGCTATGTCTTTGAAAATCTGACTAAACTTCTCGTGATTGGAGCTTTTTTGAAAATCTGCTACTTGAAACTCTTCTGCTAAATATCAGTGATTCATTGACCTGAACCTCTCCTTGTTATCCATCTCATAAGATTCCACTTATTGAGGGGGAGCTTCCATGTCATATGCATCATGCTGCATAGAAACTCTTAAAGGGGGAGCATTGTGTTCTTGAATTCATATTTCTAGGGGGAGCTCTTGCATTTTGGTATCTCCTTCTGCTGGTATCAAAGGGGGAGATTTTTGCCAAAGGGGGAGATTATATCAAAGGGGGAGATTTTTGCCAAAGGGGGAGATTTTTATTCAATCATTGCATGCTGGTTTGCTTTCACTTCTCAAACTATTTTCTTTTTGATGAAGTCAAAGGGGGAGAATAGTTTGAGTCATCAGAATGACTTTCATAAGAATGTATTACATCATCAGAATGACTCACTGTGTATTGTTGCCATCATCAAAAAGGGGGAGATTGTTGTGCCCCTGGCCCCTGTGGCTTGTGATTTTGATGATTGGCTTTAGGGGTTTGTGATGTTTGGTTTTAATGTGAGTTAATCACTGTGAGTCACCATGGTTTTATTCAGTCATTCTTATATTCAGTCTGTCATTCAAATGTTCATTCAGTTTATCTGCTTACACTGTGAGTCATTGCATTTGAAGTTCAGACTGATTATCTGCTGCATAAAGCATTGATATGCATTAATAGAATCTGCACATTTGCATCAGGCAACAAGTGTGTACAATGCACAGCTGCAGGCACTTCTAAGTCTACACATCGTGTAGCTTGCTGGCATAGTCTGTACACTCATCTGTTTGCATGTGTCACCAAGTCCACACATTGCATCATGTGTTTCTTCATGAAGTCTATACATTGGCATGCTGCATCTCTTAAAGTATGTACATCCTCTTCAAGCATTTCAAAGTCTATACATCGCTTGGAGTTCCTTCAAGCCTATTCATTGCTGAGCGTCTCACTGACTGTCTCATGCAAGTCTATACATCCTGCACCGTCTCATGCAGCATCTCAAGCCAAGTCCATACATAGTTCATCAGCAATTAGAAGTCTGTACATCGGTCCGTCTCAGCCAGCGTCTCATGCTGTGTCTTAGGCAAGTCTATACATCACCTTCAAACTTTCAAGTCTATACACTTCATGATCTTCCATGTTTGTACATCCACAGTGTATCTTCAACGTCTGAACATTGTCTCACTCCGTCAAAGTCCTTACATTTATTTTCTCTTCAAAGTCAGTACATTGGCGTTGGGCATCAAAGTATATACATCGCCTTCGAGGCATCAAGCCTATACACTGGACAGTGCTTTTAAAGTCTGTACAGCATTCCTTGTTGTTCACACCTTTTAAAGTCTGTACATTGGCATCTGTTCCTACGTTGCACTTCCAAGTCTGCACATTGGGTTCTTTACCTACGTTCATCTTTGAAGTCTGAACATTGGAAGTTTTACCTACGTTGCACTTCGAAGTCTATACACTCGCTGTCTTCCATTATTTCAAGTCTATACAGCCTTTCCATTGGAAAGTCTATACATTGGTCGCTGAGTGATCTTCAAGTCTACACAGACCTTGACTCGCTCAAGTCTGTACATCGGCATGCTATCTTTGACAAAGTCGTCACATCGCGAAGTCTATACACTCAACTCATTCACACTTCAACAAAGTCTGTACAGCGTGAAGTCTAAACATTATTTTCAGGGCTTGTCTTCGTGTCGTTTTGTTCCATTGCGTGCAGAACATTGCAGCACCTCGTGTTGCTTTTGTGCCACCTCGTGTCGTTTCTTCAGTATTCAGTTGCTCATCTCGAGTCATCCTTTTATTCTTGCTCTTGTGTTCTCGTGTCATTTACTGTAGTTACTCGAGTCATTTTCCTGCTTTCTTTGTTTTATCACGTGCCGTTTCACCTCGTGCCGTTCTCTTTGCTGTTTGTTATGTCGTGTTGTTTTTGTATTCGTGTCTTCGTGTTGCTTCTGTATTAGTGTCTCATCAAGTCCATACACTGGCCTTGAGCTGAAGTCTATGGCTGAGCAAGTCCATACATTGGCTACTGTTCTTCAGAGTCTGTACATCGCAGTGAGTTGAAGGTTGCCTAAGTCTGTACAGCCGTTGGCTTCTTATGTGAAGTCCATACATTGAGTAAAGTCTATACAACCATTCCTTTGCGTCGCCTTACACGACCAAGTCTGTACAGAGTTTGCATTGCATCTCATGAAGTTTACACATTGTTCATCACCTGTCTTGTTCACTGCGTCGACGCTGACACTGGATGCGTTGACGCCTTGGGCTGATATCCAAAGGTGTCTTGATCAACATCAAGTCTGTACAGCATGAAGTCTGTACATGGGCTTTTGTCTCGAACAGAAGGCTTTAGTCTACACACTCTTCTGTTATGATAATGCACTCTTCAGCAAGTATATACACTGAGCACGCATGAAGTCTTCTAAGTGTATACACTCCCTCACTCTGTACACACTTGCTATATTGATTTCTGAAGTCTATACAATGCTTTGCATTCAGAGAGTCTGTACAGGGTGTTCAGACCTAAACTGATGAGTTATCCGATGCTATGTCTGACAGGGATTCTTACCGAGATTGATGACCTGGCTCGTGATCCCAGGAGGCCGAGGTATGCAGATGCTGACACGTGGATGCAGCTACCTCGGTTCTGGCGAATTCCTTGGGCGGGAAAACATGGAAGCCACGCGCCCAGGAGCTGCTGCTGCTACTGCTATATATATACGAGCCTTCTTCCACTAAAAGAGGGTTGATCGATAGAAAAGGAGGAAAGTCTATACATCAAGTCTGAGAGCAGCAGAGAGTATTCGATCCAGTGAGAAGAGAAGAAGAAGAAAAAGAGGAGTGGCAGAGTGAGAGAAGAAGTAGAAGTAAAAAGAGAAAGAGAGAGAGCTCGCGAGTGAGAGAAGGAAGCAGAGAAGAAAAAGGAAGAGAAAGAAGAAGCTTCATCTGAAGACTAGTTCCTACTGGACCGTGGATCAGATCCTGGCCAGTCAGCTCCGTTGAGAGCCACATCTGTGTTTTCATCTTTTACAACTTTCTAATTGCTGTGTTATTTTCGTTTATTATTTTCCTTTGTTTTCTGATTACCTTTGTACTTCCGATCCTCTGGACTGGGGATCGGGTTCCTCCTATGGATTCAGGAGAAGGGAGACTTGTCTCCGGTTCTGGGCTTGTGAGTTGCAAGTCCAGGGGTCCCTCCTGGTCTGGAGGAAGAGTGGTCTTCGACCTCTAGTTTCCAAGTGGCTGGGAGTCACTTGGGGTGTCCCTCCGGTTGGGAGGAAGAGGGGAGGTTGTTCCCCTGGTCAAGCTGTGTGGCAGCACCTTGTTTGCAGACTGAGTCTGCAGGTTCTAGCTTGTGCTAGTGGAAGCCTCACTCCGGTTGGGAGTGAGGGGTGGATGTAGGTCTGTGGACCGAACCACCTAAAAATCTATTGTGCAGTGGTTTGATTGTTTGCTTTGCTTCCGCTAGATGCTTGAATAGGCACGCTCCAAGTGTTTGTATTTGAGTTGAATCGAATTGGTTCTATTCTGTGTCTATCTCTAGCATCCAAGTTTTTATTTGGCCATTATACATAGAAGGATACATTCACCCCCCTCTGTATCCGGGCCTAGCACCCTAACAATGTACATGTGGGGGTTTCTTACATGCTGGTGCACATGAGGTTGACATTCCATCACATGGATCATATACATGTACAAGCTCATGAAATTCAGTCATGAAGCACACATGAATGCACATGGAGATGTATATGAGGATTTTTTTTGTGTTTGCGATATTTGGACGAGTACTCATGAGAGCCATTGATATGCTAATGGACATGGGGCTTCATTCATCCTTGAAACCCTATGGTGAGGGCTATGCACATGCAAATGGGTGTAAAATATGTTTTCCCTTAAAATTCAGCAACACAAGACTATGCATATGCCAGTGCATACATGATTTTATCTGCCACTAAAATGCAGTCATGCGAACTATATGTAGGTATGCAGATGCATGGGGGCCGAGTCGACTCGGGATTAGCCCAAGTCGACTTGCCTCCAACTGAGAACTCAGGTTCCTTCTTTTTTTTAGGGGGGGGAGTGAGGATTTCAAATTCATCCTTCAATTCCACTTCAGACTTTGTGAGCTTATGCTTGGCCATTTGGAGTCCAAGATGCATGAGTTTATTTTGGCTAGATTTTTCCATTCTAGCTTGAGGAATTGGATCCCCAGCCCTTGCTTTGTACACTTCATATTATCTTTACAAGGCTTCATCATACTTCTGAAATCAGATTGACTATTGCTTCATGCTTGTTGTTCAGAACTTCTGGTCCCAATCTTGAGAAATTAAATTTTGGTCCAAAATTTAGTTCCCCATTGGTTTGCGCAATCTGATCTTCAGTGAAATTCAGAAAATTTGGTCCGATCATCATCTCACTTTTTTTGCATAATAGTCCAAACTGGATAATGGTTCTTGAAACAAGGGGCTTCAAAGTGCATCATTGGCCTTTTGCATTTGACTTGCTCCATTCAATAGTTTTTTTTTGGACTGTGTTAGGCCACTGCACCTTGGCTCACAATGGACCTTATTCTGTCTTTTATATATTTTGTATGTCTGTTATCTATTTTTTTTACTGCTGAGTCTCCAAAAGAGGGAAAGAGGATACAAAGGAAAAAGGAGGGGGGGGGGGTCGACCCTTGCACATATGGCTGCACAGGGGTGGCCCAGACAAGAACTTTGGGTTTTCTGTCCGAAGGGTCTTGTGCGGAGGGTTTTTTTTTGAACCAGGGTGTTTAATTCCATGCTCATCATCTATTCTCTGTCTTGCTCATTCTGTCACCTTTGAGTGCTCTTGATTGGAATCAAGGAGCAGAAGAGACTTCTCACTTAAGGCCAGAAGCAGCGCTCTATGAGGGCTAAAGCATCACGTTTCTTCAGCGTGACGTGACAAGACACGGTGTCATGAGTTTTTTAGGGTATAACCTGGTCGACTGCCTTGAGGGAATCCAAGGCTAGTGTAGACTTATGGAGGTCTCTATGATGAAATCACCGGTCCGAAGGAAGGAATATCCCGCGGAGGGCTCAAACATCATCAAAAGTTGAGGGCTATGCGAGAAACATCGTGAAAATATGGGACTACATCTACGGACTGAGACACAGTGCCAATAGACCCGCGGTGTGGGCCGGGAAAAACAAGCGGAAGAAAACTGGAACACAGGGAATTGGCGCCGAACCCAGTTGATGCGGGACGAGACCACGGACACGACAAGCTCGCGATCGTCCCTTAACGAGGGAAGCGTCGGACGTGTGCGGTTGAGAAACCGGCAAGAGCTAGGGTGGTCGGCTCTCTCTTTCGTGCCCGGATCGAGTCACGGGACGGTAACGCTCTCTCTCGCAGCAGCGGTGATATAAATAAAAAGAGAGCTAATTACCCTATCATGCTCTCTAGCAGTGGCATAAACAAGCATATATGAAATTAAGTAAAATGCCAAGTAAGGGAGCGAATGCGATACCTCCACGCGCTCGGCGTGGGGGAAGACGGACCCGGCCGAAAACTCGTACTCCCGGGAAACTTAAGACACAATAATTACAGCAATGGGAACATGCCCACTCCACGCAGGGAGGTAAAGGGCTATACAAATGGGCCCGGGAGGACCGAATTCGGGTTGACGGGCAGCTTCGGGTGTTGATTCGGCTACACGCATGTTCACGACCGTGGGGCCCACGTGCTGTCCGGAGGGGCCGAGTGGGACCCGGTGGTACCGCTGTAGTGGAGACACTTGGAGAAGCGCTCCCCGGGCTGGCGGCACGCTGGTTCGCCGGCCGGAGGCCGGGCGGCTCCGTTCGGCACCGGTCGGAAAAACCGATCGAAAATCTGCCGGTTCTGTATTTCAGCGCGCGCTCCAGCAAGAACTGACGCTGCGATCAGCACCGGTGTCGGAATGCGACGAGATCAGAGCCGTTGGAAAGATGCTTTGAAGTACTAGAATCTAGTGGCCTTCAAAAAAATTCACCAGATTTGTACTTTGTGTTGGCGAATTTTAAATGCTGCTGTTGTACAGTAACCGAAGACTCAGATCTGCAGAGGACTTTCCTGTTGATTACCTTTGACCGTGAAGTAGATGTCCTAATTTGAAGATTTCTTCAGAAAGGTTGTATTAAACCAAACATGGAAACAAGGACTATTTTTGGATTTAGATTTGGAGGTGGTGGTGATTTGTTATGATTTTTTAAGTGGAGGGTGGTCAGATCTGGGATCTGACTAAAAATACTGTATCAGAGGAAGAACATGAATTTCTAAAAATAGCTAGAAGGTTGATAAAAAATTAAGAAAATTTGTGGAGGTAGAGGGTGATGGACAGAATTCCCAATAAAATTGGGAGGGTTTGGAAAAATCAAAAAGATGGTCGGAGGGGGAGAACTCATAGATTCTGTCACTGTAAATAGAAACCTGGCAGATCTGGGATGACAGGTTGGATGAAAATGTAAAACTACTAAAAGATGGAATTTTGGCATGAAAATTTAGGTGGATCTTGGGATGAAAGGGCTGAACACACCATAAAAAATTCAGATCAATCCATGCTCGTGGCAGAGACAGACAATTCGTGGAAGCTACTGTGGTCGGATGAAGATAGAACGGCAGAGACGGCTCGATGGCGGCACGAACGGCGGCGGCACAGACGATCACCGGAGGTTGAGAGGAGATGATAGAAGGTAGAATCACTCTAGAACTTGAGGTTGGAGGAGAGGAACCAGAGGGGAGAGGGCTGGGGGCGCAATATGCTCCTTGGATTTCACAAAATTTCTGATTTTTCATTGAATTTCACATGAAAATACAAGCTTATATATGGTTTACATCAAATGTAATGTGGACCCTTAGATCTAGGGAAGAGGATTGAAGGGCTGGGATTGCATTCTAATAACACACAAAAAATATTAAACTATGGCAAGTGGAATGGGGCGCCCCCTTGACTACAAGTAAGGTTGAATGGGTAGGTGAATGGTAGGTGGCCTACCTTGGACAAAATGGGCCACTTGTCTACCCATGTGGCATATGACTAGTCCAACCTTCTAGATGTCCACCTAGGATGGTTGACCAGCCCCACAAGATGACATGGACCAATGGGAAAGGGCTGAGGGCCCCCTTGCTGGTCCTACTGAAAAATTACATAGAAACCCACACAATCTATGGGAGTGACGCATTGGCCGATAAAGCCGTACAATTGCGCGTATACTTTCCCGTGGATATAAAAATAAGCTAAAGGATATAAATGTAATATGAAAAGGTACTGGCTCGGTGTCGATTCCCATCACCAGTGGTCACCAATTCTATAATTAGTGCCCATACAGAGGGTCGCCCATTCATGAAGTTTCCGTATTTACAGGATTGCCCTGGGAATTTACGCCCTTGCATAGGGGCCCTCATTCTAGGCTTTTTTCCAGAATTTCATATAATAAATTTTAATTAGTGAGTGTCCTCGAAGTCGTTCAATCTTAGGATTTTATCACAGAAATCATGAATTTCAAATTTATCTAATTCACTATGTTTTTTTTTCAGGAATAGACGACTCTCTGGAATGTCGTTCATTCTTGGATTAGCGACAGCATAAACGGTTGCCCATTCATTTACTTCTATAAATGAAGGATGCATCGGGCAAATACGTTCCCCGAGACAACCATACTATTGAATAACATGTTTTGCATGAATAGTAACCCTATGACATCTACAGGGAATTTCATAGAACTAGATATATGAACAGGTAGAGAAAATTATGAAGAATCTAGAAACATGCTTACACGAAATTACCAGAGCCAGGTTTCAGTGGTATTAAATTTCAAACATGGGTTAATTAATTTATCAAGTTTTAGGAAATAACGGCAGGTGTACTGATCACTCATTAATGAACGACTATGAGGCTATCACCCATTAGGAACATGCGACTGTGCACACGGTCGCCCATTCAATATGCGACCCCTTACCTAGTCGTTATTCTTCATGTAAACAGCAAGCTAAAACTTGAGCAAAATGGAGTAAACGACGGGGAGAAGGAATATATGCATGATAACGTGACTTTTAAACATGCAAACCTTAATTACTACTATCTTGGGCTTTAATTCTTGAGAAAACCTACCTCTTTAGTGAAGAAATCAACTAAGGAAGCAGATGAAAGAAGGCCACGTAGCTGTCCCTAATAGTAGCAAGAAAGAGGAAGAAAGGAAGCAGAAGATCCCCTTCTTGTTCATGGAAGTAGGAGGAAAAAGAGTGCTGGAAGCTTTCCCGTCCATGCACAGGAGGTTGAGGAGACACAGCCGGATGAAGATGAACCCTCGTGCGTAGCTAAAACCCTTTGAACAGTAACTTCTGCTCGTTCGTGGAGGGGCTCATTTTATAGAGGACAGGATCTTTAGAAGGCTCGAATGCCATAAGGTAGCAAGGCCTTAAAACCTACCTTGTTTGCTACTCTATCCCTTCCCTTTCAATAACCAACTTCTTTATTTTCCCTATGAAAACCCTAAAGGCTCGAGCATGGTTCGAACGTATTGAGGTTTTGGTGTATACAACAAACCCCTTAAGTTTCATATATATATATATATATAAAGCCCAACGTATGGCCCATTGGTCTATTAAACTAAACTCACCTTCGTTAGACCTATTTATATAAAAAAACTTGAGGCTTTTTAATATGAGTATGGGTTGAGGATTTTGTGAGTATGGGATAAGGAAAGACCTTAAGGTTTAGGATATTTGTACATCTATACCTAGCCTTATTGTAAAGGCCAATTACATACAGACTAGTGGGCATCTATGTTAAGCCTTCATTGATGTAAATGTATAAGGCCCAAGGCCCATATCTTTAAAGGTTTAAGGCCTCTATGTGTATATGGGTTAAGGTTGAGGGTTCATTATGTTTAATTCTATTTAAGAAGTCTTTATTCCTTATAATTTTTATCCGGGGTGCTACACCCTCCCCCACTTAAAAGAATTTGGTCTCTAAATTCAATCATGCACATAGAGACACGGAGGGTGCATAGTACATACATTCTAGAATAGCTCCGAAAATCTCTTCCGCATTGATTCTTCCGTTTCCCACATGGCTTGTTGTTCTAAGCACTTGTTCCATTGTACTTTCACCATGGGAATGGTCTTATTCCTCAAAACTCGAACCTCTCGATCAAAAACCTTCATTGGCTTTTGTTCATAAGTAAGGTCCTTTTATATTACCAAGTTGTCGTAGTCGATGACATGGAAAGGATCGTGCACATATTTCTTTAACATAGAGATATGGAATACATTGTGTACTTCTGATAGTTACGGGGGCAAGGCGATGCGATAAGCTTCCTCGCCAACTCTCTCTAACAGCTCGAATGGACCTATATACCTCGGTGTAAGCTTGCCCATAACACTGAATCTTCGAATGCCTCGTCCAGGAGACACCTTGAGGAAGACATGGTCTCCAACTTGGAACTCCAATTCTCTTCTTCTAGTGTCAGCATATGACTTCTGCCTGGACTATGCTATCTTGAGTCTTTCTTGAATGAGGTGTACCTTCTCGGTTGTATCTCTTACCATATCTGGGCCTAGAAGCTATCTTTCGTCGACTTCGTCCCAGCATATCGGTGAGCAGCAACTCCTGCCATATAGTGCCTCGAAAGGTGCCATTTGGATACTGGCCTGATAGCTGTTGTTATAAGCAAATTCGGCCAGGGGCAAGTGGTCATGCCAGCTTCCGCCGAAGTCGATGATACATGCTCTTAACATGTCTTCTATAATCTGATTGATTCTCTCGATCTGACCATCTATTTGGGGATGGAAAGCAGTGCTAAAGTTGAGTTTCATCCCCAGAGAGTGTTGTAGACCCTTCTAGAAATGGGAAGTATAGCACGGGTCTCGATCAAACACGATCGACACAGGGACTCCATGCAATCTAACAATCTCCTTGATATACCAAGCAGCAAGGACATCAACCGACCATTGGTTTTTGATAGGCAAGAAATGGGCCGATTTTGTTAGGTGGTTGATGATAACCCAAATTCCATCATGTCTGCCCCTAGACTTAGGAAAGCCTATGATGAAGTCCATCCCGATGTCTTCCCACTTCCACTTGGGAATATCTAGAGGATGTAAATTTTTGACGGGTCTTTGATGTTCCGCCTTCACTTGTTGGCATGCCAGATAGTGAGATATGAAGTCTGCTACCTCCATTTTCATATTAGGCCACCAAAAGGTTCGCTTCAAATCTTGGTACATCTTTGTTGCTCCAGGGTGAATCATGTACCTTGATCGGTGAGCTTCTTCAAGAACCTTCTTCTTCAACTCGGGACAGTCCAGTACACATGTTCTTTCATGAAATAGTAATCTACCATCAGACGCCAGTTTAAAGTCGGATCGATCCTCTAGCTTGTCCTTTACCTCTATTAACATCGGGTCTTCATCTTGTAACTTCTTGATCTCAGATAGTAAATTCGGATGTAAACTCATATGGGATAGAGTAATACATCCCTTCTTCTTATCTGTGCTTATATTAAGCTCGGAGAATTTCTCCAATAACTTTCATTCCTGAATCATACAATTGGCCAAAATTGCTCTCAGTTTTTGACTAAGGGCATCTGCCATGGAATGTCCCTTACCAGGGTGGTATTGAATAGTGAAGTCGAAATCCTTGAGGTATTCAAGTCAACGCCTTTGTCTCATGTTTAGCTCCTTTTGGGAGAATAGATACTTGAGACTTTTGTGATCGGAGTACACAGTGAATTATTCTCTAAAGAGATAGTGTGTCCAGATCTTTAAGGCAAATACTACCGCAGCCAGCTCTAAGTCGTGCACTGGGTAATTCTCTTCATGTTTCTTCAACTGGCGGGAAGAGTATGGAATGACTTTCCCTTGTTGCATTAAAACACACCCGAGATTGATACCAGAAGCATCGGTATACACCTCATACTTCTCTCCTTCAATTGGTAGTGCTAAGACTGGAGCAGTAGTTAAGTGATCCTTCAAAGCTTGGAAACTCTTCTCCCAGTCTTCACTCCACTCATAAGGTACTTCCTTGCGAGTTAGCCTAGTGAGAGAAACAACAATTTTGGAGAAGTCATTGATGAAATGCCAGTAGTAACCAGCCAGACCCAAGAAGCTTCGAATCTCCATTGCATTAGTCGGCGGTTCCCAACTCTTCATAGCCTCGACCTTCGAGGGGTCCATGGAAATTCCATTTTTAGAGATCACATGGCCTAAAAAGGATACATCCTCAAGCTAGAACTCACACTTGCTATATTTGGCGTATAGTTGGTTCTCCCTCAGTATTTGTAAGGCCTTCCTCAAATGCACTTCATGGTCTTCTTTAGACTTAGAATATATTAAAATGTCATCAATAAAGACCACAACAAATTGGTCTAAATGAGGCCAGAAGATGCTATTCATTAACTGCATAAAGGCTGCAGGGACATTCGTTAGTCCAAAAGGCAAAACAGTAAATTCATAATGCCCATACCTATTTTGGAATGCAATTTTATGAATGTCCTCCTCCTTGATTCGTAGTTGGTGATAACCTGACCTGAGGTCAATCTTAGAAAAGTATTTTGCTCCAGATATTTGATCGAATAGCTCATCAATCCTCGGCAGTGGGTATTTGTTCTTGATTGTGAGATGGTTCAGATGCCAATAGTTGATGCAGAGTCTCATTGATCTGTCCTTCTTATTGACAAATAGCACGGGTGCTCCCCATGGGGAAGTACTCAGCCTGATGAAACCCTTTTTCAATAACTCCATTAGCTACTCATTTAGCTCCTTCAGCTCAGCGGGGGACATTCTGTAAGGTGCCTTAGAAACAAGACCAGCACCAGAGATAAGATCGATCGTGAACGACACTTCCCTCTCTGGGGTAAACCGGGCAAATCTTCTGGAAAGACATCAGTAAACTCCCGAACCACTCGGATGTCTTTGGGTTTAGATTCCTTATTTTATGTGGCAGTTACAAATGTTATGAAAGCGACACATCCTCTATTTAAGAGTTTGCTAGCTCGAAGAGCAGATATAATAGGTGATCTATTTCGAGGGCTAATGTAAACCAATTCTAGGAAATCCATGAAAGCTATCTTGCCATTCTGGCAATCTATAGTTGAGCGGTGTGAGGATAACCAATCAGCACCTAGTATGACATCATATCTATTCATATCTAAGCACACTAGGTTGGCAGGTAGATTGTGCCCTTTAACCATGACCTTACTGTTTTGATAATGGTACGTAATCTCGGACTCGCTCTCGAGAGGAGTAGAGATTGAAGAGGGGCGATCTCGTGCTGGTCCTTAGTTGGAGAAGATGATCACCGAACAGTGAACTGCAAGGAAGGGAAATATATCAGGGGGCCCAGGGATGGTTCCCTGGGGAAAACCATCTGATGCCTAAGTCAGTAGAGCAGAGGTGGAAGCTATGAAGGTAGGAGGAAGGAGATGCATGAGATCCCTCTCCGCCAAGGTGGTGAAGTGGTTCCTGCTCAGGGAGTTTTAGGTGTGTGTTGGCCTTACCTTTCGTCGGAGGGACCGCCAGGTTTAAATAGTGCGCCGGCCTCATGAGTCCCGTAAGCTGAGGAGTTTCAGGCGGGAGTTATGTCCTCATCGTGGGCTCTTCACGTCCTCATCATGGGATCTTTATAGCCTTGTAAACTCCTGCTCATAAAGGGCTCTCAACGGCAGTGTGAATAAGTAATCATCGGTTGACCCAAGCATGAAGAGTGCCAGCCCTGTCCGGGTGAGGGGCATAGCTCGGGTGAGGCTCGGAACGACGCGCCACCTTCCGCATGTGGATATAGGCGTTGTGCGATTGTTGTCATTCCAGACTCCCTCCATTTTAGGGTTTTACTCTCCTTCGTTCTTGCTTTCATGGCTCTCTGATGCGCCGTGGAGATACGGCGGAAGAGCAGACGCTTGCATCGGCATTCGCAGAGTTGGCAGAGATAATCACGGAGGCGGTCTGGCAGCTTCCCCTTCCTCCAGAGTCTTTGGAGTCTGAGGCGCCTTCTTCTACAAGTTTCCCTTCGGATTTCGCGGCAGACCTTCGTTCAGAGATCGAAGAGTTTGAGGGCGAGCCTGAGATGAGGGCGATGGTGATACCGCCGGCTTCGAACTGCAGCGAACTAGGGGAGGCAGATGTGAAGCGACTGGAGCACCAGTTCCCCCTGCCCTATCAGTATTACTTTGTTGCGGCTGCCCCACACGAGACGAGCTTGGATTCTCGTACGGGCCATTTCTGCTCCTTCCTTCTGTCGTGGAAGGGCGGGTTCCGCCTTCCCTTCGACTCTTTTGTTCTTAAGCTTCTCGATTTTTTTTGGTTGGCTCCCATACAGTTGGTGGCCAACTCTTATCTTCTTCTCTCCGCCTTCCGCATCCTCCACCTTCAGTGCGGGGTCCCTCCTTCCTTGGAGCTCTTCCATTATTTTTTTGAGTTGAAGGCGCATTCTTTGGCCGGGAAGGGCTTCTATTTTATCCAGGCGAGGCAGAACAGGAGCTGTGTCTCTATGGCTGTGAAGGACTCTTCCCACAAGGGGTGGAAGACTCAGTTCTTCTGGGTGGGGATTTTTTCGGTGGAAGAGTCTTGGAGGTGCCCCGTAATCCCCAATTTTCACCCGAACATCCCTCCAAGGCAAGACGAGTTCTCTTCGGATGTGGAAGAGTATGCGGCCATTCTTCTGAAGCATCGCCAATCAACGGAGGAGCTGGTGACCCCGGAGAACATCAAGTGATGGCTTCTCCAGTGGCTACAGCCGACAGGTACGGGCACCGTGAATCATCCTTTTCACTAGTTGATGAAGCCACATTTTTCCTTTTCTTGACCATACCATCTTTCGTGCAGATGCTAGGCGGCCGGCTATGGAGGAGGAGCTTGCGATCGAGCGAGAGGTGATCGATCTAGGCGACGATTCGGCTGCCGATGAGTCGCGAGCTCCCGAGGGTCGTTCTCGAGCCCGAGATAAGAGCAAGGGGGAGACCCGGGGAGGATCTTCCAGGCCTCGGGGGCCCAAGCGCAAGGATCCCATGGAGGGCATGATACGGGACGCCGTGGAGGCCAGGAAGCGGGCCAAGAAGGCTGGGGCCGACGCCGCGGTTAAAAGTGACTCTGGCTCGGCTCTCCTCTCTTCTGAGCGTGATAGGGCCGACCCTATCGGGCCGGCTCTCCCATCTGCCAAGTAAGAGGGGGCCGAGGAGGCCAGGGCCATTTTTGCGGTTGGCGGCGGCGCTGGCCCGGTTCTCCCCTCAGTAGGAGCCGAGGGGGCCGGGGACGAAGCGAGCGACTCCAAGGCCGCGGCTGAGATTGGAGCGTCGATCGAGGCAGGCGACACTCCGGGTGGTGACGTCGGGGCCCAGCCGATCGAGGCCAGGGGGTCGCGAGGAGCAGCGACGCATCCCCAATCGACCGAGGCAAGAGGGGCTGATGAAGCAGCGGCTCGATCCGGACCGGCCGGCGGGGCTCCCGAGGGGATGCCACTCGGAGGGGAGGCCCCTATTCTGGTGGCTCTGGAGAGGCTGGGCATCCAGGGCCCTCTGTACTGGAGATGTCGCAGCATAGCTACGAAGGTGGTGAAGGGAGAAGACAGGCAGCACTCCCCGCCCGCCGCCCTCGAGCTGGTGATGGAGGGCGGCTTGATCCTAGCCCAGATAGGGGCCTCTCTGGCTGAGGCTTACGCTCGGTCAGAGTCAGAACCGGTGGACCTTGCTTGGGCCCTGGGCGCGTCCGACAGGAAGGTAGCTCGGCTCCCCGAGGAGCATAACGGGCTTCGGCGGGAGCTCTCCTCGGCCAGAAAGCTGGCGAGGGTGAGCCAAGTAGAGGCCCGGACGCTCTCCAAACAACTGGCTCGGGCCCGCGAGTCGCTCGAGAGGAAGAGCGAGCTTCTGGAGGAGGAGCGCTTGGGCCACGTCGAGCTAGATGGCCGGTGGGAGGCTGAGCGCGTCGATCTGATGGACCGAGCGGAGGAAACCACGCATCTTCGAATGGAGGCCGATGTTGATCGGGCTAAGGTGGAGAAGCAGATGGCTGAGGCCGAGCGAAGGATAGCCGAGGTGGAGCGGGAGAAGGCCGAGCTCGCTGGTAGGGTGAGATCGGCTGGTGCGGAGGCACTCGAGCAGTACAAATGCTCGGTGGCCTACCGGGTCGACCTTAAGGAGGATGCCCTCCCCTACTATGAGTCAGCACTTCGTCGGGGCATCCGCAGGGGATTCAAGCAAGGCTACGACCGGGCCATCTCCTACGCGGAGGGGCAGGCGTCCGAGACCATCAATTTCCCGTTCGGGTAATGCTATGACTCAGATTTGTCGTCCTCTGATTCCTCTGGTTCGGCGTCGTCGGAAGAAGGAGATGAGGGGAACTCTTCGTCCGAGGGGTCGCCAGCTCCGGATGCCTCGGGAGGGCGCCCAACCGATGTAGTTCTCACGTCGGTGGGGTCAGTGCTATGGTCGGCCGTCGTCGAGGGTGCCGGGGGCAGACCATCTGAGCCTTCCTCTTCCGAGCCTCAGGATGGGCCAGAGGCCTGATGTATCTGTTTTGCTTTTTCCTTGCATGTTTTTCCTTTTTCGAAGAAAAACTTCTCTTTTGTGTAAAGGAAGGTCGAAAACATAAGGCAGTAGCGTTATGATGAAGACTTAACTATTTCGTACCACCGTTGCCGTGGTTTGACCAGTGTATCTGCAGTAGTTGGAAAGTGCCGATACTTTCTACGAGGATCTCGCATGATGGATGGGTGGGTGTCTGACAGGGTGTCTTTCCATTTTCTCATGCTTTGAATGCCTGGCCTCTTCATGTGCCCCGCTGTGACGGAGCCGAGGAGTCTGAGGTGACCGTTCGCAGGGAGAGGTCCCTTTAGCGTGTTTTCGAGGGGAGAATCATTTAAGGCAAGTAGCCTCCCTTCGCCTATAAAAGGTCTGAAGGGCGTCTCTTCCTCTCCATCGCTTAGGGTCTTCTCCGACAGTCTTTCCTCCCTTCTTCTTCATGAAGTGTTGTGCTGTGAAATTTGAAGCATGGAAGACGCTCTGGAAGATGAAGCTGCCGACGATGGAGGGCAAAGGATCTTTTCCACTTCGGGTTTGAAGGGAGTTCGATGGCCGGTGGGCAGGTTAGAAGGGGGTTCAACGTGTGGTAGCACGTCGCCATCTTTTATCAGTTCCGGCGGCGCTTGCAGGGAGGTTACTCGGGTAGAAGGTTCGACATGCTGGGGCATGTCGAACTCTTGTCCCTAACCCACCGACTCCATCCCGAGGGGAGGAAGAAGCCAATTAAGTTCCCTCCTTTTCGGGCTTTCCCCTGCCTCCTCGTCCAGCTCTGCTGGTTTCTTTTTCTCTCTTCTGCCCTTCTCATTATTTCTTTTGTTGGGTTCTGTGTGCCCCCTTGTTGTCTTTGACAATGGCTTTGATGATTCTAATATATTATGTGTTTTATGCTTAATGACATCTTCGTGATAAATAAGCTAATATGATGATATCTTATTTTACAGGTAGAATTTCAATGGTCCTTCATGGATACATTTCTGATGTTGAATCATGCGTGCTGTGCATGAGACTGTTTGGTATTGGTTTGATAGTCTGTTGGTAAGATCATTTGATTACATTGGACTGCTAAGGCAGCTTTCAATTCTCCTTTGGATGGGTCGACCCCTGGCTATTTGAGCCTTACGTATATATTCTTGATGTTAACTCTTGCATTGGTCTGTAAGAGTTCAGTTCTTCTTGGACTGCTTTTGTAGGTAATGATTGTCTAGATCATGTGGCTTTTTTGGATTGCATGGTTGTCTTTGATAACTGAATCTAACTTTATGGATTAAGCCTTGATTAAATTGTGTGAGCTGATGTGAGACCAATCATGTGAGAATTGCTTGAACATCTTCTTCTATAGATGCTTTTCTATAGGCTTGAGGTGGAATTTTGGTTAAAGTCATTTTTGGAACTGATTGTGTTATATGGTGATACAATGCTCAGACCTTATCGATTGCATTGGGTGTTTAATATGTAACGACGTGATATAGTGGTTCACTCATATGTTGCTTTGCATTTTAATATGCGAACATGCAGGTTGAACACATGTCAATTACATATTTGATTTCAATGTGCATGTGGATAGTTTTCGATTGAAACTGAAATTTAGACTGAACATTGGATCCATGAGAGGAATGCATTTCACTTTACTCAAATGCATGCTTTTCACTTGGCTAAGTCAAGTTTTCATAAATGGGTTGAAAATGTCTTCTTCAAGTGCTTTGACTCATAACTATCATGACTTGAATTTCTTGAAAGTGCAGGTTTCAAGATACCCACAAACCTTTGTAAACATGGTAAGAATTCATTTTAGTATATGTTTACAAGTGGGTAAGTTGGGTTCAATTTATTTGGCTACTTAATTATCTTTTGACTAAGTGAGCTTCATGATGCATCATGCTCAATTCGATTCCCATTCCTTCTTGCAAGATCTGGTTTGATCTGTATTTTTAAGACCCCTCATGTATGTCAATCTGAGTTTTATGAACTCCCTTGATGAACCTTGACATATGTATTTGAATTGTGGAGCTTTCTATTGGTGTTATTGATGTATTTTCTACTGTCAGGAAAAGTGTCGACCTAAGGGGTCGACACTTATTAACGGAGCCTCTGCCTTGCGTTGAAAGAAAGGACGCTGGCATAAAGTGTCGACTCATGGAGTCGACACTTTCACCAGGGTTCTGTTGTTTTGCTAAAGGCAGAACTCACGGGAAAAAGTGTCGACTTCGTAGGTCGACACTTTCAGGTAAGTTTGCACATTTATGTGAAAACAGAATGTTCGTGAAAAAGTGTCGACCTCAAGAGGCGACACTTTTCACCACGAATGTTATGTCTCTTCACAGGCCAGAACTCTTGGTGAAAAGTGTCGACCCCATAGGTCGACACTCGTATCTCGATTTTGTTCTTATATATGTTCTGGCAGAACTCGTTGAGATGAGTGTCGACCCTAGAGGTCGACACTTTCTCCGGTTCGTCCGGAACGGGTTTTCTGGGTTGGTTTCGAAATGCCCATTATATGATCCAATTGGCTTGGGGTTTTACCCTAATGTCCATAGGGTTATACCCAACCACTAGGAGTGCATTTGAGAGGGTATAAGAATGGGCTTTAGTGGTCTTTTGTTCACCCATTCAATGCCCTATATGTATGCTGTGTTTTGGTCCGATCGGAGGCATCCCTTGTGCTAACCTTGCCCTATTTGCTGCAAGAGGAGAAGAAGAACGTGAAGGAGGGCTACGCATCATCAAGGAGGAGGAAGAAGAAGCCACGGAGATCATCTTGCATGAGCCTGTCCCTTGATCTGGAAGCCGCGACTGCTGCTCTACACGGTCTACGGGTTTGGGCATTTCAATCTCAAGCTCGGCTGCTTCCACCCCTGTTTATCATTCCCAGCGCACCCTACCTACTGATTGAAGGGATTTGTGGGACATTCAAAAGGGAGTACTATAAATCTATTATTTATCTAGTTGTGATGTCCCTTTTTAACTAAGACATAGATTAGAGCATATTGATTCATTCGTTCCTTGTGTGTGCAGGTATGACTGGAGCTGGGATTTGAAGGAACATACATCGGATCTTCAAGAGAGAAGATCATGTGCTCTGACATCCTGCGGATTCTACTTTCTCCAACCTAAGCTTCAAGAAAGATCTTCTTACGGCTATTGGAGAATCAAGGGGATATTTCTACATCCTATTTATGCTTATCTCCTTGTGTGGTTCATAATTGATCATTATTCACATACTGCTGTGCGCGTTTATTGTATATCTTTTCTGTTAGTTAAACTCAGAATATTTTTGTGTGTGTGGACGGAGCTGTGTCTCCGTGTGGTTTATTGTCCGGGGTGAGTTCCCCGACAGTGTGTGTGTGTGTGTGTGCTGCAATGGCAGCGTGTTGGGGCCAGGCCCTGTGTGTGTTTTGCTGCGGAGGCAGCGTGTGTGGTGTGGGGTCATCCCCGTGTTGCTACTTCGGTAGCGTGTAGTGAAGCCTCACCCGATTGGGTGAGGGGTGGACGTAGGGAGCCCGTCGTGGTCCCGAACCACCTAAAAATCCATGTGTTCATTGTGATTGCCTGTGTGACTGTCCATTTCTCCTATCTTCCTTCACATGTTATCTTATTGATTTTTATTTCACTACACCACTACAGTTCGCTAGCTCTGCTATCTGTTATTAGTAATCGTTCATCGCTTGTTGGATTGGTTGTCCGAGTGAGATCGGAAAGATTGAGAGAATATCTTAATCTCACTTGTAGTTTTTGTTAATCAACGTTGTTAATTCTACATCTGTTAAGAAAGTTGTTAAAATCCGTTATCTCGGTAAGGGGACAATTCAACTCCCCTTCTTGTCCGCCATCTCTCTGGGCCAACAATTGGTATCAGAGCCTAGTCTCTGATTTTTTAACGGACCTCACGGTCTAGGAGTAAAGATCATTTACATGATGGCTAGCTTGAATTCTATTCATGTTTATAATGGTTTTGATTATGCTTCTTGGATAGGAAAGTTTTGTGTTTGGATTTGTTGTTTTGATCCGAAACTCATGAAATTAATCTCTCATGGTCCACATGTCTTACCCAAAAATGAATTAAGGTGGACTGATGAACATAGGAAGATGAATTCGGATAATCTGTTTGCCTTGAATGCTCTTAAGGCTGCCTTGGACACTAATCAATTTCCATTTGTTTTGCCTTGTAGGACAGCCAAAGAAATTTGGGATGGGCTAAAGGAAGCCCAAAAAGAAAGTTGCAACGACGGTGACTGCTTGGTTGCAAACAATGAAATTGAGCGTCAAAACGAGGAGAGTTCGAAGGTAAATTCTAACTCTGATTCCGAGGAAGAAGATGAATTGAGTTATGATGAATTGCTAAATGCTTACGATGAACTAGTTGATATATACAAAGCACTAAAATCTGAAAATAGAAAATTAAAAAGGAAACTTGATAATGTTTCACATGTTAACTCTTCATGTGTAAAGTGCTTTGAAATTGAAAATGCTTGTGATATTAACTCACCATGTACTGAATGTTCTAAGCTTAGGAAGTTGACTGAAAGCCTGTTGCTTGAAGTCGATATGCATAAAGAAACCACTTCATGTTTAAAAACTGAAAATAAAACTCTATTGGCTAAAATTTCAGAACTCCAACAAATAAGAGAAGATAATGAGAAGCTAAAAATGTTGAACACAGCTATGTCTGAAAAATTGCTTACCCTTGAAAAAGAAAAATCCATGTCTGTTGACAAGTCTGAAAAGCTGAAGGAACTTAGACAGGAAATAGAGAGGTTTAGCAACATTAATGACAAATTTGAATCCAATGATACCATGAATGCAATGACTAATGGAAAAGTGAGCTTTCAAAAGAATGAATCTGAACATGCCCCCATGACTGAAAATTCATTTGAAAAACTGCAGAATGAAAAGCTTGCTGAAGAGATTAAGAAATTGAAAGATCAAAATAGTCTACTGGTTGATAAAATCCACATGGTTGAAAAAGGAAAATATGTAGTTGTTTATGATCTTGAAAACTATCATGTTCTAGAAGAAGAGGTTGCAAGTTATAAAACTGTCAATTCCTTTTTGAACAATAACCTTGCATTGTGTGAGGAAGAAATTGCTAAGTCTGAATTGCATATTTCATCATTGAAAAATGAAATCAAAATTTTGAATGAATCTTTGTGTAAGTGTGATGAAGGAAATTAAAAACATAAAAATGTTGATGATCGCTCTTGCGTGCATGCAAAACCACTTGTTGTCAAACATAATCATGCACCAAGTAGAAGAAGAAATGTTTCATGTTATTACTGCGGAATATTTGGTCATGATATGTACGATTGCTTTTTAATGAAGTTTAATGATGATGTGGCCTTGAAAATAAGAATGGAAAGTGATACTAGTTTCAAAGATCATGAGAAACTCACAACGAAAAACCTCAACACTCATTATTACTATTGTGGTTTGCATGGCCACGTTATAGAAAATTGCTTCACAAAGAAAAATGATGATGCTTGGTCCATCAAGAAAAATCTTTCCTGTCATTACTGTGGTGGCTTTGGGCATAAGATGAATAATTATTATTTAATGGAAAATGATGAAAAGCTGTCCATGAGAAGAAAAACTTCTCACTGCTTTTACTGTGGCATGAATGGACACTCAATGGATGACTGTTCCATGATGAGGGCCGATGATGAATGGTATGAGAGGAGAAATAAAAAGAACACTTTTGTTCATGTAAGAACTAACCCCTCGGGACCCAAGATGGCTTGGGTACCCAAATCATTAAAATGAGAATTTATTTTGTAGGGGCGCCTTGAGACCAAGGATTGATAATGAGCAAAGGGCTCTCAAGGTGAGAAAGAAAATTGGCTTGGAATTGAAAATCAATTTGCCTAGGTTCACTTTCAAAGACCTACAAAGGTAAAAACTTATGTTTGGAGCTATCTCACATTTTGTGAGTAAGTCTGGTTTTTGAATGCTTTACTTTGGATATACATAGTTAGTTTTCATACACACCTTCTCTTTTGCTTTGCAAATAAAAACTTGGTTTTGAACGCTTTACACTGTGCATAGAGTCCTTCATACTCTTACTTACTTTTTACAAATAACAACTCACATGTGCATACATAGAACACATACTTAGCTTCATGATACTTATTGCACATATCATACACATCTTTGCATACTTGTGAATAGGAATAATTTTTCAATCATCTTTTCAAGTTACATGCACATACTTGCATATATATACTTGACATACTTATGTGCTTAAATGCCATGATTATTCGGAATATAAAATGGTGTTAGTGGAAGGTTGGATTATGTTCAGCCGGAAGCTTTCACTACGCGTGAGGTGGTCTTCGGATCTACGTTCTCCGCCAAGTACCGATAATCAATCTGCTTGAAGTCATTGGAAAATCTCTGGTTGAATGCATGTATATACTTATACAACCACTTTTTGACTCCTTCTATGACTCATCCCTTGCTAAATGAAATTACATTGATTTAGACATGTTTGCTACATGGCATATATTAAGGGGGAGATTTTTTATAACTGTGCATACATTTAGGGGGAGACATTACTGTGAAAAAGCTAATTCATCTTTTACATTTAATACAACCACCCACACAAAATGCACCTTTTTGAGATAATGATTCAATCTAATAAGGATTACTATTTTCTACTATACACTTTAAAGGGCTATTGATTCTTTACATAGAAATCACATGTCTCGTGAGGAAAAAGCTGTTTACCCCTTCAAAAATATGTATAAGGGGAACGTAGATCCGAGTAGCCGGGAATCTCCCCTGAAATAAAGGAGGAAACTCGCGTCGAAAGGAGAAACTAATCCATATCAAAATAAGAGTGATTTGCCACCGAGTAGCCGGGAAGTGCCCCTGAGACAAAGGGTACAACTCGCGTCAAAAAGTGTCTCATCCACATCATAAAAAGTGACAAAACTGAGTAACCGAGAATTGCCCCTGAAACAAAGGGCATGACTCGTGTCAAAAGGTTAGTCACACCATTTTTAGTAATTAAAAATTTAGGTCATACGTAGCTACCAATATTTGAGCATTGTGCATGAAAGTGTATGGATGAGAAGTTCTTTTTAGTGTTCTTTAGAAAATCTGATTTTCCATATTGATTTGAACTTCATTGCTCAATCTTCACTTATGCACCTTGGGTTTGATTGTCTGAATGTCGCTTATGAATCAATCATCTTTCATGGTTAATGTAGTACTTTATTTATGTAAGCACGACCTTCTTAGTATTGTTCATGCACTTCATGTTCAACGATCAATTACATTATCCTTACACCCGTCCCGAAGGGACTTGCATGAGTCTATATCTTGTTATGCATGCTTGAATGCTTGAATGCTTGATCCGTCTTGTTCATAACATACTTCATTCCACAGTTTGCATCTCTAGGTCATACTTGTAGATATTAGGTTAAATAACCCATTGTTAGTTGGTTTTTGGTACTTGACAATTGGGGGAGGATAACGTGCTCTTGAGCACTATACACTCTGTGCATAGCTTAGTTTCACATTCTGCATATAGCATAGTTTCCTCATACTCGGTGTGCATAGTTTTGTCATGCATTTTGAAAATAATTCAAAAATAATATCTCAAAACATCTGCATACACTCGCATATAGTTTAGCAATTGAACACTTGCACTTCTTTCACACATCTGCTGATTGTACATCAAATTCCAAACTGTTGCTTGCTTCTTAGTTTATACACCTTCCCTTCATGGGAGGTTAATTGCTGGGTTCGTGTGCGCATGTCTCATTCATGTTTGGAATCTTCACTGTTGCCTCTTGTCTCCCAATTTTTTTTATAATGTCAAAGGGGGAGAGATATTTGAATTTGTATAGTCACAATATATTGTCATCATCAAAAAGGGAGAGATTGTTGGGTTCTGTGTACCCCCTTGTTGTCTTTGACAATGATTTTGATGATTCTAATATATTGTGTGTTTTATGCTTAATGGCATCTTCGTGATAAACAAGCTAATATGATGATATCTTGTTTTACAGGTAGAATTTCAATGGTCCTTCATGGATACATTTCTGATGTTGAATCACGCGTGCTATGCATGAGACTGTTGGGTATTGGTTTGATAGTCTGTTGGTAAGATCATTTGATTACATTGGACTGCTAAGGCAGCTTTCAATTCTCCTTTGGATGGGTCGACCCCATGGGTCGACCCCTGGCTATTTGAGCCTTATGTATATATTCTTGATGTTAACTCTTGCATTGGTCTATAAGAGTTCAGTTCTTCTTAGACTGCTTTTGTAGGTCTTGATTGTCTAGATCATGTGGATTTTGTGGATTGCATGGTTGTCTTTGATAACTGAATCTAACTTTATGGATTAAGCCTTGATTAAATTATGTGAGCTGATGTGAGACCAATCATGTGAGAATTGCTTGAACATCTTCTTCTATAGATGCTTTTCTATAGGCTTGAGGTGGAATTTTGGTTAAAGTCATTTTCAGAACTGATTGTGTTATATGGTGATACAATGCTCAGACCTTGTTGATTGCATTAGGTGTTTAATATGTAACGACGTGATATAGTGGTTCACTCATATGTTGCTTTGCATTTTAATATGCGAACATGCAGGTTGAACACATGTCAATTACATATTTGATTTCAATGTGCATGTGGATAGTTTTCGATTGAAACTGAAATTTAGACTGAACATTGGATCCATGAGAGGAATGCATTTCACTTTACTCAAATGCATGCTTTTCACTTGGCTAAGTCAAGTTTTCATAAATGGGTTGAAAATGGCTTCTTCAAGTGCTTTGACTCATAACTCTCATGACTTGAATTTCTTGAAAGTGCAGGTTTCAAGATACCCACAAACCTTTGTAAACATGGTAAGAATTCATTTTAGTATATGTTTCCAAGTGGGTAAGTTGGGTTCAATTTATTTGGCTACTTAATTGTCTTTTGACTAAGTGAGCTTCATGATGCATCATGCTCAATTCGATTCCCATTCCTTCTTGCAAGATCTGGTTTGATCTGCGTTTTTAAGACCCCTCATGTATGTCAATCTGAGTTTTATGAACTCCCTTGATCAACCTTGATATATGTATTTGAATTGTGGAGCTTTCTATTGGTGTTATTGATGTATTTTATGCTGTCAGGAATAGTGTCGACCTAAGGGGTCGACACTTATTAACGGAGCATCTGCCTTGCGTTGAAAGAAAGGACGCTGGCATAAAGTGTTGACTCATGGAGTCGACACTTTCACCAGGGTTCTATTATTTTGCTAAAGGCAGAACTCACGGGAAAAAGTGTCGACTTCGTAGGTCGACACTTTCAGGTAAGTTTGCTCATTTCTGTGAAAATAGAATGTTCGTGAAAAAGTGTCGACCTCAAGAGTCGACACTTTTCACCACGAATGTTAGGTCTCTTCACAGGCCAGAACCCTTGGTGAAAAGTGTCGACCCCATAGGTCGACACTCGTATCTCGGTTTTGTTCTTATATATGTTCTGGCAGAACTCGTTGAGACGAGTGTCGACCCTAGAGGTCGACACTTTCTCTGGTTCATCCAGAACGGGTTTTCCAGATTGGTTTTGAAATGCCCATTATATGATCCGATTGGCTTGGGGTTTTACCCTAATGTCCTTAGGGTTATACCCTACCATTAGGAGTGCATTTGAGAGGGTATAAGCATGGGCTTTAGTTGTCTTTTGTTCACCCATTTGATGCCCTATATGTATGCTGCGTTTTGGTCTGATCGGAGGCATCCCTTGTGCTAACCTTGCCCTATTTACTGCAGGAGGAGAATAAGAACGTGATGGAGGGCTACGCATCATCAAGGAGGAGGAAGAAGAAGTCATGGAGATCATCTTGCATGAGCCTATCCCTTGATCTGGAAGCCACAACTGTTGCTCTCCACGGTCTACGGGTTTGGGCATTTCAATCTCAAGCTCGGCTACTTCCACCCTGGTTTATCATTTCCAGCGCACCCTACCTACTGATTGAAGGGATTTGTGGGACATTCAAAAATGAGTACTATAAATATGTTATTTATCTAGTTGTGATGTCCCTTTTTGACTAAGACATAGATTAGAGCATATTGATTCATTCGTTCCTTGTGTGTGCAGGTATGACTAGAGCTGGGATTTGAAGGAACATACATCGGATCTTCAAGAGAGAAGATCGTGTGCTCCGACATCCTGCGGATTCTACTTTCTCCAACCTAAGCTTCAAGAAAGATCTTCTTATGGATATTGAAGAATCAAGGGGATATTTCTACATCTTATTTATGCTTATCTCCTTGTGTGGTTCATAATTGATCATTATTCACATACTGCTGTGCGCGTTTATTGTATATCTTTTCTGTTAGTTAAACTCGGAATATTTTTGTGTGTGTGGACAGAGCTGCGTCTCCGTGTGGTTTATTGTCCAGGGTGAGTTCCCCGACTGTGTGTGTGTGTGTGTCCTGCAGTGGCAGTATGTTGGGGCCAGGCCCAGTGTGTGTTTTGCTGCAGAGGCAGCGTGTGTGGTGTGAGGTTCATCCCCGTGTTGCTACTTCGGTAGCGTGTAGTGAAGCCTCAGTCGGTTGGGTGAGGGGTGGATGTAGGGAGCCCGTCGTGGTCCCGAACCACCTAAAAATCCATGTGTTCATTGTGATTGCCTGTGTTACTGTCCATTTCTCCTATCTCCCTTCATAGGTTATCTTATTGATTTTTATTTCACTACACCACTACACTTCGCTAGCTTTGCTATCTGTTATTAGTAATCATTCATCGCTTGTTGGATTGGTTGTCCGAGTGAGATCGGAAAGATTGAGAGAATATCTTAATCTCAATTGTAGTTTTTGTAAATCAACGTTGTTAATTCTACATCTGTTAAGAAAGTTGTTAAAATCCGCCATCTCGGCAAGGGGATAATTCAACCCCCCTTCTTGTCCGCCATCTCTCTGGGCCAACATCTTTCACTCTTCGGGGGGTGCCTCTTGACATCCTCTTCCCCTTAATCTTCCCTACGCAACTTGGAATGTAGCCTTCTTCTGTCACCTTTGTTCTGAGTTACCTGAGCCAACGGGGTCGACTATCCTTTATCCGAGCCAGTTTCTGCACGAGGCAGAGTCAGTGGCTGGACACAGGAAGGTTAACCGAGTCAGCCGAGCGATGGGCTCGTACGACGGTGGCAGATGGATTTTTGCTTTTTTGACATGTATTGTATTGGCTTCGGCCTTTCTGATGTACAAACAATTGTTTGAATGAAAGAGGAAGAAAAATTTTGCTTTATCTCATATTGCTTACACAACTGAGGTGTTCAGAAGTAGAACTTGCGTAGTGTAGTCACGTTCCATGTCCGAGGGATGAGTTCTCCTTCCATAGTAGATAATCGGTACACTCCTTTCTCGAGCGTCTCGACCAATCGGTAGGGGCCTTCCCAATTAGGGGATAACTTTCCCGCCGCCTCAAGTGGTCGAGAGGCTTCGGCTTTCCTGAGAACGAAGTCTCCCGGCTGGAAGTGTCTGTCTCGGACTTTGGCATTGTAGTATCGAGTGAGGCGGTGTTGATATTCCATTGCTTGGACACTGGCAATCTCTCAGACTTCATCTACTAGGTCGAGGTTTTCGAGCAATTCCTGGTCATTTTCCTCGGGCGAGAAGCAGATGACTCGGAGGGAGGGATTGCCAATCTCCAACGGGATCACGGCCTCGGTGTCGTACACCAGCTGAAAGGGACTCTCACCGGTTGCCATTCTATGAGTTGTTATGTGCGACCAAAGTATGTTCGGCAATTCCTCAAGCCAGCTGCACTTGGCTTTGCTGAGCCTAGTCTTAATGCCTTTTAAGATAGTCTTATTGGCATTTTCGACCAGCCCGTTAGCCTAAGGGTGGGCGACCGAAGTGAAGTGATTGCGAATGTTCAGGTTGGCACATCTGTCTCGGAAATAGCGAGAATCAAATTGCCAGCAATTATCGCTCACTATCACCCAGGGGATGCCGTAGCGATAGAGGATCGATTTCCAAACGAAACTCCACACGACTGTCTCGGTGATCCTAGCTGTAGCTTCGGCCTCGATCCACTTGATGAAGTAGTCGATGGCGACGATGATGAACTTCTTCTGGGCCTGAGCCGTAGGGAACGGCCCGAGGATGTCGATCCCCCACCGAGCGAAGGGATAAGGCTTGGCTAGGGTGACGAGCTCCGTTGCCAGCTGATGGACCAAGTGGTCAAATCCCTGGCATCGGTCACATTATTGCACGTAGGTCGAGCAGTCGCGTTGCAGAGTGGGTGTTTGCGATCATTTTTTTATGATCTACCTGGGGGTATCTTGTTAGGTAGGTCCCTGACTGTTTGGGATGGGATTTCTATTCTGTTTGTTGGTTTATTTCACGTGTCGATCAATCAATTAACTGACTGGCAATTAACTGACTGATTGACTGCGCGGGCGTGCCAGTCACGTACGTGACAAGTTTATTATGCGCTCATTCTGACCCGTGTCAGGCGAGAGAGAGGTTCGG
Organism: Amorphophallus konjac; assembly: GCA_022559845.1. Taxonomy (NCBI): domain Eukaryota; kingdom Viridiplantae; phylum Streptophyta; class Magnoliopsida; order Alismatales; family Araceae; genus Amorphophallus; species Amorphophallus konjac. The sequence continues at coordinate 287,741,773 of CM040118.1, forward strand.
TCGGGACCAGCAGTTCGCCATACCATAAAGGCTATGGCGTTAATTACATCCCCCGCGAGGAGGGAAAATCTTTGATTAATTACCGAGATAGTGGGCTATCGAGGCCGGAATAAAAGATGCGATGTTATGAACATGACAAGATCACGTGAGATGCATCTATCTATCATGCAAGAGAGGCAAGGTTTATTAAATTGATGACCCTAGGTACAGGGCGGAGGACGTAGGTCCGAAGTCCACCATCGCGCATAGCGGAGACTTCCAATCGGGCATAACCCGGCCTTCCGTCAACGCCATTTGATACACCCGAGGGTCTATGCAAACATGCATGCATGATGCTCATGACTATGCTAAGCATGGCAATGGAGTTATGAAAACGAACAGAGCTCAATCACATTTATTAATCCCCGCCAAAAGGGGGAAAAGGTAACACCAGCATGATAACGAAAGCAAAGTGCTGACGGACATGGTAGTGAAAGAATGATAACGAAACGATTCGGACTTGAACGGCCCCCCTCTTATTCAATTTATTACTAATTAGAGTTTATTAACTCCGACCACGGGAGACGAGGATCGCTCCGGAGGCGAGTGAGCGATTAAAATAGCAAAAAGGTTCAAAACCGGCGCGGCCACGGGTAGGGGTAGGTTTTCCCGGCGCGGCCAAATGTAGGTGAAGGGCCTTAATACGGCGCGGTTATGACAACCGGCTAATACGGAGCGAAGGGCACGGGGCGCGCCAGTTCAGGGCGCGCCGGGAACGGGCCAAATAAAAAAGAGGAAAATATGAGTCTAGTGTTAATCGGGCGCGGGGGGGTACTGCGCCGTATTAGGGTGAGCCGGATTAGGGCCACGCCGTTTTAGCTTATTTTGATGGATTTTTGAAACCATATAAGTTCATTAAGGTTTTGAAGTTATTTGGGCCAATTGCTTGTTTGATTAAAGTCCAGGATCTTTCCAGAATGAAGTAATGGGCCAGTGCGAGGTCTATACTCGAGCACTAGAGTCCCTGATTCAGAGTGAATGCTGTATTACGTCGAGTCCATATAGATGATTCATCTGTCCAGAACCTGTCAAAAATTGGGCAGCATCTCCCCTGAACCTGAAAGGTTGCAGGAGAGGAACGGGGTCATACTCACTTGTGGATTAAGCCCCTTAAACTACCGGTCTGCATGGTGACAGCCAACGAATTCCCAACAGATAGGATACCCCGAGGACTAGCCTACGAGGGGCACCAAAGCTCCATGGGCGAGGATACAGGGATGAGGCAGATGATAATGGAAGCAGCACCCCGAGGACTAGCCTACGAGGGGTGGGCAACCCATAGCCTGTAGCACATCCCTTAGAAAGAGACCGACCATTAGGGAGGGAAGCTCCGAGGACTAGCCTGCTAGGAGCACACATCCCATGGTCACCATCGGATCTCCAAATTGCTGAGGCTAAGATTGTTGGGTTAAAAACCCTCTTATTATCCGTTGTGGCTTTGAGGGAGCATCTACCATTGAGAGGTAGAGCCCTCGATCACTCAGCAGCTCCATGAAACAATGGGGAATGTCCCCCTCCCCGGATGATTAAAGTAAAAAACCGGCGGAATCTCAGAACGGCTCAACGGACGCAGACCAGAAACCAGCGAAGTGGGGGGCATTCGGTGTATGCAGATTGCCAGACACAGGGTTGAGGCATCGATGCCAGCATGATCGGGCTAACATACCCTGAAGAATAGGCAACTGGCCACGACACGGAGGGATAGTTGATGCATAGATGAGATGAGCGAAATGTAGAAGCATATGCTCGAACAACTAGAACGCAATGCTTAGACCGTGGACCCTGCTATGCCGGAGGTGACTCCCACCCCCGTGATCAACAGAACAGTGCAAAGGGGAGAATTAATGGAAGTTAGGCCCTCATATCACAGCGGGAAGAAGCATATGCATAAGCACAGCTCTGTCCACGGGGGGACGCAAAGACCGTCAAATGAAACATAGAAGCGTTCGATGGGAAGGACCCGGGGAGGGGTCATCTCTATAGCCCGTGATGTCTCCGGGCATGGTCGGGATTCGAAGAAATCGGAGTCGGAGACTACGCACGGAAGGGCCCCGGTATATGCATTGACAGAGATAAAAGGGGGAGAAACCTCGAGCATTCATTCTACCCACTCATCCATATATCTATGTATATATCACCACCCCATAAGCGGGGATAGGCTAACATTTACACATTACGAATCCGGCGTCGGCGTCATCGCTCGGTCGCCGTTCATCAGTTTCAGAGGAATGTACAGAGGAGCAACAGCAAAAAAGATCGCAGAGAAGGAGGGGAGGGGTCGGCTCATATCATCGCCATCCCACCCCCCTATCGCTTACATTTGACAGAGAGAGAACAAAGCACGGAATCCACGATAACACGGGCACCCACCTATTCCCGGAACAGAGTATCGGATGACTCCTCCTTCTCCGACTCCGAAGGACTTCAGTTAGAGCAGAGGGAGACGGCCGCCGAAGGACGCTTAGATAGAACCCTATTTCCCAAGGAAGCTCTCTCTCCCCAGAATCTGGTTTTCTCTCGAACCCTCTTCCTTTCCTTCTTCTTTTCACCTCTTTTCTTTTTTTCGAACAGTTGCCTCTATATATATAGGAGTAGGTTTGAGCTCTTAATCCGGCATGGAGATTGGCGCGCTGGAAAGGGTGAGCTCTATCCCCTGCGCGTCGGAATAGGAGGGCACCGGGGAAGGTCCTTTGCGCATCGGAACAAGGGGCGCTGGATGTAGGCACGCCGATTTAGGGCGCGCCGTGTTAATGCTCCTCACACGTCGCACGTCAGCCGATGAGTCCAGGGATGATTCCGGGGGTCACCGTGAACATTTATCTTGTTAGTGCTCCTTGAAACCTCGACAAGATGCCCTATTGAAGCTTTCAGACCGACGTGAGGCCATTCTCGGAACTTTCGATGACTTTGGTTCGATCATGCGGGTTTTCCGCTGACACGGCTCTTGGCACTATGCTAGGTGCTGCTAGCTCGGTCTGGCTTGTGCTCAAAGCTCCTTAGAGGGTGGGATAACACCCGGGATAGTTCCGCCTGAGCTGGGCGATCATTCGGCCACTAAGGGGCCCATCTGGGCGGGAAGCCGCACTCGTGCCGGGTGACCGGGATCTTCTGCCGACAGAGCTTTCGGTCCTCCGTTCTGGAGAGCCAAAAGGACTCTTTCATCTCAGGAGAGCCTTTTATGAGGTGGGTAGCCACTGGGTAGACCATCGTCCTTGGTCGGACAACGGGTGTAGTGTATGCGGCACGACGGAGTCGATGCCGGTTCATTGGGCAGGCTTGGTCGCACTGCCGGTTGGTTGTGAGTTCATCTCGGCTCTCCTGAGGTGAAGTCCCCATGTTCATACGGGGTGACTCAAGGCTCTAGCAGCTTGAGAAGTCTTCTATATGTTGATCTTTATCGGCTTCTGCGCTTCAGCGGGCCGCATCATTCGTCTTTATGTCTTGATCGCCGACGATCATATTCTGGGTGCCAACAGTGGGCCACCAGTAACCCTGCCGAAGTAAGATCCTGGTGAGTGACCTTCCTCCTTGATGCGCTCCGCATAGGCCTTCGTGAACTTCTTGAATCGCTCGGCTAGCTTCGTCAGTACTGATGCACTTCAGGAGGGGACCGGAGAAGGATCTACGGTACAAAGTGCCATCCAGAATGACGAATCACCGAGCTTGGTATTTCAATCTCCGGGCTTCCCGAGGGTCGGGAGGCTCCTCGGAGTCTTGCAGCCACGACAGATAGGGGGTACGCCAGTCGCTTGGGGAGGCCGAGTCAATAGCCATGAGCTTTGAATCAATGCTCGACCGCTCTAGCTCTTCGAGGAGGACCGATCGAGTACCTTCTGGGTCAAGAGAAGAGGCCAGCCGAGAGAGGGCGTCTGCCCGGGAGTTTTCCTCCCGAGCTTTTCGGACTACCTCAAAACTCTCGAACTGTTGTGCCACGGTCTTGACCAACTGGAGGTATTTGACCATCGGTTCTTCTAGAGCTTCATAATTACCGTTGACCTAGCTAGCGACTAGTTGGGAGTCAGTGTGGATTCTGACTCGCTCAACCCCCAACCGCCGGGCCATGCGGGCTCCCGAGATAAGGGCTTCGTACTCGGAGGTGTTGTTGGATGCCTGGAAGTTGAACTTCAAGGTGTATTGCAGCTCTACTCCTTCGGGGGACTTCAGGAGGATACCGGCGCCGCTCCCGGCCGAGTTGGAGGATCCGTCGACGAACAATTCCCAGGTTGGCTCGGGTGCGGACGGAGATTTTTCTTCGATCGGGATGGTGCTCTCGACGATGAAGTCGGCGAGTGCCTATCCTTTGATAGCCGAGCGAGGCTGGTATGATATATCGTAGGCCTCGAGCATAATGGCCCACTTGACGAGGCGTCAAGAGGCTTCTGGGTGAGCGAGGATCCTCTTCAGTGGTTCGCCGGTCAGCATGATGATAGAGTGCCCTTGGAAGTAGGGTCGAAGGCGCTTGGCCGAGGTAACCAACGCTAGCACGAGTTTTTTAGTTGTAGGGTACCTTCTTTCAGCCTCGTTGAGCACCTTGCTGGTGCAGTAGATCGGTCTCTCGACTCCCGAGTCATTTTTGACCAGGACCGAGCTAACTATGGATGGAGTCGCCAAAAGGTAGAGATGTAAGGCTTCGCCTGGAACGGGCTTGGAAAGCACCAGAGGCGAAGCCAGGAACTCCTTAAGCTCAGCAAATGCCTTTTGGCATTCCTCGTCCCATGCGAACGTAGCAGATGCCATTTTGGGCCCCCTCAACAATTTGAATAAGGGTAGGCAACGTTCGGCCGCACGGGACAGGAACCGATTGAGCGCAGTAATGCGCCCGGTAAGGCGTTGGACGTCCTTGGTGCAGGTGGGGGGCCGCATGTCTAGGATGGCCTGGACCTTGTCGGGGTTGGCCTCGATCCCATGCTGGGTGACTAAGAAGCCCAGGAATTTATCGGGCCTTACTCCGAAGGCACACTTGGTAGGGTTGAGCTTCATATTATACCTCAGGAGAGTGTCGAAGGTCTCTACTAGGTCGGCGAAGTGGTCCTCGGCCTTGGGGGTCTTGACGAGCATGTCATCAATATAAGCCTCAACGTTCCGGCTGAGTTGTCCCTCGAACATATGGTTGACCAGCCTCTGGTACGTGGCTCCGGCGTTCTTCAACCCGAAGGGCATCCGGGTGTAGCAGTGTACGCCGAAGTCAGTGATGAAGGCGGTCTTCTCGATGTCTTCTGGATCCATCCTGATCTGGTGGTAGCCTGAATAGGCATCCAAGAAGCTGAGTATCTCATTGCCCGAGGTTGAATCAACCAGTTGGTCGATGCTCGGCAACGGATAGGAGTTTTTTGGTGTGGCTTTGTTCAAGTCGGTGAAGTCCACGCACATTCACCACTTTCCCGAAGCTTTTGGCACCAGGATGATGTTAGCCAGCCACCTCGGGTATAGGACCGATCTAAAAAGACCAGTCTTTTGTCCCTTGGTGACTTGCTCCTTGAGGACCATCTGCTTCTCTGGCGCGTGCTTCCTTCTGCGTTGTTATACGGGCTTCACGGTCGGGTCAAGGTTGAGCTTATGCATTACTGTCTCTCCCTATATTCCGGGGAGTTGATCATCAGACCATGCAAAGGCTCGGATGTACCCGAAAAGAAATTCTTTGTATTTCTACTGAACCTCGAATGGTAGGTCGGCTCCAATCTTTACTCCTAGGGTCGGGTCATCATTTAGGAAAATCGTTAGCAACTCGCCTCCAGGCTCGGATGTTACGGGTTTTTCCTCGACTTCCCGGGGGCCCTTGTTCTTCTCGTCCGACCTTGTGGCTTCAACCGAGATATTATAGCACCTTCTGGCCATCGCCTGGTTGCCTCGGACTTCCCCCACCCCATGTTTAGTAGAAAACTTCATCTTTTGGCGATAGGTAGAGGGCACCGCTTTCATTCGGTTGAGGATCCCCCGGCCGAAGATTGCATTGTATGCTATCATACCCTTGATCACTATGAAGTCCACCATAACCGTAACAGTTTTGGGTGGGGTGCCAAGAGTAACTGGCAGGCTTAGGGCTCCCTCGGGATAAGTGGCCTGGCCATTGAACCCGCAAAGGGGGGTTCGGATCAGGCGGAGTTTAGACAGATTCTCCACCATCTTAAGAAAACACTCATAAGACAATACATCAGGGGCGCTCCCATTGTCAACGAGAATCCTATCTACATTACAATGGTTTATCGTAGCCGATATAACTAGGGCGTCGTCATGCGGGGTGGTCAGCCCTTCTAGGTCTTGGTCGGAGAAGACTATGACCTGGGGCTCACTTGGCGGGGCCTTAGGAACCTCGATGGCTCGGCTCGCCCGCTCAGAATGACGCTTCCTTCCTCGGCAACTATTTCCTCCTGATGCAGCTCCTCCAGTGATGACGTTGATGTGGACCCCACGAGGGGCGTTGCCGATCTCCTCCGGGATGCCTCGTTCTTCCTTATGCCCGGCCACGAACCGAGAGAGGTGTCTCTGGTGAACGAGGAGCTCGATCTCATCCTAGAGTTGGTGGCAATCGCCTGTATGATGCCCGTGATCGCTGTGAAACAGGCAGTGCTTATTACGATTGCGTCTCTTCGACCTCATTGGCTCGGGTTGGCGGAGGAGGCCTGAGCCTTTGATGTCTTCGTAGATCTCGTACACCGAAGCGGTTATGGGAGTGTACCGCTCGTACTTCCTGGATGGTTCTTTGTGCTCCCGTCTCGGTTCTGCCTTTTTCCTTGGCCCAAGCTTGACTCAGGTGCTCGCTTCTTATCTCCCTCCTGACCCGAGCCGGTTGCGCCTTGGCATGCGCTGAGAACATCTTCGCACTCAGCATGGCGTAAAGCCAGAGTCACTAGCTCAGTAAGGGTCGAGGGAGGGTGGAGGACAAGTTCGCGGCGGAGGTTCTCATCTCGGGTCCCTTCGGTCAGCTTGGTTATGGCCGAGGCTACATCCAGGCGGGGGATTCTCAGGGCTTCCGACTTTAATTGGTTGATATAAGCATGATGTTTCTCCCCCTGTGCCTGTTTTAGAGCCAATAGCCCCGCTACTGACCTTGGGGGGCCGTTGCCGGCGAAACTCTCCTTGAACACTCGCCCAAATTGCTTGAAGTCTCGGATGGATCCGGGGGCGAGGGCCCAGAACCATGCTTGGGCACTTTGGACCAGGGTGGTCACGAAGGCTCGGCATTTGATGGTGTCAGACGCCTCGTGAAGGGTCATTAGGGCGTCGAAGCTGTCGAAGTGGTCGGCCGGGTCGCCCTGGCCGTCGTAAGGCTTGAAGGTCAAAATGGAGATTCTGGGAGACATTTCTGCCTTCAAGATGTAGTCAGAGAACGGGGATTTCTCCTCTCCCTCTGCTGGGGAGGTCTTCTGCAAGGCGCGTAAGGCGCTCTCTGTTGACACCCGTTTTATGACCAATAAGTTGGGTCATCTCCTTGTTTATCCATATGATGCTCCGAGTTGTTCACTCTTTATCGAGTCTCCTTGATCAGTTTTAAGCCTGTTTCTTAGGTCTTCTCCTTGGTTGGAGTGTGGTTTATTGTGGCCTTTTATTTGATGGGGTTAGCAAGCTTTGCACCTTTTTTATCCTCATTGTTAATAACGGTCCTCACTGGAGGCGTTACTTCCATATAACGCATGATCCCTGGGCCGTTACTTATTGAAGAGTCCTAAAGTTTGAAGCCTTTGTTCTGAAGCTTATCCTCTTGCTTATCCATTGAATCTAACGGTCTGTCGTGCAGCCGTTATTTATTCCAACGCGTCCACTCATGGCCGTTAATTCCATTCAAGAGTCCTATTGTTTTGATCTTCTTCCGTTGATCTTATCTTTTTTGAGATAAGGTTAAATGTAACGAACGTTTAATGGCGCGTTATTTTCATGTGGCGGTCTGTCGAGTAGCCGTTACATCCAACAGAGAGTCCTGGCAGTTCAGGCCTTTTCTATGCTACTCCGTGGTCGAGATAAGAGCTTGAATTGTTGATTTCTCTTCCAAATCCGATCCTCAGAACTTTCTGTTTGTTTCTATGGACTCTTGGTGATATTATCTTCAGGGATTTGCTAAGAGTTATCCTTTTATCTTGCTGGATTATCCTCTGCTTGACCGGAGAGTTTGAGGGTCTATAAATAGCACCCTTAACTTCATGGCCTGAAAGGAAGAAGATCTGGAGTTCGCGTCGAAGTGCTGCCGCATTCTGGAGTCACATCTAACCAAGGAGAATTGTCTTTCACATTCATCTGCTTCACGGTGAAGGGAGTATTCATTCCATTGGTTTTCAAAGTTCATCATTACATATTGTGTTCTTCCTCATCTCCTTTTCATCAAAAGCATTGTCCTTCTTTTTTTTTTCCACATTTTGCACCTGGTTTTTCATCATCTAAACATCCTCCTATCTTTTTAAAAACGCCCAGAGGGGTTAAAAAACCAAAACCTCCCCGGTACTTTCCTTTCCTTTTGCATGCTATTGAGTTTATTAAAGAATTGATGCTATATTGTTTAAAGGGCTAATTTGGGTCTGTTTTCTTGTGTTTTCACGTTCTTTGGCAGGTTTACAGGTTCACCACACGAGGCCCAAGTCTTCTGGCCGGCTAGAAGAGTTGGAGTTAAAAGAATCCACAAGTTATTACTGCAGGTTATTTGACGGTCTTGTGCAGGCGCGTCAGATTCTTATAGCGGTTCATCGAGCGACCGTCACTTCCAAGTGACGCGTGGACTTTCGGCCGTTACATTCCGTTGATATGTAGATTTCCCTGATTTTCTCTCTCCCGTGGGCGGGTGCTTCATCCACCTATTTCTAAGGTATTTTTAAGTCTTTGGCTTGTTTCTACTTTGGTGGCGATCACCTTCTTTCTTGGTATTGGGCATTAGCTTTCTCTCCATCTCATATCTCTTATCCTCTTTGCATGCTCCACCCTTGCGGTGTGTTTTTATTTGCTTTTGGTCCACGCCCCGGCGTGTGTTTTTCTTTATTTTCTTAGTTTAGTTTGATGATTGAGATAGCATGCCCATGCTAGAGCTTGTTCTGGTTGCCTAGGTTCATGGTTCACATGTCCTTGGGTTGATTGAGATCTTTGATTTTTGCATATCATCTTTATTGCACATAAAACAAAAAGAAGAAGAGAAGCAAAACAAATCAACAGATAATTTTTTGGCGATCACGGTGGGACACCAATGCCCATCACGTTTGTTTTAATGCTCTTTTGTAAGTTGGGTGTGTGCATGTGCATGTTTAGGTCATATTTTATCCATTCTTCCACTGTTTGGGGGTTTTAAGGGCTCTGGTAGTGTGACGGTCCTATTGTAGACCGTCAGAGAAGTGTAACGGTCATTTGATAGACCGTTACAGCTTCTGGTAGTCCTGCGCACATGCTCATAGGGCCGTGTTCGTCGGGGCATAACTTTTGATCACGGAGTCTGATTGAGCTGATTCTTGTTGCGTTGGATAGCCCTTTGTATTTTCTTTCCATCCATATATCATTTGCATCATTTGGTTAACATTTGCATATTCTAATATTGTCCAACGTTTTGAGTTTTGTGCATAAGTTCTGCAGGTAGGCTCAAGGATAGGTTCACAGGTACATCTTTACTCAGTGATTTGACTGCGTTCCCGATGTTTGATTGCACTGATTTTTGTTCCATTGGATAGTCCTTTGTATTGTCTTTCCATCCATATACTACTTGCATCATTTGGGTCACGTTTGCTTAGTTAAAAATTGTCATCATTTTAGCATTTTATCCATAAAATCTGCATGTGGTCTGCGCATAGGTTCACTGGGCCATCTTTACTTAGTGATTTGATTGACCTCCCAGGGTCAGATTGATCTGTTCTTGGGCCCATTGTGTAGACCTTTGTATTGTCTTTCCATCCATATACTATTTGTCTTATTTGGATCATGTTTGCATAGTTTAATTTTATCTTGATTTTCTAGTTTTAGGCTGGAAATTACATGCACTCCGGTGCACATAGGGTCATACATTGCATATCATAGTTGCATTTCCTACCTTGGCAAGTGATCCTCTCACTCCCATATTCTTTGGGCTCGACTAGGTGATCTTATCCGGGACCTCCATAAGTCTCCGCGAGCCGTGGATTCTCACACGGACACCGGGCCGGTTGTACCTTTCCACACCTTAGGTTTGCATTTACATACGTGTGAGGGAGTTAACCTTAGTCAACACAAAGTTTGGACCTTATTCCCATAGGATTCCTATCTTGAGGGAATTTTTCCTAATTCAAATCATTAAAAGGTCTATTAAAACCCCTAAAAGATTTCCCATCATATTAACTTGTTTGACTTGGGTGAAAACTTTCACATCGCATTGTTTATGTTGTTTTGGCTTGTCCAAGCCCATTAGTGGTGTTTTGTGCTGCATCCATATGTTTTGTTGTTGTTAGGCCCACTTAAGTCAGTCCATTTTGTTGGTTCATTGTCCAGTCCATTGTCCCGTGGTCTATTGTCCATTCGTCTTTACATTAGTGGGTCAGTCCCCCTTGTTCTCAAGCCCATTAAGCCCTTGCTTCCCCATTTGTATTGTCCTTGATCTCCTTGTATTAAGTCTCCATTTGCCCTGATGGAGTATCATTCTAACGCCTTGTATCATTCTTTTTCTCAATCTTCTTCTTATTCCCGCATGGAATCCTCTTCCCACGCGGGCCCATCTTCCCGTGGTCCTTCTGATCCATCCGAGGAACAGGCTAATCTCATGGCCCATCTTTCAAGCCTTGTTCGCCAAATGGACCCGGCCCAGGCCCAATGTCTTATTGCATCTCATCTTCATGGGCCTTCTTTTCATAATGGGCCATCTTCTATTCATGGGCCTCCTCCTTCTCCTTCATTTGCTGCTAGCCCAATTGCTAATGGGCCTTATTCTCTTAATGGGCCTCATTGTTCTGCCCATGTTGCTGCTGGCCCATTCAACCCATGTTCCAATATCTCTTCCAGGCCCACATATCCTTCCATTCTCGGAATGGGCCCTTTTTCTTCTCAACCCGGATCCTCTTATCCAGCCCAATACCATGCTCCTGGTCCTAATTCACAACCTCTTGCTCAAGCTGGCCCATATTCTTCTCGATCTCTCCCTACCCAAGAGATGATTGTTCAAACCCAACGCCAACTTGATGAGCTTCAACGTCGGATCGATCCTAAATCCTCTTTAAGTGTTCCGTTCGCTTTCCAAGGTCTTCGGCTCCCACCTCCATATATCGTTGTTATAGTGGAGTCGATGACCCGTATGTGCACTTGAAGGAGTTTGTTTATGAGTCGGCCCAATTTCAACATGATCAACACTTGATGGCATATCTGTTTGGTTTGTCATTGGAAGGCCCGGCTCGGGATTGGTTCTGCTCTCTTCCGCAAGAGCAAGTTATGAATTTTCAAGTTGTACAAGAGGGATTTATTCAGCAGTTTCAAGACCAGGTTGGGCCTAAGTACTCTATTGTGGATCTTGCCCATGAGATGATGAAGCCCGAAGAGGAGTTCTCTACCTTTGCCAATCGTTGGCGTCGCCTTGCCGCGTAGGTCCAAGGGCACATTCCAGAAGGAGAGCAAATCAAGATGCTGATATCCAATGCCGCGCCCGAGTATCGGTTTATCTTAGCCCTCAACAACATCACCTCCTGGCAACAATTATATAGCCGAGCCCGCTTCATCCGCCAACAAATCCAAGATTCTCTTCACCCCGAGTCTCCACCATCCACCTCCACATATCAACCTTCACCCTCCACGTTCCGACCCTACGCTCCCATGAGTCATCCCGCCATGAGTCAACCTTCCGCCACATATCCCTCCACGAGCCAACCCCCCGCCTATACATACCCATACGCCTCCGCATATCAACCTTCCATGAGTCAGCCTCCTGCGTCCGCATACCCATCTCCGTCACCACCCCCGGTCAAGGTCACACCACATCCCGAGCAGGTGGATGCCGTCTACATACCTCCCCACTCCGTTCCACATATGCCTTCACCAAATCCCTCCTCCGCCGGCCAAGCACTATTGCCTACGCAACATTCACTTCCGTCTCCACAACCTTCTCCACCACCTCATACCCCTTGGCATCCACCTTGCCCGAAGCGGGCTTTTTGTCCTCCGTTGTCGTAGTGCTTTATCGACATTTTTAGGGCTTTGATGGCCGCTCACGCGTTGCCGCTCTCTCCGGTTGTGCCTTGCCAACCCACAGTCGGGAATATGCTTCAATATTGTGATTTTCACCGTCAGCAGGGGCATTTGGTTGAGGATTGCCCCGAGTTCTGGGATTATGTTTATGATCTGGAAGCTAAGAAAAGGATTGATTGGGCGGCTATTCACAAAGTCATTCTACATCTTCGCAACCAATAGCAGCAGCAAGAAGTGCCGCCGGGGCCGCCGTCTCTGTAACTTCAAGGGTATGGGCACCCCTGTGATTCCTCGTCTAGTGCTGCACTTGCTCCGTCACCTACTCCGTTACCTCTGCCATCTCCTACCCCGGCTCCATCGCCGCCACAAACCCATGCCTCTGCTCATGCTAGTGCCTCCCCTTCCTCTCCCACCGCCACTACCACTACTTCTATCCCTAACACCGCTCGACCCATTATGTCGACACGTCGACGGTGGACACCACAACCTCCCTCTTCACCCTCTCCACCTCCATGTCCACTACCCCCATCGCCTTCATCACTATCCTCACCATCTCCATTGCCATCACCATCATCTCCATCTCCACCATCAGTGCTTCCATCACCACCTCCATCTCCACCCTCACCTCCATCTCTGCCATCACCTTTGCCCGAGCCTGAGCAAGCCACACCTCTACCCTCAGCCACGCCTTCACCTTCGCCTTTGTCGCCACCCGAGCCTATCATCGCCACATCGCCTGCGCCTTCACTTTCCATCACCACTCCCGTTGGAGCCTCCATGCCTTACAAACCTTCACGTGTTCCACCCAAACATATTCCCTTTACTTCTCCAACCATTTCCACCCCACGGAGCGGGTGTGCGCTTCCTTTGGTGCCCCTCGGGTCTAATCCCCAGGGAGATAATAAGCCAAGTCAAGATGATTCAGTGCCGGCCGTGCATTTCAAGATTCAAGATTTTATCTGTCGGATGCCGATTCGTGTCCTCGTCCCTGGTTATTTTGGGGATGATGTGCCTCTACTTTCAAAGATGAGAGTTGCTAAGAAGAGTTCCCTTGAGTTGATGTCAGTTTCTTTTCGAGCGAGGCCGGTGGCAATCTCCTTTCTCGCCGGAGAGTTCACCGTTGATGCTATTATTTCTCCTTGCTCTATTGTTGTTCAGATGACAGGCCAAGAAGGGTTCTCTACCTGTGTTGTGCTAACGCATACGGTCGCCAAGCAGATTATGGATTCTATGTTCAAGGGGCAATTGGCCATATCTTCTACACTTTCCAAGGATATTCTGCACTTGTTATGCAATCTTCCTCGATTTATTAGCAAACAGGCCATGTCAACGTCGTGTATTACTCTCCCTCTGCTTCACCCGTCTCTTTTATCAAGGGAGTTGTGCTTCAAGGCTGAGTTTCGAGTGGAGTTGTCGAATCTCATGCTTCTAGTGCCGAGAGACAAAGCGTCGTGGGTTTGTGATATTCATCACTCTGAAGGGTTACTTGTACAAGAATGCCCACTTACTGTTGTTAGCACGGGGTGTCAAGGGGTAATTGCCCCAGCAAAGCTGTATGTTCATAGCCGGGCCAGGCCATCTGCTAGATGGGCTCGCTATTTGAGAAGATATTGTAAGGCAAGGTGCCCAAAGATTCGAGCCCGCGCCAGGCGAGTCCATGTTCAAGAAGTATCAGCTAAGAAGAGGCGACGGCGTAAGTTTAAGGGCTGTCAGTTGTTCACTCCGGGGTCCACTTCTCTTCCTTCTTCTTCATTTCACTCATCATTTCTTCTGCTCGGTTCCCACCCCTGGGTGGTGTATCTTCCCTCTCCTAATTCTCCCTCCACGATTCTCTCCTCCCATCTCGGGTCCGCAAATCCCCGTTCTTCCTTTTCCCATCCGGAACCTCCGAACTTTCCATCTCCTCACCATGCTCAGCCTCAGCCTATGTCCTCCTTTGATTCTTCTCCTCCGGTATCTCCGGGTTCTTCTTATTCCCCGACCTTGTCGGGTGTCTCCCATTCTCCTTCTTCGGCACTGTCGGATGATTTTCGTCCCTCTTCTCTGACCACGTCGGATGATTCTTCTTATCATCTTTCTACTCTCTCCTCTTCACCCTTTTGGGGTCTTCGCCCTTTCTCTTGCTGTTTTCGAGGCTTTAGCCCGCCTTGATCTCAGTTAATCCTTGTTTCTTCTGTATTTGGTTCCTTGTTATCAGGGTCTCTGCACCTTAACGAGGGAGTTCTAGCCTTCGTCTCTCTTCCTCTTCGTCCAGTGTCGTGTCTGCCGCTCCTCCGTGTAGGGGAATCTTTGATCCTTTGCTATCCTCTCCCTTTCATCTTGTCAAGCAAGGAATCCAAAGCTCGAGCTCCTCAAAGCTCGATGATCAAGATCGCGTCAGGATGTTACTTCCACACTATGGATTTGCAAAGGTATTTTGTGCAAGAATATGTTATCATTGCTATTACTCCTGCACATGCTTATAACGTTGGTTCCTCGACATGGTTAAGTGGCTTTTAGAAATTTGCTTAGTTAAGCCTAGTCAAATGAGTTCGCTTCTGCAGCATCCTTAGGCTGGTAATAACTCCACGCTGGGAGTCTAGTTCTTTCCCCGATCATTGAGGGTGACCTTTGAGCATGGGTTTTTCACACACTACACGGCAAGCCATGGCCGATCTCTCTGAGTAACACCGTTGCTACTTTGGCCATACTTTGGGTATGCATAAAGGCCTTTTCTCTTCCTTACTCGGCCAAGTGCAGGGGCAAGAGATTGATGGATGATATGACCAACCTAGGTGCTCTCCAATACGAGAGAGGTCTCAAATAGGGGCAGTCTTGACCCTCGAAAGTGAGCTTTCATGCAATATCTAGCCAAATAAGGGCTGTCAAAAATAAATGGATGAATCAATGTAAAATTATGAATCAAAGGCATGGCAAGAGTGGCGAAGCCCCGCGGGACGTCATGAGCCCGGTCGCATGCGTGCCTGATAGATATGGGTCTCAAAATCAAAGACACAAAGCCACGGCGCAACAGACCTATCTCTTTGAGGGGTGGTGCCTTGGAAGGAAGTCGAATCTTGATACCTCCCATCCTGCATAAAGCTTGTCTCCAATTTTCTTCTGCTCCTCCCTCTTAGGCTGGGTTGTATCCCGGGTATGGCCTTTGTAGGGGCACCGTTCTTTAGAGGCGGTTGGTTGTGGTAAGCCTCCCTCACGTGCACGCCCTGCTTAAGGGAAGTCTTTAATGAGAGGGGTAGGAGCGACGATCCCTAGCCAGTAGTTCGAACTTGTCTTTGGGTGCTACAGGTTGATATTTCAAAATCCAAAAAAATGAAATATGGTTCAAAAAATCTAAAAAAATGAGATATTGTCAAAATTCCAAAAAAATGAAACATGTCAAAAATCCAAAAAAAATCAAATGTGGTTCAAAATTCCAAAAAAAATGAAAAATTGTCAAAATTCTAAAAAAATCAAATATGTCAAAATTCCAAAAAAATTCAAATATGTCAACAAATAACAAAAATTTGAATATGGCAAAAAAAATCAGAAATACAAAAATCCAAAAATACTTCTCTTTTGTTCCTTTTGTTTTTTATCTTGAGGACAGATACGTAATCTATTTGCTAAGTGTGCAGGCTGCAGGTTGCAGGTTCAAGCTTTCCTTGCGTAATCTATTTGCTAAGTGTGCAGGCTGCAGGTTGTAGGTTCAAGCTTTCCATGCTCTATCATTCGCTCTGTCTCCTGGTCATATTCTTCAATCTATTCTCATCTCTTCAATATCTATTCTGAAGCTCATGGCCTTCTCAGCTTTCACTTAATCATGTTTCCATGAGAGGCATTGTCTCACGATTTTGAACCTGGCGGTTCCGCTTCATCTGATCTTGGGCTTTGATTGAAGAATGTGGTTGTTGTCTTTATCATGTCCATGGTCCTCCATGTCTTTTGTCCCATTGTGTCCTTGTCATATGTGTCTATGTCCTCTCATGTTGGCCGTATCTTTTGTCCCGCCCTGTCATTCGTCACACGTGTCCCTATCCCGCCGTATCATTCATCACACGTGTCTTTATTCTCCGTGGTATTGTCATCCCACGTGTCTTTGTCCCACCATGTCCTTATACCACCGCATGTGCTGTTCCACCGTGTGCGTGTTGTCTTGTCCCACTGTGATCGCCGAAAAATTATCTGTTGATTTGTTTTGCTTCTCTTCTTCTTTTTGTTTTATGTGCAATAAAGATGATAGGCAAAAATCAAAGATCTCAATCAACCCAAGGACATGTGAACCATGAACCTAGGCAACCAGAACAAGCTCTAGCATGGGCATGCTATCTCAATCATCAAACTAAACTAAAGAAATAAAGAAAAACACACGCCGAGGCGTGGAGCAAAAGCAAATAAAAACACACCGCAAGGGTGGAGCAAGCAAAGAGGATAAGAGATATGAGATGGAGAGAAAGCTAATGCCCAATACCAAGAAATAAGGTGATCGCCACCAAAGTAGAAACAAGCCAAAGACTTGAAAATACCTTGGAAATAGGTGGATGAAGCACCCACCCACGGGAGAGAGAAAATCAGGGAAACCTACAGATCAACGGAATGTAACGGCCGAAAGTCCACGCGTCACTTGGAAGTGACGGTCGCTCGATGAACCGCTATAAGAATCTGACGCGCCTGCACAAGACCGTCAAATAACCTGCAGTAATAGCTTATGGATTCTTTTAACTCCAACTCTTCTAGCCGACCAGAAGACTTGGGCCTCGTGTGGTGAACCTGTAAACCTGCCAAAGAACGTGAAAACACAAGAAAACATACCCAAATTAGCCCTTTAAATAATATAGCATCAATTCCTTAATAAACTCAATAGCATGCAAAAGGAAAGGAAAGTACCGAGGAGGTTTTGGTTTTTTAACCCCTCTGGCGTTTTTAAAAAGATAGGAGGATGTTTAGATGATGAAAAACCTGGTGTAAAACGTGGAAAAAAAAAGAAGGACAATGCTTTTGATGAAAAGGAGATGAGGAAGAACACAATATGTAATGATGAACTTTGAAAACCAATGGAACGAATACTCCCTTCACCGTGAAGCAGATGAACGTGAAAGACAATTCTCCTTGGTCAGATGTGACTCCAGAATGTGGCAGCACTTCGACGCGAACTCCAGATCTTCCTCCTTTCGGGCCATGAAGTTACGGGTGCTATTTATAGACCCTCAAACTCTCCGGTCGAGTAGAGGATAATCCAGCAAGATAAAAGGATAACTCTTAGCAAATCCCTAAAGATAATATCACCAAGAGTTCATGGAAACAAACAGAAGGTTCTGAGGATCGGATTTGGAAGAGAAATCAACAATTCAAGCTCTTATCTCGACCACAGAGTACCATAGAAAAGGCCTGAACTGCCAGGACTCTCTGTTGGATGTAACGGCTACTCAACAGACCGCCACATGAAAATAACGCACCATTAAACGTCCGTTACATTTAACCTTATCTCAAAAAAGATAAGATCAACGGAAGAAGATCAAAACAATAGGACTCTTGAATGGAATTAACGGCCATGAGTGGACGCGTTGGAATAAATAACGGCTGCACGACAGACCGTTAGATTCAATGGATAAGCAAGAGGATAAGCTTCAGAACAAAATCAATAGATAATTTTTTGGCGATCACGGTGGGACAACTTGTGCCAATCGTGTCTTGATCTCTGTTTAAACCTGCCATCATTCCCTTTTTTGATTGTCTTCAGATCTCCTTCTTACTTCATCTTTTTTCTGGTCCTCTGGGTGTTCTGACGGCCCTCTATCCCGGCGTTACTCCACTCTGATGCAGGGGCGTTGGACCGTTATACGCCTGATCCTGTGTGCGGGCTTTTCACGGATTTCCCTTTTATTTCTGGTTGTTTTTGGCTCTCTGGCTCATCCGACGGTTCTGGTGCTCTGCGTTATATTTCTTCTGGCGGTCTGGCCTTTGACCGTTATTATCTTCTGACATAGGGTCTATAGACCGTTATACTCCAGACAGGTACGCATCCCGAGGTGCATTACTTTCCGTAGTTTCTGCTGTGATTTCCTTACTTGGGTGATATCTGACTTCCTCCCTGATTGTTCTACATACTTACATCATTGTGTGCATAGTTGTTTGCTAGATTCTAAGCTAGATTTTGCATGCACTCCGGTGCACATAGGTTCATTCATACTTTCATACATTAGATTGCATTTTCCTACCTTGGTGTGCGGACCTCTCATCTCCATATTCCTTAGGGCCGACTAGGAAATCACACCAGGGACCTCCATAAGTCCCCGCGAGCCATGGATTCCCACACGGACGCCGGGCCGGTTGTACCTTTTCCACCCCGTGTCTAGGGTTGCATAAGTGAAGGAGTGGTCACACTTAGAGTCAAACCAAGCTTTACATCCATCTCCCGTCAGGAACCTATTGTTGAGAGATCATATTAATCCATCCACTAAAGTTCCAAAGGAGAAATCTTAAGAATCTTGAAGCATCATATTAAACAACTTGGTTGACTTTGAGTGTCTTCATCTCTTGCTACTTACATCTTTGTGAGAAATCGTATAAGTTTGGTTGCTCATTGTGTGTTGGTGTTGTGTTGTTTGCATCTTGTTAAGGTTGTTCGTTGCATGTGGAGTTGTTTTCATCAGTTGGAAGCACCTCCTAGGGTCAACTCATTCTCCAAGTTCTACTCAAATCCGCTCTTCGAATCCACCATGACTTCTTTCAATCCTCCCCGTTCCCAAGAGGATTCTCTTCCTCAAGGGCTTCTTGAAAACCCTGTTAGGGTTACCTCGTTCTCTTCTGGAGAGGGGACGGCCCCTCTTCCGTCCTCTACCTCCATGGAAGGTGGTCAGGATACCCCTTCCTTCTCTACTCCTTCTGCGGGCTCCATTCTCCAGATGATGGCCCAATTGGATCCGGCCCAACTCCAAACTGTCTATCAGGCCATGCAAGGATCCATTATCTCCCCTCCCATGATTATGCAGGGTCAATCCAATCCTCTCATTCAGTCCGCTCCAATTGATCTCACTCCGGTCCAACCCCGGACCATCACATTCACCGGCATGGAGACGGGCCAATCTTCCGCTTCGGCCCAGCAAACTTTTGACAAAGGGAAGTCTCCTATCCCTTCTTTCACTCAGATGGATCATCACTTGTCTAGCCCACTGGTTCCACAAGTCCTGCTTGGTCCCTCCGATTTTCTGCACCCTCAGTCAGGGGTGGTCCAAGCCCACTCCAATCTAGGTCAATCTCGGGCCCAATATCATTCTTATGGACCCCCTACGTCGGCCGCTTATCCTTCGGCTCCTTCTTATGGGCTCCCGCTCCTACTACAATTCACCCCTCTGCTCCTCAACTTCAAGCATCATCTCTTGCTACCCCTGCTCCATCCAGAGAGCAGGAATTACTTGATAAATGGGCCACCATGCAACAACAACTCGATTTCCTCCAGAAGCGGGTCGGCCCACAATCCTTGGCAGATTTTCCAGTTCCCAGCTTCCAGAACATCCGGTTCCCTCCCCAGTCCGAGCTCCCCAATTATAGAAAATATGACAGGAATGACAATCCCTTTATTCACGTGAGGGATTTCTTATATGAGTCGGCCCAATTCCAATATGATGATCATCGTATGGCATATTTATTCTGCCGATCATTGGACGGTGTTGCACTGGAATGGTTTTATTCTCTGCCATTGGAAGAAGCTGAGAGCTTTAAGGTAGTAAAAGACATGTTTATTCAGCGGTTTCAAAATCGGGTCGGCCCAGAATATTCTTTTACAGATCTGGTGGCCGAAAAGATGAAAATAGATGAGGAGTTTGCCACTTATGCAAATAGGTGGAGGCAGATGGCCGCTAGAGTGCCCGGCCATATTCCGGAGGAAGAAAAGGTCAAGCTACTTATTTCAAATGCTACTCCAACCTTCTGAAACATCCTGGCAATGAACGACATAGCCAACATGCACCAACTATATAGCTGGGCGTGCTTTATTCAGACTCAGTTCAAGGACTCCCCTATCCATTCTCTGTTTGAAAACCAAAAGCCCAAGTACCATAAGAAGCCACAAGGGCCGGTTATAGAAGGGGTCCAAACAAATGAGCAGGTTCAAGCCGTTGCTTTTCCATTCCAAAATGCACCTTTCCGCTTCCCTCAAAACCCCTGCGCTCCACAAAATCCCGCTCCACAGAACTTCCAAATCACTCCGCAAAACCCTCCGCCCACCTTCACCATCTCACAAAACACCTTTGCCGCACCACAGCAACCACCACCACCCTCGCAATACCACAACGTCTCTCCACCCAACGCCTATAAC
This sequence comes from Amorphophallus konjac, assembly GCA_022559845.1. NCBI lineage: Eukaryota > Viridiplantae > Streptophyta > Magnoliopsida > Alismatales > Araceae > Amorphophallus > Amorphophallus konjac. Next base: position 287,762,213 of record CM040118.1, read on the forward strand.
AACAACCCAAACAAAAAACGCCCGGCTCCCAAGAGGGCACAATATCCTCCACTGCCAGAAACCCTCACGGATATTTTCTCGGCGATTATGTCGGTTAATGCTATATAGCTTCCTCCGGAACGGCCCAACTGGAATCCGGCCGTTGATCAGATGAAGTATTGTATGTTCCACAGGCAACCGGGACATACCATTGAAGGATGTTTTTAATTCCGGGACCTAGTATATGATCTTCATGAAGGACAGAGGATAGATTGGGCCGAAATGCACAGGGCCATTGTTGAGATTAAAGAAAAGAGAAGGCAGCCGCAGAGGCAGCAAGTGCAGTAGCATCAAGCACCGCAGTCGCAGCAGCAGCCACAACAACACCAACCACAGCAGGTTCAGGATCTGGGGATCCATCAAAATCCGATGCCAAACCACCCGCCCATTCCACAACCTCAGCCGCCGGCGCCGGCACAAGTCAATGTAGTCCAACCCCCGGCTCCTAACACCGAGTGGTCTTTTGATGATGATGGTACTGCACCACAAGTAATGGCCCTCCACCATAACCACCGCAACCCCCTCACTCCTTCATTTATCCTCCCTACACACCCAACACCCTCTCCGCTTGTCCTTCCATTCACACCCACACCAGCAAATCCACCACCACCCACAGCACCATCATACCCACCATTAGTTACCCCCGCTATGGTCATAACCATCCCCTCATCCAATCCTCCGCCCGTCACCCTGCCTACACTCGTCCTCCCACCATCCGCACCATCCCCCATCATCACCCCACCTTCCGCTCATCCCACGCCACTCATCCGTCCGCCATCTGTTGTTAACCCCAATGTCACTTACCACCAAATCACCTCTCCTATGCAGTCTATTCCACTCATCCACCCTACCGGGCCAATAATATCATCTCCCGACGCCGCGGCAAATTGCACCCTAAGAAGCGAGAAGTTGTTCCATCGGAATTACCCCACTACCTCCAATCCCCAGTCTTCCCAGCCAACAGCCGAGCAAGAAGAAGCCGAACCTCTACCAGGAACTCAGTATGACTTACTACATCATCTGGACCGAGTGCCCGCCAAAATATCAGTTCTGGAGCTTATCAAGAGGTCCACCCTTCATCAAGATGCTCTTAGGGATTTCTTACAAAAGGTGATGGTTAGCGAGGACATGGCAGTTGACAGCTTACCAACAGCACTAGCAACTATTTCTAAAGGGCCGGCAATTACATTCTCAGAAACCGGGCTAGCACCTCCAGAAGCTCGGCAGATGCCGCTCTGCATTACATTTATTCTGAATAGGGTCAGCATTGAGGCAGCACTGGTCACAGGGGCTTCAATTAATGTATGCCCGCTCAGTACTCTCCGAGCTTGCAATATATCTGAAGGACTACTACGACCTACCCCCACCACTATAGCAGCATATGACAACTCGAGGAGAGCATGTCACGGGGTGGTCACTATTCAAGCGGAGCTCGGGCCCCTTACTATGCCCATGGAGTTCTATGTGCTGGACATTGACCCCATGTTTAAGGCGATCTTGGGTCGTCCATGGATTGATACACTCGGTGCCGTACCCTCCACCACACATCAGTGCGTCAAATTCCCTTTCCAAGGGAGGGTCATCAAAGTCAAGAGCTTGTCCACAGTTCAATCGGTTAAGGCCATTTCAGAACAGATTCTTCCTACACTTTGGCCAAGCAGCCGACCCGTCATATCAGTGCTGGATTTGAACTTCCCTTGGGCTTATACACCTCCTAGGCCCATCACTACTCCAGTTAACATCAAGATGAAGCCCCAGATCCGAGACTCAAAAGGCTGGAACATTATACTGAAACTGGGCTACCAACCGGGGAGAGGCCTCGGTGCACAATTACAAGGAATGACCAAGCCCATACCCAAGGGAAGAAAGATGGGCAGGAGAGGTCTTGGCTATCGAGAAACTGCATTATCTATGATGGGTGATTCTGGGCCACTCACCTGGGACTACCGTCAACACTTTGTCCGAGGGCCTCTCCAGCCCGGCACATTAGCTCTGCAGCCAGCTCCGTCAGGTAGAAATACAGTATGTCCGATTGCCAGTCCACCGCCAGCACTGAAAAGGCCAGAAGATGATATGCTTGATTATGGTCAAGCCCTTCAGGGGTTGTTTCACGAAGAAGACTACCAGAAGAAGCAAGAGGTTTGGCTCGTGCAATGGAGGCCGAAGAAGCGGCCAGTCGATGATCCACGGGAGGAGGGGAGCTCACCGATTGTCTTTTCTTGGTCTCCCTCCCGCTTTCAATCTCTCCTCCAGCAATGGGATTTCTTACCTCGTCTTCCTCCTATCATGGTAAATCCATCCTTCGTTGATCCTCCCGAAATTCTATTTATTCCTTGTGCTTGCGAGCATTGCCCGCCCATTGATCTATCCACTCTATTCACTCCTCCTCCTCCCAACGCCCAACTCCACGAGATGTGGTTCTCATCTTCTGATCCCTTCTTTGACTGTATCTTCCCTGAGCTATTCCCTATGTAGCTCCCGCCTCCTCCATCTTACTGTGTAATCTCTGCTGATCTCCAAAAAAAAACGTCAAATTCGAAACGGAGATTTCAGTGGAAGATTATGCTACCCTATCTCCATCCTCATCCCAAGGGCACGAGTCCCCTGCTCCTTCCCTTCCACTAGGTCTCCTTTCTCCTAGGTTAGGATTAGGGTCTATCGAGTCTAAGGAAGTAGAATTAGTTAGGTCTAAAGAAGTAGGGTCTTGTTCTAGGTCATCCAACCCTTCCTCCTCTGAGCCGCGCCCGCTTGCGCGTCCTCCCAAATTTTTTCCTGATAGGTTCTTGCAAGACCTAGCTCAGCATTGTCATGCCCTTTTGAAATGTCCGGAATTTGTTGCTACGACAATCGTGATTGAAGAGGAAGAAGAAATAGAAGGGGCATGGAGCGATGACGGACTCGGCGTCTATGAAATCCTGGATGAAAAAGATCCGGTTAATGAGGATAGCGACGTAGATGACACTGCTGATCTGTACGCATAAGGACTTAAGAAATTCGACGAGCCGTCGTCAGCCGTGGATGAACCTACAAAAGAAATTAATCTGGGAACTGAAGAAGACCCAAGGCCCATCGTTATTGCCGCTAATCTCCCTCCACAAGTAGAAGAAGATTTGATCAAGGTTCTAAGGGAGTATAGCGATTCCTTCGCCTGGTCTTATGAGGACATGCCAGGTCTTGACCCCTCTTTAGTGGAACATCGACTCGTGCTTAAACTAGGGGCAACACCTGTGAAACAACGGTCAAGAAGATTCCACCCCCACATGGCCTTAAGGATTAAAGAAGAAGTTGACAAGTTATATAAGGCCAGATTCATTAGAGTTGTTCTATATCCTCAGTGGGTGGCAAACATAGTCCCTGTCATCAATAAGGATGGCAAGGTGCGTATTTGCATCGATTTCAGGGATCTCAATAACGCATGTCCCAAGGATGATTTCCCGCTGCCTCACATTGATGTCTTGGTCGATAGTACCGCTGGGTACGAATCGTTGTCATTCATGGACGGTTACTCAGGATACAATCAAATCCGTCTCGCTCCAGAAGATCAAGAGAAAACCTCCTTCACCACGCCCTGGGGCACATATTGTTTTGTGGTTATGCCGTTCGGTCTGAAGAATGCAGGTGCCACCTATCAAAGGGCGATGATGGCCATTTTCCACGACATGATGCATATCTATATGGAAGCTTACGTGGATGACATTTTGGTGAAGTCAAGAACCAAAGAAGAACACCCTTCTATTCTGGCTAAGGTGCTGCAAAGCGCCAGGGAGTACAAGCTTAAGATGAATCCGAAGAAGTGTGTATTCGGAGTCTCTTCAGGGAAGCTATTAGGTTTCATAGTGAGCAAACGGGGGATCCAGATTGATCCTAACAAAGCACAGGCCGTCATGGAAATGCCTCCGCCTAAGAACATTATGGAACTTCGAGGATTGATCGGTCGATTGCAATTCATTAGAAGATTCATATCCCAACATTCTCAAAGGTGCCGTCCATTTTATGAATTGCTTAAGGCGAGGGTTAGGTTTGAATGGAATGAAGATTGTCAAAAGGCCTACAAGGACTTAAAGGAATATCTATCCAATCCCCCGGTTTTGCAACCTCCTGTCCCTGGGAAACCCCTAATCCTATACATCTCGGTTATTGAAGACTCCCTAGGGGCGGTATTAGCACAAGTAGACGATGAAGGGAAAGAGCGGGCTGCTTATTACCTCTCTCGGTTGTTCAACCCAGCTGAGTCCAGATACACCGCTATGGAGAAGACTTGTGCCGCTTTAGTGTGGGTAGCTCAGAAGCTTAAACACTATTTCCTTGCCCACCCAGTTAGGTTGATCTCTAGAATGGACCCGATTCGCTATCTCTTAGAAAAGCTCATCCTTTCTAGTAGGTTAGCTCGCTGGCAGAGCTTCCTCTCAATTCGAGATCACATTTGTCGTTCATAAGGTGGTCAAAGGATACACCATCGCTGAGCATCTTGCCCATCTTCCTATTCCTCACGCTGATTCTATTCAGGACGATTTCCCTGATAAGCATCTCTCAGTTCTCTCTCACCATCCCTTCTGGTCTCTGCACTTCGATGGTGCACTTAATTCTCAAGGCCGAGGGATCAGCGCTGTTCTGCTTACTCCCGAAGCAGTAACTATTCCCTTTGCTTATCAACTTTGATTTCCTGCTACCAACAACATCGCTGAGTACGAAGCTCTCCTGACTGGACTAAAGCACGCCTATCTACTAGGCGCGCGTTATTTGAACATCATCGGAGACTCTCAGCTCGTCTTACGGCAAGTTCTATCCACTTACCGTACTCGTGACCCCAAACTCAAGCCCTATCAAGATTTGGTCACGCTTCTTGCTAGGCAATTCCGTAAGCTAATCTACATCCATACTCCTCGTTCTCAGAACATTCTAGCCGACGCTCTAGCATCTCTTGCTTCCTCTCTATCTTCTCCTCTCAGTCGGAACACTGAGACTATCGTCGTTCAGAGATTGGACGCACCCTCTCTTCAGGACCCTTGGTTCATCAACCTTAGGAAAGCTGTAGAGGCGAGGGCTGAGAAGGAAGATCTCAAGGAAGTTTCTCTAATGGAGTTAGAAGAGATTCTGGACGAAGAAGAATTGCCTTGGTATCACGAAATCGAGTTGTTTTGCAAGGAAGGATCATTCCCAGAAGGGGCAAACGCCGAGCAGCGCAAGTCAATAAGGAGAGCCGCCTCAAGGTATACTATTATTACAGGAGAACTATACAGGCGCGCTACTAATGGAATGCTCATGAGATGCTTGGATGAAAATGAGGCTTGGAAAGTGGCTGAAGCAGCCCATTCTAGTGAGTGTGGAGGTCATGTCAATGGCCAGGCTCTAGCGAAGAAAATCCTTAGGCAGGGCTACTACTGGCCCACTCTAGAGGAAGATTGCTCCCTCTATGTACGGAGGTGTCTTAAGTGCCAACTCCATGCTGATAAAATCCATGCTCCAGCTTCAGCTCTCCACCCTCTCTCTGCTCCTTGGCCATTCTCTATGTGGGCTTTCGATGTTGTCGTCCCGCTCGGTGATCCTAATTCTCAGACCAAGCAGAAATCCTTTATCCTTACCGCCACTGAGTACTTCACCAAATGGGCCGAAGCCGAGGCATACGCAAAGATCAAAGCTTCAACGGTGTTCCACTTTATCATGAAGAATATCATCTCGCGGTTCGGAGTACCAAGCAGCATCATCACCGACAACGGACCCCAGTTTGTATCTCAAGAGCTCAAGGACCTATGTAAGAAGTTCAATATTGCATTGCATCATTCATCTCCATATTATCCACAAGGCAACGGTCAAGCCGAGACCACTAATAAAACTGGTGAGGACACGCGCCGCCTTTCTCGATGGAGCACGCGGAGCACGCCGGCATCTCTTTGGGTCGGCGACTACGGCATGGTTTAGAGGACCTTCTTTTACATGATGGCCACACCAGGCCTTGGTTTAGTCCCTGCGTGGACATGTTTATTCTTTATTGTGGACCTTTGTAGGCCAATTGGGGCCAATTAGACCTTTATTGGGTGTGCTAGGCTCATTGGTTGGGCAATAGGACTAGTGGGCCACTTCTTGGTCCAACCTTTTGGCCCATTAGGGTTTTGGGCGCCCCTCTCATCTCCTCCAAGAGGAGGAGGTGGCAGCCGCCCCACTCCTACTTTCTAGGAGTGGAGTGTGCGGCCCTCTCCTAGATTTTAGGAAGAGGGATGCGCACCCCCCCCCTTTCCCTTCCCCATCCGGCCACCCCATCCCTCCTTTGGCCGCCCCCCTTCCCCAATTCCCTCCTAGAATCTAGGAGTGGTGCGTCCCCCCCCCCCTTTCCCCCCTAGCCCATGTGCGCACCCCCCCCCTTTCCCCCATGCCACATGGCGCACCCCCCCCCCTTCCCTTGTGGCTAGGGTTTCAAACCTAGCATTTCCCCTCCCCATATAAAAGATCTCTTGTATTTTCTTTAGGAAATTAATGAATAGATGAAATATTTTGATTGAGCAGCCATTGGCGCAGCCACCCCTTGGAGAGGGCGACCCTCTCTTCCTCCTCTGCTCCTGCGACGGGAGCAACCCTGGGGTGCGACTCCCCATCCCCTCGGTGCGACGCCGAGGGCCCCTTTCTCCCCTATCCCTTCTCAAGTTCTAGTTCGGTGCGCCCAGATTTCTCCTCCAAGAGCAGCGACGACCACCCCCTGTTCGTGAGGATCTTGGGCGACCAGCCCATTTTTTTGTGGTTCTTCTACGAGTCGTCGACGCGTGCGAGGTGGTCTCGCCTCATTCAGAGATCGGCACCGCCCGTGGCATTTTTTCTCGTGAGCGCGCGCAGGACCCCCTCTCCCTGCGGGCCTGGTTCTGTTCGCCCCATTACAAAATTCCCACAGGACGGACATCTGCGAGTTTGGGCGCGGGATCTTCACCGATCGTACCTCTCCCCGTCCTCTGTCCAACGCCGCCGACCTCACGTCGTTCCGACGTCCGAGCTGCTCGTGGCATCCGTTCCCGTGAAGTCACGCAGGTCTGCCCTGCCCAACCGGCGCCAGAGCCACCAGCGGATTTCAGAGCCTGCTGCTCTCAGCCACGATCAGATCTGATCGAGCCCTTTGGGCGGGACCTGCTGCTCTGCGTCCCCGACGTCCTCCCACAAGCGGGGCCTCGTTCGCCTACCGGAGCAGCGAGTTACCATTTTCCCCGCTCGACAGCGCAGTTCTGGGTGCAGATTCCTTGTCCCCACTTGCAGGTGCGGCCACGGCTTCCACGGACAGAATCTGAGCACGCCTTTTGGCCGAGGCTTCCTCCTGCGACCTAACTACGCGCCCTCGCTGACGGCGCCCCAATCGGACTCCGGATCCATTCGTGGGAACGTTTACCACCGAGTCGCGCGTTGCTACGATTCTGCCGATCGTCATCCGGACCCTCCTCGTGGCCAACCCTTCACCGAGTGCAGCCCGTCAGCCCGTGTATCGGCCGCCCCGAATGGAATTGTTGTAGCCTGTTATCTCCCTGCGAGGAGTGGGCACCATTGCTGGCTTGTACCTATTCTTTCATTGTGTGTATCGGGGTTGTCGGTCTCGGCCGGGGTTCCTTCCCCACGCCTAGGCGTGGAGGTACGTGCGACGCTCTCCCCTTGGCATTTTGCTTTACTAGTATGTGATCTTATATGCCGCGTGAGAGCGTAGGGATCCTAGCTAGCATTCAACACCGCGAGATCGTGAGTGAGAGTATCCCATTCCGTGGCCCTAGTCGAGCACCGAGCTCGGACTAGACTCCTATAGTTGCGCGTCGGCTCCTTTGCCGCTTTGATCCACTCGCTTCCCTCATAGGGACGACCGTGGACTTGGGTTTCTTGTTGAGAGACGCCTCTCTTCGGAGGAATAGTACGGAGGTCGATCACTCGGCTTGCCTTGTCACGTGTGAGTGCTGGCCGCACTTGGTCTTCATCATAGGTTTAGTCCATTTGTCAGTCGGTCCCGCATCAAATTTGGTATCAGAGCTTAGGGAACCAGTTTGTTCTAACAAATTGGGGTCTTAGGTCATTCGAGTCTTTAGGTTGTCTAGGGTGCAATTGAGGCCTTAGAGTTATCTAGGTTGCATTGAGTTTCTTAGTTCATCTAGGTAACCCACCATTGCATTGTAATGTTAGGTTTGTGTCTAGTTAGAGTTTTGTCCTTGTCTCGTTGAGTCTTGCATGTCCAGCTTCCCGCCAGCCCCATGGCGATTCCTCGAGCCCATGCATCGTCATCCCTATTGGCCCGATTCGATGCTCTTATGGTACGACCCCTAAGTGTCGCCCCTACCACTCAGTCGTCGGGAGACCCGATCCCTATACCGATGACCAAGTCATTCCAGCGCCCTGTCATGTCCACTGCCATCCTACCTAATGGGATGCATACGGAGATCGACTTCATCAGTAGGGTGTCGTCTAACTGTGTCTCACAAGACATTGTTGAGTCACTCTCTAAGACTGGGGAGATTGTTCTCCGTGATGGTTTAGCTTTTATCGAGTTTCAACGGTGGTTTGGCCCCGTTAAATATTTCGATGGCGCTTGGTGCAAGATCAGCACACTTGCTGGTCCATGCATTATTTTAGGGCGAACTTGGTTGGAGGAAAGAAGTGCGACCATCGACCTGGATAGGAGGACCTGCACCTTACACCCATCTCACCTTCCCGGTGAGTTTGTCTTCCATGACGGCGTTACGCTGACCACCTCCCTGTCATCACCTGGGTTTGTTCCAGTGAGTTACGAGGCTGAACAGGAGTTGATTGAGGAGTACCTAACTGAGGTTGAGGAGTTAGGGAGTGACCCCCCCCACATCATAGAGGACTCAGTTTCCACTCCCGAGAGAGAGGCTTCACCCTTAGACCCTCATATAGAGACATTCTTACCTTCCGAGGGTGAACTGGTCATTGGAGAGTCTTTAGCTAGCTGACTAAGGGAGGGTCCACTTCTAGATGTCTCCATTCCTTGCTATACACCCATGGGACCAGCCCTCCCAATAATACCCCTTAACTCCTTTCACACCACTTTTCGGTCCTTCTGCTTTCTTGAAAATGTGAAGGACTTCCTTAGGAGTTTAGATTATCAATGGGAGTTGACTTACATGTTGACCTTAGGGTCTGACCAACCCTATAGTCATAGCTTTACACTCCCTGCTTTGGGGTCTATTACCTCGGTCTACACCATAGGACATATCACATCCGAGGTCCTTTTATTATTTCCTATACCCGTGGAGGTTGATTTTGTCCCCACTTATGGTTTCACGGTCCCGAGGGAGGAACCTTGCCTTCCTTGCCTTCCTCATGAGCCCCTTGCCCCATACATGAGAGTGCCTGAAGGTGATTATCTGCACCTGGGCGAATGTCGCACATGGGCAAGTATAGTGAAGGGACCTGTCGGGAGGGGTCATCATTTCTTTGACCCTTTCGATCCCCTCCCTAGTGAGCCTCTCGACCCATATTCTTTTCCCCACCTTGTCGAGGAGGTCCACTATCATACACCACCTAGGCCTTCTAGTCAACACCTCACCTTACCGGCATCCAGATGCCCGAGCTTAGGAGGCCAGGGAGACATGTCTCTTCCCCATGTTTCTTCATGTCCACCATCATATAGGGGTTTGTCTCATATAGGGAATGTCATGAGTGAGTTTGGGCAATTTAGTCCCCATGAGTCTACCACATTCCGTAGGACACCCATGCATGATAGATACAACTTTGGTTGTCCTGGTCCTCCCCGTGCTGTCCAGTCAGGTAGACGTCATAGGCATGTTAGATCCATGTTTGGATGTCCAGGACCACCACTGCATTCACATAGGTATGAGTCAACACAGCTAGTTCGGAGTCTGCATCATCACCACCTCGAGGCCAGCAACGCACGTTATAAGGATTTAGCTGACGCGCATCGACGCACCCGTGAGTTCCAAGTGGGAGAGTACGTCATGATCAGGGTTAGACCTGAACGGTTCCCTTCGGGGGCCGTGAAGAAACTCCAGGACCGCGGTGCCAGACCCTTTCGAGTCTTGAAGCGAATTGGGTCGAATGCGTATGAGATTGAGCTGCCAGACGACTATGGGATCTGTTCGACGTTCAATGTTTCAGATCTGGTGGCATATCGGGATCCCGCGGTGATTCCCAGTGAGCTTTTTGGGCCTACCCCTCCTATTGAGAGCATTACACCTTCTGAGCGTCCACCTCCTCCAGCCCCATTACAGACACGCGAGCATATAGATTGCATACTGGATGAGCAGGTGACCACGACCAGGAGCGGAGCCTACCAGCGCTTCCTAGTGCGCTGGAGAGGGCGCCCTGCGACAGACGACACCTGGATCACACGTGGAGAGCTGGAGCTGATCGACCCGGACCTGCTGGAGCGTTATTGGAGCGATCGTGACCCTTACTCGACGGGGTCGAGTTCTTCCCACCCGGGGAGAATTGGTGAGGACACGCGCCGCCTTTCTCGATGGAGCACGCGGAGCACGCCGGCATCTCTTTGGGTCGGCGACTACGGCATGGTTTAGAGGACCTTCTTTTACATGATGGCCACACCAGGCCTTGGTTTAGTCCCTGCGTGGACATGTTTATTCTTTATTGTGGACCTTTGTAGGCCAATTGGGGCCAATTAGACCTTTATTGGGTGTGCTAGGCTCATTGGTTGGGCAATAGGACTAGTGGGCCACTTCTTGGTCCAACCTTTTGGCCCATTAGGGTTTTGGGCGCCCCTCTCATCTCCTCCAAGAGGAGGAGGTGGCAGCCGCCCCACTCCTACTTTCTAGGAGTGGAGTGTGCGGCCCTCTCCTAGATTTTAGGAAGAGGGATGCGCACCCCCCCCTTTCCCTTCCCCATCCGGCCACCCCATCCCTCCTTTGGCCGCCCCCCTTCCCCAATTCCCTCCTAGAATCTAGGAGTGGTGCGTCCCCCCCCCCCCTTTCCCCCCTAGCCCATGTGCGCACCCCCCCCCCTTTCCCCCATGCCACATGGCGCACCCCCCCCCCTTCCCTTGTGGCTAGGGTTTCAAACCTAGCATTTCCCCTCCCCATATAAAAGATCTCTTGTATTTTCTTTAGGAAATTAATGAATAGATGAAATATTTTGATTGAGCAGCCATTGGCGCAGCCACCCCTTGGAGAGGGCGACCCTCTCTTCCTCCTCTGCTCCTGCGACGGGAGCAACCCCGGGGTGCGACTCCCCATCCCCTCGGTGCGACGCCGAGGGCCCCTTTCTCCCCTATCCCTTCTCAAGTTCTAGTTCGGTGCGCCCAGATTTCTCCTCCAAGAGCAGCGACGACCACCCCCTGTTCGTGAGGATCTTGGGCGACCAGCCCATTTTTTTGTGGTTCTTCTACGAGTCGTCGACGCGTGCGAGGTGGTCTCGCCTCATTCAGAGATCGGCACCGCCCGTGGCATTTTTTCTCGTGAGCGCGCGCAGGACCCCCTCTCCCTGCGGGCCTGGTTCTGTTCGCCCCATTACAAAATTCCCACAGGACGGACATCTGCGAGTTTGGGCGCGGGATCTTCACCGATCGTACCTCTCCCCGTCCTCTGTCCAACGCCGCCGACCTCACGTCGTTCCGACGTCCGAGCTGCTCGTGGCATCCGTTCCCGTGAAGTCACGCAGGTCTGCCCTGCCCAACCGGCGCCAGAGCCACCAGCGGATTTCAGAGCCTGCTGCTCTCAGCCACGATCAGATCTGATCGAGCCCTTTGGGCGGGACCTGCTGCTCTGCGTCCCCGACGTCCTCCCACAAGCGGGGCCTCGTTCGCCTACCGGAGCAGCGAGTTACCATTTTCCCCGCTCGACAGCGCAGTTCTGGGTGCAGATTCCTTGTCCCCACTTGCAGGTGCGGCCACGGCTTCCACGGACAGAATCTGAGCACGCCTTTTGGCCGAGGCTTCCTCCTGCGACCTAACTACGCGCCCTCGCTGACGGCGCCCCAATCGGACTCCGGATCCATTCGTGGGAACGTTTACCACCGAGTCGCGCGTTGCTGCGATTCTGCCGATCGTCATCCGGACCCTCCTCGTGGCCAACCCTTCACCGAGTGCAGCCCGTCAGCCCGTGTATCGGCCGCCCCGAATGTAATTGTTGTAGCCTGTTATCTCCCTGCGAGGAGTGGGCACCATTGCTGGCTTGTACCTATTCTTTCATTGTGTGTATCGGGGTTGTCGGTCTCGGCCGGGGTTCCTTCCCCACGCCTAGGCGTGGAGGTACGTGCGACGCTCTCCCCTTGGCATTTTGCTTTACTAGTATGTGATCTTATATGCCGCGTGAGAGCGTAGGGATCCTAGCTAGCATTCAACACCGCGAGATCGTGAGTGAGAGTATCCCATTCCGTGGCCCTAGTCGAGCACCGAGCTCGGACTAGACTCCTATAGTTGCGCGTCGGCTCCTTTGCCGCTTTGATCCACTCGCTTCCCTCATAGGGACGACCGTGGACTTGGGTTTCTTGTTGAGAGACGCCTCTCTTCGGAGGAATAGTACGGAGGTCGATCACTCGGCTTGCCTTGTCACGTGTGAGTGCTGGCCGCACTTGGTCTTCATCATAGGTTTAGTCCATTTGTCAGTCGGTCCCGCATCAAAAACCCTTCTCAAAATCATCAAGAAAACATGTGAATCTCATAAGTTTTCCGATTGGCCAGAACGATTAGTGGAAGCTCTGTGGGCTTACCGCACCTCCGTCCGTACTCCCACAGGACAAACTCCCTATGCTCTTACCTACGGGATGGAGGTGGTGCTCCCATATGAGATCTTGATCCCTTCCCTTAGAGTGCAGCTCGATAAAGAACTTAATCTCGATGAACGTCGAGAGGCGTTGCTTGTCCAGTTGGAACTCTGAGATGAGAAGAGGATGAACGCGGCCGATCACGTATCCGTTTATCAAAAGAGAGTTTCGCGTTATTTTCAAAAGAAGGTAATCGAACGTAAATTTCAAATAGGTGATATGGTTTTGAAACGCAAATTCATTCGATCTGCAGGTCCTAGGTCTAAATTGCAACCTAACTAGGAAGGGCCATTTGTTGTGAAAGAAGCTTATCCAGGGAATGCGTATCGCTTAGTAAATGCAGAAGGTGAGGAGCTCTCTCACCCGTGGAATGGGTTGTACCTTAAGCGGTTCTTTCCTTAGAGTCTAATCAGTGCCACCCCGGGCAACAAGATGTTCCTCCTATTTCTCTAAAAAGGGTCCCGAGTAAAGGCAATCACACACTACACGACATCCCTGGTCGGGTAAAAGACATCGTTTCTCCTTGGCCATGCTTTGGAAAAAAGTTGAAGTCCTTGTTCATTCCTTCCATCGGCTGAATCCAGGGGCAAGAAGTAAATAAGGAGGTGGCAACCAAACCAGGCACCTTGACGAGAGGAGGTCTCAAATAGGGGCAGTCCATTATGAATTAACGCCACAAGCAAAAGAACAAGAAAAAGAAAGCAAAGGATTAATCTCTACGACAAAAATCAAAAGTATCATCTCGAAGGTCTATTGAATACGATTCAAAAGCTCCAGAAAGACAAGAAATCTAGGCATGACAAGAGTGGCAGTGCAGTTCCCCGCGAGACGAATGAGCCCGGTCGCACGCATGCCTAGAGTGGACTAAGGTTCGATGACGGACACAAAGCCCCGGCACAACAGACCAAATTTCTAATGGGTTGTCTGGAGAGGAACTCAAGTCCTAAAAACTTCTAAGTCTGGCCTAAGCTTACCCCCGTGTTGTATTTTTCCTTTTTCAGGATTGAAACTAGTACCCTGGGTGTGGCCCTGGTAGAAACACCGTCATGAAAATCTGGGCCTTTGTCAGGGGTTGTCACCTCATTGCACGCCAACCTCGGGACTCTCAGTACGATGCGGAGGGCTCGCGTTGCTAAGGGAAAGCCTTGGTTTTCAAAATCCAAAAACATCATATATTTCAAAATCCAAAAACAACATATATTTCAAAATCCAAAAACAACACATATTTCAAAATCCAAAAACATCATATATATTTCAAAATCCAAAAACATCATATATATTTTGAAAATCCAAAAAAACCACATATTTCAAAAATCCAAAAACATCAAATATTTCTAAAACACACAAAAAAATTTGAATATATTTTCCAAAATCCAAAAATACCATCATATGCATCGCATGCATCGCATTATTTCTATTATATTTTTCCCGCCTATTTAATAAGGCTCCACCCCTTGACCAAATATCAAGAAACGGTCATTATCTAACTCGCTTCGAGGCAAGGGGTTGAGTCTAAGAACAAATCTAACTTGCTCCATGTTTAAGTATGTGCAGAACGCAAGACCAAGAATAAAATTGAAATCTCACAACTATGCAGGTTCAAGGCTGTGACGCACCAGGTACAGGCCGTCACATTCGTTTAACGGTCCATGCTAGCCCGTTACATCTCTTCAGACCTTCACTTTGACTCTCTCAGCAGCTCTCTCTCTAACGGCCTGGGGCACGACCGTTACTACTCCTAACGGTCCATCGTTGGACCGTTACTTCCTCCAGAGGATTTAGTTCTCAGAGCATACACTATAACGGCCTATCTCCCCATCGTTATCTCCTTGTAACGGCCCTGCTTAGATCCGTTACATTCTCCAGAAGCCCGATTCTGCTGGTCGTTCTAACCAAATCAAGCCACAAATTCATGTCCATTCAACTGAGGCAATCCCATCTTATTCAAGTGAACTTAATGAAACATGCGATTGATAAAAATTCCAACTCTGATTGTCAAATCCAATCATTCATGAAAGAAAATCAAACTACATTCAGCCTCTTATCAAAGGGCGGATCTTCCTCAACTCTTTCAGGTAGCCACGGCGTGCTTCGTCGTTCTCTTCTACTTCTTCTTGCCACGGACGCACCTTGCTGATCTCCCACATGGTCAGCGCGTTTCGGACTGCTCTCTCATCGTCCTCGGTCCCCATCTTCCTAGGTAGAAGGGGAGGGTAGTGTGATAGTGCAGGAGCTTCAATCCGAGGTAGCCCGATCTGAAGATGGCACCGGTGTGGGTTGTAGATCGCCATGGTAGTATTTCCCACTAGCTGGAGGTCCAGGCCGTGATGCCACGGTATTGTAAGAAGAGCGCTCCGAAGGATCCTTGGTCGCATGATGAATTTCTCCATTGGAAGGGTGTTGAAGAAGAGGCGCCATTCATCCCGAGTTTTCTTGTCCGCCATCTTACATTCAACCTGTGAAGAAAATCCAGATGCCCCTCCAATGAAGAAGAGAGGGTGGCTCCCGAAGATCCGGCTAGCAGAACTAATGTCCTTCTTTGATTGGAACTTGATTCTCACTCCCATCCAACACTCAAGGAGTATCATGGAGCCGAATAAGGGTCCTCCTAGGCAAGCCGAGCTTAGTCCTTCATAGAGGTATGAGAGGATCGCTTGAGAGATGGACATTCCCCGCCACAACCCACTAATAATGTTGAGATTTTGGGTATCTAAAAGGTGATCGGTGGTAGTGAAAAGGAAAACTCCACACAAGCAAATCGCCACCGCCTTGGCTATTGCTTCGTGTCTCTCCCACTTGTTTTTACAATGAGACACTATCCATTGTGCTAAGGGTATCAAGTGTATGTGGTGTGGGCTGATCATGGTCCTCACGTCCTTTGGATTATGGATGAAATCACTCAAAATTAAGGACGGGTCGATAGGCTCAATCGTGTAGCAAACTCGGTCTTCATCCCCCACCTTAGTCTTAGGAAGGGCTAGATAGGTTTCTACCTCCTCTAATAGGACTGTTGCTTCGAAGGAAGGGAAGATGAAGGTGTGTGTTTGTGGATGCCACAACTCTATGAGGGCTGAAATACTAGGCCAATCTAATGTTAATTTCTAGAAATTCTTGCCCAAAATCAAGAGGGGTTGGAGGTGCCATACTTTGAGAATCGATGTAACCTCTAAAGGGAGTGCCTTCACCATGGGAGCCACCCACTTCAGATTAGAATAGCATCTTGGACCGGGGAGGGGCTAAGAAAAGAAGAAGATCATGAGGAAGAAGATGAAGTGCAGCAATTTCTGAACTTGGTTAGCTCAGGGAAGTTTACCATTCTTTGAGCATTGGAGCTTGGGTGCTTGGGAATTGAGGTCAGCCTTTGTAGCTCTCCGTACTCCTTTCTTGCAGCTTTGGGTCCGGTGTAGACTTTCTCCTCCATAGCTATCACCTCGAAGCTTCTCTTCATCTTATTTCCTGCCCTTAGGAGGGGTTTTTCAGCCTTCTAGCAGAGAATTCAGAAAGATACGATTTTGGCTAAGTTTCCAAGTTTTAAAGGTTTGGTTTCGGCTTTAAAGAGATAAGATTTGGATTGGAAGGCTTTATCTTAAGTCTGGGAGGAGTCTAGAACGGATTTGAGGCTTCCTATCTCGGGTTTTGCCCCTTGCGGCTCAATCCATCTCGGAGTACAATTCATTATCTAACGGTCTGTCGCTAGACCGTCACTTTCCTCTGACACGCCAGAGCTGGGCCGTCACATTTTTTGTGGGTTTAATTTGATCAAACCTGTTCTGTCAAGCTTAACGGTCTAGCATTATACCATTATATTCTTGTGACGCGTTCTCTCTGAGCTGTTACATTCTCTACTGATCAGTTTTGGCCTCTGCTTGGTCAATCATTCTCAACGGTCTTGCTCATGGCCGTTATCTGCCTCCGACGCACTGCGCCTGAACCATCACATTTCCTGCATATTTGGTTAAGTCTGTACATCTCCTTCATCATCCCAGTCTGCATGCATTTATCATGTTGAAGTCTGTACATTCATTCAAGTCCATGCATTTTTGAAGTCCATACACCGTTGATGAAGTCTGTACATTTGTTGAAGTCTGTACATCAGCTTCAAGTCCATACATCAGCTTCAAGTCTGTACATCAGCTTCAAGTTCATGCATCATTTTTGAAGTCTATACATTCCACCTCTTCACCCAAGTCTATACATTCCACATCTTCACCCAAGTCTATACATCCCACATTCTTTGAAGTCTATACATCCCATTTGTTGAAGTCTATACATCCCATTCACTTTGAAGTCCATACATCAGGTGCAAGTCTATACATTCGTTGAAGTCCATACATTTGTTGAAGTCTATACATTCCCATACCTTCCCCCAAGTCTGTACAGCCTTCGTCCAAAGTCTACACATCGTTCAAGTCTGTACATTCTTCATCCAAGTGTGTACATTCCCCAAGTCTGTACATTCTTCATCCAAGTGTGTACGTTCCCCAAGTCTGCACATTCCATGTCTCCCCAAGTCTGTACAGTCTTCATTCAAAGTCCATACATTCTCCAAGTCTGCACAGTCTTCATTCAAAGTCCATACATTCTCCAAGTCTGTATAGTCTTCATCCCAAGTCTATACGTCCACACCGCTTCAAGTCTGTACATTCTTGATTCAAGTCTATACATTGCCTAACATGAGCACAAGCCCCAAGTCTGTACATCCCTTGTCCAAGTCCATACATCCTTGCTGTTGTGTTCATGAAGTCTATACATCATCTGGGCGTCTACACTCGAAGTCTACACATCGCCTTGGCAAGGTCTATACACACTGAGTACAGTCAGTACGTTCGTAGTTCAACATTGCTCTGCCATCTCTTACGGTCTAGCATTTGGCCGTTACTTGTATATAACGCACCATCTTTGATCCGTTACTCTTCATGCTGCTCAGTTCTGCAAAGTTGGGCTCTATCCTTTCTAACGGCCTCCACTCGACGCATTACTTGGTCCTGACGGTCTGGAGATAGACCGTTACGTTGTCTGCTGCTGTGACTTGTGCTATTCCTATCTGCCTCCGTGTAGACCTGGCGGTCCTACAGGCTTCCCATTCCGTTCATCCTGTGCATCCACACATTATCTCATCCCCATCGATTACATTTCATCTCCATGCAAACATCCATTCTTTAACATACACTCATTCTCATCCGTTCTTTAACACATCCACAAGCATTTCCTGCATTCTAATCATACTCTCACAATACATTTTCTTGCAATCATTCCCATTCATTTTCACATGATCACCTGTTTGCATACACATCCATTCATTCACATAAAAGTTATAACAAATCACAAAAAAGATTTGCATTTCCATTTTTCATCTCCCATATAAGTCATGTACAAGTAATAAGAAAAAGAAAACCAAAAAAATACATCACTCGGCCGGCTTATCCGCCGGGCCGCCATCATCATCTCCTCCCTCAGGTCTCCTCGCAGGTGGTGCTATGGAGGCGCTCTCCTCCTGCTGTCCTCTCTCTGCCCTCTCATTCCTCCGCTGGCCAGAGGAGCTGGCAAGGAAATCCCCTATCGAGCCGCTCGGGGCAGCACTCCTCTGTACTCCACTCTGGGAGGCACTGCGCTCTGGTCCCCGACCCATCATTCTCACCGTCCGCTCCATCGTCCGCAGCTCAATCTTCAGCTCGAAGATCTGATGCCGCGTGTCCCGTGCCTCGGTCCGGTAACGATCCAGGTCCGCCGTCCCAGCTTGGAGTCTCTCCACCTCAGCTTGTGATCAAGCTAGCTCTGTCCGGAGTTGCTCCGCCTCCGATCGTCCTCGCTCCATCTCTACCTGGAGACGCTCTGCCTCCGTTCGAGCCAGCCTTGCCTCGGCCACTACTGCGGCTAGCTCTCTCGCCTGTAGTTTGCGTTGCATATAGTTAGTCACATGAGCATTTCATTTTTCATAAGCATGGGCATGTAAGCATAAGCATTTAATTTGCATAAAGCATTTAGCATCTTACCCGCTCTGCGAGGGTGGCCTCCGCCTCCTCGGCCCGAGCAACTGCTCGAGCAAACTCGGCGTCTCGCTCAGCCCTACCTCCGGCAGGCTGTGAGGATGACGATAGGGCATCCGGTCCCGCTCTTTGGGCTCCCTCGGCCCGCTGCATTCAGAAGTCATGGTCAGTCAATTGCATTTGCATCATTAGCATCATAAAGCATAATTATTTTAAGTCCAAGGTTCTGGGAATCTTACCAGGAGCTCCAAGGCAGTCCGGTACTCGTCCCGCTGCTGGACGGTGGCATGAAGAAGCCCCTCGAGCTCGTCTATCCTTCCCTAACGGTCTAGCTGCATTTTTAGAAGCATGTGAGTCAGTGCATATAGGATAAAAAATTTTATAAAAGGCATTCAGAGTTTTGAGTTTAGAATTGCATACCGGTCGTTGGGTACCTCGGTACACCCGGTCCCCGTACAGTCGGGCGAAGGCCTTCAAATACGCCTCATCACTTTCATCCCGCTCTTTCACTGCTCTGCCCCGCTTGTTCCAGTCATGGACGTACTTTGCTTTCTGGGCGCACCAGTCTATGTCGCCGCTGATTCCTTTCGCTGATTTCCCCGGGTGGTCGTCACTGCGGCGTGGGAAGGTCACCTCAGGCTGATGTAGTCCCCGAGTCCTCAGAATCAGCCGATAATGAAGAGGCTCGATGATATGAATGCAGTGCAACCATATGTCTTGTCCCCGGTACGAGAGGGCTGCCTCCACCCATGGCTGTCCCTCGTAACTCTCGCCTCTGTACGGGGTCCATCTCACCTGAAGCATGTTAATCCATTCATCAGCATGTTAGTCCGGTTATCATCATTTAAGAAGCATATAAAAGCATTTAAATCATTTAGAAAGCATTTTTGAGTTCGGGCTTACCGCCGTGTGCTGGAAGGAATCCAAATCGTCCTGGATCGCCCGGGTTAATCTGATGATCGACCCTGGGTCCCTCGCGACCACCCATTGCCTAGCGATCGGGATGCGATCGGCGTGGAGTAGTGTGCCCCGTCCGATGCCCGGGAGGTACATGTAGCTCCAGAACTGCATTTAGTTAAGTCAGTCAACTGCATAATCATGAACATTTGCATAAATCATATAGAAAGCATTTAAATTGCATTTACCTGTAGAAAAGGTGAGAAGCCGCCCAGCATCGTCTGTCGGTCCGTCGTGCTGAGAGACTCGAACAGGAAGGCTAGCACTGCCGCTCCCCAGGCGTACTTTCCAACTCTGCCCAAATCCTCGATCATCGACAGTAGCCTGCAGCTGATCACATCTGCTCGAGTCGTGAACAAGAGCTTCCTGAACAATAGCATCAGAAACCGCCTCAGGGTGCGATCTCCCTCCGGTCCCACCTCTGCCGCCACTCGTGGGCGCACCTGGTCGATCACTCTACCCAGATGCTCCTCTGGTAACTCACCCACGGCAATGGCTGCTCCTCTCAGTCCTAAGCTCTCCTGTAGTACTGATCTCGAGAGCTGGGATGACGTCTGCCCCGGTCTGATCAAATCCAGCCCCAGCAGCTCCTGGGCCATCTCCCGGTAGTTCCTGTAAGTCCATCCTGTCACTGCGGCTCCATGGACTAGCAGCCCGGTAATCCTCGCCATGTCTTCAAGCGTGGGGATCATGTGACCCCACGAGAAGATGAACGCCCTGCTGATCGGATCCCATCTCTCGTGCAAGGCGTACAGCAGAGGCGTGTCCATTCTGGTCACCTCGATGCTCAGCACCTCAGCGAATCCCATCCCAGCCAGTCTCTCTCTCTGGTAATCGGGCAGTGCCTGGTACACCGCCCGGATCTGAAGCCAAGATATCCTTGTCCGTCTTTTTCCCTGCATTCATTTAGAGCATAAGTTAGTCAAATGCATCATAAAATTATTGCATAGCATTTATAAAATGAAAACAAGACAAAAATTGAATAATTAAAAACCTAAAAAATAGTTCTGGCCTCTGGCGCATGTAACGGCCCTGGGATGGGGCGTCACATGGCTCTAACGCACCTATGGTGATGCGTTAGGCTTGTGACGGTCACTGGAAGGACCGTCACATTCCCTGCTAGAGGGTGTTTTTCCCTTTGCATCCCGTGGCTCTCCCTCTTTGGCCAAAAGGCCTACACATTATCCTAATGGGTTCATGGACCCATTTTCTACCCCCATTCCCACATGCATTCATACTAAAACACATAAAAATTAAAATTTTGAAAAGATTAGGGTGGAGGCCTACCTCATGATCTTGGCCCCTCTTCCTCTTCTTCTCTGGTTCCTTGGGTTCTCCCTCATCCAGGGGAACCTCCCCTTGGTCTTCTTCCACCCTTGGAGCTCTCCTTCTCGTCGTTTCTTCTTCCACAGGTGGCGAGACGATTTCCCGCGCTATCCGGCGGTGGAGGCAGCATATGGCCTTCTTCTTCCCTCTCTCCCTCTTCTTCGGTGGCTGCGTGGCCTCGTCGCCGGCCATTTCTTTGGCTGGAAGACGGTGGTCGCCGGTGTCTCTCGTTGGGGTTTTTTTGGAGACCGCTTGGTGTTTTGGTTGCTTGAATGTCGAATGAGTGAGGCCTTGGGCCGTTCGGTTTGTTTTTTTTGAACGCTCAGAAAATGTGACGGTCTGTCGTCTGACCATTACACTCTCTGACGCGTACTATGCTGACCGTTACATGAATTTGAACTGTTTCATTGGAGAATGTGAACCGCTTAGTTTATGACGGCTCTTCCCTGGCCGTTACTTTATGTGACGCCCTCTAAGTAGACCGTTACAAACTTGCAAGTTTCTTGATGAATGAAATAGTCTATTTGATGTTTAAATGATTGCATTTTCTGCCATAATGTTCATTGTTGATGATTATCACACGTACAAATGGTTATGCCTTGTTTCATGGTCATATTGTTATTGGCTAAGCTCTTTTCTCATGAGTGAAGCATCACGCTTTGTCGTTCATCAGGCAGGTAAGTCAGGTATTGTATCTCTTTCCCTTATCCATTAATGCATTACTATATGTTATCTAGGATATATTATCTCGAGAACCGGCTGGTCATTCATGTGTTCTGGGATCTGATGTTCCCCTTAAACAAAAATGATGATGATCTAAGTTCACATGTTTAATCGTTGGATAGGCCGTTAGGTTGGAAAATTTTGGGGATGATGGTTCTGTCTTGCACGCCGTGGTTGCAGATGGTGTCCTGACCCTAGTTTCTCCAGCTTAGCAATATTATTCTCGAGTATCTTGATATTTTATCTTACTTTGCATTCGTTTTAAAGATTTCTTTTTTAGCCCAGCATGCATCATACGCATCTTTTGAGCATTCATGTGCTTCATCTGTTCAAGGTATCTCGATGTTGGTGAATAGCTGTATTCTTGATCTTGAATGAGGAGAATTATTCCACTCTGAATTAGAAGGTTTCCTTTGATCTCATCACTCGATTTGGTTGGCTGAAGATTCATGTCTAGAGTTTAGTCAGTTCTCTTTCCTTTCCATTACGTCCGGCGGCTAGCCGTGTTTCCTTTCCTTAGTTATTAGTTCCTCCAGACATGCGTCCTTTGGTTGGCTTTTTCCATGTGATCAGTTCGAAGTTTTCCAGAAAGTTCCTATCCCTTGTGGGTAAAGAACGGGTGTCGTTTACCTTAACGCTCACTTTTTCATCTCACTCCGCTTCATTTCCATGTTCCATTTCATTTCCGCTTCACCTCCACTCGTTCCCCTGCAAAGAGGGCGTTAAGGAGGGGCATCTGTTGACACCCGTTTTATGACCAATAAGTAGGGTCATCTCCTTGTTTATCCATATGATCCTCCGAGTTGTTCACTCTTTATCGAGTCTCCTTGATCAGTTTTAAGCATGCTTCTTGGGTCTTCTCCTTGTTTGGAGTGTGGTTTATTGTGGCCTTTTATTTGATGAGTTTAGCAAGCTTTGCACCTTTTTTATCCTCATTGTTAATAACGGTCCTCACTGGGGGCGTTACTTCCATATAACGCATGATCCCTGGGCCGTTACTTATTGAAGAGTCCTATAGTTTGAAGCCTTTGTTCTGAAGCTTATCCTCTTGATTATCCATTGAATCTAACGGTCTGTCGTGCAACCGTTATTTATTCCAACGCGTCCACTCATGGTCGTTAATTCCATTCAAGAGTCCTATTGTTTTGATCTTCTTCCGTTGATCTTATCTTTTTTGAGATAAGGTTAAATGTAACGGACGTTTAATGGCGCGTTATTTTCATGTGGCGGTCTGTCGAGTAGCCGTTACATCCAACAGAGAGTCCTAGCATTTCAGGCCTTTTCTATGCTACTCCGTGGTCGAGATAAGAGCTTGAATTGTTGATTTCTCTTCCAAATCCGATCCTCAGAACCTTCTGTTTGTTTCTATGGACTCTTGGTGATATTATGTTCAGGGATTTGCTAAGAGTTATACTTTTATCTTGCTGGATTATCCTCTGCTCGACCGGAGAGTTTGAGGGTCTATAAATAGCACCCTTAACTTCATGACCCGAAAGGAGAAAGATCTGGAGTTCGCGTCGAAGTGCTGCCGCATTCTAGAGTCACATCTGACCAAGGAGAATTATCTTTCACGTTCATCTACTTCACAGTGAAGGGAGTATTCGTTCCATTGGTTTTCAAAGTTCATCATTACATATTGTGTTCTTCCTCATCTCCTTTTCATCAAAAGCATTGTCCTTCTTTTTTTTTCCACGTTTTGCACCTGGTTTTTCATCATCTAAACATCCTCCTATCTTTTTAAAAATGCACAGAGAGGTTAAAAGACCAAAACCTCCCCGGTACTTTCCTTTCCTTTTGCATGCTATTGAGTTTATTAAAGAATTGATGCTATATTGTTTAAAGGGCTAATTTGGGTCTATTTTCTTGTGTTTTCACGTTCTTTGGCAGGTTTACAGGTTCACCACACGAGGCCCAAGTCTTCTGGCCGGCTAGAAGAGTTGGAGTTAAAAGAATCCACAAGCTATTACTGCAGGTTATTTGACGGTCTTGTGCAGGCGCGTCAGATTCTTATAGCGGTTCATCGAGCGACCGTCACTTCCAAGTGACGCGTGGACTTTCGGCCGTTACATTCTGTTGATATGTAGATTTCCCTGATTTTCTCTCTCCCATGGGCGGGTGCTTCATCCATCTATTTCCAAGGTATTTTCAAGTCTTTGGCTTGTTTCTACTTTGGTGGCGATCACCTTCTTTCTTGGTATTGGGCATTAGCTTTCCCTCCATCTCATATCTCTTATCCTCTTTGCTTGCTCCACCCTTGCGGTGTGTTTTTATTTGCTTTTGGTCCACGCCCCGGCGTGTGTTTTTCTTTATTTCCTTAGTTTAGTTTGATGATTGAGATAGCATGCCCATGCTAGAGCTTCTTCTGGTTGCCTAGGTTCATGGTTCACATGTCCTTGGGTTGATTGAGATCTTTGATTTTTGCCTATCATCTGTATTGCACATAAAACAAAAAGAAGAAGAGAAGCAAAACAAATCAACACTCTCCTGCTCTGCGAAGCGCCTCTCAAACTCTCGTAGCCGGTGAGATAGCTTCGGCTGTCGCTGCGCCGTGGGGCTGGGGGGGCTAACCTGGCGTTCCCCAGGGACTTCGATCTCTGGGTGCGGAAGGCGTGCCTTAGGTTTTTCACCTTTCCGGTGTGGAGGAGGCCTCTTTCTCTAGAGGAGGGACTTGCAAAGGTCCTCCTGACCTGTTGCGAATAAGTCACTATCCTCGGAGGGTGAAGCAGCCTCCGATAGTGTGTTGGGATGCGTTTTCGTGGGGGGGGAGGGGGGGCTCTCCGGAGGGTTGCGTGACCTTCCTTCCCTGGCCGCCTGAGTACTCATGAGTTACACGAGGTCGTCCAGTTTTGCATTGAGGGCTTGGAAAGTGTCAGCACCCCCGTTGGATGGTAGCTCCACTTCAGCGGGTGGAGGCGGATTGTCGGCTGGGGTGTTGGCGTTGGCGGGGGGGTTCTGTGTGGCCTGAGAGGGACCTTCCCCCGCCGCTACCAAGGCCTTACCCTTATCTTCGGTGGACCTCCTCCCTGAACTATTTCACACCATACTGGCTCTTTGATCTTTTCCCACAGACGGCGCCAGATGAAGAGGGGCGATCTCGCGCTGCTCCTGAGCTGGAGAAGATGATCACCGAACAGTGAACTGCAAGGAAGGGAAATAGATCAGGGGGCCCAGGGATGGTTCCCTGGGGAAAACCCTCCGATGCCTAAGTCAGCAGAGCAGAGGTGGAAGCTATGAAGGGAGGAGGAAGGAGATGCACGAAATCCTTCTCCACCAAGGTGGTGAAGTGGTTCCTTCTCAGGGAGTTTTAGACGTGTGTTGGCCTTACCTTTCGTCGGAGGGAGTCCCAGGTTCAAATAGTGCACCTACCTCATGAGTCCCATAAGTTGAGGAGTTTCAGGCGGGAGTTACGTCCTCGTCGTGGGCTCTTTACGTCCTCATCGTGGGATCTTTATAGCCTTGTAAACTCTTGCTCATAAAGGGCTCTCAATGGCAGCGTGGATAAGCAATCATTGGTCGACCCAAGCATGAAGAGTGCCAGCCCTGTCCGAGCGAGGGGCATAGCTCGGGTGAGGCTCGGTCAGAGTGGGCACGGGGCGCCAGCCCTTATCCCAGCAGAGGGGATGAGTCGAGCGTGGGTCTTCCTCCGACCGGACCGATGCTCGGGCCTTCTGAGCCTAATGGCCACCAAGGAAGTGCTTGATCCCGAGTGAATTTATTGGGCTATTATGCTAAGTGGACCCTGAGGGGCGGTCACTTAGATGAGATGGGCCTTGTTTAGTCTTGCTGGACCTGGTTCGGCCGCTCTTAGATGGGATACAAAAATCCCCCTCTCCAGAGATGACCAAGTCTAGCAATTCGGGTTCCTTAGAAAATGAAGCAGCAAACTTCTTGGAAACAAACGAATGAGTTGTGCCAGTATCAAATAATACTTGAGCATTCTTAGAACAAACAATTAGTGTACCTTCCATGAGTCCACCTTCTGTCAGTTCCGTCTCTTGGAGAGCTTGCAGACGGCCTTGCTTCTTGACCAGACGCTTCTCATCTTTAGTTGTTTGTTCATTCAATAACGGGCAATCAGGGATCCGATGCTCCACACTCCCGCATCTAAGGCACTCTCCCAGTATCCTCCAACACTCCTCGGCCTTATGTCTGCAAACTTCCTCAAAAGGTGTGGTGATGGAGAAAGGCTTGTCATTTTTCTTGAATTTCCTCTCTTTGGAGGACTCCCCTCCATTGTTGGACCGCTTCTTGTTAGATGATGGTTTTAAATTTCCGGGACTGGTAACATGCTCTTTCTTGTCCCTTCCTCAAATCTTATCAGATAATTCGGTGGCGTCTTCTAGCAACTGTGCACGCCGAACTATTTTCAAAAAGACTTGGATGTCCATCGGTGCCAGTTGGGTAATGTATTGGAACCGAAGCCCATTGAGAAACCTTCTTGCCTTCATTTTATCGGTACACACTAAGTGGGGTGCATACCTAGATAGTCTTGAAAACTGGGCCTCATACTCGTCCACTGTTAGGGTCTATTGCTTCAACGCGGCAAACTCCGCGACCTTTTTCTCTTGGATACGGTCAGAAAAGTACTTGTTGTTGTAGTGCTCAACAAATTCAGCCCATGTGACATAGTCATCAGGCAATGTTGCTTCTACGGACTCCCACCAACATCGAGCGTCCCGCTCCAGTTGGAAAGTGGCTAGCAAAACCTTTTCTTCATCCGTGCATTACATTACACAGAAAATCCTCTCAATCTCCTTTATCCAATTTTTGGCGTCGTCAGGGTCGGACGAGCCCGTAAACTTAGGTGGGTTCATGTTACGAAAGCTTCTGTGGAGATCACCTGCTCCACGATTAGCACCACCCTGCGCCACCTGTTACAGCGCCTGAGTGAGGCCTTGTACGGTGCATTGCATGTCACGCCACTGAGCTCTCTCGGCGGCCATGATCCTACAAGAGATTTTCAATCTAATTAGGTTCGTATTTGACTATTAGATCGCATGACTTAACCCATGGCTCTACCCATCTCACTGGGTGTAAGGAGTAAACCTATACTTGGACTTGGGTTTCCTAGGAATTTGAAATCCTAGGCTTTGATACCACAAAAATTGTCATGCCCCGAGTGCGGAAGGAACCCGGTATGCGTGATGAGTTTATATCGATCATGTCAATCAGAGCACGACAAAATTCGACACAAAGATAAGGTGCGCGAAGACAAGGTAATATAATAACATCCATAATTAAATTCCATAATTTAACCGATTAACCATAACGATGGTATTCCCAATCCATAATGTCAACAATCCAAATTAAACCACAAGGCTACAAGCCTTAACAAGTTTCCACAACTATATCCAAATGACAACAAAGTAAAATGACATAGGACTCAATAAAAGGACAAGACACGACTCGGCACTGGCTCGACATTCGGAAGCTCTACGCTCTTCACTCGGTCTCATTCCCATCCGATTGGTTGTCGCTATTCGAGTAACCTGAAAAATGTTGGAATGAACTTGGTGAGCGAATGCTCAGTAGGAATTATATATAAAGAATAAGCAATTTTTTAAGTAATTATATGTTACATGCATTGCAGGTCTAGCTAAGCATGATAAAAGATCAGGAATAACAAGAACTATAAAGGCGAACCAATCAAGATTTTCAAGATAACAAAAGGGAACTATCCCAAATGTTGTAGTTTTACATGATAATGTCAAGTGTCCAAGTATGTATTATCAAGCGTTCAAGCACGAAATATCAAGTCGGGTCACTAGATTTGGCTATTTAATCAAGCAAGTACTCGCCCGTTCCGGGCCACGCAAGTCAAGTCAAGTCAAGTAGAAGTCGTGGAATGCCATAAATCAAGCTAGTCATGTACTTAGGTGTAATGTCACACCGTGATCAATCAACTCACATGGGCACAAGTACTTTCAGGTACTCCTCCCAGGACCAGATCGGGCCCTATATGCGTAGGCATTGGGTCATGTGTATTTGAAACATCCACTATGGTTATAGCCAATATAGAGTTCCAAAGGAATAACCATTGTAAGATGATAAGGTAGATTTCATGAATGAAGGATTTTAAGGGCAGAACTTTGAACAAGTATGACTCAACGTTAAACCACATGAAAACCAAGACATGTCATGAAACTAGGTAATTGGCGCCCACTCAATCGCCACCAATTATAGAAATAGCACCCACATGCATGGTCGCCCATTCCTGTGAACAGTACAGGCTTGATGAAATAGCGCCCACGCTCAGGTCACTATACCAAGGAAATAATGCAACTGGACTGGTCGCCAATTCCTTCTGGCGCCCAAGTCAATGTTGCCATTTGTTGACAGAACAGACTTCTCACTAGAGGTCAGAAACATCGCTCTATGAGGGCTAAAGCATAATGTTTCTTCAGAGTGACGTGACAAGACACGATGTCATGGGTTTTTTAGAGTACAACCTGCTCGGCTGCCTTGAGGAAATCCAAGACTACCGTAGACTTACGGAGATCTCTATGATGAAATCACCAGTCCAAAGGAAGGAATATCCCACGGAGGGCTCAAACATAACCAAGAGTTGAGGGCTATGCGAGAAACATCATGAAAATGTGGGACTGCATCTACGGACTGAGACATAGTGCCAATAGACCAGTGGTGTAGGCTGGGAAAAACAAGCGGATGAAAACTGGAACACAGGGAATTGGCACCCAACCCAGTGATCACCAATTCTGTAATTAGCGCCCATACAGAGGGTCGCCCATTCATGAAGTTTCCATATTTACAGGACTGCCCTGAGAATTTTATGCCCTTGCACAGGGGCGCTCATTCCAAGCTTTTTTCCAGAATTTCATATAATCATTTTTAATTAGCGACTGTCCTCGAAGTCGTTCAATCTTTAGATTTTATCACAGAAATCATGAATTTCAAATTTATCTAATTCACTATATTTTTTTCCAAGAATAGACGACTCTCTGGAATGTCGTTCATTCTTGGATTAGCGACAGCATAAACAGTCGCCCATTCATTTACTTCTGTAAATGAAGGATGCATCGGGCAGATACGTTCCCAGAGACAACCATACTATTGAATAACATGTTTTGCATGAACAGTAACCCTATGACATGTACCAAGAATTTCATATAACTAGATATATGAACAGGTAGAGAAAATTATGAAGAATCTAGAAACATGCTTACACGAAATTACCAGAGCCAGGTTTTAGTGGTATTAAATTTCAAACAAGGGTTAATTAATTTATCAAGTTACAAGAAATAACGGCAAGTGTACTGGTCGCTCATTAATGAACAACTATGAGACTGTCACCCATTAGGAACAGGCGGCTGCGCACACGGTCGCCCATTCAATGTGTGACCCCTTACCTAGTCGTTATTCATCATGCAAACAATAAGCTAAAACGTGAGCAAAACGCAGTAAACGATGATCAGGGAGAAGTAATATATGCATGATAACATGACTTTTAAACATGCAAACATTAATTACTACTGTCTTGGGCTTCAATTCTTGAGAAAACCTACCTCTTTGGTGAAGAAATCGACTAAGGAAGCAGAGGAAAGGAGGCCATGTAGCTATCCCTGACAGTAGCAAGGAGGAAGAAAGGAAGCAGAAGATCCCTTTCTTGTTCACGGAAGGAGGAGGAAAAAGAGTGCAGGAAGCTTTCCCATCCACGCACAGGAGGTTGAGGAGACACAGCCAGATGAAGATGAACCCCCGTGCGTAGCCAAAACCCTTCGAAAAACAACCTATGCTCATTCGCGGAGGGGCTCATTTTATAGAGGACTGGATCTCTAGAAGGCTCGAATGCCATAAGGTAGCAAGGCCTTAAAACCTACCTTGTTTGCTACTCTGTCCCTTCCCTTTCAACAACCACCTTCTTTATGTTCCCTTTTAAAACCCTAAAGACTCGAGCATGGTTCGAACATATTGAGGTTTTGGTGTATACGAAAAACACTTAAGTTTCATATATTTATATATGTTGTGTCCCTATCCTTGTGGTTTTGATGATGTCAATCTTTATGACTCATTCTTTATATAACATTGATGTAACCTTGATGGGTTTTGATGATGACAATTTAAATGACTCATTGATGTGGCACAGCCCAAAGACCACTAAATATGATGAGATGACCCTAGGACTTAGACCCGCAAGCATACAAGCGCTCAATGATTCTCACGATGACGATTTTTGCTCACCCGATTCACACGTTCACCCGGTGGGTCCGGGAGATAATGATGAAGGTCCGGGGCGGGACCCAATTGTTCTAATGGACTTACAATGCTAGGGCTGACCCCAAATGAGTCTAGGATACCCAACTTTGTGGGCGGCTGGCCCGCAAGGCGGGGGCTTGGTGGCACTCACTCACGGTCTGCGGTGGACACTAACAAACTAGCATGCAAGTTCGAGCCCTCTTCTCACCGCCGACGAGCAATCAAAGCAATACTAAACTAGCAGGAATAAGGCTACTAAGGATAGTATCAGAAGCTCACCTGATCGGTGTGAAGACACCGATCCCGATCGGAGACGAGGGCGCGTCGGGAGGCGAGGGTATGCACCCGATCGCCGCGGCGATGTAGCTTGACCTGAAATTGCAAACGGTACAGCACTACTCCTCACGCATGAGGGGTGATCTTGGAGTGGGGGTTATGCTTAATACATTCAAAACTACCTCCACGCAGGGAGGGGCCTTCAGCCGGCCAAGCGGGGTGGGGAGAGATGCAAAGGAAACCGAGTTTCCGAGCTTCGCCGATTCTGTCTAGCTTCTGTAATTCTGGACAGGGAGTCGATGTTGATGCAGCCAATAAATCCACCGAGCTCAGAATCTGATGAGACTTGCGCCAAAAGATTGCTAACCGGAGAGGGGTGCTGCTTGAATTTTTGGTTGACGTTCTGATCTGGGGGCTGACTGCTCCGGCGACTAGAAGATGGATGCAGCTCTGGTCTCTGGCCGAGCTCAGTCTGAAACAGCAGGTTGCAGAAGCGGCCACGGTCGCTCCTGAGCTCCAAATCTGGCACCGCTAGACTCGTTGAATCTTATACGAGTCTACTTTGCAGCAAAACAAACTGGGGAGTCTTCTGATGTCGGAAATGAGCTGGATGTCCTGAGAAGTGGACGGTGGTCGGGACAGACTGTGAGGAGGCAGACCGGCATGGTTGTGGTAGAAAATTGGTATCTCTGGTTGTCGGACGCCGAACGGGATTCTGCTTCTGTTCCTGGATGCTGACAGGGGGAGGAAGAACTTTGTAGAAGACCCTGAAGGCTGGTTCCTTCAAGGTTCGTCGTGGGAGAGTCTTCTCTGCCGCTCTGGCTTCTGGTCTGAGAAGTTCTGCACAGTCGGAGAAGAATGGTGGTTGCGGACAGCACCGAGCTCGGATGCCGACGAAACCGCCTCGCCTGGAAAGCTAACTTGCAGACGAATCCAGAAATGTAGGCCTCGCCTCCTGAGTCATTGAGGGATGGTCGTGGCCTCCTCTGCAAGTTGTTGTAGTTCTGCTTCCTGAAACAGGGTGAGAATGAGGAGACGAAGAAGAGGTGGGAAAGGGAATGGTCAAGAGAGGAAGAGGTGTAAGGTAGTTCTAATGGCTATGGGAGGGAGATGAGAGGTGTTTGAGGGGCTGTGGAGGCTAGAGAGATGGAGGTGGGGAGGGCGAAGTGGGGCTGGAGATGGGGGTGGTCTGCTAGGGATGGTGGTGGGGAGGGGAGTGGGCACAAGGGGAGGGTGAGTGATAGGGAAGGTGGGGGCGAACTTGGCCAAGGGGAGAGGTCTAGGGCGACCAAGGGCAGGGGGGGGGAAGGTTGAAATTCGAATTTGGCCTTGGGAGGGGTGGGGTTTGTGTGGGGAAGTGGGGAATTGTGTTGGGAGGTGGAGGAGTTTCTTTGGGACAAGGAGAGGGGAGTAAATGAGGGGCTTGGGGAAGTGGAGGGTCTTAATGGAGGTGGGTGAGGTAGTGGAGGTGGTTGGGGGTTGGAGTAAGTGAGGGGGGGGGAGGAGGAGAGAGGGTGGGGGCGAACTTCCCTTGGGAGAGAGAGAGAGTGAGAGAGAGAGTGAGGGAAAGAGAGTAAGAGAGAGAGATTTAAGAGGTAAAAGGAAGTGGTTTTTTTCAATATCCCAAAAGTGAGTACAAGTGGAGAGATGGGGCCTATATATAGGCAACCACTCTTTACATGACCAAAATGTCCCTGACAATAGGACAAAAGACCGAGCATAACCTAGACTCAATCCTATGGGCCCATAACTAAGGAAATAAGGCCCAATTAAGCAAAATAAGGGAAATGGACTAGAACCACATGACTCAATAAAGGAAAATACATAAGATAGGACTCAATAAAAGGAAAATACATAAAATGAACCTGGGAAAATGAAGATAACAAGTGGAGACCATGATCAATCCATATCAAGAGTGTGTAGACGACTAAAGCTAGAGGGAGTGTCGTGAGATGCCCTCATCAAATCCCCCGGGGTGGGGAGAACTCGACCCTGTCGAGTATGGGTCTGCCTGACTGTCGTACTGCTCCATCATGTCGGGGTCTAGGCGCATCAAATCCTCCCGACTCACCCATGCATCCTCGGTCGGGGGACGGTTCTTCCACCTAACCAGATAGCGCTGATACACCTTGTGCCTTGTAATGATACTCTGCTCATCCAGTATTGCCTCTACCTGCTCTTGTCGGTCCCTCAAGCTAGAAAGTGGAGTCCCTCCAGGGGTGTCTCTCATAAGGGGGGGTAAAGGCTCAAGCTCCTCACTAGGTTCCACCGCGGGGCCTTTGTAGGGTACCAGGTCCGCCACGTTGAAGGTAGGGTGTACCCCATAGCTCTCTGGTAGGTCAAGCTCATAAGCATTGCTGCCAAGTCATCGTAGAACTCGAAAGGGTCCCGACCCTCGTGCCCTCAACTTGGAGGCAGGCCCGGGAAGGAGCCGCTCCGTCCTCACCATCACCGGGTCCCCCACTTGGAATTCACAGTGGCGCCGGTGAGCATCGGCCCGTCTTTTGTAAGCCTCATTGCTTTTACCTATATGCTTGCGTATGTCATCATGCAACTCTTTGATATGCTGTGCAAAGGACTCAGCTGAGACTGACACCCTAGCATGTGGGGGAAGGGGAATGAGATCCGAGGGCTTTCTTGGCCTAAAACCATGCACTGTCATGAATGATGATCCTATAGGGATGAAGGGAGGGCCTGGACAGCCAAATTCAGCCCTACCAAGTGTTAGATTGGTTTTGACAGACTTAGGAGGACCAGGGCATCCATGAATTGACCTATCATGCTTAGAAATCATGTGGACCTTGATGCACTTAGGTGGACGGGGCAGCCACAAGTGGCCCTATCATGCATGAGACGGATGAAGAGTGGGGGAAGACCAACTTGTCCAAATGTAAGCCTATCATGCACTGGAGCTAGTGTGTGAATGACACAAATGACGTGACTAGCCTGACCACATGATGCAAAAGGTTTTGATACATGGATTCCTATCAAGATGGTCCCATCTGTGAGATTTGGGGGTTTCCACTCATGGGGATCGAAGCGGTTCCAAGGGGTGGACATCTTGGGATGGGTCACTCCCTTATTTCCAAGGTTGATGCCACCCTTGGCATTGACTCTCATAGTGTGGGCGGAATTTCGGAATGGGTGGGTTAGGCCTGACATGGTGGGTGAGGGTAGGAGGGAGTGGGTGGTGGGTGAGGAGTACTTGGAAGCCCATAGGGAGTGGCCAAACAGATCAAGATGGGTTAAGGGGTGGGTGATGTGGAGGTGGGTTTCAATCCAAGTGGTCGCCCTAGGGTCCCTAGCACACTTAGGGAAGTGGAAATCATGAACCCAGTGGGACTTATCGTAATGCTCCTTGCAAAGGGGCGAGGGGTAGGGAGAGATGTAGGAGGGCCAGGAGGTGGGTTGGTAATGAGGGGCTAGTGGGAAGGGAACATGTGGATCTAGGAGGACTTGGGTTGAGGGGAATGAGGCTCCTTCCCATCCTGGACCTTGAGCATTCCAAATCATACACTCCCTAGTGTGGGCTGGGCACTCATCTCCTAATGGGGTAAGCACCAAGGTGGATTCCTTAGGTTGATTGCCCTCTCCTTGTGGTAGGGGAGTGGTGTAAAACTCATCGGGAATTGAAATCCCTTTCCTTGTGGAAGGAGGGGATTTCCATTGAGTGGGGTCAAAAGGATCATAGAAATTGAAACCCTTATGGAGGGATCCCTCTATGTCCTTGGATAGGTTGGCCCAAGTAGGATGTTCCCCGATGCATGTTGAACCTTCATCGACAAGGGGCAACAACAAGAGTGTGGACTCACTAGGAAGTGTGACCTTGAGGAGAGGAGAGCATTTTTTTGTGGGGCTCATTGGGTCAAGTTCCCTAGGGGTTGGCAGGAAGATTAGAAGCTCACTAGTGCATTGGCCTATAGTGCAAATAGATGTAATGGAGCCAATGGATGAGTAGGCAAAGGCAAGGTACTTGGGCTTAATGGGTTCCATGGCCAACATGCTAGTCAACCCCATTTGATAACTCAAACTCCTAAGTAGGTCTTCAAGGGTTTCCACAAAGCAAAAGGATTGATATGTTGTGTGACGAGAATGACATGGCACTAGTTGAACTTGCTCTATGGGGAGGTTGCATGGGGTTGAAGGGTACAAGATGGGACCTTTCTTGAGCCAGGTAGCTAGGGGCTCCTCTATGGCTAGCTCACCAGTGGGTGGGATGAGTTGCTCATGTTGGGGTTCGGGTTGGTTTTGTGCAATGGAGATTTGAGGCTCATTTTCCACTTTAACTGATCACTTTTGAATGGTTTGCTTAAACTTGGAGAGGGCTTGGTTATAAGAATTTGGGAAGTGGAACCTTTTCTTGTCTCCCGGGGATTGCAAGTGACACCCTTTTCCTTCGGGGTCTATGATTGCTTGTTGTTCTTCCATCCATTCTTTTCCCAAAATAATATGTGACCCAAGGGGCCGAATTTTGCACCATGCTCCACTACCCCACGTAATGGATTTGGAGGGAATGCGGCTTACACAAGGTACGTAGAACTCTACGAAAACCCATTCCCCATGGATGATAATTTTCCCTTCTTGTGATAAGGAGTTCACAAGAGTTTGGGAGACATAATTTCCCGATTGGTACTCATCAAGGAACACAGTGGTGATTTTGTTGTGGGGTAGGACTACTTTGAAGCTAAAGAACATGGTGAACCGGTCACCGTGGGAATTGGGATTCATGGTGTTATTGGAAGAAGATGAATTGTCTTGATAATGAGTTCCACTACGAGTGGTCATGCAAAGTTGGGTGGGCTATGCAAGGGTGTGCGAGTGCACCTAAGAAAAACTTAGTGTGACCCAAGACTAGACTTGTAAGGACAAGCCTATAACCTGGCTCTGATACCACTTGATGTGGCACAGCCCAAAGACCACTATATATGATGAGATGACCCTAGGACTTAGACCCGCAAGCATACAAGCGCTCAATGATTCTCACGATGATGATTTTTGCTCACCCGATTCACACGTTCACCCGGTGGGTCCGGGAGATAATAATGAAGGTCCGGGGTGGGACCCAATTGTTCTAATGGACTTACAATGCTAGGGCTAACCCGAAATGAGTCTAGGATACCCAACTTTGTGGGCGGCTGGCCCGCAAGGCGGGGGCTTGGTGGCACTCACTCACGGTCCGCGGTGGACACTAACAAACTAGCATGCAAGTTCGAGCCCTCTTCTCACCGCCGACGAGCAATCAAAGCAATACTAAACTAGAAGGAATAAGCTACTAAGGATAGTATCAGAAGCTCACCTGATTGGTGTGAAGACACCGATCCCGATCGGAGACGAGGGCGCGCCGGGAGGCGAGGGTATGCACCCGATCGCCGCGGTGATGTAGCTTGACCTGAAATTGCAAACGGTACAGCACTACTCCTCACGCAGGAGGGGTGATCTTGGGGTGGGGATTATGCTTAATACATTCAAAACTACCTCCATGCAGGGAGGGGCCTTCAGTCGGCCAAGCGGGGTGGGGAGAGATGCAAAGGAAACCGAGTTTCCGAGCTTCGCCGATTCTGTCTAGCTTCTGTAATTCTGGACAGAGAGTTGATGTTTATGCAGCCAATAAATCCACCGAGCTCAGAATCTGATGAGACTTGCGCCAAAAGATTGCTAACCAGAGAGGGGTACGGCTTGAATTTTTGGTTGACGTTCTGATCTGGGGGCTGACTGCTCCGGCGACTGGAAGATGGATGCAGCTCTGGTCTCTGGCCGAGGTCAGTCTGAAACAGCAGGTTGTAGAAGAGGCCACGGTCGCTCCTGAGCTCCAAATCTGGCACCGCTGGACTCGTTGGAATCGTATACGAGTCTACTTTGCAGCAAAACAAACGGGGGAGTCTTCTGATGTCGGAGATGAGCTGGATGTTCTGAGAAGTGGACGGTGGTCGGGACAGACTGTGAGGAGGCAGACCAGCGTGGTTGTGGTATAAAATTGGTATCTCTGGTTGTCGGATGCCGAACGGGATTCTGCCTTCTGTTCCTGGACGCTGACAGGGGGAGGAAGAACTTTGTAGAAGACCCTGAAGGCTGGTTCCTTAAAGGTTCGTCGTGGGAGAGTCTTCTCTGCCGCTCTGGCTTCTGGTCTGAGAAGTTCTGCACAGTCGGAGAAGAATGGTGGTTGCGGACAGCACCGAGCTCAGATGCCGACGAAACCACCTCGCCTGGAAAGCTAACTTGCAGACGAATCCAGAAATGTAGGACTTGCCTCCTGATTCGTTGAGGGATGGTCGTGGCCTCCTCTGCAAGTTGTTGTAGTTCTGCTTCCTAAAACAGGGTGAGAATGAGGAGACGAAGAAGAGGTGGGAAAGGGAATGGTCAAGAGAGGAAGAGGTGTAAGGTAGTTCTAATGGCTATGGGAGGGAGATGAGAGGTGTTTGAGGGGCTGTGGAGGCTAGAGAGATGGAGGTGGGGAGGGCGAAGTGGGGCTGGAGATGGGGGTGGTCTGCTAGGGATGGTGGTGGGGAGGGGAGTGGGCACAAGGGGAGGGTGAGTGATAGGGAAGGTGGGGGCGAACTTGGCCAAGGGGAGAGGTCTAGGGCGACCAAGGGCAGGGGGGGGAAGGTTGAAATTCGAATTTGTCCTTGGGAGGGGTGGGGTTTGTGTGGGGAAGTGGGGAATTGTGTTGGGAGGTGGAGGAGTTTCTTTGGGACAAGGAGAGGGGAGTAAATGAGGGGCTTGGGGAAGTGGAGGGTGTTAATGGAGGTGGGTGAGGTAGTGGAGGTGGTTGGGGGTTGGAGTAAGTGATGGGGGGGAGGAGGAGAGAGGGTGGGGGCGAACTTCCCTTGGGAGAGAGAGAGAGTGAGAGAGAGAGTGAGGGAAAGAGAGTAAGAGAGAGAGATTTAAGAGGTAAAAGGAAGTGGTTTTTTTCAATATCCCAAAAGTGAGTACAAGTGGAGAGATGGGGCCTATATATAGGTAACCACTCTTTACATGACCAAAATGTCCCTGACAATAGGACAAAAGACCGAGCATAACCTAGACTCAATCCTATGGGCCCATAACTAAGGAAATAAGGCCCAATTAAGCAAAATAAGGGAAATGGACTAGAACCACATGACTCAATAAAGGAAAATACATAAGATAGGACTCAATAAAAGGAAAATACATAAAATGAACCTAGGAAAATGAAGATAACAAGTGGAGACCATGATCAATCCATATCAAGAGTGTGTAGACGACCAAAGCTAGAGGGAGTGTCGTGAGATGCCCTCATCACTCATTTTAGATGTAAATTTGATGCATTCATGAGGCTTTGATGATTGTTTTGATATGCATAAACGCAAGTCAACACAAGAAAGTCAACAGTCAACGCCAACTGAAAGCAAGTCATCATCACTAGTCATATGTGAGTAAGCCTCTGACAGGTCGACACTGGTTTAAGGTCGATGCTAGTTATGACTTCTGTCATACTAAGGTCGACGCTAGTTATGACTTCTGTCATACTAAAGTCGATGCTAGTTATGACTTCTATCATACTAAGGTCGATGCTAGTTATGACTTCTGTCATACTAAGGTCGATGCTAGTTATGACTTCAAGCATAGGTCGATGCTTGTTCCATCTATGTTAACTGAGGTCGATGCTAGTTGTGAAGCCAAGCATCTAAGGACCAAGGTCGGTGAACATCCAAGATGAGTGCACGACAAGGTACATATGCTTCATGCGATTCAAGGTCGGTGCAGGATTACCTTCATGCAATGCAAGGTCGGTGCAATCCTGCTCAAGCACAGAGGAAGGTCGGTGCAACCTTTTCACTAGCATTGTGAAGGTCTGAGCACATAGTAAGGCATGTGCAGCATGGCAATCAAGGTCGGTGCAACCCCTTCTTCAACACAGTGAGGTCGGTGCATGTCCTGCCTTCAATGCAAGCAAGGTCGATGCAACCTGTTTGCTAGCACCGTGCAGTACAGCACCAAGGTCTGAGCATATTCTTGTTACAAGGTCGGTGCACGTTTGGTTTGAATACAACAAGGTCGATGCTAGCTCGATAAGGTCGATGCTAGTTCTTGCATAAGGTCGATGCCAGCTCGATGTGGTCGATGCTAGTTCATGCATAGGTTCGATGCTAGTTGAAATAAGGTCAATGCTAGTATAGCATGTTTTGCATATAAGGTCTGTGCTAGTTGAAATAAGGTCGGTGCTAGTTGCATTCATGCATAATCATGCATCGACGCTAGCACAACATGTCTTGCATAACAAGTCGGTGCTAGTTAAGCTGCATGCGCATCTGGTCTGTGTTAGTCTGCATAATCTTGTGCATTAGGTCTGTGCTAGTAGGGATTGTTAGGTACTAAGGTCCATGTTAGCCATGCATTAGGGTCTATGGCAATCCTGTGTTCCATGCATCATAGTCGGTGCTTGCTAGGTGTCTCATGCATATTCTGTCTGTGTTAGCATACATATAGTCTATGCATCCAAACTGATGTCAGTACAGAATGTTGCATACATTTAGCCTATGCATTATCACATCCATGGTCAGTCTGTGTCATAATCAGTCAAAGCATACATTTTGTTCTCTCCCCATCACATCCACAATACATTGGGATTTATGCAATTAGTTACATATTTGTTCTGCATAATAATGTCTAATTGTGTTTAGCTTAAATTTAGGCTTGCACAGTTAATTTCTCTGAATTCACCCAATCAGTCAGAGGCACAACACAAAGAGGCCAATACATCTGAGCAACTAAGGTTGGCAAGCTGATAAGCACAAACAACGCATCAGCAGCAGAAGTACAAGTTGAAGGAGCAAAAAGACCCCTACCCACTGAGGTTGGCATATCAGAAAACACCACAATGATAGCAGCAATTCTCAAGGGACAGTGTGAAAACTCAGGCACGTGAGGTCGAACTAAGAACATGCACGTGTTCCCAGAAATGGCGAGATGCTGGCGCATGGACCCAGGGAGCAAATGATTGGTCACGTGATCCAAGGCACTATGACAAAGGAACATTCTCATTCCTACCACGTGCACCAATGGGGCTTCACTAGGGCTTTTCTATCTCATCCATACGGAGGCTCTGCTATATATAAAGACCACCTCATCCTTCGATGAGGATATCATCAAGAAAGAAAGGCAGAAGGTTGCAGAAAGTTGAGAAGAAGAGAGAAGAGCCATAGAGTGAAAAGTGAGCCGCTGGAGAGAAGGAGTAGATGAAAGGGAGTGAGAACCAGAGTGAAAGAAAGAAGAGAAAGAAGAAGAAGAGAAGAGCAGCAAGAGGGCAAGAGAAAGTGTGCAACTCAAGCATTAAATTGCTTATCTATTTGTGTACCAACTCGTGGATCAAATCGAGAGTTCTTATGCTCCTCGGAGCTACATTTGTTTTCTTTTCTACTTTTAGTCTATGCATCCAAACTGATTTGATACATGTCTGTGTTAGCATACATATAGTCTATGCATCCAAACTGATGTCAGTACGAAATGTTTTATACATTTAGCCTATGCATTATCACATCCATGGTCTGTCTGTGTCATAATCATTCAAATCATGCATTTTGTTCTCTCCCCGTCACATCCATATTACATTGGGATTTGTGTAATTAGTTACATATTGATCTGTTCCGCATAATAATGTCTAATTATGTTTAGCTTAAATTTAGGCTTGCACAGTTAATTTCTCTGAATTCACTGAATTTGTCAGAGGCACAACACAAAGATGCCAATACATCTGAGGCAACTAAGGTTGCCAATCTGATAAGCACAAACAAGGCAGCAACGGCAGAAGTACAAGTTGAAGGAGCAAAAAGACCCCTACCCACTGAGGTTGGCATATAAGCAAACACCACAATGATAGCAGCAATTCTCAAGAGACAGCGTGAAAACTCAGGCACGTGAGGTCGAACTAAGAACAGGCACGTGTGCTCAAAAATGGCGGGATTCTGGCGCATGGACCCAGGGAGTAAATGATTGGTCACGTGATCCGAGGCACTATGATAAGGGGACATTCTCATCCCTGCCACGTGGACCAATGGGGCTTCACTAGGGCTTTTCTGCCTCATCCATACGGAGGCTCTGCTATATATAAAGACCACCTCATCCTTCGATGAGGATATCATCAAGAAAGAAAGGCAGAAGGCTGCAGAAAGCTGAGAAGAAGAGAGAAGAGCCAGAGAGTGAAAAGTGAGCCGCTGGAGAGAAGGAGTAGATGAAAGGGAGTGAGAACCAGAGTGAAAGAAAGAAGAGAAAGAAGAAGAAGAGAAGAGCAGCAAGAGGGCAAGAGAAAGTGTGCAACTCAAGCATTAAATTGCTTATCTATTTGTGTACCAACTCGTGGATCAAATCGAGAGTTCTTATGCTCCTCGGAGCTACATTTGTTTTCTTTTCTACTTTTATCTTGTCATTTGTTCTCTTTATCTACTTAGTATGTTCTTCCGATACTCTGTTTGGAGTTCGGGGTTTCTCCTGGGTTTTCAGGAGAAGGGAGAGTGTATCTCCGGTTTGTCCTCTATGGATTCAGAGGAAGAGAGACTTGAATCTCTGGTTGTGGGTGACTGAGGGTCACACACGGGTCCCTCCTGTGGATTCAGGGGAAGGGAGACATAGTCTCCTGTTGCGAGTAACGGGAAGTTGCTCGTGGGTTCCCTTTGGTTTGGAGGAAGGGAGGATTGGTCCTCCGGTTCTGATCTTGTGGGTTGCAAGGTCAGGGTTCAGATCCTATGGGTTGCAGGATCGGTGTGAGAGATTTGTTTCCCTCAGGGCAAGCTATTTGGCAGCGTCTATTGCAGACTGAGTCTGCTTCTTGCTTTGGCAAGGGAATCCTCACTCGGGTTGAGTGAGGGGTGGATGTAGGCGGACTGGTGTCTGGCTGAACCACCTAAAAATCTACTGTGCCGTGGTTTGCCGTGTGTGTTTGCCCCTTGTCTTCTACCTCCTTCACATGCACTATTGATTGCTCCTTTGAATACTGGCTAGTTGTTTCATTTTCTGTGAGCTGAGTCTGTTGCAATTAGGTTTGTTGTCTAGCACGATGTGCTTTTGATGATACTTGTTTAATCTACTCTTACTGAAGGATTGCTGCATTGAATGCCTGAGATAAACTCAGTGGGTTTCATAGAAGTAGTCCTTAGTTCTAGTTTTCTTATTGCTGCATTCACTTTGTATCTTAGACTTACTTAGTGCTTGAGTGTGAGCCTCAATATACCATCCGTTTAGATTGAGTCATTTGGCTTTATTCCTTTCTCTTCACGGGTTTCATTTCCAGAGAGAGAGTATAGTTTTAATTGGGTGTATTTGTTGAAAGATCCATTCACCCCCCCTCTGGATCCATTTCTGAGCGCCACCGTTTATATCAATTGGTATCAGAGCAGGTTACTGTCTCATCGGATCCAACGATCCGCAGTAGATCCTGCAGCTTCTTTGGTGTATATCTGAGCGTGCTTTGTTTGTTGATTTGCCTCCATGGCTCATCCACCGATTTTCAATGGCTCCAATTTTAACTCATGATTTAGCAGTCTGCGTAGCTATGTTAGATTGATCAATCCTGATCTGTGGAATTTAATTTCACACGGTCCACACAGACTACCAAAGAATAAGTCCAAATGGACTAACAGTCATAAATCGATGAGTGGTGAAAATCAGAAAGCTTTGGAGATAATGAAAGCAACTACTGACATGGCCTTCCATTCATGCTTTCGTGATTGCAGGTCTACCAAGGACATCTTAAACGAACTGAAGGCTGCCAGCCGTGGAAATGAAGACCAATGCATGATGGCTAATGGCAGCGATCAAAGTAGCAACCAAAATGAAGGGGAAGATGATGATTAGGTAAACCGTTTTGAGAATTTTTCTCTAGAAGATTGGTAGAATGTATATGCTGATTTGATTGAAACACATGAAAAGTTAAGAAAATAATACAAAAAATTGAAAAAGAAAACTGCTCAGAATACTTCAGATTCCACATGTGAAAAATGTCTGGAGTTGAAACAAATGCATGATGCTTGTTTATCTGATATGCAAGTGCTTAAGAAACAAATTGGATTGTTAAAGAATGAAAATCAAGAACTTGCAAATGAGATTTCTGAACTTGAAGAAAAACTTAGCTCAACTAAAGATGATCAGATTCTCATTAGCAATCATGTTCAGACTGAAAAATTGCTGAAGGATCTTGAACATGTTAACATAGATCTAAACAAGCTGAAATCTGAAAATCAATCTCTCAGAAAATTTGTTAAAGAAAATGAAGAAAATTTTGAGAAACTCAAACAAGAGAAGAATCTGCTTGTTGAAAAATTTGATGCTATCAAGTCTGTAAACATGGAGTTACAGAAAAATGTTGAAAAATAGCAAAGAGATCTGAAGGAATTTGAAACTAGAAGAAGGCATGAAATTAACTCAGAGGATCAAGTTCTAATAAATGAGTTAATTCAAAATGATAAATTTAAGGGAGAAAATGACATGTTAAAACAGCTGAACTCTGCTATATCTGAAAGGTTTCTCACATTGGAAAAAGGGAAAATCGTCTGTACAGACGAATCTGAAAAAGTTGATGAGATTAGAAAGGAGATTGAAGAATATAAAACTGTAAATAAAGTATTGAATGAAGCTGTTAATTACAGTGAACAAGAGATTACAAGTTATGAAATATACATTGCATCTCTAAAAAATGAGATTCAAGATTTAAAAAGTTCTTTGTCTAAATTTGTCAGTGGGCAAGATAATCTAAACAAGTTGCTACAAGTCAAGGTTAATTTCAGGAAGGAAGGGCTGGGCTACAATAATGTTAATAAGAAAGCCTTTAAAAATAAGTTAATGACATCGTTTGTCACTGCATCAAATGTAGCCACCACTTCAGAGGTTAAACAGTCCAATGTTCAGAAAATTCAGAAACAACCTGACAAAGTGATAAAGAATGATCACTTGCAGAAAGAGTCAAGAAACACTCATGCTAGAACTGTGCATGATGAACACAACTTGAACACACATACACATGCACACAAAAAGAAAATGTCATGCCATTATCATCATAGATTTGGTCATTTGATGCATGAGTGTAGATTGATGGAACAAGATGATATAAATGCAAGTACAACACATGCTAGGAATTCTCATGAAAGAAATCATGCATGTAAGAAAAAGAGAATTCACTGTTCCTATTGTGAGAAGGTAGGCCACATTACAGCTAAAAGTTGGCATGCTCAGAAGAGAAAAGTCAATTCTAAATCTGTCAAGTTTTCTGTAAAACAAAATGCTTTTGGTAGACATAAATCTACTTTTAAAGAAAACTCTCTTGCATGCTTTAATTATGGTAAGCCAGGCCATTGTGCCTCTGAATGCTGGTCTGTTAAAAGTAAAGGTAAGTTTCATTCTCATTATGTAAATCCTCATGAGAACCAGCATGTCTTTGATAAGAATAAACCTGCTTTGACAAACCAGCCTGTTGTGTGCTTCAACTGTGGTAAGCCAGGCCACAGAGCTGTTGAGTGTTGGTTGTCTAAAAATGAAAAGAGAAACATTCATGATAATAACAGAAATAATCATGCTCATATTCACAATTCTTATGCATATGCTAGTAAAAAGAACATTAGAGCTGACAGTTCTTGTCATTATTGTGGAAATTTTGGGCATTCTGTGAATGATTGCCATTTAATGAAATTCGATGATTTACAAGCCCAAAGACTGTGGAGAGCATCCTTTAGAGATGCTACTAACCCTCTAGGACCCAAGGAGACTTGGGTACCTAAACATGCTAAATGAGAAACTATTTTGCAGGAGTGCCTTGGGGATGGAGAATAAAAAGGGGTTCAATAAACCAAGGCACCCAAGTATGGTAAAAACCCGATTTGCTGCATCTTACAGGTTTGGTTATTTGTGTTGTATATAATTTCCTTCAGTTAGCTGAATAACATGTTTGACTTGTTAATCAGAACTTCATGCATATACTTTCACATCTGCACATGTTGAGTAATCTGTGGATATATCAGTTTAGGATTGAACTGAACGTCATACTCTGAAAATCTGAATTTGCTGTGCAGATAATGTATGTGTCTAATGTCTGCATATATCATTTGCATGATTATCAAGGAGTTTCTCAATGCATATGTTTTGTAGATCATGCTACATTTTCACATTGGCATATCCAATTGCATTATCTTGCATACTCTGAAGATTTGACAATGCATATAAGACTGCATCTGCACTATAATTTCTTGCATAACCTATTGGTATATCAAATACTATCGAGAGAAGGGTAGATTCTATCTGTCTGGAAACCCACACTATGCGTGAGGTGGTCCCTTGGACCTAAGTAGTCCTTCTAGTACCATGGGTCAAGTTGCACTTAGAGCAGTCTAGGTGTTCATGAGCATTTTGCAATAAAACTCCCTGCACAATGAACATTAT
Organism: Amorphophallus konjac; assembly: GCA_022559845.1. Taxonomy (NCBI): domain Eukaryota; kingdom Viridiplantae; phylum Streptophyta; class Magnoliopsida; order Alismatales; family Araceae; genus Amorphophallus; species Amorphophallus konjac. Next base: position 287,806,825 of record CM040118.1, read on the forward strand.
ATTTGATGAATTCAGAGAGTCATACAATGCATATAAACAGGGGGAGTTAATCATGGCATTTTTCTATCTCATGCATATGCATATGTGTTCATTGGTATCAATCAGTCCCCTGCATTATCTTCATGACATATATGATGGGTCAATGCATTTCAATTGGGAGAGCTTATAAGTCCTCAGCATTCATGCTGTCTATTGGTATCATGCAGTTAGATAGGGGGAGCATAAGAAAATTCTTGAACCGCATGTCTACCTTTGTTCTTCCAGTACTTTATCTCAAACATTGCTATCAGTCGGTCTCACTTGCCTCCATCACTGCTCATGCATTTGCTGAGGGGGAGCTTCACTTGAATTACTCCTGTGCTATCTTGTAACACCTAGACAGTATATAAAAAGGCTTAGCTGAAAAGATAGGTCAGGCCTATCTGGAAGGTTAACTCTTGCGTGAGTAGATCCTTGGATCCAACCTCCGCCAAGTACTGCTCCTAGTTGTGTTTTTTGTTACCAGTCTGCCTTGTAATTCACATTTCTTACTGATATTTGTGATTGCTATTTCTGTCACTACACTCTTAAGCTGGTCTGTATGATCCTCATATTCACTGAACATCCTTATTGCACATTTCTGTGAAAACCTTTATCAATCTTGACATTCTTTCTACTGCACACAAAACATATCTTCTTGAACCTGATCATTTCATTGCTTGCTCTTGAAAGTCATCATCTTTTGTGCTAGATTATTGGCTGCTCTCAAACTTCCTTGACCTGAAAATTGAGAAGACTTCAATTTGCATATCATGACCACAAATCTAAAAATCTTGTCAATAAGGAATCTTCCATTATACATGATTATGAATGTCTAAAAGATTGAGTTGGTTTAAGTTTTATGTATTCCTTAAGTTTGGATTTGAAATTACTGAAAATATCAAAGTCAGATTTAATAAACCTTAACCAACACTTTCATGTTGTGTCTTTTAGACTCTTCTGAAATCTGAAAACTTTGTATTCATGACTTTTCTTGGTTGAGATGCTGTAAGTAAGTATTGGTTGTAAACATATGAGAATCTGAAATTGTCTAAGGGTCAATTTAGTCAGAGTAATGGCTTTGGTCACTAAGAAACCATGTCCAAAGGACCGAGTCATGAGGTGCCATAGTTAACTCTACTGAAAAATGATTAAAAAAATTGACAGAGCAATGGCTAGCACACTGAGAAATACATCTCACTCATCAAAGAAAGGAGTTGTAGTGTATCATGAAGTGTAAATGCTATCTCTGTTCTTATGAAGCATGATAGTTAGTCCTTCCAAATGCTTAGGGATCCTGGCGTCTAAACAATGTGTATCCTCTAGTTACATGGGTGTACTAAACTCAATTGCTCATGAACATTATTATGAAAATTATTGTTGAACAAGAGACATATTTGAAAAATGTTTGCAAATATATCTCGAAACGAAATCTTGACAAAATCATTTGTTCTTCTTGTTTGTTTACTCTCAATACTATTGCTTGTAACTCCTAAAGGAGTCCTCGAAATTAAGTGAGTAAGATGAAAGAAGGTTTTACTAGATGTTAATATGAGGGCTTGGTTCATTTTTATTAAAACATGATTTCAGATATGAGTATAGATTTTTTTTGAAAAATTGCGTATACATCATATTTAAACCAGGTTGGTCTCTAAAGATTCATTCATAAGCCCTTATAATGGAAGACTCTAAAACATTCTCATCTCCAGATTTATGAAATTGATATCCCATTGAAAACCCTTCTTAACTCATTGGAAATCCAGTTGACATTCCTGTAATCCTTGACTTCAGCTTGCTCTGCTCTCTGATTGTGTATGACTGCCCCTGTGTTTTTGCTGATTTGATTCATTCATCCAGGGGGAGAGTTCTTGAGAGAACATCTTAATGTGCCATTTGTTTCAAGGGGGAGAATTATTTTTTGATGATCCTTCCTTTTTTTGATGTTGTCAAAGGGGGAGAATTTTTGTGAGTCATTGCTTGGTTATTATTAGTCTTTTGTCATATTGATGCATGTTGCATGCTGCTATATGCTACTATATTGATGTATGCTGCTATTTTCAGACAAGAGCTTTTCCTTGTTCATACTGGCTTGATCATCATGCTGAATTATTGCAATGACTCATAATATTGCCATCATCAAAAAGGGGGAGACTGTTGTATCCCTATCCATGTGGTTTTGATGATGTCAATCTTTATGACTCATTCTTTATATAACCTTGATGTAACCTTGATGGGTTTTGATGATGACAATTTAAATGACTCAATTTAGATATAATTTTGATGCATTCACGAGGCTTTGATGATTGTTTTGATATGCATAAATGCAAGTTAATGCAAGAAAGTCAATAGTCAACACCAACTGACAGCAAGTCAACATCACTGGTCATATGTGAGTAAGCCTCTGACAGGTCGACGCTGGTTTAAGGTCGATGCTAGTTATGACTTCTATCATACTAAGGTCGACGCTAGTTATGACTTCTGTCATACTAAGGTCGATGCTAGTTATGACTTCAAGCATAGGTCAATGCTTGTTCCATCTGTACTTAACTGAGGTCGATGCTAGTTGTGAAGCCAAGCAGCTAAGGACCATGGTCGGTGCACATCCAACACGAGTGCACTACAAGGTACATATGCTTCATGCGATTCAAGGTCGGTGCAGGATTGCCTTCATGGAATGCAAGGTCAGTGCAATCATGCTCAAGCACAGAGGAAGGTCGGTGCAATTTCTTCACTAGCACTGTTAAGGTCTGAGCACACAGTAAGGTCTGTGCAGCATGGCAACCAAGGTCGGTGTAACCCCTTTATTAACACAGTGAGGTCGGTGCATGTCCTGCCTTCAATGCAAGCAAGGTCGATGCAACCTATTTGCTAGCACCGTGCAGTACAACACCAAGGTCTAAGCATATTCTAGTTACAAGGTCGGTGCACGTCTGGTTTGAATACAACAAGGTCGATGCTAGCTCAACAAGGTCGAAGCTAGTTCTTGCATAAGGTCGATGCCAGCTTCATGTGGTCGATGCTAGTTCATGCATAGGGTCGATGCTTGTTGAAACAAGGTCGATGCTAGTATAGCATGTTTTGCATATAAGATATGTGCTAGTTGAAATAAGCTCGGTGCTAGTTGCATTCATGCATAATCATGCATCGACGCTAGCACAGCATGTCTTGCATAACAAGTCGGTGCTAGTTGAGTTGCATGCGCATCTGGTCTGTGTTAGTCTGCATAATCTTGTGCATTAGGTTTGTGCTAGCAGGGATTGTTAGGTACTAAGGTCCATGCTAGCCATGCATTAAGGTCTGTGGCAATGCTATGTTCCATGCATCATAGTCGATGCTTGCTAGGTGTCTCATGCATATTCTGTCTGTGTTAGCATACATATAGTCTATGCATCCAAACTGATGTCAGTACAGAATGTTGCATACATTTAGCCTATGCATTATCACATCCATGGTCAGTCTGTGTCATAATCAGTCAAAGCATACATTTTGTTCTCTCCCCATCACATCCACAATACATTGGGATTTATGCAATTAGTTACATATTTGTTCTGCATAATAATGTCTAATTGTGTTTAGCTTAAATTTAGGCTTGCACAGTTAATTTCTCTGAATTCACCCAATCAGTCAGAGGCACAACACAAAGAGGCCAATACATCTGAGCAACTAAGGTTGGCAAGCTGATAAGCACAAACAACGCATCAGCAGCAGAAGTACAAGTTGAAGGAGCAAAAAGACCCCTACCCACTGAGGTTGGCATATCAGAAAACACCACAATGATAGCAGCAATTCTCAAGGGACAGTGTGAAAACTCAGGCACGTGAGGTCGAACTAAGAACATGCACGTGTTCCCAGAAATGGCGAGATGCTGGCGCATGGACCCAGGGAGCAAATGATTGGTCACGTGATCCAAGGCACTATGACAAAGGAACATTCTCATTCCTACCACGTGCACCAATGGGGCTTCACTAGGGCTTTTCTATCTCATCCATACGGAGGCTCTGCTATATATAAAGACCACCTCATCCTTCGATGAGGATATCATCAAGAAAGAAAGGCAGAAGGTTGCAGAAAGTTGAGAAGAAGAGAGAAGAGCCATAGAGTGAAAAGTGAGCCGCCAGAGAGAAGTAGTAGAAGAAAGGGAGTGAGAGCCAGCGTGAAAGAAAGAAGAGAAAGAAGAAAAAGAGAGGAGCAGCCAGAGGGCGAGAGAAAGCATGCAACTGAAGCATTAAATTGCTTATCTGTTTGTGTACCAACTCGTGGATCAAATCCAGAGTTCTTGTGCTCCTCGGAGCTACATTTGATTTCTTTTCTGCTTTTGTCTTTTCATTTGTTCTCTTTATCTTCTTAGTGTGTTCTTTCGATACTCTGTTTGGAGTTCGGGGTTCCTCCTGGGTTTTCAGGAGAAGGGAGAGTGTATCTCTGGTTTTCCCTCTGTGGATTTAGAGGAAGAGAGACTTAAGTCTCTCGTTGTGTGTGACTGAGGGTCACACACGGGTCCCTCCTCTGGATTCAGGAGAAGGGAGACATAGTCTCCGGTTGCAAGTAACAGGAAGTTGCTCATGGGTTCCCTCCGGTTTGGAGGAAGGGAGGATTGGTCCTCCGGTTCTGATCTTGTGGGCTGCAAGGTTAGGGTTCAGATCTTATGGGTTGCAGGATCGGTGTGAGAGATTTGTTTCCCTCAGGGCAAGCTGTTTGGCAGCGTCTGTTGCAGATTGAGTCTGCTTCTTACTTTGGCAAGGGAATCCTCACTCGAGTTGAGTGAGGGGTGGATGCAGGCGGACTGGTGTCTGGCCGAACCACCTAAAAATCTACTGTGCCGTGGTTTGCCGTGTGCGTTTGCCCCTTGTCTTCTACCTCCTTCACAGGCACTATTGATTGCTCCTTTGAATACTAGCTAGTTGTTTCATTTTCTGTGAGCTGAGTCTGTTGCAATTAGGTTCGTTGTCCAGCACGATGTGCTTTTGATCATACTTGTTTAATCTACTCTTACCGAAGGATTGCTGCATTGAATGACTGAGATAAACTCAGTGGGTTTCATAGAAGTAGTCCTTAGTTCTAGTTTTCTTATTGCTACATTCACTTTGTATCTGAGACTTACTTACTGCTCGTGTGCGAGCCTCAGTAGACCATCCGTTTAGATTGAGTCATTTGGCTTTATTCCTTTCTCTTCACGGGTTTCATTTCCAGAGAGAGAGTATAGTTTTAATTGGGTGTATTTGTTGAAAGATCCATTCACCCCCCCTCTGGATCCATTTCTGAGCGCCACCGTTTATATATATATATATATATATATCCCAACGTATGGCCCATTGGTCTATTAAACTAAACTCACCTTCGTGAGACCTATTTATATAAAAAAAGTTGAGGCTTTTTAATATGAGTATGGGTTGAGGCTTTTATGAGTATGGGTTGAGGAAAGACCTTAAGGTTTAGGATATTTGCACATCTATACCAAGCCTTATTGTAAAGGCCCATTACGTACAAACCCATGGGAATCTATGTTAAGCCTTCTTTGATGGAAATGTATAAGGCCCAAGGCCCATATCTTTAAAGATTTATGGCCTTTATGTGTATATGGGTTAAGGTTGAGGGTTTATTATGTTTAATTCTATTTAAGAAGTCTTTATTCCTTATAATTTTTATCCGGGGTGCTACAAAATCACTTTGCTGACGAACAAAAGAAAATAGAAAACAGAAACTCAGAAAAGGAAACTTTGATTGAAATAAAAAGGAAAGCAATGTAGCTTCAGATCGAAGCAGATTCTCGATGAAACTGGCTGGATGCTCTTCTCTCCCTCTCTCTTTGGAATTCTGTCTTCATTTTCTCTCAGAGGGGACACTCGGATATGCTCTTCTTCTCTGCAATTTTCCACCGCTTTCTTCTGAACGAGCGTGCTCAGATTTATAGAATAGAGCATCGTCGTCCTTCTCTCTACGATCCAGATCAGCAACTAAAACTAGATTCATCCACGTGGATAAAGAATATTCTGATAGCATTCGGAATTTCTAGAAGACAGACACGTGTGGTGAAGATTTTTGCGCCAATTCTCTTTCAGTATGATCATCACGCGTTCATTTATTAAGTGATCACGTGCTGGAGCTGATTCTTATTTTCAGATCAGATCTTCTTTATTTGCCCTTCACTTATTCTCAGATATCACACGTAAACCTTAATTGGTCGAATGAGACTTTAACCAATCCAAATAAGTTAGAAGATAATCCTTCCATACAGACAAATGATATGGAGCACAGCACATGACTGACAGGTCAAGGCATTGAAGTACAGTCACTTGTGCTGATCTTTGACATGTCTGAGTATTGGATCTTGGCTTTGACCTTAAACATGGCTTGTTGCTTGATGCATCGATGCATGATCATGATGCTTCGACGTTGCTTCCTTTTAGATTCTGAACCTTGACTGGTGCTTCGGTGCATCGCCCTGATGCGTTGACGTGGTTGCTCTTGAAGGTTCACGCCCTGCCTTGATGTGTCGGTGCATCATCTTGATACGTAGACTTCATATGTACTCTGACAATTGATCTTCTTAGTGTCGGGGAAAGAGGCTTCAGCATCGTGCTTGAATCTTTTTGTAGCATCCTATTGCATTGATGCATCTGCTGGGTGCATCAACCAATCTAACGAAGTCCATATTCTGAACTGAAGATCCTTCTTGTTGACACTTGATGTGTCGAGTCATCCCTTTGTTTTCAGCATCGCAGCTCTTTAACTCTTTTCTGTAGTTGTGGCTGCATCGAGGTATCTATTAGATGCGTCGATGCAACATCTCTGTCTTCGCTTCATCATTTCAGATGCTCCAAGTTCTTTAAGATTATTTTCTTGGATTTATTCTGATTTAGATCTTATGCAAGAATAATGTAAGTGTTAGTACCAAGAATACATATTATATTGACATCATCAAAACCTAGGATTCAACACCGACCATGTTGTCTTCCATTTGTTGGTTTGAGCTAAGTGCGTGAATTGCACTCTTCAGATGTATCGTGGCAGTGAAATTGAAACCCTTTGGACGGATGGTTTCATATCCTTGCTTCTGACTCAGTGTGTTGGGGTAACTCTTTGGTGCATCGACACAATTGCATTGATTTTTCTAGTGTAGGGTTGATGCATCGGTGCAGTAGCTTGGTGCGTCGAGGCACCGTCAGATCTGCTTTAAACTCTTCTTGCAACTAGTTCTTGATGCGTCAAGGCATGACGCTACTACTTTGACGTGACTCTTCATGAAGCCATTCTGTTGCGTCGATGCGGCTGATGAGTGCATCGACCTGATCAAGGTGCAGATGCTTTGTTGCATCGACTTGCTGAACTTACCAAATATGGATGCATCGACTTCCTTCTTCAGTTAGCGGGTGTTCTTTGCTTGGCATTAATCCTCTTTGAACCTGCTAGTTTATACACTGCAAAACTGCTGGAACTAGATCATGCTTGAACTAATATATCTTGAGCTACACTTCTTGACAGACTTGCTCAACCTGTTCTTCACATACTCAAGTATGCACATGTAGAATTAAGACATGATATCTTATAAATGCATGGCATATTTAAAAACATGAAATCAGTGCACCCTACATTAAACATGTGACATCTTTAAACTTCAATAAATCATGAAATCAATGTATCAAGAACAATGCACCAATGCACTATGACATCATCAAGAATATGAGTCATAATGTTTGACATCATCAAAAATATAAGGATATACAACAGCGTTGGCATATATCCCATGCCAATGATTTCATCAAGGTTGGCGCTTGACTTCTTGTTGGGACCAACCGCTATAATCCCAACGGCTTAGACCTTCCGTCTAAGACCGGCTTAAACGATATCCTTGCATTGGAATATACTCAATTCCGACAATGCCACCCTGATTAGCGCCTGATTCTTTGCTAGAGTTGGCTAATCTAGTCCCACTAGGGTCTACCCCAATTCATTATTGTAGGCCTAATCCTATATATAATAAACCTCTCTTCATTGCTTCGGCAGCATACACCCGTGTGCCCCGCACACTTGTCCCTCGTCCGTGCCACTCACGGGTGGGGGGCATTTGTTGACACTTAAAATATGGTGTCAAGAAGTCAGGCAGAGGTCAGCCATAGAAGAGAAAGAGGGTGTGTAGACACACCCATAGGGCTGCGTCGACCCCATAGCACTGCACAAGCTAAAAAAAGGCCCTGGACAACAAGCTGCATCGACGCAGGACGCTTTTTACGTCGACGCACTTGAAGACGCAGAAGAAGAGCCACCAGGTAATCAAACACTGCGTCGACATAGCTCACATCTTGCGTCGACGCAGTCGAAGGCAAAGAACAAAAAGTTATCAGGCGTAACAAGCTGTGTCGACATAGCTCACATCCTGCGTCGACGCACCCTCAGTGGCACAAGAAGACCGTACTGGCCATGGGATCCGATCGCGATGCGTGATCCACAAGAAAAGTGTGTCAACGCACCCTCGGCGGCGCAAGAAGATCGGACCCGCCACGGGATCCGATCGCAATGCGTGATCCACAAGAAAAGTAGCTCCATACGATGATGCTTGTCATGTCCTGAGATTATGTAGCGGAACTAATCGAGAATGTGAACAGTCTGCAAGAGAAGCCTCAAGTGATAATAACAATTAGAGCGATAATCATTCACACATAAAAGTGAACATAATATGGTATATTCCAAAAACCTTAACTTTACTAAATTATAATGAAATGTTCACAAAGACTCTTTGACTAACTGGACTCAATAAAGTGAAAATTACATAATTGACTCTCGACTAGGCTAGCTACGGCTTCTCTCGTATCATCAATCGCTCTCGGATCCATAACTTGAATAATCTGAATCCGACCTGCTATAATGTCCCGAAAAGATTGAAAAAGTAGGGAATGAGCACACTTGCCCAGTAGGTATCTTCGTATCAACATGAAGGCAATGTTTAAGTAATTAACATTTTATCTCTAGAAAATAAGATAACAGAAATACGGTAAAACACGTGAATAAAACCAAAGTAGCACAAGTAACAAGATATGATCAAGACGAGATATGAGAGTTCATGTAGTTTGGGAATATGATCGAGCAAGAATATAGCATGAATGTAAATATGGCCTTTCACGAATAAGAATGTAACGAGAATGCACTTTTCACAACCATAAAGGCTATGCACTAGAAAGTCACTTAACACGCAAGAATGTAATATCACTAGATTACCTCGTGGTTTTCACTCATCTATAAAAACAAGTACTATCACGCCCTGAGCTTTTAATACAGCGGAAGGAATATCGGAACGTGAACAGTCGACATGGTAAGCCTCTCGCAAGTAAGTAATTAGAGCGCAAGACAATCACATAAAAGTAATTGTACAAGTGATTTTCTCAAAACTTCCAACTTTATTTCATAATCATAATCAAAATTACATAAAGTAACTACTTGACATCATTTCCCATTACGACTCAAGAAAATCAAAATTACAATATGACTTGACTAGAAACTAAATAACTAGGGCTTCTCTCATTCCAATGGACCTTCAATCGCTCTCGGACCCGCTACTAGCATAATCTGAATTCGATCCACTAGTATTTCTTGAAAAGACAAGAAAATAGGTATGAGCACACATGCCCAGTAGGTATCTTCGCATCAACATGAAGGCAATATTTAAGTGATTAATGCTTTAGCTCTAGAATTAAGGTCAAAATGAGCACGCGATAAACCATACGTCATAACCCAAAATAACCAAGAATATAGAGTTACGAGATATTTCAGCATAGTCGAGTACATGAATAAGTAAAATTTAATTATGTAGATATACTTCTGGCCTTTCATGAACAAGAAAGTACGAGCATGTAAATAGAAAGTACTTTACACAACCTTGTAAAGGCTATGTACTAGAAAGTCATTAACAAGCATGTAATTTCCATAAAGAGCCTCGTGAATTTCACTCATTTATAAGATAAAGTACTCCCAGCACAATGCGACATCAATATCATCGTACCCCATGGTTTATAGCACGTTTCCGACCATCGACCGTGAGGACTAGCATGGAGCCCTTGGATATAATCCATGCCCGGTCTTGCCTCTTCAAGTTATAAATTCAGCTACTTTCATGAGATATAACAATAATGTCGACCAATAATTTAATTCCAAATAACAAGTTTCATGATCAAGTAAGCAAGGTATAGAACGTACCAAAATTGACATGAGATATCAAAGAAGAATTAAAAGAATATTATACTATGGCGTCATTCCGATAGCATAACATTATTTTCATTAAATTTCATATCTTAATATTAACTTCGTTAAACATATGTTGAGACTCTAGATAATCCGAAGACCATCTAGGAACTCAAAAAAACCAACCTCAAAGGTCAAACCTTGGGTTAGACATGTTCAGAGATAAAGTAGTCATTTACTGGACCATTTCATGAAGAAAGCGGTCAGAGTCTAGACCGTTTCATGACTAGAGTCGACGCATGAAAAAGAAGTGTCGATGTAGGATAACTTTCTGGAGCTTTGCGGTCTAGTGAATGGCCGCTTGGTGCCTTTTAGCGGTCATCCATATGGCCGCTAAGGTCCAGAATACATAAAACACCGATAAATTGCTTTCTAGACAATTGGCTTTGATGGTACAACCAGCTCGGCGTCCTAGTGGGAATCCCAGGCTCATGGAGTCTTACAGAGGCCTTGAAATATAATCCCCTAGTCTGACAGAAGGAATATCCGACGGAGAGGTTCATAAGTCCAAGAGAGTGTGCCTATAAGTGCAAAGTGTAACTAATGGTCTCATACCAGAGTATATGCCATATACTTAAGAAAATGACATATAGATCAGAAAGGATCGTGATAAAACAGTGATCTACTTAGAACTAGACAAGTCATGAACCATGTGAAGCATAATGTAATTATAAAAGTATATGCTTCTGGCATGAATCTATCATAAGTTTAAAATAATCCCAACGTGTATAAGGAACATGAAATCAACTAGGATGATTGATTAACATATCCAACTACAAGAATACAACATTTAAAACAGGTGTAAAACCTAATTAGCTAAGCTTATCATACGATATTTAGGGCTATTCTATATTATGTCTCGGATTAACATAAACACAGAACTCAGAAAATGTAAACGGTCATGTGAGGACCATTTTATCGGGCCTAGCGGTCTTTCGCAGGGCCGCTAGTGATATCATGCGGTCTTCAGGAAGACTGTTCCTTCCTATCTACTGAAAACAGTAATAAAACCGAAATATATACTAAGCTAAGGCCATTTGATGCATTGTAAAACATGACAATAGATAAATATGGCCTAACAACACCATATTATAACATGGAGATGCATGGGTTGAATTAAATAACATGAAATGATCATTTTCTCACTTAAAGGTATGGTTCATTCATGTTATGTAATCCTTGATGCATAGTCAAATACTCCATATAGAAAATGTGAAATTGACTACAAGAAGAGGGCTTTTATTCCTAACATTGAGTTTAAGCCATTCATGAGATAACCTACCTTTGATCTGGGCTTTAATCGTCGAATTTAAGGCTGGAAGTCAACCCTAATTTCTGCTCGTTCAGAACCGAACCAGCAACTTCACGCCTCTCTAACTCCTGATTTCCTTCACCTAAAGCCACGAAATTTTGAGGGTAATAAGATGGTACTAAAAGAAACAAATAACTCTAAAGAACCCCGATATAATTATCTCATTTAGATCTTCTAACTTGCTGATCAATCTGGCCCGGTAGCACAGGTTCCTGGGTTGCTTGTACCGAACCAGCGACTTTGGATGCCTCTAACTCCAGGTGGGCTGGATCTCCTAGAATGAAAATTTGAGGGTAGTTAGACCTTAGTATGATGAACAAAATGTTCTAAAGAACATACCTCTAATTCGTTCTCCTTACCTTAGTTCCATGCGAGCCAAAAGTAAGGGTCGAGCAGGTTGGTTTTAGGTCTATTTATAGGTTTAACTAGGGTTTCCATGGATTGGAACGAACATAGAGTCCTAATTAGGGTTCCAATTCGATCCTTAAGCCTTCTAGACTCATCTATCTATGAGATAGTATATATCGATCCTAGGTGATTTGGATGCCAAAGTTTCCATCTTTTTATGCCTTCTTCCATTTCACAGAATCTGCAGCTCCTAGCGGTCCAGTTTAGACCATTTTTTGTCCCCTTGCGGTCGCCCGATAGACCGTTTTTATCCTTGGGCGTCGAATTTGAAATACTTCAAACTCTTGGTTATATATCTGCCTATTTATCCTCTAATTAGTATATTTATCTTCTAAATTTTGTAAATAGTCTATTTTAAGCTTCTAGAATGTGGGTCAAACTTTGTGGGCTTGGTTTTGGGCCACTTTGGTCTTATTTAAAAGGCTAGGTTAATTAATAAATATTGGGCCTTATTATTTGGTTTTAATTTAGCCCAAATTCTTTTATTACTCCATTTTATCTTTAGAAAATCTTTAAAAATATATATAAATTCTAGAAAATTCCAAAATATTATATACAAAATTTTGGGGTATTACAAGTACTCCCAGCGCATTGCGACACCGGTATCATCGTACCCCATGGTTTTCATCACGTTTCCGATAATCAACCGAGGGGGCTAGCATGGAGCCCTTGGACACAATCAGTGCCCGATATGCATCTTCATGTTATAGATCAAGCTACTTTCACGAAAAATATCAATAAAGTTCAGCCAGTAATGTACAATTCAACAATAAGCTTATGATAATCAATATCAAGGTAAGAATGTTCCAACTTGAAATCATGAGATCAAGGATGATTTAATGACAAGGTCATGCTATGGAAGAAATTCGACAGCATAACGGCATATTCCTTAACTTTTATAATTCATTAATAACTTATTTAACAAGGTGTGGGGTTCTGGATTATCAATAGACCATCTAGGAACATAGGAAAATCAACTCTTGGGTCAAACTCCGGGTTAATCAATACTTAGACATAAAACGGTCATATCGGGCCCGTTTCTTTAAGAGGCAGTCATGTCAGGACCGTTTCTATGAAGAGGCGGTCATGCCCAGACCATTTCTACGATAGAGTCGACACCAGAGAGAGAAGAGTCGACGCAGTGGTGAAATCTGGACAGACGCCGTCATTCCAGAATCGCTATTAGACAGTAGCGGTCGCCTGAGAACCACTATTATCATGGCTGCTGAAAACATCGATAAGTTTGAGTGCTCTCTAGATCAATGGGCTTTGAGGGTACAACCAGCTCAGCGTCCTAGTGGGAATCCCAGACTCGCGGAGACTTACGGAGACCTTGAAACACGATCCCCTAATCCAACAGAAGGAATATCTGGCGGAGAGGTTCACAAGTCTAAGAAAATGTGCCTATAAGTGCAAAGTGTATCTAATAGACACGTACCGGAGTACGCACCATGTACTTATGAAAGACTCAAAGATGAGAGTGGATCATGTAAAAACAGGGATCAAACATGCATAAAAAGCATGGGGAATAAATGTACAACATGTAAGAGCATGTTTATAACGAAGAAGGTGCATGAAAATACATAGATCATGCCAAAGTTCTTATCTTTAATTTGAAGGTGTAGGACTATGCATGCAGAAATAACCTAGATGCGCAGTCGTAGTAAACCATGAAATACTCTATGTATAACGCATGAAATCACATGGAAGCAAATGGCTTTTACTCTTAACTTGATGTTTAAACCTTTTCATGAGATAACCTACCTTTGTAACGGGCTTTAGACTTCAAACTTGGACTATAAGGACGCCCTAGTTTCTGCACGTTATGCTAACCCAGCAATTTCTCGTCCCTCGTTCTCCTTAACCACTTGACCTAAATCCATAAAATTTGGGAGGTAGGTAGAAGATATAAAGGTTAACAAATTGCTATAAAGGATGAACTTCTAAATACCTCGATTAGGGCTTCCAATCTCTAGATCTTTGCTGGACGGCCATACTGGTTCCTGTACGGACTGCAGCGAACCAACAACTTGTAGGGCTTCTAACTCTCCAACGGTGTGTCCTCCTAGCACGAGATTTTGAGGGGAGTTAGACAAAACTAAGGAGAACAATAAAGTTTAAAGGACCAACATGAAATACCCATGACTTACCATCTAACAACACGAGCCAAAACGAGAGTTCGCGCAGGTCGAACCTGGGTCCTATTTATAGGGTTTGCTAGGGTTTGAAGGATTAGATCGATTTAGGAGTCCTAAATTAGTGTAGAATCGATCCCCAAAAGTCCTAGACTAAGTTTCCATGCCAGGTAGCTTTGAATCATAGAGATTGGGATGGGAAAAATCTAAGTTTTCCACGCTTCTAACACCTCGATTCACGGAACATAGTAGCGGTCGAATGGGGACCGCTATTATGATATAGCGGTCGTGCGATAGACCGCGTTTAGGCATTTATTCCAAAAATTTTAGAATTTCTTAATATCTCCCATTTATTCTTTTTATCAACCTATTTATCTAATTTAATTCCACAAATTACCCTAATTACGTCTCTAGAAGTGGGCTTGGGCCTAAAAGTCTTGGAATTACGTCTTATGGCCTATTTGAATTCGGCTTAACCCTGTGGTTAATATAAGACTTTTAAATGGATTTAATTATCTCATAATTCTTTTAATAGCCCATTAAGCCTTTTTAAATGCTTAATAATTATATTTAATGCCAAAAAATTCCTGAATAATTTCTAGAAAAATTAGGGGTGTTACAGCGCTGGCTTCCAGAAGGCACGTGGAGGCCGTACAGGATGCGTGGCTAGGGCATCTCCAATGATTGGAGATTATTCTTGGTCCCCCACCTTGAGGGAAACCCTCGTGCTGTAGCTATAGAAGAAACGGGAGGCCCTGAAGAAAGCCCCCCGGCCCCTTCACTGCTTGAAACCTCCTACAGCCGAATTCCAGTGTTCTCTGCTACTGCTCCAGAGTGTGAAGGAGAATAAGAGAGTGAGAAAGAAGGAGAAGAGGTGTTGTCTGGGGATGGAAGGGAGTTAAAACTTTGCCCTCCCCCTTCTTTCTTTTCTTTTCTCTGCTATGTATGCTATTTTCTATTTTTTATTCTCCGTTCTGATTGCTTCCTAGATGGATTGGTTCTGGGATGATGTACTTCTTTTATGCAAAGCAATGAATGAAAGGGCTCATTCCATGTTCAAACATAGATGTGTTTATCTTCATAAACTTCATTTCAATCCCAGCCCCCATAATCGTGTTGTGATTCTACCTTTCATGATTTTTCCTTTTCTTATTGATCAGAGAAGAATGTCGTATCGTGAGAGGGGTTCAGACCCACCCTATCCAATTGTAATGGATTGGGTTTGGGCTTTTGTCCTTCTTAATTTGCCAGATGAGGGTCTATTCTTAGACCTCATTCTGCTCTCCAGGATGAAGTGGGTTTCACTACACCATTCCAACTTTTACGATGGAATAATGCTCTTCTAGGCAACAATAATATATATGAGCCCCTTCCCCAATGCCCCTGGACAGGTCCATATCGTCTATTCTGATCCCCAACTTCTTTGTGCATCCGATATGCACGCTCACTATATATACGATACGTATATTTTTTTTTCTCTGCTGCTCAGTATATGAGATTTCTGTGGAGATGGCCATCTCCCTTCTCACCCACATTTATGGGTTGTGGAGGCTCTGGATCAGTCCTAAATTCGATGGAATATGCACTTTCTTTGCTTTCCGTTCCGCTTACTCCTAGCTCGTTAAGAAGCCGCTACCCATCACCCTGGCTTCTATGCCAATCACACATGGGCACACTTTGTTCGCTCAAATGTCTAGGGGAATTCTGTCCTCTGAGAACTTCATGCATGAATGCCTATTGCATCCTATTCCCGTGTGCGTCAACGGAAAATCCCATCTCTGCATTCTATATTACAATCAATTTCAATCCTCATCCCTCATGGGTCATATCTCTATCCCAGCTATGTACTTCAGTAGCATGTAGTATACTAATGCATTGATTATTATTGTATCATGTTCCCATTTGAGACACGGGTTTGCTAATGCTCTCAACATGGTCTGTGATCTCATGTTTTGGGACGATAAGGCATTTCCTTTGATTTTCCCGAAGATCTTCATAAGTTTAGACCCGCCATTGGGGAAGGGGTACAGTCCCTCGTTTAAACATTAGCATAATGCTTTGATTACCTCCTTGATCGAATGTTTCATACTGTTCAGATTTCTATAACCACCCTTACATCCCCGGGGACTTGCCTCTTCATGGCATGGTCTATGGAGGACTTCTTTCTAAAGGGATGGATATTAACGGTCATGGGGCCGACAGTAGCCAAGTGCACATTGTAAAGTTGACAATGTAGCAATCATTGGGTTAGTGGAGTCCCCTCGTAGGTCAGCCCTCGGGGTTTTTCTCTGCCCAATTTGGGGATATAGAGTAGCCACTTTTGGCTTACTCTGAATTTTAGGGGCCATCTTGGAACCTCCGTGGATGTACTTCCAATTTTTCACCCCCCAAATGCTTGGGTCTAGGGGAGGTGCTGTAGCAACCTGAAAATTTTGAAAGAGAATAAACAATGACAACCATATAACATTTGTTATATAGCAATTATGAAAAATAAAATTTTAATATAAGTAAAGTAGAAATAGCTAAATTAGATAATGGGCACTAATATTAAAATTAGTGGACTTTGAAACCCACTATAAATAAATCATTGAAAAATAAGAGGCCCAACCCAAATAATATTAAAACTGAAGGACCCTTTTGAATTTTTACTAAAACTTACGTAATGGGCTGGTAAGGGTATATGTGCCATGGGCTTTTGCAAATAACGTAAGGCCATTAGTTAGCTGTTAAGGGATTTAATGTTCAAACGTGAAAGAGTAGGTCGACCTGTGTAAGGGTTTCACAATCGAACAGGGATGCTTAGAGCATTAGGATTGAACCTTGGAAAGTGGCTAAGAATTTGGAAACGATAGGATCACATGGAAGGTTAAAACCAAATAGGATTCCTGCACGTATGGGGGTTTCTTTCCCTATAAAATCCCATCCCGATCGAACGCATGAGGGTTACGGCTCGTGCGTTCGAAGCTGCTACTGCTGTTTGTGAATTCCTTGTCGTGGAGACGACGCTGCGATCGTCTTCCTCTTCTTCCTTCTTCGTCCTATTCGAGGGCGTGTGGTCGCTGCTATTGTCGCACAACGCTTCTTCTTCTTCTTCTTCCCACTGCATCCGTCTGCGTCCTCTGCTTCTTCTTGTTCTTACGTCTTCATCCTTCAAGTGTCGAAAGGTAGGCTTTCTCCCAAGCAAAACCCTTTAAAATTCATGCAAACCATGCAAACTTCATGTTAGATAGGCCATGATCTTATGATTCCCTGCTAGATTACCATTTTTGCATGTTTTAGAACGTTTTCTACATGATAATGAATTGGCGGTTCTATAGTGGCCGCTATTTTCAAGAATCAACGCCCGTTTAGAAGGACACAAATTAATCAGCATCAATTAGCCTGATGTTATTCCTAGTTAATTAATAATTACACTCACCTTTGAAAATCAATAAGTATTAGACCATGTTTAATAAAATAATGTTGTGCATTTTTCCTGAATCCTAATATTTTTTTTCTTATTATCATGTCTTCAATTTTCCTAAACTCCCCGTAGACATCAAAGCGCTAATGTTCACGTTTCTAAAAAGAAATGAATAGCAGCTTCTATCTATAAATGTATCTGGCCCATGCAAATTGTTTTGTAATCAGAAAAGAATTAGCGACCATTCACACAGACGAGGCGTAATGAAATAGCGCCTCTTCACAGAGATGCCAAATCTTGAGTAAAATGGAAAATAAATAAAAACTAGAAATATATGAATTGGCGTTGGTGACATGGACACTACTTAAAGATATGGCGCTCCCTTAATCGGACGTCATTTTTAAATAATCTTATTTAATTATTGGAAATTCTTGGAATTGGCACCTTTTTACACAGACGCTAATTCCTGTTGAAATTATGAAAATTGAAATAAATTGGAAATCATGAATTAACGTCCATCTCATGGATGCTATTTAAAGATATGACGCCTTCTCACAAGGACGCTTGTTGTAAAAATTATTTGAAATTCTGTAAATTATAGATTTGGCACCTCTCTAAACAGACACCAATTTATCGTATAGCGCCAATCTGAATTAACACGATTTCTTGCTCTCACAGTTTTATCAGATTTTGACTCATACCGCGGGTCCCTTGGCGCTACTATCTCAGTCCGAGATGGAGTCCCTGTTTCACAATGATCCACGATTACACCTCAAGTGTTGGAGATTGAAAGACCGTCCATCGGATATTCCTTCCATCGGATTGGAATTTCTTTCTCTAAGGCCTCCATAAGACTTCACTAGCCTTGGATTCCCATAAGGCAGCCGAGCACGTTGTACTATCAAAACCCTGAAATCCATGATAGTCATGTCACTCTAAAGAAACATGACGCCCTAGCCATCACGGAGCACTATTTGTGGTGTTCTGTGAGAGTCTGTCACTACTTGGAATTGGTGATCAGGCCAGTTGACGCCAAAACATGAAATAGCGGTTGTCACAGTGGACGCTATTTCTTCGTGCCTGTCCTATTCACAGAATTGGCGACCACTACAGTGGACGCCTATTATGTAATTGGTGGCGGCCTGAGTGGACCCCAATTATCCCAGATTTTGTGTATTATCTTAGTTTTTATATGATTTATCGCCATGTCATCTTGTCCAAAGTTCTGTCCTTGAAATCCGTGAATCTACCTTAATGTTCCAACATGACTTGATCATTGGAACTCTTTGGCCATTAAATGACGTGGAGTTGGTCTAGAACTTAAAAGGGGCTATGGGTCCAATATAATTGATACTTAATGCTAGAAATAAAAGTGACAGGGTCCGGATCTGATCCCATGGATGAGGCAAAGTCCAAACATGTGCCGGTATCATGATCGGTGTAGACACGCCAAATTTGACATCATTTTGAGCATATCTCCTATCGCACTGCGATGCCCCCATTTGACCTTCAAATTGACTTATTTGAGTGGTTTTTCTCTACTTTCTAGAATATCTAACTTCCCCCAGTTTTCACACATCTTTTCCTATTTTTTCCATATTTTTCTCAGTTTTTCTCCATTTTTCCGGGCCTTAAATCAAATGGTGGCAGGGACCCGGGCGCCATTTAGATAGCGCCCAGGCAGGGGGCGTCCATTTTCAGCTGAGTCCAGTTTGGCCATTTTCGAAATCTATGAATTAGCGACACTCCAAAAAGTCACCATTTCTTTGAATAGCGACCGTTCGGAAGGTCGTCAATTTCTTTGTCTTATTTTGAGCATTTAACTCAGTCGAAAATTCGTATTAATTTCAAATTGGCGACCACTTCATGGGCGTCAATTCTTTTCTAATTTTGGACTCTTTTAATTAGCGTCCACTACGTCTGACGTCATTTCTTACAGAATTTTGATTTCGAACAGAATCCTTTCCCTTCCTCACTTAAACTCCTTTTCCACTTGGGAAAGGGTTCCTATGACTTCCTAATATTGTAAAGACACTTAGAGGAAGGATCCCTCTTTCCAAATCCCACCAAAACTTAATTTTCTATTTTTCTTGGAATTAAACTCTGAATTTCCTTTCCCTTCCTCACTTAAACTCATTTTCCACTTGGGAAAGGGTTCCTATGGCTTCCTAATATTGTAAGGACACTTGGAGGAAGGATCCCCCCTTCCAAATCCCACCAAAACTCAGTTTTCTAATTTTTATAGAATTAAACTCTGAATTTCACTTCCCTCCCTCACTTTAACCTCTTTTTCCACTTGGGAAAGGGTTCCTATGACTTTCTAAGGTTGGGAGGACACTTGCCCAATAAATATCTCCCTCTAAATCCCATTAAAACATGATTTTCTCATTTTCTTGGAATTAAACTCCGAATTTCACCTCTATGAATAGGACCCCTCTCTCCCTCGTGTAAAAGGCATCAATATCAATCCAAGGGGAGGTGCTACTAGATTGAAGGCTCAAGGAGGAGGCTCCCATGAACCTACAAGCTTCATCCATGGAGTTCTTCTTCCTCCCTTGAAGATCTTGAAGCCAAATTGGAGAAAATCACTAAGCTTTCCTTCCCCTTTCTCTTATTTTTTACTTTAGTTAATTGCATGCATCATATCATATTCTTCTTTTATTTCTTTTTATCTCAACATTGAGATCTTCCCATGTTGTGCACTCTAGCACATCTCCCTTAGTACAACACTTGCACATCTCCCTCTATTCTTCATCATACATCATCTTTTACCTACCCTTTTGCATAGGGGTTTAAAGGTCAAACACCAATAAGGTGTGTTCATATCCATGCTTTCTATGTCCATATTTATATTTCGATTTGATGCTACACATCTTGGTTTCTAATCCATGTTTGTTTATTGGTGTTTGTTAATTTTGCAAGGGTAATCAAGCTAAAGGAAAACTCTCTTCATCGGACGGCCGATAGAAAGAGAAGGTGCACTCACAATCTCCCCCGCTTCTTTTAAGGTATTCTTCACGATCCATCTTATTCTTTATTGTTATATCTTTGAGGCCCTCACGTCTCTGGCGATCACCTTCCATTAATTAGCATCCTACGCATGCTCTACTTTCTCTCTCTTCCCATGCTTTTCTAGCCATATTATCTCTTTCTTTTCTTAAGTGGATTTTCTTAGATCTACAAATTGGTGATCACGGTGGGACTACCATTATTTTTCTTTGATTACCCTTCCCCTTTTGCACCGTCGGTGCAACTCCCTTTGTGCTCCACGTAGCACTTTCCTTTTTATTTTATCACTTAAGCATCGCGTGCACATCCCCCTCTCCTTATGTGATTGCTAACTTGTTGGTTTTGGAAAATTCCACTTTCTTATCTCTCCATCTTTTAAAAAAAAAATTTTTTTTTTGGATGCCATGCTTCATATTATGTTGATTGCCTTGATTTGTATGGCCATGTGAGTGTTTTACCTTATCTTTCATTGGTTTGGCTCATATCATTGTTCATACTTTCTTTTCTTTGTCTTTTGCATTAGTACTTACATATAGGGCATTTGGCTTGGGAGACTTCCTCTCCCTACATCTTTTAGGACCTCCTACCCCCTCTTGGTGAAGGAAGGACCCTCCATTGAGCATTCCGTCTCATTGGACTGAAAATTCCTAAACCAAGCCTCCATAAGTCCCCGCACCGGTGGATTCCCTCACGGATGCTGGGCAGGTTGTACCTTTGAAGTTCCCCGGGTTAGTTGGCCCATGCATGGTGAGAATAAACCTAGTTAGCATTGAAGCAAAACCATATTGAAACTTGGTTCCTACCTTGAGTGAATCATAGCAATCTTGTTAAAAATCATCTAATTCACATCAAGGTATCAACTAAAATCAAGCGTAAGCATCTCAACTTGTTTGATATCTTTGCAACATTACTTTGATTGAATATTGTTTGTTTGCATGATGTCTCGCTTTGATAATAAAACCAACATGTCTAATTCAATTTGTAATCATGAGGATGATCAACCTAGCACATCATACAATCCACAAGTTTATAATTCTCACCACAATTCTTTTAAGGGACCATGTCCTCACTCTTATGGTCTTGCCCGACCCATGGGTAATTTTCAATCTTATGGTCTCCTACATCCATTGCAAGCCACTACTTCCCCGGGACTATCTCCTCCACATTATGAGAAGGTCTCCCAAGTTTTGAGTGCATTAGATCATCTCACCCCTCAACAAATCCAAGCCCTTAAGGCCATTGTTGAGATTACATCTTCTCCTTCTCATCCTCCTCCAATCCCTCACGGGTGGCCCATCACCCACCTATTTCTATTAACACTCCCACTCGGGTGGCCCATAACCCACCTCCCTCTCCTATTCATACTCCCGCTCAAGTGGTCCATCACCCGCCTCCCTCTTTTCACCCGCCTTCTTCTACACGTACTCCTTCTCGGGTGATCCATCACCCGCCTCTTTCTATTCCTCCTTCACGACCCCATGGCCCTCATATTCCTTGTACCCCGGTCCAACCGGGTCCTTTTTTAGGTCAATCCCAAGCCCCTCCAAGGCCATCAAGCCAACCCTCTGTTATTCATGTTACACCCCTCCAACAAGCTCTCCTTGATAAAATTTCTTCCATGGAGGAACAACTCAAGATAGTCACAAGCCCACGGCCCGCTCCTTCTTCTCTTCCTCAAGTCAACCTCTTCATGATTTTATGAATAATATTGCCAAGATGGAAAAGGATTGGAAGGAGAGGAGAGATAATGGCATTATAGATTCAAGTAAGCAAGATTTTGATGATCAAGTGGACGCCATCCGCCCTCCACCAATTCACCATGTTCATCACTCATTAAGCCCTCCGCCTTCACCCTCAGCTGCATATTTACCACCACATTATACTCCACCACCCATTATTACGCCTCCACCATGACGTCCACTTGATGTTTTTGATGATTATGAAGATTTAGAGCTGGCATATGAAGATGATGAAGTTCTGAAGGCACACATTCCGAGTTTTCTCCGTTTTCCACTCCCTCCATTATCCGATGAACCCCTGCTCAGGATGAAGCCACTGTCCTTAACCCTATTTATGAGACTAATTGGTGCTATGATGATGGGTCGATACTCCAATCACCCACACCGGTGCATCATGCGTCTTCCCTTGTCCCTAATACCTCTCGCCCTATCCGGCACTTCCACCACACTAAACCTTCTCCTTTTATTCCTCCATCAACCTTTACCTCACTAGCCCCCACAAAGCCATCCGAGCTTGCCTCTACTTCCCCGGCTTCCGCCGAGCCTCCATCAACCTCCACTCCACCGGCCTCTGTCGAACCTCCCGCTAAACTTCAAACCATAACACCTCTTCCTTGTTCACCACCCAAAGCCTCCATTATCCCTATAACCCTAAAGCCAATTACCCTAAACCGAACTTTACCTACACCTTTACCCGAACCCGTGGCTAGTCCTGCGCAGGACTCACCTATTTTTACACTCGAGCCGATTCCAGTCGCTTCCGAGCAAGGGGAGAAGCCCGCCATGTTTGAACCTCCGCTTACCCTTCCATTAAAACTCTCCATTACACCTCCACTGCTCATCAAGCTTACCACCTTCGCTTCACCTTTCTCTATCACTCGGAGTGGGTGTATTCCTGCAAGCACATGTGCCAGGGATATCCAAGAACCGGGCAAGAAGGGCTTGACCTCGGCTATGCCATTAAAAATTCATGATTTTATTTGTCGAATGCCAATCCGTGTTCTTGTGCCGGGCATATTCAAGAAGTCTCCATGGAAGCTCACTAAGATAAATTCTTCCAAGTTGATGCCATACTGGCCTTTTTCCGTTATCACTTTACACATTGGTCGATACTCTTTCAATGCTCTCCTTATCCCTCGCTCCATTGTCATATGATTTCCTAAAGGGTTTTCTTCTTGCATCACAATAACACATTCTTCTAATGAGAGCTTATTCTTTCAATCCTTTGAGCATTTGGGCTGGGCACATTCTTTACCACGGAGGGGCGGGAAATCTTGTATCAAAGGGCCTTCCGCCAATTCACTCACTCCTTATTTTGTTCCACCCACATTTTTCTCTCTATGGGCCACTCCATGGGTAAGGAGGAGGATCTCATCTTCTCCTTCCTTGCATTCTTTGCACTCATTGCATTCCATACATCTATCGCATCCATTGCATTCATGGCATTTCATCCATTTGCACTCCTCCTTCCCCGAGTTTCTGGAACCGTATTTTCCTCACCTTTCGGAATCCCTAGATCCTCCGCTTCCTTATACACCTCTACCTTCGGGATCTTCGGGTCCCCTTGCACTGATCGAGTGTCGCGCCCAATCCAGTTCTCCCCCAGGGCATCGCGCCCCTTTCCATCTGGAACCCCCGGACTTTGCAGGGCATCGTGCCCCTCTTCATCTCCTTTTTCCGGACCCTCCGAATTTTCTATCTCCTCTCCCTAGGCATCGCGCCCCCTCCAGTCTTTCGACAGGGCATCGCGCCCCTTTCCATCTCTTACCTCTGGAACTTTCGGACTTATCTTTCCTCCCTGGGCATCGCGTCCCTTTGTAACACCCTCAAATATAGCTAAGTTGTACTCTATATCACCGAGGCATCTTTTGAAGTATCGGCTCAGTTCTTGTAAAAAACTCTAAAGTTAAGCGTGCTTAATGGGGAGTAGTACTGGGATGGGTGACCTCCCGAGAAGTCCCACATTCTGGAGCCGATCATTGTTAGAAAGGGACAAAATTGTGAGGCCGGTAAGCCAAAGTGGACAATACCTCGACGATATAGAGTACGGGGCATGACAGAATGGTATCAGAGCCATACCCCAGCTGAAAGTATGAGAACTAAGTGCCATGCAGGGAAAAGTGACACGCTATGGGAGCCACCTCTTGAACCCGCAATGGGATAAAGTACTACATAGTGGGAGCCACCTCTTGAGCCTGTAGGGGCCACCTCTAGAGTCCTACCTGCATGGGGGTTTTATTGCGTGATTGCGTGCTATATGTGCCCAGCGACGAGGACGTCGCCTATATAAGAGGGGTAGATTGTAACACCCTCAAATATATGATGGGTGACCTTCCCGGGAAGTCTCACATTCTGGAGCCGATCACTATTAGAAAGGGACAAAACCGTGAGGCCGGTAGGCCAAAGCGGACAATACCTCGACGGTATAGAGTACGGGGCGTGACACCCTTGGTACTCTCCTCCTCCAGAACCTCCGGACCTCCCTCTCCGGGCATCACGCCCCAATACACCCACATGTCCGGATTCTCTGGGCTTCTCACTGATTCTCCCAGGGTATCGCGTCCCTCGATACTTGCCTCCTCCGGACCTCCCTTTCTTCTTCTCTGTCCTCCGATTTATCTTCTTACTCCTCCAGGACATCCCGTCCTTTGTTCTCTTCATTCTTTTCTTCCTTTTCAATCATCTTTTTCCACATCTCTTCCCAGGGTATCGCATCCCTCTGGATTTTCCTCCTCCGAAACCTCCGGATGATTTCTACCCGCATCATGATTCTCCTCCTCCCTTGCTTCCGGAACCTCCGGATCTGCCTCTTTCCATCTATCAATTTCTTCTTCTAATTCCTCCCAATCACGGGTCCGACCCAACTTCTTCCACGTCAATCGCTTTGGGCATCTGCTCATTTTCTCACTGCTTCCGAGACTTTAGCCCTCACTCCACTTCTTGATTTTCCTCTCCTTCTGTAGACCATTCATGTGATCAGGGTCTCTATACCTTAGTGAGGGAGTTCTAGCCCTCGCCTCTTTTCCTTTTATCCTTGTTCGTCTGAGTATGGCCTTGGTACCACTCTTTCTTGTTAAGCCACTTCAAATCTTGGCTTCCAATCCTTTTATCTGCCACTTAAGGATAAATCCCATGCTCATCAAGATCACCTCCAGCAGCTGCTGCTTCTACAAGGTTGCAAGGTAACATTTTGCGTATGATTTGATTTCATCATTCTTCACGCACGGTTTTTCAAAATGAAGTGCTTCTTAACATGATCAAGAGTGTTATTCTAGATCTTTATCTTAGGCCTTTTCATTAAGTCAATTTCAGAAAAGAGTCTTTAGGCTTGCTTTTGCATCACTTCGGTCATAAGAACCCAGCACTGGGAGTTTGACATTCTCTCCCCGCTTGTTAAGATCAACCCTTAGCTGGACACTTCACACACTTCACTGTGCCCTTTAACCGTCCTTTAGTAAAAACACCGTTGCTACTTTGGATATGCCATGAGTATACCTGAAAGTCTTTTCTCTTCTTTACTCGGCCGGATGCAGGTACAAGAGGTTGACGGATGAGATGACCAACCTAGGTACTCCCCAATACGAGAGAAGTCTCAAATAGGGGCAGTCTTGACCCAAATTAAATTAAATTTTCATGATACATCTAGCCAAAAAGGGCCATTATGAAAATCAAGTCAAATTTTGATAAAAGTAAAATTATAATAAAGGCATGTCAAGAAAGGCAAAGTCCCCGCAGGGAAAACCCTGGTCGTATGCATGTCAGGGGTCTCAAAATCAAAGGCACAAAGTCCCGGCGCAATAGACTACCTCTTTGAGGGGTAATACCTTTGAAGGATTTCAAGTCTCGATATCTCCCATCCTGCACAAAGCTTATCTCCAATTATTCTTTTCTTCTCCCTCCAAGACCGAGTGTTTCTCGGGTATGGCCTTGGTAGAAGCACCGTTAACCAAGGGTAGCCGGTCATAGGGCGCCACCTTTAAATACACGCCCGGCTTTGGGGCAGTTTTTAGCGAAAGAGAAAGGAACAAGGACCCTTAGCCAGTGGTTTCAACATCCTTTGATGCTGCTTTAGCAATGTCTAAACCAAAATCTAAAAAAAGTTGAATATTTCTTGTAAAAAAAAAAGTTGAATATTTCCTAAGCAAAAATTCAACAAAAATTGAATATTTTCAAAATCCATAAAAAAATCAGATATCTTCCAAAAATTCATATAAAAATTTAAATATTTTTAAAACTCATAAAAATTTGCATAGTTCAAAATCCAAAAAAATACATTATATTTTGTTGATGATGCTTTTGCAGGGACAACAGCTCTCACAGGACCAAGAGCACGGGATGAGTCCTCTCCATTCGTTGCTATCTATCTTTCGATTCTTCCTTATATTGTTTGATATCGTCAAGATATGCCACGTTGGGCATCAATAATCACATCTTCATGATTTGCTAGGCATTACTCTGATTATTCATCTCCAAATCTTTTCAATCAACTCCTGCTGATTTCACTTGATCACTCTTGCCGCTGGGCATTATTTAATCCTGATCATTCAAGTGACTAGCCAAGTTGTCATCCTCATGACAAACAACAAACAATGATGCTATCCTATCTATGCTTTAATGATGCTATCTATGTTAAATGTTATTCATGCCTTTCACGCTGTGCACGCTTGAATGTTGTTCATGATATGATACGTACATGCTATTGATGCTTTGATACATGCTATTTTTAATGTTATTCAATGCTATTCAATGCTTTCATGCTTGAATTCTATCCCTTTTATGGTTGCAATGCTTTAACGTCTTATTCATTGCTTGTTATCTTTTATATCTTGGCTAATCAATCTTTGAGCGCAGGAAGAAGCTCTTGGTCCTACCGTTCGGGTATCATCACTCTGGCCCCACGGCGCTTGCATTTTCTAAATTCCCTCATGTTTATTGCTATCACCATCTTCCCCCTGTATGTATTTTACTATATGTTATCTACGCTATTAGATCATATCAAGGACCTTGTGGCTTTGATAAATTTGGAATCTGAGTTCCCCTTCATCAAAAATGATGACGATTTCAGAGGCATCTTAGTCGCACGGATAGGCCGTTGAGCCGTCTAAGACTAGGGACGATGGTTCCCTTTTGTGAGTTGGTGCGCAGATAAACGGGCTTCGGCTTAGTATCAGCTCACGAATGGGTTTCTTGACCCAGTCTCGACAGTTTAACAATATTATCCTTGATTACCTTATATTTTTATTTGTTTTAAATTTTCCTTTTAAACCCAGCATACATTCATATAGGAATTTGAATTAACTTTGGAAAACCCTTCTGATAAGCTGATTTTGAAGGTAAAGACAATTCTGATTGTCCATGATAAGAGATATTCCATGCCGAATTGTGTTCTCAGTTCTCCTTGCTGTCGTTTTGGGCCGCTTCCCTGAAAACTCCTTTGTTTAGATTTTTATCTCTCGTTCAATTCCTCTTCCTTTGATCCACCTTGGCTGCAGTACGTCCACATTGGCTGGTAACCGCTCCCCAATGGTGAATCCTACAGGTTTGTGACCTAGGGTATTTCCACCGCGTTGGAAGTGGATCACTCTTTTTATCTCCTTCGTGCTCTCGTGCACACTCCTTCTTTATCCAAACATTGTTGCTTTCATTGTTGCTCCTCAAGATTGCATCATTTCGTGCTTTTGATTCAATTCCTATCAGGTGGTGTTGATTGCGTGTCTCATCACACCTTGGCATCTGCATTTCAATTCACTCTCACTTCATTCCATTCTATTCCATGTTACTTCACTTCATTTTATTCCACTCCACTCTGTGTCACTCCCTTGCAAAGCATACGCCAAGGCGGGGAAGCTGTAGACACGCCAAATTTGACATCATTTTGAGCATATCTCCTATCACACTGTGATGCCGCATTTGAACCTCAAATTGACTTATTTGAGTGGTTTTCCTCTCTTTTCTTGAATATCCAACTTCCCCCAGTTTTCACACATCTTTTCCTATTTTTTCTAGATTTGTCTGAGCTTTTTCTCTATTTTTTCGGACCTTAAATCAAATGGTGGTAGGGACCCGTGCGCCATTTAGATAGTGCCCAAGTAGGGGGCGTCCATTTCCAACTGAGTCCAATTTGGCCGTTTTCGAAATCTATGAATTAGCAACACTCCGGAAGGTCGCCAATTCTTTAATTAGTGACCGTCCGCAAGGGCGCCAATTCTTTTATTCTTATTTTGAGCCGAATTCGGATTGTCCTTATTTCTGCGACTTCTCGGAAGGTCGCTAATTCATAAATGAGCACCCGGTTGCAAAGTCGCCAATTTCCTTGCCTTATTTTGAGCATTTAACTTCGTCCAAAATTGGCGACCGCTTCATGGGTGTCAATTCTTTTCTAATTTTAGAATATCCTAATCCATCTTAAAATGCCTCAGAATGGGCGGCACTTCGAGCAAGCGCTCTTTTAATTAGCGACCACTGGGTCTGACGCCATTTCTTACAGAATTTTGATTTCGAACAGAATCCTTTCCCTTTCTCACTTAAACTCCTTTTCCACTTGGGAAAGGGTTCCTATGGCTTCCTAATATTGTAAGGACACTTGGAGGAAGGATCCCTCTTTCTAAATCCCACCAAAACTCAATTTTCTTTTTTTCTTGGAATTAAACTCTGAATTTCCTTTCCCTTCCTCACTTAAACTCATTTTCCACTTGGGAAAGGGTTCATATGGCTTCCTAATATTGTAAGGACAATTGGAGGAAGGATCCCCCTTTCCAAATTCCACCAAAACCTAGTTTTCTAATTTTTGTAGAATTAAACTCCGAATTTCACTTCCCTCCCTCACTTTAACCTCCTTTTCCACTTGGGAAAGAGTTCCTATGACTTTCTAAGGTTGGGAGGACACTTGCCCAATAAATATCTCCCTCTAAATCCCATTAAAACATGATTTTCTCATTTTCTTGAAATTATACTTCGACTTTCACCTCTATAAATAGGACCCCTCTCTCCCTTGTGTAAAAGGCATCAATATCAATCCAAGGGGAGGTGCTACTAGATTGAAGGCTCAAGGAGGAGGCTCCCATGAACCTACAAGCTTCATTCATGGAGTTCTTCTTCCTCCCTTGAAGATCTTGAAGCCAAATTGGAGAAAACCACTAAGCTTTCCTTCCCCTTTCTCTTATTTTTTGCTTTAGTTAATTGCATGCATCATATCATATTCTTCTTTTATTTCTTTTTATCTCAATATTGAGAGCTTCCCATGTTGTGCACTCTAGCACATCTCCCTTAGTGCAACACTTGCACATCTCCCTCTATTCTTCATCATACATCATCTTTTACCTACCCTTTTGCGTAGGGGTTCAAAGGCCAAACACCAATAAGGTGTGTTCATATCCATGCTTTCTATGTCCATATTTATATTTGGATTTGATGCTACACATCTTGGTTTCTAATCCATGTTTGTTTATTGGTGTTTGTTAATTTTGCAAGGGTAATCAAGCTAAAGGAAAACTCTCTTCATCGCCCAGTCGATAGAAAGAGAAGGTGCACTCACAATCTCCCCCGCTTCTTTTAAGGTATTCTTCGTGATCCCTCCTATTCTTTATTGTTATATCTTTGAGGCCCTCGCGTCTCTGGCGATCACCTTTCCCCTTAGCATCCTACGCATGCTCTCCTTTCTATCTCTTCCCATGCTTTTCTAGTCATATTATCTCTTTCTTTTCTTAAGTGAATTTTCTTAGATCTACAATCAGGTGTGGCATTGCACCAATGAAATGCCAGATTGATCTATGACACTTCCACAAATGATTGACATGTTCACAACTCAAAATGTTTGAATTCATATTGTACATACGGCCAATCTAACGAATGATAGTCTCATGATATGCTCTTGTGAAAGTGAGCACCTTATTGAAATACGTGTTATTGTCTCATCATGATTGTCCATGAATTTATTTACTAAGTATCGTTCTATCTATTTCCTTTATAGTTCTTGAAATTATCTCTGAATTATTGATCTGTCTCGTACCATTATAGTTCTTGATTATTGTGTACCCTTGCATGATCTGCATTTCATGTTAAATTGTTAATTACTTAAAGTTAGCTTGGAGCAAGAGATATAAGACCTACTGAGCGTTCGCTCACCTAGTGTTTTTCTATGTTTTTCAGGTAATAATGAGAACGTGTGTAACCAAGATGGGCAAGGGCAAGAGTGAAGAGAACTTCGGCTGCTTAGATGATCCCTCAGAGTCTTATGTCAAGTTTAGTTACTCAAGATGCCATTGTAATTTTCTTTTATTGAGTCTATCAGCTGAGTCAAAAGTTGTAATAAACTTATATTTAAAATTTAAATGAAATTATGTTTTGTCCAATTATAGCGTGCCCTGTAATTTGCTTTGATTATCATGACTGTTTCGCTGCCACGTTTCGAGCAACACGTTCCGATGCTATCGGGTCGGGGCGTGACAGGTGCCGCCCAATTTTTGTCAGAGTTGTGGACTTAAAAAAATGGACTAATGACAAACAGATGAGCAGAACAGGAACAATGCTGAAAGAACATGTCTGAATGAAGAAGATGACCTTATAAAAAATGATGTTTTAGCAGAAATAAAGAAAAGAAATTGCTTGAAGGAAATGAAAAGAAAGAAAAAGGATAAAATAAAGAAGTGGGAATCAATGAAATAGCCAAACAGATAAAATTCATGATCATATGGAGAGTGTGCTCATATATGCATGTACTCATGCATCCATGCGTTTTCTGAACTTAGAATGGCTTGAAGTCTACTACAGCAGGGGTCGACCCCCTGAGTCGACTCCCCTTGAGTCTGGCCACTGCCGAGTGATAGGGTTTCGCTGAGAATAAAATCGAACACCCTACATGCATCATAAAATTCACATTAGCTCTTGCTAAACTGCATGAGCATAATTAAAACTACTCCCTTATGCATTCCTCAACATAGAGTAATTCATTTGCATTCACATCGAATCATGCATGCATCATGAGTGTGAATTGAACCCTATGCATAGACTACCCATGCATGCTTGAGTGCCATGACTTGTGGTATATCAAATGGTGGGTGGAAGAAAGTTAGGTTATGCCCAACTGGATACTCCCACTATGCGTGAGTACGTAACTCTACCATGTACCAAAGTCTCACTGCATAAACACATCATTTAAGCCTTGCATACGCCTATGTAGATGCTTGCAAAACCATTTCCTGCATTTCCAAGTGACATAGCCTCCTTGCTAAACAAATCATGCACTAATTCATTCTATATACAAAGAAGAAATAAAAGAAAGAAAAATTTAAAGAACGAAGCTTGAAATGAACAACTGGTATCTAATACCTTTTCAAGCTTCCAAGATAAATCCCTAACAGAGACAAAACAAACAAACAAATGAAGAAGTAAAAATGTTCTGCTCACTGGTGTGGACTGTGTCGATGCAGCTTGACCCTATGTCGACGTAGTTGAACTCTGGCAGTGCAACATCTTGCGTCGATAGTGCTCTACGTCGACGCCGTGTCACCCTGGGCCGACGTAGCCTCGCCTTGGGCTGAACACTACGTCGACGCAACATCTTATGCCAACCCCTGGACGGGCTTTGTGCGTCGGCACAGTGAAGCCCTACGTCGATGCAACAGTCGTTGTAACCTTGCGAGCCCCTGTGAGAGCTTGTGCATCGACGCAGCTTGAGCTCTGCGTCGACGCAACGGTCTTTGGTCCCCTCGCACGTTAAAAAAAAGAAGAAGAAGAAAGAAGAGAAGAAAATAAAATAGGAAGAAGAAGTAATAAAAAAGGATAATAATAACAAAGCTAATATAAATCATAACAATGATGGCATGCAACATGGCATTGATGAAAATTGAATAAAAGAAAAACGTCCCTAAGGAATTAATAACATCTGACTCAGGGCTCCTCCTCCCTTAGACCCTATGAAAAGGGGATATTAATGAGGCCTCTGCAGGTCATGCTTGAACCTTTGGGTCATCCCATCATGGTCATGGCCTAACCCTGCTCTAGGCCAATAGCCCGCTACGTCTAACATATTTATATTGGGATCTAATCCCAGATATCAAGCTTGCCATGCTCCAAGCATACATTTGATTTATAAATTGGGACTCTTGTCCAAATATGAATTGATCAATTAATGACTGGCTTTATTCAAAGTTTTTAACCCTTAATGGGGATGGTTTATGAAATTTCATAATTTTCATTACTACTTTTTATCAATATCAATCTCAGGCCTGAGGGCCCCTTCTCCTAGCATTTAATCAAAGGTTTTCTCCCATCTAAAGAGATGTAATTAACGTCGTGACCTTTATGGCACGATGGGTTTTAGTCCCAACCTGATACCTACATCATCTCGTTAGTTAGATAGAATGCACCGGTGGTTCCGGAACACCTCAGTCTCGGAACCTGAATAAACTATCACTTTTGTGACTGGCACACCCACACACTTAATAAACCGAATAAACCCAAGAACAAAAAGATAAAAAAGTGATGGTCGTATAAAGAAGTGCGTCCAACAACTGCCCACCACCAACTCAGATCTCCCCAAAATCTAACTCTTCAACCTCTCAGGCTCAATGGTCTTCTTCAAACGTGCCACCATCGAACGATAGATCGCAATGAGAGCATCGAACCCCAAGACGAGTAACTCCCACAATGCTAGTAAGGCCGGGAGAAATCAATACCTGCTAGGTGCATGGGCTGCACACCATCGTCTTCGCCTCCGATGCACTTCCCATGGGGGCCATTTGTTGACACCCACTTATTTTCCCGAATTAATCAGGATTTAAACATGGGGAGATATTCCATAAAGTGAGAAAAAGAACATAACACCAAAGGTGCTCTGCCAGTCGAGTTGAGCTCAAAAACCAAGACATTTCACTGGGTCAAACGGCACAACATAACAAGCGGGGATCATCCCTGAGCAAAGGGCACTATGCCAACTAGTTTCTCGACAACTGGGTCAGATCCGAGGTTCGGGACAACCTGCCGTACCGAATGGCACTCGGTAAAGATTCGGGGACCACCTCCAATTACCCTGCATACGCTATCGCACCACCAACACCTCAACAACCGGGCTAACTCAAGACTTAGAACAACATGCTGTACGACATGGCTCTTCGCCAAGAAGTGGGGGTCACCCCGACGACCAGACAAACGACATCATCGTGCTGACATCTCAGTTGCCGGGCCAACCCGGGACTCCCAGCCACCCATCACGTCACGTGGCGCATGACAGAAAGGCAGGGAACAACTCTCGACACACCTTCTACAAGCGGCTTGACACTGACGACTCCAACAGTCAAATCACGTCTGGGTCCACCACGTTCAAGATGGAGCTCAGATGAACGCTGAGTTCAGCTGTTCTGAGTCCATATTCAGTAAGCTCTCGCTCTCATCACCCAGTCCACCTGACCCTCGTAAACCCCGACTCACCTAACTCTCCCAAACCTCACCTAAATCCTGGGCCCACTCAGCCATGGCCCATTTAAACCCTCTACTCCAGTCCGTCAAAATTGAGTCCAACCCGCACAACCCCCAGGTGGGGCCCGTGCCTCTTTGTCTCTTTCAAACAAGCCCACCAGTCCTACACGCGGTCACCCTAATGACCTCGCTCAACAAAATGTGGCCACCAAGGTGATCATGTTCCAGAGGGGGGGTTTACCCGGGCCAGACTGGCCCCCCCAGCCCAGTCCGGGTAAACCTTGGGCCCACTCATCAATCCTGAACATGGCCACCAAGGTGACCGCGTTCCTGGGGGGGTTTACCTAGGCCAGACTGGCCCCCCAACCCAGTCCAGGGGTAAACCTTGGGTCCACTCATCAGTCCTGAACGTGGCCAGCAAGGTGACCACATTCCTGAGGGAGGGTTTACCCAGGCCAGACTGGCCCCCCCCGCCCAGTCCGGGTAAACCTTGGGCCCACTCATCAGTCCTGAACGCGGCCACCAAGGTGACTGCATTCCTAAGGGGGGGTTTACCCGGGCCAGACTGACCCCCCCAGCCTAGTCGGGGTAAACCTCAGCCCACTCATCAGTTCTGAACACGGCCACCAAGGCAACCGTGTTCCTGAGGGAGGGATTACCCAGACTAGACTAGCTCCCCAGCCCAGTCCGGGTAAACCCCGGGCCCACATGCCAGTCCAAAACACTATCCCCAGTGCGATTGCGTTCACCGCCTACCATCTTGGTCCATGCAAACCCCTTTACGTGGGCTAACCTGCCTATTCGCCAACCTGCCTGTTCGAAGCGCAGTCGCTTTAAGGATAGCATTCAATAGAACGCGGTCATCGTGGTGACCGCGATCAAAGTCCATCACCTTGGCTAGTGTAAACCCCCCCTTTACACGGGCCAACTTACTAGGGGTCACCCTGGTCCGCATAAACCCCCTTTACGTGGACCTGGTTGATCCCCCTCCAACCCAAGGCCTATAAACGCCCCATGGGGTGGCCAAGGGTCACATGAACATGGAGCTCATCCCCGGAGGCTACAAACGGTGCGTGAAGAAATTTGATGGTTGGTTTTTTGTTTTCTAGGCACACGTTGAGGGCATGTCACATGATAGTCCCTTATACGACGTTTAGTCGAGACACAAATCTCCTCAAACGAGGGTATTTTCACAAGTCTTGATGTAAGATGAAGTGTTAAGTCTCTGCCTTGATGAGCGTGCCCCTCCTGGAAGCTATTTTGATGAAAGCACCCTCCCCAGTCTCCACCTCGGTGATCGTACACTGCCCAGATGCTACTTTAATGAAAGCACCTAGTCCAGTCCCTACCTCGATGATCATGCACCACCCAGATGTCACCTCGATAAGCGTGTCCTAAATACGGCTACCCGTACAACTGGAAAATGTCATGAGTCCTGACATAAGATGAAGTGTCAAGCCCCTGCCTCTATGAACGTGCCTCAAACACGAGCGCCAGGGTCTCACAACCCCCAGCTCCCTCAGTCACAACGTTTCCCCTAACACCCAACTACCAATCTCAACAGTGCCTGATCTCACAGTGCCCAACTCCCTCAATCACAACGGTGCCCCCGGCACCCGACTGCTAGTCTCAGCAACACCCGACCGCTAGGGTCTCACGGCGCCCTGCTCCTTCAGTCACAATAGTGGCCTCGGCACCCGACTACCAGTCACAGCGCCCGACTGTTAGGGTCTCATGAAGTCTAGCTCCTTCAGTAGCAACGGTGCCCTTGGCACTCGACTGCCAGTCTCAGATGTGCCCGACCGCCAGGGTCTCACGACGCCCAGTTCCCTCAGTTACAACGGTGCCTCGAGCACCTGATTACCAATCTCAGCTGTACCTGATCGCCAGGGTCTCACAGCGCCCAACTCCCTCAGCCACAGCGATGCCCCCAACACCCTACCCCCAGTTTCAATGGCGCCCGTCCAACTTCCGTCTCAGCGGCACCGACAGGTTCCCGACCTTACCAACTACACCAGCTTCAGTGGCGCCTGACTGCCATGGTCTCAACAGTGCCCTGATACTCTAGTCACAACGTTTCCCACGACACCCGACTGCCCAGTCCAGACGGCGCCCAGCTACTTCAGTCCCAACAATGCTCAGTCACGCTAGTTTCCGTGTGGTTTATGACACTTAGTCTCTCTAGCAATAGTGTCCAGGGCACCTAACTTCCCTTGTTTCAACATCGTTCGGTCGCCCCAATCACAGTAGTGCTTACGGTGCTCGGTGGCCCCAATCACAA
The DNA here is from genome assembly GCA_022559845.1 of Amorphophallus konjac. NCBI lineage: Eukaryota > Viridiplantae > Streptophyta > Magnoliopsida > Alismatales > Araceae > Amorphophallus > Amorphophallus konjac. The sequence continues at coordinate 287,842,775 of CM040118.1, forward strand.
CTGTGCTAACGGCACCCAGATACCCCAGTCACGACAGTGTCCGTGGCACTCGAATGCTCCAATCTCAATGATACCTAGCCATACTAGTCATGGTGGTGCCCGCTCCATCCGGCCGCTCCAGTCTCAACAGCGCCCGATAGCTCCAGTCTCAACAACTCCCGATTGCCCTCTGCCTCAACGGCACTCGACAGCTCTAGTCACAATGGTACCCATGCCATTCGGTCACCCCAATCTCACCATTACTTGACCGCTCCAACACAGCGGTGCCCGCAGCACCCCAACTTCCCTGATGATGGTGGTGTCCCATACAGGGAATACATTGTGACACCCCTCAGGTGGCATCCTGTTGAGTCACGAGTCCTCTTATGGGCATTATGTACAAAAGTGGAAATACCCGCATAGCAATGCAATGACCCGGGGACCACCACAAATGACGGAATTGTCCCGTGGCTTGCACACACTTGTAACCAGGCTTTCACGCCCCCATGTAACACCTTTCATGGCATATAGTGATATAATCTAGTTGGGGAATTGATTCCCATCCTCGCCAGCTATCGGTCTCAATGTTGTCTAGCAGACTGCCATCTGTCTCCAAGCTCGGTCCCAACTCCCCTAGTCAGATAGACCCTACACCCCAGCTAGGGCCTACCTGCTCCTTGTCAAGCTAGTCGCTCCACACCCGAGTGAGAAAATGCCCACTTCCCCTTTCGAGCCAGTGCCTCGTTCTCATAATCGCAGAGTCCGTACCCTCTCCAGTGTCCGCACTGAGACTAGTCTCTCTACCCCCTAGCATCCATGTTATAATGTTGTTACTTTATCAATGTTGCGTAGATCGAGCCCTCCTTCGATAGTAGAAACAAAGGTGTTTGGGCTCCGCCCAATGTAAAATAAATACTGATTGCTTCCGATTGGTGGGGAAGATGTCCAGTACATGAGCCCCCACAATCACCTCCACTCGTACTAGTGGAACTTCCTTCTCTCCATGTGTCGCCCGACATCTCGTGCCCACGAGCCGTGCCTTGGCGGCACATCCCCTGTCAAAAAAACTTGGTTCCGCAAGTGATCATCGAGAAATCAACTGGCACGCCCACATTCCATCTAGCCATCCCCCGCCCAATCATCCATAACAACTAACCATACGCCATTCTTTCTTGTGCGTTCCTATCATGCTTCACACTCCTCTGTCAATACCCCCGAAATCCCCGTGTGCCAAGTTGACATATCTTGGCCTTCCATAAAAGGCGAGCGTGTGTCACCGCCGCGGAAATTTAGAAATTTTCGTGAGTTGAACAACGCCTTACTAGGGACGGAGCGGAGAGAGAGGGAGAGAAAGGAGGAGAAGGAGAATGATAGGGAGCTACTGGAGTTTAGAACCATACTAGGGGTCATAGAGCAGTTCCTGAGAGATGCAGAGGAGCATTACAGGAGAGGGTGCGAGTGGGCTTGGCAAGAGGGACGACCTAGTGCCTATGCCAACAGCACTTACTTTGCTACTACTTCCGATGTAGGGAGAGAGGGGAGGGAGGGAGATGACCGGAGCGTCGCTTCCGGGGGGATCGATGGGGCCTCCTCGAGTTCCTCCGAGAGGTGGGGAGAGGAGTGAGGCAAAGAGCAGAGAGAGGCTTGAGGAGGGTGGTGGTGAGAGCTAGATGTTGTATGCATTATGTTTTGATGATGTCTTACCATAAGCCATTGGCTAGTTAATTTGGGAAAATCTGAAACATCTTCTATATTGGTTGAATGTAAAGAAATTAGTATTTATGAATGTGTCGACTCCCTTTCTCACAAAAGGAAGAACAGCCAATGTGCTCTTCAAGGCTGCGTCGACTCCATTTGTAGGATGCGTCGACCCACATGGTCACATCTACACTCGAACTCCTTACAAGGCAGCATCGACTCAAGCCTCACCATATCCTCAAGAGTGTCGACTCCGGATGATTTTTCAGAAGCTACTTCAAGCACACCAACGAGTGTGTCGACGCAAGCATCTCAATGCATCGACGCAAGCTCAGCACCATCCCCTATCAAACAGGTGATACTCCTCAGGTATGTCGACACTATTTTTACAGTATGTCGACACAGGGCCGTTTCACAGAAACCACTTTGGATGCAACTTTCAAAGGATGCACCGACGCACCCTCCCAGCTGCGTCGACGCACAATGGGTTAGCTCGTAACAGCCCTAGGTGTAAGCTGGATGCGTCGACTCAACTTCTTCACTGCGTCGATGCACACTCATTCAAATTACAGCTTTGCTCATAGTAGTTCAAGATATCTAGAAGCTACGTCGATGTAAGAGTCTCACTACGTCGACGCACATGAAGACTTTCTTGTCTGTTTGAAGCCCGCTCGTTCAAACATGAAACGTCCTCTAAAGTGAACAACGGAAGCTCCCAAAATGAGTAATTCAAGGTCTAAAAAGAAGGTCCTATGACATGGAATTGTCCCTTTCATCATGAGGTAGTCAGAACAACTTTTTGAGAGAAGGATCTGTCAGATAGGAAATTTGGGAAAGGTCACTTTCCATGGTGTCCTTCCTTGTGCAGTCAGCCAATCAAGATTCAGTCCTTGAAAAGTAGCTACGATAGAGGACTATTCTTTCTGTCCTAAGCCAATGAGGAGGCAGATCTGAAAAGGCTCTATGATTAAGAACCTTAGTTTTTATTCTGACCAATCAAATGGTAGGATTTGGGAGGGAAAAACCTTCTGCCCCTTTCCTCTATAAATATGAAGCTCCCTGCCTGAAGAGAAGCTACTGCTTGCTGAAGCTACTGCCTAGAGAAGAGTTTAATAGGAAAAAGAAAGGGAGAAGGAAAAAGATTTTGTCTGAAGCCTCTAGCAGAAAATTTGAGAGGAAGAAAAGAAGAGAGTCTAGTAGCTAGAAACTGGTTCGAGTGAGCTCAGTGACGTTGAAGCTTCAAACCGAAGTTTACATCCTTTTTCTTCAGCTTCTTGATTTCTATCAAAAGCTACATTTTAGTTTTCTAGTTTTTGAGTTTTTCTCTGTTGTTTCTCGTTTCCTCTCTTGACTTTTCGGTGTGTAACTGTTGAGTCTCCTCAGCATTTTTTCGGTACCCTGTTTCAGGCACCAGAGTGTGTTTTGGCTGCTACGCAACTGTGTGTATGTTGAGGAACATCTTCCTCGTGCAAGCTGTTTGACAGCGAGTGTAGCGGAGTAGCTCCGCATGCGTGTGTGTGGGTCTATTCCTTTTGGCCAAGTGTAGAATCATCACCAAGTTGGTGAGGGGTGGACGTAGGCTTGCAAGATAGCAGCCGAACCACCTTAAAAACTTGTGTGTTGTGGTTTGCTGTGGCAACTCCATCTCTTCTACCTCTTTCATAGATGCTGTGACTCGATCAATGGGTTTCATGCCTTTGTGCATCAAACATTTCATGTGTTAACGTGGAACCATGCTTGAGATCGCTCTCTCTGCCTTATAGTTCTTGTTTGATTTTTGAAGTGGTCAAGAATTGTGTGTAGGATCTATTCACCCCCCTATAGATCCTCTCATACCACTCATCAATTGGTATCAGAGCGGGTTCCCTAAAAATGTGGTCCAATGACCACGGGAGGTCTGATGGGAACGTCCCTCGTAGCTTCGTAGCTGAGGGTCACTCTATCAACCGACCCCCATTTTTTGATCGGGTACACTACACGTATTGGAAAAATAGAATCGAGGTCTTCCTTCGTGCGTAGGATTATCAGACCTAGTGAGTAGTGAGTTGAGGTCCTTTTGAACTGCCTGAAGATGAGGATTCCTGGACTATTGACCAGGTCAAAAAGTCCACGATTAACTAGAGCGCAATGAACATAATGCAATGCTCCATCCATCCCACTGAATACTCTAGAGTATCCACTTGTAAATCTGCAATGGAAATGTGGGATAGACTTGAGTTAATCTATGAAGGAACCTCTGAAGTAAGGGCCACCAAGGCCAACATGCTGATTTCTGACTATGAAGCTTCTAAAATGAAGCCCGACAAGTCTATCTCTGAAATATATGCCAGACTTACCCAACAGACAAATTTTTTGAAATCCTTAGGCAAAGAATACTCTAATAGCAAACTGGTGAGGAAAATACTAAGATCCCTCACACCAGTTTAGCACACCAAGGCCACCGTAATTGAAGATTCAAAGAATTTATTTGTAATGACAGTAGTTGAGCTGGTGGGATCACTCATGACCTATGAGCTCAATCTGAAAAGGAATGAGGAGGATCATAAGAAAAAGAAGCTAGTGACTCTCAAGGTATCTGAGAGCACCGACGAGTCCGAGGAAGATGATGAAGACAACCTTAGCCAAAATGCTCAGTTTGCCTTTGCCCATAGCAGGCCAAAATGGAACCAGTACGGGCCCAGATTGAACATCAACCACAATTACAACTCTAATCAGAGAAGGAACAACTGGCAATCCAACATGAATGTTCACCAAACTAAATTCAACAAACTCAGAAATCAGAACACAAGACTACAATTTGATCCATGTGCTATGAAACCTGTCTGCCATAATTGCAACTGATTAGGACATACAAGTAACCAATGCTGGTCTAGCCAGAAAATCAAATCATTCAAGCAAGTATGGATTCCAAAAAGTTTACTGCATGTTTTCAACAATGACTATGGACCCAAGTTTGCTTGGGTTCCAAAAGATTCTGCTTGATCTTTTCTATGCAGGAATCTTTTGGAACCAACAATGACTGTGGACCCAAATTGTGGAAATTTCCCGAACAATGTAAATTAAAAGCCAGTTGCCAAGAAAATTCTGGGCTGAAGTAGCAAACACATCATGTTATATAATAAACAGGGCCATGGTAAGGCCAAAAAGTAAGAAAACCCTTTATGAGATGCTGAAAGGTAAGAAACCCAACTTGGCTTACTTCAAACCATTTGGGTCAAAATTCTATGTCAATAATAATGATAAATCTGACCTGGACAAATTTGAAGCCAAGAGTGACATTGGAATATTTCTAGGGTATTCTGAAATGTCTAGAGCATATAGGGTTTTCAATGTAAAAAATCAAACTGTGGAAGAAACTCCACATGTAGTGTTTGCTGAAATATCTGATGAATCTGATAAAGATATTGTTAACAGGGAAATGGAGGATGATGATGAACAACTTTTGGAGTCCAAAGAAGAAGCAGGGCAAGGCAGCCAACCACAACCTGCAGAACAAGAAACAGGTCGATCGACCAAAAATTCAATTTAGTCAACCATGACCAGTGAGTCTTCTGTCAACATCCGAACTTTAAAAGACCATCTTGTCCAAAACATAATTGGAAACCTCAATGACCCTCCTAGGACCAGATCCTTTCATAGAGATGTAAATAATGAAGACCTCATTGCATTACTATCCCAAATTGAACCCAAAAACATTGAAGAAGCCTTGCGGGATGAACATTGGATTAATGCCATGCATGAGGAACTTAGCCAAATTGAAAGGAACAAAGTGTGGAATCTGGTTCCCATACCCACATACTAACCTATCATTGGGACTAGATGGGTCTTTAGGAACAAGTTGAATGAAGATGGCATAATAACTAGAAATAAAGCTAGGCTAGTAGCTAAAGGATACAAACAAGAGATGTGAATTGATTTTGAAGAATCATATGCTCCTGTAGCAAGAATAGAAACCATCAAAATTTTATTAGCATTTGCATGCTCATTAGGCATAAAACTTCAACAAATGGACGTCAAAAGTGCTTTTCTTGAATGGCTTAATAAAATAAGAGGTATTTGTAGAACAGTCTCCTGGTTTCGAGCATGATGACTTCACTAACCATGTCTATAAGTTGAATAAGGCATTGTATGGACTAAAACAGGCATCTCGAGCCTGGTATGATAGACTCAGTGCACATCTGACCAGCATGGGCTACATCAGAGGTAAAATTGGCCAAACTCTATTTTCAAAAGTCTTGAATGGCCATATCATCATAGTGCAGATATATGTCGATGATGTAGTGTTTGGTTCGACTGATTCCAATATGTGTAAGTAATTTTCTGAACTAATGACAAAGGAATTTGAAATGAGCCTCATGGGTGAACTCTATTTTTTTCTTGGACTACATATCACACAGACTAAAGAAGGCTTTTTCATAAATCAGTCCAGGTATACATTGGAGATTTTGAAGAAATTTGGGATGACGGATGTCAAACACATATCCACGCCCATGGGAACAAATGCATCTCTAGACACAGATGAGAAAGGTAAACCTGTAGATCCCAAGACATATCGATGTATGATCGGATCTCTCTTATATCTCATTACATCTAGGCCTTACATATAGTTCAGGGTTTGCGTGTGTGCAAGATTTTAAGCCAATCCAAAAGAATCTCATTTGATTGCTGTGAAAAGAATCTTAAGATATGTTGCTAGCACACATGATTTAGAGCTGTGGTATCCTGCATCATGCTGCTTTGAATTGTAACGTTACACCACCTTGGGGGTGACAGCCACTAGACCGATGCCCCTTGGACCTATAACTACAAGCACGATCACAAGTTTCTCGAATTCGCGTAGGCGGGCGCTCTCACGGCACACACACTCAACCAGGGGTGACTCGAGGATACCGAGTCGAGGATGTGGGGCTAGACCCTTGCTGGTGGAGTGCCAGCAAGGCTTAGATCGATCTCCCCTTGGGTACGGGTGCCCGATTAAATGGGCGGGCCGAGTGCCGAAGGGCACGGGGTCACTCACTCACACCCATGGCAGACGCTCGACGGTAGTGGAGCCTCGGGACCAGGGGCTCTCTCACTTATCGACGGAGCAATGATGAATATTGAAAGAACAAGCACCAAAATGGAGCGAGGGCTGAGAGCTTTACCTGGCCGATTTGAAGAAACCGGCTGCCATTCGAAGATGAGTGCGAGGGGGGAAGTGTGGGATTGCTCCCTGCACGCTGTGCCGGTGTCGCTTTGACCTGAGATAAGTTAATTACATCACTATGCCTCTCGCAGGAGGGGTGGACAAGGGGTGGGGAATGGTAGGTTACACTCAAACACTACCTCCACGCAGGGAGGGGCTTTAAGCCGGCCAGGCGGGGTGGGGATTAAATGGAATTCAGATCTTTTCTGAATTCGGTTCTGCAGGGATAGCAAGTCGGATGCAGAGTCTCCGTGAACACTTCTGGGTGCTGTAGATGGCGGGGTCGGCAGCAAATCATCTGGGAATGAGGTAGTAGGTAGAGGGAGGAAACTGGGGCCGTCTGGAGATGGAGAGGGGCTGTTGCGAGACCAGCTTCCTGATCAGCTCTAGTTCTGTCTAAACTGGATCGGCCGGATAGGGAGTCGATGTCGACGCAACCATGAGCTCCACCAGTCACTGTTGAGGGCGGGACCGGTGCCAAAATCTTTTGGATTGGTTCTGGAATGCGTAGTAGAATTTGGGGGCCGGTCGGGGATGGGGTGAAGTCGAGGTAGCTCTGAGAACCGGGGTGGACTGGTGCAGCCCTGGCTGTCCCAGAACTATATACGCCTGAAGATAACCTCGCCCCGAGCACCTTCATACTCCGATGAGGGCGAAGTTGGTGTCGACACGACCATGGGAGAGTCTTCTTCGACATAAACCAATGGGAACCCCATAAGAGGTCAGAGTAGAGTGCTGGAGTGAAGTAAGCGAGAAGGTGTCCGACCTAATTCTGGTGAGTGCAGTCAGCACGAGCTGGGGAAGATGACCGGAACAGAGAGCTCCAGTGGGCGAACGACCTCCTTCTTCCTGGGACGCGAAGAGGACTTGCCAAGGTCGTACCCCTCCAAAGATTGTGCCAGCAATCCCTTTGTGTTGGCCGTGGGAGCTTCTGCAAACTACCTCTGGCTATCTGCCAGGGACAGAATGCACAGTCTAGCGAGAACAGCTCCATCTGGCAGCTCCGAGGGCAGATGAAGACGAGACCACCGCGGCTGTGAAGCTGACAGGATGACTATTCCACCGGTATATGGTATATCTTATGAAGCCTCGTAGAGATGTCATGGTCAGTTCTGCAACTGGCTGAAACTCTGCAGCAGCTGTCTCTGGGTGACAGCGGAGATGAGGGATGGGAAATGGGGATAGATGGGAGAGGAAATGGGGTGGATGGGTGTGGGGGCAACCCCTGGCTATGAGGGGGTGAACCAAGGTGAGGGAGGGGGAGAATGGGGGCTGGATGAGGGTCTAGCAGGTGGGGGGGACTACGAATTGGATTGGGAGAGGGAGAGGGAGGGGGTGCAATGGGGTAGGGGGGTGATTCTCTCCCAAGGTTTGAATTTGGATTAATGGGGGTGGTTAATGGGGCCTTGGGGATGGGAAGAATTGTGTTGGGGAGTGAAAGGGTAGCTTGGGGAGAGGGATTCTCTCTTGGGATGGTGGAAGGGTGGCTTGGGAAAATGAAAGGGTGCCTAGGGAGAGGGTGGAGTTAATGAGGGTAGTAATGGTTCTCTAGGGAGTTGAATGGTCTTTAGATGAGGTGGAGGGTGATGGCTGAGGTGGAGGGTGATGTGGAGAGGAGAGGAGAGAGAAGGGGGCGTAAGTTTTAGAGAGAGATGTTGTGCCCCTGTAGTTTTGATGTTAGCAAGCACTATGAGTATAAATGTTATTGATGTCACTATGATTTCGGATTGTTTTGATATCTGCAAGTACTATGAGCATGATTGATTGCTTGATTTGAGAGTGGGCACATTCATCTCATTGCATTGTCTGTCTCTGCATTGGTGCAACTCTAGTTCCTGCATGACAAATGTAGTTTGCATCGGTGCAGGGTTAATAGACTGCACTGTTTGTTCTCTTGCATACATTGCATCGGTTCATTATCTGTCGTATGCATACACTGCATTGGTGCATCCACCAGTCGCTTTAATTCAAAGTCGATGCGTGTGCATTATGCATATGAAGTCTGTGCATGGTAAACTATCTAGGCTTGTGCATTCCATAGGATCACGTATGTAGCCTGTGCAGAGTTTGTCCAGACTGCATCAACTCAAGTCTATACACTCTCTAGTGGCTAGTCTGTACATCCTCCGGTGGTTCACTCGATCAAGTCAGCACAGCCAGTGCTCTTCATGCATATGTATAGTCTATATATTGATGAGTTTCGCACATATGCAAAGTCTACAAATTCCTTGCTATTATGTCCATGCTGTAGTTCAGCAAGTCTGTACATTGCGTGAACATTGCATCTGTCAAGTTGGAACATCGCTGTTTGATATCAAGTATGTACAGCCCGTGCTCTTCATGCATGCACATAGTCAGTACACTCGGTTGTTTCATGCAGAATATGCACATTCGTTTCTGTCTTGTTCATGCATCATTCTAGCGAGTCTGTACACACTTAAGTGGCAATATGTGCATCGTCTGTACATTGCATACTCTTTTCATATGCATCTGTACACCTTTCAAGACAAAGTTTGTACAATGGCCACCATGCATTTCAAGTCCATATGTTCTGCATACATACGTAAGGCAGTGTCATGCACTCAAAGTCCACACATGCACACACATAGTTTGTGAATTATGCATTCATGCTTAAAGGCATAGCAAGTCCACACATTGGTTGTCGCATGCACACAAAGTTTATACATTCCATTGCTGGTACGAGTGGTTAAGCTCATGCATCATCACTCCAGCAAGTATGTACATTCACCTTCAATGTGCATACTTCTCCATATACAAAATGCATTACATGCATTCAAAGTCTGTACACTCGTGGATGACATTTCCATGCATTCATTCCCGTTGTACATACTCTCTTCTATGCACACTGCATCTTGAGCATCAAGTCTGTACAGGCTCTGTTAATATATCAAACATTCTCGATGCATCCTTTCTTTCCTATCAGATTAATTCACACTGATAACAAGCCTGATCTGACAAGACTATTGCTCGAGGTGATTGAGAAGGGCACGTGATCCAAGAAGCCAGGATCATGACACATGTAGTGCAGCAAGCTAAAATGCTGCCACGTGGTCAAGGCACTTGGGCGGGAATCGTGGAAGAGCACACGCCCAACACTCTGCTGCTGCTATAAAAAGAAGACTTCTCCATCTGGAAAGAGACATAGAGAAGTAGTGAGGAGCCTGCACGATCCAGAGAGAAGAGAAAAAGAAAGAGAGAGTAGCATAAGAGAAAAGAAGAAGTGAAAAGAAAGAGAGCTCGTGAGATAGAGAGAGGTCGAGAGAGAGAGAGTGAAGAAAGAGCTTGAGGAGAAAAAGATAGAAGCTTTTCCTGAAGATTAGTCCCACCGGACCTTGGATCAAATCCAGGCCAGCCAGCTCTCTAAGAGCCACATTTGTGCTATCATCATATACAGCTTTCTGTCGCTGTGATTTCCAGTTTCTTATTTTTCTTTTGAACTTTCTTTCAAGCTGTTAGTCAGCAGAGCTAAGCTGTATTGCTCAGCGGTGCAGAGGAGGATTCCTCTGGTCAGCAAGCTGTGTTGCTCAGCGGGCGAGGTAGATACCTCAGACAGCAAGCTGTGAGGCTCAGTGGTTGTAGGCAAGCTGTGAGGCCCAGCGGTTTAAGCTGTGTATCAGCATAATCCACACTCGGGTTTGAGTGTGGGGTGGATGTAGGTCTGGAGGACCGAACCACCTAAAAACTCTTTCGTGCTGTGGTTTGAATGCTAATTGTTTTGCTTCTGCTAGATGAATGCTTAGGCTCGATCTGTCTTTCTATGTCCAGAGAGCCAATTGATTGCACGCTTCTTGTTTGATTGAACACATCACTGTACTTCAGTTTCAGTAGAACCGAATCTGCTTCTAATTTCATATCTCTGAGCGTTCTAAGTGTTCAATTGGAGCAATATTTTTGAAAGGGAGATTCATTCACCCCCCTTTGAATATATCGCACTAGTCCCAACAATTGGTATCAGAGCGGGTGTCTATGCATTCAGATCCAACGATTTGTAGAGGATCCTGCTACTTTTGGTGCATTATTGCCTCTACTATCTTGTGTTCATTGCTCTACTACTCTGTGCATTCGGTTCGAGCTTTCCTGTTGATCTGCATCCATGGATTATCCTACCGTCTACGATAGGTCTAACTTCAGTAACTGGATGGGCGGCCTCCAGGTACACCTGAATTCCATTGATCCTAGTCTGTGGACTCTTGTATCAAGAGGCCCACATTAGTTACCTCACAATCCGACCAAGTGGTCATGTGAGGACAGATCAAAGAACCGTGATAACATCACAGTTCTTATAATTTTGAGAGGAGCGGTCAATACTGATAAATTCTCTTTTGTTTATAGGTGTGTCTCTGGGAAGGAGATCCTGGATAAATTAAAGACTGCCTACGGCAGAGATGATGATCAATGCATGATGGCTCAAGGGAGTGAACAAAGTAGCAATCAAGATGAAGAACAGGACGATGATCAGGTAAAATTATTTGAAGATTACTCCTTGGATGAATGGATTGATGCATACAATGAATTGCTAGAGTCTTATGATTGCTTAAGAAAACAATATAAGAAGATGAAAAAGAAAACTTGTCAAAATGATTCTAATTCATCATGTGAAAAGTGCTTGAAGATCAATGAATTATATGATGAATGTCTATCTGAGTCTCACTTGAATATGAAACAAATGTGCCTGTTGAAAAAGGAAAATGAAGAAGGTATCAATAAAATCTCCGAATTAGAAAGTCAGCTGAAACTGAAAACTAATAAACATTTGATAAACCCGGAAGAGTTGGAGAGGATTAAGTTTGATCTGAAGAAATTGAAAGCTGAGAATGTAAAAATTTAGAGGAAGAATGAAAATCTTGAAGCTAAAATAAAGAACGTCAACAAGGAAGGTGTGCATGATTCCTCTCTTAAAACAAGCTGCAGTAAGTGCGAGGTTTTAAAAGAACGCAATGAAGATCTTTATAGTGAGAATGAATGGCTGAATAAACAAATTGCCTTGTTTAAAGAGGATCACAGAAATCTGCTTGCTGAGAAAATTAAAGTGGAAGAAAGAGAAGAGGAACTAATTGAAAAGCTGGAGCTGATGTCTGGAAGAGAAAATTGTAATGAAGAAGTCAAAAAGCTAACTGAAGAAAACAAAGAACTGAGAGAACAAAACAAGAAGCTCATGGTCTTAAATACAGTTATTTCACAGAGGCTTCTGACTGTCAAAAAGGAAAGATCTGTTAGTAAGGAAGTTCAAGCACAAAAATTTGAGGAGGAAAATACTGAACTAAGAGCTGAATTTGAAAATTTGAAGTGGGTAAACACTGGCTTATCTGAAAAACTTCTCGCAATAAAAAAGGGAAAAAATGTCTGTGACGAAGAGTCAGAAAAGTTGAGCAACTTGGAATAAGAAATTGAGAAGTATAAAACTGCAAACAAAGTTCTAAGTGAATGCGTCAATTGCAGTGAGCAGGAGATAGCTAGTTATGAACTTCATATTGCTTCTCTGGAAACAAAAATTCAGGATCTAGAAAAATCAACGTCCAAGTCTATTGAGAACAAGAGGAAAATGAAAGCTGGCATGAAAGGTAAGGATGATAACTCAAGAAAGGGGATAAGTAGTAGTTCTAATGTTAAGGAAATTACTAGAAACCAGCTATAAACCACTTTTGTGCAAAGCTCTAATGTAGCTGGTACCTCATGTCAATCCCCAAAACAAAACAAAAACCTGAAAACACCTTCGTCATCTGCATTTCAATTCAAAGCACAGAAAAATGAAAAACAAATAAAAATTATAAAGAATAGACAGAAATTGAAAAAGAAGGGTCAAACAAAGAAAGAAAAGAATACTCATGTTCATGTCTCAAGATCTGCTAGCTCGGTTGAATTTGTTGGGTCAATGCACACTGCTCATGCCCATTTTGCTCATTCATATGCATCAAGTCAATCCATTAGTAATCATGCATCCAGGAAATCACAGGCATCATGTCACTACTGTGGTAGGGATGGTCATTATATGGATGACTACAGTATAATGAAAAATGATGATATGATGCATGATAAATCTTTTACAAATCATCATCATGACCCCAAAAGGAATACGTCTGCCTCAAACCAACACGTCATTTGTTATAATTGTAACAAACATTGTCATAAAGCTGTTGAGTGCTGGTTTGGGTCTTCAGGGGGCTACAATGACTCAAGAGGCAAGCACCTAAGGTGCTACGAGTGTGGGAAGTATGGCCACATAGTCAAGGACTGTTGGCATGCCCAAAGAGGCTATGGTAAAAACCAACTCTCCAAATTCTCTACCAAAAGACCTATGAATCTTTCATGTTTCAACTGTGGTGAGCCAGGTCATAAATCTTCTGAAAGTTGGATGAATGAGAATAAGAAACAAAATGTCCATGTAAATAATAGAACATTGTATGCTCAATTTCATGGGTATCATACTGCTGATATGCACTATAGGACCAGAAAACATGTTGGTTCATGTAGATATTATGGTAGAATTGGACATTCCATGACTAACTGTTATTTGATGGATTTTGATGACAATGTTACTAAAAGACTGTTTAGAACTCCTGTTAGGTCTAATACAGGACCCAAGGCGGCTTGGGTTCCTACAGGATCAAAATGATTGTTTTGCTGCAGGTGTGCCATGGAATGAATAAAGGGGGTTAATAAACCAAGGCACTCAAAATGAAAACCCCAGGATCCTACGCTTCAGGTCAGTTCTGAACACTCTGTTTAAAATTCATCATCCAAAAATTGAGAATCTGAAATGACTGTATATCATGTTGCTCAATCATGTGATGCATCTACTCTTCTGTTGGTGCTAAATTGAAATTGTCTGAAATGGGAATTGCTCAATCATGCTCATGATTAGCCTCATTGCATCTAGACAGGGGGAGATTTGTCAGATTCATCTGTTCCTCACTTCCTGAATCCCTCTTGTTTAGTTATTTGAATCACTCTACTGTTCTCTAGTGGATAACCTGAATGTTCTGCTATTCTCATCTTGCATAGCTGATCTATCTGTATTCCAGAGTCGGCTACTGAAATTGATTCTGCTCTGCATATATTTGATGCTCTTCTCTCTTGCTATCATTTGCTCTACCAGCTTGCACCTATCAAACATTCACATCTTTTCAAGCTGGTCTGATTAATCAAATTCTTGTTCTAGTGATAATGAGCTGTTAAGTTACATTGGTTGGACTGATCTGAGATCCTTATGTGGTGTACCATGTTTTAGTCTGTACTCTTAAAAGAAATTCCTATCATATAGGTTTAAGAATGACCATTGATTCAGACTTATATAAGTTTTATGTATTCTCAGAGTTGCATTTAATTGACTTGAAAGTATCTGAATGATAAGTGTTAATAAATTTTAACCAACTGTGCATTGGATACCCTAGACTCAATCATCTGTAATCTGAAAATGTGATATTTAGGCTTCTTTGGCAGAGATACATAGAGATAGCATTGTTTTTAAACATCACCTTGAAAAATGTTGACTATAAAGAAAAAAAAATTGTATTCGGAGTAATGACTTGGTAACTGAGAAACTGGGTACTGTATGAATGAAATATTGTAATCCTATGTCATGAAGTGCCATAGTTATCTCTGATAAAAATTTATTGAAAAACTAGACAAAGCAATGGCATATTTGTGTTGAGTAACTGGGGAGTCTGGCCTCTAATCAAGGTGTCTCCTCATGTAAAAAGATATTTATATTGCTAACTCTGGTCTCAATGTTGAGAGGCAATGACAGTTATCACACTGAGTAACTAGGTCACTTCACCTGAGACGTGTTGTGCCTCACCTAAAAAGGTGTTGATTGACCTAAATTGCTCAAGAAAAGTATAAAGTGCTTCAAATGAAAATTTCTTGAAAAAGTTGTCAACTCACATCTTTTTAAGTGTGTTTAATCTTGATTCTATAGTATGTATCTCTCAAAGTGGTCATTGAGTTCATTTGAGTAAGATGGAAGGTGGTTGTTCTTGAGTATTGCTTGATTAATTGGTTCACTCTTATTAAAACCTGCCTTCAAATATGAGTATTGAATTTAATTGACAAATTTGGTATACATCATGATTAAATCAATTGGGTCATGTCGGTTTATTCATAACCCCCTATGATAGGAGAGTCTTTTCTTGAGAGGACTTATTACTGTGGTACCTGCCATACTAGTTTGTTTGATCAAGTTCACCTCTGACAACTTATTCATCATGCTAACTCAGCTGTTGCAGATCTTGTGCCTTGCTTGCTGCTATTTTCTACTACCCTTGGCTACATTTACTTCATTTACATTATCAATTGATTGATTCCTGAGATGTACTCCTCTCCACACTGTTGGAATCTTCCATCCTTCTAATGTAACTACCTCTGGTTCTGTGGATTTTCCACCTGCTTTATTCTGTTCATGCATATGTGAGGTGCCACAACCATTATTGCTTTCGATTTCTTGTGGTGGCAGATTTCAGATTGATTCATTGGATAACCAGAGTTCATTCCTACACTTCAGGGGGAGTTCTGGGTCATCTGCATTTAAGGGGGAGAATAGTCAAACATTCATGTTGATACGGGGAGTTCTTATTCAGTACTCATTGTGCATGGTTCTATGGGGGAGAATGGGTATCATAGTTCATACATGCCTTTCATTACACTCTCAAACCATTTCCTTTCTGATGAGGTCAAAGGGGGAGATGTTACATTCATCTTTTCATTCCTGCTTAATTTTTGATGACGTCAAAGGGGGAGAATAGTTTGGATCTGTGTGTCTCATAGTGACTCATAGTGTTGCCATCATCAAAAAGGGGGAGATTGTTGTGCCCCTGTGGTTTTGATGTCAGCAAGCACTATGAGTATAAATGTTATTGATGTCACTATGAGTTCGGATTGTTTTGATATCTGCAAGTACTATGAGCATCATTGATTGCTTGATTTGAGAGTGGGCACATTCATCTCATTGCATTATCTGTCTCTGCATTGGTGCAACTCTAGTTCCTGCATGACAAGTGTAGTTTGCATCGGTGCAGGGTTAATAGACTGCACTGTTAGTTCTCCTGCATACATTGCATCGGTTCATTATCTGTCGTATGCATACACTGCATTGGTGCATCCATCAGTCGCTTTAATTCAAAGTCGATGCGTGTGCATTATGCATATGAAGTCTGTGCATGGTAACCTATCTAGGCTTGTGCATTCCATAGGATCACGTATGTAGCCTGTGTAGAGTTTGTCCAGACTGCATCAACTCAAGTCTATACACTCTCTAGTGGCTAGTCTGTACATCCTCCGGTGGTTCACTCGATCAAGTCAGCACAGCCAGTGCTCTTCATGCATATGTATAGTCTATATATTGATGAGTTTCGCACATATACAAAGTCTGCACATTCCTTGCTATTATGTCCATGCTGTAGTTTAGCAAATCTGTACATTGCGTGAACATTGCATCTGTTAAGTCGGAACATCGCTGCTTGATATCAAGTATGTACAGCTCGTGCTCTTCATGCATGCACATAGTCAGTACACTCGGTTGTTTCATGCAGAGTCTGTACATTCGTTACTGTCTTGGTCATGCATCATTCTAGCAAGTCTGTACACACTTAAGTGGCAATATGTGCATCGTATGTACATTGCATACTCTTTTCATATGCATCTGTACACCTTTCAAGACAAAGTTTGTACATTCGCCACCATGCATTTCAAGTCCATATGTTCTGCATACATACGTAAGGCAGTGTCATGCACTCAAAGTCCACACATGAACACACACAGTTTGTGCATTATGCATTCATGCTTTAAGGCATAGCAAGTCTGCGCATTGGTTGTCGCATGCACACAAAGTCTATACATTCCATTCCTGGTACGAGTGGTTAAGCTCATGCATCATCACTCCAGCAAGTCTGTACATTCACCTTCAATGTGCATACTTCTCCATATACAAAATGCATTACATGCATTCAAAGTCTGTACACTCGTGGATGACATTTCCATGCATTCATTCCCGTTGTACATACTCTCTTCTATGCACACTGCATCTTGAGCATCAAGTCTGTACAGGCTCTGTTAATATATCAAACGTTCTCGATGCATCCTTTCTTTCCTATCAGATTAATTCACACTGATAACAAGCCTGATCAGACAGGACTGTTGCTCGAGATGATTGAGAAGGGCACGTGATCCAAGAAGCCAGGATCGTGACACATGTAGTGCAGCAGGCTGAAATGCTGCCACGTGGTCAAGGCACTTGGGCTGGAATCGTGGAAGAGCACACGCCCAACACTCTGCTGCTGCTATAAAAAGAAGACTTCTCCATCTGGAAAGAGACATCGAGAAGTAGTGAGGAGCCTGCACGATCCAGATAGAAGAGAAAAAGAAAGAGAGAGTAGCAGAAGAGAAAAGAAGAAGTGAAAAGAAAGAGAGCTCGTGAGATCGAGAGAGGTCGAGAGAGAGAGAGTGAAGAAAGAGCTTGAGGAGAAGAAGATAGAAGCTTTTCCTGAAGATTAGTCCCACTGGACCTTGGATCAAATCCATGTTGTGCCCCTTGTGCTTTGATGAATGTGGTGTTTTAATGATAGCAACACGAATGAGTCACCATTTTGTTTTGCAAATAGCTTGACATTGAATCATAACAATCTGAATGCATATAACTGATATATTCTGTGGAGAATGCATGAGAGTGCATAAAGTGTTTTCTGCTTGAATTAAGATCGGTGCACTGCAGCCTCTATATGTTCTATGTATTTCGCAAGTCATGCAGCGTCAACGCAGCAAGTGTGTCTCATGCATCATGCGTCGACGCCCCCAGATTTACAAGTCTATACTTTGGCCCCCATACTTCAAAGTCTGTACATTGGCTGCCGGTTGCATAGTCTACACATCAGACTGCATTGCATTTATTCATGGCTAAGAGTCTATACACTGGACTGTGCCATTGTGCATCATGCAAGTCTATACATTGGACTTTCATTCAAGCCTATACATTGCATTAGCTAAAGTCCGTTTCATTTAGAGTCTAAGGCAATGTCCATACACTGGACTTGAAGTGTGTACATTAAGCGTCTCACTTAGCGTCTAAGGTAAAGTCTACACGTTGCTACAGTAACGAAAGTCCATACATCCGATTGTGCAGTGTCTTAGCCATCGTCTCACATTCTTCAAGTCTACACATTGGGTTTTCACATGAAGTATGTACAGCCGTTCACTGTTGAAGTCTGCACACTGGTCTTCAAATCCAAGTCTGCACATTGGTCTTCGATTTCAATGTCTATACATTGGGCTTTTACATGAAGTCTATACATTGTTGTTTACATTGCAAGTCCATACATCCTAAGCTGAACCCCATGTCCATACATCCTCAGCTGAACCCCATGTCCATACAACGACACTGTAGCTTGCATAGCTCATGTCTGCACATTGGTCTTCATCTCATGTAGTCTAGACATTGGAAAGTATATACACTGAGCTCACAAGAAGACTTCCAAGTCTATACACTCTCTCAGTGTACATACTTGCCCATTTGCTGTTTCAGAGTATATACACTCGGTGTTATAAGATTTAAATAACCACTTGTTCTATGTTATGATTATAAGATTTTTTTTGTGTATAGGGTTAACGCAGAATGACCACAGCGTCCACGCAGCAAGTATACTAGTAGAAGTATTAGCTGCTGGAACACATCACTGCGTCAACGCCACGGCCTGGTAGCGTCCACACAGCAAGCAAACAAGCTAAAGTATTAGCTGCTGGAACACCACTGCGTCAACGCTATGGGCTAGCAGCGTCGACGCAGCACGCTTATATACTGAAGACATTGATCACTGGACACCAATGCGTCAACGCCTTGATCAAGTGGCGTGGACGCTGTAGTTCAAACAATCAAGAAAGAAGCTTACTGGATTACTCTGATGCGTCAACGCTGCAGGCTGGTGGAGTCAACGCAGCAGACTTGAGTCCTGCTGGTCGAATGTCGTTGAATTGATGGGCACGTGATCCGAGGTGCCTGGCTCGTGAACCAGGATGCTGCCACGTGGTCCGAATGTCTAGGGCAGGAAACGTGGAAGCCACACTCACCCAGTGTGCTGCTGCTGATGCTATATATACGAGTCTTCATCCTCTGTAGAAGACTGATCGAAGAAGAAGCCTGGAGAGAAAAAAAAAGCCCTTCGATCTAGAAAAAGAAAAGAAGAAGAAAAAGAGAAGAAGAGAGAATAGCAGAGAGCGTGAGCCGAAGAGAATAGAGGAAAAAGAGATCGAGAGAGTGAAAGAGCAAAAGAAGAAAAAGAAAAGAGAAAGAGAGAAAAGGAGAGCAGAGATCGAGAGAAGAAGAGAAGTGCAGCAGAGAAGAAAGAGAAAGAGAGAGAGTGAAGAAAGAGAGTGAGATCGAGGGAGATCTATTCTTGATGGACCGTGGATCAAATCCAGGCCATCCAGCTCTTTGAGAGCCATATTATGCTTTACGTTTACAGCTTTCCGATTGCTGTTCATCCTTTCTTTTATTTCCATTTTTACACTTTCCTTCAAGCTGTTAGTCAGCGGATTGCAAGGGTGCTGCCTCTGGACGGCTAAGCTATATAGCCCAGCGGTTTGCAATGGAGGACTCCACTGGACAGCAAGTTGTGTTGCTCAGCGGGGCGAGGAGGATTCCTCGGACGACAAGCTGTGTTGCCCAGCGGTTGTATGGCAAGCTGTGATGCCCAGTTGTTCAAGCTGTGAGTCAGCGGAATCCACACTCGGTTTGAGTGTGGGGTGGATGTAGGTCAGCTGGACCGAACCACCTAAAAACCCCTTGTGCATTGTGGTTTGTTTTGTTCTATTGTGCTTCCGCTAGATGAATGCATAGGGGCGCTCCATGTGTTTGGATTTTGGTTGAGAAGAAGAGTTAATTAGTCTTCTTAGAATGTTTTAATTTGTCAAGAGAGCGAAATTCTAGTTGAGCGATTCTTTGTCTAAATCAGCCTAGTTAGCATTCTAGTGATCTCACTGTATGCTTGTTTTGCTCTGCAACTGATTATTAGCTTTTAAGTTTGTCTAGTTTGCGAACTAGTAATTCTAGTGAGCATCATATTTTAATTGGGTGAAAGATTTTCAAAAGGGCTATATTCAGTCACCCCCCCCTCTGAATACTGCATCGAACCCAACAATTGGTATCAGAGCGGTCTCTGACTTAACAGATCTAACAATCTGCAGAGGATCCTGCTATTTATTTTGGTGCATTTCAGAGTGCGTTCTGTATTCGTAGTTTAGCTTCACTGATTTAGTGCATTGCGTTGCTCATTTGTTCTAGCGCAGTTCTCGTCGATTGCTTTGTGTTCTGAATTTGTCTGCTATCTGATTTGATGGCTAATATTCTAATGTTCAGAGGTGATAACTTCGATTCTTGGTTAGACAAAGTTCATCGGTATGTGGAATCTATTGATCCTAATCTCTGGAAGGTAATGAATCACGGTCCATACAACTTATCAAGAGATAAATCTAGATGGACTGAGAAGGATAAATTGAAATATTCTGTCAACACCAGAGCTGTAGTTTTATTAAAAGAATCATTTGACAGATCTCTAATTGAATGCAATTCTTCTTGCAGGTCTGCCAAAGACATTTTGGAAAAACTAAAGTTAATCAGCAATCACAGCAAGTGCTTAATGGCTGATCGTAGAAATGCTGATGATGAAACTTCATCCGAGGTAAGCTTTGAATCAGAAGGATACTCCTTCGATGAATTGATAGAGATGTATGAAAATTTGTTAGAAGTTTCCAAGAAATTGAAATCCGAAAATAAGAAATTGAAAAAGAAATGTGATAGAATAAATCTAAAAGAGTCCTGTGAAAATTGTGCAAATATGAAAGAGTCTTATGATGCTTGCATGCTAGATGTTCAGAACCTTAAGAAACAAAATGATTCTCTAAAAATTGAAAAACAAACATGGTTGGATAAAATGTCAGAAATAGAGAATCAATTGAATGATAAGAAAAAGGAGCATCTAAAAGGTATGAAGGAATTCACTCAAGTTAATTCTGAATTGGATAAACTGAAACTTGAGAATGAAGAATTTCAAAAGAAAATTGAAAATCTTATGGGTAGAATAAATGAAATCAATGGGGAGGCTTCACATTCTTCTTCTGCTGAATTAACCTACCATATGTGCTCAGCTCTAAGAGAACGAAATGAAGATCTTTATAGTGAGAATGAATGGCTGAGTAAACAAATTATCTCACTTAAAGAGGATCACAAAAACTTGGTGGCTGAGAAAATTAGAGTGGAGGAAAGAGAAGAGGAATTAATTAAAAAACTGGAGCTAATGTCTGGAAGAGAGAGATGTGAGGGTAATGAATTTCAGGCTAGAGATCTTGAGGAAGAAAACACTGAATTAAAAGCTGAAGTTGAAAAACTGAAGTGGTTAAACACTGGCTTGTCTGAAAGACTTCTCACCACAGAAAAAGGAAAAGCTGTCTATGATGAAAATTCAAAAATTTTGAACAGTCTAAAACAAGAAATTGAGAAGTATAAAACTGCAAACCAATTTCTAAGCTAATGTGTTAATTGCAGTGAACAGGAAATAGCCAGTTATGAACTTCACATAACATCTTTGGAAAATAAGATTCAGGATCTAGAAAATTTGGCATCCAACTCTGCTAAGAATGAAAGAAAAATAAAAACTATTGTGAAAAGTAAGGATGACAATTTAAGAAAGGGGACAGGCTGTAGTCCTGATGTTAAGGAAATTTCTAAAAACCAGCTATATGCTACTTTTGTGAAAGGCTCTAATGTAGCTGGTACTTCAAGGCAATCCCCAAAACAAAATGAAAATTAGAAATCACCTTCAAAATCTATTTTTCAGTTCAAAGCCCAGAAAATAGAAAAACAAACAAAACTTGTTAAGGATAATCAGAAATTGAAAAGAAAGAGTCAAATAAATAAGGTAAAGACTATTCCTGCTCATGAACAGAAATCTGCTAGCTCGGTTGAGTCTGATGGTGTACATGCTGTTCATGCTTCCTATACTCATTCATATGCATCTAGTAACTCATATGATAGAAACCATGCTCCTAGGAAATCTGATGCCTCTTGCTACTACTATGGTAGGCATGGTCATTATATGGATGACTGCAGTGTGATGAAAAGTGATGATATGATGCATGATAAAACATTTTCAAATAATCATCACCACCCCAAAAGAAACATGTCTTCTTCAAACCAACATATCATTTGTTATAATTGTAACAAACGTGGTCATAAAGCTGTTGAGTGTTGGTTTAGGCCTTCATGGGGATTTACTGGCTCAAGAGGTAAGCACCCAAGGTGCTTTGAATGCGGTAAGTATGGGCATGCAGTCAAGGACTGCTGGTATGCTCAGGGAAATCATTTTACTTCAAAATTTGCTGAATTCCCTTCAAATAGAAATTCTCTTGGCAGAAATAAATCTATTTTTAAATGAAAGACACCTGTATGCTTTGAATGTGGAAAACCTGGCCACCGAGCTTCTGAATGCTGGTGGGCAGGTAATGGTAAGTCAAAATTTCATGCATATAACAGAACATTTAATGCTTATGGTCATAGGTCTCATGCTCCTGTTGAGAAGCATCATAGGACCAGACAATCTGTTGTTTCATGTTATTATTGTGGAAATTTTGGACATTCCATGTCTGATTGTTCTTTTATGGAATTTGATGATAATGTTGCAAAAAGAATGTTTAGAACACCTGATAGGGGTAGTGCAGGACCCAAGACTGCTTGGGTCCCTGCAAGATCACATTGATTGATATGTTGCAGGTGTGCCTTGGTGAGAGAAATAAAAGGGGTAATTTAGCCAAGGCACTTAAAAAGGAAGCCCCAGGATTCTACATTTCAGGTTAGTTCTGAACTTGTCTTTAAATTTTATCATCTGAAAATGCTGATTTGTCTGTTTGATATCTGAAATTGTTGAACTGTTCGTTTGATGTCTGATACTCTCTTCATGTCTAGCTGATCAGTCTTCATTCCAGACTCAGCTACTGAGTTTTACTTTGCACATATCTGACGCTCTTCTCTCACTGATTATTGCACTTAATAAATAGGCTGATAGATGCTCTGCACAATCATTTTTAGAGTCAATGCATGTGTATGGTGTCAATGCATTGCATGCTTGATTACATACTTGGACTGAGCTTGAACGGGTCAGTTAGTGCATACAGTCAATGCATGTGTCTAGTACTTGCATACATCATTTGCATGACTGTCATTTGCCCATTGTCGTAGACTGCATGTTTTTCAATGCATAATAGGGCTGCTTTGCACTGCATTATCATTTGCTTAACCCTGGTATATCAAATGGTATGTTACTAAAAGGCAAGGAAATCTGCCCGGAGGTTTCTACCATGTGTGAGATGGTCTTTGAGACCAGGTTCTCCGCCGAGTACCATGGGTCCTACCTTCATGTAGAAGAGTGCACTGCATCATATGATGAAAAATCTGAAAATTTGAAATGAAAATGATGCATTTGATAAATTCTCTCTCTGATTGAACAAAGCATTTATTCTTCTTGAGCATATTCTAAAATCATGAGCAGTTTATTAATTATATTTCATGCACTTTGTCAGGGGGAGTTTGACTAATGTTGCATATGAAGTGTAGTGGAGTTGAAAAACCTGAAAAGAAATTTAATTGCATCTAGACAGGGGGAGCACTTAGAATTGGTGTTTTGTTTGTCACATCTTGAACACCTCTTGCCTAAAAATTGATCAACTCTCATCTGATGTCATATTTCTCTCTCTTGAAAAAGGATTCTGCCTTCTATTTGTTGAGCTGTTAAAGAAGAGTTTCTTTCAACTCCCTTCATGATACTATCTGTCTATATTCCAGCCTATACTCACCTTTCACACTCTTCTCTGCTGGTGTGACTGAATTGGTTCTACTATTGATTTGTTGGTCAGCTAAACTTATTTTTCTGATCTGAGGAACTTAAGCTGCATGTCATTCAATTTAGTCTGAGAACATTGTAGAAATTACTATCATATAGGTTTAAGAATTATCACTGAATCAGACTGATATAAGATTAATGTATTCTCAGATTTGTAGTTAAATGAATTGAAAATATCTGAATGATAAGGTTTAATAAACTTTAACCACATGTTTCATGTAAACCTTAGACTCTCTCATCAGATATCTAAAAATTTGAATTCAGGGCTTCTTTGGCTAAGATGCATATAGTGTGTACTGTTGTTAAACATTAATTTGAAAATGTTGACTAAATGAAGAAATTGTGAATTCAGAGCAATGACTCGGTCTTTGAGAAACTGAGTTCTTTATCAATGAAATAAAGCAACTCATGTCATGAGGTGCCATAGTTATCTCTGATAAAAGTTTAGTGAAACAAAACCTGACGGAGCAATAGCTTATCTGTGTTGAGTAGCTGGGGAGTCTGGCCTCTGATAAAGGTGTCTTCTCATGTAAAAAGACACTCATATTGCTAACTCTGCTCTCAAAGCGAGAGGCAATGACAGTTATCACACTGAGTAACTGGGTCACTTCAACTAAGACTTGTTGTGCCTCATGTAAAATGGTGTTGATCAACTTAAATTGCTCAAGAAAAATATAATGTGCTTCAAATGAAATTATCTTGAAAAATCTGTCAACTCATGTTCTTGAAAAGTGTTTAACTTCTGTACTAATCTGTGTATCTTTCAAAGGTGCTATTGAAATCATATGTGTAAGATAAAAGATAATTGATTTTGGGTGTTATCTGAATATTTGGTTCACCTTTATTAAAACTTGGATTCTGATATGAGTATTGAGTTTAATTTGACAAATTTGGTATACATCAAAATTAAATCAGATTGGTTAAGTTGCCACTTCATAACCCTTTATGATAGAAGAGTCTACATCTTTTAAGACTTATTGAAGTGATGTATGCATTAAAATCCCTCATGATCAGATTTTCCAGATAGCCTGATCAGATTCAGTCTGATTATTCATTGAGATGTCTTGTGATGATTGTTGTCTATTATTGCCCTTCTATCACCAATCACTTTACTCTCCACACTGTTGGAATCTTCCATCTTGTTCTGCAATAAGTTCTGATTATGTGGTCTTTTCACCAGAATTCAGATTCTTTGTAAAGGCAGAATTCAGATTGATTTATTGGATAACCTGAATCCATTCCTGTGCTTCAGGGGGAGTTATGGTTTCTTTGCATCTAGGGGAGAGTAGTTAATCTTGCATGCTGATAGGGGGAGTGATGTTTCATTGTCATAAGTGTCTTTGTGTGCTGCTTTGTGTCTCTCAAACCATTCCCTTTCTTTTTGATTATGTCAAAGGGGGAGAATAGTTTGACGAGTCAGTGTGACTCATTATGTTGCCATCATCAAAAAGGGGGAGATTGTTGTGCCCCTTGTGCTTTGATGAATGTGGTGTTTTAATGATAGCAACACGAATGAGTCACCATTTTGTTTTGCTAATAGCTTGACATTGAATCATAACAATCTGAATGCATATAACTGATATATTCTGTGGAGAATGCATGAGAGTGCATAAAGTGTTTTGTGCTTGAATTAAGATCGGTGCACTGCAGCCTCTGTATGTTCTATGCATTTCGCAAGTCATGCAGCGTCAACACAGCAAGTGTGTCTCATGCATCATGCGTCGACGCCCCCAGATTTCCAAGTCTATACTTTGGCCCCCAGACTTCAAAGTCTGTACATTGGCTGCCAGTTGCATAGTCTACACATCAGACTGCATTGCATTTATTCATGGCTAAGAGTCTATACACTGGACTGTGCCATTGTGCATCATGCAAGTCTATACATTGGACTTTCATTCAAGCCTATACATTGCATTGGCTAAAGTCCGTTTCATTTAGAGTCTAAGGCAATGTCCATACACTGGACTTGAAGTGTGTACATTGAGCGTCTCACTTAGCGTCTAAGGCAAAGTCTACACGTTGCTACAGTAACGAAAGTCTATACATCCGTTTGTGCAGTGTCTTAGCCATCGTCTCACATTCTTCAAGTCTACACATTGGGTTTTCACATGAAGTATGTACAGCCGTTCACTGTTGAAGTCTGCACACTGGTCTTCAAATCCAAGTCAGCACATTGGTCTTCGATTTCAATGTCTATACATTGGGCTTTTACATGAAGTCTATACATTATTATTTGCATTGCAAGTCCATACATCCTCAGCTGAACCCCGTGTCCATACAACGACACTGTAGCTTGCATAGCTCATGTCTGCACATTGGTCTTCATCTCCTGTAGTCTAGACATTGGAAAGTATATACACTGAGCTCACAAGAAGACTTCCAAGTCTATACACTCTCTCAGTGTACATACTTGCCCATTTGCTGTTTCAGAGTATATACACTCGGTGTTATAAGATTTAAATAACCACTTGTTCTATGTTATGATTATAAGATTTTTTTTGTGTATAGGGTTAACGCAGAATGACCACAGCGTCCACGCAGCAAGTATACTAGTAGAAGTATTAGCTGCTGGAACACATCACTGCGTCAACGCCACGGCCTGGTAGCGTCCACGCAGCAAGCAAACAAGCTAAAGTATTAGCTACTGGAACACCACTGTGTCAACGCTATGGGCTAGCAGCGTCGACGCAGCACGCTTATATACTGAAGACATTGATCACTGGACACCAATGCGTCAACGCCTTGATCAAGTGGCGTGGACGCTGTAGTTCAAACAATCAAGAAAGAAGCTTACTGGATTACTCTGATGCGTCAACGCTACAGGCTGGTGGAGTCAACGTAGCAGACTTGAGTCCTGCTGGTCGAATGTCATTGAATTGATGGGCACGTGATCCGAGGTGCCTGGCTCGTGAACCAGGATGCTGCCACGTGGTCCGAATGTCTAGGGCAGGAAACGTGGAAGCCACACTCACCCAGTGTGCTGCTGTTGATGCTATATATATGAGTCTTCATCCTCTGTAGAAGACTGATCGAAGAAGAAGCCTGGAGAGAGAAAAAGCCCTTCGATCCAGAAAAAGAAAAGAGGAAGAAAAGGAGAAGAAGAGAGAATAGCAGAGAGCGTGAGCCGAAGAGAATAGAGGAAAAAGAGATCGAGAGAGTGAAAGAGCAGAAGAAGAAAAAGAAAAGAGAAAGAGAGAAAAGGAGAGCAGAGATCGAGAGAAGAAGAGAAGTGCAGCAGAGAAGAAAGAGAAAGAGAGAGAGTGAGATCGAGGGAGATCTGTTCTTGATGGACCGTGGATCAAATCCAGGCCATCCAGCTCTTTGAGAGCCATATTGTGCTTTATGTTTACAGCTTTCCGATTACTGTTCATCCTTTCTTTTATTTCCATTTTTACACTTTCCTTCAAGCTGTTAGTGAGCGGATTGCAGGGGTGCTGCCTCTGGACGGCTAAGCTGTATAGCCCAGCGGTTTGCAGTGGAGGACTCCACTGGACAGCAAGCTGTGTTGCTCAGCGGGGCGAGGAGGATTCCTCGAACGGCAAGCTGTGTTGCCCAGCGGTTGTATGGCAAGCTGTGATGCCCAGCTGTTCAAGCTGTGAGTCAGTGGAATCCACACTCAGTTTGAGTGTGGGGTGGATGTAGGTCAGCTGGACCGAACCACCTAAAAACCCTTTGTGCATTGTGGTTTGTTTTGTTCTATTGTGCTTCCGCTAGATGAATGCATAGGGGCGCTCCATGTGTTTGGATTTTGGTTGAGAAGAAGAGTTAATTAGTCTTCTTAGAATGTTTTAATTTGTCAAGAGAGCGAAATTCTAGTTGAGCGATTCTTTGTCTAAATCAGCCTAGTTAGTATTCTAGTGATCTCACTGTATGCTTGTTTTGCTCTGCAACTGATTATTAGCTTTTAAGCTTGTCTAGTTTGCGAACTAGTAATTCTAGTGAGCATCATATTTTAATTGGGTGAAAGATTTTCAAAAGGGTTATATTCATTCACCCCCCCTCTGAATACTGCATCGAACCCAACAATCCAGGCCAGTCAGCTCTCTAAGAGCCACATTTGTGCTATCATCGTATACAGCTTTCTGTCGCTGTGATATCCAGTTTCTTATTTTTCTTTTGAACTTTCTTTCAAGCTGTTAGTCAGCAGAGCTAAGCTGTATTGCTCAGCGGTGCAGAGGAGGATTCCTCTGGTCAGCAAGCTGTGTTGCTCAGCGGGCGAGGTAGATACCTCGGACAACAAGCTGTGAGGCTCAGCGGTTGTAGGCAAGCTTTGAGACCCAGCGGTTTAAGCTATGTATCAGCAGAATCCACACTCGGGTTTGAGTGTGGGGTGGATGTAAGTTTGGAGGACCGAACCACCTAAAAACTCTTTCGTGTTGTGGTTTGAATGCTAATTGTTTTGTTTCCGCTAGATGAATGCTTAGGCTCGATCTATCTTTCTATGTCCAGAGAGCCAATTGATTGCACGCTTCTTGTTTGATTGAACACATCACTGTACTTCAGTTTCAGTAGAACTGAATCTACTTCTAATTTCATATCTCTGAGTGTTCTAAGTGTTCAATTGGGGCAATATTTTTGAAAGGGAGATTCATTCACCACCCTCTGAATATATCGCACCAGTCCCAACAAGAGAAAGTGGAGGAGAGAGAGAGGGGGTTGGGGTATGGGCTTCTCACCCTCACACTTGGCTTCTCACCAAATGAACACTCAAGATTGAATTTCAAAAAATGCAGCAAATATTCATTAGCTTTCAAATGGGGGGACTGGGGTCCTATTTATAAGATCCCAACATTTTACATGACCATAATACCCTTGACATTTACACTAAAGACCAAGCATGTCCAAGGGCGATTCAATGGGCCCAATTGAAGGACTAGATGCCCATTTGACTCTAAACATAGGTAAATAACTTACTAACCTAGGTACATGACTCAAATAACAAGAAAATTACATGATAAGACTCACATAAGAAAATAAAAAATACATCATATGACTCGAAATAAAGTGGCGAACAAGACTATACATCGTCGGCGATCATCGGGGCCTAGAAAAAGATGAAGTGGCGGGAGATGTCTCCATCATACCCCTGGGGTGCGGAGAACTCGACTCTGTCGAGTAAGAGTCCTCCCTACTCTGAGAGTGCTACAGTAGGACCTCCCACAAGTCTTCTGAAGGAGGCCGATCCTTCCAGCTAGCAAGGTAGCACTCATACACCTTGCTCCTGGCGGTGGTGACATGTTCATCAAATATTCTCTCAATTTGCTCACGTCGGGCTCTCCGGGCTGATGGTGTGCTCATGGGGGTGGGTGCTCTCTCAAGGGAGGAAGGGTGCCCGATATCCTCACTAGATACCACCGTGGGGCCCTTGTATGGCACAAGGTCTGCCACAATGAAAGTGGGGCTAACTCCGTATTCCTCAAGGAGGTCTAACTCATAAGGGTTGGTGCCGTTGCACCTCAGATCGTGAAGGGACCAACCCCACGAGGCCTCAGTGTTGAGATGGCTCTAGAAGAGAGCCTCTCATTCATCACCATCCCGGAATCACCCACTTGGACTTTTTGGTGACGCCGGTGCGAGTCAGCATGCCTCTTGTAAATTTCGTTGCTCTTGTTGATGTGCTTGCAAAGGTTATTATGCAACTTTGTGAATGCTGACTTTCTAGTGGGTAATGGGGGTCCTGGACAACCAAAAGTGGACCTAGCATGTCTAGACTCCCTATCAAGTGTTTTGAAGATTGGGGGGTCGGGACATCCAAATATAGCTCTATCATGCAAGGGTTTGGCAAATGTTGGGGGACTCGGACATCCATGTATGTTCCTATCAATCACAAGGTTGCTTTTTGTGGGAGGTGATGAATGGGGGATGGCCGTTACATCCAAATGTGGACTACTCATGCACCTTTCCTAATGTGTGTGCGACATAAATGGGATGATCTGACCTACTAAGCATGCCGGATGATGTGATATGCCTTGACACATGCATTCCTATCCCAAAGATGACTTCCATGTGTGGGGGTTTGAGATGGCCTTTGAGCTTCCACTCGTAGGGGTCAAAAGGGTCTAGGAAGGTGGACATCTTGGGGTGAGGCACTTCCTCATTCCCTAGGTACATGTCGTTCATGGTCATGGCTTCCCTTATGTGGCCCGGTCTAGGAAGTAGTGGGTGGAGACTGACGTGGGTGGGCAATGTGGGTACCTGAGTTCCAATAGAAAGGGGTCAAAGGGATCATGGAAAGGGCCACCTAGATAGAGGAACTCTATGCCTTCAAGGATTTCTAAAGGTGGTGGGTCATCTTCCTCCAACAAGACAACTGGGCTAGTGACTTGGGTTGGTTGATCGATCTTCATGCCCGGAATAATGATGGAATGAGAGTGGACCGGGAAGGGTTCTTCCTTCATGGGGAGAAGGAGGAGGATCTCACTAGTGCAGTGGCCTCTCGTGCAGACGATAGTGATGGAGCCAATGGCGGGGCAGGTGAGGCTAATAGTGCTAGGCCTTGATGGCTCCCTGGCTAGCAAATCGGTCAAGTGGACTTGCCAATGTAGACAATCCACCAAGTATCCCAAATCTTCCACAAAATAGGAGGTTTGATAGGTGACGTGGGGAGGCCGAAGGGGCACCATTTGGGATTGGTGTCCCATGGGTAGGGGGTATGGGTGCAAGCTATGGAGGGTGGGGCCTACCTTGAGCTATTTGAGTAGGGACGCGATTATGGTTATCATGCCATGTGTGGGAGTGTTTGGCTCTTGAAGATCTGGGCTATGTTGGGTGGGGTTGATGTGATGCCCTTCTTCCTTATTGGTGTGAGCTTGGATTTCCTCAAGGGTGGGGAGTGGTAGATGGGCCGGGTGAGGTTGGGTTGGGGTAGGGAGTGGAAGATGGGATGGGTGCGAGCTCTCTTCACTTTGAGGTGTGATGGTGGTAGGAGTGAATCTTGTAGGAGTGGTGGTGAGAAGTGGGATAGTCCCTGAACGTGTGACCCCATTAGAATTCAGTATGGTTGCCTTGAGTGGAGGTGTTGGGTTGGTCCTAGGAACCACGGGTGTGGGGTGTGTACCTTTCACGGGGGCAGGTGGAGGGGTAGAGGTGTGTTGGGACTCCTCTGGTTTGATAAGCAGTATGTGTACTACTCTGTGCTGAAATGTTTTGATGATTGACAAATATCTATTTTGATGATTAGCAACAATATTGGTTGACTTCGTTGACTGCATAGTTGACTTTGTTAGCTTTATATTGACATTATGATGTGTGTATTTTGATGACTTTTATATGTCAGATAATCATATAAATGTTGTCTGCATGTTTACACTTAGGCTTTGCATTAGAGTGAAGTCGGTGCAATACCAAGTTAGTCTGCATTGACTTCGTGCATCGAGTGCATTTCCAGCACATCAAGTCCGTGCATGCATATATAAAGTCGGTGCAAGCCATGTTGTTGCACACAACCAAGTTGCTGCAAAGGTCATCCATGCATTATGCAAGTTGATGCATTGGTAGTTGTTGCACGAGACCAAGTCCGTGCAGGCTTAGCTCATGGCACACTAAGTCGGTGCAACACTTCACGCTGCACGCTATCAAGTCGGTGTAACCCTTGCTGCTGCACACGACCAAGTCAGTGCAAGGGTCATTCAAGCATTAGTTCAGCACGCAACTAAGTCCGTGCATGCTTATGTCTAGGCACACAAAGTCCATGCAATACGTCTTAGGCAACTCGGTGCATAAGAGCTCATGCATTTAGTGTTTGCACATTAAGTCTGCGCAAGTCAAGTATGTTGCAGAAGTAAGTCTGTGCAACCTTTGCACATCACATGATTAAGTCGAAGCAAGGTTGGTCACACACACACACAAAGTCCATGCATCTTATACTCTGGTCTGTGCATACCACATTATTTGGAAGATAACGTAGGTATATGTCTTAGTCTTTTGCACATCCAGGATCGGTGCATTGCATTCATAGTCGGTGCACGTTCTACATCTTGCATATGAAAGTATGTGCATATCCTACATTGCATAGTGACAAAGTATGTGCAACTCTCATTATTTGCATGCATAATGTCTGTGCAAGGTTGGTAATGGCACAAGCTGGTCAGTACAGCATCTGCATTGTGCACACATCATGTCTGTGCATATTTAGTTCAAAGGTCTAATTAACTCTGTGCATCTTTCTATTATCTTTCATATTGTTTCAAGCTGACATTAAGTCTGACCTTGACAGGATATCTGCTTGAGGAGTTTAAGAAAGGCACGTGATCCAAGAATGGAGGAGATGCCAAGATGATGCCACGTGGCCTGACTACTCCAGATCTGGATCAGGCTCTCGGCGGGAACTGTGGCGAGCACACACCCTACCTTCTGCTGCTTCCTATAAATAAGGAGAGTCTTCTTCAAGAGAAGACTGATCATGATTCTGACATTGAGAGAAAAAGAGCAGAGAGAGATAGAGCCAGAACGATCCAAAAAGAAGAAAGAGAGAAAGCTTTGAGAGGAGAGTCTGTGAGAAATTTGTCAGAGTTCAGTGTATCTGTAGCAACCCTGGAAAAATAAAGATTTTGAAAAGGGATCAAATTAAAATAAAAGATAATTAAATAGATGATGAAAGCCTAAACGCATAAGAATAAGCCAGAAGGAAAATAACGCTTTTATCAAGGCGCTGATTCAAAAGGAAACGCCAATGTCTAAGGCGTTAATTTAAAAAGGACACCTACACACTAGGGCGTCAAATTTCGTCAAATTTCAAACGACGGGAAATAAAATTAAGGAAAGGTAAGGAAACGCCCTCACCTTGGGCGCGTTTTTAATAAGTAACGACTAGGACAACGTCGTCAATTAAAACACACGACCTAGCCTAAGGCGTGAATTCAGTTCGAGTTTCGTTCGACCCAGGAGATTATCCAGAGCAAGTTTCTGGATAACTACGAGGAAGATTGAGTAGGGTAATGACTCTATCATGGAAGTATTACTTCCAATACAACTCTAACCCTATTAGGATCCCCAAAATCCTATAAATAACCTTGTCCATCGAACCCTAAAAGCTATTTGGTCGAAGGAAGTTTTGCTCTGCTGCTGTGCGTGAAGAACAGGTTTATGTTCTTCTTCCTGCCTCTGCTTTCGATCAACTCATGAAGAATATTAATTTTTCTTCATCTTATTCTCCTGTAGGTTGCCTGCATCGAGAAAGGGCTCTCATATAGATTAAAGGACGTGAAGTTCTTCCTCTTCTTCCGGTGATCAGAAGGCTCTGTTACAAATAGAGCATCGTTTTCTATCAAAACCCTTCACGTTTCTTCTTCCAGATCTTAATCAAGGTAGGTTTTCTCAAGATCGTAGCCCAAACTAGCTTAAGATCTTAATAATATCATCGGTCGTGCATACATATAGTTTTATTGTGGTTTCAGATGTTTTCTTTGTAATTTCAAGAAGAAACGCCCTTGGCAAGGGCACTAATTTAAAGAAGCGACCCACACTAGGGCGCTAATTATTGTTTTGACGCCCTGCCCAGAAGTCGTCAATTACATGTAATTAATAAATACCCACGTTTAAAATTTAATATCTATGAAACCATGAATCTACTATATTGCATGAGTATACCTGTGAAATCCTGCTATTTTTCCTGTCATGATCATGTACCCTTTTTCCTGAAATTTTATTATATGAAAATTGGTAAATTCTTGAATTCACGACCTTGTCTAGGACGTCTCCTACTGAACTTACGCCCCAGACCAGGGCGCTAATTGAGAGGTAACGCCCCTGTCCAGGGCGCGTTTTGGTTAAAATTCTGAAATATTAAAATTCTGTAAAAAAATTGAAATATAGTTTGGTCGACTGCTTCACGAGTCGTCAAAAGCTCAAGAAATGCTTTTATGTAAGGCGTTAATTACGTGATTAATGACTTAACTAAAGTCGTTATTTTCCTGTAAAATTGTTTTCACTATTTCTGTTATCCGACGGTTTCATACTTATGTATATATATATTGGCACTATATTTTCACTCCGTGAATATAGTCCCATGTTTCATGATGTTTTAACGTTACCCCCTCAACTCTCAGTGACATACAAGCTCTCCATTGGACATTCCATTCCTTTGGACTAGCGAGTTAGTCATAGAGACCTCCATAAGACTCCTCGAGCCTTGGATCCCCTCAAGGCCGACTGAGCGGGTTGTACCATAAAAACCTATCACCCTATTTTTTTGCCATGTCACTCTATAGAAACATTGTATACCGGCCCTCATATTATGCTATGAGTATGATATGAGAATTTTCTTAATGAACGGGTAAAGCATGCCATCAATGTGATGTTATTGTAGACCCCAATTCTATAACAACTTTGTTATGATGTTCTTGTGGACCTCAATTCTATATAAAGAATGTCCATACTTACTTGTCATGGTACCCAAGTTAGGGAACCAATTCCACCTAGTTTTATCAATAATCGTGATTGTACCGTTATTATCGCCATTCTATGTCAAGTGTCATATTTTTGGACTCTACTCTATCCAAGTTTACCCTACATGTCTACAAGCTTTATTCTTGAAATTTCATATTGGCTATACACAAAAGTGGATGTTAAAATACATGATTAATGTCTGTGCATATAGGGCCCGATCTGGTCCTGGGAGGAGCACCCGAAAGTACTTGTGCCCATGGGAGTTGATTGATCACGGTATTGGCATTATACCGAAGTGCATGACTAGCTTGATTGAACATTCCACAAATCTTGTACTTGTACTTGTCTTGATACTACATGACTTGCGTGGCCCGAAAAGGGGTAATTTCATACTTGCGTGCTTGAACGTGATAGCCAATTCCAACATGACATGATGAATACACTTGCTTGAATATCTTGATATCTTTTGATATAAGTTCTTGAAAGTTCATGACTAGTTCTCGTCGCTATCTTATTGTTATACACTCTCTCTATCTTGTCGTTTTATGCGAGCATGCATAGCTATAGTGCATTCATGAAAGATGTAATTACTTAAACCCATTGCTAGTTCTTGAGATATAATTTCCTACTGAACGTTCGCTCACTTAGTGTTTCCCTACTTTTCAGGTAAGTCCGACGATGAGGGAACTCAAACGGATGGGGAAAATCAAGAGTGAAAGAGATAGAGCTTCTTCCGTGTTATCTAGTCTTTTTTCATATTTTCTTGAGTCAACCTTGTATTTTTCCTTTATTTTAGTTAGTACTTCAAAGGTTTGTAATAGACATATTCTTATGAAGGAATAAAGGATTGGGTTATCTTTACTTTTGCGCATCTCTAATTTTGGTGTCGAATACACTAATACTCTGATTGACATGATTGATATAAACTCGTCACGCGTCTCCGGGTATCTTCCGCTCTCAGGGCGTGACAATTTTTGTGGTATCAGAGCCTAGGGTATTCAATTCCTAGGAAACCCAAGTCCAAGGATAGGTTCAAACTTTTAACCAGTGAGATTGGGTAGAACCAAGGGTTGAGTTATCATAAAAACTTAAAAGCCTTAACACGAGTATATACTAATATAGTTATTGTAATTATAGGACGACGGTTGCCGAACGTGCTCAGTGGCGCAACATGCAGCGTACACTTCAAGGCATGACTCAGGTGCTGCAACAGGTAGCACAAGGAGGAGCACAACGAGTCGGAAGTCTCCACCAAGTCTTCAAAAACATGAACCCACCTAAATTCACGGGTTCTACTGATCCGGACGACGCAGAGCACTGGATCAGGGAAACGGAACGTATATTCCGTGTTATGCAGTGCACGGATCAAGATAAAGTCTTATTAGCTACCTTTCAGTTGGAAAGGGATGCCCGATGCTGGTGGGAATCAATAGAAGCTACTTTAAATCAAGACCAAGTTACTTGGGAAGAATTCGTTGAACATTTCAACGCTAAATATTTTTCGGACCGAGTACAGGAAAAGAAAGCTGCAGAATTTGCTGCACTGAAGCAACGGTCCTTGACAGTGGCCGAGTACGAGGCCCAATTTTCTAGATTATCTCGGTATGCTAAGCACTTAGTTAGCACCGAGAAGATGAAAGCTAGGAGGTTCCTAAATGGGCTCAGGCCCCAATATATCACACAGCTGGCGCCAATGGATATCCAGGTCTACTCGAAAATTGTGCGCCGAGCTCAGCTATTAGAAGACGCCACGGAACTATCTCATAGAATCTGTGGGAAGGACAAGAAAGAACAAGTTACAAGTTCGGGTTCCTTTAAACCCAACTTCAAGAAGAGGCCTAGCAATGGAGGTACTTCCTCACAAGATCAGAAGTTTAAGAAGACCAAGCCCTTCTCCATCACCACTACCCCATCAAATATAGTGTGCAAGCATTGTGACAAGGCGGGCCATAGAGCAGAAGAATGCTGGAGGAAACTAGGAGCGTGTCTCCGCTGTGGGAGTCGCGATCATCGAATTCCCGATTGCCCATTACTTAATGATCAAGCCGGGGACGGGAAGCGCCCAGTAACCAAGAATGCTCGTCTTCACGCAATTAAGGAGACCAAACAAGAAGAAGAAGGCGGACTAGTAGAAGGTACATTGAAAGTTTGTTCCAAGTCTGCATATGTCTTAATTGATACTGGTGCTTCACATTCAATTGTTTCCAAGAAGTTCGCTGATCCGTTACCCCTAGAACCGGAATGGATAAAATTAGTCTTGTCTACTCCTCTAGGAAACGAGACTGATATTACACACCATTACCAAAACTGTGAAGTATTGGTTCATGGTCGTATGATGTCGTACTAGGAGCGGATTGGTTATCTAAATATCAGGTAACGGTCGATTGCCGCAATAGCAAGGTTACTTTCGAGGAATTTCCAGAACTGATCTTTACTAGCCCCAAGAGGCGAAGCAAAACCCCTCTTATTTCGGCTCTCCGAGCTAGCAAGCTCATCAGGAAAGGATGTGTATCTTTCCTTGCATTCGTCACGATTAAGGAGGCTAAGGAAACTAAGATAGAAGACATTCCGGTGGTACAAGAATTTTCGGACGTATTTCTGGAAGATTTACCTAGATTACCCCCACAAAGAGAAGTGGCCTTCACCATCGATTTAGTTCCTGGTGCGGGTCCAATTTCTAAGGCACCGTATAGAATGTCACCTGCTGAACTCAAGGAGTTAAAGGAGCAATTGATGGAACTCATTAAGAAAGGATTCATAAAACCAAGTACTTCCCCATGGGGAGCGCCTGTATTATTTGTAAAGAAGAAAGATGGATCCATGAGGTTATGCATCGACTATCGACAGTTGAATCATCTCACTATCAAGAACAAGTATCCACTGCCGAGAATCGATGAGTTGTTTGATCAAATTTCAGGATCCAAGTACTTTTCCAAAATTGATCTTAGGTCGGGATATCATCAGTTAAGAATCAAGGATGAGGACATTCATAAGACTGCATTCAGAAGCAGGTACGGCCATTATGAATTTGTTGTTATGCCTTTCGGACAAACGAATGCCCCTGCTGCCTTTATGCAGTTAATGAATAGTATATTCAGGCCTTATTTGGATCAATTCGTGGTGGTCTTTATTGATGATATATTGATTTATTCCGAGACCAAGGAAGAGCATGAGGAGCATTTAAGGATTACATTACAAATATTGAGGGCAAACCAATTATATGCAAAACTCAGCAAGTGTGAATTCTGGCATGAGGAAGTGACTTTTCTTGGACATGTTATATCAAAGGATGGCTTATCAGTAGATCCATCAAAAGTTGAAGCTGTAAGAAATTGGGAAAGACCGACCAATGCTGGCGAGATCCAAAGTTTCTTAGGTCTTGCTGGCTATTACCGACGATTCATCAAAGATTTCTCTAAGATCGCCGTACCACTTACGAGGTTAACTCGCAAGGAGATCCGTTACGAATGGAGTGAGGAATGTGAAAGAAGCTTCCAAACTCTCAAGGATCATCTTACTACAGCTCCTGTCTTAGCTTTACCAATCGAAGGAGAGAAATTCGAGGTATACACTGATGCTTCTGGCATTGGCCTCGGATGTGTTCTAATGCAACAAGGAAAGGTTATACCTTACTCTTCTCGTCAATTAAAGAAGCATGAAGAGAACTACCCCGTCCATGACTTAGAATTAGCCGTGGTAGTATTCGCACTAAAGATCTGGAGGCATTATCTATATGGAGTACAGTTTACTGTATACTCCGATCACAAAAGTCTCAAATATCTTTTCTCTCAAAAGGAACTAAATATGAGGCAAAGGCGTTGGCTAGAATATCTCAAGGACTTCGACTTCAATATACAATATCATCCGGAAAGGGTAATCATGTAGCCGATGCCCTTAGTCGAAAGCCGAGAGCACTGTTAGCCAATTGTATGATTCAAGAATGGAAGTTGTTGGAGCAATTCTCTAAGCTCAATATAAGTATGGACACGAACTTCAAATGTGTCACATTATCCCATATAAGCATTCATCCAGACCTATTAACTGAAATACAAGCACTTCAGGATGATGACCCAACATTAGTAGAAATCAAGGGCAGATTGGAAGGACAATCTGATTTCCAATTAACTTCTGATGGAAGATTGATGTTCGAGAATAGAACTTGTATACCGGATTGTCCCGAGTTAAAGATGAAGTTCTTAGATGAAGCTCATAGATCAAGGTACACGATTCATCCTGGATCTACCAAAATGTACCAAGATATGAAAAGAATGTTTTGGTGGCCCAACATGAAAAAGGAAATAGCGGACTACGTGTCGCGCTGTCTCACATGCCAACAGGTCAAAGCGGAACACCAAAAGACTGCTGGAAAACTACATCCTCTAGATATCCCTAAATGGAAGTGGGAGGATATTGGTATGGATTTCATCATGGGTGTATCTAAATCAAAAGGAGGACATGATGGAATATGGGTTATTATTGACCGATTGACTAAATCGGCGCATTTCTTGCCAATCAAGAGTCGATGGTCAGTCGATGTGTTGGCTGCATTATACATCAAGGACATAGTCAGATTACACGATATTCCTATTTCAATCGTGTCTGACAGAGATCCCCGTTTTACTTCTCATTTTTGGAAGGGTCTACAACATTCATTGGGAACAAGGCTTAACTTTAGTACAGCTTTTCATCCTCAAACGGATGGTCAGACCGAGAGAACTAATCAGGTGGTTGAAGATATGCTTAGAGCTTGCATCATTGATTTCGATGGAAGCTGGCATGATCACTTGCCTCTGGTTGAATTCGCATACAATAATAGCTACCAGGTAAGTATACAAATGGCACCTTTCGAAGCTTTATACGGAAGGAGTTACCGATCACCCTTATGCTGGGACGAAGTTAGAGAGAAACAACTGCTAGGTCCAGACATGGTAAGGGATACCACCGAGAAGATACAATTGATTAGAGAAAGACTGCAAGTTGCTCAGTCTAGGAAAAAGACTTATGCTGATTCAAGAAGGAGAGATCTTGAATTCCAAATCGGAGATCATGTATTTCTCAAGATATCGCCTGGACGTGGCATACGGAGATTTGATGTTCAGGGCAAGCTTACACCAAGGTTCATCGGACCTTTTGAGATATTGGAAAGAGTTGGCGAGGTTGCTTATCGCATCGCATTGCCTCCTCAATTGTCCGATGTTCATATTATATTCCACATAGCTATGTTGAAGAAGTATGTACATGATCCATCACATATTATTGAACATGGAGACTTAGTTATCCAGAAGGATCTCACATATGAGCAGAAGCCCATAAAGACACTAGATCGTGAAGTACGTACTCTAAGGAATAAGGTTA
The DNA here is from genome assembly GCA_022559845.1 of Amorphophallus konjac. Taxonomy (NCBI): domain Eukaryota; kingdom Viridiplantae; phylum Streptophyta; class Magnoliopsida; order Alismatales; family Araceae; genus Amorphophallus; species Amorphophallus konjac. The sequence goes on from CM040118.1 coordinate 287,882,276, forward strand.
TTCCCATGCTAAAAGTACAATGGAATAAGAGTTCCGATCATGAAGCCATATGGGAGACCGAGGAATTCATGAGGAAGCAATTTCCAGAATTATTTTAAGGTATATACTCTACACTCTCCACATATATATATATACTATGGAACTTGGAGACCAGATTCTTTTAAGTGGGGGAGGGTGTAGCAACCCTGGAAAAATAAAGATTTTGAAATGGGATCAAATTAAAATAAAAGATAAGTAAATAGATGATGAAAGCCTAAACGCATGAGAATAAGCCAGGAGGAAAATAACGCCTTTTATCAAGGCGCTGATTCAAAAGGAAACGCCTCTGTCTAAGGCGTTAATTTAAAAAGGATGCCTACACACTAGGGCGTCAAATTTCGTCAAATTTCAAACGACGGGAAATAAAATTAAGGAAAGGAAAGGAAACGTCTCACCTTGGGCGCGTTTTTAATAAGTAACGACTAGGACAACGTCGTCAATTAAAACACACGACCTAGCCTAAGGCGTGAATTCAGTTCGAGTTTCGTTCGACCCAGGAGATTATCCAGTGCAAGTTTCTGGATAACTACGAGGAAGATTGAGTAGGGTAATGACTCTATCATGGAAGTATTACTTCCAATACAACTCTAACCCTATTAGGATCCCCAAAATCCTATAAATAACCTTGTCCATCGAACCCTAAAAGCTATTTGGTCGAAGGAAGTTTTGCTCTGCTGCTGTGCGTGAAGAACAGGTTTATGTTCTTCTTCCTGCCTCTGCTTTCGATCAACTCATGAAGAATATTAATTTTTCTTCATCTTATTCTCCTGTAGGTTGCCTGCATCGAGAAAGGGCTCTCATATAGATTAAAGGACGTGAAGTTCTTCCTCTTCTTCCGGTGATCAGAAGGCTCTGTTACAAATAGAGCATCGTTTTCTATCAAAACCCTTCACGTTTCTTCTTCCAGATCTTAATCAAGGTAGGTTTTCTCAAGATCGTAGCCCAAACTAACTTAAGATCTTAATAATATCATCGGTCGTGCATGCATATAGTTTTATTGTGGTTTCAGATGTTTTCTATATAATTTCAAAAAGAAACGCCCTTAGCAAGGGCGCTAATTTAAAGAAGCGACCCACACTAGGGCGCTAATTATTGTTTTGACGCCCTGCCCAGAAGTCGTCAATTACATGTAATTAATAAATACCCACGTTTAAAATTTAATATCTATGAAACCATGAATCTACTATATTGCATGAGTATACCTGTGAAATCATGCTATTTTTTCTGTCATGATCATGTACCCTTTTTCCTGAAATTTTATTATTTGAAAATTGGTAAATTCTTGAATTCACGACCTTGTCTAGGATGTCTCCTACTGAACTGACGCCCCAGACCAGGGCGCTAATTGAGAGGTAACGCCCCTGTCCAGGGCGCGTTTTGGTTAAAATTCTGAAATATTAAAATTCTGTAAAAAAATTGAAATATAGTTTGGACGACTGCTTCACGAGTCGTCAAAAGCTCAAGAAACGCCCTTATGTAAGGCGTTAATTACGTGATTAATGACTTAACTAAAGTCATTATTTTCCTGTAAAACTGTTTTCACTGTTTCTGTTATCCGACGGTTTCATACTTATATATATATATATTGGCACTATATTTCTACTCCGTGAATATAGTCCCATGTTTCATGATGTTTTAACGTTACCCCCTCAACTCTCAGTGACATACAAGCTCTCCATTGGACATTCCGTTCCTTTGGACTAGCGAGTTAGTCATAGAGACCTCCATAAGACTCCTCGAGCCTTAGATTCCCTCAAGACTGACTGAGCGGGTTGTACCATAAAAACCTATCACCCTATTTTTTTGCCATGTCACTGTATAGAAACATGGTATACCGGCCCTCATATTATGCTATGAGTATGATATGAGAATTTTCTTAATGAACGGGGAAAGCATGCCATCAATGTGATGTTATTGTAGACCCCAATTCTATAACAACTTTGTTATGATGTTCTTGTGGACCTCAATTCTATATAAAGAATGTCCATACTTACTTGTCATGGTACCCAAGTTAGGGAACCAATTCCACCTAGTTTTATCGATAATCATGATTGTACCGTTAGTATCGCCATTCTATGTCAAGTGTCATATTTTTGGACTCTACTCTATCCAAGTTTACCCTACATGTCTACAAACTTTATTCTTGAAATTTCATATTGGCTATACACAAAAGTGGATGTTAAAATACATGATTAATGCCTGCGCATATAGGGCCCGATCTGGTCCTGGGAGGAGCACCCGAAAGTACTTGTGCCCATGGGAGTTGATTGATCACGGTATTGGCATTATACCGAAGTGCATGACTAGCTTGATTGAATATTCCACAAATCTTGTACTTGTACTTGACTTGATACTACATGACTTGTGTGGCCCGAAAAGGGGTAATTTCATACTTGCGTGCTTGAACGTGATAGCCAAATTCCAACATGACATGATGAATACACTTGCTTGAATATCTTGATATCTTTTGATATAAGTTCTTGAAAGTTCATGACTAGTTCTCGTCGCTATCTTATTGTTATACACTCTCTCTATCTTGTCATTTTATGCGAGCATGCATAGCTATAGTGCATTCATGAAAGATGTAATTACTTAAACCCATTGCTAGTTCTTGAGATATAATTTCCTACTGAACGTTCGCTCACTTAGTGTTTCCCTACTTTTAAGGTAAGTCCGACGATGAGGGAACTTAAACGGATGGGGAAAATCAAGAGTGAAAGAGATAGAGCTTCTTCCGTGTTATCTAGTCTTTTTTCATATTTTCTTGAGTCAACCTTGTATTTTTCCGTTATTTTAGTTAGTACTTCAAAGGTTTGTAATAGACATATTCTTATGAAGGAATAAAGGATTGGGTTATCTTTACTTTTGTGCATCTCTGATTTTGGTGTCGAATACACTAATACTCTGATTGACATGATTGATATAAACTCGTCACGCGTCTCCGGGTATCTTCTGCTCTCGGGGCGTGACAGTATCAGTTTCCAGGTTCAAAATCGGAACTGATTTTGCTCATTGTTGAGCTACATTCCGATCGTGGGTTTTGATTTTTCATCTTGTTTCTTTTCATTTTTGAAACTCTTGTTCAAGCTGTTCGTCAGCAGAGGTTAAGCTGTAATTCCTCAGCGGGCAGAGGTGTGGTATCCCCTGGACGGGTGAAGCTGTAATTCCCCAGCGGTTGTAGAGGAGGATTCCTCTGGTCGGCGTAAGCTATAAGGCCTAGCGGTTTGTAGGGTTTTCACCTCAAAGCTGTGGATCAATTGGTTAAGCTATGTATCAACGGGAAACCACACTCTGGTTGGAGTGTGGGGTGGACGTAGACCTCGGATTTGAGGTCGAACCACCTTAAAAATTCACCGTATACTGTGTGATTGCCTTGTGGTTTGTGCTCATCTTTATCTTAGTTTCATCATCCAGTAGGTGAATGCTTAAGACCGCTTGTGTTCTGATCTTCTAGACCCGCTATGCTCAATTATGTTTAAGTGTTCTTCTTCGTCCTATAGCAGCTTGATTTTATTCCACAACTGTTTCTGCTGTAGTCAGTTTTTATTGGGTGATCGATATATTCACCCCCCTCTAGATCATCAATAGAGTCTTGTCTATTGGTATCAGAGCATACCATCATAGATTCATTTGACTCATCAGTTGGTATCAGAGCCTAACTCTTCTGCAGGGATCAACGTCCCGAAGAGAAACGGCCATGGATGCAAGATGGATGACGGCTGAAGGACATTCCACCACGAAGCCCCCATACTTTGATGGTTCGAACTACGCATACTGAAAGAATCGTATGCAAGTCTTTCTGAGGGTGAGAGACTATGAGATTTGGAAGGTGGTCAATAAAGGACCATTCGAGCTGCATCCTAATGAGGATGTATGGACGAGAGAGGAGATCAGGAAATCTACTCTCAACTGGAGCGCCATCAATGCCATCCCGTGCGCTCTACATCCCACAGAATTTTCAAGAGTTTCTTCGTGCGCCACAGTGAAAGAGGTGTAGGATAAGCTGGAGGTTATCTATGAGGGAACCTCTCAGGTGAGGGAGACCAAGGCGAACTTGTTGGTCTCAGAGTATGAAGCCTTCAGGATGAAGCCCAACGAGACCATCACCGAGATGTACGCCCGTCTTACCCTCATCACCAATGGTCTCAGAAGTCTAGGGAAAAACTATTCTGATTATGAAATCGTGAGGAAGATTCTTCAGTCCCTGACTCCAGTCTGGTACACGAAAGCTACTGTTATAGACTAGTCAAGGTTCTTCAGAACATGAAGGTAGACGAGTTGATTGGCTCATTTATGACTTATGAGATGAATCTTCCCAAGACCGAGGAGCTGGAGATGAAGAAAAAGCCCATTGCTCTGAAAGCCAACTCCAGTAGATCAAGCAGATCCAGCCATAGTGGATCATCGAGGGATCAGAGCGTCTCTGGGTCAGAAATTGAAGGAGATCAGCTTGCAATGATGACCAGAGAGTTTAGAAGATTTTTGAGGAAAGAAGGAAGAAATTTCGATCGGAGACAGTATAGTGGCAGGAGACAAACGAGGTGTAAATCTAACCCTGTGAAGAAAATAGACACTAATGTTTGCTACCACTGCAGGAAGGCCGGTCATATGAAGGCAGATTGTCCCGAGCTCCAGAAGCTGAAAGAGAAGTCAAAGAAGAAAGCTCCCAAAGGAAGGGCGATGGTGAGCACATGGAGCGACGAGGACGAGGGTACATTAAGCTGCACATCTGAGAGCGAGGACGAAGAAAAGCCCATCTGCCTGATGGCAAAAGATGATGAAGAAAAGGAAGAAGACTCTAATGAGGTATCCTCTCCATTTGAGCATTACACCATTGCTTATTGGGAAGATGCCTATGGAGATTTTCTAGATAAAGTTGATGACATTAGAAAGGAAAATAGACACTTGAAGAAAAAGGTTAATTATATGATGAATGACAAAACCATGTCTGACAAAATTGCATGTTTACAATCAGAGAATGATAGGTTGAAAAGTGCATGTTCTGAATTTGATGATCTGAATATTGATTTCATTAATTCTAGAAATGAAAATGAGTCTCTGGAAAATGTGATTGATGATTTAAAATTGAAACTGCAAAAATTTGAAAATGAAATGAAAATTGCTAGTGAAAAATATGAAGCTATCTTGTGTGTCAATGCTGAGTTGCAGAAAACAATTGAAAGATCAAAAAAACAAAATGCTGACAAGAAGAAAATAATTGAGAATATGACCCAAGGCACTGAGAACTTGAATGCTCTGTTAGAGTCTAAAGTGAATTTCAGAAAATAGGGTCTCGGGTATAACCTCACAGCTAAAAAGAGTTTAGCAATGAAAATAATTTCATTTGTAGCTGAAAAGAAAAAGAGACCCCTCATCAAGATGAGCAATGTATATTCTGATGTTAAAAAATGTTAATTCCAAAATGTCCAGTGTTTAGGACAAGGGCAAGCAGAAGATGGGTGAGTCTAGCCATGATAGTACATACTGCCCTATTCCTCAGGGTAAGTCTCAGGTTAGGGGTCAACCTTCACGTACACCTAAACCCCAGGCTAGGGTCACCAAGTCTTTACCAGCTGTTCAGAAGAAGATTCAACCATCACCCATGTAGAAGTCAGGTGGGTCTAAGGTGCAAGGGAGACAGAATTCTGTTAGAGGTCAACCCAGCCAGTTCTACCAACCCAGAGTCCAGACCTACCAACATGTGCAGCCACAACAATTCCATAGGTCTGGATGGAATAGAGTTCAAGATGATACGCGCAGCGGAGCGTGAGATAGAAGGGGGGGTGAATAGATCACTCCCCAATTCGATAAACACACCCACAAATTCTTAGCTCCTGGGTACTATAGTGATAAAGGCCACGTAAACAGACAACGAAGATGATAAGAGAACTGATATCGAGAAAGCAACCACAAATAAGCAAAGTCTCGAGAAGTTGGAGAGCAGCACACGAAAACAACCAAACCACAAATGAGACAGCGAATTTTTTAGGTGGTTCAATTGCTATCTGCAATCTACGTCCACCCCTTACTCAATCGAGTAAGGCTTCCTTGCACTTGAGTCGCACACAGCAGACTCAGTCTGTAACAACCGCTACCAAACAGCTTGTACAGAGGAATAGCCTGCTCAATCTTCTGATCGACCAGAAGAAGAACACCGGAGAACTATCTCCCTTCCTTTGCACGTAGCAAAGGGAACCCTGTGCAGTTACTCCCAAGTAACTCACACAACCAGAGGATTAAACCGCTCTTCCTCCAAGATAATGGAGGGAACTGGAGAACCTCTCCCTTCCTCCGAACAGTGGAGGGTAACAGTATGGAATGAAGATGATCAAACAAAAACTTGAAAAACACACGATCGGTAAGCGATAATATTTTTTAGAAACAAAGACAATGTAGTTTCTGTAGAAGCAGATCTTCTCATTCACTAACACTTCTTCCTCTCGAAAATTTTCTTTCTCTTCTGCGGCCCTCACTTTCTTCTTCTTCTGCTGGCTCTCTTTCTCCCCCTTTTTGTTCTTGTTTTTATTTTTTCTTCTGCTCAGCATTCGCTTTTTATAGAACATCAGAGGACGGGCGTGTGCTTTCCATTATTCCCGCTCAAAGGCCTTAGCCCACGTGGCAGAATCCCACCTCACTTCTCTCCATGTGTCACGATCCTGCCACCTCCTCCATACTGGGATCACGAGCCATTCTTATTCTTCTCAAAAAAATACCTGACAGACAATCAGAAGAAAGCATTTCGGATACTGGTAAGAAGGATGACATTGCATTGGGCATATAAATGCTAAATGCACGAACTGGGAGAGATGCACCGATTATATAAAACATGAGGCAAATGTTGCACAGAATGTGAATAGACATAACATGCATTGAGTAGAGATATTAAGGTCAACCATTGAATTGACGTACTAAAGTGATTGACCCCATTTGCACAGACTCTAGCATCCACCCGTGCAGCTGGTGTGCACAGACATGGGTCCAAGAGGCACACGACGAAGACTTTGTACTGAGTCAAAGGAAAGAATCAAGGATATGCACGGACTTTTAAAGACAACTGTGTAACACAGTAGATGCACCGAGTTGGATTTGCGAGAATTGCAGCGAGATAAAAGAGAAGAATCATCCGAACAAAAACGGATGCAAGACAGACCTTGCACCGAGTCTGAAAGGCGAGACGCACAAAGATGCATAACCAAGATATGCACGAACCTAAAAGTGTATGCTGCAATGAAATACAATGAAATGCACTGAGCCAATTTATGTCTAGACACGTAATGCACCGAGATGGAAAAGGGGCAACAGTGTTTGTGAGTGAGACAGAGACTTGCACCGAATTGATAAAGAGAAGTACAAGACACCGCTTGCACCAAGACGTATTTGCACTGAGATGAAGAGACAAGATCTAACGGTCCATACCAGACGACGAATTAACCGACTAGAGTTTGCACCGACCTCGAGAGGTGAGATGCAAGGACATGTTATGCACGGACCTTAAAGCTATTACCACAGACTTCCTTCATGTTTTGAAACAAGTAAATGCACTAAATGTATAAATTGATCTAGGGATAAAAACAAATTGATTTATAGTGTGTGACATCATCAAAACCTTAGGGATGCAACAATCTCCCCCTTTTTCATGATGGCAACACTATGAATCAAGCAATATCAAGGCATTAAAAACAATCAGTTAAAAAATAGGCCAATCATACAGACAAAATGAACACAGCTTTAAAAATCAAAACAAGCGCATGCAGACAAATGAAGCACGACTTCTGAACCTCAGCTCTCTCCTCTCTCCTCCCACAACATTTTCGCAGAAAAAGAATGATCACAGAAAATGAATGATCTTTCGGATATTATATGACCGCATGACCTCTCTCCCCAACATTTTGCAGAAATGAATGATCTCTCAGATATTGTGAGACCTCATGACCTCTCTCCCCCTTTGACATCATCAAAAGGTAATGAAAGGTGTATGAAATTGCTGGAGACATGAGGAAGAAGTATAGTGACTTCTTAGTGTAGAAAGACCCATCAACATATCTTAAGAGAATAAGTGAGGTGCTAAAGTCAAGTTAAGATTCTTGAACTCTGGTAATCAATAGAGAATTAGTATGAAGGAGAAGTTTATCCCCATACATGGTGTATGATGTAGAACAGGGGTAAACAAGCATTGCAATATTTCTGATTAAAACAACAGTACTTTGTAGACGGCAAGAGACAAAATCAGAGAAGCTGTTCTCATAGTATTGTTGACAAGCATTTCAGACCTTTGCACAGAGATAAGGGATAAAATAGAGAGAGCAATAAGATCAATGAGTAGTTTGGTAAATCACACTTTTGACATTAGGGAGACACCTTGATCAGAGGCCGGAATCCCCAATTACTCACTGTGAGTACCTCATTACTTCTTTCTTTTGAAGAGCAGAGTTAGTAACTGTGGCTTTTTACATGGGGAAACACCTTGATCAGAGGCCAGAGTCCCCAGTTACTCACCACCTTGTCACCATTGCTCTGTGATGATCAGAGACATTAAAGTCATTTTGCATGCAGATTTGTCTTCAAAAATGTTGACACCTCATGACATAGGAGTTACTTCACTTCATTGATGAAACTCCCAGTTTCTCAGTGATCAAGCCATAGACCTTTGTTCATTTAGTTGATCCCTTATGAAGTGGAGAGATAATGATTGAAGATAATACCAGAAGAACTGTTTCTTTGTAATGAATCTTGAAATCTAGATTTCAAGTTGTTCTGAACAAATATCAAGACATGCAGGTTTTAGCCTGACCTGAAATCATTGACAATGGAGGAGGATATACTTTGACCACTTAATCCAAATCTCTGATAAACTACTAGAGGAAAGATTCTAGCAAGACTTTAGTAACAAAAACTTATAGACTTAAGAAATGAATGAGATTCTACTGACTGAGAGAACTGCACTCATTCAATCATGAAAACTAGCAATGACACACATCTGGTCAGTATTTTTGAGTTAATCAAAAATTCACTACCTATCCAGCTCCCCCTTAAACGAAGCACTCAATGAAACTAATCAGCAGATACTTAAAGCTCCCCCTTAGAATAAGGACAGACTTTTCACACAGCATTTTACCAAGATAGATCAATTCAATATTAGGAGAAAAATAATTAAGAATAATTTGAACAAGCCTAGTTCTCTCCTTAATGTTGTGAATTTGTCATTGTCCAGAGGCTTGGTGAAGATGTTAGCAATTTGTTTAGCAGTGCCGACATGAATCAGTTCAAAGTTGTTCTTAGAAACCTCATCTCTTATGAAATGATGCCTGATTTCTATGTGTTTGGTGCGGGAGTGCAGAACAGGATTCTTGGCTAGGTTGATGGCACTAGTATTATCACAGTAAATAGGTGTGCACCATAGGTCTACTTGATAGTCCTGAAGTTGGTGTTTAATCCAAATGACTTGTGTCCCACAACTCCCTGCTGCTACGTATTCAGCCTCTACAGTGGAGAGGGCCACAGAGTGTTGTTTCTTGGAACCCCAAGATACTAAACACCCACCTAGAAATTCACAGTGACCACTAGTGCTCTTTCTATCTAGTTTACACCTGGCATAATCTGTATCTGTGTATGCAACTAAATCAAGCGTGTGTGATGCAGGAAACCATAAACCAAGGGTGTGTGTAGTGGACAGGTATCTGAAGATTCTTTTTACTGTAACTAAATGCAATTCAGTGGGTCTAGATTGATACCTTGCACACATTCCTACACTGAATTGAATATCAGGTCTTGAAGTAGTCAAATAAAGTAGATATCCAATCATACCTCGATAGAGCTTGGCATCTACTTCTTTACCTGTCTCATCTCCATCCAATGAGGTGTTGGTACCCATTGGTGTTGTAATGTGCCTCAAGTTGTTCATGCCAAACCTCTTGAGAATTTCCAATGTGTACTTGGTCTGGTTGATGAAGCATCCATCCTCTAACTGTTGTACCTGTAAGCCAACAAAATACTTTAATTCACCTACCAAACTCATTTCAAATTCAGCAGACATCAGTTTAGAAAATTCATTGCATAGTTCAGAGCTAGCTGACCCAAAGATAATATCATCTACATATACCTGAACAATGATGAGGTCTTTATTTGAGCTCTTCGAAAAAAGAGTTTGATCTACTTTACCTCTGTGGTAGCCCTTGCTGATCAGAAATTCCGTCAGTCTTTCATACCATGCTCGAGGAGCCTGTTTTAGGTCATACAGGGCTTTGTTCAACCTGAAAACTTGGTTAGGTTGAGGGGAAAACTGAAATCTGGGGGGTTGTTCAACAAAAACCTCTTCCTTGATAACACCATTCAAAAAGGCACTCTTCACGTCCATTTGCTGGAGTTTTATGTTCTTGGAACATGCAAATGCTAGCAGTATCCTTATTGCTTCCATCCTAGCAATAGGTGCATAGGACTCATCAAAATTAACACCAAATTCCTCACAGTAGCCCTTGGCTACTAGTCTGGCTTTATTTCTAGAGATGATTCCATCTTCATTCATTTTATTCTTAAACACCCACTTAGTTCCTATGACATTAGTATTTTCTGGTCTTGGAACTAGCTCCCAGACATTATTTCTTTCAAATTGACCTAACTCCTCACACATGGCATTAGTCCATGACTGATCACTTAAGGTCTCTTCTATTGATTTGGGTTCAATTTGAGAGACCAGAGCAATTAGGTCCTAGTTATGAACATTCCTAAAGTGAGACCTAGTTCTAAGAGGTTCTTCAAGATTGCCTAATATGTTATCTATTGGGTGATCTTTAAGATATCTAACATTTATTGAAGACTCACCTATCTCAGCCGGCTCTACCTGGTTGGGAGCATCTGATGACTCATTTCGCTGAAGCTCCTCTTCTTCCTTGTCTTAAAGGAATTCTCCATTGTGCTCGAAATCCCTGTCAGTGTTTTCAATGTTAGTAACACCTTTTACTTCACCAAAAATAATGTGTGGAGACTCCTCAACTTTCTGATTAGTTATGTTAAAGACCTTATATGCTCTTGACACTTCAGAGTATCCTAAAAATATTCCAGGACAGCTTTTAGCATCAAATTTATCTAAGTCTTTCTTGTCATTATTATGGATAAAGCATTTAGCTCCAAAAATCCTGAAATGAGTCAGATTTGGTTTCTTACCTTTCAACAGCTCATAGGGTGTTTTCTTGTGTCTTGGTCTTACCATGGCCCTGTTGGTTGTATAAGTTGTTGTATTGGCCGCCTCTGCCCAAAATTTCCTTGGTAGTTGACTCTCAATCAGCATGGTCCGGGCCATCTCCACAATGGTTCAATTTCTTCTCTCCATAATTCCATTCTGCTCTGGTGTCCTGGGAGAAGAAAACTTGTGTGTTAGTCCCTCTCTTTCACACAGTTCAGAAAACATGGAGTTCTCAAATTCACCTCCATGGTCAGATTGAATTGAACAAATTCTATATTTTCCTTCTTGTTTGACTTTATTAAAAAATTGTTTGAATTTTTGAAAAGCATCATTTTTGTTGGCTAAGAAAAAGATCCATGAAAATCTGGAGTGGTCATCAATGATCACATAACCAAATCTACTTCCATTAAGACTCTGAGTTCTAGTAGGACCAAAAAGGTCCATATGAAGAATTCCATTGGTCTAGATGACAATGGCTCAGATCTTAGCTTGAAGGACATTCGGGTCTGCTTGCCTAAAGCACAGGCATCACAGACTTTTGAAATTGAACTGAACTTGATTCTAGGCAAGCCTCTAACTAAATCATGCTTGATCAATTTATTTAAAGTAGAAAAATTAGTATGGCCTAAACGTCTATGTCAATCAAACGCGTCACTTTCAGAATTGGCAGACAAGCATAGATTAGAATCAGACTCAACATCTAAGTCTACCAAGTAGACATTATTGGTCCTATTGGCTACAAATTTAATGCTATCAGAATTGATTTCAAAAATTTTGCATGAATTATTGTCAAACACAACTCTGTGACCCTTATCACATAATTGACTTATGCTAATCAGATTGTGTTGAAGACCTTCCACAAGTAAAACTTTCTCAATGGAGTTAGTGGAAGACTTACCAACAGTGCCGACCCCAATGATCTTACCTCTGTTCTTTCCTCCAAATTTGACCAGACCCCCTACCTTCATTTCTAACTTGCTGAACTTGGATCGGTCTCCTGTCATGTGCCTGGAGCAGCCACTGTCGAGATACCATTTGTTGTTCTCAGCTGCCAGGCACACCTACACAAGCAAAATCAAGCAAAGTAGTTCGGAGCCCAAGATGATTTGGGTCCTAAGACATCATTCAAATCTTTAAGCAGATGTTTAGGGATCCCGAATTGTCTCAACTTGGTTTTCTCTTGCACCTTAATTTCTGGTCTATTGAAGTTATGAGTGGAGGTATGTCCAGCTAGTCTGGAGAAATGAAATCTATTCAAGTTATTAGGTTTCTCATCCCTAAGGTATCTCCTGTGAGCTTGTTGATTAACAAATTTTTGAGGATGAGTGTTGTTTCTCCAGTAACTCTTGTCAGGACCCATTCTTTTATAGTAGTTCCAACTTTTATTCTGATTCATTTCCTTGGCCCAGCTACTATTTATGTTCTGGCAAATGGGCTTAGTGAAGTTCTTCACAAAACTCATTCCTATTTTAGATGATCGTCCAGCATTGTTTGTTAATTTTTCTTTTGGACATTGAACACTCTGGTTTCTGGTTGAGCTGGATGGTGTGTCCAACTTTTCTTTTCCCTTTTCCGGGCAGAAGGTAGCTGTCTTAAACTGAAATGGTCTCTTGTTGGATGGGTCATAGCCTAAACCCTCCTTGTTGAAATTAACTCTTGTACCTAGTATAGAATCCAGATTCGATTTTCCTTGAACAAAATTTTCTAAAACTTTTTGTTTGTCCTCCAACTCTCTTTGCACAGACTCACAATTTTTTAAGAGTTCAAAGTTGACTTTCTTAACAGCTTCATACTTCTCTGTGATCACACTATTTTCATTCAGACATTCTTCAAATTTAATCTTGAGTTGGTTGAGCTGTGTGTGAACTTCCTGGTTCTCAAGGGTTTACTTTTCATTCTCCTTTTCCAGAGAAGTCATTTCTTCTAATTCTTATTTTAGTTTCTGATTTTCCTTATAGATTTGCATTTGTTCTTCAACATTCGTATTGAATTTTCTCTTCAGAACCCAATGCTCTTTACTAAGTGAATTGAACTTATCTAACAGTTCTGCATAGGCTTCTTCCCAGTCATCGATAGAGAAATTCTCAAAAATATTTGTTACCTCCTCTTCACTGTTTGCCATCAGGCAAATTCCTTCTTCATCCTCCTCTGAGAAATTGTCTTCCGGATCCTCTTCCTCATCGCTCCAGGTGCAGACCATTGCCTGTGGCTTCTTCTTCTGCACTTTCGAGCTCTTCTTCTGAGGGTTGGGACCTTTCCTCTGAAGATCAGGGCAGTCCCCTTTCATGTGTCCGGGTTTCCTGCAATGAAAACATGTAATTCTCTTAGTACTCCTATCTTTGTCATTGCTGGAATCGAAGTTCTTACCAGAAGGGTATGACTTCTTCCTCCTGAAGGTCTTTCCCTTAGACCTTAAGAATTTTCTGAATTGGCGAGTAAGCATTGCTTGCTCCTCTTGGTCGAGATCTGACAATCCATCAGACTCACAACTACTACTCCCGCTACTGCTACTTCCCTTGCTGCGGGACGCTCTGAGGGCAATATTCTTGGTATTTCTGTCACTTCCCTCACCATTCCTTTTAATGTTCATCTCATACGTCATAAGGGATCCTATGAGTTCGGTGACAGTCGTAGTCGTCAGATCCCTTGACTCTTCTATCACAGTGGCTTTTGTATGCCATGAAAGGGTTAGAGATCAAAGTATCTTCCTGACAACGTCTCCCTCAGCCATCTCTTTTCCAAGCCCCTTAAGACTATTTGTGATCAGAGACAATCTGGCATACATCTCAGTTATGGTCTCCTCTGATTTCATTTTAAACATCTCATATTCAGAGGTGAGGAGATTTACCTTTGTTGCTCTCACTTGAGCTGTACCTTCGTAGATTAATTCCAGCTCATCCCACATTTTCTTGGCCGTCCTACATGCTGAGATGTGAGCGTATTCGTCTGGGTATATAGCACACTGGATGATGTTCAGGGCTATCCAGTTGAGAGACGATTGCTTGGCTTGATCATTTGTCCATGCATCCTCGTTCGGTGGTTGCTCATATGGCCCTGTGGTGATCACCCTCCGCAACTTGTGGCTTTGTGCCTTGATGAATACCACCATCCTATTTTTCTAGAATAGATAATTGTTACCATCAAAGAAAGGAGGACGACTGATAGATTGTCCCTCAGCCATAAAGCTTCGAGGACCATTAGGGCTAGCCTGACCGTTGGCCCACATGGTGAAAACCCGCTTTGATACCAAATGATACGCGCAGCGGAGAGTGAGATAGAAGGGGGGGTGAATAGATCACTCCCCAATTCGATAAACACAGCTACAAATTCTTAGCCCCTAGCTACTATAGTGATAAAGGCCACGTAAACAGACAACGAAGATGATAAGAGAAGAACTGATATCAAGAAAGCAACCACAAATAAGCAAAGTCTCAAGAAGTTGGAGAGCAGCACACGAAAACAACCAAACCACAAATGAGACAGCGAATTGTTTATGTGGTTCAATTGCTATCTGCAATCTACATCCACCCCTTACTTAATCGAGTAAGGCTTCCTTGCACTTGAGTCGCACACAGCAGACTCAGTCTGCAACAACCGCTGCCAAACAGCTTGTACAGAGGAACAACCTCCTCAATCTTCTGATCGACCAGAAGAAGAACACCGGAGAACTATCTCCCTTCCTTTGCACGCAGTAAAGGGAACCCTGTGCAGTTACTCCCAAGTAACTCACACAACCAGAGGATTAAACCTCTCTTCCTCCAAGACAATGGAGGGAACTGGAGAACCTCTCCCTTTCTCCGAACAGTGGAGGGTAACAGTATGGAATGAAGATGATCAAAACAAAAACATGAAAAACACATGATCGGTAAGCGACAATATTCTTTAGAAACAAAGACAATGTAGCTTCCGTAGAAGCAGATCTTCTCATTCACTAACACTTCTTCCTCTCGAAATTTTTTTTTCTCTTTTACTGCCCTCACTTTCTTCTTCTTCTGCTGGCTCTCTTTCTCCCCCATTTTGTTCTCGTTTTTATTTTTTATTCTGCTCAGCATTCGCTTTTTATAGAGCATCAGAGGACGGGCGTGTGCTTTCCATTATTCTTGCTCAAAGGCCTTAGCCCACGTGGCAGAATCCCACCTCACTTCTCTCCATGTGTCACGATCCTGCCACCTCCTCCATAATGGGATCACGAGCCATTCTTATTCTTCTCAAAAAAATACCTGACAGACACTCAGAAGAAAGCATTTCGGATACTGGTAAGAAGGATGACATTGCATTGGGCACATAAATGCTAAATGAACGAACTGGGAGAGATGCACCGATTATATAAAACATGAGGCAAATGTTGCACTGAATGTGAATAGACATAACAAGCACTGAGTAGAGATATTCAGGTCAACCATTGAATTGACTCACTAAAGTGATTGACCCCATGTGCACAGACTCTAGCGTCCACCCGTGCAGCTGGTGTGCACAGACATGGGTCCAAGAGGCACACGACGAAGACTTTGTACTGAGTCAAAGGAAAGGATCAAGGATATGCACATACTTTTAAAGACAACTGTGTAACACAGTAGATGCACCGAGTTGGATTTGTGAGAATTGTAGCGAGATAAAAGAGAAGAATCATCCGAACAAAAACGGATGCAAGACAGATCTTGCACCGAGTCTGAAAGGCGAGACGCACAAAGATGCACAACCAAGATATGCACGAACCTAAAAGTGTATGCTGCAATGAAATACAATGAAATGCACTGAGCCAATTTATGTCTAGACACGTAATGCACCGAGATGGAAACGGGGCTACATTGTTTGTGAGTGAGACAGAGACTTGCACCGAATTGATAAAGAGAAGTACAAGACACCGCTTGCACCAAGACGTATTTGCACTGAGATGAAGAGACAAGATCTAACGGTCCATACCAGATGACGATTGCACCGACTAGAGTTTGCACTGACCTCGAGAGGTGAGATGCAAGGACATGTTATGCACGGACCTTAAAGCTATTACCACAGACTTCCTTCATGTTTTGAAACAAGTAAATGCGTCGAATGTATAAATTGATCTAGGGATAAAAACAAATTGATTTATAGTGTGTGACATCATCAAAACCTTAGGGATGCAACACAAGAGAGGTCTAGATATCAGTCATATCCCACACAGACATATAGACCTCATGCTAACAACTGGGCTAGGCAGTCTGGAACATGGGATCCTAGGAAACAGACCACCTACAGTCAGCCTAGGACCAACATCGGTCACAATTTCCTGAATGCTCATTGGCCTAGGCACTGGCACAAACAAAATCAATTTGCTAAAAACAATGGTGCTAGTACACTGAATAGGAAAGGAGGGACTAAGAATGCTAGTGCTGAGAAGAAGAAAAATGACGAAAACAATGTTGAGAAGTCCACTAAACCAAAAATGTTCAAACAAATGTGGATTCCTAAGGATTTGTTGTCTTGTTTGAGTATTTCTTCATCTGCTCTGGAGCCCAAATATTTTTGGGTTCCAAATGTTTCTTCATGACTGTGATTACAGGTATGCTTAGCAGCCAAGCACAACATGTGGTACCTGGATAGTGGCTGCTCCATGCATATGACAGGAGACAAGGCTAAATTTTGCATGTTGACTGAGAAGAATGGAGGCCTTGTCACCTTTGGAGGAAATACTAAGGGTAAAATCATCGGATCAGGTAAGGTAGGTAAGTGTACTACCTGCTGCATTAAGGAAGTTATGCTGGTTGATGGTCTTGCGTACAACTTGCTCAGTATCAGCCAGCTATGTGATAAAGGGCATAGAGTTGTTTTTGATTCCCAATGTTGTAGAATTTATGAACCTGATTCTGATGTCGTTAAATTTTCTGGTAAGAGAGTAAATAATATCTACATGGTAGATTTAGATGATGTTGCTCACACTAATCTATGCCTCACTGCTAATAAAGATGATTTAGCATTTCTGTGGCATCGTAGATTAGGACATGCTAGTTACACTGTCTTGCATAAATTGAATAAATATAGCATGGTTAGAGGACTCCCTGAAATTTCATTTAAGAAGGAAAATAAAGTCTGTAATGCATGTACACAGTCCAAGCAAACTAGGAAGTCATTCAAGTCTATAACTAAAAACATGTCTTCCAAACCTTATGAGCTGATACACATGGACCTTTTTGGACCAACTAAATCAGTCAGCCTATCAAGAAGGAGATATGGGTATGTATTAGTGGATGACTTCTCTATATATACTTGGGTCTTTTTCATTACACACAAAAATGATGCATTTTCTGAATTTCAGGAGTTCTACTTGAAAATAGAATAGAAAAATGAAAATTCAATTGAAAATATTTTGTCTGATCATGGAGGTGAGTTTGAAAACTCACAATTTGATGAATTTTGCAGGGTCAATGGGATTACTCATCGGTTCTCCTCACCAAGGACACCAGAGCAAAATGGAGTGGTGGAGAGGAGAAACCGGACACTTGTGGAGATGGCCCATACACTCCTAGTTGAAGGAGGCCTACCAAGGAAGTTTTGGGCAGAGGCAGTCAACATTGCATGCTATGTAATTAATCGAGCCATGGTAAGGCTGTTTACTCAGAAAACACCTTATGAGATTTTAAAAGGTAAGAAGCCTTCAATTGCTCATTTCAAGGTCTTTGGCTGTAAGTGTTTTATTCACGTTAATGATAAAAGAGACCTCGATAAATTTGAACCTAAAAGTGATCCAGAAATTTTCCTTGGATATTCTAAAAATGCTAGAGCATATAGGGTGTACAACCTTAATTCTAGAACTGTTGAGGAATCTCCACATATTGTCTTTGATGAGTCCCTAAATAAGTCTGATGTTGGTCTATGCAGGAAAGAAGATGATGGAGAAATTCTGAAGGAAGGAAACTCTGCAGACCAATAAGATAATGAAGAAGAACCTAAAGAAAACAATGCAGAAGAGCCTGCAGTTCAGGGGGAGGTAAATGAAGGTCAAGGTAACCAAGTTATCAATATCAGATTTTTAAGAGATCATCCAGTAAATAATGTCATTGGTAACTTAAATGAACCCCCTAGGACTAGAGGCTACTTTAGAGCACAACATAAATTAAATGCATATGCATTGGTTTCTCATGTTGAACCCAAATCTATTGACAGTGCCCTCAAAGATGTGCATTGGATCAATGCCATGCACGAGGAGCTTAATCAATTTGACAGGAACAAGGTGTGGCATCTAGTCCCACCTCCTGATCATGGGACTGTCATTGGGACAAAATGAGTTTTTAGAAATAAAACTGATGAGCTAGGTAATGTAGTTAAAAATAAAGTCAGACTTGTTGCTCAGGGGTACAATCAAGAATTCGGAATTGACTTTGAAGAGTCATTTGCACCTGTAGCCAGGATAGAGGCAATTAGAATACTTTTGGCTTATGCATGCTCATTAGGAATAACTCTCCAACATATCGATGTTAAATCTGCTTTCCTCAACAGGGAAATAAAAGAGTATGTCTTTGTGATACAACATCCTGGCTTTGAATGCTTAGACTTCCCTGATTATGTTTATAAGTTGAATAAAGCTCTTTATGGCTTGAAGCAAGCTCCTAGAGCTTGGTATGACAGCCTCATCAAATTCCTTACCAAGA
This sequence comes from Amorphophallus konjac, assembly GCA_022559845.1. NCBI lineage: Eukaryota > Viridiplantae > Streptophyta > Magnoliopsida > Alismatales > Araceae > Amorphophallus > Amorphophallus konjac. The sequence continues at coordinate 287,901,122 of CM040118.1, forward strand.
AGAAGTTCACAAGATGTGAGATTGACCAAACATTGTTCACCAAGGTAAGTCATCCAGACATTCTCCTTGTTCAAATTTATGTGGATGACATTGTGTTTGGGTCAACTAACCCCAAATTGTGTAAGGAATTTTCTGATTTAATGACACAAGAATTTGAGATGAGCTCAATGGGTGAGCTAAAATTGTTCCTTGGACTGCAGGTGACTCAAACAAAAGATGGAACTTTCATCACCCAGTCCAAATACATAAGGGACCTTCTGAAGAAATACAAGTTTGAAAACCTCATAGAAATTGCAGCTCCAATGGATACTTCAACAAGTCTTGATGAAGACCCCAAAGGTAAAATAGTGGATCAAAAGCTGTATCGAGGTATGATCGGATCCCTTTTATATCCTACAGCATCTAGGCTTGATATACAGTTTGTAGTGTGTTTATGTGCTAGATTTCAGGCTAGTCCTAAGGAGTCTTATTTTCGTGTAGTTAAAAGGATTTTTAGGTATCTGTCAGGCACCAAAGAACTTGGTCTTTGATACCCTGCGAAGTGTGAGCTGGAGCTTCTAGCATACACTGATGCAGACTATGTTGGGTGTCGGATAGATAGGAAAGGCACTAGTGGCTATTGCCAATTCCTAGGTGGTTGCCTAGTATCTTGGGCCTCAAAGAAGCAACACACAGTTGCCTTGTCCACTGCAGAGGCAGAGTATGTCGCTGCAGGGAATTGCACAGCTCAGGTACTATAGATTAAGCACTAACTTTCAGATTATCAGATAAATTTGGGATGTATTCCAATTTTATGTGATAATACTAGTGCTATCTGTCTATCTAATAATCCTGTTCACCACTCTAGGACTAAGCATATTGAGATTAAACATCATTTTCTTAGAGATGTTGTGAGCAAGAGTGAAATTGAATTAGTCTTTGTTGAAACTAAAAAACAAGTTGCTGATATGTTTACTAAACCCCATGGGAATGAAAGATTTAAATATCTAAGAAGAGAATTGGGGCTTTGTAAATTTCAGCATGAAAATGACTAATTTCATTCTTGGATTGTCTTCTGAAATGCTTGAAATAATAGTGTCTGCCTGTCTTTGAATTTTTGAATAAAGAATGTTTGATGTTAGAATAAGTAGTTGTGCACTGAGTATATAAGTTGTTGCACGTCTTGCACAAATAATCTCTGAAGTCGATGCATGGTTGTGCATATAGTCGATGCATCTTATGTTTAAACAGCGTGGAAGTCGGTGCACCTTATGTTCAAGTTGCATGTAGGTCGGTGCATCTTGCATATTACATATGTCAAAGTCAATGCATCTTAATACCATCTGCATACATAGTCGATGCATCTTAAGTCAATACATCATGATGTCAGGGGGAGTGCAGTTGAGTCTGATCTTAGTTCAACCTCTCGTATTCTCTCCTCCTTCTCAGAAATCTTTATCTCTTGACATCATTCACATTTAGTCTATTCTTGAAAACCTTTTGAGCAGCTCCTATGCTTCATTGTCTACTTCTATCACTCTGATTGGCTAACAGTCTTGTAACTGGTTCATTACTTTGAGCATTAGGCACCTCAATTCCTTTAAGAATCACATGTGCTTCTTGAATGAACTAAAGGTTTAATTTTAATAGACTGTAGAGTCTAAGAACTGCTCTTCAGAAAGTAAGGTGATAGAAAACATTTATAGCTCTTAACCTTTGTTTCATGATTTCAATGAAAAGGTCTTCACTGTATCTGAACTTTTTAGACTTAGTGAAGTCTAGCCAGAACAAGTATTGTTTTTAAAAAGTATCTCTAAAAAATTATAAGGGTAGCATCAATAAAATCTTTAATGAAAAAGAGTTGAACAAAGTGGCAGAGCAATGACTGAATTGCACTGAGAAACTGAACCCTCCATCAAGGAAGTGGAGAGGACCTTATGTCATGAGGTGTTTCATGTTATCCCTGTTCACATGGTCAAATCTATAGGGCTGGTTTCACTGAGTAACTAGGGGTACTGGCGTCTGATAAACGTGTACTCTTAATGTCAAAGGTGTAAATCATCTTGGTAGTTTTTGATCAGAGGCGGATATAGGAGTTTATGCCTAGTAATTGGGGGTACTTGCGTCTAACCCACGTGTACACCTAATGTCAACAGCATAAATGACCCTTATTTGTTCGCTAAGTTCAGATTAGAAGTGGAAAAGAAATGTTGTAACCCTTCGAGTGCAAAATGTTATGAAACATCAATTAGTTCATCACAATACAAATTCAGGTTACTCTCCTTGATATTCATTGTTTCTGAAATAAGTAAGATATAGTCTTGACCTAGTCTGTATAGTAATGTGACTTAGGTTACTTGCTATAAACGGACACTATGACCATATTTCAGAAACTCAGTGATTTAACTCTACCTTCTATAACCGTTAAACTTGAACTTACTCAAGAATGCATACTGATTGATTCTTATGAATAAAAGTTGTTCATGATCTGCTTATATTCTGAACCATTACATAGAATGTTATATAGTCTATCTCTTCTACCCTTCCACTATCTCCCTTCCTCCTTATTTGCTGATGGCAAAGGGGGAGAGTTTATTGTCTCCCTTTTCCTTATGACATAGGGGGAGAGATTGCATTCTATTGGCAAAGGGGGAGTAAGTATAAAGGTGAGTCAGTCTATGAGAGTCTGTAATGGTGTTTGAGAGAAAGGAAGAGAGAGAGAGAGTGTCAGAAATTCAAGGGGAGCGCATCTTAAAGGATTCATTCAGGGAGAAAGTCTGTGCATAGTGTCTGCACTTGCATTCATGTCATATGACTGTGATTAATGTCTCATCAAAATACATCATTTCATTGTATTCATTCATTGGGTTGCCATATGGGTTGCCATCATCAAAAAGGGGGAGATTGTTGGGACACCTCTAGTTTGATAAGCAGTATGTGTACTGCTTTGTGCTGAAATGTTTTGATGATTGACAAATAGCTGTTTTGATGATTAGCAATAGTATTGGTTGACTTCGTTGACTGCATAGTTAACTTTGTTAACTTTATATTGACATTATGATGTGTGTATTTTGATGACTTTTATATGTCAGATAATCATATAAATGTTGTCTGTATGTTTACACTTAGGCTTTGCATTAGAGTGAAGTCGGTGCAATACCAAGTCAGTCTGCATTGAGTTCGTGCATAGAGTACATTTCCAGCACATCAAGTCCGTGCATGCATATATAATGTCAGTGCAAGCCATGTTACTGCACAAGACCAAGTCACTGCAAAGGTCATCCATGCATTATGCAAGTCGATGCATTGGTAGTTGTTGCACGAGACCAAGTCCGTGCAGGCTTAGCTCAAGGCACACTAAGTCGATGCAACACTTCACGCTGCACGCTATCAAGTTGGTGCAACCCTTGCTGCTGCACACGACCAAGTCAGTGCAAGGGTCATTCAAGCATTAGTTCAGCACGCAACTAAGTCCGTGCATGCTTATGTCCAGGAACACAAAGTCCATGCAATACGTCTTACGCAACTCGGTGCATAAGAGCTCATGCATTTAGTGTTTGCACATTAAGTATATGCAAGTCAAGTATGTTGCAGAAGTAAGTCTATGCAACCTTTGCACATCACATGATTAAGTCTAAGCAAGGTTGGTCACACACACACACAAAGTCCATGCATCTTATACTTTGGTCTGTGCATACCACGTTATTTGGAAGATAACGTAGGTATATGTCATAGTCTTTTACACATCCAGGATCGGTGCATTGCATCCATAGTCGGTGCACGTTCTACATCTTGCATATGAAAGTATGTGCATATCCTGCATTGCATAGTGACAAAGTCTGTGCAACTCTCATCTTTTGCATGCATAATGTCTGTGCAAGGTTGGTAATGTCACAAGCGAGCCAGTACAGCGTCTGCATTGTGCACACATCATGTCTGTGCATATTTAGTTCAAAGCTCTAATTAACTTTGTGCATCTTTCTATTATCTTTCAGATTGTTTCAAGTTGATATTAAGTCTGACCTTGACAGGATATCTGCTCGAGGAGTTTAAGAAAGGCACGTGATCCAAGAATGGAGGAGGTGCCAAGATGATGCCACGTGGCCTGACTACTCCAGATCTGGATCAAGCTCTGGGCGGGAACTGTGGCGAGCACACGCCCTACCTTCTACTGCTTCCTATAAATAAGGAGAGTCTTCTTCAAGAGAAGACTGATCGTGATTGTGACATTGAGAGAAAAAGAGCAGAGAGAGATTGAGCCAGCACGATCCAGAAAGAAGAAAGAGAGAAAGCTTTGAGAGGAGAGTCTATGAGAAATTTATGAGAGTTCAGTGTATCAGTTTCCAGGTTCAGAACCGGAACTGATTTTGCTCATTGTTGAGCTACATTCCCATCGTGGGTTTTGATTTTTCGTCTTGTTTCTTTTCATTTTCGAAACTCTTGTTCAAGCTGTTCGTTAGCAGAGGTTAAGTTGTAATTCCTCAGCGGGCAGAGGTGTGGTATCCTCTGGACAGGTGATGTTGTAACTCCTCAGTGGTTGTAGAGGAGGATTCCTCTAGTCGGCGTAAGTTGTAAGGCCCAGCGGTTTGTAGGGTTTTCACCCCGAAGTTGTGGATCAGTAGGTTAAGTTGTGTATCAGCGGGAAACCACACTCTGGTTGGAGTGTGGGGTGGATGTAGACCTCGGGTTTGAGGTCGAACCACCTTAAAAGTTCACCGTCTACTATGTGATTGTCTTGTGGTTTGTGCTCATCTTTATCTTAGTTTCATCGTCCAGTAGATGAATGCTTAAGACCGCTTGTGTTCTGATCTTCTAGACCCGCTATGCTCAATTGCGTTTAAGTGTTCTTCTTCGTCCTACAGCAACTTGATTTTATTCCGCAACTGTTTCTACTGTAGTCAGTTTTTATTGGGTGATCGATCTATTCACCCTCCTCTAGATCATCAATAGAGTCTTGTCTATTGGTATCAGAGCATACCATCTTATATTCATTTGACTCATCAAGGTGGGGGTCGGGGTAGGGCTAGTATGGAGCTGTGGTGATTGGGCTATTAGGGTGGTCTTAGGCTGGCCGAATGGGGATGGAGGAGTGGTAGTGGTCCCCGGGTTATGGCTATCCGGGTCGGAGGGGGAGGGTCGCGGTGCATAGACCTTCCTAAGCTCGGCCTTCATTTCTTCCCAAGTGTGAATGGGATCCTGCCAGCTAACACTACTTAAACTTTCAAGATGTCACCATTCTTCCTGGCCATGGGGACCGAGCGCCTGCTTGGCGATACTCCCCTTCCCATCCTTAGATAGGTGGAAGTGGTGAAAAAATTTGTCCATGGAGGTCTCCCATTTCATATATGTACGAGGATCGCGAGATCCATCGAAACAGGGTAACTCCGGCATGACAAACCTGAAGTGGTAGTTATCAGTATGCCGGGTGAGGTTCATGGTTTTGGAAAAGGTGGGGGGGGGGGGTAATGGGTGGAGTTAATGTTGCATGGGTAGTTGAAAGGATTTGATGAGGTGGCTGATGAGGTGGACAACTAGGGCTGAGGTGGAAGAGAGAGGTGGACGGGCGATCTGATACCAAATTTGACGTGACACCACCTTGGGGATGGCAGCCACTAGACCGATGCCCCTTGGACCTACAACCGCAAGCACAATAACAAGTTTATCAAATTCGCATAGGCGGGCACTCTCACAGCACACACACTCAACCCGGGGTAACTCAAGGATACCGAGTCAAGGGGATGGGGATGGACCCTTGCTAGTAGAGGGCCTGCAAGGCTTAGGTCGAACTCCCCATGGGTACAAGTGCCTGAATCAAAGGGTCGACAGTGTGCCGAAGGGCACGGGGTTCACTCACTTACCCCCCACGGCGGTCACTCGAAGGCGGTGGTGCATCGGGACCGAGTGCTCTCTCTCTTAAGCGGCGGAGCAAATGACGAATATTGAAAGAACAAGCACCAAAAGGAAGCGAGGGCTGAGAGCTTTACTTGGCCGGTTTGAAGAAACCATCCGCCGTTCAAAGACGAGGGTGAGCGGGGAAGCATGGGTTTGCTCCCCATACGCTGCACCAGAGTTGCTTTGACCTGAAATAGCTTAATTACAAAACTACTCCTCTCACAGGAGGGGTAGACTAGGGGTGGGGAATGCACGGGCTAATGGATGCAAACACCCTAGGACTAGACTTGTAGAGACTAGTCTAAAACTTGCTCTGACACCAAATTTGACGTGACACCACCTTGGGAGTGACAGCCACTAGACCGATGCCCCTTGGACCTATAACCGCAAGCACGATCACAAGTTTCTCGAATTCGCGTAGGCGGGTGCTCTCATGGCACACACACTCAACCGGGGGTGACTCGGGGATACCGAGTCAAGAATGTGGGGCTACACCCTTGCTGGTGGAGGGCCAGCAAGGCTTAGATCTATCTCCCCTTGAGTATGGGTGCCCGATTCAATGGGCGGGCCGAGTGCCGAAGGGCACGGGGTCACTCACTCACACCTACAGTGGGCGCTCGACAGTAATGGAGCCTCGAGAAGCGTGGGTTTGCTCCCCGCACACTGCACTAGTGTCGCTTTGACCTTAGATAAGTTAATTACATCACTACACCTCTCACAGAAGGGGTGGACAAGGGGTGGGGAATGGTAGGTTACACTCAAACACTACCTCCACGCAGGGAGGGGCTTTAAGCCGGCCAGGCGGGGTGGGGATTAAACGGAATTCAGATCCGTCTTGAATTCGGTTCTGCAGGGACAACAAGTCGGATGCGGAGTCGCCGCGAACACTTCTGGGCGCTATAGACGGTGGGGCCGCCAGCAAATCGTCTGGGAACAAGGTAGCAGCTGGATGGAGGAAACTGGGGCCATCAGGAGATGGAGAGGGGCTACTGCGAGACCGGCTTCCTGATCAACTCTGCTTCTATCTGAACTGGATCGGCACGATAGGGAGTCGATGTCGACACAACCACGAGCTCCTCCGGTCACTATTAAGGGCGGGACCGGTGACAAAATGTTCTGGACTGGTTCTGGAATGTGCAGTAGAATTTGGGGGCCGGTCGGGGACCGGGTGAAGTCGAGGCAGCTTTAAGAACCGGGGTGGACTGGTGAGGCCCTGGCTGTCCCAGAACTACAGACGCCTAAAGATAACCTCTCCCCGAGCACCTCTGTACTCCGATGAGGGCAAAGTTGGTGTTGACACGACCGTGGGAGAGTCTTCTTAGACCATAAACCAACGGGAACCCCAGCCGAGGTTAGACTAGAGCACTGGAGAGGAATAAGTGAGAAGGTGTCCGACCTCATTCTGGCAAGTGCAGTCAGCGCGAGCTGGGGAAGACGACTGGAACAAGGCACTCCGGTAGGCGAACGGCCTCCTTCTTCCTGGGACGTGAAGAGTGCCAAGGTCGTACCCCTCTGAAGATTGCGCAAGGAATCCCTCTGAGTTGGTCTTGGAAGCTTCTACAAACTGCCTCTGGCTGTCTGCCAGGGACAGAATGCGCAGTCTGGATAGAACAGCTCCTCCTTTCTGCTCGAAGGGCGGATGAAGATAGGACCACCTCGGCTGCGAAGCTGACAGGATGATGATTCCACCGGTATATGGTATGCCTCCTGAAGCCTCACGGAGATGTCATGGTCAGTTCTAAAACTGGATGAAACTCTGCAGCTGTTGTCTCTGGGTGACAACGGAGATGTGGGATGGGAAATGGGGGTAGATGGGAGGGGAAATGGGGTGGATGGGTGTGGGGGCGACCCTTGGCTGTTAGGGGGGCTGGGAGGGGGCGAACCAAGGTGAGGGAGGGGGAGAATGGGGGCTGGAAGGGGGTCTAGTAGGTGGTGGGAGGGGGAGCTGTGAACTGGATTGGGAGAGAGAGAGGGAGGGGGTGCAATGGGCTAGGGGGGATTATTCTCTCCCAAGGTTTGAATTTGGATTAATGGGGGTGGTTAATGGGGCCTCGGGGTTGGGAAGGGTTGTGTTGGGGAGTGAAAGGGGGGCTTGGGGAGAGGGATTCTCTCTTGGGATGGTGGAAGGGTGGCTTGGGAGAATGAAAGGGTGCCTAGGGAGAGGGTGGAGTTAATTGTTAGGTGTGCAGGGCACAGGTCCAGAGGGGGGGTGAATGGATCCCTGTTAAAAATTGTTGTGGAATTAAAAACTCTGACCCAAATATACTCTAATCCAAACTCAAATTAAGCTAGATAGATTTAAAATCTGATTGGAGAAAATCACAAACACTTGGCACGGGGACAGTGGCTCTACTTATCAGAAAGCCTAGCAAAACACACAGTGAAAAGATAATCCCTCAAGGAGCTCTCAAGAGGAACATTTCACCCTCACGACCCTGAGCAAATGCAACCTGGGACTCTACAGACAATAAGCTGCTCTAGTGAGGAACAGAAATCTTATCTTAAACAAATGAATCAAACAGAACCAATATCGAACATATAGCGCTCAGACAATCACCTGAAACCCATTCTATGAAAGAGACATAAGATATGGACTTGTAAACATTCACAGATTACAAACCATGGTGCACAGAGAATTTTTATATGGTTTGGTCTGCTGCCACAGACCTACGTCCATCCCCCACTCAAACCTGAGTGAGGCTTCTGCTGACTCACAGCTTGAACTGCTGAGCATCACAACTTGCTTACACCGCTGAGCAACACAGCTTGCTATCCGGTGAGCATTACAGCTTGCTACATCGCTAAGCATCACAGCTTGCTACAGTCTGAGATGGAAAAATAAAGAACAAAAATGAAAACTAAAACATACGAAAAAAATATAGCTCACGCAGGAGCAAAGCAGTTATGGATCTTATCCAATAACTGATGAAGACGCAGATTCTCAAGCTCACTCTTCCTCTCTATTCTCTCTTGCTCACTCTCTTTCTCTTTCTTTGCTCACTCTATCTTTTCCCTCAGACTTTTTCTAATCTTTCGATACTCTATTTTTCTCTTTCTCCTTCTTCGTCCTTTAGCGAACTCTCTCTCTCTCTCTCTCTTAGCACTATAATTCTGACTCTTCTCACGAACTCTCTGACTCTTGTACTCTTCTTTTCTCTTCTTATGATCTCACTTCCTGCTCCAATAATCTATGAGTTTGAGCGCTCGATTGCCTTTTATACAGACAAGCACGAGTCTAGAGTCCTACAAGCTCTTCCAATGATTGGGCGTGTGGAAGACACATTCCTGCCTTAAAATTTCTTCTAGAAAGCGCACTTCGAAGGTCCACATGTCAGGAGCTGATGAAGTTTGATCCACATGTCAGATCATGAAGACTAAGTAAAACGACGTGGCTTGATCGTTCCTGAAGAGCTGGCCACCTAGGATCATGTATTTGTTTAATTCAATTCTGGGATCACGTGATCACTAAGTGTTTGATGCCCTCCGCCCTTCAAGTGTATGATCGAATCCCTATCAATAAAAGATAAAGCATTTCATCAGACCCTTTTTGTAATACCCCAAAATTTTGTATATGATATTTTATAATTTTTTAGAATTTATTTAGATTTTTTAAGATTTTCTAGAGATAAATGGATTATTAAAAGAATTTGGGTTAATTTAAAATCAAACAATAAGGCCCAATATTTATTAATAAACCTGGACATTTAAATAAGACCAAAATAGCCCAAAACCAAGCCCACAAGTTTGGCCCACATTCTAGAAACTTAAAATAGGATATTTGTGAAATTTAGAGGATAAATATACTAATTATTGGATAAATCAACAAATATATGACAAAGAGTTTGAAATGTTTCAAACTTGGTGCCCAAAGCCAAAAATGGTCTATCGGGCGACCGCTTGGGGATTGAAAATGGTCTAGACTAGACCACTACTATCTGCAGATTCCGTGAGTGGATGAAGGCTTGAAAAGATGGGAACTTTGACATCCAAATCACCTAGGATCGATTGTAACGCCCATGGATTTTCTAAGAATTTTTTTGGATTAAAAATAAAATTATTAAGTATTTAATGAGCTATAAATTGAATTGTGGTTAATTTAAATTAACTATTAGGCCCTACGCTAATCCAAGAGGATTAGGCCCATCTAATAAACCCAAATTAGCCCAAAAGCTTGTTTTGGACCTTAGCCCATATTCTAGAAGCATAAAACTAGTGTAATCATGGAATTTAAAGAGATAATTACTCCTTAGTGAGATAAATAAATGGATAATAATAGGGATAATATCTAAAGAGTTTGATACTGTTCAAATTTGGCGCCTGGGATAGAAAACGGTCTATCGCGAGACCGCAAGGGACCCTAAACGGTCTAGTCCTAGACCGCTAAGGCATTGCAGATTCCGTGAGAAGAAGGAAACGTGAAAAGATAGAAACTTTAGCATCCAAATCACCTAGGATCGATACTATCTACTAATTAGCTAAGTCTAGAAGGCTAGAAGATCGAATAGAAAGCCTAATTGGGACTCTAAGTTTGTTCTAATCCTCAAAACCCTAGTTAAACCTATAAATAGACCCCAGAACTAACGTGTGCGACCCTTACTTTTGGCACGCGTGGATCTAAGGTAAAGAGGAAGAATTAGAGGTAAGTTTCTTCTAGAAATTTGTTCATTATAGTTAGAACTAACTTTCCTCAAAATTTCGCTCTAGGAGATCAAGTCTACAATGAGTTAGACGGTTCCAAAGTCACTGATCCTACACCAATAACCCAGGAACCTGTGCAAAGGACCCAGGAAGATCTACAAAATAGAAGCCCTAAACGAGGTAATTAGATAGAGGTTCTTTAGAATAATTTGTTCATGTTAGTACCCTCTTCTTACCCTCAAAATTTCACATCTTTAGGTCAAGAGAATCAAGAGTTAGGAAGGTGTGAAGTTGCTGATTTAACACAGGACGTGCAGCAAATTAGGGTTGACTTTCAAACTTGAATTCAAAATCTAAAGCCCAGGACAGAGGTAGGTTATCTCATGAAAGGCTTAAACTCGAAGTCAGGAATAAAAGTCCTCTGATTTCATTTGATTTCATGCATTGTACATTGAGAATTTTATGTTTTCATTAGGACTATGCATCTAGTATAGTATTCATACATGAACTAGCCCTAATGAAGTAAAAAAAAGATTTTTCTTGTTAATTACATAAACCCACGCATATTGTTGGCCTATATTCGTTCTATCATAATGATAGAAATTTATTCATGTTGATTTCCAGGCATGATATGTCTTGGATTAGTATTTTGTCTCATTATTATTCAGTTTTCTGTAACACAGGAAGAAACGGTCTTCCTGTAGACCGCCAGAAATCGTAGCGGTCGTACGATAGACCGTTTGACCCAGTGAAACGGTCCTACACTAGACCGTTTTCTATTTCTAGTTTCTGTAATATTGTTAACTCGAACATATTACAGATTAGCATTAATTGATGTATGATAAGCCTAGTTAACTAAGTTTTATTCCTAATTTGAGCACTGGTTTTATATACTTAGTTAATTCTATTGTTCATCATAGTAGATTTCATATTTTGTACACATTGGTATTATTTTAACTTATGTTAATTTATGATCAAAAGCATATACTCTTGTAATAAATATATGTTTCAAATAATAGATGATTCATGATTTAACTTGATCGCTGTTTTATCACGATTCTCTCTCTTCTAGAGTCATTCTTCTTAAGTACATGGCACATATTCCAATATGTTGTCATTAGTTACACTTTTTGCACATTAAGTACACAATCTTAGACTTGATAACCTTTCCATTGGATATTCCTTCCAACGGACTAGGAAATCTTATTTCAAGGCCTCCATAAAACTCCACGAACCTGGGATTCCACTAGGATGCCGAGCTGGTTGTACCATTAAAACCCAATCGACTAGAAAGCACTTTACCGGTGATTTGTGAATTCTGGATCTTAGCGGCCATCTGGTTGACCACCAGAGTCTGCTAGCGGCCATTCACTAGACCGCTAACGGATACTAAACGGCCATCCGATAGACCGCTAACGCACCAGATAGTTTTATTGCATTGAAGCTTTTATTCTGTGAAACGGTCCAAGCTTAGATCGCCAGGCGTGCTAAACGGTCCAGTAATAGACCACTTGGTTCCTGATTTAGTCTAACCCAAGGTTTGACCTTTGGGGTTGATTTTCTTGAGTTCCTAGATGATCTTAGGATTATCTAGAGCCTAAATTATGTTTAACCAAGTTTAAACTTGAATTATGAAACCTAAAGAATGTACTGTCATGCTACCGAATTTCTTCCGTAGCATGATGTCCATTTAAGTCATCCTTGAAATCTCTTGTTCTTAATTGAAGCATTCTTGCCTTGGTTACCTTATCATGGAATTATTGTTGAACTTGTGCATTGTTGGTCACATTATTATTATAATCGTGGAAGTAGCTTGATTTATACTTGAAGATGCAGTTCGAGCACTGATTGTGTTCAAGGGTTCTATGCTAGTCCCCTCGGATGATTGTCGAAAACATACTGTAAATCATGGGGTATGATGCTACTGGCGTCGCTTTGCGCTGGGAGTACTTTCTTTATAAATAAGTAAAAATCCACGAGACTTCAGTAAAGATCCACATAAATTCGCGAAGTACTTGCTACTAAGTGAAAAGTACTTTCTTACTTGTTACATGACTTTCTAGTACATTCTTGTTACATTCTTGTTCATGAAAAGGCCAAATTTACTTTGTTGATTGATAAATCATATTCTCATATCTCGTACTTGATCGTATCTTATTACTTGGTTATATACATGTTTCATCGTATCTGCATGATTTATCCTATTCTTTAGAGCTAAAATGTTAATCACTTAAATTTGTCATCATGTTGATACGAAGATACCTACTAGGCAAGTGTGCTCATTACCTACTTTCTTAATGTTTCAGGAAGTACAAATGAATCAGATTCGGATTATACAAGTAACGGGTCCGAGAGCGATTGAAGGTCCAACGATTCGAAAGAAGCCTTAGTTATTAAATGTCTAGTCGAGTCGTGATATAATCTTTATTTTTTTGAGTCTAAGTAAAGAGAGTCAGAAGATTTTATGTACTTTGAGATTATTTGATAAAGAAATAAAGTTGAAAGTTTTTGTGAATTACTTGTGCAATTACTTCTATGTGATTGTCTTGCACTCTGATTATATTGCTTGCTCGATGCATACTAGCCGACTGTTCGCGTTCCTGATTATTTCCGCTGCATAATCTTGGGGAGTGACAGTGAAAGTGGTATCAGAGCCCTAAGACTAGAAGTCCTAGGGAAAAGTCATGTCATAGGCTAAAGTCCAAGGTTTAAGGACCCACACCTATGAAACTAGGAAAGAAATTCCTAACCTATGAGAGGAATTGGGTAGAACCCGGGATGGGATAGTAATTAGAATTATTTGTAAGATTTACCCCACTCGTTCCATTAGAATTAACAAAAATTCATTACTCTTCTCAGGTACCTCATTCTTACGATTTCTCATCGTGTTGACTGGAACGGTATGCAACATACCATTATAGGTCTCACTCAGGCATTACAGAATATGGCCCAAGCTGGCGCAGGGGCAAGAGCGGGAGACCTACACCGAAATTTTTGAAGCTTAAATCCTCCACGATTTTTAGGCTCTTCTAATCCAGATGAGGCTGAAAATTAGGTTCATGAGATAAACCGCATCTTTGAAGTTATGCCATGTGCTGATCAAGAGAAGGTTCGCCTTACTACATTTCAATTAAATAAAGATGTCTGTACATGGTGGAAGTCGATTCCTGCACCACCTCAAGATGCACCACATACTTGGGAGGCATTCCTTACTCTCTTCCGAGCAAAGTACTTCTCCGAACATGTTAAGAAGAGGAAAGCTATGGATTTTGCTGCATTACGTCAAGGCATGATGATAGTAGCAGAGTATGAAGTCCAGTTTTCTAGGCTGGCGCCTTATGCTCCTCATCTGATCAGTACCGACTTATTGAAAGCTAACCAATTTATGGATGGATTAAGACCCGGCTTTATTCAACAACTGGGGACTCAGAATATCTGTACATATGCGAAGATGGTCCAACGAGCACATCTATGCGAAAGTACCTTGGAGAAGGTCAAAAAACTTAAGGGAAAAGGAGAGGAGCCGAGCCGAAGGTCTGATCGACATGAAAAGAAGAGAAAGTTTAGTATTACGGAACCTTACAAATCCTGTGACAGCAAGAAGAGATCTCGGAACGGGAGTGGTAGTGGCTACCACAAGAACAAGAAGGCCAAAGAAGAAGAAAAGCAAGTCATGGCGGCTTGTACTTTCCGTGAGAAGTTCGGTCATTCGGACGAAGAGTGCTGGAAGCATCTCGACGCTTGTTTATGTTGTGGCAGTCGGGAGCACCGCGTGTCGGATTCCCCCCTTATGAAGGAACAATCTTCCAGTGGTGGATGTAAGTGACAAGCTCGTCTTAATGCTATTATGGAAGATGAGGAAGCACCCCAGAATGATGGGCTAATGTAAGGTACTATCCAAATCTATTCCCATCCTGCATTCGTACTATTTGATAGTGGTGCTTCTCATTCCTTTATATCTACTGCTTTTGCAAAAACCTTGCCAGTTTCATCAGTTCCTCTACCTTCGGACCTAGCAATCACTACACCATTAGGACCTGGAACAAAACTTTCAACCTACTACCCCGATAGTGAGGTGATGGTAGAAGGACACAACCTTCCTGCAAATCTCGAATGCCTTGACATGGAGGGCTACGATGCTATTTTAGGTGTAGATTGGCTAGTAGATCACGACGCCTATATAAACTGTCACAATCGGATTATCTCTTTTCGGAAACCAAGTCTTCCAAGGTTTTCCTTCCTTGGTATCAAATAGAGGAAGCATCCTGCCATTATTTCATCTCTTCACGCTTGCAAACTCATTTCGCAAGGGTGTGAAGCTTTTCTTGCTTCCGTAATCATTACCGAGTCCAAGGAGATCATCTTCGAAGATATTCCCATTGTGAAAGAGTTTCCTGATGTATTTCCATCAGATTTGCCCGGTTTACCATCCGAAAGGGAAGTAAACTTCTTCATTGAACTCATTCCCAGAGCAGCACCTGTTTCAATAGCTCCCTACAAGATGTCCCCCACAAAACTCAACAAATCAAAGAAACAACTACAGGACTTATTAGACAAGGGTTTCATTCGACCTAGCACATCCCCTTGGGGTGCGCTAGTTCTATTTGTCAAAAAGAAGGATGGATCTCTCAGGCTATGTATCGACTACCGACGACTGAATCAACTCATAATTAAGAATAAATATCCGTTGCCACGTATAGATGAACTCTTTGATCAGATTTTAGGAGTAGAATATTTTTCTAAGATAGACCTCAGGTCAGGATATCATCAGCTCAAGATCAAAGATGAAAACAAACACAAAACTACTTTTCGAAGCAGATATGGCCACTCTGAATTTGCGGTAATGCCGTTCGAGTTAACCAACGCCCCGGCAGCATTTATGCAACTCATGAATAATGTCTTCAGGCCTTATCTTGACCAGTTTATAATCGTCTTCATAGATGATATTCTTAAATACTCCAAAACAAAGGAGGAACATGAAGAGCACTTAAGAATAGCCTTGCAAACACTAAGAGAGCACAAACTTTATGCAAACCTTAGCAAGTGTGAATTCTGGCTAAAGGAGGTCTCTTTCCTTTGCCATATTATTTCAAAGGAAGGTATCGATGTTGACCCTTCTAAAATAGAAGCTGTTAAGAATTGGAGCCAGCCGACGACCGTGTCGGAAGTCAGAAGTTTTCTAGGTCTGGCTGGTTATTATAGGAGATTTATCAAAGATTTCTCAAAGATCGCCGTTCCTTTGACTAGACTCACAAGAAAGGAGAATCCTTTTATATGGTCGAAGGATTGCGAAGAGACTTTTCAAAATCTTAAAGAACACCTTACCACTGCACCCATATTAACGCTACCGACAGAAGGTGGTGGCTTTGAAGTCTATACGGATGTGTCTGGCATTGGCCTAGGGTGCATCCTTATGCAAAATGTAAAGGTGATTTGCTATTCATCAAGACAGTTGAAGCGTCATGAAGAAAACTATCATGTGTATGATCTAGAATTGGTTGCGGTTATATTTGCATTGAAGGTTTGGCGACATTACCTTTATGGAGAGAAATTCATCATATTTTCATATCATACGAGTTTAAAATACCTCTTTACCCAGAAAGAATTAAACATGAGACAACGCAAGTGGTTGGACTATCTCAAAAACATTGACTTTACTATCCAATATCATCAAGGGAAAGCTAATGTTGTAGTCGACGCTCTTAGCAAGAAACCAATGCCAACTCTAGCAAGGCTCAGGAAAGGTATAACTTGTCTCATTGAAGATTTGTCTCATTTAAATCTTGATATTGACAGAGAAGGAGAAGGAGGTATGATTGCCAACATAAGGTTTCAACCTACATTCATCAAGGACATAGTCCAATTGCAACAAAATGACCCTACATTGATGGAAATTAAGGATAATATTGATCAGAGACCGGAATTTTCTATCTCAAATGATGGAAGACTATTATTCAAGGATCGAATTTGTGTGCCAAATCATGATGATACTAAGAAATTGATCATGGAAGAAGCTCACAAATCAAGATATGCTATTCACCCTGGTGCTACCAAGATGTATCAAGATTTGAAAAGAAACTTTTAGTGGCCCAATATGAAAAGAGAGGTAACAGATTTTGTGTCCCGATGTCTCACTTGTCAGCAAGTAAAGGCAAAACATTTAAAGCCTGTTGGAAAGTTACACCCCTTGGATATTCCCGAGTGGAAATGGGAAAGTATAGGGATGGATTTTATCATGGGTTTACCAAATACCAGAGGACATGATGGTATATGGGTAATCATAGACCGATTGACTAAATCTGCACATTTTCTACCAATAAAAAGTCAATATTCTGTGGATGTGCTAGCAGCATTATACATGAAGGAAGTTATCAAACTACATGGTGTCCCTATTACCATTATATCTGACCGAGATCCTCGGTTTACGTCATAATTCTGGAGGGGTCTACAACATTCATTAGCAACCCGACTAAATTTTAGCACTACGTTCCATCCACAGACTGATGGTCAAACTGAAAGGATGAATGAAGTGGTGGAAGATATGATCAAGGCTTGTGCTATTGACTTTGGAGGAAGTTGGCATGACCATTTACCTGTAGTGGAATTTGCCTACAATAATAGCTATCAGGCTAGCATACAAATGACACTGTTCGAGGCCCTATATGGTAGAAGCTGTCGTTCGCCTATTTGCTGGAATGAAGTAGGAGAAAGGTTCATTAGGGATACTACCAGGAAGATAAAGCTTATTCGGGAGAGATTTTAGATAGCTCAAGACAAGAAAAAAATCATATGCTGATAATCGAAGGCGCGACCTATAATTTCAAGTGGGAGATCACGTATTCCTCAAAGTTTCTCTAGATCGAGGTATTCGAAGATTCGGTATCAAAGGCAAGCTTACTCCAAGATTCATTGGCCCCTTCGAAATTCTCGATAGGGTTGGTGAAGTCGCATATCGAATAACTTTACCCCTTCAATTAGCAGGAGTTCATGATGTATTTCACGTCTCAATGCTCAAGAAGTATGTACCTGATCCATTCCATGTCATTACTTACGACAACCTGAAAATTAAAAAGGACTTGACGTACGAGCAAAAGCCAGTCAAGATCATTGAACGAGAAGTGCGTCAACTTAAGAATAAAACTATTCCTATGGTCAAGATCCAATGGACCAAGTCATGGCCACATGAAGCAACGTGGGAAACTGAAGAAGCCATGCACAAAAGATTTTCAGAGATATTTGAATGAAAGTACACTCTCCATAAATCCATGTATTGAATTTGGGGACAAATTCTTTTTAAGTGGGGGAGGGTGTAACGCCCAAGGATTTTCTAAGAATTTTTTGGATTAAAAATATAATTATTAAGTATTTAATGGGCTATAAATTGAATTGTTGTTAATTTAAATTAATAATTAGGCCCTACACAAATCCAAGAGGATTAGGCCCATCTAATAAACCCAAATTGGCCCAAAAGCTTATTTTGGACCTTATCCCATATTCTAGAAGCATAAAATTTGTGTAATCACAGAATTTAAAGAGATAATTACTCCTTAGTAAGATAAACAAAAGGATAATAATAGGGATAATATCGAAAGAGTTTGATACTGTTCAAATTCGGCGCCTGGGATGGAAAATGGTCTATCGCGAGACCGCAAGGGACCCTAAACGGTCTAGTCCTAGACCGCTAAGGCACTACAGATTCCATGAGAAGAAGGAAACGTGAAAAGATAGAAACTTTAGCATCCAAATCGCCTAGGATCGATACTATCTACTAATTAGCTAAGTCTAGAAGGCTAGAAGATTGAATAGAAAGCCTAATTGGGACTCTAAGTTCGTTCTAATCCTCAAAACCCTAGTTAAACCTATAAATAGACCCCAGAACTAACATGTGCGACCCTTACTTTTGGCACGCGTGGATCTAAGGTAAAGATGAAGAATTAGAGGTAAGTTTCTTCTAGAAATTTGTTCATTATAGTTAGAACTAACTTTCCTCAAAATTTCGCTCTAGGAGATCAAGTCTACAATGAGTTAGAGGCTTCCAAAGTCACTGATCCTACACTAATAACCCAGGAACCTGTGCAAAGGACCCAGGAAGATCTACAAAATAGAAGCCCTAAACGAGGTAATTAGATAGAGGTTATTTAGAATAATTTGTTCCTGTTAGTACCCTCTTCTTACCCTCAAAATTTCACGTCTTTAGGTCAAGAGAATCAAGAGTTAGGAAGGCATGAAGTTGCTGATTTAACACAAGATGTGCAGCAAACTAGGGTTGACTTTCAGCCTTGAATTCAAAATCTAAAGCCCAGGACAGAGATAAGTTATCTCATGAAAGGCTTAAACTCGAAGTCAGGAATAAAAGCCCTCTGATTTCATTTGATTTCATGCATTGTACATTGAGAATTTTATGTTTTCGTTAAGACTATGCATCTAGTATAGTACTCATACATGAACTAGCCCTAAGAAAGTAAAAAAAAAAAGAATTTTCTTGTTAATTACATAAACTCGCACATATTGTTGGCCCATATTCGTTCTATCATAATTATAGAAGTTTATTCATGTGGATTTTCAGGCATGATATGCCTTGGATTAGTATTTTATCTTATTATTATTAAGTTTTCAGTAACACAGGAAGAAACGGTCTTCCTGTAGACTGCCAGAAATCGTAGCGGTCGTACGATAGACCGTTTGACCAGGTGAAACGATCCTACACTAGACTGTTTTCTATTTCTGGTTTCTATAATATTGTTAACTCGAACATATTGCAGTTTAGCCTTAATTGATGTATGATAAGCCTAGTTAACAACGTTTTATTACTGGTTTGAGCACTGGTTTTATATACTTAGTTAATTCTATTGTTCATCATAGTAGATTTCATGTTTTGTGCACATTGGTATTATTTTAACTTATGTTAATTTATGACCAAAAGCATATACTCTTGTAATAAATATATGTTTCAAATAATAGAGGATTCATGATTTAACTTGATCGCTGTTTTATCACGATTCTCGCTCTTCTAGAGTCGTTCTTCTTAAGTGCATGGCACATATTCCGGTATGTTGTCATTAGTTACACTTTTGCACATTAAGTACACAATCTTGGACTTGATAACCTCTCCATTGGATATTCCTTCCAATGGACTAGGAAATCTTGTTTCAAGGCCTCCATAAGACTCCGCGAGCCTGAGATTCCCACTTGGATGCCGAGCTGGTTGTACCATTAAAATCCAATTGACTAGAAAGCACTTTACCGGTGTTTTGTGTATTCTGGATCTTAGCGGCCATCTGGTTGACCGCCAGAGTCTGCTAGCCGCCATTCACTAGACCGCTAACGGATACCAAACGGCCATCCGATAGACCGCTAACGCACCTGATAGTTTTACTACACCGAAGCTTTTATTCTATGAAACGGTCCAAGACTAGACCGCCAGGCGTGCTAAACGGTCTAGTAATAGATCGCTTGGTTCCTGATTTAGTCTAACCCAAGTTTTGACCTTTGGGGTTGGTTTTTTTGAGTTCTTAGATGATCTTAGGATTTTCTGGAGCCTAAATTATGTTTAACTAAGTTTAAACTTAAATTATGAAACCTAAAGAATGTACCGTCATGCTGTCGAATTTCTTCCATAGCATGATGTCCATTTCAGTCATCCTTGAAATCCCTTGTTCTTAATTGAAGCATTCATGCCTTAGTTACCTTATGATGGAATTATTGTTTAACTTGTGCAATATTGGCCACATTATTGTTATAATCGTGGAAGTAGCATGATTTATACTTGAAGATGCAGTTCATGCACTGATTGTGTTCAAGGGTTCTATGCTATTCCCTTCGGCTGATTGTCGGAAACATACTGTAAACCATGGGGTATGATGCTACTGACGTCGCATTGCGCTGGGAGTACTTTCTTTATAAATAAGTGAAAATTCACGAGACTTGAGTAAAGATCCACGTAAATTCACGAAGTACTTGCTACTAAGTGAAAAGTACATTCTTGCTTATTACATGGCTTTCTAGTACATTCTTATTACATTCTTGTTCATGAAAAGGCCAAATTTACTTTCTTGATTGATAAATGATATTCTCATATCTCGTACTTGATCGTATCTTATTACTTGGTTATATACGTGTTTCGTCGTGTCTGCATGATTTATCTTTTTCTTTAGAGCTAAAATATTAATCACTTAAATTTGCCATCATGTTGATATGAAGATACATACTGAGCAAGTGTGCTCATTACTTACTTTCTTAAGGTTTCAAGAAGTATAGATGGATCGGATTTGGATTATACAAGTAACGGGTCCGAGAGCGATTGAAGGTCCAACGATTTGAGAGAAGCATTAGTTATTAAATGTCTAGTCGAGTCGTGATGTAATCTTTATTTTCTTGAGTCTAAGTAAAGAGAGTCAGAAGATCTTATGTACTTTGAGATTATTTCATAAAGAAATAAAGTTGAAAGTTTTAGTGAATTACTTGTGCAATTACTTCTATGTGATTGTCTTGCGCTGTGATTATATTGCTTGCTCGAGGCGTACTAGTTGACTGTTCACATTCCCGATTATTTCCGCTGCATAATCTCGGGGCGTGACATCGATGCTATCTCTTAGATAGATGAGTCTAGAAGGTTTAAGGATCGAATTGAAACCCTAATTAGGACTCTATGTTCGTTCTAATCCATGGAAACCTTAGCTAACCCTATAAATAGACCCCATAACTAACCTGCACGACCCTTACTTTTGGCTCGTGTGGAACTAAGTTAAAGAGGCCGAATTAGAGGTATGTTCTTTAGAAGAATTTGTTTATAATAGTAAGGTCTAACTACCCTTCAAATTTCATCTTAGGAGATCGACCCATCAGGAAGATAGAAGCTTGCAAAGTCGCTGGTTCAGAGCAAGCAACCCAGAAACCTGTATAACGGACCCAGATTGATCGATCAAATAGAAGCCCTAAACGAGGTAATTAGATAGGGGTTCTTTAGAACAAATTGTTCCTTTTAGTACCATCTTCTTACCCTCAAAATTTCATGGTCATAGCTGAAGAGGATCAAGAGATAAAAGGCCACGAAGTTACTGTTCCAGTTCAGGACGAGCAGAAGATAGCCAGTATGAATTGTGACAATAGCATGCAATCATAGAAGAGCATGCAACACAAACATAGCCTCTGACAGTATGAACACAGCCTCTGACAAAATGAACATAGCCTCTGATAGAATTAATAATGACTCACCTATTCTCCCCCTTTGACAACATCAAAAAGGAAGGAACAATAAGCTGAACAAGCAGACTATTTCCTGGACAGAGAGGAGATATTGAAGTGAAAGATATATCAGCAAGCTAATCCCACACAAGGACAAGTGAGATGCACTCTCAAGGATTCTCTCCCTTGTTACAATTATGCACAAAGATTCTCTTTCAACTATACTCCCCCTGAACAGATAATCTCCCCCGTTGACAAAGTAGAAGGAGTGGAATGAAAATATATCTACAGACCATAGGGACAAGCAGGTTTAACTAGATCAAGCTGACTAATAAGATGCAGATGAAGCAATTCTCCCCCTTTGACTGGACAGAGGGATTGGAATGGAAGTAAATCATCAGACATATAGATTTAAACATACACAGGTTCAATGAAGGTATCAGTAAAATCACATGATCAATCACAGATGAATTCAGGTCATTACAGATTGCATTAAGAACAACGAGCAGAAACTAATGTTAATTTGTCAGAAGTAGATATTGAATTGCAGTGAAGAATATCTTCAATGAGATACCAATTTCATAAAACTAAGAATAAAATATTTCAGAATCTTCCATTATATGGGCTTATGAATCTTTATTGAACATCATGGTTTAAATATGATGTATACATAGTTTGTCAATAAAGTTGTATACTCATATCTGAAATCAAATCTTAATATGACTGAACCAAGCCCTCATATTAGTAGTCTTGTTTAACCTTCCTTCATCTTCCTCACTCAAAGTTTAATGACCCCTTTAGGAATTACAAGAAGTAGTATTGAGGTTAAACAAACATGAAACCATTTTAATTTTGTCTAGGGTTGCAGCAATTTATCTTTTGCAACAATTTTCAAATATTTCATTTGTTCAACAGAAATTTTCATGCTAAGAATTTTAGGAGTAATCTAGTTTAGTACACACCTTATAACTAGAGGATATACGTTGTTTAGACGCCAATATCCCTAAGCACTTGGTGTGACTGACAGTCATGCCTCATATTGAACAGAGATAACTAGGACATTTCATGACATAGGTTAACTCCATTTCTCAGATGAAGAACCTAGTTTCTCGGTGCAACCTAGTCATTGCTCTATCATGAATTTTCATTGATTTTTCATCAGAGATAACCGTTGCACTTCATGACATAGTCTTTTGGACATAGTTTCTCAGTAACCAAAGTCATTGCTCTGAATAAATTGATGTTGTACCCGGACAATTTCTCAGCAAAATGCCAAGAAATAAGGGTCCGGGAATTTTCCCGAACACCTTTAAGGTAGGAGCTACCCGGCCATCCCTACAACTCCCAGGACCCCACCAGGGGTCTCGGCCAGTTTGCCGTGACAGGCGGCTACACAAACAACCAACTGGGACCAATCCCGACCACTCATCTATGGGCTTTGCCCACACTCCACATGGTCACCCGGGCCAACCCGGGGGCGCTCCAACTCTAAGCCACGCCACGTGGCACCGAGTGAAGAGGCAGGGAGCTAACCCCGAGATGCCTTCTTCTAACCCTTCAAGGCCAAACGGGGACCTAATCGCGTCAACCACGGACTTTGGAGGCCTGTCGCACGCGTATACGGCTCACACACGCGTGTTCGGTATTTTCTCGAACACCTTGTGGGTGCGTATACTCCAACCCTTCTACACCAAACCAAAGGCCGTCCCGTGGTTCCAGCACGCTAATTGGGTCCTACAACAACCCCCCAACAAGTCGGGGCCACCCCCGACCCTCGGACACGTGGCGATGAGCCACTTAACTTTAGCACCCGGGCCAACCTGAGGCTACCCCGCCAACCCGTCGTGCAATGTGGCACACAGCTCGAGGCACGACCCATGTGCCTAAAGTTCCTCTCCTTAGCTCCATGAGCTCCCATCCTCGGCCCAAGGCCCACCTTGGGGCCCCTCAGCCAACTACCGAAGCCGTTCAACAACCCGAGGTGTGTCGGATATTTACCCAAACACCTTACGAGCGGCTACTACGACTCGAAGAACAACGGCCCCCACGGGCCCATTCCAGCACCTCGGAACCTAGTGTCCCTCAAAGGACACTCCTAGATGATGAAACAAGACCCCCGGGGGCAATCCCTTGGGGTTCTGGTGTGCCCGGGGCCAATTCGCCACAGGGCACGGCCGCGCACCCCAGGGAGAGAGAACTCCCTGGGGGCCATGCCATTCTCCCAGCCCGGTGGCCCCATGGCCCCCTCCAGTGCCAGTTCATGCAAGTTCCCAGTCCTACGGTGAAGTTCGTGTGCCGTACCAGTTCGTGGGAACAACACGCAGAAGCACGAAGCAACAGCATGGAGGATTGGTCCTCGGTAGTCAACACGCTCACAAGGCTCCACGTATCATCCCAGGACCTGTCCTTTTCTTCTTAGTTTAATTTAGGAAGAAAAACACATAAAAATGGGATTTTATAGGGTGGAGACCGCTCTCTCTCTCTCTCCCATTAGCCAGTCTGCCTAAACCCCCCTGAGGAGGGGTTTAGGCGGACCAGCCTGACCCCTCAGGCTGGTCTGCCTAAGCCCCCTGGGGGGGGTTAGGCAGACCAGCCTGGACCCCCAGGCTGGTCCGCCTAAAGCTCCTCTGTAGAACAAAAAATTTTAATTTTTATTTTAAAAACTCCTCTGCCAACCCACCTAAACCGCCTGGGGGAGGGGGTTTAGGCGGCCTAGCCCAGCCACCTGGGCTGGTCCGCCTAAACCCATTCCGGCCAAAAAAAAAGGTTTTCATTAAAAGAAAAACCCCTCCGTGAGGGGTTTAGGCGGACCAGACCAGCCCCTTGGGCTGGTCCGGCTAAACCCCATCCAGGGGAGGGGTTTAGGCGGACCAGACCAGCCCTATGGGCTGGTCCACCTAAACCCCCCCCCTCCCTACTCAGCCATGCATTATTCAAAGGGTTTACCCGGGCTAGGTTGTACCATTAACCCTAGCCCGCCTAAACCCTTCCCTGACCTTCCAAATTCCCTATAAAAGCCCCTTAGAAGCTCAAGGGGTGGGACAAGCATCAATCTAGGCCTCTGGTGATCAAAGGCTCCAAGCTTCAAGCAACAGCAAGGCAACCGACAAGGAGAATTGTGTGTGGGTGACTTGGTCGTCGGCTAAGGACGCCGAGGGTATGTCGCTTGTACTTCCCTCACACAGTGTTTAGCCATGACACACAAGTCTATCCCCACCACGGGTGAGACGTTATGACAAGGGTGAATGCCCCCTCATGCCAGGATTTCCTTTTGTGTGCCCGTCAACCGCAACCATGCACACACTATGACGTCGCGCTTCCCCGCAGATGCGAGGCCTTATCCGACCGCTCAACTCGAGACGTGATCGACCCTCACCCATTCACTAGTCTGATGCTTTCTCCAGCTATCTAGTTGTAGCCCTTCGTTCGGCGGAGCAAACATGGCCCCCGCCACGAGAGGAGCCCTCTGTAAAACATGCGGATATCTGCTTTGTCATGCATTGACCCGGGGACCGACCATCGTGTCAAAACTGTCCCGTGGCTTGCGCATGTTGTACCTCGGCCACTACTGCCTGCATGTAAAGCCATATAACTCTCAAAAATTATACTGCCACTTGGACGAATGCGCTCGCATCCACGTTCGGGCTCTCAGTCCCTCTTTGTGTCACCTAGAGTGAATTCCCAGTACCCCGACCCCAGCCAACATCATCCAGTTTAGTGTGAACCCACAGTTGTAAAGTGCTCCCTGCTCTCCACCCAGGACTTTAGGAACATACAGACTTCTCTTCAGTATGGAACAAAGGTGTTCGGATTCAATCCGATGTAAATAAACACCGACTGCTTACGGTCGGTGGGGAAAGACGTCCTGTACATGACTCCCCACAATCACCTGCGCACTCGCACCCGCGGAACCGCCCTTCCCGCCACGTGTTTCTCACCCCATGAGTACACGTGCCGCGCCCCGGCGGCGCTTTCTCCAGTCAACTTTTGGTTCCATGGGTGATTGTCGAGAAATCGACTGGCACGCCCGCACTCCATCCATGTTTCCCCTAAAACTAGGAAACCTTCCGTGCCACTCGGTCTCCCCTCAACTTTCCGTAAAAGGCGAGTGCACGGTGCCGCTTTGAGAAAGATACGACCATGAGAGGGAGCGCCCGAAGCACGCTATATTCCGTCATCTCTCCTATAGCAATATCCTACCCCTCACTCCGATTACTGCACGTACGTCGCGCATGCGGCACACCTGCCCCGATCGCTCATGAACAAAAAGGGTGGCACACCTGGTGGGACCTCTCCCGCCTTCCTTCCTTCTTCTGAAGAGAAAGCTTGTGCCAGCCCTGAAGTCCCGGTACCTTTTTCCTGTTCTTGTAGGAAAGGTAGAAGAGAGCACCTGCTCGTACTTCCCAGCAGGTTCCGATTCACCTTCTAGTTGCCGGATCGTGTTCGACGATCGTCAGCGTCCGTCGTTCCTGCTTGTCCAGCGCATCAACGACTATGGCGGCCGTCACCTACGGTCAAATCGTCATCACCACTCATGCGCGGATGGGTTGCTTGGCGGTGCTGATGGCTTTCGACAGTTTCACCCCAGTTGCCGGATCACCCTATTTCTTGGGTGTGGTCCCCGTGGCTGCTCCGCAGCTGCCCCTAGCTCCTGTCTTTTTCGGCGCCATCAACGCGCCACATCAGCCGCCAGTCTCGGCAGCCATACCGAGTGTTAGACTCGGGCCGTCTGTCACCGGTCCCCTCAGGGGTCCCAGACCAGCTCCTGCCTAGGTAAGCATTAACCACCGGGCCCAGTCTGGACCGACTCCCGACGCGAGCTTCGCGCACCGAGTTCCGGTCCCCACTATTGCAGTTCGCTCGGGCTCCCAGCCCCGGGCCTCGGTTAGGTCGGCATCCCGTGTGGGTCTCCACCCCAAGGTGTCCGGCTCCTTAGTGCCTTACTCGGGTCGTCAGCCCCGAGCCTCAGCAGAGCCAGCTCCTTGCGCGGGTCCCCCGACCCAGGGGCAGGGCTCCTCATTATCTCGTTCGGGCCTTTCGACCCGAACCTCTGAAGTGTCACCGCTTCGCCCGGGTCCCCAACACCCGGTTCGAGGCTGTTCAGCATGCAGACCGGGAGTACAACCCCGGGGTTCCCCACGGACGGCCCCTGACGCGGGCCACCAGCATCATGTTTCGGATCCCTCGGATACGTCACGGGGGCACATCCCCCACAACTCGACGATGCCAGCTCCCAGTACGCGTCTGCCTCTATGGGACACGGCGGTCCTGGTGTGGACCGAAGGCCCCGTATCTCACCTTCCGGTCCTGCCAGTTCCCAGTCCAGGCTCAAGACCTCGGGTCGTCGGCATCCCGGTACCCCCCGCGGTGCTAGCTCCCGGTGCAAGCATGTCATTGCGAGCATCTGCCACATTATTATCGACTCGGGCTAAGACATACATACGAGCCACCCAGCCGTCGGCCTTCCCTACATACTCTGGGTCTTTGGGGCTGATTTCGGTATTCCCAGTCGACGGACTTGTGCCACCAACATTTACAGGTCGAGTTTTCTCGGTTTACCATCTTGGGGCAAAATCATCTTCGGCTCCCTAGAAGAAGCGTCGCCATGGCCGCAAAGGCAAGCGACTTGCCGCTGCCACCAGCAACTCCGGCAATACCATTCTTGTCGGGGACTTACGAATTCGCCTGGATGGGGGCGAACCTATTATACCCCCTGAGCGGATCATCTCTAAAGTCCCTACTACCAACCGCTTCAGCCTTCTACATCAAACGCGAGAAGACAAAGCGGAGCTCAGAAGGGCAGACGCCCCGACGGCAACCCAGAGACACCGGCGCCAGTTTGGTGTCCGAGCTCCCAAGTCTCGTCGAAGGGACAGTGACAAGGGAGACCAATGATCCAACTTGAGAAGGATCTGGGTTACCCCGGAGGAGGCTCAAGCCGTCCGGAAGGTGCATCTTTGTAACCCCTTTCGGGCACTAGGACGTTGCGCCAAGCAAGACACGACTGATTCTGCAGCCGCATTGTCTGACGGCACCCAGCCATTTGGTGCCTCTCGTTCAGGGAGGCGGAGGCCGAGACGGGCTCGTTCTGGGCCCCACCAACTTTCGGTCCCGAGTTCTCCTCAGGAAGATGCCACGACAGAGACTCCTCAGCAATGCACCTCGGTCTTTGATAGGTCGGGGACACCCGTCCGCCCCAAGAGGCTCTCTCAGAAGAAGCGGACGGTCCGGCTCCTCAATGACGCAGTCAAGGTGTTCGCGTGCTATACCATCGGGCACCAGCCGGAGGTTCAGACCGATGATCTGAATCAGCCTATATCCCACCTCAGGAGGCCTCGTCACCGGACTCAGCCGCCGGCTCCCATCGGCCATGTCAGCACCTCTGCCAGACCTCAGACCTCGGCACGAGCAGAGGAGGTCCCCGCTGAGGATCACGACATCCTTGCCAATGTGGAGCCGGTCAACAATGACCCTTCGGCCAATCAAGTCCAAGAGGTGACTCTTGAGACTCTTATGAAGGAGAACCAACACCTGAAGGCCCTCCTGCAAGACTTGCTCCAGGAACATGACCTTCATCCTCAGCAGCCTACCGGGCTTTCTACGGAAGCACCGGTCCCGTCAGGTGGGCGAAATGGTGCCAATACCTCAGCTATAGCTGCCCGAACCCCTACAATAGCTGGGTCCGGCACGCCTTTGGCCAAAGTTCAACGAAGGCCATCTAACACGTCGGTGCCAGAAAACCTCATGGCGCAGCGCCAGATGATCGAGCGGATTGTTGAGACCAAGCTCGCCTAGTTTGGAGAAGGGATTGCGACTGTAGACCTCTACAGTGTCCCCTACCCGCTGCATCACCAGCTCAAGAAACTTCCCCTGGAGTACGCCAAGCCACCGAAGCTGCAAAAGTTTGACGGACATGGGTCTCCGCACGAACACTTGGCCTACTTCATTACGGTGATGGGCGAGCTCGTGTTGGATGAGTCTTACCTCCTCCGCTATTTTGCCACCTCACTTACGGGAACGGCCTTCCAATGGTATTCCCGCCTAAAGCCCAACCCAGTCATCAACTGGGCGGATCTGTAGAAAAAGTTCCTTGACTGTTTCCAAACGGCGGAGCGAAAGATCTCCCTAGCCGAGCTCTGCTCTCTCCGACAGAGGAAAGGCGAGAGTGCCCTCGACTTCATCAAGAAATGGCGAGACCTCAGCATGAGGTGTATTAATCCGCCAGTCCAAGAGGATGCCATCACTATCTGTAGCCGAGGCTTGGTGGCCGAGGTCAGCGAAAAGCTTCTTGGCACCAACATTAAAGGCTTCGACCAGCTCAACTCGGCGGTTGCCGAAAGAGAAATGTTCTTCGCCGATAACCCGAGCTACACCTCAGTGAAGGGTAAACAAGCGCGGGAACGCCAGCCTGGCAAGGAGGTGAATGTGACGACCCGGATCCCGGATACCGGATATACCCAATAGGACTATAGAGTAGACCCGATACCACTTGGAACCCGCGAGGCCTCCCAAGAGCGGTAAAGCTCTGAAGGGATAAAAGGATTGTTGTGTAGTACATTGAAGCCACAGAGATAGTACATTAAGCAATTAAATTCCATTAGATCGGTTTGCTAAAGTAGCAAAAATAAAATTAGTTTTTAATTAACAGTTTAAGTTTAACAATTATACCAGAGTCTAGTCCAAGAAATTAAAGGCAAGTACAGTCTAACAGAAAGAAGACGTACCCTAAGGTCGTGGGAAACCTGACGCAGGTACCGTTGGCAGCTACAGACACGTCACACTAGGAACCACAGAAGCAAAACAACGCCACCCACCTGAAAAGTAGGGGTGAGCCTCGTGTCACTGGCCAAGTAGGGGTCATGCGGATCCCCACTGAAAAACCACGCAGTAACATGCTAAAATAGCAGTAGTAGCAAAGTAGGAAAACTACCACTAGAAAGTTGTAAAAGAAGACCGGAATGGAAGGAGTAGGAACAGCTAAAAGAAAAGGGAAAAGTCATACCAAACAAAACACAGCTGTCGAACTAACCTCGGCCCCTAAGCTACTCCAAACAACAACAACAACAGATGGGTAAACTCAGATCTGACGAAGTCAGGAGTCACTGATCTGTCGAGCCCACAAAGATAGGCAAAAAGCCTAGAAAGAACCTAGACAGACACAGACGCCCTAAAGCATACACGACTCGAGTGCCATGCACGCTCTTCTAGATACGACCACACACACATGACTAGAATGTCATGCACAAAAAACAACACTGACCTCGGGCAAGAACACAAGAGGGCTAACCCGGAAAGGTCACGACGCACGAGAAATGCAAGAGTCACGTGCCACATGACGGAAGTACCTCCTCACTAGAAGAACAACCAGTTGCGTCCACTAACGTCTAATGCTGCACCTACAAGTGTCTCGTCTACTATGCCGCTCGAAACATGACAGAAACTAAGACACGCTCGGAACAAGAATAGGACTACAGTAACGAGTGACTAGACAGGGTAACGCCCGTCGGCGTCAGTCCAAAGCCCCTGACCACGTGTGCACACACCGACTCTTGCTGGAGAGCCAGGCCTCTAGCTAGTTTTCCCCACCCAGCAGGACGCTACAGTACAGCGGGGGCCCACGGAAACTAGCTTAAAAACCGTATATCGGGAACTGCCACACCACCACTCCCGGGTGGGTCGACACATCGTAACGTGTCGCCAGGCTACGACTAGTGGAAGCTCACTAGACACAGAACTCTAAAACAAGAGTGCTATAGTACAGACAGGCAAGGAAGCACTGTCACACGTACTACGAAGCACCAAGGTAGCATGACAACTGTCGACAGACTCAAGACAAGGCAACTAGACCTGAAAACACAACGATCCTTGAGTCTCACGACTCGGAGTCACGATCATCGTACAAAGCAGAACAAGCCGCCAATCGGTCTACTCCTAAGCCAGAGGAAACAACCATAGAAAATGACACATGGAGACCTGAGGGATTAACAAGACCCTCAGGACATCTGGACACATAAATCGAGGTGAGACGACACCTCAAGGTGACCAGAACCATGTCTCAGACTGGACAGAATCATCGAGACACACACAAGGTCACCTGTCAACCACTAGGTCACCCCGGGTTGACCGGAACCAGACAATGACGACTCTACAGTAGGAAAGAGAATCTTACTTCAAGCAAGAAAACTCATGGATACCTCCTAACGTGGTCTTAGCCCTCATAGGACATCAAAAGATATCCATGGGAACGGTAAACCACAAGGTCAAGCCAAGACGTACGGAAATCGAAACGACGGGAAATGACACTCTGGGCATAAGCGATCTATCACTCGTCCACCAGGCAAACCCAGCAGTCAAGGAGGAACATGCTACGCACACAGAGACAAGGACAATGGCGGTCACAGATGAAGTCGTTAGGGAACTGTGGCATTCAGAGAGTAGACCGCACTCAGTCAACCCTGAACCGACTCATCTGGAGAACCACCGACACCCAGACACCGCCCTAAACAACCTAACAGATAGACGCAGTATAGCCATCATGGCCAACAGACAAAATGCCGGACTCAACTAGTTGGGCGGTCACACAGGGACCACTCAACAGGATGAACGGTCCAGACAGGACCACTCAACCAAATAGGGATGGGCGGTCACAAGGGGACCACTCAAAGGGATGAATGGTACGAACTGGACCACTCAACCAAACAGACCCAAAACACTAACGGGGAATGGGCGGTTAGGGCTGGACCGCCCATGGCGTTGATCGGTTAATGGATAGCTGCTCAAGCCAACCGACCTACTACAGTGTCGGTCAGAGCGGTTTTGACCATGCCGCTCGACACGATCGACACAAAACTGTTGACCAGAGGTCAACGAGGATAAACGGTCCAAATCTGACCACTCAACCCAACAGGAAGATGAACGGTCCAGGATGGACCACTCAACAGGGATAAGTGGTCTATCAAACGACCACTCAACCTCAACCCGGGACAGGATGAAAGGTCCAAAGCCAGCCACTCATACCATGAACGGTCTCTGGTTCGACCGTTCAAGCGTCACGGCGAGCAAATCGTGGGATAGGCCCGACGGAGGCCTTTCCACGCCCCGTTCATTCCGAGACGAAGGGGATATAGCCATGGACCCACTATCAATCACATAGACTCCGATCAGAGTCAAAACGATGCACGAATCACAAGAAACGGGCGATTCTAACGAAATCACCCAAAAAGGGTTTTTGAACTTCCCTGAGCCCTACTGGTCAAACGAGACCACCAATCGAGATGAAATCAGTGACTATGGAATGCTGACGTTCCAGGGAGTCCATTGATAGTAACTGATCTAAAAACCATCGTCGTTTTCTGACGAACCCTATGAAACCTTGGTTTAAGGCTAAACGAGCCCAAACTCGGCCGTTTTTGCACCAAACGACGTGCAATGGCAGGGAAAATGTGTAGGAGAAAGTGGTGATCCGTCTCCCTACCTCAACCGAAAAAACCGTGCGCCGAGGTGACTAAACCACGCCGAAAACTGCCAGGAACACAAACGATGCCTTCTCAGAATCCACCGAGGGATCGCGCCCGCCACGCTCAAACCGCTGCTCCAACCCGCGAACCGATCACCCCAGCACGCCCATGCCTTGGCCAACTCTCCACGGTCATGTGCCCCACATCGAACGGTCGAGAGACGGGAGAGAACGGAGTGAGAGAACGTGAGGTTGAAAAATGAGCAGGAGAGATAGTGGAGTTAAATTTATAGAAAAGAAATTAGGAAATTTTCCTAATTTCTGAAAATCTGATATTTGAGCCGAAAATCCACTAATTTAGAAAAATACGTAAAAATAGTCGAAACGATCTTCACGAAGAGTACATCGCAGCTGTAACGTCCTCGAGTCGATGAACTGAGAAATAAACTCACCGTAGGGTTCCGTAACTAGTACGAGAGAAAAATCCACATGGATCGTAAAACTTAACTCGAGAGCTACAAAAGCGATCCGGAACTCTTCAAAAAGGATCCGAAAGACCTAATAAAGAACCGACAAGACCCATTAAGGATCTGGGATGTTACAGTGAACATCATCGAATTCACCCCCACTGCTAAGGCCAGGAAGGGGGCCGGGACAAGTAGTTCTGACAAAAGGCTAGCTGATAAGCCGGCCGCTCTCTCCTTCTCAGAACGTATGAAGACACCCTTCTCTTTGAAGAGGGAGCATACGAAGATGCTCTTCGACCTCTATATGGCTCAGAGGATCGTCAAGCTACCTGAAGTCCACAAGCCGGATGAGGCCCAGAAAACTTACGATCCCAGCTACTGCTCCTACCACCGCATGCTGGGTCACCCAATCGAGGACTGTTACGTCTTCAAGACTCAGGCCCAGAACTTGATTTGAGACGGCCTTATGCGAATGAAGAGTGGTCTCATCGATCCTCCGCGACCACACGCGTGGTCCAGGCCAGCTAAGGCAGCGCGAGTGGTACACCACACGGCTAATGTGATTCACATGATGGCCACATTTTCTCTTTCTGATGACGAGTCAGAGGAGCCCAGTGCCAGTCGAAGGGGACGTTCGATCTGGTATCCAAGGTGGAGGCCCTGGCACGATCAGAGACCTCTGTCCTTCGCAAGGGAGAGAACCCGGTGACTCTTCGACGTTCTCGTCGAGAGGGAGCAAATCATGCCCCGTGACCCGCTGGTAGATTATACTCATTGGGACCTCAGCCACCCCTAGTACTGTCCTTTCCATGCATGAATCTGCTACGCGATCGAGTCTTGTGAGGAAGTCCAATACCTCATCCAGGAACAAATCCAGTGGGAGCAGATCGATGCCAAGGGGAATTTTATGGCACTCGTCAGACTCCGACAAGCTGTCGAAGAAACTCTGGGCATCGCCAGAGATGCGTCAGAGCAACCAGATCCTCCCTGAGAAAATGAACATGGGTTGCCTTATAAGCATCCCCCAGAATGGCTCGAGTTCTAAACCAATAATGAGGAAGCACTCGAGCGATTACGGAGGCACCCGGAGCAAGACACTAGCTCGAAGATGGGGCTGAGCACCTTCTCGGTCAACGTCATCCATCCTCCTGCTCCCCCGGCCTCTCCCGACTCCCTGACGCCACTGGCCGGCCAGCCGGCCCCTGCCACTCCGGCCGTGCAATGGCGGCAATGGCAGGAGCTGGAGTCTCTTCCCTTTTCCAGAGAAACACTACCAGGCTTCTTCGGGTCCTTCTTGGCTGCGAGAATGTTCTGGTGGGCGGGGCGACGATAGGTTCCTCGAGCTCTTCTGGCAAACTCCCTACCCTACCTCCGTGCTCGACACCTGAGGATAGGAAGGGTAAGCAAAAGCAGGGCAAAGCCCTAGCTCAGCCAAGCCTTCCCCACATAGCTGTTGGCGAGTCGGTCGTGTCACTATGATGACCGTCCGACGTGCAGAATCTAGATAGTCACTAGGGGCAGCCATGCCTCAGGACATCGTCAGGCGTCACCCGACCATGTTCTCAGCCAGACCATAGAGGCGAGGCCAGAAAGCAGGATGCTAAGCATGCTCTCCAGGCCACTCCTCAGCAAAAATCTCCTTAGCGATCGCGGCTAAGGCATCAAACTGTGCATGCATCTTCGGACGCAGGTCCCAGTACATCGGCTCAACAGGAGGAACCTCCTTCGCCACCATGGCTAAGGCATCAAACCGCGCACACGTCCTCGGATGCCAGTACCAGTTTGCCAATTTATGGTAAGCCTCTTATGCCATTGCGATTAAGGCATCAAACCATGCCTACGTCTTCAGACGCCAGTTCCAGCATCCCGGCCTATCGGGAGCTACCACCAGAAGTCATCGAACATGCGATCAATGCTACCTTCCAACTACAACAATCGGAAGGTGCCTGAATTGAGATCCGGGCAAAGAGGAGCCGCCGGCCTCGCTCCGCCAATGTGTTAGTTCGACAATATCCCCATAGTGATCTATCAGCCCCAGCTCTAGCACCTCTTCCTCCTCCCACTCCCCTGGAGGCGGCCATCGCCAAGAAGTAGGAGAGGAATAGAAGGAAGAACCTCAAGAGGTGGCTCAAGAAGCAAGTCGAACAAGCGGCAGCCTTGCAATCCCCAGCAGAGCTGACGCCTCTTCAGAGGTTATAGTGACTCATCCATAATTTGGAGGAATACACCCCTCCTTGTCCTACCGGTCCTATCCCACTCGATAGTTACATCCCGTGGGAGGAAATGCAGAAGCGAACCCGCCTCAGAAACTGGGTCCGGGAGATGATCCAGAAAATCAAGGATGGTGAAACGCTCTTCATTCAAGAAGAGCTCTCCTTGTTCTATAAGGACAAAGATATCATCGTGGAGTAGTTGGAACACATGCTTCGCGGTTGCACCTGCAACATGGTGGCTATTCCACCTCAAGATAACATCAACGCCTCCCGACGAGGCGAGTCGATAGCAGCCATAACCCGACAAAGGACTGCAACTCCACTCGAACTACAGCTAGTCCCAGAACACAATGGTCGTGGCCGGGGTCGCGGTCGTGGACGCGGTAGAGGCCGCGGGAGAGTCCCCAAGCCGCCTCTTCGCCCGTCTGCCTTCGATCCGGAGCGAGTAATCCTTTTTTGAGGAGAATAGCCGACCCCGATCCCACCATTGGAAATCTGGGGGGAACCCAGCACCTTCGATCCTGTTGGCTCCGAAAAGATCGCCGCCAGCATCCCAGTCCCAGCACCAATTTCGACTCGTCCTGCAGAACAAGCAGGGCCGTCTGGCAAGGATGGGCCCGCCCTTCAGCCTTCCTCGGAAGAGCCGTCATTGGCCTCTCTCCTTCAAGAGTCTGCGGGTGGCCAGAGTCAGTCCAATCCCAGTAACAAAGGCAAGGTAGTGCAACTCCCCGACGAGGAGCAGTGCAGCAGCCCACAGCAGAACCAGCCTGACATACTACCGTCACTGGAGGAGGCTCGAGCGCGAGCTGACCGAAAGGTTCTCCACCAGATGAAGCGCTTCCCTGCCAGCATCACGATCTGGGAAGCCATCGCCTAGAGTAAAGATTTGAGGGAAACCCTTATCAAGATACTCCAAGAGCCAGAAGTCTATGAAGCACATGCGGCATAAATAAAAGCCACCACGTACGAGGCCTTCACTACCTGTCACACCCCGAGAGCGGAAGATACCCGGAGACGCGTGACGAGTTTATATCAATCATGTCAATCAGAGTATTAGTGTATTCGACACCAAAATCAGAGATGCGCAAAAGTAAAGATAACCCAATCCTTTATTCCTTCATAAGAATATGTCTATTACAAACCTTTGAAGTATTAACTAAAATAAAGGAAAAATACAAGGTTGACTCAAGAAAATATGAAAAAGACTAGATAACACGGAAGAAGCTCTATCTCTTTCACTCTTGATTTTCCCCATCCGTTTGAGTTCCCTCATCGTCGGACTTACCTGAAAAGTAGGGAAACACTAAGTGATTGAACGCTCAGTAGGAAATTATATCTCAAGAACTAGCAATGGGTTTAAGTAATTACATCTTTCATAAATGCACTATAGCTATGCATGCTCGCATAAAACGATAAGATAGAGAGAGTGTATAACAATAAGATAGGGACGAGAACTAGTCATGAACTTTCAAGAACTTATATCAAAAGATATCAAGATATTCAAGCAAGTGTATTCATCATGTCATGTTGGAATTTGGCTATCACGTTCAAGCACGCAAGTATGCAATTACCCTTTTTCGGGTCACGCAAGTCATGTAATATCAAGTCAAGTACAAGTACAAGATTTGTGGAATGTTCAATCAAGCTAGTCATGCACTTTGGTATAATGCCAATACCGTGATCAATCAACTCCCATGGGCACAAGTACTTTCGGGTGCTCCTCCCAGGACCAGATTGGGCCCTATATGCGCAGGCATTAATCATGTATTTTAACATCCACTTTTGTATATAGCCAATATGTAATTTCAAGGATAAAGTTTGTTGACACGTAGGATAGACTTTGATAGAATAGAGTCCAAAATATGACACTTGACATAGATAGGCGATAATAACGGTACAATCACGGTTATCGATAAAAACTAGGTGGAATTGGTTCCCTGACTTGGGTACCATGACAAATAAGTATGGACATTCTTTATATAGAATTGAGGTCCACAAGGACATCAAGTTTAATATAGAATTGGGGTCTACAAGAACATCATAACAATGTCATGCTTTACCCCGTTCATTAAGATAACTCTCATATCATACACATGGCATGACATGAGGGCCAATATACCATGTTTCTATAGAGTGACATGGCAAAAATAGTGTGATAGGTTTTTATGGTACAACCCGCTCAGTCGGCCTTGAGGGAATCCAAGGCTCGAGGAGTCTTACGGAGGTCTCTATGACTAACTCGCTAGTCCAAAGGAACGGAATGTCCAATGGAGAGCTTGTATGTCACTGAGAGTTAAGGGGATAATGTTAAAACATCATGAAACGTGAGACTATATTCACGGAGTGGAAATATAGTGCCAATATATATATACATAAGTATGAAACCGTGTTAACCGAGGGAAAAATAATAATACAGGAAATTAGCGACTTGACCAAAGTCATTAATCATATAATTAACGCCTTACTTAAGGGCGTCTATTAATCATTTGACGACTTGTGAAGCAGTCGTCCAAACCTTATCTCAATTCTTACAGAATTTCAAATTTACAGAATTTTAACAAAAACGCGCCCTGTACAGGGGCGTTACTTTTCAAATAGCGCCCTAGTCTGGGGCGTCAGTTTAGTAATAGACGACCTAGACAAGGTCGTGAATTCAAGAATTTACCAATTTTCAGATAATAAAATTTCAGGAAAAAGGGTACATGATCATGACAGGAAAAATAGAAGGATTTCCCAGGTATACTCATGCAATATATTAGATTCATGGTTACATAGATATTAAATTTTAAACGTGGGTATTTATTAATTACATGTAATTGACGACTTCTGGGCAGGGCATCAAAACAATAATTAGCGCCCTAGTGTGGGTCGCTTCTTTAAATTAGCGCCCTTGACAAGGGCGTTTCTTTTTGAAATTACATAGAAAACATCTGAAACCACAATAAAACTATATGCATGCACGACCAATGATATTATTAAGATCTTAAGCTAGTTTGGGCTACGATCTTGAGAAAACCTACTTGAAGGTGATCTGGGAGAGGAAACGTGAAGGTTTTGGTAAGAAACCGATGCTCTGTTCTAAACCGGCCTCCAGAAGATGATGTTTGATGAAGAACCCCTCGTTCTTCAGCACGTCAGGAAACGCAAGGCAGGCAACCTATAGCAAAAGATGATGAAGAACATCAGTATCCTTCATAACCATGACTGAAGGCAGGGGAAAGAACATTACCTGTTCTTTACGGT
Source organism: Amorphophallus konjac (assembly GCA_022559845.1). Classification (NCBI taxonomy): domain Eukaryota; kingdom Viridiplantae; phylum Streptophyta; class Magnoliopsida; order Alismatales; family Araceae; genus Amorphophallus; species Amorphophallus konjac. The sequence goes on from CM040118.1 coordinate 287,939,194, forward strand.
CGACAGCAGCAGCAAAACGAAAGTTAGATCGCCAAAGTAGCGATCTGGGTGAATTAGGAGGGTATTTATAGGGTTTTTAGGATCGTAATGGAGTTAGTGTTGTATTGGAAGTAATATTTCCCTAATAGAGTTCTTACCCTATTCAATCTTCCTCGTAGTTATCCAGAAACTTGCTCTGGATAGTCTCCTAGGTCGAACGAAACTCAAACTGAATTAACGTCCTAAGTGAGGGCGTTAATTTAAATTGACGCCTTGTCAAGCGTCGTTTCTTGTATAAAACGCGCCCAGGTGGAGGGCGTTTCCTTTCCTTTCCTTAATTTTATTTCCCGTCGTTTGAAATTTGACGCCCTAGGGTGTAGGCGTCCTTTTAAAATTAACGCCTTAGACAAAGGCGTTTCCTTTTGAATTAGCACCTTGATAAAAGGCATTATTTTCCTCTTGATTAATGATTTAATCATTTAGGCTCTTTGTCATCTATTTACTTATCTTTTATTTTAATTTGATTTATTTAAAAATCTTATTTGTATCAGGGTTGCTACACCCTCCACCACTTAAAAGAATTTGGTCCCCAAATTCAATAGTACATATATATTTTGGAGAGTGTAGAGTATATACCTCTTAGAATAATTCTGGGAATCGTCTCCTCATGGATTCCTCAGTCTCCCATGTAGCTTCATGTTCGGAGTTCTTATTCCATTGTACCTTAAGCATGGGAATAACTTTATTCCTTAGGGTACGTACTTCACGATCTAGTATCTTCATAGGCTTCTGCTCATATGTGAGATCTTTCTGGATCACTAAGTCTCCATGATCAATAATATGTGATGGGTAGTGTACATATTTCTTCAACATAGATATGTGGAACACATTATGTACTTCAGACAATTGAGGAGGCAATGCGATGCGATAAGCAACCTCGCCAACTCTTTCCAGTATCTCGAAGGGTCCGATGAATCTTGGTGTAAGCTTGCCCTTGACACCAAATCTCCGTATGCCACGTCCAGGTGATATCTTGAGAAATACATGATCTCCAACTTGGAATTCAAGATCTCTCCTTCTTGTATCAGCATAAGTCTTTTGCCTAGACTGAGCAACTTGCAGTCTTTCTCTAATCAATTGTATCTTCTCAGTGGTATCCCTTACCATGTCTGGTCCTAATAGTTGTTTTTCTCCAACTTCGTCCCAGCATAAGGGTGATCGGCAACTCCTTCCGTATAAGGCTTCGAAAGGTGCCATTTGTATACTTGCCTGGTAGCTATTATTGTATGGAAATTCAACCAGAGGCAAGTGATCATGCCAGCTTCCACCAAAATCAATGATGCATGTCCTAAGCATATCTTCAATGACCTGATTAGTTCTCTCGGTCTGACCATCCGTTTGAGGATGAAAAGCTGTACTAAAATTAAGCCTTGTTCCCAACGAATGTTGTAGTCCCTTCCAAAAATGAGAAGTAAAACGGGGATTCTGTCAGACACGATTGAGATAGGAATACCGTGTAATCTGACTATGTCCTTGATGTATAATGCAGCCAACACATCGACTGACCATCGGCTCTTGATTGGCAAGAAATGCGCCGATTTAGTCAATCGGTCAATAATAACTCATATTCCATCATATCCTCCTTTTGATTTAGATAAACCCATGATGAAATCCATACCAATATCCTCCCACTTCCATTTAGGGATATCTAGAGGATGTAGTTTTCCAGCAGGCTTTTGGTGTTCCGCCTTGACCTGTTGGCATGTGAGACAGCGCGACACGTACTCCGCTATTTCCCTTTTCATGTTGGGCCACCAAAAATTTCTTTTCACATCTTGGTACATTTTGGTAGATCCAGGATGAATCGTGTACCTTGATCTATGAGCTTCATCTAAGATCTTCTTCTTTAACTCGGGACAATCCGGTATACAAGTTCTGTTTTGGAATAACAACTGATGGGGACATCAACGACAGCCCGCTCACATTGTGTTTACATTTACGTCCTTTTGTATTTGTATGAATACCCTCGTGATATATGGGTACACAATTGTAGGTCTTAGTGGGTTTATTTGCAAAAGGCCATTGGGTTTCTTTGCAAAAGTGCATGTAGGCCCTGCAGGGGCCCCCTCCCTCCTCCTTATTGGTCCACTTGGACTCCCGGGCCCAAGGTGGCTGGTCCATGGTCCAACCTTAGACTTGGACCTAGATTTAAATAAAGAAGACAAATCCAAATAGCCTTCTTTAAGAGGGGGGGGGAACCATGTATTATATTGGGATTTATTGTGGTTGTTCAAACCACATCCCAGCCCTTCACTCATCAACCCTTGATCCAAGGGACTAGAATTAGTTAGAGACCTAGTCTATATAATGTTGTATTTTTCATGAGAAATTGAATGAAAAAAATCAGAATTTTATGTGTAAGCCTTGGAGCTTGGTGCGCCCCTTGCCTCTCCCCTGCTGTTCTTCCTTCCCCAACCCCAGATCTAGAGTGTATCCCTCTTCTATCATCCCCTCTCAACCTCCGGTGATCGTCTGTGCCGCCGCCGCCGCCGTTCGTGCCGCCTTCGAGCCGCCGTGGAATCGTCATCAAGTTTTTGTCCTGCTGGACAGAGGTGTGGTTCGTGAATTCCTAAAGCCAGCCACGAGTTCTGATCAATTTGAAAATTTGAGGGTTGGTTCCTATCTTCTATCCCCTACTCCAAAAAAAAATTAGGTTCAAAATCCACCGTTTCATATTTTTACCTTTTCGTTCATCTCTCAATCTTAGATCTGTTCTGTCACTGTCTACAGTGACAGTAGCCCTGAGTTTCATGTCTTAGGTCCACTTTTTGTTTTATTTTGGTTCGCCCAATTTTACTGGAGGTTACACCCATCCACCCCTTCATCCACAAATTTTCTCAATTTTTTGTTCATCCATTTCATATTTTCTAAAAATCGTTCTCAGTCCCAGCTACAGTTCTGTCCCCCTGTTCCTAGATCCAACCACCAGTCACCCCCAAAATCATAGTAAATCACCTCCACCTCCAAATCAAATTCCAAAAATAGTCCCTGTTCCGTGGTTTGATCCCCTACAACTTTGAAGAAGAGCTCAAGAGCTGAATCGGAGGTTTACTAGGCGGTCAATGGTGGTTCTTAGACAAGTACCCTGCAAATCTGAGGTTTCGGTTACTGTACAACAGGGGCTTGTAAATTCATTAAAGTACTGATCCAACCAGATCCAGTAGATCTCTCTGGGTCTAGATTGAAGCATTTGAAAAGAGCTTTCCAACGATAGCTCACGCGTCCCGATCTGACGTCGGGATTGATCGCAGCGGCCGTTTTCGCCGGAGCGCGCGCTGTAAAACAGCAACCACCAGTCCGTGGACAGCAAACCCGACGGGTGCCGATCGGAACCGCCCGACCCCCGGGCGACGTTCCGATGTGCCGCCAGCCCAGGGAACACTTCCCTAAGTGTCCACACTACAGCGGCGCCACTGGGTCCCACACGGCCCCTCTAGACAGCACGTGGGCCCCACGGTCATGATCACGCGTGCAGCCGAATCAACACACGAAGCTGCCCGTCATCCCGAATGCGGCCCTCCCAGGCCCATTGTGTCGCCCTTTACCTCCCTGCGTGGAGTGGGCTTATTTCTATTGCTGTAATATTCATGTATTAACTGTCTCGGGAGCACGAGTTCGGCCGGGCCCGTCGTCCCCACGCCGAGCGCGTGGAGGTATCGCATTCGCTCTCTTACTTGGCATTTTACTTAATTTTCATATATGCTTGCTTATGCCACTGCTAGAGAGCATGATAGGGTAATTAGCTCGCTTTCTATTTATATCACCGCTGCTGCGAGAGAGAGCGTTACCGTCCCGTGACCCGATCTGGGCACGAGTGAGAGCCGACCACCCTAGCTCACAGCCGGTTTCTCAACCGCGCACATCCGACGCTTCCCTCGTTAAGGGGCAGTCATGAGATTGTCGTGTCCGTGGCCTCGTCCCGCATCAATTTGGTATCAGAGCGAGTTGAGTCTAGGGTGTCAAAAATAAAAAAGAGTGTCATTTACGTCTAATCATTAGTCGGTCTAAGTCGTGTTTAGGGTCATCATTGTTTTAAAACAAACAAAAAGAGTCTTTTCGCATTTGCATCCCTTTACTCGGTATATCAAAAGGTGTTGTCCGAACGTTAGGCTATGCCTATCGGGAAGACCGCACACTTGCGCGAGTGATCTTCAGATCGATTAACTCCGCCACGTGCCGAGTTTTGGTTACGTCTAGGTGCATCATATTAGTGTGTGTTTGCTTTAGTCGGCGTCGTCTAGTCGGTGTGTTTGCATGCCCACTCGTCGAGGTACTCAATACTCACCCCCACCACCACCAATGGCGGAATCCCGAGTCTATAGTTCCGATGAGGTGGCCACTATGTTCCGAACTCTGATGGGAAAAATGGATGGGTTGAGTGAGCGCATGGATGAGTTAAGCACTCGAGTGGATAGGATGGAAGAAGCGAGTACCCGAGTGAATGGCCTAGGCACCCGCCTAGAAGAGAGGATGAAAGTTGTAGAGGATAGGGCCGCTGGGTCGAACCAGTCCGTTCAAGGATTGGTCGGGAGAGTCACCGCACTAGAGAGAGGCCCTGCCGAGGCACCACCGATTGCCCCAGTCCAGGCACCCGTCCCACCTACACAAGGTCAACCGGAGCCGGTTCATCAAACCGCGACTCCAAGGGTTCACGGGGTAGCTAATAGGAGGCATGATGTCCCCGAGGTGCATGACTACGAGTCCGATAATGAGCATCGGGGACATGGTCGTGATTATCGCCATACACGGCGTACCCACGACCAAGATATGGATGAACGGGCCATTCGGACCGTTCGGGCCGACCCTCCCACCTTTGACGGGTCCTTAGACCCGAAGGTCTACCTTGATTGGGAGGCTCGTATGGACCGATATTTTGAGTGGTTTGAGATGTCGGACCAACGAAAAGTCAAGTATACCAGGATGAAACTTTTAGGCCAAGCCCAAACCTATTGGAGAAACATGGAGAACCTATTATTCCATCGTCAAGAACCCCCGATCGATACATGGACCGATATGACGGAGAAGCTTAGGAAGAAGTACCTCCCTACCTCCTACCGCCAGCGTCTTATAGAGAGGTGGCAAAGTCTCACCCAAGGAGACCGGTCCGTCTCTGATTACATCGCCGAATTTGATGAATACTACTTACGATGTGATGCCACGGAGGAGGATTCCCTTATCGTCTCACGGTTCCGGCGTGGCCTACGCCCACACCTACGGTATGAGCTTCTCCGCCGCAAGGTGGACAAGCTGGAGGATGCTTATCAAGTTGCTCTCGAGATGGAGCAATTCGAGGGTGAGTTCGAGTCTATTCCCCGGTGGAGCCCCGCTCCTCCCCGTAGTGATTCCCGTGGCTCCTTAGGTTCATACCCAAGGGGACCCATGACTCGTCCACAGGAGCCTGCCGGTCAGGAGCACTTTGCTCCTAGACCGCGACCTCCCCCACCACAGGATCTACCTCCACCCCATCCATCGGCACCCGTTGCCCGTCCCCCAGCTCCTATAGCCCGTCCTCTGGCACCAGCACCCCCTCCACTATTGTCCAAGGCACCGACACCTCCCCCATTGCTGCCTACACCCCCTACCCGACGGGATGATAAGGGTAAGGCCCCTCTTTTCGGGGAGAGTAGTCGATCACGAGTGCAGTGTTTCCACTGTCATGGATTTGGCCACATTGCCAGCGAGTGTCCTGCTCGCGCCACCCTAGCCTTAGGTGTTGGAGGATCCGTACCTATCGAGCCTGAGTGTGTTGATTACGAGGCCGATGAGGCACTAGCCGAGGAGTACTATGCCTTGGGGGGGGGAAGAGTGGGAGAGCTCTCCTGCCGCCCAGGATGCGGCCACCTAGTGGGATTGATGCTACCACCTTAGTCTCGAGTCATATATGAGTCGGTATGTTTTCCTTGTGTGGTTTGTTTGCATGGTTTGTGTGTCGTTTGTTTGTCTGCATGTGACTTGTGCAAGCTCGTTGTCGTTCTCTTATGAGTAAGAGGTGATTGGACTCACTTGATGAGTATGGGATCGGTTCTACTTCTATACCCGGATCAGTCACCTATAGGGACTCAGCGGTGATTCCTAGTGAGTCTTCGAGCTGCTTCCTTCCCTTTTTGAGAGTGCCCCTTCAGAGTGACCACCTTTAGCCCATAGCAGTTCGCATATCGAGTATATATGGAATGAGCAGGTGACGATCGCTTGGAGTGGAGCATACCGCGCTACTTGGCACGGTGACGGATCCGCCGGAGTACCGGAGCAGCCATACCCTTACTCGACGGGGTCGAGTTCCTCCCACCCGGGGAGAATTGATGGGGACATAAATGACAGCCCGCTCACATTGTGTTTACATTTACGTCCTTTTGTATTTGTATGAATACCCTCGTGATATATGGGTACACAATTGTAGGTCTTAGTGGGTTTATTTGCAAAAGGCCATTGGGTTTCTTTGCAAAAGTGCATGTAGGCCCTGCAGGGGCCCCCTCCCTCCTCCTTATTGGTCCACTTGGACTCCCGGGCCTAAGGTGGCTGGTCCATGGTCCAACCTTGGACTTGGACCTAGATTTAAATAAAGAAGACAAATCCAAATAGCCTTCTTTAAGGGGGGGGGGGGGGGGGCGCGAACCATGTATTATATTGGGATTTATTGTGGTTGTTCAAACCACATCCCAGCCCTTCACTCATCAACCCTTGATCCAAGGGTCTAGAATTAGTTAGAGACCTAGTCTATATAATGTTGTATTTTTCATGAGAAATTGAATGGAAAAAATCAGAATTTTATGTGTAAGCCTTGGAGCTTGGTGCGCCCCTTGCCTCTCCCCTACTGTTCTTCCTTCCCCAACCCCAGATCTAGAGTGTATCCCTCTTCTATCACCCCCTCTCAACCTCCGGTGATCGTCTGTGCCGCCGCCGCCGCCGTTCGTGCCGCCTTCGAGCCGCCGTGGAATCGTCATCAAGTTTCTGTCCTGCTGGACAGAGGTGTGGTTCGTGAATTCCTGAAGCCAGCCACGAGTTCTGATCGATTTGAAATTTTGAGGGTTGGTTCCTATCTTCTAGACCCTTCTCCACAAAACAAATTAGGGTCAAAATCCATCGTTTCATATTTTTACCTTTTTGTTCATCTCTCAATCTCAGATCTGTTCTATCACTGTCTACAGCGATAGTAACCCTGAGTTTCATGTCTTAGGTCCACTTTTTGATTTATTTTGGTTCGCCCACTTTTACTGGAGGTTACACCCAGGCACCCCTTCATCCACAATTTTTCTCAATTTTTGGTTCGTCCATTTCATATTTTCTAAAAATTATTCTCAGTCCCAGCTACAGTTCTGTCCCCCTGTTTCCAGATCCGCCCACCAGTCACCCCAAAAATCATAGTAAATCAGCTCCACCTCCAAATCAAATTCCAAAAATAGTCCCCGTTCCGTGGTTTGATCCCCTACAACTTTGAAGAAGAGCTCAAGAGCTGAATCGGAGGTTTACTAGGCGGTCAATGGTGGTTCTCAGACAAGTACCTTACAAATCTGAGGTTTCGGTTACTGTACAACAGGGGCTTATAAATTCATTAAAGTTCTGATCCAACCAGATCCAGCAGATCTCTATGAGTCTAGATTGAATCATTTAAAGAGAGCTTTCCAACGATAGCTCACGCGTACCGATCCGACGTCGGGATTGATCGCAGCGGCCATTTTCGCCGGAGCGCGCGCTGCAAAACAGCAACCACCAGTCCGTGGACAGCAAACCCGACGGGTGCCGATCGGAACCGCCCGACCCCCGGGCGACGTTTCGGTGTGCCGCCAGCCCAGGGAACACTTCCCTAAGTGTCCAGAGTACAGCGGCGTCACCGGGTCCCACACGGCCCCTCCAGACAGCACGTGGGCCCCACGGTCGTGATGACACGTGTAGCCGAATCAACACACGAAGCTGCCCGTCATCCCGAATTCGGCCCTCCCGGGCCCATTGTGTCGCCCTTTACCTCCCTGCGTGGAGTGGGCTTATTTCCATTGCTGTAATATTCATGTATTAACTGTCCCGGGAGCACAAGTTCGGCCGGGCCCGTCGTCCCCACGCCGAGCGCGTGGAGGTATCGCATTCGCTCCCTTACTTGGCATTTTGCTTAATTTTCATATATGCTTGCTTATGCCACTGCTAGAGAGCATGATAGGGTAATTAGCTCGCTTTCTATTTATATCACCGCTGCTGCGAGAGAGAGCGTTACCGTCCCGTGACCCGATCCGGGCACGAGTGAGAGCCGACCACCCTAGCTCACAGCCGGTTTCTCAACCGCGCACATCCGACGCTTCCCTCGTTAAGGGGCAGTCACGAGCTTGTCGTGTCCGTGGCCTCGTCCCTCATCAACAACCTTCTATCTGATGCTAATTGGAAATTAGACTGTCCTTCTAGTTTACCCTTGATTTCCACTAATATTGGGTCATCATCCTGAAGTGCTTGTATTTCAGTTAATAGGTCTGGATGAATGCTTATATGAGACAATGTGACACATTTGAAGTTCGTGTCCATGCTATTGCTCTAGCAACTTCCATTCTTGAATCATACAATTAGCTAACAGTGCTCTCGGCCTTCGACTAAGGGCATCAGCTACTGGATTCCCCTTTCTAAGATGATATTGTATATTGAAGTCGAAGTCCTTGAGATATTCTAGCCAACGCCTTTGCCTCATATTTAGTTCCTTTTGAGAGAAAAGATACTTGAGACTCTTGTGATCGGAGCATACAGTAAACTATACTCCATATAGATAATGTCTCCAGATCTTTGGTGCAAATACTGCCGCGGCTAATTCTAAGTCATGGACGGGGTAGTTCTCTTCATTCTTCTTTAATTGACGAGAAGAGTAAGCTATAACCTTTCCTTGTTGCATTAGAACACAACCGAGGCCAATGCCAGAAGTATCAGTGTATACCTCGAATTTCTCTCCTTCCATTGGTAAAGCTAAGACAGGAGCTGTAGTAAGATGATCCTTGAGAGTTTGGAAGCTTCTTTCACATTCCTCACTCCATTCGTAACGGATCTCCTTGCGAGTTAACCTCGTAAGTGGTACGGCGATCTTAGAGAAATCTTTGATGAATCGCCTGTAATAGCCAGCAAGACCTAAGAAACTTCGGATCTCGCTAGCAATGGTCGGTCTTTCCCAATTTCTTACAGCTTCAACTTTTGATGGATCTACTGATAAGCCATCCTTTGATATAACATGTCCGAGAAAAGTCACTTCTTCAAGCCAGAATTCACACTTGCTGAGTTTTGCATAAAATTGGTTTGCCCTCAATATTTGTAATGCAATCCTTAAATACTCCTCATGCTCTTCCTTGGTCTCGGAATAAATCAATATATCATCAATAAAGACCACCACGAATTGATCCAAATAAGGCCTGAATATACTATTCATTAACTGCATAAAGGTAGCAGGGGCATTTGTTAGTCCGAAAGGCATAACAACAAATTCATAATGGCTGTACCTGCTTCTGAATGCAGTCTTATGAATGTCCTCATCCTTGATTCTTAACTGATGATATCCCGACCTAAGATCAATTTTAGAAAAGTACTTGGATCCTGAAATTTGATAAAACAACTCATCGATTCTCGACAGTGGATACTTGTTCTTGATAGTGAGATGATTCAACTGTCGATAGTCGATGCATAACCTCATGGATCCATCTTTCTTCTTTACAAATAATACAGGCGCTCCCTATGGGGAAGTACTTGGTCTTATGAATCCTTTCTTAATGAGTTCCATCAATTGCTCCTTTAACTCCTTGAGTTCAGCAGGTGACATTCTATACGGTGCCTTAGAAACTGGACCCGCACCAGGAACTAAATCGATGGTGAAGGCCACTTCTCTTTGTGGGGGTAATCCAGGCAAATCTTCCAGAAATACGTCCGAAAATTCTTGTACCACCGGAATGTCTTCTATCTTAGTTTCCTTAGCCTCCTTAATCGTGACAAATACAAGGAAAGATACACATCCTTTCCTGATGAGCTTGCTAGCTCGGAGAGCCGAAATAAGAGGGGTTTTGCTTCGCTTCTTGGGGCTAGTAAAGATCAGTTCTGGAAATTCCTCGAAAGTAACCTTGCTATTGCGGCAATCGACCATTGCCTGATATTTAGATAACCAATCCGCTCCTAGTATGACATCATACTACTTTAGATCTAAACATATAAGATCAATAGGGAGATTCTTACCATGAACCAATACTTCACAGTTCTGGTAATGGTGTGTAATATCAGTCTCGTTTCCTAGAGGAGTAGACAAGACTAATTTTATCCATTACGGTTCTAGGGGTAACGGATCAGCGAACTTTTTGGAAACAATTGAATGTGAAGCACCAGTATCAATTAAGACATATGCAGACTTGGAACAAACTTTCAATGTACCTTCTACTAGTCCACCTTCTTCTTCTTGTTCGGTCTCCTTAATTGCGTGAAGACGAGCATTCTTGGTTACTGGGCGCTTCCCGTCCCCGGCTTGATCATTAAGTAATGGGCAATCGGGAATTCGATGATCGCGACTCCCACAATGGAGACATGCTCCTAGTTTCCTCCAGCATTCTTCTGCTCTATGGCCCGCCTTGTCACAATGCTTGCACACTATATTTGATGGGGTAGTGGTGATGGAGAAGGGCTTGGTCTTCTTAAACTTCTGATCTTGTGAGGAAGTACCTCCATTGCTAGGCCTCTTCTCGAAGTTGGGTTTAAAGGAACCTGAACTTGTAACTTGTTCTTTCTTGTCCTTCCCACGGATTCTATCAGATAGTTCCGTGGCGTCTTCTAATAGCTGAGCTCGGCGCACAATTTTCGAGTAGACCTGGATATCCATTGGCGCCAGCTGTGTGATATATTGGGGCCTGAGCCCATTTAGGAACCTCCTAGCTTTCATCTTCTCAGTGCTAAGTAAGTGCTTAGCATACCGAGATAATCTAGAAAATTGGGCCTCGTACTCGGCCACTGTCAAGGACCGTTGCTTCAGTGCAACAAATTCAGCAGCTTTCTTTTCCTGTACTCGGTCTGAAAAATATTTAGCGTTGACATGTTCAACAAATTTTTCCCATGTAACTTGGTCTTGATTTAAAGTAGCTTCTATTGATTCCCACCAGCATCGGGCATCCCTTTCCAACTGAAAGGTAGCTAATAAGACTTTATCTTGATCCGTGCACTGCATAACACGGAATATACGTTCCGTCTCCCTGATCCAGTGCTCTGCGTCGTCCGGATCAGTAGAACCCATGAATTTAGGCGGGTTCATATTTTTAAAGACTTGGTGGAGACTCCCTGCTCGTTGTGCTCCTCCTTGTGCTACCTGTTGCAGCACCTGAGTCATGCCTTGAAGTGTACGTTGCATGTTGCACCACTGAGCACGTTCGGCAGCCATCGTCCTACAATTACCATAACTAGATTAATACGTGATTTCATTTAGAAGCTAGCATTTCTATGTTAACTTTAACCCTTGGTTCTACCCGATCTCACCGGTTAAAGGTTAAACCTATCCTTGGACTTGGGTTTCCTAGGAATTGAATACCCTAGGCTCTGATACCACAAAAACTGTCACGCCCCGAGAGCGGAAGATACCCGGAGACGCGTGACGAGTTTATATCAATCATGTCAATCAGAGTATTAATGTATTCGACACCAAAATCAGAGATGCGTAAAAGTAAAGATAACACAATCCTTTATTCCTTCATAAGAATATGTCTATTACAAACCTTTGAAGTATTAACTAAAATAAAGGAAAAATACAAGGTTGACTCAAGAAAATATGAAAAAGACTAGATAACACGGAAGAAGCTCTATCTCTTTCACTCTTGATTTTCTCCATCCGTTTGAGTTCCCTCATCGTCGGACTTACCTGAAAAGTAGGGAAACACTAAGTGAGCGAACGCTCAGTAGGAAATTATATCTCAAGAACTAGCAATGGGTTTAAGTAATTACATCTTTCATGAATGCACTATAGCTATGCATGCTCGCATAAAACGACAAGATAGAGAGAGTGTATAACAATAAGATACCGACGAGAACTAGTGATGAACTTTCAAGAACTTATATCAAAAGATATCAAGATATTCAAGCAAGTGCATTCATCATGTCATGTTGGAATTTGGCTATCACGTTCAAGCACGCAAGTATGCAATTACCCTTTTTCGGGTCACGCAAGTCATGTAATATCAAGTCAAGTACAAGTACAAGATTTGTGGAATGTTCAATCAAGCTAGTCATGCACTTCGGTATAATGCCAATACCGTGGTCAATCAACTCCCATGGGCACAAGTACTTTGGGGTGCTCCTCCCAGGACCAGATCGGGCCCTATATGCGCAGGCATTAATCATGTATTTTAACATCTACTTTTGTATATAGCCAATATGGAATTTCAAGGATAAAGCTTGTAGACACGTAAGATAGACTTTGATAGAATAGAGTCCAAAATATGACACTTGACATAGATAGGCGATAATAACGATACAATCACGATTATCGATAAATACTAGGTGGAATTGGTTCCCTAACTTGGGTACCATGACAAACAAGTATGGGCATTCTTTATATAGAATTGAGGTCCACAAGAACATCAAGTTTAATATAGAATTGGGGTCTACAAGAACATCATAACAATGTCATGCTTTACCCCGTTCATTAAGATAATTCTCATATCATACACATGGCATGACATGAGGGCCGATATACCATGTTTCTATAGAGTGACATGGCAAAAATAGTGTGATAGGTTTTTATGGTACAACCCGCTCAGTCGGCCTTGAGGGAATCCAAGGCTCGAGGAGTCATACGGAGGTCTCTATGACTAACTCGCTAGTCCAAAGGAACGAAATGTCCAATGGAGAGCTTGTATGTCACTGAGAGTTAAGGGGGTAACGTTAAAACATCATGAAACGTGGGACTATATTCACGGAGTGGAAATATAGTGCCAATATATATATACATAAGTATGAAACCGTGTTAACCGAGGGAAAAATAATAATACAGGAAATTAGCGACTTGACCAAAGTCATTAATCATATAATTAACGCCTTACTTAAGGGCGTCTATTAATCATTTGACGACTTGTGAAGCAATCGTCCAAACCTTATCTCAATTCTTACAGAATTTCAAATTTACAGAATTTTAACAAAAACGTGCCCTGTACAGGGGCGTTACTTTTCAATTAGCGCCCTAGTCTGGGGCATCAGTTTAGTAATAGACGACCTAGACAAGGTCGTGAATTCAAGAATTTACCAATTTTCAGATAATAAAATTTCAAGAAAAAGGGTACATGATCATGACAGGAAAAATAGCAGGATTTCACAGATATACTCATGCAATATATTAGATTCATGGTTACATAGATATTAAATTTTAAACGTGGGTATTTATTAATTACATGTAATTGACGACTTCTGGGCAGGGCGTCAAAATAATAATTAGCGCCCTAGTGTGGGTCGCTTCTTTAAATTAGCGCCCTTGCCAAGGGCGTTTCTTTTTGAAATTACATAGAAAATATCTGAAAGCACAATAAAACTATATGCATGCACGACCGATGATATTATTAAGATCTTAAGCTAGTTTGGGCTACGATCTTGAGAAAACCTACTTGAAGGTGATCTGGGAGAGGAAACGTGAAGGTTTTGGTAAGAAACCGATGCTCTGTTCTAAACCGGCCTCCAGAAGATGATGTTTGATGAAGAACCCCTCGTTCTTCAGCACGTCAGGAAACGCAAGGCAGGCAACCTATAGCAAAAGATGATGAAGAACATCAGTATCCTTCATAACCATGACTGAAGGCAGGGGAAAGAACATTACCTGTTCTTTACGGTCGACAGCAGCAGCAAAACGAAAGTTAGATCGCCAAAGTAGCGATCTGGGTGAATTAGGAGGGTATTTATAGGGTTTTTAGGATCGTAATGGAGTTAGTGTTGTATTGGAAGTAATATTTCCCTAATAGAGTTCTTACCCTATTCAATCTTCCTCGTAGTTATCCAGAAACTTACTCTGGATAGTCTCCTGGGTCGAACGAAACTCAAACTGAATTAACGTCCTAAGTGAGGGCGTTAATTTAAATTGACGCCTTGTCAAGCGTCGTTTCTTGTATAAAACATGCCCAGGTGGAGGGCGTTTCCTTTCCTTTCCTTAATTTTATTTCCCGTCGTTTGAAATTTGACGCCCTAGGGTGTAGGCGTCCTTTTTAAATTAACGCCTTAGACAGAGGCGTTTCCTTTTGAATTAGCGCCTTGATAAAAGGCGTTATTTTCCTCTTGATTAATGATTTACTCATTTAGGCTCTTTGTCATCTATTTACTTATCTTTTATTTTAATTTGATTTATTTAAAAATCTTATTTGTATCAGGGTTGCTACACTGCCGCTGTCACCTTCACGGAGAAAGACTCTCTGCTCTCTTCTCCGTGCCATAATCGACCCCTCTATATGAAGGGGAAAGTCAATGGGCATGAAGTAAACCAGATCTTGGTAGATGCCGATGCGACTGTCAACATCATGCCCCTCAAAACATTCAAGACTCTATATCTGACCCCCTACCTCCAGAAGGTCCAGGCAGTCAAGATATCTGGCCTCAATCAGAAAACTGAGGAGGTCCTCGGTCGAGTGGATGTTGACTTGGTACTCGATGATTTCGCCTCCAAGGCGACCTTCTACATCATCGACTCCAGCACATCCTACAAGGTGTTGTTGGGTAGACCCTGACTCCTTGAAAACTGGGTCATCCCCTCAACCCTCGATCAATGCATCAAATATATTAAGGAAGGGGAACATCGTGCAGTCTTCGCAGACCTGTCTCCATTCACTCCAGCAGAATGCAACATGGCCGATGCGGCCCTCTACATCAAGGGAACTAGTCCATTCCCAGTGATCAAGAGCAAGAGCAATGACTGGCTCTCAAAAGAAGAAGAGGATGACCTCTTCTCCGTTGACGAGGAGAAGGCCAAGCTTCATTGGCTACGCCTTAGCGCCAAGTCAACCACAGACCGCCCTGAGAGGCGCAAAGTCAATTTTGAGGCTAATCTTATTAGCTGAGCAATCGACGAGAGCATATGCTTGCCACCAAACTACATTCAGCTCGTATGTGCCTCGGACGAGCATATGGTCGAGCGACTCACAACATTCATCGTCACTTACAGACTACAGCACCGGTCCAAGAAAAAGGCTAGAAGGGACAAGCCCATCTTTTTCCACAAAGAAGACATGGTCCCTCCAGCCCCACCAGAAGATGATTTCGGCTGGTCCAGGCGAGCCGACAATGTCCCAGAATCTGTCCAAATTCTGGATGACCTATCGCCTTGCATTCGAGAGATGTGCCTCAAGTAGCATATTCCCCAGTGGCAAGGCTCCGCACAGTGGAAATATTTTTACAATCTGTGGATGCCCTCACAAGCCCGGGGGCAACCCCCGTTCTCCCAAAAAGATACCAGAGGTCTCGGCTATGACCAAGACCCATACTTCTCTGTCTACCATGCGGTCCAGGTCGTAGGGCCGATGCAGCCAGACGTCGACCCGGTTATCGCTAATACCAAGTTTGATAGCTCGGGAGATGAGGGAGAGGAGATTTTAATCCCACTCCCCGCTAGAACCAATACCCCAGTTCCAGCACCTGGTGAGGCTTCCTCGTCCGTCCATGAGGATGTTGGGACGGAGAATGCCCCCACGGCCTCCCAGCCAATTGAAGAACCCACTTCGCCACACTTTCCCCATGAGGAAGGTCCTCGGAACAAAGATCGTGAGGCGTCACCGGTAATGGCAGACAACTCTAGCCAAGCTCCCGGGATGCCAACTGACAATTGTCAGTCCGATGGGGATGACCTGGGGCAACCTCAGGCCGGGCCTAGCAGCAATAATCTTCCAGCCCCATCAGCTCAAACCGTTGGCTCCGACAACCCACGGGGGTACGAAGTCGACACTGATGATGAAGACTTCGTCGACTTCCAGCCGGCAACCTCCCGAGCTGGAGGACGGCGGCCAGGCAACCATCGACGAACTCGTCAAAGTTAATCTAGGCGAAGATGAAGCCCCTCAGCTAACATTCCTCAGCGCTCTCCTCACTAAAGCAGAAAGACAGGACTACAAGCAAGTCCTGCACGAATACAAAGACTGCTTCGCTTGGACATACAAAGAGATGCCAGGGCTGGACCCCTCCATGGCGGAGCACAGCCTGGCTATCTCTCCCTCAGCTACTCCAATCAAACAGCCCCAGCGGTGCATGCGCCATGAGCTAGAGCTCCAGGTCTCGACTGAGGTCGACAAGATGGCAGAAGTCGACTTTATCGAGCCATGCATATACCCGATCTGGCTCGCCAATATTGTCCCAGTCAAAAATAAAAATGGTCAAGTCCGCATCTGCGTCGACTTTTGAGACCTCAATAAAGTTTGTCCAAAGGATGACTTCCCAGTTCCAATCATAGAAACAATGGTCGATATGACCACCGGACATGAAGCTCTGTCTTTCATGGATGGATCATCTGGTTACAACCAAATCCGGATGTCGCTCCAAGACAAGAATCACACCGCCTTTAGATCCCCCAAAGGGATCTTCAACTATAAGCGCATGTCCTTCGGTTCGAAGAATGCCGGTGCTACCTACCAAAGGGCCATGACTAAAATCTTTGACGAGATGCTACACAACATCGTCGAATGCTACGTCGATGACCTCGTCGTCAAGACCAGAAGGCAAGAAGACCACCTACGTGATCTACATCAAGTCTTCGAGCATCTCCGACAATATGGGCTCAAAATAAACCCCATGAAATGCACCTTTGGCGTATCCAGCGGCAAGTTTCTCGGTTTCATTGTCTGATACCGAGGAATCGAGGTGGATCCCAGCAAGATCAAAGCGATCCGGGAGCTTCCGCCTCCAAGCAACCTCACTGAACTTAGATCACTTCAGGGTAGATTGACCTACATCCGGAGGTTTATCTC
Organism: Amorphophallus konjac; assembly: GCA_022559845.1. NCBI lineage: Eukaryota > Viridiplantae > Streptophyta > Magnoliopsida > Alismatales > Araceae > Amorphophallus > Amorphophallus konjac. The sequence continues at coordinate 287,956,143 of CM040118.1, forward strand.
CAACCTCTCCGGACGATACGCGCCTTTCAGCAAGTTGATGAAGAAAGATGCCCCCTTCATATGGGACTCAGAATGCCAGACGGCTTTTGAGCAAATCAAGGAGTACATCTTGACTCCCCCAGTCCTAGGGGCACCCGTCAAGGGTAAACCCCTCATACTCTACATTGCCGCCATGGATACCTCGTTGGGGGCTCTGTTGGCGCAAGTCAATGAAGAAGGTAAAGAGCAACCGCTCTATTACCTTAGCCGAAAATTGATCAGTGCTGAGTATCGCTACTCCCCCATGGAGAAAGTATGCTTGGCATTGGTGTTTGCCGTCAAGAAATTACGGCACTACCTACTGTCCCATCGGGTTGAGCTCATATCCAAGCACGACCCCCTGAAGTTCCCTCTCAAACAGCCCGTTCTCTCAGGCCGACTAGGGAAATGGGCTCTCCTGCTCATGGAGTACGACATTACTTATGTCCCTAGAAAAGCTATCAAGGGGCAGGGCATGTCTGAATTCTTGGCAGCCCATCCAGTACCAGACAATTCTCTCTTCAACACGGACCTTCCAGATGAGGAGTCTCTTACTCTTCAATAGCAACAATTGGCTAAACAGAGCAGAGATGTCTTGCATTACTGGCAACAAGACACCCTCACATCCAGCCTGCCTTGCTGGGAGTTATACTTTGATGGCGCTTCTCGAGGTACTACCCAGAGCAACCTCAGCTCAGGCATTCCGATAGGTGCCGAAATTGTCTTCCGACTCCTCAGGGCGGAGTTTTGTACTACTCCTGTGCCCTCATGAAGGCTATGACCAATAATGAAGCCGAATATGAAGCCTTGATCATCAGACACCAGATGGCTCTCGACATGGGCGTCAAATGCCTCAAAGCCTAAGGAGATTCTCAACTAATAGTCTGACAGGTCCTCGGCATCTATGACGTGTGGAAATCAGAGCTAGTCCCGTACCACGCCACCATCACTCGGCTAACCCAGAAGTTCTATTTCTTTGAAATAGACCACGTTCCCAGAAGTGGCAACGCCCAGGCTGACGCCCTGGCAAAATTGGCTGCGGCCATCAAGCTACCGCCTGAGGGTGAAGTCTACATCATAGTCAAACATAGAAGACTGATGCCTAGCTCACTCGAAAGCAACTCCGATCTCATAGTTTATGAGGTCCAAGGCTTTGACCAGGACACTCCTCCAAGAGAAGAAGATTGGCATGAGCCCATCATCAAACTCAAGACGGGATGGCTCCCCCCTGACCGGGCTCAAAGGGTCCAACTGCTCCATCGGGCGACGTCATATGAGTTGATCGGTGACTCCCTATACCAACTCGTCCACGAGAAGGACAAGTCCATTCTCTTGAGATGCGTCTCCCCAGTAGAGGCTCGAGCCATTATGCGCGAGGTTCATTCTGGGCTGTGCGACGCACATCAGGCCGAAGATAGAATGAAGCACAACATCAAACTTAAAGGCTTCTATTGGCCTACCATGTACGCAGACTGTATCCAGTACACTCGTACATGCCATCAATGCCAAGCTTTTGGCCCAGTACCCAGAAGGCCTCCTAACCCACTACGTCCTACAGCCCCTACCTGGCCATTTGCCGAGTGGGTTATCGACATCGCAGGGCCTTTCCCGCCATCTTCCAAAGGCCACAAGTACATTTTGGCCGCCACCGACTACTTCTCTCATTGGGCGGAAGCCCTGCCCCTACGGGAAGTCACCGGAGAGGTGGTTGCCAGATTTGTCCGACATAACATCATCTACCGATTCGGCACTCCCAGTCGCATAGTCTCTGACAACGGGACGCCATTCAAGAACAAGGCCATATACCAATTGGCAGTCAAGGTCCACATCCACTGGAGAACCTCTTCGGTCTACAACCCACAGGCCAACGGTTTAGTCGAGGCCTTCAACAAGACTCTCTGCAAGCTCCTGGCTAACATTGTTAGCCACCGGAAACATGACTGGGGTGAAAAGGTCTCCGAGGCATTATGGGCCTACCGGACGGCCTACAAAACCCCCACGGGATGTCACCGTTCTCCCTCGTTTACAGAATGGAGGTCGTCATCCCCATCAAAATCCATCTAGCAACCTACCGCGTAGCGGTACACACCGGCTTGGCCGGCTCTGATGAAAATAAATACCAGAGAAGGCTGGAAGAGCTTGCTGATCTGGAAGGCAAAAGGCTCAAAGCCTACAAACACCTACAGATATACCAGGCCCGCATGGCGCTAGCCTACGACAAGCTCGTCAAGCAACGAGCCTTCAAGCAAGGCGACCTCGTCATGATCAAGGAAAGAGAAATCATGGCAGGGCGTTCCAGTGGTAAGCTTCAGCCGAATTGGCGAGGCCCGTACATCATTTGCGACGCCTATGAGGGTGGAGCCTACATGGCCGTAGACCATAAGGGCCACAGACCCTTCCCGGCTCTCAATGGCAAGCACATAAAGCTGTACCATGCATCCGAACACGAGTTCGTGCGCCAGCCAGACTAAGGCACGCATTCCAGCTACTACCAGTAAGGTCGATCTTCCCCCGGGAACGGTCTGACCAGCCAGTTTTTCTAGTCTTTAGTTCCCAGTCAGGCAGCGGGGCCAACCAAGCCCTCCCAGAACCACCCCGAAACATTTTTGGGGACTAATTCCTTGACCTCGTTCTCGTCACGATGAGGGCAAGGGCACCTCCGCGCTAGCACCAGTTCAGCCGTCAGGCTCCCAGGTAAGTCAAAAAAAAACAAAAAAAAATAAAACAACAAAAAATGGGGTTAAAAATAGAGATGCCCCGACGGACCCAGTCGTCCACCTCTACGAGGAGGCGACTAGGGGCAAAAAGGCCAACAAACCGGCTGAGGTGAAATCCCGAAAGGGCGCCTTGGGTAAAATCGGGGAACCCCTCGACGTGAAAACCCACAAGGGCGCGTCGGAAAAAGCTAAAGGGGGTCAGCTCTGGTGAAAACCCGAAAGGGCGTCGGAGCCAATAATGGGAAAATTTCTCTTCCCCCACCAGTCAGAGTGGTCTTCACCTGCTCCCTAGTAAATCGCGGGACCCTCTCGCGCCAATCGCTGGTCAATTTGCTTCCCCAAACCGATAGCTCGACACTTCCCAGTCATCCCTCATATCACCTTCTCCAGTCTCCAGTCGATTCCAGTCTTCATGCGACATTCCAGTCGCTAGTCCAGCAAAACTCAATCCCAGTATATCCCAGATCTCCATCACTACACACTCCCATATTTTATAGTCGAGTACCCCCAGTCATACTTGGCCAGGGCGATACATCCCTCGGTCCCATAGTCCTATGACTCACAAAAGCCCCGAGTGGGGGAGGGGGGTAAAGCCATGCCTGATTGCCTACGTTCCCCAGTTTTTGGATACATCCCTTAACATCATCTTTGATGGGGACATCACCTCCCATGCCCACATTCACGGCTCGTCTCCTCGCCCCGGTTGCATCCGGCATGGTCTAGTTATTTATTTTGAGTCTTATGTAATTTTTTTCAAGTCATATCATTGTATTTTCCCTTTTTTTTGAGTCATGTCCCTAGGTCTTTTGTTTATTTCCCTAAGTTTGAGTGTCATTAGGTTGATTAGTTTGTTATTGGGCCCAATTCATTGGGCTAGGCCCAAGGGCGCCCCCTACCCCTTGGTTATTTGTCATTGTTGCATGAGTCAGGGACTTTTTGTAAAATGTGGGTTGCCTGTATATAGGACCCCATTCCCCCCATTTCAAATGAATGAATGAATAAAAATTTTACATTTTGTGAGTTCTAACGTCAGATTTATTGTGGAGTGAATCCATTAGTGAGGTGAGAAGCCTTAGGGAGAGAATCCCACCCATCCCTCTCTTAATCTTTCTCTTCCACTCCCCTTTCTCTCTCCTCCACACCTGTGGACGCCAAAAAATGACGATGATGATCATGGCGACATTCGCGTCTACACATTCGAGCGCGAGTCGAAGACGGAAATGCCGAATAAACCTCATGCCTTGCCCGATCAGGACGAGAACTCGCTTGGTGATCCGCTACCCGCTAAGGAAGCCCCCTAAGCAGAAGATACAGCTACAACGCTCCGACCGGCCATGCCGAAAGCTGAGTCAAAGAAGGCTCAGGAACTTCGGCACAGTCTCAGCTTGCATCGAAAGTCATGCAAAGTCTGGGACCGAGTCCCAAAGGCTGCGAATGGAAAAATTGTGGAGGCCATACATTGCAACCGGAACATTCTGGGAATGCCGACATTCATATAAACGGCCGTGACTTCGAGAAGAATCTGTTCGGTGCTTAAAACGGCATGGAAGGGCCTTAAAGCGGCGTGCCTTAAAACGGCGCGCCCCTTTGCTTAACCGGCGCGCCCCACTTCATGCTCTAATACGAGCTCCCTAGTGTTGCATTAAAATGGCGCGCCCCTCAGGTTATCCGGTGTGCTCCTGTTGAAGGGGCCATCCCCCTTTGATGATTAAAACGGCGCCACCCATTTGCACAAGCTAAACCGGCGTGCTAAAGTTAAAGGACCCGTCTTGCCCATCTTCAAAAGCTTCTTCTTTCAAACATTGAATACGGCGTGGCTCATTTGCAATCTTAATGTGGTGCGCCAATTGCACTTGGGTTTAAACCGGCGTGATCACTGTTCCACCGCGCCGTTTTAACCTCATGCCATCCCATCGAAACTGCGATGCTCTGTTTTGTTTAAATGCGGTGCGCAGTGAGCATTCAATGATCTGAAGCCGTGCCTCCGTCTCCACTCGACAGCGCACCGGCATCAACGGAGAAGGCATGTCTTCGGATGAAGATCTCCCGGCAAACCCGCAACTGTGCCATCCTCGGACGAACGACAAGGTACAATGCCAATCATCGGATGCCAGCATAGAAGCCAACCATGTTCGTCTGGCAGACGAACGTAGTGGCGGGAGTTCTCTTCCGCTCGAGCAAAGAAAAGGCAACCCACTATATATATACTCTGCAGAAGAGAAGAAGAAGAGAGGAGGATCCTGGCTTTCCCCCAGTAGGCCATCCAAAAAGGAGAAGAGAAGGTGCTCTCGGCTCTGTGCAGTGAAGGGAAGAAAAAAAGAGAGAAGAAGCTCCCGTCATCCACGCCGGCAAGGTGAAGAGAAAGAGAGAGGGTGTGAGTGTGGGAGGTGAGTCGAGGGGGGGGGGTCTGTGTTCCTTTTTTTTCTCTCGTCTCTATCTTCTTCTTCCCCCTTTTGCAATGTATTCCACTCCCATCCCAGGGTGAACTCTCCCTGTGTCAACTTCTTCCCCGTTTGTGAGGATGAATAAGAGAAAAGGGCCCTTCTGCAAGCTCAGTGTTTTCTCCGTTCCGATCTACACCTCCCTTCCACCCCTCTCTAATCGTCCAGGGCCCTTCGAGGCTTGCTTGTCCATAGCATGTCCCTCAAGGGAACCCGTCACCGGATGAACATTCATGGCCCTCGTGGCAAATATCTGTCACGCGTCGAAGATTCATCGCCCGTGAGTCGTGGTCGCTCTTGAAGGCTAGCCCTCGAGCGCTCCACACTCACACATGGGTTCAGACCGCCGTAAGGCCACTCCGATTTTTGAGGGTCACCCCGGAGCAATCCGTTTGGTGGCCTTCGCTTCTCTCTGGCAAGCCCCGGTCTAGGGGAGATGCTGCCCAATTTTTGCCTAGGGATTAAGAACACTCAAGAACAAACGAACAAACCACCTCCGAGAACAAGAACAACATGCAGTAAGCTCTATGAATCAAACCCCTCGAATGAACACTTAAGCATTCATGCTAATTCCTCTTAATAAACAACTAGAACAATTAAACCCCCTCTTCACCGAACTTAATCCACCAAATGGATGAATAAACGTATCACAAAATGAAAGAAAAGAAAAGAAACACACAGTCAATCGCTTTGAAACAAACCCTCGGGAGAGTTTAATACGGCGGGGTGACTACTCCACCGCGCCGGTCTAACATCGCTCTCATAATCCCATTCCTCTATACATCTTAAAACGGCGCGCCCCCCATCTCCATTTGCAATCTTAAAACGGCGCCCCCCCTCCATCTCTTTCTGTGAACACCTTAAAACGGTGCGCCCTTATTTCCCTTGGCATCCCGTTAAACCGGCGCGCACTTCATCCTGCTACACATCCTATTCCGGCGTGGCCAAAGGCGGCGCGCCCCTATTCCCTTTGGCATCCCGTTAAACGGCGCGCCCACCTTGCCCTTGGCATCCTGCTAATCCGGCGCCCTCTATTTCGGCGCGCCCCCAGACTTCCCCTTGATCCGGCGTGATTTTGTAAAGAAGAGTTAACCAAATAAAAAGAAAAAAGAAGTTCAATGCTAATAGAAAGGAACCCCGCGACCTGACCGCGCAGGTCGATCCACGTGCGAGGGCGCACGATGGCGAGTTCGGGCTCCACACTTAACAATTCACTCCCCCGGACTGGGTGCAATGAGAAAACCAATGATGCCTTGTGGTATCGGACGTGGACCTCGGAACGACCGACATGGTCATGATCCGAACACATCTCGGGCCAATAGTTCGCTAACTTGACCCGCTTCTCTCGGGATCTAATCCCGCAACCCCACATTAAACTTGTCGTGTCTACGGCAGACATTTGCACGGTTTTATCATCATCTTCGATGCTTCAAACATGGACTCACGTCCGAACAATGAATGGTCCGACCGTGACCGGCATGCACGCATACCTTGGAACCTTCGTTTCCTCGGACTGTGTGTGAAGAGAAAAGCAATGGCGCCCCATGGCATCGGACGTGGACCTCGGGAGCCCCGTTATGGCCATAGTCCGAAACCATCTCGGGCCGATAGTTCATCAGCTTGACCCACCTCTATCGGGATCCAATCCCGCATCCACATTAAACTTGACGTATCTACGGCAAACATCCGTACAGCTTTGTCATTGTCTTTGATGCTTCAAATGTGGACTCTCGTCCGAATAGTGTATGATCCGTTAGTGACCGACATATATCCCGGGATCTAGCCCCGCACTTGCACTAAACTTGCCGCACTCACAGCAGACATTTACACGGATTCGCTCCCATCACCGTCTTGTTTTCTATACGGACCTTTGTCCGAACATAAAATGGTCCATGTATGACCGACAAAATCCGAATGGAATGAGATGGCTCTCGTCTTCCCCGAACCCTACGTGCGGGAATATCAATAAGACCTTCGTGAGTCACATTTGGACCTCAGGTTCGTCCCAACCATGGTCATCGCCAGACCCACATCCTAGGCCTATAGTCGGCTATCTCTGTACAAATCTTTATTTCGGAATCTAGTCCCGGGACATTTTCCCGCTGCCCTTCGGCACCCGAAATTTTAATGAGGCCCACGCGAGCCCGACTTCGACCACGGGGGGCCCACCGCAGTATGGTCGTAGCTTGGTCTTGCACCGGGCGAACAAACTTATCGATTTCCGACCGCTCTAACCGGGATTCAACCGAATGCCTCCTATCCCTTTGAACAATAAACTTGCCATACCCCGGCATACATATGCTCCAGTTTTCCCCGTGATGATCACGATTCTCTAAGGCCGGACACTCGTCCGAATATCAAAATGGTCCCTTGAGTGACCGACATATTTCGAATGCTTGTTTCCCTAGACATAGGGCTTTCCGACTGATTCGAGACCGCCATCGGCTTGTTTCTCTCGATATATTTTCCTGGCCATGAGGCCCTGATTCTCGGCGATTAATCAAGGGTATTCCCCTCTCCGAGGGGATGTAAATGACGCCGTGACCTTTACGGCGCTGCGGGTTCCAGTCCCGACACGAACCACACAATCGTCTGATTAGTCAGATCGAGCGCACAATAAATCGTCACATTTGTGACTGGCACGCCCACGCACTTAATAAACGAACAAACCCACCGAATAAACCGACTTAAAGAAAACAAACAAATGAGCATGTCGAAAAGTGCGTCCACAACACCCAATTTCAAATTTTTTCTCTCTCCTCCACCTCACCCTCCACATCAACCCTAGCCCATCCATTTAAGCCACCCCCTCAACCACCTCTCCACTTCCCTAAGTGCATTCACTACCACCTCCCCAACTACCACCTACCCCCCTCCTTCCCTAGGAGCATCTTGTCCTTCCCAACACAATCTCCCTCTCCCCAACACAATCTCCTCCCTTCCCCACACAATCTCCCAACTCCCTAGAAAGGTTTGATTATTTTCCCTCCACTCTCTCCTCCCCCATGCCCTAGACTCCCCAAGAGAGAGAGATCTCCCTATCCCTCACCCTCCAACACCAAATTCGCAGCTCTCCCTCCCACCACCTGCTAGACCCCCTTCCAGTCCCCATTCTTCCCCTCCCTCACCTTGGTTTGCCCCCTCCCAGACCCCGTAATAGCCTGGGGTTGCCCCCACAGCCTACCATCACCATCTCATGTTCATCCGAAGCTGCACCGGTGAACCTGTCCACATCTGAGAGTCCTGTAGAGAAGCAGCATCTTGCAGAGCCCGACACGTCTTCATCCCGGCGCCCCTGGAAGCACAAGAGGCATTTCCGGAAGCGCCTTCCAGTATTCTTCGCAACGGCGGTGGTCTCTCCTCCGTCTGAGCTTGGAGCTGTCCGGGAGAGCCGATCTTCGCCGACTGCGCAGAGGAGGTCCGGCCAGCAACCTGAAGCCACTTTCAGAAACTTCTCCGGCTACTCCCTTGCATTTCTGCCCACGAAACTTGGCTGAGAGCTTCTACATCGAGTCTTCTTCCAGTGCCAAGAAGCGGCACCCCATTTGGCGTCCGGAGCTGAGAGTTCTCATTTTTCTCCCCCGGGTGCGCTGTTCTGTCCACTCTGGGACTGAGCAGACACCCGTCCACTATTTGGGAGCTCACTGTCTACTCTGACATCCGCTGGCATCCCCGTTGGTCTCCGTTTGAAGAGGACTCAGCCACGAATCTATCCCCTCTGACCTCATCAGAATCGTAGCTTGGGAGCGGCCGTGGTGACTTCATCTTCCTGCTGCATTGGCGCCGGAGCAGTCAGAGCCAGAAGGCAGTGACCCTGTTCACTGCCCTGCCCCGACCCGCACCGCTGATCAGAAGATTCCACAAAATTCAGAGGCCATCCTGATCCAGTCCCCAAGGATTTCCCATCGGTCTCATCATCAGCAAAATTCAGGAGTGGCCGCAGCAGCGTCACCTTCAGCTGTCTGTCCACTGTTCCTGAGGGTGGACAGAACCGGCGTCTTCCACCCAATTGGGTTCTATTTCGGCATTCCCCCTCCCCGCCTTGCCGGCTTACCGCCCCTCCCTGTGGGAGGTAGTATTTTGATTGTAATTTTGGCTTCCCTTCCCCAAGTTCAACCCCCTTGCATGGGGAGTAGTGTTGTAAAGCTTTGAGCAGGTCGAAGCTTCACCGCCGCGGCGTGTGGGGAACCCACGCTTCCCCGCTCGCCCACGTCTCCGAACGGGACCGATTTCTTCAAGCCGTTCGAGTAAGTGCTCCATCCCTTGCTCACATTAGGTGTCTTGTTCTTCAATATTAGTTCTTAGCTCCGCTGGTCCGTGAGAGTGAGCGCCCGGTCCTCAAGCTCCTTTGCTTCGAGAGACCACCGTGGGAGAGAGTGTGACCCGTGCCCTCGGCACCCGGTCGGCCCCCTTAAATTGGACCTCCACAACCTTGAGAAGAACCTTGGTCTTGCTGGCCCTCTACCAGCAAGGGCCCAACCCCACAACCTCGACTCGGCATTGCCGAGTTACCCCGGGTCTTGGGTGAGCGCCGGGTGAGTGGCCGCCGATATCGGCCCGTTCGATGTGCGAATTGTGCTTGCTTGCTTAAGTCTAAGGGTGTGTCACATCAATCTTGCTACGGACAATGATCTCCGGAATCAAAACAAAAATATCAAAATGGGGTTAAAAACTATGACCTCACCACAGAGCCACGGGACACCACCGGAACGATTCATAGCACACATCTCTAGGGGAGGAAAGTGTCATCCAATATTATGGCAAGTTGGTCGCCAACACCACAACCAATGCACACAGGTCTTCAAACGACACAGATTCATCACAGTTGGGTCCCGTCCGCCACAATCCGACACGACCATAACCTACAGACGCTGGAGTGGTCGATCACACTATTAGGCTCACTAGCCGCTCACGACTACCAACAGGAACCCATAATTTGCTAGAGATCACTTCCTCAAAACACGATCTCATCCGATGACACAACCTCAAATACAAGTCGGGCACCAAGCCACCGACTCTGACCAACACGTCCTCGACCTCTGTTAGGCGACATCCTCAAAAACCCCATCCGGGTCTAGCACCGACGCCTGACACGACTTCCATCACATGAACAGGGCACTCATGCGGCACATTTGTCAACATTTTTCCCCAAACACTCCATCCTGCCAGTGCCAAGAACCACAATACCTCGAGCAACGGCACGACAACAACACGTCTCACACAGAGGAACCAATCCTCCAATGCTCAACGCAACCTCAGGAAATCCGCCCGTAGCAACCAACGCTATGATCCTGAGACCTGTGCGTTACGGGCCCACCAGGATTCCGCTGCGAACTCTGATCCACGCGCACAGCCAACAAGGCAACTCGGGACTCGCCATCCCGACAATATACAACTCGGCTGGCCAACTTCAGGAAATAGGGTGAGCAAAGCTTCCTTACCTCGAACCCCAAGCACAGATTCACTCCCAAATCTGGCAATCCTCTGCAACTCTGCAGGCTCCGAACCACCACGCATTGGAAAATCACGACACCAGCTGCAAATTCTCAAGAACACTGCCTAACTGGCACACGTCCTTCTAGAACAGCACCAGTACCCTTACACACCAGGGGAAATGGGCACAACTCTCACAGGCAACTACCTTGCCAAAACACGGATCACGTCTCGCACGAACTTCATGGCACACAGAGGCCAACCAATCCGGACACACAATGCAAGATGACGAACCTTACCCAAACACAATCTCTCCAACCAAAGGAGAAATCGGCATACCTCCGACCAACGGAAGGTCTCTACGCTCGACCTGACCTTAAACCTCGCACATGCTCGGAACAACACCAAGAAAACCATTACCTCGTCAGGTCAGGGCCTCTGACACACTCGGTAAGTGTCACGTCGGACCACGATCACAGCATCTCTCGATGCACCATGACGCAATTCCTCGAACTGCAACACACCAGGCCAAGGGACGTAATACGAGCCATAATCGACAACCGCCGACGCTCATCCTCGAGTCCCGAAACCACCGCGGAACCTTCACATCTAACCTGCCGTCACACATGGCACATCCAAGACAGTGCACAACGGCCCCAATTCCACGATCTGGGCCAGAAACCAAGCCACTGCCGCACAGCCTCGAACAGAATTTAGGGTTACCACAACCCATTCACACTCAAAAGCGCAGGAGCAAGAACTTACTGGGACAACTCCGCCTAATCCTGCCTCAAAATCTATAAAACAATCAGGACTGACATGCCATTCCTGATGCCATAGAGCACGACGAGGACATCAGGCTCGAAAATCAGCAACTCAACGAGAAGATCCTCCGCTCACCCGAGCGCACCTCTCCATCAGAACACCCGCTCTACCACCTTAAACCACAATCTTAACACCTCAAGGGCTGGATAACCTCAAGCTGGAGTGGCCAGACTCAACAACAGCTCCCTCAGAGAACACTCATGGCCACTTAACCACAACCAATCCTCGCCAGCCACCTGACCTCGCTGTAGAAACCTAGAACGCAGCACCGTAAATCTGCACCTACAGGCAACCTCTGCTCAACGCAGCACAACGGGGGTCACCACCGATGAGGGAGAAAGCTCTCGACCTCGATCCTCAGACCCCACGCCGGCACGGAAGCCATGAACAACAACCACCTTAACAGCACCGCGCGGCGCACTCAGGCCCTCAAGCAAGAAACCAAGCGGAGAACAAACATAAAACCCTATGCCAACTGTCGACTGTACTGGACCTTATGGACTCTGATCACTGCAATATCTTGAATTCCTATGTACGTCCATAACCACCGCTCTGATACCATCTATAACGACCCAAGATCCGGATACCGGGAAGAACCCGATACCATTCGAATCCTGGCCCGCCGCCCATGAGCCGGGAGGGCTCGGAAGGGCTAAAAGGAGTGTGGAGGTACAAAGAAATAAGAAATAAAGTAAGATAATTCAACAATTAATAGAAATAAATAAATAACTACTACAACAAAGTCCAGTCCAATAGAAAGTACAGTCTAAAGCAGTAAAACGTATCACATGCCAAGTGAACACTCGACCCGGCGAGCACGAAGAATCGCCTAGCGATCTACCCCTGGACCGCTAAGGAAAGGCTAGCGGTCTACCCCTGGACCGCTAAGGAAAGGCTAGCGGTCTACCGTTGGACTGCTAAGAACCTTAGAACTTACGGACCCCTAGCGGTCACCTCTAGGACCGCTAGGCAGGTGGTGGTCTTTTGCTTGACCGCTAGGCGATGCCTAGCGGTCTGTCGCGAGACCGCTACCCGACCGACCTCAAACGACTCCAAAACAAAAAACGGTATTGCCCTTGACCGCTAACAGGAGCTTGGCGGTCTACCCAAGCACCGCGAAACACTAGCAAGCAGGTCTACCTCTGGACCGCTAAACCCACTGACGGTTTATCGCATGACCGCCAGCCATGAACGGACCTAGGGGGACCCTTAGCGGTCTCTACATGACAGCTAGCGCCCCTAGCAATATTTGGAACGGCCGCTAAATCATCCCGAGCCCGAGAACGGCGGAAACCCCAAAAATCTCATTTCCACGCCCCATTCATCACCCGAAGAAGGGGAAACAAAGGGGAATCCATCCCCAAGCACCCTAGAATGCATCTATACCCTTTGATCGGTTAAAAACCCCACGAAACGAGAGATTTGCCTCTCCCCAAAAACATGGATTTTCCCCAAAATGGCAATAAACCCACGCTTGGCTCGCCACGGGCTACCAAACACACGGGAAATGAAGTACGAGAGTTGGGGGTCCATCTCCCTACCTCCACCGAAGATTTCGCGCCCCGAGATCACCGATCTGCGATGAAATGTCGTTTAAACTATAGTCGATTCACGAATGCTCCACCGAGCTTCCACGCGCCACCGGCCCTCGATCCTCGACCCATTCCTCGTTCCTCGCCTCCTGCCACCGCCGCCTTGCCCTCCTCCGCCACCGTCGGCCACCCGGGGAGAGGGGGAGAGAAAGAGATGAGAGAGAGTGAGAAAGAGAGAATGGGGAGAGAGAGAGGTTAAGGGGTTAATATATAGGAAAATCCAAAAATTACCAAAAATATAGAAAATAGGGAAAAATCATCTCCCTGATCCTCAGAAAACGTGCAATGTCAAGGTAACATCCCAGAGTCGGAGAACGCAACGGTTCACCCTACACGGCGTTCCGAAGGCCCGATAGGCAAAAACACACGTAAACCGCTAAACTCAATCCGGGTCCCACGAACACGATCCAAAACCCACGGATCCTGATCCGAAAAATATCGGAAAAATATGGGGCGTTACAGTAGTTGTCTTGCATATGTTGTTAGTCGTCCCTCTATGTCCTGTGTGTTGTCCCAACCATGTGTTCATCTCTCATATTCTTGCCACAACCGTGTGTTGTCCCGCCGCGTTGTTATCTTGTCCCACCATGTTCATCGTGTATACATGTGGTTTGTTCATATCTTGCATATGTTGCTTGTTCGTTCATTCTTCGTTGTGTTATGTTGTCTTTCATTCGTTTGATCGTTACGTTATGCTCATGCTTATTGGTCATGTTGTCTTATTGGATAATTCATAAAAATCATAAAATGCAAAAATTCAAAAAAAATTGTCATTTCGCTTGGCAGGTAAGTCAGGTATGGCTCTCTATCCCAGCTCATTGTTGCATTACTATATGATATCTACATTATTATAGCCTCTCAAGGACCGGCTGGTTGGCAGTGTGTTCTGGGATCTGATGTTCCCCTTTAACAAAAACGATGATGATCTAGGAGCATATGGTTAATTGTTGGATAGGCCGCTCGGTTGAGTCGGGTGGGGGACGATGGACTCTGTCTCGCACGTCGTGGTTGCAAGAAGACTCTTGACCCTATCTTGACTTAGTCTAGCAATATTATTCTTGAGTACTTTCTCTTTTATGCTTTCTTCGCATTCATTTTGATGATTTCTTTATTTTAGCCCAGCATGCATCATGTCATTTTTGAGCATTCATGTCTCGTGATCCGTTCAAGATTTCGCCTCAGTCGTGGTTAATTACTCTTCAGCTCTCTTGGATAAGAGATTCCTCATTCCACTCTAAATTTGAACGATTTCTCTGATCTACCTACTCGGTCTGGTTGGCCAGCATGATTCCTGTTTGGATTTTATCTCAGTCTTATTCTCCTTTCCGGCTGTTATGCTGTGTTTCCTTCCGATCCCACTCATTGTCCGTGGATTGTGTCCCCAATGAGGCTGGTCATCTTTCCTTTCCCTTAGTTTAGTTCTCCAGGCATGTCTCATCTGGGTCATCCATTCCGTGTGGTTAGTTTGGTGTTTTCGGGAGAATTCCTGTCGCTTGTTGGTTGTGACGGGTGTCTTTTGCCTTGATGCCCACTTATCAGTTCTCTCCGCTTCATCTCTGCTTCATCGCTATTTCACATCGCTATCACATTCGCTCCATCTCCTTTCCATTTTGCTTCTGCGTCGCTTTCGCTGATTCCCTTGCAAAGCGGACATCAAGGAGGGGTATCTGTTGACACCCGTTTTAGCCCATAAGTCGCGTTATTTCTCTTATTCGTCATTCTGATGTCCCGAATTACCCATTATTTTGGAGCCATCCTTGGATGGATTTCGAGCTCATTTTATCATTACCTAGCCTTTTGGACTTTGGAGATCATGATTTCTTAGAGCCCTTGAGCTTATCTTATCAACTTCCGACCTTCCAAGTCGACTTGCGGCCCATTTTGGTCGACTTTCCATCAAGCATTCAGCTACTTTAATTGTGCAGTCCTAAACGCGGCCCATTTTTCATCCCCTTATGTTCCTCTATTCAAAAAGTGGCCTTCACCAAAGTTGTTCGTCTTTTAAAGCTATACAATTTCTTCTTCTACGCCATTGGCCAGTTCTCTATCGATTTCAAGTTATTCACATTTTTTCAGCAGACTACACTGTTCACCTACGTCCCAGAATTCTTTCTCTCTGTTCCTTCCCCATTTTCTCATCTTGCTCTCTTCATAAAAGTTGTTCATCTTTCAGTTATCTACAATTTCTTTTTCTATAACATTCTCTAATTCTACACCGTGTTCGAGATATGCTATGATTTCCAAAGTCGGGCAAATGGACTGTAAACGGTCGTGCAAACGACCGTTTCTTATTGCAAACGGTCTTGCAAACGATCGTTTGTTCCTTAGCGGTCGGTCGACCCACCGCTAAGCAAACCGCTAAGAGTCCAGCCTGCGCTGGACTCTGCCTCAATTCTGCTCGATGGGCCTATCTTGCGGCAGCCATATCTTCTAGAATATAACTCCGAATTGACCCCCGTTTGTTCCTCTCTTGTCCTTTGGATTTTCTCGAGTTTGATCTATAGAACTTGAATTTTCATTGGATATATCTCTCATAATCATGGTCGAAAGTTTGGGATTTATGTATCCTAATACAAGTAAAACTCTATTTTTTAGTGCGTGTGGCCACCTTGCGGCGAGCATATCTTCTAGAATACTCCTCCAAATTGAGTCCCATTTGTTACTATCTCTTGTCCTTAGTATTATATAGAGTTTGATCCATAGAAGTCGATTTATCTTGGACTATATCTTCGGGAATCGTGAGAGGAAGTTGGGGCTTTTTCCGAAAACTCTATATAAACTACCGTTATACGCAGGTGGGGAGTCACTTGTTGTTTTGTCCTCACGGCGGAGGGCGTACACTCGCCTTCTACGGAAGGCCGAGATAGATTGACTGGGCACGTGAGGATTCCGAGGGTATTGAGAAGAAGGCAGAGAGAATGATATGAACGCGCTGGAAGGGATGGCATATGGTTAATCATTTTGGGAGACTGGGACAGGGATGGCTGGGTGGAATGCGGGCGTGCCAGTCGATTTCTAGACAATCACCTATGGAACCAAGGATTGATAGGGGAAGCGTCGCCAAGACGCGGCATGTTGCTCGAGAGATCAGGTGACACGTGGATAGAAGGGGTTCCATGGGTGCGAGTGCACAGGCGATTATGGGGATTCGTGTACTGGACGTCTTTCCCCACCGGTCGCAAGCAACCGGTGTTTATTTTACATCGGATTGAATCCGAATACCTTTGTTTCTACTGCCGAAGAGAGAGTCAAGGACCCTGGGAGCCGCGACATTGGGAGGGCTTAGTCCGTGCAACAGCGACAGGGCAACAGCAACACAACAGGGATAACTGGGGGCAGAGAGACTGGTTCCAGCGAGGAGGGGGATCCGCTCCCTGACTTGATTACATGACTTATATGCCATGAAAGGCATTTATATGGGGGCATGAGAGCCTGATTACAATTGCTTGCAAGCCACGGGACAATTCTGACATTCATGATGGTCCCTAGGTCATTGCGTTATTGTGTGGGTAGTTCTGTATCTATACATGGTGTCCGTCAGAGGACCTGTGACTCAATAGGATGGGGCCCGAGGGGCATCGCAATGTGTTCCCGACATGAGATAGTGTTGAGGTCGGGGCATTAGGGGTGCCATGGGCACCGTTGTGCGGGGGAAGTTGAGTGGTCGGGTACCGCGGGCCCCGATGTGACTGGAGTCGCTGGCAGTCGGGTGCCGGGGGCACCGTTGTGACTGAGGTTGTTGAATGGTCGGGCGCCGTGGGCCCCGATGTGACTGGGGTCACTAGCAGTCGGGTGCCTGGGGCACCGTTGTGACTGGAGTTGTTGGGTGATCGGGTGGCGGGGGCACCATTGTGACTGAAGGAGGTGGGGGCCGGGAGACCTTGATGGTCATGCTCAGGGCCCGGTGTGACTAGCAATCTAGTGTCGGGGGCCCCGATGTGACTGGAGTAGCTGGCAGTCGGGTGTCGGGGGCACCGTTGTGACTGGAGTTGTTGGCAGTCGGGTGCCGAGGGCACCGTTGTGACTGGAGTTCTTGAATGATCGGGTGTCGCGGCCCCAATGTGACTGGAGTAGGTGGCAGTCGGGTGCCGGGGGCACCGTTGTGACTGGAGTTGTTGGCAGTCGGGTGCCGGGGGCACCGTTGTGACTGGAGTTATTGAGTGATCGGATGCCGCGGGCCCTGATGTGACTGGAGTAGCTGGCAGTCGGGTGCCAGGGGCACCGTTGTGACTGGAGTTGTTGGCAATCTGGTGCCAGGGGCACCGTTGTGACTGGAGTTGTTGAGTGATCGGGTGCCACGGGCCCCGATGTGACTGGAGTAGCTGGTAGTCAGGTGCCGGGGGCGCCGTTGTGACTGGAGTTGTTGGCAGTCGGGTGCCGGGGGCACCGTTGTGACTAAAGGAGGTGGGCGTCGGGAGACCTCGATGGTCATGCTCGGGGCCCGGTGTAACTGGCAGTCGGGTATCGGAGGCACCGTTGTGACTGAAGTAACTGGGCACCGTGAAGAGGCTGAGACTCGAGTACATGTGCATGTGTTCAATTGGTTTCATGCTGTATGAGAGCCGCATGGGCTTTACAAATGGGCCGAGGAGGCCGAAGTACAATGGGCGCAAGCCACAGGACAATTCCGACACGTGGGTCGGTCCCCGGGTCAATGCGTAATAAGGTGGATATCTGTGTGTTTTACAGAGGCTCTCCATGAGGAGATCGAGACAAGCCCGACTACCAAGGTGGCAGGGGCGGTCATGGGCTGATGCCTGACGGAGGTTGGACGCGGCTCAAGGCGAGTGGTCTGGTCTGGGCCTCAGAAGGTGAATGTCGTCATGCTGGGGAGTCGAGGCCGGCCCCAAGAATATTGCTCTCGGGCCAGGGTCTGGATAACTCGAGTCATCAGTCTGAGCGGTCGGCGGCTAGCTCGAGGCGAGCGGTAGGCACGTGGTTCCATGTCAGAAGTAGGTTTGGCATCATGGTGTATGCGAGGCCACTGTGGGTTGTCATATGCGGGCAGACCCGTGATGCGGGTGTGTTCGCCGTTGTCATAATGCCTTATGTGCGGTGGGGATGGACTTGTGTGTGATGGCTAGACGCCGCGTGAGGGGAGTACGTGAGACATACCCTCGACGTGTACAAGCCGATCAACAAGCCAACCACGCCCGCACTTAGCTCCTCGCGTCCTCGACCCTTGCCGAAGGTCTCGAGAGTCCGAGGGTACGGCAGTTAGGTTGGAAGGTGTTGCATTGCATTCCATTTCATTTCATCTCTCCTTGAGCTCCCTAGGGGGGCTTTTATAGGGAATGTGAAGGGTTGGGGAAGGTTTTAGGCGGACCAAGTTGGGGGCCCAACTTGGTCTGAGTAAACCCTAAAAAAAACTTTTTTTTTTGTTACGGAGTGGGGGAGGGAGGGTTTAGGCGGACTAGATTGAGGGGTGAGGCTGGTCCAGGTAAACCACTCCCCATGGGGGGGGGGGGGGGTTTAGGCAGACTAGGTTGAGGGGTGAGGCTGGTCCGGGTAAACCCCTCCCCAAGGGGGGGTTTAGGCGGACTAGGTTGAGGGGTGAGGCTGGTCCGGGTAAACCCCTCCCCGGAGGGGTTTACGCGGAGTAAAAAATATATACATATTTTTTTTATTTTCTATGGGGTTTGGGAGGACCAGCCTTAGGGGTGAGGCTGGCCCGCCTAAACCCCCCCCTAGGGGGTTTAGGCGGACCAACATGGGGTCCAGGCTGGTCCACCTAAACCCTCCCCCGGGGGGGGTTTGGGCGGACCGGATAGGAGAGAAGGGGGGCTATCTACCCAGGTTTGACTGGGGGTTTACCCGGGTTTGACCGGGGGTTTGACTAAGTGTTGACTGTTGGTTTGACTGGGGGTTTTATTGCCATAAGTCATAGTACCGAAAGACATCAATGCCCCTGTTGTAAAAAGAAATTTTATTTCGGGGGCTCCATCCCCGGAAACCCCCGCAAGGGGCGCTGCCCCCTTGACCCCCGCGACCCGACCACTCAGGTCGATCCGCGCGACCTGACCGCACAGGTCGATCCGCGTGCGAGGGCGCACGAGGGTGGTGCATGACGCGATGGGCTACTGGGGAGTGTAAGTTGGGCTCCGGCTTGCCATAGAGTGGCTGGAGCGTACGCGGGGAAATTCTCGACACGCGTGTGTGAGCCGCATGAGGGTGATGTGAGCTTCTGAAGCTTGCGGTTGGCCTAGACGAGTCTTCCTTTGACTTCGGAGGGCCGGAGGGAGGCGACTCGGGGGTAGACCCCAGCCTCGTTGTTGGGTGCCACATGACGTGACTCGTAGTCAGGGCGTCTTCGGGTCAGCTCAGGTAGCTGTGTTGAACGTGAGTAAACCCGCAAACTGAGTGATCGGGAGTGGGCCCAATCGATCGTCGATGTTGCCATGGGTCACGGCTAGCTGGTTAGGACCCTTGGTTGGGCCCGGTGACTGGGGCGTCGACATGATGATGTCATTTGCCTGGCGGTCGGGGTGACCCTCGCTCCTTGGTGAAGAGTCGTATGAAGCGACAGGCTGTTCTGAGTCTCGAGTTAACTCAGTTGTTGAAGCATCGGTGGTGTGACACCGTATGTAGGGTGTTTGGGGGAAACCCCAAATCTTCACAGAGTGCCGTAAGGTATGGCAGGTTGTCCCAAATCCTGAAACTGACCTGGTTGTCGAGAAACTGGCTGGCATAGTGCCATTTGCTTGGGGACAATCCCCGATTGTAATGTTGCGCCGCTTGACTTGGTGAAGTGTCTCGATTTTTGAGCTCAACTCGACTGGTAGAGTGGCTTTGGCGATATGCCATTTTGCTCTATTTAAGGGGCATTTCTTTATGCTCAATCCTTGATTAATTCAAGAAAATAACCCGGTGCTAACAACTACCAAGTTCGCAGTGGCAAACAGGGGCTCTTCTTCGACTCGAGGCGAAGCTATGCTGCACCGCCGACTCAATCCTTCGACCCTGGCTTGAAGAGGTAAGTATTGGCTTTCCATTGCATCCTTTTGGGCTTAATTTTATGGTCTATATTCTTAGTTCTCCACCTCTCAAAATCATAAATCATCATAAAACACTATTTTCTCTGCTACACATGCGTTTCTCCCCATTTTGCATCATCGTTTTCTCTCTATTCTCTCAATCAAATCTCGTGATTTCAAATCCTATCCATGCACAACACATACACCTATTATTTCTACCCTTCCACAGGGGTTAAAAACCCTCCCCCAGTGAGTTTGCCCTCAATTTCTACTCCTATTTTATCACTGTGGGATTGATACTACACTTCGGTTTTCTAATGAGTTTTCTCTTGTCTTGTAGCTTTGTTTTGTAGGAGAGCATGAACACAACGTGAGGCCCTCTTCCTCTAGCCGGCTGGAAGGAGAGGAGGTTTGAATCTACAAAGTTTCCCGCACCCGTCTCTTGAGTGCGGTCAATTCTTCTTTCCAAGGTACACGGTGCCGTTCTTATATCTTCATCTTTTGGCGTTGTTAAATCCTTGGTGGCGATCACGGTTAGTTCATCTATTCATTACCCCCTTATTCATACTTCCATGATTGCTTCATATACATGCATTAGCATATTAGTTTAAAAGGGGGCCGGGTGGAACTCATTAAACAAATCAACACACGAGTGTGGGCACTATTTCTGTAATTGGTGGCGACTGAGTAGGCTCCAATTATCCAGTTCCATGCCATGTCTTAGTTTTCGTGAGGATTAATGATGTGTCATACTTTTTCAAAGTTCAGCCCTTGAACTCCTTCATTCGCGAAGTCTACCTTATCATCCTACAATGGTTATTCCTTAGGAACTCTATATTAGCTATAACTATAGTGGATGTCTAAAATATACATGACTCAATGCTTGTGCATATAGGGCCCGATCTGGTCCTAGGAGGAGCACCCGAAAGTACTTATGCCCATGGGAGATATATTGATCACGATGTGACATTGCACCAAAGTGCATGACTAGCTAGATTTGACATTCCACGACTCATACTTGACTTGACATGACATGACTTGCGTGACCCGGAATGGGTATTTACTTGCTTGATATTATGATAGCCAATTCACATGACATGACTATTGTGCCCCTGTGGTCATTTGAGTTATTTGATATTCATGGTTTTGATAATGGCTAAACACTATAAGTCATTGTTGTTTTCCACTCTCATATGACTAAACTACTTGATGTTCTTTCATGATAGATATGCCAAGGAATGGAGTGGAGATGGCAAAAGTGAAAGCTCAATGATTGCGCCCTCACACGTGGATCGACCTGCGCAGTCAGGTCGCGGGGATCGACCTGCCCGGTCAGGTCGCGGGGGTCAAGGGGGCAGTGCCCCTTGCGGGGGTTTCTGGGGGCGGAGCCCCCGGAACAAAATTTTGATTATAGGAGCAATATAATCAATAGAAATCTTGAAGACTGTCAAGGTTAATGCCATAGATGAGAACGGACTGCTAAAGGACTCAAGCGACGGAGCTAAAGAGGTTAACGGACCGACCCGGGAAAACCCGGGGTCTGCCCAGCTAGCGGTCGACCGCCAACACAGGGACGGTCGACCGCCCCAGCCAGCAACTCCCAGTCTGCACGAGTCTCAGTGGTGGTCGACCGCCAGCCTAGTAGCGATCGACCGAAAATTCCAGGGACCATCCGTCTACAACGTTTCTCAATTGCGGTCGACCGCCAGCTTCTGCAGGTCGACCGCCAGCCCCGAGCCTTCAATGTTGACTTTGTTTTCCACTTCGAGAAGAGCCCCTTTCCTTGTATTTGTTTAACCCCAAAGTCACCCAATCCTCCATAGATTGTGGATCTGGTCTGAAGGATGTCCAAGGACCATTCAAAGTCTATAAAACCAACACAAGGAGGGTTAGAAACCCTAATGCTTCAAGGGGATTCAAGGGAGGTTACAAGGGTGTGTTCAAAGGAGAGGAGTTCAAGTACTGTAGCTGTAAACAATACTATGGGAAGAAGCTTCTTCATCCTCAAGTGATTCAAGCTTCTTCAAGAAGAGATCAAGCCCAAGCCAAGAGAAGATAAAGCTGCATCCTTCATCTTCTTCATCATCTCAAGGGTGATCTAAACTGCATCAAACTCTTCATCAACTCAAGGAGATCAAAGCTACATCCATAGTCTTCTTCATCAACTCAAGGAAGATCATCTCTCAAAGAAGAAGACACCATCGAAGCATCAGATTCAAGCTCCTGCAACTCAGACAAGACCTTTTTACTTTGAGCATATTCTATATCTTGTTTGAGTGATTTCATATTTGTTCTTTTTCCATTTCATTCAAATATTTGGAACTGAAGATCGTCCCTACCGGTGGTTAGTAGGAAGGCAATCGGAAGTTGTCCGATCTACGGTGTTGACGTCCCTACCTGTGGTTAGTAGGAAGGCAATCGGAGATCTTTCCGATTTGCGGTTCAGTGCGTGGCACTAGTGGAGCCTCACCGGATTTGGTGAGGGGTGGACATAGGACTGGGGATTCAGTCCGAACCACCTTAAAATCCTCTGTGTTGTGGTTTGATTGTGCGATTGATTTTTTTTAGATGCATGCTTAGGTTCAATCTCCATATTATGAAATCATATTTCTAAGCAAATCATTGTATACGTCGCTAAGCTAGTTGTATTCTGCTGTAATTATTTTTAACTAGCTATATAGAGGGTTGCATTGTGAGAAGAGGGGCAGATCTATTCACCCCTCCCCTCTTGATCCGCTGTCCACTACTCAACAATGACTTGATATGTTTACATGCTTGACTATCTTAATACATTCTATACAAATATCTTAAAATCTTGCTAGTTCATCTCTATTAACTCTTGATACTCTCTCTCTCTTATCGTTTTCATGCGTACATGTATAGCTATACTTGCATTCATGTAACATGTAATTTACTTAAAGCAAGCTTGTACTTGAGATATAATCCCCACTGAGCGTTTGCTCACCCTAGTGTTTCCCATATTTTTCAGGTAATTCTAATGACGAAGATCACTCGGAAGGGAACGAACATGAGTGAAGAGCATAGAGCCACCCGACTATTAAAGCGTTTATCCAGTCGTGTCTTTTTTCTATTTTCTTGACTCAATCATTGTAATTTTCTTTTATTGAGTCAAGATTATCCTTATTACTTTATTGAGATTATGCAATAAAAATTACATTGAATAAAGGATTTGGTTTATCTTGCAATTTACGCATCTCTATCTATAAGGTCGAATTCCTTATGCTCCGATTGACATGAATGATATAACTCGTCACGCGTATCGGATTCCTTCCGCGCTCAGGGCTTGACAGTTTTTGTGGTATCAGAGCCTAGGATATTCAATTCCTAGGAAACCAAGTCTAAGGATAGGTTTATACCTTTACCCGGTGAGATTGGGTAGAGCCATGGGTTAAGTTAACTTAGGGACTTAGACTCTTGGTTAATCATATAATAATAAAGTTACTTATAATCTTGTAGGGTCATGGCCGCAGAACGTGCTCAATGGCACGAGATGCAGTGCACGGTGCAAAGCCTCACTCAAGCGCTACAATAGGTAGTGCAAGGCGGAGCAAACCATGGAGCAGGTGATCTCCACCGTAGCTTCCGAAATATGAACTCGCCAAGGTTCGTCGGCTCGTCTGATCCCGATGACGCCGAGAATTGGATAAAAGAGATCGAAAGGATTTTTCGTGTAATGCAATGCACGGAGGATGAGAAGGTATTGCTGGCCACTTTTCAACTAGAGCGGGATGCTCGGTGTTGGTGGGAGTCTATAGAAGACACATTGCCGGATGATCATGTCACCTGGGCCGAGTTTGTTGAGTATTTCAATAACAAGTACTTTTTCGACCGCATTCAAGAAGAGAAGGCCACGAAATTCACCGTCCTCAAGCAAAGGACTTTATCGGTGGCCGAGTACGAGGACCAGTTCTCTCGTCTATCAAGGTATGCACCGTATTTAGTGTGTATCGAGAAAATGAAAGCTAGAAGATTTCTCAATGGGCTTAGGCCCCAATATATTACTCAACTGGGGCTGATGGACATCCAAGTTTATTCGGAGATGGTGCGAAGAGCTTAGCTGGTGGAAGATGCCACAGAGCTATCCGACTGGATCCGTTGGAAAGATAAGAAGGAGCATGTTACCAGCTTCGGCACTTTCAAGCCAACCTTCAATAAGAAGAGGTGAAGTAACGGAGGAGATTCCTCCCAAGAGAAGAAATTCAAGAAGAATAATAAGCCCTTCTTCATTACTACCACACCTTCCAAAGAGGTGTGTAAGCACTACGACAAGGCCGGCCATAAGGCTGAAGAATGCTAGAGGAGATTGGAAGCTTGTCTCCGTTGCGGGAGCCGTGATCATCGGATTCCCGACTGCCCCTTAGTTAATGAACAAGCCAGAGATGAGAAGCGCCCGGTGAAGAAGCAAGCACATCTCAAAGCTCTTCAAGAGGTGAAGCAAGATGAAGGCGGACTGGTGGAAGGTACATTAAAGATTTGTTCCAAATCCACTCATGTCTTGTTTGATACTGGCGCATCACATTGTTTTGTTTCCAAGAGGTTTGCTGATCCACTGCCTATGGAACCAGAATTGATAGATTTAATTATTTCAACTCCTCTCGGAAATGAATCTGAGATCACACACCATTATCCAAATTGTGAAGTTATGGTGAAAGGGAAGAATCTACCTGCCAACTTAATATGATTAGACATGAAAGATTATGATGTTATACTAGGAGCCGACTAGCTATCCACACACAAGGCAGTTGTAGATTGCCGCAACGGGAAGGTTACTTTTAAGGTGTTCCCGGAACTTGTCTACGCTAGCCATAAGGGTCGGAATAAGTCACCCCTTATTTCAGCTCTCCGAGCTAGTAAGCTCTTCAGGAAAAAGTGCATGGCTTTCCTATCCTTTGTGACAGCCAAGGAAGTTAAGGAGCCCAAGATAGAGGACATCCGCGTAGTTCGGGAGTTTCCCGATGTGTTTCCGGAGGATTTGCCCGAATTACCCCCATAAAGAGAAGTGGCCTTTACCATCGACCTTGTCCCTGGTGCTGGCCCAATTTCTAAAGCACCTTATAGGATGTCCCCTGCCGAGCTCAAGGAGTTTAAGGAGCAATTGATGGAGCTTTTGAAGAAAGGATTTATCAGACCGAGCACTTCTCTATTGGGAGCTCCCGTGTTATTTGTAAAGAAGAAGGATGGATCGATGAGACTCTACATCGACAATCGGCAATTGAACCATCTTACTATCAAGAACAAGTATCCACTGTCGAGGATCGATGAGTTATTTGATCAGATATCTGGATCCAATATTTCTTAAAAATTGATCTCAGGTCAGGATACCACCAACTGAGGATCAAAGATGAGGATATTCATAAGATCGCATTCTAGAGTAGGTATGGGCACTACGAATTTGTTATTGTGCCTTTTGGACTAACGAATGTCCCTGCAGCCTCTATGCAGTTGATGAATGGCATATTCAGGCCTCATCTGGATCAATTTGTAGTGGTCTTCATTGATGACATATTAATTTATTCAAAGACCGAAGAAGATCATGAAGAACACTTAAGGATTGCATTGGAAAAATCAAATCTATGCCAAGCTTAGTAAATGCGACTTCTGGCTTGAAGAAGTGTCTTTCTTAGGGCATGTGATCTCAAAGGATGGGATTTCTGTTGACCCGTCGAAAGTCGAGGCTGTGAAGAACTGGGAAAGATCAACCAATGCAATCGAGATCCGAAGTTTCTTAGGTCTAGATGGCTACTATCGGTGATTCATCAAGGACTTCTCCAAGATTGTTGTCCCTCTTACTAGGCTGACTCGCAAAGAAATTCCTTATAAATGGGATGAAGAATGGGAGAAGAGCTTTCAAGCCTTGAAGGATCATCTAACAACCATCCCGGTTTTATCACTACCAGTTGAAGGAGAGAAGTTCGAAGTATATACCGATGCATCTGGCATTGGCCTCGGATGTGTATTAATGCAACAAGGGAAGGTCATTGCTTATTCTTCTTGACAATTAAAGAAACATGAGGAGAACTACCCGGTGCACGACTTAGAGTTGCTCAAAAGATCTGGAGACACTATCTCTATAGAGAACAGTTCATCGTGTACTCCGATCACAAGAGTCTCAAATATCTATTCTCTCATAAGGAATTAAATATGAGACAAAGGCGTTGGCTAGAGTATCTCAAGGAATTCGACCTTATCATACAATATCATCCTGGAAAGGGTAATCCTGTAGCTGATGCCCTTAGTCGAAAGCCGAGAGCATTATTAGCCAACTGTATGATCCAAGAGTGGAAGATGTTGGAGCAATTCTCTAACCTTGACATAAGTATGGACCAGAAGAAAAGGTGTATTACTCTATCACAGATGAGGATACAAACGGATCTGCTCTCCGAGATGAAGGAGCTTCAAGACAGTGACCCGGTGTTAGTAGAGATTAAGGATAAGCTAGAAGAACGACCAGACTTCAAGGTAGCATCAGATGGAAGATTATTATTCAAGGAAAGGACTTGTGTGCCGGATTGCCCGAAATTGAAGAAGAAAATATTAGAGGAAGCTCACCGATCAAGGTACACAATTCATCCCAGATCTACCAAGATGTACCAAGACTTGAAACAGACCTTTTGGTGGCCCAACATGAAAAGGGAAATAGCGGATTTTGTGTCTCGTTGTCTCACATGCCAACAAGACAAGGCGGAACACCAAAAGTCGACTGGTAAGCTACATCCTCTAGATATTCCCAAGTGGAAGTGGGAGAATATCGGCATGGACTTCATCATGGGACTGTCTAAATCTAAAGGTGGACATGATGGAATATGGGTCATCATAGATCATTTGACCAAGTCAGCTCACTTCCTGCCGATAAAAAGAGCCGATGGTCAGTCGATGGTCTAGCCGTATTGTACATCAAAGAAGTCATTAGACTGCATGGAGTTCCTGTTTCGATCGTGTCTTACCGAGACCCGTACTTCACTTCTCATTTTTGGAAGGGTCTATAACACTCCTTAAGGATGAGACTCAATTTTAGTACAACTTTTCATCCTCAAACGGATGGTCAAACTGAGAGAATGAATCAAGCTGTAGACGACATGCTACGAGCTTGTATCATTGATTTCGGTGGAAGTTGACATGATGACTTGCCCCTGGTCGAGTTTACATATAACAACAGCTACCAGGCAAGTATTCAAATGGCACCTTTTGAAGCATTATACGGAAGGAGTTGTCGATTACCCTTGTGCTGGGACGAAGTTGGCAGAAAACAACTACTAGGCCCAGACATGGTGAGAGACACCACAGAAAAGATTCAGCTAATTAGAGAAAGACTCAAGATGGCTCAGTCTAGGCAAAAGACTTATGCCGATACTAGAAGGAGAGTTCTCAAATTCCAAGTCGGAGATCACGTCTTTCTTAAGGTTTCTCCAGGGCAAGGAATTAGAAGATTTGGTGTTAAGGGTAAGCTTACACCAAGATATATCGGTCCCTTAAAAGTGTTAGAAAGAGTTGGCGAGGTTGCCTATTGGATCACCTTGTCGCCACAGTTATCTGAAGTACACAATGTATTCCACATTTTCATGCTCAAGAAGTATGTTCATGATCCATCCGAGATAATAGAATATGGTAACCTAGTGATACAAAAGGATCTCACTTATGAACAAAAGCCTTTGAAAATCCTTGATCGCGAGGTTCGTGCGCTAAGGAACAAGACGATTCCCATGGTCAAGGTTCAATGGAGCAAGTGCTCAGAACAAGAAGCCACATGGGAGACTGAAGAATCTATGAAGAAAAGATTTCCCGAATTGTTTCAAAATTTTAAGTATTCTGCACCCTCCTTGTATATAGGCAATTGAATTTGGGGACCAAATTCGTTTAAGTGGGGGAGAGTGTAATACCCCAAATAAATATATGTGTATATTAGAATGGAAGTAACAAAACCCAAATACACTAAAAAGCCCAATCGTAAAAGCCTTTAACCAACCTCTTATGGGCTTTAGTTAAAAGGGCCTCATATGAAGGATTTAAAAGGATATAAAGTGGGCCTTTAATTCATACCCTCGTCGCGTATAATGAATACCCAAGCCCATTAGACGCTTTAAGCCTGCATGGGTATAGGACTTTAGGGTTTTATTTCTAATTAGGAAAGACGGCTGAGGATATAGCAGTAAGGGGTTTGCATGGGAAAGCTTATACCAATTAGGATTTCTACGTGGGGAGGTTAATTCCATTAGGAAACCTAAACCCATAACCCTATAAATAAAGCCTCCATCGAACAAGAAAAGGCTAATGCTGCTACTTTCGAAGGAGCTCTGCGTTCATCGCGTCAACGTCATCTTCCTCCTACTGTGGTAATTGCTGCCATAGCTGCTGCTGCGTCTTCCTATTGCTGTTGCAGTATTATGATGAGAAGGCGCTGTTCCTTCACCTTTCTTCTTCCACGGTAGCTGCTGCTGGACGTGCGTCAAGAGGAAGCGGGTGCTTCTGCTTCTTCGTATTGCTGCCGAGGAAGCTTCTGCTTCTTCTTCCGCTTTCTTCCTCCGTTGAGTGCCATTGTAGCTACAATTACAATTTCTACTTATTACCTTTCTTATTTCTTCTTTAATTCGTCGACCAGATCAAGCCAAAAGAGGTAGGTGTTCTCAAGTTACGAAGCCCAACCTGTTAATCATAGTAATTTCATGCATATATGTCCTATAGCATGATACCATGATTTCTATTTCAGTGCCTGTAGTTTTTACTGCGTTTTAGTAAATAGCGACCCCGACATGGGCGCTTATTTAATGAACGTTCGCATGCAATGTTGCTAATCCTTCTGAAATAGCGACAGTGGTCAGGGCATCGTTTAATGAACGACCCTTTGTCAATCTGATATTTCTTTTAAGTATTTAATAAATATTACCAGCTTAAAAATTTATATCTACAAAACCTGACGTTAAAATTAATGCATGAATATGATTCTGGATTCCTGATAATTTTCTCTGTCTATTCATCGTCTTTACTTTCCTGATTTTGTGAACTTCCAGTCTGTGAATAGTACTGTGTCTACGAACGTATCTGCCCGATGCGTATCATCAGATAAAGAATGGGCGACATTCCTTTAGTCGCTATTTAAATAATGAACGCCCTCACACAAGGGTGCTAATTTGTAAATAACCAATAAATGGAGAATGTATTGAAAATTATGAATTCGCGACCGAGGTCAGGGCGTCATTTATAGAATGAATGCCATTGTACACAATCGTTATTTGAAATCATATATATTAATTTCTAAAAAATCCTAGATTTAACGCCCTTATATAGTGTCGTTAATTGTCAATATTTACATGAAAAATTCTGATATAAAGTGTGATTGAACGATCTTTCAGGAGGCCGCTATTTCATTAAATGGCGACTTCTGTACAGGTGCAGATTTCTTGTCTCACAGTTTTATCGCGTTTTCTAGCCCATATCGCGGGTCTCTTGACACTCTCATCTCACATCCGTAGATAGGGTTTCTATTTTCATTTCTGATGGGAATCAATATTGGGCACTAACATTTTGTTTTTACATTTGTGTCCTTTTGTTTACATTTATATCCTTGGCTAATTGGGTTTACAATTGTAAGGCATTATAAGCCAATTTGTTAGTCTTTAGAAATCTTTGGGTTTCTATGTAAAATGTCAGTAGGTCCAGCAGGGTCCCTCACCCTCTTTTCCATTGGTCCACCTAGGATCATGGGCCATGTGGGGCTAGTTCAAAGTCCAAGATTGGACTTGGGCCAAGGAGACAAAAGAAGAAAATTCAAAATTTACCTCTCCCTTGGTCCAAGGGGCGCCCCCACCCTATATAGTATTTTAATTTGGTCATTTTGACCACATGGGGGATTAATTATCCTATCCCTTGTTTACCCCTCCCTAACCCTAGATCTGAGAGTAGTTTAGGTCTTTTTTTCATTTCTATATAACCCATGTATTTTGTGAATTTCATAGCAATTAATAAAGAAAAATCCCATTTGTTGCTTCAAGCCCAAGGGCGCCCCCTCTCCCCTTCATGCAGCTGTGATTATTGCAAATCCAAGGTGTGAAGTGATGGGAATCAACATCGGGCGCTAACATTTTTATTTTACATTTGTGTCCTTTTATTTGTATTTATACCCTTTGATAATTGGGTGTGCAATTGTAAGGCATTATAAGCGAAAGGGTTAGTCTTTAAAGTCTTTGGGTTTCTATTTAAATTGCCAGTGGGTCCAGCAGGGTCCCCCACCCTCTTTCCCATTGGTCCACCTAGGTTCTAGGGCCCATGTGGGGCTGGTTCAAAGTCCAACATTAGACTTGGACAAAGGGGGGACAATAATGGAAAAATTCAAAAATGGGTACCCCTTAAGTCAAGGGGGCGCCCCCCCCATTTATTATAGTTTATGCATGTTTATATTTTATTTAATGTGGCCATTTGACCACATGGGGGATTAATTATCCCATCCCTTATTTTCCCCTCCCTAACCCTAGATCTGAGAGTAGTTTAGGTCATTTGTACTTTTCTATAAATCCCTTGTATTTCCATTTTTGATAGAATTAATGAAGAAAAAATCAGAAAATTGGCATTTACCTCCAAGAGCCCAAGGGCGCCCCTCTCTTTCTCCCACCCCCTTACAGATGGATTTCTGTCAAATTCTTGAGGTGTGAAGCCTCCCCATCTCCCCCTCTCTGAGTGAGAAGCTCAGCACCGCCGCCGCTGCCGCCATCGCACCACCACCGCCGCCTCGTCGGAGTTCTGTCCACCCCTGGACAGAGGCTTGAAGCCAAAATTTTATCTCCCAATCAAGAGATCTGTTCGAGCTCCAATTTTGAGGGTTTGTTCCTCTTATCATCTCCCAACCCCAGTTCAAATTTCGTGTCATTTCGCCTTCGTTTAGTATTTTTCCTGTAATTTTAGTTCCACCCCTGACAGTCTACCCATCAGTAGATCTGCGAGATAGTGTCCTGTTGTCGTATTTTTCCCGCACCCTTAGCCTTCTCCAAAAATTCCCAAAAAAATCATACGTGTTCCTCACATCCCCCTCTTCCACCCATAATTTTCTCAAAGTCTAGATCCATCATTTTTAGGTCGGTCAAAATTCAGTCTCACGCAGATCTTGTTCTGTCACGCCCCGACGCGGAATATCGAGGGCGCGACGAGTCGTAAACAATTGTGTCAATCAGAGCATGTACAATTTTATTTCTAAAGATAGAAATGAATGTGAAAATGGTACCTTTATTCCATCAAAATGAAGTTTACAACACTAATTGATAAGCCATAAAGGCAATTACAAACTTTCAATCCCAAAATACATCATTCTTGTAAAAACACTAATGATCTACATAAACCTAGGTAAAAATCACTCTCTCACTCTTGTCTATTCCCTTGTTCATTTTCATTTCCTGCAACAATTAACCAAAATGTAGGGTGAGCTAAAAGCTCAGTAGGATTTTATATCTCTAAGAACCAGGCATGCTTTAAGTATTAACAATTTAAACAATTTTCTAACTTGTATCGGGAAGTGTATAAACATGAATAGAATTTTCAAGTAATTGAGATAACATGATATCAAGATGAATTTCCAAGTAATGACTTTGAACAAGTAAGGAATTTCATGTAATTGGCCATTTCACGCAAGTCAAGTAATTCATGTAACTTTTCAAGTAATAATGTAAACAAGTAAACAAGTACGTGTAGTGGAATGCCGTATCAAGTAAATCTATCATGCACTTCGGTGCAATGCCACACCGTTGGTCAATCAACTCCCATGGGCACAAGTACTTTCAGGCGCTCCCCCCAGGACCAGACCGGGCCCCATTAATGCCACGCATTGAGTCATATGGATCCGAAGATCCCAAGTACATTTAGACATCCACTTTAATGTATATGGCCAATGATTTTCAAGAATATGTTGTTTGTAATAAACATAGATTTGACAAAATTTCAGAAGTTACAAGAAAAGTAGATAACAATTTAAGGCATCATGTTTAACGACATTAAGTCGTGGAGTTCAAAAATGAACGGTAAGTAGGAAGAAAATTTAAGATAGTAGTTTTATTAGAATTATTTTAAATATCTTAGCATGATCTCAGAATAATAAAACATCAATTTTTAATAAAGAACGACTTTTAGTAAAGAACATAAATACTTATGAATTGAAATCATGAGTTTAGATATTAGCTTTTAATCATACATTAATATGTCATATGATAAGAAAATAGATGTAACATGCTGAAAGTAGTTTTTATACATCAATATGACAGAAAATAACTTTCTACATTCTGAAATAATTTTTAAACATCATTATGATAAAGAATAGAATAGTTATAGGCTAAAAAGATGTTACTGTCTGTGAACGCGCTATAGCTCAGGGTCGTGTTCATACAACATATATAAATACCGTATATATACTCAAAATACTATATTTTGATCACTGAAAAAATTTTGGAAAATTTTCAGAACGCGCTATAGGGAACTGGCGCGATCTGGAAGAACGCGCTCCCCTATCCTAACGCGATCTGGAATAGATAAATATTTTATATTGTTTTGAAAACTAGACAAAAGATGGGGTTCCAATGAACCGTACTACATATATAACATCATATATATATATATATATATATATATATATATATATATATATATATATATATATATAATTACCTTATATATATTTATAAATATACCAGAAGTGTTATATTTTTGACCCCTGATCATTTGGGGTCATATGTCTGAACGCGCTAGCATTACCTAGCGCGTTCTTGAAGAACGCGCTAGGAATATATAGCGCGACCTTAAACATTACAGTAGATTATTATATGTGTATTTTTGAAAATTTGGTAAAAGTGGCAGGGTCTATATGAACGCGCTGGGTCGGGCAGGCGCGTTCAGAACGCGCTACTGAGGTATAGCACGTTCTAGACCTGATGAAAAAACGGGAATACCCCTCCAATCAAATGACCATAACTTGCTCATTTTAGAGCAGAATTTAATAAATGAGCTATCAATGGAAAGAGGATAAAAAAATACACAAGATAGCCTACTTTAATAAGAGTTTAGCCTGAGAGACACCTACCTTTAGACGGATCTAAAGAAATATCTCCAAATATTAGAAAACCCTTTGATCTTCCAAATCTTCCTTCAAATCTCCACGAATCTTCGCAGCAGCGTATACTTAACCTCCAGGGATGGTTTGAGGATCGAATGGGGTTCTATTTATAGTAAAAACTTGACCAAACCTGTCAAGATTCCTTACCTAATTCCACCAAACCCATTAAATCTGAATTAGAAGAAAAATACCATTTCTCCTCTTAATCTAGCCCATCTTAGGTGTGAAAACAATGTAAAAACGGCTGGTCAAAGGTGGGCTGTTAGGTAAGGGTTGATTCTTGAGTCAATCTTCTAGAAATGAGGTTATTTTAATCCCTTAATTATCATATTAAACACATGTTACGAATTTAGGTCAATTTAACCTTTAATAAATCCTTTAATCTATTAATCTAGCCCATTATAGATTATCCAATGGGCCAATTGTGATCCCAGTCCATTATATGGACTTTTATTGGGCTTTCTATGATTTATCTAAAGTTTAAAGCACTTAATCTCTATTTATTTCTAGTTAATTCAAGTAAATTCAATAAACTAGTTTATTTCATATAGAAAAAATGTAATTTAATTATTTCATGAAAATTTTAATTATATAATGAAATTGAAAACTTTATTTCTCATTTTTAATTATCAGGTTTCTACATCCTCCCCCACTTAAAAGAATTTGGTCTTCCAAATTCACATAATACATCTAAAATTCAAAAATTCGAGTAGAAAGGTCAGATTTCTAACCTGAGATTAAATCCGGGTATTTCTTCTTGATGGATTCTTTCAATTCCCAGGTTGCTTCCTCGAATCCACGCTTGCTCCATTGGACTTTCACCATCGGTATGGCCCGATTTCTCAGTTGGTGTAATTTCCGATCCAGTATCTTGATCGGTCTTTCTTCATAAGATAAGTCCTTTTGGAGTTTCAATTCTTCAAATTGAATCACATGTGAAGGATCATAGACGTATTTCCTTAGCATGGATACATGGAATATGTCGTGTACACCGGCCAGTTGAGGAGGTAAGGCCAGCTTGTATGCTACCTCGCCGATTCTCTCCAGAATCTCGAAAGGGCCGATAAATCTCGGACTTAGCTTTCCTTTGATGCCGAATCTTCTAATTCCACGGGTGGGTGAGATCTTTAAGAAGACATGCTCCCCCACTTGGAATTCAAGGTCTCTCCTCCGATTGTCGGCATAGCTCTTTTGCCTTGATTGGGCGACCTTTAGCCTTTCTTGTATTAATTGGATTTTGTCAGTTGTGTCTTATACAATGTCGAGACCAAGCAATCCCTTGTCACCAACCTCACTCCAGCATAGAGGCGATCTGCAACTTCGGCCATATAATGCTTCGAATGGTGCCATTTGAATACTCGACTGATAGCTATTGTTATAAGCGAACTCAGTCAGCGGTAAGTGTTCATGCCAACTACCACCGAAGTCAATCATGCAGGCTCTCAACATATCTTCAATAATTTGATTCGTCCTCTCGGTTTGTCCATCCGTCTGAGGGTGAAAAGCCGTACTAAACCTTAGTCTAGTACACATAGACGATTGTAAACCCTTTCAGAAATGAGAGGTGAATCTCGGATCTCGGTCTGAAATAATAGAGCTTGGAATACCATGCAGCCTTACGATCTCCTTGATATATAAGGCGGCTAGAGAACATCTACGGTCCATTTAATCTTGATAGGTAAGAAGTGAGCAGACTTAGTTAACCGGTCCACAATTACCCATATAGCATCGAAACCACTTCGGGTCTTCGGTAATCCAATAATGAAGTCCATACCGATACTATCCCATTTCCATTCCGGTATTTCGAGAGGCTTGAGTTTACCAGCCGGTTTGAGGTGCTCGGCTTTAACTTGTTGACATACCAAGCATCGACTTACGAACTCAGCTACCTCTCTCTTCATATTCAGCCACCAGAATGTTCTCTTGAGGTCTTGGTACATTTTTGTAGCACCGGGGTGAATAGTGTACCTTGACCGATGTGCTTCCTCTAGGATTTTACCCTTGATAGTAGAACAATCGGGTATACAAGTTCTTCCTTTGAATAATAACCTTCCATCATTAGCTAGAAGGAAATCCGGTCGTTGATCTAATTTGTCTTTAATTTCCACGATCAACGGATCATCAACTTGCCGTTCCTTGATTTCCGAGAGTAACTCGGGTTGGAGTCGAATATTTGCAATAAAGACTCCGCCTTCCTTCTCCTCCATATTGAGGTTTAAGTTGGCCATTTGCTCAAGTAGATGCCATTCTTTAACCATCATGCTCGATAATAAAGCCATTGGCTTCCTGCTAAGTGCATCAGCTACGGCATTGCCTTTTCCGGGATGATATTGTATAGAGAAATCAAAATCCTTTAAATATTTTAACCACCGTCTTTGTCTCATATTGAGCTCCTTTTGAGAGAATAAATATTTGAGACTCTTGTAATCAGAATACACCATAAGGGCTTCACCATAGAAGTAATGTCGCCAGATCTTCAAAGCAAAGATCACAGCTGCCAGTTCTAGGTCATGTACGGGATAATTTTCCTCGGGCTTCTTCAATTGCCGTGAGGAATAAGCTATGACCTTGCCATGTTGCATTAATACGCAACCTAGGCCAATTCCAGATGCATCAGCATATACTTCAAATCCTCCTCCTTCCGTAGGTAATGTGAGAATAGGAGCAGTCGTCAGACAATCCTTTAAAGTTTGAAAGTTTTTCTCGCATTCCTCGGACCAGATAAAAGGATTCTCCTTCCTTGTCAATCTTGTTAAAGATACTGCGATCTTTGAGAAATCCTTGATAAATCTTCAATAATATCCAGCCAATCCCAAGAAGCTTCAGATTTCCATCACACTAGTAGGTCTTTCCCAGTTCTTTACAGCCTCGACCTTTGAAGGATCGACGGCGATACCATTCCGGGAAATTATGTGACCGAGAAAAGAAACTTCCTCCAACCAGAAATCACACTTGCTTAATTTGGCATAAAGCTTGTGATCTCTTAATAACTGAAGGGCCTTCTTGAGATGTTCTTCATGTTCTTCCTTGGACTTGGAGTAGATCAAAATGTCATCGATGAATACAACCACAAATTGATCGAGGTACGGCCTGAATACGTTGTTCATCAATTGCATAAATGCGGTAGGCGCATTTGTTAAGCCGAAAGACATAACGGTGAACTCATAATGACCATACCGACTTCGGAATGCCGTCTTGTGAATATCACTTTCCTTGATCTTCAATTGATGACAACCAGATCGATGGTCGATCTTTGAGAAATATCGAGCTCCGGAAATCTGGTCGAATAATTCATCAATCCTTGGTAAATGATATTTGTTCTTGATGGTGAGTTGATTCAATTACCGATAATCAACACATAGTCTCATCGAACCATCTTTCTTTTTAACAAAGAGAACCGGGGCTCCCCAAGGTGAAGTACTTGGTCGGATAAACCCCTTCTCCAGTAATTCCAATAATTGATCTTTTAATTCTTTCATTTCCACGGCAGACATCCGATATGGAGCTTTAGACACTGGTGCCGCTCCCAGAATTAAATCAATAGAGAAAACCACTTCTCTCTCGGGAGGAATACTAGGCAACTCGTCTGGAAATACATCAGAATAATCCCGAACAATAGGAATGTCATTTAGAACGGGTTCCGTATGCTCGGTCATAGTGATAGAAACTAAGAAACCGGCACAACGCTTCCTTAATAATTTCTCGGCTTTGAGGGCCGAAATGGGAGGTATGTGCTTGGAATGCCTGATACCCGAAAATAGAAGGTCGGGGTAACCCATGAAAGTTACCATCCCCAACTTGCAATTTACACTAGCTCCATGTGTAGATAGCCAATCGGCACCTAAAATAACATCATATCCTTCCATCTCCATGCATACCAAATTAGCGGGTAAGTTATAACCACTAATTAGAATTTCACTATCAGGATAGAAATATTTGATTTCCGTTCCCATTCCAATAGGTGTAGTAATGGTAAGTGTAGAATCTAATAGAACAGGCTTCATAGGTAAAAGACTAACAAATCTTTTAGATATAAATGAATGTGTAGCTCTAGTGTCAAATAAGATAGAGGCAGGCTTGGAGTATATGAAAAGAGTACCTTCCATGACTCCTCCTTCCTCGGTAGGTTCCGTATTCATTAGAGCTTGGAGTCTCCCTTGCTTCTTTGCAATAATTGGAAGCTTTGCCGATGATGGAGCTTGCTCATTAAGAAGAGGGCAATTCGGGATCCTATGCTCCCGACTCCCGCATCGAAGACATGCGCCGAGTTTTCTCCAGCATTCCTCGGCTTTGTGTCTGGGCTTCTCGCATTATTTGCATAATTCATTGGATGGCGTAGAGAAAGGAACAATTTGTTTGTCAAAAGTCCTCGGCTTATTGTCCCCTTGGAAATTACGTCCACCCTTGCTGAAATTACGCCCATCCTTGTTGAAGTTACGCCCGTCATTGGGCCTTTTCTTCTCGAAGGAAGGTTTGAAACTTCCGCACCCAGTAACTTGCTCTCTCTTGGCTTCCCTTCCTCGGATGTGATCCGATAACTCCGTTGCATCTTCTAGGAGTTGAGCTCTTCGTACCATATCAGAATGTAATTGAATATCCATCGGGGTGAGTTGAGTAATATATTGCGGCTTAAGGCCATTTAAGAATCTCCTTGCCTTCATTTTCTCGGTACCCACGAGATGTGGAGCATACCTAGATAACTTTGAAAATTATGCTTCATATTCGGCGACCGAAAATCCCTTTTGCTTGAAGGCGGCAAACTCGGCGGCCTTCCTTTCTTGCACCCGGTCGGAGAAATACTTGCTATTGAAGTGTTCCACAAACTCTTCCTATAGAATTTGGTCGTGCGGTAAAGTACCCTCGACCGATTCCCACCAGGCACGCACATCTCTTTCCAGTTGGAAAGTAGCAAGTAAGACCTTCTCCTCGTCGGCACATTGCATGACTCGAAAAATCCTCTCGATCTCCTTAATCCAATGTTCGGCCTCGTCCGGGTCCGTAGATCCCGCGAACCGGGGAGGGTTCATGCTCCGAAAATTCTTATGTAGATCACCCGCTCCTCGGTTTGCTCCTCCCTGAGCAACCTGTTGGAGAGCTTGGGTTAAGCCTTGAACGGTGCGTTGCATCTCGCGCCATTGAGCTCTCTCGGCGGCCATTTGCGAGAATTAACCTGTAACCATAATTACAAGGTTTAATTGTTTTATTCATTTGTTTATGTCTTGATAAATCTTTTTCTTTAAAACTAAACCCGTGTTTCTACCCGTGCTTACCGGGAATGTTTAAGTCATTATCCAAGTTTCTAGATATTGATCTAAAACCTAACCTAAGTTTAAGAATAAACCTAAAATTATGAAACTAGGATTTTATGTAACCTAGGCTCTGATACCACAAAGACTGTCACGCCCCGACGCGGAATATCG
Source organism: Amorphophallus konjac (assembly GCA_022559845.1). Classification (NCBI taxonomy): domain Eukaryota; kingdom Viridiplantae; phylum Streptophyta; class Magnoliopsida; order Alismatales; family Araceae; genus Amorphophallus; species Amorphophallus konjac. The sequence continues at coordinate 287,994,668 of CM040118.1, forward strand.
AGGGCGCGATGAGTCGTAAACAATCGTGTCAATCAGAGCATGTACAATTTATTTCTAAAGACAGAAATGAATGGGAAAATGGCACCTTTATTCCATCAAAATGAAGTTTACAACACTAATTGATAAGCCATAAAGGCAATTACAAACTTTCAATCCCAAAGTACATCATTCTTGTAAAAACACTAATGATCTACATAAACCTAGGTAAAAATCACTCTCTCACTCTTGTACATTCCCTTGTTCATTTTCATTTCCTGCAATAATTAACCAAAACGTAGGGTGAGCTAAAAGCTTAGTAGGATTTTATATCTCTAAGAACCAGGCATGCTTTAAGTATTAACAATTTAAACAATTTTCTAACTTGTATCGGGAAGTGTATAAACATGAATAGAATTTCCAAGTAATTGAGATAACATGATATCAAGATGAATTTCCAAGTATTGACTTTGAACAAGTAAGGAATTTCATGTAATTGGCCATTTCACGCAAGTCAAGTAATTCATGTAACTTTTCAAGTAATCATGTAAACAAGTAAACAAGTATGAGTAGTGAAATGCCGTATCAAGTAAATCTATCATGCACTTCGGTGCAATGCCACACCGTTGGTCAATCAACTCCCATGGGCACAAGTACTTTCGGGCGCTCCCCCTAGGACCAGACCGGGCCCCATTAATGCTAGGCATTGAGTCATATGGATCCGAAGATCTCAAGTACGTTTAGACATCCACTTTAGTGTATATGGCCAATGATTTTCAAGAATATGATGTTTGTAATAAGCATAGATTTGACAAAATTTCAGAAGTTGTAAGAAAATTAGATAACAATTTAAGGCGTCATGTTTAACGACATTAAGTCGTGGAGTTCAAAAATGAACGGTAAGTAGGAAGAAAATTTAAGATAGTAATTTTATTAGAATTATTTTAAATATCTTAGCATGATCTCAGAATGATAAAACATCAATTTTTAGTAAAGAATGACTTTTAGTAAAGAACATATATACTTATGAATTGAAATCATGAGTTTAGATATTAGCTTTTAATCATACATTAATATGTCATATGATAAGAAAATAGATGTAACATGTTGAAAGTAGTTTTTATACATCAATATGACAGAAAATAACTTTCTACATTCTAAAATAATTTTTAAACATCATTATGATAAAGAATAGAATAGTTATAGGCTAAAAAGATGTTATTGTCTGTGAACGCGCTATAGCTCAGGGTCGCGTTCATACAGCATATATAAATACCGTATATATATTTAAAATATTATATTTTGATCACTGAAAATATTTTGAAAAATTTTCAGAACGCGCTATAGGGAACTGGCGCACTCTGGAAGAATGCGCTCCCCTATCCTTGCGCGATCTGGAATAGATAAATATTTTATATTGTTTTGAAAACTAGATAAAAGATGGTGTTCCAATGAACCGTACTACATATATAACATCTTATATATATATATAATTACCTTATATATATTTATAAATATACCGGAAGTGTTATATTTTTGACCCTGATCATCTGGGGTCATATGTCTGAACGCGCTTGCATTACCTAGCGCGTTCTTGAAGAACGGGCTAGGAATATATAGCGCGACCTTAAAAATTATAGTAGATTATTATATGTGTATTTTTTAAAAATTTGGTAAAAGTGGCGGGGTCTGTATGAACGCGCTGGGTCGGGCAGGCGCGTTCAGAACGCGCTACTGAGGTATAGCACGTTCTAGACCTGATGAAAAAACGGGAATACCCCTCCAATCAAATGACCATGACTTGCTCATTTCAGAACAGAATTTAATAAATAAGCTATCAATGGAAAGAGGATAAAAAAATACACAAGATAGCCCGCTTTAATAAGAGTTTAGCCTGAGAGACACCCACCTTTAGACGGATCTAAAGAAATATCCCCAAATATAAGAAAACCCTTTGATCTTCCAAATCTTCCTTCAAATCTCCACCAATCTTCGTAGCAGCGTATACTTAACCTCCAGGGATGGTTTGAGGGTCGAATGGGATTCTATTTATAGCAAAAACTTGGCCAAATTTGTCAAGATTCCTCACCTAATTCCACCAAACCCATTAAGTCTGAATTAGAAGAAAAATGCCATTTCTCCTCTTAATCTAGCCCATCTTAGGTGTGAAAATAATGTAAAAATGGCTGGTCCAAGGTTGGCTGTTAGGTAAGGGTTGATTCTTGAGTCAATCTTCTAGAAATGGGGTTATTTTAATCCCTTAATTATCATATTAAACACATGTTACGAATTTAGGTCAATTTAACCTTTAATAAATCCTTTAATCTATTAATCTAGCCCATTATGGATTATCCAATGGGCCAATTGTGATCCCAGTCCATTGTATGGACTTTTATTGGGCTTTCTATGATTTATCTAAAGTTTAAAGCACTTAATCTCTATTTACTTCTAGTTAATTCAAGTAAATTCAATAAACTAGTTTATTTCATATAGAAAAAATGTAATTTAATTATTTCATGAAAATTTTAATTACATAATGAAATTGAAAATTTTATTTCTCATTTTTAATTATCGGGTTTCTACATGTTCTGCCCTGACTGTCGGTAATCAGAGTCAGTAAAAAAACCTTGGGAACAGTCGTTTTCATTTCTAATCCATCTACTGGATGGATTAGAAATAATTTTATGTTGTAGCCCTTTGAGTCCTCTATCCATCGGTACCAGTTTCACCTCGATCCGACACCGGATCTGGGTGTAAAACTTCGTTTCATTGAGGCGCGCAAAACTAGTCCCTGAATATGCCAGCAAAGGGAGCAACAAGTTAATTCTTGCAAAATTACTTCAGCGTCGATTCAGCTGCCGCCGACTTCGGGGATTGAAGAGGAGTCGTCCACCAGCATCCTAGCCAGTCGCCGCAGCAAGGATTCCACCAGAAGCCACCGTCCCAGTTACTGAGTTCCCTTGCTATACCAAGTTGGAACAGTACAGAGTCGGAACCGAGCCAGACCAACAGCCCGTCTCCGACCCGATAGCCCTTCCGGCTCGCTGTCCGTCAACCCAAGATTGTTATTCCTGGGTCCCATTGTAGCCCTTTATCTCTCTGCGTGGAGTGGGCAATAAAATTCACTGCTGTAAATTATTGGTAATTACTGTACCGAGAGTTACGGTTCTTGGCCGGGGTCGTCTTCCCTACGCCCGGAGCGTGGAGGTACACTCACCACCCTCCTCTTTTGGCATTTACTTTACTCATATATTTTCATATGCCGTTGCTAGAGTCTTAGGAACGTAGCTCGTTATACTTTATTCACCGCTGCGAGAGTGAGTGAGTGGAACCCGTCCCATGACTCGATTCGAGAACGCGGAAAAGTCGATACCCGAGACTCAATGTCGATTTCTCAACCGCGCAGATCCCGCGTTTCCCTCGCTTAGGGACGTCCGCAAGCTAGAGTCCCAGGTTCGCGTCCCGTCCTGCATCAAATTGGTATCAGAGCGGAAGGTTGAGTCTAGGGTAGTCTTTGCTTAAAAAAAATAAAAAAAAAGAGTCATTTAAGTCTAGAGAGAGTTTAAGTTGGTCCAAGGTTGTATTTGCATTCCTATATTTGGTATATCAAAAGGTGTTATCCGAACGTTAGGTTACGCCTATCGGGAAGGTCACACATTTGTGTGAGAGGATCTTCAGATCCTGGAACTCCGCCTAGTACCGGATATTGGTTGAGTCTAGGTTTGTAGTCGTGTCTGCATTCCAACTTTGCATTGTTATTTTAGGGTCGTCTCTAGTCAGTCCGTCTTGCACCAAGTGTCGGCATGGCCATCCTATAGCTCCCCGTGTCCCATGGATCCCCAAAACCCCACATCATATGAATTGTGGTGACACACCCAAGGATGGGGAACCCAATCCTACCACCTCTGTAGGCCGGAAGCCCCGGACTTCTATGGCTCCACGGTCCCGAGCGACTGCCTAGAGTGGGAAGCAGCTATGGACAAATACTTTGAGTGTTACATCATGTCCGATGCCATGGAAATTGATTTTGCCACAAAGTGGCTTTTTTACGAAGCCGCTGAAAAATGGAGAGACATTGAAATCTTGAGTAAAATTAGGAGGCAATGGCCTATCGAGTTGTGGCGAGAGATGAAGGGCGAGCTGAGAAGGGTCTACCTACCCGTCCCAATCACCTCCAACCGACCCCACCTAATCACTTCCAACCAAGTGGGTCATAGTCGGAGGCAAAGAACCCCATATGTAGATGAGCCTAAGCCCAATACTAGGCCGAGTGATTATGGGCGAGTCCATCCCGATACGCCTACTCCAACCCCCACCGTTGCCGAACTCTTCAACACCATTTCGGATTGGTTGGATAGGATGTGTACCCAAATTGACGGATTCATACCCGAGCCTAGGGAGGTCATAGCCGGTAGCCCCAACTCAGCCCCACCTACGGGGTCCCAAGGACCTCTTCCCCTCCGGGAGGATAGTCCTTCCCCACCCATGAGAGCTCCTTTGCCCCCACCCCCACCCTCCGATATTTCTTCGGAGCTACCTCAGCCAGAGCTACCCGTGTTTCTAACGAGAAAGCTTTTCATCGCCGAGCCACTACTTAGTTGGCTCAAGATAGGCTTGGTCTATAGAGCATCATGCTATCCATCCATGGACCCCACACTACCTTTAGTGCCAGTCAACTTATTCCAGGCTACATTCCAGTCTAGTCACCATGTGGATACATTGGATGACCTCCTTAAGGGATTAGAGCGACAGTTGCAGTTGACGCACTTATTGGCCCCAGGCTTCGACCGGCCCACAGGTCGTAGCTTCACCCATCCTGCTTAGGGGTCCATTACCTCCGTGTGCACCGTGGGTCATGTCACCACAGTGGTCCTTTTATTCCTTCCCCTGTCGGTCGAGCCTTATTTCATTCCACTTTTCCCAAGGGAGGAACACTACCTTCCATTTGAGAGCACCGTCCCATCTTCCCTAATGAATGAAGATGACCACCTTCAAGAATTTCAAACTTGAGACCGTGTCATGATGGAACCCATCTCGAGGGGTCACCCATTCTTTTATCCCTTCGACCCCTTCCCTAGTGAACCCCTAGACCCACCATATCTACGCCACTTCTTCAGGGAAGTTCACTATCACACCTCTACCCCAACGGCCAGTCCACCTACACTCAGCCAGGGGACCGTTCCACGGTCATCATATAGGGGTGACGAAGAAGGAGTATTCGACTCTCCTAGCCCTCCCAAGTCTCCCAAATCCAACAGGCAGCCGCATGCTAGGGACTGATTACGATGTCTAGGAGTCCCCCATTCTGTCAACCATCGATTGCATCTAGTGTATGCATGGCACACATTCGGATGTCCTGGTCCACCATTACATGTGTATGGGTCGGACTAACAGTAGGTTTGTTTAGGGTCATGTGTGAGTCTTTGTTTTGTACAGTTTATCTATCGAGTGCATATGCATACATCGAGTTAAGTCGGTCTTTTGTACGCTCGCGTTGTCAGTCCCTTTCGAGTGCGAGGCAAGTCGGATCCAATGCGTACGTTATAGACTTGTCAGAATTTGGGATCGGCTCTACCTCAACACATCGGATCTAGTCACATAAAGGGACCCAGCGATGATTCCTAATGAGTCTTTGAGCCGCATCCTCCCCTTGAGAGTGACCCCACCCCGGAGTGCCCACCATTAGCCTCATTCCCATAGTAGCATGCGCATATCGAATATATACGGGATGAGCAGGTGATGATTACTTGGAGTGGAGTGTACTCCATGCTACCAGGTCGGTGACGGATCTGCATGAGCAACACGAGCAGCCGCACCTCTTACTCGACGGGGTCGAGTTCTTCCCACCCGGGGAGAATTGATGGGAATCAACACTGGGCACTAACATTTTTATTTTACATTTGTGTCCTTTTATTTATACTTATACCCTTGGCTAATTGGGTGTGTAATTATAAGGCATTATAAGCCAAGGGGTTAGTCTTTAAAGTCTTTGGGTTTCTATGTAAATTGCTAATGGGTCCAGCAGGATCCCCCACCCTCTTTCCCATTGGTCCACCTAGGTTCTAGGGTCCATGTGGGGCTGGTTCAAAGTCCAACATTGGACTTTGACCAAGGGGGGACAAGAATGGAAAAATTCAAAAATGGGTACCCCTTAAGTCAAGGGGGCGCCCCCCATTTATTATAGTTTATTCATGTTTGTATTTTATTTAATGTGGCCATTTGACCACATGGGGGATTAATTATCCCATCCCTTATTTGCCCCTCCCTAACCCTAGATATGAGGGTAGTTTAGGTCATTTGTACTTTTCTATAAATCCCTTGTATTCCCATTTTTGATAGAATTAATGAAGAAGAACTCAGAAAATTGGCATTTGCCTCCAAGAGCCCAAGGGCGCCCCTCTCTTTCCCCCACCCCCTTACATATGGATTTCTAAGAAATTCTTGAGGTGTGAAGCCTCCCCATCTCCCCCTCTCTGAGTGAGAAGCTCAGCACCTCCGCCGCCGCCGCCATCGAGCCGCCATCGCACCACCACCGCCGCCTAGTCGGAGTTCTATCCACCGCTGGACAGAAGCTTGAAGCCGAAATTTTATCTCCCAATCAAGAGATCTGTTCAAGCTCCAATTTTGAGGGTTTGTTCCTCTTGTTATCCCATATCTCCATGTTAAATTTCGTGCCAATTGGAGGTCATTTGGTAATTTTCCCATAATCTTAATTCCACCCCTGACAGTCTGCCAATCAGTAGATCCGCAGGATAGGAATCTGTTCTTATATTTTTCCTGTCCCTTTATACATCTCTAAAAATCCCCAAAAAAATCATACGTGTTCCTCAGTTGCCCCCCTTCCACCCATAATTTTTCTGGAGTCTAGATCGATTATTTTCCTATCGGTCAAAATTCAATTTTAGGCGGATCTTGTTCTGTCCTGTGTGTCTGTAATTCTGAGTCAGAAGCAAAAGCAAACCACAGTCATTTTCATTTTCAATCCATTCACTTGATGGATCTTAAATATTTATATGTTGTATCCCTCTGAGTCCTCTATCCATCGGTACCAACTTTACGTCGATCCGACACCGGATCTGGGCGCAAGAATTCTTTTCGTGAAGTTGCACAGTTCAGGTCCGAGGAAAAGGCCAGCAAAGCAGTCCACCGGTAAGTCTCGGTAAATATGTCGGGATACCTTCGGCGACCGCCGCTCCCAGAGATCGCTCGGCAACCCATCAGCAGCGTCCTAGGAAGCCTCCGCAGGAAGGAGACGCCCGGGCACTGCCGTCCCAGCAGCCAAACCCGCATGCTGTCCCGCGGGACCCACAAAACTGAGTCGAATCCGCAGTTCGTCTCCGGCCCGGGAGCGTTCCAAATTGCTGCCCGTCAACCCAAGCTTGGTATTCCCAGGTTATTTTTGTCGCCCTTTACCTCCCTACGTGGAGTGGGCCATAAAATTACTGCTGTAATAATTTAATTAGTGTGTACCGGGAGTACAAGCTTCGGCCGGGGTCGTCTTTCCCACACCCGGAGCGTGGAGGTATCGTTCCGCTACTCTCTTCGCATTTTGCTTATTTCGTATGTATTCTATTGCTGCTGCTAGAGTGATAGGAATGTAGCACATTATATTTTTATCACCGCTGCGAGAGAGTGAGCGTGACCCGTCCCGTGACTCGATCCGAGCACGCGGAAAAACCGATACCCCCGACTCATTGCCGATTTCTCAACCGCGCACGATCCCGCGTTTCCCTCGCTTAGGGACGTCCACGAGCTAGAGTCCCAGGTTCGCGTCCCATCCCGCATCATGAAGCCTTGATTCTGAGAGTGATTCCCACCTCTACCACCTCCGCTGGATGCGACTTCTAGCCACCACGACCGCCGCCTCCTTTCGTGCCGCCGTCGAGCCGTCACAACAACATCTTCGAACTGCTATCCTGAACCATGAAATCCAAAATAGCAACATGAAGATCTGGTTGGTCCTCCCAATCCGTGAGTCTGATGATCTTAAAATTTTGAGAGATCATCCCCCTCCTTGTTAGCCACTCCCATTTTAAATTTCGTGTCAATCCGCTATCGTTTGATATTTTTCCCAGTAATTAAGTTTTCCCCCCAACAATCTGCCAATTTGCAGATCGACAGGACAGTGTCTTGTTGTTGTATTTTTCCCTCCCCCTTAGTGATGTGAAACCACCTTGGGGGTGATAGTCACAAGACCGAAGACCCCTCGGACCTAGCAAGCAAGTGATGCAATGGATCGGTAACTTCCCTCGAGCGGACTCACCCACGTAGCGCGCACCCGGGTCAGTAGGTGGACTGGCGATGGGAATGAGGGTCCGAGGTTGGACCTTGAGATTCCAGGGGGTTGGCTAGCTTAAGATTGAACCCCCAAGGGTCCCGGGATGCCCACTCTCACAGGCGGCCAGCACGCCAAGGGCGTGGGATATAATGGCTCTCTCGCAACTCGCCTGCGGTAGTCGCTCAATTATAAGCAAATTCGGGATCGGGCACTCTATCACCGTCGACGGCACTAAGATGCAATACAAATTAAGCAAATGAAACCAGAAAAGAGAAGGGTTCAGTAGCTCACCTGGTCGGCGTGAAGACGCCGACCCTAGCCGAAGACGAGGACGGGCGGGGAGGTGTGGGCACGTACCCACACGCCGCGTCGATGCCGCTTGACCTGAAAATTTATAGAGTACACCACTACTCCTCACGCAGGAGGGTTGGACAAAGGGTTGGGGATAATGTGATACAATCAAACGCTACATCCAAGCAGGGAGGGGCGGTAAACCGGCCTGGTGGGAAGGGGAGAATCAATCTAGGAACTTAATGAAAGAAAAACAACGGTTTTGTCCGCCTTCTGGAACAGGGGACAGGCGATTGAAGTCAACGCCGCTGCAGCCTCTCTCGAACTCCGTTGTCGACAAAACCAGTTGGAGATCCTTCATAGTTGACCCAGGAAGACGTCCAATTTTTGAGGGAATTTCTGGAAGGCGGTGCTGGTCGGGGCAGAGGCGCGAACAGGGGCTCTGCTTGCTGGTTCTGGTAGCTTCTGCACCCCTAGAGCTGGAAGATGAGGCTACCACGGATGCTCCTCAGCTCTGATTCAGGCTTGGACAGAGTCTCTAGATTCGTTGCCGAGTCCTCTTCGAACGGAGATCCACGGGGGTGCCGGAGGAGGTCGGAGTAGACAAAGATAGCCCAAACAGTGATCGGGTGTCTGTTCAGTCCCAGGAAGAATAGAACTGCGCACCCGGGGAAGAAAAATGAGAACTCTTATGGGGTGTTTGGTTACGTTTTTTTCTCTTCTTTCTCTCTCAAATTTAAAAAAAAGAGAGAGAACTCACTTAACCCCGTTTGGTGTTCCTCTCCTAAATTTTAGGGAGATGATCTCATTCCGTGTAAATCTTCCTAAAAAAAAATAAGTCTAGACCAATTTTTTTAAAAAAGACTCACGATGCCTCGGGACTTCCCCCTCCCTCCCACTCGCGACCCCCCTCCCCTCCCCCGCGTCTCCCCCTTCCCTCCCTTCCCTCTCCCTCCCACCGGCTCCTCCCCTCCCTTACGCGGCCTCCCTCTCCGGCGTCCCCTCCCCCCCTCTCCCCCGTGGCGTACCCCCTCTCCCCTCCCCCTGCGGCCCCCCCTCCCCCACCACCGGCCTGCTCCCCTCCCCCGTGCGGCCGCCCTCCCCCCCATCCCCTACGGCATGCGGCATGCGCCCCCCCCCTGCCACCGGCTTGCTCCCCTCTCCCCTGCGGCCCCCCTCCCCCGCCGCCGACCTTCTCCCCTCCCCCCTGCGGCCCCCCTCCCTTCTCTCTCCGTGCCGGCATGCGTCAGGGGTGGTGGAGCGGACGCATGTGGAGGCTGCAGCGGCGGACGGCGACGGGGGTCCACACGGCCTGGGGGGCCATGGCCGCGCTCACACCCGTGGCGGCACTGGCGATGCTGGTCGAGGAGGGCTCGGACGAGCCCAGGCAAGCGGCGGTGGTGCCCACCCCCCTCCGGCTTCCCTCCCCCGCGCCTCCGTGGCCTCCCTGCCCTCCCCTCCCTCATATCCCTCTCCCCCCCTCCGGCTTCCCTCCCCTACGGCCCCCCTCCCCTGCAGCCCCTTCTCCCCCCTGCGGCTCCCTCCTCTGCGAGCGGCCCTCCCGTCCCCTGCGGCCCCTCTCCCCTCCCCCGCAGCACCCCCTCCCAAACAGTCTACATTAATTTTTAAAATTATGTCATTTTTGCCAAACATCTTACACTGATTTTTATCAATTTTAAAAATTAAATTAAAAATCAACATAAACTATTTTTTTAGAGAGAAATAGTTTCTAAAAAAAATGCTCCCAAACACCCTATTAGCTCCATATGACGATCGGGGTTCCGCTTCTTGATCCTGGAAGTAGACTTCTTGTAGAAGAACTCAGCCAAGAGCCGCCTCCAGATCCTCAAGAGGATGGCCGTGGTCGAACTTGATCTGGAGCTCTAGTTCTCTGCCTGAGTAGTTCTGTGCAGTCGAGGAAGAATCGCTCTCACGGGTAGATCGATGCTTGGACGAAGAAGAAACCCCCTCGACTGCAAAGTTGACTGGACAACAATTCAAACGGTATATGGTACGCCTCCTGAAGCTTCACGATGATGCCGTGGCCGCTGCTGCAAGTTGCTGGTACATTGCTGCCTGCGAACTGGCCTATGCAGAGTGGTGATAGGTGATGGGAAATGGGGGTAGATGGGAGGGGAAATGAGGTGGATGTGTGTGGGGGCAACCCCTGGCTATGAGGGGGTCTGGGAGGGGGTGTTCCAAGGTGTGGGAGTGGTAGAATGGGGGCTGGAAGGAGGTCTAGCAGGTGGCGGGAGGGAGAGCGGCGAATTTGGTTGGAAGGGAGAGAGGGAAAGGGTATTTGAAAATGGGTTTAAGGGTGGGATTAATTCCTAATCTTAGGGATGGGAAGACGTGTGTGGGGAAGGTAAAGGTGGGGCTTGGGGAGTGGGGAATTCTCCCTTGGGAGATGAGAGGGTGCTTGGGGAAGGGGAGTGGGTGGTTGGTGGTTGGAGGGTGGCTTGGAGAGTGGTGGATTCCACCTAGGGGCTAGCAGTGAAGTTATGGAGAGGTGTGGGGAAATGGGGTAGCTCTTGAATGAGGGGAGAAGAGAGAGAAAGTAGGTGGGAGGGGGAGGAGAGAGAAAGGGGCGCACCCCACTTTAGAGAGAGAAAGAAGAGAGAGAGAAGAGAGAGAAGGGGAATCCACCCCAATAGAGAGAGAGAGAAGTGGAGAATCCTCTCCAATAATACACTAATTCACTCAATTTTTTTGATTGATCAAAGATTACAAATGATGGGGTGAAGGGGGGTATTTATAGGGACTAGACTTTTCACATGACCATACTAACCCTGACTAATGACTAAATGACCAGACAAGTCCAAGGCGGGGCACCCCTGGGCTTAGCCCACTAGTTGGGCCCATTAGACTGCTTAATTAACCACATGACTCAAGACTTAGGTAAATGACCCTTATACCTAGGTATCGGACTCAAATAAAGGGAAAATTACATAGTTTATGACTCAAATAAAATATGAAAATTACATGGATTGACTCAGAAAAATGTGGAGAACACAATGGCGCAAACCGACGATCCATCAGGGCTTCGCAAAATGTGGAGGGGTAAGTGATGCACCCATTGTTGTGTCCCCTGTGGCTCTGTGGTTTTGATGATGACAAATGTTATGGGGTTCTGTGGTTTTGATGATGACAATTGTTATGGCTCATTATGTATTGATGATCTAATCCTGATGAAATATGAGGAACTGTCAGAACAGGTTTAAGGATGACTCACACTCATGAAGTCAACCTATGTCAAAGTCAAATCTCTAACAAGTACAGTCAATGCACAGTTAGATCAGGTAATGTTCTATGCATTTCACAGGTTTACACATTGCACACACATACAAGTCTACACACTCAAAGTTTACACATTACATTGCAGAATGCATGTAGAGTCTATACATTACTTTGTGTTGTGTTTGTGCATCGTTTAGAACACAAGTCTATACATCCATTGCTTCAGTTCAATATCTGCTATGTGCATACATTGCATCGATGCATTGCTTCCTCTGTGCATATACTACATCAGTGCATCCATCAGGCATATAGTCTATACACTAATGCATGTGAGGTCCTGTCTGCACGATAATGTCTATACATGCATGCAGGCAGTCAAGTCTATACATTGCAGCTCACACATCCAGCAAGTCTGTACATTGAGTTCGCTTGTTGGCTTTCAAAGTCTACACATTGTGGATGCAGAGTCTATACATTCGTTTGCCTTGCATTGCATGGAGTCGGCACATTCCACGCCAGCAAGTCTGTACATTCGTTGCAGTTTAGTTTCTCATGCATGTCTATACAATGCATCAGACTAAGTCTGTACATTGAGCGTCTCATGTTGCATCTCATGCAAGTCTATACAACGCATCAGACTAAGTCTGTACATTGTGCACTTTACATCAGACTAAGTCTGTACATTGCATGCACTACTATGCTTGCACGAGCTGAAGTCACACATTGTCCTGTTGTCGAAGTCTGGACATTGTGTGCTGCATGCTTATCAAAGTCCATACACTGCATTGTGGCATGCACACTAGCAAGTCTGTACATTAGTCATCTTTACCAACGTAGGACTTGCATGTCTATACATCGTGCAGTCTGCACGTTGCGGATAGCAAAGCCTGTACAACGGTGTGTCAACAAGTCTGCACATTGTGGCTAGCAAAGCCTGTACAACGGTGTGTCAGCAAGTCTTTACATTGCTCACCGTCTCACTAAGCGTCTCAAGTGGACACCAAGTGTGTACACTGCCATCTTGCAGCACAGCATAAGTCTATACACTGGTTCGTCTCATCCAGCGTCTCAAGTGGACTTGAAGTCTATACACTGGACCGTCTCTCTTAGCGTCTTGTGCATGAGTCAAGTCTGTACAGCCTGTGTTCAGCAACATCAAGTCTGTACAACGCATAGCTGCACGCATGACTAACTCTGTACACTGGCATCTTGCAGTGTTAGCACAAGTCTATACAGCCTGTGTGCTTCATATTGCCAAGTCTATACAACGGCTTGCAGCACTCAAAGTCTGTACACTGGCTGCAGCAGGCTCGGACACACTAAGTCCATACATTGTACAAAGTCTAAACATTGGTATCATTACTTACGTCTAAGTCTATACATTCTTATAGGCATTGTGCATTGTTGAAGGCGGAGTCTGTACATCGTTATGTTGTTCTTGTGCCGTAGCAAGTCTATACATTCCTTACGCTTGGCATTTGACGCCCACCAACAGTGGCGTCACTTGTGAAACAAATGTCTTGGTGTAAGGCGTCTTTCTGTTAAGCATGACTTCATCAACTCTATACATTGTCTGCTTGCATAACACAGAGTCTGTACATTCTTTCAGCATGACAATGCATTCACTTGCAATGTATATACTTTGCTGTCTGCAGCTGAACATGCATTTCACTCTAACTCTGTACATGCCATACATGAAGTCTATACATGCTGCTGCTTAGCATTCACTGAGTCTATACATGCTCATAGTCTGCATACGTGAAGACTGTACATGCTTCAGTGTCACATTCACTAAGTCTGTACACGCTTCAGTCTCGCATACACGAAGTCTGTACACGCCTTACAATGCCACAGTCCTGCATGCGTGAAGTATGTACAAGGCCAAAGCACTGCATATATGTAGTCTGTACATGGCATTGTTCTGCATTCACCAATTCTATACAATGCCATAGCCACGCATTCATAAAGTCTGAACATTGCATTGCTTCACATTCATGAAGTCTGTACATCGCTTCTGCAGTGCCTTCATTAAGTCTGTACAAGGTTTTAACCTTATACTGATAACTATGTTCGAATGTCTGACAAGGACACTTTGCAGAGACTGATGATTGGCACGTGATCTGAGGCTGGAAGGACTGACAGAATGGTGACACGTATACTGAAGCATGCTGAGATGCTGCCACGTGTTCAAGTCATTGGGCGGGAACTCAAATGCCACACGCCCAATTCCTGCTGCTCTATATATATGAAGCTTCTTCCACCTGAAGAAGAGAGATCGTGAGACAGAGAGCTCTAGCAGAAGAGAGACAGAGAAATAGCAAGAGTAGAAGAGCAGAGCACCTGCACGATCTAGGAGAAGAAGAAAGAGAGTGAAGAAGAGAAAGAGAAAGAAAGAGAGATAGAGTGAGAAAGAGAAAGAAAGGGAGACTGAGTGATCTGAAGAAGAAGAAAGGCAGAGAGAAGCTTCGTTCTGAAGATCTGTCTTCACTGGACCGTGGATCAAATCCAGGCCAGTCAGCTCATTCTGAGCCACATTGTGCTTCATCGTTTACAGCCTTCCGATTGCTGTTGTATATGTTTTTCCTTTCCATTTTACACCATTTCTTCAAGCTGTTAGTCAGCGGATGCAGTGGAGGATTCCACTGGACGGGTAAGCTGTAATCCCCAGCGGTTGCAGAGAAGGTTCTTCTCTGGACAGCAAGCTATGTTGCTCAGCAGGCAAGGTGGATACCGTGGACAACAAGCTGTGTTGCTCAGCGGTTGCAGAGGATCTGTTCCTCTGGTCGGCAAGCTGTTAAGCCCAGCGAAGCTGTGTATCAGCGGTTGTAGGCAAGCTGTGATGCCCAGCTGTGAGTCAGCGAAATCCACACTCGGCTTGAGTGTGGGGTGGATGTAGGTCTGCTGGACCGAACCACCTAAAAATCATTGTGCAGTGGTTTGATTTCATATTTGCTTCCGCTAGATGAATGTTTAGGCTCGATATGCTTTCACATGTTCATTGAGCTATTTGACTGCACATTTACTACTTGATTGAACACCTTATAGTAGTTTAGATTCGGTAGATCTGAATCTATTTTTGCCTCAGCTTCTTTGAGTGTTCTAAGTTTTAATTGGGCGAATTTTTAAGGGGAGATTCATTCACCCCCCTCTGAATCCCTAGCACCGAACCCAGCACTTGGTATTAGAGCGGGTTGCTATGCATAGGATCTAACAATCCGCAGCAGATCCTGCATTTCTGGTTGGTGCATTTCAGAGTGTGTTTCCTGTGTTCTGTGTTTTGTTTCACCGAGTTAGTGTCTTAATTTGCTCTTTTGATTTCAGTGCATTTATCATCTCTCGATGGGTCGTCCTCTTGTTTTTGATGGTTCTAACTTAAATAGTTGGCTTGGTGGCCTATGTGTTTACATAGACTCAGTTGATCCAAATCTGTGGAGTCTACTGTCTAAAGGCCCACACAAATTACCTCATGATGAGACCAAGTGGTCTAGAGAGGACAAAATAAAGAACCGTGATAATGTCATAGTTCTTAATATCATGAGAGCTGCTATTAATACTGACATATATCCTTTTGCGCTCAGGTGCACTTCTGGAAAGAAGATATATGACAGAGTGATCTCTGATCAACTGCATGAGGATCAATGCTTAATGGTCAACCGGGGAAGTGATGATGAGGAATCCTCATCCAAGGTAAGCTCTGAATCAGAAGAGATTTCAATTGATGAATTATGGGATATAAATGAGGAACTTTCTAATAGATGTGAAAAATTGAAATCTGAAAACAAAAAGTTGAAAAAGAAATGTGATAAAATAAATTTGAAAGCTTCCTGTAAAAACTGTCCAAATCTGAAACAATCTTATGATGCATGTATGCTAGATGTTCAGAACCTTAAGAAACAAAATGATTCTCTAAAAATTGAAAAACAAACATGGTTGGATAAAATGTCAGAAATTGAGAATCAACTGAATGATAAGAAAAATGAGCATTTAAAAGACATGCAAGAGTTGACTGAAACAAATTTTGTAATGGACAAACTAAAGCTTGAAAATGTTAAGGGTCAAAAGGAAATTGAAGATCTCAAGGCTAGTTTGAATAAAGTCAGCAAGGAAACAATGCATATTTCTGCTCTAAGAGAACGAAATGAAGATCTTTATCATGAAAATGAATGGATGAAGAAACAAATTATCTTGTTTAAAGAAGATCACAGAAATTTGCTTGCTGATAAAATCAAAGTGGAGGAAAGAGAATATGAACTATTTGAAAAATTGGAGCTTATGTCTGGAAATGGAAAATGTAATGAAGGAGTCATGAAGCTATCTGAAGAGAACAAAGAACTGAGGGAACAAAATAAAAAATTGATGGTTGTAAATACTATTTTCTCACATAGGTTTCTGACTATCGAAAAAGAGAAATCTATTTTTAAGAAAGCTCAACCTCAAAAATTTGAGAAGGAAAACACTGAACTGAAAGTTGAAATTGAAAAATTAAAGTGGTTGAACACTGGCTTATCTGAAACACTTCTCACATTAAAAAAGGGAAAATTCACTTGTGATGGAGAATAACAAAGGGTGATCAGTCTAGAACAAGAAATTGAGAAGTACAAAACTGCAAACAAAGTTCTAAGTGAATGTGTAAATTACAGTGAACAGGAGATAGCCAGTTATGAGTTTCACATTGCTAGCTTGGAAAGTAAAATTCATAATCTGGAAAACTCAGTATCCAAGTCTGCTAAAAATGAAGGAAAGATAAAAGCTGTCATGAAAGATAAGAATGACAATTCAAGAAAGGGGATAAGTTATAGTTCTGATGTTAAAGAAACTACTAAAAACCAGCTATACACTACTTTTGTGCAAAGCTCTGATGTAGCTGGTACCTCAAGTCAATCCCCAAAATAAAATAAAAATAAGAAATCACCTTCAAAATATGTTTTTCAGTTCAAAGCCCAGAAAATTGAAAAGCAAACAAAACCTGTTGAGAATAATCAGAAATTGAAAAGAAAGAGTCAAACAAAGAAGGCAAAGAATATTTATGGTTATACCCTGAAATCTGTTAGCTCTGCTGAATCTGATTGGTCAATGTAAAATGCTCATGCCTCTTGTACTCATTCGCATGCATCTAGGAATTCATCTGATAAAAACCATGCCCCTAGGAAATCTAATGCTTCTTGGTATTACTGTGGTAAGCATGGTCATATCATGGATGCATGTTTCATCATGAAACAAGATGATAAACTGCATGCTAGATCTTCTGATCATCATGGGTACAACAGAAACAAACTTAAGTCTAACCAGCACATCACATGCTTCAATTGCAACAAGCCAGGTCATAAGGCTGTTGAGTGTTGGTCAGGGAATTACAGGAATAATTCTGGATCTAGAAGTAAGCATGTTAGGTGCTTCAAGTGTGGCAAGTATGGGCATGCAGT
The DNA here is from genome assembly GCA_022559845.1 of Amorphophallus konjac. Classification (NCBI taxonomy): domain Eukaryota; kingdom Viridiplantae; phylum Streptophyta; class Magnoliopsida; order Alismatales; family Araceae; genus Amorphophallus; species Amorphophallus konjac. The sequence goes on from CM040118.1 coordinate 288,011,873, forward strand.
CAAGGACTGCTGGTATGCTCAGGGAAATCACTCTAATTCTAAATTTGTCAAATTCCCTGCAAACAGAAATGATTTTGGTAGGAATAAATCTATTTTTAAAGAAAAGATTCCTACATGTTTTGAATGTGGAAAACTTGGTCACCGTGCTTCTGAATGCTGGTGGGCAGGTAATGGTAAATCAAAGGTTCATGCAAGCAACATAAACTTTCATGCTAAATCACATAGGTTACATGACTATAACAATGTTCACAAAAAGAATTCAAGGGTTGTTATATCATGTAGATATTGTGGTAAATTTGGCCACTCCATGACCAATTGTCATCTGATGGACTTTGATGACAATATTGCTAAGAAATTGTTTAGAACACATGTTAGGGATAATATAGGACCCAAGGCTGCTTGGGTTCCTGCAAGATCAAAATGATTGTTTTGCTGCAGGTGTGCCTTGGAATGAATAAAGGGGGATTAATAAGCCAAGGCACTCAAAAATGAAACCCCCAGGATTGCATTATTCAGGTCAATTCTAAAAAACTGTGTTTAAATTTCATCATCTGAAATTGTTGAAATGCTTGTCTGATTTCTGATGTCTTCTTCTTGTCTAGCTGATCAGTCTGCATTCCAGACTCAGCTACAGAATTTAATTCTGAACATATCTGATGCTCTTCTCACATGTTTGTGCATGTACTTTATTCTGAGCTAATTCATGTGTTGCACTGAGGTTGAATGATTCATTTAAATGCATATAGACAATGCATGTGTCCATCAAGGAAGTCATTCAAAGCATATAGAACTGCTTTGCACTACATCTCTTTGCATAACCCTGATATATTAAATGGTAAGTTACTAAAGGGTAGATGTAATCTATCTGGAGGTTCTTACTATGTGTGAGATGGTCCTTGAGACCAAGCTCTCCGCCAAGTACCAACGATCATGTCTTCATTTAAAAGCAGTGTAATGAATATCAAAAAATTTGAAAAATCTAAAAATTTGAAATGAAATTGATGCATTTGGTAAATTCTCTCTCTGATTAAACAAGCATGAATTCTCCTTGAGCATATTTTAAAATCATGAGCATTGCTTCAATTGTATTTCATGCACTTAGTCAGGGGGAGTTTGACTGATGTTGCATATGAAGAGTAGTGCAGTTGAAAAACCTAAAAAGAAATTTCATTGCATCTAGACAGGGGGAGCATTTAGAATTGGTGTTTTGATTGTCACATTTTGAACACCTCTTGTCTAGTAATTGATCAACTCTCATCTGATGTCATATTTCTCTCTCTTGAAAATGGATTCTGCCTTCTATTCGTTGAGTTGTTAAAGAAGAGTTTCCTTCAACTCTCTTCATGATACTACCTGTCAGCTGATTTGTCTGAAATCCAGACTCAGCTACTGTTTGCTGATAAACTCCCTTCTAATACTCTTCTCTTGCTATTTGTTGCACTACCAGCTGACACTCATCTTTCACATACTTCTTAGCTGGTGTGACTGACTTAATTCTATTGTTGACTTGTTGGTCAGTTATTCTTTCGATTTGATCTGGGGAACACAAATTGCATGTCATACAATCTAGTCTGAATCATGTAGAAATTTCTATCATATAGGTTTAAGAATAACCACTGAATCAGACTGATATAAGAATTGTGTATTCTCAGATTTGTACTTAAATTTCTTGAAAATATCTGAATGATAAGATTTAATGAACTTTAACCACTTGTGTCATGAAAACCTTAGACTCTCTCATCTGATATCTTAAAATTGGAAATCAAGGCTACTTTGGTAGAGATACATAGAGTGAGTACTATGGTTAAACATTAACTTGATAAATGTTGACCAATTGAAAAACTGTGATTTCAGAGCAATGACTTGGTCACTGAGAAACTGAGTTCTTCATCAATGAAATAAAGTAACTTATGTCATGAAGTGCCATAGTTATCTCTGGTAAAAATTTATTGAAAAACCTGACAGAGCAATGGCATATTTGTGTCAAGTAACTGGAGAGTCTGGCCTCTGATCAAGGTGTCTCTTCACGTAAAAAGACATTTGTATAGCTAACTCTGTTCTCAATGTTGAGAGGCAACGACAGTTATCACACTGAATAACTGGGTCACATCACCTAAGAGGTGTTGTGCCTCATGTAAAAAGGTGTTGATAAACCCAAATTGCACAGGTAAAGTAAAATATGTTTCAAATAAAAATATTTTACAAAATCTGTCAATTCATGCTCCTGTAAAAAGTGTTTAATCTCAATACTAATCTGTGCAACTCTGAAAGTAGTCATTGAGATCTTGTGTGTAAGATGAAGATGATTAGTCATGGTTATTATCTGGTTATTTGGTTCACCTTTATTAAAACTTGACTTCAGATATGAGTATTGAATTTAATTGACAAATTTGTATACATCATAATTAAATCAGGTTGGTCAAGTTCCAAATTCATAACCCTCTATGATAAGAGAGTCCTTTCATGTTAAGACTTATTGTAGTTATGCATGCTCTACAATCCCTCATGATCTGCTTCATACCTTGGTATCAGTCCTTCTTGGTATCAGTTATCTGACCATACAAATGTGAGATGCTACTCCCATTATTACCTTGTTCACTTGCAGTCTTCTGAACTTCAGAATCCTTATGGTGATGGATTTCAGATTGATTCATTGGTTAACCAGAGTTCATTTCTGTTCTTCAAGAGAACTTCTGGGTCATGTGTAGTTAAGGGGAGAGTAGTCATACATTCATGTTGATAAGGGAAGTTCCAGCTTTGCAAAAAAGCTCCTATATCATCTCCTTCAACAGTCAATGATCATTCCATCCTTTTTGATGTTGTCAAAGGGGGAGAAACTTTTGAGAGTCATCATCTGCATACATGGTGCATTACATGCTCATTATTTCTGAAAGAGCCATTCCATTGTGTATCTTCATATTCATCATGATGAATCTAAGGCAATGACTCATAATATTGCCATCATCAAAAAGGGGGAGATTGTTGTGTCCCCTGTGGCTCTGTGGTTTTGATGATGACAAATGTTATGGGGTTCTGTGGTTTTGATGATGACAACTGTTATGGCTCATTATGTATTGATGATCTAATCCTGATGAAATATGAGGAACTGTCAAAACAGGTTTAAGGATGACTCACACTCATGAAGTCAACCTATGTCAAAGTCAAATCTCTAACAGGTACAGTCAATGCACAGTTAGATCAGGTAATGTTCTATGCATTTCACAGGTTTACACATTGCACACATATACAAGTCTACACACTCAAAGTATACACATTGCATTACAGAATGCACGTAGAGTCTATACATTACTTTGTGTTATGTTTGTGCATCGTTTAGAACACAAGTCTATACATCCATTGCTTCAGTTCAATATCTGCTATGTGCATACATTGCATCAGTGCATTGCTTCCTCTGTGCATATACTGCATCAGTGCATCTATCAGGCATACAGTCTATACACTAATGCATGTGAGGTCCTATCTGCACGATAATGTCTATACATGCATGCAGGCAGTCAAGTCTATACATTGTAGCTCACACATCCAGCAAGTCTGTACAATGAGTTCGCTTGTTGGCTTTCAAAGTCTACACATTGTGGATGCAGAGTCTATACATTCGTTTGCCTTGCATTGCATGGAGTCTACACATTCCACGCCAGCAAGTCTGTACATTCGTTGCAGTTTAGTTTCTCATGCAAGTCTATACAATGCATCAGACTAAGTCTGTACATTGAGCGTCTCATGTAAGTCTATACAACGCATCAGACTAAGTCTGTACATTGTGCACTTTACATCAGACTAAGTCTGTACATTGCATGCACTACTATGCTTGCACGAGCTGAAGTCACACATTGTCCTGTTGTCGAAGTCTGGACATTGTGTGCTGCATGCTTATCAAAGTCCATACACTACATTGTGGCATGCACACTAGCAAGTCTGTACATTAGGCACCTTTACCAACGTAGGACTTGCATGTCTATACATCGTGCAGTCTGCACGTTGTGGATAGCAAAGCCTGTACAACGGTGTGTCAGCAAGTCTGTACATTGCTCACCGTCTCACTGAGCGTCTCAAGTGGACACCAAGTGTGTACATTGCCATCTTGTAGCACATCATAAGTCTATACACTGGTCCGTCTCATCCAGCGTCTCAAGTGGACTTGAAGTCTATACAATAGACCGTCTCTCTTAGCGTCTTGTGCATGAGTCAAGTCTGTATAGCCTGTGTTCAGCAACATCAAGTCTGTACAACGCATAGCAGCATGCATGACAAAGTCTGTACACTGGCATCTTGTAGTGTTAGCACAAGTCTATACAGCCTGTGTGCTTCATATTGCCAAGTCTATACAATGGCTTGCAGCACTCAAAGTCTATACACTGGCTGCAGCAGGCTCGCACACACTAAGTCCATACATTGCACAAAGTCTAAACATTGGTATCTTTACCTACGTCTAAGTCTATACATTCTTATAGGCATTGTGCATTGTTCAAGGCGGAGTTTGTACATCGTTATGTTGTTCTTGTGCCGTAGCAAGTCTATACATTCCTTACGCTTGGCATTTGACGCCCACCAACAGTGGCGTCACTTGTGAAACAAATGTCTTGGTGTAAGGCGTCTTTCTGTTAAGCATGACTTCATCAACTCTATACATTGTCTGCTTGCATAACACAGAGTCTGTACATTCTTTCAGCATGACAATGCATTCACTTGCAATGTATATACTTTGCTGTCCGCAGCTGAACATGCATTTCACTCTAACTCTGTACATGCCATACATGAAGTCTATACATGCTGATGCTTAGCATTCACTGAGTCTATACATGCTCATAGTCTGCATATGTGAAGACTGTACATGCTTCAGTGTCACATTCACTAAGACTATACACGCTCAGTCTCGTATACACGAAGTCTATACACGCCTTACAATGCCACAGTCCTGCATGCGTGAAGTATGTACAAGGCCAAAGCACTGCATATATGTAGTCTGTATATGGCATTGTTCTACATTCACCAAGTCTATACAATGCCATAGCCACGCATTCATAAAGTCTGAACATTACATTGCTTTGCATTCATGAAGTCTGTACATCGCTTCTGCAGTGCCTTCATTAAGTCTGTACAAGGTTTTGACCTTATACTGATAACTCTATTCGAATGTCTGACAGGGACACTCTGCAGAGATTGATGATTGGCACGTGATCCGAGGCTGGAAGGACTGACAGAATCGTGACACGTGTACTGAAGCATGCTGAGATGCTGCCACGTGTTCAAGTCATTGGGCGGGAACTCAAATGCCACACGCCCAATTCCTGCTGCTCTATATATATGAAGCTTCTTCCACCAGAAGAAGAAAGATCGTGAGACAGAGAGCTCTAGCAGAATAGAGACAGAGAAATAGCAAGAGTAGAAGAGCAGAGCGCCTGCACGATCCAGGAGAAGAAGAAAGAGAGTGAAGAAGAGAAAGAGAAAGAAAGAGAGATAGAGTGAGAAAGAGAAAGAAAGAGAGACTGAGTGATCTGAAGAAGAAGAAAGGCAGAGAGAAGCTTCGTTCTGAAGATCTGTCTTCACTGGACTGTGGATCAAATCCAGGCCAGTCAGCTCATTCTGAGCCACATTGTGCTTCATCGTTTACAGCCTTCCGATTGCTGTTGTATATGTTTTTCCTTTCCATTTTACACCATTTCTTCAAGCTGTTAGTCAGCGGATGCAGTGGAGGATTCCACTGGACGGGTAAGCTGTAATCCCCAGCGGTTGTAGAGACGGTTCTTCTCTGGACAGCAAGCTGTGTTGCTCAGTAGGCGAGGTGGATATCTCGGACAGCAAGCTGTGTTGCTCAGCGGTTGCAGAGGATATGTTCCTCTGGTCGGCAAGCTGTTAAGCCCAGCAAAGCTGTGTATCTGCAGTTGTAGGCAAGCTGTGATGCCCAGCTGTTCAAGCTGTGAGTCAGCGGAATCCACACTCGGCTTGAGTGTGGGGTGGATGTAGGTCTGCTGGACCTAACCACCTAAAAATCATTGTGTAGTGGTTTGATTTCATATTTGCTTCCGCTAGATGAATGTTTAGGCTCGATATGCTTTCACATGTTCATTGAGCTATTTGACTGCACATTTACTACTTGATTGAACACCTTATAGTAGTTTAGATTCGGTAGATTTGAATCTGTTTTTGCCTCAGCTTCTTTGAGTGTTCTAAGTTTTAATTGGGTAAATTTTTAAGGGGAGATTAATTCACCCCCCTCTGAATCCCTAGCACCGAACCCAACACCCATCATACCCTCGGGGTGGGGAGAACTCGACCCCGTCGAGTATGGGTCCACCGGGGACGTGGTACATGAAATGCAGCTCCGGGCGAGCCACGATCTTCGAACTCAACCCTGCATCCATGGCCGGGGGATGGCGCTTCAGCTTCACAAAGTGGCACGGACACACCCTCATGCTGGCAATGATACCTTGTTTGCCTAGTTTTGCCTCCGTCTGCACACGTCGGGCTCTCAGGCTGATTTGTGGTGGCTCTCTTGGGGTGTCCCTCTTAAAGGAAGGCATAGGCTCAAAGCACTCACTGGGATCCACCGTGGCGCCCATATAGGGTGCCGGATCCGCCACGTGGGAAATGGGGTGAATCCCAAAACCCATCGGTAAGTCCAACCCGTAAGTCGGGTTGCCAAAGCCACTCGGAACTTGGCAAGGTCCAAGTCTTCGTGCCCTCAAATTGGAGGTGACCCTAGGGTAGAGCCATTCCAAAGTCATCATCGCCAATTTGCCAACTTAGAATTCCAAGTGGCGCTCGTGACCTTTTGCCTGCTTCTTGTAAATCTTACCGCTCGTTGCTTGACGCTCGCTTGGATACATATGCCACGCACTATGATGCAGTGTGAGTGGGAAATGTGTGGTATGCAAAGGTGGTCCAGGATAACCACATATAGACCTATCGTGCATTGATGTTATGAAAACTTTGAATGATTTGGGAGGACCGGGGCATCCATAGGTGTCCCGCTTATGCCTTAATGTCACATGGACCTTGATGAACCTAGGTGGGCCGAGGCAGCCATAAGTGATCCTATCATGCAAAGGGGTGGCAAATGTCGGGGGTCCCGAGCATATATGAATGCTCTCTTCATGCTTTGACTTCACAATGACTATCTTTGGGAGGCCGGGGCATCCAAACGTGGCCCTATCATGCATGGACTCCCTATTAAAGGTTGGAGGACCAGGGCATCCAAATGTGGTCTTAACATGCATGTGTTTCCTAACAATGTTGATTATCGAAGGGGGATCGGGACACCAAGAGATGAGCCTACCTTGCAACTCTACCCAAACGCTAAGTTCTACCTTCCTGAGCGTAGGTGTAGGAAGGGAGGGGTTGGTGCAACAGATTTGACATGGGGTAAAGGGTAGGACTTGTTGGGGGATTCGAGATGAGGATGGTGGGTTTTGTGGGCTCCAAAGGAAGGGATCAAATGGATCATGGGAGGATGGATTCTTAGGGAAGTGGGCCTTTTCCGATACTTGGTGTGTAGATACCAAATCAACAAGCTCTCCTAGGTGTGTTGAGTCTTTGCTAGCTAGCGGAGCCATTACCATGGTGGGTCTATTGATTGGGGAGAAACATAGGGAGGCATACGGCCCATTCCAAAGGAGGGGTGTGGGGTCAAATGGACATATGGGTATGGGTGTGTGAGGTGTTGGGTGGTTGATTGTATGGTAGGAGGGGAGGGAGTTAAGTTGGTGCCATGGCTCCCACCCGGTGGGGTCAAAGGGATCAAAGAAAGTACGACCGGATAAGGTGGATTCTTCCTTTAGGTTGGCCAAGGTGAGTTGTTCCCCAATGAGTAAGGGGCATTCTTCCACCATAAGAGTAGATGGGATAATGATTGCCTTAGGATGGTGGGGCTCCTTTCGTGGGCTGTCATTGGCTTGGGATGGGATAGAGATGCCCAATGTGAGAAGGAACATGAGGACCTCACTAGTGCATTGGCCCATGGTGAACACGGGAGTAATAGGGGAAGGTCGGACGGCCACAACTTGGGATGGATGACTCATGGTTTGGTGGTATGGACTTGACCTTGGGAGGGGACCTTTCTTTAGCCACTTGACTAGAGGTTCTCTTATGATCACTAGTCCATTGAAGGGGAGAGTTAATTCTAGGTGAGGTTTATGGTTGGGTGGGAAACTAGGGGTTTGTCCCTCCTTAGTTTGAGTGTGGGTGTCCTTCGGTGGATGGGTTGTAGGTTGGGGTGTAGGAGCCCTTATAGGGGTAGAAGGAGAGGCGGAGGCCGGGACCACTTGGGTTTTAGTGGGAAGGGTTTGGACGGGTGGGGTTGGAGGAGTGGGAGTGCTCCTCGGGTTATGGTAACCCGGGTAGGAGGGGGAAACATATTTAGTCCTAAGTTGATCCTTCATGTCCCCCCCATGTGGTGACGGGAGCTTCCTTTCTAATTATCCTTAAGCCTTCAATTTTTAACCAATGAGTTTGAGCCCGTTTGGTAAGTTGCAATTTGGCAAACCGGACCTTCTCATCCTCGGACATGGGATACCAAGTGAAGTAATGTTTCATTGAGACTTCTCAATCTAAATAGTCACTCGGATTGCTAGACCCATCAAAGGTGGGTGGGTGGGAAGGTGCACTCCTACCGGTCGCCCTTGGGGTGAGCCCATTTTCACCTAATTGATCGAGTCGACCCGATAGGCTTTCAAGCCGCTCATTGGCATAGGTCAAGGCTCCCATTAGGTAGTTGACACAACCGTGGAGGCCATGTGTGTTGGTGGTGGGGTTCTCTTGGGGGTTTGGACTCATGGAGATGGCCGATGGGTAAGGTTGGTATGAGGCGGCCATGCTAGTGGACAAGTGTGCTGCACAGGGAGACTATAAATGCATATGTGCGCCCTAGGACCAACTTGTAGAGACAAGTTGAGAACTTGCTCTGATACCACTTGGTGTGAAACAACCTTGTGGGTGATAGTCACAAGACCGAAGACCCCTCGGACCTAGCAAGCAAGCGATGCAACGGACCGGCACCTTCCCTTGAGCGGACTCACCCGCGTAGCGCGCACCCGGGTCCGTAGGTGGACCGGCGATGGGGATGGGGGTCCGAGGTTGGACCTTGAGATTCCAGGGGGTTGGCAAGCTTAAGATTGAACCCCCAAGGGTCTCGGGATGCCCACTCTCGCAGGCGGACAGCACGTAGAGGGCGTGGGATATAATGGCTCTCTCGTAACTCGCTCGCGGTAGTCGCTCAATTATAAGCAAATTCGGGATCGGGCACTCTCTCACCACCGACGGCACTAAGATGCAATACAAATTAAGCAAATGAAACCAGAAAAGAGAAGTGTTCAGTAGCTTACCTATTCGGCGTGAAGATGCCGACCCCATCCGAAGACGAGGGCGAGCGGGGAGCCGTGGATACACACCCGCACGCCGCGTCGATGCCGCTTGACCTGAAAATTTATAGAGTACACCACTACTCCTCGCGCAGGAGGGTTGGACAAGGGGTTAGGGATAATGTGATACAGTCAAACACTACCTCCACGTAGGGAGGGGTGGTAACCCGGCTAGGCGGGAAGGGGAGAATCAATCTAGGAACTTAATGAAAGAAAAACAACGGTTCTTTCTACCTTCTGGAACAGAGGATAGGTGGTCGAAGTCGGTGCCGCTGCGGCCTCTCCGGAACTCCGTTGTCGACAAAACAAGTTGGAGATCCTTCGTAGTTGACCCAGAAAGATTTCCATTTTTGGGGGAATTTCTGAAAGGCGGTGCTCGTCGGGGCAGAGGCGCGAACAGGGGCTCTGCTTGCTGGTTATGGTAGCTTCTGCACCCCTACAGCTGGAAGACGAGCCTCCCACGGATGCTCCTCAGCTCCGATTTAGGCTTGGCCAGAGTCTCTAGATTCATTGTCGAGTCCTCTTAGAACAGAGACCCACGGGGGTGTCGGAGGAGGTCGGAGTAGATAGAGATAGCTTCAACAGTGATCGGGTGTCTGTTCAGTCCCAGGAGGAACAGAACTGCGCACCCGAGGAAGAAAAATGAGAACTCTTAGATCCAGATGATGAACGGGGTTCCGCTTCTTGATCCTGGAAGTAGACTTCTTGTAGAAGAACTCAGCTAAGAGCCGCCTCCAGATCCTCAAGAGGATGGCCATGGTCGAACTTGATCTGAAGCTCTAGTTCTCTGCCTGAGTAGTTTTGTGCAGTCGAGGAAGAATCGCTCTCATGGGTAGATCGATGATTGGACGAAGAAGAAACCACCTCGGCTGCAAAGCTGACTGGACAATGATTCCAACGGTATATGGTACGCCTCCTGAATCTTCACGATGATGCCGTGGCCACTGCTGCAAGTTGCTGGTACACTGCTGCCTGCGAACTGGCCTGTGCAGAGTGGTGATAGGTGATGGGAAATGGGGGTAGATGGGAGGGGAAATGAGGTGGATGTGTGTGGGGGCAACCCCTGGCTGTGAGGGGGTCTGGGAGGGGGTGTTCCAAGGTGTGGGAGTGGCAGAATGGGGGCCGGAAGGAGGTCTAGCAGGTGGAGGGAGGGAGAGCTACGAATTTGGTTGGAAGGGAGAGAGGGAAAGGGTATTTGAAAATGGGTTTAAGGGTGGGATTAATTTCTGGTTTTGGGGATGGGAAGAGGTGTGTGGGGAAGGTAAAGGTGGGGCTTGGGGAGTGGGGAATTCTCCCTTGGGAGATGACATGGTGCTTGGGGAAGGGGAGTGGGTGGTTGGTGGTTGGAGGGTGGTTGGTGGTTGGAGGGTGGTCGATTCCACCTAGGGGCTAGCGGTGGAGTTATGGAGAGGTGTGGGGAAATGGGGTAGCTCTTGAATGAGGGGAGAAGAGAGAGAAAGTAGGTGGGAGGGGGAGGAGAGAGAAAGGGGCGCACCCCTCTTTAGAGAGAGAAAGATGAGAGAGAGAAGAGAGAGAAGGGGAATCCACCCCAATAGAGAGAGAGAGAGAAGTGGAGAATCCTCTCCAATAATACACTAATTCAATCAATTTTTATGATTGATCAAAGATTACAAATGAGGGGGTGAAGGGGGGTATTTATAGGGACTAGACTTTTCACATGACCATACTGACCCTGACTAATGACTAAATGACCAGACAAGTCCAAGGCGAGGGCACCCCTGGGCTTAGCCCACTATTTGGGCCCATTAGACTGCTTAATTAACCACATGACTCAAGACTTAGGTAATTGACCCTTATACCTAGGTACCAGACTCAAATAAAGGGAAAATTACTTAGTTTATGACTCAAATAAAATATGAAAATTGCATGGATTGACTCAGAAAAATGTGGAGAACACAATGGCGCAAACCGATGATCCATCAGGGCTTCACAAAATGTGGTGGGGTAAGTGATGCCCCCATCATACCCCCGGGGTGGGGAGAACTCGACCCCGTCGAGTATGGGTACACCGGGGAAGTGGTACACCAAATGCAGCTCTGGGCGAGCCACGATCTTCGAACTCAACCCCTCGTCCATAGCCGGGGGATGGCGCTTCAGCTTCATAAAGTGGCACGGACACACCCTCATGCTGGCAATGATACCTTGCTTGCCTAGTATTGCCTCCGTCTGCACACGTCGGGCTCTCAGGCTGATTTGTGGTGGCTCTCCGGGGTGTCCCTCTTAAAGGAAGGTATAGGCTCAAAGCACTCATTAGGATCCACCGCGGTGCCCATATAGGGTGCCGGATCTACCACTTGGGAAATGGGGTGAATCCCAAAACCCATCAGTAAGTCCAACCCGTAAGTCAGGTTGCCAAAGTCACTCGGAACTTGGCAAGGTCCAAGTCTTCGTGACCTCAAATTGGAGGTGACCCTAGGGTAGAGCCATTCCAAAGTCATCATCGCCAATTTGCTAACTTGGAATTCCAAGTGGCGCTCGTGACCTTTTGCCCGCTTCTTGTAAATCTCACCGCTCATTGCTTGATGCTTGCTTGGATGCATATGCCGCACACTATGATGCAGTGTGAGTGGAAAATGTATGGTATGCAAAGGTGGTCCAGGACAACCACATATAGACCTATCGTGCATTGATGTTATGAAGACCTTGAATGATTTGGGAGGACCGGGGCATCCATAGGTGTCCTGCTTATGCCTTGATGTCACATGGACCTTGATGAACCAAGGTGGGCCGAGGCAGCCATAGGTGAACCTATCATGCCAAGGGGTGGCAAATGCCGGGGGTCCCGAGCATCCATGAATGCTCTCTTCATGCTTTGACTTCACAATGACTATCTTTGGGGGCCGGGGCATCAAAACGTGGCCCTTTCATGCATGGACTCCCTATTAAAGGTTGGAGGACCAGGGCATCCAAATGTGGTCTTAACATGCATGTGTTTCCTAACAATGTTGATTGCCGAAGGGGGACCAGGACACCAACAGATGAGCCTACCATGCAACTCTACCCAAACGCTAAGTTCTACCTTCCCGAGCGTAGGTGTCGGAAGGAAGGGGTTGGTGTAACATATTTGACATGGGGTAAAGGGTAGGACTTGTTGGGGGATTCGAGATGAGGATGGTGGGTTTTGGGGGCTCCAAAGGAAGGGATCAAATGGATCAAGGAAGGATGGATTCTTGGAGAAGTGGGCCTTTTCCGATACTTGGTGTGTAGATACCAAATCAACAAGCTCTCCTAGGTGTGTTGAGTCTTTGCTAGCTAGCGGAGCCATTACCATGGTGGGTCTATTGATTGGGGAGAAACATAGGGAGGCATACGGCCCATTCCAAAGGAGGGGTGTGGGGTCAAATGGACATATGGGTATGGGTGTGTGAGGTGTTGGGTGGTTGATTGTATGGTAGGAGGGGAGGGAGTTAAGTTGGTGCCATGGCTCCCACCCGGTGGGGTCAAAGGGATCAAAGAAAGTATGACCGGATAAGGTGGATTCTTCCTTTAGGTTGGCCAAGGTGAGGTGTTACCCAATGAGTAAGGGGCCTTCTTCCACCATAAGAGTAGATGGGATAATGATTGCCTTAGGATGGTTGGGCTCCTTTCGTGGGCTGTCATTGGCTTGGGATGGGATAGAGATGCCCAATGTGAGAAGGAACATGAGGACCTCACTAGTGCATTGGCCCATGGTGAACACGGGAGTAATAGGGGAAGGTCGGACGGCCACAACTTGGGATGGATGACTCATGGTTTGGTGGTATGGACTTGACCTTGGGAGGGGGCCTTTCTTTAGCCACTTGGCTAGAGGTTCTCCTATGATCACTTGTCCATTGACGGGGAGAGTTAATTCTAGGTGAGGTTTATGGTTGGGTGGGAAACTAGGGGTTTGTCTCTCCTTAGTTTAAGTGTGGGTGTCCTTTGGTGGATGGGTTTTAGGTTGGGGTGTAGGGGCCCTTATAGGGGTAGAAGGAGAGGCGGAGGTCGGGACCACTTGGGTATTAGTGGGAAGGGTTTGGACGGGTGGGGTTGGAGGAGTGGGAGTGCTCCTCGGGTTATGGTAACCCGGGTAGGAGGGGGAAACATATTTAGTCCTAAGTTGATCCTTCATGTCCCCCCATGTGGTGACGGGAGCTTCCCTTCTAATTATCCTTAAGCCTTCAATTTTCAACCAATGAGTTTGAGCCCGTTTGGTAAGTTTCAATTTGGCAAACCGGACCTTATCATCCTCGGACATGGGATACCAAGTGAAGTAATGTTTCATTGAGACTTCCCAATCTAAATAGTCACTCGGATTGCTAGACGCATCAAAGGTGGGTGGGTGGGAAGGTGAACTCCTACCGGTCGCCCTTGGGGTGAGCCCATTTTCTTCTAGTTGATCGAGTCGACCAGATAGGCTTTCAAGCCGCTCATTGGCATAGGTCAAGGCTCCCATTAGGTAGTTGACACAACCGTGGAGGCCATGTGTTTTGGTGGTGGGTTTCTCTTGGGGGTTTGGACTCATGGAGAGGGCCGATGGGTAAGGTCGGTATGAGGCGGCCATGTAATGCGGGATGGACCATGGACTCGACTCCAATTGGGAATGCACCCTCGGACTCTAAACAAGCTCGCGATCGTCCCTTTTCGAGGGAAGCATCGGACGTGCGCGGTTGAGAAACCGGCAAGAGCTAGGGTGGTCAACTCACAATTTTGTGCCCGGATCGGGTCACGAGACGGGTCTCGCTCTCTCTCGCAGTAGCGGTGATATAAAAAGATATCAAGCTAACGGCCCTAACATAAGCTCTCGAGCACCGGCATATAAAGCATATACGAATAAAGCAAGTGCCGGGTAAAGGAGCGAATACGATACCTCCACGCGCCTGGCGTGGGGAAGACGATCCCGATCGATCTCGTACTCTCGGAATAATTATTACACAAGTATTACAGCAAATATGAATGCCCACTCTACGCAAGGAGGTAAAGGGCGACACAGCGGGACCCGGGAGTAGCGGGTTCGGGTTGACGGGCGGTTTCTTGCGTAGCTTTGGCGGCACACGTACTCACGACCGTGGGGCCCACGTGCTGGTCCAAGGGGCTGTTGACACCCATTTTTTGCCAATAAGTTGAGTCGTACCGCTTACTCCCATTTGTTGATGCCTCGAGTTGTCCGTCACTCATCGAGGCTATTTTCAGGCACGTTTTGGGCCAGTGTTATGGGTTGCCTCCCTCCTTGGCTAGGATTGTTTCATATCAGGGCTTAATGGGCCTTGGTTTTGGTTGATTGGGCCTTGTTATGAGTTTCAACGTCCATGTGCACGCACGGTTCACCCACGACCGCTCAATCCATGTGCGGTCGACTATGGGCCGTCCATATATTTTGGAACATTTTGGTTAATTTTCTGAATTTCCACCGACAAGAATTTATGCGGTCCTAATCAAGCCGGTCAACATAATGGACGGATGGATGGTAACCGCCCATATCTCAGAGTCCTGCGCTCGATGGTTTTCTCAGATAATTATCTAAATAATTGAATTATCACCGACAAGGATAGAACGGTGGGTCCTTGGCCGCTCTACTTTTGGACGGTCTTATCTGAGCCGTTCATCTATGAGAGTCCAACAGCGAACGTTTCGGTCAGTTCGAGGGATAATCTGGATTATTTCAGATTTATTTTGAATTTCCACAGACAGGGTTGGACGGTCCGGACATGGCCACACGTCCTGTTGAGTGGTCTATCGTAAGATCGTTCATCTGTTCGATTCCTGAATTTCAACTGATTTTATCCCTTTTATCCGTGGTTTTATCCCCAACTTCTTTCATCATTTTCTCCTCGAATAATCAACCATTTTAAGTGCCGTTTCGACTGGATAAAAGATGATTCATTTATCTACGATTGTTGTTTGATAATCACGACCTAAAAATGACTCTAAACTCTAATTTCAAGCTAGGCTTTCTAGGCTCTATAAATAGACCCTAAAGGCCAAGCTTGAAAAGGGGGGGAGATTTTGGTTGACGGCGAAGCCCTTTCGCATTCTTAAGCGACCTAGCACCAAGGAGGGAGGCTTTCTACGTCCATACAAGTCTCCGGTCCAGGGTGTAGTCCAGTTTTGAGTCATTTGTGTTTCATAGCTTTCGTCATTTCTCATTGTCTGCATTACTTTCACTACTTTCCCCCACGTTTTTCTTCATTCTCATCATCATGCACACATCTACCCACGTTTTTGACACCCTAGGGGTCCAAAACCCCCCAGGTATCCCCTTTCCACTTAGTCACGTTCACTCCTTATTGTTTTGTAGTTACTACACCATTCAGTTCTAATTGGGGTTTTCTGTGTGTTTTTACGTTATTTTGCTGGTCAGCAATCATCAGCACGAGGCCCATCCCCTCTGGCCGGTTGGAGAGGGTGGAGGTTGGACCCCTTTGCGACTTCTGGCTTGGTGGTCTCGAGCGGTTCTCTTCTGTCCGTGCAAAGAGACGTACGGTGCATCTTCGGCCGTTCTTCTTCGTCCGGCGGTCGTTATAGAGCCGTTCAACATCCAGGAGCGCTTCCTCCCGCATCTTCTGCAGCACCCTTAGGCGATCTATCGTAAGACCATGCGTCTATAGGCGGTTCTTCGTCAACCTCTCATCTTCCCTGTGCTACAGCTAGGCGAGTGTCTCCCCTTCCTTTCCAAAGCACGACGTGTTCATCACGTTCGGCGCTTTGGTGGCGATCACGGTCATTTTCATTTTCTTTTCTCCTCTTACTATCTTTCACTTACTCATCGCATGTTGATTTATTCATAACACCATCTTCCTTTAAGTAAGAGGAGAAAATATATCTACACCCTTCTTTTGTGGCGATCACGGTGGGAGACCTAGTGCCCATCGTGTTAGTGGCTTGCTGACCCCCCTTTTCTTTGTTAGCTCTGTGTTTTGGGAGTGATTTCAGGTTTTCTGTTGGTATCTGTTCCTGGATGTTGAGCGGTTAGTACAGAGCCATGCAAGACCTTGGGCGGCTATCAGGGCACCGCTCTTCTCCCCGACGGGGTCTTGACTCCTACGACTCTGCTGCAGTAGGTGGTCTATCTCAGACTGTTCAAGTTTTGTGCGGTCATCCCTTGGCCATGTATCCTCTTTGGCACGGGTGCATTTCTGTCTCCTTCCTGTCTATTCTGGCTACTGTTATACGGTTTATACATGTCCGTTCGATACGTTGTGCAGCCCACTGTCGACCGTACATCCAGGTTTCATTCCAGTAGTTTCTGATCATCTATTTCCTTTTGATATTGCATCAAGGCTTGAACGGTCCATCCCAGACCGTCTATCTTGTGGTGCGGTCTCCCATAGATCGTCCTTCGGATGCCACAGTGCACCCGAGGTTGCTTTGCTTGCCATACTTATATTATTTGTGTTCTCCTTAGTGCTGCTTATTGATCTCCCCCTCGTTATTTGTTGTTGTGCATACTTGTTCTCATCTTTGCATGTTTATTTTGATCATTGGTTGCTAGTTTATTAGGCTAGATTTGCATGCACTCCGGTGCACATAGGAGCATACATCTCTTTCATAGTAGTTGCATTCCTACCGAGGTAGGGTTTCCTCTCGTCTCCATACTCCTTGGAGCCGACTAGGTGACCTTGCCGAGGACCTCCGTAAGCCCCCGTGAGCCGTGGATTCCCACACGGACGCCGGGCAGGTTGTACCATACCATCCCCCAGTCTAGGGTTTGCATTCGCGGGAGAGAGAGTCCTTTAGAGTCCATTCATACCCTGTTTAGGTACCTTGTGGTTGAGTGAATTCACATTTTAATTAATCCACTAACGTCCTAAAAGAGAACTTATCAAAATCCTCGCGCATCATTTGAAATTGGTTTGGATAATTGGTTGATTCTTTTCTCATCTCTCTCCTCCATTGTGTGTGGCATGGTGTCCTCATTTTCATATTTTTGACGAATTAGGCTTGTTAGGTCTAGTTCATCTGCGCGCGTCTCCATTTAGCTGCATTTGCCTTAGGTTCATTCCCCTCCTTGTATTCATTTGAAATTCACCATATAAAGTCTCCATTCTTCCCATGGAGCACTTCTGATGGGAATCGACGCTGAGTACTAACTTTTTATTTTACATTTGAGTCCTTTTATTTGCTTTTATATCCTTGGGAAAGTATATGTGCAATTGTAAGGCTTTGTAAGCCAATGTGTCATTCCCTAGGATTGTGTGGGTTTCTATGTAATTTATCAGTAGGTCCAGCAAGGGGCCCCCAGCCCTTTCCCATTGGTCCACCTAAGCTATGTGGGGCTGGTCAACCATCCTAGGTGGCCATCTAGAAGGTTTGAATGCCAATTGACCACATGGGAGACAAGTGGTGTAAAATGTCAAAGTTGGCCACCTACCTTATCTACCTAGTCAAAGGAGTGTCCCCTCCATATGTAATTTATTTATTTTTTATTTTTGATCACATGGGGGAATAAAATGGCCTATTTTCCATGAAATTATCAGCCCCCCACCCCTTGCCATTTTCTATATAAGCCTATGTATAGTGTCATTAGAGATTAATGAAGGAGAAAATTGGCATTTTGCCCCAAGAGAGCTCTTGGAGGGTGCACCCCTCTCCCCCTATCTCCTTGCTGTTCTTCCCCTTCCTCCAGAAATCTAGGGTAGGAGACCCTTTCTACCTCCCCCTCTCATCCTCTGAGTTCCCTTTCTGAAGCTGCCGCCGCCGCCGTCGCACCGCCGTCGCGCCGCCGCCACCGCCACCGGAGTTCTGTCTCCATCAGGTCAGAACCCCACCTCCGTGGTTCTATATTTTTATACTGTTGTCTGATTGAGCTGAAATTTTGAGAGCTTGTTCCTCTCTTTGTTAGCTTTCCATTCATATATCTTATGCATCATTCTGAGTTCGTTTGATATTTTTACGGCAATTTATAGTCCACCCCTATCAATCTGTCATTCTGCAAATCTACAGTACAGAGTCATCTTGTTCTATTTTTGTCACCACCGTATCTATTTTTAGAAAATCCCAAAGAATTAATGAGTCTTCCCCAAGTATATCCCCTTCCACCATAATTTTCTTAGAGTCTACAAAAATCGTTTACCCCTCAGTCAAGGGTGTGTTTCAGGCAGATTGTTTGCTGCCCTGTGTGTCTGTCAGTCCGGGTCAAAAAAAAAAGTCAGCTGGCAGAGGTTTTAATTTTCAATCCGTGTGGTGGATGAAGCCGAAAAACTATTATGTTGTAGATATCTGAGTGCTCTTTCCATCGGTAGCAGCGACGCCTCCATCGGCCTCCAGATCTGAGCGTAGTGATTTTCGCCGCCGCAGCCCGCAGATCTGTTCTGTGTGCAGGTCTGAAAATTCAGTTCGGGGGAAAATCAAAAGTAAATATCAAAATTCAACTTCAGGTGCCGCCCGTTCAGGGAGTTGATACGGGACATACCGCCATCTTCCCAGCCAAGCGGCGCCTCCAGAAGACATCAGGAAGGTGACGTTCCTTTGGAGCGGATTGCTTGTTGTCCACCGAGTCAGTCACCGAGTTGGCACAGCACCGAGTTGCAATAGTGCCGAGTTGGACCAGCAGGCCGAGTTCGTGCTGAGTTCACCTCCAGATTGCTGCCCGTCAACCCAGGGTCGGTCCTCCCGGGCCCCACTGTAGCCCTTTACCTCCCTACGTGGAGTGGGCAATAGAATTACTACTGTAATTAAGTTTTTAACTGTTGTTAACCGGGAGTTGCCGTAACTGGCCGGGAACGTCTTCCCCACGCCTAGAGCGTGGAGGTAAACTCGCTACCTCTCTCTTATCGCATTTTGCTCAATTCGTATACTTTTGAATGCCGCTGCGAGTGTAGGATTATTAGCCCGTTATCATTTCATCACCGCTGCGAGAGAGTGAGTTTGAGTGTTACCGTCCCGTGACTTGATCCGAGTCTACACGGAAAGCCGATACCCGTGACTCACGGCCGGTTTCTTAACCATGCCCGGTCCCACGTTTCCCTCGCTAAGGGACAATTGCGAGCTCGTCTAGAGTCCAAGGATCTCATTCCTAATTCGAGTCGAGTCCGTGGTCCGTCCCGCATCAGTTTGGTATCAGAGCGAGTTTGAGTCTAGGGTGTCAAAAAAAAGTGTAATTTACGTCTAGCCATTAGTCATTGTCTAAGTCGTGTTTAGGGTCATCATTGTTTTAAAATAAAAAAAGTGTCTTTTTACATTTACATCCCTTTACTCGGTATATCAAAAGGTGTTGTTCGAGCGTTAGGCTACGCCTATCGGGAAGGCCGCACACTTGCGCGAGTGATCTTCGGATCGGTTATCTCCGCCACGTACCGAGTCTTGGTGTCTTATCCTTAGTGTGCATGCATCCCAACATTGCATAGTCGGTCTAGTGTCTTGTCCACATGGCTTTGCATATCCATTCCTAGGGATCCATTCCCATATTTTGGCAACTATGGCCAACCCATGTCGACCCGTCCAAGGCGATAGGTCTGTGTCTGAGTACATTCGGGCATATCATACGTATTGGTTGGAACATGGCTTGGGAGAGGAGAGCACCACAGCTGCATTTCAGTTCCAGAGAGGTTTACGCCTTCACTTCCAGTTGGAGTGTCTTATCCGCGATGCATTCTCTCTGGCGCAGTCCTATAAGGTCACTCTGGAGGTCGAGCCATTTGAGTCTCGATTTAATGACGACCTACAGCGAGCCGACGCTGCCCTGGCTGCCCTTCGGCAAACATCTACCTCCCAACCGAGTCCCGAGCCGATCGGACTGCCTACCCCATTGCCTTCACCACCCGAGAGTGCTCCATTGTCACCCTCACCTTCCGATCTTATTTCGGAGCCCTTTCATTTGGAGCCACCAAAGCCCGAGCCACCCGTGTTTCTAACGGGTACACTTTACATAGCCGAGCCACTACTTAGTTGGCTCAAGGATGGCTTGGTCTCTCCTCCTTATCCATCAACGGACCCCACCCTACCATTAGTGCCGGTCAACTCCTTCCACACTACCTTTTGGTCTAATCACCATGTTGATACATTGGATGACCTTATTATGGGATTAGACACGCAATGGAAGTTGACGCACTTGTTGGCCCCATGCTTCGACCGACCCACCTGTTGTAGCTTCACCCACCCCGCCTTGGGGTCCATTACCTCCGTGTACACCGTGGGTCATGTGACCACAGAGGTTCTTCTACTCCTCCCGCTATCGGCCGAGCCTGACTTCATATCCTTTTGCCCGAGGGAGGAACCATACATCCTACACATGATCACCGTCCCACCTACTATGCATGAAGGTGACCATCCACACCTTCAAGACTTCTACACATGGGACCGTGACTTGTGGGAACCCACCACAAGGGGTCATACATTCTTCGACCCCTTCGATCCCTTCCTTAGTGAATCCCTTGTCCCACCACATCTCCTTCACTTCTTTGAGGGAGATCACTACCACATCCCAACCCCACGGACCGGGTCATCTACACCCACCAAGCCCAACCTCGATACATCCACACCCGGTTCCCCTAGCCCTCTCAAGTCTCCCAAATCCAAAGGGTCATCCATGTATGATTGGGTCATACTTGGATGTTTAGGTGTTCCCCATGCCACCAACCACCGGTTGCATAACATGCATGCATGGCACATATTTGTGTGTCCTGTCCGCCGTCACCCATGTACGGGTCGGACTAACATTAGGTGTGTCTAGGGTCTTGTGTGTCCATGTATGTGTCGAGTCAAGTCAGTTTGTATGCTCGCGTTGTTAGCCCTTTCGAGTTCGAGACTTGTCGGACTATTGGGATCGGTTCTACCTCATATCGGATCTAGTCACATAAGGGACAAGCGGTGATTCCTAGTGAGTTTTTGAGCCGCCTTCCCTAATTTGAGAGTGACCCCATCCCGGAGTGTCCACCTCTAGCCTCATTCCCATGGCAGCATGTGCATATCGAATTTATACGGGATGAGCAGGTGTCGATTACTTGGAGTGGAGCATACTCCGGGCTTCACGGTACGATGACGGATCCGCCGGAGCTACTCGAGCAGCCGCACCCCTTACTCGACAGGGTCGAGTTCTTCCCACCCGGGGAGAGTTGATAGGAATCGACGCTGAGTACTAACTTTTTATTTTACATTTGAGTCCTTTTATTTGCTTTTATATCCTTGGGAAAGTATATGTGCAATTGTAAGGCTTTGTAAGCCAATGTGTCATTCCCTAGGATTGTGTGGGTTTCTATGTAATTTGCCAGTAGGTCCAGCAAAGGGCCCCCAGCCCTTTCCCATTAGTCCACCTAAGCTATTTGGGGCTAGTCAACCATCCTAGGTGGCCATCTAGAAGGTTTGAATGCCAATTGACCACATGGGAGACAAGTGGTGTAAAATGTCAAAGTTGGCCACCTACCTTATCTACCTAGTCAAAGGAGTGTCCCCTCCACATGTAATTTATTTATTTTTGATTTTTGATCACATGGGGGAAGAAAATGGCCTATTTCCCAAGAAATTATCAGCCCCCCACCCCTTGCCATTTTCTATATAAGCCTATGTATAGTGTCATTAGAGATTAATGAAGGAAAAAATTGGCATTTTGCCCCAAGAGAGCTCTTAGAGGGTGCACCCCTCTCCCCCTATCTCCTTGCTATTCTTCCCCTTCCTCCAGAAATCAAGGGTAGGAGACCCTTTCTACCTCCCCCTCTCATCCTCTGAGTTCCCTTTCTGAAGCTGCCGCTGCCGCCGTCGCACTGCCGTCGCGCCGCCGCCACCGGAGTTCTGTCTCCATCAGGACACAACCCCACCTCCGTGGTTCTATATTTTTATGATGTTGTCTGATTGAGCTGAAATTTTGAGATATTGTTCCTCTATTTGTTAGCTTTCCATCCATATATCTTACGCCTCATTCTGAGTTCGTTTGATATTTTTGCGGCAATTTAAAGTCCACCCCTGTCAATCTGTCATTCTACAGATCTATAGTACAGAGTCATCTTGTTCTATTTTTGTCACCACCGTATCTATTTTTAGAAAATCCCCAAAAATTAATGAGTCTTCCCCACGTATATCTCCTTCCACCATAATTTTTTTAGAGTCTACAAAAATCGTTTACCCCTTAGTCAAGGGTGTGTTTCCGGCAGATTGTTTGCTGCCCTGTGTGTCTGTCAGTCCGGGTCAGAAAAAAAAGTCAGCTTGCAGAGGTTTTAATTTTCAATCCGTGTGGTGGATGAAGCTGAAAAACTATTATGTTGTAGATATCTGAGTGCTATTTCCATCGGTACTAGCCACGCCTCGATCGGCCTCCAGATCTGAGCGTAGTGATTTTCGCCGCCGCAGCCCGCAGATCTGTTCTATGTGCAGGTCCGAAAATTCAGTTCGGGGTAAAATCAAAAGTAAATATCAAAATTCAACTTCAGGTGCCGCCCCTTCAGGGAGTCGATCCGGGACATACCGCCATCTTCCCAGCCAAGCGGTACCTCCAGAAGACATCAGGAAGGTGACGTTCCTTTGGAACGGATTGCTTGTTGTCCACCGAGTCAGTCACCGAGTTGGCACAGCACCGAGTTGCAATAGTGCCGAGTTGGACCAGCAGGCCGAGTTCGTGCTGAGTTCGCCTCCAGATTGCTGCCCGTCAACCCAGGGTCGGTCCTCCCGGGCCCCACTGTAGCCCTTTACCTCCCTGCGTGGAGTGGGCAATAGAATTACTACTGTAATTAAGTTTTTAACTGTTGTTAACCAGGAGTTGCCGTAATTGGCCAGGAACGTCTTCCCCACGCTCGAAGCGTGGAGGTAAGCTCGCTACCTCTCTCTTATCGTATTTTGCTCAATTCGTATACTTTTGAATGCCGCTGCGAGTGTAGGATTATTAGCCCGTTATCATTTCATCACCGCTGCGAGAGAGTGAGTTTGCGTGTTACCGTCCCGTGACTTGATCCGAGTCTACACGGAAAGCCGATACCCGTGACTCACGGCCGGTTTCTTAATCATGCCCGGTCCCACATTTCCCTCGCTAAGGGACAATTGCGAGCTCGTCTAGAGTCCAAGGATCTCATTCCTAATTCGAGTCGAGTCCGTGGTCCGTCCCGCATCAGTTTGGTATCAGAGCGAGTTTGAGTCTAGGGTGTCAAAAAAAATGTCATTTACGTCTAGCCATTACTCATTGTCTAAGTCGTGTTTAGGGTCATCATTGTTCTAAAATAAAAAAAAGTGTCTTTTTACATTTACATCCCTTTACTCGGTATATCAAAAGGTGTTGTTCGAGCGTTAGGCTACGCCTATCGGGAAGGCCGCACACTTGCGCGAGTGATCTTCGGATCGGTTATCTCCGCCACGTACCAAGTCTTGGTGTCTTGTCCTTAGTGTGCATGCATCCCAACATTGCATAGTCGGTCTAGTGTCTTGTCCACATGGCTTTGCATATCCATTCCTAGGGATCCATTCCCATATTTTGGCAACTATGGCCAACCCATGTCGACCCGTCCAAGGTGATAGGTCTATGTCTGAGTACATTCGGGCATATCATACGTATTGGTTGGAACATGGCTTGGGAGAGGAGAGCACCACAGCTGCATTTCAGTTCCGGAGAGGTTTACGCCTTCACTTCCAGTTGGAGTGTCTTATCCGCGATGCATTCTCTCTGGCGCAGTCCTATAAGGTCGCTCTGGAGGTCGAGCCATTTGAGTCTCGATTTAATGATGACCTATAGCGAGCCGACGCTGCCCTGGCTGCCCTTCGGCAAACATCTACCTCCCAACCGAGTCCCGAGCCGATCGGACTGCCTACCACATTGCCTTCACCACCCGAGAGTGCTCCATTGTCACCCTCACCTTCCGTTCTTATTTCGGAGCCCTCTCATTTGGAGCCACCAAAGCCCGAGGCACCCGTGTTTCTAACGGGTACACTTTACATAGCCGAGCCACTACTTAGTTGGCTCAAGGATGGCTTGGTCTCTCCTCCTTATCCATCAACGGACCCCACCCTACCATTAGTGCCGGTCAACTCCTTCCACACTACCTTTTGGTCTAATCACCATGTTGATACATTGGATGACCTTATTATGAGATTAGACACGCAATGGAAGTTGACACACTTGTTGGCCCTAGACTTTGACCGACCCACCGGTTGTAGCTTCACCCACCCCGCCTTGGGGTCCATTACCTCCGTGTACACCGTGGGTCATGTGACCACGGAGGTTCTTCTACTCCTCCCGCTATCGGCCGAGCCTGACTTCATATCCTTTTGCCCGAGGGAGGAACCATACATCCTACACATGATCACCGTCCCACCTACTATGCATGAAGGTGACCATCCACACCTTCAAGACTTCTACACATGGGACAGTGACTTGTGGGAACCCACCACAAGGGGTCATACATTCTTCGACCCCTTCGATCCCTTCCTTAGTGAATCCCTTGTCCCACCACATCTCCTTCACTTCTTTGAGGGAGATCACTACCACATCCCAACCCCACGGACCGGGTCATCTACACCCACCAAGCCCAACCTCGATACATCCACACCCGGTTCCCCTAGCCCTCTCAAGTCTCCCAAATCCAAAGGGTCATCCATGTATGATTGGGTCATACTTGGATGTTTAGGTGTTCCCCATGCCACCAACCACCGGTTGCATAACATGCATGCATGGCACATATTTGTGTGTCCTGCTCCGCCGTCACCCATGTACGGGTCGGACTAACATTAGGTGTGTCTAGGGTCTTGTGTGTCCATGTATGTGTCGAGTCAAGTCAGTTTGTATGCTCGCGTTGTTAGCCCTTTCGAGTTCGAGACTTGTCGGACTATTGGGATCGGTTCTACCTCATATCGGATCTAGTCACATAAGGGACAAGCGGTGATTCCTAGTGAGTTTTTGAGCCGCCTTCCCTAATTTGAGAGTGACCCCATCCCGGAGTGTCCACCTCTAGCCTCATTCCCATGGCAGCATGTGCATATCGAATTTATACGGGATGAGCAGGTGTCGATTACTTGGAGTGGAGCATACTCCGGGCTTCACGGTACGATGACGGATCCGCCGGAGCTACTCGAGCAGCCGCACCCCTTACTCGACAGGGTCGAGTTCTTCCCACCCGGGGAGAGTTGATAGGAATCGACGCTGAGTACTAACTTTTTATTTTACATTTGAGTCCTTTTATTTGCTTTTATATCCTTGGGAAAGTATATGTGCAATTGTAAGGCTTTGTAAGCCAATGTGTCATTCCCTAGGATTGTGTGGGTTTCTATGTAATTTGCCAGTAGGTCCAGCAAAGGGCCCCCAGCCCTTTCCCATTAGTCCACCTAAGCTATTTGGGGCTAGTCAACCATCCTAGGTGGCCATCTAGAAGGTTTGAATGCCAATTGACCACATGGGAGACAAGTGGTGTAAAATGTCAAAGTTGGCCACCTACCTTATCTACCTAGTCAAAGGAGTGTCCCCTCCACATGTAATTTATTTATTTTTGATTTTTGATCACATGGGGGAAGAAAATGGCCTATTTCCCAAGAAATTATCAGCCCCCCACCCCTTGCCATTTTCTATATAAGCCTATGTATAGTGTCATTAGAGATTAATGAAGGAAAAAATTGGCATTTTGCCCCAAGAGAGCTCTTAGAGGGTGCACCCCTCTCCCCCTATCTCCTTGCTATTCTTCCCCTTCCTCCAGAAATCAAGGGTAGGAGACCCTTTCTACCTCCCCCTCTCATCCTCTGAGTTCCCTTTCTGAAGCTGCCGCTGCCGCCGTCGCACCGCCGTCGCGCCGCCGCCACCGGAGTTCTGTCTCCATCAGGACAGAACCCCACCTCCGTGGTTCTATATTTTTATGATGTTGTCTGATTGAGCTGAAATTTTGAGATATTGTTCCTCTATTTGTTAGCTTTCCATCCATATATCTTACGCCTCATTCTGAGTTCGTTTGATATTTTTGCGGCAATTTAACGTCCACCCCTGTCAATCTGTCATTCTACAGATCTATAGTACAGAGTCATCTTGTTCTATTTTTGTCACCACCGTATCTATTTTTAGAAAATCCCCAAAAATTAATGAGTCTTCCCCACGTATATCTCCTTCCACCATAATTTTTTTAGAGTCTACAAAAATCGTTTACCCCTCAGTCAAGGGTGTGTTTCCGGCAGATTGTTTGCTGCCCTGTGTGTCTGTCAGTCCGGGTCAGAAAAAAAAGTCAGCTTGCAGAGGTTTTAATTTTCAATCCGTGTGGTGGATGAAGCTGAAAAACTATTATGTTGTAGATATCTGAGTGCTATTTCCATCGGTACTAGCCACGCCTCGATCGGCCTCCAGATCTGAGCGTAGTGATTTTCGCCGCCGCAGCCCGCAGATCTGTTCTATGTGCAGGTCCGAAAATTCAGTTCGGGGTAAAATCAAAAGTAAATATCAAAATTCAACTTCAGGTGCCGCCCCTTCAGGGAGTCGATCCGGGACATACCGCCATCTTCCCAGCCAAGCGGTACCTCCAGAAGACATCAGGAAGGTGACGTTCCTTTGGAACGGATTGCTTGTTGTCCACCGAGTCAGTCACCGAGTTGGCACAGCACCGAGTTGCAATAGTGCCGAGTTGGACCAGCAGGCCGAGTTCGTGCTGAGTTCGCCTCCAGATTGCTGCCCGTCAACCCAGGGTCGGTCCTCCCGGGCCCCACTGTAGCCCTTTACCTCCCTGCGTGGAGTGGGCAATAGAATTACTACTGTAATTAAGTTTTTAACTGTTGTTAACCAGGAGTTGCCGTAATTGGCCAGGAACGTCTTCCCCACGCTCGAAGCGTGGAGGTAAGCTCGCTACCTCTCTCTTATCGTATTTTGCTCAATTCGTATACTTTTGAATGCCGCTGCGAGTGTAGGATTATTAGCCCGTTATCATTTCATCACCGCTGCGAGAGAGTGAGTTTGCGTGTTACCGTCCCGTGACTTGATCCGAGTCTACACGGAAAGCCGATACCCGTGACTCACGGCCGGTTTCTTAATCATGCCCGGTCCCACATTTCCCTCGCTAAGGGACAATTGCGAGCTCGTCTAGAGTCCAAGGATCTCATTCCTAATTCGAGTCGAGTCCGTGGTCCGTCCCGCATCAGTTTGGTATCAGAGCGAGTTTGAGTCTAGGGTGTCAAAAAAAATGTCATTTACGTCTAGCCATTACTCATTGTCTAAGTCGTGTTTAGGGTCATCATTGTTCTAAAATAAAAAAAAGTGTCTTTTTACATTTACATCCCTTTACTCGGTATATCAAAAGGTGTTGTTCGAGCGTTAGGCTACGCCTATCGGGAAGGCCGCACACTTGCGCGAGTGATCTTCGGATCGGTTATCTCCGCCACGTACCAAGTCTTGGTGTCTTGTCCTTAGTGTGCATGCATCCCAACATTGCATAGTCGGTCTAGTGTCTTGTCCACATGGCTTTGCATATCCATTCCTAGGGATCCATTCCCATATTTTGGCAACTATGGCCAACCCATGTCGACCCGTCCAAGGCGATAGGTCTATGTCTGAGTACATTCGGGCATATCATACGTATTGGTTGGAACATGGCTTGGGAGAGGAGAGCACCACAGCTGCATTTCAGTTCCGGAGAGGTTTACGCCTTCACTTCCAGTTGGAGTGTCTTATCCGCGATGCATTCTCTCTGGCGCAGTCCTATAAGGTCGCTCTGGAGGTCGAGCCATTTGAGTCTCGATTTAATGATGACCTATAGCGAGCCGACGCTGCCCTGGCTGCCCTTCGGCAAACATCTACCTCCCAACCGAGTCCCGAGCCGATCGGACTGCCTACCACATTGCCTTCACCACCCGAGAGTGCTCCATTGTCACCCTCACCTTCCGTTCTTATTTCGGAGCCCTCTCATTTGGAGCCACCAAAGCCCGAGGCACCCGTGTTTCTAACGGGTACACTTTACATAGCCGAGCCACTACTTAGTTGGCTCAAGGATGGCTTGGTCTCTCCTCCTTATCCATCAACGGACCCCACCCTACCATTAGTGCCGGTCAACTCCTTCCACACTACCTTTTGGTCTAATCACCATGTTGATACATTGGATGACCTTATTATGGGATTAGACACGCAATGGAAGTTGACACACTTGTTGGCCCTAGACTTTGACCGACCCACCGGTTGTAGCTTCACCCACCCCGCCTTGGGGTCCATTACCTCCGTGTACACCGTGGGTCATGTGACCACAGAGGTTCTTCTACTCCTCCCGCTATCGGCCGAGCCTGACTTCATATCCTTTTGCCCGAGGGAGGAACCATACATCCTACACATGATCACCGTCCCACCTACTATGCATGAAGGTGACCATCCACACCTTCAAGACTTCTACACATGGGACCGTGACTTGTGGGAACCCACCACAAGGGGTCATACATTCTTCGACCCCTTCGATCCCTTCCTTAGTGAATCCCTTGTCCCACCACATCTCCTCCACTTCTTTGAGGGAGATCACTACCACATCCTAACCCCACGGACCGGGTCATCTACACCCACCAAGCCCAACCTCGATACATCCACACCCGGTTCCCCTAGCCCTCTCAAGTCTCCCAAATTCAAAGGGTCATCCATGTATGATTGGGTCATACTTGGATGTTTAGGTGTTCCCCATGCCACCAACCACCGGTTGCATAACATGCATGCATGGCACATATTTGGGTGTCCTGGTCCGCCGTCACCCATGTACGGGTCGGACTAACATTAGGTGTGTCTAGGGTCTTGTGTGTCCATGTATGTGTCGAGTCAAGTCAGTTTGTATGCTCGCGTTGTTAGCCCTTTCGAGTTCGAGACTTGTCGGACTATTGGGATCGGTTCTACCTCATATCGGATCTAGTCACAAAAGGGACAAGTGGTGATTCCTAGTGAGTTTTCGAGCCGCCTTCCCTCATTTGAGAGTGACCCCACCCAGGAGTGTCCACCTCTAGCCTCATTCCCATGGCAGCATGTGCATATCGAATTTATGCGGGATGAGCAGGTGTCGATTACTTGGAGTGGAGCGTACTCCGGGCTTCACGGTACGATGACGGATCCGCCGGAGCTACTCGAGCAGCCGCACCCCTTACTTGACAGGGTCGAGTTCTTCCCACCCGGGGAGAGTTGATGGGAATCGACGTTGAGTACTAACTTTTTATTTTACATTTGAGTCCTTTTATTTGCTTTTATATCCTTGGGAAAGTATATGTGCAATTGTAAGGCTTTGTAAGCCAATGTGTCATTCCCTAGGATTGTGTGGGTTTCTATGTAATTTGCCAGTAGGTCCAGCAAGGGGCCCCCAGCCCTTTCCCATTGGTCCACCTAAGCTATGTGGGGCTGGTCAACCATCCTAGGTGGCCATCTAGAAGGTTTGAATGCCAATTGACCACATGGGAGACAAGTGGTGTAAAATGTCAAAGTTGGCCACCTACCTTATCTACCTAGTCAAAGGAGTGTCCCCTCCATATGTAATTTATTTATTTTTGATTTTTGATCACATGGGGGAAGAAAATGGCCTATTTCTCACGAAATTATCAGCCCCCCACCCCTTCCCATTTTCTATATAAGCCTATGTATAGTGTCATTAGAGATTAATGAAGGAAAAAATTGGCATTTTGCCCCAAGACAGCTCTTGGAGGGTGCACCCCTCTCCCCCTATCTCCTTGCTGTTCTTCCCCTTCCTCCAGAAATCAAGGGTAGGAGACCCTTTCTACCTCCCCCTCTCATCCTCTGAGTTCCCTTTCTGAAGCTGCCACTGCCGCCGTCGCGCCGCCGCCACCGCCACCGGAGTTTTGTCTCCATCAGGTCAGAACCCCACCTCCGTGGTTCTATATTTTTATGCTGTTGTCTGATTGAGCTGAAATTTTGAGAGCTTGTTCCTCTATTTGTTAGATTTCCATCCATATATCTTATGCCTCATTCTGAGTTCGTTTGATATTTTTGCGGCAATTTATAGTCCACCCCTGTCAATCTGTCATTCTACAGATCTACAGTACAGAGTCATCTTGTTCTATTTTTGACACCACCGTATCTATTTTTAGAAAATCCCAAAAAATTAATGAGTCTTCCCCACGTATATCCCCTTCCACCATAATTTTCTTAGAGTCTAAAAAAATCGTTTACCCCTCAGTCAAGGGTGTGTTTCCGGCAGATTGTTTGCTACCCTGTGTGTCTATCAGTCCGGGTCAGAAAAAAAAGTCAGCTTGCAGAGGTTTTAATTTTCAATCCTTGTGGTGGATGAAGCTGAAAAACTATTATGTTGTAGATATCTGAGTGATCTTTCCATCGGTACCAGCCACGCCTCGATCGGCCTCCAGATCTGAGCGTAGTGATTTTCGCCGCCGCAGCCCGCAGATCTGTTCTGTGTGCAGGTCCGAAACTTCAGTTCGGGGGAAAATCAAAAGTAAATATCAAAATTCAACTTCGGGTGCCGCCCCTTTAGGGAGTCGATCCGAGACATCCCGCCATCATCCAAGCCAAGCGGCGCCTCTAGAAGACATCAGGAAGGTGATGTTCCTTTGGAACGGATTGCTTGCTGTCCACCGAGTCAGTCACCGAGTTGGCGCAGCACCGAGTTGCAATAGTGCCGAGTTGGACCAGTAGGCCGAGTTCGTGCTGAGTTTGCCTCCAGATTGTTGCCCGTCAACCCAGGGTCGGTCCTCCCGGGCCCCACTGTAGCCCTTTGTTGTGCCCTTGTGGTTTTGATGATGGTTTTGATGATTGGCTTTTGATGTGAGTTAATCTCTGTGAGTCATCTTGCTGTGTGTGTCATCATGATATTATTCACCTTCTGATCATAATGCATATTTGATTATGTTCAGTCATGTTACTGTTGATCTTTAGACTGTAGTTTGATACTGCAGCGTCGACCCATTGAATTGCAGCATCGACGCTGCCAAGGCACTTCAGAGGTAGCAGTAAGAAATATTTGATCTGCTGCGTTTAGGCAATGCGTTGACGCTTGGTGCCTCTGTTAACTTTGCTGCATTTATTCATTGGTCTGGTCTGTGGTGCGTCGACCCCTTGTGCTGTTGGGTCGACCCCTCAGTTCATTCATCGGTTGTTCACAAGTCCATACATTGATCTTCACCTGAAGTCTATACATTAGCTAAGTGGACTTTCAAGTCTGTACATTGGCTTCACGTTGGGCAAAGTCTATATATCGTGGCCTTGAACTCTAAAGTCTGTACATCCGATTGTCGTTGTTTGGCCAAGTCTGTACAACCAACGCCTTCATTGATTCCAAGTCTGGATACTGGTCTTCAGGCATTCCAAGTATGCACATTGATTCAGGCTCTCCAAGTCTATACATTGGGGTCTGTCCCTACGTTTCATTAAGTGAAGTCTGTACATTCGGTTCTGAAGCTTAAAGTCTATACAGTCCAGCCTAGTCCTACGATCAAGGCTTTAGCTACACTCAAGTCTGTACAATGGCTTCGCTTCATCAAGTCTGTACATTGAATCTTCAACTTCTTTGAAGCCCATACATCGCTCAAAGTCTGTACAGAGTCCAGCATCTCAGTTAGCGTCTCATGCATTTGAGCAAGTCTGTACATCGGTTTGTCAGCAAGTCTGAACATCGTCCGTCTTTGTTAGCGTCTCAGGCATGACTTCATTTCATATGTCTGACAGGACTGAAGAGGCTAATGAACCCCTTAATGCAAGAGGGCTGAAGACATCCAATTTCAGCTGCTGGAACACACCAATGCGTCAACGCCTTGATCAAGTGGCATGGACGCAGTAGTTCAAACAATCAAGAAAGAAGCTTACTGGATTACTCTGGTGCGTCAACACATTCATCAAGTGGCGTCGACACAGCAGGTTGATGGATCGACAAGGTGACCAGAGGGTGGACGTAGTTGCACAATGCGTCAACGCACTCCACATGAAACGTGAGAGGGCTGAAGCCATCTAAGTTCAGATGCTGGAACACCAATGCGTCAACGCAGCATGCTGAGAGCGTCGACGCAGCACGCCCATCTGTTGAAGACTTGATCACTGGATCACCGATGCGTCAACGCAGCAGACTTGAGTTTTGCTGGTCGAATGTCTTTGAAGGGTGCGTCAACCCTTTGGAGCAAGTGTGTTGACGCCACCTCAACTCCAGTTGCTGAGTGTACTGATGAAGGGCACGTGATCTGAGGTGCCTGGCTCGTGATCCAAGGATGGACGAGATACCAGGATGCTGCCACGTGGTCCAAATTTTTAGGGCGAGAGCTGTGGAAGCCACACTCGCGCTAGCTGCTGCTACTGCTATATATACGAGTCTTCATCCTCTGTAGAAGACCGATCGAAGAAGAAGCCTGAAGAGCAGAAAGCCCTTCGATCCAGAAAAAGAAAAGAGGAAGAAAAAGAGAAGAAGAAGAAATAGAAGAATAGTGAGCCGGCAGAAGAAAAAGGGTTGCAGAGAAGAAGGAGAGAATAGCGTGAGAGAAAAGGAGAGCAGAGGAGAAAGAGAGAGAGAGATAGAGAGAGAGAGAGAGAGTTCATGGAGAAGAAGGAAGAAGCTATTGAAGATCTGTCCTCTGGCGTCTGGATTAAATCCAAGCCAGATCTGCTCCTTTGAGAGCTAGATTCTTGTTCTTCATTTACAGCCTTCCGATTGCTGTGTATTTTCCGTTTCTTATTTTTTTCTTTTTCATTTGGTTATTCTTGTTCTTCCGATTGCCCTGCTGGGAATCGGGCTCCTCCTGTGGATTCAGGAGAAGGGAGACTTGTCTCCGGTTCTGGGCTTGTGTCCAGGGGTCCCTCCGGTTGGAGGAAGAGAGGTCTGCGACCTCTGGTTGCTGGTGATTGTAAGTCACTAGCGGGTTCCCTCCTGGTCTGGAGGAAGAGAGACTTCTGTCTCTAGTTTCCAAGTGGCTGGGAGTCACTTGGGTGTCCCTCCGGTTGGGAGGAAGAGGGGAGGCTGTTCCCCTGGTCAAGCTATGTGGCAGTAACTGTTCGCAGACTGAGTCTGCTTGGTTCTAGCATTGGCTAGTGAAGCCTCACTCCAGTTGGGAGTGAGGGGTAGATGTAGGTCTGGAGGACCGAACCACCTAAAAAATGTATTGAGCAGTGGATTGATTGCTTGATTTGCTTCAGCTAGATGCTTGGATAGGCACGCTCCTACTGCTTGTTATTATGTTCAATCGAATTAGCCTAATTCTGGAACTTGCCTAGCATCTGAGTTTTTATTTTAGGCTATATTTTCTAGAAGGATACATTCACCCCCCTCTGTATCCGGGCCTAGCACCCTAACAGTTGGTATCAGAGCGGTGTCTGCATACAAGGTCCAGCGACCTGCAGATTCGATCTCTGGCTTTCAGTGCTAATTTGTTTTTAGTGCATCAATATTCCTGTTGCATTAATCTGTTGTGCTCTCATGGCTCATCCTCCACTATTCAGTAGTTCAAATATTAAATTCTGGCTATATCGTATGCACAAGCATGTTAACTCTATTAATCCACAATTGTGGAGGGTTATCTCTCACAGTCCACATGAACTTCCTAAGGATAAGTCCAAGTGGACTCATGTTCACAAGTTGAAAAATGACGATAATGTGAGAGCTCTAAATCTAATGAAGGCTGCAATCGGTTCTGATGATTTTTCCTCTTTCTCAGGTTGTAGCTCGGCTAAGGAAATATTGGATGAATTGCTTCGCATCCACAATGGAAAAGAAGAAGAATGTCTCACGGCAAGAAGGAGTGATCAATCAGATGAGTCCTCATCCCAGGTAAACTCTGAGACCGAGGATATTAGTCATGATGATTTAGTTGCCATGCATGAGCATCTACTGGAAAAATATGAAAGAGTTAAATCAGAAAAGAGAAAATTAAGAAAAGAGAAAAACTCTGAAGTCAGAAGTCTGAAAGCTGAAAATGAAAACTTGAAATCTGACATGATTAAAGAAAAAGATGAGTTAAATAGGTTGAAATCTGAAAATGAGAATATTAGAAACAAACTCATCGGTGAAAATAATTCTTGCAAAACATGTGCCATTCTCGAAGACATGATTAATGATTTTGATTCTGATGACAGGTTTCAAAAAGAACAAATCAAATCTTTAAAAGAAGAAAATGTCTACTTGAAAGATCAAAATAAAAAGCTAATGGTTCTTAATACTGTCTTCTCTGAAAGATGGTTGTCAATTGAAAAAGGAAAAACTGTTGTAAAGGAAAATGAGAACAACATTGAAATAATGGTTCAACAAGAAAATGAAACTCTGAAGAACCTGAATGATGCTTTGCAACAACAGCTGATTGTTTGTGAATCTGAGCTATCCAAGTATGAAGTGAGCATTGCTTCATTGAATTCTGAGATTGAAGATCTGAAAAATTCTTTGTCAAAATTCGTTAAAGGAAAAGACAATTTGAATAAGCTGCTTGGTTCTAAAGTGAATTTTCAGAAAGAAGGACTTGGGTATGTGCATGTCAATAAGAAAGTGAATGAAAAGAAGAAGTCAACTGTATTCGTGAAAAGCTCTGAACAAGCTAATCAATCAAGCTCTTCTATTTTTCAATTCACTACTAAGAAGGCTGAAAATTCAGATAAGAAACAGAAAAAGATTCAAAAACAAAAGAAAAATGCTGATTTGAATAAGTCCAAATATGTCTCTGATTTACATGTGCATGTTGCTCACTGCTCACACACACATTTACACTCTCATGAGAATATCAATCTTGTCAAACAAGTGAATGTGAATAAAAAGGCTATAACATGTCACTATTGTGGGAAAGTTGGCCATATTATGCATAACTGTGTAGCATTGATAAATGATGAAAGAAATGCTGTTAGAAAGTATCCTAGAAATCATCTTAGGAAACATTCTACTGATCAGGAAAAGAAAATTCAATGCTATTGCTGTGGGAAGTTTGGTCACATTGCTGCTTTCTGCTAGCATGCTCAGGGAAAGAAAACTAACTCTGGATTTGTTAATTTTCATGTTAATAAAAATATTGTTGATAGAAAGAAGTTTGGTTCTAGAAGCAAACACACTGTATGCTTTGAATGTGGAAAGCCAGACCACAGAGCTGTTAACTGTTGGCTGGCTAGTTATGAAAAGAAAATTTTTCATGTCAATAACAGAATTAATCATGTTCACTCACACCATGTTCACTCCAATGCTGATGTATACAAGGAGAACATGAAATTTGTTATTTCTTGTTATCATTGTGGGCAGGTAGGGTATTCCATGTATAATCGTCATATCATGTGTTGTGATGATAAACATGCGAAAAATCTGTTGAGAAAACCTGCTAGGAGTGTCACTGCTAAACCAGGACCCAAGGTTTCTTGGGTACCTGTTACATCAAAATGATGTGTCTGCTACAGGTGTGCCTTGGAAGCTGAGGAATAAAAGGGGGAAATAAACCAAGGCACTCAAAGAAAAACCCCTTCTGAAATTTTCAGGTAATTTCTCTGCATCTCCTATTTTGAAATTCTTGCATATCTGCCATTTGTAGTTGTTTGATAATTGTTGAAATGCATAACCTCTGAAAACAAATTGCATTCCAAATTTTCTGGAAAAATCTGAACTGCTTATGAATGTGGCTTGAAATTTGTCTATTGCATAGTTCAGTGAAAATCTGTCCATTGCATTCTGAAAAATTTGATTAGCTGAAATTTGATCCATGCATGCTGCCCATGTTGAATTATCATGGTTGACCTCAATGGTATATAAATGGTAAGGTACCAAAAGATAGGGAAGTCTGTCTGGAGGTTCTTACTATGTGTGAGGTGGTCTTTTAGACCAAGTACTCCGCCTAGTACCATGGGTCATTTTGCTTGATAGGGCAGTCTGAATGTGCATGAATCAAAATCATATGTTCAGTGTCTCATGGCAAACATTGCATGTTTTCAGGGGGAGTTAATTGCATTTCCTTGCATAGCATTCAGTGTTGAGTCTTTGCATGCATGTAGTTAATTGCATTGCATTTCATGAAAAATGCCAAAAAGATTGTCTGAATGCATAGTGTCAGGGGGAGTCAATGCGTTGCATGCAAGTGGTCAAGTGCATACATCTCTGTCAGAATTCACTGCATGTTATCCTTGGAAATCCTAAAACTTACCAGACCTCCTGATATCTTGCTTGTTGTGCATAATCTTTTCCTCATTGTTTTTAAGTGACAAATCTTGATCATATTCGGAAAACATTGAGCTTCAAAATCTCTCCTATCAATTGGTATCATTTGGCTTCAGATTTCTATCAGTCTTTCATGAAGATTTCAATGGGTTATCTCGATCATAAATCTGAAAACTTTTGAACTAGAAATCTTCTATTATACGTTTTTATGAATATCTGAAATAACTCAGGTGGTTTAAGTTTAATGAACTCAAGAGTTGACTTTAAAATCTCTTAAAAATATCTGAAGCATGTTTAATAAACCTTAACCATCTGTTTCATGTTGAGTCTTGTGAAAACTTCTGAAATCTGCACTCTTGAATACATGACTTCAACTGATTAAGTACGTGAAATTATTATTGACTTGAAGCAAATGAATTTTTCTGAAAAGTGTAAAGGGTAATATCTGTCAGAGCAATGACCTTGGTCACTGAGAAACACATGTCCAAAGGACTGTGTCATGAGGTACCATAGTTAACTCTGATTAAGAATTCATTGAAATTCAGGCAGAGCAATGGCATGCACACTGAGAAATACAACTCACTCATCAAGAAATAATTTTGAGTGTGTCATGATGTGTAAATGATATCTCTGTTCATATATATATAGCATGACAGTTAGTCACACTAAGTGCTTAGGGATATTGGCCTCTGATCAAGGTATATCCTCTAGTTACAAAGTGTGCACTGAACTAGACTGCTCGTAAAATTTGTAGCATGAAAAATTGTTGAACATATCTCAATATCTGAATATTGATGCTAAAAACAAATTGCTACAACCCTAGACAAAATAATATGACATCATAATTGCTTAATCTCAATACTAGTGCATGTAATTCTGAAAGAAGTCAATAAATTTGATTGTGTAAGATAAAGGG
This sequence comes from Amorphophallus konjac, assembly GCA_022559845.1. NCBI lineage: Eukaryota > Viridiplantae > Streptophyta > Magnoliopsida > Alismatales > Araceae > Amorphophallus > Amorphophallus konjac. Next base: position 288,049,108 of record CM040118.1, read on the forward strand.
AGGATAATCAAGATAAATATGAGGGCTTGGTTCATTTTTATTAAAACATGATTTTAGATATCAATACAGAATTTTATTGATAAACTCTGCATACATCATGTTTAAACCATGCTGTTCAATAAAGCTCATTCATAAGCCCTTATAATGGAAGACTTTGAAAACTTATGATTTGGATTTATGAGATTGATATCTCTTTGAAAATCTGGCTGAACTTCTTGGGTTTGGAGCATCCTTGAAAAATCTATTAATTGAAACTCTTCTGCTCTTTGTCCTTGGCTCATTAACCTGAACTTATCCTTGTTTGCCCCTGTGGTCTCCTTCTCATTCATTTCATAAGGTTCCATTTATTGAGGGGGAGCCTCCTTGTCATATGCATCATGCTGCATAGAAGGAGAAGAATTGTGCTCTGACATTCATATTTATGGTATCTGCATCGACATTCATACCCCTTCCCATGGCTCATCTTGATTATACCAAATGAGGGAGATTTTTGCCAAAGGGGGAGATTGTTTTTCAATTATAGCATGCTTGTTGCTTTAATTTCTCAAACTATTTTCTTTTTGATGACGTCAAAGGGGGAGAATAGTTTGAGTCATCAGATTGACTCACAGTGTAGTATTGTCATCATCAAAAAGGTGGTGAGGACACACGGCGCTATCCTCGACGGAGCACCCGGCACACCGCTACCTCCTTGTGGCTCGGCGACGGCGGCACCTTCTAGTTATCTTTTCATCATGTTTAGGCCATGTTGGGCCTTGGATTAGTCCCTGCGTGGACATTGCTTTCTAGTTGTGGGCCCTTGTAGGCCAATTGGACATTTTTTTATGCTTTGTAGGCTTATTTAGAGGGCAAAGGGTTAGTGGGCCATCTTGTGCTCCACTCCTCCTTGGCCCATGTGGGGACTTGCGCACCCACCCCTAGGGTTAGGGTTTTGGGCGCATCCCACCTCCTCCAAGTGGAGGAGGTAGCAGCCGCCTTCCTTTTTGGGCGCCCCCCTCTCCCTTCCCCTTTTCCCCTCTCCTCCTTTCCCCAACTCCATCCCTTCCTTCTCCCACTTAGATTTCTTTCTTATTTTCTAAGCTTGCTGAATTATGGGCCGCCTTTCTCTCCTTGGAGCTGGGCGCACCCCTCCCCTTCTAGCTAGATTAGGGTTTCCCCATCCCCTATAAGTAGTTCTCACCTTGTACCGATTACAGTTTACACATGATTTTGAATACAAGTGAGTATTGTGCAAAGCTTTTTGCGCCCTTCTCTCTCTCTCTCTTTCTTCTCCTGCGACGGGAGAACGGCGGGGTGTGACGCCTCAGCCCTCGGTGGACTCCGGGGTTCCCTCTTATCCTCATCTTCTTCCTCAACGGTTCGTGTGCGTGATTCCAGATTTCTGCCCCGACTTGTAGCAGAGCTCGCGCCCCCTTCTTGGACGAGTTTTGCCACGATCTATTTTCTGGTGATACGTCTGCGGATCAGCTTCGCGTCGGCACCAGTTTTGCATCAATCGGGGATCGGCACTGCCCGTACCGATTTTCTCCGCCGACCTGCGCCAGCACAACTTTCTCTGCTCGCCCAGCGGGGAGGCCCTGATTGCGAATTTTCCCCAGGCCTCCACGCTGTGTCTTTTGCGCTGGTTTCTTCAGGGTTCGTGGATCTCCGAGTTAACTTTCCAACGCCGCCGACGGTGTTGCGTTTCGACATCGTCACCGTCCGTGGCGGTCGATCTCGTGGGGTTGCGCCAGCGTGTCTGCCCAGTCCGCCCAGCGAACCAGTCCTGACTTTCAACGACTCCTGCGGCTCGCACCGGCGTCGTCTGCCAGCGCCATTTGGCCGAGGGCGACCTCTGCCAATCAGCTGTCACCACCAACCGGCCCGGACTTGTTCGGGCACCAGAAGGCCGATTTCCAGATTTTACCGACGGCGTGCGCAGTTCTGTGTCCACAGAACCTGATCTGACTTTCAGCAGCGCCCACGGTCACCACCGGCGGATCCAGCGCGCCCCCTTTGGCCGGAGCGTTCCTCCATCAGTCAGCGACGCGTCCTCTCTGACGGTGCTTCAAACGGGCGTCGTATCAGCCCGTGAGACCCCCTCCGCTCAGGCGCGCGCGACACCGGTTTCGGCAGCGTTGCACCCGAACCTCCTCGCGGCCAACCCGTCACCGAGTGCGGCCCGTTGATGTAGCGGTGAAAGCGCGTCGTTAATACGCCCGCTTATCAACGTTATATTATACCGAAATCACGCACTTAAAAAGATTTAAATTCGAGTAAAGTGGTGAAGACGGGTCGATCCACAGGGAACAAAGTTTTCTTAAATAGTATGGATACAATTTCTTTTGCTTGAAAAAGTATAATTTGACATGGTTTTAAGCTAATTACACTAATTACACATGATTAAGAAACACATGGAATGTTGACTCTGAATAACAGCAAGTTTGGAGACAACCTATCTTTAAAATTAGAAGGATTTAGACGAAATGGAAAACAGCAAAGTTGTAGAGAAAAACGAGAGGAAGAAGATTGATGAAGAACTCAAAATCAAAAGATGAAAGGAAGAAGGTGAAAAGCTTTAAAAACAGGGGTCGGATGAATAGTACCTGACAGAAAAACAGCAGCTTAGAAAATTAATTCTAGAGCTCAAACAAAGAAGAATTGGACAACGGGCAAGAAGAAGAAAACTTAGATCTACAAGTTGAGAACAACTTTCATGAAGAACTCAGAGTTATTTGAGGATTGTAAAGGCTTCAAAATGATGAAATGGTACAGGGTATCACCACGGATGAACAGTAATTACTCTAAACAGAATTAAGAAGATTAGGCTATAGATTAAGAACGAGATAGAATCAGAAAAAGTGGTGAACATAAAAAGTGTGGGGAATGTAAACAGGAACAACTTTGATGAAGAAAGAAATTACAAACGGGGATCATAACAACATGAAAAAGGGCGAAGAACAGTAAGAACATGCATAAGAACACCAAGAACAAAATATAATTAACACAAGAAAACAACTAATATTGTATTAAAATCTCTCAAATCACTCATTACAAAGTGGCTAAACTCTCAAAACAATCAAAGCTCACAACTCAAAACTCAAAACAAATGGCTTTCTAAACAAAATGCTATCCTTTCCACCCTTCCTCTCCTTAATCCTTGTATATAGGGGTCTATTTATAGGATTATAGAACACCCTTGTACACCCCTTCAATGCACAAATTTGACTATACTTCCTTTATTAACATGTGGTAAGCACATTCCTAATTTTTTATAATTTTTTTCTTGCCATTTGCTTCTTCTTTCTTCCTTCTTTGGTGGCTCATTTTGTTGATTCTGCCGACATGGGTTCGGAGGGCGCGATGCGCCGGATGGAGAGAGGGCCGCGCGGCGGCGCGGTGCGCCCACCGCTAGCAGACAGAGGGGGGGCGGCGGCGGCGCGGTGCGCCCGCGGATGTGAGGAGGGGAGAGGGGGGCGGCGCTGTGCGCCCGCCCCTTCTCTTCTTCTTCCTGGTCCGTGCGAACAGAGGAGGGGGGCGCGATTTGAGGAGGGGGCGGGATCGAATCCCGCCCCCACTTCTTCACCTGCTTCCTGCGCACAAAACACACACACACATATTAATATAATATATATATATATATATATAACATATATATAGCTTAATAAATCTTATAAATATGTTATAAATGTTAAAACATGTTAGAAAATTATGATTTTTTTCTTTTTATTTTATTTATTTAAAGTGAACATTTGACTCATCAATTATTTTTTTGTTATTTTTATTATTTTCTTTTCCTTTTTTTTTATTTGGTTTCTTATTCTCCTTCTCTCATCGAGGACTTGTAAAAATACATAAAAATTATCGTAAATATTTATTTAATTTCACAAATTAGGGAGTTGATTCGAACTTCAAAATAGATGTGATACATGCATATTTATTATCATTAAAGCTCAAAAGAAATGTTTATAATGGCTTTTTAATAGGTAAAAATATGCAGTTATCACACCCCCCAACTTACTCATTGCTAGTCCCTTAGCAATGCAATTTAAGAGCACATAAAAATTTAGGACTATCAAGAGGTTTAAATTATCCAGACTTCATTTTCAATCATCTTTCATAGAGTTAACTAAGGAGCAGGATTCTGGACTAATTATCATTGACTAGCCTTATGTCAAAAATGCAGGTACATGATCAAGAATCTAATCAAAATTCAGTAGCACTTGTGCATGTGTAATGCTAACTCCACAGTGAAGATAATTGCATCCCTCATTTGCTATTCTGAATAAATGTCTTTCAATTCTGCACTCTTACTTAGAGCGTTTAGCACACTAGCTTATTGTCTGCCTTCTTTTTATTTTTATTTTTTTTTTCTATTATTTTTTTTTGTTTTTGTACACATGATGCTGCACTACCCGTCACTATTTTACACGAACCTCAACACGTCTTAGGTGAAGTAGGCCCGGTTCCACAGATTAGAGTTCCCGTTTCCTTTTTACGCGAACCTCAACACGTCTTAGGTGAAGTAGGCCCGGTTACTCAGAATCGGAGCATTTTTCATGGTGTTTATTTTTTCATGAATAATTCTTATGGCAGAAAGCTTTGTAAAAGTTCTCTTTTCAGAAAGTGCAGAATATCAGACAGTACCTAAAATAGCAGAAGACTTGTCATTCTTGTTTCATTAGCGTGCAAAGTGAGTTTCTTTGTTCTAAAGTGCATCTGAACTTTAAATAGACTCTTAAATAAGTGTTCCATGGCTAGAGGAAAGAAATTATCCATCATCCTTTTCCCAGTTCGTTCTATTCAGAATGACTTTTCAAGCAGGAATCTGGAAACTCAAAATGGGGATTTACATGACAGATTCTCATACAACAAAGCATTCTCATACAACAAAGCAGGGTAGCAAGCAAGAACTCATGGTATTTTCATGAAAAATTTTCAAAAATTTTCAAAAATTTTCTCCCTCCCCCCAAACTTAAAGGGCATTGTCCCCAATGACATATGCAATAGAAAGCTTAGAGGACAAGTAAACATAAAATATGGTTGGGATGGAATGACACAACCTGGTGGGCGGGGTGACGACGGCTCCAATGCTGTGTGGCCTGGCAACTGAAACACAAACACACAAAATATCAAATCACAAAAACCGTGGGTTGCCTCCCAAAAGCGCTAAGTTTACCGTCTTCAGCCAGACGCATGAAAGTTCAAATGGAAATCATACCTGATCATGTAAGGTGATGGATTCTTTTGGTGATAACAGTTCATTCTCCAAGTAGGGTTTTAACCGTTGGCCATTAACAGTAAAAAGATGACCATTTTCTGGATTTAGAATTTGGACAGCGCCATGGTCAAAGGTCTTAATGACAGTGAATGGGCCATCCCATCTGGATTTCAACTTACCCGGGAACAAACGTAACCGTGAGTTAAAAAGCCAAACTCTTTGATTTGCATGGAAAGTTTTTCTATGAATATGCTTATCATGGAAAGCTTTAGTTTTGGCTTTGTAAATCTTGGAATTTGCGTAGGCCTCATTACGCAGTTCCTCCAGTTCATTAAGTTGTAGGGCTCTTTGAGCTCCAGCTTGAGTTAAGTCAAAATTGACTTGCTTAATTGCCCAATAAGCTCTATGTTCAAGTTCAACAGGTAAGTGGCAGGCTTTTCCAAAGAGAAGGCGAAATGGAGACATTCCAATGGGAGTTTTGAATGCAGTTCTGTAGGCCCAAAGTGCATCATCTAGTCTATCAGACCAGTCTTTCCTATCTGGCCTAACTGTCTTATGCAGAATGTTTTTAATCTCCCTATTGGAAACCTCCACCTGGCCACTGGTTTGGGGATGATAGGGGGTAGCGATTTTGTGGGTGATCCCATATTTCTTGAGCAAAGATTGGAATCGGGAGTGAGTGAAATGCGATCCCCCATCACTAATGACAGCCTTCGGACAACCAAACCTAGAGAGAATGTTCTTGCGAATAAATTTCAGGACCACCTTGTGATCATTGGTCCGAGTGGCTATAGCTTCGATCCATTTTGACACATAATCGACCGCCACCAAAATGTATTCATTTCCAAAAGATGATGGAAACGGTCCCATGAAATCTATTCCCCAAACATCAAAAATTTCAACCACTAGAATTGGATTTAGCGGCATCATATCTCTCTTAGACATATTGCCCACGGCTTGACACCTTAAACATGTTTTGGAGAATTCATATGCATCCTTGAATAAGGTGGGCCAATAGAATCCACTCTGCAAAACTTTAGCCGCAGTTTTCTTCCCCGAGAAGTGTCCCCCACAAGCTAGATTGTGACAAAAATTCAATACTGATTGTTGTTCCTCTTCGGGGACACATCGCCGAATGATGTGATCCGGACCCATGTGAAAGAGTTCCGGGTCCTCCCAAAAATAGTGTTTGACCTTTGCAAAGAAATGATCCTTTTCCTGCTTAGTCCACCCACCCGGTAGTTGGCCTATTGCCAAGAAATTGACAATATGAGCATACCAAGGGGTTGAGGTGATAGACAATAATTGCTCGTCAGGAAAGGAATCAGACATTGGAGCACTCTCAGGAATCACTATTCGGGACAAGTGATCAGCCACCACATTTTCTAACCCTTTCTTGTCTCTAATTTCCAAATCAAATTCTTGGAGCAACAAAATCCATCTAATCAGACGAGGTTTAGCCTCTTTCTTGGTAAGCAGGTACCGTAAAGCGGCGTGATCAGAATAGACAATGACTTTGGCCCCCAAAAGATATGATCGGAATTTCTCCAGGGCAAAAACAACGGCCAAAAGCTCTTTCTCGGTGGTGGTATAATTCATTTGAGCATCTGCGAGAGTGCGACTCGCATAATAAATCACCACAGGTTTCTTGTCAATCCTTTGCCCCAAGACAGCTCCAATAGCATAGTCCGAGGCATCGCACATAATTTCAAAAGGTAGTGACCAATCTGGTGTTTGAAGAATTGGAGCTTGGGTCAAGGCTGCCTTTAAGGAATGGAAAGCCTCAAGACACGACTCATCCAAGTGAAATGGAGTGTCCTTGGTTAAGAGCTTAGTGAGAGGACGAGTGATGGTAGAGAAGTTCTGAATGAACCTTCTATAAAAACCCGCGTGGCCAAGAAAAGAGCGGATTTGTTTGACAGATGAAGGAGGAGGAAGATTGGAAATTAGGTCGACCTTAGCCTTGTCTACCTCCATCCCCCTTTCAGAAATTACATGGCCTAACACAATGCCCTCTCGTACCATAAAATGACTCTTTTCCCAACTCAACACCAGGTTGGATTCAATACACCGAGCCAGCACCTTCTTTAAATTCTCCAAGCAATTATCAAATGAGTCTCCAAAAACGGAGAAGTCATCCATGAAAATCTCCAAAAATTCTCCCACCATTTCAGAGAATATGGCCATCATGCACCGCTGAAAGGTGGCAGGGGCATTGCAAAGCCCGAATGGCATTCTCCTGAAAGCAAACGTGCCATAAGGACACGTGAACGTTGTCTTCTCTTGATCTTCCGGGTAGACCGCAACTTGATTATACCCGGAGTATCCATCCAAAAAGCAGAAATATCTTTGCCCAGCCAACTTCTCCAAAATCTGATCTATAAACGGGAGAGGGAAATGATCCTTCTTTGTCATAGAATTTAATTTTCTGTAATCAATACAGACTCTCCATCCCGTTTGTATTCTCATTGGCACTTCTTCTCCTCTCTCATTTTGAATCACGGTCAGCCCAGATTTCTTTGGAACGACTTGTGTGGGGCTGACCCATTTGCTATCAGAGATGGGATATATAATCCCGGCATCCAACCACTTCACCACTTCTTGCTTAACCACCTCTTTCATGTTCGGGTTTAGCCGGCGTTGCATCTCCCTGCTCGGCTTGGCATTGTCCTCCATGTAAATGTGGTGCATACAAACATCCGGACTGATGCCCTTGAGATCGGTCACCGACCATCCCATTGCCCCCCTATGCTCCTTAAGAACATCTAAGAGTTGATATTCCTGAGCCGAAGTAAGATGAGAAGCAATAATCACGGGCAGAGTTTGGTCAGGACCCAAGTAAGCATATTTGAGAGAATCCGGCAGAGGTTTCAACTCAAGAGTAGGCGGCTGGTCCAAAGATGGAAGTGCAGGTTTGGATTGTAATGGAGGGAGTGATTCTACCCTAGACCAAGGTGAGAAAGAGAGAGACGAATCCTGAAGCATGTTTCCCTCCTCTAGGGTATCCTCGATGTCATCCGGACTTTCATCCATCACCTCCTCACAGATATCGATGATATTACACTCCTCTTCATTGTCCGGGTATTGGGACGCCTTAAACACATTTAAAGCAACCTTCTCACCTCCAAATGAGATATCCATCATTCCCGTGGCACAATTGATATTGGCCTTAGCCGTAGCTAAAAATGGACGACCCAAAATGATGGGTGTGTGTTTTAAATCATGGGTTGAGGCCATATCTAAAATGAGGAAATCCACCGGGAAATAGCACTCATGCACTTTAACAATAACATCTTCTAAAAGACCCCTTGGAGTTTTTACCGACCGATCCGCCAATTGAAGGATTATGGAAGTGGATTTCAATTCCCCTAGATCAAACTTCTCATAGATAAAGGTGGGTAAAAGATTTACACTAGCACCTAAGTCTAGCAATGCCCGATCAAAGGTGACTCCACCTATCTCACATGAAATCAAGGGGGCCCCGGGGTCCTTTAACTTTCTTGGCAAATGGTTCATAACAACGGCACTAACATCCTCAGATAAACGGACCTTTTGGGTCGCCACTTTTGACTCCCTTCTTGGAGTACAAAGCTCTTTTAAAAACTTGGCATATGCCGGCACATGCTTGATTGCATCCAAAAGTGGAATATTGATATTCACCTGTTTGAATAATTCCACTAATTCTTCCTGTTGTGCTGGCGGTTTCTTATGAGCTTTTGACTTTAGAGCATCGGGAAAAGGAGCCTTAGGCACATATTCTTGAGGTCCATCATCAATTGTTGCCTTTCCTTTATCCATTCTCTTATCTCCATTGTCCGGATTTTTTCGGTGCTTTTCCAATTACGGGCTCCTCTTCCTCATCACCCTCCTCTTGGGTGTCTTGACCCGAACTACTGGTAATTCCCCCGGCCTTGTAAGGGTCGTCTAAAACCTTCCCACTCCTGAGAGAAGAGATTGCCTTAGCATTCTCAAATTGGGGACCTGGAGGATGGGGCGGTTGAGGTTGAGTAGGAAGAATAGGAACTCTTTGGGGGAAGCCCGGAGGTTGGTTCCTAGGATTAGCCATAGGTTGGCTAGGAAGCTGACCGACCTCTCTCCGAACATTTCCTGCGGCAATTTGGCCGATTTGACCTTCCAACTTAGCTATGGATTGCTGTTGCGAATAAATGAGTTGTTGGAGTCGGTCAAACTTTTCATCAAAATTTGACTGCAGAAATTGAGGAGGAGGTTGGAAGGGGACTTGATTAGATCTGTTGGATGGATAATGATGGAACTGGCCCTGAGAGTATTGAGATTGCTGATACGGGGCCTGAGAGTGCTGAAACTGAGGTTGAGAATATTGGTGGAATGGTGCATGATGTTGAGATGGAGCTTGTTGAAACGAAGATTGGTGTTGTTGTAGGTGAGGTTGAAGTGGTTGTTTTTGAAATGCGGGATTTGATTGGTTGGAAGATGAGCCTTGTTGGGATTTCCAAGAAAAATTTGGGTGATTTCTCCAGCCTGGATTGTAGGTGTTAGAGTAAGGATCATATGGAGGCTTAGAGACACCCTGAGCAGCGAATATTTGTTCTTGGATGAATGGGGGAAGTTGAGCTGCAGTGGGGCAATCGGTGACACCATGATCAGAGCTAGAACAAATAGCACAAACTTCACCATGGTTGGGAGGTGAGGATGGTTGAGGTTGAGAGACTGAAGAAGAAGAAGGTTCATGCCTAGACAGAAATTGATCTAGCTTTTGGGCGACGAGATCAACATTTTCTATCTTCTTGGCCAATAATTCCATTTTGCTCAACTTCTGAGTCAAGGCATTCATATCCATCCTATTCTCTTGCTCACCATGGCTCTTTACTTCATACAGCCCGCCCTTTTTAGCCGGCCCAATTACTCTTTCATAGGATGAAAGTGAAGCATGACTAATTGAGTTTTCACTCAACATTTCAAAAAGATCATGTGCCTCATCCTCACTCTTACTCATAAACGCTCCCCCACAAGAGGCATCCACCATTTGCCTGTAACTGTCGGTCAAGCCCTCATAAAATGCCTGAACAATTTGCCAGCGTGATAATCCATGGTGAGGGCATTTCCTTATTAAATCCTTTAACCGATCCCATGACTCGTGGATTTGTTCCCCAGAATTTTGTGTAAATCCAGTAATTGCTCTCCTCATTGTGTTGGTTCGTCCAATTGGGTAGAATTTCTTCAAAAATTCTTTTTGCATTTCAGCCCAAGTGTCAATTGACCTACCCAAGGTTCCTAACCAGTATTTGGCCTTATCCTTGAGGGAGAAGGGGAAGAGAGTCAGCCGGAGAGCATCATCAGAGAAGTTGGAGATTTTAACAGTTGAGCAAATCTGGAGGAACTCATCCAGATGTCGGTAGGGATCCTCATTTGTAAGGCCGTAAAAGGATGGCAACATTTGGATGGTGGAGGATTTTATCTCATAGTGAGCTGCTTGGTTTTGAGGTGTTTGAGTGAAAAATGAAGGTTGATATTGATCTGGAATGAAATAATCCTTCATTTGTTTGGGGGCCACTTGTTGGGTTTGATTTTGATTTTGGTCTGCCATGAGGTTAGGTTTATGGTGAATGGTGGAATGCACTAACCTCTCAATCTCGTCTATTGGTCCTAATAAAGGTGGGTGAAGGGATCGCCTACCTTGCATAAACTAGGACAAAAAGAGAAAAAAAAAACTTTTTATGATAATTTTGTTTATTTAAATTTTTTTTTTTTTGATTTGATTTTTTTTTTTTTTAACTCAACCAAGATGAAAGAAGAGAAGAGAAGAGAAGAGAAGAGAAGAGAGAATGACTCTTTTGTTTTTATGTTTTTCTTTTTATGATTTTTGTTTTGTTTTGTATTTAAGCAAACACAAGCAAGTTTTCACACAAGCTTAATGACCTAGATGAGTCCTAATCTACCAATGTGGTTTCACAAAGTGATTAAAGTATAACTTAAGGTTAACCTCAATATGTCCACCAGCCAGGTAAGGGGTGGGGAAGTGGGAGGTTCCCCCTACTTTCGTAGGGACCTAATTATGCCAAACCACTGTCCCGCTTATGGCGTTTGCCGTTGACCGTCTTGCCTTAGACACCGGTTTTCATAAGAGGTTAAACTTCAATTATACAGAAATCAAAGTGTGATCCTAGGGCCAATGTTTACTGAGTTTTAATTAGGGCCTAGGTAATGCAAACATGAATGACTTTGTGATTTTTGGGCTAAGGAGAGGGTGATGAAATCCCCCACCTTATCTTATTTATGGGTGTTACCCTTAGAATGATTTAAAAATGGAATGCAACAAACAATGATCAAACAAGGGGTTTAATATGCAAATGCATGAACAATTATTTTCTAAACACAATATATCATGACATTAATGCAACTTAAATGATGAATGATCCTAAAACATGATGTGTGTAGTTGCTAGTCTTGGAATGAGAATTTTTTATTAGGTTCAAATGAAGATTTTTTTTTTTTTTTGTCTTTTATTAATGAAACTATCTAGCCAATTTTTTTGAAATTTTTCTAAATATAAAAGCTCATAAAGTAAAGAAAATAAACCAAATCACAAGAGAGAAGATGGATCTACTTACCTGGAGCACTCTTTTGAATTTTCTGATTTTTTTTTTTCATTTTCCTGTAAAAATAAAAAAAAGAGAAAGAAATTAATATACAAATAAACAAATCAATCAAAAGAATATCCAACCATTAAAAAAAATTTGTTCCCCGGCAACGGCGCCAAAAATTGATGTAGCGGTGAAAGCGCGTCGTTAATACGCCCGCTTATCAACGTTATATTATACCGAAATCACGCACTTAAAAAGATTTAAATTCGAGTAAAGTGGTGAAGACGGGTCGATCCACAGGGAACAAAGTTTTCTTAAATAGTATGGATACAATTTCTTTTGCTTGAAAAAGTATAATTTGACATGGTTTTAAGCTAATTACACTAATTACACATGATTAAGAAACACATGGAATGTTGACTCTGAATAACAGCAAGTTTGGAGACAACCTATCTTTAAAATTAGAAGGATTTAGACGAAATGGAAAACAGCAAAGTTGTAGAGAAAAACGAGAGGAAGAAGATTGATGAAGAACTCAAAATCAAAAGATGAAAGGAAGAAGGTGAAAAGCTTTAAAAACAGGGGTCGGATGAATAGTACCTGACAGAAAAACAGCAGCTTAGAAAATTAATTCTAGAGCTCAAACAAAGAAGAATTGGACAACGGGCAAGAAGAAGAAAACTTAGATCTACAAGTTGAGAACAACTTTCATGAAGAACTCAGAGTTATTTGAGGATTGTAAAGGCTTCAAAATGATGAAATGGTACAGGGTATCACCACGGATGAACAGTAATTACTCTAAACAGAATTAAGAAGATTAGGCTATAGATTAAGAACGAGATAGAATCAAAAAAAGTGGTGAACATAAAAAGTGTGGGGAATGTAAACAGGAACAACTTTGATGAAGAAAGAAATTACAAACGGGGATCATAACAACATGAAAAAGGGCGAAGAACAGTAAGAACATGCATAAGAACACCAAGAACAAAATATAATTAACACAAGAAAACAACTAATATTGTATTAAAATCTCTCAAATCACTCATTACAAAGTGGCTAAACTCTCAAAACAATCAAAGCTCACAACTCAAAACTCAAAACAAATGGCTTTCTAAACAAAATGCTATCCTTTCCACCCTTCCTCTCCTTAATCCTTGTATATAGGGGTCTATTTATAGGATTATAGAACACCCTTGTACACCCCTTCAATGCACAAATTTGACTATACTTCCTTTATTAACATGTGGTAAGCACATTCCTAATTTTTTATAATTTTTTTCTTGCCATTTGCTTCTTCTTTCTTCCTTCTTTGGTGGCTCATTTTGTTGATTCTGCCGACATGGGTTCGGAGGGCGCGATGCGCCGGATGGAGAGAGGGCCGCGCGGCGGCGCGGTGCGCCCACCGCTAGCAGACAGAGGGGGGGCGGCGGCGGCGCGGTGCGCCCGCGGATGTGAGGAGGGGAGAGGGGGGCGGCGCTGTGCGCCCGCCCCTTCTCTTCTTCTTCCTGGTCCGTGCGAACAGAGGAGGGGGGCGCGATTTGAGGAGGGGGCGGGATCGAATCCCGCCCCCACTTCTTCACCTGCTTCCTGCGCACAAAACACACACACACATATTAATATAATATATATATATATATATAACATATATATAGCTTAATAAATCTTATAAATATGTTATAAATGTTAAAACATGTTAGAAAATTATGATTTTTTTCTTTTTATTTTATTTATTTAAAGTGAACATTTGACTCATCAATTATTTTTTTGTTATTTTTATTATTTTCTTTTCCTTTTTTTTTATTTGGTTTCTTATTCTCCTTCTCTCATCGAGGACTTGTAAAAATACATAAAAATTATCGTAAATATTTATTTAATTTCACAAATTAGGGAGTTGATTCGAACTTCAAAATAGATGTGATACATGCATATTTATTATCATTAAAGCTCAAAAGAAATGTTTATAATGGCTTTTTAATAGGTAAAAATATGCAGTTATCACCCGTCAACCCGTGTCCGGCAGTCCCGAACGTATTGGTTGTAGCCTTTTACCTCCCTGCGAGGAGTGGGCCACTATTGGGTTGTATTTTATTGATCTCTGGTGTATCGGGGTTGTTGGTTCACGGCCGGGGTTCCTTCCCCACGCCTAGGCGTGGAGGTACGCGCTCCGACTCTCCTCCTTTTGCTTGCTCTTTTAGTATGTGATTGATTATGCCGCGTGAGAGAAGGTAGGCGTCTAGCCACTTTTTGCCATCACCGCGGATCGTGAGTGAGAGCATCCATCCCTAGCACTAGTCGAGCACCGAGCTAGGACTCGACTCCCCTTGTCTTTGGAGGTCGACTATACGCCTAGACACGTGCGCTTCCCTCCTTGGGACGGCCGAGGTCGGAGTTTCTGTTGAGAGACGTCCCTCATTCTGTGGGATATCACGGTGGTCAGCCACTTGGCGACCCTTGAGCGTGCTACTGCTGGCCTGAGTTAGAGTCTTTTGTGAGTCTTAGTCCGTGTCGGTCCCCGTCCCGCGTCAAATTTGGTATCAGAGCATGGTTACCAACTTGTCCTTACAGGTTGGGTCTTAGGGTCGTGTCTAGGTTTTGGACGTGTCTTGTTTGAGTCTTGCATCTCATTGCATTCGTGTCCCTCTAGGTCTTAGGGTGTCAGCCTACCCTTCCCTTAGTCTCCTTTGCATGCCCACTCGGGGTGGTGCGGATTACCATCGCCCGGACGCCATGGGTGACCAACACCCACCTCAGGGACGCCCATCTCTAGAGGAACTGATTACCCAACTTATGACCCGTATGGACAGGTCCGACCAGTCCATCAAGGAGTTGACTGAGCATCTAGATGGCCGTCTGAAGATCATTGAGGATCGTGCCAGAGTGTCTGACTTAACCATCCAGGGCCTTGTTGGACGGTTTGGGAGAGTTGATGAAGTGCCCCACCAGGACCCTCCTAGAGCCGATCGTGCCCCTCTAGTTGCTGCCGCTCAAGCCCCTCGGGCTCAGGAGCGACGTCCCCGAGCCCCCGACTTTGATGACTATGGGTCCGAGAATGATTTTGAGGGGAATGGGCGCCAGTACCGTGGTCGTCGACCACATCAGGATGAGGATGATAGGATCCTTAGGACCGTCCGTGCCGATCCACCCACTTTCGAGGGGTCCCTTGACCCAAAAGTCTACATAGACTGGGAGAATAGCATGGATAGGTATTTCGAATGGGTTGAGATGTCTGAGCTTCGGCAAGTCCGATTTGCCAAGATGAAGCTCGTGGGGAGAGCCCAGACCTACTGGAGGAATGTCGAGAGCCTGATGTTGCAGAGGCAGGATCCACCCATAGAAACCTGGATTGACATGCGGCGTAAGCTCCGCGAGAAGTACGTCCCTCCTTCTTACCGCCAGAGGCTCATCGACCGATGGCAGACCCTTAGTCAGGGCGATCGGTCCGTGACCGAGTACATCGCCGAGTTTGACGAGTATTATTTGCGATGTGGAGTTGATGAGGAGAAGGGCATGCCTGTTTCGCGTTTTCGCCGTGGTTTGAGGCCCGAGTATCAGTATGAGCTCTACCGTCGCCAGGTAGACACTTTAGAGCTGGCTTACCAGGTTGCCCTAGAGTTAGAGCAATTTGAGTTGGAGTTTGGCCCCACCTTTCGTCAGGGGATGCCTAGTCAGCGGGGTCTTGACCCTCGCTCCACTTCCACCCAGTATGGTCGATATCCGGCGGCTCGGCCCGCGGAGCCTCTTCGCCAGGACCCCACTGGTCCCAGGCCTCGTCCACCCCTTCCTAGGGACCCGTTTCCTCCACCTCGCCAGCAGCCACCCTACCCCCCCACACGCCCTACACTTCCACCTCCCGCACACCCTGCGCGTTCTCAGCCTTTACTCCCCGCGCCCCGTCATGATGACAAGGGCAAGAGTCCTATGACCGCTGGAGCCTCATCCAGTGCGGGCGCACGTAATAATTGTTACCGGTGTGGCGGATTTGGCCACTTTGCTGATAGATGCCCCACTCGAGAGAGGAAGGCCCTTGTCATGGCAGACCCCACTTCCACTGAGTCCCCCACTGAGCCTATTCCTGTTAGTTATGAGGTAGACCAGGACTTGGTTGAGGAGTTCTTCGATGATCTGCTCGAAGGAGAGCAGGATGGTGCCCAGGGTAGCCACTTTCAGGGTGACCCACAGTTAGGGGTAGTTAGGTGCATCCTAGCCCAGCCCCAGGTGAGTGACGACTGGCGTCGCACCACCATTTTTCACACCTTTTGCAGGCTTGGGGGTAAAGCTTGCAAGGTTGTCATTGATAGCGGGAGTTGCATCAACGCCATATCTACTGGCACTGTTACCCGCCTTGGGTTGACCCCAGTTGACCACCCTGCCCCCTATAGGGTTTCGTGGGTCGATTCTACCTCCATTCCTGTTAGACTCCGTTGCCTGGTGCCCCTTCAGTTCCAGACCTATCAGGATGAAATTTGGTGCGATGTTCTACCTATGGAGGTAGGTAGCATTATTTTAGGGAGGCCGTGGTTGTTTGACATGGATGCCACCCTACAGGGTCGTGCAAACACTTGCACATTTGATCACAACGGCCACAGGATCACCCTCCACCCAGCCCCACCTAGGGACCCTACTGTTAGGGGACCAGCCGGCCCTAGTGCCACGACCACCCCTCCCCAGGGGAAGGTCAGCCCACCACCACCACCACCTCCGGTGTCAGTTTCCACCCCCTCTCCCACCCTCACCATAGAGGCCCCTCCGACTAGGAGGTTGATGATCATCAGTCCCCGAGAGATGGAGAGAGAGGTTGCTAGTGGTGTCCCTCTTTTAGCTGTGGTTGTCAGGGAGACGGGTGAGGTGGTCCCCAGTCTCGAAGGAGTGACAGACCCTCAGTTAGCTGAGATGTTGCGAGAGTTTGCTGATATTTTCCCGGAGGACCTTCCCGAAGGCCTTCCACCATTGCGTGACATTCAGCATGAGATTGATCTTGTCCCAGGCTCGTCCTTGCCCAATCTTCCACATTATAGGATGAGTCCCGCGGACCATGCTGAGCTACAGAGGCAGGTTGATGAGTTGATGAGTAGGGGTTCCCTTCGGGATAGCAAGAGTCCCTGTGCTGTTCCCGCCCTGCTAGCGCCGAAGAAGGATGGCACATGGCGTATGTGCATCGATAGCCATGCGATCAATAAAATCACGGTTAAGTATAGGTTTCCCATTCCCCGGCTGGATGACTTGCTTGATATGATGTCGGGAGCCACGATTTTCTCGAAGATCGATCTTAGGAGTGGCTATCACCAGGTAAGGATCAGACCAGGTGATGAGTGGAAGACTGCATTTAAGACCAAGGATGGTCTTTACGAGTGGTTGGTCATGCCCTTCGGGCTGACTAACGCCCCTAGCACCTTCACGCGGTTGATGACACAGGTGTTGCGTCCTATGATTGGAGTGTTCTTGGTCGTCTACTTCGACGACATCTTGATTTATAGCCGCACTAGGGAGTTACACCTAGACCACCTTAGGCAGGTGTGTGTTGTTCTGAGACGGGAGAGCTTGTTTGCCAACCCTAAGAAGTGTAGCTTCATGACTGACCAGGTTTCTTTCTTAGGGTTCATTATGTCCCGTGACGGAGTCTCCGCTGATCCGGAGAAGATCCGTGCCATAGTGGAGTGGCCCGAGCCCCGCTCACTCCACGATGTTAGGAGCTTTCATGGTCTGGCGACATTCTATCGCCGTTTCATTAGGGGGTTCAGTTCTATCACCGCCCCGATCACGGATTGCATCCGTAAGGGCGAGTTTACTTGGACGAAGGCTGCTGCCACAGCCTTCCAGACTATCAAGGATCGCATGACCCAGGCACCCGTTCTTACACTTCCTGACTTTTCTAAGGTGTTTGAGGTTACATGTGATGCCTCAGGTGTAGGCATAGGAGGTGTGCTTAGCCAGGAGTCCCACCCTATAGCCTTTTTCAGTGAGAAACTCAATGATGCCAAACTGCGTTACTCTACTTATGACAAGGAATTCTACGCAGTTGTCCAGGCTTTGCGCTATTGGAGGCACTATCTCCTCCACCAGGAGTTCGTGCTCTTTTCTGACCACGAGGCTTTGAGATTTCTCCACACCCAAAAGAAGTTGAATGCCAGGCATAGTAGATGGGTGGAATATTTGCAGGAGTTTACATTCGTTCTCAAGCACAAGGCAGGTGCTGAGAACAAGGTGGCCGATGCTCTTAGCCGGCGGGTGATGTTGATATCCACCATGAATGTTCAGGTGGTTGGTTTAGAGAA
This sequence comes from Amorphophallus konjac, assembly GCA_022559845.1. Taxonomy (NCBI): domain Eukaryota; kingdom Viridiplantae; phylum Streptophyta; class Magnoliopsida; order Alismatales; family Araceae; genus Amorphophallus; species Amorphophallus konjac. Next base: position 288,067,143 of record CM040118.1, read on the forward strand.
GTTGAAGGAGGCCTACATTGATTGCCCGGACTTCGGTCCCATCTATTCTGCCCTTCAATCAGGACCGTCCCGTGAGTTTAGCGAGTATGTCCTTCAGGATGGTCACTTATTTCGAGGTGATAGGTTGTGCATCCCACGGACTTCAGTTCGTGATTTTCTTACGTGGGAGCTTCATGCAGGAGGTCTTGCCGGCCACTTCGGCCGAAACAAGACCATAGAGGCTGTTGAGCACCGTTTCTGCTGGCCCAGTTTGAAGAGGGATGTGGCCCGCATAGTTGCCCAGTGTCGTATTTGTGCCCTAGCGAAGCAGAGGAAACAGAACACTGGCCTTTATACCCCTCTGCCTGTCCCTGATAGTCCTTGGCAGGATATCAGCATGGACTTTGTGCTTGGTTTGCCCCGTACTGCACGGCGGCATGATTCTATTTTTGTTGTGGTTGACCGCTTCTCCAAGATGGCCTTGTTTATTCCTTGTTCCAAGACATCGGATGCCTCTAGAGTTGCCAGGTTGTTCTTCACCCACTGTGTGTCCAGGTTTGGGTTGCCACGTACCATTGTTTCTGATAGGGATGTGCGTTTTACGAGCTATTTTTGGAAAACCCTTTGGCGGATGATGGGCACCCAGTTGAAGTTCTCCACCGCATACCACCCCCAGACTGACGGTCAGACAGAGGTAGTCAATAGAAGTCTAGGGGATCTTCTGAGGTGTCTAGTGCGTGATAGAGTTGGAGATTGGGACCTTGTCTTACCATTAGCAGAGTTTGCATATAATGATTCGGTCAATAGGTCTACAGGGTTGAGTCCATTTGAGATTGTCACTGGTCGAAGACCTAGAAAGCCGATTGATTTGATTCCCTCCCCCATTCAGTCCCGAGTCTCTGAGTCAGCTGAGTCTTTTGCGGAGCATATTAGACAGTTGCATGACCATGTCCGTCGTCATATAGAGGCCAGCAACGCACGTTACAAGGAGTTAGCTGACGCGCACAGACGCACACGTGAGTTCCGCGAGGGAGAGTACGTCATGGTCCGGGTTAGACCGGAACGGTTTCCTTCGGGAGCCGTAAAGAAACTCCAAGACCGCGGTGCAGGACCATTCAGAGTGTTGAGGCGTATTGGGTCGAACGCGTATGAGATCGAGCTACCAGACGACTACGGGATCAGTTCGACGTTCAATGTCTCTGATCTGGTAGCTTATCGGGATCCCGCGGTGATACCCAGTGAGTTATTTGGGCCTGACCCTCCTGTTGTGAGTGATACACCTACTGAGAGTCCACCTCCTCCAGCCCCATTACAAAAACGCGAGCATATAGATTGCATACTGGATGAGCAGGTGACTACTACCAGGAGCGGAGCCTACCAACGCTTCTTAGTGCGTTGGAGAGGGCGCCCCGAGTCGGACAACACCTGGATTACACGTGGAGAGCTGGAGCGGATCGATCCGGACCTGCTGGAGCGGTACCTCAGCGACCGTGACCCTTACTCGACGGGGTCGAGTTCTTCCCACCCGGGGAGAATTGGTGAGGACACACGGCGCTATCCTCGACGGAGCACCCGGCACACCGCTACCTCCTTGTGGCTCGGCGACGGCGGCACCTTCTAGTTATCTTTTCATCATGTTTAGGCCATGTTGGGCCTTGGATTAGTCCCTGCGTGGACATTGCTTTCTAGTTGTGGGCCCTTGTAGGCCAATTGGACATTTTTTTATGCTTTGTAGGCTTATTTAGAGGGCAAAGGGTTAGTGGGCCATCTTGTGCTCCACTCCTCCTTGGCCCATGTGGGGACTTGCGCACCCACCCCTAGGGTTAGGGTTTTGGGCGCATCCCACCTCCTCCAAGTGGAGGAGGTAGCAGCCGCCTTCCTTTTTGGGCGCCCCCCTCTCCCTTCCCCTTTTCCCCTCTCCTCCTTTCCCCAACTCCATCCCTTCCTTCTCCCACTTAGATTTCTTTCTTATTTTCTAAGCTTGCTGAATTATGGGCCGCCTTTCTCTCCTTGGAGCTGGGCGCACCCCTCCCCTTCTAGCTAGATTAGGGTTTCCCCATCCCCTATAAGTAGTTCTCACCTTGTACCGATTACAGTTTACACATGATTTTGAATACAAGTGAGTATTGTGCAAAGCTTTTTGCGCCCTTCTCTCTCTCTCTCTTTCTTCTCCTGCGACGGGAGAACGGCGGGGTGTGACGCCTCAGCCCTCGGTGGACTCCGGGGTTCCCTCTTATCCTCATCTTCTTCCTCAACGGTTCGTGTGCGTGATTCCAGATTTCTGCCCCGACTTGTAGCAGAGCTCGCGCCCCCTTCTTGGACGAGTTTTGCCACGATCTATTTTCTGGAGATACGTCTGCGGATCAGCTTCGCGTCGGCGCCGGTTTTGCATCAATCGGGGATCGGCACTGCCCGTACCGATTTTCTCCGCCGACCTGCGCCAGCACCACTTTCTCTGCTCGCCCAGCGGGGAGGCCCTGATTGCGAATTTTCCCCAGGCCTCCACGCTGTGTCTTTTGCGCTGGTTTCTTCAGGGTTCGTGGATCTCCGAGTTAACTTTCCAACGCCACCGACGGCGTTGCGTTTCGACATCGTCACCGTCCGTGGCGGTCGATCTCGTGGGGTTGCGCCAGCGTGTCTGCCCAGTCCGCCCAGCGAACCAGTCCTGACTTTCAACGACTCCTGCGGCTCGCACCGGCGTCGTCTGCCAGCGCCATTTGGCCGAGGGCGACCTCTGCCAATAAGCTGTCCCCACCAACCGGCCCGGACTTGTTCGGGCACCAGAAGGCCGATTTCCAGATTTTACCGACGGCGTGCGCAGTTCTGTGTCCACAGAACCTGATCTGACTTTCAGCAGCGCCCACGGTCACCACCGGCGGATCCAGCGCGCCCCCTTTGGCCGGAGCGTTCCTCCATCAGTCAGCGACGCGTCCTCTCTGACGGTGCTTCAAACGGGCGTCGTATCAGCCCGTGAGACCCCCTCCGCTCAGGCGCGCGCGACACCGGTTTCGGCAGCGTTGCACCCGAACCTCCTCGCGGCCAACCCGTCACCGAGTGCGGCCCGTCAACCCGTGTCCGGCAGTCCCGAACGTATTGGTTGTAGCCTTTTACCTCCCTGCGAGGAGTGGGCCACTATTGGGTTGTATTTTATTGATCTCTGGTGTATCGGGGTTGTTGGTTCACGGCCGGGGTTCCTTCCCCACGCCTAGGCGTGGAGGTACGCGCTCCGACTCTCCTCCTTTTGCTTGCTCTTTTAGTATGTGATTGATTATGCCGCGTGAGAGAAGGTAGGCGTCTAGCCACTTTTTGCCATCACCGCGGATCGTGAGTGAGAGCATCCATCCCTAGCACTAGTCGAGCACCGAGCTAGGACTCGACTCCCCTTGTCTTTGGAGGTCGACTATACGCCTAGACACGTGCGCTTCCCTCCTTGGGACGGCCGAGGTCGGAGTTTCTGTTGAGAGACGTCCCTCATTCTGTGGGATATCACGGTGGTCAGCCACTTGGCGACCCTTGAGCGTGCTACTGCTGGCCTGAGTTAGAGTCTTTTGTGAGTCTTAGTCCGTGTCGGTCCCCGTCCCGCGTCAAAAGGGGGAGATTGTTGTGCCCTTGTGGTTTTGATGATGGTTTTGATGATTAGTTTTTGATGTGAGTTAATCTCTGTGAGTCATCATGCTGTGTGTGTCATCATGATATTATTCACCTTCTGATCATAATGCATATTTGATTATGCTCAGTCATGTTACTGTTGATCTTTAGACTACAATTTGATACTGCAGCGTCGACCCATCGAACTGCAGCGTCGACGCTGCCAAGGCACTTTAGAGGTAGCAGTAAGAAATATTTGATCTGCTGCGTCCACGCTGCTTGGGCAATGCGTTGACGCTTGGTGCCTCTGCTAACTTTGCTGCATTTATTCATTGGTCTGGTCTGTGGTGCGTCGACCCCTTGTGCTGATGGGTCGACCCCTCAGTTCATTCATCGGTTGTTCACAAGTCCATACATTGATCTTCACCTGAAGTCTATACATTAGCTAAGTGGACTTTCAAGTCTGTACATTGGCTTCACGTTGGGCAAAGTCTATACAACGTGGCCTTGAACTCTAAAGTCTATACATCCGATTGCCGTTGTTTGGCCAAGTCTGTACAACCAACGCCTTCATTGATTCCAAGTCTGGACACTGGTCTTCAGGCATTCCAAGTATGCACATTGATTCAGGCTCTCCAAGTCTATACATTGGGGTCTGTCCCTACGTTTCATTAAGTGAAGTCTGTACATTCGGTTCTGAAGCTTAAAGTCTATACAGTCCAGCCTAGTCCTACGATCAAGGCTTTAGCTACACTCAAGTTTGTACAATGGCTTCGCTTCATCAAGTCTGTACATTGAATCGCCAACTTCTTTGAAGCCCATACATCGCTCAAAGTCTGTACAGAGTCCAGCGTCTCAGTTAGCGTCTCATGCATTTGAGCAAGTCTGTACATCGGTCTGTCAACAAGTCTGAACATCGTCCGTGTTTGTTAGCATCTCAGGCATTGGGCTAAGTCTGTACAGCATTCAATGTCTAGAGATTCATGAAGTATGTACATCAGACTGTACATTGTCCGTCTTCCTTAGCATCTTGATATTTGAAGTCTATACATCCATCGTGGAGCTTCATGTCTACACATCGCTTCACTCCATCAAGTCTGTACATCCACAGTGAAATCCAAAGTCTGCACATTGGTCTTCAAATCCAAAGTCTGCACATTGGTCTTCGAATCCAAAGTCTATACAATGGTCTTCACACTTGAAGTCTATACATTCGATGTGCAGAGTTGATGTCTTTATATTCATTAAGTCTATACATTGCGTTGTGTATACTTTACATTTCTTTCACCTTCACAGCAAAGTCTATACAATGCAATGCATATACTTAGAACTAATGACTTCGTTTCATCTGTCTGACAGAGACTAAAGAGGCTAATGAACCCCTTAACGCAAGAGGGCTGAAGACATCCAATTTCAGCTGTTGGAACACACCAATGCGTCAACGCCTTGATCAAGTGGCGTGGACGCAGTAGTTCAAACAATCAAGAAAGAAGCTTATTGGATACTCTGGTGCGTCAACGCATTCATCAAGTGGCGTCGACGCAGCAGGTTGATGGATCGACAAGGTGACCAGAGGGTGGACGCAGTTGCACAATGCGTCAACGCACTCCACACGAAACGTGAGAGGGCTGAAGCCATCTAAGTTCAGATGCTGGAACACCAATGCGTCAACGCAGCATGCTGAGAGCGTCGTCGCAGCACGCCCATCTGTTGAAGACTTGATCACTGGATCACCGATGCGTCAACGCAGCAGGCTGATGGAGTCAACGCAACAGACTTGAGTTTTGCTGGTCGAATGTCTTTGAAGGGTGCGTCAACCCTTTGGAGCAAGTGTGTTGACGCCACCTCAACTCCAGTTGCTGAGTGTACTGATGAAGGGCACGTGATCTGAGGTGCCTGGCTCGTGATCCAAGGATGGACGAGATACCAGGATGCTGCCACGTGGTCTGAATTTTTAGGGCGAGAGCTGTGGAAGCCACACTCGCGCTAGCTGCTGCTACTGCTATATATACGAGTCTTCATCCGCTGTAGAAGACCGATCGAAGAAGAATCCTGAAGAGCAGAAAGACCTTCGATCCAGAAAAAGAAAAGAGGAAGAAAAAGAGAAGAAGAAGAATAGAAGAAGAGTGAGCCGGCAGAAGAAAAAGGGTTGCAGAGAAGAAGGAGAGAATAGTGTGAGAGAAAAGGAGAGCAGAGGAGAAAGAAAGAGAGATAGAGAGAGAGAGAGTTCGTGGAGAAGAAGGAAGAAGCTATTGAAGATCTGTCCTCTGGCGTCTGGATTAAATCCAAGCCAGATCTGCTCCTTTGAGTGCTACATTCTTGTTCTTCATTTACAGCCTTCCGATTGCTGTGTATTTTCTGTTTCTTATTTTTTTCTTTTTCATTTGGTTATTCTTGTTCTTCCGATTGTCCCGCTGGGAATCGGGCTCCTCCTGTGGATTCAGGAGAAGGGAGACTTGTCTCCAGTTCTGGGCTTGTGGCTTGCAAGTCCAGGGGTCCCTCCGGTTGGAGGAAGAGAGGTCTGCGACCTCTGGTTGCTGGTGACTGAAAGTCACTAGCGGGTTCCCTCCTGGTCTGGAGGAAGAGAGACTTCGGTCTCTGGTTTCCAAGTGGCTGGGAGTCACTTGGGTGTCCCTCTGGTTGGGAGGAAGAGGGGAGGCTGTTCCCCTGGTCAAGCTGTGTGGCAGCAACTGTTCGTAGACTGAGTCTGCTTGGTTCTAGCATTGGCTAGTGAAGCCTCACTCCGGTTGGGAGTGAGGGGTGGATGTAGGTCTGGAGGACCGAACCACCTAAAAAATCTATTGAGTAGTGGATTGATTGCTTGATTTGCTTCCGCTAGATGCTTGGATAGGCACGCTCCTACTGCTTGTTATTATGTTCAATCGAATTAGCCTAATTCTGGAACTTGCCTAGCATCTGAGTTTTTATTTTGGGCTATATTTTCTAGAAGGATACATTCACCCCCCTCTGTATCCGGGCCTAGCACCCTAACACCCTTTACCTCCCTGCGTGGAGTGGGCAATAGAATTACTGTGGTAATTAAGTTTTTAACTATTGTTAACCGGGAGTTACCGTAACTGGCTGGGAACGTCTTCCCCACGCCCGGAGCGTGGAGGTAAACTCGCTACCTCTCTCTTATCGCATTTTGCTTAATTCGTATACTTTTGAATGCCGCTGTGAGTGTAGGATTATTAGCCCGTTATCATTTCATCACCGCTGCGAGAGAGTAAGTTTGAGTGTTACCGTCACGTGACTTGATCCGAGTCTACACGGAAAGCCGATACCCGTGACTCACGGCCGGTTTCTTAACCGTGCCCGGTCCCACGTTTCCCTCGCTAAGGGACAATTGCTTGCTCGTCTAGAGTCTAAGAATCTCATACCTAATTCGAGTCGAGTCCGTGGTCCGTCCCACATCAACTTCTCCCCTGTACCTTATTCCTATACCTCTCCATCTTCTTACTCCCGTGTGGATTCCTCTTCCCATGCGGGCCCGCCTCCTTATTCCTCTATTGGACCCTATTCTGTTAACGGGCCTTCTTACCCCACCCGTGCTGCTGCTAGTCCAATCAATCCTCATTCCCACATACATAATTCGTCCAGGCCCATGCATTCCCTCATTCCCGGAATGGGCTTTCCTTCTTCTCAGGCCGGATCCCCTTATCCGGCCCATCAACATTATCCTGGTCTAAATTCGTCATCCCTTGCTCAAGCTGGCCCATATCCTTCTCAGACTCTCCCTACCGAGGAGATGATCGCCCAGGCCCAACACCAACTTGATGAATTGCAACGACAAATCAATCCTCAAAATTCTCTGGATATCCCATTTACATTCCGAGGTCTTCAGCTCCCACCACGTCAACAGATTCCGGCTTATCATCGCTATGGTGGAGTTGGTGACCCTTACGTGCATTTGAAGGAATTCTTATATGAGTCGGCCCAGTTCCAGCATGATCAACGCCTGATGGCCTATTTGTTTGGCCTATCTTTAGAGGGCTTGGCCAAGGATTGGTTTTTAACATTACCTCAAGGGCAGATGATGGATTTTCAGACCGTCCAAGCAAGATTCATTCAGCAATATCAAGACCAGGCTAGGCCCAGATATTCTATGGTTGATCTGGCCCAAGAGAAGATGAAGCCCGGCGAGGAGTTCTCCACGTTTGCCGACCGTTGGCGTCGCCTAGCCGCGCAAGTCCCGGGGCATATTCCGGAGGGCGAGCAGATCAAGATGGTTATTTCTAATGCAACGCCTGAGCTCAGATGTATCATAGCCCTGAACGATATCACTTCATGGCAACAACTCTACAGTCGAGCCCGCTTCATTACCCAACAATTCTTAGTTTCCTTTGACCATGAGTCTCCTCCACCTTTGCCTTCCACATGCACTTTCCCTCCGCCCTCCACTGCAAGTCAGCCCTCCACCTCATAACCCTCCATGAATCGACCGTCCGCTTGGCCACACCCATATACCTCCATGTGCTCCACCTTGTATCCCTCCACGAGTCAGCCCTCCGCTATTTTATTTCACCACGCCTCTCCTCTTCCGTTCAAGGAAACACTACACCCAGAGTGGGTAGATGCCGTCCACTATATTCCCATGCCCTCCACGCCGTCCCATCACTCTAACCCTCCACCTTCACCTACGCAATCCCCTTTGCCTACGCAGCCTCCGCTCCCATCCTCATTACCTTCTCACCCCCCTCAGCATCCACCTTGCCCGAAGCGAGCTCCTCACTCTTCGTTGCCAGAATCCTTTACAGATGTGTTCAGGGCTTTGATGGCCACTCATGCGTTACAACTCCCTCCGATTATGCCTTGCCGACCTGCGGTCAGGAACTTGATCCATTTCTATGTATTCCATCATCAACAGGGGCATTCGATTGAGAATTGTTCCCACTTTCGGTAACTTGTTTAGGGTTTGGAAGACAAAAAGATGATTGATTGGGCTATCATGGGCCAAGTTATTTCAGATCTCAGCAGCAAATAGTAACAGCAGCGAGCCGTGCCTCCTAGGCAACCGTCTCCACGTCAAGACCAAGGGCACCCTGGTGTTTCTTCAGTTGATAAGGTACCTGCTCCATTACCCACTTCTTCCTCTATCCCATCTCCTCCACCACCTTTACCTACTCCAGCCTCCGCTCGGGCAACCTCTCCCTCCGTTTCCACCACCACTTCTATTATTAACGCCTCTCGACGTGTTGTAAAGATACGTCGGAGAGCGCCACCACCCGCCACTTCCTCCACTACGCCACCACCTTCTTCACCCCCATCTTCGACGTCTCCATTGGCCACATCTCCATCATCACCTTCTCCATTATTCCCATTACCCTCACCATCATCTTCGTCACCTCCTCCCGCAATGATCCCTGTTCCGTCACCCTCACAACCATTCCCACGATCGATGCCACTTCTTTCACCATTATCCTCTGAACCTGAGCAGGCTAAACCTAAATCCATACCTCCACTTTTTTCTTTACCTCCACCCATGCCCATCATCATCATTATTCCCTCATCATTTGCACCATCGCCACCCGCACCCTTCAAACCTCCTCATTCTAACCTCCCTCTACCACTTCCCACTTCACGGAGCAGGTACCCGTTGCCTTTGGTGCCCCTCGGGTTTAGTCCCTAGGAAGAAAAAGCGTCGAGTCAGGTTTTGATTATGCATTACAAGCTTCAAGATTTCACTTGCCGCATGCCAGTCCGAGTCCTGGTTTCTGGCTATTCTAGGGATAATGAGCCTGGATTTGCTATGAAGACGCTTGTTGAGAAGAGTTCATTAGCGCGGGTGCCAGTTTCTTCTAAAGCGAGGCCGGTGGCAATTTCTTTGCTCGCCGGAGAATTCACGATTAATGTTATTATCACCCCTCGCTTGATTGCTAGTCAGTACATTGGCCCAGAAGAGTTTTCCGCCCGAATGGTGCTAACCCACACGGTCGCCAAAGGTTTAATGAGTGCAGCACTCAAGGGGCAATTGGCCGTGTCTTATACATCTTCCAAAGACATTCTACACGTCTTATGCAATCTCCCTCGGTTTATTGGTAAGTCAGCCGCGTCAACGCCGCACATTACTCCCCCTCAGTCATGTCCTGCTTTTCTGGTAAGGGATTTATGCTTCGTGCCCAGTTGCCGAGTAGAGTTGCCAAATCTCCATGTTCTAGTGCCAAGAGATAAGACTCCATGGTTCCATGATACTCATCATCCCGAGGAGTCAGTTGCTCATGAATGTCCGTAGCATGTTAGCACCATGGGTCTAGGGGCAACCGCCTCGATAAAGTAGCATATTCATGACCAGGCCAGGCCATCTGCCAGGTGGACCCGTTATCTGAGAAAGTATTTCAGATTAAGACGTCCGAAGGTCGGAGTTCGCGCTAGGCGGGGTTGTTTCAAGAAGATTTCGGCCAAGAAGAGGCAGCGGAAGTTCCGTCAGTTGTGCGTTCGGGGGTCCACCTCTCTTCCTTCTTCCTCGTTCCATTCATCTTTTCTGTTGCTCAGTTCTCACCCTTGGGTGGTGTACCTTCCGCCACCTGACCATATCTCTACCATCTTCTCCTATTCTCACCATTCTAGGCATCGGCCTATACCCTTCTCTTCCCCTGATCTAGGGGCATCTTGTAGTGTTCCTCTCCGGATACGCCCGGATTTCACTCCTCGTCTCTTTCCCCCGACCTCGTTGGGGATTCCTTATGCTCCTTCCCCGACCTTGTCGGGCGGTTTCCATTTCTTTTCCCCGACTTTGTCGGGTGTTCATGCATCTCCTTCCCCGCCTCTGGCAGGTGATCGTTATTCCTTTTCTCCGACCACGTCGGATGATCATTCTCCTTATTCCTTATCTTTGCAGTTATCCTTTCGCCGTCTTTCAGTTCCTTCCTCCTCACCCTTTCGAGGGTCTTACCCTTTTTCTTGCTATTTTTGAGGCTTTAGCCCGCCTTGATCTCAGTTAATCCTTATTTATTATGTATCTGGTTCCTTGTTATCAGGGCCTCAGTGCCTTAACGAGGGAGTTCTAGCCCTCGTCTCTCTTCCTTTTTATCCCTTCTTCGTCCAGTATGATGTCTGCCACTCCTCTGTGTCGAGGAATCTAATCATTTGATCTCCTTTCATCCTTTATCCTGGCAAGCAAGGAATGCAAAGCTACTCGCGCTCCTCAAAGCTCGATGATCGAAATCGCTTCAGGATGCTGGTTTCCACGCCATGGATCTGCAAAGGTATCTTTATTTTGTGTAAGAACGTACTTTCATTTCCATTATTTCTATTGTTTCTGCACATGATTCCTTAACATGATTGAGTGGCTTTAGGAGTCTTTGTTTAATTAGATCTTAACTTTGTTTAATTAGAGTTATTATAGCTTGCCTACAAGAAACTAGGTGGAAAGGACATAAAGCTAAAGACATTGATGGATATAAAATTTGGTATACGGCTAATAATAACTCTAGAAATGGTGTTGCTATAATAATAGATAAAAACTTAAAAGACAGAGTTGTGGAAGTAAATAGATTGGGGGATAGACTAATGTTAATTAAACTTATCTTAGGTGAGGATATTTTGAATATAATTAGTGCATATGCACCTCAAGTAGGATTAGAAGAGAGCATTAAAAAGCAATTTTGGGAGGCTATTGATAGTTTGATCCAAAATATCCCTAGTGAAGAGAGAATCTTTATTGGAGGGGATCTTAATGGTCATGTGGGTGTAGATAATAGAGGCTATGAGAGGATTCATGGAGGGTTTGGTTTTGGCAATAGAAATGATATGGGTAACACTATTCTTGATTTTGCTATGGCCTATGATCTAGCAATTACTAATACCTTCTTTAAGAAGAGGGACGAACACTTAATAACATACAAGAGTGGAACACATATAAGTCAAATTGACTATTTTCTCATTAGGAAGGTCGATAGAGTCTTATGTAAAGATTGTAAAGTTATTCCTGGTGAGAGTCTAGCCCCTCAATATAGGTTGTTAGTAATGGATGTCACTATTCCTAAATTCAAAAGAAAGATCATTATAAATAATTATTTCAAGATTAAATGGTGGAATTTAAAAGGTAAAAGTTTAGAAACATTTAAAAATCATCTATTAAAGGAAAATATTTGGAATTTAGAACAAGAAACTAATGTAATGTGGAATAATGTTACAAATTGTATAACGAGGGTTGCAAAACAACTCTTAGGCGAATCTAAAGGTAAAAAGAATTTAGACAAAGAGACTTGGTGGTGGAGTGAGGAAATCCAAAATACCATTAGAGTAAAAAAGGAATGCTTTAAAGTTTGGCAAACTAACAAAAATGACCAAACCCTAGAAGCCTATAAAATGGCTAAAAAGAGAGCTAAGAAAATAGTTAGCGAAGCTAAATCAAAGGCATTTGAAGATTTATATAATAAATTAGGAACCCGAGAGGGTGAAAAGGACATATTTAAACTTGCTAAATTAAGAGAAAGAAAAACTAGAGATTTAGATCAGGTTCGGTGCATTAAAGGTGAAGATCAAAGGGTTTTAACTAAGGATCTTGATATTAAAGGGAGGTGGCATAGCTATTTTCAAAAGTTACTTAATGGAGATTCCGTCAAGGATTTATCTCTAGAAGGTACCCAAGAGTCCACAATATTTGATAAATATCAATATTTCAGGCGTATTAAGATGTCAGAAGTGGAGGATGCTTTAAGGAAAATGAAAGTGGGCAAGGCCTTAGGATTAGATGGCTTACCTATTGAAGTATGGAAAGGCCTAGGAGATATTGGTATTCAGTGGCTAACTAAATTTTTTAATAAAATTTTAAAGGAACGGAGAATGCCAGAAGTTTGGAGAAAAAGTGTTGTAGTTCCTTTTTATAAAAACAAAGGAGATATTCAAAGTTGTAATAATTATCGTGGAATTAAGCTTATGAGTCATACTATGAAACTTTGGGAAAGAGTAATTGAAAAACGCCTCCGATGTATGACTACTGTATCGGAAAATCAGTTTGTTTTATGACAAATAGATCTACTACAGAAGCTATTTTCTTACTACGGCAGCTAATGGAGAAGTATAGAGAGATGAGAAAAGATTTGTATATAGTTTTTCTTGATTTAGAGAAGGCGTACGATCGAGTACCGAGAGAATTGATTTGGTGGACATTAAGAAAGAAAGGAATCTCTCAAGGATATGTTGATTTGATTAAAGATATGTACGGCGGTGCTATGACTTGTGTTCGAACTATTGCTGGGGCGACTAGTGAATTTCCCGTTTCTATAGGTTTGCATCAAGGTTCTGCACTAAGTCCGTATCTCTTTGCCTTAGTTATGGATGAAGTAACTAAACAATTACATGAGGATATCCCTTTGTGTATGCTATTTGCAGACGATATTATTTTAATTGATGAGAGTATTGATGCTCTAAATGCTAAGTTAGAGCGTTGGAGACTTGCCTTGGAGTCTAAAGGTTTTAAAATTAGTAGGAGTAAGTCAGAGTTTATGCACTATAATTTTAGTAATGAGAGAGTGATTCAGGAAGACATGGTTCTAATTGATGGACATAACATTCCGAAGAGTAGTAGCTTTCGATATTTAGGGTCTATCATACAAGAGAATGGGGAGATTTATGATGACGTTACGCATAGGATTAAGGCAGGCTGGTTAAGATGGAGAAGTGCATCAGGTGTCCTTTGTGATCGTCGTATGCCTGTGAAACTCAAAGGGAGGTTTTATAGAACGGTTGTGAGACCTGCTTTGTTATATGGTACCGAGTGTTGGGCAGTACGAAAGGAACATATCCATAAAATGTGTGTAGCAGAGATGAGGATGTTGAGATGGATGTGTGGCAAGACTAAGAAAGATAAGATTAGGAATGAGCGCATCCGTAAGGACTTAGGGATAGCTCTAATTGATAGTAAAATGAGAGAAAATAGACTCAGGTGATTTGGACATGTGTTTCGTCGCCCTAACTCAGCACCGGTTAAAAGATGTGACCAAATCTTAGTGGATGCTAGTAAAAGAGCTCGAGGAAGACCTAAAATGAGATGGTGCGATGTTATTAGGAAGGACATTAGTTCCTTGAATTTAAATATGAATATTACACTTGATAGAAATCTTTGGCGGAACAAGATTCATGTAGCCGACCCCAATTAATTGGGATAAGGCTCTGATGATGATGATGATGATGATGATGAACTTTGTGTCAAATAAAAAAGTTAGCTTCTGCAGCATCCTTAGGCTGGTGATAGCTCCGCACTGGGAGTCTAGTTTCTTTCCTCGATTGTTAAGGGTGACCTATGAGTATGGATTTTTCACACACTACATGGCAAGTCATAGCCGATCTTCTCTAAGGCAACACCGTTGCTGCTTTGGCCATACTTTGGGTATGCACAAAGGTCTTGTTCTCTTCTCTGCTCGGCCAAGTGCAGGGGCAAGAGATTGATGGATAAGATGACTAACCTAGACGCTCCCTAATACGAGAGAGGTCTCAAATAGGGGAAGTATTGACTCTTGAAAAGTGAGCTTTCATACTATATCTAGCCAAGAAGGGCTGCCAAAATGAGAAAATGAATCAATGCAAAATTATGAATCAAAGACATTGCAAGAGTGGCAGTACAGTTCCCCGCGAGACGTCATGAGCCCGGTCGCATGCGTGCCTGATAAATATGGGTCTAAAAATCAAAGACACAAAGCCCCAGCGCAACATGCTATCTCTTTGAGGGGTAGTGCCCTGGAAGGAATTCGAACTTTGATATCTCCCATCCTGCACTAAGTTTGCCTCTAATTTTTCTTCTATTTCTCCTTCTTAGGCTGGATTGTATCCCGGGTATGGCCTTAGTAGGGGCACCATCCTTTAAAGACAGTTGGTTGTGGTAAGCCACTCTCACATGCACGCCCTGCTTAAGGGAAGCCTTTAATGAAAGGGGTAGGAACGACGATCTCTGGGCAATAGTTTGACCCCGTCTTTAGGTGCTGCGGATTACAATTCAAAAATTCTAAATCCAAAAAAATGAGATATATCAAAATCCAAAAAAATGAGATATTATCGAAAATCAAAAGAAAAAATCAGATATGTCAAAATCCAAAAAAATCAGATATTCTCAAAACTCCAAAAAATCAAATATGTCAAAATCTAAAAAAAATCAAAAAATAACAAAAATCTAAAAATATGTCTTTTGTTTTTATGCATTTTTTTTATCTTAAGGACAGATACGTAATCCGTTTGCTAAGTGTGTAGGTTGTAAGTACTCAGGCATTCCTTGCTATATCTTTTTACTCTGCCTCCTACCCACATCTTTGATCTGTTCTCTCCTTCAATCTTATCTCTCGATCTATTCTAAAGCTTGTGTCATTCTCAGCTTTTGTTTGCAATGATCATATCTTTATGAGAGGGCTTTGCGACACGATTATGAACTTGGCGGTTCTGCTTCATTCTGATCTTGGATTTTGATTGAAGGGCGTATTTGTTTATGTCTTTTGTCCCGCCGTGTCCTTGTCACGTGTTTATGTCCCTTCGTGTTGTCCCACACATGTTGTTTTGTTCCTCGCCACATGTTGTTAGTTGTTTTGCGCATGTTGTTAGTCACCCCTTTATGTCCCATGTTCTTGTCCCAACTGTGTGGTCATCCGTCATGTTCTTGTCCCAACCGTGTGTTATCCCACCGCGTTGTTATCTTGTCACACTGTGTTCATGCATGCATGTTGTCTGTTCATGCCATTGCATATGTGCTCGTTTGCCTTTGTTATGTTATGTTGATCATCATGTCATGTCATATTATTTATTGTTCAGTTAATCGTTATGTTATCTTTGCTATGTTTATCTTGTTTGTCTTATTCATGAAAATCCATAAAAAATTCAAAAAAGAAAATCCAAAAAACTTGCTGTTTCACCTGCACAGGTAAGTCAGGTATGGCTTTCTATCCTTACATCCCTTATTGCATTACTATATGGTATTAGGTTATATTATCTCGAGAACCAGTTGGTTGCTCACGCGTTCCAGGATCTGATGTTCCCCTTCAACAAAAACGATGATGATCCAGGTTCATGTATTTAATCTTCGGATAGGCCATTAGGTTGGGATGTCAAGGGGAGGATGGTTCTGTCCTGCACGCTGTGGTTGCGGATGGTATCTTGACTCTGATTTCCCCAGCTTAGCAATATTATTCTCAAGTATTTTATATTTTAATTTTTCTTCGCATTTGTTTTAACTATTTCTTTTATTTTAGCCCAGCATGCATCATACGAATCTTTTGGGCTTTCATGACCCATGGGTTGCTTGAAAAATGTCCCATCAGTGATGGTCAGCTGTACGTTCAGTGTTTGAGTAAGAGGAACTAATTCCACTATGAGTTGGAAGGTTCTCTTTGGTTGATTCGCCTGGTTTGGTTTATTGAGAGGTCCCCGTCTGGAGCTTTGGCCTGTTTCCTTTACTTTTGATGCATATTTTTTGTGGCCTCCTCATTGGACCACGGGATTGTGTCCCCCATGAGGTTGGCCTTGTCAATTTATTTCATTTAGTTTAGTTCCTCCAGACTGGTGTCGCTTTTGGTTTAATCATTCCCTACGTTTGGCTCAAAGTTTTCTGGAAGATTCCTGTCACTTGTTGGTAAGAACGGGTGTCGTTTTACCTTAACGCCAACTTTTCCGATTCACTCCGCTGCATCTCCGCTTCACCTCCATGTTCCATGTCACTCTCACTTCACCTCTGCTCGCTCCCCGGCAAAGAGGACGTTAAGGAGGGGCATCTGTTAACACCCATTTTTTACCGATAAGTTGAGTCGTTCCGCTTACTCCCATTTGTTGATGCCTCGAGTTGTCCGTCACTCATCGGGGCTATTTTCAGGCACGTTTTGGGCCAGTGTTATGGGTTGCCTCCCTCCTTGGCTAGGATTGTTTCATATCAGGGCTTAATGGGCCTTGGTTTTGGTTGATTGGACCTTATTATGAGTTTCAACTTCCATGTGCACGCACGGTTCACCCATGACCACTCAATCCATGTGCGGTCGACTATGGGCCGTCCATATATTTTGGAACATTTTGGTTAATTTTTTGAATTTCCACCGACAAGAATTTATGCGATCCTAATCAAGCCGTTCAACATAATGGACGGATGGATGGTAACCGCCCATATCTCAGAGTCCTATGCTCGATGGTTTTCTCAGATAATTATCCAAATAATTGAATTATCACCGACAAGGATAGAACGGTGGGTCCTTGGCCACTCTACTTTTGGACAGTCTTATCTGAGCCGTTCATCTATGAGAGTCCAACGGCGAACGTTTCGGTCAGTTCGAGGGATAATCTAGATTATTTCAGATTTATTTTGAATTTCCACCGACAGGGTTAGACGGTCCGGGCATGGCCCCACATCCCGTTGAGCGGTCTATTGTAAGACCGTTCATCTGTTCGATTCCTGAATTTCAACTGATTTTATCCCTTTTATCCGTGGTTTTTTCCCCAACTTCTTTCATCATTTTCTCCTCGGATAATCAACCATTTTAAGTGTCATTTCGATTGGATAAAAGATGATTCATTTATCTACGATTGTTGTTTGATAATCACGACCTAAAAATGACTCTAAACTCTAATTTCGAGCTAGGCTTTCTAGGCTCTATAAATAGACCCTAAAGGCCAAGCTTGAAAAGGGGGGAGATTTTGGTTGACGGCGAAGCCCTGCCGCATTCTTAAGCGACCTAGCACCAAGGAGGGAGGCTTTCTACGTCCATACAAGCCTTCGGTCCAGGGAGTCGTCCGATTTTAAGTCGTTTGTGTTTCATAGCTTTCGTCATTTCTCATTGTCTGCATTACTTTCACTACTTTCCCCCACGTTTTTCTTCATTCTCATCATCATGCACACATCCAACCACGTTTTTGACACCCTAGGGGTCTAAAACCCCCCAGGTATCCCCTTTCCACTTAGTCACATTCACTCCTTATTGTTTTGTAGTTACTACACCATTCAGTTCTAATTGAGGTTTTCTGTGTATTTTTACGTTGTTTTGCAGGTCAGCAATCATCAGCACCAGGCCCATCCCCTCTGGCCGGCTGGAGAGGGTGGAGGTTGGACCCCTTTGCAACTTCTGGCTCAATGGTCTCGAGCGGTTCTCTTCTGTCCGTGCAAAGAGACGGTGTGGTGCATCTTCGGCCGTTCTTCTTCGTCCGACGGTCGTTACAGAGCCGTTCAACATCCAGGAGCGCTTCCTCCCGCATCTTCTGTAGCACCCTTGGTGATCTATCGTAAGACCGTGCATCTATAGGCCGTTCTTCGTCAACCGCTCATCTTCCCTATGCTGCAGCTAGGCGAGTGTGTCCCCTTCCTTTCCAAAGCACGGCGTGTTCATCACGTTCGGCGCTTTGGTGGCGATCACGGTCATTTTCATTTTCTGTTCTCCTCTTACTATCTTTCACTTACTCATCGCATGTTGATTTATTCATAACACCATCTTCCTTTAAGTAAGAGAAGAAAATATATCTACAGCCGTGTGGGATCGGGGTGGCACCACTGCGGTGGGGACGCATGGAAGGGCGCTCCCTGGGACGGCGGTGTGCTGGTTCACCGGCCGGAGGCCGGGCGGCTCCGATCTCCACTCGCCAGAGTTGCTGGCCACGGATCTGCAGTTCTGTTTTGAAGCACGTGACCCGGTAAGATCTGCTGCTGTGGTCACTCCCGAAGTCAGATCGATGCACAAGAGGTACCGATGGAAAGCTGACTTGAAGTCCTTCGATCTATGGCCGGAGAAAGAAATTTGAATTTCCCTTTGATGGCCTTTATCGAATTTTCAAGCTGCTAGCTCACAGGATCTGAAAACTCAGGGTAGATTTGAGTTTTCCTGAGAGTTTGTGTTGACCGCAATGTAGAGCTTCGATTCAGCCTTTGTGCTCTTCATAAAAGTTGTAGAGGCCGAAGAGAGAAAAATGGGGATATATCTTATGAAAGGTTTGGTGGAGATTGCGATTTTGTGTGGATTTTACACTAACTAGGGGTCGTATCTGGACATCAGGGACTGAACATATTTTGGGAGAAAGAACAAATTTTTAAAAATATGTAGAAGGCTTTAGAAATTCAACGAAAATTTTAGGAGGGTAGGGATGATGGACAAGACCTCCAATAAATTTGGGGGTTCCAACAAAAATCAAAAAGGGGGTAGAAAGGTGGAAGAACTAAGCTTCTGCTACATAGATCTGAAAAGGGACAGATCAATAAGACAGAAAGACACGAAAATAGAAAACTATAAAGCGAACTCTGATTGACGTAATTTTTTTATTGGAGGTTGGGAATCAAGAGAGGAACCAACTCTGAAAATATCAACAACAGAGGAGGCCGGAGTTTGGAGTTAAAAATCACGGAGTAACCCTGTATCCAGCAAAACAGACCCTTGGATAGAACTTCGGAATCGGCTTCGCGGCGGCTCGATGGCGGCACGAACGGCGGCGACGACACCAGAGATGAAATCAGAGATAGAGGGCCTCAGGTAGAAGGGGTTTTCAACCCTAAAATGCAGAGGGAAGAAGGAGGAACTAAGAGGAGAGAGGGGAGGGGCACACCAGCTCCAATGCTCATTCATCAAATTTTCTTCTCATTAATTCATGAAAAATGGAAATACATGCCTTATATAATAAATGGAAAATGGCCACTAATGCCCTCAGATCTAGGGTTGGGAGGGGTATACAAGGTATAGAACTAATTAGTTCTAATAGACATAATTTTCAAAAATTAAATTAACCCATAAAGAGGGGGGCCCCCCTTGACCAAGAGAGAAGGTAGGTGGCCAACTTTGACAATTTACACCACTTGTCTCCCCATGTGTCCAATTGACTTGTCAAACCTTCTAGATGCCACCATGGCTTTTGACCAGCCCCACATGGATGAGGTGGACCAATAGGGAAGGAGTGGGGGCCCCCTAGCAGGTCCTATTGGTATTTTGCACATAAACCCACACAATCCTAAGGAAGAACAAATAGGCTCATAAAGCCTTACAATTGCGAATCTACTTCCCCCAGGATATAAAAATAAATAAAAAGGACACAAATACAAAAATAAAATGTACCTACTCAGAGTTGATTCCCATCAATTCTCCCCAGGTGGGAAGAACTCGACCTCGTCGAGTAGGGGTATGGTTGCTCGAGTCACTCCAGCAGATCCATCACCGTGCCAAGTAACGCGGGTACGCTCCACTCCACGTGACCGTCACCTGCTCATTCCGTATATACTCGATATGCATAAGCTACTGTAGGAACGAGGCTAGAGGTGGACACTCCGGGTGGGGCACTCTCAAATGGGAGGAGGCGGCTCGAAGACTCACTAGGAATCACCGCTGGGTCCCTATAGGTGACTAGATCCGGGTATAGATGTAGAACCGATCCCATACTCCTCGAGTGAATCCACTCGCCTCTTAAGGGACTGACATCAACAAGCTTGCACAAGACACATGTAGACTCTTAACAAACCACACACAAACCACACAAACAAGCCACGCAAAGAAACCACACAAAGAAGAGACAATACTGACTCATGCATGACATGCAATGGCATCACCCACCAAGTGGCCGTCATCCGAGAGCCGCATCCTGAGCGTCGGTAGGCTCCTCTAGACCTTCCGATGCATAGTACTCATCAGCTAGTTCCTGATCGGCCTCGTAACTGATGGACACAAGCCCAAAAGGTGAGGCTTCTCCAACCCCTAGGGCTAGTGTGGCACGAGTGGGACATTGGCTGGCAATGTGGCCAAACCCATGAAAGTGGAAACACTGCACCCGTGATCTATTGGTCTCTCCAATAAGAGGGCCTTTACTCTTATCTTCCCGTCGGGTTGGGGGTGTAGGCAATAGTGGTAGGGTGTAGGAGCCGTGGGCAATAGGGGTGAAGGTGCTGGTGCCTGAGGGCGGGCAATGGGTGCCGGGGGTTGGGATGGAGGTAGATCCCGGGGCGGGGGAGGATGAGGCCTAGGAGTGAAGTGCTCCTGACGGGTGGGATCTTGAGATGGAGCCATGGGAGGCTGCTGATGTGGGCCTAAAGAGTGGCGGGGCTCGGTGCTACGAAGAGGGGTGGGACCCGACCGATGGCTAGGCTTGAACTCTCCCTCAAATTGCTCCAACTCGAGAGCAACTTGATATGCTCCTTCCAACGTCTTGGCATTGCGGTGGAAAAGCTCATACTGATAGTGGGGCCACAAACCACGTTGAAAGTGGGAAACGGGCATGGTACTCTCCTCCGTGACACCACATCGTAGAAAGTACTCATCAAATTTAGCAATGTATTCAGAGACGGATCGGTCTCCCTGGCTAAGACTTTGCCACCTATCGATGAGTCGCTGACGGTATGTGGGAGGAAGGTACTTTTGCCGAAGCTTAAGCTTCATTTCACCGCTGAAATAATAGGCTCTCTACATTCCTCCAATAGGTTTGTGCCTGTCCCATGAGCTTCATGGTGGCGAATCAGATTCTTCGACGCTCTGACATATCATACCAATCGAAGTATCGGTCCATGCTGAACTCCCAATCTAAATAGACTTTCAGATCCAAAGACCCGTAAAAAATGGGAGGGTCCGCTCGCACGGTCCTAAGGACCCTGTCGTCATCCTCATCTCTCTGTGGCTGGAGGCCACGACAACGTTGACCATACCCCTCATAGGCGTTATCGGACCCATAGTCCTCGAGACCAAGGTCACGGCACGGTAATTCGGGAACCCGAGGAAGGAAGGGCGGAGGAGCCTGTGGTGGCGGAGGAGCCTGTACGGGCGGATCCTGGGCCACAACGCCGGGCTGGGCCTAGGCTATGGGAAGGGCTTGGCCTTGGGCAGCCGCCTGAACGGGTGCGGGTGGTCCCTGGGCCACCCTAGGAGAGTCTCCATGTGACATCCTATCCAATCGTCCAACTAGACCTTGGACGGATCTGTCGGATGACTCCATCCGTTCCTCCATGGTGTTAAACCGACCATCTATACGGTCCGAGAAGCTCTTAAAAGTTGCCTCGGTTTGGTCCATCCGGTCTACGAGGGTCATGATTGCCTCGCGCAAGGACTGAAGGTCTCCCAAGATGTTATCCCGTGGGTTGTCCATAGGTGCAGGGTGATGGTATTGGGTACCTCGCCGAGTGGGCATGCAAAGGACACAAGGACTGAGAGGGACAGACCAATGCAAACAAGTGATGCACCTAGACTTAACCAAGACTCGGTACGTGGTGGAGTTAATCAATCCGTAGATC
The DNA here is from genome assembly GCA_022559845.1 of Amorphophallus konjac. Classification (NCBI taxonomy): domain Eukaryota; kingdom Viridiplantae; phylum Streptophyta; class Magnoliopsida; order Alismatales; family Araceae; genus Amorphophallus; species Amorphophallus konjac. The sequence continues at coordinate 288,088,864 of CM040118.1, forward strand.
ACTCACGCAAGTGTGCGGCCTTCCCAATAGGCGTAGCCTAACGTTCGGACAACACCTTTTTATATACCGAGTAAAGGGATGCAAATGCAACCTAGACCGACTTAGACGATGACTAGACGTAAATGATACTTTTTTTTTGTTTTAGACACAAGGACTACCCTAGACCCATCCTCGCTCTGATACCAAACTGATGCGGGACGGATCACGGACTCGACTCCAATTGGGAATGCACCCTCGGACTCTAAACAAGCTTACGATCATCCCTTTTTGAGGGAAGCGTCGGGCGTGCGCGGTTGAGAAATCGGCAAGAGCTAGGGTGGTCAACCCACAATTTTGTGCCCGGATCGGGTCACGGGACGGGTCTCGCTCTCTCTCGCAGCAGCGGTGATATAAAAAGATATCGAGCTAACGGCCCTAACAGATGCTCTCGAGCACCGGCATATAAAGCATATACAAATAAAGCAAGTGTCGGGTAAAGGATCGAATACGATACCTCCACGTGCCTGGCGTGGGGAAGACGATCTCAGCCGATCTCGTACTCTTGGAATAATTATTACACAAGTATTACAACAAATATGAATGCCCACTCCACGCAGGGAGGTAAAGGGTGACACAGCGGGACCCGGGAGTAGCGGGTTCGGGTTGACGGGCGATTTCTTGCATAGCTTCGGCGGCACACGTACTCACGACTGTGGGGCCCACGTGCTGGTCCAAGGGGCCGTGTGGGACTGGGGTGGCACCACTGCGGTGGGGACGCCTGGAAGGGCGCTCCCTGGGACGGCGGTGTGCTGGTTTGTCGGCCGGAGGCCGGGCGGCTCCAATCTCCACTCGCCGGAGTTGCTGGCCACGGATCTGCAGTTCTGTTTTACAGCGCGCGACCTGGCGAGATCTGTTGCTGTGGTCACTCTCGATGTCGGATCGATGCACAAGAGGTACCGATGGAAAGTTGACTTGAAGTCCTTCGATCTATGGCTGGAGAAATAAATTTGAATTTCATGTTGATGGCCTTTATCGAATTTTCAAGCTGCTGGCTCACAGGATCTGAAAACTCAGGGTAGATTTGAGTTTTAATGAGAGTTGGCATTGACCGTGATGTAGACCTTCGATTCAGTCTTTGAGCTCTTAATGAGAGTTGTAGAGGCCGAAGAGAGGAAAACGGGGATATATCTTATGAAAGGTTTGGTGGAGATTTCGAGTTTTTGTGGATTTTACACTGACTGGGGGTCGGATCTGGACAGCAGGGACTTAACAGATTTTGGGAGAAAGATAGAATTTTTAAAAGTATGTAGAGGGTTTTAGAAATTCAACGAAAATTTATGGAGGGTGGGTATGATGGATAGAATCTGCAATAAATTTGGGGGTTCCAAAAACAATCAAAAAGGGGGTCAAAAGGCGGAGGACCTAAGCTTCTGCTACATAGATCCGAAAAGGGACAAATCAGGAAGATAGAAAGACACGAAAATAGAAAACTATAAAACGAACTCTGAATGACATGATTTTTTTATTGGAGGTTGGGAATCAAGAGCAGAACCAACCTTGAAAATCTCAACTCCAGATGAGGTCGGAGTTGGGAGTTAAAAATCATGGAGTAACCCTCTATCCAGAAAAACATACCCTTGGACATAACTTTGGAATCGGCTTTGCGGCGGCTCGATGGCGGCACGAACGGCGGCGACGGCACCAGAGATGAAATCAGAGATAGAGGGGCTCAGGTAGAAGGGGTTCTCAACCTTGAAATGTAGAGGGAAGAAGGAGGAACCAAGAGGAGAGAGGGGAGGGGCGCACCAGCTCCAATGCTCATTCAACAAATTTTCTTCTCATTAATTCATGAAAAATAGAAATACATGCCTTATATAATAAATGGAAAATGACCACTAATGCTCTCAGATCTAGGGTTGGGAGGGGTATACAAGGTATAGAACTAATTAGTTCTAATAGACATAAATTTTAAAAATTAAATTAACCCATAAAGAGGGGGGTGCCCCCTTGACCAAGAGAGAAGGTAGGTGGCCAACTTTGACAATTTACACCACTTGTCTCCCCATGTGTCCAATTGACTTGTCATATCTTCTAGATGCCACCTTGGCTTTTGACCAGCCCTACATGGATCAGGTGGACCAACGGGGAAGGAGTGGGGGCCCCCTAGCAGGTCCTACTGGCATTTTGCACATAAACCCACACAATCCTAAGGAAGAACAAATAGGCTCATAAAGCCTTACAATTGCGAATCTACTTCTCCCAGGATATAAAAATAAATAAAAAGGACACAAAAACAAAAACAAAATGTACATGCCCGGAGTTGATTCCCATCACCATGCTAGTGGACAAGTGTGATGCATAGAGAGACTCTAAATGCATATGTGTGCCCTAGGACCAACTTGTAGAGACAAGTTGAGAACTTGCTCTGATACCACTTGGTGTGAAACCACCTTATGGGTGGTAGTCACAAGACTGGAGACCCCTCGGACGTAGCAAGCAAGCGATGCAACGGACCGGCAACTTCCCTCAAGCGGACTCACCCGTGTAGCGCACACCCGGGTCCGTAGGTGGACCGGCGATGGGGATGAGGGTCCGAGGTTGGACCTTGAGATTCTAGGGGGTTGGCTAGCTTAAGATTGAACCCCCAAGGGTCCTGGGATGCCCACTCTCGCAGGCGGATAGAACGTCGAGGGCGTGGGATATAATGGCTCTCTCATAACTCGCTCGCGGTAGTCGCTCAATTATAAGCAAATTCGGGATCGGGCACTCTCTCACCGCCGACGGCACTAAGATGCAATAAAAATTAAGCAAATGAAACCAGCAAAGAGAAGTGTTCAGTAGCTCACTTGGTCGGCATGAAGACGCCGACCCCATCCGAAGACGAGGGCGAGCGGGGAGCCGTGGGTACACACCCACACGCCGCGTCGATGCCGCTTGACCTGAAAATTTATAGAGTACACCACTACTCCTCGCATAGGAGGGTTGGACAAGGGGTTGGGGATAATGTGATACAGTCAAACACTATCTCCACGTAGGGAGGGACAGTAAGCCGGCCAGGCGGGAAGGGGAGAATCAATCTAGGAACTTAATGAAAGAAAAACAATGGTTCTTTCCGCCCTCTGGAACAGAGGACAGGTGGTCGAAGTCGGTACCGCTGCGGCCTCTCTGGAACTCCGTTGTCGATGAAACCAGTTGGAGATCCTTCATAGTTGACCCTGGAAGATGTCCAATTTTTGGGGGAATTTTTGGAAGGTGATGCTCGTCGGGGCAGAGGCGCGAACAGGGGCTCTGCTTGCTGGTTCTGGTAGCTTCTGCACCCCTATAGCTGTAAGACGAGGCTACCACGGACGCTCCTCAGCTCCGATTCAAGCTTGGCCGGAGTCTCTGGATTCGTTGTCGAGTCCTCTTAGAACAGAGACCCACGAAGGTGTCTGAGGAGGTCAGAATAGACAGAGACAGCACAAACAGTGATCGGGTGTCTGTTCAGTCCTAGGAGGAATAGAACTGCGCACCCAGGGAAGAAAAATGAGAACTCTTAGCTCCAGATGACGAACGGGGTTCTACTTCTTGATCATGGAAGTAGACTTCATGTAGAAGAACTCAGCCAAGAGCCGCCTCCAGATCCTCAAGAGGATGGCCGTGGTCGAACTTGATCTGGATCTCTAGTTCTCTGCCTTAGTAGTTCTGTGCAGTCGAGGAAGAATCGCTCTCATGGGTAGATCGATGCTTGGACGAAGAAGAAACCACCTCGGCTGCAAAGCTGACTAGACAACGATTCTAATGGTATATGGTATGCCTTCTGAAGCTTCACGATGATGCCGTGGCCGCTACTGCAAGTTGCTAGTACACTGCTGCCTGCGAACTGGCCTGTGCAGAGTGGTGATAGGTGATGGGAAATGGGGGTAGATGGGAGGGGAAATGAGGTGGATGTGTGTGGGGGCAACCTCTGGCTGTGAGGGGGTCTGGGAGGGGGTGTTCCAAGGTGTGGGAGTGGCAGAATGGGGGCTGGAAGGAGGTCTAGCAGGTGGAGGGAGGGAGAGTTGCGAATTTGGTTGGAAGGGTGATGGAAATCAAGCTAGCTGCCGCCAAAGCCGATCGATCAAGCTGCTGGGCTGGAGATCAACGCGCTACCTTTGGGTAGCGTGACCTGAAGAAGGCGCTATGTTTCCATAGCGCGACATCAGACAGACGGTCAACTGCAGGCGCCCCAACTACCCAGCCCTTGGAACTTGCAATGGCTTCAATGTTCGCCATTTCCCACTGTTGTAATTAATGTTCTAGTGTCGTTTAAGCTTTCCCTTCCCCCTATATATGTACCCCATCTCGTTTGATTAAGCAATAGAATGAATAGAAATGATTTGAGAAAAATGAGTGTTTGAAGAGTATAGCATGGCTATCTCTCAATCTTTGGAATCCCTCCCTCCTCCCCTCTACGGGTGCGATGCCCATGTCTTCTTCTAATCCTCCCTTTTCCCTTTCACGGAGGCCGTTCGAAGATCCGAGTGCATTGGCCTTGAGAAGAGGCCGGGTGTGAGGCCCCATTCGGGCTCCGTTCTTCCTCCACCGACGATCGACGCCCTCCACCCACGCCAACGACGTTGCTATGGCCACGACGGAGATTGGTTGCTCCAGTCCTGCGATGGGATCGGGTGTGATGCCCCAGCCAACACCCTACTGGTCCTAGCTCGCCCTGCCATGCCCCTTTCTCCCTCGTCGCCCACCCCCGCTCCCACCTTCACCAAGTTATCCTAGCTAGCAATAGGTTAGTTTAACCGATGTTTAGGGTCCCCTTGTTTTGTTTAAGATCCCCCCCCCGTGTCATATCCACTCTCCTATGTGCCCTCCCCTCGTGAATCACTCCCCCGAAGTCATCCACGAGCGCCCCTAAGTCCAACTTCATCGTCTGGCTGCTGTCTGAGAAGGCGCCATATCGTCCTAGTGCGATCTTCATGAAGGCGCTAGGAACCTATAGCGCGACAATGATCTGAAGGTTGAAGAAGGCCACCCCCTCCCAATCTTGTTTCACATCAAATGGTATCAGAGCTTAGGGAACCAGCCTGTTCTCACAGACTGGGATCTTGAGCTTCTAGGTTCGAGGACGAACCTTCCAAAGTGGAGGGATTTGATGGAAATCAAGCTAGCTGCCGCCAAAGCCGATCGATGAAGCTGCTGGGCTGGAGATCAACGCGCTACCTTTGGGTAGCGCGACCTGAAGAAGGCGCTATGTTTCCATAGCGCGACATCAGACAGACGGTCAACTGCAGGCGCCCCAACTACCCAGCCCTTGGAACTTGCAATGGCTTCAATGTTCCCCATTTCCCACTGTTGTAATTAATGTTCTAGTGTCGTTTAAGCTTTCCCTTCCCCCTATATATGTTGGATACGGACTGAATAGATCTAGAGGGGGGGTGAATAGATCTTTCCCCCTTTTTGATAATTTACTGACTATCGACCAGATGAGCTACTGGTAATTAATGAATCATAGAACTAATGCGGATAGTAAAGATGCAAGCATACGTATAGGAAATCAAACACACACAAGCACACCACAAGAAAGGATTTTTAAGGTGGTTCAGTCTCTTCCTGAGACTTACATCCACCCCTTGCTTAACTCAAGCAAGGCTTCACTATGAGAATCTCTGATCTCAACCAAAACACAGCTGACACACAGCTTGTACCTGCTGACACACAGCTTGATTCTGCTGCCTCACAGCTTGACAATAATTGTAATCAGAAATGAAAAGATGATAAGAACAGGTGATGAAAGACAGGACTGAATATTGGCGTGTGTAGAAGAATAGGTGTTCAGCCTGGGACTTGATCACGCTTATGAAGAAGCCTAGACTCCCTGTTGATCTTCCAGTCAGTTGCCTTCGATTGTTCTGCTGCTGGAGATCACACAGTCTTGAGCTAAGTCTTCCTTCTGCAGCAACGAGATTGCCTTTAACCTTTCTGCAGATTTTTGATTGGTGGAGAGCTCCTTCTTCCTCTTCTGTGTGTATCTTCCTTGGCTTCTATTCCGTGCTCTCTCACCGCTTCCTTCTTCGTGATTAGTTGCCTTATATTCTTCATATAGCTCTTTTTATTTTCAAGAATAAAGTTCTTCCCGCTCAATTTTCAGATCGAGCGCCAATCTGCTAGAAAACAGGGATCGGTTTAAATCCAATCGTTAGAACGAGTTTGACCACTTCTAAGCAAGATTGTTTCCTTGATTCCCGTGCGGAAGCTTATCTCCTGAGCAGCCCAACAACCTGCAACAACCATCTGCAGGTTTTAAGGAACCAAAATAGAATTCGGTTAGAGTTCGGTTTTGGACGATATATAAACCCGTGGTCGACCATGACCCTGTCGCTGGTCGACAATGGGCAGTCCCCAGACGGCCGGTTCTTCTGGCTGAAACTCACGTCGCCCGTTGGTCGACCACAGCCTGGTCGCTGGTCGACAGGGGGCAGTTTCCAGATGGCCAGCAGTTCTGTCTGTTGCTTCTGTCTTTTCTGTGGTCGACCAGAGGCGGGGCTTTGGTCGACAGCCAAGATGCTTCCAGAAGACAGATGATTTGATGCTTTTCTGGTTGAGTTCGTTGGTCGACCATAACCACTTCCCTGGTCGACAAGCGGCCTTTGACACTTCTTCTGATTTGTTGATTCCACTTGGATTTCAGTGGACCTGAAATTACTTAACTTATCAGAGGTAAATTGAATGAGTCCAATACTTTGAAGGAACAATCAAACCACTTGTATTTGTTATGAAACAAGATAGAACTTGATTAATCAAACATATCCTATTGTCATCATCAAAACCAAGGGATGCACAACATTCTCCCCCTTTTTGATGATGACAACCATGAGTCATTGTGACAAACAACAGATTATAAAATTCATTTGATATTGCATGCAAGGCTATCATAGCACAGATTTCATTCAGTCAATTCGTTTGATGTGTCTTTCAAAAACAATAGCACTAATTACATGAGAGACTCAAAAAAGGATAAAGACACTGAGGACACGTAGACAAAGTAAATTTGACAATCTAGACTCACATCTAGACACACAACTCACATCTAGACACACAACTAGACACACAATGACACATAAAGTCCTATCTCCCCCTTTGTCAACAGCAAAAAGAAGATCATTTGAACAATCCCTCTGAGGAGGATGAGGAGGTCTCTGGCTTCACGTTCTCTGCCATGCGATCCAGCTTGTCAACAATGTGGGCATAGGAGAGCCTGAGCTTCTGGATCTCTGAGATAGTATCCTTGTGATACTTCTCATTCTGCTGGGTTGTGATCTCGATACGGATTCCCATTTGATCGGACACTTCACCGAGGGTCCTTACTAGTCTATTGAACCGAGAACTAGCCTGGTCAGAGTGTTCCTTCTGCTTGATGAACCTGGCCTCCATCTGTTGTTCCAGCCGTTGGACTTTCTGCTCCAAGCGTCCAGTGGCAGCATTGACATTCTCTTGAAATGATTGGAGTTGGGTGGTGAGAGAAGATAACTGAGATGCCATCTGGAGGAGCACGCCATGAGATTCAGGGTGGGAGATAAATGCTGGTGGTGGAGCAGAAGTAGAGGGAGTGGAGGTAGGTGGTACTGGTGTGGGTTGAACAGAATGTGATGGAGCTTGGGTAGTTTGAGCAGATGGGGATTGAGCTGGAGGGGCAGCAGTGCCTGGCTGCCAGAGCACTAGTGAAAGGGACGATGGTGGATGGGCAGCAGTGGTGGTAGTAGGTGTAGCTTGAGGCACCATTGGTGACGGTGTGACAGCAGGGCTAACCTGTATAGGTGAATGAGGTGGAGAAGAGGGTGGCACTGGATCCTTTGCTTTGCCCTTGGAAGGGAGAGTGCGCTGAACATGGTCTCCGACCTTCTTAAATCCCAAGAATGTGGTCACGAAGTGAAAATTGTAGACGTGCCATTTGGGAATGACAATGCTTGGGCTGTGAGGAGAAGGTATGTTGGCTGCTTTCAGAATGGAAGTGATATGGGCAGCAAAAGGAAGAGAATTCAGGGGATAATGTAGGATGCTTCTGAGGGAATTCAAAAGGAGTGTGGTTAGGCGAATAGGCTGGCGAGTGATGAGGCCATGGAGTATAAACAGATGGAGGCGACTCACTTGATCTCTGGCGCCTCCTCGAGGTTGTATGATGGTGGTGATGATGTGGTGAAGCAAACGATGAAGAGGAGGGAAGGTATTAGCATTGAGGTACTTGGGAAGGACCTCAGGGGCTGGCTTGCCAGTGACCACTGCATGTGCTTCTCAGAGGTCGAAGTCCTCATGGTTGAAACCAGCTCCAAGTCTGGGAGTCTTCAGCGTCATGTGGAGAAGCTTGACGTCGAGTCTGATGACTTTCCCCTGAACTACGGTGTAGAGCTGACTGTCCACGACTTGCAGGTTGTGGTAGAATTCTTGCACAAGCTGGGGCGAGTACGAATTGTGCACTGAAACGAACGTAGTCCACTCTTGAGCTTCAAAAATTGGCAGTAGATCTGGGAACATCTCCATCAGCTTGTCATCGGAGAAATCGACGATCCTTGGTTGCAGAACTGTCCGTGGCTTGAGAGCTCCAGAAACGGGATGCACTGCGGGTTCCTCTGAAGCTGCTGATTGTCTGCCTGGACCAGGTGCATCAGCCGTGGTCGACCTGTGAGGGGCCGATGGCGAACCCTGTGCGGCCCGCGACTTGGATCGCTTGGACGGCATCGAAGCTGCGGCAGAGGCCTGATCTCTTCTACGCTTAGAGGAACTTAGAGCGCGCTTGGGAGACATTGTGAAGGGAAGCGAGATAGAGGCGAGAGAGAGGCGAGAAAAGAAATCTGGAGAAGATGAAGTTGGGAGAGGGCTAGGGCTGCGGATGGGAAAATTTCAGGGACCCAGCCGAGACAATTTATAGGGTAGGGCATTAAGGCTGGCCCTTAATTGTTAGGGCAGTGAACCATCGCGATGCAAAGAACGAGCGGTCACGATTAATCAGCATAACTCATATTTTGGGAAATTATTGAAGTGTACCCCCTTTCTTTAATAAGACAATTAAGTAACCTTTCCTCCCTTTCTCAAAGACCACCTTGTGACAAATTCGAGTGGGTCTTGTGGTTCAAAGAATTTGAAAGTATTGCCCCAATAAATTGACTCCCCATATCCACTTTCTTACTCACGGCTCCTTAAACTTATAATATTGTTCATGAGATAATTTTACTAGCTGAACAAGCTGAACAGTGTTTTATGCCTCTATTTGCATATAGTGCATTAGGTCAACCATTTTTGTTGCCTTTTCGTTTTGAAATATTTAAGAGCTGTGGTCAGGTTTATCACATGCTTTTCCACACGAGGAGACACGCTTTTTACACGCCAGAAACCCCGGCTACTTAGCATGCCTAACCATTCCATTTTTAACTGGGACACACTTTTTATCCGTGAGGATATACGTTTATCAGACGCCAATATCCCCAGTTACTCAGGATGCCCAATTAATAATTTTGAGAGTGGCAGAGGTAGATTGAGTCTTCATGACATACATGTCTCCCACTTAATTTTTCAGCCAATTTTGCTTTGTGATAGAGAACAGTAGTTTCTCAGAACTCAGTCCATTGCTCTACCAATAAGGCAGAATTATGGCGTATTCCATATACATTCATGCTATAGCAGCGTTTATTTTCACTGTCCAACACAGACACAGGTAGAGAAACAGTCTCATTACTAAAAACATAAGTTCTCAATAGTCTTGAGTCAGAGTCATAGTTATGGTTTGAATTTATTGCAGTAGTACAGGTCGAATTCTCATTACTACACTTAACCTTTACTCTCATTGATGACTTTGGTGATTTTCTTGTAAGATATGGTTAGGTTGTTCAATGATTTATTAAGGAATGAGTTTACACTTTTTACTCCCCCTCAATTTGTGAGTCCTTGCTGAAGATAGAAAACAATAAGTTGGCCACAAAGAGATATAGAGACACAAGGAATAGGAAGTGTGAACAAGGATGAGTGAGTAAAGCAAAACTGAGCTCAGAGTCCAAAAAGTTCAGAAGATTTCCCACCAAAGCCAGCAGCTTGATTAGATCCAATTTCCCTTTTTCAGGTCCTTTGTCGACCATGGAGTGGCCTGTGGTCGACCTTTGTGCTGACACAGAACCTGCCTGTTGAGAAGACTGCGTTCTGACAAACCTGTTGTCGACCATTGGATCGCCTGTGGTCGACAGCTGCGAATTCCCAGAGCTAACTATTTCCTGTCCTGATGCCTTGGTCGACCAGCGCCTTGTCTGTGGTCGACCACAAGAGATGAGCCGTAGAGAACCAGTATTCTGTAGAACTTGCTGAAGTAGCACCCGACACAAGACTTTCCAAACTCAAAAACTTGACCAGTACTAGAGACGTAGTTGACATAACTTAGACAGAAATGACAGAATCTATGCAGTGAACACATGAATATGATTATTTCAAGAATTTTCAGGAGAAATTCTACAAATTCCTAACTCCCTTCTTAGAGTTGAAAATCTGTCATTGTTAAGGGGTTTTGTGAAAATGTCTGCCAGTTGTTTTTCAGTTTCTACAAAATGAAGCATGAAATTTCCTTTGGAGACCTCATCTCTTAGAAAGTGATGACGGATCTCAATGTGTTTTGTCCTAGAGTGTTGAATGGGGTTTTTAGACAAATTAATAGCACTAGTGTTGTCACAGAAAATAGGTGCACATCCAAGATCTACATTGTAGTCTTGGAGTTGATGTTTTATCCACAAAACCTGTGTACCACAGCTCCCTACTGCGACATACTCAGCCTCAGCAGTGGAGAGTGCCACAGAATGCTGTTTTTTAGAAGCCCATGATATTAAACATCCACCTAATATTTGACAATAACCACTAGTACTCTTCCTATCAATTTTGCAACCAGCATAATCAGCATCTGAATATGAAATTAAATCTAGTTTGCAATAAGTAGGATACCATAAACCCAATTCTTGGGTACCGGCAAGGTAACGAAGGATACGCTTGACAGCCCCTAAATGTGAATCTCTAGGGCTAGATTGATATCTAGCACACATGCATACACTGAACTGAATGTCTGGCCTAGAGGCAGTTAAATATAGTAGGGATCCGATCATACCTCTGTATTTCTTGGCATCTACCATGTTACCTTTTACATCAGCCTCCAATGTTGCATTTGTCCCCATGGGTGACTCTATTGGTTTGCAGCTCTCCATGCCAAACTTTTTCAGCATCTCCTTTATGTACTTGGATTGATTTATGAAGTAGCCTTCTCTACATTGTAGAATCTGCAATCCAAGAAAGAACTGTAAATCACCCATTAAACTCATTTCAAACTCATTGGTCATTAGATTTGCAAATTCAGTACATAATGAAGCTTCAGTGGATCCAAACACAATATCATCCACATAGATTTGCACAATTAGTATATTCTTACCTTGGGTCTTGGAGAATAATGTTTGATCAATTTTACGTCTTGTGTAGCCCTTTTTGGTGAGGAATGAACTCAGTCTGTCGTACCATGCCCTAGGAGCCTGCTTTAAACCATACAAAGCCTTATGCAGTTTAAAGACATGATTAGGAAGATCATCATTTTCAAAACCAGGGGGTTGTTCCACAAAGACTTCTTCCTTTACAAAGCCATTTAGAAAGGCACTTTTTACATCCATTTGCTACAATTTAATTCCATGGGACGCCGCAAATGCTAACAATATTCTAATGGCTTCTAACCTTGCAACTGGAGCATATGATTCTTCAAAATCAACTCCAAATTCTTGGTTATACCCCTTAGCCACCAACCGAGCCTTGTTCCTCATAACAACTCCTTCTTCATTAAGCTTATTTTTATAAACCCATTTGGTTCCAATAACAGGATGAGATGAGGGTCTGGGAACAAGTTTCCAAACCTGATTTCTTTCAAATTGATTTAATTCTTCATGCATGGCATTTATCCAAGATTCATCTCTTAAAGCTTCCTCTACATTTTTAGGCTCAACTTGAGATACAAGGGCTAGCTGATCTAATTCATCAACTGTTTTAAGCTGAGATCTAGTTTTCCTCGGTTCATTAATTCCTCCAATGATGTTATCTAGAGGATGATCTCTGAGAAATCTCAGATTTTCAGAATTGTTACCTGGGATGATCTCTCCTTCGGGTTGATCATTGGAGTCACCTTGCTTTGGTTCTGCTTCAGTCTCCATTGGTTCCTCTTTGCCTTCCAGAAATTCCCCATCTTCATCTTTGCCTACCTGTCCAGTTTTGTCAAAGTCATTATTTTCATCAAATGTGATATGTGGGGATTCTTCAACTAGCTGATCTTTGGTGTTGTAGACTCTATAGGCTCTTGATCGGTCAGAGTATCCCAAGAAGATTCCTGGGTCACTCTTTGGTTCAAATTTTTCCAATGATCTCTTGTCATTGTTATGAATAAAACACCTTACACCGAAGATCCTAAAATGAGCTAGAGATGGCTTCTTACCTTTGAACACCTCATATGGAGTTTTCGCACTAGATGGTCTTACCATTGCCCTGTTTACAATATAACATGCTGTATTGACCGCCTCAGCCCAAAATCTTCTTGGAAGATTGGCTTCAACTAACAAGGTTCTGGCCATTTCAACAAGTGTGCGATTCCTTCTTTCCACCACTCCATTTTGCTCTGGCGTCCTTGGTGAGGAGAACCTGTGATTTATTCCTTTGTTCCTGCAGAATTCATCAAACTCTGAATTTTCAAATTCTCCCCCATGATCAGATATTATTGAACACACTTTGGACTTACCATCCTGCTTCATTCTTCTGTAAAAATCCTGAAATTCATGAAAGGCATCGTTTTTATGTGATAAAAACATTACCCATGTGAATCTAGAGAAATCATCAACTAGTACATAACCGTACCTCTTACCACTAAGACTAGCAGTTCTTGTTGGGCCAAAAAGGTCCATGTGCACAAGTTCTAGTGGTCTAGAAGATTGACTTTCAGTTCTACCTTTGAATGATTTTCTTGTTTGCTTACCTTGGGTACATGATTCACATACTTTGACATTTTGAGCAAACGAAATTTCAGGTAAACCAGAAACCATTTTATTCTTAACCAATTTGTGCAGCACCCTGTAGCTAACATGCCCTAGCCTTCGGTGCCACAACCAAGTCAGGTCCTCCTTCTTGGCGGTGAGGCACAAGTTGGAGTGGGCTGGATCATCCAAGTCTATCATGTAGACATTATTTACTCTCTTGCCCATAAACTTAACTTTAGCCGAATTTGGTTCAAGAATTTTACAGATCTTAGAATCAAAGACTACTTGATGGCCTTTGTTGCATAGCTGACTGATGCTTAGAAGATTATATTCTAGGCCATCCACTAGCAGTACATCTTCAATGCAATTTGTAGATGTCTTACCTACCTTACCTTTCCCAACGATCTTGCCTTTGTTATTTCCTCCAAATGTCACATGTCCTCCATCTTTTGAGTTTAGCTCGGAGAATTTTGCCTTGTCCCCTGTCATATGTCTTGAGCAGCCACTATCTAAGTACCACTTGTTGTGTATAGCTGCCAAACACACCTGCATCACAAGTTACACAGAAACTTTTGGACCCCAATGGTACCCGGGTCCAAGATAGCTTGTGAAATTATGAAATTGCTGCAGTAATCCTTTGGGAACCCAGATTCTGTTAGAGCAGTGTAAATTTTTATTTCTGAACTTGTTCAGGTTGGGTTGCTTTTGTTCTAAAGCTTCTTTAATCTGAGTCCACCTTTGTGTATTCAAGTTTTCATTTTGTTTTACCCGAGAAAACCTGTGATTTCTGTTTGCTTGTCTGGCCATGGTCGACTTTTGGTATGTCTGTGGTCGACCATCGCGTCTCCAGAACTCAGCGTCTGTTCTGGCAGCACCTCTGGTCGACATCTGGTGTACCTGTGGTCGACCACTGCTTCTCCAGTAACCAGCGCCTGTTCTGGCAGATCCTCTGGTCGACAGATGAAGGGTCTGTTGTCGACCAGCCTGTCTCCAGACATCTTGTTTTCCAGATTTATGTCTTTTAACTTGGTTTAGTCCTTGGTTTGTTTGGTGATTTCTGTGAATTTGGGTTTCTTGTTTATTATTTTGAATCTTATATTGATTGACTGTTTTCTCTTTAAAATTTCTCTCTTCCTTGGTGACATTGTTCCTTTTGGAGGAGCATTCAGCTACATCCTCTTGTTTATCTTGGTATAGATTAATCAGGGGCCTTTTTCCTTTTGAGTCAGCAATCCCAGTTACGGTTTTTATTTGGAATTCCTTTTTAGCCGTAGGATTGTATCCTAACCCTTCTTTTTGAAAGTTTACTTTTATTCCCAAGACAGCATTTAAGTTTTCTTGACCTTGAGTCATTTTTTCCAAGGTCTCCTGTTTGTTTTTCAGGTCACTCTTAATTCTTTCTATTTCTCTTAGGAGTTGGTTGTTTTCTTCCTTGAGTGAATTGTTTCTTTCTTGACTTAACTTAGTTTCCTGTTCATATTCTTGAGTCTTTAGTTTTAACTCATCAATGTCGTTTTTTAGCATTTCATTCTCTTCGGACATTCTCTTGTGGTTTTCTTCATCTAAGTCCATTTAATTCAGCTTGTTTTTCAGTGACTTGATTTCCATTTCTAGTTCAGTTTTGTTTTCCATTGAATTGCTGTCTTTATTCAGTTGACTGATCTTCTTCTTCAAATGTTTATTTTCCTTTCTTATTCTTTCATAAGTATCAAGCAATTCTGAATATACTTCTTCCCAATCCGAACTAGAGAAGTCTTGAAATGGGGAACTTACCTCAAGATCACTGTTGTCTCCCTTGGCCATCAGACAGAGCTTTCCTTCTTCTTCCTCGGAAGTTGTTTCCTCTTCACTGCTCTCTTCCTCCTCACTCCAAGTGCTAATCATCGCCTTGGGTTTCTTGCCTTTCCACTTGAAGCTTGATTTCTTAGGAGCTTCTGGACATTCAGCCTTCATATGTCCAGGCTGCCTGCAATTGTAGCAAATGAGTTTGTTAGAAGGAGCCTTATGTTTATCAGATTTAAACTGGGATGACTTCCTTACCATGCCCTTTGGATTTCTGAATCCTTTACCTTCCTTCCGCAGGAATTTTTTAAATTTTCTTGTAAGCATGGCTAGCTCACCAGATTCTTCACCTGAGCTAGATGAGTCATCATTGTCAGACACCTCAGAGGTGCTTGTCTTAGTCTTTAGGGCAAGTTGCTTCTTTTTCTTGCCCTCATCTTCCTTTCTCTTCAGATTGACCTCATAGGCCATCAGGGATCCTACTAACTCATCCACTGTCATTGTTGTGAGATCCTTTGAGTCCTCAATGACTGTGGCCTTGGTATGCCACATCGATGTGAGAGACCTTAAAATCTTCCTCACTAATTCCTGCTCTTTGTATTTCTTCCCTAAGCTCTTCAAGCCATTAGTCAATTGTACTAATCTGGCATACATCTCAGAAATACTTTCATCATTTTTCATCCTAAACATCTCATATTCTGAGACTAGCATATTTGCTTTTGTCTCTCTTACCTCGGAAGTACCTTCGTAGATTACCTTTAGACGATCCCACATTTCTTTGGCTGTTGCGCATTGGGAAACTCTTGAGAATTCTGTGGGGTGTAGTGAGCACTGCATCACGTTCATGGCTCCCCAGTTGACAGTTGATTTCCTGACCTGTTCTCTGGTCCAGGTTTCTTCATCTTCCGGTAGCTCAAAAGGTCCGCGGCTCACTACCCTCCACATCTCGTGGTCTTGCGCACGTAAGAACACCTGCATACGATTTTTCCAATAAGAATAATCAGTTCCATCAAAATATGGAGGTCTAGTTACAGAGTGCCCCTCAGCTATGAGGCTTTTAGAGTTCAGTCCGCCCGGTCTCTCCTGGTTGTTAGACCACATTTTTGGAGAACCTGCTCTGATACCACGTGTTGGATACGGACTGAATAGATCTAGAGGGGGGGTGAATAGATCTTTCCCCCTTTTTGATAATTTACTGACTATCGACCAGATGAGCTACTGGTAATTAATGAATCATAGAACTAATGCGGATAGTAAAGATGCAAGCATACGTATAGGAAATCAAACACACACAAGCACACCACAAGAAAGGATTTTTAAGGTGGTTCAGTCTCTTCCTGAGACTTACATCCACCCCTTGCTTAACTCAAGCAAGGCTTCACTATGAGAATCTCTGATCTCAACCAAAACACAGCTGACACACAGCTTGTACCTGCTGACACACAGCTTGATTCTGCTGCCTCACAGCTTGACAATAATTGTAATCAGAAATGAAAAGATGATAAGAACAGGTGATGAAAGACAGGACTGAATATTGGCGTGTGTAGAAGAATAGGTGTTCAGCCTGGGACTTGATCACGCTTATGAAGAAGCCTAGACTCCCTGTTGATCTTCCAGTCAGTTGCCTTCGATTGTTCTGCTGCTGGAGATCACACAGTCTTGAGCTAAGTCTTCCTTCTGCAGCAACGAGATTGCCTTTAACCTTTCTGCAGATTTTTGATTGGTGGAGAGCTCCTTCTTCCTCTTCTGTGTGTATCTTCCTTGGCTTCTATTCCGTGCTCTCTCACCGCTTCCTTCTTCGTGATTAGTTGCCTTATATTCTTCATATAGCTCTTTTTATTTTCAAGAATAAAGTTCTTCCCGCTCAATTTTCAGATCGAGCGCCAATCTGATAGAAAACAGGGATCGGTTTAAATCCAATCGTTAGAACGAGTTTGACCACTTCTAAGCAAGATTGTTTCCTTGATTCCCGTGCGGAAGCTTATCTCCTGAGCAGCCCAACAACCTGCAACAACCATCTGCAGGTTTTAAGGAACCAAAACAGAATTTGGTTAGAGTTCGGTTTTGGACGATATATAAACCCGTGGTCGACCATGACCCTGTCGCTGGTCGACAATGGGCAGTCCCCAGACGGCCGGTTCTTCTGGCTGAAACTCACGTCGCCCGTTGGTCGACCACAGCCTGGTCGCTGGTCGACAGGGGGCAGTTTCCAGATGGCCAGCAGTTCTGTCTGTTGCTTCTGTCTTTTCTGTGGTCGACCAGAGGCGGGGTTTGGTCGACAGTCAAGATGCTTCCAGAAGACAGATGATCTGATGCTTTTCTGGTTGAGTTCGTTGGTCGACCATAACCACTTCCCTGGTCGACAAGCGGCCTTTGACACTTCTTCTGATTTGTTGATTCCACTTGGATTTCAGTGGACCTGAAATTACTTAACTTATCAGAGGTAAATTGAATGAGTCCAATACTTTGAAGGAACAATCAAACCACTTGTATTTGTTATGAAACAAGATAGAACTTGATTAATCAAACATATCCTATTGTCATCATCAAAACCAAGGGATGCACAACAATATATGTACCCCATCTCGTTTGATTAAGCAATAGAATGAATAGAAATGATTTGAGAAAAATGAGTGTTTGAAGAGTATAGCATGGCTATCTCTCAATCTTTGGAATCCCTCCCTCCTCCCCTCTACGGGTGCGATGCCCATGTCTTCTTCTAATCCTCCCTTTTCCCTTTCACGGAGGCCGTTCGAAGATCCGAGTGCATTGGCTTTGAGAAGAGGCCGGGTGTGAGGCCCCACTAGGGCTCCATTCTTCCTCCACCAACGATCGATGCTCTCCACCACCGCCAACGACGTGGCTATGATCAAGATGGAGATTGGTTGCTCCGGTCCTGCGATGGGATCGGGCGTGATGCCCCAGCCAACGCCCTACTAGTCCTAGCTCGCCCTGCCATGCCCTTTCTCCCTCGTCGCCCACCTCCGTTCCCACATTCCCTAAGTTATCCTAGCTAGCAATAGGTTAGTTTAATTGATGTTTAGGGCCCCCATGTTGTTTTGGATCCCCCCCCCATGTCATATCCAAACCCCTATGTGCCCTCCCCTTGTGATTCACTTCCCCAAAGCCATCCACGAGCTCCCCTAAGTCCAACTTCATCGTCCGGCTGCTGTCTGAGAAGGCGCCATATCGTCCTAGCGCGATCTTCATGAAGGCGCTAGGAACCTATAGCGCGACAATGATCTGAAGGTTGAAGAAAGCACCCCCTCCTAATCTCGTTTCACATCAAATGGTATCAGAGCTTAGGGAACCAATCTGTTCTCACAGACTGGGATCTTGAGCTTCTAGGTTCGAGGACGAACCTTCCAAAGTGGAGGGGTTTGATGGAAATCAAGCTAGCTGCCGCCAAAGCCGATCGATGAAGCTGCTGGGCTGGAGATTAACGCGCTACCTTTGGGTAGCGCGACCTGAAGAAGGCGCTAGGTTTCCCTAGTGCGTTCTCAGGCAGACGGTCAACTGCAGACGCCCCAACTACCCAGCCCTTGGAACTTGCAATGGCTTCAATGTTCACTGTTTCCCACTGTTGTAATTGATGTTTAGTGTCATTTAAGCTTCCCCTTCCCCCTATATATGTACCCCATCTCGTTTGATTATGAAGAGAATGAAAAATGAATTGAAAGTATAGCATGGCTATCTCTCCCCCGCCCAATCTTTGGAATCCCCTCCCTCCTCCCCTCTACGGGTGCGATGCCCACGTTCTTCCTCTAATCCTCCCCTCTTCCCTTTCACGGAGGCCGTTCGAAGATCCGGGTGCATCGGCTTTGAGAAGAGGCCGGGTGTGAGGCCCCATTCAGGCTCCGTTCTTCCTCCACCGACGATCGACGCCCTCCACCCACGCCAACGACGTTGCTATGGCCACGACGGAGATTGGTTGCTCCGGTCCTGCGATGGGATCGGGTGTGATGCCCCAGCCAACACCCTACTGGTCCTAGCTCACCCTGCCATGCCCCTTTCTCCCTCGTCGCCCACCCCCGCTCCCACCTTCACCAAGTTATCCTAGCTAGCAATAGGTTAGTTTAATCGATGTTTAGGGTCCCCTTGTTTTGTTTAAGATCCCCCCCCCCCCGTGTCATATCCACTCTCTTATGTGCCCTCCCCTTGTGAATCACTCCCCCGAAGTCATCCACGAGCGCCCCTAAGTCCAACTTCAACGTCCGGCTGCTGTCTGAGAAGGCGCCATATCGTCCTAGCGCGATCTTCATGAAGGCGCTAGGAACCTATAGCGCGACAATGATCTGAAGGTTGAAGAAGGCCACCCCCTCCCAATCTTGTTTCACATCAAAGGGAGAGAGGGAAACGGTATTTGAAAATGAGTTTAAGGGTGAGATTAATTTCTGGTCTTGGGGATGGGAAGAGGTGTGTGGGTAAGGTAAAGGTGGGGCTTGGGGAGTGGGGAATTCTCCCTTGGGAGATGAGAGGGTGCTTGGGGAAGGGGAGTGGGTGGTTGGTGGTTGGAGGGTGGCTTGGAGAGTGGTGGATTCCACCTAGGGGCTAGCGGTGGAGTTATGGAGAGGTGTGGGGAAATGGGGTAGCTCTTGAATGAGGGGAGAAGAGAGAGAAAGTAGGTGGGAGGAGAAGGAGAGAGAAAGTGGCGCACCCCTCTTTAAAGAGAGAAAGAAGAGAGAGAGATGAGAGAGAAGGAGAATCCACCCCAATAGAGAGAGAGAAGTGGAGATCATCTCCAATAATACACTACTTAGCCATCACCAAAAATTTCAAAAAAAATCATACGTGTTCCTCACATCCCCCTCTTCCACCCATAATTTTCTCAAAGTCTAGGTCCATCATTTTTATGTCGGTCAAATTTCAGTTTCAGGCAGATCCTGTTCTGTCTTGATAGTCTGTAATTTTGGGCAAGAAATAACTACAACCCACAGAGTTTTTCATTTCCAATCCGTTTATTGGATGGATGTGAAATAATTATATGTTGTTGGAGTCCTCTATGCAACGGTGCCGATCTCACCTCGATCTGACACTAGATCTGGGCGGAACAATTCTTTTCGCCGAGTCGCGCAAACCTATTTCATTAACACGCCAGCAAAAGCAGCAACAAGTTAATTCTTGCAAACTTACTTCAGCGTCGATTCAGCCACCGCCGATCTCGAGGAATGAAGAGAGTCTTCCACCGACGTCCTGACCAGCCGCCGTGATCAGAAGGTGACCGAAAGCCGCCGTCCCACAAGCCGAGTTCGGTTATTGTCCAGTGAGTCGGAAAAGTACCGAGTCGGACCAACAGCCCGCCTCCGATCCGAGAGCCCTTCCGGCTTGCTGCCCGTCAACCCGAGACTGCTACTCCGGTGTCCCACTGTAGCCCTTTACCTCCCTGCGTGGAGTGGGCATAGAAATTCACTTTTGTAATTAATTACATTTACTATACCGGGAGTTACGGTCTTGGCCGGGGTCGTCTTCCCCACGTCCGGAGCATGGAGGCACACTCGCCACCCTCCTACTTGGCATTTTCTTTACTAGTATATATTTCTATATGCCGCTGCTTGCATGTGATAGGTCCTAGCTCGATATATTTTTATCACCGCTGTAAGAGTGAGTTAGTGGAACCCGTCCCGTGACTCGATCCGAGCATGCGAAAAAGTCGATACCCGAGACTCATTACCGGTTTCTCAACCGCGCACATCCACGTGTTTCCCTCGCTTAGCTAGAGTCCTAGGTTCACGTTGCATCCCGCATCAAATTAGTATTAGAGCTAAGTCGAGTCTAGGGTAGTCGATTAGTCGGTCCAAGGTATCGCATTGCATTCCTATACCCGATATATCAAAAGGTGTTCCCGGAAGGATAGGTTACGCCTATCGGGAAGGTACCACACTTGCATGAGTGCGATCCTCGGATCAAACCTCCGCCACGTATCGGATATGGGTTGAGTCTAGGTTTATATTCGAGTCTACATTTTACCCCTTTTCACCATTTAGAGTCGTGTCTAGGTGCTTGCATTAGTTTTGTATAAAAACAAAAAAAGGTGAAAAAAGAGTCTCTTGCATGTCCACTTATGTGCAACTATGGCCAACCCATGCACCCCTTCCTTGGTTAAATCTATACACACCCTCATGGATAGGATGGACAAGCGTGACCGAGACACGCAAGAATATTTTTGCCGTGCTGAGGCTAGGCTTAATACCATAGAGGGTAGGATGGATGCTACCGACCGATCTCTCCAAGGTCTGGTTAGACGAGTCTCCGCCCTAGAGAAAGCCTCGATCAGACCTGTCCAAGGCAACAAGTCCGTGTCTGAGTACATTTGGGACTTTGATGAGTACCGGTTGGGAAGTGGAGTTGGAGAAAAGAGCACCACGATCGCATTTCAGCTCCAGATAGGTTTGCGGCTTCACTACCAGTTTGAATTGCTTTGTCGCGACGTGACCACTCTGGAGCATTCTTATCAGATCGCTCTAGATGTTGAGCCTTTCGAGTCAATATTTGATGCTGCCCTACGGTGAGCATCTACCTGTTAGCAGCGCACCGAGCCAATTGACCGATTGAGGCAGGACGCTCTGCCCCACGACCTCACCCACCCCAGCCATGGAACCCTTCCCTTAGAGCTCCTATGCCCCCACCCTCACCTTCCGATCTTTATTCGGAGCCACCTCATTTGGAGCCACCCGTGTTTCTAACGGGAAAGTTATACATCGTCGAGCCACTACTTAGTTGGCTCAAGATAGGCTTGGTCCCTAGACCGCCTTGCTACCCATCCATGGACCCGACACTACCATTAGTGCCAGTCAACTCATTCCATACCACATTCCGGTCTTGTCACCATGTTGAAACATTGGATGACCTTCTTAAGGGATTAGACTGGTAGGTGAAGTTGACGTACATGTTGGCCCTAGGCTTCGACCAACCCACAAGTCGTAGCTTCACCCATCCCGCTTTGGGGTCCATTACCTCCGTGTGCACCGTGGGTCATGTCACCACGGAGGTTCTTTTATTCCTCTCTATGTCGGCCGAGCCGTATTTCATTCCACTTATCCTGAGGGAGGAACCATATCTACTATATGAGACCACCATCCCATCTACCCTAGTGCATGAAGGTGACCACCTACACCTTCAAGAATTTCAAACGTGAGACCATGACCTATGAAACCCAGCTCGAGGGGTCACATATTCTTTGATCCCTTCGACCCCTTCCCTAGTGAACCCCTTGACCCACCACATCTACTCCACTTCTACAGGGAAGTTCACTATCACACCACTACCCCACCGGCCAGTCCGCCTACACTCCGCAAGAGCCCATTCATTGGGGTATGAAAGAAGGTGCATTCAACCCTCCTGGCCTACCCAAACCTCCCAAATCCAAAAGGCCGTCAGTGCATGAGTGATGCACTTTGGGATATCTAGGAGTCCATGATTCTATCGACCTTTGGTTGCATCTTGTGTATGCATGGCACACATTCGGATGTCCTGGTCCACCATTGCATATGTATGGGTCGGTCTAACAGTAGGTTTATTTAGGGTCATGTGTGAGTCCGTGTTTTTCTTTATTTGTCCAGTTTGTCAAGAGTCTATACATACATGTGTCGAGCATATTAGGAGTCGCATAGTCGGTCTCATGTCAGCTCGCGATGTCAGTCCCTTTCGACTGTGAGGCAAGTCGGGTCTACTACGTATGTTGTAGACTTGCCAGAATTTGGGATCAGCTCTACCATTCAATATCTCGGATGTAGTCACATATAGGGACTCCGCGGTGATTCCTAGTGAGTCATTGAGCCGTCTCCTCCCCTTGAGAGTGACCCCACACCTGAGTGTCCACCACTAGCCTCATTCCCACAGCAGCATGTGCATATCGAATATATACGGGATGAGCAGGTGACGATTACTTGGAGTGGAGCGTACACCGAGCTATCTGGTCGGTGACAGATCCACAAGAGCCATACGAGCAGCCGTACCCCTTACTCGAAGGGGTCGAGTTCTTCCCACCCGGGAAGAATTGATGGGAATCAACACCGGGCACTAATATTTTATTTTTATATTTGTGTCCTTTTGTTTACATTTATATCCTTGGCTAATTGGGTTTGCAATTGTAAGGCATTATAAGCCAATATGTTAGTCATTAGGAATCTTTGGGTTTCTATGTAAAATGCCAGTAGGTCCAGCAAGGTCCCCCACCCTCTTTCCCATTGGTCCACCTAGGATCATGGGCCATGTGGGGCTGGTTCAAAGTCCAAGATTAGACTTGGACCAAGGAGACAAAAGAAGAAAATTCAAATTTTACCTCTCCCTTGGTCCAAGGGGCGCCCCCCCTATATAGTATTTTAATTTGGTCATTTTGACCACATGGGGGATATTATCCTATCCCTTGTTTATCCCTCCCTAACCCTAGATCTGAGGGTAGTTTAGGTCTTTTTTCCATTTCTATATAACCCATGTATTTTGTGAATTCCATAGCAATTAATGAAGAAAATCCCATTTGTTGCTCCAAGCCCAAGGGCGCCCCCTCTCCCCTTCATGCAGCTGTGATTGTTGCAAATCCAAGGTGTGAAGCCTTGATTATGGGAGTGATTCCCACCTCTACCACCTCCGTTGGATGCGACTTCCAGCCACCGCCACCGCCGCCTCCATTCGTGCTACCGTCGAGCCGCCACAACAACATCTCCGAGCTGCTGTCCTGAACCACGAAATCCAGAACAACAACCTGAAGATCTGGTTGGTCTTCCCAATCCGTGAGTCTGATGATCTTAAAATTTTAATAGATCATCCCCCTCCTTGTTAGCCACTCCCATTTTAAATTTTGTGTCAATCCGCCACCGTTTGATATTTTTTCCAGTAATTATGTTTTCCCCTTAGCAATCTGCCAGTTTGCAGATCGGCGGGACAGTGTCTTGTTGTTGTATTTTTCCCTCCCCCTTAGCCATCTCCAAAAATTTCAAAAAAAAATCATACGTGTTCCTCACATACCCCTCTTCCACCCATAATTTTCTAAGAGTCTAGGTCCATCGTTTTTATGTCGGTCAAAATTCAGTTTCAGGCAAATCATGTTCTGTCCTGACCGTCTGTAATTTTGAGCCAGAAATAACTACAACCTACAGAGTTTTTCATTTCCAATCTGTTTACTGGATGGATGTGAAATAATTATATGTTGTAGCCCTTGGAGTTCTCTATCTAACGACGCTAATCTTGACTCGATCTGACACCGGATCTGGGTGGAACAATTCTTTTTGCCGGGTCGGGCAAACTTGTTCCGTGAACAGGCCAGCAAAGGTAGCTGCAAGTTAATTCTTGCAAAATTACTTCAGCGTCTATTCAGCCGCCGCCGATCTCGAGGAACGAAGAGGAGTCTTCCACCGATGTCCCATCCAGCCGCCGTGATCAGAAGGTGACCAGAGGCCACCGTCCCACAAGCCAAGTTCGGTTGCTGTCTAGCGAGTCGAAACAATACCGAGTCGGACCAGCAGCCCGCCTCCAGTCCGAGAGCCCTTCCAGCTTGCTGCCTCTCAACCCGAGACCACTACTCCCGGGTCCCACTGTAGCCCTTTTTTTCCCTGCGTGGAATGGGCATAGAAATTGACTTCTGTAATTTATTATATTTACTGTACCGGGAGTTACGGTCTTGGCCAGGGTCGTCTTCCCCACGCCCGGAGCGTGGAGGTACACTCGCCACCCTCCTACTTGGCATTTACTTTACTCGTATATATTTCTATATGCCGCTGCTTGCATGTGATAGGTCCTAGCTCAATATATTTTTATCACCGCTACGAGAGTGAGTGAGTGGAACCCATCCCATGACTCGAACCGACCACACGGAAAAGTCGATACCCGTGACTCATTGCCGGTTCCTCAACCGTGCACATCCGCACGCTTCCCTCACTTGGCGACGTCCGCGAGCTAGAGTACTAGGCTTGCGTTCCGTCCCGCATCAATTTCAATTGATTACACACAAATTCTCGGTGATGTTTGAACCCTCCGCGGGATATTCCTTCCTTCGGACTGGTGATTTCATCATAGAGATCTCTGTAAGTCAACGCTAGCCTCGGATTCCCTCAAGGCAGCCGAACAGATTGTACCCTAAAAAACCCCTAACATCATGTCTTGTCATGTCACTCTGAAGAAACGTGATGCTTTAGCGCTCATAGAGTGCTGTTTCTAGCCTCTTTGAGAAGTATGTTCTCTGTCAGCAATTAGCGGCACTGACTTGGGCGCCAGAAGGAATTGGCGACCTGTCTAGTGCCGTTATTTCCCTGATATAGCGACCTGAGCCTGGGCGCTATTTTGTTGAGCCTATACAATTCATAGAAATGGGTGACCACGCGTGTGGGCGCTATTTCTGTAATTGGTGGCGACTGAGTGGGTGCCAATTACCTAGTTCCACGCCATGTCTTGGTTTTCGTGAGGATTAATGATGTGTCATACTTGTTCAAAGTTCAGCCCTTGAACTTCTTCATTTGCAAAGTTTACCTTATCATCCTACAATGGTTATTCCTTTAAAACTCTATATTGGCTATAAATATAGTGGATGTCTAAAATATACATAGCTCAATGCTTGTGCATGGATCTGGTCCTAGGAGGAGCACCCGAAAGTACTTATGCCCATGGGAGCTATATTGATCACGGTGTGGCATTGCACTGAAGTGCATGACTAGCTAGATTTGACATTCCACGACTCGTACTTGACTTGACATGACATGACTTGCGTGACCCAGAATGGGTATTTACTTGCTTGATATTATGATAGCCAATTCACGTGACATAACTTGATATGTTTACATGCTTGACCATCTTAATACATTCTATACAAATATCTTGAAATCTTGCTAGTTCATCTCTATTAACTCTTGATACTCTCTCTCTTGTCGTTTTCATGCGTACATGTATAGCTATACTTGCATTCATGTAACATGTAATTTACTTAAAGCAAGCTTGTACTTGAGATATAATCCCTACTGAGCGTTCGCTCACCCTAGTATTTTCCATATTTTCCAGGTAATTCCGATGACGAAGATCACTCGGAATGGAACGAACATGAGTGAAGAGCATAGAGCCACCCGACTACTAAAGCATCTATCTAGTCGTGTCTTTTTTCTATTTTCTTGAGTCAATCATTGTAATTTTCTTTTATTGAGTCAAGATTGTCCTTAGTACTTTATTGAGATTATGTAATAAAGATTACCTTGAATAAAGGATTTGGTTTATCTTACAATTTGAGCATCTCTGTCTATAAGGTCAAATTCCTTATACTATGATTGACATGAATGATATAACTCATCATGCATATCGGGTTCCTTCCGCGCTCGGGGCGTGACAGACAGCGGAACTATATGGGTACCCCTGCTACACAGGGCTGATTCAGGCAATGGCGGAACGCTTCAACTGCCGGTGGAACACAGTGGCGATGGTAGAGGGGGAGACCTCACTGGACTTGTGGTCTCTGTCCCAGATTTTATGCTTGCCGACCAGCGGCGAGGGCTACGAGGAGGTGGTACTAGACGACCTTCACCGCAGTCACATCGATGGGCAGGGACAATACCAGGTTTCTCACAGTTACTGATATCTGCTAAACACTTGGTGGGATTTGGCTTTGGCAGGGAGAGAAATGCACACACTCCAAGGGTGCTTCTGAAGGCATGGGTCTGTCATTTCTACGATGGGCCGTTTTGCTTTTACCAGGAGTTTGTGCCAGACCAAACCCCGTGGGAGGAGTACACGGAGGTGGAGCTGCGGTTCCGGACTTATTCCCTGTATATCTATGTGCCGCGAGAGGGGTGGAATCCCCATGGACTATCGGATGTGACTCACATGGCTGCGTATCTGGCTTACTGGCTGACGACTTTTGTGTTTCCTCATGGAGAGGACAGTCTTCTACGGGCCAAGCTACTGTGGCCTGCTTGCTTGCTGGCAGAGGGACGGAGGCTGGCGTTGGCTCCCGCAGCGTTGGCCAATATCTGCCACGAGTTGGGGGCGTTGTCAGTGCACCCGGTGCTGCGAGAGAGGAGCTTACTTCTGCCAACCCACTACCTTAGTGTGTGGGCTGGTCTTCTTTTCCCTGGGCTGGTGACGCGGGCGATAGTGGCGAACCCGGTGGCCCCCGTGCTTTTTAGCTTTACTGGTCAGCCAGACGGGGATGCAGCAGCGCAGCTGGAGGAAGCCAAGAGGGCCCTGTCTTACTTGCCAGGTATGGGAGAGGATGGGCTCCCGCTTGACTGTGGGTCCAGGGTATTCCAACTGGTTCTGGTGCCGTCTAGTGACGGGGCGGCCTACACCCTACCGTACCAGCGAGATCCAAATGCCTCAGCATACATAGAGTGGGTGATTAGCATCTGGTCGGTAGTGCTCACACTACACTGGTCCAGTGCCAGTGTTCTGGAGCCCTACTACCCACACAGGTTTGCGAGGAACTTCGGATATGAGCAGGTGATCACACCGAACCAGGAGTTTCTTTTGGCTGGCTGAGTATATAAGGGCAAGGATAGCCATTTGATGGCGGCCTCTTGGTGGGACTTCTATTGCCGCAGGGAGCTGGCGATGTTACCGACACTAGGGTTAGACTATCGCGGGAGGTTCAATGTCCACTACGCCCGGTGGTCGTTCTAGCATAGCCATCTATATCGCCAGAAGGCTTTGGCGATTCAGAGGGCTAAGGAGGGTCA
This sequence comes from Amorphophallus konjac, assembly GCA_022559845.1. NCBI lineage: Eukaryota > Viridiplantae > Streptophyta > Magnoliopsida > Alismatales > Araceae > Amorphophallus > Amorphophallus konjac. Next base: position 288,116,273 of record CM040118.1, read on the forward strand.
GATTCTACAGGAGGATCAGCCTCCCATCTCACTGGACGCCGAATACCTGAGGACCCACTTCTCCTGGATCCGCCGAGATATGGAGCAGTGTATGCAGCAGTGGCCCCGGGACGGTCGGGCTTCCTCATCGTCGAGGAGAAATTATAGTGGGGCTATCAAGCCCTTGAGGCCGGTGCAAGCAGGGCCTACAGTTTCTGCGGGAGCTGGGGCATCGAGGCTGAGCCAGCCAAAGACTTGGTGGGCTCAGTTCTGGGCTGACTGTGGCTTTGGGAAGAGTACCACCTGGGATGATGTTCTCCTAGAGGGAAGTTTTGTAGATACTATAGTTCGCGACTGGAGACGCCATATAGCCCATGCGATCGGGTCGGCTGGGCCAGTGGAGTTTGTTTCCCATATTGAGCGGCATACACACTGAGGGATGTTAAGGAGGTAGTTACAAAGGCTGCCCGCGTGTGCTGGGATTGAAGTCAGAGCAGCTGGTTCCTCTACCACTGACTCCCTTCAGGGCTTCAAGTAAGATACATTCTTTATTTCCTTGTCTTAACCTTACTTCTTTGTTTATTCGGTTGAGACACTATTTATTGATGTGTTTCTTTGGTAGGTTCCCCGACAGGGGAGGATCCTTCTTCCGCGGGGGCGTCCGCCGAGAGTGATGATGGGAGTCTTTAACCTAGGCGGAAGCATCCTCGTGTGGATGCAAGAGCAGCGGAGGCTGGAGTGTCCTCTGGTGGACCCGAGGCAGATGAGCATATTGAAGCAGAGGTGGCTCTGAGTAAGTGCCATGCTCGATTCTTCATCTTTGTTGGTTTAGCCATTGTGATTGACTAACCTTGCGTGTTCAACTGGTTTTTATAGCTCCGCTAGAGACTGGGGCAGAGGTGGCTTTCTTGCCACCCTTGAAGGTTGAACCTCTGCTGGACAACGAGATCGAGTGTGATATTGACGTCGATGAGGTTCTTCGAGTAATGGATGAGACCGGCCCCAACGTCGGGACGTTCCCTGACTTTGAGTCATGGAAGGTCTCGAAAAACATTCGACCAGGTAGGGTCCTCTGGGACTGGTAATGCTTCGTCCATGGCCATGCTTTCTTCTGGAGACTGACATTGCCATGTGTTCTTGTACAGAGATGGTGGAGACGTCAGGGGCTTTTATTTCTTCTGGGACTAGAGATGAAGTGCCCCCTTCTACTGGCGGGCAGGAGCCTGGGGAACCCCAGGATGGTTCAGGTAATTGCTAAGCCGTGGCAGAAAGGGTTGACCTCTTCTCTCCTTGCTTTTGTTGTACTATGGTTGTTAACTGGATTTGTTGTTTTGCCTACCAGTTGATGAGCAGGCTGCAGCCCTGGAGATGGTCCAAGAGCTGGTTAGGACCGGACCGTCCATAGAGGTTCCCTCTTTCGAGGTAGAGCTAGGAGTGGTGGGTGGCCTGGCTGTCCTTGTTGATGGAGTTGTATCTGGGCCGCTACCATAGCCGTCAATTAGGCCACCCCTTCTTCCTTTGCCAACCGGTGTCTCGGCTTGAACGATGGGGCTAGTTGGGTCTTCCACCATGGGACCCTTAGGTATGCGACTGGCGACTGGGATGCTTGTGGTGATGTTTCTTGTTATTTGCCAACACTATACTTTTTCAGATATTGGCCATAGGTGTGACGACCCAGTCTCTGGATATTGGGTAAACCCGATACCACTTAGATTCTGAGAGGCCTCCCAAGAGCGGGAAAGCTCCGAAGGGATAGAAAGGTATGTGAGAGTACATTGAACTTCCAGATAAAGCAGTAAGCAATTAAATTTCTATGATCAGGGTTGCTAAAATAGTATAAATAAAATTACATTTTCTATAACAGTTAAAACTAACAGAGCTAGCAGAGTCAAGTCCAACAAAATACAGTACAATAGGAAAGAGAACGTACTCTCAAGTTGAGGGAAGCCCGACACTGACAAACGTTGGCAACTAAGAACCACTCACTGCACCTCCAAAGCACGAGGAAGAATAGCTACACCTGAAAAGTCAAGGGTGAGCCTCATCTCACTAGCTCAGTAGGGATCCCGTAGAACCCTACCATGAAACAAAAGCGGTAACAGCAGTGCTAATAGGAAAAGCAAAGCTGTAACAGCAGTGCTAAACTACAACAGTAAAGCAGGAGCAGTAGTAATAGTAAAGAGGAAAGTTGTACCATGGAAACATGGCAGCCGAAGGAACCTCGGCCCTCTAAACTACTCCAAATAGCAACAAAAAGGCGAACCCCGATCTCATAAAGTTGGGCGTTACTGATCCATTGTCAAATCACGAAATCCATATCACGAAGGCCTACATAAATAGGCAAAGGCCCTACAAAAGACCTACACAGTCAAAGGCATAAGACATACACGAACTCACCGTCATGTACGCTACAAAAGCCGTAACCTTGAGTGAAGCCAAGCACAGGCTACCTGAACAAGTCATGAAAGCACAAGTCATGCATCAAGTGACAGAAGCACCTCCTTACTAGAAGAACAGTCAGATGCGTCCATTGACGTCTTACACTGCGCCACAAATATCTCCCACTCGCCTGGAATGGTGGTAACTGAGAGACTCAACTAGAACTGAGTACCAAGTAACGAGTGACTAGTCAGGGTTACGCCCGTCGGCGCTCGTCCAAACGCCCCTGACCACGTGCGCACACACAAGCTCAATGTCTTGAGCCAGGCCTCTAGCTGGTTTTTCCCTCCCGTAGGACTCTCACGGAAAGACAAAGGGGCCCATGGCAACCAGCCTACAAACCGTCTCAACCAGGGACACGCCCTGCCACCACTCCTAGGTGGGCCGACACACAGGAAAGTGTCGTCAGGCTACGACTACTGGAGGCTCACTAGAAATAGAGACTCTCAAAATAGCATAGTACGGACAGGTCACAGACGTACCCATCACAAGTACCACGAAGCACAGGGTAGCACACAAAACTGTCGCCATACTCAGGACAGTCAACTAGACCTGCTCATACAACTATCCTTGAGTCATAAGGATCAAGTCAAGATCGTCACACATCACAACAACATGTCATTAATCAGCCTAGTCCCTAAGCCAAAACCACAAGAAACACATTATGGAAGACGGCACAGAACAGTCGGATCCATAACAATAATAATGAAAGTCCACAGCCCTTATGCCGCTCATCGGACTCACAATTCTTCATAACACAGAAACACGGAACATGAGGGATCACCAAAACCCTCGAATCACATGGAGACGCAAACAGAGGTACGACGATACCTCCAAGCATCCAAAATCATGTCTCGATCATCACAGGATAGACGAGACACTCACGAGGTCAGGTGTCAACCACTAGGTCACAACCGGGTTGATCGAAAACCATAATGACCCTCAAAATAACCCGAAACACAGTTTAGTATAATGGCACTCCCGAACACCCTATAACATGGTCGCAGCCCTCATAGGACATCCAACATGATAGAGCAGCGGAGAGTGAGATAGAAGGGGGGGGGGATGAATAGATCACTCCCAATTTGAACAGCTTCAGCGGAAACTCACTACTTCGAAATACAACCCTTCAGATAAGGCTAAATAATGCAGCTAACGTAGTGAGAAACTAAGACAGGATAATAAGGTGCGATTGGAAGAGCCCGTCCACACACAAACACAATGTCGAACAGAAGAAAAGCACAACAATAATACCAAGCCACAGAGGAGACAAGAGATTTTAAGGTGGTTCGATTGTAGTCCACAATCTACATCCAACCCTCACTCCAACTAGAGTGAGGATTCCACTAGCCACTGCTAGAAAAACTGCAGACTCAGTCTGCGAACAATGTGCTGCCACACAGCTTGACACCTGGACCTGCTACCAGCAAGACCAGAACCGGAGATGCCTCTCCCTTCCTCCAACACGGAGGGAATCTGCTAATAACAAACCGTCACTGGCAAAAACTAGAGATCACAGATCTCTCTTCCTCTGTAGCCCATAGGGGAACCGGAGTAACTCTCCCTTCCTCCAAACACCAGAGGGTAACAACTCAAAATCAGATATATGAAGAAATAAAAGGAAAAACAGAAATGTAAACAAGACCAACGATGAACATAAATTGTTTCAGAAAAATCAAATACAAATGTAGCTTCCGAAGAAGCAAATTGGACTCTTCTCTCTCACTCAGACTTTTCTCTCACAACAATACTCTCAAATCTTTTCTCTCTATCTTCTTTCTGGAACGTGGAGGCTCTCTCTCTTTTCTTCTTCTGCTCAGGGATTTTGCTCTTCAGCTTTTTCTCCTGTTCAGTCCATCTAATTACAGAAGGCACCTTTTATATGGCATTCGACCTGAGTTTCAGGCCTTCACACGAGGGAGTCTCGTTCCCTCCCATTCCAGAGCATTCTCGGATCACGTGCTAGGCATCATCCTCGGTTCACGTGCCCAATCATTGACCTGTATCATCTGCAGGCAGAGACAAAGAAATGTGATTAGTTAGTTCAGTCAGATACGAATGTATATACATTAGGATAGCAGATAAGTAAGTGTGTACACTGAGGGAGTGTATAGACTTATGAGTCCTCATGCGACCTCAGTGTATAGACTAGCTAAATAATGCATTATCACAACAGATGAAATGTGTGGACTTCTGTGAAGTGTATGAGGCCCTCGAGTGTATAGACTCAGGGATGACAAATAGGCAAGTGTGTCAAGTGTGAGAGTGTGTAGAGTTGAAGTTCTTCATGCGAGCTCAGTGTATGGACTTGTAAGTGTTCATGCGATCTCAATGTGTAGACTTCATTCAGCAGTCAAGACAATGGATGTATAGAGTTGGTCGTGTGAAGGAGGATGAGTGTAAAGACTTGTAATGAAGAGCAGCAATGTGTAGACTTGAAGCACAACAGTATGCACTGTATGGACTTCAATGTATAGACGTTGATGTATAGACTTCGAAGAGAACAATGCATGAAGGCATCGACTGTGTAGACTTAGAAACAGCAATTTAAGCAAGTGTGAACAACTTAAGAGTGTATAGACTTGCAGGTGATATCGAGTGTATAGGGTTGAAGGATAATTGAATGTCTAGACTTAGAGATGTTTAGACTTGCCAAAGAGCTGGACGATGTACAGACTTGAGCAAGTGAAGTCTGTACAGACTTGAAGGTTCACAGTGTGTAGACTTTGGCAAGGCAACGTCAGTATAGTTCCCAGTGTACAGACTTACTGAGCTGAGCCTAGGTAAAAGATATGAGGAATGTATAGACTTACTCAGTTCAGTTCAGAACGTAGGTAAAGGTCCCAATGTATAGACTTTCCCTGAGAATGCAACCGCTGTACAGACATGCTCAACCAGTCCGATGTACAGACTTGGAATATCAACAGAAGGATGTACAAACTTGGAGAACTAATGCCAATGTACAGACTTCACCTCGTTCAAGCTACAGTGAATGAGTGTATAGACTTAATGGTCTCTCTGGCTATACAGACTTGATCACAGGCTGAACTGTCGAATGTATAGACTTGCTTCCACCGACCAATGTATAGACTTAGTAAGCGTAAGACGCTGAGTGAGACGGTGGCTGAGACGATGTACAGACTTCAGGTCAAACGATGCAGCTACATTGCAGTGTAGACTGCCAAACTCTGTACAGACTTGCAGCTTGAGACAGTGATGTACAGACATGGAATCAATGAAGGCGTTGGCTGTACAAACTTTGATGAATGCCGCTTGCTGTACAGACTTCGAATCAAGGCATGAATAGTGAAACAATGTCTAGACTTGGATGCCCAAGCCAATGTATAGACTTGTGCAGTGCAGCCAGTGTGTGGACTTGTACAGTGACTAGAGGCTGTACAGACTTTGGGTCATGATGTGTGAGACGAGGGACAGTGTATTGACATTGAGATGGTAGACGTTGTATAGACTTGTGGTTCAACAGAGTGTATAGACTTGGAAGATGAAGAGCGATGTGTAGACTTTGAAATGAACGGGAGAATGTATAGACTTGACCCCTTAAAAGGTTGTATACACTTCAGATGCAATCTACAGTGCCGTTGTATGGACTTGAACTCAAGGAATGACTGTACAGACTCTGAAGGCTTAGCGGAGGGTGTATAGACTATGTATATTAAGTTCAATGTATGGACTTCAGGTGAAGACCAATGTACATACTTTGAATATGAAATTCAATGTATGGACTTGGAGATTAAAGGAGGGGTCGACCCATCAGAGGTGGGGGGTCGACCCATCAGTGTACAGACTATGCAGACAGTGTGTTGACATGATCAAGTAGTGCAAATTTATCTGACAACTATATGAACTGCACAGTCCTACATGATGAAGCATGTATTATTCTAGAGATAGAAGATTGATTTATAGTGTGAGACATCATCAAAACCGTAGGGATGCAACAATCTCCCCCTTTTTGATGATGGCAACACTATGAATCAAGCAATATCAAAGCTTAACAATAAATTAACTGCAGTTTCAATAATCAAAGCAAATTCAAGGCAAGTGAAAGCACAGCCAAATTAAACACTACTGCAGAGCACTTCTTTCTCCAAAACCACTCCCTCTCAGCCCCCCTACAACCCATTCTTAGATAAAGCCATCACATGATAAGGTAATCTCCCCCTTAGCTCATGAACAAAAAATGATCTACTGATATTGCAAAACCCTTCTCCCCCTTTGACATCAGCAAAAGGAAATGCAGAATATATGAAAGTGCTGGAGACATGAAGAAAAAGTACAGTAACTTCTTAGGGCAGAAAGGCACAAGCAAGTCTTAAGAAAGTAAGTGAGGTGCTAAACTCAAGTGAAGATTCTTGAACTCCAGTACACACTAGAGAAATAGAAGGATAGAAAAGTTTATCAGCATACATGGAGTATGATTTAGAGCAGGAATTAACAAGTATGGCCAGATATTGCTGAACTGTCAACAATCCAAAAAGACAACAAGAGACAAAGTCAAAGAGGTGTTCTCAAGGTATTGAAGACTAGCAATCCATTAGTTGCACAACTACAAGGAATTTTTTTTTGTTGAGATGATTTTCAAGAAGATCAATGAGTAAGTTAGTAATTCACTCTTTTGCCATTAGGGAGACACCTTGATTAGAGGCCTGAATCCCCAGTTACTCAGAGTGAGTGCCTCATTACTTCCCCCCCTTTTTTTAAAAAAAAAGGAGCAGAGTTAGTAACTGTGGCTTTTGACATGAGGAAACACCTTGATTAGAGTCCAGAGTCCCCAGTTACTCACCAGCAAGTCACCATTGCTCTGTCATGACTTTTTCATTCATTTTAAGCATTTGACACCTCATGACATGGGAGAAATATTCATTTCATTGATGAAGCTCCCAGTTTCTCAGTGAACAAAACAAGACATGTTTGTTTAATTAAGCCCTTGTGTTGAAGAGATGGAATGATTGAAAACAATACCAGAAGGACTATTACTTGAAGTGAATCTTGAAGTCTAGATTTCAAGTTGATTGGGTCAGATATCAAGACATACAGGTTTTGGCCTGAACCAGAATCATTGACAATGTAGGAAGATATACTTTTTATTATTAATCCAGATCTCTGAAGGAATACCAGAGGAAAGATTCTAACTGGACTTTAGTATCACTGACTTATAGACTTAAGAATTAAGTGACATTCTACTGTCTGAGAGAACCACACTAGATCTATCATGAAAACCAGCAAAGACACACATCTAGTCAATCTTTTTGAATTTGTCAAAGAACACTTCTTCTCACAGCTCAACCAGCTCCCCCTCACTCACAGCTTTTGTAAAAGCTAACCAACTGTACTCCCCCTCACAAAAAGAACAGGCTACACAGTTATGACAATTTGTATAAGCCTAATTCTCTTCTTAGTGTTGTGAATTTTTCATTATCCAGAGGTTTAGTGAAGATGTCAGCAATCTGATTATCTGTGCCTACATGAATCAGTTCAAAATTATTTTTAGAAATCTCATCTCTTATGAAATGATGCCTTATCTCTATGTGTTTGGTGCGTGAATGCAAAACAGGATTTTTGGCAAGATTAATGGCACTGGTATTATCACAATAGATAGGTGTGCACCCCAGGTCTACTTGGTAGTCTTGAAGTTGATGTTTAATCCAAATGACTTGTGTTCCACAACTCCCTGCAGCCACATATTCAGCTTCTGCAGTGGAGAGGGCCACAGAATGTTGTTTCTTGGAACCCCAAGACACTAAACACCCACCCAAAAATTCACAATGACCACTAGTGCTTTTCCTGTCTAGTTTACAACCTGCATAATCAGCATCTGTGTATGCAACTAAGTCAAATGTGTGTGATGCAGGAAACCATAAACCAAGAGAATGAGTAGCTGACAAATATCTGAAAATTCTTTTCACGGCAGCTAAATGTAATTCAGTAGGTCTAGACTGATACCTTGCACACATTCCTACACTGAATTGTATATCAGGTCTGGAAGCTGTTACGTAAAGAAGAGATCCAATCATACCTCGATAGAGCTTGGCATTTACTTCTTTGCCTGTCTCATCTGCATCCAGTGAGGTATTGGTACCCATGGGTGTTGTAATGTGCTTCAGGTTTTCCATACCAAACCTCTTGAACAGTTCCATTGTGTATTTGGTCTGGTTGATGAAGCACCCATCCTCTAGCTATTGTACCTGCAAGCCAAGGAAGTACTTTAGTTCACCAACCAAACTCATCTCAAATTCAGCAGACATCATTTTAGAGAATTCAACATATAGTTCATGTTTAGTTGATCCAAGCACAATGTCATCTACATATACCTGAACTATGAGGAGATCTTTATTTGTACCTTTGGTAAATAAAGTTTGATCTACTTTACCTCTTTTGTAGCCTTTGCTGATCAGAAATGCAGTCAATCTTTCATACCATGCTCTTGGAGCCTGCTTTAGACCATACAAGGCTTTGTTTAACCTGAAAACTTGGTCAGGTTGAGGAGAAAATTGAAATCCAGGGGGTTGTTCAACAAAAACCTCTTCTTTAACGACTCCATTTAAAAAGGCACTTTTAACATCCATTTGTTGGAGTTTTATGTTCTTTGAACATGCAAAAGCAAGCAACAGTCTTATAGCCTCCATCCTAGCAACAGGTGCATAGGATTCATTGAAATCTACACCAAATTCCTGACAGTAGCCCTTGGCTACTAATCTGGCCTTATTCCTAGAAATGATTCCATCTTCATTCATTTTATTTTTGAACACCCACTTAGTTCCTATGATATTAACATTATCTGGTCTTGGAACAAGTTTCCAAACATTATTTCTTTCGAACTGGCCTAATTCCTCACTCATGGCATTGACCCAAGCTTGATCAGCCAAGGCCTCTTCTATTGATTTGGGTTCAATTTGTGAGACTAAAGCAATTAAGTCTTCATTATTCACATTCCTAAAATGGGACCTAGTCTGAAGAGGATCTTCAAGATTGCCTATGACATTATCTATCGGATGATCTTTAAGAAATCTAACATTTATTGAAGACTCACCTTCTTCTCTTGGCTCTTCCTGGTTGGGAGGATTTGCTGTTCCACTTGGCTGAGTGTTCTCTTCTTCTTGGTCTTCTAGGAATTCCCCATCATGATTGGAATCCCTGTCAAGATTTTCATTGTTAGAAACACCTTTCTTTTCACTAAAAATAATGTGTGGAGACTCTTCAACATTTTTGTCTATTATGTTGAAGACCCTATATGCCCTAGACACTTCTGAATATCCCAAAAATATTCCAGGGGAGCTTTTAGCTTCAAACTTGTCTAAATCTTTCTTGTCATTGTTGTGAATAAAATATTTTACTCCAAAAATTCTAAAATGAAACAAGTTTGGTTTCTTACCTTTTAGAAGCTCATAGGGTGTTTTCTTGTGAATGGGTCTTACCATGGCCCTGTTGATTATGTAAGTTGCTGTATTGACCGCCTCTGCCCAAAACCTCCTTGGTAATTGACTTTCAATTAGCATGGTTCGGGCCATCTCCACCACAGTTCTATTTCTTCTCTCCACAATTCCATTATGTTCAGGTGTCCTGGGAGAAGAAAATCTGTGTGTTAGTCCCTCTCTTTCACAAAGATCAGAAAACATGGAGTTTTCAAACTCACCTCCATGGTCAGATTGAATAGAACAGATCTTGTGTTTTCCTTCTTGTTTGACCTTATTGAAAAACAGATTAAACTTTTGAAATGCATCACTTTTATTTGCTAAGAAAAAGATCCATGAATATCTAGAGAAGTCATCTACGATGACATAGCCAAACCTGTTCCCATTAAGACTCTGAGTTCTAGTAGGACCGAAGAGGTCCATATGGAGGAGTTCCATTGGTCTAGAGGACAATGGCTCAGATCTCAATTTGAAAGAGTTCCTGGTCTGTTTGCCTAGAGCACATGCATCACATGATTTTGAAATAGAATTGAATTTTATTCTAGGCATGCCTCTCACTAAATCATGCTTGACCAATTTATTTAAAGTAGTAAAGCTAGCATGTCCTAGACGTCTATACCATTCAAAAGCATCATTTTCAGAGTTGGCAGATAAACAAATATTAGATTCAGATTTCTCATCTAGGTCTACCATGTAGACATTATTAATCCTGTTGGCTACAAATTTAACCACATCAGAATTTATTTCAAAGATTTTGCATGAGTTATCATCAAACACAACCCTGTGACCCTTGTCACATAACTGACTAATACTAATCAGGTTGTGTTGAAGACCTTCCACAAGTAGAATTTTTTCAATGGAGTTTGTGGAAGACTTACCTACTGTACCAACTCCAATAATCTTACCTTTGTTCTTTCCTCCAAACTTGACCAGATCCCCTACCTTCATCTCTATCTTGCTGAACTTGGATCGGTCACCTGTCATGTGCCTGGAACAGCCAATGTCGAGGTACCACTTGTTGTCTTCAGCTGCCAGGCCGACCTACACAAATAACATCAAGCAGAGTGATTTGGAACCCAAGATGAGTTGGGTCCAAGGACATTATTCAAATCTCTAATCAAGTGTTTAGGAATCCAAATTTACTTCAGCATGGATTTCCCTGGCACCTTTATTTCTGGTTTATTGAAATTAAGTCCAGCTGGTCTGGAGAAGTAAGTTCTATTCCATTCATTAGGCTTGTCACTCCTAGGATATCTTCTGTAAGTTTGTTTATCAACAGATTTTTGAAGATGATGATCATTTCTCCAGTAGGTCCTCTTTGGACACATCTGATTGTAGTAATTCCAGCTTTTCTTCTGATCCACTTGCTTGGTCCATTTACCATTTATGTTCTGATTGGTAGGCTTAGTGAAATTCTTCACAGAATTCATTCCCATCTTAAATGGTTGACTAGCACTATTTTTAGGACTTTCCTTCTGACCTTGAGTTCCCTTACTGCTGTTTGAGCTGGATGGTGTGTCCAGCTTTTCTTTTCCCTTCTCTGGGCAGAAGGTAATGGTTTTGAATTGTAAGGATCTTTTGTTAGTTGGGTCGTAGCCTAGACCCTCCTTATTGAAGTTAACCCTAGCCCCCAGTATAGCATCCACACTAGATTTTCCTTGGACAAAGTTTTCCAAAACTTTCTGTTTGTCTTCCAGCTCCTTTTGAAGGGACTCAGAATTTTTTAGAAGTTCACCATTGACTTTCTTAACAGCTTCATATTTTTCTGAGTTCACTCTACTTTCATTCAAGCTTTCTTAAATTCTTATTTTGAGTTCATTGAGCTGATTTTGACTTTCTTGGTTTTCTCCCTTGAGCTTATCATTTTCTCTTCTTAGTGAGGTCATTTCTTCTAGTTGCTCTTTTAGTTTCTGATTTTCCTCACAGACCTGGGTTTGTTCTTCAACATTAGTATTAAATTTTCTTTTGAGAACCCTATGCTCTTTACTAAGAGAATTGAATTTATCTAATAACTCAGCATAAGCATCTTCCCAGTCATCAATCGTAAAATTTTCAAAAACATTGGTTACCTCCTCTTCACTGTTTGCCATAAGGCAAATTCCTTCTTCATGCTCCTTTGAGGAAGTATCTTCAGGATCTTCTTCCTCCTCGCTCCATGTGCAGACCATCGCCTATGGCTTCTTCTTCTTCTGCACTTTTGTGTTCTTCTTCTGGAAGTAGGGACCCTTCTTCTGAAGATCTGGGCATTCACCTTTCATGTGTCCCTGTTTGTTACAATGATAACAAGTCAGTCTCTTAGGATTTTTATCCCTATAATTGGTAGATTCAACATTCTTGTTAAAGGAGTATGGCTTTTTCCTCCTAAAGGTCTTCCCCTTTCTCCTTAAAAATTTACTGAACTGACGAGTGAGCATTGCCTGCTCCTTCTGGTCGAGATCTGAGAAGCCATCAGACTCACCGCTACTGCTGCTGCTGCTGCTGCTACTCTTGTTGCGGGATGCCTTGAGAGCTACATTCTTAGCCTTCCTATCACTTCCTTCACCACCTCCTTTAAAATTCATCTCATAGGTCATGAGGGATCCTATGAGTTCATTCACTGTCAAGGTCGTCAGATCTTTTGACTCTTCAATCACGATGGCCTTAGTGTGCCATGCTGGGGATAAGGATCTAAGAATTTTCCTGACTATGTCTGCCTTAGCTAGATCCTTTCCTAGCCCCTTAAGTGTGTTCGTGATCAAGGACAACCTGGCATACATTTCAGTAATATTCTCCTCTGCATTCATCCTAAACAGTTCATACTTAGAGGTGTAGAGGTTTACCTTCTAGGCTTTCACTTGAGCTGTACCTTCGTAGATTAATTGCAGCTCATCCCACATTCGCTTGGCAGTCCTGTAGGCAGATATACGGGCATATTCCTCTGGGTGAACAGCACACTGGATGATGTTCAACGCCACCCAGTTGAGTGAAGATAGCTTGACATGGTCATCTGTCCACGCGTCCTCGTTCGGTGGCAGATCATACGGGCCAACCGTGATTACCCTCCACAGCTTGTGGCTCTGTGCTCTGATAAACACTTCCATCCTGTTCTTCCAAAATAGATAATTATTACCATCAAAAAATGGAGGGCGACTAATGGATTGACCTTCAGCCATGAAGCTTCTAGGACCATTAGCATTTCCCTGACCGTTCGTCCACATGATGCAAACCTGCTCTGATACCAAATGTTAGCGCAGCGGAGAGTGATATAGAAGGGGGGGGATGAATAGATCACTCCTAATTTGAACAGCTTCAGTGGAAACTCACTACTTCGAAATACAACCCTTCAGATAAGGCTAAATAATGTAGCTAACGCAGTGAGAAACTAAGACAGGATAATAAGGTGCAATTGGAAGAGCCCGTCCACACACAAACACAATGCCGAACAGAAGGAAAGCACAACAATAATACCAAGCCACAGAGGAGACAAGAGATTTTAAGGTGGTTCGATTGTAGTCCACAATCTACATCCACCCCTCACTCCAACTAGAGTGAGGATTCTACTAGCCACTGCTAGAAAAACTACAGACTCAGTCTGCGAACAATGTGCTGCCACACAGCTTGACACCTAGACCTGCTACCAGTAAGACCAGAACCGGAGATGCCTCTCCCTTCCTCCAACCCGGAGGGAATCTGCTAATGATAACCCGTCACTGGCAAAAACCAGAGATCACAGATCTCTCTTCCTCTGCAGCCCAGAGGGGAACCTGAGTAACTCTCCCTTCCTCCAAACACCGGAGGGTAACAACTCGAAATCAGATATATGAAGAAATAAAAGGAAAAACATAAATGTAAACAAGACCAACGATGAACATAAATCGTTTCAGAAAAATCAAATACAAATGTAGCTTCCGAAGAAGCAAATTGGACTCTTCTCTCTCACTCAGACTTTTCGCTCACAGCAATACTCTCAAATCTTTTCTATCTATCTTCTTTCTAGAACGTGGAGGCTCTCTCTCTTTTCTTCTTCTGCTCAGGGATTTTTCTCTTCAGCTTTTTCTCCAGTTCAGTCCATCTAATCGCAGAAGGCACCTTTTATATGGCATTCGACCTGAGTTTCAGGCCTTCACACGAGGGAGTCTCGTTCCCTCCCTTTCCAGAGCATTCTCAGATCACGTGCCAGGCATCATCCTCGATTCACGTGCCCAATCATTTACCTGTATCATCTGCAGGTAGAGATAAAGAAATGTGATTATTTAGTTCCGTCAGATACAAATGTATATACATTAGGATAGCAGATAAGTAAGTGTGTACACTGAGGGAGTGTATAGACTTGTAAGTCCTCATGCGACCTCAGTGTATAGACTAGCTAAATAATGCATTAGCACAACAGATGAAATGTGTGGACTTCTGTGAAGTGTATGAGGCCCTCGAGTGTATAGACTCAGGGATGACAAACAGGCAAGTGTGTCAAGTGTGAGAGTGTGTAGAGTTGAAATTCTTCATGCGAGCTCAATGTATGGACTTGTAAGTGTTCATGCGATCTCAATGTGTAGACTTCATTCAGCAATCAAGACAATGGATGTATAGAGTTGGTCGTGTGAAGGAGGATGAGTGTAAAGACTTGTAATGAAGAGCAGCAATGTGTAGACTTGAAGCACAACAGTATGCACTGTATGGACTTCAATGTATAGATGTTGATGTATAGACTTCGAAGAGAATAATGCATGAAGGCATCGACTGTGTAGACTTAGAAACAGCAATTTAAGCAAGTGTGAACAACTTGAGAGTGTATAGACTTGCAGGTGGTATCGAGTGTATAGGGTTGAAGGATAACTGAATGTCTAGACTTAGAGATGTTTAGACTTGCCAAAGAGCTGGACGATGTACAGACTTGTGCAAGTGAAGTCTGTACAGACTTGAAGGTTCACAGTGTGTAGACTTTGGCAAGGCAACGTCAGTATAGTTCCCAATGTACAGACTTACTGAGCTGAGCGTAGGTAAAAGATATGAGGAATGTATAGACTTACTCAGTTCAGTTCAGAACGTAGGTAAAGGTCCCAATGTATAGACTTTCCCTGAGAATGCAACCGTTGTACAGACATGCTCAACCAGTCCGATGTACAGACTTGGAATATCAACAGAAGGATGTACAGACTTGGAGAACTAATGCCAATGTACAGACTTCACCTCGTTCAAGCTACAGTGAATGAGTGTATAGACTTAATGGTCTCTCTGGCTGTACAGACTTGATCACATGCTGAACAGTCGAATGTATAGACTTGCTTCCACCGACCAATGTATAGACTTAGTAAGAGTGAGATGCTGAGTGAGACGGTGGCTGAGACGATGTACAGACTTCAGGTCAAATGATGCAGCTACAGTGCAGTGTAGACTGCCAAACTCTATACAGACTTGCAGCTTGAGACAGTGATGTACAGACATGGAATCAATGAAGGCGTTGGCTGTACAGACTTTGATGAATGCCGCTCGCTGTACAGACTTCGAATCAAGGCATGAATAGTGAAACAATGTCTAGACTTGGATGCCCAAGCCAATGTATAGACTTGTGCAGTGCAGCCAGTGTGTGGACTTGTACAGTGACTAGAGGCTGTACAGACTTTGGGTCATGATGTGTGAGACGAGGGACAATGTATTGACTTTGAGATGGCAGATGTTGTATAGACTTGTGGTTCAAGAGAGTGTATAGACTTGGAAGATGAAGAGCGATGTGTAGACTTTGAAATGAATGGGAGAATGTATAGACTTGACCCCTTGAAAGGTTGTATACACTTCAGATGCAATCTACAGTGCCGTTGTATGGACTTGAACTCAAGGAATGACTGTACAGACTCTGAAGGCTTAGCGGAGGGTGTACAGACTATGTATATTAAGTTCAATGTATGGACTTCAGGTGAAGACCAATGTACATACTTTGAATATGAAATTCAATGTATGGACTTGGAGATTAAAGGAGGGGTCGACCCATCAGAGGTGGGGGGTCGACCCATCAGTGTACAGACTATGCAGACAATGTGTAGACATGATCAAGTAGTGCAAATTTATCTGACAACTATATGAACTGCACAGTCCTACATGATGAAGCATGTATTATTCTAGAGATAGAAGATTGATTTATAGTGTGAGACATCATCAAAATCGTAGGGATGCAACACAACACATCCACGGAACAATGGGCTAACCAAGGGGTCAAAGCGACCACAACTGGAAACCAAACCGGTGAAGAAAACACCAAGAAGGCAGACGCGGTCACGAGCTAGCCACGCTAACACCTGATGCGGTTCTCAACAAGCCGCGCTAACCCAGACGCAGTTAAGGACTAGCCGCGTTGGCATAGTGGCAATTCTAGACAAACCGCTTCTGGCCTACGAACGGAAAACACATAAAACAAGGAGAAGAAGACAGAGTCGACGCTTCACGAAGCAGAGTAAACATAGAGACAGACGCGGTTCCAAGATAACCGCGGTAGTCCATACGCAGTTACGCGTTGACCGTGAGAATCCCAGATGCGGTACTCCCCAAACTGTGTCAGGAAGAAGACAACATGAGCTACCTAAAAATGCTAAAGGTGCTGCTTGATTGGATAAGCTAGGTATGCCTAGCATCCGCCTAATGTAAGTTTAATTTGTGCTTTTATTAATAAGATTCACCTCCTAGTGGTTCGATGATGGATACCCCTTCATCTTCCACTCGGTAGGGCTTTAAAAGAAAAGAGGACAAGGCAAGTGTAGATGAAGATAGGCAGACACGGTTCCAAGCCAACCGCGGCCATCAGACTCGGTTGAACACCGATCGCATTCTCCCACCGCCATACACATCGAACCGACAAAGCCTGAAAAGTAGACGCAGTTCACGACGGACCGCTATAGAGGTCGAGAGATGAACGCAATTATTGGTGGACCGCGACTCGCCGTCCGATCTGAAAACCGTAGAATCGCACAAAAACCCAGTTTCCATGCACCAATCGCTCCTAAACGACGAGGAAACAACCCTAGACTCGATATTCACCTTCCACAAGTCGGAAGGGATCAAAACAACCTCAAAACGGCTAAAAATAGGCGATTCCCACGAATCGACCCAAAATGAGTCACATGGAGAAACAGGCTCATACCGACCCTAATTCACAACCGAATGGATTAAAACTGGCGGGAAACAATTCCCAACATGCCAAGGGTTCACATTTTACCATTTAATGTTAAAACCATCACCTAGAACGGCGAAGACAGCTCACACCCCCCGAACATGGTTTCACCTTTAAAGTTGGAAAACCCGCTCAAACTCACACCGTTCGGCTCCAAATCGCGAGTGAATGCATGAAAAGAGTAGGGTATCCATCCCCCTACCTCCACCGAAGATCTCACACATCGAAACGGCCAAACCACGCTGAAAACAATCACACGAACAACCCACACCGGCTTCGAATCCATGAATGGGATCGCGCCAATGCCACGCTCCGATACTCGCGCCATCATGTCTCAGGTTAGCTCCACGCCGTCACCATCTCACGTAGCTCCACACCGATCATGCACCCGGGGGAGAGGAGAAGAGAGGAGAGAGAATAGAGGGAGAGAAAGTGAGAGAACATGCGGGAGGAGAGAGGAGAGACGAGAGAGAAAGGGTTAAGAAGAAAAAGAAATTAGTAAATTAGCAATTTTCCTAAAATCTAATTTTCTACACGAAATTCTATAAACTCAGAAAAATATGAAAAAATAGTCTCCGCGATCCTCGGAACGAGCACAACACACCTGTAGCGTCCCAGAGTCACAAAACTCAACGGTTCACTCTCCACGGTGTTCCACAAGTTATACAAGGGAAAAACCCAAATGGATTATGGAACACGTATCAGGACCCATGAAAGCGCTCCGAAAGCTCTCCAATTCCGATCCGAAGAATATAGGGTATTACAACAGGTACCTCGTCCCCTCTGGAGGAGGGAGAGCTTCCTCGTGACATGGCTGGAGTTGTAGGGGGAGAGCCTGTAGCGACGGCTCCGACTGGGGAGACTGAGGAGATCATCGATATCGAGAGGGTCTCTGAGGGGAGTGCCTAGACTAGTGAGCTTTTTGTTTGAAGCCTCTGGCTAGCTTGTTTTCTTTATGTGAGAGCAGGTTGTATGTTGACCCCGTTGTTTTCTTGATCCACAGGGGCTTCTAGTTCCACCACCTCCGGAGGTTCATCGGAGACTTCTTCAGGATCCTCAGGCAGCAGTAGTTTTGTCATGGAGATAGAGGAAAGTTCAGGCTCCTCCTCCTTTCGGGTCTCATCTGCTGAGGAGGCAGAGGCTGAGATTACTTCTGCAGGTGTGTAGGGCTCTTTCCTCCCCCCTTTAGCGCTTGTTTGTGTTTTCTGGCAGGATATTGATGCTTCTATCTTATGTGTAGCACTGGTGTCGGAGGAGGAGCGTGTGCCAGCCCCTGCTGTCGATTGCCGGGATGAGGTTCCCGACCTTCCTGTAGCTTCTGGAGGGGACAGGGCTATGGGAGAGGGCTCCCCGGTTGTTGAGGAGTATCTGCCTTCCCTGACCCTGGCGAGTGATGCCGTAGGTGTGGAGGGGTTTGCTCTGGGTAAGGACTGAGAATTCTTTTTCTCAGGTTTTCCACCTTATTTCTCATGGAAAGTTTCACATGTATTTCTTACTTTCCATTTATTCTTTATGGTATTGTACAGCCTCGACTGGCATACTGATGGGGACGAGCAGCTCCTCTTTGAGCCTGGGGTGGAATGGCCTTCCTCTACTCCACCAACTGAGCCGTTAGTGAATAGGAGTGTGGGTGCCTCCTTGCTCCAACAAGCATGAGGGTATCTTTAGAGTGTCCCCCTCCTTTCTCCGGAGGACTTGAGGCAGCATCTGATAGAGTGCACCCGGGGTTACCATATCCTCGGCTTCCGATGGGCGCCTTGGATTTCCACGCTGGCCAGGATATAGGCGGAGTACCTGCATCTTCGTCAGGGACAGGAGCAGAGGGCTCCGATGCTGGCCGCCATCTAGGAGGAGTGGGAGCGACTGGATCGGCTTGTGAAAACAACAGCCGATCAGAGGAGTTACGTCGAGACGGCCCGGGTATTCTTCCGAGACCAAGCTATCTAGCTGGTGGAGGCCGAGGGTCGGACTGAGGCCTTGAGGAAGGCCCTCGAGGAGCAGCAGTCGGCCATGGAGCGCGTCAGGGCTGGGTGGCAGGAGGCTGGGAGCATGGTCGAGGCTAGTACTCAACTCTTGTCCACCCTCAAGGTAGAGCTCGCGGCTGCTCAGTCTCGCCTATCGGCATTGGAGAGGAGCGAGCCGTGACCCAGGTGTATTTTCTTTTCGTTATGCTTATGTGTCTGGTTGTACAGACTTTGTTATCCCAAGGGCATGTCTTGGGCTTCTTTCGCAGAATATGAATGACAAAACTCTGGATTTCTTTTTGTCACTTCTTGTGTCGTCCCACCTCTTTTCTTGTGGAACACTGCTGGGTGCATGAGTTGGCGACCACTTACTACTAGTCGTGGTTGATTCTTCTACTATATGCTGGTACAGGTGACAGGGGACTAGGTACCTAAATATGGGTGCTGGAACCGGGGACTGAGTATTGGATGGTGAAGTCTAGACGCTGGGTGCACTGGAGGGCCTGAGCACAGGGTACTGGAGGCTCGGCACTGGGTACCAGATGCTAGGTATTGGGCGCTAGAAGCTGAGTACTGGGGACCGGAGGCTGAGTATTGGGTATCTGGGATTCACTCAATTTGGTATATGGACTAGGGACTGACTGAGGATTGGGAAACTGGGAGGTAGTGCACGCAAGTCAAATAGTTTGGGCGACTGGGAGATGGGAACTGCCAGCTAGAGGCTAACCCTTGGGAGGGGTGTTGGCCTATGTTGCTGGGAGCTGGGGGCTAGGGGCCAAACCATCAGGGTATGATGGCCTGTATTGCTGGAGACTGGAAGCTTGAGGCCAACCTGTGAGGGTCCTTCGGCCTATATTACTGGAGTTGTTTGGTCTGGGGAACTGGAGCTGGAGTCGATCTGCTGACTCCACGGTGACGTAGCCTGAGACTAGGGTTAGGACTAGAACTGGTGTTAGAATGGGGACTGGACCTAGCCGGCTGACCATTTAAGGTGTTGCGGCCGGAAGCTGGGACTGGAGTAGGGACTGGTGCAGGCCGGCTGACCATTTAAGGTATTGTAGCTGGAGGCTGGAACTGGTGCAGGCCGACTAACTGCTGATGCGTAGTAGCCGGAAGGCTGGAGCTGGTCAGCTGACCGTTGAGGTGTATAGCTGAATATTGGAGCTGGAGGCTGGAACTAGAGCTGGCCGGCTAATTGCTGATGCGAAGTAGCCGGAAGGCTGGAGCTGGTCGGTTGACCGTTGAGGTGTGTAGCCGAATGCTGGAATGGGCGATGACCGACCCTCGGGGGTGTAGTGGCCACCATTGTTATGGAGTGACGTTGAACTCGCCGTTGGTGAGATGTCACAGTCGACGGCTTTCATCCGTGAGGAGTAGAGAGGAAGATAGTTTTTTTATATTATCTTTACCAGCTCTACTGCCCTTGCGGGTTTTTGCCAGAGCTGGCCCCCTTTTACTTTTTCCGATGCACCCTTGAGGGTTTTCGCATCGAGGGGTTACCCAAGTTTACCTAAGGTGCCATTGCGGATTTTCACCTCAGCTGGGTTGATGGCAATTTTTGCCCTCAGTAGTCCTGTGGAGGGAGCTGACTGAGGCCATTGGGGTATCTCTATCTTTTACCCCATTTTTGTCTTCTTAATCTAGGAACCTTGTGGCTGTCGTCCGTAGCGTGCTGCTGTCAAGGGATGTGACCTGGAGTTTGTGCTGTTGATGGCATGTCACCGTTGTAGCCGTGGCTGTGGCTTTGACTGGTTACTGAGTAATCTCAAGTTTTGACTGGTGATCGGGGAACCAGTAAGCCCCGACAGCGTATTGCTGGAATCATGACTGGGTTCATGGTGGCTTAACAATGATGGGTTGATGACTGGGGATTCTGCGTTGGTGGATCTTTATTATAGATGGATCCAGGGTCGATGTGGTTTAGAGGCCCACCAAGGTGGTGTAGGCATGGGTTTGTTGGAACGGATGACTAGAATGGTGCATGAGTCATTGGTGTATATGGTCTGACCACGGTGGTGTGAGGTCGAGGGAAGTGTGAGCCAACCGGGGTAATATAAAACTGACTGGGGAGAGCAGGGTTAGTGAATCAGAAATATGCGTTGGTCAGGGACTGGTATGGTTTAACTGGAGAGGCCTATAACTTGTTGAGAGGTGGATGGGTAGTTACCCTGACTGGTGGAGAGAGATTTTTCGTCATTATCGGCCCTACCTCCCTTTCAAGTTTTCGCCAGGGTCGGCCCCCTTTAGCTTTTTCTGACGTGCCATTGCAGGTTTTCGTGTCAAGGGGTCTCCCAATTTTGCCTGAGGTGCCCTTACGGGTTTTCTCCTCAACCGGGTTGTTGGCCTTTTTTTCTAAGAGGATGACCGAGTCCACCGGGGTATCTCTATTTTTAACCCCATTTTTTGTTTTGTTTTTTTTTGCTTACCTGAGAGCATAACGGCTGGATTGTCGCTGGTGCCGGGCATCCTCGCTCTTGTAGTCGTAGGGATGAAGCTGGGAAGCTAACCACTATAAGTGTGATGGTGATGCTGGGAGGGCCTGGCTGGCCCTGTTGCTTCACTTAGAAAAAGCTAGAGGAAATGACTGGTCCCACCCTTCCAGGGGATGGGGGGGCTGGTTTTGCTGGTGATGGCTGGGGCGAGCGCTTTAGACTGGGTGGAGCGTGAACTCGTGCTCTGGAGCATGGTAGAGCTTCATGTGTTTATCGTTGAGAGGTGGGAACGGCTTATTACCCTTGTGCTCACCAACCGTGTAGGCTCCACCCTCGTAAACATTGTGAATGACGTATGGACCTTGCCAGTTAGGTTGTAACTTTCCACTGGAGTGCCCTGCCATGACTTCCTTTTCTTTAATCATGACAAGATCACCTTACTTGAAGGCTCATCATTTGATGAGCTTGTCATAGGCCCGAGCCATGCGGGCCTGGTATACTTTTAGGTGTCGGTAGGCTTCGAGCTGCTTGCCTTCCAGACCGACGAGCTCTTCTAGCCTTCTCTGGTATTCATCTTCATCTGGACCAGCCAGGTCGGTGTGGACTGCCACACGGTAAGATGCTAACTAGATTTTGATGGGGATGACGGCTTCTACCCCGTAAACAAGGGAGAATGGTGAGCATCCTGTAGTGGTCTTATAAATCATCCGATAGGCCCATAGTGCCTCGAACACCTTTTCACGCCAATCGTGCTTCCGGTGGCTAACGATTTTAGCCAGAAGCTTGCAGAGAGTTTTGTTGAAGGCCTCCGCCAGGCCATTGGCTTGAGGGCTGTAGACTGAAGATGTTCTCCAGTCGATGTGGAACTTGGCTGCTAGATGGTATACGGCTTTATTCTTTAATGGTGTGCCGTTGTGGGACACTATGCGGCTAGGAGTACCAAACCGGTAAATGATGTTGTGTTAGACAAATCTAGCTACTACCTCGCCGGTGACCTCCCGTAGGGGGAGGGTCTCCGCCCATCGAGAGAAATAGTCGGTGGCAGTTAGAATGTACTTATGGCCCTTGGAAGATGGTGGGAAGGGTCCTGCGATTTCCATACCCCACTCCGTGAATGACCATGTGGGGGCCATTGGGGATAACGGATTGGGAGGTCTTCTAGGTATCAGGCCAAATGTTTGGCATTGATGACAAATACAGGCATACTGAGTGCAGTCCGCGTACATGGCTGTTCAATAGAAGCCTTTAAGCTTGATGTTGTTCTTCATTCTATCTCCAGCTTGGTGGGCGCCAAATAATCCCGAATGGACTTCCTGCATGATGGCTCGAGCCTCGGCTGGGGAGACACATCTCAGAATAACCGACTTGTCCCTCTCATGGACAAGTCTATATAGAGAGTCACCGATTAACTCATATGATGTTGCTCGGCAGAGTAGCTCGGTCAGGAGGGAGCCAACCTTTCTTGAATTTGATGATAGGCTCACGCCAATCTTCTTCTTATGGAGGAGTGTTCTGGTCGAGGTCATTGACCTCGCAGATGGTGAGGCTGGACTCATTCTCGAGTGTACTCGGTATCAATCTTCTGTGCTTGATAGTGATGTCGACTTTGCCCTCAGGCGGAAGCTTGATGGCCGCAACCAATTTTGCCAAGGCATATGCCTGGGCGTTGCTGCTCCTGGGAACATGATCTATTTCAAAGAAATAGAATTTTTGGATGAGTCTGGTGACGGCGATGTGGTACGGCACCAACTCCTGCTTATCCACGTAGTAAATGCTGAGGACTTGCTGGACTATTAGCTGGGAGTCCCCGTAAGCTTCAAGGCACTTGATGCCCATGTCGAGAGCCATCTGAAGCCCAATGATTAGAGCTCCGTACTCATCTTCATTGTTGGTTAGGGATTTCATGAGGGTGCACGAGTTGTACAAAACTCTGCCCTGAGGAGTCAAGAAAATGATGCCGGCACCCGCCATGATGGCTGGCTTTTGATTATTCCAGGTAATCCCCTGGGAAGTGCCATCGAAGTAGAGCTCCCAATAAGGTATATTGGCTGTGAGGGCCTCTTGCTGCTAGTAATGCAAGACATCTTCGGTCTGTCTGACTGGTAGTGGTGACTGGGAAGCGAGGGACTCATCATCGGGGAGTTCCGTGTTGAGAGGTGAATCGTCCGGTACTGGATGGGCTGCCAAGAATTCAGCCATGCCCTGTCCCTTGATTGCTTTCCTGGGGACATAGGTGATATCATACTCCATTAACAGGAGAGCCCATTTTCCCAATCGGCCTGATAGGACGGGCTGCCTGAGGAGATATTTGAGTGGGTCGTGCTTGGATATAAGCTCAACTCGATGGGACAGGAGGTAATGCCGCAACTTCTTGATTGTAAATACCAGTGCCAAGCAGACTTTCTCCATGGGGGAGTAGCGGTACTCCGCACCGATCAGTTTTCGGCTGAGGTAGTAGAGCGACTGCTCTTTACCCTCCTCATTGATTTGTGCCAATAGGGCTCCCAGTGAAGCATCCATGGTGGCAATGTAGAGTATAAGGTATTTGCCCTAGATTGGTGCCCCCAGGATAGGGGGTGTAAGGAGGTACTCCTTGATTTGCTCGAAAGCCATCTGGCATTCAGGGTAACATACAAATGGGGCGTCTTTCTTCATAAGCTTGCTGAAAGGCGCGCATCGACTAGAGAGATTGGAGATGAACCTTCGAATGTCGGCCAGTCTTCCTTGGAAGGACCTGAGCTCGGTGAGGTTCTTGGGTGGTGGAAACTCCCGGATTACCTTGATCTTGCTGGGGTCCACCTCAATTCCTCGGTATCAAACGATGAAGCCGAGAAACTTGCTGCTAGATACGCCGAAGGCGTATCTCGTGGGTTTCATCTTGAGCCCATATTGTCAGAGTCGATTGAAGACCTGGCGTAGATCATGTAGATGATCTTCTCGCCTTTTGGTCTTGACGACGAGGTCGTCGACATAGCATTCGACGATGTTATGCAGCATTTCGTCGAATATTTTGGTCATGGCCTTCTGGTAAGTGGGGCCGACATTCTTCAAACCGAAGGGCATGCATTTGTAATTGAAGATCCCTTTAGGGGACTGAAAGTCCATGTAGCTCTTGTCTTTGAGGGACATCCGGATCTTGTTATAACCGGACGACCCGTCCAAGAAAGACAAGGCTTCATGTCCGGTAGTCATATCGACCATGGTTTTCGTAATTGGAACTGAGAAGTCATCCTTTGGACATGCTTTATTGAGGTCCCGGAAGTCAACGCAGATGTGGACTTGACCACTTTTCTTCTTCACTGGGATGATGTTGGTGAGCTAGATCGGATAGATACACGGCTCGATCAAGTCAACCTCTACCATTTTGTTGACTTTTGCCGAGACTTGGAGTTCCAGCTCATGGCGCATACACCGCAGTGGCTATTTGATCGGAGTTGCTGAGAGAGAAATGGCCAGCACATGTTCCGCCATGGAGGGGTGTAGCCCTGGCATCTCTTTGTATGTCCAGGTGAAGTAGTCTTTGTATTCGAGCAGGAGTTGCTTGTAGTCCCGCTTTTCAGCTTCGTGAGGAGAACGCTGACGAAGGTTGGCTAGCGAGCTTCATCTTCACCCAGGTTGATTTCAATGAGTTCATCAATGGTTGCCTGGCCACCGTCCTCCAGGTCGGGAGGAGTGGGTTGAAAGTCGATGAAGTCTTCATCATCAATGTCAGCTTCGTGTACTTCTTGATTTTTGAAGCCACTGGCCGACACTGATGGAGCTGGGGAAGTGTTGTCATTGGGTTTTGGCAAGGATTGTTCGGAACCGCTAGTTCCTGGATGGCAGTTGCCGACTGGTGCCGCCGAAGCTTCTTTGGGGTTGCCCGCTAAAGCTGACAACACTTCATGGCTGGTGCTCTGGGCACCTTCCTCATCGGGAAAGTTTGTCGAACTGGATTCTTTAATAGGATGGGAGGCCGAGGGAGCTTCTTCACCCCTAAAGCCTTCGCAGGAGGACGGTGAAGACTCATTGGTTGCTTCAACTGGGATGCTGGCCCGGGCGGGGAGCGAGATTAGGATCTCCTCTTCCTCGGCCCTGGAGCTGTCAAACTTTGCATCGACCTTATTCTAGTCATCGACTGGCTATGTCGAGCCTACGACGTTGACTGCGTAGTGGACGTGGAAGTCCGGGTCTTGGTCGTAGCTGAGTCCCCTAGTATCTTTGTGTGAGAAAGGGGCTTGCCCCCGGACCTGGGAAGGGGTCCACAACTAGTGTCGACACGCGCCGCAGTACACGTCGGTGGACCAGGACACGCCAGAGTCTCTTCGGCTCGAGGAGGACATGGACGCACCGATCAAGCTATCATCTTTGTTTCATATTTTTTTAGCCTTGTTGGGCCCTATTTTAGTCCATGTTGGACAATTGTACTATTATATGGCAAATGGGCTAGGCTAGATTAATGGGCTAGAGTTAATGGGCTTTGGGCCTTAAATGGGCAAAAAGGGGTTAAATGTGAACAAGTCTAAGGGGTTTAGTGTGCTAAGTGTGAAAGGGACTAAGAGAAGGTGGCTTGGAAGGGGTCACCCACTTTCTTGGTCCAAGGCGGAGGCAGCCACCTACCATACCTTGACTCCCCTCCCTTTATTTTTCAAACTTAGGTAGCCTCTTGTCCCCCCCTTGGTCTCCCTCTCTCCCCATTAGTCAAGGGGGTGCACCCCCCTCTCTCTCCTCCCTCCTCCACCTCCCATCCTCTCCATAGGGTTTCCCCTCCCCTATATATCATCTCTTGTAAACATATTTCAGAAGTTAATGAAGAGATTTTGAGAGAAAATTGTGTAAGAGAGTGATTCTCTTTCCCCCTCTTGGGTGTGATGCCTGAGACCCCAATCTTGTGACGGGATTTTATTGTCATGTGACTCGCCCCCCCTTATTGTCCCCTTTCTGCTCGTATATGGTTCTGAAAATTTTATCAGTGAAGCTTCTGAAAGTCAGGAAGAAGTTGGTGTTGGTTTTGCCTCGATCGGAGCTTTGGATCGCCGGCAACAATTCAGCTTGTCAGGTAGCGCAAGTCTATCCGAGCCTACTGTCCAAATCCTACACTTCCTGATATAAAATTTCTACGTATCTACTCCCAAGCCCTTTGGATTTGATATTTTGAGTGGTCATAGGATTTTCCATCCTCTTCGCGTTGCCACTAAGCTCGTGTCGTTCTGAGCTCTATGCTGGTCGTGGCGAGGATTTTCGAGGGACTGTGCTGACCACCCTGTGCAGATCTGACTCAAAATCAGAGGCAACTTACAGAAGCTGCCCCGTCTCCTTCCTCTCAGATCTGCCCGAGTCCTTTGTTCTGTGTTTTCCTCTGGACGTCGCCGATGATCTCCAACAAGAAGCAATCCATTCCGACACTAGAGCTATTTTTTGTATAATTTTTAGCTCTTTTGTGCAGCTCTGTGTGAGCAGAACCTGAGGATGAGTACAGTTGTTGCCACGCCCAGATCTGATCATATCTGATCTCACCATTGGGACCAGGCATTCTTCATCCTATCGCCAACATTCTCCAACAAACAGCACCCCGATCGGACGTCGGATCTTGGCGTACCGGCCTTCGCAAGCCTGCTGCGTTGGATGACCTGCGCGGGCAGAACCCAGTCGGCTTCCAACCGGCTCACCCTATCGGCCCCGACTCGCCTCCCTCGCCTCCTACGAGTGCGGTACGTCAACCCGAACTCCAGCAGCCCCGAAAGTGTGATTGTAGCCCTTTACCTTTCTGCGTGGAGTGGGCATCATGTTCTGAAATTATATAGTTAACAATTGTGTGTATCGGGGTTGTCGGATTCGGCCGGGATTTGTTCCCCACGCGCTAGTCGTGGAGGTACGCACTTTGCTAGTACACTCACATTACTTATTTAGTATATTTTCTATCATGCTATGTTTGTGTGAATAGGGCCGATAGCTAGCTTCAAATCACCGTGGTTGTGAGTTGTGAGCGTCTGTTCCATAGGCCCAGTCGAGCACCGAGCCCAGCCTAAAAACCCCTAGGCGACAGTGGTTCCTTAACTGCTGCGATCCCACGTTTCCCTCGCAAGGGACGATCGTCGGGCTAGTTAGAGTTCTTGTTGAGAGACGTCTCCACCCGGAGAATGCCATGGTAGTCAGTCGCTCGGCTTACCTTAGTGTGCTAGTGCTGGCCGCACTTTGAGTCGGTCGTACGTCTTAGCCCGGTCGCGTCACCCGTCCCGCATCAAATTGGTATCAGAGCGAATTTTAAGTCTTGGGTGATCTTTGTCTAGGTGGTCTGTCTTGGGTTGCATTATCATCCCAATACCCGATATATCAAAAGGTGTTCCCGAAATGATAGGTTACACCTATTGGGAAGGTAGCACACTTGCGTGAGTGCCGAGTGCGCAGGACTTTGACGAAAACCCTACTGAAGATAAAAGAGTTGCTCTTAATATGGCTGATGCTGAGCTGCGGCGGATACTTCACTGGCAGGAAATATTCTGGTCCCAAAAAGCTAGGCTGCAGTGGATTGAGGATGGCGATAGGAAAACCGCTTTCTACCATGTGGTTGTCCAGGGAAGGCGGCGGAAAAATTCCATTAGCAGATTGAAAGTGAATGGCGCCTGGTGTGAAGATCAGCAGGTGTTACGTAGTGAGGCGGTCCGTTTTTTCTCGGAGCTTCTCTCCTCAGAGAGCCATCCATGGAGAAGTCTTTGATGCAGGTTATCCCTTCCAACATTACTGACCAGCAAAATCAAACTCTTATTTCTCCCCCAACTGCCCAAGAGATCAAAGAGGCAGTGTGGAGTATGAATAGGGATAGTGCGCGGGGCCCGGATTGATTTACAAGCGTCTTCTACACCTCTTGCTGGGACATTATAAGCGTAGACGTTGAAGCAGCGATCATTGGATTTTTCAAGGCTACCCTCTACTTAAAGGCGTAACTTCTAGCCTCATAGCTCTTATTCCTAAAGCTAAGCTCCCTTCACATTTTGGCAAATTCAGGCCTATTAGTTTATGTAACTTTAGCTACAAGATTATCTCTCGCATCTTTTGTGCTAGACTCACTAATTAATATCTTGCCAATCATAATATCTGAGGAGTAGGGAGCTTTTGTGAAGGGAAGGCATATTCTTGATAATATGTCCTTGGCCAGACAATTGATCTATGATCTTTGCAGGAAAGTGCGGGGACACAATGTTGTTTTTAAGCTGGACATGATGAAAGCTTACGACAAAGTTGAATGGGACTTCCTCCTTGCGGTGCTGTGGAAATTTTGTTTTTGTAACAGATTCAATTCCTATATTGCTATGCTCATTTCCAACTGTTGGTTCTCCGTCCTATTCAATGGATCTCCTGCTGGGTACTTTCACTCTTCACGTGGTATTAGGCAAGGTGGTCCTCTGGCACCGGCCCTTTTTATAATTATGGAAGAAGCTTTAGGCAGAGGTCTTCAGAGTCTCCATGCCAACGGCGCCATCACACCCTACTCAGGTCCCTAAGGATGCCCAGCCATCACTCACTTGCTCTATGCAGATGATACTCTTCTTTTTCTTAATGGGCATGCCTCAAATATACACAAGCTTATGAACTTCTTGAAAAGCTATGAGAGAGCCTCGGGCCAGAAGATTAACAACTCCAAGAGTAGCTTTCTTCTGTCTCGGTCTGTGCCTCGAAGGGTGGCCACCCATATTGCCAACATTACCGGCTTCAGTCAGCAGAGTGGTGCTCTTACCTATTTAGGTGTTCCAATCCGGCAAGGAAGAACGTTGGTGATGGATTACAAGCCTCTCATCGAGAAGATTAGTGCCCGTATTTCATCATGGAAAGCCAGGATGCTATCCTAAGCTGGAAGGGTCACCCTCATCAACTCTGTGCTATGCTCCATACCCATCTATCTAGCGGCTGCTGTCGCTATCCCTAAGACTGTTGTCGCATACATTGAATTCCTCTATGTAGCGTTCTTCTAGGGGGACTCTGACGGGCACCAACGGCGACACTGGATCACTTGGAGTGCTCTGCAGCGTCCACCTCTTGAGGGTGAGCTGGGCGTGCGCAGCGTCTGGCACCTTCAACTCCCTCTTGCTGTCAAGCTTGTGTGGACAATTCAACAAGGTGCCTCCCTATAGGCCAACTATGCGCGTCACCGCTTCAAGACTGTGCATGTGTCCACTTTTCACGAGTCGCCTCTTGTCCCTCACTACCCGCATGGTATCCCTAGGAAGATCTTTAGAGCAGCTCTGGAGGTGGCTGCCAGGAATTCGAGGTGGATTCTGGGCAACGGGAATAAGATTGATTTCCTAGATGATAATTGGGTGGGGGATACTACCCTGCGGCACTGCCTGGTCAGTAATTATCTATGCCCTCCTGCCATCGTGCGTGAAGTTCTCTCTAACGTAGCGCACCCAGTTAGAGCTCTTCTGCCTTAGAACTGTATGTTGGAAGGGATCCACCTATCTTTCTATGAAGACCATTGTGTATGGTCCGCCACCAACTCTAGGGAATTCTCCCTAAACTCTACATATAACCAGCTTAGACCTGTGGGTATCAAACGTGCACCTTGGTCACCTCTCTGGAATCGGGTGTTTCAGCGGCGTGCATCCTTATTTGCTTGGCGGCTCCTGTATATAGGGTTGTCCATGTTGACAGTAGAGTTGCTGAATGCAGAATATCCATGGTGTCTCACTGCAATTGTTGTAGGGACCCTCATACTGAAGATCTGAATCATCTGTTCCTGTATGGCGACCTTGCGAGATTGCTATGGAGCTGGCTGATACCTTTTTTGGATGCTAGACATGGGTCCCGCTCTCATATCACTCAACGGCCCTGGGACATCCTCAATCGATACAACGTGCATACCCCTCATGGCTTTATTGCCATATATGCTTTTATTCCTATTGTCTGGGAATTCTGGAAAGCTAGATGCAAAATGCGGTTTGAGGGCCATCGTATTTCCAGCTCCTCCATACTTCAAAATATTCACTCTCTTATCAATGCAGCCTTGTACAAGAAAGTTTTTAAGCAGCATTCTAACGGCAAGCAGCTGGAGCTCATCGCCAACTTTGGCTTCACTCAGCGAACGGCTCCTCTCTCTATCAAATTTGTTAGGTGGATTCCTCCTATCCGGGGCCTGGTACTAAATGTTGATGGCGCTAGCAAAGGGAATCCAGGACGCAGCGGTGGAGGTGGTTGTATTAAAGATGGCCGAGGGTCACTAATTCTGGCTTTCACGCACTACTATGGCTTTGGTACAAGTCTCACTGCAGAAACACGCGCTATGTGTGATGGCCTCCGTCTCGCCACCCAGAATGGAATGCTTATCTCTGAGATACGCACTGATTCGGTGACTTTGGCTTCAGCTCTTATGGCGAGGACGGCTTCTTCTTGGCAATGCTTCAGATGGTGGAGGGAAATTAGGGATGTTGTTCAGTCCTTGGGGATTTCTGTCTCTCATGTCTATAGAGAAGCTAATCAGGTTGCAGACGCCCTTGCGAATTATGCTTGCCACAATCGAGACAATAATGTATTCCTCTCTTCTAAAGATCTACCTAGGAAATGCTTTGGCCCAGTTGTGGGCGACATGCTAGGTCTAGTTGCTATTAGGCAGTCTTAGTCGCCTCCTTTCCCTCATTCAGGTGAATGTTATTGTTCAGGGGTATGCCTCGTTGATCATGTATGTTTCATATTTATATTAATAAAATCTCCCTTGGGTCACCGGGTCTGCCTGGAGGAGTGAGACCACTCCCCCTCCAGGGGGGGGAGTGCACTCGATCGGTGTAGACTCTGCTGCCCTCCCTTATTTTAAAAAAAAAACACTTGTGTGAGTGTAATCTTCGGATCAAACCTCCGCTTAGTACCGTATATTGGTTGAGTCTAGGTTCCTCAGTTTGCATTAGTTAGTGCATTCGAACCTTTGTGTCTTTACATGCCCACCCGGCTAGGTACCCAATACCATCGCCCCACGTCTATGGCAAACCCACGAGATGCCGCCTCGGGAGACTTTCACACCTTGCATGAGGTGATGATGGCCATCATGGCTCGGTTGGACCAGTCCGAGGCTACCTTTCGAAACTTCTCCGACAATATGGATGGTCGCCTTAGGGCTATGGAGGAACGCATGGAGTCATCCGACAAATATGTCGAAGGTCTGGTTGGACGGTTGGATAGATTGTCACACGGGGAGCCTCCTGGAGTGGCCCAGGGCCCACCCGCATTTGCTCCCGCGGTGGCCCAAGTCCAAATCGCTCCCAAGGCCTAGGTCCAACCCGCTCCCGCGGCACAGGAGCAACCCGCACCCGCTCCTCAGCCCGCCCCTCACCGAGCCATCGAACCACAGCATCGTGACCTTGGTCTAGAGGATAATGGGTCCGATAATGCCTATGAGGGGTATGGCCGACGCCGTCGTGGCTTTCAATAGTCGAGGGATGAAGAGGATGATAGAGTCCTCAAGATCGTGAGAGCAGACCCTCCCACTTTTGACGGGTCCTTGGACCCCAAAGGTCTATCTCTATTGGGAGGCCTGTAATACCCCGATTTTTCAAGAAATTAATTAGAAATTCCTTAATAAATTGAATAAGCTAAATTTTGACCATTTTATAAAAATCTAGAAAAATTATATTCTTTTAGAGGATAACACGTTTAACAAACTTATCTTCTGTGACCAACCCAAATAAAATCTGTAAATAGGTCAAATTAGTGGATTAAGCCCAAAATAAATACTTAGTTAACCATACCTTGTAATGCTAAATTCGAGCCCAATACTCCATCAAATGAGCCCAAACCAGTGGAAAATGAAAGGTAAGGATGAGAGGATCATTTCCCCTCTCTTATTTTCCCGAAACCCTAACCCTAGGAGATGCAATCGGCGGAGATTGGATAGCGTCAACAATTGCGACGGTGTTCACATTAACCCAACTTGCATGGATGAATACTCCGCGCATAGAAACCTTTAGAAGGTGTGTGACCTGTAAAAATGAAGCTCTCTAACCCTAGAATCGTTTAGAACCAGTGGCGGCTGCAGAGGAGTTGGATCAAGGGAGATCTCCGGCGATTAGGGGATGCGTGTACAAGCGCCTCGGGTTTTCTTTCTCCTTCTTTCTTCATCCGATTCAGGTAGGTGATAGCAAGCCAAACCCTACAAATAATATATGGTTGGAAGCATCATCGTGTCAGCTTTTCATTGATGTAGAAAGCCCTAAATTTTATCAAGTGTTCTGCGAGAATTTCTGGTTTTAGTAGAAGCATGTCACATCTAGGGTTATAACTGTTCCCTTTCGATTAAGTAGTAATTTCAGGCTATAAACATAAAATTGATTCATGCATCTTGTAGAGTTTTTCGTGCTCTTTCTGCTGGTAGTAAAAGCCCCAAATTCCATGCTTTATATCATGCGAATTCCATGTTTTAGTCTAACCCTAGAAACCCCGCCGGAGTCGGGCAAGGCAAAGGGGCAGTGATCTGTCTGGACTTGTGCGGCCACACGATAGACCGCACGTCCAAGACAGGCGGCCAGTAGTTGACCGTTTATATGTTTCTATCTCTGATCGTTTCCCTGGAATGTGCGGCCGAATCCTAACCGCATGTCTGTCCTGCGGCCAGTTCCAGACTGCACATCCCTCCCAGCGGCACCCTACCGACCATCCATATCCTGCAGGCCTTCGGACCTTAGGGGGGCATGCGAGGCCTATCTATGACCGTCCATGGAGATGTAAGGTCCATAACCGACCGCACATCTATAATAGAACAGATTAATTGTCATTACAGCATGTTATGTTAGTGGTAAATGGCATGTTAGCAACACACCTAATAAACTGTAATTCATGACAGTAAATAATTCTTGCTGATTTATTTAATTTGAGCTTGATCTTGATTCATCTTTCCAATGAATGTCAATCTTAATTGTGAATCATTTATAATTGAAATGGCTATTAGGTTTATACTTGTTATAACCTTAGACCTGAACCATTAATCATGAACCCTTATTATCCCCTAGAATTGAACCTGGACTCAATCGAACTACTGCGATATGAGTCATAGTCCTAATTGGACTAACAAGGACATGCGCGGCCGTTAGTGGATCGCATATCACCTTGAACGGCCCTGTGGCGACCGTTCATCCCTAGCTAATGCCAATTAGTTTGGTCGATTATCCTTGATCCATCTTCAGCCAATTCCTGATTTGATCAGCCCAGTAGACCCTAGGCCAACCAGCAGACAGTGGGCTGGACTCTGGTGCAGTTCCACCCTGCCTATGGCAGTCCGGGAGCCCACTTGGGCAAATTTCTAGATTGTTGTTAGGCCCTGTGTTGTGCGGACAGTAATAGACCGTACATCTTATCAGGCGGCCCTTAATGGACCGTTCAATTAATGAGCGGCTCTGTCAGGACCGCATATCCTGTCTTCGATTTCATAAACTTCTAGCCTTGTGCGGCCCAATACTTATCGTTCATGTTGAAGAGCTGCCCTTAATCAGTCGTTCAACCCAGCCCAGTTCCTGTTAAGTGCGGCCCTGAGTCGACCGCACAAGTGCTTGAGCGGTCCATTAGTGACCGTATATCATCCAGAGACTAGTTTTCTCCGTGTTTCACGGTTTTGAATCCAAGAACATGATGGTTCTTCATAACTTGAACTCCTGGATAGATATTCTGGACAGTATCTCTTCAACTTAGCCTTCGGATGTTCCAAGATAAGTTTGTACTTGATTGTAATTGGCCATTTTAACTTGATTAAAGTCTAGACAACTTGGGATCTTGGATCCATTAAATCAATGACAACGCATCATAGGGGCCCGGTCTTGTCCTTGGGAGAGCGCCCGAAAAGTACTTGTGCCCATGGGAGTTTGTAATGACATGGTGAGGCATTGCACCGAGTGCATGACTAGCGTGATGTCTATGTTG
Organism: Amorphophallus konjac; assembly: GCA_022559845.1. Classification (NCBI taxonomy): domain Eukaryota; kingdom Viridiplantae; phylum Streptophyta; class Magnoliopsida; order Alismatales; family Araceae; genus Amorphophallus; species Amorphophallus konjac. The sequence continues at coordinate 288,150,528 of CM040118.1, forward strand.
TGCCCCTGTAGTTTTGATGATCTGTAGTTTTGATGATAGCAAACATTATGAGTCACAAGTCTATACAGTCTATACTTCCATGCATCATCACTCTCAGCATAGTCTGGACAGAAGTGGGTCGACCCCCCAAATTCGCATGTCTGTACATTGCATGTGTCGCAGACATAGCAAGTCTGTACATTGCTCTCAAGTGCATTAAACTGTCTCACGCATATACATAGTTTGTACACTCATTGCCAGCATGTCTGTACATCGCCTTGGGCATGGCAAGTCTATACATTGGCTGCTGCATGCTCATCGAGTCTGCACATTCGATAATGGCAAGTATGCACAACGCTTTGTCAGCAAGTCTGCACATTGCTATAGCATGCATGCAGAGTCTAGACAGTCATGAGCAAGTCTATACATCGTGTTGCATGCACGCATTCAATTCTGTACATCGCATAGCATGCACGCATGTCCAAAGTCTGTACACTGTATTGCATGAGCTGAAGTTTACACATTGTCTTGTTGCACGCACTTGATGTATGTACATTGTCCACTTGCAGCATTAGCACAAGTCTGTACAGCCTATATGCTTCATAACGCCAATTCTATACATGCTCCGTCTTACTTAGCTTCTCATGCTAAGTCTGTCAGCACACACAAGTCTATACATTCTTGGTAGTTCAGCGTCTCATGCAGTGTCTCTTGCAAGTCTATAAATTCTTGGCAGTTCAGCGTCTCATGTAGTGTCTCATGCAAGTCTGTACATCGTCTGTCAGCGCTTACAAGTCTATACAGCTTACAAGTCTATACACTCGCATGATAGCCAGTCTGCTCAGGTATATACACTCGCATGCTAGCTAGTCTGCACATTGTCACAAGTCCATACATCCATTTGTAATGTTCATACTTTGCTTGATGCATTCTGCATTACACACTTTAAAGCCTGTACATCATTGTCGCATGCATCTAAGTCCATACATTGCTTGGTGACCTGCATGTGGACTCATTATCATTGTGCATACTTTGCTTGATACAGTCTGCATTACACCTATTCAAGTCTATACATTCAGTCTTCTATAGAACATGAAAGTAGATGCATGCTCACACATGTTGCATGAATGAAGTCTGAACAAGCTGTTAGTCTTAAACTGATAACTCTATCTATCTGACTGACAGGTACTCTTCGTGAAGCTTAATGAAGGCACGTGATCCGAGGATAAGGGGAATACCAGGATCGTGACATGTATATTGAAGCAATCCTGAGATGCTGCCACGTGACCAAATGATTGGGCGGGAAATGTGGAAGCCACACGCCCTCTTGCTTGCTGTTGCTATAAAAGGAAGTCTTCTTCCTCAGAAGAAGGCCGATCGATGAGGTGAAGCTCGAGAGCAGAGAAGCTAGAAGCAGCAGAGAGCCACTGAGAGCAGAGAAGAAAAACCACGATCCAGAGAGAAGAAAAATAGAAAGAAGAGAAGATTGAGAGAGATGAGTTGAGAGAGTTTATTTGAGAAGTTGTTCCTCAGACTCTTGGTTTAGATACCAGAGCTGAGTTTGCTCATTGAGAGCTATTTCCTTTCTGGGATTTCTTGTTTTCGATTTATTCTATTTTCATTTTCCGATATCTTGTCTTCAAGCTGTGTGTCAGCGGTTTGCAGAGGTGCTGCCTCTGGACGGGTCAAGCTGTAATCCCCAGCGGTTGCAGTGGAGGATTCCACTGGACACGTCAAGCTGTAATTCCTCAGTAGGCGAGACTTGGTCTCGGACAGCAAGCTGTGTTGCTCAGCGGTTGTAGGCTAAGCTGTATTGCCCAGCGGACGTAAGCTGTGTTGCGCAGCAGTAAGCCACACTTGGGTTGAGTGTGGGGTGGACGTAGGTCTGGAGGACCGAACCACCTTAAAATTTGCTGTCTACTGTGTGATTGATTTGTGCACCTTGTGAGTTCAGCTCGACCGGCAGATGATTGCTTAGGTTCGCTATCATTGTGATCTGCTGTGTTCCGATATCATTGTGCTCATTCAGTCGTTCAACAGCTGCTCGTTTTAATTCCGCATTAGAATACAACTGTGTTGTTTAATTAGGCCATCGATCTATTCACCCCCCCTCTAGATCCACACTTCGTGGTGACAGAGTGCTTCCATCTAACACAATAGTTGGTATCAGAGCCTAACTCTTCTACAGGGACTTACAGCCCGAAGAGGAAGGTACAGATGGATGCTAGAGGAATGATCGCTGAAGGACACTCAACCACCAAGCCCCCTTTCTTTGATGGATCGAATTATGCATACTGGAAGAACCGTATGCAAGTCTTCTTGAGGGCGAAAGACTACGAGATTTGGAAGGTAGTCAGTAAGGGACCTTATGAGTTGTCCCCTAACGAGGATGTCTGGACCAAGGAAGAGATCAGAAGGTCCACTCTGAACTGGAGCGCCATAAATGCTATCCAGTGCTCTCTGCACCCTACAGAATTTTCTCGTGTATCGACTTGCAGTTCAGCTAAGGAGATGTGGGATGCACTAGAAGTTATCCATGAAGGGACTTCTCAGGTTAGAGAGATGAAGGTGAATTTTGTAGTGTCAGAGTATGAAGCCTTCAAGATGAAGCCCAACGAGACCATCAAGGAGATGTACGCTCGATTGACAATTATTACTAACTGTCTCAGAGGTCTTGGGAAGACACAGATAGAATTTGATATAGTAAGGAAGATTCTGTGTTCCCTGACTCATGTTTGGCACACCAAAGCTACTGTGATGGAAGAGTCAAGGGATCTGCGCAACACCAGGGCAGATGAGTTAATTGGTTCGCTGATGGCGTATGAAATAAATCTGCCAAAGATAGAGGAAGCTCAGAAGAAGAAGAAACCAATTGCTCTGAAAGCTGGTTCCAGCAAATCCAGCCGATCTAGCTCTAGTGGATCATCATCCAAGGAGAGCCTGACTGGGGAAGAAATAGAACGTGATGAGATAGCCATGATCACCAGGGAATTCAGGTGGTTCCTCAGGAAAGAAGGAAGGCGATTCAGCCGAAGGAACCATGGTGGTGGCCGTCGGGATACAAGGTATAAATCTAATCCTGCAAAGCAAACTGAAGCTAATGTGTGTTACCAATGCAGGAAGGCTGGCCACCTAAAAGCTGAATGTCCGGAGAATCAGAAGCTCAAGTACAAGTCCAAGAGAAAGAACACTAAAGGGAAAGCCATGGTGGGTACCTGGAGTGATGAGGACGAAGGTAGCTTCAGCAGTAGCTCAGACAGTGAGGAAGAAGCTGAAAAGCCCATTTGCCTTATGGCAACTAGCTCTGAAGACAGAGAGGAAGACTCAGATGAGGTATCCTCTCGATTCGATAATTTCACTATTGCTGATTGGGTAGATGCCTATCATGAAATATCTAATAAAGTAGATGATATCAGAAAGGAAAATATGCATCTAAGAAGAAAGATAAATTTCATGCAAAATGACACAACTCTAATTGATAAAATTACATGCCTTGAATCCGAGAAAAATAAGCTGAAACTCACATGCTCTGAAATAGAAGAAATCAAGCATGAGTTAAAAGCCTCTAAAGAAGATAATGAGAGGTTAGAAAAAGAAACTGATGAATGGAAATTGAAAATACAGGAATATGAGAGTGAGATGAAAATTGTGAATGAAAAATATGAAGCTGTCCTAAGTGTGAACACCAAACTGAAGAAATCCTTTGAAGATATTCAGAAAGATAATGAGGACAAGCTAAAAATTATTGAGAAAATGACCCAAGGTTCAGACAACCTCAATGCTTTGTTAGGGTCAAAAGTCAATTTTAGGAAAGAGGGCCTTGGATTTAATTCTAGTGCAACAAAAAGTTTTGGAATGAATACTATTTCATTTGTCGCACAAAAAGAGAAAGGACCTCTGATTAACATGAATTCAAAAATTTCTGTGAACAAAATTGGAAATCTGAAGAAGCCCAGTGCTGAGGAGAAGGGCAAACAAAAGATTAATGAGCCTAGTAGAGCTGGTACATCCAAGCCAAATTCTAAGGCTCAGTCTCAGGTTAGGGGTCAGCCTACACATGCACATAAACCCCATGCTAAAGTCACCAAGTCTCCACCACCACCACCATCTCAGAAGAAGACCCAATACACACTTGTGAATAGGTCAGCAGGGTCCAAGGTGCAGGAGAGATAGAATGCATTTAGAGCACAACCCAACCATTTCTACCAATCTAGAGCCCAGTCCTACTACACTGCACAGTCAACCTATCCAAATAAGTCAGGGTGGACTAGGACTCAGGGAAGGTTTACAGGTCATGGACATCAGGCTACACAGTCTTATAGACCTTACACCAGAAATTGGGTTGGTGGGTATGGCAATTGGACACCTAGGAACCAACATTTCTTCAGCCAGCCCAGAAACTACTATGACCATAATTTTGTGAATGCACCCTGGCCAAAGCATTAGCACAGAAGTAACAACACTGTCAATAATCATGCTGGTGCAAATAAGATGAAAAACAACAAAAAGAAATATGGAGCATCCACTGAACAAAATTCTTTTAAACAAATGTGGATTCCTAAAAGCTTGCTTTCATGTTTTAACTGCATTTCATCTGCTCTGGAGCCCAATCAGACTTGGGTTCCAAAATTCTCTACCTGATTGTGTGTGCAGGTATGCCTGGCAGCCAAGAATAATCTGTGGTACTTGGATAGTGGCTGCTCCAGGCATATGACTGGAGATAAGGCCAAGTTCTGCATGCTGACAGAGAAACATGGAGGCCTTGTCACCTTTGGTAGCAACACAAAAGGTAAAATTGTCGGGTCAGGTAAGGTAGGTAAGTGTACTACCTGTTGCATTGAAGATGTCATGCTGGTTGAAGGTGATGTGACATAACCTCGGACTTAGTCAAACAAGCACATCTAAGCATCCAAATGGGTCTTAATGGGCCACCGCTCTCTTCGTTGCACTCTATTCCCGGGGTGACTATGTGATACCAAGGGTGACTTATGGGAATGGACCCTTGCTGGTAGAGGGCCAGCAAGGCCAAGAATTGATTCCCCAAGGTTGGTTGCCCAATTCGATTGGGGCCGACAAAGTGCACTCGGGCACCGGGTCACACTAACCCACGGCGATCACTCTAAGTCATGGGCTTGAGGATCGGGCGCTCCTCACGAATTCAGCGGTGCATGAATCAAATATTGAGAGAGCTACACTAGGTGAGCAAGGAAGATACACTTACTCGACCGGTTTGAAGAAACCGGTCCCGGTCGGAGACGAGGGCGAGCGGGGAGGCGGTGGTTCCCCACACGCCGCGGCGGTGTCGCTTGACCTGCCAAACCACTTACAAAACTACTCCTCTCGCAGGAGGGGGGATCTTGGGGTAGGGTTAATATGATACATTCAAACACTACCACCACGCAGGGTGGGGCCTTCAGCCGGCCAAGCGGGGAGGGGTTGGTGGACCGAAACGAAGAGAAATGAGAACTAGGGAAGTTGCAGCTTCAATCTGGAATTCTGGACAGGGGGTCGCTGTGATGGCTATGCCGGGCTTGTCCGGACTCCAAATTGATCGAAACCAGCTCCTGAAGCTTCCTGACTGGAAGAGGTGGACTCCAGAATTTTTGGGGAAGCTCAGACGGTCGGAGGTGACTGCACCAGCAACAGGAAGTAGCCTCCTCTGTCTGGCCGCAGGTACTGTCTGGACTGTAACAGCAAGTTGCAGAAGTGACTGAGCGCCCTCCCGAGCTCCGATCAGCACGAAACAGCGGCATCATCTTCGTGGTCGAGGTAGCTTTCAGCAGGAGGTGACGGAGATGCATTCAGAGGTCGAGGATGGCCGGGGCACCCAGAAGAGTGGGTACTGGTCGGAGTAGACAGCAGAAAACAGAACTAGATAGATCGGGGGAGAAAATTTGTAACTTCTTCCTCCAGCGGCCGAACGGGGTTCTGTTTCTTGATCTTGAAAGATGACCGGTAGAGGAAGAACTTTGATGAAGGGGCTTCAGCCTGAATCCACTGGGTTTTGTCGTGGCAGAAGGATCTTCCACGCTCTGGTCCAGGATGAAGACCTCTCTGCGTACTGTTGGGAGAATGGCTCTATCTGGCAGCTCCGAGTTCCGATCGTGTTGATTCCACCTCGCCTGCGAATTAGACTGGAAGGCCTTTCCAGAAAGGTAGGCCACGCCTTTTGAAGAACTAGGATGAATCCGTGGTTGACGCTGCAACAAGGGCTGTTCTGCAGATCTGCATAGCTCCAACCTACTAGAAGAAATGAGAGGGAGATATGGCTTCTTTGGTGGAGGGAAATGGTAGGAATGACCTAAGGGAGAGTGGGGGCTCTTGTGGGGTGGAGAAGGGAGCTAATGGTGATGGGGAATGAGGTGGAGAATGGCTGGAAGCAAGTGCTAGCAGGTGGAGGAGGAAGAGCTACGAATTTGGGGAAGGTGGGTGAGAGGAGAAGGTGAGGGGGGCACAAGTGAGTGGAGGGAAGGGTGGATTTCAAATTCAAAAGGTCTTGGAAGGTGGGTGATTATGTTGGGAAGTGGAGTGCTTGCATTGGAATGGGGTAGATTTGGTTGGAAGGTGGAGGAAGGTGTTGGAATGGGGAGACTTCTACCTAGGAACTAGGGAGTGGAGTAATGGAGGCCATGGGGAAGTGGAGGGCATTAAAGGAGGTGGTTGGAGGTTGGAAGTGGATGGGAGGAGGGAGGAGAGAGAAGGAAATTCGGATTTGGGGTTGGAGGAGAGAGAAAGAGGGGTGAAATAGAGAGATTAAGAGGGGAATGGGTGGGGAATCTCTCCCCTAGGGTCTCTCACCCAAAAACTAGAGGAATCACTCCAATTTGAACTCAAATGGCAAGTTTAACTCAAAAGGATGTAATCATTCATTAACTTCAAATGAGGGGAGTGGGGTCCTATATATAGGCAACCCACTCTTTACAATAAGTCCCTGACAAAATAAACAACTACAAATAACCAAGGGGGTTGGGAGTGCTAATGGGCCTAGTCCAACGAATGGGGCCCAATAGCTTACATTAGACATCATGATGATACCAAACATAGGAAAATAAGTGCTAGACTTAGGGAAATGACTCAAATAAAATGGAAATACATCAAAATGACTCAAAGGAAAACTACAAAATGGATAAGGGGCCTTAATAGAGTGAGGCCCAAACTCAACTAGCTCCCGAATGTGAAGAAGTGGACCCGAGCCAAAGGGAGTCGTGGGTGATGCCTCCATCAAATCCCCTGGGCCGCAAAGAGCTCGACTCCGTCGAGTAAGGGTCCATCCGGCTAAGGTACCGCTCGAGGAGATCTGGATCCAATCGCTGTAGGTCCTCCCGACTTACCCATGAGTCTTCCAACGGAGGCCGATCCTTCCACCTGACGAGATAGCGCTCATAGACCTTGCTCCGGGTGGTAGTGACCTGCTCATCCAATATTTGTTCAATGCGATCACGCTGAGCTCTTTTGGCTAGTGGACTCTCCTCTCGGGTGGGTGCTCTCTCAAAGGAGGGAGTGGGCTCGATCTCCTCACTAGGTCTCACCGTGGGGCCCTTGTAAGACACTAAGTCGGCGACATTGAATGTAGGACTTACCCCATAATCCTCGGGGAGATCTAATTCATAAGCATTCGCACCAATACGCCTCAAGACCTGGAAGGGCCCAGTCCCACGTGGTCTCAACTTGGAGTTGGCTCCTGGGGAGAGCCTCTCCGTCCTCACCATCACAAAGTCACCCACTTGGAACTCTAAGTGACGCCGGTGAGAGTCGGCCAACCTTTTATACGCCTCATTTTTCATGCCAATGTGCTTGCGGATTTCCTCATGCAACTCTCTAATATGTTGTGCAAAAGACTCGGCAGAAATGGACACTCTAGCATGCTGGGGAAGGGGAATGAGATCGGATGGCTTTCTTGGTTTGTACCCATGCACTGCTTCAAATGGACTCATCCCTATTGACTTATTGACGGAATTATTGTATGCAAACTCAGCCTGTGGTAAGATGAGATCCCAATTTCCGGGCCGATCCTCAACAAGACACCTAAGGAGGTTCCCTAGACTCCGGTTGACCACTTCAGTTTGGCCATCCGTTTGGGGGTGGTAGGCAGTGGAGAATTTGAGGAGGGTACCCATCATGTGCCAAAGAGTCTTCCAAAAATAGCTAGTGAATTTGACATCCCTATCGAGACTATGGTCTTGGGTAGCCCATGGAGGCGGACTACCTCATCAAAGAATAACCGGGCTATATGGGAGGCATCGGAGGTTTTGTAGCATGGGATGAAGTGGGCCATTTTGGAAAATCTATCAACCACCACATAGATGGAGTCATGCTTCCTAGAGGTCTTGGGTAAACCTAGCACAAAGTCCATGCTCAAATCTTGCCATGGGCGGTCGGGAATGGGAAGTGGGGTGTATAGGCCGGTGTTTTGTTTTACTTGTTTGGCCGAAGCACATGTGCGACATTGACCCACTATTTTGCCTACATCCCTCTTGAGGCTTGGCCAATAAAATTGACCCTCAACTAAGGCAATGGTCTTGTGGACCCCAAAATGACCGGCTAACCCACCGGCATGTAATTCCCAAACCAAGAAGTCTCGAAGAGATGTCCGAGGAATGCAAAGCCTTGGTCCCTTGAAGAGGAACCCATCCTCTAAAATGAATCCTTCATGCTCCTTGCTAGAATGAGTGGTCAAGTTGGCATAGATTTGTCCAAAGTCGGGGCAACTAGGATAATCATCCTTGACCTTGTCAAAGCCAATCACTTCCACTTGGATAGTGGATAACAAGGACATCTTCCTACTAAGGGCATCCGCGGCCTTATTCTCACTCCCGGCCTTGTGTTTGATGACAAAGGTGTAGGATTGTATGAACTCAACCCATCGGGCATGTCGGGCATTCAACTTTTGTTGGGAATTGAGGTATTTGAGTGCCTCATGGTCGGAAAAGATGACAAACTCTTTGGGAAGCAAATAATGTCTCCAATGTCGGAGGGATTGGACCACGGCATAGAACTCCTTGTCATAGGTGGAGTATCTAGTCCTAGCATCACATAGCTTCTCACTAAAGTAGGCGACCGGGTGTCCCTCTTGACTAAGAATCCCTCCTATCCCAATCCCGGATGCATCACAAGTGACCTCAAAAACTTTAGAGAAATCGGGAAGACATAGGACCGGGGCTTGGGTCAACTTTTCCTTAAGCTCAAGGAAGGCTTAGAGGCGGCTTTGGTCCAAACAAAGGTTCCCTTTTTGAGACAATCAGTTATTGGGCCGGTGATAGTGCTAAACCCCCGAATGAATCTCCTATAGAATGTGGCCAACCCATGGAAACTTCTAACCTCATGAAGGGTGTGGGGTTCAGGCCAATCAATGATAGCTTGGACCTTGTCGGGGTCCATGGAGACTCCTTTGGTTGACACCACATATCCTAGGAAGGTGATGGTAGTGGTCATGAAATGACACTTTCTTAGGTTGGCAAATAAGCTCTCTTGCCGGAGGACGGTGCAAACTTTCCTAAGGTGTTCGAGGTGGGCTTCATGGGTGTGGCTATAGATGAGAATATCATCAAAGTATACCACTAGAAAGTTCCCAATGAAAGGCCTAAGTGCTTCCGTCATAAGACGCATGAAAGTACTTGGGGCATTAGAAAGCCCAAATGGCATGACTAACCACTCAAAGAGACCATCCTTGGTCTTGAAGGCCGTTTTCCACTCATCCCCGGGCCTTATCCTAACTTGGTGGTAACCACTCTTGAGATCTATCTTAGAGAAGATGGTGGCTCCAGCTAGCATGTCCAACATGTCATCAAGCCTAGGGATAGGGAACCTATACTTGACGGTAATCTTGTTAATGGCCCGGCTATCCACACACATCCGCCACGATCCATCTTTCTTGGGGGTAAGGAGGGCCGGGACGGCACATGGACTCTTACTAATGCGGATGAAGCCCTTCCTAATGAGTTCCTCTATTTGCCTCCTAAGTTCGGCATGTTCCGTAGGATTGAGGCGATAATGAGGAAGGTTTGGAAGGGTGGCTCCCGCACTAGGTCGATTGCGTGTTGCACATCACGCATGGGAGGGAGTTGGTCCGGGAGCTCTTCCGGGAACACATCATGAAATTCTTCCAATAGTTGTTGGATCTCTATGGGATGGGGATTAGAAGGGGTAGGTTCCCCTAAGCATATGACAACCGCACACAAAGGCACCCCTTGAGCAATTTCCTCTTCAAGCTCTCTCCTAGTGATGAGATGAATACCCTTGGTCAACCCCGTGGTTCTACTTTGTTTTGGGGTTTGGATAAGGGCTTGAGTTGGAGGGGTGGAGTTCCCCGAGACTTGTGGAGTGGTGGGGTGTGATCCTTGAGGGAGAGTGTCCCTCTTGGGCATGGGACGAGGTGGGGAAGGGTTAAGACGGATAGTCTTACCCTCATGCTCAAAGGTGCATATGTTGCTTCTTCCTAGAATGGTGGCATCCACATCATAGAGCCAAGGTCTTCCTAAAAGGATGCTACCCACTTCCATAGGTATGACGTCACACCATATTTGGCCATGGTAGGAAGAGAAAGTGAGAGGCACTAGGCATTGGGTGTTGACCGGGATGGAGTTGTTGTTGATCCATGAGACCCGGTATGGACTTGGGTGGGGAGTGAGAGTAAGCCCAAGGAGCTTGACGGTGTCGGGTGATACGGCATTAACACAACTACCACTATCCAAGATCACTTTCCTCACATGGTTTTCTATCTTGACAAAGGTGTGGAAAATTGAAGTCCGTCGCCAATCCTCTTCTTGAGGTTGGTGAGAGTGCACCTAATGACTCCTAGATGGGAGTTGTTTGAAGGAGTGGAATGATCTAGACCCGACTCTAGACATTGGGCTTCATACTCCTCTTCCCAATCTATTAAGGCTTCATGTTCCTCAATGACATTTTCTTGTTCCTTTTGGGGTTGGACTTCTTCCTCAATAAGCAAGCTAGATAGCCCCTTAGATGGACATTGCCCCGCAAAATGACCATACCCATGACACTTATAGCATTGTTGGCGCCCACTTCCCGGGGTGGCTCCTACACTTGGGCCTTTGGGGTTGTCATCCTTCCGTGGAAGAGGGTGACTAGGAGCGGGTTTGTTTGGAGTGATGGGTGGGGGAGGGTTGTAGGACCTTAAAGGGGCATTCCCACTTGGGCTAGGAGCTCTCATGGGGGTGGGTGGAATGGGACGTGGTCCCATGTTTTTGGGGTCGGTGGGTCGGGGAGGGATAAATCGGGAACTCCTAGAAAACCTTTCCACATCTCTAGCAATTTGGTAAGCTATCTCAAGGTTATCAACATCTCTCATGAATAGTTCCCTCTTGATGTGGCTTTGAAGCCCATTCCTAAAGCGGGATAAGGTGACATCCGCATCCTCATGGACTCCACACTTTAGAAGATAAGAGTCAAATTTTTCAATGTACTCTACCACGGTCTTTCCTTCTTGGGTGAGGCTTTGCCATTCATCTAGGAGCATTTGGTGGTAGGTTCGGGGAAGGTATTTGTTCCTAAGTAGATTCTTCATATCCGCCCAAGTGTTAATAGGCTCATCCCTCCTAATCCGCCTTAGACCCTCTTGATTTAGCCAACTTAGTGAGATGCATCTTAGCCAATCTAACTCTTCTTTGGTCGGACATGGGGTACCATTCAAAGTATTGGTCCATGGCGGTCTCCCATTCTAGGTAAACACTAGGTTCATGTGAACCGTCAAAGTTTGGGGCCTCTACCTTGATCATCCTTAAAAGGGGGTCATCCGGATCATCCCGTGGACGCCGGTCATGGTTTTGATGGGGGCGAGGTATCTCATACTCATAATAATGGTCATAGTCCATTTCATCCCTATAAAATTCAGCATGTGGGTGATGGGCTCTTGGGCCGTTGTTCCTTGGGTGGAACTCATCCCTATGAGGCTCTATATGTGGAGGGTGGACTCTTGGGCCTTGGTTCCTTTGGGGAAAACCATTCCTATGATAATCACCATGTGGTGGAGGGACTCTTGGCTCATTGATTCTTGGGTGAGGATCTTCCCTATGAGGTTCATCTTGTGGAGGGGGAATTCTAGGCTCATTGTTCCTTGGGTGGTACCCTTGGTCTTCTAACCGAGCAATTCGGTTGGTAAGGGACTCTAGTTGGGCAAGGATGGTTGTGAGGGCAGCCTCTACCCTTTCTTGGGGTTCCTCCCTAGGAACATCTTGATTGAGTTGGTGAGGATTGGGATCCATGGTTGGAATCGAAGATGAAGAACCGGGTTGGTAGCTAGTACCACTGCGGGTGGACATGCAAGACAAAGGGCCAAAGTGGTTGGACACACAATGCAAAGGTCCTAGGACTTAGACTTGATAGAGACAAGTCAAGGACTTGCTCTGATACCACTTGATGTGACACAACCTCGGACTTAATCAAACAAGCACATCTAAGCATCCAAATGGGTCTTAATGGGCCACCGCTCTCTTCGTTGCACTCTATTCCCGGGGTGACTATGTGATACCAAGGGTGACTTATGGGAATGGACCCTTGCTGGTAGAGGGCCAGCAAGGCCAAGAATTGATTCCCCAAGGTTGGTTGCCCAATTCGATTGGGGCCGACAAAGTGCACTCGGGCACTGGGTCACACTAACCCACGGCGATCACTCTAAGTCATGGGCTTGAGGATCGGGCGCTCCTCACGAATTCAGCGGTGCATGAATCAAATATTGAGAGAGCTACACTAGGTGAGCAAGGAAGAGACACTTACTCGACCGGTTTGAAGAAACCGGTCCCGGTCGGAGACGAGGGCGAGCGGGGAGGCGGTGGTTCCCCACACGCCGCGGCAGTGTCGCTTGACCTGCCAAACCACTTACAAAACTACTCCTCTCGCAGGAGGGGGGATCTTGGGGTAGGGGTTAATATGATACATTCAAACACTACCACCACGCAGGGTGGGGCCTTCAGCCGGCCAAGCGGGGAGGGGTTGGTGGACCGAAACGAAGAGAAATGAGAACTAGGGAAGTTACAGCTTCAATCTGGAATTCTGGACAGGGGGTCGCTGTGATGGCTATGCCGGGCTTGTCCGGACTCCAAATTGATCGAAACCAGCTCCTAAAGCTTCCTGACTGGAAGAGGTGGACTCCAGAATTTTTGGGGAAGCTCAGACGGTCGGAGGTGACTGCACCAGCAACAGGAAGTAGCCTCCTCTGTCTGGCTGTAGGTACTATCTGGACTGTAACAGCAAGTTACAGAAGTGACTGAGCGCCCTCCTGAGCTCCGATCAGCACAAAACCAGCGGCATCATCTTCGTGGTCAAGGTAGCTTTCAGTAGGAGGTGACGGAGATGCATTCAGAGGTCGAGGATGGCCGGGGCACCCAGAAGAGTGGGTACTGGTCGGAGTAGACAGCAGAAAACAGAACTAGATAGATCGGGGGAGAAAATTCGTAACTTCTTCCTCCGGTGGCCGAACGGGGTTCTGTTTCTTGATCTTGAAAGATGACCGGTAGAGGAAGAACTGTGATGAAGGGGCTTCAGCCTGAATCCGCTGGGGTTTGTCGTGGCAGAAGGATCTTCCACGCTCTGGTCCAGGATGAAGACCTCTCTGCGCACTGTTGGGAGAATGGCTCTATCAGGCAGCTCCGAGTTCCGATCGTGTTGATTCCACCTCGCCTGCGAAGTAGACTAGAAGGCCTTTCCAGAAAGGTAGGCCACACCTTCTGAAGAACTAGGATGAATCCGTGGTTGATGCTGCAACAAGGGCTGTTCTGCAGATCTGCACAGCTCCAACCTACTAGAAGAAATGAGAGGGAGATATGGCTTCTTTGGTGGAGGGAAATGGTAGGAATGACCTAAGGGAGAGTGGGGGCTCTTGTGGGGTGGAGAAGGGAGCTAATGGTGATGGGGAATGAGGTGGAGAATAGCTGGAAGCAAGTGCTAGCAGGTGGAGGAGGAAGAGCTACGAATTTGGGGAAGGTGGGTGAGAGGAGAAGGTGAGGGGGGCACAAGTGAGTGGAGGGAAGGGTGGATTTCAAATTCAAAAGGTCTTGGAAGGTGGGTGATTATTTTGGGAAGTGGAGTGCTTGCATTGGAATGGGGTAGATTTGGTTGGAAGGTGGAGGAAGGTGTTGGAATGGGGAGACTTCTACCTAGGAACTAGGGAGTGGAGTAATGGAGGCCATGGGGAAGTGGAGGGCATTAAAGGAGGTGGTTGGAGGTTGGAAGTGGATGGGAGGAGGGAGGAGAGAGAAGGAAATTCGGATTTGGGGTTGGAGGAGAGAGAAAGAGGGGTGAAATAGAGAGATTAAGAGGGGAATGGGTGGGGAATCTCTCCCCTAGGGTCTCTCACCCAAAAACTAGAGGAATCACTCCAATTTGAACTCAAATGGCAAGTTTAACTCAAAAGGATGTAATCATTCATTAACTTCAAATGAGGGGAGTGGGGTCCTATATATGGGCAACCCACTCTTTACAATAAGTCCCTGACAAAATAAACAACTACAAATAACCAAGGGGGTTGGGAGTGCTAATGGGCCTAGTCCAACGAATGGGGCCCAATAGCTTACATTAGACATCATGATGATACCAAACATAGGAAAATAAGTGCTAGACTTAGGGAAATGACTCAAATAAAATGGAAATACATCAAAATGACTCAAAGGAAAACTACAAAATGGATAAGGGGCCTTAATAGAGTGAGGCCCAAACTCAACTAGCTCCCGAATGTGAAGAAGTGGACCCGAGCCAAAGGGAGTCGTGGGTGATGCCTCCATCAGAAGGTTTAGCATATAACTTACTTAGCATCAGCCAGCTATGTGATAAAGGATATAAAGTTCTTTTTGACTCTCAATGCTGTGAAGTTTTTGAACCTGATTCCGAAATTGTTAAATTTTATGGTAAAAGAATAAATAATACTTACATGATAGACTTAGATGACATACAACATTCTAACCTATGCCTCACTGCTAGCAAAGAAGATTTAGCTTTCTTATGGCATCGTAGGTTAGGCCATGCTAGTTACACAGTTTTGCATAAATTAAATAAGCACAACATGGTTAGAGGACTTCCTGAAGTTTCTTTTAAGAAAAAAAATAAACTCTGTGATGCATGTACTCAGTCCAAGTTAACTAGGAAGTCATTCAAATCTAGAACAGAAAATCTGTCATCTAAACCCTATGAGCTGATACACATGGACCTTTTTGGGCCAACCAGGTTTGTCAGCTTATCAGGGAGGAGGTATGGGTTTGTCATGGTAGATGACTTCTCTAGGTACACTTGGGTATACTTCTTGTCACAGAAAAGTGATGCATTCACAGAATTTCAGGAGTTCTATCTTAAGATAAACCAGAAAATTGAAAACATTTAACTGATCATGGAGGTGAGTTTGAAAACTCACAGTTTGAGGATTTCTGCAGGACAAATGATATTCATCACAAGTTCTCCTCACCAAGGACACCCGAGCAGAATGGAGTTGTGGAGAGGAAAAATAGAACCCTAGTGGAGATGGGTCGAACACTCTTCGTTGAAGGTGGTCTGCCAAGGAAGTTCTGGGCTGAAGCTGTAAATACTGCCTGTTATGTAATTAACAGAGCTATGGTAAGACCTTCTACCCAGAAAACACCTTATGAGATCATAAAGGGTAAGAAACCTTCAATTGCTCATTTCAAGGTTTTTGGTTGCAAATGCTTTATTCATATAAATAATAAAAGAGACCTTGATAAATTTGAACCTAAAGGTGAACCAAGAATTTTTCTTGGTTACTCTAAAAACACCCGAGCATATAGAGTGTATAATCAAAATTCTAAATCTGTTGAAGAATCTCCACATATTGTCTTTGATGAATCTTTGGTAAAGACTAATATTGGTCAATGCAGGAATGAAGACAATGGTGATATTCTGAAAGAAGGGAACCCTGTAGACAAATCCGAAGATGAGGAAGAAAATGAAGAGCTTAATGGAGAAGAGCCTACAGGTCAGGGGGAGGTAAGTGAAAATCATGATGATCCAATTGTCAACATTAGATATCTAAAAGATCATCCTGTAGATAATGTGATTGGCAATTTGCATGACCCTCCTAGGACTAGAGGCCATTTAAGAATTCAAAATGAATTGAATGCATATGCTTTTGTTTCACATGTAGAACTCAAGTCCATTGACTGTGTTCTCAAGGATGTGCATTGGATTAATGCCATGCATGAGGAGCTCAATCAATTTGACAGGAATAAGGTGTGGCACTTGGTCCCACCTCCTGATCATGAGACAGTCATAGGGACTAAATGGGTCTTCAGAAATAAAATTGATGAATTAGGGAATGTGGTTAAGAATAAGGCCAGACTTGTAGCTCAGGAGTATAACCAGGAATTTAGAATAGACTTTGAAGAATCTTTTGCCCCTGTAGCCAGGTTAGAAGCAATCAGAATTTTATTGGCTTATGCATGTTCCCTAGGAATAAATCTCTAGCAGATGGATGTAAAATCTGCTTTTATGAATGGGGAAATCAGTGAGGATGTCTATGTGAGGCAGCCTCCTGGCTTTGAATGTTTAGACTTCCCTAATCATGTGTATAAACTTAGTAAAGTAAAGCTCTCTATGGTCTTAAGCAAGCTCCTAGAGCTTGGTATGATAGGTTGAGCAAATTTCTCACAGATAAGAACTTCACAAGAGGAGTATTTGATCAAACTTTGTTCACTAAGGTAAGTCATCCAGATATACTTATTGTTCAAATTTATGTGGATGACATAGTTTTTGGGTCAACTAACCCCAAACTGTGTGAGGAGTTTTCTCAAATTATGACTAATGAATTTGAAATGAGCTCAATGGGCGAGCTCAAATTATTTCTTGGACTACAGGTTACACAGTCAAAGGATTGAACCTTCATCACTCAGTCCAAGTACATAAGGGATTTACTAAAGAAATACAAGATGGACAACCTCAAAGAAATAGCTGCTCCAATGGGTACCTCGACCAGCTTAGATACAGATCCTCAAGGTAATCAAGTGGACCAAAAGCTATATAGAGGTATGATCGGATCCCTTTTATATCTTACAGCATCTAGGCCTGATATTCAATTTGCAGTGTGTCTATGTTCTAGATTTCAGGCTAGTCCTAAAGAGTCACACCTTAAATCTGTGAAAAGGATTTTTAGGTATCTACTAGGCACCCAAGAGCTTGGTCTATGGTATCCTGCCAAGTGTGAGTTAGAACTCCTAGCCTACACTGATGCAGACTATGTTGGGTGTCGAGTAGAGATAAAAAGCACTAGGGGCTACTGTCAATTCCTTGGTGGCTGTCTAGTTTCTTGGGCATCTAAGAAGCAACACACTGTAGCTTTGTCCACAGCTGAGGCTGAATATGTCACAGCTGGTAACTGTACAGCCCAAGTACTTTGGATCAAGCACCAACTGGCTGATTATCAAATAAAACTGGAATGTATTCCAATTTTGTGTGATAATACTAGTGCTATATGTTTAGCTAAAAATCCTGTTCATCATTCTAGGACTAAGTATATTGAGATCAAACACCATTTTCTTAGAGATGCTGTCAATAAAAAGGAAATTGAATTGAATTTCATTGAAACAGAAAAACAAATTGCTGATATCTTTACTAAGCCACTAGGGAATGAAAGGTTCAAATTTCTTAGAAGAGAACTTGGCTTGTGTAAATTTCAGCATGATGAATAAACTCTATGGTTGTTGAATGTTGCACCGGACCATACATGCATAACATTCATATCTTTCATGACATATCAATTGGCATCACACTCATGATCCTCATTGCATATCATTCAGCCATGACTATGTCTAAGTTCTCTCCTCTAAAAAACTTCCCATTCATTTGCAAAACCACATGCATATAGACAAGGGGAGTATTGTTTGAAATTCAAAGTGGTCATCAACTTTATTGAAATTCAAATTCTTTGACCCTGAATGAGTTGAGTCTGACAATATGGCAATATGTTAGTCTGTTCTAATTCTTAAGCAATAGAAAACAGACCTCTTCCTTTATAAGAATTTTAACTGCTTAAAGACTGACTTAATGGTTTAAATTTTATAAACTTCAGAGTTTAAAGATTGCAATCAGTAAATAAGAATGCTGATAATTGATAAAGCTCTCAACCCTCATTTCATTACATGTCAGACAAAGTCAACTGTATCTGAAATCTGAAATCTCACCTGAAATCCTATTAGAGAAGGCTAAGTATGTGTATTGTCCTTAAACAAGTCATTCTGAATCAAATAAAGGACAGTTAAGAAAATGTTGAAAATCTTGAAAAATACTTGAAAAATAAATGTTGGCAGAGCAATGACTGGTAAAACACTGAGAAACTGAGTGATCCATCAAAGAAATGGACAATACTCAAGTCATGAGGTGTATCAGTTATCTCTGTATAAAAATGATCAAAACAGTAAGGTGGTTTCACTGAGTACCTGGGGGTAACTGGCGTCTGATAAACGTGTACCCTCACACAAAAAGGTGTAAATCAGCTTTATTGAAATTGATCATAGGCAGAATGGTTCATTATGTTGAGTATGTAGGGGTACTGGCGTCTGATAAACTTGTACCCTTACGCAAAAAGACAAATGATACCTGAATGCCCTTAATGAAATAAAATTGAAATGCTGCTCCTTCAAAAGAAAATTCAGATATGTCAAACTGTTTAATTTCAATACATGACCTGATATCTCCTAACAATTTTTACTGAGTCTAAGAAAGTAAGATATTTTTGAAACTGAATCTCACATGCTCAAATGTGATTTTGGTTTATTGCTATTATCATGCACAGAAAACTTATCCAATGATTGTAGTGCATGAACTCTAAATTCTATAACCTTTAAACCAGAACTCTATCTGAAAGCAGTTTCTAAATTCATATGACTGAAGACTCTGTGCTTTAGTATGCTTATTCCTGAACTACTTGTTCAGAATGCCAGTCAGATGATTTCTCTTGTTCCTTCCCTTGTAATTTCTTTCCCTCTTATTTGTTGATGGCAAAGGGGGAGAATCTATTATCTGTTTGTTGATTTCTAGGGGGATGGTATACATTGTTATGGCAAAGGGGGAGATCTTGTTAGAACTTGCATTGGTCATTTCATCTCATATCATGCATTCAGAGTCAGTGTAACTCATAGTGTTGCCATCATCAAAAAGGGGGAGATTGTTGTGCCCCTATAGTTTTGATGATCTGTAGTTTTGATGATAGCAAACATTATGAGTCACAAGTCTATACAGTCTATACTTCCATGCATCATCACTCTCAGCATAGTCTGGACAGAAGTGGGTCGACCCCCCTTCCAGATGGGTCGACCCCCCAAATTCGCATGTCTGTACATTGCATGTGTCGCAGACATAGCAAGTCTGTACATTGCTCTCAAGTGCATTAAGCTGTCTCACACATATACATAGTCTGTACACTCATTTCCAGCATGTCTGTACATCGCCTTGGGCATGGCAAGTCTATACATTGGCTGCTGCATGCTCATCGAGTCTGCCCATTCGATAGTGGCAAGTATGCACAACGCTTTGTCAGCAAGTCTGCACATTGCTATAGCACGCATGCAGAGTCTAGACAGTCATGAGCAAGTCTATACATCATGTTGCATGCACGCATTCAAGTCTGTACATCGCATAGCATACACGCATGTCCAAAGTCTGTACACTACATTGCACGAGCTGAAGTTTACACATTATCTTGTTGCACGCACTTGAAGTCTGTACATTGTCCACTTGCAGCATTAGCACAAGTCTGTACAGCCTGTATGCTTCATAACGCCAAGTCTATACATGCTCCGTCTTACTTAGCTTCTCATGCTAAGTCTGTCAGCACACACAAGTCTATACATTCTTGGCAGTTCAGCGTCTCATGCAGTGTCTCATGCAAGTCTATAAATTCTTGGCAGTTCAGCGTCTCATGCAGTGTCTCATGCAAGTCTGTACATCGTCTGTCAGTGCTTACAAGTCTATACAGCTTACAAGTCTATACACTCACATGATAGCCAGTCTGCTCAAGTATATACACTCGCATGCTAGCTAGTCTGCACATTGTCACAAGTCTATACATCCATTTGTAATGTTCATACTTTGCTTGATGCATTCTGCATTACACACTTTAAAGCCTGTACATCATTGTCGCATGCATCTAAGTCCATACACTACTTGGTGACCTGCATGTGGACTCATTATCATTGTGCATACTTTGCTTGATAGAGTCTGCATTACACCTATTCAAGTCTATACATTCAGTCTTCTATAGAACATGAAAGTCGATGCATGCTCACACATGTTGCATGAATGAAGTCTGTACAAGCTGTTAGTCTTAAACTGATAACTCTATCTATCTGACTGACAGGTACTCTTCGTGAAGCTTAATGAAGGCATGTGATCCGAGGATAAGGGGAGTACCAGGATCGTGACATGTATATTGAAGCAATCCTGAGATGCTGCCACGTGACCAAATGATTAGGCGAGAAATGTGGAAGCCATACGCCCTCTTGCTTGCTGCTGCTATAAAAGGAAGTCTTCTTCCTCAGAAGAAGGCCGATCGATGAGGTGAAGCTCGAGAGCAGAGAAGCTAGAAGCAGCAGAGAGCCACTGAGAGCAGAGAAGAAAAACCACGATCCAGAGAGAAGAAAAATAGAAAGAAGAGAAGATTGAGAGAGATGAGTTGAGAGAGTTTATTTGAGAAGTTGTTCCTCAGACTCTTGGTTCAGATACCAGAGCTGAGTTTGCTCATTGAGAGCTATTTCCTTTCTGGGATTTCTTATTTTTGATTTATTCTATTTTCATTTTCTGATATCTTGTCTTCAAGCTGTGTGTCAGGGTTTGTAGAGGTGCTGCCTCTGGACGGGTCAAGCTGTAATCCCCAGCGGTTGCAGTGGAGGATTCCACTGGACAGGTCAAGCTGTAATTCCTCAGCAGGTGAGACTTGGTCTCGGACAGCAAGCTGTGTTGCTCAGCGATTGTAGGCTAAGCTGTATTGCCCAGCGGACGCAAGCTGTGTTGCGCAGCAGTAAGCCACACTTGCGTTGAGTGTGGGGTGGACGTAGGTCTGGAGGACCGAACCACCTTAAAATTTGTTGTCTACTGTGTGATTGATTTGTGCACCTTGTGAGTTCAGCTCGACTGGCAGATGATTGCTTAGGTTCGCTATCACTGTGATCTGCTGTGTTCCGATATCATTATGCTCATTCAGTCGTTCAACAGCTGCTCGTTTTAATTCCACATTAGAATACAATTGTGTTGTTTAATTAGGCCATCGATCTATTCACCCCCCTCTAGATCCACACTTCGTGGTGACAGAGTGCTTCCATCTAACACAACGGTCTATGACAACGATCTCTTAATCTCTTACTTGAATCATGTTCGACTTGGTTATATTCTTACTTGTTGCCCAATTTCCTACAATTTCCTACAATTTCCTATTGGAGAGGGGGATTTCCGCAGCCCACCACCAAGGCGGCCCAACAAGGCCTACAAGGTCCAACCGGGCGAGCCCCACCCAAGTGATAGCCCACAAGGCCCACTTTGGGAGAAAAGCCCAATAAATAAAGACTCGAGGAACCAACTCTCCCCGGCGGCCTTCTAGGCTCAGAGGGCCCGAGACAACGGTCAGATCGGATGGAAGGTCCGATCTAAAGCCCACTCTCCGACAGAGAGAAAGAGGCTCCAGCTGACCTATCCGACCCCACCTTCGCCGGGCCATGCCTATCGCTCGGACACGAGCTAGCATCCCCGTAGCTCGGTGAGACCGCTTGTTTACCTGCAGGTGCGGCCGTTCAGAGTCCTCCGGCAGCGGGAGAGTCATGGGAGCTGCCGAACTCAAAGGGGATAACGCCCCCACGATCCGGCCATGAAAGCCCCCGATGAAGACGTAACTCCTGCCGGGAAGCCCTCAGCTCACCGGACTCTTAAAAGGCGATGCACTATTTAAGTAAGGGAGACCCTCCGGAAGATGGTAAGATGAACTAGCCCTTCACATACCCTAAGCTCCTGGGCACGATTCGCTTCACCCTTGGTGGAGAGGATTCTCGCGCATCAGCTCTCTCCTCCCCTCATTATCGCTTCCTCCATCGCTCTACTGACTTAGCCATCGGAGGGTTTTCCCCCAGGGAGATCCCCTGGGCCCTCTGATACGTTTCCCTTCTCTTGCAGATTCATCTTCTGGTGATCCACAGCCCGCTCAGGACTCAGCGCGAGATTCCGCCTCTTCATCTGGCGCCGTCTGTGGGAAACGCACGAAGAGTCAAGATGGTGAGAAAAAGCTCAGGGAGGAGATCCGCCGGCGAGGCAGGTAAGGCTGTGGCAGCGGGAGGCGTCCCCCCTAGGGTCTCGCAGAGCCCCCCCTCCAACGCCAGTGTCCCCGCCAACAGGCCACCACCCCCCCCAGCGGAGACAGGGGCACCCCTCGACGGCGGCGCCAATGCCTTCCAAGCCCTCAACGAGAAGATGGATGTCCTCGTAGAGTTCATGAGGGCCCAGGCGGCCCGAGACGCAAGGTCCCGCGCCCGGTCAGGAAGTCCCCCTCGAAGGAGTGCAACGCAGCACACCGCCGGAGGCCGCTTCACCCTCCGCGGCCGACAGCTCCTCCGCAACGATGTCGGAGGACCCTCGCAAGCTCCGCCTGCAGAGCAAGAGGCTTCCTCCACGCCGAGGAAAGGGAAGCAGGGGGCGAAGCCGCCGCACCCGGGCACCAGTGCTCCGGGAGATCGCCATGACGCCCCCTCCCAGCCCCACGGCACGGCCACAGCCGGAGCTGTCTCTCCGGCTACGAGATTTTGAAAGACGGTTCGCAGAGCAAGTGCGCGCTCTTCGCGCCCTGCAGAAGACCTCTTTCCCGGAGGACGAGGAGAAATCCCCTTTCTCCGAGTACATCTTGAAGGCAGAGGTCTCTCCTAGAGCCTCCATCCCAACCTTCAAGCTCTACGACGGCCAGGGCGACCCAGCCGACCACTACGACAGCTTCGACGCCCTGGTGACCCTGCATGGAACGCCGGATCCCATCAAACGCCGAGCCTTCGCGGCCACCCTGGTCCAGGGCGCTCAGGCATGGTTCCGAGCCCTCGCCCCGGGGTCCATCCGAGACTTCAGGCAGTTCGGGCGAATTTTCAAGGAGAGCTTCGCCGGTAGCGCCCCCCCAAGGTCGGTAGCGGGGCTCCTGGCTCTCAAACAGGCGCAAGGGGAGAGGCTCCGGACTTACGTCCACCGATTTAAATCGGAAGCCCTTAGGATCCCCCGCCTGGATGTGGCCTCAGCCACAACCGCACTGACCGGGGGCACCCGGGACGAGAATCTCCGCCGCGAGCTTGTCCTCCACCCTCCCTCGACCCTTGCCGAGCTAGTGACTCTGGCATTGCGCCACGCCGAGTGCGAAGAGGTACTCAGCGCCTGCCGAGACACAACCGGCTCGGGTCGGGAGGGGGACAAAAAGTGGACCTCCGAGCCAAACCCTGGCTCAAGCAAGAAGCGCGATCGAGAAGGAGAGCGCAAGACAAAGTACGAGCGGTATACCCCTTTGACCGCACCAGTCTACGAGATCTATGAAGACATTAAAGACTCGGGACTTCTCCGCCAGCCCGAGCCTATGAGGTCGAAGAACCGCAAGCGGGACAGGCATTGCCTGTTCCACGGTGACCACGGGCACCACACCGAAGATTGCCATCAGCTCCAGGATGAGATCGAGCGCCTCATCCGTCTGGGGCATCTAGCCCGGTTCGCAACCGGGCACAAAGAAGATCGAGACGCCGCAGAGGAGATCGACAACACCCCCCGAGGGGTCCACATCAACGTCATCTCCGGCGGAGCGGCATCGGGAGGCGACACCAGCCGAGGAAGGAAACGTCATGCCGAGCGGGCCAGCCGAGCCCTAGAGCCCCCCAAAGGCCCGCCAATGGAGCCCCAGGTCATAGTCTTCTCCGACCAAGACCTGGAAGGGCTGAGCACCCCGCATGACGATGCCCTCGTTATCTCGGCCACGATAAATCACTGTAATGTAGACAGGATTTTGGTTGATAATGGGAGCGCCCCCGATGTATTATCTTATGACTGTTTCCTCAAGATAGGGGAAGACCCATCCAAGCTCCGCCCGATCCGAACACCCCTGTGCGGGTTTAATGGCCTGGCCACCTACCCCGAGGGAGCCCTAAGCCTGCCGGTCACTATCGGCACCCCACCCAAAACCGTTACGGTCATAGTGGACTTCATAGTGATTAAAGGTATGATAGCGTACAACGCCATTTTCGGCCGAAAAATTCTCAGCCGAATAAAGGCCGTACCATCTACCTATCACCAAAAAATGAAGTTTCCCACCAAAAACGGGTTGGGGGAAGTCCGAGGTAACCAGGCCACGGCTAGAAGGTGCTACAATATCTCGGTGGAAGCCTCAAGGCCGGACGGGAAGGATAAGGGCCCCAGGGGAGTCGAAGGAAAAACCGTAACCGCCGAGCCCGGTGGCGAATTATTAACGGTATTCCTGAACGACGACCCGGCCCTTGGAGTGAGGATCGGTTCCGACCTACCACCGAAGGAACAGCAGCAATACAAAGAGTTTCTTTCTGGGTACGTCCGGGTCTTCGCTTGGTCCGACGATCAACTCCCTGGTATACCAGAGGAAACTGTGATGCACAAGCTTAACCTCGACGCCACCGTGAGGCCCGTACAGCAGCGGAGGAGGAAGCATGCGCCCGAGAGATAGGCGATCATCAAGGCGCAGGTCACCAAGGGACAAGAGACTGGTCTTTTCAGACCGGTCCTGTACCCAACGTGGCTAGCCAACGTCGTCCTGGTGCCGAAGACCACCGGCAAGTGGCGAATGTGCGTAGACTTCACCGATCTGAACAAGGCCACCCCCAAGGACTGCTATCCGCTGCCGAGCATCGATCAACTGGTTGACTCAACCTCGGGCAACGAGATACTTAGTTTCCTGGATGCCTATTCGGGTTATCATCAGATCCGAATGAGCCCTGAAGATGTCGAGAAGACCGCCTTCATCACCGACTACGGCGTGTACTGCTACACCCGGATGCCTTTCGGATTGAAGAATGCTGGAGCCACATACCAGCGACTGGTCAACCATATGTTCGAGGGACAGTTAGGTCGGAACGTCAAGGCCTACATCGACGACATGCTTGTCAAGACCCCAAGGGTCCAAGGCCACCTCACCGACCTGGCCGAGACTTTCGGCACCCTCATGAAGTACAGCATGAAGCTCAACCCCGCCAAGTGTGCCTTTGGAGTAAGATCCGGGAAGTTCCTGGGTTTCCTGGTCACTCAGCGGGGGATCGAAGCAAACCCTGACAAGGTCCAGGCCATCCTGGACATGCGCCCGCCCACGTGCATCAAAGACGTCCAGCGTCTGACGGGGCGTGTTGCCGCTCTCAGTCGTTTCCTGTCCCGTGCGGCCGAACGATGCTTGCCCTTCTTCAAGCTAATGAGGGGGCCTAAAATAGCGTCTGCTACGTTCGTATGGGACGGGGAATGCTAGACAGCGTTCGCCGAGCTCAAAGAGCTCCTAGCTTCACCCCGGTGCTCTCCAAGCCCGTTGCAGGCGAGGTTTTGCTGCTCTATCTCACGGCGACGCCATCAACGGTCAGCTCGGTCCTAGTCAGGAATGACTCGGGAGTCGAGAGGCCGGTCTACTACACCAGCAAGGTGCTCGGCGAAGCCGAGCGGAGGTACCCCGCAACCGAGAAACTCGTGCTAGCGTTGGTTACCTCCGCAAAGCACCTCCGACCCTACTTCCAGGGGCATCCCATCACCGTGCTAACCGGCGAGCCACTGAAGAAGATTTTGGCCCACCCCGAGGCCTCGGGGCGACTCGTCAAATGGGCCATCATGCTCAGGGCATACGACATCTCGTATCGGCCACGATCAGCTATCAAGGGGCAAGCGCTCGCCGACTTCATCGCCGAGAGCACCGTTCCGGTCGAGGACAGGCCTCCGACAGCAACCGGGCCAACCTGGGAGCTGTTCGTCGATGGATCGTCCAACTCGTTCGGTAGCGGCGCAGGGATCCTCCTAAGGTCCCCCGAAGGAATAGATTTACAGTACGCCCTAAAGTTCAACTTCTCGGCGTCCAACAATGCTTCCGAGTACGAGGCCCTTATCTCGGGGGCCCGCATGGCCCGACGGTTGGGGGCTGAGCGAGTCAGGATCCACGCCGACTCCCAGCTGGTCGCAAGCCAGGTCAGCGGCGAGTACGAAGCTCGGGAGGCACCTATGATCAAATACCTCCAGTTGATCCGGAGCCTGGCCCAGCAGTTCATGGAGTTTGAGGTAGTCCGAATAGCTCGGGAGCAAAACTCTCGGGCGGACGCCCTCTCCCGACTGGCCTCCTCCCTAGACCCGGAAGGTACACGATCGGTCCTCCTAGAAGAGCTAGAGCGCCCGAGCATAGACTCGGAGCTCCTCGCCGTTGACTCGGCCACTCCCGACGACTGGCGCTCCCCCTACCTCTCCTGGCTACGAGACTCCCAGGAACCCTCCGACTCTCGAGAAGCCCGCCGGATGAAGTACCAAGCTCGGCGCTTCGTCATCCTCGACAGCGCCCTCTACCGAAGATCGTTCTCCGGGCCCCTTCTGAAGTGCCTCGACCCCGACGAAGTGAGCCAAGCTATTGAGGAGATTCATCAAGGCCTGTGCGGAGCACATTCAGGAGGTCGGTCGCTGGCCAGAATCCTGCTAAGGCAAGGATACTGGTGGCCGACCCTCCAGCGCGACTGCACGGCTTACGTACAACATTGCGACCGTTGCCAGCGGTTCGACCATTTGGTCCACCAGCCGGCCACGGAACTTGTCACCCTTACCGAGCCCTACCCTTTCGCTCGGTGGGGGATCAACATCCTTGGGTCATTCCCAACAGCTCAATCCTAGAAGAAGTTCATCATCATCGCCATCGACTACTTCACCAAGTGGATCGAGGCTGAAGCAACAGCGAGGATCACCGAGACAGTCGTCTGGGGTTTCGTATGGAAATCGATCATTTGTCGCTTCGGCATCCTCCGAGTGATAGTGAGCGATAACGGGCGGCAATTCAACTCTCGATACTTCCGAGATAGATGCGCCGACCTAAATATCCGCAACCACTTCACTTCGGTCGCCCACCCTCAGGCCAACGGGCTGGTTGAAAATGCCAACAAGACAATCTTGAAAGGCATAGAAACCAGACTCGGCAAGGCTAAGGGTAGCTGGCTCGAGGAACTGCCTAGCGTACTATGGTCGCACCGAACGACCCCCAGAACGGCAACCGGTGAGACCCCTTTTCAACTGGTATATGGCACCGAAGCCATCGTTCCATTGGAAATCGCCAATCCGTCTCTCCGAGTGATCAGCTTTGTGCCCGGGGCAAACGCCTGGCAGACGAACTCCGAGAGATCGCGAACGTCCGAGCTACGGAATACCAGCGCCGCCTCACTCGGTACTACAACGCCAGGGTCCGAGGCAGACAATTCCGACCAGGGGACTTCGTCCTCAGGAAGGCAGAAGCCTCTCGACCACTAGAGGCGGCGGGCAAGCTATCCCCCAACTGGGAAGGCCCCTACCGAGTGATCGAGACGCTCGGGAAAGGTGCGTACAGGTTAGCCACAATGGAAGGGGAATCCATTCCCCGGACATGGAACGCAACCACACTACGCAGATTTTATTTCTGAATACTGTATCAACAAATTGGGTAAAATAAACCTCCTTATCTTTCGCATTCATTCAAGATAACTGTTGGTACATCAGAAAGGCAACTGCCAATACATTACATAACAAAAAGTGAAAATCCATCTGGCACCGCAGCAAACGGCCATCGCCCAGTCGACCCGGTCTTGACCTTCTCGCATCCAGCCACTGACTCTGCCTCGCGTAGAAACTGGCTCGGACAAGAGATGGTCGACCCAGTTGGCTCGGGTGGTCCGTGACAAAGGTGACAGAGGGACGGCAAGGAGAAGGCCACCTTTCACGCAAGGAAGGCTACCTTCCAAGTTGGCAACAGCCTGGAAAAAGGGCACGCCGTGAAGGTCCCCTTTCTTCCAAACTGCCAACTCTTTGGAGGCGAACAGAAAGGAAGCAGCCCCCGAAGAGTGAAAGAAATGAAGAACAAAAGAGAGAGAAAGAGGCAGCGCACGGGGGTAAGGAAGGGACTGGAGCCGCCTCCTCCCCTCCCACGGAGGGGAGTGGCGGCCGGCATCCCTAACTCCCCCATCCGCCCTCCATCTCGGCGTCCGCCCGGAAGCCTCGCCGGAGCCAAGAGGAGGAAAACGGCGTGCCCCCGCACGTCGAAGCCCTCTCCCGATCCGCGCGGCGACCGTCGGACCCGCCTCATGCACGCGCGGCGACCGTGGGACCCGACCGATATTCCAGGACATCTGGAACCGGCCGCTCCCCGTCGTCTGCAGCATCACCTTATGAAGGGTCCTCCATGTTCCGATCGCAGTGGCGCAACGCAAAGTGAAGACGAGGGAATAAGAGCAGACCGCCGGCGAAAGTCCTAAGTGTTAAGCGAGAAGGAGCGCCCTTCGGTCCTTTTTATAGGCCAAGGGAGGCCACGCGCCTTAAAAGACTCCCCCCTCGAAAACACGCTACAGGACCTCCCTGGAAGGTCACCTCGAAATCCCTGCCCCCCGCCCTAGCGGGATTCGCGAAGCACCTCACCTTTCAAAGCATGGTAATACGGAAGGACGCCCGCCAGAAGTCTCCCGAATCGACATGCGAAAACGGCGCAAAAAATATCGGCACTTTCCAACTGCCACGATACGCCAACCAAATCACAGCAAAGATAGCGATCAAATAAAGTAAGTTATTTATTGCCTTCCATAAAAGCCTCTTACAACAAGGAAGACGGACAAAAAGGGGAAGGGGCAAAATAAAGTTACATCAGGCCTCAGGCCCACTTTGAAGCTCGGGAACCGCAGTAGGGGACGCGTCACCCCCGGTACCCTCGGCGACGGCCGGCCCGGACACTGACCTCGCCTGTGTGAGAACTGTCCCGGTCGCGAGCCCTCCCGAGGCCTCCGGAGCCGGTGACCCCGCTGAAGGCGATTCCCCCGGTTCTTCCCCGGCCGAAGATGAGGAGCTGGAATCTGACTCGTCCGAGTCATAACGCTGGCCGTAAGGAAAGTCACCTCCGGCCAGGTGCTCATTAGCATAGTTCATCGCTCGGCGATAGCCCTGCTTGAACCCCTTTCGAGCACCCCGGCGGAGAGCTGCCTCGTAGTAGGGTAGGGCGGCTACAATCAGGTCGGTCGAGTAAGCTTCCGAGCCTTTATAGCGCTCGATCGCCTCCGCCTCGACCTGCCCGTCCCGAGCCCGCTCCGCCTCGGCCGCACGCTCTTCCGCCCTCGCCAGATGCTCCCCCAGCTCGGTCATCCTCCGCTCGGTCTCGGTCATCCGACCCTCCGCCCGGGCTCGGTTTGCCTCGGCCTCAGCACGAAGGCGCTCCGCGTCCTCCGCTCGATCCTGCAGCTCAGCACGCTCACGCTCCCAGAGGCCATCCAGCTCGACGTGGCGTTGACGCTCGTCTTCTAGACGCTTGGTCTTCCTCTCGAGCGATTCTCGGGCCCTTGTCAGCTGCTCGGCCAGTACCTCGGCCTCCCGACAGCTCGACCGCGCCAACTCCCTGAGAGCAAGGAACTCCCGCCGGAGCCCCTCGTGCTCCCCCTAGAGCCGAGCGAGTTTCCTCTCGCATCCACCGAGGGTCCAGGCGAGCGTCGACCGCTCCGCCTCCGTCCGGGCGTGCGCCTCTGCCATCACGGCCACTGTCCGAGCTATAACAAGACCGCCCTCCATCAGGATGTCAAGGACCCCGGCAGGAGTGCTGCGCTTTTCTCCGCCCCTCGTCCTATCGGCGATCGACCGGCAGATCCGGTACAGATCACCCGAGACACCAAGCCTGACCAGAGCTTCCGGCAAAGGGGACCGCTCCGCCCTGGGCGCCCCGTCAGAAGGCCCTGTTGTGGCAGCAGAACTAACCACCCCGCGCACCACGGTCGGTTAGGGTTGCAACGCCTCCCCGGGCGAACCCCCACCCTCGACCGGCGCCGCGGGATCAACGGCACCAGAAACTGCCGTCACTTGGGGTTGCGACACACCCCCATCTGCACCGACCGAGCTCTCGGTCCCAGCGCCGGCCACGCCGGCATCGGCCCCGTCTGTCCCCACAGAGGGGAGAGCCGACCCATCACCTCCCTCTGCGGGGCCCCTGGTCTCCTCGGCCCCCTCTCGCTCGGCAGATGGGAGAGCCAGCCCAGAAGGGTCGGCCCCATCCTGCCCCCGAGAGGGGAGCGCCGCCGAGCCAGAGTCGCCCCCGACGGCGGTAGGAAGACCGGCTTTCCTGGCCCTCTTCCTGGCCTTCGCGGCCTCCCCCAGTTTCCCCACCAGGGGATCCTTGCGCTTCAGGCCGGTCGACCGAGAAGTCCCCTCGGGGGCCGCCCCCTTGCCCTTATCTCGGGCATAAGAGCGACCCACCGAGACATCAGGCTCGTCGGCTGCCGAGTCCTCTCCCAGATCGATGACCTCGACCGCCTCCTCCAGAGGCTCCCGCCTCACGTCTGCAACAAGAAGAAGCCCCGGTCAGGAGGGAAAAAAAAAAAAAGAGGGTTACCACCCCAGAAGAAGAACCTCAAAGAACCGTACCTGACGCCGTCAACCGCGGGAGAAGACACCGTTCGATGTTCTCCGGTGTCACCAGCTCCTCGGTCGATTGGCGATTCTCCAACAGACGGGCAGCCTGCTGCTCCACGTGGGGAGGAAACTCCTCCTAGCGAGGGGGCAGATTCGGATGAAAATTTGGCGAGGTCCGACATCTCCAGATCTCGTCCGTCGCCATCGCCTTCACCCAGAAGAACTGAGTCTTCCACCCCTTGTGCGAGGAGTCCTTCGCCGCAAGCGAGATGCAGCTCCTATTCCTCCGCGCCTGGATGAAGTAAAAACCTTTTCCCACCGATGGATGCGCCTTCAGCTCAAAGAAGAAGTGGAAAAGGTCCAGAGACGGGAAGATGCCGCGCTGGTGGCACAAAATCCCGAACGCCGAAAGAAGAAGATAGGAGTTGGCCACCAACTGGATAGGCGCCAACCGGAAAAAAGTGAGCAACTGCAGCACGAAAGGATCGAAAGGAAGCCGAAATCCACTCTTCCAGGCCAAGAGGAAGGTGCAAATGTGCCCATTGCGGTCGTCCAGACTCGTCTCGTACGGAGTGGCGGCAGCAAAGCTATAGCGGAGAGGCAGACGGAAACGATGCTCCAGCCTCCGCACCTCCGCTTCTCCCAACTCGCTACAGTTGGGGACGGGATCGCGCCTCACGGGCACAAGCTCCGGACTCTGATCCGCCATCGGATCGGGAGAAGACCCCTCGTACGAGCTTGAAGACTCCGGGGGAGAAGGAAGCTGCCGAACCGCCTCCGCGGTTATCCTCGCCAACTCTTCAAACGCCGCCGCAAGGCTCCGCGTCTCCGCTGTGCTCTCACGGCGCATCAAGAAGCAAGGAAAGCCTAAAACCCCGGAAGCCTAGAACGATGAACAGCGCCCCCTATAAACCCCTGAGGGTGGCGGCGCGCCGTTCCGTGCTCCGAGAAAAAGGGGGGCCCCTTCATTTCAAATCCGTCAGGATCATCATTACGGCCTCGGCAACCGCTATAAGCGGCTACATAACGCCAACGGAATTCCACCCACCTGAGCCACGCCGGTCCAAAGCCTCGAAGAACTACTCATCCGAGCCTCCTTTGGCTCGGGAGTAGGAGGGGGACAAGTGGAGAGGGGGATTTCCGCAGCCCACCACCAAGGCGGCCCAACAAGGCCTACAAGGTCCAACCGGGCGAGCCCCACCCAAGTGATAGCCCACAGGGCCCACTTTGGGAGAAAAGCCCAATAAATAAAGACTCGAGGAACCAACTCTCCCCGGCGGCCTTCTAGGCTCGGAGGGCCCGAGACAACGGTCAGATCAGATGGAAGGTCCGGTCTAAAGCCCACTCTCCGACCGAGAGAAAGAGGCTCCAGCCGACCTATCCGACCCCACCTTCGCCGGGCCATGCCTATCGCTCGAACACGAGCTAGCATCCCCGTAGCTCGGTGAGACCGCTTGTTTACCTGCAGGTGCGGCCGTTCAGAGTCCTCTGGCAGCGGGAGAGTCATGGGAGCTGCCGAACTCAAAGGGGATAACGCCCCCACGATCCGGCCATGAAAGCCCCCGATGAAGACGTAACTCCCGCCGGGAAGCCCTTAGCTCACCGGACTCTTAAAAGGTGATGCACTATTTAAGTAAGGGAGACCCTCTGGAAGATGGTAAGATGAACTAGCCCTTCACATACCCTAAGCTCCTGGGCACGATTCGCTTCACCCTTGGTGGAGAAGATTCTCGCGCATCAGCTCTC
This sequence comes from Amorphophallus konjac, assembly GCA_022559845.1. Lineage (NCBI taxonomy): Eukaryota > Viridiplantae > Streptophyta > Magnoliopsida > Alismatales > Araceae > Amorphophallus > Amorphophallus konjac. The sequence continues at coordinate 288,182,811 of CM040118.1, forward strand.
TCCTCCCCTCATTATCGCTTCCTCCATCGCTCTACTGACTTAGCCATCAGAGGGTTTTCCCCCAGGGAGATCCCCTGGGCCCTCTGATACGTTTCCCTTCTCTTGCAGATTCATCTTCTGGTGATCCACAGCCCGCTCAGGACTCAGCGCGAGATTCCGCCTCTTCACCAACAATTTCCTATTATTTATATTGTTCATAATATTGAAATTCTTGTAGTATATCATCCTGCCATATTGTTATTCTGTTTTGTTCTTTAGCACCTTCTTTATGTTGTTTCATCCGATCATCATTTCTTTTCTTTCCGCTTCATATAAACATGTAACTAATTAGTTAATTACTTACTCTTGCCTGTTGTTACCTACTGAGCGTTCTCTCATATAGTTGTTTTCCCCCTTTCCAGGCAGCTCAGGTGAAGATTCACAGATGGATGGGAATGGGCTAGAGTGATGACTTGGAGTGTATCAGTTGATAGATATGTTGAGATTGTTATAGTTGTTTTACATCTAGCTATGCCTTAGAGCTTGTGTTAGTTTTTGTAACAGAGTCAAGTAGAGGTTATGCTTGATTATGTTTTAGTCGGTTTGGTGGTTATTGTAATAGATTTGGAGTTATTTCTGTTCGTGATGTTATGTCAATTTTTAGCTTAGCATGTTATCATTACTAGCATTTTCTACTGCCAGTCCCGATATTCCGCGTCGGGGCATGACAATTTGGTGGTATCAGAGCCTAGGTTTTCTAATATTTCTAGGTTCTCTAAGTTCTAGGATCCTAAGTGATATCATAGGACCTATAGCCTTGTTATAGGTCTAAGGACCCAACCTAGTGAGATTTGGGTAGAAGACTGGGGTTGAGTTAATAATCTAATTACACGATTATCTATTCTTAATTGAACCTAACATAACCTATTCCACGTGTAGGCTTTTGCAATGGCATGAGAACGCACGGAATGGAAAAAGTTGCAGTGTACGGTTCAAGGACTTACTCTGGCCTTGCAACAAGTGGCCCAAGGAAGAGCTGCAAACCATGGCACTGGCGACCTCTATCAGAACTTTCGTGGGATGAATCCCCCGCGATTTGGTGGCTCGACTGACCTTGATGAAGCCGAGCACCGGCTTGAAGAGATAGGGAGAATTTTTGAAGTGATGCAATGCAACAATCAAGAACGTGTCCTCTTGTCGACCTTTCAACTTGAACGTGATGCGAGGACATGGTGGGACGCAGTGAAGGCTACCCTTGGTGATAGACAAGTCACATGGGAAGAGTTCTAGGAATTCTTCAATGGTAAATATTTTTCTGATAGAGTGCAAGAGAAGAAGGCGGCTGAGTTTGCTACTTTGAAGCAACGAAATCTATCCGTAGCTGAATATGAAGCTCAGTTCTCTCGGTTATCTCGTTATGCTACTCACTTGATATCTACCGAGAAGATGAAGGCTAAGCGCTTTCTTAATGGGCTGAAGCTGCAGTATATCAACCAGTTGGCACCGATAGAAATTCAAACTTATTCTGAGATGGTGAGAAAGGCTCAAGTGTTGGAAGATACTTTAGAAATGATGGAGAGAATCCGTGGAAAGAATGTTAAGAAAGAACAACACCATACTGGTTCTGGGAGTATCAAGTCCGGTCATGACGGGAAGAGGCCCATTAGCGGGTCTGGTTCATGGAAGGGCAAGATGTCGAAGATTGAAGACAAGAATCCTGGCCCTATTGTTCCATTCAAGGGCGTATGCAAGTATTGTGACCGTCCATGTCACAAAATGGAGGAGTGCTGGCGCAAGCTGGGCGCCTGTTTACGTTGTGGCAGTAGGGACCACCGTATTCCCGAGTGTCCTCTTTTATCTGAGCAAGCTACCCCGGTGAAATCGCAAGGAATCAAGAAGCAGTAAGGCAAGCTCCAGGCTCTATAAGAAGATGAGGCAGGATCCGCCGAGGAGGGTGGACTCGTCGAAGGTACTCTTATCATACATGATAAATCGGCTTTTGTTCTTTTTGATACTGGTGCCACTCATTCTTTTATTTCTTGGAGATTTGCGAAGTCTTTAGCTGTGAAGCCAGTTTTGATGAATTCTCCGTTAGAGATTTCGACCCCTATTGGTTCCGGATCAACAATTAAGTATTTCTATCCTTCCATTAAGGTCATGATCAATGAACAAAACCTGCCAGCTGATTTAGTTTGTATGGACATGAATGATTATGATGTAATCATAGGAGCAGATTGGTTGGCTAAGTATGAGGACAATGTTCAATGCAGATCTAGTTCTGTGTCTTTCACTGGACATCCTGGACTTTCTTTTATAGGAATTAGACACCATAAGTCTGTTCCACTTAATTCGGCTCTTTGAGCTGATAAGCTGATGAGGAGAGGATGTAAGGCTTTTCTAGCAGTTGTTTATGTGACCCTTGAGCAGAAGATTGAGATTGAGGACTTTTCTGTGGTCCGAGATTTTCCAGATGTCTTTCCTGAGGAACTGTCAGGACTTCCTCCTGAAAGAGAAGTTATCTTTTCTGTTGATCTAATATCCTGATGTGACTCCTATTTCCAAAGCTCCTTATCGTATGTCTCCTGCGGAGCTAAAGGAACTAAAGCAGCAGTTGATGGAATTGCTTGAGAAAGGGTTCATTCATCCAAGTACTTCCCCATGGGGAGCCCCTGTATTATTCGTATGGAAGAAGAATGGTTCGATGAGGTTGTGCATCGATTATCGGCAATTGAACCAATTGACTGTCAAGAACAAATATCCATTGCCAAGGATTGATGAGTTATTTGATCAGATAGCAGGAGCTCAGTATTTTTCTAAGATCGACCTTCGATCTGGATATCATCAGTTATGAATTAAGGAAGAGGATATCTATAAAACAACCTTCCGCAACAGGTATGGGCATTTTAAATTTGTAGTAATGCCTTTTGGGCTAACGAATGCACCTTTCATGCAGCTGATGAACGATGTGTTTTGGCCCTATCTTGATCAATGGGTCATGGTGTTCATTGATGATATCTTGATTTATGCTAAGAGTGAGGAGGAGCATGCTGAACATTTGAGGATGGCATTACAACTATTGAGAGATCATCAGTTATATACCAAGTTTAGTAAGTGTGATTTTTGGCTGCAAGAGGTGTCCTTTCTAGGGCATATCATCACAAAAGAAGGTGTTTCTGTTGATCCTTCGAAGGTAGAGGCAGTAAAGAATTGGGATAAGCCTACTAATGTGACTGAAGTGAGGAGTTTCCTAGGCTTAGCAGGTTACAACAGAAGGTTTATTCAAGATTTCTCCAAAATTGCGGTACCTCTGACAAGATTAACCCGCAAGGAGGTCAAATTTGATTGGTCAGAAGATTGCGAGCGAAGCTTTCAGACCTTGAAGGAATGTTTGACTACTGCAGCTATTTTGGCTTTACCTTCTGGAGAAGGAGGTTTTATTATATACACTAATGCTTCAGGTATTGGTTTAGGGTATGTACTCATGCAGCACGGGAAAGTGATAGCCTATTCTTCTAGGCAGTTGAGGAAGCATGAAGAGAATTAGCATGTTCATGATTTGGAGTTAGCAACAGTGGTGTTCGCCTTGAAGATATGGAGGCACTACTTGTGTGGGGAGGCATTTATGGTGTTTTCAGATCATAAGAGTTTGAAATACTTATTTTCTCAGAAGGAACTCAATATGAGACGGCGAAGATGGCTAGAGTATTTGAAGGACTTCGATTTTTCCATTGAGTATCATCCTGGAAAAGGTAATGTTGTGGCAGATGCCTTAAGCCGCAAGCCTATAGCTAAGTTGTCAAGCCTCATGTTACAAGAATGGAAATTGCTGGAGCAGTTACCTAGTTTGGATCTTAATGTTGACAATGATCGGGTTATGATTGCTCAGATTCAACTTAAGCCCGAATTATTGATGGAAATCAAGTCTCTACAAGATGATGACCCAGAGTTGGTAGAGATCAAGGGAAGCTTGAGTAACAGACCTGACTTCATGATGGCTGATGATGGAAGATTGTTATTTCAGGAAAGAACTTGTGTACCTGATGTAGCTGAGGTAAAGAGTAAGATCCTCGAGGAAGCTCATAGATCCAGATACAACATTCATCCTGGAGGTACTAAGATGCTTAAGGATTTGAAAAGATCTTTTTGGTGGCCGAATATGAAAAGGGAAGTTGCGGACTTCGTAAGTAGATGCTTGGTTTGTCATCAAGTTAAGGTTGAGCATTTCAGACCAGCAGGGAAATTGTGGAAGTGGGAGAGCATTGGCAAGGATTTCATTGTGGGTCTACCTAAGACTCGTAGTGGATTTGATGCAATATGGGTGATTGTCGACAGATTGATAAAATCTGCTCATTTCTTATCTATTAAGTATAAATAGACAGTTGATGTCTTGGGTGCTTTGTATATGAAGAAAGTGGTAAGACTACATGGTATACCAGTCAGCATTGTGTCTGATAGAGACCCCAGGTTCACTTCTCATTTTTGGAAAGGATTGCAAGAGTCCTTGGGAACTCGTTTAAGTTTCAGTACTGCTTTCCATCCACAAACAGACGGACAGACTGAAAGGACCAACCAGATAGTGGAAGATATGCTTAGAGCCTGCATGATTGACTTTGGAGGTAGTTGGAGTGATCACTTGGCATTGGTTGAATTCGCCTACCACAACAATTACCAAGCCAGCATTCAGATGGCTCCATTTGAAGCTTTGTATGGTAGAAGCTGTCGATCCCCGTTATGTTGGGACGAGGTAGGTGAGAAGCAATGGCTTGGACCAGATCTCATTTCCGAATCATCCAAGAACATTCGTATTATCAGAGATCGGTTGCAAGTAGCACAATCAAGAAAGAAGAATTATGCCGACACCAGGAGGAGAGCTTTGGAATTTTAGGTTGGTGAGCATGTGTTTTTAAAGGTTTCTCCTATGAGAGGGATTCGAAGGTTTGGTATTCAAAGCAAACTGAGTCCAAGATACATTGGTCCATTCGAGATTCTGGAAAGAGTGGGGGAGGTTGTTTATCCTTTGGCACTACCACCTCAGTTATGTGGAGTACACAATGTTTTCCATGTGTCTATGTTACGGAAATATGTGTATGATCCCACTCACATTATTCAGCATATGGACTTCGAATTGAAGGAAGATCTGACTTATGAAGAAAGATCGATCAAGATTTTGGATCGGAAGCAACAACAACTCAGGAATCGTTCCATACCAATCGTTAAAGTGCAGTGGAGTTGGCGTGGAACTGAAGAAGCTACTTGGGAGTCAGAAGATACTATGGGGAGACAATACCCTGACTTATTCTAGGTGAGCTGTCTCACTCCTTCTTTTTGTTATTAAGTGCATTAAATTTGGAGGACCAAATTTCTTAAGTGGGGGAGGGTGTAATACCCCGATGTTTCAAGAAATTAATTAGAAATTCCTTAATAAATAGAATAAGCTAAATTTTGACCTGAACAGGCGAGATCTCGCGCAGGATCCTGAGCGGGCTATGGATCACAAGAAGATGAATCTGCAAGATAGGGAAACGTATCAGAGGGCCAGGGGATCTCCCTGGGGCAAAACCCTCCGATGGCTAAGTCAGTAGAGCTATGGTGGAAGCAATAATGGGGGGAGGAGAGAGCTGATGCGCGAGAATCCTCTCCACCAAAGGGTGAAGCGAATCGTGCTCAGGAGCTTAGGGTGTGTGAATGCTTAGTTCATCTTACCTTCTTCCGGAGGGTATCCCTTGCTTAAATAGTGTGCCGCCTTCAGGAGTCCTATAAGCTGAGGGGTTCCCGGCGGGAGTTACGTCTTTAACGGGGGCTTTCATGGCCTGATCGTGGGAACGTTATCCCCTTGGAGTCCGGCGGCTCCCCTGACTCTCCCGCTAGCAGAGGACTCTGAACGGATGCACCTGTAGATAATCAACCGGCCTTACCGAGCCTCGGGGATGCTAGCTCATGTCCGAGCGATAGGCATGGCCCGGCGAGGGTGGGGTCGGATAGGTCGGCTGGAGCCTATCTCTCTCGGACGGGGAGAGGGCTTTAGGCCGGACCTTCCTTGGGACCTGACCGTTGTCTCGGGCCCTCCGAGCCTAGAAGGCCACCGGGGAGAGTTAGTTCCTCGAGTCTTATTTATTGGGCTTTTCTCCCTAAGTGAGCCCTGTGGGCTATCACTCGGGTGGGCTCGCCCGGTTGGACCTTGTGGGTCTTGTTGGGCTGCCTTTGTGGTGGGCTGCGGAAATCCCCCTCTCCACTTGTCCCCCTCCTACTCCCGAGCCAAGGAGGCTCGGATGAGTATTTTTTCGAGGCTTTGGACCGGCGTGGCTCAGGTGGGTGGAATTCCGTTGGCGTTATGGAGCCGCTTATAGCGGTCGCCGAGGCCCGTAATGATGATCCTGACGGATTCGAAACGAAGGGGCCCCCCCTTTTTCTCAGAGCACGGAACGGCACACCGCCACCCTCAGGGGTTTATAGGGGGCGCTGTTCATCGTTCTAGGCTTCTAGGGTTTTAGGCTTTCCTTGCTTCTTGATGCGCCGTGAGAGCACAGCGGAGACGCGGAGCCTTGCGGCGGCGTTCGAGGGGTTGGCGAGGATAACCGCAGAGGCGGTCCGGCAACTTCCTTCTCCCCCGGAGTCTTCGAGCTCGTACGAGGGATCTCTTCCCGACTCGATGGCCGATCAGAGTCCGGAGCTTGTGCCGGTGAGGCGGGAACCCGTCCCCAACTGTAGTGAGTTGGGGGAAGCGGAGGTGCGGAGGCTGGAGCATCGTTTCCGCCTGCCTCTCAGATACAGCTTTGTCGCCGCCACTCCGTACGAGACGAGTCTGGATGATCATGATGAGCTTATTTGCACCTTCCTTCTGGCTTGGAATAGTGGATTTCGGCTCCCTTTCGATCCTTTCATGCTGCAGCTTCTTAATTTTTCCGGTTGGCGCCTATCCAGTTGGTGGCCAATTCATATCTACTGCTCTCGGCCTTCCGGATTCTTTGTCGTCAGCGTGACATTTTTCCTTCTTTGGACCTCTTCCACTTCTTTTTTGAGTTGAAAGCGCACCAGTCGGCGGGGAAAGGCTTCTACTTCATCCAGGCGTGGCGGAATAGGAGCTGCATCTCGCTTGCGGCGAAGGACTCCTCGCACAAGGGGTTGAAGAGCCAATTCTTCTGGGTGAAGGCGGTGGCGACGGACGAGATCTTGAGATGCCGGACCTCACCCAACTTTCACCCGAATCTGCCCCTTCGCCAGGAGGAGTCCCCCCCCCCCACGTGGAGCAGCAGGCTGCCCGTCTGCTGGAGAACCGTCAATCGACCGAGGAGCTGGTGACGCCGGAGAACATCGAACGGTGTCTTCTCTCGCGGTTGACGTCGACAGGTACAGCTCTTGAGGCTCTTTTTCGGGGGTGGTAGCTCTTTTCCTCCTCCTGATCGGGGCTTCTTCTTGTTGCAGACGTGAGGCGGGAGCCTCTGGAGGAGGCGGCCGAGGTCATCGATCTGGGAGATGACTCGGCAGCCGATGAGCCTGATGCCCCGGTGGGTCGCGTCCATGCCCGAGATAAGGGCAAGGGGGTGGCCCCCGAGGGGATTTCTTGATCAACCTGCTTGAAGCGCAAGGATCCCCTGGCGGGGAAGTTGCGGGAGGCCGCGAAGGCCAGGAAAAAGGCCAAGAAAGCCGATTTTCCTACCGTCGTCGGGGGCGATTCTGGCTCGGCGGCGCTCCCCCCTCGGGGGCAGGATGGGGCCGACCCCTCCGGCCTGGCTCTCCCATCTGCCGGGTGAGAGGGGGCCGAGGAGACCAGGGGCCCCGCAGAGGGAGGTGATGGGTCGGCTCTCCCCTCTGTGGGGATAGAGGGGGCCAGTGCCGGTGTGGCCGGCGCTGGGACCGAGGGATTGGTCGGCGCGGATGGGGGTTCGCCCGCGAGGGCGTCGCAACCCCAAGTGTCGGCAGTTGCTGGTGCGGTTGATCCCGCGGCGCCGGTCGAGGGTGGGGGTTCGCCCGGGGAGGCGTTGCAACCCCAACCGACCGTGGCGCGCGGGGCGGTCAGCTTCGCTGCCCGAACAGGGTCTGCTGGCGGGGTGCCCAGGGTGGAGCAGTCCCCTTTACCGGAACCTCTGGTCAGGCTCGGTATCTCGGGCGACTTGTACCGGTTCTACCGGTCGATCGCCGAGAGGGGGGGAGAAAGGCGCAGCACTCCCGCCGGGGCCCTTGATGTCCTGATGGAGGGCGGCCTGGTCATAGCTCGGACAGCGGCCGTGATGGCGGAGGCGCACGCCCGGACGGAGGCGGAGCGGTCGAGGCTCTCCTGGACCCTTGGTGGATGCGAGGGGAAACTAGCCCGCCTCGAGGGGGAGCATGAGGGGCTCCGGCGGGAGTTCCTCGCATTCAGGGAGTTGGCGCGGTCGAGCCGACGGGAAGCCGAGGCGCTGGCCGAGCAGCTAGCAAGGGCCCAAGAATCACTCGAGAGGAAGAGCAAACATCTAGAAGACGAGCGTCAACGTCACATCGAGCTGGACGGCCTCTGGGAGCTTGAGCGCGGCGAGCTGCAGGATCGGGCGGAGGACGCGGAGCGCCTTCGCGCTGAGGCCGAGGCGGACTGAGCCCAGCCGGAGGGTCGGACGATCGAAGCCGAGCGGAGGATGACCGAGCTAGAGGAGCGTCTGACGAGGGCGGAAGAGCGTGCGGCCGAGGCGGAGCGGGCAGGTCGAGGCGGAGGCGATCGAGCGCTACAAAGGCTCGGAAGCTTACTCGGCCGACCTGATTGAAGCTGCCCTACCCTACTACGAGGTAGCGCTCCGCCGGGGTGCCCGAAAGGGTTTCAGGCAGGGCTATCGCCGGGTGATGAGCTATGCCAATGAGCACCTTGCCGGGGGTGATTTTCCTTACGGCCAGAGTTATGACTCGGATGAGTCAGCTTCCAGCTCCTCATCCTCGACCGGGGAAGAACCGGAGGAGTCATCTCCAGCGGGGTCACCAACTCCGGAGGCTCCAGGAGGGCTCACGACTGGGACCGTTCTCGCACAGGCGAGGTCAGTGTCCGGGCCGGCAGTCACCGAAGGCACCGGGGGTGACGCGTCCCCTACTGCTGTTCCCGAGCTTCAAAGTGGGCCCGAGGCCTGATGTATTATGCTTTATTTTGCCCCTTCCCCTTTTTGTCTGTTTTTCCTTTTGTAAGAGGATTTCTTTATGGGAGGCAATAAAGGACTTACTTCGTTTGATCGTTATCTTTGCCGTGATTTGGCTGGCGTATCGGGGGCAGTTGGAAGGTGCCGATATTTTCTGCACCATTCTCGCATGTCGATTCGGGGGACTTCCGGCGGGGCATCCTTTCATTCCGCCATGCTTTGAAAGTCGAGGCGCTTCACGAATCCCGCTAGGGCGGGGGCCGAGGAATTGGAGGTGACCTTCCAAGGGAGGTCCTATAGTGTGTTTTTGAGGGGGGAGTCATTTAAGGCGCGTGGCCTCCCTTGGCCTATAAAAAGGACCGAAGGGTGCTCCTTCCCTCTTAACACTTAGGACTCTCGCCAGCGGTTTGCTCTTGTTCCCTCGTTTTTGCTCTGCGTTGCGCTGCCGCGATCGGAGCATGGAGGACCCTTCAGAAGATGACGCCGCAGGCGACGGGGAGCGGCCGGTTCCAGCTGTCCTGGAATATCGGTCGGGTCCCACGGTCGCCGCGCGTGCATGAGATGGGTCCGACAGTCGCCGCGTGGATCTGGAGAGGGCTTCGACGTGCGGGGGTACGCCGTTTGCCTCCTCTTGGCTCCGGCGAGGCTTCCGGACGGACGCCGAGATGGAGGGCAGATGGGGGAGTTAGGGATGCCGGCTGCCATTCCCCTCCGTGGGAGGGGAGGAGGCGGCTCCAGTTCCTTCCTCACCTCTGTCCGCAGCCTCTTTCTCTCTCTTTTGTTCTTCATTTCTTTCACTCTTCGGGGGCTGCTTGCTTTCTGTTCGCCTCCAAATAGTTGGTAGTTTGGCAGAGAGGAGACCTTCACGGTGCTCCTTTTTCCAGGTTGTTGCCAACTTGGAAGGTAGCCCTCCTCGCGTGAAAGGTGGCCTTCTCCTTGCTGTCCCTCTGTCACCTTTGTCACGGTCACCCGAGCCAACTGGGTCGACCATCTCTTGTCCGAGCTAGTTTCTACGCGAGGCAGAGTCAGTGGCTGGATGCGAGAAGGTCAAGACCGGGTCGATCGGGCGTTGGCCGTTTTCCGCGGTGCTAGATGGATTTTTGCTTTTCACTATGTAATGTACTGGCAGTTGCCTTTCTGATGTACCAACAGTTATCTTGAATGAGTGCAAAAAAGGGGGTTTATTTTACCCGATTTGTTGATACAGTTTTCAGAAATAAAATCTGCATAGTGTGGTTGCGTTCCATGTCCGGGGAATGGGTTCCCCTTCCATTGTGGCTAACCTGTACGCACCTTTCCCGAGCATCTCGATCACTCGGTAGGGGCCTTCCCAGTTGGGGGATAGCTTTCCCGCCGCCTCCAGTGGTCGAGAGGCTTCGGTCTTCCTGAGGATGAAGTCCCCTGGTTGGAATTGTCTGCCTCGGACCTTGGTGTTGTAGTACCGAGTGAGGCGGCGCTGGTATTCCGTAGCTCGGACGTTCGTGATCTCTCGGAGTTCGTCTGCCAGGTCGAGGTTCTCGAGCAACTTCTGCTCGTTTGCCTCGGGCGAAAAGCTGATCACTCGGAGAGATGGATTGGCGATCTCTAACGGAACGACGGCTTCGGTGCCATATACCAGCTGAAAAGGGGTCTCACCGGTTGCCGTCCTGGGGGTCGTTCGGTGCGACCATAGTACGCTAGGCAGTTCCTCGAGCCAGCTACCCTTAGCCTTGCCGAGTCTGGTTTTTATGCCCTTCAAGATGGTCTTGTTGGCATTTTCAACCAGCCCGTTGGCCTGAGGGTGGGTGACCGAAGTGAAGTGGTTGCGGATATTTAGGTCGGCGCATCTGTCTCGGAAGTACCGAGAATCGAATTGCCGCCCGTTATCGCTCACTATCACTCGGGGGATGCCAAAGCGACAGATGATCGATTTCCATACGAAACCCCAGACGACTGTCTCGGTGATCCTAGCTGTTGCTTCAGCCTCGATCCACTTGGTGAAGTAGTCGATGGCGACGATGATGAACTTCTTCTGGGATTGGGCCGTTGGGAATGGCCCAAGGATGTCGATCCCCCACCGAGCAAAAGGGTAGGGCTCGGTAAGGGTGATAAGTTCTGTGGCCGGCTGATGGACCAAATGGTCGAACCGTTGGCAACGGTCGCAATGTTGTGCGTAGGCCGTGCAGTCGCGCTGCAGGGTCGGCCACCAGTACCCCTGTCTTAGCAGGATTCTAGCCAGCGACCGACCTCCTGAATGTGCTCCACACAGGCCTTGATGAATCTCTTCAACAGCTTGGCTTGCTTCGTCGGGACCGAGACACTTCAGAAGGGGCCCGGAGAACGATCTTCGGTAGAGAGCGTTGTCAAGGATGACGAAGCGCCGGGCTTGGTACTTCATTCGGCGGGCTTCCCGAGGGTCGGAGGGCTCCCGGGAGTCCCGTAGCCAGGACAGGTAGAGGGAGCGCCAGTCGCCGGGAGTGGCCGAGTCAATGGCAATGAGCTCCAAGTCTATGCTCGGGCGCTCGAGCTCTTCTAGGAGGACCGATCGTGTACCTTCCGGGTCTAGGGAGGAGGCCAGTCGGGAGAGAGCATCCGCCCGAGAGTTTTTCTCTCGAGCTATTCGGACTACCTCGAACTCCTCAAACTGCTGGGCCAGGCTCCGGACCAACTGTAGGTATTTGATCATAGGTACCTCCCGAGCTTCGTACTCGCCACTGACCTGGCTTGCAACTAGCTGGGAGTCGGTGTGGATCCTGACTCGCTCGGCCCCCAGCCGTCGGGCCATGCGGGCTCCCGAGATAAGGGCCTCATACTCGGAAGCATTGTTGGACGCCAGAAAGTTGAACTTTAGGGCGTATTGCAACTCTATTCCTTCGGGGGACCTTAGGAGGATCCCTGCGCCGCTACCGACCGAGTTGGACGATCCATCGACGAACAGCTCCCAGGTTGGCCCGGTTGTTGTCGGAGGCCTGTCCTCGACCGGAACGGTGCTGTCGGCGATGAAGTCGGCGAGTGCTTGTCCTTTGATAGCTGATCGCGGCCGATACGAGATGTCGTAGGCCCCGAGCATGATGGCCCATTTGACGAGTCGCCCCGAGGCTTCGGGATGGGCCAGAATCTTCTTCAGTGGCTCGCCGGTTAGCACGGTGATGGGATGCCCCTGGAAGTAGGGTCGGAGGCGCTTTGCGGAGGTAACCAACGCTAGCACGAGTTTCTCGATTGCGGGGTACCTCCGCTCGGCCTCGCCGAGCACCTTGCTAGTGTAGTAGACCGGCCTCTCGACTCTCGAGTCATTTCTGACTAGGACCGAGCTGACCGTTGATGGCGTCGCCGAGAGATAGAGCAACAAGACCTCGCCCGGGATGGGCTTAGAAAGCACCGGGGGTGAAGCCAGGAACTCTTTGAGCTCAGCGAACGCTGTCTGGCATTCCCCATCCCATGCGAACGTAGCAGATGCTATCTTGGGCCCCCTCATCAGCTTGAAGAAGGGCAGGCATCGTTCGGCCGCACGGGATAGGAAACGACTGAGAGCAGCGACACGCCCCGTCAGACGCTGGACGTCTTTAATGCACGTGGGCGGGCGCATGTCCAGGATGGCCTGGACCTTGTCGGGGTTGGCTTCGATCCCTCGCTGAGTGACCAGGAAACCCAAGAACTTCCCGGATCTTACTCCAAAGGCGCACTTGGCGGGGTTGAGCTTCATGCAGTACTTCAGGAGGGTGCCGAAAGTCACGGCGAGGTCGGTGAAGTGGTCTTGGGCCCTCGGGGTCTTGACGAGCATGTCATCGATGTAGGCCTTGACGTTCCGACCTAACTGTCCCTCGAACATATGGTTGACCAGTCGCTGGTATGTGGCTCCAGCATTCTTCAATCCGAAGGGCATCCGGGTGTAGCAGTACACGCCGTAGTCGGTGATAAAGGCGGTCCTCTCGACATCTTCAGGGTTCATTCGGATCTGATGATAACCCGAATAGGCATCCAGGAAACTGAGTATCTCGTTGCCCGAGGTTGAGTCAACCAATTGGTCGATGCTCGGTAGCGGATAGCAGTCCTTGGGGGTGGCCTTGTTCAGATCGGTGAAGTCTACGCACATTCGCCACTTGCCTGTAGTCTTCGGCACCAGGATGACGTTGGCTAGCCACGTTGGGTACAGGACCGGTCTGAAAAGACCAATTTCTTGTCCCTTGGTGACCTACGCCTTGATGATCGCCTGTTTCTCGGGCGCATGCTTCCTTCTCCGCTGCTGTACGGGTCTCACGATGGTGTCGAGGTTCAGCTTGTGCATCACAGTCTCCTCTGGTATACCAGGGAGTTGATCATCGAACCAAGCGAAGACCCGAACATACTCAGAAAGAAACTTCTTATATTGTTAATGTTCCTCTGGTGGTAGGTCGGCGCCGATCCCTACTCCTAGGGCCGGGTCATCGTTCAGGAATACCGTTAATAATTCGCCACCGGGTTCGGTGGTCACGGCTTTTCCTTCGACTCCCCTGGGTCCCTTATCCTTCCCGTCCGGCCTTGAGGCTTCCACCGAGATGTTGTAGCACCTTCTAGCCGTGGCCTGGTTACCTCGGACTTCCCCCAACCCATTTTTGGTGGGAAACTTCATTTTTTGGTGATAGGTAGATGGTACGGCCTTTATTCGGCTGAGAATTTTTCGGCCGAAAATGGCGTTGTACGCTATCATACCTTTAATCACTATGAAGTCCACTATGGCCGTAACGGTTTTGGGTGGGGTGCCGATAGTGACCGGCAGGCTTAGGGCTCCCTCGGGGTAGGTGGCCAGGCCATTAAACCCGCAAAGGGGCGCTCGGATCGGGCGGAGCTTGGATGGGTCTTCCCCCATCTTGAGAAAACAGTCATAAGATAACACATCGGGGGCGCTCCCATTATCAACCAAAATCCTGTCTACATTACAGTGATTTATCATGGCCGAGATAACGAGGGCATCGTCATGCGGGGTGCTCAGCCCTTCCAGGTCTTGGTCGGAGAAGACTATGACCTGGGGCTCCATCGGCGGGCCTCTGGGGGGCTCTAAGGCTTGGCTGGCCCGCTCGGCATGACGTTTCCTTCCTCGGCTGGTGTCACCGCCCGATGCCGCTCCTCCGGAGATGACGTTGATGTGGACCCCTCGGGGGGCGTTGTCGATCTCCTCTGCGGCGTCTCGGTCTTCTTTGTGCCCGGTCGTGAACCGGGCTAGATGCCCCAGACGGACGAGGCGCTCGATCTCGTCCTGGAGCTGATGGGAATCCCCGGTGTGGTGCCCGTGGTCGCCGTGGAACAGGCAATGCTTGTCCCGCTTGCGGTTCTTCGACCTCATTGGCTCGGGCTGGCGAAGAAGTCCCGAGTCTTTGATGTCTTCATAGATCTCGTAGACTGGCGCGGTCAAGGGGGTGTACCGCTCATACTTTCTTTTGCGCTCTCCTTCTCGATCGCGCTTCTTACCCGAGCCAGGGTTTGGCTCGGAGGTCCGCTTCTTGTCCCCCTCCCGACCCGAGCCGGTTGCGTCTCCGCAGGCGCTGAGTACTTCTTCGCACTCGGCGTGGCACAGTGCCAGAGTCACTAGCTCGGCAAGGGTCGAGGGAGGGTGGAGGACAAGCTCGCGGCGGAGATTCTCATCCTGGGTGCCCCCGGTCAGTGCGGTTGTGGCTGAGGCCACATCCAGGCGGGGGATCCTGAGGGATTCCGATTTAAATCGGTGGACGTAAGTCCGGAGCCTCTCCCCTTGCGCCTGTTTGAGGGCCAGGAGCCCCGCTACTGACCTTGGGGGGGCGCTACCGGCGAAACTCTCCTTGAAAATTCGCCCGAATTGCTTGAAGTCTCGAATGGACTCAGGGGCGAGGGCCCGGAACCATGCCTGAGCACCTTGGACCAGGGTGGCCGTGAAGGCTCGGCATTTGATGGGATCCGGCGTTCCATGAAGGGTCACCAGGGCGTCGAAGCTATCGTAGTGGTCGGCTGGGTCGCCCTAGCCGTCGTAGAGCTTGAAGGTTGGAATGGAGGCTCTGGGAGAGACCTCTGCCTTCAAGATGTACTCAGAGAAAGGGGATTTCTCCTCGTCCTCCGGGAGAGAGGTCTTCTGCAGGGCGCGGAGGGTGCACTCTTGCTCTGCGAACCGTCTCTCAAAATCACGCAGCCGGAGGCACAACTCTGGCTGCAGTCGCACCGTGGGGCTGGGGGGGCCATCTTGGCGATCTCCCGGGGCACTAGTGCCCGGGCGCGGCAGCCTCGCCCCATGCTTCCCTCTCCTCGGTGTGGAGGAAGCCTCTTGCTCCGCAGGCGGAGCATGCGAGGGTCCTCCGACGTCATTGCGGACGAGCTGTCGGCCGCGGAGGGTGAAGCGGCCTCCGGCGGTGTGCTGCGTCGCACTCCTTCGAGGGGGACTTCCTGACGGGGCGCGTGACCTTGCGTCCCTGGCCGCCTGGGCCCTCATGAGCTCCACGAGGACGTCCATCTTTTCGTTGAGGGCCTGGAAGGCGTTGGCGCCACCGTTAAGGGGTGCCCCTGTCTCCACCGGGGGGGGTGGTGGCCTGTTTGTGGGGATGCTGGCGTTGGAGGGGGGGCTCTGCGAGACCCTAGAGGGGGCGCCTCCCGCCGCCGCCACAGCCTTACCCGTCCCGCCGGCGGATCTCCTCCCTGAGCTTTTTCTCACCATCTTGGCCCTTCGTGCGTTTCCCACAGACGGCGCCAGATGAAGAGGCGAGATCTCGCGCAGGATCCTGAGCGGGCTATGGATCACCAGAAGATGAATCTGCAAGATAGGGAAACGTATCAGAGGGCCTAGGGGATCTCCCTGGGGCAAAACCCTCCGATGGCTAAGTCAGTAGAGCTATGGTGGAAGCAATAATGGGGGGAGGAGAGAGCTGATGCACGAGAATCCTCTCTACCAAAGGGTGAAGCGAATCGTGCTCAGGAGCTTAGGGTGTGTGAATGCTTAGTTCATCTTACCTTCTTCCGGAGGGTATCCCTTGCTTAAATAGTGCGCCGCCTTCAGGAGTCCTGTAAGCTGAGGGGTTCCCGGCGGGAGTTACGTCTTTAACGGGGGCTTTCATGGCCTGATCGTGGGAACGTTATCCCCTTGGAGTCCGGCGGCTCCCCTGACTCTCCCGCTGGCGGAGGACTCTGAACGGCTGCACCTGCAGATAATCAACCGGCCTTACCGAGCCTCGGGGATGCTAGCTCATGTCCGAGCGATAAGCATGGCCCGGCGAGGGTGGGGTCGGATAGGTCGGCTGGAGTCTATCTCTCTCGGACGGGGAGAGGGCTTTAGGCCGGACCTTCCTTGGGACCTGACCGTTGTCTCGGGCCCTCCGAGCCTAGAAGGCCGCCGGGGAGAGTTAGTTCCTCGAGTCTTATTTATTGGGCTTTTCTCCCTAAGTGAGCCCTGTGGGCTATCACTCGGGTGGGCTCGCCCGGTTGGACCTTGTGGGTCTTGTTGGGCTGCCTTTGTGGTGGGCTGCGGAAATCCCCCTCTCCATGACCATTTTCTAAAAATCCAGAAAAATTATATTCATGTAGAGGATAACACGTTTAACAAACTTGTCGTCTGTGACCAACCCAAATAAAATCTGTAAATAGGTCGAATTAGTAGATTAAGCCCAAAATAAACACTTAGTTAACCATACCTTGTAACGCTAAATTCGAGCCCAATACTCCATCAAATGAGCCCAAACCAGTGGCAAATGAAAGGCCAGGATGAGAGGATCATTTAACCTCTCTTATTTTTCTGAAACCCTAACCCTAAGAGATGCAATCGGCGGAGATTAGATCGCGTCAACAATTGCGGCGGCGTTCACATTAACCCAACTTGCGTGGACGAATACTCCGCGCATAGAAACCTCTAGAAGGCGTGTGACCTATAAAAATGAAGCTCTCTAACCCTAGAATCATTTAGAACCAGTGGCGGCTGTAGAAGAGTTGGATCGAGGGAGATCTCCGGTGATTAGAGGTTGCGTTTACAAGCGCCTCGGGTTTTCTTTCTCCTTCTTTATTCATCCGATTCAGGTAGGTGATAGCAAGCCAAACCCTACAAATGATATATGGTTGGAAGCATCATCGTGTCATCTTTTCATTGATGTAGAAAGTCCTAAATTTTATCAAGTGTTCTGTGAGAATTTCTGATTTTAGTAGAAGCATGTCACATCTAGGGTTATAACTGTTCCCTTTCGATTAAGTAGTAATTTCAGGCTGTAAACATAAAATTGATTCATGCATCTTGTAGAGTTTTTTGTGCTCTTTCTGCTGGTAGTAAAAGCCCCAAATTTCATGCTTTATATCATGCGAATTCCATGTTTTAGTCTAACAACCTCGCCGGAGTCGGGCAAGGCAAAGGGGCAGCGATCTGTCTGGACTTGTGCGGCCACACGATAGACCGCACGTCCAAGACAGGTGGCCAGTAGTTGACTGTTTATATGTTTCTATCTCTGATCGTTTCCCTAGAACGTGCGGCCGAATCATGTCTGTCCTGCGGCCAGTTCCAGACCGCACATCCCTCCCAGTGGCACCCTACCGACCGTCCATATCCTGCAGGCCTTCGGACCTGAGGGGGGCATGCGCGGCCTGTCTTTGACCGTCCATGGAGATGTAAGGTCCATAACTGACCGCACATCTATAACAGAACAGATTAATTGTCATTACAACATGTTATGTTAGTGGTAAATGGCATGTTAGCAACACACCTAATAAACTATAATTCATGACAGTAAATATTTCTTGCTGATTTATTTAATTTGAGCTTGATCTTGATTCATCTTTCCAATGAATGCCAATCTTAATTGTGAATCATTTATAATTGAAATGGCTATTAGGTTTATACTTGTTATAACCTTAGACCTGAACCGTTAATCATGAACCATTATTATCCCCTAGAATTGAACCTGGACTCAATCGAACTACTGCGATATGAGTCATAGTCCTAATTAGACAAACAAGGACATGCGCGGCCGTTAGTGGACCGCATATCTCCTTGAACGGCCCTGTGGCGACCGTTCATCCCTAGCTAATGCCAATTAGTTTGGCCGATTATCCTTGATCCATCTTCGGCCAATTCTTGATTTGATCAGCCCAGTAGACCCTAGGCCGACCTGTAGACAGTGGGCTGGACTCTGGTGCAGTTCCACCCTGCCTATGGCAGTCCGGGAGCCCACTTGGGTGAATTTCTAGATTGCTGTTAGGCCCTGTGTTGTGTGGACAGTAATGGACCATACATCTTATCAGGCGTCCCTTAATGGACCATTCAATTAATGAGCGGCTCTGTCAGGATCGCATATCCTGTCTTCGATTTCCTAAACTTCTAGCCTTGTGCGGCCCAATACTTACCGTTCATGCTGAAGAGCGGCCCTTAATCAGCCGTTCAACCCAGCCCAGTTCTTGTTAAGTGCGGCCTTGAGTCGACCGCACAAGTGCTTGAGCGGTCCATTAGTGACCGTATATCATCGAGAGACTAGTTTTCTCCGTGTTTCATGGTTTTGAATCCAAGAACATGATGGTTCTTGATAACTTGAACTCCTGGACAAAAATTCTGGACAGTATCTCTTCAACTTAGCCTTGGGATGTTCCGAGGTAAGTTTGTATTTGATTGAAATTGGCCATTTTAACTTGATTAAAGTCTAGACAGCATGGGATCTTGGATCCATTAAATCAATGCCAACACATCATAGGGGCCCGATCTGGTCCTGGGGAGAGCGCCCGAAAAGTACTTGTGCCCATGGGAGTTTGTAATGACATGGTGAGGCATTGCACCGAGTGCATGACTAGCGTGATGTCTATGACAATAATCTCTTAATCTCTTACTTGAATCGTGTTCGACTTGGTTATATTCTTGCTTGTTGGCCAATTTCCTACAATTTCCTACAATTTATATTATTCATAAACTTGAAATTCTTGTAGTATATTATCCTGTCATATTGTTATTCTATTTCGTTCTTTAGCACCTTCTTTATGTTGTTTCATCCGATCGTCATTTCTTTTCTTTTCGCTTCATATAAACATGTAATTAATTGGTTAATTACTTACACTTGCCTGTTGTTACCTACTGAGCGTTCGCTCATATAGTTGTTTTCCCCCTTTCCAGGCAGCTCAGGTGAAGATTCACAAATGGATGGGAATGGGCCAGAGTGATGACTTGGAGTGTATCAGTTGATAGATATGTTGAGATTGTTATAGTTATTTTACATCTAGATATGCCTTAGAGCTTGTGTTAGTTATTGTAACGGAGTCAAGTAGAGGTTATGCTTGATTATGTTTAAGTCGGTTTGATGGTTATTGTAATAGATTTGGAGTTATTTATGTTCGTGAAGTTACGTTAATTCTTAGCTTAGCATGTTATCATTACTAGCATTTTCTACTGCCAGTCCCGATATTCCGCGTCGGGGCATGACAAGGCCAGTATGGACCGGTACTTCGAGTGGTTCAAGATGACAGACCACCGGAGAGTCAAGTTCGCTAAAATGAAGCTGTTAGGGCAAGCGCAAACTTATTGGCGCAATGTGGAGAGTTTGCTATTTCAGCGTCGGGAGCCCCAGGTTGAGTCTTGGGATGAGATGAAGGATAGACTTAGAACTAAGTATCTTCCTGCCACATACCGTTAGTGGCTCATTGATAGGTGGCAGAATCTCAACCAAGGGGACCGGTCTGTGTCCGAGTACATCGTAGAGTTTGATGAATATTTTTTGCGATGTGACGTCTCGGAAGAGAGCACGATGCCTATTTCCTGCTTCCGGCGTGGTCTGCGGCCCCACTTTCAGTATGAACTCTTTCGCTTTAATGTGACCACCCTGGAGGCCGCATATTAGGTTGCTCTTGAGTTAGAGCAGTTTGAGTCAGAGTTCACTCCCGTCTAGTGACCGGGGACCATCCATCAGCGTGGGTCCGACTCTCGTACCACGCCCAGTTCCTATAGTCGATTTTCGGTAGTTCATCCTCCAGAACCCCCTCGCCAGGACCCCATTGCTCTCGGACCTCGCTCTCTCCCTCCAAGGGACCCTCCCCCTCGCCAGCAAGCATCATTCCCCACTCCCCGCCCTCAGTAGCCCACATTGCCTGCCCGACATCAGCTCCCACCACCCCCGGCCCGTCGAGAAGACAAGGGAAAGGGGCCGATGACTAGTGGAGCATCTTCCAGCACAGGGCCGTGTGACTAGTGCTATAGGTGCAGTGGGATTGGCCACTTTGCGGCCAAGTGTCCCACTCGGGACTCGTTGGTTATTTCGGACACTCCAGCCTGCGACCCCACACCGGAGCTAGTGCCGGTCAGCTATGAGCCAGATCCAGAACTCGCGAAGGAGTTCTTTGATGAGCTTTTAGAAGAGCACGCTGCCATCTCGGGTACTCAGTCCCAGGGCAATGAGCAACTGGGTGTGATCCTCCCAAACCTCTGAACCCCCATTAAGAAGTCAGTAGGTACATGTTAGATGTCTAGGAGTCCCAAACTTTGGGTTGCGTCATTTGTATGCGAGTATTACTATGGGTGTCTAGGTTTGTCTAGGGTCATGTATGAGTCAGTTTTGCTTATACAGTCTGTTTGTCATGCATATGGAGTTTGCATAAAGTCATCCCAACAAAAGGCCAGCAATGCACGTATAAGCAGTTAGCTGATGCACGCCGACATACCCGTGTGTTCCAAAACGGAAAGTCCATCGTGATCAGGGTCATACCTGAACGGTTTTCCCTCAGGGACCGTAAAGAAACTCCAAGGCCTGCGATGCCAGCCCTTTCCGAGTCGTGAAACATGTGGGTTTGAATGCGTACGTTATTGAACTACCAGACGACTATGGTGCCAGTTCGACGTTCAATGTTTCAGATTTGGTAGCATATCGGAACCCCGCGGTGATCCCTAGTGAGTTTTTGGGCTTTCTCCTCCTGTTGTGAGTGACACACCACCCGAGAGTCCACCTCTTCCAGCCTCAACGCAAGCATATAGACTGTGTACTAGATGAGCAGGTGAACACCACCAGGAGCGGAGCCTACTGACGCTTCTTAGTGCGTTGGAGAGGACGCCCTACGCCGGACGATGCCTTGATCACATGTAGAGAGCGCAAAGCATCGGGACCCTTACTCGACGGGGTCGAGTTCCTCCCAACTGGAGAGAATTGGTGCGGACACGCGCCGTAGTACACGCTAGTGGACGAGGACACGCCGGAGTCTCTTCGGCTCGAGGAGGACATGGACGCGCCGATCAAGCTATCATCTTTGTTTCATATTTTTTTAGCCTTGTTGGGCCCTATTTTAGTCCATGTTGGACAATTGTACTATTATATGGCAAATGGGCTAGGCTAGATTAAGGGGCTACAGTTAATGGGCTTTGGGCCTTAAATGGGCCAAAAGGGGTTAAATGTGAACAAGTCTAAGGGTTTAGTGTGATAGGTGTGAAAGGGACTAAGAGAAGGTGGCTTGGAAGGGGGTGCCCCCTTTCTTGGTCCAAGGGGGAGGCAGCCACCTACCATACCTTGACTCCCCTCCCTTTATTTTTCAAACTTAGGTAGCCTCTTGTCCCCCCCTTGGTCTCCCTCTCTCCCCATTAGTCAAGGGGGCGCACCCCCCTCTCTCTCCTCCCTCCTCCACCTCCCATCCTCTCCCTAGGGTTTCCCCACCCCTATATATCATCTCTTGTAAACATATTTCAGAAGTTAATGAAGAGATTTTGAGGGAAAATTGTGTGAGTGATTCTCTTTCCCCCTCTTGGGTGTGATGCCCTAGACCCCAATCCTGTGATGGGATTTTCTTAGCGTGTGACTCACCCCCCTTATCGTCTTCTTTATGCTCGTATCTGGTTCTAAAAATTTTATCAGTGAAGCTTCTACAAGTCAGAAAGAAGTTGGAGCTGGTTTCACCCCAATCGGAGCGTTGGATCGCTGGCAACAATTCACCTCGTGAGGTCGCGCAAGTCTGTCCAAGCCTACTGTCCAGATCCTCAACTTCCTGCTATGAAATTTCTACGGATCTACTCCCAAGCCCTTTGGATCTGAGATTCTGAGTAGTCGTAGGATTTTCTATCCTCTTCGCTTTGCCTCTGAGCTCGTGTCGTTCTGAGGTCTGTGCTGGTCATGGCAAGAATTTTCATGGGACTGCGCCGACCACCCTATGCAGATCTGACCTAGAATCAGAGCCAACTTACAGAAGCCACCCCGTCTCCTTCCTCTCAGATCTGCCTGAGCCCTTTGGTCTACATTTTCCTCCGGACACCACCAACGATCGCCAACAAGAAGCAATCCATTCCGACACCGGATCTATTTTTCTTGTAATTTTTAGCTCTTCTCTGCAATTCTGTGCGAGCAGAACCTGAGGATGAGTACAGTTGTTGCCACGCCCAGATCTGATCATATCTGATCTCACCATTCGGACCAAGCATTCTTCATCCTATCACCAATATTCTCCAACAAACGACACCCCGATCGGACGTCGGATCTTGGCATACCGGCCTCCGCAAGCCTGCTGCGTTGGATGACCTACGCGGGCAGAACCCAGTCGGCTTCCAATCGGCTCATCCTATCGGCCTCGACTCACCTCCCTCGCCTCCTGCGAGTGCGGCCCGTCAACCCGAACTCCAGCAGCCCCGCAAGTGTGATTGTATCCCTTTACCTCCCTGTGTGGAGTGGGCATCATGTTCTGAAATTGTATAGTTAACAATTGTGTGTATCGGGGTTGTCAGATTCGGCCGGGATTTCTTCCCCACGCGCTAGTCGTGGAGGTACGCGCTTTGTTCCTACACTCACATTGCTTATTTAGTCTATTTTTTATCATGCTACGTTTGTGAGAATAGGGCCGATAGCTAGCTTCAAATTGCCATGGTTATGAGTTGTGAGCGCCCGTTCCACAGGCCCAGTCGAGCACCGAGCCCGAACTAGAAACCCCTAGGCGACAATGGTTCCTTAACCACTGCGATCCCACATTTCCCTCACAAGGGACGATCGTCGGGCTAGTTAGAGTTCCTGTTGAGAGACGTCTCCACCCGGAGAACGACACGGTAGTCAGCCGCTCGGCTTACCTTATTGTGCTAGTGCTGGCCGCACTTTGAGTCGGTCGTACGTCTTAGCCCGGTCGCGTCACCCGTCCCACATCAACAACTGACGAAAGTATCTTCGCTGTGAAGAACCTTGCCATTGGAGAATTTGTTACTTCAGGCACATTTCTCAAATATGCGGTGGCAGGTCATCCATTACTTGGACTACTTCAGGGGTGTCATCGGCTCATTTACACCAACCAAAGTCATCTTCAGGTGGGTCTTGTGGGGCCATGTCTCCCTTGTAGAAGACAATGGCTTATCCTTATTAGCCTTCTTCTTGCTTCTGAGTTGTCGTTTGTAAGTAACGACAAATGTTGTAAGTCGCTCGACCTTGTGCTCTTCTGAGGCACATGAGAGCTGTATGTAGTCTGGCGACAAGCATACGCCTTTGTCGATGGCTCGGCTAATAAGGTTAGCCTCGAATTCAATTTTACGCCTCTCAGGGTGATCTGGAGTTGACTTGGAGCTGAGGCATAGCCGCTGAAGCTTGGCCTTCTCCTTGTCAACGGAGAAGAGATCATCATCATCTTCCTCTGAGAGCCATCCATTGCTTTTACTTTTGATCAATGGGTATGGACTGAGTCCCCCAAAATAAAGCACGACATCGGCAAGATTGCACTCTGTTGGAGTGAATGGCGACAAGTCTGCGAAGACCATATGATGTTCTCCATCCTTTGCATATTTGATGCACTGGTGGAGAGTTGATGGGATGACCCGATTTTCATGCAACCAGGGTCTACCCAGTATCACTTTGTAGGAGGTGTTGGCGTTGATGATGTAGAATGTCACCTTGGAGGCGAAATCATCGAGCACCAAGTCAACATCCACCCGGCTGAGGATGTCCTCAGTGTCCTGGTTGAAACCAAATATCTTGACTGCTTGGACCTTTTGAAGGTATGGGGTCTGATACATAGTCTTGAAAGTTTTAAGTGGCATGATGTTGACAGCAGCATCAGTGTCCACCAGGATCCGGTACACCTCTTGCCCATTGATTTTCCCCCTCATATAGAGAGGGCGATTATGGCACGGGGGAGAAAGTAACATGTCTTTCTCCGTGAAGGTAATTGTGGCTGCGAAGGCTTCGTAGGTCGACGCCTTGATTTTTACAGCATGTGCTTCATAGACTTCTAGTTCTTGGAGTATTTTGATGAGAGTTTCTATTAGCTCTTTACTCCAAGCAATGGCTTCCAAGATTGTAATGTTGGCGGGAAACCGCTTCATCTGGTGGAGGACCTTCCGGTCGGCTCGGGCTCGAGCATCCTAGAATGATGGTAGTATGTCAGGTTGGGTCTTTTGTGGGCTGTCGCGCTGCTTCCCGTCAGGGAGTTGCACTGCCTTGCCTTTGCCATTGGGATCGGACTGACTTTGATCCCCCATGGGTTCTTGGAACAAAGGCACCAAGGATGGCTCTTTTGGAGGCGATTGGCGAATTAGGGCGTCCTTACTGGACGGACCTGCCTGTTCTTTGGAAGTGATTAGGACTGGGGCAGGGACTGAGGCACTGGTGATGACCTCCTCCATGCCGGAGGGATCGAAGATGCTGCGCCCCTTCCGAATTTCTATCTCCAGAATGGGGGCATGTTCTTCTCCTCGAAAGAGGATGATTCACTCCGGGTCGAAGGTGGACGGGTGAAGTGGTGGCTCGAGAATCCTCCCATGGTTTCTACCGTGTCCTCGACCATGACCTTGACCACGACCTATGTCTTTCGGAGTTGGTTGTAGCCCGAGTGAGGCGATAGTTCTTTGCCTAGTTTGGGAGGCTACCGGCTCGCCTCGTCGAGAAGCGTTAATGTTGTCAGGGGCTGGAATAGCCACCATATTGCAATTGCAGCCTCGGAGCATTTCTTCCAGCTGCTCTGTAGTGATCTCCTTGTCTTTGTAGAACAAGGAGAGTTCTTCTGGGATGAGGAGCCTTTCACCATTCTTTATCTTCTGGATCATCTCCTAAACCCAACTTCTAAGGCGAGCTCACTTTTGCATCTCTTCCCACGGGATGTAACTATCGAGTGGGAGAGCACCAGAGGGACGAGGAGGGATGTACTCCTCTAGGTCATCGATGAGCCGCTGTAGCCTTTGTAAAGGTGTTAGCTTGGCTGGAAACTGTAAGGTGGTTACTTACTCAGCTTGCTTCTTGAGCCATCTTTTGAGGTTCTTCCTCCTATTCCTCTCCTGTCGTTTGGCGAGAGCCGTCTCCAGGGGAGTAGGAGGGAGTGGAACTAGAGCCGAGGTTGATAAATCCCCCTAGGGATATCTCTAAGTTGATGTCTAGGTAGGGTGAGGTCGACGGCTTTTCTTTGCCCAGATTTCAATCTAGGCGCCTTCCGCCTGTTGTATTTGGAATGTGGCATTGATCGTGATGGAGGCATCACCCATGATTCCCTCTTGCTCGGGTCATCTTCACACTCCAGAGTTATTTGAGCTTGGGCATCATTCCATGTGGGCCCCATTATCTATTTTGAGCTTTCTATTTGAGTCATTTGATGTATTTTTCCATTTATTTGAGTCATGTCCCTAGGTCTTTTGTTTGTTTCCCTAAGTTTGTGTGTCATTAGGTTGATTAGTTTGTTATTGGGCCCAATTCATTGGGCTAGGCCCAAGGGCGCCCCCTACCCCTTGGTTATTTGTCATTGTTGCTTGAGTCAAGGACTTTTTGAAAAATGTGGGTTGCCTATATATAGAGCCCCATTTCCCCCATTTCAAGTTAATGAAAATTGCCATTTTAAGAGTTCAAAATTCAAATCTTAGTGGAGAGATTCCATGTGAGAAGGTGTGAAACCTAGGGTGAGAAACCCACTTCAATTCCCCCCTTCTCTCTCTCCCTCTCTCTCTATGGGGTTCGCCCCCTTCTCTCTCTCCTCACCTTCCCAACTACTTTCTCCCTCCTTCCCCCTCCATTAAGTCCACTCCAACTCCCCACACCCTCCTCTTTACTCCACCCCACCCCCAAGAGAGACTCCACCTATCTCCACTCCACCCTCCAACCACCAACCACCCCCTAACACTTCCCAACACAATCTCTTCTCTTCCCCACACAATCTCCCAGCCCCCAAGGTGAGTTTGAATCTTTCTATCCACTCCTCCCTCCTCCTTTCCATACCCTAGGCCACCCCCAACCAAGAGCCTTCAGATCAGGTCGCCCCCCACTCTCCCCCTCCATCATCTTGTTCTTCCTCCACCTCCCCTTCCCACCTCCACCTAGTGCAGTGAACCAGCAACCTCCCTACCCCTCCCCTCCCCAAAACCCTTCTAGCTCCACCATAGCTCTCATTCCATACCTCCCCCACATCCCCTCCCACCATTCCACCACCTCCCTTCACCATTTAGCACCATCACTATCCCATCATAAGTCTACTTGGAGCTACAACGAAGGTTCTGTTCGCAGCTGAGGATTTACAGAGGATCAACAGCTTGCAGAGGCGACCCGGACTTCATCCAAGCATCTTTGGAGGCTCAAGTTGTACCGTTGGAAGTGTCTCCATCTCTTCTTCGCGACGGTGGTGGTCTCGTCCCGTTCTGAGTTCGTGGCTGCTCGGGGGAGTTGATCTCCCAAGACTGCTCATCTGCTTCCTGACAGTCAACCTGAAGCCAGTTGCAGAGTCTTCCACGGCCAACTTCTTGAAGCTCTGAAGGTGGTCCTTGGCTGAGAGTTTCTACACTGAGTCTACTTCCAGTATCAAGAAGCGGAACCCCATTCGGCGTCCGGAGCTGTATTTTCTCATTTTTCTCCCCCAGGTGCGCAGTTCTGTCCCTTCTGGGACTGAACCGACCTCTATCAACGGTTTGGGTTCTCCCAATCTTTTCTGACATCATTTGGCGTTTCCACAGGTCTCCTCTAGAAGAGGACTCAACAACGATTCCAACGACCCCAGCCACACTTGATTCAGAGATCGGAAGCGCTCGTGGCGGCCTCTTCTTTCAGATGCTGTGGTACCGTAGCAGCCCAGACCAGAACTCAGGGTCCCTGTACGCAGCCCTTCCCCGACCAGAACCGTCAACGTGGAAATTCCATTAATATTGGATGTCAACCTGATCCAACCCCGAAGATTTTCCCACTGGTCGCATCGACAACAAAATTCGGGAGTGGCCGCAACAACGTCATCTTCAACTGTCTGTCCCCTGTTCCAGAGAGCAAGCAGAACCGGCATCGTCCATCCGTTCGGCTTCCATTTCAGTTTTTCCCCTCCCCGCCTGGCTGGCTTAAAGCCCCTCCCGGCGGGAGGTAGTGTTTGAATGTATGAGTGACTCCCCCTCCCCTTGTTCCACCCCCTTGCATGGGGAGTAGTGTTGTAAATTTTTAAAACAGGGTCAAGCTACTCCGGAGCAGCGTGTGGGGAACCACGCTTCCCCGCTCGCCCACGTCTCTGAGCGGGACTGATTTCTTCAAGCCGATCGAGTAAGTGTTCTAACATTGCTTCCCTTAGTGCTTGTCCTTTCAATATTAGCTCATAGCTCCGCTGGCCGTGACAGTGAGTGCTCGGTCCCTCAAGCTCCGTTACTTCGAGTGACCACCGTGGGGAAGAGTGTAACCGGTGCCCTCGGCACAACGTCGGCTCCATTGAATTGGGCCTCCATACCCTTGGGAACAAACCTTGGCCTTGCTGGCCTTCTACCAGCAAGGGCCCAGCCCTCACATTGTCCACTTGGCATCGCCAAGTTACCCCAGGTTTGAGTGAGTGTCGGGTGAGCGGCCGCCGATTTCGATCCGTTATCATTGTGAATTGTGCTTGGTTATTAAAGTCCAAGGGCATGTCACATCAATTGGTATCAGAGCAAGTTTAGACTTGTCTCTACTAAGTCTAAGTCCTAGGACCATTGCATTGTGTTGTCCATCCATTAAGTCATTCCCCTCCCTTGCATGTCCACCCGTAGTGGAGTCATATACCTACCCGATCCATCATCTTCGGTTCCCCCCATGGATCCCAATCCCCAACTCAATCAAGATGCCCCTAGGGAGGAACCCCAAGGCCAAATGGACCGAGTGGATGTTACCCTTGCAAACATCTTTGCCCAACTAGAGTCCCTTTCCACCCGACTTGCTCGGCTAGAAGAGCATGAGTTCCACCCAAGGAACAATGGACCAAGAGCCCACCCTCCACATGCTAAAATTAATAGGGATGAGTTCCACCCAAGGAACAATGGACCAAGTGCCCGGCCTCCACATGCTGAAATTGATAGGGAGGATTTGAATGTTGACCCCTACTATGACCATGAGAGGCCCCGCCACCACCAATATAATGAAAGGCGCCCACGGGAAGACCCGGATGACCCTCTCTTAAGGATGATCAAGGTAGAAGCCCCGAACTTTGACGGTTCCCATGAACCAAGTGTCTACTTAGAATGGGAGATTGCCATGGACCAATACTTTGATTGGTACCCCATGTCCGATCAACGGAAAGTGAGATTGGCCAAAATGCACCTCACCAAACTAGCCAAAACCTATTGGCTAAATCAAGAGAGATTAATGAGGATTAGGCAAGAAGAGCCCATTGACACTTGGCAAGGCATGAAGGATCAACTTAGAAATAAGTACCTACCCACATCCTACCACCAAATGCTCTTAGATGAGTGGCAAAGCCTCACCCAAGAGGGGAAGACCGTGGTTGAATACATTGAGAAATTTGACTCATATCTTTTAAAGTGTGGAGTACACGAAGCTATGGCCGTCACCTTGTCTCGCTTTAGGAATGGGCTCCAAAACCACATCAAGAGAGAGCTTTTCATGAGATATGTTGCCAACCTTGAACAAGCCTACCAAGTAGCTCGGGATGCAACCTTGAACAAGCCTACCAAGTAGCTCAGGATGTTGAAAGATTCTCTAGGATCCCTAGGTTTGCTCCTCTCCGACCGGCCGATCCCAAAGGCTTGGGACCCCAAACTAACCCCCCCCATAAAGGCTCCTAGTCCAAGTGGAAATGCCCCAATACGGCCCTACAATCCCCCTCCCACCATCACTCCAACCAAGACCACTCATAGCCAACTTCCCCCACGGAGGGAAGAGAATTCCGAAGGTCTAAGTGTAGGAGGGACCACCCCGGGTAGTGGCCGTCAACAATGCTATAGGTGCCAAGGGTTTGGCCACTTTGCGGGGCAATGCCCATCCAAAGGGTTATCTAGATTACTTATTGAGGAAGAAGCTCCCCTACCCCAAGGGCAACTTGAGAGTGTGGTTGAGGTCCATGAAGCCTCACTAGATTGGGAAGAAGAGTATGAGGCTTAATACCATGAGTCGGGTATAGACTACATCATTCCATCTACCGACTCCCATCTAGGAGTGATTAGATGCACCCTCACCAAACCCCAAGAGGAGGACTGGCGACAAACTTCAATCTTCCACACCTTTGTTAAGATAGGGGGCCATGTGAGAAAAATGATCTTAGATAATGGGAGTTGTGTCAATGCCGTGTCTCCCGACACCGTTAAGCTCCTTGGACTTACCATTACTCCCCACCCTAGCCCATACCGGGTCTCTTGGATCAACAACAATTCCATCCCGGTCAACACTCGCTACCTTGTGCCCCTCACCTTCTCTTCCTACCATGGTCAAATATGGTGTGATTTTATCCCCATGGAAGTAGGTAGCATCCTACTAGGGAGACCGTGGCTTTATGATGTGGATGTCACTATTTTGGGTAAGACCAACACATGCACCTTTGAGCATGAGGGAAAGAGCATCCGTCTTAATCCCTCCCCACCACGTCCCTTGCCTAAGAAAAGCCCACCCCCTCAAGGTCAACACTCCACCACATCTCAAGTCATGGGGAACTCCACCCCACCAACCCAACCTCTCTCCCAAAACCCCAAACAAGATAAGACTTTGGGAATGACCAAGGGTCTTTACCTCATCACCAAAAGAGAGCTTGAGGAGGAGATAGCTCAAGGGACACCTCTATGTGCGATAGTCATTTATCTAGGAGAGCCCACCCCCTCCAACCCCCATCCCATAGAAGTCCGGCACCTCCTGGAGGAGTTTCATGATGTGTTCCCGGAGGAGCTCCCGGACCAACTCCCTCCCATGCGTGATGTGCAACACGCAATTGATCTAGTTCCGAGAGCCACCCGTCCCAACCTTCCTCATTACCGCCCCAATCCCATGGAACATGCTAAACTTCGGAGGCAAATAGAGGAACTCATTAGGAAGGGCTTCATCTGCATTAGCAAAAGCCCATGTGCCGTACCAGCCCTTCTCACTCCTAAGAAGGATGGATCATGGCGGATGTGTGTGGATAGTCGGGCCATTAATAAGATCACCGTCAGGTATAGGTTCCCCATCCCTAGGCTTGATGACATACTTGACATGCTAGCTGGAGCAACTATTTTCTCCAAAATAGACCTTAAGAGTGGCTATCACCAAGTTAGGATTAGGCCCGGAGATGAATGGAAAACGGCCTTCAAGACCAAGGATGGCTTGTATGAATGGTTGGTCAAGCCTTTCGAGCTCTCAAATGCCCCAAGTACTTTCATGCGTCTTGTTGTCCCCGGTAGATGGCAATCAAGAGGGGAGGGGTGAATTGATTGGCAATAAAAAATTCAACAATGAACATTTTGAAAAGATTAATTGGAAGGACAAAAAATGAAGCACACTCTTCTCACCCGATGAAGCAAACACACGAACAGCGGAAATATAGAGAAATCTGAACAGACGAGATTTGAACAACACTCCGCTAGACAAGAGGCCCACTCGTGAAAGAACGTAGAAGTAAACCACAATGAACAAGAGGATTTTAGGTGGTTCGAGTTCACAACAGTGTCCCCTACGTCCACCCCTCACAAAGTGAGGATTGCTTCCACTATATAGTGAAAACCCACACACACACACACACACACATGCTGTGAAGCACACAGCCATACACACACACGTGTGCTGCGACCGGCAAACGCACACACACACACAGTATTTTGTTCAAGAAAAATATTCAGATATACAATGATCCTTCAGAACTGAAATAGAATGAACAGAATATATGCAATAAAGATCTTGAGGTCGCCAGAAATCCCCCTTTCAAACGATGACCCAGTTGAAGTTCTTCATTTCTTGGTCGGTGATGCAGGATGTAGATAGATCTTCAAGAGGAAACCCGGATGATGATGTGCAGCTCGAGATCCATGCTGCCCAGCTTCATATAAGGAGGAGAAGCTTCAATCATTGCTCAGGATGCATCTAATCAGCAAGGGGATCGGCCTATTCTCAAAGTAGACTTCTTCTATTCGCACATGGAAAGGCTCCCCACGAACTTTCTTCTCCTGCAAGACAAAAAGGGATGAGTTTGAATATGCCTCTTTCCTCACCGTATATGGCCGCCCTAATCATTGGTTTTATAGTCCCAAGGATGGGGGGACACGTGTGACAAGATGGGAGCCTCGGATCTCCCAACTTTAGGGCAAAATAGGATCAAAAACGGCTGCCAAGAAACGGATCTCGAACCGGACAGGCGGTCCGAAACTCCAGGGGTCGATCCATTGGGTCGACCCTCGAAGACATTACAACACGGGACAAGGGTGCCCTAGAATGGGAATTTCCAGGGGTCGACCCATGGGGTCGACCCATTGCGCACACCCTGTAAAAACTAAGAAACCCGAGGAGCTCGGGTACCAAAAAGGGTCGACCCATGGGGTCGACCCACGCACCGAATTGCTGATGACTAACACCCGAGGGCTCGGGAGCTCCTAGGGGTCGACCCATGGGGTCGACCCATGAACTACTTTATAACAAAAAGAAAATAAAGAGTTATCAGCCACCAAGGGGTCGACCCTTGTGGTCCACCCCATGAAATCAAACATTTTAAGCATATCTATGTGCTGGTTATAAACAGGGATCAACCCTTGGGGTCAACCCATGGCTTCTATGAAGGAAAACAACTAATCAAAGGGTAGGGTTTTGTTTGGATCTCACCAAGCATCCTTGAATGAGTTTGGAAGTGAGCTTCATTCCTGAGTACTGTAAAAAAAAACACAAAATTGGAGTTAGATTGAAACATTGACAAATATAACTCAAAGCACTTACTCAAAGAGAGATGATCTTGATCCTGCAAAAATACCTCCTCCGACATCATTAGTAGATCATGATCTAAGAAGAAAAAGGTAATTACATAGTAAAGCAGTTCAAAATGAGTTTGATTAAATTTATTCATCCAACAATAGTTCTAGTCTAATATAGTGTTTGGTCATCATCAAAATCCAACAAATAGAACATTCACGCAGGGGTTCAACAGTCTCCCCCTTTTTGATGATGACAAAATACTATGAAATACTATGCTAGATTTAAGGATTGGCAAGAAAACTTTTATTTACAAAATTTCGAATCAACACCTCAACTAACAAAAAATTAACATGAAAGCCTCCATAAACATAACCATGTGAACTCAAAAGGATTTAACAAGCTGAATGAAATCAAGGCCACGGACCAAAGGTAGGGGAACCCCAACATTACATCAGACCACAACCCCAATGTTGAATGTACATTCTTTCCATGCACCAAGCTGAAACATTATAGAAGCATCACAACATAAAACACAAGGCTTCATCCAAGCACTGTAAGATTGACCAGTCAAAGGCATCATCCATTGTTTTAGTCGACAACAGAGTTTTTAAGACTTACAAAGTCTAAGTTCATGAGTTACAAAAATGCATACATGAGCAATGCCATGAGATGCAACATTTCTAACTAACAGACTAATGAAAGCAAACATGCAAGCAAGCACACACCACACATACTATAATATAATAGTAGCACACACATATCTGAATTTCTCCCCCTTTGGCATCATCAAAAAGAAGAGGGAGAATAGGTTAATAATTGTGCTGTATCATTGGAGCTTCATAATCTAGTCTGAGGGTGGAGAGTGTGGAGCATGAGACCCTCTAAGTAAATTCATCATTTCTTCAAACATCCTGGTTTGGGCGTCCAGAGCAGTAGTGTTTGCATCAAGAAAAGAGGTGACCCTTTGGAAGGACTGAGTGTGGGCAACATGGGAAATCCTCAAGTCAGTTACTTCATTGATAAGGGCATCCATTCTCTCACCATACTTGTCTAGTCGGCAATCTATGGAATCCAATCTATCAGTGATCATCTGAGAAAACCCACCAGGCAGTGCCTCATCAGAAAGTTCTTGTTGTTGATCTGCTTCATCTTCTTCACTATCCTCTTCTTCTTCTGAGATGACTTGTACTTGTCCAGATTTGATCTTACGAACCAGAACACCATTTTTTAACTCATAGTTCATGTTCTTGCAAATTGTGGGGATGCAGTAAATGTCATCATCACCCACTATGTGATATCATTCTTTGGACATATCAATATCGGCTGATTCAAAGACTGCTGTCAAGGCTGCTGCATATGGTAGAGTGCGGTTTGTATGCTGCAAGCATGTGGATATGTGAAGTAGTATAGTGGAAGGGAAATTGATAGGGAGACCCTTCATCAGACATAAAAATAGGAACATATGGAATTCAGTAACTTTGTCTCTTCCACCACCCTTTGGTATCAAAATGGTCATCATCATGTGGTGTAGAATGTGCTGCATGGAGGGAAAGCGATTTGCATTCAGATCGGTGGTGGACCTGTCTCCCATTTCTTCAGAGGTCATCATTTGATAGACCTCTTATTCATCAAAATCAAGATCACCAAAAGTGTAACCTTCATGACATGGTAAACCAAGAGCATTACCCAGAAATGCAGGTGTCATAGTAATCAGCTCTCCATTTACAACAGTAAACTACTTGTTAGCTTTGATTGTCATATTGCCATAGAACCGGTTCACTAACTTGTAATAAACACGACAGTGTGCAGACATGAAATGATCAAGGTTTGGTTGACTACAAACAATATCCACTAAGCCTGGCAAGTATTCAACCAAATTTACAAAATCTACCGTACGAGGGCGGAGAACTTTTCTGTGTACAGCTTTGTTACCGGAGGCCAAGGCTTGTGATTTCATTGCTTCTAGCTCCTTTTCTTTGGATCGTATCTCTCTTGCGCGGCTGGAACTCTCTCGTTGACGAGCAGAGCGGCTGGATTCCTCCCCCTGACGAGAAGATAGCCTTTTGGGTGCCATCTGAACCACCGAACAGATCAGAATTTGTAGAGGCTTCCTAGATCTTGTTGGTTCGAAAGGAGGAGCCCCTCACGCAGAAATAAAGACTCTCCAAACACCATGGCCTTACCTCAGAGGATATGGGAGGAAGAAAGATGCTTATGGACGCAGCAAGGAGAGAAACCATGAGTAGCCACCGGTTAGAGCTCGCCTTTAGGGCTGGAGCTATTATGCCTCTTAGGCACAACCATATGCTATGTTGTTTTGATGATAACAACAAAGTGAGAGTATCACAGGTGCATTCATAACAGTGAGTCAGTATAGATGCATTGCATTCTGTCAGTTAGCTTCAGTTCAATATCTGCTTTGTGCATCAAGTCTACACAATGCACACACACACAGGTCTACACACTGCACACACACAAGTCTACACACTCAATGTCTACACATTATCTTGTGTTGTGTTTGTGCATCGTTTAGAACATAAGTCTATACATCCTTTAACTGCGTAAGCTCATACATCACTTTTGGGGCAGACATGGCAAGTCTATACATTGGACTTGAACATTGGCAAGTCTGTACAACCGGCCTGTTCATGCATTCATCGAACAAGTCTATACATTCATGCATTGTTCATAAAGTCTGTACATTGGACTGTTCATGCATTCATCGAACAAGTCTATACATCGGACTGGTCTGCATAGGCTAAGTCTATACATCGTCCAGTATAATCATGCATTGTTCATGAAGTCTGTACAGCCTTTTGCATTGGACTTAAAGTATATACATTGGCAAGTCTGTACAGCCAGTGCATATGTAAAGTCTATACATTGCACTGTTTGCAGACTGTTCATGCTCCCACTTCAGCAAGTCTGTACATTGCTCACCGTCTCACTGAGCGTCTCAAGTGGACACCAAGTGTGTACACTGCCATCTTGCAGCACAGCATAAGTATATACACTGGATCGTCTTAATTAGCATCTTATGCATAGGCGAAGTCTTCACATTGAAGCATGCATTGTCTTCAAGTATGTACAGCGTCCAGTGTCTCACTGTTAAAGTCTATACAGACTTCATCGTCTCATTCACCGTCTCATGCAAGTCTATACATTGGTATGTTTTACTTACGTTGCAACTAGCAAGTCTGTACACTGGTGATTTTACCTACGTTGCACTTGCAAGTCTACACATCGTGAAGTCTATACATTCAATTGCTTTGATTTGCTCAAGTCTGTACAGTCTTTCCCTTGGCAAGTCTATACATCGTTCGTCTGCATTTAGAAGTCTATACAGTCTTGGCTGTTTAGCGTCTCATGCATCGTCTTGGTGGAAAGTCTGTACAGCCGTCCGTCTCATCTTCTGTCTCAGTTGAACATTGCAAAGTCTATACATCCGTTACATGCATCATTCTTCATATCCATACATTGCACTGTAGCTGGAGCCGTGCAAGTCTGTACATCGTTGCATTGGCCAAGTATACACAATGCCTTTTGTTCATGCATGTTAGCAAGACTGTCTAAGTCTATACATTGGTTCATTTATCAAGTATGCACATCCCTTACAGCAAGTATATACATTCGTTGTGCATAGGCTTGAGCATATAGGAAGTATGTACATCGAGTATGTCTGTACATCGTGTAACTATTGATTCGAAGTCTGTACAGCATATGTTCTTCAAAGTATTCACATTACATCGTGTGCTTCATCATTCAAACCTGTACAGGGTCTGCTTGGAATGCATTGGTCATCAAGTCTACACACTCTGTGTCTGCATCGCATTCATCAAGTCTATACACTCTTGTGTCTGCATTGCATTCACGCTAAGTCCATGCACTGCATTTGGGCATTGTTCTTCACAGCAAGTATGTACATTGTTCAGATCGCCAAGTCCATACAGCCATTGTGCATACTTCATCTTGTGCATCACTGCACACACTGCAAAGTCTATACATTGTCTTCGCATTATCAAGTCTACACATTGCTTGATGCATCGAACGAAGTCTATACAATGTGTCGACATTAAACTGATAACTCTCTGTCTGACAGGATCTGTTCGTGAAGCTTAATGAAGGGGCACGTGATCCGAGGCTGGAAGGGCTGACAAGATGACACGTGGCCAAAACACTTGGGCGGAAAATGTGGAAGACACGCGCTCAGTGCTGCTCCTGCTGTGACTGCTTATAAAAGGAAACCTTCGTCCACAGATGAAGACTGATCGAAGCAGAAGGAGAGAAGCAGAAGAGCAGAAGCAGAGAGAAAGAATAGAGAGCTATTCGATCCAGAGAAAAGAGAAGAAGAAGAAAAGAAAGAGAGAAGAAGCAGAAGAGAAAAAGTAAGAGATAGAGAGCTCGAGCAGAGTGTGAAAAGAAGAAGAAGAGAGAGAGAGAGAGAGAAGGAGTTCGTTCCTCAGATCTTTGGTTCAAAACCAGATCTGAGGTTGCTCACTTGTTTGAGCTATATTCCCTGCAGGGATTTTTCTTTATCTTTCATTTGTCTTTTGTTTTGTTTTTTTTTGAAACTCTTGTGTTCAAGCTGTGTGGCAGCACTTGCAGTGGTGGATTCCACTGGACGGCTAAGCTGTATTGCCTAGCGGGTTTTGCAGAGGAGGATTCCTCTGGACAGCAAGCTGTGAGGCTCAGCAGGCGAGGAGGATTCCTCGTACAGCAAGCTGTGAGGCTTAACGGACTATAGGCAAGCTGTGAGGCCCAACAGTTCAAGCTGTGAGTCAGCAGTAAGCCACACTCGAGTTGAGTGTGGGGTGGATGTAGGTCTGGAGGACCGAACCACCTAAAAACCTGTGTCTACTGTGTGATTGTTTGGTGGTTTGACTTGCTTCTATATTCCTATCTTCACGCAGTAGATGTATGCTTAGGACGGTTCTTCATCTGTTCTGGGTGGTTTTTCGCTTTGTGCCCACTATCTGTTCAGTAGAAGTTTTCATTCCGCATTTGATTCTGCTGTAGTAATTTTTATAGGGTGTTTGATCTATTCACCGCCCTTTAGATCACCCTTTAGCGTCCCAACAATTGGTATCAGAGCCTAACTCTTTGTGCAGGACTAACATCCTAAAGAGGATCGGCTATGGATGCTAGAGGGCTAACAGTAGAGGGTCAGTCCACTACGAAGCCACCATTCTTCGATGGTTCCAACTTCCCATATTGGAAGAACCGGATGCAGGTCTTCCTCAGAGCCAAAGATTACGTGGTATGGAAAATTGTGAGCAGAGGTCCTTATGAGCTGCATGAGAATGAGGAATTTTGGACCAGAGAAGAAGTCTGAAAATCTACTCTGAATTGGAGCGCTATCAACGCCATTCAGTGTGCACTCCATCCCACTGAATTTGACAGAGTGTCATCCTGCAAGACAGCGAAGGAGATGTGGGATACCCTCGAAGTTATCTATGAGGGAACATCTGAAGTAAGAGAGACGAGGGCAAATATGCTAGTGTCAAAGTATGAAGCATTTCGGATGAAGCCTGGTGAGACAGTGACCGAAATGTATGCTCGTCTGACCATCATCACAAATGGTCTAAGAAATCTGGGAAAGAGTTATACTGATCATGAAGTTGTAAGGAAGATCCTTCGATCGTTGACTCCTATATGGCATACCAAAGCAACTGTGGTTGAGGAGTCAAAAGATCTACAAAAGATGAAACCCAATGAGCTGATAGGTTCCTTGATGGCGTACGAGATGAATTTACTACAAGCTGAAGAGCTCGAAAATAGGAAGCCTATTGCTCTGAAGGCCAAGCATAGCTGCTCAAAACAATCCAGCAGCATTGGATCATCCAGTGATCAGAGTTCATCTGGATCAGATCTTGAAAAGGATGAAATAGCTATGATCACAAAAGAGTTCAGCAGATTTCTTAAAAGAGAAGGGAAGAATCTCTACAGAAAATACCACAGCAGAAAGCAAAACAGGTATAAATTTAACCCTGCTGAAAAATCTGATTTTAATGCTTGTTATCATTGCAGGAAGACAGGTCATATGAAGGCTGATTGTCCAGAGTTACAGAAAATGAAAGGAAGACCATGGAAGAAAGCGCCAAAGGGAAAGGCCATGGTAAGTACATGGAGTGATGAGGAAGAAGGCACGCTGAGCACTTCCTCAGATAGTGGAAAATCAGAAAAGGACATCTGCTTGATGGCCAGAACTGGAGAAGAAGAAGAAGAGTCTGATGAGGTATCATCCCTTTTCGAACATTACACTATTTCTGATTAGGCAGATGCTTATGGAGATCTGTTAGATAAAGCTAATGATATTAGGAAGGAAAACAGACTCTTGAAGAAGAAAATGAACTCTCTGGTTAATGATAAAACTCTTTCTGATAAGGTTGCATGCTTACAATCAGAGAATGACAAATTGAAAAATACATGTTCTGATTTTGATGAATTAAAGCATGTTGTGATTGATTGTAGGAAAGAAAAAGAATTGCTGAAAAATGTTGTTGATGAATTAAAATTGAGAATTCAGAAGTCTGAAAAAGAAATAAAGATTTCAAATGAAAAATATGAAGCTATCTTGTCAGTGAATGTTGAATTGAAGAAAACTATTAAAAAACTGGAAAATGAAAATTCTGACAAAATGAAAATCATTGAAAGCATGACCCAAGGAACAAAAAATCTAAATACCTTGCTAGGGTCAAAAGTTAATTTCAGAAAGAAGGGTCTCGGCTTTAATCCCTCAGCTAAAAGGAGCTTTGAATTGAAAACTAATTCATGTGTGGGAGAAAAGAATAGAGGACCACTTATAAAAATGGTCAATGAAAAATTTGCCTTCAATAATGTTAAATCCAAAGTGTCCAGTGCTAAGGACAAGGGAAAGCAGAAAGTTGTAAAGCCTAGAGCTGCATGCTCTTCTTCCAAGGATAAGTCCAAGGCTAGGGGTCAGCCAGCTAACACATCAAAACCCCAGCCCAAGGCTGCTAAGTCTCCATCACCATCAATTGCTCAGAAAAAGACCCAATATAAGTCAGTTCAGAAACCTAGAGGGTCAAAGGTGGCAGGGAGACCAAGTGCAGCTAGGAACCAATTTGCTTATCCCTATTTCCCTAGAGCCCAAGTCTATCATAACATTCATCCTCAACCACTTAATAGGTTTGGGTGGAACCCTGGATACATGAGGTCTAGGTATCAGAATTTCCCCACTTGGTATCAGCCCTATAGACCTCAGCCAGCTAGGAGATGGGATAGTCATTTTAGGACATGGAGTCCTAGTCACCAAGGGTTTTTTGGTCAGCCTAGGACCAATTTGGGCCAGAACTTCCAGTACATTCATTGGCCAAGGCACTGGCAGAAAAATAAAAATGTTTTTAATAAAATGAATGCCAGGACTACACAACAACCATCAAAGCACCAGAAAAAGAAAACTAAACCTGTTGGTGCTGAGAAAAATAAAAATAACAAAAAGAACTCTCAAGCTGTAGAATCTACCAAACCTTCCACCTTTACACAAATGTGGATCCCTAAACAGCTGTTTTCATGTTTTCACTCTCAAGTGTCTGGTTCTGTCTTGGGGCCCAAAATATCTTGGGTTCCAAAACCTGCTCCCTAAGTGTGTTTGCAGGTATGTCTGGTAGCCGGGAACAAAATGATGAAACAGAAAAAGCTACTTCAGGCATATGATAAGAGGCAGGGCCAAAATCCTAAGAGCTGAAAGAAGTTGGAGGCCTTGTCAAAAATCTGATGCAACACCCAGGGTAAAAATAAATCAATCTGGTAAAGCAGGTAAGTGATTTACCTTCAGAACTGAATTGAGAAAGTCATGTTGATTTGATTGTTTGATGTCTGATATTCTATTCTTGACTAGCTGATCAGTTTGTATTCCAGACTCAGCTATTGAATTTAATTCTGCTCAAATTCAAGCTATTCTCTTGCCAGTTATTGCATGTGTACATAAGATGCTAGATGCACTACACAACCATGTTCATAGTCAATGCATGTGTCTAATGTTTGCATATATCATTTGCATGACTATCATTTGCTTATTGTTGTAGTCTGCATGTCGTGTAATGCATATCATCATATGTTGAAAAATCTGAAAAGGATAAAAATGTTCATGACTTGGGTGCATAAACTTGAAATGATTGCATGTCATCATTGTCAGGTTTGGATTTTCTGAACTCTCCTCATACATGATTTGCATATAGATGATTGTCTGAAATTACATATGCATACATGTTGATTTGTTGGTGCTAAACTGAAGCTTCTGAAATATGAATTGAACAATCATGCTAATGGTAATTCTCTTCTGTCTAATTTGCATGAATCATATCTGAATGCAAATTTTGATATCATGTGATATGATTTCAATACATTTCATCTATATAGACAGGGGGAGCTTATATGCTGTCGCTTGGTCATCATTATCAGATTTGTTGCATAGTCTGCATGTAGAACAGTGTATTGCATATCATATCTTTTGCATCTTGGTGTCAGGAGGAGCTGAGAGTTCTGTTCAATTCTTTGAATCTTTTCACTTCTCATTGTCCCCATTCAATTCATTCACATTCTTTAACATCGGATGCCATTGGACCTTATTGCCTATTGCTATCACTGTTTATCAATTGCCATCATTTCCCTAACATTCGCTGAACAACAGTATTGTTTCGGTTTATACATTGAGCTGTGATTATTACAATTGTTCACTTATAAGAATCACAAGTACAGATTGAAAGGAACTGAAGGTTTAAATTTTATAAATTGAAGAGTTTACTGTCTGCACTTCAGAAATTGAGATAAAAGGAAACTTTTATAGCTCTTAATCTTTGTCTCGTGGTTAAAATAGAAATTTTTTTTTTTTGCCTGAAAGTGTTAGACTGGAAATGACTAGAAAAGGTAAATGAGAGTGTGTACTGATTTTTTAAACAATCACTCTAAAAGAAATAAGGGCAGCAGTAAATAAGATCATCAATGCAAAGAGCTGAACATAGTGACCGAGCAATGGCTGAATTGCACTGAGAAACTGTGATTTCCTCCAATGAAGCAGGAGAATTCATAAGTTATGAAGTGCTTCAGATTACCTTTGTTCATAGGGTCAAATCTATAGGGGGAGTTTTCACAAAGTAACTGGGGGTACTGGCCTCTGATCAAGGTGTGCCCTTAATGTCAAAGGTGAAAATTGTTCCTTGTAGGTCTTGATCTGAAATAGATCTAGTAGTTTATGCCTAGTAATTGGGGGTACCTGCCTCTGATCAAGGTGTACACCTAATGTCAAAAGCATAAATGCCATTGGTCTATTCATTTAGCTCAGTTTCTGAAAATTAAAAAGTGAAAAATAAACTGCTGTAACCCTTTGAAATCAAAAGTCATTGAGTGAAAATTATTTTTCTCAATACATATTCAAGTTGCCTTTCTTGAACTTCCATGTTTAATCACAAAGGATATTATTTCTGACTTCTCTATTAAAAACATGTGCCTTAGATTCATTGCTATAAATGGAGTCTAAAACTCTTTTTCAGTGGTCAGCTGCTTTACTCTATTTTTATCACTGTTAAACCTGAATTCTTTCAAGACTGTATATTGCTGAATCTTATACTTTGACAGTCATTTATAATCATACTCATTTTTCTGAACCACTGCTTCAGCTGTTGTATAATGACCCCTTATTCTCTTCATGTTCCTTCCCTACCTTTGATCATTTGTTTCATCGGTCCACATTCCTTCTCAAAGGGGGAGCCATAATTCAGGGGGAGTCAGTACTTCAGGGGGAGAATATATGAGCATGTATTCTGCATGTTGCACTCATGTGTTTCTTTCTTTTTGATCATGTCAAAGGGGGAGAATATATGACTCACTGTCACTTTGTTGCCATCATCAAAAAGGGGGAGAATGTTGTGCCTCTTAGGCACAAGCATATGCTATGTTGTTTTGATGATAGCAAAAAAGTGAGAGTATCACAGGTGCATTCATAACAGTGAGTCAGTATAGATGCATTGCATTCTATCAGTTAGCTTCAGTTCAATATCTGCTTTGTGCATCAAGTCTACACAATGCACACACACGCAGGTCTACACACTGCACACACACAAGTCTACACACTCAATGTCTATACAATATCTTGTGTTGTGTTTGTGCATCGTTTAGAACATAAGTCTATACATCCTTTAACAGCGTAAGCTCATACATCGCTTTTGGGGCAGACATGGCAAGTCTATACATTGGACTTGAACATTGGCAAGTCTGTACAGCCGGCCTGTTCATGCATTCATCGAACAAGTCTATACATTCATGCATTGTTCATAAAGTCTGTACATTGGACTGTTCATGCATTCATCGAACAAGTCTATACATCGGACTGGTCTGCATAGGCTAAGTCTATACATCGTCTAGTACAATCATGCATTATTCATGAAGCCTGTACAGCCTTTTGCATTGGACTTAAAGTCTATACATTGGCAAGTCTGTACAGCCAGTGCATATGTAAAGTCTATACATTGCACTGTTTGCAGACTATTCATGCTCCCACTTCAGCAAGTCTGTACATTGCTCACCGTCTCACTGAGCGTCTCAAGTGGACACCAAGTGTGTACACTGCCATCTTGCAGCACAGCATAAGTATATACACTGGACCGTCTCAATTAGCGTCTTATGCATAGGTGAAGTCTTCACATTGAAGCATGCATTGTCTTCAAGTATGTACAGCGTCCAATGTCTCACTATTAAAGTCTGTACAGACTTCATCGTCTCATTCACCATCTCATGCAAGTCTATACATTGGTATATTTTACCTACGTTGCAACTAGCAAGTCTGTACACTAGTGATTTTACCTACGTTGCACTTGCAAGTCTACACATCGTGAATTCTATACATTCAATTGCTTTGATTTGCTCAAGTCTGTATAGTCTTTCCCTTGGCAAGTCTATACATCGTTCGTCTGCATTTAGAAGTCTATACAGTCTTGGCTGTTTAGCGTCTCATGCATCGTCTTGGTGGAAAGTCTGTACAGCCGTCCGTCTCATCTTCCGTCTCAGTTGAACATTGCAAAGTCTATACATCCGTTACATGCATCATTCTTCATATCCATACATTGCACTGTAGCTGGAGCTGTGCAAGTCTGTACATCGTTGCATTAGCCAAGTATATACAATGCCTTTT
The DNA here is from genome assembly GCA_022559845.1 of Amorphophallus konjac. Lineage (NCBI taxonomy): Eukaryota > Viridiplantae > Streptophyta > Magnoliopsida > Alismatales > Araceae > Amorphophallus > Amorphophallus konjac. Next base: position 288,225,992 of record CM040118.1, read on the forward strand.
GTTCATGCATGTTAGCAAGACTGTCTAAGTCTATACATTGGTTCATTTATCAAGTCTGCACATCCCTTACAGCAAGTATATACATTTGTTGTGCATAGTCTTGAGCATATAGGAAGTATGTACATCGAGTATGTCTGTACATCGTGCAACTATTGATTCGAAGTCTGTACAACATATGTTCTTCAAAGTCTTCACATTGCATCGTGTGCTTCATCATTCAAGTCTGTACAGGGTCTGCTTGGAATGCATTGGTCATCAAGTCTACACACTCTTGTGTCTGCATTGCATTCACGCTAAGTCCATGCACTGCATTTGGGCATTGTTCTTCACAGCAAGTATGTACATTGTTCAGATCGCCAAGTCCATACAGTCATTGTGCATACTTCATCTTTTGCATCACTGCACACACTGCAAAGTCTATACATTGTCTTCGCATTATCAAGTCTACACATTGCTTGATGCATCGAACGAATTCTATACAATGTGTCGACATTAAACTGATAACTCTCTGTCTGACAGGCTCTGTTTGTGAAGCTTAATGAAGGGCACGTGATCCGAGGCTGGAAGGGCTGACACGATGACACGTGGCCAAAACACTTGGGCGAGAAATGTGGAAGACACGCGCCCAGTGCTGCTCCTGCTGTGACTACTTATAAAAGGAAACCTTCGTCCATAGATGAAGACTGATCGAAGCAGAAGGAGAGAAGCAGAAAAGGAGAAGCAGAGAGAAAGAATAGAGAGCTGTTCGATCCAGAGAAAAGAGAAGAAGAAGAAAAGAAAGAGAGAAGAAGCAGAAGAGAAAAAGTGAGAGATAGAGAGCTCGAGCAGAGTGTGAAGAGAAGAAGAAGAGAGAGAGAGAGAGAAGGAGTTCGTTCCTCACATCTTTGGTTCAAAACCAGATCTGAGGTTGCTCACTTGTTTGAGCTATATTCCCTGCAGGGATTTTTCTTTATCTTTCGTTTGTATTTTGTTTTGTTTTTTTTGAAACTCTTGTGTTCAAGCTGTGTGGCAGCACTTGCAGTGGTGGATTCCACTGGACGGCTAAGCTGTATTGCCCAGCGGGTTTTGCAGAGGAGGATTCCTCTGGACAGCAAGCTGTGAGGCTCAGCAGGCGAGGAGGATTCCTTGGACAGCAAGTTGTGAGGCTCAGCGGATTGTAGGCAAGCTGTGAGGCCCAGCAGTTCAAGCTATGAGTCAGCAGTAAGCCACACTCGGGTTGAGTGTGGGGTGGATGTAGGTCTGGAGGACCGAACCACCTAAAAACCTTTGTCTACTGTGTGATTGTTTGGTGGTTTGACTTGCTTCTATATTCCTATCTTCACGCAGTAGATGTATGCTTAGGACGGTTCTTCATCTGTTCTGGGTGGTTTTTCGCTTTGTGCCCACTATCTGTTCAGTAGAAGTTTTCATTCCGCATTTGATTCTGCTACAGTAGATTTTATAGGGTATTTGATCTATTCACCCCCCTCTAGATCACCCTTTAGCGTCCCAACAGGAGCGACGTTGGGTTGCAAGAGAGGGTTTCAGGGCTTCCAAGAGGTGGTGGCTGGTCGAACTAGGGAGCTGGGGCAATATTATAACGTTAGGGTTGAAGAATAGGGCGTTCACGCCCTTTCTGAAATGGAACGGTTCGCTTTTTACCGCGACCGCCCGTAATGGGTTGACCTGATGGGTCGACCCACAAGATAGCCCGAACCCCATTTTGAGCAAACCGACAGGGGTCGACCCCATGGGTCGACCCATCCCCTATTCAGATGGAGATTTTCTTTTATGTGAAAATTTGGAGTTCCAAGAAGGATAGGCTCGATTCCCCAATGATTAAAACATATGAAGGTCAAGGAAAAAAGATATTTTTTGAGGTTTGAATCATTTGGGGAGGATATTTCAAGGAAATGATAGATTGCTTTAGAAGTTTATTTACCATGCTCTCCATTACTCAGATTTCGATTGATCAGTTCCATTGAGATGCACTTATTGAACTCAAAATAGTGTGGCCATAGAAGAGTGCAATAAAAGGGTTCATACATATTTAATAAAAAAATGCAATTCATACAAAGGTGGAAATTTCACACAGTTTAATTTATTGCAATTCAAGCAACATGGTGCATATGCATGAAAAAGGAGACCCATCTAATGCAACTGAATGAATGACACAAATGCAAAATATGCATGCTAGCAACACTAAGTATGATGCAAAATGCAGAGACTCATGAATCAAGCTCCTCTATTCTACAAACCTCTAACTCTCTCCTAAAAGATGTAAATTTTTCTTCATATAGTGGTTTGGTAAATATGTTGGCAATTTGATTATTTGTTTCAATGAAATTTATTTCAACATCACCCTTACTAACATGATCTCGAATGAAATGATGTCTAATTTTGATATGCTTCGTTCTAGAGTGATGAACCAGATTTTTTGACAAGTTTATAGCAGAAGTGTTATCACACAAAATTAAGGTGTTTTTGAAGGAGATGTTATAGTCAATCATTTGTTGTTGGATCCAAAGCACATGGGCAATGCAACTACCAAGAGCCACATATTCGGCTTCGGCGGTTGACAAAGTCAGTGAATTTTGTTTCTTAGAGGCCCATGAGACCATGCATCCCCCAAGAAACTGGCAATACCCGCTGGTGCTTTTCCGGTCCACTTTACAACCCGCATAATCGGCGTCAGAATAAGCAATCAGTTCAAAGCTCGAATTATGCGGAAACCATAAGCCCAAATGTACTGAACCAGCAATATATCTAAAAATACGTTTCACAGCTGACATGTGTGTTTCTTTCGGATTGGACTGAAATCTCGCACACAAGCAAACTACAAACTGAATGTCGGGCCGGCTGACAGTTAAATACAACAATGATCCTATCATGCTTCTAAAAAGTTTTTGATCCGCGGATTTACCTTTCTCATCTTGATCGAGTTTGATTGAGGCTGACATGGGTGTGGGTTGAGGTTTCACCTTGCTGAAATTGTACTTTGTGAGCAAGTCTCGAGCATACTTCCTTTGGCATATGAAAATGCCATCCACCACTTGTTTGACCTGCAAGCACAAGAAGAAGGTCAATTCTCCCATCATACTCATTTCAAACTCACCTTGCATAAGTTTGGCAAATTTTTCACTCAAGGTGATATCAGTAGAACCAAAAATTATGTCATCGACATATACTTGAACAATTAAAACATGCTTACCATTTACTTTGGTAAACAAGGTTTGATCAATGTTACCACGTTTGAACCCATTGTCGACAGGGAAAGAACTCAGCCTCTCGTACCAAGCGCGGGGAGCTTATTTCAACCCCGTAAAGCGCCTTGTCCAATTTGTAAACATAATCTGGATATGCGTGATCTTCAAATCCTGGATGCTGCTCCACATACACATCCTCCTGTATGAAACCATTCAAAAATGCACTTTTCACATCCATTTGAAAAAGTTTAATATCATGATGGCATGCAAATGCTAAAAGAATTCTCACTGCCTCAAGTCTTGCCATAGGGGCAAAAGACTCATCAAAGTCAATTCCTATCTCTTGGCTATAGCCTTTGGCTACTAGCCTGGCCTTATTCCTAATTACCACTTCTTGATCATTTAACTTGTTTCGGAAAATCCATTTGGTTCCGATCACGGAGTGGCTTTTAGGATGTGGCACAAGGAACCACACTGTGTTCCTTTGGAACTGGTGTAGTTCATCCTGCATAGCTAAGATCCAAGAATTGTCCTTTAAGGCTTCATCAATAGAGTGTGGTTCAAATTGAGAGAACAATGCAAGATCATCCAAATTGTCAACTTCCCTTGATGAAGATCAAGTTTTCACTTTATTTTCTACATTACCAATCACATTCTCGGGAGGATGGCTTTTGTGGAAAGTCCACTGCCGAGGAAGCTGTTGTCCTTGTTGATTTTCATCATCCTTGCTTTCTGATCCTTCTCCTAGAGTTGCTTGACCTTGCGCTGCCTTTGGTGGGATCTCTTCACTGGTTTCTTCTTCTTCATCCTGCAATTTTGAGCTTTTATCAACATTCATATTGCATGACTCATCTACAATAACATGAGGGCTCTCCTTTACTACAAGAGTTCTCAGGTTATAAACCCGATATGCTCTAGAAGCAAGAGAGTACCCAAGAAAAATTCCACGATCACTTTTTGCATCGAATTTGCCCAAATCAGATTTTCCATTATTAAGAATATAGCAAATTGATCCAAATGGTTTCAAGTGAGAGATATTGGGCTTATTACCTTTGAAGAGTTCATATGGGGTTTTTCTCATGATTGGTCTTACCATAGCTCGGTTTATGATGTAGCATGCCGTGCTAACGGCTTCCACCCAAAAATACCTAGGAAGGTTGTTCTCGCTTAGCATCGTCCGAGCCATCTCAATGAGGGTTCTGTTCTTTCTCTCCACGATGTCGTTTTGTTCTGGAGTTCTTGGTGCTGAAAATGTATGCGAGTATCCATGCTTCCTATAAAATTCATCAAAATCAGTGTTCTCGAACTCTTTACCATGATCACTTTGAATTCTCTTGATGGAACATCCTTTCTCAATCTCCACTTTCCTGCAGAAACCTTCAAACTCCTTCAAAGCATCATTTTTATGTGACAAAAAGTACACCCAACAGAATCGTGAGAAGTCATCTATAATAACAAACCCATATAACTTTCCACCTAGACTGTGAGTTCTACTAGGTCCAAATAAATCAATACGAAGAACTTCAAGGGGCCTAGTGGTAGTCACATCATTCTTGCTTTTGAAAGAGGCTCTTGTTTGCTTACCTTTGCTGCATGCCTCACATGCTTTGTCTGGTTCAAACTTCAGCTTTCGCAACCCAACAACTAAATCATTTCTGGATAACTTTTTAAGAACATTAAAACTGGCATGCCCAAGACGGCGATTTGCAACTAAGCAAAGATTATTGTGTGATGTATCATCTAAGTCTACCATATATACATTATTTTGTCTAACCCCTATAAACATTATTTCCTGTGTGATTTTATTTACAACAGTGTAGTGCGTGGAGTCAAAAATCACATTGCACCCTTTATCACAAAGTTGACTTATACTAAGTAAGTTATGATTGAGACCTTTAACCAACAAAACATTTTCCACACTATGAGGAGATCCCTTACCAATCTTACCTTCTCCAACGATTTTGCCTTTGTCCTTGCCCCCGAAGGCAACAAGTCCACCATCCTTTTCCTTGAGGTCTGCAAAGATTTCTTTGTTCCCGGACATGTGTCGCGAGCATCCACTATCGAGGTACCATTTGTTTCTTCGAGCCTTCATGCATACCTACAAAACATCAAAATAAGAAGACTTCTATGATTTTGGTACCCAAGCTTGCTTGGGTCCATATCGGTTAGAAGCTCTTGATCTATTCAACCACATTGATTTTCTTGCAAATTGTTCCTCATCAGCCAACATTAACCTACATGTATACATGGTGTGACCATACATTCCACAGTAGAAGCATGAAACAACCTTTTGTTAAGATTTCTTTTCTTGTAATCATTCACATATGGTTTGTGAACCGGAATGTATTTCTCACTCTTTTTAAGTGAAGAGCATGATGAAGATGAAGCATTAGCATTCACAAAGGAAGTTTGAGTTTTGTTTTCAAAAGCTTTCTGGTTGCATGGATCATATCCTAGCCCTTCCTTTCTAAAATTCACTCTCATTCCTAGCATGGTGTCTAGATTTTGCTTTCCTTTGACAAATCTAGCTAGTGATTCTTTCAGATCTTCCACCTCAGCCATCAAAACCCCTTTTTCTTCTTCAAGTTCTATTTTATCCTTTTCCAAGGCTTGCACTTTAGCATTCACTTCTTCAATGGCTTTCATAGATTTTTCATCATTTTGTTGTTCTTCTTTTAAACATGTTAGTTCTTCTTCAAACAAAATGACTTTGGATTTGAGCATTTCATTGTCATAAGATAGTGTTTCAAGCTTGGATGATAATTCAACACATTTCAGACATGAAGATTCATTTGATATACTTTGGTCAATCTTTTTCTTTAACATTCTGTTTTCAGTCTTCAACTTTTTACATTTTTCATACAAAGCTTCATAAGCAATTTCCCATTGTTTACATGAGAGATCTTCAGTTTCAGAATGTACCCCTTTGGAGTCTTCATCATTTGCCATTAGACACAATGTTTGGACAAGCTTGTCCAATTCATCTTCTGATTTGTCTTCGGTGTCATCCTCATCGCTCCAAGTCGCCACCATTGCCTTAGGCTTCTTGAACTTCCCTTTCTTGAGTTTTTTCTGAAGTTCGGGACACTCTCCACGCATGTGCCTTGGTTTTTACATTCGTAACCAATGATCTCTTCTTTCTTGCTACTTTCTCCCTTCCTTGGAATCATCTTCCTTGGCGCTCTTCTGAATGGAGCTCCATCTCTTCTGGACCTTCTAATGAATTTTCTGGCCCTTTGTGTTATCATGGCCACCAACTCTTCATCCTCAATGTTTGAACCATATCCATCTTCATTGTCATCCGATCTTTGGAGGTTGGTCTTCAAAGCCATGCTTGAGATCGGCTTCTTTTTCTTGACATCTTCCTCATTCCTTTTTATGTTCAGCTCATAGGTCATTAATTACCCAATTAGCTCATCAAGCGTCAGAGTACTGAGGTCCTTTGAGTCTTCAATGACTGTGGCCTTAGTATGCCACTGTGGTGAGAGGGACCTTAATACCTTCCTCACAAGATCTTGGTTGGAGTATTCCTTCCCAAGTGCCTTCAGCCCGTTGGTGATCTCCAAAAATCTAGCAAACATCTCTGAAATGTTTTCACCCGGCTTCATCATGAATAGTTCGTAGTCCCGGACGAGCAAATTCGCTTTAGTCTCCTTCACTTCCGATGTTCCTTCATACATTAAACGAAGTTTGTTCCACATTTCCTGCGTGGAAGCACACATCAAAATTCGTGAGTACTCATTTGGATGAATTGCACATTGAATTATATTCATAGCTTTGAAATTAGCTATGCACTTCTTGATATGTTCTTCTCCCCACTCTTCCTCCTTAGGAGGCAATTGATATGGACCATTACTAATAACATGCCAGATTTCAAATTCCTGAGCCCTCAAGAATACATAGATCCGATTCTTCCAATATGAGTAATTTGACCCATCGAAGAACGGAGGTCTATGTATAGAGTGCCCTTCGGGCATCAGCCCCTTGTTTGCCATTTACTGGATCTTACTCTTAGATTGTGAGATCAGTAAAAAATCAGAGACCGGGCTCTGATACCAATTGTTCTCCCCGGTAGATGGCAATCAAGAGGGGAGGGGTGAATTGATTGTCAATAAAAAATTCAACAATGAACTTTTTGAAAATATTAACTGGAAGGACAAAAAATGAAGCACACTCTTCTCACCCGATGAAGCAAACACACGAACAGTGGAAATACAGAGAAATCTGAATAGACAAGATTTGACCAACACTCTGCTAGACAAGAAGCCCACTCGTGAAAGAACGTAGAAGCAAACCACAATGAACAAGAGGATTTTAGGTGGTTCGGGTTCAAAACCATGTCCCCTACGTCCACCCCTCACGGAGTGAGGATTGCTTCCACTATATAGTGAAAACCCACACACACACATGCTGTGAAGCACAAAGCCATACACACACACGTGTGCTGCGACCGGCAAACGCACACACACACACACAGTATATCGTTCAAGAAAAATATTCAGATATACAATGATCCTTCAGAACTGAAATAGAATGAACAGAATATATGCAATAAAGATCTTGAGGTCGCCAGAAATCCCCCTTTCAAACGATGACCCAGCTGAAGTTCTTCATTTCTTGGTCGGTGATGGAGGATGTAGACAGATCTTCAAGAGGAAGCCCGGATGATGATGTGCAGCTCGAGATCCATGTTGCCCAGCTTCATATAAGGAGGAGAAGCTTCAATCCTTGCTCCGGATTCATCTAATCAGCAAGGGGATCGGCATATTCTCCAAGTAGACTTCTTCTATTCGCACATGGAAAGGCTCCCCACGAACTTTCTTCTCCTGCAAGACAAAAAGGGATGAGTTCGAATATGCCTCTTTCCTCACCATATATGGCCACCCTAATCATTGGTTTTATAGTCCCAAGGATGGGGGGACACGTGTGACAAGATGGGAGCCTCAGATCTCCCAACTTTAGGGCAAAACATGATCAAAAACGGCGACCACGAAACGGATCTCTAACCGGACTGGCGGTCCGAAACTCCAGGGGTCGACCCATTGGGTCGACCCTTGAAGACATTATAACACGGGACAAGGGTGCCCTAGAATGGGAATTTCCAGGGGTCGACCCATTGCGCACACCCTGCAAAAACTGAGAAACCCGAGGAGCTCGGGTACCAAAAAGGGTCGACTCATGGGGTCGACCCACGCACCGAATTGCTGATGACTAATGTAGATCGGATTAAAATCCTCACTTAGGAATGAAAAAATAAAATGCATAAGATGCAATAAAAATAGCACGAGGTGCTTAAAGGGGAGTTGTGATCGCCAGAGGGATTACCTCAATAAGAAGAAAAGGAGATCGCGTGTACCTGGTGGAAATTGGGATGCGGGATGGATGTGGATTTCCTCCTCCAACTTCAATCGGCCGGCCGATGAAGTGGGTCTTCTTAGTCGATTACCTTGCAAAATGGACAATAAAAAAAAACAAACAAGAAGAGAGGGATCAGCTCAAATGAAGTAGTATCTATCCAAATAGACGTGTAATAATGAAAGAAAGAAAGGCACATGCGCACCTTATTTTTTGGTTGTTTTTAAACCCCTTAATAAGACTTAAGGGAGGGGGAGTATGATGATAAAAATGCAACAAAGTGTGAATAAATACGAAGGATGAATGGATATGATGAATGGAGTGGTATGAATGAAGTAAAACAAACAGATGAAAAGCTGAGAAACCCTGCTGTCCCTGGCGACAGTAAAGGGAAAACCGGATGAATATGATGGAAGTAGATGGATGAAGCCGGATGAAGCCCAACGAAGGACGCAGAGGGGAATCAGCAAAGGACGAAGAAGGCTCTGCTCGTGACCTTTTGAATGCTTAAACTTTTGAAACCTTCTGAGTCATTCACCTTCTGAGTCGTTCTCAGTCATTAACCTTTTACACGATCGATCAAGGCCTCAATTTATAGCCTCAATCGGATGTGATCAAACAAGGTAAGATAAGAACGGGTAATGAGGCATCCAAGGAAGGATCAAGATCGAGCAAGAGTCCCATGGATGGTAGGGAACTGTGAGGGAAAGATGGAAAAAGGAAGGACTCTGGAGTGAAACACGACTTAAGACAGGGCGTCGATTTAAGAATTGACGACCTTCACAAAGGCGTTTCTTGAAACACGACCTAGGAAAGGCCGTTTCTTCCTGGATTTAATTTTGGAAATAAAACTTTCTTTGTTTAGACATTAATGGAACACGCCTAAGATAACGGCGTTGCTTAAAAACACGCCCTGAAGTAGGACGTTACACAGAAAATGCTTTTTATTTTGAAAATAGATAATTCCAGAAATTAACGGATAATACCAGGAATTGACGCCCTCATCTATGGTCGTCCTTTCTTTTGAAACGCCCTATCACAGGTCGTTACTTTCGAAAGTAACGCCCTTCGTCAGGTCGTGAATCACGAAGGATGCAGAAAAAAATGCATAAAATTCTCAAAAATAGAAAAACTTCATGTTATAGGAATATTGAAGTCCACTTGGGGCGTTTACATAATGACATGAGATTTGATCAACAAAACATCAATTTTGGCGTGTCTACAGTTGCCCCGCCTTGGCGTCTGCTTTGCAAGGGAGTGAGACGGAAATGGAATGAAGTGTAATGAAAGAAATGAAGTGGAATGAACTGATAAGGAAACACCAAGGTGTGATGTGACACGCCTCAGAACATTAAGCATTTGAAATCTTTCCAAGATTCTGAGTGAAACAACTCTGAGTGGTTCCAAGGAAACATCGATTTGTTGGATAAATGGAGATTAAACTAAGTAAACAAAGGGTGTGCGCGTGGGCACGACAGGGAAAGACCATTGGAGAGCGATTACCAGTCAACGTGGACGTGCTACAACCAAGGTAAATTTTGCAGAAAAGTAAAGAGAATTGGGATAGAGATCCAACAAAAGGGATACTTTCAAGGAATCAGCCTGAACGGCTTCAAATAGAACAAAGTACTTGATTTGAAGTGGAATATCTCATGTCAACTCAATCGAGAGCGAGTGAACTTCATTATTGCCATAATATGAAGATTTTCAGCATGAAACTCAAAGTCCTACATGATGCATGCTGGGCTAAAAGAAAAAGGTTTAAAACAAACTAAAAATAAAAAATAATCAAGGATAATATTGCTAAGCTATTTAGATTTGGTCAAGAATCCACATCTCTGAGCTAACACTAAGCCGAAGCCCGTTTGTCCGCGCATCAACTCAGAAAGTGGAACCATCGTCCCAAACCTTTAACAACTCAACGGCCTATCCGTGTGATCAAGACTTTCCTGAAATCGTCATTGTTGTTGATGAAGGGGAACTCGAATTTCAGGTTCATCAGAACCACAAGGTCCTCGACATATTATAATAGTGTAGATATCATATAATAACAATGCTTACAAGAAACAGATACAAGGCGGCACTATGTTACTCCCATGAATGATCCAAACGCCTCGAATCCTGCAAACTTCTGCACTTGAAACTTATTAGCCTTCATCCATCAATTCAGAACATGACATGAACATAAGTGCTTAATCATAAACAACTTCACCAAAATAATAGCACTTAAATTCATCAGAAGCATGGAGAGGTCAAAAATCCGTAGGCCAATAAAACACGCCTAAGAACAGGGCGTTAACAGCATGAAAGACGCCTGGACCATAGGTCGTTAAACACTTAAAACACGCCCTACTCAAAGGCGTAACCAATAACGGAAGCTTAGAAGAAACACGACCTCATCAAGGGCGTTACATAAAACACGACCACTGGTCAGGTCGTCAAATCAAAAAGCGACGCCCTTACACAAGGCGTTAATTCAGCACGAACCTCCGTTTCTAAATCAAGAACACAGTCCTTAACCTAATCAAACTTCTATCTTCGGGACTCTTCAGGTCTCTTCAAATCCTTATAAAAAGGAAGGCTTTCTTTCACAAACCAATCGAAATTTTTCTCTGCAGCCGAACTGCTTCTTTTTCTTCTTCTTCTGCTTCTGTTCTTCTTCATCTGCTTCTGTTCTTCTTCATCTGCAGTAAAGCGATGGACAGGGTGATGAAGAAACCTAGGCTTTCTACTCCCAGAATTACTGAAATACAAGGGCACATAAGCAACCGAATTGCTTCGAATCAGGTAAAATATTCCTCTGTTCTTTGTTTTTGTACTGTTCCTTTTCTTTTCTTTTCCGCCGAACTCTCCTCTTATATTGCATATGCTTATGTTTGTCACTGCATGTTATATTCTCTTCTCACAGGATTACCCAACCCTTCCAGGAGCTAGAAGATACATAAAAGTCAAGTGGTTACCCCTCATCCTCTCCAAATTCTCCTCAGATATGAGGGTATATGTTGCTAGATGGCATCTCTTAGGGTTGATAACCCATGCCAAGCACTATGACCAAATCCATCTTGATTGGGGTGCCATGGGAGCATTGATTGAAACATGGCATCCTTCCACCCATACTTTCTTATTTTCCACTTTTGAAGCCACCATCTTGCTGGAGGAAGTAGAGATGATCTTGGGTTTGAAACGAATGAAACAAGGAGAAGAAGAGCACATGGCCAACATGCCAAGACCCATCTCGTCTCATGAACTCTTAACCAGCCTTATACCTAGCCCAAACCTAGTGAATCAGATCAAAACCACTAAGGGAGTCAACCTCTTGAAGCTAGCCTCATGGGTATTCAAAAGAGCAGATCAAGCCAAGGAAGAAGAGGAAATAGAAAGAATAACAAAGGCCTTCGTGGTGTGCATAGCAGGCGCACTACTGTTTCCATCCACGGAGGACTTCCTTGAAGAGAGTCAAATAAGTGCAGTGGTGAGCTTATGGGAAGAAGAAAGAGTTGGACCGGCGATCCTAGCATATCTCTATAGCGGGCTTACATCGGCGGCCATGGGAAGGCCCATCTACGGGTGCATGCTAGCACTCTCAAGTTGGGTTGATCTACACTTCAAATTCGATTCATGCCACGAAGCCCAACAACCCTCAAGAATTTTCTCAAAGAGCCCACTCTCCTATATAACCGGCTCATTAGGTATAAGCAATAGAGTGACTAACCGGATTCCTCAAATCAAGAAGAGAGGGGATTGGAGGGAGCACTTAAAGGTAATGCCAAAGAATCTCTTTACTTGTGCCCCGGGTGTATTCAAAATGCAGGAACTTCGTGCACGCTTCTCCATCGGGACGGACCTTCGTCTTATTGGCGCTTCGGACTTCGTTTTGTACAACTCTCACAGGTGCCTTCCTCAAATTGGACTTTCAAGGCAACACTTAGAAGACATCTCCCATCTCCCTCCAATCAAATCAAGAGACCTAGGCAGTAATGAAGATGGTGAGGAGGTTATCACCATTCAAGCTCTGTGGAGGCTAAGCAAGCTCATCAACCTGTAGAAGACTTGGATGAAGACAAGGAACAGTGGAAAAATTATGTAATCTCATTGAGAAAATTAAGGCCCAAAGTGGCTCATTAGTCATTGTAGTTTCTTTCTTTCAAAATAATGAAGATTGCTTTCTGATTGAGTCCACTATTACTGTGATTATGAACAAAATCATCCAAAACCTGTGTTTCTGTTGTAAATAACGCCTCAAAGAATGCCGTGAATTCAAAAATACACGCCTTACCTCAAGGCGTCTCAATCGGCCCATCTTCCACAGTTAACGCCTGCACCAGTGGGCGTGACTTAAATAACGACTTCAGACAAGGCGTGAATAGATTCAAACCCCAAAGAATATAATCGTTGACTCATCAAAAGTAACGCCGTTTCCTTAGTCACTCCTTAAAAATAACACGCCCTCGACTGAGGCGTTACTCTAAGCCAGCAATGATGACTTTCATCACATCAATCAACGCCCATTCAATGCGTCTGACGACGGTTATCGTTCCCCATGCAAAACAAATTAACGCCCTAATAGACGTCGTCTTATTTTATAAAACGCCCAAGTCCTGGGCGTGAATTCTATTATAAACGCCTTGCTTAAGGGCGTGTCTTTTTTCGAAACCCAAAAGTCATCGGCCCCTTTCTTCTTCCTCCTTCCGTTCTCATTTCCCCCCTTCTGCAAACCCTAACCGAAACCCCCCCCTCTTTCGATCTCCCTCTCTCGTTCTCTTCTCTCACTCTCTCAATCTCCCTCTATCTCTCTTTCTCTCCTAGGCCGAGCCATGGCCAAACGCCAGAGGGTGAGTGCCCCAGAGGTCGTCGACCTCGACGCTGCCCACGCCCAAGAGGAACCCGCCGTGGAGGAGCTCGCCATTGTTGCGGTTGAAGAACCGGCGGTGGTTGCCGGCGGCGACGAAGCCGGTGAAGCAGCAACAGAAGAAGGAGGAGAAGACGAAGGTGGAGAAGAAGAAGAAGAAGATGAAGAAGAGGGAGATGGAGAAGAAGAAGGACCACCGCCCACGGCGGCGGTCGCTCCCCGGGGCCAACTCCGGCGGCCCAGACGGCCACTGCCTCGGCCACAACCCCAGAAGCACAAAAAGGTAAGTTCCCCCGCCTCAATTCCATTTTTTTTATTTTATTTGCATTTTTCCTGATTTTTCATAGCCCTCGGGTGCGAAACCTGCAACTCAGAAAAGAAACGCCCCCCACGGGGGCGTTAATCACAAACGAAACGCCCTGACCCAGGGCGTAAATTTCTTTTATTTTCTGAAAATCAATTAACCTCCATGAAAAACGCCCTGAAGCATGTCGTTTCTCCAAAAATTATGATTTTTCATTAATTCCATGCCCATTAAATGTTTTCATTAATTATTTCGCATGCTGCCATTTTTATTTGAATTATCTGAAAATCATGAAAGCCACGCCCCTCACCACGGCGTGTTGTAACAAGCAACGCCCAAACCAGAGGGGGTCTCTTCATTAATTCTCGTTTAAACTGAACGGTCCTAAATGGAAAACGCCCCAGCCGACGGCGTGATTTGAAAACATTTTAGGATTTTTAGAAATTAACCACATGTTCACGCCCTACACAGCGGCGTTTCAAAGATGAAAAACGCCCTCAGACAGGACGTTACTTCAAAATAAAACGCCCCTTTTAGGGGCGTGAATTCACTAAGAGACGACCTGAGGAGGGGCGTGACTTCCAAAATAAGCCCAAGCAAAACCAAATGCAATTACACATGATTAATCAAATAATTAAGCAAAGTTCTTTCTTTTCATGCGTGCAGGGGCTGATGAGGACCCGTATCTCATGGGTCATGGTCTGAGCAGCATACCAGGGTCTCCCCGACTTCCAGAGGGTTAGGGTAGATGCTATGGGGTTCGGGGCTTTCCTATCCATTGAGCCTTTTAGACCCGACCTAGCACTTATCCAGGTTCTGAGGGAGAGATGGGATAGGGTTAGCCGGACTTTTCTGATGCCCTGGGGGCATATGGTTCCTAGTTTAGAGGATGTAGCCAGGATCACAGGTTTGCGGGTAGATGGTGAGGCCGTGAGTGGGTTCACCTATTCTGACTACACTGAGATGGCCCGGAGGTTACTAGGGCTTGATATGGTCTACGTGGTACCTAGCGAGTGTAGGACCATCTTCCGTACAGACCTGACTACGGTGATGGGTTTGGGAGATGCCAGGCATAGGTCAGGGGAGACCTTAGGTGAGTTTGCACAGAGGCTGACTGACGGGGTGAGAGCGGTATGCTGCCAGGACCCGACTGACCGTGAGAGAGCGGATCGAGACCTGAGGAGGTTCCTGCTGCTGCTGCTCGGTAGATTATTGCTGGGGACGAAAGCCGACGTCATCAACTGCCGCTTCTTGGGCATCCTTGAGGACCTGGAGACCGTTGGCACTTACGCTTGGGGTGCAGCGCTGCTGGCGCATTTGATAGCTGATTTGTCCACGGGGACGGGGCGAGAGACGACCGTCAGTGGCTTCTCACCTTTTCTTCAGGTATGCAATTTTCTCATTTTCATGTCTTTTTTCTTTTCTTTTCTTCTTATTATGATGCATGTGAATGCCTTACTAATGCAATGCATGGATGCAGGTGTGGAGCCACCTATACATGCCGATGGGGCGCGTTGACCCACGGCCCGGAGCTGAGGGATCCTTTCCTCTGGCGCGACGCTGGTTACCAGTCGTCTTCGGTGCCCCACTTGACTACGAGTTGTGGGTTCTACGGAGAGAGTTCCGCGACTTCCCTCCCTCGCTGGTATGTATGAATGAATGATATGCATTTCTTTTGAATTGATTTGAATTGATTATGATGAAATGATAATGGTATGTATGAATGCAGGTGCGGTGGAGGCCTTACGAGGATATGACAGATGAGGGCCAACCTTGGGTCGTATCGGGACGACCTCGCTTTGGGCGTGAGCTGTGGCTGCATTGCCTGAGCGAGATCGAGCCGTTACGGCTCCGGTTGGTGATGAGGACCCTGGGCCTGCCCCAGGAGTGGATCGAGGTCGGAGAGCCTCGAGGCATAGGAAAGAAGACCCGCGGTCGCACCAAGACGACCGACTGGAGGGTACGTTTTGAGGAGCAGTACGCCGACTGGCAGCGTGGCGGGACCAGAGTCACCTCCCGAGCGACTGACAGCTCCGAGTACCTCCGGCGCTACTGGGAGGTATACGCCGGCCGACCCCAGATGAGGGTCTTAGGGGTATGTATGAATGCACTTATTTCTAAATTGAATGCAAATGCTTATGTGACTATCATGTGACTAACATGCAATGGATGCAGGATGCGAGGGACATAGCGGCGATAGACGCCCAGGCCCACCTACACAGCCTGGAGGACCAGCTAGCCGCCACACGGGCCGACCTAGAGACCCTGGTGAGTGTTTAAATTACTTCTATATGCAAATGAATCTTTTTGTTGAATTATTGATGATTAGCCACTGACGATCTCAATGAATGCAGCGTGCTCAGTAGGGAATAGTGGGGAGAGATCCAGGGGAGGCCTCCAGCTGGAGGGGACCTAGCGCGGAGGTGACCGCGCTATCAGAGCAGCTAGCTGGAGCGGTTGCACGAGCCGAGGCAGCGGAGCGTGACCTTGCTTCACGGGTAAATTCTGAACTCAAACTCAGTCAGTTCATTTATTGATTAAATATAGCATTGTGTACTGATAAAAGTTGTGTTGCAGACTGAGGAGCTCCGAGCCGCCCTTGCTTGTGTCTGTGAGGGACAGCAGGCTACGTCCTTGCAGGTGAGTGTTTTACCTTCAACCATGTGTTGTTTATTTGCTTCATTGAATTGTCGATCTTGATGATTTATTTGCCTGTTTTCAGAGTGCACAGCTACGAGCGGCGCGTACCGAGTTGGCGATCCGCGAGCAGCGGATCATAGAGTTGGAGCGTTCTGCGAGGCGTCGTGAGGAGCTTCCTCAGGACGTGGCGGAGCTGCGGGTGACCCTTGAGCTGGAGAGGCGCGAGCGTGCCCGGGAGCGTGCGGAGCACCAGACGGAGCGTGCCCAGTTCCTTGAGCTTCAGCAGGCGGAGCGTGCCCGGTTCCAGGAGCAGGCGGCAGCACGGGAGCGAGAGCTAGCCGACTCGAGGACCCAGTTGATCCTTTCTCAGGAGCGGTTGCAGCGAGGCCGTGAGCGAGCACGGGCTGCGGGGTACTCCTTCACCAGCTCCACCTTCGTGGCGGGTTCTTCCCTCCGAGAGAGGAGCGAGACAGGGGGACACGTTCGGGTTCCGGCTTCTTCACGGGGGCCTATGCCTCCTCCACCAGCGCCAGCTCGGGACGGTGAGGAGGAGGTTGAGAGTAGGAGAGTAGAGGAGGGTGGAGGCGAGAGCTGAGAGTTTTGTACTTGTACTCCTCCACCCTCACACCTGTACATGATAGACATGACGATATATATATATGGGAGATTTGAGCTTTTGTTACCTGAGCACTTGTGTTGTTGTGGACTTGTGTTTGTGTACTTTTCCTTTCCTCCACGTTCTTCATGTTTACTTTGCTTTTGCCCTGTATCTGCAGCTGCGGTTTTCACTTGAATAAAACAGGTTAATTCATCTGTTCGACTTGGCCCCTTGCCCAATGAGCAAGGGGTGGCAATATTCTGACCTTAATGACGGGTCAAGGGGCCAAGCCTTTAATCAAATAAGGTAAAGTGAAATAACCAATAAAGGGGAGATGCATCATGCAAGCACACACATGCAAACAATAAATCAAAATATGCACAGGCAAAATGCAGGCATACGAATGAAGAAGGCATTATATATATATTTTTTGTTATTTTCCTGAAAAAAAACGCCTTAGATTAGGTCGTGACTCGGGTGAAAGACGCCCCCTCAGACGGCGTGCATTTTAAAAGGATTTTGGAATTTGGTGAAAAGACGACCTGAACAAGGGCGTTAATTTGATAAAGACGACCCTCACGAGGGCGTGAGTTAAATTACAAACGCCTTAGTGAGAGGCGTGAATTATATGAATTTTCAAAAAAGATTGACAAGGCTATCCAGATCGCGGGCCCTACACGGTCATCATCTAGGATTCATTAATCTTTCTTGAATAATTAAAAGGGAGTCAACGTGCTCAAAGTTGACTTATATTCGAGATTTCGCACAGTGCAATTTCTTAAGTTCGTCTTGACCATCCTGCCAGTTCGTGACTTTACCACATAGAAAGGATGGAAGAAAATATAAGGGAAGCCCATAAGGGGTTCTGGGATGCTCAAAGTAAAGTTACCTCCCCTGCCCTATGCCTGTTGGGGTTCGGTCTTTGGCGTAGGAAATTGTTGCCTTTTTGCCCATTTATAATGCATGCATACGCCCAAGGTTTTCCTTGCGGGGACTTTGCCCTCTTGACATGCTTTTCTTTTCATAACTTGACTTTCACTTTGGAATTGATTTGCATTGATGAAAAAAATAAACCTAATTGTACTTGGGCTTTTGTGACATTTGCTCCCTTTTGGGCCTTGACTTCCACCTACTAGGGCGGCGGACAGGCTTGGCACCTCTGCCTCGAGGTCTCCCTTCCCCCCTTATGGGCCGAAGAAGAAAAGAACGGGTATTGTCTTTCACTTTTAGTCAGGTTTTTGACTTTCTATCAGATTTTGCACTGCTTGAGTTCAAGAATAAAGCGTGTAGTGTGTGCGGGTGTCAACCCCATTTTTAAGTTACCAAGACTGATAAATGAATTCTGAATTTTGACCTTTCAGGCCTTGATCTTTTGTGTGCCATGACAAAAGCCTTTTTGTTTGTTTGAAATTTCTCTCTTTTCTTTTTTTTTTTTTTTTATTTGGATTTTGGCAAATATTCTATTTTTTTGGATTTGGAAAATATTCATTTTTTTATTTTGTGGGATTTTGGAAAATATTCATTTTTTGTTGGATTTTGGAAAATATTCATTTTTTGTGGATTTTGGGAAAATATTCATTTTTTGTTGGATTTTGGAAAATCAGGGGTAGTATTTCTTAAGATATAAACCGTTCCAAGGGTGAGTTAACTCTTCACCTTCAGCATTAGTTAATTTATAAGCATTGCCAGGAAAAACTTCTTTTATAACGAACGGTCCCTCCCAATTTGGTTGGAGTTTTGAACGGGGGCCACCCGGCTTAACAAAAATTCTCTTGATTACCATTTCACCGACTTTAAATTTTCTCTCAATTACTTTCTTTTGGTAAAAACGTGAGAGCCTATTTTGATAAACGCGCGCATGCTCAGCGGCGACCAGACGCTTCTCATCTAGGAGTTCCAATTGGGCAAGGAGTGAATCACGACGTTCATCAATAGAAAGTTCCTCATCCAATTGTACTCGCAGAGAGGGAATAAGAATCTCATAAGGGACTACTGCCTCCATCCCATAAGTGAGGGCGAAAGGGTTTGCCCAGTGGGAGTGCGAATGGAAGTGCGGTAGGCCCAAAGAGCTTCAACCAGCTTGTCTGGCCAGTCCGAAAATTTATTAGCCTCACACGTCTTTTTAACGATCTTGATCAAAGTTTTGTTAGTTGCTTCTGCTTGGCCATTACCCTGCGGATAATAGGGAGAAGAATGATGCAATGCAATGTTATACCTGTTGCAGAGATCCTTGAGATCTTGAGAGATAAATTGAGGTCCATTGTCGGTGACGATGGTGCTCGGGATGCCGAACCTCGTGATGATGTTCTTCATGATAAATTTGCAAACGGTTGATGCTTTAATTTCCACGTAAGCTTCCGCTTCCGCCCACTTGGTGAAGTACTCCGTTGCCGTGAGAATGAATGATTTTTGCTTGGTCAGGAGGTTCGAGTCACCAAGAGGTCCAATGATGTCAAAAGCCCACATGGAAAAAGGCCATGGGGAGGACGTAGGATGGAGTGAAGAAGCAGGAGAATGAATCTTGTCGGCGTGCAGTTGGCACTTAACACACCTACGAACGTAGATAGAGCAATCCTCTTCTAGAGTTGGCCAATAGAAACCTAGCCTAAGGATTTTCTTAGCTAGCATCTGGCTGTTCACATGACCACCACACACACCAGAATGCGCCTCTTCCACGACTTTCCAAGATTCATCATCATCGAGGCATCTCAATAAAACACCGGTGAGCCCTCTTCTGTAGAGCACACCTCCAACCAAAGTATAACGTTGAGCCACTCTTCTAATTGCTTTCTTTTCTTCTGCTGTGGCTTCCTCGGGATAAGACTGATCATTACAGTATCTGGCAATCTCATAATACCAAGGCTTCTCTTCGTTAGCCAATTCTTCTTCCCAGTCCAAAAGCATGACCTCTTTGCCTTTAAGAGTTTCTTTCTGCTTGGCCTTCTCGAGCACCTGATCCTAATATCAAGGAAAGCACGATCCTTAATAGCTGGAGTGTCACGCTGATGAATCAGAGGGACATGGAAATCACGCTCAGGGGGGAAGACTAAAGCAGAAGCTAAAGAAGCAAGAGCGTCAGCTAGAATGTTCTGACTGCGAGGCACATGAACGAAGATTAACTTGGTAAAGAGTTTGGCATAAGCTGAAGCGAGTTCCTGGTAGGGTTTAAGCTTAGGATTGATAGTGCGGCACTTGACCAACACCTGGCGCAGAATGAGTTGACTATCACCGACAATCCGCAAGTGAGTGACACCATATCGATGAGCGGTTTGTAGACCGGCCAAAAGAGCTTCATACTCGGCTATATTATTGGTGACGGGGAAAGTAAGCCGAGCAGCAAATGGAATGGTGACTCCTTCAGGTGTTAAAAGAACCATGCCGATCCCTCTTCCTTGAGAATTAAGAGCTCCATCAAAATGTAACGTCCACATAGGATCAAGGGGTTGATTAATGGACATTAATTCTTCATCTGGGAACTCAGAATTGACAGGATCAAAATGAGGTAGAGGGTGATGAGCAAGATGTTCGGCGATGGCATAACCTTTGATAGCTTTTTGTTGAATGTAAGTGATATCAAACTGGGAGAGGAAGCTTTGCCAGCGTGCTAATCGATCAGTGAGGACAGATTTTTCAAGGAGGAATTTGATTGGATTCATGCGTGCAATGAGGTGAACCTCGTGAGCTAGGAAATAGTGTTTTAATTTCTGAACTACCCAAACCAAAGCTGCACAAGTCTTCTCCATGGCTGAGTACCTCTGCTCACAGGGGTTAAGAAGTTTAGACAAGTAGTATGCTGCCCTCTCCTTACTTTCTTCATCCACTTGAGCTAAGACAGCACCTACAGAGTCATCCAGGACTGAAACATACAGAATAAGTGGTTTGCCTGGAATTGGCAGCCTCAGGACAGGGGGATTGGCCAAATAATCCTTTAATCCGTCAAAGGCTGCCTGACACTTGTCATCCCAATTAAACTTGACTCCCGGCTTGGTAAGCTCGTAAAACGGCCTGCATCTTTGTGAATGCTGGGAGACGAAGCGGCGAATGAATTGCAACCTCCCTATTAATCCTCGAACTTCCTTCAAATTCTTGGGAGGAGGCATATCTCTAATGGCTCTCGCCTTGTTGGGATCGACTTCAATTCCCCTCTTACTGACAATGAATCCAAGCAACTTTCCTGAAGAAACGCCAAATACGCACTTCTTGGGGTTCATTTTTAATTGATATTCTCGCGACCTCTGTAGAACCTTAGCTAGAACCCCAGGATGCTCAATCCTTGTCCTTGATTTCACTACCAGGTCATCCACATACACCTCGATGTAAATATGAATCATGTCATGAAAAATCGCCATCATAGCCCTCTGGTAGGTGGCTCCAGCATTCTTAAGTCCAAAGGGCATGACCACATAGCAATATGTACCCCATGGTGTAGTGAATGAGGTTTTCTCTTGATCCTCTTCAGACAGACGAATTTGATTGTAACCTGAAAAGCCATCCATAAATGAAAGAGTTTCAAATCCTGCCGTGTTGTCGATCAGAACATCAATATGAGGGAGGGGGAAGTCATCTTTAGGACACGCCCGGTTGAGGTCCCGGAAATCTATGCAAATTCGAACTTTTCCATCTTTCTTCATAACCGGGACAATGTTAGCCACCCAATTGGGATAGAGGACGACTCTAACAAATCTAGCCTTATGGAGTTTATCGACCTCTTCTTTCATCTTCAAAGCCATGTTAGGGTGGAAACGCCTCAACCGTTGTTTGACCGGGACAGACCCTGGCTTAAGTGTAAGGCGGTGTTCAACGAGCGCAGGGTCTAATCCAGGCATATCTTCATAGCTCCATGCGAACGTGTCCTTGTATTCTTGCAGAACCAAAATGAGCGCCTCCTCCTCGGAGGGCGGTAAATTCTTACTGATGAGGACAATCCTAGGGTCTTCCTCGGTACCCAAATTGATTTCTTTGGTAGGTTCTTCTACGAGGCTGATGGTTCGTCGAATCTTCTCATACCACTAGCAAAGCATCAGCCTCGTCCTCATATTCTTCATAATTTTCATCCCCCTCTTCAATAGGGTCTTCATCATTCATGATTTCATAAACGCCCAAACCCTCATAAGCAGCAACAGAATCCTCATATTCTAATTCCGGCAGGATGATCGGTTCTTCCACAAACTCAGGGATTGCTAAACAAGCTTGGCATCTGACAGCCAACTCCAACAAAAATCTTCGGGGAATCTGCTTACCCTTGGCCTTCTTATGTGGAACTATCCCCTGATTTTTATTATTAGAAGGAAAGGAGGAAGAATAGGAACAACTAGCTTGACCAGGGGAAGGAGATGAAAAAGCGGATACAGGAGGTGATACAGAGGAGGGCCCCTCACCAGAGGGGGAGAAAAGATTGATCAAGGAATCCTGAAGGAGCGGCCCCTGGGTTGGGACGCACTCGGGAGAAAAATAGGAGGTCTCCTCAATAGAAATGGAGGATTGGAATGTTGGAGATTTGGCATTTTTTTTTTCGTTTTTAGCTTTTCCTTTGTTTTTATTTTCTTCTTCAAGTAAAAAGCAATGTGAAGGGAGAATAGCAGGAGGAGTGGAGATTGCAAGATTGGAGAAAGATTTAATCAAAGATGGCCCACGCGGGGGCGAGATGGAGATTTTAGAAAATCGCTCGAGGAGCGAAGGAGCAATCGGGAGGGAAATCTGAATTGAATCGGGAGACAAGTTGATGGTAATCGGTGGTGGTCGCGGCACGTGACCAAACCAACGGGAATATAAAGAAGCCAGCAAGGATGGATGCACAGAAGTGAGGGAGAAAAGGCCGGCCCACAGCCTATCCACGGAAAATCCTTCTTCAAAGGGGACATCTGTGTAGTCACTTAACATCTGCCTTTTATCTGTGATTACTGCTGGCATTTCAATCAGTTCTTGAATCAGCGGCGGCCACTCTGGATCCGTCGGCATGAACAGGCGGCTCAGAGAGATCGTGATGTCATTCATGTCAAACCACCTGTACCAGTCACATTCCGGATCACCCATTTTTCTTCTTTTATCTGGCCTTAAAGTCTCCAGGGCTTTGTAGGTAGCCAGTGGGGCAATGTGACGAGCAAACTGTCTGGTGTGTACATCTTGACAATCAAGCAATGAAGTAATGACGGTAGTCTGCTCATTATTCTGAATGCCACCGGTGACAAAATGTGTCTTTAAAGTCCAGGTGAGCGGCTGGTGGTCTGGTTTGAAGGTGGACGTCATAACAGCCCACGGCTCTCCTTCATTCTTGCCCGATGCTTTGTAGCCTAAGCCGCCTCGTGCAATCACCTTTTGAGGCTTAATGGGCATAATCCTACCCTGGAGTTTGGCGCCCAGGCCCTTGCCATCTTGATATCCCATTCTTATCAGAATGTTCCAGCCGAGGGTATTCATCATATTTTTCTTTTTCTTCTTCCCCTTAGAAGGCAGGGGTGTCATAGCAACTGTGGTAACAGTCTCAGATAGCATCGGCCGTGGACGGGGAACGTCCAGCACAGATAATAACAGCTTGTTGGCAGGCCATATGGAAGGAACTGATGAAGCTACATGAATGTCTTCCTCTGGCAAGATCGGCACGCTGGTCACCTTGATAATGCGGCCCTTGTGCGGAAACTTGAGGCACTGATGGTTTGTAGAGGGCACTGCGTCAAGCTGCTGAATATAAGGGCGACCCAGGATGCCACCGGATCCATATCCAGAATATGAAAATCTACTGTAATGGTGGCTGGACCCAAGCTGACTTTGAGAGTAATCATACCCAGAGGGGGTTTCTTTGTATTGTCATATGCTGTGACAGTAATGGTAGATGGCCGAATCTGGCTCTCAGGGATACCGCATAACTTCAGAGTGCTCGGAGGCAACACATTGATAGATGCACCGGTGTCTACCAAACACTGCTTAACGGCCACTTTGTTGATATCAACCGTAATACATAGGGCATATTTTCTTGTCAGTAGAGGTGCTAACTCATGTTCATGGAATGTGATTGCCGGCTGACTGCTGGCAGGGGTCAAGACTGTAATTATCTGTTCAACCGGAAGGTCCTCATTGACCATGACCTTCTGCAGGTATTCCTTCAGGGCCAGCTGATGAGTGGTGGACCTCTTGATTAATTCAAGAATGGAGATTCTGGCTGGAGTGCGATCCAAGTGCTTTAATAAATCATACTGAGTTCCCGGCACAGAATCTTGTTCCTGTTCCTGCTCTCGCGGCCCCTGCACTGGCTCTAGCTCTCTCTGTGGGAAAATACGGTGGAATATCCATCCACTACGGAGCGGCGCTACGCCTTGACGCGCCTCTGTCGGGGCAAAAATAGGAGTAAGGTTGGAAGAAGAAGAAGGAATGTTGGTAGCAGAGACCCTGCTGGGGGAAATCAAAGGGGAATTCAATGAAAGGGGCGCCCCCGTAGGAGACGTGGTAGTGGTGTTTAACAAAGATGCCCCTGCGGGAGGCATGGGAGGAGTATTTGATGAAGGTGTCCTCGCAGGAGGCGTGGGAGAAGAGAGGGATATCCGAATGCGAGGAGCATTGACAGGTGGTAAAATAAGGAGAGATCGTGGCACAAAAGGAGGTTGAACTGATGACGGAGGAACTCTTGCCGGTGTAGGAGTGGTAGAGGGGGTAGCGGGTGCTGGCGGTGAGCGGAGTAGGAGTGGCCTGGATGGCGCGTGTGTGGGATTGGTGGTGGAAGGTGGAATGGTAGGTTGTGGAGGTGGTAGGCGGGTAAGAAGAGAGCGAGCCGGCAAGGCCGTGGAATTGGTGGAGGTAGAAGGATTGACGGGGCGTAGAAGGGGACGTCCCGATAGGAGCATAGAAGAAGAAGGAGGTGTGCGCAAAAGGCGCGGAGTTTGATTTTGAGTTGGATCATGGTGAAATGCCCCGACAGAGGCATTTTCTTCGTGCCATCCCTGCCCTCTCTCCACCTCGTAGAGAGACGTGACAGGGTTCACATGTTGATTAGGAGCGTGCTCCGGCAATGGATTACGGACGATCCCCATATCTTGCTGGGGTGCTGGAGCTTGCTGTGGCTGAACTTGTTGCGGAGCTGGCTGCTGTTGTTGCTGATTTTGTTGTTGCCGAGAAGCCCTTCTTTCTTTCATAGCGGCTATGAATTGTCTCATCTCATCCCAATTGATGTCACCCTGGTCATTTAGATCGTAGATGTAATCTCTGAAGTGGAAGCAACGATCCAGGTTGTGACCAGGGCCGCGATGAAAGGCACAATAACGGGATGTGTCAACATTAGCGGGCCACATGGTTCTTTCCTTTGGTAATGCGAGCAAGTTGGCGGCCATCAGGGCATTAAAAATATCGGGGAGACTTTCAGGAAGTGGGGGATAGTGGTCCCTTTTGGGGCCAAGTGGCGGTCTCCGTTGTTGTTGTTGGCCGTAGTTGGCTGGTGGGGGCACTTGATGGTATTGTGGTGGAGCTGGAGGATCTATGCGGGGGGCTTGGTTTTGCGGTGGAGCGAAGGAGCGTTGAGGCGCGAATTGGGGTGGTGGAGTAGGGTTAAAATGAGGGTTCTGTCGTGGAGGTGGTGGTGGACGTGGGTTAGCTTGATTATGGGGGTTGCCAACTACGCCAACCTGCTCATTTGTGACAGTGCCTTCAGTCGTGGGCCCGCTGTTGACATTTGTATTCTTTTTAAATAGCCGAGGCTTCGGCTCAAACATGCCCATGATGGGCGAGTCCTTCATTTGCGTTTGTATATAACGAGCTCTTTCATAGAGCTCTTCCATAGTTGTTAGCCGATTCATGGCCAAAATGTGCCGGAATTGGGGGGTTGCATTAGAAATGACATTTTCACTTGCTCCTGTTCCGACAATGTGTCTTTAATTTCTCGGCCATAGACCGCCACCTATCAGCAAATACAATGAAGTCCTCCTCAGGCTTCATTTTCTCGGCAACTAAATCTGTAACAGAAAGGGAAGGTCCCACCCGGTCTCTGTACTTTTGCAGGAATTTTCTTTGAATAACATCAAAATCGCCGGCATCAGCTGGCTCCAAAGAATAAAACCATTCGAGGGCTGGCCCCTCAAGAGATCGCCTGAATAAGTAGGCCAGGGAGGCCTTATTGTCCTGCCAAAAGGAAGTCTCATATCGGAAATCCTTTAAATGAATGAATGGGTTGCCCGTCCCATTATATCGCCGAAAATTCGGCATTTCAGAAGGTGGTAAATGGAACACCGGCAACGTAGGAAGAGAAATTTCCGGAGCATTCTTAGTCGCTGTAACCTTCTTGAGCTGTTCCTCCATGCTGGCCAGCTTCTGAAGCAAGAGAGTGTTGGTATCGGGCTCGACCGGGGCCTGATTCTGAGCAAAAGAAGGCGGTATAGGCGTTCGTAGAATCCGAGGAGGTTGGAAGGATTGATGCCTAACCGCTGAATAGCTCGCCTGCTGGGCCGGCATGGCCGCAGTAGGCGTTTGTGGACGAGAGGAGGGGGGATGAAGACCGCCTGGTCATTAACAATCTGATGGCCACTCACGGCCGAGGGGGATTAGAAGAAGAAGAAAGAACCGACTTCCCTTTTAAAGCGGCCTGAATGGCTTGCCACTGGGAGTCATCCAACTGGGAGAGAGCCTGGATCAAATCCGTGACATTAATGGATGGGGAAGGGTTCCCGAAGTGTTGGAAGATGGAACTTGAGACGAAGGGTCCGCCTCATGAATAGTGGTATCAACCACATGAACTTGTGAGTAATGGGGGTGAGGAGGAAGGTAGTTCCCCTCATAATAAACAGAATCCTGGAGAGGGTCCTCATATTGACCAAATATGTTCTCATTCTCATCATCATAAGAGTACCCGTTGCCTGACATGTTGATGGTTTTACCTGAACGGAGTTTCATTCTTAAGAGAGAGAGTGTTTAATGAAGGAACTATCACAAAATATTTAATCCAAACAAGGCAATCAAATCACCCAACTATGTTTATGCAAACAAGGTTGGCAAGAAACGCAAGATTTTAATGTTTGATGTTTGAATTAGGGTGGATTATTTGTGAAAGTTCACTCTTTTGCCAAATGAGACCTAGTTTGATCCAAGTGTAACCTCCGGGTCAACTAAGTTTTTCTCTCTCTTTAACAACGCATAGGTTCTCTAAACTCCAGGTACTTCAAGGGTACAACCAGCCCGGCGTCCGTGAGGGAATCCACGGGTGCGGGGACTTATGGAGGTCTTGGAAAAGGGATTTCCGGTCCAAAGAGACGGAATGCTCAATGGAGGGTCGTCCCGATTCCAAGAAGGGTGTGTGGATCCTAGGGTAGAGAGAGGAGGTCTCTCAACCAAGCCAACAAATCAAGACAATCCAAGCAGCAATGTAATATCAAGACAAATGCCAAGCAATGAATAAGAGCTAATCTGTGAAAAAGAACAGTAAAGAAACGCCCTGGGAAAGGTCGTTTTCACAGCAGGAGGAAAGACACGCCCTGTGGTAGGTCGTGACAAAA
Organism: Amorphophallus konjac; assembly: GCA_022559845.1. Lineage (NCBI taxonomy): Eukaryota > Viridiplantae > Streptophyta > Magnoliopsida > Alismatales > Araceae > Amorphophallus > Amorphophallus konjac. The sequence continues at coordinate 288,253,395 of CM040118.1, forward strand.
TGAAAACACGGCAGCGTGGCTGTCGTTAAACTCTGTGAGGGGCTCACAGACGGTAGGAAAACATGCCTTTAGGTGAGGCGTTATAAAGAAAGGACGCCTTCAAGGGAGGGCGTCAAAACTTAGAGAAAACGCCCTGATGATAGGCGCTGATAATAAATGAAACGCCTCGGGGAGGGGCGTTAATCCACAGGCAATATGATAAGCAGCAGCAGCAGTTATGATAAAGAGAAACGCCCTAATGACAGGCGTTGATAAGAAATGAAACGCCTCGGAGAGGGGCGTTAATCCACAGACAATATGATAAGCATGCAGCAGACATCAGTTATGGTAAAAGAGAAACACCCTAATGACAGGCGTTGATAAGAAATGAAACGCCTCGGAGAGGGGCGTTAATCGACAGACAATATGATAAGCATGCAGCAGACAGCAGTTATGGTAAAAGACGCCCTGGAAGTGGGCGTTACTCAACGAAACACGTCCCTGAGAGGGGCGTTAAATAGCAGACGATAAAATGAGCAAAAAGAACGCCAGCAGGTGCAATAAACACACGCCCTGGAAGGGGGCGTTAATCAACAAAACACGTCCCTGTTAGGGGCGTTAAATCAAAAGACGCCCTTTTGGAAGGAGTTAATAAGCATCAATTGACTGATCCGGGGAGTGTGCAGGGTGCACAGTGGAGGGTGCCCGAGGGGCACAAAGGAAAGGGTACCGAGGGTACCGAGGGGAAAGGGCACGCGAGAGTGCCTAAGGGGAAAGGGCACACGAGGGTGCCAATGGAGATGGTAATCAATAAAGAAAACAGTGGAAGTCCCACCGTGATCGCCAATTTGTAGATCGGATTAAAATCCTCACTTAGGAATGAAAAAATAAAATGCATAAAATGCAATAAAAATAGCACGAGGTGCTTAAAGGGGAGTTGTGATCGCCAGAGGGATTACCTCAATAAGAAGAAAAGGAGATCGCGTGTACCTGGTGGAAATTGGGATGCGGGATGGATGTGGATTTCCTCCTCCAACTTCAATCGGCCGGCCGATGAAGTGGGTCTTTTTAGTCGATTACCTTGCAAAATGGACAATAAAAAAAAACAAACAAGAAGAGAGGGATCAGCCCAAATGAAGTAGTATCTATCCAAATAGACATGTAATAATGAAAGAAAGAAAGGCACATGCGCACCTTATTTTTTGGTTGTTTTTAAACCCCTTAATAAGAGTTAAGGGAGGGGGAGTATGATGATAAAAATGCAACAAAGTGTGAATAAATACGAAGGATGAATGGATATGATGAATGGAGTGGTATGAATGAAGTAAAACAAACAAATGAAAAGCTGAGAAACCCTGCTGTCCCTGGCGACAGTAAAGGGAAAACCGGATGAATATGATGGAAGTAGATGGACGAAGCCGGATGAAGCCCAACGAAGGACACAGAGGGGAATCAGCAAAGGACGAAGAAGGCTCTGCTCGTGACCTTTTGAATGCTTAAACTTTTGAAACCTTTTGAGTCATTCACCTTTTGAGTCGTTCTCAGTCATTAACCTTTTACACGATCGATCAAGGCCTCAATTTATAGCCTTAATCGGATGTGATCAAACAAGGTAAGATAAGAACGGGTAATGAGGCATCCAAGGAAGGATCAAGATCGAGCAAGAGTCCCATGGATGGTAGGGAACTGTGAGGGAAAGATGGAAAAAGGAAGGACTCTGGAGTGAAACACGACTTAAGACAGGGCGTCGATTTAAGAATTGACGACCTTCACAAAGGCGTTTCTTGAAACACGACCTAGGAAAGGCCATTTCTTCCTGGATTTAATTTTGGAAATAAAACTTTCTTTGTTTAGACATTAATGGAACACGCCTAAGATAACGGCGTTGCTTAAAAACACGCCCTGAAGTAGGACGTTACATAGAAAATGCTTTTTATTTTGAAAATAGATAATTCCAGAAATTAACGGATAATACCAGGAATTGACGCCCTCATCTATGGTCGTCCTTTCTTTTGAAACGCCCTATCACAGGTCGTTACTTTCGAAAGTAACGCCCTTCGTCAGGTCGTGAATCACGAAGGATGCAGAAAAAAATGCATAAAATTCTCAAAAATAGAAAAACTTCATGTTATAGGAATATTGAAGTCCACTTGGGGCGTTTACATAATGACATGAGATTTGATCAACAAAACGTCAATTTTGGCGCGTCTACAACTAACACCCGAGGGCTCGGGAGCTCCTAGGGGTCGACCCATGGGGTCGACCCATGAACTACTTCACAACAAAAAGAAAATAAAAAGTTATCAGCCACCAAGGGGTCAACCCTTGGGGTCCACCCCATGAAATCAAACATGTTAAACATATCTATGTGCTGGTTATAAACAGGGATCAACCCTTGGGGTCAACCCATGGCTTCTATGAAGGAAAACAACTAATCAAAGGGTAAGGTTTTGTTTGGATCTCACCAAGCATCCTTGAATGAGTTTGGAAGTGAGCTTCATTCCTGAGTACTATAAAAAAAACACAAAATTGGAGTTAGATTGAAACTTTGATAAACATAACTCAAAGCACTTACTCAAGAGAGAGATGATCTTGATCCTGCAAAAATACCTCCTCCGACATCATTAGTAGATCATGATCTAAGAAGAAAAAGGTAATTACATAGTAAAGCAGTTCAAAATGAGTTTGATTAAATTCATTCATCCAACAATAGTTCTAGACTAATATAGTGTTTGGTCATCATCAAAATCCAACAAATAGAACATTCACGCAGGGGTTCAACACGTCTCATGACGGAGGTCCTTAGGCCTTTCATTGGGATCTTTCTAGTGGTCTACTTTGATGAAATCATCATCTATAGTCAATCCCAAGAGGCCCACCTGGACCACCTTAGGCAAGTTTGCACCGTCCTTCGACAAGAGAGTCTATTTGCCAACCTAGACAAGTGTCACTTCATGACCACATCCATCACCTTCCTAGGATTTGTGGTGTCTACCAAAGGTGTCTCCATGGATCCCGAGAAGGTCCAAGCTATTCTAGATTGGCCGGAACCCCACACTCTTCATGTGGTCTGAAGTTTGCATGGGTTGGCCACATTCTATAGGAGGTTTATTCGAGGATTTAGCACCATCACCGCCCCTATCACCGATTGCCTCAAAAATGGGACTTTTGTATGGACCAAACCAGCCTTCAAAGCCTTCCAAGAGCTTAAGGAGAAGATGACCCAAGCCCCGGTCCTATGCCTACCCGATTTCTCTAAGGTCTTTGAAGTCATATGTGATGCATCCGGGATAGGAATAGGAGGGATCCTTAGTCAAGAGGGTCACCCCGTGGCCTTCTTCAGTGAGAAGCTAGGTGATGCTAGGACACGGTACTCTACTTATGACAAAAAGTTCTATGCCGTAGTTCAGTCCCTCCGACATTGGAGGCACTATTTGTTGCCCAAAGAATTTGTCATCTTTTTCGATCATGAAGCCCTTTAATACCTCAACTCCCAACAAAAATTCAATGCCCGGCATGCCCGTTGGGTTGAGTACATCCAATCCTACACCTTTGTCATCAAACACAAGGCGGGAAGTGAGAGTCGAGCGGCGGATGCTCTTAGTAGGAGGGTCTCTTTGTTGTCCACTATCCAAGTGGAGGTTACCGGATTTGAGAGGCTCAAGGACGAGTACCTTGGCTGCCCTGACTTTGGGCACATCTATACCACCTTGACCACCCATTCTAGCAAAGAACATGAGGGTTTCATCTTGGAGGATGGGTTCCTCGTCAAAGGACCAAAGATTTGCATACCACGGACCTCACTCCATGATTTCTTGGTTTGGGAGTTACATGCAGGGGGGCTAGCTGGCCATTTTGGGGTTTATAAGACCATTGCTTTAGTTGAGGGTCAATTCTTTTGGCCAAGTCTCAAGAGAGACGTAGCCAAGATAGTGGGTCAATGCCGCACATGTGCTTCGGCCAAATAGGTAAAGCAAAACACCGGCCTTTATACCCCTCTCCCCATCCCCGATCGCCCATGGCAAGACTTAAGCATGGACTTTGTGTTAGGCCTACCTAGGACCCAAAGGAAACATGACTCGATCTTTGTGGTAGTTGACCGATTCTCTAAGATGGCCCACTTCATACCATGCTCCAAAACCTCCGATGCCTCCCATGTGGCCCGATTGTTCTTTGATGAGGTTGTTCGCCTCCATGGCCTACCCAAGACCATAGTCTCCGATAGGGATGTCAAGTTCACTAGCTACTTTTGGAAGACTCTTTGGCACTTGATGGGTACCCTCCTTAAATTCTCCACAACCTACCACCCTCAAACTGATGGCTAAACTGAAGTTGTCAATCGGAGTATAGGGAACCTCTTTAGGTGTCTTGTTGAGGATCGTCCGGGGAATTGGGATCTCATTCTACCTCAGGCTGAATTTGCATATAACAACTCTATCAATAAGTCCATAGGGATGAGTCCGTTTGAAGCTATGCATGGCTACAAGCCAAGGAAACCTTCAGATCTCATTCCCTTTCCCCAGCATGCTAGAGTGTCTATTTCAGCTGAGTCATTCGCCCAACACATTAGAGAATTGCATGAAGAAATCTGCAAGCACATTAGCATGAAGAATGAGACTTATAAAAGGCAGGCCGACTCTTATCGACGTCACCAAGAATTCCACGTGGGTGACTTTGTGATAGTAAGAATGGAGAGGCTCTCCCCAGGAGCCATCTCGAAATTGAGGCCTCGTGGGGCTGGCCCCTTCCAGGTTCTGAGGCGCATTGGCACTAATGCCTATGAGTTAAATCTCCCCAAGGAATATGGAGTGAGCCCCACATTCAATGTGGCCGACCTAGTGCCATATAAGGGTCCCACGGTGGTACCCAGTGAGGATATTGAGCCCATTCACCCATTGAGAGAGCACCCACCCGTGAGAAAAGTCCACCAGCCAAGAGAGCCCAGCGTGAGGGAGTTGAGCGAATATTGGATGAACAGGTCACTACCACCAGGAGCAAGGTATATGAGCGTTATCTCGTCAGGTGGAAGGATCGGCCTCCTTCGGAAGATTTGTGGGTGAGTCGGGAAGACCTCCAGCAGCTGGATCCCGACCTTCTCGAGCAGTATCACAGCAGGATGGACCCCTACTCGATGGAGTCGAGCTCTTCGCAGCACAAGAGATTTGATGGAGGCATCACCCACGATTCCCTTTGGCTCGGGTCATATTCACACTCCAGAGTTGTTTGAGCTCGGGCATCATTCTATGTGGGCCCCATTATCTATTTTGAGCTTTCTATTTGAGTCATTTGATGTATTTTTCCTTTTATTTGAGTCATGTCCCTAGGTCTTTTGTTTATTTCCCTAAGTTTGAGTGTCATTAGGTTGATTAGTTTGTTATTGGGCCCAATTCATTGGGCTAGGCCCAAGGGCGCCCCCTACCCCTTGGTTATTTGTCATTGTTGCTTGAGTCAGGGACTTTTTCTAAAATGTGGGTTGCCTATATATAGGACCCCATTTCCCCCATTTCAAGTTAATGAAAATTGCCATTTTAAGAGTTCAAAATTCAAATCTTAGTGGAGAGATTCCATGTGAGAAGGTGTGAAACCTAGGGTGAGAAACCCACTTCAATTTCTCCCCCCTTCTCTCTCTCACTCTCTCTCTCTCTCTCTCTCTCTCTATCTCTCTCTCTATGGGGTTCGCCCCCTTCTCTCTCTCCTCACCTTCCCAACTACTTTCTCTCTCCTTCCCCCTCCATTAAGTCCACTCCAACTCCCTACACCCTCCTCTTTACTCCACCCCACCCCCAAGAGAGACTCCACCTATCCCCACTCCACCCTCCAACCACCAACCACCCCCCTACCACTTCCCAACACAATCTCTTCTCTCCCCCACACAATCTCCCAGCCCCCAAGGTGAGTTTGAATATTTCCCTCCACTCCTCCCTCCCCCTTTTCATACCCTAGGCCGCCCTCAACCAAGAGCCTTCAGATCAGGTCGCCCCCCACTCTCCCCCTCCATCATCTTGTTCTTCCTCCACCTCCCCTTCCCACCTCCACCTAGTGCAGTGAACCAGTAACCTCCCTACCCCTCCCCTCCCCAAAACCCTTCTAGATCCACCATAGCTCTCATTCCATACCTCCCCCACATCCCCTCCCACCATTCCACCACCTCCCTTCACCATTTAGCACCATCACTATCCCATCATAAGTCTACTTGGAGCTACAACGAAGGTTCTATTTGCAGCTGAGGATTTCAGAGAATCAGCAACTTGAAGAGTGACCCGGACTTCGTCCAAGCATCTCTGGAGACTCATGTTGTACCGTTGGAAGTGTCTCCTTGTCTTCTTCGCGACGGTGGTGGTCTCGTCCCGTTCTGAGTTCGTGGCTGCCCGGGGGAGTCGATCTCCCAAGACTGTGTATCTGCTTCCTGACAGCCAACCTGAAGCCAGTTGCAGAGGCTCCCACGGCCAACTTCTTGAAGCTCTGAAGGCGGGCCTTGGCTGAGAGTTTCTACACCGAGTCTACTTCCAGTATCAAGAAGCGAAACCCCGTTCGGCATCTGGAGCTATATTTTCTCGTTTTTCTCCCCCAGATGCGTAGTTCTGTCCCCTCTGGGACTGAACCGACCCCTGTCCACTTTTTGGGTTCTCCCAATCTGCTACGACCTCATCTGGTGTTCCTGTGGGTCTCGTCTCGAAGAGGACTCAACAACGATTCCAACGACTCTGGCCACACTTGATTCAGAGATCGGAAGCGCTCGTGGCGGCCTCTCCTTTCAGCTGCTGTGGTACCGTAGCAGCCCAGACGAGGACTCAGGGTCCCTGTTCGCAGCCCTTCCCCGACCAGCACCGTCAACCTGGAAATTCCATAAAAATTGGATGTCAACCTGATCCAACCCCTAAGATTTTACCACTGGTCTCATCGACAACAAAATTTGGGAGTGGCCACAACAATGTCATCTTCAACTGTCTGTCCCCTGTTCCAGAGAGCAGGCAGAACCGGCGTCGTCCATCCGTTCGGCTTCCATTTCAGTTTTTCCCCTCCCCGCCTGGCTGACTTAAAGCCCCTCCCTACGGGAGGTAGTGTTTGAATGTATGAGTGACTCTCCCTCCCCTTGTTCCACCCCCTTGCATGGGGAGTAGTGTTGTAAATTTTTAAAATAGGGTCAAGCTACTCCGGCGCAGCGTGTGGGGAACCACGCTTCCCCGCTCGCCCATGTCTCCGAGTGGGACCGATTTCTTCAAGTCGGTCAAGTAAGTGTTCTAACCTTGCTTCCCTTAGTGCTTGTCCATTCAATATTAGCTCATAACTCCGCTGGCCGTGAGAGTGAGTGCTCGGTCCCTCAAGCTTCGTTGCTTCGAGTGACCACCGTGGGGAAGAGTGTAACCGGTGCCCTCGACACAATGTCAGCTCCATTGAATTGGGCCTCCATAGCCATGGGAACAAACCTTGGCCTTGCTGGCCCTCTACCAACAAGGGCCAACCCTCACATCCTCCACTTTGCATCACCAAGTTACCCCGGGTTTGGGTGAGTGTCGGGTGAGCGACCGCCGATTTCGGTCCGTTATCATTGTGAATTGTGCTTGCTTATTAAAGTCCAAGGGCGTGTCACATCAGATCGCCTGCTCGATAACCTCAGGTGGCAACTCCTGGTATGCTAGGATATTGGGGTTGACGTCCGAGGATGTATGAGCGGTTTGATGCCCTACCTGCGGTGGCGAAGAAAGTAGCTTTTGATAAACTGGTATACTGGGGCCGGCGTCCAAAGACTTATGCGCGGTTTGAAGCCTTACCCGCGGTGGTGAAGAGGGCAGCTTTTGATAAGCTGGTTGTCACGCCCCGAGCCTTTATTATAGTGGAAGACTCGCTCGAGGAACGCGAACAGCCGGCATGGTAAGTCTCTTGCAAGCAAGAACGATCAGAGCGCAAGGTAATCACACATAAGAATGCAATCGCATAATATTTACTCAACTTTAACTTTCATTAATAATCAAATCCACTATTCGAATACAACCACTAATTCAACTTCCATCATGCTAGACTCAAGAAATAAGAAATTACATAGACTCGATCTAAACAATGTAAACTTCCTAAGCCTTCGCTCAATCTTTATTCACTCTCGGATCCGCTACTTGAACATTCCGAATCCGAACCCGACTCATTTCTATTTCCTGAAAAAGAATGGAAATAGGTAATGAGCACAGTTGCCCAGTAGGTATCTTCGCATCAACATGAAGGCATCATTAAAGTAATTAACATTTTAGCTCTAGAGAAATAAGGTAAAATCATGTAAATGCGATCAATCATGCGATTAAACCAAAGTATGTAAGATAGAATGAGAGCAAGTATGAACTAGCAAGAAAGTTATAAGAACATGATATGGCCTTTCATGAACAAGAATGTAACAAGAATGTACTAGCAACCCACATAATCATCACTCCAGTATCTTTTGCTTGTGAGCAAGTACTTCGTGAATTCTGTGAAATATCAAGAAAGTCAAGTATCAATCGTGCTGTATTGTGTTGTGGATTGTCACTTATTTATAAAGAAAGTACTCCCAGTGCAATGCGACGCCAGTAGCATCATACCCCATGATTTATAATAGTATGTTTCTGACAATCAGCCGAGGGGACTAGCATAGAGCCCTTGAACACAATCAGTGCTCGATCGCATCTTCAAGTATAAATCAGACTTTTTCCACGCATGTAACAATAAAGTATGGCCAAGAAAGTACAATTCCAACAAGCTCTTGATAACAATAATTCAATGAATGAATGCTTTAATAAGAATCATGAGAAATCAAGAATGACTTATACTATGTTATGCTTATGAAAATAAATCGGCAGCATAACGGTACGTTCTTTATCTTCCATTCATTATATTAGGTTTCTTGATCAATATGATAAGTTCTAGATCATCAAGAGTCCATCTAGAAACCTTGGAATATCAATCCTTGGTCAAACCTCGGGTTAAAATACTCAAGTAGTGTGACGGTCGTGTACTGGGCCGTTACATGATGTGATGCTCCAGTATTGGGTCGTTACATTAGTGTGAATCTCAAACCAAGAAATCAAACTTAGTTGAATGTGACGGTCGTATATTGAGCCGTTACATGTACCTGACGGTCTAATATAGATCCGTTACACTACTGATTACCAGAAACATCGATAGTGTAATCTAATCACTTGGGTTTTAATGGTACAACCAACTCGACGTCCTAATGGAAATCCCAGACTCGCAGAGAATTACAGAGGCCTTGAAATAAGATTTCCTAGTCCATTGGAAGGAATATCCAATAGAGAGGTCCTCATGTCTAAGAATAATGTTCCTATAGTGTAAAGTGAACTAATGGACAACATACCAGAATATGTGCCATGTACTTAAAGAAATGACTCTATTGATAGAGAGGATGTGTAACAATAGGAAATCATGATAAAACTCCGTCAATACATCTTTGGAAAATCATGATTTAGATACAAAACTATAGAATTTTGGCACATGAAATTAACATAACTTAAAATAACTTAAGATACCTTAATTATGCAATTTCTATCATGAATTAGTAGATAATCTTAAAGACATGAAATCAGGTCAAAACTTAGATAACTAGGCTTATTTATAAGTTAAATTAACTAGTTTTCTATTCTATCTACAGTTAACCTGATGGTCTAGAATGGGTGCGTCACAGTGACTGTGACGGTTTATCGTGAGGCCGTTATAGTAATATAACGCTCTTGTTAAGGTGCGTCAGAGACAACAGAGTAATTAAGATGCAGTAGAGGGTGTGACGGCTTATCGTAAGGCCGTTAGATCACTGTGACGGTCTTACCTTGATGCGTCAGAGACCCTGCTAACAGTATAAAGAAATTAAAAGACTATGATTTGAAACCATGTCATGTTTTGAAAAGATTTAACTATTCCAATCATGACAAAATGAAGTAAAGGTCATCTAGATGCATAGGTTGCAGTGAATTGACAAGATAATATCTTTGATCTTTGATTAGGGCTAAGAATATGTATGTATGCATGAACCCACTAAAACATGAAATTCATAGTCTATAATGCATGAAATCAAGTATAATCAGAGGACTTTATCCCTAACAAGATATTTTTGCCAATCATGAGATAACCTACCCTTTTATCTGAGCTTTAAACTTCTAATTTGAGTCTGAAAGACGTGCCCTAATTCTCCCTTTCTAGTGAGTTTCCAGCAACATCACGCTGCTCTAGCTCCTCAGCCTCTTGACCTAAGGATGTGAAATTTTGAGGGTACGTAGATGAAACTAAGGTGAACAAAAAGTTCTTACGGATTGAATTCAAATTACCTCATTTAGGCATCCTAATCTCTTGATCTCCAGGGGTCCTTTGCTCTGAATCATGGGTTACTATGGTCGAACCAGCAACTTTGGAAGCTTCAATATCTTGAGTTGCTCGATCTCCTAGCACAAAATTTGGAGAACTATTAGTCTAAAGTATACTAAACAAAATTTTCTAAAGAACTTACCTGAAATTCTATCTCCTTACCTTGATTCTTCACGAGTCAAAAGTAAGGGTCGCTCAGTTCAGAACTAGGTCCTATTTATAGGGTTTTGAAGATTAGATCGATTCTAGAGTCCTTAATTTGCCAGAACCTAATCCCTCAGAGTCCTTAGTAATATTATAAACTCTCCCAAGTCGATCTCCTGCAGATAGGATCCCAAAGTTCTAATCTTTTTGCTCGTTCTTTCTTTCACGGAACTGCCAGGATGTAACGCATCAAGACTGGTGCGTTACATGGCTGTGGCGGTCGCACGATAGACCGCTACATCCAACGTGCACAGAGTTCAACATCGATCAAACTCTTTTGTTAATTATCCATATTATTATTTATAAAAATGGTATTTATCCTTAAAATACGTAAATAGGCTAAATAACCTTCTAGAATATGGGCCAAACTTAATGGGCTTGGTCCTTAAACCTTTTGGATTTTATTTAAATAGGCTAGGTTAATTATTTAACATAATTGGGCCTTATAATGACTTATTAATCTAATAATCCTTTTATTAGTCTATTTAGCCCTTATAAATTCTAGAAAGTTCTATAAATAACTCAGAAATTATTACATAAATTCTGGGGCACTACACCCTCCCCCACTTAGAAGAATTTGGTCCCCAAATTCAATACATGGGTTATGGAGAGTGTACTTACAGTTGAATAATTCTGGAAATCTTTTCCACATGGCTTCTTCGGTTTCCCATGTTACTTCATATGGCCATGCTTTCTTCCATTGAATCTTGACCATAGGAATAACTTTATTTCTTAGTTGACGCACTTCTCGTTCCAGAATCTTTATTGGCGTTTGCTCGTACGTCATATCCTTCTGAATCTCCAGATTGTCATAAGTGATAATATGGTCAGGATCATATACATATTTCTTTAGCATAGAGACGTGAAATACGTCATGAACTCCTGCTAATTGTGGAGGTAAAGCCAGTCTATAAGCCACTTCACCGACCCTTTCGAGAATTTCAAACGGACCAATGAACCTTGGAGTTAGTTTGCCCTTAATGCCAAATCTCCGAATACCACGACCTGGAGAAACCTTGAGATACACATGGTCTCCTACTTGAAATTCCAAGTCGCGTCTACGATTATCAGCATAAGACTTTTGCCTATCTTGTGCCATCTTTATTCTCTCTTGAATAAGCTTGATCTTCTCTGTAGAATCTCTGATAATATCGGGGCCTAGGAATTGTCTTTCCCCTATTTCACTCCAACATATTGGTGATCGACAACTTTTTCCATATAGAGCTTCAAAAGGTGCCATTTGTATGCTGGCCTGGTAACTGTTGTTATATGCAAATTCTACCAGAGGCAAGTGATCATGCCAACTACCTCCAAAATCAATAACACAAGCCCTGAGCATGTCTTCTACCACCTGATTCGTTCTTTCTGTCTGACCATCAGTTTGTGGATGAAAGGCTGTGCTGAAATTCAATCTAGTCCCTAGTGACTGTTGTAGACCCTTCCAAAATTGTGATGTGAATCGAGGATCTCTATCAGATATAATAGTGACTGGACACCATGTAATTTAACAATTTCCCTTATGTATAATGCTGCCAGGATATCCACAGACCATCGACTTTTGATTGGTATGAAATGTGCAGATTTAGTTAATCGGTCTATGATTACCCATATACCATCGTGTCCACCTCTTGTCTTAGGTAACCCCATAATGAAATCCATCCCTATACTCTCCACTTCCATTCGAGAATATTCAAGGGATGCAGTTTACCTGCGGGTCTAAAATGCTCTGCCTTTACTTGTTGACAAGTGAGACAGCGAGACACGAAATCAGCTATTTCTCTCTTCATGTTGGGCCACCAGAAATTTCTTTTGAGATCCTGATACATTTTTGTACTACCTGGGTGAATGGTATACCTGGATTTATGTGCTTCTTCTAGAATCAATTTCTTCGTATCCTCATGATCCGGTACACACACTCGGCCCTTGAATAGCAATCTTCCATCCTCCGTAATAGAGAAATCCGGCCGTTGTTCAATATTAGCCTTAATTTCTAGTAACACGAGATCATCATTTTACAACTTGACTAGATCCTCTATTAAGGTAGGTTGAGCTCGGATATTAGCCATGAAGCAATCTTCTTCCTTCCTGTCAATATCTAAGTTCAACTGAGCAAATTGAGGAATAAGATTAGTCATACTAATCATAAGACTTGATAGCATACCCATTGGTTTTCTGCTGAGTGCATCCGCAACAGCATTAGCCTTGCCAGGATGATATTGAATAGAAAATTCAAAATCCTTGAGATATTCCAACCATTTTCTCTGCCTCATATTTAGCTCTTTTTGAGAAAATAAGTATTTCAAGCTTTTGTGGTCTGAGTAAACCGTAAACTTTTCTCCATAGAGATAATGACGCCAAATTTTCAAGGCGAAAATGACAGCTGCTAATTCCAAATCATGTACAGGATAATTTTTCTCGTGACGCTTCAATTGTCTTGAAGAATAATATATTACTCTTCCATTTTGCATGAGGACACACCCTAAGCTAATGCCATATGCATCTGTGTATACTTCAAATCCACCACCTTCCATCGGTAGTGTTAGAATAGGAGCTGTAGTAAGACGATTTTTAAGAGTTTGGAAACTCTCCTCACATTCCTCTGACCAGACAAAAGATTTTCTTTTCTCGTCAGTCTAGTTAAAGGAACTGCAATCTTTGAAAATCTTTAATGAATCTCTATAATAACCAGCTAGACCCAGAAAACTTCGTACTTCTGATACGGTCGTTGGCCGGCTCCAATTCTTGACAGCTTCTACCTTAGAAGGATCCACCGCAATACCTTCTTTTGAAATAATGTGGCCTAGGAATGAAACTTCCTTGAGCCAGAATTCGCATTTATTTAGCTTGGCATAGAGTTTATGTTCTTTAAGTGTTTGCAAAGCTATTTTCAAATGTTCTTCATGTTCCTCCTTTGTCTTGGAGTATATCAAGATATCATCAATGAAGACGACGATAAACTGGTCCAGATATGGCTGGAAGACACTGTTCATAAGTTGCATGAATGCTGCCGGGGCATTAGTTAATCCGAATGGCATTACCACGAATTCATAGTGGCCATAACGACTTCGAAAAGCCGATTTATAAATGTCTTCTTCTTTAATTCTAAGCTGATGATAACCTGATCTGAGGTCTATCTTAGAGAAATATTCTGCTCCTGAAAGCTGATCGAAGAGCTCATCAATACGCGGCAACGGATACTTATTTTTAATTGTGAGTTGATTCAGTCACCGGTAATCGATGCATAGCCTGAGAGAACCATCCTTTTTCTTGACAAATAGAACCGGCGCACCCCAAGGGGATGTGCTAGGTCTGATGAAGCCTTTGTCTAGTAATTCCTGCAACTGCCTTTTTAATTCCTTGAGTTCTGTGGGGGACATCCTGTAAGGGGCTATAGAAACAGGTGATACTCCTGGAATGAGTTCAATAGTGAAGTTCACTTCCCTCTTGGGTGGTAAACTGGGTAATTCGGATGGGAACACATTGGGGAACTCACTTACAATAGGAATGTCTGCTAAGATAATCTCCTTGGATTCGCTAATAATGACATAAGCAAGAAAAGCTTCACATCCTTGCGAGATAAGTTTGCAAGCGTGAAGAGAAGATATAATAGTAGGATGCTTCTGGTACTTGATGCCAAGAAAAGAGAATCTTGGAAGATCGGGCTTTCGAAAGGATATAATCCTATTGCGGCAATTGATATAAGCATCATGATCTACAAGCCAATCTACCCCTAAAATGGCATCATAACCTTTCATGTCAAGGCATACTAAGTTTGCGGGGAGATTGTGACCTTCTACTATCACTTCGCTATCAGGATAATAGTCGGTAAGCTTTGTTCCAGAACCTAAGGGTGTGGTAATAGCGAGATCTGAAGGTAGGGGAACTGATGCAATTGATAATATTTTTGCAAAAGTAGTGGAGATAAAAGAATGAGAGGCACCAGTGTCAAATAGCACAAATGCAGGATGAGAACAAATTTGAAGAGTACCTTCCATAAGCCCACCATCCCTGGGCGCTTCCTCTTCTTCTAAGACGGCATTGAGACGAGCCTGCCTCCTACGTCCTCCACCAGACGATTGGCCTTTCATAAGGGGGCAATCTGGCATGTGATGCTCCCTACTTCCACAACGTAAACAAGCGCCGAGGCGCTTCCAGCATTCCTCAGCCGAATGGCCAAATTTTTCGTAAAACGTGCAAGCTGTAGCAACTTGCTCCTTATCTTCCTTGACTTTCTTTTGCTTATGGGAACTTCCACCATTCCCATTCCTGGATCTGTTCTTACTATCACGGCTCTTGTAGGGCTCCGTGATGCTGAACTTTTCTTTCTTATAACGTCGATCTGAGCTTCGGCTAGACTCTTCTCCTTTCCCTTTTAATTTCTCGACCTTCTCTAAGGTCCTTTCACACAAATACGCTCGTTGAACCATTTCCGCATAAGTACGGATGTTTTGGGTCCTGAGCTGCTGAATGAAACCGGGCCGTAACCCGTCCATGAACCGATTAGCCTTCAATAAATCGGTACTGATAAGATGCGGTGCGTAAGGTGCAAGCCTTGAGAATTGCAGTTCATATTCGGCAACCGTCATCATTCCTTGCCGAAGAGCGGTGAACTCCATAGCCTTTCGTTCCTTTACGTGCTCAGAAAAGTACTTGGCACGGAATAGGGTAAGAAAACCATCCCATGTATGAGGTGCATCGGCCGGAGGTGCCGGAACCGACTTCCACCATGTACGGGCATCTTTGTTGAGTTGGAAGGTTGCGAGACGCACCTTCTCTTGATCGGTGCATTGGATAACGTCAAAGATACGATTCATTTCGTCTATCCAGTTCTCCGCTTCGTCCGGATTAGAAGAACCATAGAAACGCGGAGGGTTTAAGCTCTGAAAGTTGCGATGTAAATCACCAGCCCTTGCCCCTGCGCCAGCTTGTGCCATGGTTTGTAATGCCTGAGTGAGGCCAGCAACAGTTTGTTGCATACCATTCCAATCTACGCGATGAGCCATGGTAATAATAGGGTACCTGAGAGAAAAATAACAACTTATTATTTCTCGTGGGATTGGAAGGAAAATCAATCTTAGAACAAATTAACTATCTTATCTCGGGTTCTACCCAATTCTCACATGGGTGTGGAAATTTCTTCCTTAGTTCATAGGTAGGGGTCCTTAAACCTTGGACTTATCCTATGACATGACTCTTCTTCCTAAGTCCTGAGACTTAGGCTCTGATACCAACTTAACTGTCACGCCCCGAGCCTTTATTACAGCGCAAGACTCGCTCGAGGAACGTGAACAGCCGACATGGTAAGCCTCTTGCAAGCAAGAACGATCAGAGCGCAAGGTAATCACACATAAGAATGCAATCGCATAATATTTACTCAACTTCAACTTTCATTAATAATCAAATCCACTATTCGAATACAACCACTAATTCAACTTCCATCAAGCTAGACTCAAGAAATAAGAAATTACATAGACTCGATCTAAACAATGTAAACTTCCTAAGTCTTCGCTCATTCTTTATTCACTCTCGGATCCGCTACTTGAACATTCCGAATCTGAACCTGACTCACTTCTATTTCCTGAAAAAGAATGGAAATAGGTAATGAGAACACTTGCCTAGTAGGTATCTTTGCATCAACATGAAGGCATCATTAAAGTAATTAACATTTTAGCTCTAGAGAAATAAGATAAAATCATGCAAATAAAGATCAATCATGCGATTAAACCAAAGTATGTAAGATAGAATGAGAGTAAGTATGAACTAGCAAGAATGTTATAAGAACATGATATGGCCTTTCATGAACAAGAATGTAACGAGAATGTACTAGCAAGCCACATAATCATCACTCCAGTATCTTTTACTTGTGAGCAAGTACTTCATGAATTCTATGGAATATCAAGAAAGTCAAGTATCAATCATGCTGTATTGTGTTGTGGATTATCACTTATTTATAAAGAAAGTACTCCCAGCGTAATGCGACGCCAGTAGTATAATACCCCATGGTTTATAATAGTATGTTTTCGACAATCAGCCGAGGGGACTAGCATAGAGCCCTTGAACACAATCATTGCTCGATCGCATCGTCAAGTATAAATTAAACTTTTTCCACGCATGTAACAATAAAGTATGGCCAAGAATGTACAATTCCAACAAGCTCTTGATAATAATAATTCAACGAATGAATGCTTTAATAAGAATCATGAGAAACCAAGAATGACTTATACTATGCTATGTTTATGGAAATAAATCGGCAGCATAACGGTACGTTCTTTATCTTTTCATTCATTATATTAGGTTTCTTGATCAATATGATAAGTTTTAGATCATCAAGAGTCCATCTAGAAACCTTGGAATATCAATCCTTGGTCAAACCTCGGGTTAAAATACTCAAGCAGTGACGGTCGTGTATTGGGCCGTTACATGATGTGACGCTCCAGTATTGGGCCGTTACACTAGTCTGAATCTCAAACCAAGAAATCGGACTTAGTTGAATGTGACGGTCGTATATTGGGCCGTTACATGTACCTGACGGTCCAATATAGATCCGATACACTACTGATAACCAGAAATATCGATAGTGTAATCTAATCACTTGGGTTTTAATGGTACAACCAACTCGGCGTCCTAGTGGGAATCCCAGGCTCGCAGAGAATTACGGAGGCCTTGAAACAAGATTTCCTAGTCTATTGGAAGGAATATCCAATAGAGAGAGTCCTCATGTCCAAGAATCATGTTCCTATAGTGCAAAGTGAACTAATGGACAACATACCAGAATATGTGCCATGTACTTAAAGAAATGACTCTATTGATAGAGAGGATGTGTAACAATAGGAAATCATGATAAAACTCCGTCAATACACCTTTGGAAGATCATGATTTAGATACAAAACTATAGAATTTTGGCACATGAAATTAACATAACTTAAAATAACTTAAGATACCTTAATTATGTAATTTCTATCATGAATTAGTAGATAATCGTAAAGACATGAAATCAGGTCAAAACTTAGATAACTAGGCTTATTTAAAAGTTAAATTTAATAGTTTCCTATTCTGTCTACGGTTAACCTGACGGTCTAGAATGGGTGTGTCACAGTGACTGTGACGGTTTATCGTGAGGCCATTACAGTAATGTAACGGTCCTGTTAAGGTGCGTCAGAGACAACAGAGTAATTAAGATGCAGTAGAGGGTGTGACGGCTTATCGTAAGGCAGTTAGATCACTGTGACGGTCTTACCTTGATGCGTCAGAGTCCATGCTAACAGTATAAAGAAATTAAAAGACTATGATTTGAAACCATGTCATGTTTTGAAAAGATTTAACTACCCCAATTATGACAAAATGAAGTAAAGGTCATCTAGATGCATAGGTTGCAGTGAATTGACAAGATAATATCTTTGATCTTTGATTAGGGTTAAGAATATGTATGTATGCATGAACCCACTAAAACATGAAATTCATAGTCTATAATGCATGAAATCAAGTACAATCAAAAGGCTTTTATCCCTAACAAGATGTTTTTTTACCAATCATGAGATAACCTACCCTTTTATATAAACTTTAAACATCTAATTTGAGTCTGAAAGACGTGCCTTAGTTCTCCCTTTCCAATGAGTTTCCAGCAACTTCACGCTGCTCTAGATCCTCGGCCTCTTGACCTAAGGATGTGAAATTTTGAGGGTACGTAGATGAAACTAAGGTGAACAAAAAGTTCTTAAGGATTGAATTCTAATTATCTCATTTAGACGTCCTAATCTCTTGATCTCCAGGGGTCCTTTGCTCTGAATCCTGGGTTACTATTGTCGAACCAGCAACTTTGGAAGCTTCAATCTCCTTAGTTGCTCGATCTCCTAGCACGAAATTTGGAGAACTATTAGTATAAAGTATACTAAACAAAATCTTCTAAAGAACTTACCTGAAATTCTATCTCCTTACCTTGATTCTTCACGAGCCAAAAGTACGGGTCGCTCAGTTCAGAACTAGGTCCTATTTATAGGGTTTTGAAGATTAGATCGATTATTGAGTCCTTAATTTATCAGAACCTAATCCCTAAGAGTCCTTAGTAATATTATAAAGTCTCCCAAGTCGTTCTCTTGCTGATAGGATCCCAAAGTTCTAATCTTTTTACTCGTTCTTTCTTTCACGGAACTGCCAGGATGTAACACATCAAGACTAGTGCGTTACATGGCTGTGGCGGTTGCACGATAGACCGCTACATCCAGCGTGCACAGAGTTCAACATCGATCAAACTCTTTTGTTAATTATCCATAAAATGGTATTTATCCTTAAAATACGTAAATAGGCTAAATAACCTTCTAGAATATGGGCCAAACTTAATGGGCTTGGTCCTTAAACCTTTTGGATTTTATTTAAATAGGCTAGGTTAATTATTTAACATAATTGGGCCTTATAATGACTTATTAATTCAATAATCATTTTATTAGTCTATTTAGCCCTTATAAATTCCAGAAAGTTCTATAAATAACTCAGAAATTATTCCATAAATTCTGGGGCACTACACTGGTATAATAGGACCGGCATCCGAAGACGTATGCACGGTTTGATGCCTTACCTGCGGTGGCGAAGAGGGCAACTTTTGATAAGCTGGTATACTGGGACCGGCATCCAAAGACATGTGCGTGGTTTGATGCCTTACCCGTGGTGGCGAAGAGGGTAGCTTTTGATAAGCTGGTATACTGGGACCGGCGTCCGAAGAAGTTTGCACGGTTTGATGCCTTACCCACGGTGACGAACTTCTTTATTTAGATGTAGATTAGAGGACTCGCTTGGAGTCTTGCTCCTTAGCCTTGCCTTCATTATCTGGCTTGGAGCGGTGTATGGTGGCAACTGAAGGTGTAGCAGGGTATCTGATGGGAATCAACACCGAGCACTAACCTTTTATTTTTGCATTTGCGTACTTTTTATTTGTATTTATAGCCTTGGCTAATTAGGTTTGCAATTGTAAGGTATTATAAGCCAAAAGGTTAGTCATTAGGAATCTTTGGGTTTCTTTGCAAAAAGGCCTTTGGGTTTCTATGTAATTTGCCAGTAGGTCCAGCAGGGCCCCCACCTTATTTTTCATTGGTCCACCTAGGATCTAGGGCCCATGTGGGGCTAGTTCAAAGTCCAAGATTGGACTTGGACCAAGCGGGGGACAAGGTGGAAGAAAATTCAAACTTGGACCAAGCAAAGTCCAAGATGCTCCCCCCTTTACTATTGTTTATTCCTTGTTGTATTTTATTTAATTTGGTCATTTGACCACATGGTGGATTAATTATCATATCCCTAGTTTACCCCTCCTTAACCCTACATCTAGGGGTAGTTTATGTCTTTTTATCATTTCTATATAACCCATATATTTTGTGAATTCCTTAGCAATTAATGAAGAGAAAATTCCATTTGTTGCTCAATTTTCTAGAGGCCACCCTCTCTCCCCCTTGGAGCTGTGATAGCTCCGAATTTCAGAGGTGTGAAGCCACTCAATTCCCCCCTCTCTGAGTGAGAAGCTCACCACCGCCGCCACCGCCGCCATCGAACCGCCATCGCACCACCACCGTCACCTCGTCGGAGTTCTGTCCACCCCTGGACAGAAGCTTGAAGCGGAAATTTTATCTCCCAATCAGGAGATCTGTTCGAGCTCCAATTTTGAGGGTTTGTTCTTCTTATCATCCCCCAACCCCAGTTCAAATTTCATGTCATTTCTCCTTCGTTTAGTATTTTTCCTGTAATTTTAGTTCCACCCTTGACAGTCTGTCCATCAACAGATCTGCAGGATAGTGTCCTATTGTCATATTTTCCCCTCACCCTTAGCCTTCTTCAAAAATTCCCAAACAAATCATACGTGTTCCTCACATCCCCCTCCTTCACCCATAATTTTCTCAGAGTCTAGATCTACCATTTTTGTGTCGGTCAAAAATCAGTCTCAGGCAGATCCTATTCTGTCCTGTGTGTCTGTAATTCTGAGCCAGCAAAGACTACAACTCACAGAGTTTTTCATTTCCAATCCGCTCGTTGGATGGTCTTGAAATAATTATATGTTGTAGCCCTTCGAGTCTTCTTTCCAACTGCACCAATTTTGCCTCAATCCGACACCGGATCTGGGCGAAAAAATTATTTTCGTGAAGGCACGCAGATCAGATCCGAGTCCAACCAGCAGAAGTAGTCTGGGAATTAATTCCTCAAAAAATACACCGGCTCAGATTCGGTCGCTGCCGAGTTCAGAGATCGAAGAGGAGTCTTCCACCGGCGTCCCAGCCAGTCGCCACTACAAGGATTCGATCGGAAGCCATCGTCCCAGTTGCTGAGTTCCCTTGCTGAACCGAGTTGGAACAGTATCGAGTTGGAACCGAGTCGGACCAGCAGCCCGTCTCCGGCCCGAAAGCCCTTCCGACTTGCTGCCTGTCAACCCGAGTTCGCTACTCCCGGGTCCCATTGTAGCCCTTTACCTCCCTGCATGGAGTGGGTAATTAAATTCACTGTTGTAATTATTTATTTACTGTGTACCGGGAGTACGAGTTTCGGACGGGGTCGTCTTCCAACGTCCGGAGTGTGGAGGTATCGTTTCCGCTCCCCTCTTTGGCATTTGTTTTACTCGTATATACTTTTATATGCCGCTACATGAGTGATAGGAACGTAGCTCATTATATCAATTTTTATCACCGCTGCGAGAGAGAGTGAGTGTAACCCGTCCCGTGACTCAATCTGAGCATGTGGAAAAGTCGATACCCAAGACTCATTGCCAGTTTCTCAACCACGAACATCCACACGTTTCCCTCACTTAGGGACGTCCACGAGCTAGAGTCCCTTGTTGTCTCTAGTCGCATCCCGTCTCGCATCAGTATCGCCGCTCGTGGTAGTCATCCAGACTTCGTGCATTGACTGGGCATTGTGGGGAAGGACCAGGCTTGTTGGCCAGAGTTGCTGAAGACTCCGAAGATGTCTCTTTCATGATCTGGACTGGACTGCGGGGTATATGAAGAAGACCCAAAGGCTCGCCAGATAGGGAGACATGCCGTTGCTTTGCCACGGCTTCGCCCTGCTATTACTTCCCCATCTTCTCTCCTGGTATAGAATGTGGAGGCAGAGTAGGAGGGGAGCGAGCGGAACTAGGGGCTCCCATCATTGTCTCACTTACCAGAACATCCTCTCGACCAATAAGAACCCAGAGCAGTCTGGCAGTGTCCTCCTGAAGGAATGGAAGAGACTCCAACTCTTGCCAAGGCCGCCATTGCGAGGCCGAAGTGGCAAGAATTGGCTGAATGGTACTCTGTATCTGGGCGTCTAGAGGAGCTAAGGTGGCAGGGGAATGAATGACGTTGATCGAGAAATTCCCCGGCTCAGTCTCCTGACTGGTGTCCCACATCCTACAGCCTCGTAGCCACTCGAGAGCTTCTCGATTATCAGTTCGAAACTCGAGCCACTCCGGGACATGTCGATAAGGCAATTCATGCCCATTTGCTTGAGGAGGATCCGAATGATCTGGTGCATTTTTGGCAATGCCCAGGGTTTCTTCAACAGCTTCTCGGAGCCTTAGAGTCACCATGGAGTTCCCCTCAGCATCAATCTGCTTCCATTGGATCTGTTCCTGGATTAAGTGTTGAACTTCCTCGCATGATTAGATCGCGTGACAGATTCTGGCATGCAAAGGGCAGTACTGGGGATGACTGAAGTCCCATTGAGTGTAGTCTGCTGGTGGCTCACGGGCCATGATTTGCCCCCTCTCAACAAGGACATCGAAGAGCCGCCTGGTCCTTTCTTTTGGAAAGGAGAGAGGTATGTGGTCATGCCAGGGTCACCACCCCGGATACCACAATGAGTGCTCGCCTTGGCTGGTGTTGGGCTCCTCTGCTTCGACATCGGAGAGGGAGAATGCAGCCATCATGTGAATCACATTAGCTGAATAGTGAATCACGCGTGCTGCTTTGGCGGGTCTAGACCACGCATGTGGCTGCGGGGGATCAACGAGACCGCTGTTCATCTTGATGAGGCTGTCTCGGATCAACTTCTGTGCCTGAGTCTTGAAGACATAGCAATCTTCAAGCGGGTGACCTAGCATGCGATGATATGGGAAATAGCTAGGGTCATCGACTTTCTGGGCATCATCTGGCTTACGAACTTCCGGCAACTCGATGATCTTTTGAGCCATGCAGAGGTCGAAGAGCATCTTCGTGTGTTCCTTTTTAAAGGAAAATGGCATCTTCATATGCTTTGAGAAGGAAGGAGCGGCTGATTTGTCTGCTAGCTTCTTGTCGGAGCCGCTTGACTCGCCCTCATTGTTGGCATTGGCGGTGGGGGTGAACTCGACGATGTTCACCTCCTTACTGGGTTGGCATTTTCGCGCATGTTTACCCTTTGCTGGAGTATAGCTTGGGTTATCGGTGAAGAACATCTATGTCTCAGAGACTACCGAGTTGAGCTGGTCAAAGCCTTTGATATTGGTGTCGAGAAGCTTTTCGCTGATCTCTGCTGCCAAGTCTTTTCGGCATATGGTGATGGCGTTCTCCTGGACTGGCGGGTTGATGCACCTCATGCTAAGGTCTCGCCATCTTTTGATGAAGTAGAGGGCGCTTTTGCCTTTCTTCTGTCGAAGAGAGCAGAGCTCGGCCAGGGAGATCTTACGCTCGACCGTCTGGAAACGGTCGAGTAATTTCTTCTGAAGATTTGCCCAGTGGACTTCTGAGTTAGACTTCAGGCGGGAATAACATTAAAAGGCCATCCCTGTGAGTGAACTGGCGAAGTAGCGGAGGAGATATGACTCGTCCAATGCCAGCTCGCCCATGGTCATAATGTAGTAGGCCAAGTGCTCATGTGGAGACCCTTTCCCGTTGAACTTCTGCAGCTTCGAGGGCTTGGCGTACTCCGGGGGGTAACTTCTTCAAATGGTGATGGAGTGGGTAGGGCACACTGTAGAGGTCTATAGTGGCAACCCCTTTCCTATACTGAGCAAGCTTCATCTTGACGATCCGCTCGATCATCTGCCGTTGTGCCACAAAACTTTCTAGCACTCGCATGTTGGAGGCTCGTGGATGGGCTTCCACTAGAGGCGTGTCGAACATGCTACCGTCGGGGCTCGAGCAGCTACTACTGAGGCGTTGGCACCATTGTGCCCAACTGGTAGTGCCGGTGCTTCAGCCGGAGGCCTAGCAGGTTGCTGAGGGTGAAGCTCTCGCTCCTGAAGAAGGTCTTGCAGGAGGGCCTTCAAGTGCTGGTTCTCTTTCATGAGAGTCTCAAGAGTCACCTCTTGAACCTCATTTATCGGTGGATCATTGTTGACTGGATCCGCGTTGACAGGAGCGCCACAGTCCTCGGCTGGAACTACTTCTGCACGTTCCGATGCCAGAGGTCCAGCGGAAGTGTCGATGTGACCCAACGGCGTCGGGGGTTGAGTTTGAGGATGAGGCCTCCTAAGCTGGGCCAGTGGCTGGTTTAGGTCATTAGACTGAGTGTCGGGCTATTGTCCAGTGGCATAACACACGAACACCTGAACCACGTCATTAATGAGCTGAACCGTCTACTTTTTTTGGGAATGCTTCTCAAAGTGGACTGGTGCCCCCAATCTGTCAAAGACTAAGGTCCGTTGACGTGGTACTTCCATTGTGGGGTCCACCCGAGCAGAGCTCGAGGCTGGATGCTGGCGGGGCCCCGCACAAGCCCTACTTTATTTCTACCTATTTAGGCGAGAGATGGTAGGGGACAAGGTGTCGTCAGACTGTGCCAATGTAGACTTGGCTACGTCTCTGATGGGGTCATCACCATCCGTTCCGGCACTCACGGCCTTTCTCCTCACCCCCGGAGGCGTCCGACATGATCTAGTCATTTATTTTTGAGTCATATGTAATTTTATTTGAGTCATATCATTGTAATTTTCCATTTATTTGAGTCTAGTACCTAGGTTAGGCCGTCATTTACCTAAGTTGAGTGTCATTAGGATGACTAGGTTGGTTAATGGGCCCCATTAAGTGGGCGAGGCCGAGGGGCGCCCCCCCTTGGATAGTCTGGTCATTAGCTCTTTTGTTTAGGGTTGTTTTGGTCCTAGAAATTGTTAGTGCCTATAAATAGCCCCCTCCCCTCTCTCATTTGTAACCTTTGATGATCAATGAAATTTGAAATTCCATTGGAATTTTATCTCCCCTCCCTCACTTGATATATCTCTCTCTCTAAGGGGGTCGCCCCTCTCTCTCTCTTCCCCTCCCACCTACTTTCTCTCTCTTCACTCCTCCATTAAGTCTATTCCAAGTCCCCACAGCCCCCTCTTCACTCCACCCCAGCCCCAAGAGAACCTCCACCAATCCTTG
Organism: Amorphophallus konjac; assembly: GCA_022559845.1. Lineage (NCBI taxonomy): Eukaryota > Viridiplantae > Streptophyta > Magnoliopsida > Alismatales > Araceae > Amorphophallus > Amorphophallus konjac. Next base: position 288,278,213 of record CM040118.1, read on the forward strand.
CTCCACCATCCAACCCCCAACTACCCATTTCCCTTCCCCAAGCACCTCTCCATCTCCCCAAGGCTGAAGGGGCTCAAACCCTAGCCCAAATTTGAATCTCCCTCCCTTGTTGGCTGCCCCTCACCCCTCCCCAACACCCCCTTCCTCCCCTAGTCGCTCTCCCTGTGGAGTCCCAGGGAGTGCAATCGGATCTAAAAGGGGGGGTTGAATAGATCCTATTGATAACTATGGCCTATTTAAATCTTAACCCCCTAACACATGAATCACTCCTATAAACCAATAAAACACTTAGACACATAGCGCAGCGGAATAGATAAGAATAGATAAAACACTTAGACACACCTGAACGAATCCTGGGTATATGAACAACACAGGTCGATACTCCTAGCGGGTAGGTCGACACACCTTCTACGGATCCGAACCACAGAGATCTTAAATCAGAGTAGCTGAGTGTGAAATGACTTGCTTAGTGGGTGAGAACTTAGGTGATCACTAAGGTGCATGAGTGTCCAACGAGGTGAATTCCCTTGGCAAAGCTTTCACCTTGATACCTATGTGCAATGGTGCAGTAGGCAACCCAAGGAGCTAATGCGTTTAAAGACACAGAAGAGAAAGCTACTCACCCATCGTGATACCATCCTCTACTAGGGAGATGCTTCAAAGTGTCTGTAAGCAAGAGTGTTGCAGACACTTGAGTAGATGCACGTTAGCAATGATAGCAGGAGGATCAAGATGAGACTGTTGTGCTAGTAGAATGCTTGAGTGTGCAGAGAAAATAAATAGCGTAAGTAGCACACGAACCTGTGAAATGGGGATAGAAGTTATAGAACAAGCTCACAATGTATACAACCCACAACACAAGGATTTTAAGGTGGTTCGGTTGTTAGCCCACAACCTACGTCCACCCCACACCAAACTCGGTGTGGCTTTCTAGCTGACACACATCTTGATCCGCTGAGCAGCATTGCTTGCATACATAGCTGAGCAACACAGCTTGCTTTCTGCTGACTAATAGCTTGAATCACCCAGAGGATCTGATCCTCTCTTCCTCCGAAACCACAGAGGGAACCCGGTCCCTAAAATAGGGGATCGAAAAAGCTAGATGTATTGGTGATAGACGAACCGTAACAAATAGAAATTGAATACTGCAAGTGCAGTGGAGAAGGAATAGAGATTTTGTAGACACCAACTAAGAGAATGGATCAAGACAACGGAGCTGGTGGGTGCAGCTACAAGATTGGATCCAAGGAACCTTTTCTTCAAACACCGGTAGACTGCAGGGTTTGTCTTCTCTCTCAAGGCTGATCTCTCTTCTTCTTCTTCTACTCTAACAGCACTGGACTATGTCAACCAAGTGCTGGGGCTGCTCTCACGCTTTCTTAGGAATGTTTTTGGTGGTTGGTCTAGAGCGTGGCACTGTGTGGACGACAGCAGCAGCCCTTTCTTTAGTTGAGGAAGCTTGGTATAAATAGGTAAAAACTAGTTGCAAAGCTAGGGACAAAATGGCGCCAAGAAGTCTCTGATGGAACATTGCACCGACTGTATTTTCCCTCCATAACTTCCCTTGAAGCATGCGTCAGGGTGAAGTGACAGCTTGGAGTCTTCCAGGCAAGTTCCATGTTCGACGGTGGCAGCACCTGGAAGAAGTGATTGAGTCTTCTCATTTAGATGCTTGGAGATCTTTTCATTAAATCCTCCTACAGGCCTGCTGTCTTCCATTGGCTGAGCCCAGCTTTTAGTACAAAGAGGTACGATGACAGACAGTGTTAAGGAGCATATCAGATTTCCCTTTAGACAGCATCAGATATTGACAATAAATCTTCCTTCAATAAGCAGTCTTCTCATTCTGCACAAGTGTACTCTTCTGCATACAGTGGCTGGTTGGACAGCCATTGATCGACAACAAGATAGTGGCAGACTGCAGAGTGTCCTATTCCCAACAACAGACAGTCTGGACAGGCAGACAGATAAGACTGACATCGCGACAGCGGAAGTTGCTTTTTCAGCTGGATTTCTGACAAAACCATCTCCAAAAGGTAGACAAATGAGAGATAAGATGGTTGAGTAAAAGTCAAGCCTTGGGACATGGTCAAGACCCCAAAATCCTTAATTTTGATGATTTACGATAGACATTTTCTCTCTCTGGATGGTCCACTGATCTGACAGATTATTGCCTTGAGGATTCTTGGAAGAACAAGGGTGTTGACCTCCTTACTTAGTGTGTAGGGACACGCTTTGAATATCTTGAAGGCCCATGAGAGATGTGTCGAGACTTCACAAGACAGTGTCAAGACATATATGCTTGGTTCCAAGATGTTATCAAGACTGTGTCGAGACAGCATCAAACAGTGTCGAGACATGTGAGCCATGTGCAGGAATTATCACACGAATGTGTCGAAACATTTCTGTTAGTGTGTCGAGACATCCCTTTAAAAGTTTTGAGAACAGCTTCTGACGGTTTCATACACGTTCTGGTTGAACCTAGATGTGTCGACACATTCCTGTCAATGTGTCAAGACATTCCTTTGAATGGTCTTGAGGACGGCTTCTGCCAGTTTCATATCCGTTCCGGTTGAACTTTGATGTGTCGACACTTTCCTGTCAATGTGTCGAGACATTCCTTTGAATGGTCTTGATGACGGCTTCTGCTTCAGCTGATTTCTTCTTGAGGTGTCAAGACATTTGTCAGATGTGTCGACACATGCTTTATGTGCAGAGTTGTCATCCAAAGGTGTCGAGATATTTCTTTCTAATTCAGCCCTTGATTGGGGTATGCTCAGACCTTGATGTTTGGACCTTGAGCAACATGCATAGACTTTGTTTTGCCATAAGGTAAACCTGATATTGATTAGCGTTGGATGTGCACCGATCTTCCTTTGCTGTATCGCAATAAAGACATGCACAGACCTTAGTCATTTACCTTGGCCTTCTTGCATCGACCTTGGTCCTTTTTTCTTGTGCAGCCTAATACCTCATCTGTGTGTCTTACTTGATTTCTTTCTATCTTTGCAGACACACTTTGTTGCCGGTGTGGGCTTGTCCTGAAATGCATGAGTGTTTGTCTCTATCAAATGCATGTCAAACTATATTAATAAATCATAGTCAGACATCATTGAAACAAAAGAATATTATACATAAGCCCAACATATATACATAGTCAGCCATTATCAAAACAATGAAGTTACACATGTTATACACTTGTCCAACATTCTCCCCCTTTTTGATGATGGCAACTATGAGCTATGAGTCATTATAAGTATATTGAAAGTCAAAGATTAAAAGAATGTAATCGTGAATAAAAGCACAAAGACCTTCAATGATTATCTCTCCATATAATTTTCTCCCCACATATTCTTATGCAAGTATTCAAGAATCTCTCCCCTATGCATTCCTTAGTTAATGACACATACAATTCTCTCCCCCTTTGACATCATCAAACTATAATACTTGAGAGAATATATGGCATAATTAGGAAGGTAGGAGTGAAGAAAATTGTAGCACATCAATTATTGGAAATTATTAGCATAGTATGTTGTTGACAGATAAAATATGAACAAATATAAAGATGAGACCAGACCAGCAATGAAGACTGGAAGATTTCTGCAAAGTCAGGATTGAAGGAGAACCCTCACCACCAACTACTTACCCGGCCAGGACCTTGTCAAGCCTGGCTGATGTCCGTTGTTGTCATCATCCAAATGGCAGTACTGATGAAACTCCGATCTGTTGACTGATGAGAAACCTCCGGATTATTCAGATGGTGATGCACACAAGGGGCCTTCGTTAGTTCCAATATGATCAAAGGAATCCGACAAAGCTAAGGACAATAGGAGTTCTAAAAGGGAAAAGGCCTTAAATGGGCCTATTGAGTGGGCTTCAATGAGACCCTTTGCGCCGAGAGCATTGGAGAGAGTGGCGCGCCAGGAAACTCCTCGAATGGGCGCGCCGGGAACCAGCGTTGCAACCGCGCCGAGAGCCATTTGCTGTGAATAGGGTTCTATAAAACCCATTACTTCACCCACAAGAAAAAGAGAGAGGAAACCGGGATATAAAAATCGCCTCATTCGAAAAGGGCCAGGAGAACAAAAAAAAGAGAGCCGCCTCCGCTAAAAAAAGAGAGAGAAGACCGATCCCAAGAGAAAGAGGAGGAGAAGAAGCTCCAGGTGGGCAGCTGGGGAGGGAGAGGAGTCAATGCTCCGCCCTCCCCCATGTTTTCTTTTGCTTTTCATGTAATCTTATGAGTTTGCTCTCGATTCATCAAATGTAGCCAGGAAGTCCCGACCCCTTTGTTTTATCTTCCTTTCCCCCATTTCCCCCTGGTGATTGGTGTAAGTTTGGGATGATGCAATGGAATGGAATGCTCTGATGGTCCGTTTGGGCGTCTCCCCCTCCCATCTGTCTGTTCTTTCTCTTATGCAATCCGATCGATTCGAATAGCAATGTTTGCATGGTCCGCTCCCCTTTTGCAATCTGTGCAAGGGGTCAGATGATGCACATATATTCATTCATGAAATGCTCCATCCCAACTACCCAGGCCACATGCCTGGGGCTTCCAACATCTTTTGACTATTAGTCATCTTTCTTTCAACAGTTCGTTGGTTTTGATGCCCCGGGTTCTCAACTTGCTCTCTGTGTTTCAGAGTCTACTCCTTGGGGAAAGACTAGAACAGGGCCCCAATCCACTACCTATGGATTACTCGGCTCTGCTCTCCCTCTGCCCTCATTGATACAGATGCCATTAAAGTCTTCCCAGGGATCAGAGATAGACATCTCTTGATTCCCTCGGCTGCCGGCAGACACAAACGTATATTTCATGAGCACCTCTAGTGATTGATGATCCCGTCTCTCGACGGATGTTATCCCTCCCTTCGATATCCAGCCTCTATACTGATAAACCTTTCGAGCCTACTCCCCATTTGTGCCAAAAACCATTGGAATCCATGTCTGAAGCCATAGAAATCAAGAACAGAGCCTCTGGAGCAGGAAAACCCTTCTCGGCGCCAAGAGCAGTAGCCACTGAAGAAACCTTCCCGGCACGGCACTTTGCACGCCGGGAACCCCCTAGTCCAGCCTCTCGGCGCCACCAGCAGTAACCCACGAGGACCCCTTCCCGGCGCAATGGTTGGCGCGCCGGGAACCTTCCTTTACCCCTTCCCGGCGCCACGAACCTTTGAAGCACCCTTCCCGGCGCCACACATGGTGGCCACCAAAGCACCCTTCTCGGCGCGGCTCTTGGCGCGCTGGGGACTGCCCCCCCCCCCCCCCCCCAAGCCTCTTTTTGTGCTATAAACCTCCAGCCACTAATAAAACCCCCAAGTGTTGGAATCCAGTCGGATGCTGTACTGAAACCCCTGCTGTTCCCCAATGTAATCCCGTGTCCTGTCGAGGGACACTAAGGGTCATCACATGCACCTCAGGGATGAAAATTAATGGGGATAACCCCCCCTACATGGTTCCTCGGGCTCGATCTATTTTTATAACCTTATGAACCAAGGAAGCTCTGCCACTGCATAAGCTTCGATGGTCTCAAAAGGGATATTAAGACAGTGCTACAAGCACGTACATGGGTCTGGGGTCCAATACCCCTCTGCTTTCGGCATTCACCCCGGCACTCCGTGGGTGACTGTCTATCATTCTCTGGCAAAATGCTAAGTCCAGGGGAGATGCTGTCAAAATTCTCCCAGGATGATGAAAGGCGACATTAAGTTGTCCCCGGGACTCTGCACACTGGTGACAGGATCCTCTAGACCCTGATCTTCCCCATTCCTCTTCGATCTTGGCCTTCCTTTAGAGCCCCAAGTCCAATCTAGTTCAAATCTGATGAATCATTTCACTCTGACCCCACAGAGCCCATCTATTTTTGAATCATCAAGAAACCCAAAAATAGAGTGCCGTAAAATCCCAAAATACATCTCGGCGCCCACATCTATCTCGGCTCCACGAACAGTAGAACCGATGAATAGCCCTCGGCGTGAGCTTTCCCGCGCCGAGAACCCTGTTGTTTTACCTCGCGCCGAAAAGCCACCCCCGCCTCACTATTTCTCCTCGCGCCGGGAAGCCCACGCCGGGAGCCTCCATGGCCTTCTCTTCCTCGCGCCGGGAAGCCCACACCAGGAACCCCCTTGCCTTCTCCCCTGCACGCCGGGAACCTATCCCATGGCATCTTCCCCTTGGCGCCGAGAGCCCCTCCTTGGCTTCCTTGTCTCGGCGCCAAGAACTTATACATATGTTTGAGGTGCGCCGAAAACCTGCTCTGTTGCCTAATGAGCCTCCGATTCCCCTGTCAAGCTCACTCAGGGATGTCCACGAGTCACCAGAACCCCCCTCCGAGGATAAAATTAAAGGGAGTCAAACTCCCTTATGTTCCACCGTCCCGTGTCGGGCTATGAGTAATCCCTTTAGCTCGGAGGGCTCCGCCACTGCGTGAGTCTCGCCGGCTTCCGTAGGGAAGAGTAAAATGTTGTCCCACGGCAGCTACGTGATCCGGGAGGCTCGACCTCTCTTTCTTTTGGCTTTCATCCCGGCACTCCGTGGGTGATAGTCTATTCTCCCCTGGGCATAATCCAGATTATGGGGAGATGCTGTCGAAATGTTGATCCGACGTTCTAACCCCGATGAGTCCCGGGAAGTGCACGTCATACACCTCCCATTCGGCACAATCTTTTGGGGAATACTAGTTCCGCGAGGCCCTTGGCCGGATGAGAAATCTGATAGGGGACCTATCCCCGATGATTGTTCAGACTCCGCCCCACCGCTGCGTGGATGGTGTCCTATTTCTTATCTGACATGCCCCCCCCTATAAGAGGGGGTTATGTCGATTTAATAAGCCTGTTACCTACTTAATTACATTCTTAGAATAAAAATATCTTCAATATCACGCACTGTTATTTTTCTTTTATTACCGCCCCGAGCGGCCTCCTATTTCGGCGTTTAATCAAGGGTTGTCCTTCTTAGGAAGGGCGTAATTAACGTCATAGCCTTTATGGTATGGCGGACTTTTGGTCCCGACTCAGACTTCACAATCGACTGACCAAGTCAGATCGAGCGCACAATGAAATCGTCACACATGTGACTGGCACGCCAATTAACCAAACCAATAAATCAATAGATATTTAACATAGAAAAATCCCGCGTCCACAAGTCTGGAACGCTCCGTAGTTGAAGCAACAAATGGAGGGGTTATGTCGACCTCAGTGTCGAGCCCGACAAACTCCTCTTGCAATTTCTCCTCAGAAGATAGCATCAACAGTTTAGGAGGCTGAAAGGGCGGGAGGCCTTTTACAAACACAGGCAGGGCTTCTGATGTTTGGATTTCCTCCTCGCTGCCACTGAAGGTCACTTCCTCCTCATTATCAGGCACGGTCTCGGAGCTGCCCGAGGATATCTCCACTCTAGCTATGTGCTGCGAGGTCGCCTCTAGAGCATGCCGGGATGTAGACTGGGTGATTATGCGTCTGGCCGGAATAGGGCTCTGTTTTGTTTGAGTCCTTTCACTTTCCTACGGCTGAGACGACTCTCCCGCTGCTATCGTAGCCCCAGTCGGCTCCCTGACTGTCACCTCAACAAAAGGGGAACTCTGAGGGATATAATGAAAAAGAATAACAACAAAGTATAAAGAGAAAAGATGAGAGAGCACATTTACCCTCCTCCTCGCCAGCCGGGGTAGGAGAAGGTAGCCTCGTGTCCCTCTCCGCCGGCACTGCAACCTACTCCGGGGCTGTATCTGATAAAGAGAAGCTCAGTCTCAAAGAACGCCTTAAAAGAACAGTCAAGAAAATAATGAAGATTGCATCTGCAAGATATTTACCGCTACTCTCGGCAGGTTCCTGAGCAGCCTCCCTCTGAGACCTGAACTCGTCAAAAGAGGGGATGTCTGGAAGAGGGGTCCCGGCGTCCGTCGCAACTAGAGCTGATTGCTGGACCCGAACAACTTTGGCCCTCTTGGCCTTGACAACTGCAGCTTTCACCACAGAAGGCTTCCTCTTCTTGCCCAGAGGCAGGGGAGTGGTCGTAGGTGCCGCTGCAGGGATTTCAAAGTAAGCAGGCTTCTCAGCATGAGCAATATTCTTCCTGTAAAGTCCCTGCCGTTTTATGTCCGGTCTATCTGTGCAAAACATAAGAAGGACAGTCATAGTCGACAGATGCAGAACACAACAATAAAAGAAAGACGCCATGAGCACACAGGAAGGGTCATACCTGCTGGGCCGTCATAGAAGGTGGAAAGCGGCCAATACAGATAAGCCACCTCCTTCGAGCGGGAAGTAGCCTCCTTCACGAGCCAGCATACGTCACCTATGGTCTGGCATTTCTCCGTCAAGGCAGCTAAATCTTTATGTTCGTGGAAGTCAAGGCAATGAAACAGGCCGAGGTAATCCATGCACCAGCCGTCGACATAATGAAAAGAAATAAAAAGTGGCTTATTCAGAATGCCAGCTATCGGGTTCTCTACTGACAGCCCGTGAACATTCAGCAGCACGAAAAGCCAAGAAGTGTGCTGATAATATGTGTTGGTGCGGTCTTCCCTCCGCACAAATGTCCGATAAGGGTGAAATCTGTCTACCGGGCCCCTCCAGGGGGCTGCTGTCGGGAGAGGCTCCTCCGGGGGAAATGGATACTGCACCTCCACATGAATACTCCCTATGTGGCCCAGCTGCCTCAGGTCCTTTGTAAAAGCATCTTCATTGATCTCAGAAAATACAGGAGTGGGTATTTCAGAGCCTTCCTCTTTTAAGGACCGACGCCTGGCAACGTATGTGTCCGCCTCCCTCGGATGCTGTGAATAGAGCCTTTTCAGATGAACCTCATCAATTTCAAATACAGGCCCTGATTGCCGCTTTAAGAAAGAGCGCTCGGCCACATCCCAGAAGGCGCCTCTGCCATCCTTATAAAAATTGGTGCGGGTATTCCACCACTTGATGTATTCTGATGTGACCCGGGGAATACGATTAGAAACGGTCGGGACCCTGAAAGTTACGCCCTCTCGGCGATGAAAGAAATCCCACCATATCCGACCGTCACTGGCAATGGAGGACCCATGCTTAGCACGGCTGTCCAAAGGGAACTGAGCAGCTGATGAAGGAATATGCTGATCGTAGCCGAAGTTTCTGCTGAAACGGAATGGGTAATAGGGCTCCAAGATGAGCAAGCCTCCCTTCCTGAAGTCCAATACATTGGGTCAGATAGCCATAGCCCACCTTACCAGTTCTGGTTCTAATATGGGCCAGGTGGCATTGGCCCCCGAAACAGGATGGACATAAACTTCTACCTCCTCCATTCTGCATTCCCTCTGAGGGTCTACTAAAGGAGCCAAACCTGCTGCCAAGCTCCAGAAATGAATGCTACCAGGAGCATCTACAGGCACTTTGGTCAACCGGCCCCTGATCTTAAACAGCTGCTCTGAGAAAAGACCAGGTTCGGCGCTAGCAAACTCAATCATCCGAGGGAGCAGTGTGTCTGACTGCAAAGTTCTCGGGGCCAGCTCGGGGAAAATACTGCAAACCCAAGCATTGAAGAAATGAAATGGACCTACAGTCCGTAAGGAACGGGGAACCCGATGTCTATGCAAATCTCCCAGCGATTTGTAAATTAAACACAAAGCCGCCAGGCACAGAGACAGTCTCATCCCCCAGGCCATCTGACAGGCCAGATATATAGCCTCCGGTCTGATAGTCGTCTCGTCCCCTTGGGGGAGAGCGAAAGTGAACAGCCAGAAGGTCAGATAAGCTGCACAATGAGTAATGGGGTCAATCCCTGCTGGGTTCGGGCCATCTACACCTGCTCGGCGCAGTGAAGCCGGCAATGCTGATTTATAACGAGGGGCCCTGATCTGCTTACTGGGAGTCGGTCCCACGGAAGGGAAGTCTGTATACTTCAAGGGACCCCCGAAGAAGTACTGTATCCACTGTCCTACACGGACTCTCAACCTGCTGCTCTTTTCCCGGGGTTGATATCCTTTGGAAGATCCCCTGCTATAGGGCAGACAAATGGTCTGATAGGCCTTCATCAAGTACCGGTATGCGTAGCCAAAGGAATATCTGCCCTCTCCATCAGAGGCGTCCTTTACAGAGTCGTCTAGACAGACCTCTTCATATGGCTCCCCATCTATAGGCAGGCCTGAAAGCTATGCAAGACTCCAAAGATCGAGAGAAGTCTCGCCTTCTGCTATATAGAACGTATTAAACTGTGGGCAGAACACTTCAAGCATGCCGCAACATAATCCCCGAGAGATGGGATAGCGGAACCTGGAGGCAAATACACTATGATATACCCCAGCTCTAATCAGTAAAGGGGCGTATTCCTTTAAGACAAATTCTGTAAACACCACTGCTCCTACCCTGAAGAGATGGGCGTCTGTCACTTTAGCATCTCCAAACCAGCCGGCAGCTAGCTGATATTTAAATTGAACGGCCAGAAAGTTCAGAATGAATGGCTCGTCCCTGTAACCCCACTTCACAGAAGCTAGAAAAAGTCCAAAGTTGGGCTTCTCCCGATGGACGCGACCGGCTACATGGTCCCACCTCGCCGGGGTAAACTCTGGAGCCCGGGTCAGCATCTTCTTCTCCGGCTCTAATTCGGAAATGCCCAGCACGGCATTCCAGTCCCTCTGCTCGCCTGGGAGATATATAGCCCGGGCTCGATAAACAGAACCCTTCATGCTGTCTCTGTCAGCTAGTATTGCCGCTTCCACAGACCGAGCAAGCAGGAAATCCCTCATTCCGCCTATGGTGAAGGTCCGGATAAATGGTAGCAGATGGCGATCCTTCGGCAAGTCCGGACGGTAGTCGGCAACCCTTCTGAAATCAATCCCTTCTGTGGAAGAATAGACTCCGGAAGACGGCACTGTGTCAGTCTCGGAATCAGAGGACTCGTCAACAGTGGTGATCTGGTTATAGCCGAAGCTCAGACTATTCACATTCAGCCAGTTGACTGAAGCCCGAGATATGTTCGGCTGAGCCGATGAACTCGCTCCCACAGTCATGGAAGCCGCAGCAGAAGAGTCGGAAGCCATGTCAGTGACTGCAATCAAGAAAAGATGAAAATAAGCATCGGAAAGATGAATGAGCATGTGATGATTGAATAAATAATTCTAATGAAATTTCGGCAGCATTTCCTCCTGTCCGGGGTCTGGCCAAGAAAATAGGGAGTCACCCACCAAGAGGGAGTGATCCCGAACATAAAATGGGATTCAATAAATTATTAGCATAGTATGTACAGTGTAAAAGAGATTAGATACTTGGAGGGAGCAACTTAAAGTGCAGCAACCTGAAATACTTTTTCGAAGATGCCTAAATCTCTCCTCCTTTCGAATGCTAATTGATGGAAAGATATATCTTTCGTAGGCAATTGCAACCTGAAATACCTTTCTGAAGATGCCTAAATCTCTCCTCCTTTCGAATGCTAATTGATGGAAAGATATATCTTTCGTAGGCAAATTATAGACAGGTATGATCACAAGCAGTGCAGTCAATATACCAGAATTCCAGAAAATGATGTGGAAATACATGCCAATGATTGAACACTTATTAAAGTTGACAAGTTAACCGATGTGAACAACCAAACTTGGAGAGATAGTTTTAGGACAAACACCAAAGAGTGATATGGATTTATCGAACATGGCCAAATGTTAGAATCAATGGTATTGTCCGTTGGGTTGACAAAGATAGTTGAAATTTGAAGGCATGGTTACAGCAACATGATGCAATATAGCAGCCAAAGAGCACATTTTTGATTTCAGATTTTTCAAGATTTTTAGTGGTTTTCTATTTTTCAGACTTTTTGGGTTTTCTATGCAATGCATGGGACTTTTTGGGTTTTCTATGCATGATATGTATGTACACAGTTGAAGAATGCAGTCCACCCAATTGTATGAAAAACTGAAACCAGTTGAGTTGTAACCATAATGCCGATGATGCTAGGACTTGTGGCAAATGCGCATGGATGATGATTCCAATTGTTATGTCCAATGGATGATTGTAAAGTTATACACATGCAACAATGCTAGCAATGACTGATGCAAATATGTTTCATGCAAGGTAAACACCAAGGAGCATCAAGAAGTGATATTTCAAGAAGGGATGGCATGCTCTGACCATAATTGATAGGAGTGTAATGATTTCTAATGTTGGAAGTCATCAAAGAGCATTGATGCCATTTGACTAGAGATGGCAAAGATCAGGGGATATAGAAAGATAGCTTGTCTTTATAGAAGATGAAGGTTCTTTACCCTGAGACCTGTTGTGTCCCCTGTGGTTCTGGAGTTTTGATGATGATAAATATTATGCCTCATTATGTTTATATCCTTGATGATATAATCTTGATGTTTATGATAAACTGACAGAACAGCTTTTAAGGATGACTCACAGGTCATGAAGTCACCCAAGTCAAAAGTCAACCAGTGACAGGTAAGATTAGTGCATGCTCAGATCATGTAATGCTCTGTCTACTCTCAGATCTGTATGCCTTATGCCTTGATGATGTTTTAGCTGATATGCATAAATTGTTTTGTGCATCATTTAACAAGTCTGTACATTGTCTCTCATGCATTGCATGTTCAATGTACATACTTTCCTGTTACAGACTGCTCTGTTAGTTCTCCTGCATACACTAAGTTCATATCTGTTATATGCATTCACTGCATCGATCCATGTTTTTGTGCCTGTAAGTCTATACATCCTCCGGTGTTTCATTGCATCAGTCATACAGTCTGCACTTTTCATACATGCCATAGTCTATACATTGCCTTGCCTCTCCATGCATATACAAGTCTATACATTGGCATGCACGCACACAAAGTCTACACATTCCTTTCTGTTATGTGTGTCCATGCATTGTCAAGTCTATACATCGTCTCACTCAGTGTCTTTGTGCATGGAGCATTCAAGTCTATACATTGGCCAAGTCTACACATCGTCGCCTGCTCGTGCATCTCTTCTAAGTCTATACATTGTGCATGTGTGCATCATCTTACAAGTCTATACATTCCTTATCTTTACCTACGTTCAGAACACTAAGTCTATACATCGAGTGAAGTCTGTACAGAGTTGGCTGTCTGCACTTAGCAAGTCAATACACTCGTTTTTTCACATAAAGTCTATACACATCCATCAGTTGATAGTTGGACAAGTCTATACATTGTAAGACCAAGTCTATACAACCTTGTGCATGCATCGCCTCATGCATCATCTCTCTCAAAGTCTGTACAGTATTAGCCTACAGTGCATCGTCTCTCAAAGTGTGTACAGCCAGCTCTGTCTCACTTAGCGTCTCATCAAGTATGTACATAGTTTGGCTGCATAACATAAGTCTATACATCCGCACGCTAGCAAGGCATTCATCAAGTCTATGCATTGTAAGACCAAGTCTATACATTGCATGCAGGTAAAGTCTGTACAGCCCATGCTCAGGCTAAGTCTGTACAGAGTCCTGTTTCATCGCATGGACATTTCATCAAGTCTTTACATTTGTTGCATGCCTGCACATCAGTCAAGTCTATACATTGATATGTGCATCACTATACTCAAGACACTAAGTCTGTACGGAGCTCGCAAAGTCTGTACATTCCTTAGCAAGTTGTGCATGCATCGTTTAGCAAGTCTGTACATCGTGCGTCTGTCCAAGGCATATTACAAAGTCTACACATTGCTGAAAGTCTGTACAATGTCTCACATATGCAAAGTCTGTACATCGTTCTGCATGCTTTAGCTTCGCATCCACTTCAAGTCTATACACTCTGTGTGTCTGCATCGCATTCATCAAGTCTACACACTCTTTAGCCCAGTTCGCAGCTGAGCCTGAAGTCTATACAGTCTGTTCTTCATACAAGTCTATGCATACATCAAAGTCTATACATCCGTCTCACTTAGCATCTTCTAGCATTCACGCTAAGTCCATACACTGCATTTGGGCATTGTTCTTCATAGCAAGTCTGTACACTGCTTTCTCATGCACGCAATCAAAGTATGTACAACCTGTGTTCGCATCAGTTAAGTCTATACATTTGCTACGGCTTGTTCATGCATCATCTTCAAAGTCCATACAACGTCTGGTAGCATGCATACAAAGTCTACACATCCCCCCATAGCAAGCCTGCACATCGTTTGCACAGCACAAACAAAGTCCATACATTCTGTTGCATTGCATGCACGCAGAGTCTTCACATTCCTCCTCAGCAAGCACAGGAGGTCTGTACAACGTCCGGTAGCCTGCACGCAAAGTCTGTACACTGCATGCACACTGCATCTGTTAAGTCTAAACATTGCTGCTTGATATGAAGTATATACAGCCTGTGTTCTCTTGATCGACTGAAGTAACTCTGTCTTTAACTTGCAGATGTCTGAGCACATGATCTGAGGTTGGCACCTGGCACGTGATCCGAGGTGTACTCTGGACAAAGAGGGCACAAGCCCTACAACACGCCCTAGCCGCTGCTGGTATAAATAAGGAGCTTCTTCCATCAGAAGAAGACATATAAAAGGAAGAGTGATCAAAGCAGAAGAGGAGATCGAGAAGCAGTAAGGAGCCTGCATGATCCAGAAGAAGAAAAAAGACAGTGAGAAGAAAAGAGAAGAGAGGCAGAGAGGCAGAGTGTGAAAGAAGAAGAAGAGAAAGAAAAAGAGAGTGAGAGATCAGTAGAAGAAGAAGAAGATCAGTAGCATCTGGATCAAATCCAAGCTACATTGCTCTAAGAGAGAGCTACAGTTTCGAGTTTCATTTCCAGCTTTCTGATTGCTGTAATTTTCCTTTCTTGTTTTCTTTTCCTTTACACTTGGCTTGTGTTTCTTTCCGATTCTCTGGTTTGAGATCGGGGTTCCCTCTGGTCTCAGAGGAAGGGAGTCTTGGACTCCGGGTTTGCAGGTAGTGGTTGCTACCTATGGGTTCCCTCCTGTTCTGGAGGAAGAGAGGTCCGTGACCTCTGGTTTGCAAGCGGCTGGGTGTCGCTTGTGGGTTCCCTCCTGGGTGGAGGAAGAGAGACGCTAGTCTCTGGTTTCTAGTGACTGGGTGTCACTAGGGTTGCCCTCCGGGTTGGAGGAAGAGGGGAGGTTGTTCCCCTTGTCAAGCTGTTTGGCAGCACTTGTTTGCAGACTGAGTCTGCGGTTCTAGCTTGTGCTAGTGGAAGCCTCACTCCGGGTTGGAGTGAGGGGTGGACGTAGGTCTGTGGATCGAACCACCTAAAAAATCATCCGTGCCGTGGTTTGCCTTATGGGTTTGCCCCTTGTCTTCTACCTACTTCACAGGTTGTCTGAGCATTCTTTTCTATCTGAAGTGAACTTGCGCATTATGTGTTTTGTTAAGTGAGTCAGGTTTGCATAGTTCTATCTTCGGCTTAGCCTTGATCAGGTACCACTAGTATCGTTAGCAGTTCAACTGTTTGATCAATTGTTTATTTGTGCTCTATAGCTTTTATTCCGCAACTGAGTCTAGCAGTAGGCTTACTGTTTTTATTTTGGGTAATATTTTTGAAAGGGATACATTCACCCCCCCTCTGTATCCATCGCACCGTCCCAACAATTGGTATTAGAGCAGGTTTCTGCATGGAAGGTCCAGCGACCTACAGATCTAATCCTACTGTCTTGGTGCTATCTCGCTTTTGGTGCATCATTATTCCTGTTGCATTTATCTGACCTGTTTCCATGGGTGATCCACCGGTTTTCAACGGCTCTAATGTTAATGTGTGGTTTGTCAGTCTGCGCGAATATGTTATATCAGTTAATCATGATCTGTGGAAGTTAATTTCACAATGTCCTCACAGATTACCAAAGAAAGTGTCTAAATGGACCGACAGCCACAGATCAAAGGATGGAGAAAATCAGAAAGCTTTTAATCTGATGAAAGCAGCTACTGACAAAGCCTTACATTCTTGCTTTTATGATTGCAGGTCAGCTAAAGACATCCTGGATAAGCTGAAGCTAGCTCACAGGATAAATGAGGACAGCTACATGATGGCTAACAGAAGTAATCAAAGTGGCAGCCAAAATAAAGAAGAGGATGATGATGAGGTAAACCTCTTCGAGAATTTCTCTTCAGATGATTGGGAGAATGCATATGCTGAGTTGCTTGAATCTCATGAACATTTAAGAAAATAATACAAGAACTTGAAAAAGAAAAGTGATCGGGGTACTTCAAGTTCACCATGTGAAAATTGTTCAAATATGAAGCAATCTCATGATGCTTGTTTGTCTGATATCCATATGCATAAAAACCAGAATGAAAAATTGATGTAGGAACTTGAATGTGCTTGCTCTGAACTAAGTAGGCTAAAATCTGAAAATGACTCTCTTAGAAAATCTGTTAAAGAAAATGAAGAAAAATTTGGGAAACTTGAGCAAGAGAAGAATTTGTTTGCTGAAAAATTTAATGCCATAAAATCTGTAAATATGGAATTGCAGAAAGATCTTGAAAAACAGCAAAAAGAATTGAAAGAATTTGAATGTGTTAGCTCTGAATTGGATGTTCTAAAAACTGAAAATGAATGCCTTAGGAAACAATGTGAAAAACTCCAGGTTCAAACAATATGTTCTAGTAAATCTGCTTGCAATGATTGTCCACTTCTTAAGGAAATAAATGAAAATCTTCACTCAAATTTAGAATGGCAAAAGGAGTTTATTGTTTCCCTAAAGGAAGAAAACAAAGATCTGTTAAACAAGATTCTGGAGTTTGAACAGATAGAGGAAGAGCTGAATGATAAAATGAGCTCAATGAAAATTGATAGAGGCTCTGTTGAAGAAACTGAAAATCTGAAATCAAAAAAATGACAAATTAACTAAAGAAGTTGAAGGATTGAAGCAGTTGAACACTGCTATGTCAGAGAAACTTCTTCTCTTAGAAAAAGGAAAATCTGTTTACATTGAAGAATCTGAAAAATTGAGAAATCTGGAACATGAAGTTGAGGAATATAAAACTGCCAACAAGGTACTAAGCGAATGTGTAAATTGCAATGAACAAGAGATTGCCAGTTATGAAATACACATCGTTTCTCTGGAAAATGAAATTGAAGATTTGAATAATTCCTTGTCAAAATTTGTGGACGGAAAAGATAATCTAGACAAGATTCTAGGAACAAAGGTTAATTTTCAGAAGGAAGGGTTGGGCTATAACCCTTCAAACAAAAAGAGTTTTAAAAATAAAGTTCAAACTTCCTTTGTTTCCAGCTCAACTTCTCACAGCCCTCAGAACCTTCCTGGTTATCAGTCATCTGCTCCAAAGAAAATAACAGAAAAACAAAAAGAAAAGATCCAACATGTTCCTCTCCCCACTTTGCATGTTTCACCCACACACTCACATGCATCTAAAAAGAAAATGATTTGTCATTAATGTCACAAGTTTGGACATCTGATGCATGAGTGTAATTTGATGGAAAAGGATGACCTAGCTGCTGTACAAAACAATCAGGGTAGAAAGCATGTCTTTAGGGAAAAGAAAATTCATTGTTATAATTGTGGAAAAATAGGACATGTTGCTGCACAATGCTGGTTAGGTTCTCATAGAAAAACCTTCTCTATCTGCTCTCATTGTGGAAAACATGGCCATACAGTCAAGGACTGTTGGCATAACCAGGGTAGGAATGTGAATTTCAAACATGCTAAATTCCCTGCAAATAGAAATGATTTTGGTAGGAATAAATCTATTTTTAAAGAAAAGATTCTTGCATGCTTTGAATGTGGAAAACTTGGCCACCGAGCTTCGGAATGCTGGTGGGCAGGTAATGGTAAACCAAAATTTCATGCAAGTAACAGAAATTTCCATGCCAATGCACATAAAATTCATGTTCATAATGATGTGCATAAAAAGAACCTAAAATCTGTTTCTTCATGCTACTATTGTGGAATATTTGGGCACTCCATGAATCATTGTGCTTTAATGATGAATGATGATAAACAGGCCCAAAGGTTGAGGAAAGCACCAATCAGAGGTGTTACTAACAATGTAGGACCCAAGAAGTCTTGGGTACCTAGAAACACAAAATAAGATCTATGTTTTGCAGGTATGCCTTGGTGATGAGGAATAAAAGGGGGTCAAATAAACCAAGGCATCCAAAGTTTGGTAAAACCCCACCTCTGCTGGTAGACATTTAAGTGTTTGATAACATTGTTTAGATAGCTGGATATCATGTTTGATTTGTTAATCAAAATTTCATGCATATAGCTTCTCAACTGCATCTATACTTGGCATTAAAATCTCTCAATGAATATGATGTGTTATCTGTGCAACAGTTCAACTGAAAGTGGTACTTAAAACTGAAAAGCTGAATTGAATGAATCTGTTGCTTGGATGATGTCTCATGCTTAAAAATGTTCACCTACACATTTGACATGCACATGCATTTATAATTGCACATAAGTAGCATATTGTCAGCTTAAGATGCATATAGAACTGCATCTACATTGGATTGTCATGCATGACTCTTGGTATATAAATAGTGAGGTACTAAAGGGCAGATGAATTCTGTCTGGAAGTGCTTGCTATGTGTGAGGTGGTCTTTAGACCAAGTCCTCCGCCTGGTACCATAGGTTAGAGTTGAACGAAGAGTAGTCTAAATGTTCATGAGCACAGGCCATAAAAATTCCATACATAAGTTCCATTGCATCCATTGATCTTAGACTTCAGTCATACAGTGCATAGTGTGAGAGGGTGTTATATACCAAGGAAACAATGTGATCATTGCATATATTACATGATGTCAGCTCACTGCACTTGCATTTACTGGTTAGAAGTGTCGACATCTCGAGTGCTAGCTCATGCATACATTTAGAGGGAGCATTATTCATATTCTTGAAATTGCATCTGACCCATGCATTGCAACACATTTCAGCTTCCTGCTTCAACTGTTATCAGCCATTTTCATTCATCCTATCCATTGGTATCTGTTAAATTGGCTGCTCCTTAAAATGATTTGGCCTTCCTTGAAAATTCAGAAAGACTTCTCTGTGCATATCCTGATCATAAATCTGAAAATAACTTAAGGAAGAATCTTCTATTATATAGGACTATGAATGTCTGATACTTTCAGCCGGTTGAAGATTCATGTATGTCTTGTGTTTGTTTATGAACATATCTTGAAAATATTTGAGTTAGTCTTAATAGACTTTAACCAACATTTTCATGTTGTGTCTTTTAAACTCTTCTGAATTCTAAAAATTCTGAAATCACGATATTCCTTGATTGATATGTATGAAATTAATATTGATTTTAAACATCTAAGAATCTGGAACATGTCTAAGGGTAAATCTTGTCAGAGCAATGACTTTGGTCACTGAGAAACCATGTCCAAAGGACTGTGTCATGAGGTGCCATAGTTAACTCTGTTTAAGAATGGTTGATAATCTGGCAGAGCAATGGCATGTACACTGAGAAATACATCTCACTCATCAAAGAAATGATTTGTAGTGTGTCATGAAGTGTAAATGCAATCTCTGTTCTTATGAAGCATGACAATTAGTCCTTCCAAGTGCTTAGGGATACTGGTGTCTAAACAACGTGTATCCTCTAGTTACAAGGGTGTACTAAACTCAAGTGCTCTTGAAGATTGTTATGAAAATTATTACTGATCTAGTGTATCAATTGAAAATGTGTGCAAAAAAAATATTCTATTGGAATCCCTTGACAGAAACAAATGTTTTCTTATGTGTTTAACTTCAATACTATTGATTGCATCTCTTAAAGGAATCTTTGAAATTGAGTGAGTAAGAAAGAAGAAGATTAAACAAGACGTTCAATTTGAGAGCAAGGTTCACTTTTATTAAAACTGACTTCAGATATGAGTACAGAATGCTAATGAACAAGCCTTGCATACATCATATTCTGATCTGACTTGTCAATGAAGATCATTCATAAATCTCTATAATAGAAGAGTCTGATATATCTGTTTAATCAGATTTATGAAATTGATATCCCATTGAAAACCTTTCTCATTCATTCTGAATGCTTACTTTCTCACATTGGACTCCATTATTTCAGACCTAACTGTTGACTTCTTTTTATCCTGTGCTTCATTCCAATCACTATCCATCTAAGGGGGAGAATTCTTGCATGTCCCTGTGGTTCAATGTTCATTCATTTCTTTCAGGAGAGTATCTTGTCAGGGGGAGTTTTAGATGATAGTAACCCAGTTTGCATAATAGCTCCTATATCATCTCCCTCAACAGTCAATGATCATTCCATTCTTTTTGATGTTGTCAAAGGGGGAGAACTATTGTGAGTCATCATTTGCATCAATCAATAGTTGCATCACATGGTGTTTTACATGCTCATTATGTTTACATAATCATGAACGGTCATATGGTGTTTCATAATCATCATGATGAATCTATTGCAATGACTCATAATATTGCCATCATCAAAAAGGGGAAGATTGTTGTGTCCCCTGTGGTTCTGGAGTTTTGATGATGACAAATATTATGCCTCATTATGTTTATATCCTTGATGATATAATCTTGATGTTTATGATAAATTGACAGAACAGTTTTTAAGGATGACTCACAGGTCATGAAGTCACCCAAGTCAAAAGTCAACCAGTGACAGGTAAGATTAGTGCATGCTCAGATCAGGTAATGCTCTGTCTACTCTCAGATCTGTATGCCTTATGCCTTGATGATGTTTTAGCTGATATGCATAAATTATTTTGTGCATCATTTAACAAGTCTGTACATTGTCTCTCATGCATTGCATGTTCAATGTACATACTTTCCTGTTGCAGACTGCTCTGTTAGTTATCCTGCATACACTAAGTTCATATCTGCTATATGCATTCACTGCATCGGTCCATGTTTTTGTGCCTGTAAGTCTGTACATCCTCCGGTGTTTCATTGCATCAGTCATACAGTCTGCACTCTTCATACATGCCATAGTCTATACATTGCCTTGCCTCTCCATGCATATACAAGTCTATACATTGGCATGCACGCACACAAAGTCTGCACATTCCTTTCTGTTATGTGTGTCCATGCATTGTTAAGTCTATACATAGTCTCACTCAGTGTCTTTGTGCATGGAGCATTCAAGTCTATACATTGGCCAAGTCTACACATCGTCGCCTGCTCGTGCATCTCTTCTAAGTCTATACATTGTGCATGTGTGCATCATCTTACAAGTCTATACATTCCTTATCTTTACCTACGTTCAGAACACTAAGTCTATACATCGAGTGAAGTCTGTACAGAGTTGGTTGTCTGCACTTAGCAAGTCGATACACTCATTTTTGCACATAAAATCTATACACATCCATCAGTTGATAGTTCAAGTCTATACATTGTAAGACCAAGTCTATACAACCTTGTGCATGCATCGCCTCATGCATCATCTCTCTCAAAGTCTGTACAGCATTAGCCTACAGTGCATCGTCTCTCAAAGTGTGTACAGCCAGCTCTGTCTCACTTAGTGTCTCATCAAGTATGTACATAGTTTGGCTGCATAACATAAGTCTATACATCCGCACGCTAGCAAGGCATTCATCAAGTCTATGCATTGTAAGACCAAGTCTATACATTACATGCAGGTAAAGTCTGTACAGCCCATGCTCAGGCTAAGTCTGTACAGAGTCCTGTTTCATCGCATGGACATTTCATCAAGTCTGTACATTTGTTGCATGCCTGCACATCAGTCAAGTGTATACATTGATCTGTGCATCACTATACTCAAGACACTAAGTCTGTACAGAGCTCGCAAAGTCTGTACATTCCTTAGCGTCTTGTGCATGCATCATTTAGCAAGTATGTACATCGTGCGTCTGTCCAAGGCATATTATAAAGTCTACACATTGCTGAAAGTCTGTACAGTGTCTCACATATGCAAAGTCTGTACATCATTCTGCATGCTTTAGCTTCGCATTCACTTCAAGTCTATACACTCTGTGTGTCTGCATCGCATTCATCAAGTCTACACACTCTTTAGCTCAGTTCACAGCTGAGCCTGAAGTCTGTACAGTCTGTTCTTCATACAAGTCTATGCATACATCAAAGTCTATACATCCGTCTCACTTATCATCTTCTAGCATTCACGCTAAGTCCATACACTGCATTTGGGCATTGTTCTTCACAGCAAGTCTGTACACTGCTTTCTCATGCACGCAATCAAAGTGTGTACAGCCTGTGTTCGCATCAGTTAAGTCTATACATTTGCTACGGCTTGTTCATGCATCATCTTCAAAGTCCATACACCGTCTGGTAGCATGCATACAAAGTCTACACATCCCCCCATAGCAAGCCTGCACATCGTTTGCATAGCACCAACAAAGTCCATACATTCTGTTGCATTGCATGCACGTAGAGTCTTCACATTCCTCCTCAGCAAGCACAGAAGGTCTATACAACGTCTGGTAGCCTGCACGCAAAGTCTATACACTGCATGCACACTGCATCTGTTAAGTCTAAACATTGCTGCTTGATATGAAGTATATACAGCCTGTGTTCTCTTGATCGACTGAAGTAACTCTATCTTTAACTTGCAGATGTCTGAGCACGTGATCCAAGGTTGGCACCTGGCACATGATCCGAGGTGTACTCTGGACAAAGAGGGCACAAGCCCTACAACACGCCCTAGCCACTGCTGGTATAAATAAGGAGCTTCTTCCATCAGAAGAAGACATATAAAAGGAAGAGTGATCAAAGCAGAAGAGGAGATCGAGAAGCAGTAAGGAGCTTGCACGATCCAGAAGAAGAAAAAAGACAGTGAGAAGAAAAGAGAAGAGAGGCAGAGAGGCAGAGTGTGAAAGAAGAAGAAGAGAAAGAAAAAGAGAGTGAGAGATCAGTAGAAGAAGAAGAAGATCAGTAGCCTATGGATCAAATCCAAGCTACATTGCTCTAAGAGAGAGCTACAGTTTCGAGTTTCATTTCCAGCTTTCTGATTGCTGTAATTTTTGTTTCTTGTTTTCTTTTCCTTTACACTTGGCTTGTGTTTCTTTCCGATTCTCTGGTTTGAGATCGGGGTTCCCTCTGGTCTCAGAGGAAGGGAGTCTTGGACTCCGGGTTTGCAGGTAGTGGTTGCTACCTGTGGGTTCCCTCCTGGTCTGGAGGAAGAGAGGTTCGTGACCTCTGGTTTGCAAGCGGCTGGGTGTCGCTTGTGGGTTCCCTCCTGGGTGGAGGAAGAGAGACGCTAGTCTCTGGTTTCTAGTGACTGGGTGTCACTAGGGTTGCCCTCCGGGTTGGAGGAAGAGGGGAGGTTGTTCCCCTGGTCAAGCTGTTTGGCAGCACTTGTTTGTAGACTGAGTCTGCGGTTCTAGCTTGTGCTAGTGGAAGCCTCACTCCAGGTTGGAGTGAGGGGTGGACGTAGGTCTGTGGACTGAACCACCTAAAAAATCATCTGCGCCGTGATTTGCCTTGTGGGTTTGCCCCTTGTCTTCTACCTACTTCACAGGTTGTCTGAGCATTCTTTTCTATCTGAAGTGAACTTGTGCATTATGTGTTTTGTTAAGTGAGTCAGGTTTGCATAGTTCTATCTTCGGCTTAGTCTTGATCAGGTACCACTAGTATCGTTAGCAGTTCAACTGTTTGATCAATTGTTTATTTGTGCTCTATAGCTTTTATTCCACAACTGAGTCTAGCAGCAGGCTTACTGTTTTTATTTTGGGCGACATTTTTGAAAGGGATACATTCACCCCCCCTCTGTATCCATTGCACCGTCCCAACAAGACCAAGTTCATAAATCAGAGTTATGAAATTTTCAGAATTTTTGTTATAAAACCCGAATGAACTAGCCCATACACTTAGATTGGTTTAATGTTAATGAATTCTGGCCTACTCAGTAGAATCACATGAAAACATTTGTATTCAAGTTTGATAGAGATGAACCAAAAATTCATATCGACGTCAGATTAACCTCCTCTTATCTTACTCATTCAATTCCATTGGCTCCTTTGAGAGAAACTCTTTAAAAGTATTGAAATTAGACAAGCATGAGGACTAAATGGAATTTAAGAATTTTGATAGATGTGCATTTAGCTTTTGCAATCTCAACCATAATATTCATTGAGTACAGGAGAAGATTTTACGAGCAATTGAGTCAAGTGCATGCCTCATATCCGTAAGGACACACATTGTTTAGATGCAAGTATCCCTAGGTAATTGGTAAGACTAACTGTCATGCTTCAAATAGTGCAAAGATAGCATTGTCACCTCATGACATATCGTTCCACATATTCTTGATGAGGGGACATGTTTCTCAGCAACTAGCTATTGATCTGCCTCATGATTAACTTTAAAACATAGCAGAGTTAACAAGGGCACTTCATGACATGCCTCATCTCAATTCATTTATGAGGAGACATATTTCTCAGTGGGACAATGTCATTGCTCTGACTATTTTTGCCATTAGAAATCCCACATAAACAGATTGTTTAGAAACAATACTTGGACAGAAGTTTGTTAATCATAATTGCCTTTGTACTTAAAATAAACTTTCAGATTTTAGAAGGCATAACTGGACAACAACATGAGAAATTGGTTTAAGTCTATTAAGTCCGATCACAAATATTTTCAAGACAGATAGACTTCAAGACACATGAAATCATTAATGTTAAACCAAATTCATTCATGTTCGAGGCAGTCACAAATCTCTATAAAAGAATATTCCTCTTAAAGATTTACTCTAATAAACAACCTTGATAGCAGATAGAGAGTCCTCCAAGAAGTTCAAGATAATTTGAATCCAAGTTGAACCACAACAGAGATAGGCATTATGATGTGGTGGATTGGTTCAAGAAGAAAGTGTAGCGTGAATTGAAAGTAGGAATTGGTGATGAACACTCCCCCTGAGGATGATGCATGGAGCTCAGACTGGAACGAAAATGATATGTTCAACATATGCAAGGAAGTGTCGACACTTACACAAGAATATGTCGACACTTGAGCTCAGACATAATGCAATTTTCAGCTAGGCTGAACTGAGGGTTTGACCTGTCAGGTTGTAAGGTCAACCTTTCTAACAGTAGGGCATAGTTTTGACTGATTTGACATGAAAGACAAACTCCCCCTGAAAGGATGCAATCTATGCAAGGACGTCAACAATATGTAGAATGAAGCATGCAGAATTTTGATATTGACTCCCCCTGGTTCCATGCAAGGGTTGCAATGTAATGTGCAGCATATGACTTGAATGAATGGTGTAATAAAAATGCTACAAGATGATTATGCATTTTTGTGTTTTTCAAACATGATATGCAATGGAGTGTATGAAACCAAAATATTATGTAATCATGGATTTTCTGAAATACATTCTAAATAGACATGCAAGTTGGTAAACCATGAAATGCAAGAACTCCCCCTGACTATGTGCATTGAGTGTCTGAATTCTGAATGCCTCACATGCAGTGGGATCAAAGTATAGAATTTGATGAGTTATTCATATGAACATCTAGATTGTTCTAATGATGGGTTGACCTTTGGTGCCTGACAGAGAACTGAAGTCTTAAGACCACCTCACGCATGATGTGGGTTTCCAGACAGAAGTGATATGTCCTTCTTCCAGCTTACCATTTTATATACCAAGAGGTCATGCAGAGTTGGGTCCTTTGATCATGAAATGCATGATGTGGCATGAAATTTCAAGTAGATGCTCATGGACTACAACACACCCAGATGCAATGCATTTCTTCCCTTAGGTGCAAACTCTTGAACTCCCCCTCTATCCAGTGCTCATGGAAGTTAGGACAGACAATCAGTATCTTATTTGTCCACAAGGATGATGAGTTGGGATATGTGCAGCCATGCAAGACATCATCAAAACAATGATCATCAATACTAAGGAAGAAGCTCACATGGTTGTTAAATGGTAGACATGATTTAAACAGTAACTCAATTATCATAACAATCTCATCAACATGATAATTTTTTCATGAATTATGAAACTGAACCAATTGATCTTTGGTACAAGACGGAGGTGTGGATCTGAGATCCTGCTTACGAATAATGAGAGCTCTGGGCAAGCTTAACTTGCCTTTCTACTCTAGACCATTTGAAATACCAAAGGTCACGTAAGGTGCAAGCAATTAATATAATCTAGAAACTCATCTTACACAAAGAGGATAACTCAGCAGTTCAAGTAGATAACTTCTTGCATGATTTATTGACACATAACACCCCTAATATGCAGTGACTTACAATACAAGCCTATCATGCAGCAATTAAACAAATGACAGTATCTACATACTTGTGCCTTGAGCTTTTATTTCCGTGAGCATCCTATGTTTAGCCCCAAGGCACCCTACACCCAAAATTCTTCTTTGAAATTTTTTGGTACCCAAGCTTGCTTGGGTCCTTGTTGGTTAGCAGTAGTTCTAGCAATTGATCTTCTTTTTTTTGCTACCTTCTGGTCACCCACTCTCATCTAGGGACAATTAATGGATGTATGTCCATATTTACCACAATAGAAGTAACGCACATGGTATTTATCATTTTTTGTGTGCACATGTGCATTTTTCCTTTGTGAGTGAGCATATGTACTGTCATGTTGATTATGAGAGTAGCTCCTACCACTTAGTCGCCAGCAGTCATGTATTGTGTGGCCAATCTTTCCACAGTGGTAGCAGCAAGGAGGGTGATTTCTGTTGAAAGCCACGGGGAGTGTCGACCTGTCCGAACGGAAGTGTCGACTCTTATGATTCCCCATGCAGTTCTGTGCAGAGTTCTGCTGCATATGACCACTGCCAGGGTTGACCTATCTTTTGCCCTTGATTTCAGCAGCAATTCTTGAATTCTTTCTTGCTCTTAGTTCATCATTATTCAAGGCGAGATAGTCATGTACAGTGTGACCAAGCATGCCACAATGAAAGCAATAAATATTCATTTTATGAGAGGCATGGTAGTAATCATGGCTTTTCCTGTTGTGCATGTCAAGACTAGCAGACTTAGGGTTCTGTTGTTTGCATGAGAGCCTTCCCTTTCTACTTACCAATGTATTTTGGGTTTTTCTGATCAGCATGCGATATTGGGAGACGGTAAGAAGTGCTGGCTTCCTTCTTACCCTTGACAGAAGTGATGTAGGCCTTGCTTCCGAAGAATCGTTGGTTTTCAGGTTTGTAACCCAAATCTACTTCATGATGACTTACTCTTGTTTCCAAGAGTCTGTTCATGTTTTCCTTATCCTGCATACACTTAGACAAAGAGTCATTTATATATTTGATTTCATTCTCCAATGAGGAGACGTGCAGCTTAGTTTTAGCGAGGTCCTCCTCACATATAGCCAATTGCTCATTGAGCATAGCATTAATCCCCTTGTAATTTTCAATCTCCATTTGAAGTTCATTCAATTTTTCAGAACTGTCGTGGGCAATACCCTTGCCCTTCTCATAAATGGACAGTTTTTTAAGCAACATGTCATTTTGTTCTTTTACCATGTTTATTTCTTCAATCAGCCTTGTATTAGGGATTTGCTTGTCCGTCATGGTTTGTTCATTAGAGATTGATTTAGGTTGGTTTTGAAGTTATCTTATGATTTCTTCCAACCTAGTGATTTCAGCTTGAAGGATTCCATTTTCATCTGTTAGGCATGTAATAGTTTACTTATTCACATCCAAGTCAGAGGTAAGAGTGTCATTTAGCTCTTCAAAAGTTGAACAATTATTACAGAAAGGACTTACATTCTGACGGATTAGTTGGATTTTAAGTTTCCAAACAGTCTCTTCCAACCTTATGATTTCTTCTTGAAGGATTCTGATTTCATCGCTTAGACATACGATGGTTTGTTTGTTTAGATCCAAGTCAAAAGCAAGAGTTTTGTTAAGCTCTTCAAGGTTCGAACAATTTTCACAAGCATGACTCTTACTTTGAATATTTTTATTCAAATCCTTTTTCAATCTTTTATTTTCAGGTTTCATCTTTTTGTACTGCTCGATCAACTGATCATATGCACCCATAAGCTCTTCAAAAGAAAAGTCTTCATAATCAAAGCTTACCTGAGATGAGGATGGATTGCTTGACTGCTCTGATCGGTCAGCCATAAGACATTGATGCTCTTCATCTTCTTTCTCATGGATGTTCATCAACACTTCCAGAACTTGCTTAGCTGTGCTGCTGCTGGACACAAGCTTAAGTAATCTGTCATCAACCGTAGCTTTGATTAAGTTGAGTGCAGCAAGGTTATTGTCATGTTTGGTCTTATGTTCAACTGATCATACATTTGAATCTGATGGCAGCTCATTTGGAATAATGTATATAAGGTTCCACAATTGTGGATCTGTGAATTTGACATAGACCTACATTTCTCTCAGCCATATCGAAAAATCTGAACCATCAAACATAGGCGGAGAAACATTCGAAGCATCTTTAGCAGATGAAGCCATTTTCTCAAAATGCACTAGGATCTTTCCCTGTGGATTGTAGGATCTAGGAATAGCAGAGCTAGGCTCTGATACCAATTGTTGGGTCCCACGGAGTGTAATCGGATCTAAAAGGGGGGGTTGAATAGATCCTATTGATAACTATGGCCTATTTAAATCTGGACCCCCTAACACATGAATCACTCCTATAAACCAATAAAACACTTAGACACACAACGCAGCGGAATAGAAAGGAATGGAGCAAGTAATAATGTTAAAGCACGATGCTCAGTTCAACAGGTCGACACTCCCAGCAGGTAGGTCGACACACCTTCTACAGATCCTGGGTATATGAACAACGCAGGTCGATACTCCTAGCGGGCAGGTCGACACACCTTCTACGGATCCGAACCACAGAGATCTTAAATCAGAGTAGCTGAGTGTGAAATGACTTGCTTAGTGGGTGAGAACTGAGGTGATCACTAAGGTGCATGAGTGTCAAATGGGGTGAATTCCCTTGGCAAAGCTTTCACCTTGATACCTGTGTGCAATGGTGCAGCAGGCAACCCAAGGAGCTAATGTGTTTAAAGACACATGAGAGAAAGCTGCTCACCCATCGTGATACCATCCTCTGCTAGGGAGATGCTTCAAAGTGTCTGTAAGCAAGAGTGATGTAGACACCTGAGAAGATGCACGTTAGCAACGATAGCAGGCAGATCAAGATGAGGCTGTTGTGCAAGTAGAACACTTGAGTGTGCAGAGAAAATAAATAGCGTAAGTAGCACACGAACCTGTGAAATGGTGATAGAAGTTATAGAACAAGCTCACAATGTATACAACCCACAACACAAGGATTTTAAGGTGGTTCAGTTGTTAGCCCACAACCTACGTCGGCTTTCCGGCTGATACACAGCTTGATCCGCTGAGCAGCACAGCTTGCTTACATAGCTTGCTTACACAGCTGAGCACCACAGCTTGCTTTCTGCTGACTAACAGCTTGAATCACCCAGAGGATCTGATCATCTCTTCCTCTAAAACCACAGAGGGAACATGGTCCCTAAAACAGGGGATCGGAAAAGCTAGATGTATTGGTGATAGACGAACCATAACAAATAGAAATTGAATATTGCAAGTGCAGTGGAGAAGGAATAGAGATTTTGTAGACACCAGCTAAGAGAATGTATCAAGACAACGGAGCTGGTGGGTGCAACTACAAGATTGGATCCAAGGATCCTATTTTTCAAACACCGGTAGACTGCAGGGTTTGTCTTCTCTCTCAAGGCTGCTCTCTCTTCTTCTTCTACTCTCACAGCACTGGACTATTGTTGTGCCCCTGTGGTTTTGATGATGGTTTTGATGATTGGTTGTTGATGTTAGTTAATCAAATGTTCAGTCATCTTGCTGCTCAGTTTAGATTAACATATTTGATGTTCAGTCTTGTTACATGTTAACTGATGCATAAAGCATTCATTCATTGCTGTGGTTTTGATAATTGATATTGTATTTTGATGATAGCAATGATATAGTGTTTTCATGACATTGTGCCTTGATGATTGCATCATGACTGTGACTGGTACAACTGATATATTGTTTATGTTAGACTTTTGTTATGTGCATAGTCTATACAGTGCTTCGTGGGGTTTATGCCCTAAGTCTATTCACTGCACAATAACATAAAGTCGATACATTGAGCGTCTCATGCATCATTCGTCTAAGTCCATACATTGGACTGTAGTGTGCATTTGGCGAACACATCGCAAGTCTAGACATTGCACTGTAGCATGCATTTCCTTAAAGTCTATACATTGGACTGGTTTGCATTGGCTAAGTATATACAACGTCAGCTCATGCCTTGTCTTAGACAAAGTCTATACAATGGCTTTGGGTCTCCAAGTCTATACAGCCTTTTGCTTCGCCAAAGTCTGTACATTGGTCTGCATAGGTTAAGTGTTTACATCGTCAAGTACAATCAACACTGGTCTTCCAAGTCTGTACAGCGTGAAGTCTATACTTTGGACTGTTCTTCATGTCTGTACATCAGATTGTACATCATCTTCGTGCTGTTTCTGTACTTGAGTTTTCGTGTTGTTTCCCCTCACCAACACGAAAAGATCTCGTGTCGTATGAGCTTACAACACTTCGTGTTGATTTCCATACGTGACAGGAAAGCTTGTATGAGGTTAGACTTCGTGTCGTTTCCCTTATTTTTATCTTCGTGTTGTTTTAGTGTCTACGTCTCCGTGTTATTTTTATGTTTCTGTCTTAGTGTTGGTCTTTCGTTTTTGACTTAGTGTCTTTCTCGCCTTGACCACACTTCGTGTCGATTCTTGGTTTTCTACACCTCGTGTCGTTTCACCTCATGTTGTTCTCACTGTCGTCGTGTTGTTTTCACTTCATGTCGATTACTGTTTCACTTAATGTTGTTTTTCACTTAGTGTTGTTTTCACTTCGTGTCAACTTCACTTCGTGTCGTCTCTTTGTATTTCGTCTTCGTGTCGTCTTACCTCGTGTAGTGTTACCCCGTGTCAGATACTGTTTCGACTTCGTGTCGTTATCAGTCCGTGTCTTTCTTATGTTGAAATCACACTTCGTGTTGATTTCTGTTCACGACGTCGTGTCGTTTTACTTCTTGTCATTTTGACTTCGTGTCAAATTACTTTTCTATTTTCATGACTTCGTGTCGTTTTTCCTCTCATGTACTTCATGTCGGTTACTGTTGTTTCTTTGACTTCGTGTTGTTTTCCTTGTGTTTTATCTTCGTGTTGTTTTCACTTCGTGTCAACTTCACTTCGTGTTGTTTTCATTTCGTGTCAACCTCGTCTTGGTGTCGTACTTACTTCGTGTCGGTTACTATTGTTTTTGTGTCTTCGTGTCGTTTTTGTTCCACTGCGTGCAGAACATTGCAGCACCTCGTGTTGCTTTCTGTATACCACCTCGTGTCGTTTCCCAGTGAATCTCGTGTCATCTTTTACGTCTACTTGTTCAACCCCGTGTCAACTTCTGTGTTCATCTTCGTGTTGTTTTCAACTCGTGACGGTTTTTGTCATTTCACTTCGTGTCGTTTCCTTATTCTGTCTTCATGTTGTCTCCGTGTTGTTGCCGTTTGTTAGCTCGTGTTGTTTCGTTCTAACCTCGTCCAGGTTTCTTCTAAAACGCTGTTCTTCTGATAAGTCTATACAGAGTTGTTCTTTAAACTGATGACTTATCCGATACTCTATTTTACAGGTGCTTTGATCGTGAAGCTTAAGGAGGGCACGTGATCCGAGGCTGGAATGAAGCCTGCTGAGAGACTGCCACGTGGTCCTAATAATTAGGGCTGGAAATGTGGAGGTCACACGTCATGGCTGATGCTGCTGCCGCTGCTATATATATGAGACCTTCGTCCACAGATGAAGGTGATCGAGTTGGCAAGAAGAAAAGCTCATACAGAGAGCCCCGATCCTGATAGAAAAACAAAAGAGAAAGAAGAGAAGAGTAGAGAGTGAGAAATTAGGAGAGCAGAAGAAAGAGAAAGAGAGAGATAGAAGTGTGAGCCGAAGAGTATAGAGGAGCAGAGATCGAGAGAGTGAAAGAGAAGAAGAAGAAGAGGAAGAGGAAGAAAAGCTTACCTGAAGATCTATCTACTGGACCGTGGATCAAATCCAGGCCAGTCAGCTCCGTTGAGAGCCACATTGTGCATTTCGTGTTTCAGCTTTCTGTTTGATGAAGTTATTTTCGTTTATTGTTTTTCCTTTGTTTTCTGGTTTGCTGTGCTTTCCGATACTCTGTAGAGAGGTCGGGGTTCCTCCTGTGGATCAGGAGAAGGGAGATCTGATCTCCGGTTGCAAGTAGCTGGGAGCTACTTGTGGGTTCCCTCCGGTTTGGAGGAAGGGAGACTTGTCTCCGGTTCTGGGCTTGTGGATTCAAGTCCAGGGGTCCCTCCGGTTGGAGGAAGAGAGGTCTTCGACCTCTGGTTTGCTGGTGACTGGAAGTCACCGGTTGGTTCCCTCCTGGTCTGGAGGAAGAGGGGAGGTTGTTCCCCTGGTCAAGCTGTGTGGCAGCACCTGTTGCAGACTGAGTCTGTGGTTTCTAGCGTGAGCTAGTGGAAGCCACACTCGGGTTGAGTGTGGGGTGGATGTAGGTCTGCTGGACCGAACCACCTAAAAACCCCTTGTGCGCTGTGGTTTGATTTGGCTATTTGTGTTTCCGCTAGATGTTTGCATAGGGGCACTTCTAGTGTTTGCTTACAGGTTGAGTAAATGATTTGATCAGATTTTGTTCTGAGTATTTTTATCTGTCAAGAGAGCGAACTTCTAGTTGAGCTATCTGTTATTAGCACTCTAGTGATCTCACTATGTGTTTATTTAGTTCGGCAACTGCTCATTAGCTTTCATGTTTGTCTAGTCTGCGAACTAGCATTATTAGTGAGCATAAGATTTTTAAATTGGGCATTATTCCTACAGAGGGATACATTCACCCCCCCTCTGTATCTGGGCCTAGCACCCTAACAGTTGGTATCAGAGCAGGTTTCTGCATACAAGGTCCAGCGACCTGCAGATCGATCTTGCGGTCTTAGGTGCTAATTTGCTTTTAGTGCATCAATATTCCTGTTGTGCCGTCATGGCTCATCCTCCACTATTCAGTAGTTCAAATATTCAATTCTGGCTATATCGTATGCACAAGCATGTTAACTCTATTAATCCACAATTGTGGAAGGTTATCTCTCACAGTCCACATGAACTTCCAAAGGATAAGTCCAAGTGGACTCATGTCCACAAGTTGAAAAATGATGATAATGTGAGAGCTCTAAATTTAATGAAGGCTGCAATCGGTTCTGATGATTTTTCCTCTTTCTCAGATTGTAGCACTGCAAAGGAAATGTTTGATAGAGTGACTACAACACACGTGGAACAGGGAGAAGAATGTCTCATGGCAAGAAGGAGTGATCAATCAGATGAGTCCTCATCCCAGGTAAACTCTGAGACCGAGGATATTAGTCATGATGATTTAGTTGCCATGCATGAGCATCTACTTGAAAAATATGAAAGAGTTAAGTCAGAAAAGAAAAAATTAAGAAAAGAGAAAAATGCTGAAATCACAAGTCTAAAGGCTGAAAATGAAAATCTAAAATCTGAACTGAAATTGAAAGAAGAATTTGAAAATAAGATGATTGAAGAAAATTCTCATCTAAAAGATCAAAATAAAAGGCTAATGGTTCTTAATACTGTCTTCTCTGAAAGATGGTTGTCAATTGAAAAAGGAAAAACTGTTGTGAAGGAAAATGAGAACAACATTGAAATAATGGTTCAACAAGAAAATGAAACTCTGAAGAACCTGAATGATGCTTTGCAACAACAGCTGATTGTTTGTGAATCTGAGCTATCCAAGTATGAAGCGAATATTGCTTCATTCAATTCTGATATTGAAGATCTGAAAAATTCCTTGTCAAAATTCGTTAAAGGAAAAGACAACTTGAATAAGCTGCTTGGTTCTAAAGTGAATTTTCAGAAAGAAGGACTTGGGTATGTGCATGTTAATAAGAAAGTGAATGAAAAGAAGAAGTCAACTGTATTCGTAAAAAGCTCTGAACAAGCTAATCAATCTAGTTCTTCTATGTTTCAATTCACTGCTAAGAAGGCTGAAAATTCAGATAAGAAACAGGAAAAGATTCAAAAACAAAAGGAAAATGCTGATTTGGATAAGTCCAAATATGTCTCTGATTTTCATGTGCATGCTGCTCACTGCTCACACACACATTCACACTCTCATGAGAATATCAATCTTGTCAAACAAGTGAATGTGAATAAAAAGGCTATAACATGTCACTATTGTGGGAAAGTTGGCCACATTATGCATAACTGTGTAGCATTGATAAATGATGAAAGAAATGCTGTTAGAAAGTATCCTAGAAATCATCTTAGGAAACATTCTACTGATCAGGAAAAGAAAATTCAATGCTATTGCTGTGGAAAGTTTGGTCACATTGCTGCCTTCTGCTGGCATGCTCAGGGAAAGAAAACTAACTCTGGATTTGTTAATTTCCCTGTTAATAAAAACATTATTGATGGAAAGAAGTTTGGTTCTAAAAGAAAATACACTGTATGTTTTGAATGTGGAAAGCCAGGCCACAGAGCTGTTAACTGTTGGCTGGCCGGTTAT
Organism: Amorphophallus konjac; assembly: GCA_022559845.1. Taxonomy (NCBI): domain Eukaryota; kingdom Viridiplantae; phylum Streptophyta; class Magnoliopsida; order Alismatales; family Araceae; genus Amorphophallus; species Amorphophallus konjac. The sequence goes on from CM040118.1 coordinate 288,312,594, forward strand.
GAAAAGAAAATTTTTCATGTCAATAACAGAATTAATCATGTTCACTCACACCATGTTCACGCCAATGCTGATGTATACAAGGAGAACATGAAATCTGTTATCTCTTGTTATCATTGTGGGCAGGTAGGGCATTCCATGTATAATTGTCATATCATGTGTTGTGATGATAAACATGCGAAAAAATCTGTTGAGAAAACCTGCTAGGAGTGTCACTGCTAAACCAGGACCCAAGGTTTCTTGGGTACCTGTTACATCAAAATGATGTATCTGCTACAGGTGTGCCTTGGAAGCTGGAATAAAAGGGGTAATGATCCAAGGCACTCAAGAATGAAAACCCCACTCCCACACTGTTTAGGTAATCTCTCTGCATTTCCCATTTTGAAACTTATTGCATATCTGGTTTGATGTATTCTTGCATATCGGCCATTTGTAAGTGGTTGATAATTGTTGAAATGCATAAACTTTGAAAACATATTGCATTTTGAATTTTCTGAAAAATCTGAACTGCCTATGAGTGTGACTTGATACTTGTGTGTTGCAATAGCTCACTGAGCATTCTGAATTGCATTTAGGACTGCATGTTGAATTATCATGCATGACCTCAATGATATATAATTGGTAAGGTACCAAAAGACAGGGAAGTCTGTCTGGAGGTTCTTACTATGTGTGAGGTGGTCTTTTAGACCAAGTGCTCCGCCTAGTACCATGGGTCACTTTGCTGATAGGACAGTCTGATTGTGCACAAGTCACGATATCATTTGGAATCATATGTTCAGTTTTCAGTGCAAACATTGCATGATTTCAGGGGGAGTTAGTTGCATATTCTTGCATAGCAATTCAATGTTAAGTCTTTGCATGTCTCTGCATACATATAGTGCATTGCATCTCCTTACATTGAAAATGCCAAAAGAGAGGTTGAATGCATAGTGTAAGGGGGAGTCAATGCATTGCATATAGGTTGTCAAATGCATACATTTGTCAGATTTCATAGCATATCCTTTCATATTGACTTAGTTGACAAACCTTGATCATATTCGGAAAACACTAAGCTTCAAAATCTCTCCTAACAATTGGTATCATTTGGCTTCAAAATTCTATCACTCCTTCATGAAGATTTCAATGGACTATCTCGATCATAAATCTGAAAAACTCTTGAACTAGAAATCTTCTATTATACATTCTTAAGAATGACTGAAATAACTCATGTGGTTTAAGCTTAATGTATTCATGGAGTCTAACTTCAAAATCTCTCAACATATCTGAATCATGTTTAATAAACCTTAACCATCTGTTTCATGCTGTATCTTGAAAACTTCTGAAATCTGCATTTTTGAATACATGACTTCAACTGGTTGAGTACATGAAACTATTATTGATTTGAAGCGAATGAATTTTTCTGAAATGTCTAAAGGGTTATTTTGTCAGAGCAATGACATTGGTCACTGAGAAACACAAGTCCTAAGGACTGTGTCATGAGGTGCCTTAGTTAACTCTGTAAAATAAGAATTCATTGAAAATCAGGCAGAGCAATGGCATGCACACTGAGAAATACAACTCACTCATCCAGAAATGATTTCAAGTGTGTCATGATGTGTAAATGCTATCCCTGTTCATATATAGCATGACAGTTAGTCACACTAAGGGCTTAGGGATATTGGCCTCTGATCAAGGTATATCCTCTAGTTACAAAGTGTGTACTGAACTAGAAAGCACGTAAAATTTGTAGCAAGGAAAATTGTTGAATAAATTGAAATATCTGAATATTGATGCCAAAATCAAATTGCTACAACCCTAGAAAAAATCATATGACTTCATAATTGCTTGATTTCAATACTAGTACATGTAATTCTGAAAGAAGTCAATAGATTTGATTGTGTAAGACAAAGGGAGAATAATCAAGATAAATATGAGGGCTTGGTTCATTTTTATTAAACCATGGTTTTAGATATCATTACAGAATTTTATTGATAAACTCTGCATACATCATGTTTAAACCATGATGTTCAATAAATGTCATTCATAAGCCCTTATGATAGAAGACTTTGAAAACTTATGCTTTAGATTTATGAGATTGATATCTCTTTGAAAATCTGGCAAAATTTCTTATGTTTGGAGCATCCTTGAAAAATCTGTTAACTGAATTTCTTCTGCTCATGTCCTTGGCTCAATGACCTGAACTTCTCATATCTCATAAGATTCCACTGATTGAGGGGGAGCTTCCATGTCATGTATCACTTGCATATCAATTGGCATCTCTTCAGGGGGAGCATTCCTTGTCATGCTGAATCATGTTCATTTTCCTTCTCAAGGGGGGAGCTTTTATTTATGGGGAGAACTTGACTGAACTCTTATACATGCTATAATTTCTCAAATTATTTTTCTTTTTGATGAAGTCAAAGGGGGAGAATAATTTGAGTCTTCAGAATGCCTCAGAATGCCTCACATCATCAGAATGACTCAATGTATTGAAAGTGTTACCATCATCAAAAAGGGGGAGATTGTTGTGCCCCTGTGGTTTTGATGATGGTTTTGATGATTGGTTGTTGATGTGAGTTAATCAAATGTTCAGTCATCTTGCTGCTCAGTTTAGATTAACATATTTGATGTTCAGTCTTGTTACATGTTAAACTGATGCATAAAGCATTCATTCATTGCTGTGGTTTTGATGATTGATATTGTATTTTGATGATAGCAATGATATAGTGTTTTCATGACATTGTGCCTTGATGATTGCATCATGACTGTGACTGGTACAACTGATATATTGTTTTTGTTAGACTTATGTTATGTGCATAGTCTATACAGTGCTTCGTGGGGTTTATGCCCTAAGTCTATTCACTGCACAATAACATAAAGTCGATACATTGAGCGTCTCATGCATCATTCGTCTAAGTCCATACATTGGACTGTAGTGTGCATTTGGCGAACACATCGCAAGTCTAGACATTGCACTGTAGCATGCATTTCCTTAAAGTCTATACATCGGACTGGTTTGCATTGGCTAAGTATATACAACGTCAGCTCATGCCTTGTCTTAGACAAAGTCTATACAATGGCTTTGGCTCTCCAAGTCTATACAGCCTTTTGCTTCGCCAAAGTCTGTACATTGGTCTGCATAGGCTAAGTGTTTACATCGTCAAGTACAATCAACACTGGTCTTCCAAGTCTGTACAGTGTGAAGTCTATACTTTGGACTGTTCTTCATGTCTGTACATCAGATTGTACATCATCTTCGTGCTGTTTCTGTACTTAAGTTTTCGTGTTGTTTCCCCTCACCAACACGAAAAGATCTCGTGTCGTATGAGCTTACAACACTTCGTGTTGATTTCCATACGTGACAGGAAAGCTTGTATGAGGTTAGACTTCGTGTCGTTTCCCTTATTTTTATCTTCGTGTTGTTTTAGTGTCTACGTCTCCGTGTTATTTTTATGTTTCTGTCTTAGTGTTGGTCTTTCGTTTTTGACTTAGTGTCTTTCTCGCCTTGACCACACTTCGTGTCGATTCTTGGTTTTCTACACCTCGTGTCGTTTCACCTCGTGTTGTTCTCACTGTCGTCGTGTTGTTTTCACTTCGTGTCGATTACTGTTTCACTTAATGTTGTTTTTCACTTAGTGTTATTTTCACTTCGTGTCAACTTCACTTCGTGTCGTCTCTTTGTATTTCATCTTCGTGTCGTCTTACCTCGTGTAGTGTTACCCCGTGTCAGATACTGTTTCGACTTCGTGTCATTATCAGTCCGTGTCTTTCTTATGTTGAAATCACACTTCGTGTTGATTTCTGTTCACGACGTCGTGTCGTTTTACTTCTTGTCATTTTGACTTCGTGTCAAATTACTTTTCTGTTTTCATGACTTCGTGTCGTTTTTCCTCTCATGTACTTCGTGTCGGTTACTGTTGTTTCTTTGACTTCGTGTTGTTTTCCTTGTGTTTTATCTTCGTGTTGTTTTCACTTCGTGTCAACTTCACTTCGTGTTGTTTTCATTTCGTGTCAACCTCGTCTTGGTGTCGTACTTACTTCGTGTCGGTTACTGTTGTTTCTGTGTCTTCGTGTCATTTTTGTTCCACTACGTGCAGAACATTGCAGCACCTCGTGTTACTTTCTGTATACCACCTCGTGTCATTTCCCAGTGAATCTCGTGTCATCTTTTACGTCTACTTGTTCAACCCCGTGTCAACTTCTGTGTTCGTCTTCGTGTTGTTTTCAACTCGTGACGGTTTTTGTCATTTCACTTCGTGTCGTTTCCTTATTCTGTCTTCATGTTGTCTCCGTGTTGTTGCCGTTTGTTAGCTCGTGTTGTTTCGTTCTAACCTCGTCCAGGTTTCTTCTAAAACGCTGTTCTTCTGATAAGTCTATACAGAGTTGTTCTTTAAACTGATGACTTATCCGATACTCTGTTTTACAGGTGCTTTGATCGTGAAGCTTAAGGAGGGCACGTGATCCGAGGCTGGAATGAAGCCTGCTGAGAGACTGCCACGTGGTCCTAATAATTAGGGCTGGAAATGTGGAGGTCACACGTCGTGGCTGATGCTACTGCTGCTGCTATATACATGAGACCTTCGTCCACAGATGAAGGTGATCGAGTTGGCAAGAAGAAAAGCTCATACAGAGAGCCCCGATCCTGATAGAAAAAGAAAAGAGAAAGAAGAGAAGAGCAGAGAGTGAGAGATTAGGAGAGCAGAAGAAAGAGAAAGAGAGAGATAGAAGTGTGAGCCGAAGAGTATAGAGGAGCAGAGATCGAGAGAGTGAAAGAGAAGAAGAAGAAGAGAAGAGAAGAGGAAGAAAAGCTTACCTGAAGATCTGTCTGCTGGACCGTGGATCAAATCCAGGCCAGTCAGCTCCGTTGAGAGCCACATTGTGCATTTCGTGTTTCAGCTTTCTGTTTGCTGAAGTTATTTTCGTTTATTGTTTTTCCTTTGTTTTCTGGTTTGCTGTGTTTTCCGATACTCTGTAGAGAGGTCGGGGTTCCTCCTGTGGATCAGGAGAAGGGAGATCTGATCTCCGGTTGCAAGTAGCTGGGAGCTACTTGTGGGTTCCCTCCGGTTTGGAGGAAGGGAGACTTGTCTCCGGTTCTGGGCTTGTGGATTCAAGTGCAGGGGTCCCTCCGGTTGGAGGAAGAGAGGTCTTCGACCTCTGGTTTGCTGGTGACTGGAAGTCACCGGTTGGTTCCCTCCTGGTCTGGAGGAAGAGGGGAGGTTGTTCCCCTGGTCAAGCTGTGTGGCAGCACCTGTTGCAGACTGAGTCTGCGGTTTCTAGCGTGAGCTAGTGGAAGCCACACTCGGGTTGAGTGTGGGGTGGATGTAGGTCTGCTGGACCGAACCACCTAAAAACCCCTTGTGCGCTGTGGTTTGATATGGCTATTTGTGTTTCCGCTAGATGTTTGCATAGGGGCACTTCTAGTGTTTGCTTACAGGTTGAGTAAATGATTTGATCAGATTTTGTTCTGAGTATTTTTATCTGTCAAGAGAGCGAACTTCTAGTTGAGCTATCTGTTATTAGCACTCTAGTGATCTCACTATGTGTTTATTTAGTTCGGCAACTGCTCATTAGCTTTCAAGTTTTTCTAGTCTGCGAACTAGCATTATTAGTGAGCATAAGATGTTTAAATTGGGCATTATTCCTACAGAGGGATACATTCACCCCCCCTCTGTATCCGGGCCTAGCACCCTAACAACTATGTCAACCAAGTGCTGGGGCTGCTCTCACGCTTTCTTAGGAATATTTTTGGTGGTTGGTCTAGCGCGTGGCACTGTGTGGATGGCAGCAGCAGCCCTTTCTTTAGTTGAGGAAGCTTGGTATAAATAGGTAAAAACTAGTTGCAAAGCCAGGGACAAAATGGCACCAAGAAGTCTCTGATGGACCATTGCACCGGCTGTATTTTCCCTCCATAATTTCCCTTAAAGCATGCGCCAGGGTGAAGTGACAGCTTGGAGTCTTCCAGGCAAGTTCCATGTTCGACGGTGGTAGCACCTGGAAGAAGAGACTGAGTCTTCTCATTTAGATGCTTGGAGATCTTTTCATTAAATGCTCCTACAGGCCTGATGTCTTCCATTCGTTGAGCCTAGCTTTTAGTACAAGGAGGTACGATGACAGATAGTGTTAAGGAGCAGATCAGATTTCCCTTTAGACGACATCAGATATTCACAATAAATCTCCCTCCAATAAGCAGTCTTCTCATTCTGCACATGTGTACTCTTCTGCGTACAGTGGCTGGTTGGACAGCCCATTGATCGACAACAAGATAGTGGTAGACTGCGGAGTGTCCTATTCCCCGCAGCAGACAGTCTGGACAGACAGACATATAAGACTGACATCGCGACAGACTAAAGTGGCTTTTTCAACTGGATTTCTGACAAAACCATCTCCAAAAGGTAGACAAATGAGAGATAAGATGGTTGAGCAAAAGTCAAGCCTTCAGACATGGTCCAGACCCCAAAATCCTTGATTTTGATGATTTACGGTAGACATTTTCTCTCTCTGGATGGTCCACTGATCTGACAGATTATTGGCTTGAGGATTCTTGGAAGAACAAGGGTGTCGACCTCCTTACTTAGTGTGTAGGGACACCCTTTGAATATTTTGAAGGCCCATGAGAGATGTGTCGAGACTTCACAAGACAGTGTCGAGGCATATATGCTTGGTTCCAAGATGTTATCAAGACTGTGTCGAGACAGCATCAAACAGTGTCGAGACATGTGAGTCATGTGCGGGAATTATTACACTAATGTGTCGACACATTTCTGTTAGTTTGTCGAGACATCCCTTTAAAGGTTTTGAGAACAGCTTCTGCCGGTTTCATACATGTTCTGGGTGAACCTAGATGTGTCGACACATTCCTGTCAATGTGTCGAGACATTCCTTTGAATGGTCTTGAGGACGGCTTTTGCCAGTTTCATATCCGTTCTGGTTGAACTTTGATATGTCGACACTTTCCTGTCAATGTGTCGAGACATTCCTTTGAACGGTCTTGCGGGCGGCTTCTGCTTCAGCTGATTTCTTCTTGAGGTGTCGAGACATTTGTCAGATGTGTCGACACATGCTTTAAGTGCAGAGTTGTCATCCGAAGGTGTCGAGATATTTTCTTTCTAATTCAGCCCTTGATTGGAGTATGCTCTGACCTTGATGTTTGGACCTTGAGCAACATGCACAGACTTTGTCTTGCCATAAGGTAAACTTGATAATGATTAGCATTGGATGTGCACTGATCTTCCTTTGCTGTATCCCAATAAAGACATGCACGGACCTTAGTCATTTACCTTGGCCTTCTTGCATCGACCTTGGTCCTTCTTTCTTGTGTAGCCTAATGCCTCATCTGTGTGTCTTACTTGATTTCTTTCTATCTTTGCAGACACACTTTGTTGCCGGTGTGGGCTTGACTTGAAATGCATGAGTGTTTGTCTCTATCAAATGCAGGTCAAACTATATTAATGAATCATAGTCAGACATCATTGAAACAAAAGAATATTATACATGAGCCCAACATACATAGTCAGCCATTATCAAAAAAATGGAGTTACACATGTTATACACTTGTCCAACACTCCCCATTTCCCCTTTCTGCACTTGGTCATCCACCCTCATACACACAACCCTACACCACCAGCCTGTTCTCAGTTCACAGGCAGTAGAGTACCAACAGATTGCAGAGAGTGCCATGGCATCATCGTGAGGCTTCAAAAGGTACACCATATACCGTAAGAATCATCATCCAGTTAGCTTTACAACGGAGGTGGTCTCGCCATCAACCGACTTCGGGGCTGTCCAGAGGAGCCGATCTCCCCAGACTGCACATTTCCTCCCAGGTAGACGACCAGCAACGACTTACAGAGGCTTCCACGATTAGAGCCATGGGCTTCTTGAGGCGACACTCGGCTGAGGGCTTCTACTTCAAGTTCCCTTCCTTCTCCAAGAAGCAGAACTATTTTTGGACCCCGGAGTCAAGAGTTTCAGATTTTCTCCCCAAGGTGTGCTAGGTCAGTTCCCCTGAGCCAATTCCGACACCCCTCCACTGTTCCGGTCTTCGCGATCAGCTCCGATCTCAGACGACAGTCCCATTGGTCCCGGCTCGAAGATGACTCGTCCACGGTTGCAGAGGTTCTAATCCCGCCTTATTCAAAGTCCGGGAGTGTTCATGGCGCCTTCGTCTTCCAGCAGCAGTAGACTGAGAGCTACCAAAACCTGCACTGAATAGTCCTGTTCTAGACCCTGCCCCAGCCACCGGCGAAGTCAAGAAATTCTCCAATAATTCTGACGTCCTCCTGGGCCAACCCAGGAGGTTTTGGCGCTAGTTTCGTCAACAACGAAGTTCGAGAGAGCCTGTAGTAGAGTCGACAGCGACTGCCTATCTCGCTATCCATAAAGCTAGCAGAATCGGCTTAGCTCGCCATTTCGGTTTTATCTTAAGTTCCCCACCCCGCCTGGCCGGCTTACAGCCCCTCCCTGCGTGGAGGTAGTGTTTGATTGTAATTCTTACAATTCCCCACCCCTAGTCCAACCCCCTTGCAAGGGGCGTAGTGCTTGTTAATTAGGTAATCAGGTTGAAGCTTCATCGGCGCAACTTGCGGGGAATCACGCTTCATTGCTCGCCCACGTCTCCGACCGGAGCTGATTTCTTCAAATCGGCTAGGTAAACTCTCGTCCCTTGCTCTCAATAGTGCTTGTTCATTTAATATTCTCCAATTGCACCATCGGTTAAGGGAGAGAGCGCCCGGTCCCAAGGCTCCACCACCTTCGTGCGACCACCGTGGATGTGAGTGAGTGAACCTACGCCCTTCGGCCATTGCCGACTCATTGAGTTTGGCATCTGTACCCCAAGAGGAGGTTTACCTTGGACTCTGCTGGCCCTCTACCAGCAAGGGTCTTGTCCCACTTCCTTGACTCGGCATCCCCGTGTCACCCCCGGGTTGAGTGTGCGCGCCATACGAGTGTTCGCTTACGTAGGCTTTTTAGCCTTGTGGTTGTGCTTGCATACTTAGGTCCCAGGAGCATTGGCCTTATGGCTATCACCCCAAGGTGGTGTCACATAAAGTGGTATCAGAGCAAGTCATTGACTTGTTCCCACAAGTCAAGTCCTAGGGCATTTGCATCCATCACCCCGAGCATCATCACTTCCCCATTCCTATGGCTACCTCATACCAATCACACCCATCTCTTTCACCTCTCCCAATGGATCCTAAACTCCTTGGAAGCCCCGCTGCCAACAAGGTTAATTGCATCAACTCCCTCATGGAGGCCATGCCCAACATTTTTGGGTGGCTTGATGATATCACTGCCCAACTCGATAAACTTGAGGGAGGTAGGCCCGCACCAAGGGAGGATGAGAGTTACCCCCGGAAAAATCCGGATGACCACCTCTTGGCGCCTTTGAAAGTCAAAACCCCCGCCTTTGAGGGATCCTACAACCCAAGCCTCTATCTAGATTGGGAATTTTTGATGGGCCAATACTTTGATTGGTACCCCTTGTCTGAAGCGAGGAAAGTGAGACTAGCCAAAATGCACCTCTCCAAGCAAGCCAAAACTCATTGGCTAATGGTTGAGGGTTTAAGGAGGATCTGTGGGCAAGCCCCGATTAACACTTGGGAAGAAATGAAGGCCGAGCTTAGAAAGGTCTACACACCCCAACCCTCCCCCTCCTACCCGGGTAGTCATAGCCCGAGGAACACTACCACTCCTCCACTTCCACCCAGCCCGCATAAGGTCACCCCAATGGCCCAAATCACACCGCTCCCTACCGATCCTACCTCGGCCACCTCCCCCACACCCCACCACCTAACCCTCAACACTCAAGCCCAAATGGTCCCACCCTCCGCTCTTCCATCTTCCCCCATAAGGGACACACCTCCCAAGACCAACCAAACCAAGCCTCCTCACCCAACCCATCTCCCACTCCCGACCCCAACTCCACCATGTCCTAGGCCTCCACTACTTCCCCTCCCTATCCTAACCCAAGTCTCCATTTACCCACCACCCCGGGTGCACCTTGCACCAACCATCATCACCCCATCCCCAAAAGACCTTCCCATTCCCTTGGGAAAGGAGACCACACCCACTCACATAGGAGTAGATGCCAGCCTGGACCCTCTCCCCACCCATGAGGAAACCCAAGTTCACACCAATGATGAGGAAGAGCCCCAAGCCTTCACCACTCCAAACAGTCTGGATCCTCAAGAAACACAAACCTTCACAAATGGCACCATAATCATAGATAGGCCCCTAGTTAGATGGCTAAAGGAGAGACTGATCCCTCCCATCACATCCCATGTGATGGGAATCGACACCGAGCCAGTACCTTTTCATATTGCATTTATATCCTTTAGTTTATTTTTATATCCACGGGAAAGTATACGCGCAATTGTACGGCTTTATCGGCCAATGCGTCACTCCCGTAGATTGTGTGGGTTTCTATGTAATTTGTCAGTAGGACCAACAAGGGGGCCCTCAGCCCTTTCCCATTGGTCCATGTCATCTTGTGGGGCTGGTCAACCATCCTAGGTGGACCTCTAGAAGGTTGGACTAGTCATATGCCACATGGGTAGACAAGTGGCCCATTTTGTCCAAGGTAGGCCACCTACCATTCACCTACCCATTCAACCTTACTTATAGTCAAGGGGGCGCCCCATTCCACTTGCCTTAGCTTAATATTTTTTGTGTGTTATTAGAATGCAATCCCAGTCCTTCAATCCTCTTCCCTAGATCTAAGGGTCCACATTGCATTTGATGTAAACCATATATAAGCTTGTATTTTCATGTGAAATTCAATGAAAATCAGAAAATTTTATGAAATCCAAGGAGCATATTGCACCCCCAGCCCCTCTCCCTCTGGTTACTCTCCTCCAACCTCAAGTTCTAGAGTGATTCTACCTTCTATCATCTCCTCTCAACCTCCGGTGATCATCTGTGCCGCCGCCGTTCGTGCCGCCATCGAGTCGCCTCTGCAGTTCTATCTTCGTCCGATCACAGCAGCTTCCACGAATTTTCTGCCTCAGCCACGAGCTTGGATTGATCTGAATTTTTGATGGTGTGTTCATCCTTTGCATCCCAAGATCCACCTAAATTTTCATGCCAAAATTCCATCTTTTAGTATTTTTACATTTTCGTCCAACCTGTCATCCCAGATCTGCCAGGTTTCCGTCTACAGTGATAGAACCTCTGAGTTCTCCCCCTCCGACCATCTTTTTGATTTGTCTAAACCCTCCCAATTTTACTGAGAGTTTTGTCCATCACTCCCTATCTCCACAAATTTTCTTAATTTTTTATCAGCCTTCTATCTATTTTTCAAAATTCGTGTTCTTCCTCTGCTACAGTGTTTTCCGTCAGATCCCAGATCCGACCACCCTCCACTTCCAAAATCAGAACAAATCATCATCACCTTCAAATCCAAATCCAAAAACAGTCCTGGTTTCCTTACTTAATTTCCTACAACGTTCATGAAGAGGTCAAGGGCTGAATCCGAGGTCTTCATAGCGGTCAAAGGCAGTTCTCAGGAACGTTCTCTGCAGATCTGAGTCTTCGGTTACTGTACAACAGCAGCATATAAAATTCGCCAACACATAGTACAAATCTGGTGAATTTTTCTGAAGGCCACTAGATTGTAGTACTTCGACGTAGCTTTCCAACGGCTCTGATCTCGTCGCATTCTGACACTGGTGCTGATCGCAGCGTCCGTTCTCGCCGGAGCGCGCGCTGAAATACAGAACCGGTAGATTTCCGATCGGTTTTTCCGACCGGTGCCGAACGGAGCCGCCCGGCCTCCGGTCGGTGAACCAGCGTGCCGCTAGCCCGGGGAGCACTTCTCCAAGTGTCTCCACTACAGCGGTGTCACCGGGTCCCACTCGACTCCTCCGGACAGCACGTGGGCCCCACCGTCACTAGTTCGGGTGCTGCCGAAGAGACGCGAGAAGCCGCCCGTCAACCCGAATTCGGTCCTCCCGGGCCCGTTTATGTAGCCCTTTACCTCCCTGCGTGGAGTGGGCAGTAATTCATTTACTGTAATATGGTATATTAATTGTCCCGGGAGTACGAGTTTCGGCCGGGTCCGTCGTCCCCACGCCGAGCGCGTGGAGGTATCGTGTTCGCTCCCTTCTCAGCATTTTGCTTACTACATATATATTTGTTTATGCCGCTGCTAGAGAGCATGTGTAGGGATATCTAGCTCACTTTATCTATTCATTACCGCTGCTGCGAGAGAGTGCGACACCGTCCCGTGAACCGATCCGGGCACGAAAGAGAGCCGACCACCCTAGCTCATTGCCGGTTTCTCAACCGCGCACATCCGACGCTTCCCTCGTTAAGGGGCAGTCACGAGCTTGTCGTGTCCGTGGTCTCGTCCCGCATCAATTTGGTATCAGAGCCAGGTTGAGTCTAGGGTGTCAAAAAAAAAGAGTGTCATTTACGTCTAGTCATTAGTCGGTTTAAGTCGAGTCTAGGATCATCATATTTCTAAAACACAAAAAAAGTGTCTTTTTGCATTGCATCCCTTTCCTCGGTATATCAAAAGGTGTTGTCCGAACGTTAGGCTACGCCTATCGGGAAGGCCGCACACTTGCGTGAGTGACCTTCGGGTTGATTACCTCCTCCGCGTACCGCGTTTTGGTTAAGTCTAGGCGCATCATTTTGCATTAGTGTGTTTTGCTTTAGTCAGCGTCTTCTAGTCAGTGTGTTTGCATGCCCACTCGTCGGGGTACTCAGTACTCACCCCCACCACCACCTATGGCCAACCCACGGGATACCTCGGGAGACTTCCACTCCCTACAAGAGGCGATGATGGCCATTATGACTAGGTTGGACCAATCCGATGCTAACTTTCGGACTTTCTCCGATAATATGGATGGTCGCCTTAGAGCCATGGAGGGGCGCTTGGAGACCTCTGATAGGTCGGTCCAAGACCTCGTTGGGCGGTTAGATAGGATGTCACACGGGGACCCTCCAGGGGCAGCCCAAGGCCCACCCGCACCCCCTCCCGCGGTGGCCCAAGTCCAACCCGCTCCCATGGCCCAAGTCCAGGCCGCTCCCGCGGCCCAAAACCAGCCACCACAGGCTCCTCCACCCGCCCTTCCTCGGGTTCCCCAACTACCGCACCGTGACCTTGGTCTCGAGGACTATGGTTCCGACAATGCCTATGAGGGATATGGTCAACGCCGTCGTGGTTTTCAGCCACAACGAGATGAGGATGATGACCGGGTCCTTAAGACCGTGCGAGCGGACCCTCCCACTTTTTACGGGTCTTTGGATCCGAAAGTCTACCTAGATTGGGAGTTCGGCATGGACCGTTACTTTGAGTGGTATGATATGTCGGAGCGTCGAAGGGTCCGATTCGCCACCATGAAACTCATGGGGCAGGCACAAACCTATTGGAAGAATGTGGAGAGCCTGCTACTTCAGCGGCTAGAACCCCCGATCGACACATGGGCCGAGATGAAGAATAAACTTCAGCAAAAGTACCTTCCTCCCACATACCGCCAGCGACTCATCGATACATGGCAAAGTCTTAGCCAGGGAAACCGGTCCGTCTCCGAATACATCGCGGAGTTTGATGAGTACTTTCTACGATGTGGTATCACGGAGGAGAGTACCATGCCCGTGTCCCGCTTTCGACGTGGCTTGCGGCCACACTACCAGTATGAGCTTTTCCGCCGCAATGCCAAGACGTTGGAAGAGACATACCAGGTTGCTCTCGAGATGGAGTAATTTGACGGAGAGTTTGAGTCTAGCCATCGGTTGGGCCCCACCCCTCTCCGTAGTACCGAGCCCCGTCACTCCATAGGCCCACATCAACGGCCTCCCATGGCTCGACCTCAGGAGCCCACCCGTCAGGAGCACTTCGCTCCACGGCCTCGTCCTCCTCCACCCCGGGATCTATTCCCACCCCAACCACCGGCACCCGTTGCCCGTCCCCCGGCTCCTATAGCCCGTCCTCTGGCACCGGCACCCCCTCCACTATTGTCCAAGGCACCTACATCTCCCCCTTTGCTGCCTACACCCCCTACCCGACTAGATGATAAGGGTAAGGCCCCTTTTATAGGAGAGAGTAGTCGGTCGAGAGTGCAGTGTTTCCACTGTCATGGATTTGGCCACTTTGCCAGCGAGTGTCCCGCTCGCGCCACCCTAGCCTTAGGTGTTGGAGAGCCCGCACCTCCCGAGCTTGAGTGTGTCAATTATGAGGCCGATGACGCACTAGCCGATGAGTACTATGCCTTGGGGGGAGAGTTGGATGGCTCACCCGCCGCCCAGGATGCCGCCACCTAGTGGGCTTGTGTCACCATCTTAGTCTAGGGTCATATATGAGTCGGTGTGTTTTTTCTTGTGTGGTTTGTTTGTGTGGTGTGTCTCGAGTCGATTGTTGTGTGTATTGCATGGTAAGTCTGCATGAGTCTTGTGCAAGCTCGTTGTCGGTCTCTTATGAGTAAGAGGCGAGTGGACTCACTTGATGAGTATGGCGTCGATTCTACATCTATACCCGGATCAGTCACCTATAGGGACTCAGCGGTTATTCCTAGTGAGTCTTTGAGCCGCTTCGCTTCCTTTTGAGAGTGCCCCACCTGGAGTGTCCACCTTCAGGCTATAGCAGTTTGCGCATATCGAGTATATATGGAATGAGCAGGTGACGATCATTTGGAGTGGAGCGTACCCGCATTACTTGGCACGGTGACGGATCCGCCGGAGTATTCGAGCATCCCTACCCCTACTCGACGGGGTCGAGTTCCTCCCACCCTGGGAGAGTTGATGGGAATCGACACCGAGCCAGTACCTTTTCATATTACATTTATATCCTTTAGTTTATTTTCATATCCACGGGAAAGTATACGCGCAATTGTACGGCTTTATCGGCCAATGCGTCACTCCCGTAGATTGTGTGGGTTTCTATGTAATTTGTCAGTAGGACCAACAAGGGGGCCCTCAGCCCTTTCCCATTGGTCCATGTCATCTTGTGGGGCTGGTCAACCATCCTAGGTGGACATCTAGAAGGTTGGACTAGTCATATGCCACATGGGTAGACAAGTGGCCCATTTTGTCCAAGGTAGGCCACCTACCATTCACCTACCCATTCAACCTTACTTATAGTCAAGGGGGCGCCCCATTCCACTTGCCTTAGTTTAATATTTTTTGTGTGTTATTAGAATGCAATCCCAGCCCTTCAATCCTCTTCCCTAGATCTAAGGGTCCACATTGCATTTGATGTAAACCATATATAAGCTTGTATTTTCATGTGAAATTCAATGAAAATCAGAAAATTTTGTGAAATCCAAGTATCATATTGCGCCCCCAGCCCCTCTCCCTCTGGTTCCTCTCCTCCAACCTCAAGTTCTAGAGTGATTGTACCTTCTATCATCTCCTCTCAACCTCCGGTGATCGTCTGTGCCGCCGCCGCCGCCGTTCGTGCCGCCATCGAGCCGCCTCTGCAGTTCTATCTTCGTCTAACCATAGCAGCTTCCACGAATTGTCTGTCTCAGTCACTAGCTTGGATTGATCTGAATTTTTGATGGTGTGTTCAGCCCTTGTATCCCAAGATCCACCTAAATTTTCACGCCAAAATTCCATCTTTTAGTATTTTTACAGTTTCATCCAACCTGTCATCCCAGATCTGCCAGGTTTCTATCTACAGTGACAGAACCTCTGATTTCTCCCCCTTTGACCATCTTTTTGATTTGTCCAAACCCTACCAATTTTACTGGGAGTTCTGTCCATCACTCCCTACCTCCAAAAATTTTCTTAATTTTTTATCAGCCTTTTATATATTTTTAGAAATTCATGTTCTTCCTCTGCTACAGTGTTTTCAGTCAGATCCCAGATCCGACCACCCTCCACTTCCAAAATCAGAACAAATCATCATCACCTCCAAATCCAAATCCAAAACTAGTCCTGGCTTCCTTAATTAATTTCCTACAACTTTTATGAAGAGGTCAAGGGCTGAATCCGAGGTCTTCATAGCGGTCAAAGGCAGTTCTCAAGAATGTTCTCTGCAGATCTGAGTATTCGGTTACTGTACAATAGCAGCATATAAAATTCGCCACCACAGAGTACAAATCTGGTGAATTTTTCTGAAGGCCACTAGATTGTAGTACTTCGAAGCATCTTTCCAACGGCTCTAATCTCGTCGCATTCCGACACCGGTGCTGATCGCAGCGTCCGCTCTCGCCGGAGCGCGCGCTAAAAAATAGAACCGGCAGATTTCCGATCGCTTTTTCCGACCGGTGCCGAACGGAGCCGCCCGGCCTCCGACCGGAGAACCAGCGTGCCGCTAGCCCGGGGAGCGCTTCTCCAAGTGTCTCCACTACAGCGGTGTCACCGGGTCCCACTCGACCCCTCCGGACAGCACGTGGGCCCCACCGTCACTAGTTCGGGTGCTGCCGAAGAGACGCGAGAAGCCGCCCGTCAACCCGAATTCGGTCCTCCCGGGCCCGTTTGTGTAGCCCTTTACCTCCCTACGTGGAGTGGGCAGTAATTCATTTGCTGTAATATGGTGTATTAATTGTCCCGGGAGTACGAGTTTCGGCCGGGTCCGTCGTCCCCACGCCGAGCGCGTGGAGGTATCGTGTTCGCTCCCTTCTCGGCATTTTGCTTACTACATATATATTTGTTTATGCCGCTGCTAGAGAGCATGTGTAGGGATATCTAGCTCGCTTTATCTATTCATTACCGCTGCTGCGAGAGAGTGTGACACCGTCCCGTGACCCGATCCGGGCACGAAAGAGAGCCGACCACCCTAGCTCATTGCCGGTTTCTCAACCGCGCACGTCCGACGCTTCCCTCGTTAAGGGGCAGTCACGAGCTTGTCGTGTCCGTGGTCTCATCCCGCATCACCATGCCTACCCTCCCATGGAGCTAGACCTCCCCATAGTACCCTTCTCCTCCTATCACACCACAATCCAATCATCCTACCAAGTGGAGACCTTAGGGGATCTTCTTAAGGGTTTAGCATGGCAAATCGAGTTCATGAGCATGTTGACCATGGTGACCAACCAATCTAGGAGCCTTGACCTCCTACACCTTTGTGTCGGGTCTATCATCTCAATTTGCACCATTGGTTGCTACACTAGCGACCTTCTACTATTCCTCTCCACACCCGATGAGCCCGACCTTCTCCTCAATTTGGAGCTTCTTATCTCGGGTAGACAGTCAAACCATCCCCTCATGGCCAGCCCACCCACCAAAGACTACGGCCCAATTACTTCATCAGAGGGGGAAAATCCACCACATTTAGAGGACCCTAAGGACATAGAGCTCTCCCTTAGTAACCCTTTCCATGATCCCTTTGATCCCTTCCAATGGGAGCCAAGGAACCCATATGACCCAACCACCTTACCCACCACCCACCTTTCCCTACCCCAACCCACCATGATGGATCAAACCCACCCCTTCGTAGACTCGGGTTACACCATGAGAGCCATGACTTTGGGCAATATACACATAGGGATTAAGGAAGTGCCTCTCTCCATGATGTCCACCTTCCTAGATCCCTTCGATCCTCTCAAATGGAAGTTCAAAGGCCATCCCGCAACCCCACACATGGAAGTCATCTTTGGAGTAGGAATACAAATGTCTTGGCACCTCACACCAGTTGGCATGAATAGTAAGTCAGGTCCTTTCATTCATGACACCTACATGTCAAGTCGGAAGCATGAGTGGTCTATATTTGGGTGTAACGGCCCTCCCCCATTCGTCATTGGTCTTACGCAAGATAGGACCATATTTGGCTGCCCCGGTCCTCCAACCTTGGGTAGAGAACTTATGCATGATAGGACCAAGTTTGGATGCCCCAGTCCCCCAGTCTTCACCTATCTCGATAGGAAGCATGAGCAAGCTAGATCCACTTTTGGATGCCCAGGACCTCCCACATCTCACAAGCTCGAAAAGCACCTCATGCATGGTAGGTCCACTTTTGGTTGTCCAAGTCCACCCATAACCACTAGAAGGTCAGCATTCACAAAATTACATGATAACCTTTGCAAGCACATCAACAAGAGCCATGAAATTTACAAAAGGCAGGCCGACTCACACCGGCGCCACCAAGAAATCCAAATGGGTGATTCCAGAATGGTGACGAATGAGATGCTCTCACATATAGACAACTCAAGACTGAGCTTTTGTGGGATTAGTCCCTTCCAGGTTTTGAGGTGCATTGGCACCAATGCTCATGAGTTAGGCCTCCTCGAGGAATACAGAGTTAGCTTCAGTTTCAAAATGGAAGGCCTTGTGCCACACAAGGGTCGCACGGTGGCACCTAGTGAGGATATCAAGCCCCCTTCCTCCCTTGAGAGAGCACCCACCCCCTCCCCCATGAGAGCATTGTCAGCCTGGAGAGCTTGACGTAAGCAACTTGAGAGAATATTGGATGAACATGTTATCATCACTTGGAGCAAGGTGTGCGGGCGCTACCTCGCTAGGTGGAAGGTTTGGCTTCCTTTGGGAGACTTGTGGGCGGCACCACTTCTACACCCTCCGAGGAAGGAAGGACTCTTACTCGACGGAGTCGAGTTCTCCACACCCCGGGAGTATGATGGGGTCATCACCATCCGTTCCAACACTCACAACCATTCTCCTCACCCCCGGAGGCATCTAACATGATCTAGTCATTCATTTTTGAGTCATATCATTGTAATTTTTCTTTTATTTGAGTCCAGTACTTAGGTTAGACAGTCATTTACCTAAGTTGAGTGTCATTAGGATGACTAGGTTGGTTAATGGGCCCCATTAAGTGGGCTAGGCCCAGGGGCGCCCCCCCTTGGACAGTCTGGTCATTAGCTCTTTTGTTCAGGGTTGTTTTGGTCCTAGAAATTGTCAGTGCCTATAAATAGCCCCCTCCCCTCTCTCATTAGTAACCTTTGATGATCAATGAAATTTGAAATTCCATTGGAATTTTATCTCCCCTCCCTCTCTTGATATATCTCTCTCTCTAAGGGGGTCACCCCTCTCTCTCTCTCTCTCTTCCCCTCCCACCTACTTTCTCTCTCTTCACTCCTCCATTAAGTCCCCACAGCCCCCTCTTTACTCCACCCCATCCCCAAGAGAACCTCCACCAATCCTTGCTCCACCATCCAACCCCCAACTACCCATTTCCCTTCCCCAAGCACCTCTCCATCTCCCCAAGGCTGAAGGGGCTCAAACCCTAGCCCAAATTTGAATCTCTCTCCCTTGTTGACTGGCCCTCACCCCTCCCCAACACCCCCTTCCTCCCTTGGTCGCCCTCCCCATTTCCCCTTGTTGCCCTTGGCCATCCCACCCTTATACACACAACCCTACACCACCAGCATGTTCTCAGTTCGCAGGCAGCAGAGTACCAGCAGATTGCAGAGAGTGCCATTGCGTCATCGTGAGGCTTCAGGAGGTGCACCGTATACCATAGGAATCATCGTCCAGTCATCTTTACAACGGAGGTGGTCTCGCCATCAACCAACTTTAGGGCTACCCAGAGGAGCCGATCTCCCCAAACTGTGCATTTCCTCCCAGGCAGACGACCAGTAATGACTTGCAGAGCTTCCATGAACAGAACCCTAGGCTTCTTGAGGCGACACTTGGCTGAGGGCTTTTACTTCAAGTTCCCTTCCATCTCCAGGAAGCAGAACTATTTTTGGACCCCGGAGTCAAGAGTTCCTGATTTTATCCCAAGGTGTGCCAGGTCAATTCCCCTAAGCCAATTCCGACACCCCTCCACTGTTCCAGTCTTCACGGTCATCTCCGACCTCAGACAATAGTCCCGTTGGTCCCGACTCGAAGACGACTCGTCCACGGTTGCAGAGGTTCTGATCCCGCCTTATTCGGAGTTTGGGAGTGTTCGTGGCGCCTTCGGGAGGGGGGGGCTAGCTGGTCCCTGTAAACCTCCCTAAATATATATATTTATTATTATTTTTTGTTTGGGAGTGGGGGAGGGAGGTTTACGCGGACTAGCCCGGGGGGGGGGGGGGGGCTGGTCCACGTAAACCCCCCCTTGGGGTTTACGCGGGGTGAAAAACCCCTTTTTTCCTATTTTTTTTCTTTTAGGTGGGTGGGCCTGGGTTTACGCGGACCAGCCCTTACACGGGCTGGCTGGGGGTTTTTTCCTTTCCTTTCTTTTTTTTGTTTTTAAAGCAGGTGGGACTAGGTTTACACGGACTAGCCAGGGGGGGCCAACTGGTCCGCGTAAACCCCCCCTGGTGGGTTTACGTGGGCTGGCTGGGGGTTTTTTTCCCTCTTCTATTAAAACCCATCTTTACCCCATTATGGGCCTACTTTGACTACGTGTGACTGCAAGAGGACGAAGGATACAAGCTTGGACTGGTCGTGATGAGGGCATCACTCACGATTCCCTCTGGCTTGGCACCTCTCTCCCTCCCGGAAGCAGCTAGGGAGCAGCCCTTCTTCTGGATTGGACCTTAGTGCTTACCATTGGGTCATCTTATTACTTTCTCCTTTTTACTTGAGTCATAATCATGTAATTTGCCTTTTATTTGAGTCTTGTACCTAGGTTATCCAGTCATTTCCCTAAGTTCGAGTCTCATTAGGCTACGGTGCTTGCTATTGAGCCTATTTCTTTGGGCTAGGCCATGGGCGCACCCCCCTTCCTTGGTTATCTGTTAGTATGTTAAAAGTCAGGGTCTTATATGTAAAAGTGGGTTTCCTATAAATAGGACCCCAATCCCTCTTTTGAAGGTTAATGAAGCATTGAGTATTATTATCCACCAGCCTTTTCTCTCTCTCTAGCTCTTTCACTCTCCCTCTACTTCTCTCTCTCACTTAAGGGGGCGAACCCCTCTCTCTCTCTTCCCCCTTCTCTCTCTCTCCCTTGGGCGAACCTGCCCCTTCTCCTTCCCCCCCCCCCTGCCACATCATCAGCCACATCACCCTTCCACCCTTTCACCTCCCCAAGGCCCATAACTCCCATCAATACTTCCACAACCCCAAGCAACCCTTCCCATTCCCCATACATCCTCTCAACTTCCAAGGCACCCTTCCCTCTCCCCCAAGCAACTATTCCACTCCCCCACACCCCCCATTCATATCCCTAGGGAGCTAAACCCCATAACCCCCCCACAAGTTGCGCACCCCCCCTCCCATCTCACCCCCTCCTTGCCTTGGCCGACCACCCCATCTCCCCTCTCCTAGCTGCGGCCCCCTCACCCCTCCACCACCACAGACCTCCACATTCCCTGCTCCACCCCTCTCACCATTCCTAAGCATCCCTCCCCCATCCACCATCACCATCCCCTTCCCACCATTGCTAGCCACCACCTCCATCAACCTAGTTCCACCTCCATCCCTTTCATTTGGCCCAAGTCTGCAGGTGGCAGAGAAAGGGGCGATTTGCAGAAGCACCCACGGATTCATATGGCGTCGTCTGAAGGCGTACCATACCCATCTAGAAAGGTCGTCCAGTTAGCTTTGCAGGCGAGGTGATCTCATCCCGTTCCGAGTTCGGGGCTGTCCAGGAGAGCCGTTCTCCTCCGACTACGCCGGGCTTCCCCTGCAGAGCATCAGAACCCGGTTCGACGCTGCACCACGCCAAACAGCAGAAGATTCAGACCATGAGCCCTTCAACAAACTTCTTCCTCCCCCAGTCCTCTATTAGGAACAAGAAGCAGAACTACATTCGGCGTCCGGAGGCTAAAGTTCCTATTTTTCTCCCTTGACTGGTCGGGTCTGCCTCCCACAGTCTGCAGTAACCTGACTTCACTGTTCTAAGTCTCCCCGTCCTCTCCGGTGTCAGACGGCCGCCCCGTCAGTTTTTCCACGCAGAGGGTTCGTCCACGGTTCCAGAAACTCTGACGGTTCATGATTCGGAGTCCAGAAACGGTCGGGGCAACCTCTGCAAGTTGCTGTCAGAAGTAGTAAGCTGCTGCGCCCAGTTTCAGTCACTCTGTTCGAAGCTCGACCCGGACTAGCAGCTGCAGCAGAAGAAATTGAGAAAATTCTGGGTCTTCCGCGTGCCAGATACAAGGATTCCCACGCTGGTCTTGCCTCCATAAGAATTCGGGAACGTGAACTACAGCCCCGGGACCGACCGGCAGTCAGTCATCATAGCCTGCAAGTGGAAACAGCCCCGGCTTCCCTCTTCCGTTCTCCGGCGATTCTCCCTTCCCCGCCTGGCCGGCTTACCGCCCCTCCCTGCGTGGAGGTAGTGTTTGCTTGTAAAACTTACTTCCCCACCCCTAGTCCAACCCTCCTGTGTGAGGAATAGTGAATGTAATTTTGAAATAGGTTCAAGCTACACCGGCGCAGTGTGCGGGGAACCCACACTTCCCCGCTCGCCCTCGTCTCCGACCGGGGTTGGTTTCCTCAAACCAACCAAGTGAGTCTCTACCCTTGCTCATTACTCCTGTTCATTTCATATCTGTAAAACTTATCTGCTGGTCGGAGAGAGAGTGCCCGACCCCGGAACCACCAACCCTTGTGTGGTCACCGTGGATAATAGTGAGCGAGTGACCTAGTGCCCCCAAGGCACCCGGCCGCCCTTATTTGTGGGCTTCATATCCTCGGGAGGGACAACCTTAGTGGTGCTGGTCGTCTAACCAGCCAGGGGCTTTCTCCACAATCTCGACTCGGCATCACCGAGTCACCCCGGGAAACGTGTGCGTGCGGTGTGACGGCGACTCTCAAGTTGCTCCCAATCTTGTGGTTGTGATTGCGAATTAAGTCCAAGGGTTCATTTTTGCTTGCTGCATATTTGTGTCACATCAAGTGGTATCAGAGCAAGTTTTAGACTTGTCTCTACAAGCCTAGGTCCTAGGGCAATTGCATTACCATCCCGTGTCGGTCACCTTGTCTTTGTGCATGTCCACCCGTAGGGGTACTATATACCGGACCGATCCTTCTACTTCCGATCCACCCATGGATTCCAATTTCCAAGGCAACCAAAACATCCCTAGGGAAGCTTCCCAAGATCCTACGGATCGACTTGAGGCTGCCATTCAAGCCCTCACGGAGCAAATGAATGGTTTTTCCACCCGATTAGAGAGATTAGAAGAAGCTAGGGCCCCACCTAGGAATCATGTCCACAGGGCTCCTCCTCCGCGGGTTGAACATCAGAGGGAAGACCTAGAGAATAAGTGGTATCGTGAGCAAGAGAGAGCCCCACAACCTCGGTACCAAGAGAGGCGACCACGAGAGGATCCGGATGACTTCCTCTTAAGAATGATCAAGGTAGATGCTCCGAATTTTGATGGGTCCCATAACCCAAGTGCCTATGAAGAATGAGAGCATGGCATGGACCAATACTTTGATTGGTACCCAATGTCCGAGGAGAGAAAGGTTAGGTTGGCCAAGATGCACCTTCTCAAACTAGCCAAGACATATTGGTTAAAGGTAGAGAGCCAAAGGAGGATTAGGCGGGGGGAACCCATTGACACTTGGCTTGACATGAAAACCCAACTCAGAAGCAAATACCTTCCCAATTCCTATAGCCAACTCCTCCTTGACGAGTGGCAAAGCCTTACCCAAGAGGGAAAGACCGTGGAAGAGTATATAGAAAAATTTGACTCATACCTCTTAAGGTGTGGTGTCGTCGAAGAGCCAGCCATCACTTTATCCCGGTTTAGGAATGGTCTCCTTCCCCACATCAAACGGGAACTTTTCATGAGGGAAGCTCATAGCCTTGAGGTCGCCTATCAAATAGCCCGGGATGTAGAAAGGTTTTCTAGGAACCCAAGGTTTGCCCCCCCCCAAGAGCCCGGGACCCCGACCCAACCTCCCTCCCCTGTTGAGAACACCTCCTCCCAGTGGGGGAACCCCCACTCGGCCCTACCCCAGCCAACCAATCCTACCCCCACAAAGGCCACTCCGTCCAACCCTCCTCCCCGAAGGGAGGAAGCCTCCAAAGAGAAGACCCCAGGGAGTAGTACGGTTAAGTGTTTTCAGTGCCATGGTTATGGCCACATCGCCTCCCAATGCCCTTCCAAGGGGTTGTCGAGCCTTGTTATTGAGGGCGGACCTACCACATCCCAGGAAACCCATGAGAATACTATTGAGAAACACGAGGCTGCTTTAGGGTGGGAAGAGGAATATGAGGAGCAATTCTTTGAGGAAGATGTAGAAAATGACCCCCACTCCACCCACCTAGGGGTGATAAGGTGCACCCTTACCCAACCTCAAGAGGACGACTGGCAGAGGACTTCCATTTTTCACACCTTCATCAAAATCGGGAACCATGTTAGGAAGGTCATCCTAGACAACGGAAGTTGTGTCAACGCCGTGTCCCCGGACACCGTCAAGCTCCTAGGGCTTACCCCAACACCCCACCCCAAACCATATCGAGTATCATGGATAAACAAACATTCCCTACCCGTCAACACATGTTGTCTTATCCCCGTAACCTTTTCATCCTACCAAGGACAAATATGGTGTGACATCATACCTATGGCTGTAGGAAGCATCCTACTAGGGAGACCTTGGATATATGATGTTAATGCTACCATCTATGGGAAAACGAACACATGCACCTTTGAACACGAGGGGAAGACCATTCGCCTCAACCCTTCACCACCCCGAAAGGAACCACCCTCCAAGGGAATTCTCCCTACACCACCTCAAAACCCAGGGGTCTCATCACCCCCAACCCAACCAACAAGTCAACCGTCCACCCATGAGAACCCCACCAAGGGCCTACACCTCATCACTAGACAAGAACTCGAGGAAGAGGTAGCTCTCGGAACACCCGTATACGCTGTAGTCATATGCCTCGGGGAACCCACCCCCTCCAACCCTCATCCCGTGGAAATCCACCCTCTCTTAGAAGAATTCAAGGATGTGTTCCCCGAAGAGCTCCCCGATCAACTGCCACCCATGAGGGATGTCCAACATGCTATTGACCTTGTCCCAGGGGCCACCCTCCCAAACCTTCCCCACTATCGCCTCAACCCCACTGAGCATGCTGAATTGAGGAGGCAAGTGGAGGAACTCATTAGAAAAGGCTTCCTCCGTCTTAGCAAGAGTCCTTGTGCTGTCCCAGCCCTCCTCACACTAAAAAAAGACGGGACATGGCGAATGTGTGTCGACAGCAGGGCCATCAACAAGATCACAGTCAAATATAGGTTTCCCATACCTAGACTTGATGATATGCTTGACATGCTAGCTGGGGCCACCATTTTTTCCAAAATAGATCTCAAAAGTGGCTACCATCAAGTTAGGATAAGGCCAGGGGATGAATGGAAAACTGTCTTTAAAACCAAAGATGGGTTCTATGAGTGTCTAGTGATGCCTTTCGGGCTTTCAAATGCCCCGCGTACCTTCATGCGTCTCATGACAGAGGTCCTTAGACCTTACATAGGAGTCTTCCTAGTGGTCTATTTCGACGATATCCTTATCTACAGCAAGACCAAGGAAGCCCACTTCAACCACCTTAGGCAAGTCTGCACTATTCTTAGGAAAGAGAGTCTCTATGCCAACCCAGGAAAGTGCCACTTTCTGACTGAGTCCATTACTTTCCTTGGGTATGTGGTTTCCACTAAGGCAGTATCCATGGACCCCGAGAAGGTCCGAGCTATCATTGACTGGCCGGAGCCCCGCACCCTCCATGAGGTCAGGAGTTTCCATGGATTGGCCACCTTTTACCGGAGATTCATCCGTGGGTTCAGCACAGTCACAGCCCCTATCACCGACTGCCTTAAAAAGGGGACCTTTGTATGGACCAAGTCGGCTTCTAGGGCCTTCCAGGAGCTCAAAGAGAGTATGACCCAAGCCCCAGTATTATGCCTCCCTGACTTCTCCAAAGTCTTTGAGGTGACTTGTGATGCCTCCGGGGTAGGAATTGGTGGGATCCTCAGCCAAGAGGGACACCCTGTAGCATACTTTAGTGAAAAGTTGTGTGATGCCAGGATGAAATACTCCACCTACGACAAGGAATTTTATGCTGTGGTGCAATCCCTCCGGCATTGGAGGCACTACCTCTTGCCCAAAGAATTTGTCATATTCTCCGACCATGAGGCCCTAAAATACCTCAACTCCCAGCAGAAACTGAATGCCCGGCATGCCCGATGGGTCGAGTACATCCAGGCCTACACATTTGTGATCAAACATAAGGCCGGAAGTGAAAACCGTGCTGCTGATGCACTCAGTAGGAGGATCTCCCTGCTAGCTACCATTCGGGTAGAAGTAATAGGGTTCGATCGGGTTAAGGAAGAATACCCAAATTGTCCCGACTTTGGACATGTCCATGCCGATCTAATCACCCTTTCATCCCAAGAACACCAGGGTTTTATCCTAGAGGACGGATTCATCTTCAAAGGACATAGACTTTGCATCCCTAGAACTTCACTGCGGGATTTATTAGTCTGGGAATTACATGCAGGAGGCCTGGCTGGGCACTTTGGGGTTCACAAAACCATTGCCTTGGTTGAAGGACAGTTCTATTGGCCCAGTCTCAAAAGGGATGTGGCCAAAATTGTAGGGCAATGTCGCACATGTGCGACTGCTAAGCAAGTTAGACAGAACACGGGCCTATACACCCCTCTACCCGTCTCGGATCGGCCATGGCAGGACCTGAGCATGGATTTCGTGTTAGGGCTACCTCGGACCCAGAGGAAACATGACTCCATCTTTGTTGTAGTGGACAGATTCTCAAAAATGGCCCACTTCATCCCCTGTTCTAAAACCTCTGACGCCTCCCATGTGGCCCGTCTGTTCTTTGATGAGGTGGTCCGCCTCCATGGCTTGCCCAAGACCATCATTTCAGATAGGGACGTCAAATTCACCAGCTACTTTTGGAAGACCCTCTGGCATCTAATGGGGACCCTGCTTAAATTTTCCACGGCCTATCACCCTCAAACCGATGGCCAGACCGAAGTCGTTAATCGGAGCCTAGGAAATCTCCTGCGGTGCCTTGTTGAGGACCGCCCTGGAAATTGGGATCTCATTCTACCTCAAGCCGAGTTTACATACAATAATTCCACCAATAGGTCCATAGGCATGAGTCCTTTCGAAGCTGTGCATGGTTACAAACCCAGGAAGCCAACAGATCTCATTCCCCTACCCCCTCATGCTAGGGTATCCATCACTGCTGAGTCTTTTGCACAACACCTTAGAGAGTTGCATGAAGATATTCGCAAAAACATCCACAAGAGCAATGAGATTTACAAGAAGTCAGCTGATTCCCACCGCCGCCACCAAGAATTCCAAGTTGGTGATTTTGTGATGGTGAGAACTGAGAGGCTATTCCCTGGGAATACCTCTAAGTTGAGGTCTCGTGGAGCCGGCCCCTTCCAGGTGCTGAGACGACTTGGCACCAATGCTTATGTGTTGGACCTCCATGAAGAATACGGAGTAAGTCCCACATTCAATGTGGCTGACCTAGTACCCTACAAGGGCCCCACGGTGACACCCAGTGAGGAGATCCAGCTATTCCACCCCTTGAGAGCGCCCCCACACTTCAGAGAGCTCCACCCAACTTGAGAAACTAGCATGATAAAGTGGAGCGGATATTAGATGAACAGGTCACCAACACAAGGAGCAAGGCGTATGAGCGATACCTGGTCAGGTGGAAGGGACGACCACCCTCGGACGATGCCTGGGTGAGCCGGGAGGATCTCCAGCAGCTGGACCCCGATCTTCTAGAGCAGTACCGCAGCAGGGAGGGCCTTTACTCGACAGGGTCGAGCTCTTCGCAGCCCGGGAGAATTGATGAGGGCATCACTCACGATTCCCTCTGGCTTGGCACCTCTCTCGCTCCCGGAAGCAGCTAGGGAGCAGCCCTTCTTCTGGATTGGACCTTAGTGCTTACCATTGGGTCATCTTATTACTTTCTCCTTTTTACTTGAGTCATAATCATGTAATTTGCCTTTTATTTGAGTCTTGTACCTAGGTTATCCAGTCATTTCCCTAAGTTCGAGTCTCATTAGGCTACGGTGCTTGCTATTGGGCCTATTTCTTTGGGCTAGTCCATGGGCGCACCCCCCCCTTCCTTGGTTATCTGTTAGTATGTTAAAAGTCAGGGTCTTATATGTAAAAGTGGGTTTCCTATAAATAGGACCCCAATCCCTCTTTTGAAGGTTAATGAAGCATTGAGTATTATTATCCACCAGCCTTGTTCTATCTCTCTAGCTCTTTCACTCTCCCTCTACTTCTCTCTCTCACTTAAGGGGGCGAACCCCTCTCTCTCTCTTCCCCCTTCTCTCTCTCTCCCTTGGGCGAACCTGCCCCTTCTCCTTCCCCCCCCCCCCTTGCCACATCATCAGCCACATCACCCTTCCACCCTTTCACCTCCCCAAGGCCCATAACTCCCATCAATACTTCCTCAACCCCAAGCAACCCTTCCCATTCCCCATACATCCTCTCAACTTCCAAGGCACCCTTCCCTCTCCCCCAAGCAACTATTCCACTCCCCCACACCCCCCATTCATATCCCTAGGGAGATAAACCCCATAACCCCCCCACAAGTTGCGCACCCCCCCTCCCATTTACCCCATCTCCCCTCTCCTAGCTGCGGCCCCCTCACCCCTCCACCACCACAGACCTCCACATTCCCTGCTCCACCCCTCTCACCATTCCTAAGCATCCCTCCCCCATCCACCATCACCATCCCCTTCCCACCATTGCTAGCCTCCTCCATCAACCTAGTTCCACCTCCATCCCTTTCATTTGGCCCAAGTCTGCAGGTGGCAGAGAAAGGGGCGACTTGTAGAAGCACCCACGGATTCATACGGCATCGTCTGAAGGCGTACCATACCAATCTGGAAAGGTCGTCCAGTTAGCTTTGCAGGCGAGGTGATCTCATCCCGTTCCGAGTTCGGGGCTGTCCAGGAGAGCCGTTCTCCTCCGACTGCGCCGGGCTTCCCCTGCAGAGCATCAGAACCCGGTTCGACGCTGCACCACGCCAAACAGCAGAAGATTCAGACCATGAGCCCTTCAACAAACTTCTTCCTCCCCCAGTCCTCTATTAGGAACAAGAAGCAGAACTACATTCGGCGTCCGGAGGCTAAAGTTCCTATTTTTCTCCCTCGACTGGTCGGGTCTGCCTCCCACAGTCTGCAGTAACCTGTCTTCACTCTTCTGAGTCTCCCCGTCCTCTCTGGTGTCAGACGGCCGCCCCGTCAGTTTTTCCGCGCAGAGGGTTCGTCCACGGTTCCAGAAACTCTGACGGTTCATGATTCAGAGTCCGGAAACGGTCGGGGCAACCTCTGCAAGTTGCTGTCAGAAGCAGTAAGCTGCTGCGCCCAGTTTCAGTCACTCTGTTCGAAGCTCGACCCGGACTAGCAGCTGCAGTAAAAGAAATCAAGAAAATTCTGGGTCTTCCGCGTGCCAGATACGAGGATTCCCACACTGGTCTTGCCTCCAGAAGAATTCGGGAACGCGAACTACAGCCCTGGGACCGACTGGCAGTCAGTCATCACAGCCTGCAAGTGGAAACAGCCTCGGCTTCCCTCTTCCGTTCTCCGGCGATTCTCCCTTCCCCGCCTGGCCGGCTTACCGCCCCTCCCTGCGTGGAGGTAGTGTTTGCTTTTAAAACTTACTTCCCCACCCCTAGTCCAACCCTCCTGTGTGAGGAGTAGTGAATGTAATTTTGAAATAGGGTTCAAGCTACACCGGCGCAGTGTGCGGGGAACCCACACTTCCCCGCTCGCCCTCGTCTCCGACCGGGGTTGGTTTCCTCAAACCAACCAGGTGAGTCTCTACCCTTGCTCATTACTCCTGTTCATTTCATATCTGCAAAACTTATCTGCTGGTCGGAGAGAGAGTGCCCGACCCCGGAACCACCAACCGTTGTGTGGTCACCGTGGATAATAGTGAGCGAGTGACCTAGTGCCCCCAAGGCACCCGGCCGCCCTTGTTTGTAGGCTTCATATCCTCGGGAGGGACAAACTTAGCGGTGCTGGTCCTCTAACCAGCCAGGGGCTTTCTCCACAATCTCGACTCGGCATCACCGAGTCACCCCGGGAAACGTGTGCGTGCGGTGTGACGGCGACTCTCAAGTTGCTCCCAATCTTGTGGTTGTGATTGCGAATTAAGTCCAAGGGTTCATTTTTGCTTGCTGCATATTTGTGTCACATCAAGTGGTATCTGAGCAAGTTTTAGACTTGTCTCTACAAGCCTAGGTCCTAGGGCAATTGCATTACCATCCCGTGTCGGTCACCTTGTCTTTGTGCATGTCCACCCGTAGGGGTACTATATACCGGACCGATCCTTCTACTTCCGATCCACCCATGGATTCCAATTTCCAAGGCAACCAAAACATCCCTAGGGAAGCTTCCCAAGATCCTACGGATCGACTTGAGGCTGCCATTCAAGCCCTCACGGAGCAAATGAATGGTTATTCCACCCGATTAGAGAGATTAGAAGAAGCTAGGGCCCCACCTAGGAATCATGTCCACAGGGCTCCTCCTCCGCGGGTTGAACATCAGAGGGAAGACCTAGAGAATAAGTGGTATCGTGAGCAAGAGAGAGCCCCACAACCTCGGTACCAAGAGAGGCGACCACGAGAGGATCCATATGACTTCCTCTTAAGAATGATCAAGGTAGATGCTCCGAATTTTGATGGGTCCCATAACCCAAGGTCGGCTGGCCTCTTGTGTGCATAGACCGGGGAGTTGACCCGTGTGATACCGAGGCTCCATTTTTGTGAGTTTCTTCATACTGGTATGTAGATTGACCTTGCACGGAGCTGGGACGGGGATGAGTCCATGCGAGGGTTGACCGGGCTGGGTGGAGGGGCCGCCCCGGGGAGTTCACCCCCACCAGGACGCGGCCTCGCCTGGGGTGAACTCCCCCCCGGGTGAGGTGTGGCCCCGGAGGGCGGTCTGGGTGACCTTTTGTCATTCTTCTGGGTTGTCCTTTGAAGGACCGAGTGCTCCGGGGTGCTGGGATTGGTCTGTGGGGGTCAATTGCTTGGTGTTGTTGCTGTCGCTCGCAAGGTGTTCGAGAAATTCCAGACACATCTTGGGTTGCAGAACGGCTTAGGTTGTGGGTTGGCGGGCCTTGGGCTTGGCTTGAGGATGGGTAGAGTAACTCGTGGGAGCCATGGGAAGGCATTTCGGGTGTGTGGGCCCATCCTTTATGATATGTGCCGCGTTGCACGGCGGGTTGGTGGGGCAGCCCCGGGTCGGCCCGGGTGCTGAAAGTAAACGGCCCAACGCCATGTATCTATGGATCGGGGGTGGCCCCAATCTACTGTAGGGTTGACGTAGGACATGGATAATGCGTTTCAGCTATGGGTTGGCCCCTGACCGGCTGTAGAATGGCTAGGGTATGTGCGCCTGCGAGGTGTTCGGGAAAATTCCCGACACAGGTGGATGGGTCGCATGAGCATACTATGGGCCTCCAAAGCCCGTGGTTGACTGGGATGAGCCTTCTTTTGACTTTAGATGGTTGGAGGGAGGCATCTTGGGGGTGGACCCTGGCCTCGTTGCTGGGTGCCACGTGTTGTGGCTTGTAGTCGGGGTGCCCCCGGGTGGCTTGGTTGAAGGCGGGTATAGCCGCGGGCTGGGTGACCGGGGATGGCCCCAATCAACTATTGATGATGCCGTTGGTCACGATGAACTAGTTGGGACCCTTTATTGGGCCCGGTGTATCGTGGAAAGAGCTGGGTGAGCAACACCTTAAAGGTGTTCGGGGAAATTCTTGAGCCCTTCTTTGATGGTATCTTTGCTAGGAAAATGTCTGGGTACAATAGTCACCTGCGTCGATACATCCCCCTGTGTGTGTCGACACCCTCAGAACTGGTGAGTTTATTGACCTTGACCTTCATACTTGCTATACTCCAGAATTGAGTCGATCCACAGGTTCATTGAGTCGACCTGCTCTTGTTTGTCTGTAATCATCCATCTTCTCTTTCAACTCTCTCATCACTTCCTGATTCAGGGGGAGATTCACTCCTAATTATTGACTTTTACTAACTGGCACTCCTGAACCAATAATCTTCCAGCTTCTGGCATCATGATTGCTCCAATAAATTGAGGTTTTAGGCTAATAATTTTATGAGGTCTGAAACTGGCAAGTTTAAGGAAGCTCTCCTCAGGATTATTCTTGCAAAAGCATTAAGTGTGCTGAATCCTAGTACTCCTTTAGCCTGATTTTGAGAAATCAATAATAGTTTCGGTTGATGAACCTCATATTAAGCATTGTCTTCAAACAATCATGCTATCTCTGTCTGAAGCACTCAATGCAGAGCAATGGTAAAGACGTACTGAGTAACCTGGCACACTTCACCTAAGACGTGAGGTTGTTCACGTCAAAAGGTAGTGTCCTAACTAACTCTACTCTGGTGTCATTCATATTTTTAAAAAAAATGTTGCAAATACACATAGAGCAATGGCTTCAGTCTACTGAGAAGCTGTGCCCCTTCACCAATGAAGTGAGGAGGGCTAAGGCATGAGGTGGCAAGCCATCTCTAGTCAAAATGAGGCAGAATAGTTAACTGCACTAAGTAATTGGGGAAGGTTGCATCTAACACATGTACTTCCTCACGTCAAAACGTGCCAGTTCAACCTGACTGCCATTCTACAAGATAAGGTTGATTTGTGCCCTGACTACTTATGGTAGTTAATCTTGAAAAGTTACTGAACTTACATAAGAAAGGCTCCAAGATGAATGTCAAGGCCTTTAGTGTGTAAAACTGCTTTAGCTCTAGTAACCCTATTAGCAGACACTCCTGTTACTTTCCCAGCTTCTACAACCTCTGAAGTTATTGACTTTAAATCCCTCAATCATCAGGCTCCAACCACGTAATGCTCCCTTGAGGAAGGTGTGTGAATTCAGGATCAATCTAGAACCACCATGAAGTATGTATTAGGCCTGAATCCCCTCGCTGCATTCCAACTTCAGCCCACTATATTTCCAATATATCTATAACACTCCTCACTAAAAATCCTCTCCTAGTATTTTGATTATGTCAAAGGGGGAGAAGTCATTGATAAGTCTGGTTGAGTCATAGTCTGGTTGGTCAATCAGGAAATCACAGTGTGATCAATCTGAAGTTAGTCTCTCCCTACTGCATGTTCATAAATTCAAAATTTTGATGAATCTCTCTTCCCTACAAGGTGCTTCATGCTATTCTTGTTAAGAGTCTGATGTTATCCAAAAACCATGTCCTGAATTCAAATTTCAAATGTGAGCACAATGACTCATAGTTGTCATCATCAAAAAGGGGGAGAATGATGTATGCATTGTGTTTTGATGATGTCTTACCATAAGTCATTGGCTAGTTAATTTGGGAAAATCTGAAACATCTTCTTTATTGGTTGACTGTGAAGAAATTAATAGAGTATTTATGAATGCGTCGACTCCCTTTCTCACAAAATGAAGAACAGCCAAGGCGCTCTTCAAGGCTGCATCGACTCCATCTGTAGGATGCGTCCACCCACACGTTCACATCTACACTCGAACTCCTTACAAGGCAGCGTCGATTCAAGCCTCATCATATCCTCAAGAGGGTTTTTCAAAAGTTGCTTCAAGCGCACCAACGAGTGCGTCGATGCAAGCATCTCAATGCATCAACGCAGGATCAACACCAGCCCCTGTCAAACGGGCGATAGTCCTCAGGTATGTCGACATTGTTTTCACAGTATGTTGACACAGGGCCACTTCACAGAAGCTGCTTCGGATACATCTTTCAAAGGATGCGCTGACGCACCCTCCCAGCTGCGTCGACGTACAATGGGTTAGCTCGCAACAACCCTAGTTGAAAGTTGGATGCGTCGACTCAACTTCTTCACTACGTCGACGCACACTCGTTCAAATTACAACCTCGCTCGCAGTAGTTCAAGACATCTGGAAGTTGCGTCGATGCAAGAGTCTCACTACGTCAACGCACATGAAGACTTTCTTGTCTGTTCGAAGCCCTCTCGTTCAAAGACGGAACATCCTCTAAAGTCAACGGCGGAAGCTTCCAAAATGTGTGATTCAATGTCTGAAATGAAGGTCCTCGGACAGAGAAGTGTCCCTTTCATCATGATGCAGTCAGAACAACTTTTTGAGAGAAGGACATGCCAAATAGAAAATTTGGGAAAGGTCACTTTCCATGGTGTCCTTCCTCGTGTGGTCAGCCAATCAAGATTCAGTCCCTGAAAAGTACCTCGGATAGAGGACCATTCTTTCTATCCTAAGCCAATGAGGAGGTAGATCTGGAAAGGCTCTATGATCAAGAACATTATTTTTTATTCTGACCAATCAAATGTCAAGATTTGGGAGGGAAAAACTGTATGCCCCTTTCCTCTATAAATATGAAGCTCTCTGCCTGAAGAGAAGCTACTACTTGCTGAAGCTACTGCATGGAGAAGAGTTAAACGGGAAAAAGAAAGGGAGAAGGAAAAAGAGTTTGCTTGAAGCCTCTAGCAGAAAATTTGAGAGGAAGAAAAGAAGAGAGTCTAGTAGCCAGAAACTAGTTCGAGTGAGCTCAGTGACGTTGAAGCTTCAGATCGAAGTTCACATCCTTTTTCTTCAGCTTCTTGATTTCTATCAGAAGATGCGTTTCAGCTTTCTAGTTTTTGAGTTTTTCTCTGTTGTTTCTCGTTTCCTCTCTTGACTTTTTGGTGTGTAACTGCTGAGTCTCCTCAGCATTTTTTTGGTACCCTGTTTCAGGCACTAGAGTGTATTTTGGCTACTGCACAGCCGTGTGTGTTTTGAGGAACATCTTCCACATGCAAGCTGTTTGACAGTCAGTGTAGCGGAGTAGCTTTGCGTGTGTGTGTGTGTGTGGGTGTATTCCTTTTGGCCAAGTGTAGAATCCTCACCAAGTTGGTGAGGGGTGGACGCAGGCTTGCTAGATAGTAGCCGAACCACCTTAAAAACTCGTGTGTTATGATTTGCTATGGCAACTCCATCTCTTCTACCTCCTTCATAGATGTTGTGACTCGATCTATGGGTTTCATGCCTTTGTATGTCAAACATTTCATGTGTTAACGTGTAACCGTGCTTGAGATTGCTCTCTCTGCCTTACTGTTCATGTTTGATTTTCGAAGTGGTCAAGAATTGTGTGTAGGATCTATTCACCCCCCCTCTAGATCCTCTCATACCACTCATCACTAGACACTTTTGTACACCCACTCATGAGTTGTATGATGTAAATGACATGATAATGAATGGAGAAGAGTTTTTGTGTTACCCCTACTTGCTTCTTGTACTTGTGTTGGTCTCTCTCTCTCTCTCTCTCTCTCTCTCTCTCTCTCTCTCTCTCTCTCTCTCTCTCTCTCTATCTATCTCTCTCTTGCATTCTTGTTCTTGCGTGACACAACTGAATCAAACACATTAGTTTTACTATTCAGACTTGTCCCCCTACTCAATAAGCAGGTGGCTACCTTAACCCCGACCTCAGTAGTGGGTCAAGGGGACAAGCCTTTATTAATTAAGGTGAAAATAAAAGAACTTGAGTAATGCAATATGCAAGCACACAAATGCAAATAGGAATTAAAATGTGCCAAGGCAATACAGACATGCAAATGATTTTTTTTCTTTTTTTTCTTAATTTTTTTGTTTATTTTTTCATTTTTTCATTTGGGTTTATTTTGATTTTGTTTTGTTTTCTTCTTTTATTTTTTATTTTTTTGAGACTATCATGGTATGAGGACCGGTAGCTCTACTGATTCACCATCGTAAATTCATTAGTCATTCTTAAATAATTTAACAAGGGGTTAACGTGCTTAAATTGTGCTTTCGCTCAAAATCTCATCTGGCGGCATCCTCCTCAGTCTATCTTCACCATCCCTCAAGCTTGGGGTACCCCTCTTTAGGGAGAAGGGAAGAAAGTATCGAGGAAGTTTACGAGAGGGTTTGAAAGACCTGGGAGACATTATTTCCTTTCCTTATTGCCTGTTGGGGTTCAGCCTTTGGCTTGTGGGGATTTTTCTTTCTTGCTTTGCCCTTTTTGCTTTTAGTTGCATTCTTTATGGATAGGGTTTTCCCTGCGGGGACTTTGCCCTCTTGACGTGCATCTTTTTTCTTCTTCTTTTTATTTTTTTATGTACAATTTGACTTTGACTTTCCTTGGGCTTTAGTTTATCACCCCTTTTGGCCACGACTTCCTCCTACTAAGGCGGCAGTTAGGCTTAGTAGTCTAACTCGAGGTCTCATTCCCTCATCGTGAACCGAAGAGAAGAGAACCTGTAGCACCTTTCACTCTTAGTTTGGCTTCGACTTTCCTTGGATTTCGCACCGTTTGATCTTGAGAGTGGAGCGTGGGTGTGTGCATGAGCTAACCCCATGTAAAATTACCAAGAGTGAGGAATGAATTAGAGATTTTGATTATTTCTAGTTTCGTTGGTCCACGTACCATGATAGTTTACACACCTAACTAGGGGTAGTGCTTTTTAAGATACAATCCATTCCAAAGGGTGAGTCAGCTCTTCCCCTTCAGTATTGACCAGTCTATATGCATTGCCAGGGTAAACTTATCGCACAACATAAGGGCCCTCCCAGTTTGGTTGGAGTTTACAGCGGGGCCCACCAGGTTTTACGAAAACTATTTTAATTACCATATCACCAACTTTGAATTTTCTTTAGTAACCCAGAATAAAAATAATAAGTAAATCAATATTAGTTTGAAGCTTTTTAATATATATATATATTACAAAAATAAAAATTTTAAAACATAATTTACTTAAGTTGGAACCCAAAAAAGCACTTTACAAAAAGAAATTTTGGGGCTCAGAAATTTGGTCTTATTTGGTTAGACTCTGAGTAATGGAAAACCCACCTATAATTGAGTTAATTGGGCTTTAACCTCTAACCTAATGGGCTCAATCTAGAGTATAAACCGTAGCCCACCTCTAAAGATCGATTCTACCCCGAAACCCTAACCCTAGAGGCGTCCTTGTTGGCTTGGTGGCGCTAGATAAGGAATGGTCCAGTTTCTATGCAGATTTTTCTCTCTCGATTTTTCCCTGGCCAAATTAGGGGTCCATGGGGCACCCTAGCTCTATAAATAGGTGGCCACGCCTCCTAGCAAACCCTATTTGCTCTGGAGGGTAGCAGCGTGCGGGCTCGAGGGAGGAATCAACAAGAGAAAGGAAGTCTACTAGGGTTCACGAGTTCTTCATCTTCCCCTTCTGAGATCATCGAAAGGTAATTGATCTCTCAAGTCAAATCTTAATTCTTATAGGCAAAATGTTCATCTTCGAGTTTACTTTCATTTGATATAAGTTTTCCCAATTTCTGTTTACCTTATCGCACATAGTTGTAGTTTGAATCGAGATATGTTTATCTTCGTCGGAAGTTCGATTTCTGTTTATGATTGCGGTGCTAACAGGGACTGCATCTCTGAACGCGGCACCCCAATAGACCGCATCTCTAAGAAGTTTTTTTTGTTCAAAAATCGTTAATTTTCTTGAACGCGACATCCATATAGACCGCGTCTATCTTGAATGCAGCCCTAAATATAATCACGTTCTGGCATGGGTTTTCAGGAAAGCCCTAGGTTTTCTAGTACATTTATTTCAGTTCATTATAGTCAAATAGCATGTCTTTAAGTTATATGTCATCTGTGCAATTCCTAAAACTAGCCAATCATGGAAGAAGAGTCTAATTCTTCAAGATGTGCTTATCATTCATGCTCTCACATGATCTCTTGAATCTCTGTGTTATCTTGTGCAATAAAGAAGTAGAAATCATCCTGTTAAGTTTTTGTATTTTCATGATATGATAACCTTAATGATCATCGGCAATTTCGTTGAATAGATGAGATAGAGTTTCTGTTTGAGGGTCATGCCATCCCGATGGCATCGACTTTTCTCTATCATCGTTTTTCGTGTTTCTATACACCGTCAATTCTTGGTGAAGCTAAGACCCTCCTCCGGATACTTCATCAGTCGGATTGGAACTAGTTCATCAAGGCCTCCGTAAGTCTCCACGTGCCTGGGATTCCCACTATGACGTCGAGCAGGTTGTACCACAAAATCCCTGAAAACCCTAGAATTCTCATCCTATTGTATGGGATGGAGTTCTACCAGCCTTTGGAATGGCAGAACGAGGTTCTGTCTGAGTTCTGCCATGTCTGTTCTAAATGTGGCCTATCCCAAAACCGCATTCAGGTTCTGGTTGAGAAGGCACTTGATTAGAGACCGAGTTCACCTTGGCCTCGATTTGAATGCAGCCCTTGGCCTAACTGCGTTAATGACCATCGTAGTGGGTAACATGACCATGTTTTGGGCAATTTTCATCTCATCTTGGGCTGGCCGATCGTCTCTGTCAATGCCCGATCGTCCAGTATAAACATGGCCTTGGAACCAACCGCGTTCAACCTAGTTTCTCATATTTCTATTTTTTGCGTTTGTGAGGTGGAAATTATAGTTTTATTCCAAATTCTAGCCTTTCATGGTTATTTTTCCTTGACAACTCTCGACCCACTTGGGGTTATGTCCTAGAATCTCCCTATTGGAATGAACTTGGACACTTTTATTTCTATTCCATAGTCATTTCTCTAATGACTTACCCCTTAACTTAATGATCTTGAATTGTTGGAATCCTTCTAAAGAAATTCCTATCCCTACTTTTGATCTCTTTGGCTACATGAGCTAGTCCTTGAAATTCTTGGCCATTAAATAATGAATGTCTAGATTTTTACATGGGATCTCTGATCCACGCCTCAATGCCAGCGCACCATTAAAGGGCTCGATCTGGTCCTGGGAGGAGCACCCAAAAGTTCTAGTGCCCATGGAAGTTGTAATGATCAGTTGTGGCATTGCACCAAAGTACTTACTTGCGTGATAGATCTATGACATTCTATTCTCTATTAAATTACATGACTTGAATACGAGTATACATGCGTGCTTGATATGGCCAATCACATGAATGTTCTAGCTACTTACTAGTTCTTGCTACTTGAATGTTCTAGTTACTTTCTCTTGTTCTGGAGATTTATTTCCAATTAAACATTGCCCTATTGTGGAACTATTTATTTCGGTCTACTGTTCTTATCATCTTGAACTTTCTCTCAAATTTTGTTACTTGATGTACATTTCTTCAAGCCTACATTCTTATGGTTTCTCGTTAGTACTTTTAACCTTGTTAAAAATGCTAATCACTTAAAACTGCCTAGCATAGAGGTGTAATGCCTATTGAGCTCTAGCTCACTCGATTTTTCTCAACATTTTTCACATAGCTCGGATGAAGATCTTCAATCAGATGGGGAAGCGCATGCGTGATCATGGAGCGTTCCAGCCTTAGATGTCCTGTCATGTCCGTCTTCTTTGTGTCATGAGATGTTGTTAGAGGGGTCATGAGATGTATGAGTGAGAGGAAGTTATGTTAAGTAAGGGTTCGGAGTGTTGGTTTTGTTAAGTTGTCGAGTTTGAGGTTGTACACTGGTATTTGATGTAATCATCAACGAATATTTGATTATCAATAAAGTTTGAATATTTTGTGGCTCACTTGTGTTCCCTTTATGGTTGTTCTCTATTTAGCTAATTTTTACTTTGATTGACATGAATGAGTATAACTGCTGCACTCTAATTTTTCGTATCGGGGCATGATAGTTTTATGGTATCAGAGCTTAGGTTCTCTTTAAATCCTAGATTTCCTTGATTTAAGTTCTAGAGTGTCATTAGAACCCATGACATTATAGTGCCTCACGATCAAACCGAACAAGATAGGGTAGAGCCATGGGCTAAGTTGAAATAATAAATGGACCCTAGAATTAAATGAAAGTCCTAAATTCTTTTTTCGTTGCCTATAGGTACTACCTAGATCCTTTCAATGGCTACTGAGCGCGCGTAGTGGAGGGAGATGTAGCGAACAGTTCAAGGACTGACCGAGGCATTACAACAAGTAGCCCAAGGCGGAGCACATCATGGCGTGAGTGATTTACACCGAAATTTCCATGGTATGGACCCTCCGAAGTTTAGTAGATCCCCTGTGTAACGAACTAAGATATGGATATCGAGAATTACTCGATACCATTCGAATCTTGGCTTGTCACCCACGAATCGGAAGGCTCGGAAGGGTTATTTGGGTGTTGTGGAGGTACATTAAAATTCAAAATAATGCAAAACTAAACTATAGAATTAACTATTTAAATAACAAGAAATACATTTATATTTTTAATTAATAAATTAACTACAGAGTCCAGTCCACAAAGTATAGTCTACAAGGAAGGAAACATACTCAATCGTCAGGTACACCCCTGGCTCTGGCAGGCAGGCAACTATAAACTTTCAAGCTGCACCTCTGAACCTCGAGAAAGAATCATTAGCTCAATAGGGGTCTTACGGATCCCCACCATGAAACAACGGTTGTAAACAGCAGTGATAACGACAATCATAACAACAACAACAATAGCAGTAGACTGCGGCAAAACCATAGCTCTCTAAGCTACTCCTACTAGCAACGAAAAGTAAACCCTGACCTCGAAGTCAGAATTGCTAAACCAATGGTGAAACCACGGCTACGCTATTGAAGGAAAAACCATGACACCTTGTTGACATCGTAATTATTCCTAATTTTTCTTAACTTTTGCTTCTACAGGTCTTAAGCTCTGACCAAGTGCTCCTATGCCAGCAAAGAAGAAAACAAAAAAAAATAATAAAAAGAATGGCGAGAGCCAAACTAAGATGAAGACCAAATAAAAAGAAGAAAAGAAAAGACAGCTCGGTAATGCCGAACAGCAAGCCGAAGCCAACAAATCTGTACCGACTCGGTCGTACCGAACAAATCCTGTTCGTGAGGACAAGAATACTCCTTGTGGTCAACCACCTGAAGAAATCACCGTTCGAGGTGAAAAGACATCTCTCGTCCCACAGTACGGGCTTCTGAAGGCCGTATCAGTAAGAAGACCCGAGTGATCGGATTAGGATGCGGCTCGTGCCGAAAATGAAGTCCCAAGAATCCCGAAGAAACTTCTCGCAATGATTTGTCAAGTCAGAGGTAACCGTGAGCCCAAGACATCTTCCGGGTCCAGTCTGAAGTCCATAAGGAAACCTGGCCCAATAAACCACATGAGAGAGCCCTAAACTGGCGTGGCCCCACGGTGAACCGGCGCCGCTATAAACTGGCATGCAAGGGAGCTTGAAGCCATTAATCCGGCACGTAAAACCAATGAAAATGGTGCCATAGCAAATCGACGCGCAAAACCACTTAAACCGGCGTGCATAATGGAATCATATGCCGCGCAAAACCCTTCTCACGCCGGATCACCGCAACCCCCTATCTCGATTATAAATAGCCCATTTTTGATAGAGAAAAAAGAACAAAGGGAGGGGAAAAGAAAAAAAGAGAGAACAAAACTTGGGGAAGAAGCCAAGAGACGTACGAGAGAGAGGTGATCAAACATAAGGCCATCCCAGAGGCGTATACAGAGAAAGGAGAGATCAGGAAAAGCTCTTTGAAGAGGAAGGTGGGCCTCCGCCCAGCCACCCCCTGGAGGGCCACAGTTCCCCTTTGCCTGTTGTTCCCCCATGTATTTCTTCATGTAATAGACATAATCATTCTGTTGTTTTCTTTCAATTCCGATGTAACATTTTGCCTCTGTTAAGAGTGATGAATGAATCACAGTTCGCATGGATGTTTAACCTCTCACATGATTCTTTTGTCCCGTTTATCTTCTCCCACTTCCAATAACGACCCCGTGTATTCGTGTATTGAGTTCCGACCTTGTACTCATGTATTGAGTTCGTCTATGTATTGACCGTCTACTGCCATCTCCCTGGTTTCTAATCCTACAGGGCATAAGGGACATGCATCGTCGTACCGGTCGAATGAGTGCACATAGTGTTATTAATTTATCCCCGATAGTCATCAGGGGTTTACCTGTCTCGGTATAATCTCTGTTGATCTGTCGTTCGGGAACACCAACTCAATCGCTCATGCTTGATGGGATTTTATATGGAGCGCATGCTACATTTAGGGCTCCAGCCCCCCCCCCCCCCCCCCCCCGTTTTCGTGTTGACTTCTCCCCTTCTGGAACGCCTCTTCCAGTATACCAACGGCAAGGCTTCTTCCGGTAGCAGAGAGGGATCTCCAAGCTCGGGCTCCAGTGCTGAATCTGGTGATGCAGAGAAGACGATCTGAAACGGGCAATAGCAGAGCTCAAAGAATCACGATCAGAACAGGGTGGAAGCTCAGATCCGTAGGGATTCCCGAGCTTCGTGAGGAACTAACATGTTATGGAACTGGACTAGAGAAAGAGGGATTTGGTTTTGGTATATCGTTAGATGATCACCTCCGTGGCCGATCCATCCCTTTTATATTGCTCCATAGAGCACATGGTGTTAGAATTACTGGCTGGGATTGTCCCACATCGAATCCGGCCAATCCCCAGGTCTTTAAAAGAAACTAATTAATGTAAACAATGCAACTAATCACAGGTTTAGCTAATAACTTTCCTCAACCGCCGGCTTGCAGGCGTTGGACCTTCCTCAACCGTCGGCTCGCGAGCGTCGGGCCGGATACAACCGTTGATCAGTCACCCACTCAGTAGCCCGATCCGGAGCAGCTGTTACAAACTCCTCACCCTCTTTTAAAGTGACCTTGTCCTCAAGGTCAAAGGATGGATAAGAGTTGACAAATGGATAATAGTCTTCCCATGTTGCATCTTTCGGTGTGTGACCCTGCCACTAAATCAACAGTTGGGAGACTGGCTTGTTTTCCCTTTTTACCATGCGTCTGCCCAGTAAGTAAAGTGGCTGCCGGTCAGGCTGGGGACAAAAGTCTGGTAATGGCAAGGTCTGTACAGTAGCATCTCCCACTTTGAGCTTGAGCTGAGATATATGAAAGACAGGGTGTATCTTAGCATTGGGAGGAAGCTGCAGATGATAGGCCACTGCACCAACTCGTTTGATAATCTGATATGGACCAAAGTAGCGAGCACTGAGCTTGGCGTTGCTTCGATGTACCACAGAGTGCTGCCGGTATGGTTGTAGCTTCAAATAAACCCAATCTCCAACTTTATATTCTTTCTCAGTGCGATGTTTGTCAGCCATTCTTTTCATCCGCTGCTGAGCTTTGGACAGTTTAAGTTCCTTGAGTATGTCATCCTGGGTGCTACCTCTTGGACCTTAGATGTGCCCGGGACATAGGAGAGCAGTGTAGGTGGAGAGACCCCATATAGTGCTTCAAAGGGAGTTGTGCCAGTGGAGCTATGTACTGAGGTGTTATACCAATATTTAGCCCAAGGGATCCACTGAAGCCATTTGTGTTGTTGTTGATAGCAAAAGCAGCGGAGGTAAGTCTCAAGGAATTTATTCAAACACTCTGCCTGACCATCTGTTTGAGCGTGGTAGGCATTACTCATGTGAAGTTTAACCCCTTGGAGTTTAAAAAGTTCAGACCAGAAATGACTAGTGAAGATAGCATCTCGGTCAGATATAATGACTTGTGGTACACCATGTAACTTGACCACCTGTTGAACGAACTCTTGGGCAACTGAGATAGCAGTGTAGGGATGTCGGAGGGGAATAAAATGTGCATATTTTGTGAGGCGGTCAATGACTACCAAAATAGAAGTTTTCTGATTGGAAGGAGGCAGCCCATCAATGAAGTCCATATGTATGTGTGTCCAGATCTTATCAGGGATGAGCAATGGCTGTAGTAATCCGGCTGGGTGTTGTTGAATATGTTTGTTCCTTTGACAAGTATCACACTCCTTAACAAAGGACCTGACACTGTCACTCATACCCGGCCAGTAAAAGGACCTCTTGAGTCTATGCAGGGTCTTATGATAGCCCGAATGACCACCTTCAGGGGTGGTATGGTGGTGTTGTAGCAGTGTGTTTGTGAAGGGATGGGACTTATGTAAAAGAATTCTGCCTTTGTAATAAAGAATGCCACCCTTCAAGGAGTATTTGTGAGGATCCAAGTCCCCTGCATGCCAACGTCCCAATAGAGATTGAAATGTATCTTCAATCTGATAAATTTGTTGGAGTTCATTAAACCAGGTTGGAATCACAACTAAAATAGCAAAACAAGATGTGGAAGTGAAATCATCATGCACTCTGGACAGTGCATCAGCAGCTCGGTTGTGTGATCCAGACTTGTATTCCAATGTAAAATCATACCCCAATAGCTTTACTAACCATCTCTGCTGAGCAGGGGTATGTACTTGCTGGTTTAATAGGAATCTGAGGCTCTGATGGTCAGTTTTAATGACAAAGGGTCTGCCCAATAGATATGGCCTCCATTTCTGAACAGCAAAAATAATAGCTTCCATTTCTTTCTCATAGGCAGATTTCCCCAATTGGTGTGAAGGAAAAGCTTTACTCAAATAGGCAATCGGTCTACCCTTTTGCATTAAAACTGCTCCCATGCCACTGCCAGAAGCATCACATTCAACTACAAACTGCTCATTGAAGTCTGGTAGAGCTAATACTGGGGACCGAGACATGGTACTCTTAAGAGTTGTAAAGGCCTGTTCAGCAGTAGGTGTCCACAAGAAAGCCTCTTTTTTAAGTAATTGGGTAGTGGGAGCAGCTATGGTACCATAATCTTTGATAAATTTTCTGTAGTAGCCAGTGAGGCCCAAAAAACCCCTCAAGGCCCGGATGGATTTGGTAATAGGCCATTGCATTATAGCTTCTAGTTTGCCTACTTCCATAGAAACCCCT
The DNA here is from genome assembly GCA_022559845.1 of Amorphophallus konjac. Taxonomy (NCBI): domain Eukaryota; kingdom Viridiplantae; phylum Streptophyta; class Magnoliopsida; order Alismatales; family Araceae; genus Amorphophallus; species Amorphophallus konjac. Next base: position 288,357,011 of record CM040118.1, read on the forward strand.
TGATATGAAATAATATGTCCCAAGTAGGCTATTGTAGTTTGACCAAAGGCACATTTACTCAGTTTGGCAAAAAGGCAATTATCTTGTAGAATCTGTAGGACTTGAGCTAAGTGTTGTAAATGGAGCTCCCATGTTTCACTATATATAAGAATATCATCAAAAAACACCAGTACAAATCTCTCATATATTTCTGAAAATGTCATTCATTAAATTCTGAAATGTGGAGGGTGCATTAGCCAAACCAAATGGCATCACTAGAAACTCATAATGGCCTTCATGAGTGCGAAATGCTGTTTTGGAAATGTCAGCTGGGTGCATTCTGATTTGATGATATCCTGAACGAAGGTCCAGTTTGGAGAAGAACTTGACTCCATGTAGTTCATCCAATAAATCATCAACCAATGGTATGGGAAACTTGTCTTTAATGGTATTATGATTTAAGGCTCTGTAATCTATACACATTCTCCAAGACCCATCATGTTTCTGAACAAGTAGAACAGGAGCAGAGAAGGGGCTGTTGCTGGACTAAATGTGATGGCGTGAGAAAAGGTTTTTTATTTCTATTTCAATAATGTTTTTCTGAAGTGGTGGATGTCTATAAGTAGGAGAAACAATGGCCTTGGACTCATCCACTAGAGGTATTCTGTGATCATGTATTCTGCTAGGGGGTAGGTCAGTGGGTTCGGAGAAAACCCCAGAATATTGTTGTAAAATGGAAGCTAAGTCAGGATGATAAGAATTAAAAGAAGGAGAAATGCTATCAGTAGAACTAGTAGCATCTAAGGAATAGAAATGTAGTGAATATAGAGCTCTAGCTTTCTGAATGTCTGCTCCCAACTGTTTTGCTGACACTACATCTAATGAAGCAGGTGGCAAACCTTGTAACATATAATCTGACCATTGAGTGAGAATTTCATAACCATTTGGGACATATTGAAAGTGACATCCCCTAGCAGTCTGCAGCCATGTATTGCCCAAAACCATATCAACAGCTCCCAGAGGAGGACCAGAAGTCCAAAGTAATGATAGTCCAGGCAATTTAAGTGTAAGACCCTGGACACCATCCTTGAGATGGTAGTTGCAACCCTGCAGCTATCTTGACTGGTAGGCATCTTGATGTGTGGTAGTCAATCCAAGCTTCTGAACAATAGATGGATCTAAGAAATTGTGTGTACTGCCATTGTCTACTAAAACCAGAACTGAAAGAGGTCCCACTTTTCCTTGTAACCGAAAGTACCAGGTGAGACTAAATGTGAACACTATGAGAGGAGAGTGAGGGTTCCACATCTGTGGAGAGTATCTCTGAACAAGTGTCATCAAGATCCCCCACATCATAATCTGTAGAACCTGGAATAAGCTGTAAAAAGAATAGTTTTTGAGATTGACAAGTATGGCCCGGAGTCCACTTGTCATCACAATTGTTGCAGAGGCCCTTCATCTTTCTTCCTTGTAACTGATGAGTTGTAAATTTTCTGACCGGAGTGGAAGAAGGTTTAGTGGGAGCAGTCACAGGAGGTTGGACATGCTAGACTGGTGGATATTTTGGAGGTTGTGAAGTGGAGAAATTGTAATTAGGTGTGAAGCGTCGCTTGGAGAGGAACTTTTGTTCCTGAATTCTTGCAATTTCCATAGCTTGGGACAATGTTTGAGGAAAGAAGGACCTCACTTCACACGACAATTCCTCACGCAGTCCACTTAAAAAGATGTCCAATAAATGGTCTTCAGACACTCCAGTAACTCTGTTGGACAGAGTTTCAAACTGTCTTTGGTAATCAGACACAGTACCAGTCTGCCTGAGCCTGATGAGTTGGCCATGAGAATCCACCAATGAGATTGAACCAAAACGGGATTCTAAACCTTTCAAAAAGTCTAACCATGATAATGAGGTTTTGGTGTTGGAAAAGTGCCAGAACCATTGTAGGGCTTCGCCCTCCAAATAAAAGGAAGCAAACGAGACTTTATGGTAATCAGGGATCTGATTATACAGGAAGTATCTGTTGGCCTTAAATTTCCATTCTGATGGATCTGAAGTGCCATTATATCTAGGAAACTCATGTGAACGAAACCGGAATGATCCAACAGAATCATGCAATGTATCAGTAGAAATAGGAGAATCAAGAGGTTTTGCTTCCAAAGAATTGACTCGTTGTGATACCGAGCCTAATTCATCATGCATAGTACTGATTTTACTCTGTAAATCTTGTAGAATAGAGAGTACCGAATCCATTGTATTGGAAGTTGTTGCAAAAGATAAACCAGAGCTGCCTGGAACCGGGCTCAAACACCATTTTGGAACGCCTCTTCCAGTACACCAACGGCAAGACTTCTTCCGGTAGCAGAGAGGGATCTCCAAGCTTGGGCTCCAGTGCTGAATCTGGTGATGCAGAGAAGACGATCTGAAAAGGGCACTAGCCGAGCTCAAAGAATCACGATCAGAACAGGGTGGAAGCTCAGATCCGTAGGGATTCCCGAGCTTCGTGAGGAACTAACATGCTATGGAACTGGACTAGAGAAAGAGGGATCTGGTTTTGGTATATCGTTGGATGATCACCTCCGTGGCCGATCCATCCCTTTTATATTGCTCCATAGAGCACATGGTGTTAGAATTACTGGCTGGGGTTGTGCCACATCGAATCCGGCCAATCCCCAGGTGTTTAAAAGAAACTAATTAATGTAAACAATGCAACTAATCACAGGTTTAGCTAATAACTTCCCTCAACCGCTGACTTGCAGGCGTTGGACCTTCCTCAACCGTCGGCTCACGAGCGTCGGGCCGGATCCAACCGTTGATCAGTCGCCCGCTCAGCAGCCCGATCCGGAGCAGCTGTTACACCTTCACAAATGCAAGTTACCCTGACCATATGCCTAGTCCCGTGTCTCACCACTCATTTGAGCTTGGAAATTCAGATGTGCTGTTCATAGGAGCTCTCTGAATGCCTAAATGAAGGGGTTAATGGGTTATGGCACTACTAAATCGCCCCGCTCCGATACTCAGTTTCTGGTTTGATCCCCTAATTTAAGTGAAATAAGCTGCTGGGTCACCATTCCTCTACTCTGCCCGCCAGAGCAGTTGTTTTCCTCTTATTTATCTTAATTTGTTTTTGTATGAAGCCGCCGGATCGCCTGGGCTTACTGGCCGTCGGAATGGCATCTTTTATGTGTGTATATTCACACGTATATATGACCGTCAGGTCCCCTAAATAGTCTCAGCCGCCGGCTTGTTGAATTAACCTTCATATCTACATATATGTGTGCACGATCCGGGCGCCATGTCAGGTGAGTGTACCCGCCAGCCCACTCCATGTATATATGGATAAGCACACATGGGCATAAAAATTGAATGAATGCATACATGAAGCCCCACCCAGCCGCCAGTTCATCTGGCCAATGGCTACCGGAATGGTTGGATATATTGCTTCGTTTATATGTATACATATGTACTTATGTATATGTGCATACAAAGCCTCCAGCTAGCTCAAGTATATCTACGTGAATATACCTGTATGCATAAACCCCCCCACGAGGCCATCGTTTCACCATTTTCCCCTTAAAACGACGTGGGAGGGAGCCAACCATGCCGTTTTACAATCTTTTCATGCCACAGCCACACCATTTTAAGCACCATTCCATGCCGTTTTAAAGTAATCTCACACCGTTTTAACTGCTCACTCCTCATCAAACCAGTTCAAGGTGCATGACCGCCGATCCAAGCGATCACTCCTCGAGTGAATATTAACCGCCTTAACGGTAAATAGTGTCCCGATGATCGATAACCCTCAGATGATACGGGTCTCCTAGTAGGCGAGTCCACAGAGATCCACCATCCACAATAGGGCTCGTCCCGTTGATCGATAACCCTCGGGTGACACGGGCCTCCTAGTAGGCAAGTCATCGGAGATCCTGTTAGGGTGCAGGAGCAAGATCTAGAGGGGGGTGAATAGATCTCAATATTAAAATCCGTGCGTTAAAAAAAAACTTATGACAACTCAAATGAGCTGATGCTATACTAGGACACACTCGGCAGAAAATAAGAGTTGCTATGCTGAACTAGAATGATTGTAGCATTCCTAAGCAGACAAACACAAGATTTTGAAAGCTAACATTGTAGATAAATCAGTCTGCTGATGAATAACCCCCAAGAGACAGATAACTTTGAGATTGAATCAGTTCATGTAGGACAAAACACACACACTTTGAGCACTAGGTGACTAACAAACTATTTTGTGCACTAGGTTCACTCAGAACTGACTTCAAACACTTAAGGCAGAACACCTATTTAGACCTCGCAATTCCAAGTACTCATAAAACAAATATCGAATACTAAACGTCCAATCCAACTTGAAGTGGGGTTGAAAGAAAATGATCAATCACACATAGCACACCATAGACACAGAGGATTTTTAGGTGGTTCGGTTCGCACAAAGCAAACCTACATCCACCCCTCACTCTACCAACGTGAGGCTTCCGTTGACTAACAGCTTGAACCGCTGAGCATCACAGCTTGCTTACACTGCTGAGCAACATAATTTGCTATCCGCTGAGCCTTAGATCTTTGCTATCCGCTGAGCCTTACAGCTTTGCTAACCAGAGGAACAGATCCTCTTACAGTTGAGCCTCACAGCTTGCTATCCAAATCAGAAACATTGAAAACAAAATAGGAAGAAATAAAAATGAAAACCAGGAAAGATGATATAGCTCTACAACGAGTAAATTGATTTGGATCTGATCCAAAGACCAATCATGATCAGATCTTCTCTGAAACTCTGGCTGTGCACTCTTTCACTGCTCTGATGCTTCACACTTCTCCTTCTTACTCTTACGATCTGATTCTCTAAACTCTCCCTTCTTTTTCTCAATTCTTTTCTTATGCTCGCTAACTGGCTCTCCTTTTTCTTCTCCGGTAATCTCTTCTTCTACTTCGACAGCCACACTTCTCCTATTTCACTACTGCAGCTCTTTTTCAATTCCTCTCTCTATTTCTCACTTTTTTCCGAAGAAGACGTCCCCTATTTATAGAACATGGGTGCCGAAAATCTTTTTGGATAGATCGATTTGATCCTACTTTTCCCATTGGTCAACGTGGCAAGAGGCGGGAAAGTTCTTCTGATAGAGTGTCTCGGATCATGTGCCAATCATTACTTCCTGGGTTCACGTGCCACTCAGTTTCCCTTCCTAAGATCACGTGCCAATAATTTACTTAACAGCAGGTTCGAGCTCCCTTATCGGATCTGGATTTAAGTTAAGGGATTCAGAGTTGGATTGTCTGAAGCATCGACCTCACTGGCAACAGTTAATATAGCTGCATTGACCTTTGACTTAGTGCATCTAGGCACTATTCTTATGCTCTGACCTTCTGGCTTAAGGCAGTGCTTCAGTGTGCTCTTCTGCTGCTTTGTCCTTCTTTTGCTGCTGCTGCTTTGTTGAACTGCTATGGACTTGGCTATTAGAGCCCTTGAGTTTCTCTTGATGGTTGTAGACTAAATTTCACTGGGGTCAATCAATTCCTTATGCTGCATCGACCTTGTGCATTGTAATATGCATCAACCTGTCTTTAGAATGCTCAGACCTTAGTTGATCTACAACATCCAATTCCCAACTACTGCATCGACTTGCCTCTTGAGTTCACCGACCTCCTCACAGATGTAGCACTTGAGTGTCTTGATACATCGACCTGTCGATCTAGAAATGTTGAGGTGCATCGACCTGATATCCTTTAATCGTGCCCATGCATCGACGTATCTTCTTCTTGATGAACTTGTCGCATCGACCTGTTTACTGTGATCTTGCTTGGATGCTCTGACCTTATCTTAGACCTTAATAACTGCTCATGTCTGTTGCTTTGACTTTGTTGAATTCTTCATAGAGAATTTGAACTAAGTGTGTCGATGCAGTTCTTTGTTGCATCGATGCTTAACTCTGAAGAATGCTTCTGAAAGCATAACTTCATCGACCTGTCTTGCTTGAACGACCAATGTGCATTGATCTGATTGCTTTAACCGGGCCGCTACATCGACCTGATCAGCATGAAACTCTTCAGTTGCATCGACCTGACTTCTTCTTTCTGACTAGTTCTATTAAAGCTTCAATTGACTTCACTGACTTTTTGATTTGTCTTCAGAACCTGTTCTTACAGAGTTCAACACACATACTTTTATATATATGATGAGTTCATGATAATTTAAACAAATGCATCAAAACCAATGCAACATCAACACATATGCCTTCATCTATGACTTCATCAAAACTACATTCACACACAGACTCATGATGAGTCATAGTGTTTGACATCATCAAAACAACATGGATACAACAATCTCCCCATTTTTGATGATGGCAACACTATGAACACTATGAACATTATGAGTCATAAAACTGAGTTATAAAACATGTTGACTCAAATCTGACTCAAACAACATGCTGACTCAGATCTGACTCAAACAACATGCTGACTCAAATCTGACTCATACACAAGTTCATATTCTCCCCCTTTGACTTCATCAAAAAGATAGATCAAAGAGTGATCTACTCGGTGCAGACATCTCTCTCCCTTTGAAAACAGAGACACTCTCCCCTTTTTACAGAGTAGAGTTATTGGAGTGGATGTATAAGGACTGAAGATGAAATATTTTAGAGATATAGTCGATGAGACTATCAGCAAAAGCACATGGACGGTCATGGACAATTTCAGGTCATTGAATCAAGAAGAGGTGAACCACAGTCATCAGCAGCAGACATTAAGATGGATGCAGTGACACATAAAATATGATGTGAACAAGCAAGAGGATTTCAGCAGAAATGAAAACTGAACACAGTGATTCCAACTGAAGTTTCAAATGATTGGATAATTCAAGAAGGTTTTCAATGAGATACCAATTTCATAAATCTAAGAATACAGATGTTTCAGAGTCTTCCATTATAAGGGCTTATGAACTGAACCTTATTAAACAGCATGGTTTAACTATGATGTATACAAAGTTTATCAATAAAGTTTTGTACTCATATCTGAAATCAAGTTTTAATAAAAATGAATCAAGCCCTCACATTTACATCTTGTTTAACCTCCCTTCATCTTACTCATTCAATTTGAATGACTTCTTTTAGAATTACATTCATTAGTATTGAGGTTAAACAACCATGAAAATTTTAGATTTGATTCCAGAGGTTCAACAATTTTTCTTTTCAATCAGTTTCAGATTTTTCTCTTGTTCAAACATCAGTTTTCATATTCAAATTTCATGAGCAATTGAGTTTGGTACACCCTTGTAACTAGAGGATACACGTTGTTTAGACGCCAATATCCATAAGCACTTGGTATGACTAATTGTCATGCTTCATATTGAACAGAGATAAGAATAGAATGGCTTTTGACGTGAGGCACAACACGTCTCAGGTGAAGTGACCCTGTTACTCACAACTCACCATGTCATTGCTCTGCCACAGATCTCACAGATATAGCAATATATTTTCAGGAGAGATAACTATGGTACCTCATGAAACAATCTAATTTTAGACATGGTTTCTCAGTAGCCATTACCATTACTCTAACATAAATTTACCCTTAGGAACTTTTCATATCTTTCAGATGTTTAAAAACAATACTCATTATATGTATCTCAACCAAAGAAAGTCATGATTTCAACATTTTCAGATTTCAGAAGATTTTACATGACTCAATATGAAATAGCTGGTTAAAGTTTATTAAACTTGACTCAGATATTTTCAAGATATTCATAATTAACTCAATGAATACATTAAACTTAAACCAATTTGATCTTTTTAGACATTCATAATTCTGTATAACAGAAGATTCTTAGATAAAATATTTTTTAGATTTATGATCAAGGTACACGGATTGAAATCTTCCCAAATTACAGGTGGATCAAGAAAGTTTTCAAAAGCAGCCAGTATATCAATAGAAACAACAAAAGGAACATGCACCATGTGTGAGAAACTTGAAGTTCAGACATGTGACAGAGATGGCCAAGAGTGCATCAGGCAGATAGGACTTCAAGGGATTCAACAGTTGAAGCCTAATCAGGTAGCAGATATGACACACTTTCAGGTGACTTAAAGAACAGCAAGCTCCCCCTCAGCAAATGGTAGAGCAACTCCCAATGATTCTATAACCATGAGTAGAGTGAGCTCAATCAACTTTGGAACGGATAGAAGTAGCTAGGTCGACCTAGTCGAACAGTAGGTTGACCTATTAGACTGAATTGAATTTTACTTTAGAGATTTCAAATATTGGTGGAGTAGAATGGATTTCACTTAAATTTGCAACACAAGCCTCCAACCAATAAGATTACTATCAAGAGAGCAGCTCATATTGAAAATAGGAGCATTGGTTGACCGAAATGAGTGATTTGATCGACCGAGATAGACAGTAATGGAATAAGACACATAGAGCAGATGTCAATCATGCAATTTCAAGGACTTGATTTATGCTCCCCCTGAATGTATGCATGAATCAGCAAGCAGGATATATCTGAATAATAAAAGACAATGATCAAACATTATTGTGCATATGAACAACCTAATGCACATAAACAAATTTCAGAATGCATGAGCTCTCAATCAAAATGTATCAGACCATGAAGAATGAATGCAAACAGTGATCAGCCATTAGTTATGCATATGAGCAACTTACTGCGAAGAATGAATGCAAACAGTGATTAGCCATTAGTAATGCATATGAGCAACCTACTGCACATAAATAATCTTCAGAATGCAAGAGTTCCTCCTATATATGTACATGCATCAGTGTGTGTATAATAACAAGGAAAATCACAATGCTAAATAATGAAATGTAGGGATTCCACTTATCTATGTGCATGCATGTTTAAGCAATCTTTTGACATTTTTGTTGATGATGATGTGCAAGTGATTCAGGCAGCATCATGCACATGAGCAACCTATAAGATGCAAGAATTCCCCTTTTATGAATGCACTTCAAACATCAAATATGACATGAAGACCATGTAGGGAGTTGATTGATCTAAACACATATGCATATGCATACGACACAAAATTGCCTTGGCTGACTCCCCCTGTCTATATGCATTGTATGACTGAACTCTGAATGCAACATATGCAAAGAAAACTTATGCAGGGAGTTTAATGTATTATGCTCATGAACATCTAAACTGTTCTAAGTGCAAGTTTGACCCAAGGTACTGGGCGGAGGACTTAGATCTTAGGATCACCTCAGGCATGGTGAAAGCTTATAGACATGCTTAACCTATCCTTATTCATATCACCATTTATTATACCATGAAGTCATGCATAAAAATGCAATTCAAGTGCAGTCCTATATACACCTCAATTTTTTCAGATTCAATCAAGACATTGCAGATGAATTTTTCATGACAATGCATGACTATGCAATTTTGTCTATGCCCATGTGAAAATATATGCAACATCTTCTCAATTAACAACCTGAAATTTCATTGATTACCCAATTAGTTCACATTCTCTTCAAACAATCAATCACTTGAAAAGCATTCAGACAATATGAGCAACTGAATTTAACTTGCCAGATTTTAGAGAATGATATGCAATGTGCTCTTAATCTAATGTATGCACGAGATTTTCACTGACAGATAAAGCATGATATGCTGCTATCTAAAATAGATTATTGAAAATTGACATGATCAAACTAGTAAAATTCAGAGTTTGGGGTTTCATCATACTCAGGTGCCTTGGCTTATAGAACTCCTTTTATTCCTCAGCCCCAAGGCACTCCTGCAAAGATAGCTTCTCATTTTGCAGATTTAGGTACCCAAGTCTCCTCGAGTCCTGAAGTGTTAGTAACATTATTGAACGATCCTTTTCATAACCTTTGGGCCTTCAAATCATCACATTTCATTAAATGACAATCATTCATAGAATGCCCAACTTTACCATAATAATGGCATAAAGCATAAGACCTTTTGTCCTTTTATGCATATTAGCATGAGCATTGAATTCATATGCATGAACATGAATGTTTCTATTTTTAACATGAAGATTTTGTTTCTTGTGACTCTCTAACCAGAAGTCAGATGTTCGGTGGCCTTGTTTCCCACACTCAAAGCATGCATGAAATTTTCCTTTAAAAATAAATTTGTTTCTACCAAAAGCATTTTGATTTGTAGGGAAATTTATAGGTTTAGAATTAAATATTCTCCTCTGAGCATGCCAACAGTGAGCAGCAATGTTGCCTAGTTTACCACGGTAAAAATAGTAAATTTTCTTTTTCTGAAATGCATGATTTCTACTATAAAATTTCTTAGCATGCATTGCACTTACATTCAGATCATCTTGTTCCATCAATCTACACTTATGTATTAAATGACCAACTTTGTGACAATAATAACATGACATTTCTTTTTTGTGTGCATGTGAATGTGTGTTCAAGTTGTGTACAACATGCATAGTTCTGGCATGAGTGTTTTTTGACTTTTGCTGCAAGTGATTATTCTTTATCACCCTTTTAGGTTGTTTCTGAATTTTCTTAATAGTTGGGTGTTTAACGTTTGAGGTGGTGGCTACATTTGAAGCTTTGACAAAGGATGTCTTCAATTTATTCTCAAAAGATTTTTTATTAACCAGATTGTAGGCTAACCCCTCTTTTCTGAAATTAACCTTCGTTCCCAACTGTTTGTCCAGATTTTCTTGACCATCAACAAATCTAGGCAATGGATTTTTTAAGTCTTGAATCTCATTTTCTAGAGAAACAATCAACAGTTCAGAATTTACATTTTCCTCTTCACTCTCAGCCAGTCTTTCATTCAATGATGCATTGACAAATTTGAGAGTTTCAATTTCAGTTTTAGAATTTTCCAAATCGTCTGAACTGTCTGACATTACACACTTACCCTTTTCAAAAGCCATCAATCTGTCTGACAGGGTGGTGTTTAGATGATTTAATTTTTCAATCTCTTCGTTGAGTTTGTCATTTTGAACTAACTCATTTATTAACAGTTGATCATCAGAAGTGATCTCCGATTCCCTTTTAGTTTCAGATTCCTTCAGGTCTTTTTGCAGTTTTTCAATATTTCCCTGTAGTTCCATGTTCACAGACTTGATATCATCAAATTTTTCAACAATCAAATTCTTCTCCTCTTCAAGTTCCTAAATTTTTCTTCACTTTCTTTAATGGATTTTCTGAGAGGTCCATTTTCAGATTTTAGTTTATTTAGTTCTGAGTTAACACATTCAAGATCTTCCAATTATTTTTTTAGACAATTATTTTTAGTTTTCAGAACTTCTAAGTCATCATTCTCTAAGCAGATATTCATGCTAGCATTCAGTTTCTTTTTCAACATCTTGTGTTGTTTTCTTTGTAGTTCATGAGATTGAAGTAAATCACTATATACATTCACCTAGTCATCTATAGAATAGTTTTCGAACAGAGAACTTACCTATTCTTCATCCTCATTTTGATCACTATTGTGATCACTTTTCTCTGCCATGAGACACTTGTCTTCCTCCTTTCCGTGGATAGTCATTAATTTATCCCAGATCTCCTTGCCAATCCTGCAAGCAGAGAAACAAGGAAGTATGTCATAATCAATAGAATCCTTAATTAACATTAGAGCTTGAAGATTATCACCATTCTTAGATCTATGACTATCAGTCCATTTCAATTTATCCTTAGGTAGTTTGTATGGACCATGAGTGATAAGATTCCATAGACTAGGATTAACAGACTCAACAAACTTGTGCATGCTACGAATCCATGACTCAAAATTGGAACCATTGAAAATTGGTGGATGAGCCATGGAGACCAATTCCAAGGCAACTCAATGCAAAGGCCTAAGCACAACAAGAAAAGCACCTAAAACCAGCAGGATCCTCTACAGATCGTTTGATCTGATAGATCAGAGCCTGCTCTGATACCAATTGTTAGGGTGCAGGAGCGAGATCTAGAGGAGGGTGAATAGATCTCACTATTAAAATCTATGCGTTAAAATAAAATTATGACAACTCAAATGAGCTGATACTATACTAGGACAAACACTCGGCAGAAAATAACAGTTGCTATGCTGAACTAGAATGATTGTAGCATTCCTATGCAGACAAACACAAGAGTGTGAAAGCTAACACTATAGATAAATCAGTCTGATGATGAATAACCCCCAAGAGACAGATAACTTTGACATTGAATCAGTTCATGTAGGACAAAACACACACACTTCGAGCACTTGGTGACTAACAAACTATGTTGTATACTAGGTTCACTCAGAACTGACTTCAAACACTTAAGGCAGAACACCTATTTAGACCTCGCAATTCCAAGTGCTCATAAAATAAATATCGAACACTAAACGTTCAAGCCAGCCTGAAGTGGGGTTGAAAGAAAATGATCAATCACACAAAGCAACCCATAGACACAGAGGATTTTTAGGTAGTTCAGTTTGCACAAAGCAAACATACATCCACCCCTCGCCCTACTAGAGTGAGGCTTCCACTGACTAACAGCTTAAACCGCTGAGCATCACAGCTTGCTTACACTGCTGAGCAACACAGCTTGCTATCCACTGAGCCATACATCTTTGCTATCCGTTGAGCCTTACAGCTTTGCTAACTAGAGGAGCATATCCTCTTACAGCTGACACTCAAAGCTTGCTATCCGAACAGGAAATAATGAAAACAAAACAGGAAGAAATGAAAATGAAAATGAAAACTAGGAAAGATGATATAGCTCTACAACGAGCAAATTGGCTTTGATCGGATCCAAAGACCAATCATGATCAGATCTTCTCTGAAACTCTGGCTGTGCACTCTTTCACTGCTCTGATGCTTCACACTTCTCCTTCTTACTCTTACGATCTCCTTTTCTTAACTCTCTCTTCTTTTTCTGAATTCTTTTTTTATGCTCGCTAACTGGCTCTCCTTTTTCTTCTCTGGTAATCTCTTCTTCTACTTCGACAGCCACACTTCTCCTATTTCACCACTGCAGCTCTTTTTCAATTCCTCTCTCTATTTCTCACTTCTTTCGGAAGAAGACGTCCCGTATTCATAGAACAGTGGTGCCGAAAATCCTTTTGGATAGACCGATTTGATCCAACTTTTCCCATTGGTCAATGTGGCAAGAGGCGAGAAAGTTCTTCTGATAGAGTGCCTCGGATCATGTACCAATCATTACTTCCTGGGTTCGCGTGCCACTCATTTTCCCTTCCTAAGATCACATGCTAGTAATTTACTTAACAGCAGGTTTGAGCTCCCTTATCGGATCTGGATTTAAGTTAAGGGATTCAGAGTTGGATTGTCTGAAGCATCGACCTCACTAGCAATAGTTAATATAGTTGCATCGACCTTTGACTTAGTGCATCTAGGCATTATTCTTATGCTCTTACCTTCTGGCTTAAGGCAGTGCTTCAGTGTGCTCTTCTGCTGCTTCGTCCTTCTTTTGCTGCTGCTGCTTTGTTGAACTGCTATAGACTTGGCTATTAGAGCCCTTGAGTTTCTCTTGATGGTTGTAGACTGAATTTCACTAGGGCCAATCAATTTCTTATGCTACATCGACCTTGTGCATTGTAATATGCATCAACCTGTCTTTAGAATGCTCAGACCTTAGTTGATCTACAACATCCAGTTCCCAACTACTGCATCGACCTTCCTCTTGAGTGCACCGACCTCCTCATAGATGTAGCACTTGAGTGTCTTGATGCATCGACCTGTTGATCTAGAAATGTTGAGGTGCATCGACCTGATATCCTTTAATCTTGCCCATGCATCGACCTATCTTCTTCTTGATGAACTTGTCGCATCGACCTGTTTACTGTGATCTTGCTTGGATGCTCTGACCTTATCTTGGACCTTAATAACTGCTCCTGTCTGCTGCTTCGACTTTGTTGAATTCTTCATAGAGAATTTGAACTAAGTGTGTCGGTGCAGTTCTTTGTTGCATCGATGCTTAACTCTGAAGAATGGTTCTGAAAGCATAACTGCATCGACCTGATTAGCATGAAACTCTTCAGCTACATCTTTCTGACTGGTTCTGTTAAAGCTTCAATTGACTTCAATGACTTTTTGATTTGTCTTCAGAACCTATTCTTATAGAGTTCAACACACATACTTCTATATATACGATGAGTTCATGCTTCAACAAATGCAACATCAACACATATGACTTCATCTATGACTTCATCAAAATTACATTCACACACAGACTCATGATGAGTCATAGTGTTTGACATTATCAAAACCATAGGGATACAACAGATCTGCCATCCACTATAGGGTACGAGCTGTCGTGACGACACACCCGCCTTTTAGAGTCTATCTCGACTTACCAAGGACGGGCCTCCTCTTTTACACCTCAGACACTCCGGGTCTAGGGGAGATGCTGTCGGATTCTTGCCATGACATTTTGACCAATTACGAGGCGGGAGATAAAAATAATAATAATAACAATAATATAATCATAAAATAAAACAAAGAATGACAAAAATAATAAAATTAATTCATAAAAGAATGTATTCAAAAAAAAAGAAGAGAACGGTGAAACGATGGGGCTGCCGCTGGATCAGACACCCCAATGGGGTGCCCAAACCGACGTCACCTACGCCCCTTTTCCCCCAATATATATATATATATATATATATATATATGGATCAGACACCCCAATGGGGTGCCCAAACCGACGTCACCTATGCCCCTTTTCCCCCAATATATATATATATATATATATATATATATATATCAACAAAAAACACGATGAAACGACGTGAGTGCCACCAGATCAGGCACCCCAATGGGGTGCCCGAATCGGCGTCACCCCCCCCCCATCCCCCTTATTAAATAAAAATGAAAAAACAAAACACAACAACACACTTGTACACTCGCCTCGCCGTTTCATCTCCTCTGTTTCCCCCGCCGTTTTCATGATACCCGCACACACACACATTCAACACAAAACACCATACACACCCGCGTAAGACACCCCCACTCACACTCAACACAAACTCATAAAACACACGTGCACGTCCTCTCCCTTTCCCCTTTACTTAAAAAAAATAAACAATAAAAAAAATAAACCAAAACACTCATTTCACTCACATTCACACATATACGACACTTCATGTGCATTAAAAAAAGAGAGACAAGAAAAAATAATAAAAGTGAGAGATAAAAAAATATAATAAACAAATAATGACAAAATAAATAACCATAAATAAAAATAATAATAAATATGATAAACGAATGATAACAAAAATTGACTAATGAATAAATGCCAAACAAATGTCAATAAAGGAAATAAAAGATGCATAAATGCAATATATAAGAACAAATAAATAATGGAAAGGGGAATGACACAAACAAAATAAGAATGGTAGGCTTAAGAAAACAAAGTGCACTCACATACAGATAATAATAAAAAATATAATAAAATAAAGAATAGCATACGTGACTATGCCCGCTTCGGAGCTCTCACCTTCTCTAGACTTTGGGTATGGGAATATTGATGATATCCCGACAAGCCGTACCTAGACCTCGGGATTCATCCTATTATGGCCAAAGCATGACCTTGTCCCGTGCCAATAACCCACTGAATTCAATTAGTTTCGATCGGGTTTTAACTGCATTCCCTAAATTCTTGAATATCAAATTTGCCATACCCCGGCATACATTGTCCCGACACTAGATAAGTCTGCTCGACCTCGGGATGCATTGTAATGCCATACGCAGTCTCAAAACAAAAAGGCAACAACTAATCGATAGCCCTGTAAGTGATAGGGATTACTCAGAGGGCTAGCCCTCGGGTTCCCTACTCATCATAGGGTATGGGATTATCGTTTGGGCTTGACCGTCATTCAAGAGATCGTCTTGACTCTTCGTGGACGATTCTCTTATACTCTCCCCTATACTCCTCGAGACGAGGGAGGTGTTGCCAAAATATTCCTTGAAATTACAAATAAATGACTAAATAAATAATAAATGATAATATTAAGTACCATTACCCTGCATGCTTGCATGATCCAATTCTCTGGTATATTAAATGGTGACTAACGGAAAGCCGAGTTACACCCGGCCGGATGCTTTCACTATGCATGAGTACATAGCTCTACCCCATACTAAGAACCGGTTTAACAAAAGAAATAATAAATATTATCATACTGTATGCTTGCATGCGCAATCATCCTTTAGATGCCCTATTGGCCCCGTGGTATCTCTAATTTGGTGATTAATCAAGGGTTTTCCTTCTTCGAAAGGATGTAATTAACATCGTAACCTTATGGTACAGCGGGTTCTGAGTCCCGACACGACCACCTACTTCGTCTCGTTAATCAGATGGTGCGCATAATAAACTCGTCACCTTTTGACTGTCACGCCCTACGCTAAAATAAAACTCCTAATAAATAAACCAAATAAATCTATATAAATATTAATAAATCCATTCCCACACACCTCTATCGTGAAGGCTCGTCCTCACTGAAAGAGGCCCAACCAAGACCACACGGTCTAAGGGTATAGTCACGACCTTGCCATTGTGAACCCTACACTGTCTACAGGTGAGACCTCGATGACTCTACCGGGAATCTTAGACCTCAACGTAGGGAAAAGTGTGTAGAAGTCACCCAGAAAACCAGGACCTCACTGTTAGATAATCCAAAGTCTCGAGCCAAGAGAGTGACATGTCACGTGACGGGAGAACCTACCCACTAGAAGTAAGGCCGGATGTGTCTACTGACGACTTAGTCCACGCCTTAAGTGTCTCCCTACACGTCCCAGGTAGAAACTGAGACACCATACAAGTAACCAAAGACAAGCGTCTACTTGGAGTCATGCTCGTCAGCACGTGTCCAAAGTCCCTGACCACGTATGCACACACTGACTGACTGCGTAGCGTTGGGCCCTCTAGCAAGTTTTCCTCCCGGCCCAGACTCGAGCTGCCACAGTGGGAGGCCTTATGGCAACCAACCTAAAATCGTCTCTCCCAGGTCTAGCTCTCCACTGCTCCCAGGTGGGTCAACACTTGCGTGCCCAGGCAAGCTACAACTAGTGGGGTAGTCACTCGATGTGGGAACTCTCTGTAGAAAGGAAACACCAAAGTACTAATAGCTACGTACACACCCACCGTAAGTATCACGGAACACAGGGCGGCTCGGTGCCACTAGGCTCAAGACAGCTAGCTAGACCTGCTAATCCAATGGCCATAAAGTCATGCGACTCATCCCAAGGCCACTATACAATACGGCTCCACGCCATCAAATTACCCTAGTCCAAGAGTCAGAAACCACGGTCAAAAGGACTCATGAGATGGCTCACAATCATCGGTTTCATTGTTATGACCACCAATTGGGCACTGGCCCAATTGTGCATAATTCGGGCCCATGCACTCAACAAGCTAGAAAATCTAGATAAATTATGGAAGGACCCTTAGGAAATTCAGAAACTTAATATAGGGAGGTCAGAATTAGGTGAAAACTAAGCCCTTGAAACGACCATTGAATAAGAAACAACTTTGATGAAGAATATAACTTCTGAATAAAAGGCCTAATAAGGGCTAAGAGGGAGTTTATGAAAATAGGTTGAAATAGTTACAGAAAATGCTGTCAATTATTGAAATAAGGATATCTTGGCCCATGGTTATCCAAATGGACCGAAACCTGGCCCATTTGAAAGATTGGGCCCTTGACCCAAACTCTTCTGTTAAGGTGGAAACCCAATTTGAACCAGAACCCAAGGTTATGAGCCCTTTGCTGCCAGCTATCACGAAGAGGTGTGACTGATGGATAAATTCATGTGAAATTAATGGGAACTTTATAACTTCATCTGTGATTGATGAAATGACCTGAAACTAAGACCATAATATTTCATTGGATGTTAGCCACATCTTCTATGTTAAGGTCGAGGCCAAATTCCACCTGGATACTAGAGTTTTACTCAAATTACCTCGGGCTACCGAAAAGTCACGATTGGAACGGGAGAAAATAAATTTTAATGTTGCGAAAATCATAACTATTGCTAGAGATACTGAAATTCCATGCAACCATGACCCAAAGTTAGATATGGAAGCCCTCTTGATTTCATTTGAAGACATTTGAATCCAAATCCCAATAGAAGAGCGCGCCCACTCGCATTTATGACTAGATAGATGAAGGGTCGCGACTGAAACAGAGGGGGAAGAATATTAATATTGCAAAAATCATAACTCATGCTAGCGTTGATGAAATTCGATGAAACTATACCTGAAAGTTAGATCTGGAGGTCCTATTTATTTCATATGAAGACAGCCCAGCCTAAATCCTAACAGAAAAGCGCACCCATTCATATCTTTGACCGGGTAGACGAAGGGTCACCTCTGTTCAAAGCAAAGGGGTGCTTAGCATTGACCCCCTCTTTAAGCCAGCGACCTTTGGGCTGGGCTGAGCCTTACTGGACGTGCGAAAAGGCCTTGGGAGGCTTGAAAAACTTATATAAGAAGTGGGTTCCAAGAGGGATCAGCTTTGAGCAACACCTATCCTCAGCATCCACAACCTGGTTTTGAACCACGAGCAATATAGCTCTAAGAGCAAAGCTCAAAAGCAATATAGCTCTAAGAGCAAAGCTCAGCTCTGGTTTTGAACCACGAGACTGAGATACATACTCTCTCACTCTCACTCTCAATCAACACTCTCTCAACTCAATCTCTCTCGATCTCTTCCTCTCTCTTTTTCTCCTTCTTCTCTATTTCTTCTTCTCTGTATCTTCTTCTTCTCTCTTTTCTCTCTGTGGATCGAAGGCTCACTGCTGTATAGACTTTCTCTTCTTTTCTTTCGATCAGTCTTCTTTTGTGGAAGAAGACTTGTTTATATAGCAACAACAGCAGCAGGCGTGTGCTCTCCACGTTTTCCGCCCAGCAATTTGGACCACGTGGCAGCATGCAATGGAGTGTCAGTACACGTGTCCTCATTTGGATACCTTGTCCTTCTCGGATCACGAGCCAGGTACCTGGGATCACGTGCCCCTCATTAGCTTCTTCAGTCCGATGTATAGAGTTCTCCGTTCACGTGCTCAATGTCAGCAATCTGACTTGTTGCGTCGACGCTGTCACTCAATGGCGTTAACGCAGTGATGCATTCCAATAGCCATTAGCCTCGTCTCTTTAGCTGCTGCGTCGACGTTGCTTAATTGTGGCATTGACGCAGTGGAATAGCCTGTGAAGATGAATGCTTCTTCAACTGCTGCGTCGACGCTGCTTGCTTGTGGCGTTGACGCAGTGGAAGATATCGTGAAGGCTTCGTCAACTGATGCGTGGACGCTTTAAGCTCCCAGCGTCGACCCTGTTCCCTTCAGCAACAAGAATGAAGTCATAAGATTTGAGTATGTACATTGCAGTGTATATACTTCGTTGTATAGACTTGTGAAGGCAGAATGCAACGTACAGACCTTACCCACTGTATGGACTTCATGTAATGCAAACAAATGTGAAGACTTCAGTGTATAGACTTGAAAGTCTTGAAGCCAATGTATGGACTTGAGCAAGCTAAAGGGCTGTATAGACATCGAAGACAGGGGCCGATGTATAGACTTGCCAAACAGTCCAGTGTATATACTTTATGCAAGGAGGCCAATGTGTAGACTTGAAAAGCTGAGGCCAGTGTACAGACCTGCCAACGACCATTGTATAGACTTGATCAGCAAAGACACAGTATAGACATCAACTCTGCACATCAAAAGTATGGACTTCAAGTGTGAAGACCATTGAAGAGACTTTGGTTTCGAAGACAATGTGTAGACATCGAGTTTGAAGACCAATGTCCAGACTTTGAGTTTGAAGACCAATGTCCAGACATTGAGTTTGAAGACCAATGTCTAGACTTTGAGTTTGAAGACCAATGTCCAGACTTCAAGTGACACTGTGGATGTACAGACTTGATGGAGCGAAGCGATGTGTAGACTTGAAGCTCCTGATGGATGTATAGACTTCAAATATCACGACGCTGAGGAAGACAGACAATGTATAGACTTGCTGTAACAGTCTGATGTACAGACTTCATGAAGCTCTAGACATTGAATGCTGTACAGACTTGGCCCAATGCCTGAGACGCTAACAAAGACGGACGATGTTCAGACTTGCTGACAGACCGATGTACAGACTTTACTCAAATTCATGAGACGCTAACTGAGACGCTGGACTCTGTACAGACTTTGAGTGATGTATGGGCTTCAAAGAAGTTGGCGATTCAATGTACAGACTCTGAGGTTCAAGGCCAACGGCTGTACAGACTTAGAATATTAAGACTGATGTACAGACTTCATACGTTGATGCTGTACACACATCCAATGAAGTGCGTTGACACTGTAACATGATGCGTTGACGCTGTGCACACTTAACCAATTCAATTGAAGTGCAGTGTGTGGACTTTATCCAAAATGGACGATGTATAGACTCATGACAGTAAGAAATGCAGACAGCAGTGTATTAAATGCAAAGAACACATAGTCAATCTGATAGATCAATTTCATCAAATCAAAAGCAGTTTCCAATCAATCAAAATAATGGTGTTGTCAATGAAATAAAGCAAGTGTCAATATCATCAACATAGAGGGGTCACAACACTTTGGGAAGGCCTTGGAGCCCACATATCTCGGCAAAGAGATGAAAGGTGACACTGGTGCCACCAGGTGTGCCAGAGTTGTTGGATGGGTTTATTTGTTGGGTCATTTTGTTCGGGTCAATCATCCAGTTAATTAATAAATAACCAACTGGTTAGTTGATCGCGCAGGCGTGCCAGTCACATGAGTGACGAGTTTATTGTGCGCTCATTCTGACCCTTGTGGGGCGAGAGTGAAATTCGGGTTGGGACCAATAGTCCGCCATACCATAAAGGCTATGATGTTAATTACATCCCCCATAAGAGAGAAAACCTTTGATTAATTGCCGAGATAGCGGGCCATTCGAGGCCGAAACAAGATGCAAAAGGATAAATGTGACGAGGTCACATGAAATGCTTTTATCTATCATGCAAGAGAGGCATGGTTCATTAAGTTGGAGACCCTCGATACATGGCGGAAGACATAGGTCCGAAGACCACCATCGCGCATAGCAAAGACTTTCGGTCGGGCGTAGCCCGGACTTCCGTCAGTGCCATTTGATATACCTGAGGGTCTATGCAAGCATGAATGCATGATGTTCATGATTATGCTGAACATGGTAATAGGGCTATGATGATGAACAATGATCAATCAAGGTTATTAATCTCCGCTAAAGGAGACGAAGATGGTAACATAGGCATGATAACGAAAGCATGATGATAACAGACATGATAGTAGAAGTGTTATAATAAGATGGCTCGGACTCGAACAATCCTTTCCTTATTTAGTTTATTTTTGATTGGGGTTTATTAATCTCGACCGTGGGAGGTGAAGATCCCTCCGAGGATGAGTGAATGATTAGAATAATGCAATAATTCAAAACCGACGCGACCACACGTAGGGATAGGTTTCCCAGGCGCGGCCAAGCGTAGGCAAAAGGGGCTTAATCCGGCGCGGCCATGGCACATGCTAAACCGGCGCGATGGCTTTGGGGCGCGCCGGATTAGGGCGCGCTGGGAACGGGCCAAGCAAAATCGTGAAGTTATGAGTCTAAGGGTAATTCGGCGCGGGGGGGGGGGGGGGGGGGGTACCGCACCGTATTAGGGTGCGCTGGATTAGGACCACGCCGTTTTAGTTGATTTTTTTGAAAAAAACTTGAAACTATTTTGGTTTATTAAGATGTTGTTGAGGGTTTTGAGGTTAATTAGGTTGATTGCCTGTCGAATGAGAGTTCAGGGCTCTCCAGGAGCAAAGGTATAAGCTGGTGTGAGGTTCATACTCGAGCACGAGAGTTTATTAACTAAGAACATATGCTTTATTGATACCAATTTACTGGAGGCAACTTTATTAATCAAGAAACCTGATAAAAATTGGGCAGCATCTCCCCCGTCCTTGAAGGGTTGCAGGGGAGAAACGGGGTCATACCCACGTATGGAGTAAGCCCCTAACTAGCAGGTTGGCACAATAGCAGCCAGCAGATCCCAATCGGACAGGAAACCCCGAGGACTAGCCTACAAGGGGCACCATGGTTCCGTGGGTTGAAACAAGTGGACAAGGTGACTAATGAGGGAGGTGAGGTCCCCGAGGGCTAGCCTACAAGGGGCACACGACCCATAGTCAATTCATAATCCGACAAAGGGACAGCTAATAGGGAAGGAAAACCCTGAGGGCTAGCCTACGAGGGGCACACATCCCATGGCCACCACAACATCCCTAAAGATAGTGGATTCAATATTGGGCTAAAGCCCCTGTCAATGTTCACCTCCTGGCCCATAGGGGATTCGTATCATGAATGGACACGACCCTTTGACCAAATGGCAATTTGAAGGTATGAATGGGGTATGTACCTGTAAGACCCCGATTTTCTGTACAAAATATTAAATTTCGTGAATAGTAAATTTTGAATACTGTTGTGGCAAATAGTAAATAGTAAAGATTTTGACTATCATATAAAAATTTCAAAAAAATAGTAGTTAATTAGTAAACACCATGGTAAACGCTTTGGTCTTCTGTGCCTGACCCTAATAAAATCATTTACATGGCTTAATCAGTGATTTAAGCCTGACTTAAAAATGCGGAAAACACTATTCACATGAAAATACGACTACCTTAGAAAAATCTATAAAAATCATATTTGATAGAGCATATTGTTATTAGCAACTTTGTCATCTTGAGTATTCTTAGTAAAAATCCGTAACTCGATCTATCTACCACACCGATGAAATTACATTAATTAATATTTTCATCCTAAGATTAGTACGATTAAAAATTCAACCTCATGATAAAAAAATCCATAAAAATAATAAATGGGTTTCTGATTAGTTATGTAACATTTTTGTCTTCTTCGACTAACTCATTAAAAATCATTAGGTAAGACTAATTGGAGGTTCTAGTTTAAACCTATTTAAGCTAAGCTAAATATTATTAAGCTAATTAAGCTTAATCTTTATCTAAACAAAAACACGTGGAAACATGTTTAGTCGGCTTAAACGCGTCGTCAACATCTCTGGCCACCCGCAGCGCCGTGTCCACCTTGCTTGGAAGGAGCCTCACGTTTCTCCTTCTGTCATCTATAACCTTCTGTCATCTATAAATAGGGAGGCTTTGCCTCTTCCTATTTCCTATCTCTGTTAAGTTGATGCTGGAAGGAAATCGCAGGAAGCTTAAGCTTAGGAGGAGTACTGTTCTTCTTCTTCCGTATCTTCCTTATTCTTCGATTTAAGGTAGGTAACCAAGGCCGAACTTCAAGTTTAAATACATAGAATGAGAGAGCACGTTGTTAAATTAGTTTGACATCAAATTATTGAAGATTATGATTCGATTTAGCATGTAATTAGCATAAGTGATTCGATTTAGCATGTAATTAGCATCAGAATCAGATACAATCACGTGTTAAATTAGTGTAAGCAACGTTAATCTGTGTTAAGTGTTAATCAGTAAGAAGATTATAATTCAATTTAACATGAAATTAGCATCAGAAGTAGATATAAGCAACGTTAATCAGTATTAATCAGTAAGATGATTAACCCATTTAACAAAAAAATATATATAGAGAGAGAGTAAATAGATGATTAAATTTCAGTTATATGCAATATTTACTTTTGTTAATTGTTAAATCATGATGATTAATCTTAGTAAATCGCATGTAATTTGGTTAAAAATTTACCGTGGTAAAATTTTGTAAAATCACCGTAGACCATTAACCTATGGCTGACTTATGGCAAGTCTTGGCCGATTAAATTATAATTTGAACCGGACACTCTATCCGGTAAATTCCCATTTTTACCGTGGGATGAATTTTTACCGTGAGATAATTTTATCCATGGTTAAACAGTGGATTACATGATTTAATCACTGGTTTCACTAATTGAGTATAAATGGGAAAATTTTTGGCTTATATGGTATATTGTATACCGTATGTCTTTTAAATGGCCCGATCGTTATCGTTTTAACTCGATAAAAGACCGATTATCCTTGGTTAATCTTCGGTCATATTTGAGCCCGGAATCGACCATTGGACATTGAACCATAATCTGATTGGTTTAATTGTCATTGGTGACCCGATAGCCATTTTGCACAATTTAGCTTATGATTAGAATTACTATCACTTATACTTAATACGGATTCTCTAGAACCGTATATCTGGAATACGGCCTCGTACGGTCCGTATATTCGTTCTTCGGAACTTACTTCTCTTCTCTCGAACGGCTTACTGTCAACCGTTCATTCTGGACTCCGTGACTCGTTACTCGCGTGAGTACGACCCGGTGTTTTGCCGTACAACTACCCTCAGTTTTGGGTTTCTCGTCGTGTTTATACTCTTGAATCAAAGGAGACAAGTGTCGTCCTTTACATCTTGTACTTGACAGAAATTCTACTGATTATATTGGCCATAAATGACTATGTCTAGACGGGGGATCGTAGATCCAAACGAAATAAATGCCAACGTATCATAAGGGCCCGGTCTGGTCCTGGGGAGAGCGCCCAAAAAGATAGTGAGCCCAATGGGATGTTTGTGACAGGGTGAGGCATTGCACCCGAATACTTGACTTGACATGTTACGTCTAGAACAAATTCTTGATACTTGAATCGTGCGTGGTTATTTGGTTACATGTGTAACATACTTGAATACTGGCCAATTCTCTATTATTACTTGCTCTACTTGTTCATTACTTGTGGTAATTGTCATATTTCTTGACCTTGTAAGATATTTCTTTACATTGTTTCATTTATCGTATCGTCATTCTTTATTTACTGCATTCATATAAACTGTAATAATTGGTTAATCACTTATATCTGCTTATGGTTATCTACTGAGCGCGTTAGCTCACTCCTACTATTGTTTCCCCCATTCCAGGTGATGATCATATCGGGGATGGACTGGAGTGACTCGAGTGTTAGTTTTAGTTGATTGAGTCAGTTTGTACCCTTAGTATTAGTGAGAGGTTGTTCTAGTATTTTGAATATTATTTGGATATAGTTGTTCTACCCAGTTGTACTCAACTTTATTATCAATAAAACTCTGATGATTATCTTTTCCAACCTTTTGTGCAATGGTTGCAATGGTTCGGAATTATTTATATTCTTGCTCGCTTGTCCCTAACTGTACGTCCCGAGTTTCCGCATCGGGGCGTGACAGTACCCCTCCCCGGAGCATTAAAGCTAATGTCATTAGGAATAACAAAGCTCGGTAATCCTAAATCATATACAGAATAGGAGAGATGTAGTAGCATTTCATGATATTCAATGAGTTGGCGGATTGGCACTCACAGGGTTAACAGGTTAGCACCCACGGGGTCAAATAGTTAGTGTCCAGATTAGGGGATCGACAGATCAACATTCAAGGGTTTAATGGGTTAGTCTGTGAACTAAAATGATCAAGATACAGAGAATAGTCATTCGAGCGACTAGTATAAAATGAGCATCTAGGCTGTAGAGGTGATCCCGTTTCCTCTGACCTATGAGGGGGTGCAGAGGTATTGAGGGAATCTACCTCAGAACCATAGCAGGTAGAGATGCACATATGGATATGCCTCCAACCATGAAAACCACCATACGTATACAACAGATTCGGCCCAGCCATTGTGTTAGAAGAGAGGAGCCCCGGGGAGGGGAAATCGCTTCTGTAGCCCGTATTGATTTCAGGGCATGGTCGGTATCACGAAATGAAACACGACATTCACACACGAGACGGTTGAACATGTGAATCGAGGGAAGGGTACAAGAAGCATATACAACAATGAGCACATTTCATTCCATCAGTAGAAAGAAAATACATAGATTACCACAAACTGCTGCATGGTCCGGCGTTGTCGCTCGGACGCCATTTCATTGATTACATAGATGGGATTACAGAAGAGGCGAAGATGGGAGATGGTGAGGGGGAGAGGTGGGCTCATATCATCGCCCCTCCCCCCTCACTTACACTATATCAGGAAAGAAAACCAGAGGGGGATCGTCGGGAGGAAACCCACGGAACCCACCTGAACTTCGCCACCAAAATAGAGTATCGGATCGGTGACTCTTCTCTGGCTCCGGAGCAATTCAAGCAAGCAGACAGGGGAGGACGGCGGAGGGTTCACTCTTAGTGGAAGCCCTACTTTTCCCTCAAGACTCCCCTCTCTCGCGGATGAACGGGTTCTCTCAATCGGATCCTTCTCTTCCGCTCTCTTCACTTCTGCCCTTTTTTTTTTCTCCTCTCCCCCCTTTTTTTTCTTTTTTCTTTTTACTTAGTCGAACCAAGTGTTTGTTATATAGGAGAGCCTAATCCGGCGTGGGAAATAGCGCGCAGGGATTGAGATCCTCCAAGCTTTTGGGCGCACCAGAATTGAGGGTGCCGGATAAAGGGGGCACGCCGGTGAGGGGTGTGCCGTATTAACTTCTTCCGCTTGACGCGGGTTAGCCGGTGAGTCCAGGGATGGTCCCGGGAGTCACCGTGACCATTCATCTCACCGATGTCCTTCAAAACCTTGACGGGAAGCCTTGACGAAGCTCTCGAGACGACGTATGACCCCTCTCGGAACCTCGAGTATCTTTGGTCTAAACACGCGGGTTTTCCGCTGACACGGCTTTTGGTATTATGATTCGTGCTGCTAGCTCAGCCTGACTTTTATTCAAAGCTTCTCGAAGGGTGGAATAACACC
The DNA here is from genome assembly GCA_022559845.1 of Amorphophallus konjac. Classification (NCBI taxonomy): domain Eukaryota; kingdom Viridiplantae; phylum Streptophyta; class Magnoliopsida; order Alismatales; family Araceae; genus Amorphophallus; species Amorphophallus konjac. The sequence continues at coordinate 288,383,662 of CM040118.1, forward strand.
CGGGATAGTTCCGACCCGGCTGGGCGATCATTCGACCACTAACGGACCCAACTTGGAGAGAAGCCATACCCGTGCCGGGTAATCAGGATCTTCTACCGACAGAGCCCTCGGTCCTCCATTCTGAAGAGCTATGGGCATTCTTTCATCTCAGGAGAGTCTTTCATAAGGTGGCGGGCCACCGGGTAGACCATTGTCCTTGGTCGGACATCGGGTGTAGTGTATGCGGCATGACGGAGTCGATGCCGGTTCATTGGGCAGGATTGGTGGCACGGCCGGTTGGTTGTGAATTCATCTCGATTCTCCTGAGGTGAAGTCCCCGGTGTTCATACAGGGTGACCTGAGGCTTTGGCAGCATGAGAGGGCTTCAATATGTTGATATCCATCGGCTTCTGTGCTTCAATGGGCCGTGTCATTCGTCTTTGAGGCTTGATCATTGTTAATCATATTTTGAATGCCAACAGGGCCATATAAGGTCGATGCACATTTGGATAGGGTCTTCTTAAGGTCGATGCACATTTGGGAGAAGGTCATGTAAGCTTGATGCACATTTGGGTATGGGCTATGCAAGGTCGATGCATATTTGGGAAAAGGTCAAGTAAGGTCGATGCACATTTGGGAAAAGGCCACATAAGGTCGATGCACATTTGGGAAAAGGCCATGTAAGGTCAATGCACATTAGGAATGGGCCATATAAGGTCGATGCACATTTGGGATGGGTCAATATAAGTTGATGCACATTGGGTCCAGGTCGATGCACCTGTGGGTCTGTCCCAATTTCCAGAAACTTAGAAAAAGGGAGTTTTAAAAGGGCATTTTAATTCAAGAAATCCAGAAAATCTAGAAAATGATAGAAGACTAAGTTGGTATCTCACTGTAAAGATTTCATTCCCTCAGAAATTCTATACTTATAGTTATAAGTTATTTCCTATGCATGTGTAGCCTAGAAGTAAAACTGTCCACTTTCTATATAGTAACCTGATCATGCACTATTCCGCACCAGTCAGCATATAAGTTTGTTTAGCATACTTAAACTATTGGAAGCATCCTTGTTATGATAAAGTATCATATTAATGTTTGTAAAATGAGTATGAATGTGAATGCGAATACGATGTGAATGTTATGAATGGGAACAACAGCATTCTGTGGAATAGGACTCCGGTCCCTTTGCGGGGCGACCCTTCTGCGGGATGGCGATACATAACACCGCGGAAGTTAAAGAACCCATGGGACAGAGATACGTAATGCCCTGGTCAAAAATCCTATCGATTCGGCTAGTTCATTCTGAGGGACAGCGATTGGAGCGCCACGAAACTCGGGGGACGGCAGTGCGTAACACCCTGTGCAGCATGAGTCTAGGTGAAAAACCTATGATTCGGTCGATTGTTCTATGTACGGCAGAACTGTGTGGGCCACATGAGTCTAGGTGGGAGTTCATTCTCGGGTCTGCGCAGTACTCTTTTGTCCGCTCGTTTGTGTGTGGGCCTCCTATGTTTGCGACAGTTGTTCAGTCCCATGAATAACAAAGATGTGAAAACTCATAAAAATGTGATAAACTGCTCATTCACTTAGTTCTAGTTGCATGCATGGGTACCCTATATGTTAGTTAAAAATGTGTATTTTCCTCATATGAGTTATTTTCAGCAGATGATAATGAATCGATTATGCTATTATTAACATCTGAATTATGTCTATAAATTGGTTATATAGATGCGAGTTAACCCCGGTTTGTATAGGTTGCCTACTGAGCGTCACACTCACCCCTTGTGACACACATTTTCAAGGGACATAGAGAAAGAGGTTGAGGAGGAGGCAACAGCTGAAGAGTAGAGTTAGCCACCGTTCGTCTAGGTATGCTATGGTCGAATGTTCTATTTTATGTAGGGTTGTGGAGTGGTAAGCCCATGCGGGCTCATGTGTAATCTGGAACAATGATCCTATACTCTTTTGGAGATTATGAATGGTTGAGATGTTTACCTACATTCCTTGTAACATGTGGTTTCTCTCTCATGTGAATGTATGCACGTGACATAATATTTGTGCTTTCGCGATTCGTACGAAGTGATTGCTTCGGGTTCCGATAAAAAGAAAAGAAAAAAAATACCCAACATTTGGGGATCGGATCTCGGGACATTACAATGTGGTATCAGAGCACGAGAGACAAACCATGGTTACAACCATTCCAATTGTCTAAGTAGTAGAATAAGAGATAGGCTAGAGTGAAAAAGGTGTAAAGTAGGTTTAGAACCAATATATATAGAACAAGGCCTCCGTAAAAGCTTTTTGGGTTGAGTGATTTGATCCTACTATTTTTCCATTTGTCCACCTGGAAGGTAGAGAACAATCTTCTGCCATGAGTGGGCCCCAAATACCCTTCTCGGTCTCGTGCCAAATGATTGGCATCAAAGGCATGAACTCTCCTCACATGCTGCTTACGTGTTCGACCATATGACTGTACACCCTGTCCATTTCGAAGCCTTACTGGCCTTTTTACAGCCTGGAAGGACTATTTATGTACCTTGTAAGCCATTTGTCACTCTTACCTAGACCCATTTATCACCAAGGGGGGCCTATTTGTCACCTTAACTGATATTATACACCCTTAGCTAACCATTCTTCAGCGATGACATGCATTGAGTCTGCTTTAAGATTTTGGCTTTTCTGACCATTTCTTTTACCAAATACAAAGTTGTCTTCACAAAACTCATTAATTCATAAATCAACACTTAAAAAAATGAAGAGACATATTAAGTGATGTTCTAATGAATATCCATGTATAGGTTACCAAGGGGCAGAAAGCGATGGGAAAAAGGCCTAGGCTGGCAGAAGGGGGGCAGGACCAGGAAAAGTTGGTACATCAGAAGCCGGTACCAAAGAACAGGCCGGGGATTCCATTCTGTGTCTGTTGTAAATGCACCCATCCAGGGCAGGAGTGTTGGAGGGCAGAAGGCAAGTGCTATGGATACGGCGAGGCTAGAAATTTTGCGAGGAACTGCCCTACGAAGGCTCAGCAAAAGCCAGTACCGCAGCGGGAGAAGATTCAGTACAGAGGGTGAGTTCGTGCACAAATGCGAGAAGAGGCAAACAATACCCCTACCATGGCTAAAGGTACACTTCTTGTGGATAATGTTCATGCAAGGGTTTAGATCAACCCCCGGGGAGGCCTACACACACATTTATATCCCCTAGTTTTGCTAAGCAACCGAAGAACAGACCCCAAGTCCACACCAAGCTTGTGATCCTTACTACAAAGGTCAAAATCAATGGAAGGATTAAGCATTGAGGAATAAAACCATCTAACTGGTGAAAGATTTATGGAGAAAATTTCTTGATTTAATTTCGAGGATGAAATTATTTTAAGGAGGAGAGGATGTTATGACCATCAATTGGGCACTGGCCCAATTGTGCATAATTCGGGCTCATGCACTCAACAAGCTAGAAAATCTAGATAGATTATGGAAGGATTCTTAGGAAATTCATAAACTTAATATAGGTAGGTCAGAATTAGGTGAAAACTAAACCCTTGAAATGACCATTGGGTAAGGAACACCTTTGATAAAGAATATAACTTCTAAATAAAAGGCCTAATAAGGGTTAAGAGGGAGTTTATGAAAATAGGTCGAAACAGTTGTAGAAAATGCTGCCAACTGTTGAAATAAGGATATCTTGGCCCATGGTTATCCAAATGGGCCGAAACTTGGCCCATTAGAAAGATTGGGCCCTTGACCCAAACTCTTCTGATGAGGTGGAAACCCAATTCGCAACAGAACCCAAGGTTATGAGCCCTTTTCTGCCAGCTATGACGAAGAGGTGTGACTGATGGATAAATTCACGTAAAATTAATGGGAACTTTATAACTTCGTATGTGGTTGATGAAATGACCTAAAACTAAGATCATAATTTCGCATTGGATGTTAGCCACATCTTCTATGTTGAGGTAGAGGCCAAATTCCACCTGGATACTAGAGTTATACTCAAATTACCTCGGGCTACCGAAAAGTCATGATTGGAACGGGGGAAAATAAATGTTAATGTTGAGAAAATCATAACTATTTCTAGGGATACTGCAATACGATGAAACTATGACCCAAAGTTAGATATGGAAGCCCTCTTGATTTCATCTGAAGACATCTGAATCTAAATCCCAACAAAAGAGTGCGCCCACTAGCATTTATGACCAGGTAGACGAAGGGTCACGACTGAAACAGAGGAGGAATAGCGTTAATATTGAGAAAATCATAACTCACGCTAGCGTTGATGAAATTCAATGAAACCATGACTGAAAGTTATATCTGGAGGTCCTCTTTATTTCATATGAAGATAGCCCAACCTAAATCCTAACAGAAAAGCGCGCCCATTCATATCTTTGACCGGGTAGATGAAGGGTCAACTCTATTCAAACCAAATGGGTGCTTAGCATTGACCCCCTCTTTAAGTCAGCGACCTTTGGGCTAGGTCGAGCCTTACTAGACGTTGGAAAAGGGCTTGGGAGGCTTGAAAAACTTATATAAGAAGTGGGTTCCAAGAGGGATCAGCTTTTAGCAACACCTATCCTCAGCATCCACAACCTGCGGTCTCACTTGGGAGAGAAGAGAGGCGAGGGACCTTGGCCCTGCGAGGGGGGGGGGGGGCGAACCTGCAGTTCCTAGGACGGCGAGCGGGTGGATCTGGGGTGTGGATATTATCCCCGGATCGTCGGTTAACATCTCAAAGGTAGGCACCTAACCTCAAACTTTAGGGGTCAATGATGCAATAGAATGGTTTTAAATATTTTTTATACACTTTAAAGAGGGATTAAGGGCACGTGGGGACCGCCACCATGTTCATTTTGGTTTTTGGTTTCATCAAGTTTTGGGCTTCCACGAGTTACATCTGTGTCTCTAAGGATTTGCACAGCCCATGGGAAGGTCAGCCTTTGAGGCAAGGTCTATACACATTTCATATGGTTCATAGCAAGGTCTGTGCATATTTCATGTTGATCATGGCAAGGCCTGTACATATTTCATATGGTTCATAGCAAGGTCTGTACACATTTCATATGGTTCATAGCAAGGTCTGTGCATATTTCATGTTGATCATGACAAGGCATGTACATATTTCATATGGTTCATAGCAAGGTATGTACACATTTCATATGGTTCATAGCAAGGTCTGTGCATATTTCATGTTGATCATGGCAAGGCTTGTACACATTTCATATGGTTTATAGCAAGGTCTGTGCATATTTCATGTTGATCATGGCAAGGTTGATCATGGCAAGGCTTGTACATATTTCATATGGTTCATAGCAAGGTCTGTGCATATTTCATTTTGATCATGGCAAGGCCTGTACATATTTCATATGGTTCATAACAAGGTCTGTGCATATTTCATGTTGATCATGGCAAGGTCAGTGCATAGTTCCTAATATTCATAGTGAGGTCGGTGCATGTTTTGCCCAGGCCAAAGTAAGGTCGGTGCATGTTTTCCCCAGGCCATAGTGAGGTCAGTGCATGTTTTTCCCCAGGGCATAGTGAGGTCGGTGCATGTTTTCCCCAGGCTATAGAAAGGTATGTGCATGTTTTGGGATGGCTATAGTAAGGTCTGTCCATGTTTTGAGTTAGCCTTGATAAGGTCAATGCACATCCTGTTATGGCCTTTGGGCAGGTCTATGCATGTTTGTGTTAGCCATGGGAAGGTCTGTGCATGTTTTGAGTTAGCCCTGATAAGGTCGATGCACACCGTGTTATGGCCTTTGGGAAGGTCTGTGCATGTTTGTGTTAGCCATGGGAAGGTCTGTGCATGTTTTAAGTTAGCCTTGATAAGGTCGATGCAGATCCTGTTATGGCCTTTGGGCAGGTCGGTGCATGTTTATGTTAGCCATGGGAAGGTCTGTGCATGTTTTGAGTGAGCGTTGACAAGGTCGATCCACATCCTGTTATGGCCTCTGGACAGGTCTGTGCATGTTTGTGTTAACCATGGGAAGGTCTGTTCATGTTTTGTGTCAGTTATAGGGAGGTCTGTGCATGTTTTGGGATAGCCATGGTAAGATTTGTACACGTATGGTATTAGCCACAGTAAGGTTCGTGCATGATTTGGGATAGCCATAGCAAGGTCTGTGCACATTTTGGGTTAGCCTTAGAAAGGTGTCACGCCCCGAACCGATAGCAGCGAAACGTGTCGTTTGCTCGGAACGTGGCAGTTAAACAGTCGTGAAAAATCAAAAGCAATCGCATAAGACTAAATAATTTAGAGCAACAATAAAATTTTATTTCAAATATAAGTCTCTTACAGTTTCAAATTCCAAAACTTGTAGACTCAACTACATCACTATGGAAAGAAACGACCAAAGACACGCTAGCGAACTTGGCTAGACAATTAATAGAAAATACTATCTAGACTCAAGAAAGATAAAAGGCACGGGTTCACTAATTTTTGGAGCTCGCTTACACACTTGTCCCTCCCGTGTGAGTCTCGGTCTTGCTAGCCACCTGCTTACCTGAAAAATGTTGGAATAAACTGGGTGAGCGAACGCTCAGTAGGAATTATATCTCTATCCCAGACTTGCTTAAAGTATATTAACATCTTATGCAGTGTACTATGATCATGCATGAGTGAATGTGAGAAAATATAGAAAACATAGCAACAAGATATGCATGAAATATCTAGCACAAAAAGTTGAACTAAGTTACAAGATATAACGAGCAAGATGTTTTCCATATCATATCACGAGATAATAGATAATTGATCATCAAGTAAATACCCTTTCTTGGGTAGAGGTTCATGATTTTTAAGCACTCAAGTCAGTCTAGAATTACCTAATGAGCCAATAGTCTTTACTCATAGGTTGTCATGATATCTTTAACCTCATGAGCCAGTGGTCTCAGGGGTTTATCATTAGTTCATTTCTCCGCATGAGTCAGTGGTCTCATGGGTTCATCATTAGTTCACGTTTCCTCATGAGTCAGTGGTCTCATGGATTTGTCATTAGTTCGTTTCTCCTCATGAGTCAGTGGTCTCATGGGTTTATCATTAGTTCGTTTCTCCGAATGAGTCAGTGGTCTCATGGGTTCATCATTAATTCGTGTTTCCTCATGAGTCAGTGGTCTCATGGGTTTTCATTAGTTTAGGACTTCCATCCTACTAGACAATAGCATTCATGCGGCCGAAGGCCCAATATTTATTAGTTGTTATTTAGCAGCCCAGTTTGAAGGAAGTTAATAAACGATCAAGTCATGGAGTACAGAAAACTGGGTAAATGGCGTCCACTATGGGAGCCACAGATTAGAATTGGTGTCCATATGAATGGGCGCTAATTCTGGAAATAAGATAAAGGCACGAATAAATAACATCCTTCACACATGGCGCTATTTGTAAATTGGCGTTCACTCTCCTGGACACAGATTCTAGAAAGTGGCATTTTCTCAAAAATGCTAGAAAATAACATTAATTGAGGGCTAGTTTGTCATGTTTCTTCAGAGGGACATAACTGAAAATTGGTGTGAAGGGATTTTTAGGGTACAACCTGCTCGGCTGCCTTGAGGGAATCCAAGACTAGCGGAGACTTACGGAGGTCTCAATGACTAACTTGTCAGTCCGAAGGAACGGAATGTCCAACGGAGGACTCGTATGTCACCAAGAGTTGAGGTGTATACGTGAACCAATCATGAAACAGGGACTCCATCTACGGACATGAGATGAGAGTGCCAAAAGATCCGCGGTATGGGTCAAAACGGAAGAAAAACGGTGAGAATAAGAATGCGTTAATCATAGAGTTCATGTCCATCCTACCTTATAATTAACTATAATTAAATAAACTTATATTATTTAACGCCCGTGGGTGCCGTCATTTATTAATTAGCATCCTCTTCAGGAGCGTTAATTTTCATGAATTTAACTCAATTTATTTAGCAAGAATTTTCATTTATACCTATTTAATTGAATAAATTCAAAAACACCCATTAAAAGGCACATTGATTTATTTAAAATAATTTAAGAAAATATAATATATGATAATTAGGAGAAAAATACAAGGATTCCAAATATATTTTTTCCATAATTTTCTGGTATATATTTTAATAAATATTGATTTTCAAAGATAAGCATACATGATATATATATATATATACTTTTATATATATATTTATATATATATAGAATCTGACGCCTTGTACTAATTGTACAAAGGACGTCACATTTTGAGTAACAGCCGATTTTGGGTCGTTATTCAAAAAAAATTACATTTTTAAACCTCACGTTTCTATACTAAATGGTGTCGGAATTTGGCTTATAATATACCGAAATGGCCGGCTCGAAAAACTCTACATAATCATATGTTCAAAATAATTTTTCGATGAGAGACGGGGGAACTTGTAATAGGGTCATGAAAAATGGTGCAACCACTTTCAGTACCTCGGTCCCCATCCCAATAGTACGTCCATAAATTTTTATGGTCAAAGGATGCTCCGACGCCTATGAAAAGTCTATAAAAACGCAAAACTTATAACTAAGTGAACAGTAACAATAGGATTCGCTGTAACACATTTGAGTTTCATTTATTTTTATAGTTAAATATCTAACAAGCTAATCTATCATGTAAATATATGATAATTTGGATAAAATCACGGCGATACTAACAACATAAAATTTGTGAATTTTAGGCTCAAGATTGCATGGTTAAAAATTTCGATTAGCATGTAGTCTTTATTAAATTAATTACATAAATTATGTAAAACATCGAGGAAGCTTAAATCATGAAGAATCTAACTATTTAACTACGCATGTTGTTAACGATTTTCATCTGGGAGAGAAGACCTACCTTTTTATTGGATTGAAGGGGTGAACAGTTGAAGAACGATGCCCAGGGAATGTAGAGGAAGAAGATGCTTAGCCGCTCCTCGTTGTGGTCAGTCAACAGGATGAAGAAGTGGAAGGGGAAGAAGCCTTTTTGCTCCCCTTCACGTTCCAGTCAGTCAACAGAGTGGAGAGGAGGCAGAAGAAGAAGGCTCTTCACGTTCGTGTGTCCGCAGGCATCAACAGACGGCAGGAAAAATGATGCAGCAAATGGGGTTTGCTTGTATAAGAGGTTGGGGTTTTTAGCGGGTTCAAATTTCACTAACAGGAAGGTTTTCAAAATACATCGTGTTACTCTCCTTTGCTAAATCCCTTACCATATTAACAGCCACCTGCCGTGTTTGTTTTCCAAAAACCCTAAAGTCATTCGCATGGATGTCTTGTTCGAATGGGTATATGGGTCACGTTAGTGGGTTGGCTATTAGTGTGGGTATTTATATTAGGTATAACCTTTGTACATAAGGCCTGTTATATGTATATGTGGGTTGGCATATGGAGGTAAACCTCATGGTTTTAAGACCCATTATGTGTGTGTATATATATATATATATATATATGAGTCGTATCATTTTGGGTTAAGGTTTTATCTATATATATATGGATTGTGGTTACGTGGTTTTGGGTTGTGTTAGCATTAGAAGGCCACCTATGTATATATAGATTTATATAAGGCTTGCCCATGCATTTAGTGGGGTACTCTCGTAGGGTTTCAGTGGAGGCTAAATGGGTTGGACTTTATGTATATGGGCTTTGGGCTTTGGGTTTAGAAAATGACCTTCTTAAACACGCATTTAAGAATTTTTTTATTTGATATTCAAAATATGTAGGCATATGATTAACTCATTTGTTAATCGTTAAACCCTTATATACGCAGCTCATATCTATTAATAGTTTGCATGTGTGTATATATATAAGTTGACTTTGGTTTCTTAATGACATATGAGATCACCTGTGTATAGGGTTTCCTCGTGGTGTTTTGTATCTCATTAACAATTATACATTAGGGTCTTTACCGATTTAGAGTTTGATGGAGGGATCTTATTTTTTCATAATTTTATTTACTCATATTAGTCATTGTCTTGGGTATCAGAGACAGGTTCAATCCTAGTAACATATTTACTTTTATTCCAGAAGGAATATTAACTAGTCATTTGTTTACAATAATAATATACCAGAATTCCTATTTATTCAACTTATCATCCATTTATAATAAATATCATAAAGTGTAAGCTATCTTTTTCTTTAAATATCATAAATATTTGGTTTCTATTTAGCCTTAAAAATTACTGGGTGTTACACCCTCCCCCACTTAAAAGAATTTGGTCCCCAAATTCACATGGTATTTTTCTTCCAAAATAGCTTAAAATTATTACACCATGACCTTAATTATCAGTAATATTCTAAAGAGGGTAATGAATGGAATCTATTTTCCTAATAGAAATAAATAGGACTAGCTTAAAGTTAAGGGGTACCTCTCACTACTCCATCAGTTAGTTCGTTCAAAGGTTGAAGCCATCCTTGATCTCATGTCCTATCGAAGTTTTCAACCTTCGGAGGTTGATCCTTTGGAAGAGAACAACTTGCAACCTTGTGGTCCTTGCTTCCACAATGAAGACATCCACCTAACTCCCACCAACATTCCTCTGTCCGATGATTTCTTTTTCCACAATGTTTACACTTCTTTTGTGACACTCCATCCTGTCTATCTCTGCTTTTTATCTTCTTGCTAGTTGACGACCCATCACTACAATTAGGTCTCTTCATACTAGTCTCGGTTCTCCTTGCCAACTCATTATTTCTTCTTCGAGTCTTGACTTTTTCCATCATCTCCAAGACATCTTCTAACAATTGAGCTCTTTTAACTATCTCCGGGTAAGATTGTATATCCATTGGCGCCAACTGGAGAATGAGCTGAAGTCTTAACCCATTCATAAATCTTTTAGCCTTCATTCTTTCAGTCATAATCAGATGAGACGCATAACGAGACAACCTTGAGAATTGGGCCTCACACTCAGCCACGGACATACTCCTTTGTTTCAACGATGCGAATTCTGCGGCTTTCCTTTCTTTAATTCTCTCTGAAAAATATTTATCATTAAAAAAAGTCGAGAAGTCTGCCCATGATACTTGATTATCTGGCAATGTTGCTTCTACGGACTCCCACCATGCTCTAGCATCCCTTTCTAGCTGAAATGTAGCCAATAGAACCTTATCTTGGTCCGAACATTGCATTATCCGGAATATCCTCTCAATCTCCTTTACCCAATGTTCCGCCTTGTCAGGGTCGGTGGATCCATCAAACCTAGGGGGATTCAGTCCATGAAAATTTCTGTGCAATTCTCCCGCACCACGATCCGCTACACCATGAGCCACTTGTTGGAGGGCTTGAGTCAAACCTTGGACCATCTCATGCCATTGATTTTGCTCAGCTGCCATCTAGCTAGAGAGTTAAATTTCTACAAAACAAGACAATAATTAATTTTATATATATTTTAGGATTAGCACATTTTAATTGGAGAGTGAATATATTTTAACACTTAACCCGTGACTCTACCCGATTCTCACGGAACTCCTATAGGATGACCGACAAGGACACTCAACCTATCTCTTGGACTTAATGCCCTAAGGATTTGAAAGCTGAAGCTCTGATATGACTGACAAGGATACTTGACCTATCATTGGAACCTAATAACTGGAGGATATGAAAGCCGAAGCTCTGATACCACCTCTGTCACGCCCCGAACCGATAGTAGCGAAACGTGTCGTTTGCTCGGAACGTGGCAGTTAAACAGTCGTGAAAAATCAAAAGCAATTGCATAAGACTAAATAATTTAGAGCAATAATAAAATTTTATTTCAAATATAAGTCTCTTACAGTTTCAAATTCCAAAACTTGTAGACTCAACTACATAACTATGGAAAGAAACGACCAAAGACACGCTAGCGAACTTGGCTAGACAATTAATAGAAAATACTATCTAGACTCAAGAAAGATAAAAGGCACGGGTTCACTAATTTTTGGAGCTCGCTTACACACTTGTCCCTCCCGTGTGAGTCTCGGTCTTGCTAGCCACCTGCTTACCTGAAAAATGTTGGAATAAACTGGGTGAGCGAACGATCAGTAGGAATTACATCTCTATCCCAGACTTGCTTAAAGTATATTAACATCTTATGCAGTGTACTATGATCATGCATGAGTGAATGCGAGATGTTGGCCCAGATAAAGATGGCGAACAAGAAGGGGGGTTGAATTGTCCCTTTGACCTAGATGGCGGATTTAAAAAATTCTCTTAACTGATCACAGTGGAATTAAAATCAACTACTTGAGTAGCCTTAACACATATGAGATTCAAAAGGTTCTCTCAATCTTTCCGATCTCACTCGTGATAACAATGCAAACGTTAGATAAAATTATGCCTAGCACGGATAACAGAGGTAGCAGTGTGCACTGGTGTAGTGAGTAAAAATCTATTAAACTAACCTGTGAAGGGAGATAGAGGAAAGAGACAATCGCACAGGCATTCACAAAGGACACAAAGATTTTTAGGTGGTTCGGGACCACGAAGGCTTCCTACGTCCACCCCTCACCCAACCGGGTGAGGCTTCACTACACGCTACGAAAGTAGCAACACGGGGATGAACCCCAACCACACACACACACGCTGCTTCCGCAGCAATATCCACACATTGGGAAAATCCCCCAACAAGCTGCAACTGCAGCACACACACCCACACACAAAAACGGGGAACACACCCCGGACAATAAGCACACACCGAGACGCAGCTCCGTACACGATCCACAAGGGACCAACAATCACACACACACAAGCCGCAATGCCGGCGGCACAAAAACTCCACAATCGTTCACCGACGGTTCACACACTCACAGACATGATGTTTAGAAATGAAGGATATGATCAATATAACTTTAGAAACCTAAAGAGATTGACTCCATTAAGCACAAAAAGGATGTAGAAAGAAATTCCTATCGAAGAACAAGGGCTATAGAATGTCTTCTCTTTGCCACGGGTCGGAGGGTAGCCGGATGATGACGTTGAGAGTGTCCTCTTGATCCCCTTGATGATCCGCTCCTTTTCTTCTTCTTCCACGAGCTCCAAATGTCGAGGGATGTAGATCGAATCTAGCGTTGAAGCTTCCTTGAGCTCTCTTCTTTCTCTCCTACGACAAATAGAACAAGGTTAGCCAACGGAGATAGTTAAAACCCCAAATTCGTATGTTATATATACAAGAGGGATGAGTTGTGCAAAAGACCACAATACCCATGCAAAACCCTAGCAAAACCACCCCAATATGTTCATTAATAACCCAAGGGTCTTAGTTTAAAATTTCAGCCCAATCGGAGGTCATTTGGATGGGTTTCGGTAATTTACGGAAAAGCCGCGCGTTGCTGCGAACAGGGGGGGTCGACCCACTTTGGAGGGAGGTCGACCCATCTACTCCCAGAAGCTAATTTTTAGCATGTTTTACAGGGGGGTCGACCCACTTTGTGAGGGGGGTCGACCCACTTTCAGACAGGGTGCTGAAAACACCTTGTTTAGCCCAGGGGACGACCCATTGAGCTTGGGGGGTCGACCCACTGACCTAGGAACATGATAAAAAGGTTTCTAAACCAATTCTAATGTTCTAAGCATGCAACCCAATAAATTAAAACATGAATTGCATTAAAAAGTAAATTCTTACCTTGTCATTCATGATTTTGAGAGCATAACCTGAAAAACTCAAAAACTTCATCTTCATGATTCATGAAACACATTTAATCTAATAATACCTCATAGAAGGTGTTCAGAAAACAACCCACACAATTTCCCAAAGCTTAAATCACTATAACATGAGAGCCAATGGAAGAACCCTTCAATTATTCAATCCTAGAAGGAACCCATTCATGAATGCCAACCTTAAATCATATATGAGTGATATGCATGATAATAAGTGATGTGCATGAGAATTCATTCTAAACCCGAATGGCATCAATTTATGTCCAACCAAAAATCATTCCTCCTCATTCAACATGTAAATCAAATGACTATGCATTGAAAACAAGATGTTAGCATCAAACACATCATTTTCACAATAAGAGCAAACTTCCCACTTGAAATGCAGTCAATATAAGTCAAGTGCATGAAAGGGGGATTTTGACCCCAATCAAAACACTATGAATATGATCCACATTGTATATGCATGAAACTGAATGTATAGACTTGGAAACTTGAAGGCACAAGACAATGTATAGACTCGGTAGAAGGCCAACGTATAGACTTGGAAGATAGAAGCCCAATGTATAGACTTTGAACTATGAAGGCCAATGTATAGACTTGATGTGTGAAGGCCAATGTATAGACTTGGATTGAAGAAGGCCAATGTATAGACTTGAAGTGTGAAGGCCAATGTATAGACTTGAAGTATGAAGGCCAATGTATAGATTTGGATTGAAGAAGGCCAATGTATAGACTTGATGTGTGAAGGCCAATGTATAGACTTGGTGGCCAAAGGCCAATGTATAGACTTGATGTGTGAAGGCCAATGTATAGACTTGGTGGCCAAAGGCCAATGTATAGACTTGATGGCCAAAGGCCAATGTACATACTTTGATTCCAAAAGGCAATGTGTAGACTTGGAGGATGAAGGCCAATGTATGGAGTTGGCTGATGAGGGCCAATGTACAGACTTTGAAATATAAAGCCCAATGCAACAAAAAACCAATGCAATCCAATGCATGTCAATAATATGCATGAAGGCCTAGTCATCATTTTACCAATGAAAAACATAATGTATGAAATACATCAAGAGACCAAGGTCAATGCATATGACCCAAGGTCTAAGAATTTGAACCAATCATCAAAAGTGAGGTTGACTTCACAAAGCACATTTTCCATCTAAAGAAGTTATCCACCAAGCATCCAAACCATAAAGAAGTTATCCACCAAGCATCCAAACCTGCAAAATAAGATATTGCGACATAAGCTCCAAAGTGATCAGTGAGTATTTTTCACAATACTTACACACAATATATAGTTATCATCAAAACCATTGTCAAAGACAACGAGGGGACGCACAGAACCCAACAATCTCCCCCTTTTTGATGATGACAATATATTGTGACAATGTTAAAGTTCTCTCCCCCTTTGTCATTAGCAAAAAAATGGGGGACTTAGGGAATAGATACAGAGATTCAAAAAGTAGAGCACGAACCCAGCAATTTACTTCCCATGAAGGGAAGAGTATGAACTATGAACCACACAAGGTTTGGAATTTGACATACAATCAACAGGTATGAGAATTCAATGCAAAATGGTCAAATTTTTTTTTTGAATTTTTTCATTATATGTAGAACTAATTATTCACAAGTGTGTGATTTAACTAACCTATATGCAAAAATGAAATCTAGCTATGCACACAGTGTAAAATGCCAAAAAGCACATTATTCTCCCCCAATTGTCAAGAACAAAAGCCAACAGACAATGGGATTATGTAACCTAAAGATGCATCTATGCAAACTTAAATGTGAAATGAAGTATGCAAGCAAGCAAACAAGCAAGCATGCATTGGAGTTAAGCACACATACAGTACTATAGCTCCCCCTTAATGGGGTAAGGGGATAGCAAAAGAACAGTTCATTCAAAATCAAAATGTGAGATATGAACCATAATCAAAAAAGGTAGTGCATTCATATATGCAAGGTACTACATAAGCCATGATAAGAACAAATTCAAGATATACAATCATCACAAAAATACCCAATTGAAATTTATGTAAATGAGCAATGAACTTCAAGTTTATATGGATATTAGCAGAGTTTCTAGAAAATACTAGAGGGTTCTTTCCTTCCTACACTTCCATTTTGATCCTCGACTATTGGTAGCTTCGCTCAACCCCTTTTTATTTTTCTTTAATTGGATTTCACTGTTCGGCGCGAGTCACCTCATGTGTCTCAATGGGGTTTCCCGGCTTACTAGGATTCATCACAAAATGTGGATTTTGTTTCACCTTTCGACGCGAGTTTCCTCATTTATTTCAGTGGGGATTCCCGGCTACTCAGTTAGACATATCACTTATTTAAGCATGCGGGGTAGGCAGCTTTTTCCTCACGATTCTCTCAATTTTCATGTAGAAATTTGTTTCCCATGAAGTGTTAAAAAGAATTTCTGAAATCCTTATCAATCAAAGTCATATGCATCATTTTGGAATAATGTATGGGTAATTGCTTTGGATGTAGAAGATGAATTTGCCTATACACAGTTATGACTCCCCCTAAATGTATGCACAGCTGAAATGAATCATCCTCCTTTGTATATGTCACTTTTCACAAATGATTAAAATCACTGCATTTTATATAGCAAGGAGGTGAGGTCTTAGAAGATTTACAAGGAATTGTGTTCTAAAATTATATACATGCATTCAAGCAAGGATATAGCAAACTATTCAAACAAAGTGATTCTCGGTACGCGGCGGGGAACATAGGTCCGAAGACCACCATCACGCATAGTAAAAGCTTCCGGCTAGACATAATCCAACCTTCCACAAACACCATTTTATATACCGAAAAATCATAGCAATCATGCACACGAATATGAGGAATATGCAAATGTATGCAAGCAAGTGCAAATGTATGCAAGTGAGGATGTATATGATATGTGCAGCATGTTTTATGCAACTTAAGCATGTGATCTATGTATGCACAAGTGAGTGATTATTTATAAAAAGTAAGTAAGAGTTTGAAAACTCTATGCACAATGAGAAGCATTCAAACCAAATTTTATTTACAAGAGTTGATTATAAGTGTGAAAACACTTTATGAGAAGAGTAAAGCATTTGAAGACAGAATTTATTCACATGGAGTGAAAATAGAAGTGATCAAGTCATTCTGACATGGAACTCAAAAATTCTCAAGATTTCCAAAAGATACCATAACCAGTGAACCAAGTTGGAAGCATTTTTCTCAAAACATAAATTTTACCTTTTTCAGATTTTTTAAAGAGAACCAAGTGAGACAAAGTTTCAAAACAAATCTTTTTTTTTTTTGTTCCTCACCTTGAGATCTCAATATTTATTAATTTCTTCGACCTCAAGGTACCCCTGCAAAATAGATTCTCAAGTTGGATGTTTGGGTACCCAAACCATCTTGGGTCCCGAGGGGTTAGTCCTAGCATGAATAAATGTATTTTTCTTATTTTTCCTTTCATACCACTCATCATCGATTTTTATAGTGAAACAATCATCCATAGAATGACCATTCTCACCACAGTAATAGCAGTAGAAAGATTTTCTTTTCATGGATAATTTCTCATCATTTTTCATTAAGGAATAATTATCCATCATGTGTCCTTGTTCACCACAATAATAACATGAAAAGTTCTTGTTGGCAAACCATTCATCATCATCTTTCTTAACGAAGCAATTTTCAAAGACATGACCACGTAACCCACAATAGTAACAATGAGTGTTGAGGTTTTTCATTGTGGATTTCTCATGATCTTTGGAACCATTATCATTTTCTACTCTAGATTTCAAAGCCACATCATCATCCAACTTCATTAAAAGGCAATCATACATTTCATAGCCAAATTTGCCACAATAGTCACAAAAGACATTCCTTCTTTTTCTTGGTGCATGAACATGTTTATCATATGAGGGTTCTACATGCATACAAGAACAATCAACATCCTTTTTCTGTTTTTCATTTTACTTATTGCACAACACCATGGATTCATTCAAATTTATGATCTCATCTTCCAATGACGAGATATGCAAGTTAGATTCAGCAATTTCTTTCTCACACAATGTCAGCTTCTCATTCAACAAAGAATTGATAGTTTTAGAGCTAGCAATTTCTAATTCCAAAATATGAAGATTTTCAGAATTATCAACAACATGTTTTCCTTTTTCAAACATGTGGAGTTCATCAACCAAAAAACTATTTCGTTCGTTCAAATTTTGAATCTCTTCAGCAAGTTTTTCAAGTGAATTTACAGTCGTGGAGGTATGTCCAAGTTCATTCTTTTGAAGGCTCACATGTTCATCAACCATTTCATTCATGATTTTATTACATTCAAATTTGTCATTCACGCTTTTAAGGCTTTCAATTTCATGTCTCAGCTCCATTAACCATTCAGATTTATCAACAGATATGCATGTCTCTTTTTCAAGCACAAGTAATTTTTCAGACATAACAAAATTCAGTAATTTTAGCTTTTCATTGTCTTCTTCAATGAGTTGAAGTTCTGAAATTTTATCCTGTAAGGATTTGTTTTCAGCTTTCAGAATTAAAATAATTTCTTCATGCACAGCAACATCATGCAACAAATTTTTATTCAAGTTCCTAAGCTCCGAGCATTCCTCACATGAAAGATCATCAACACATGTATTTTCAATTTGAGAGCATTTAGCACATGGAGGGTTAACATGTGAATGATCATTAAGTTTCTTTTTCATTTTTCTGTTCTCAGATTTTAATGCCTTATATCTATCAAGCAAGTCATCATAGGCATCCATTAGTTCTTCCAAGGAAATCTCATCAGTTTCAGAACTTACCTCCTGATTTCCTTCTCCATCAGAATTTTCTTTGCTCGAAAGAGCACTGTCGTTTGCCATCATACATGTATCCTTCAGCCTTCCTTCATGAAACTTAATCAGTCCATCCAAGATTTCTTTGGCTGAGCTGCAATCAGAAACAAATGAAAATTTGTTAATGCATACTGCAGCTTTAAGAGTATTCAAAACAAAAAGATTATCAGAATTCATCTTCCTATGTTCATCGGTCCATCTTGACTCATTTTTTTGGTAAAACATGAGGACCATGACTTATTAATTTCATAAGCTTAGGATTAATCCCAGAAATCCAAACACACAATTTTCCAAGCCATGATGTAAAATCAAAACCATCAAAGAAAGGAACTGAATTCAGACTAGCCATCATAAAAAGATCTTTTCTCCTAGACCGTGAGGTCCGCTGAATAAAAATCAGAGACTGGGCTCTGATACCAATTGTTGGCCCAGATAAAGATGGCGGACAAGAAGGGGGGTTGAATTGTCCCCTTGACCTAGATGGCGGATTTAAAAAATTCTCTTAACTGATCACAGTGGAATTAAAATCAACTACTTGAGTAGCCTTAACACATATGAGATTCAAAAGGTTCTCTCAATCTTTCCGATCTCACTCGTGATAACAATGCAAACGTTAGATAAAATTATGCCTAGCACGGATAACAGAGGTAGCAGTGTGCAGTGGTGTAGTGAGTAAAAATCTATTAAACTAACCTGTGAAGGGAGATAGAGGAAAGAGACAATCGCACAGGCATTCACAAAGGACACAAAGATTTTTAGGTGGTTCGGGACCACGAAGGCTCCCTACGTCCACCCCTCACCCAACCGGGTGAGGCTTCACTACACGCTACGAAAGTAGCAACACGGGGATGAAACCCAACCACACACACACACGCTGCTTCCGCAGCAATATCCACACACGGGGAAAATCCCCCAACAAGCTGCAACTGCAGCACACACACCCACACACAAAAACGGGGAACACACCCCGGACAATAAGCACACACCGAGACGCAGCTCCGTACACGATCCACAAGGGACCAACAATCACACACACACAAGCCGCAATACCGGCGGCATAATAACTCCACAACCGTTCACCGACGGTTCACACACTCACAGACATGATGTTTAGAAACAAAGGATATGATCAATATAACTTTAGAAACCTAAAGAGATTGACTCCATTAAGCACAAAAAGGATGTAGAAAGAAATTCCTATCGAAGAACAAGGGCTATAGAATGTCTTCTCTTTGCCACGGGTCGGAGGGTAGCCGGATGATGACGTTGAGAGTGTCCTCTTGATCCCCTTGATGATCCGCTCCTTTTCTTCTTCTTCCACGAGCTCCAAATGTCGAGGGATGTAGATTGAATCTAGCGTTGAAGCTTCCTTGAGCTCTCTTCTTTCTCTCCTATAACAAATAGAACAAGGTTAGCCAACGGAGATAGTTAAAACCCCAAATTCGTATGTTATATATACAAGAGGGATGAGTTGTGTAAAAGACCACAATACCCATGCAAAACCCTAGCAAAACCACCCCAATATGTTCATTAATAACCCAAGGGTCTTAGTTTAAAATTTCAGCCCAATCGGAGGTCATTTGGATGGGTTTCGGCAATTTACGGAAAAGCCGCGCGTTGCTGCGAACAGGGGGGGTCGACCCACTTTGGAGGGGGGTCGACCCATCTACTTCCAGAAGCTAATTTTTAGCATGTTTTACAGGGGGGTCGACCCACTTTGTGAGGGGGGTCGACCTACTTTCAGACAGGGTGCTGAAAACACCCTGTTTAGCCCAGGGGACGACCCATTGAGCTTGGGGGGTCGACCCACTGACCTAGGAACATGATAAAAAGGTTTCTAAACCAATTCTAATGTTCTAAGCATGCAACCCAATAAATTAAAACATGAATTGCATTAAAAAGTAAATTCTTACCTTGTCATTCATGATTTTGAGAGCATAAACTGAAAAACTCAAAAACTTCATCTTCATGATTCATGAAAGACATTTAATCTAATAATACCTCATAGAAGGTGTTCAGAAAATAACCCACACAATTTCCCAAAGCTTAAATCACTATAACATGAGAGCCAATGGAAGAACCCTTCAATTATTCAATCCTAGAAGGAACCCATTCATGAATGCCAACCTTGAATCATATATGAGTGATATGCATGATAATAAGTGATGTGCACGAGAATTCATTCTAAACCCGAATGGCATCAATTTATGTCCAACCAAAAATCATTCCTCCTCATTCAACATGTAAATCAAATGACTATGCATTGAAAACAAGATGTTAGCATCAAACACATCATTTTCACAATAAGAGCAAACTTCCCACTTGAAATGCAGTCAATATAAGTCAAGTGCATGAAAGAGGGATTTTGACCCCAATCAAAACACTATGAATATGATCCACATTGTATATGCATGAAACTGAATGTATAGACTTGGAAACTTGAAGGCACAAGACAATGTATAGACTCGGTAGAAGGCCAACGTATAGACTTGGAAGATAGAAGCTCAATGTATAGACTTTGAACTATGAAGGCCAATGTATAGACTTGATGTGTGAAGGCCAATGTATAGACTTGGATTGAAGAAGGCCAATGTATAGACTTGAAGTGTGAAGGCCAATGTATAGTCTTGAAGTATGAAGGCCAATGTATAGACTTGATGGCCAAAGGCCAATGTATAGACTTGATGTGTGAAGGCCAATGTATAGACTTGGTGGCCAAAGGTCAATGTATAGACTTGATGGCCAAAGGCCAATGTACATACTTTGATTCCAAAAGGCAATGTGTAGACTTGGAGGATGAAGGCCAATGTATGGACTTGGCTGATGAGGGCCAATGTACAGACTTTGAAATATAAAGCCCAATGCAACAAAAAACCAATGCAATCCAATGCATGTCAATAATATGCATGAAGGCCTAGTCATCATTTTACCAATGAAAAACATCATGTATGAAATACATCAAGAGACCAAGGTCAATGCATATGACCCAAGGTCTAAGAATTTGAACCAATCATCAAAAGTGAGGTTGACTTCACAAAGCACATTTTCCATCTAAAGAAGTTATCCACCAAGCATCCAAACCATAAAGAAGTTATCCACCAAGCATCCAAACCTGCAAAATAAGATATTGCGACATAAGCTCCAAAGTGATCAGTGAGTATTTTTCACAATACTTACACACAATATATAGTTATCATCAAAACCATTGTCAAAGATAACGAGGGGACGCACAGAACCCAACACGAGAAAATATAAAAAACATAGCAACAAGATAGGCATGAAATATCTAGCACAAAAAGTTGAACTAAGTTACAAGATATAACGAGCAAGTTGTTTTCCATATCATATCACGAGATAATAGACAATTGATCATCAAGTAAATACCCTTTCTTGGGTAGAGGTTCATGATTTTTACGCACTCAAGTCAGTCTAGAATTACCTAATGAGCCAATAGTCTTTACTCATAGGTTGTCATGATATCTTTAACCTCATGAGCCAGTGGTCTCAGGGGTTTATCATTAGTTCATTTCTCCGCATGAGTCAGTGGTCTCATGGGTTCATCATTAGTTCACGTTTCCTCATGTGTCAGTGGTCTCATGGGTTTATCATTAGTTCGTTTCTCCTCATGAGTCAGTGGTCTCATGGGTTTATCATTAGTTCGTTTCTCCGCATGAGTCAGTGGTCTCATGAGTTCATCATTAGTTCGTGTTTCCTCATGAGTCAGTGGTCTCATGGGTTTTCATTAGTTTAGGACTTCCATCCTACTAGACAATAGCATTCATGCGGCCGAAGGCCCAATATTTATTAGTTGTTATTTAGCAGCCCAGTTTGAAGGAAGTTAATAAACGATCAAGTCATGGAGTACAGAAAACTGGGTAAATGGCATCCACTATGGGAGCCACAGATTAGAATTGGCGTCCATATGAATGGGCGCTAATTCTGGAAATAAGATAAAGGCACGAATAAATAACATCCTTCACACATGGCGCTATTTGTAAATTGGCGTTCACTCTCCTGAACACAGATTCTAGAAAGTGGCATTTTCTCAAAAAATGCTAGAAAATAACATTAATTGAGGGCTAGTTTGTCATGTTTCTTCAGAGGGACATAACTGAAAATTGGTGTGAAGGGATTTTTAGGGTACAACCTGCTCGGCTGCCTTGAGGGAATCCAAGACTAGCGGAGACTTACGGAGGTCTCAATGACTAACTTGCCAGTCCGAAGGAACGGAATGTCCAACGGAGGACTCGTATGTCACCAAGAGTTGAGGTGTATACGTGAACCAATCATGAAACAGAGACTCCATCTACGGACATGAGATGAGAGTGCCAAAAGACCCGCGGTATGGGTCAAAACGGAAGAAAAACGGTGAGAATAAGAATGCGTTAATCATAGAGTTCATGTCCATCCTACCTTATAATTAACTATAATTAAATAAAGTTATATTATTTAACGTCCGTGGGTGCCGTCATTTATTAATTAGCATCCTCTTCGGGAGCGTTAATTTTCATGAATTTAACTCAATTTATTTAGCAAGAATTTTCATTTATACCTATTTAATTGAATAAATTCAAAAACACCCATTAAAAGGCACATTGATTTATTTGAAATAATTTAAGAAAATATAATATATGATAATTAGGAGAAAAATACAAGGATTCCAAATATATTTTTTTCCATAATTTTTTGGTATATATTTTAATAAATATTGATTTTCAAAGATAAGCATGCATGATATATATATATATATACTTTTATATATATATTTATATATATATATAGAATCTGACGCCATGTACTAAGGACGTCACATTTTGAGTAACGGCCGATTTTGGGTCGTTATTCAAAAAAGTTTACATTTTTAAACCTCACGTTTCTATATTAAATGGTATCGGAATTTGGCTTATAATATACCGAAATGACCGGCTCGAAAAACTCTACATAACCATATGTTCAAAATAATTTTTCGATGAGAGACGGGGGAACTTGCAATAGGGGCACGAAAAATAGTGCAACCACTTTCAGTACCTCGGTCCCCATCCCAATAGTACGTTCATAAATTTTTATGGTCAAAGGATGCTCCGACGCTTATGAAAAGTCTTTAAAAGCGCAAAACTTATAACTAAGTGAACAGTAACAATAGGATTCACCGTAACACATTTGAGTTTCATTTATTTTTATAGTTAAATATCTAACAAGCTAATCTATCATGTAAATATATGATAATTTGGATAAAATCACGGCGATACTAACAACATAAAATTTGTGAATTTTAGGCTCAAGATTGCATGGTTAAAAATTTCGATTAGCATGTAGTCTTTATTAAATTAATTACATAAATTATGTAAAACATCGAGGAAGCTTAAATCATGAAGAATCTAACTATTTAACTACGCATGTTGTTAACGATTTTCATCTGGGAGAGAAGACCTACCTTTTTATTGGATTGAAGGGGTGAACAGTTGAAGAACGATGCCTAAGGAATGTAGAGGAAGAAGATGCTTGGCCGCTCCTCGTTGTGGTCAGTCAACAGGATGAAGAAGTGGAAGGGGAAGAAGCCTTTGTGCTCCCCTTCACATTCCAGTCAGTCAACAGAGTGGAGAGGAGGCAGAAGAAGAAGGCTCTTCACGTTCGTGTGTCCGCAGGCATCAACAGACGGCAAGAAAAATGATGCAGCAAATGGGGTTTGCTTGTATAAGAGGTTGGGGTTTTTAGCGGGTTCAAATTTCACTAACAGGAAGGTTTTCAAAATACATCGTGTTACTCTCCTTTGCTAAATCCCTTACCATATTAACAGCCACCTGCCGTGTTTGTTTTCCAAAAACCCTAAAGTCATTCGCATGGATGTCTTGTTCGAATGGGTATATGGGTCACGTTAGTGGGTTGGCTATTAGTGTGGGTATTTATATTAGGTATAGCATTTGTACATAAGGCCTGTTATATGTATATGTGGGTTGGCATATGGAGGTAAACCTCATGGTTTTAAGGCCCATTATGTGTGTGTATATATATATATATATGAGTCGTATCATTTTGGGTTAAGGTTTTATCTATATGTATATGGATTGTGGTTACGTGGTTTTGGGTTGTGTTAGCATTAGAAGGCCACCTATGTATATATAGATTTATATAAGGCTTGCCCATGCATTTAGTGGGGTACTCTCGTAGGGTTTCAGTGGAGGCTAAATGGGTTGGACTTTATGTATATGGGCTTTGGGCTTTGGGTTTAGAAAATGACCTTCTTAAACAAGCATTTAAGAATTTTTTTATTTGATATTCAAAATATGTTGACATATGATTAACTCATTTGTTAATCGTTAAACCCTTATATACGCAGCTCATATCTATTAATAGTTTGCATGTGTGTATATATATAAGTAGACTTTGGTTTCTTAATGACCTATGAGATCACCTGTGTATAGGGTTTCCTCGTGGTGTTTTGTATCTCATTAACAATTATACATTAGGGTCTTTACCGATTTAGAGTTTGATGGAGGGATCTTATTTTTTCATAATTTTATTTACTCATATTAGTCATTGTCTTGGGTATCAGAGACAGGTTCAATCCTAGTAACATATTTACTTTTATTCCAGAAGGAATATTAACTAGTCATTTGTTTACAATAATAATATACCAGAATTCCTATTTATTCAACTTATCATCCATTTATAATAAATATCATAAAGTGTAAGCTATCTTTTTCTTTAAATATCATAAATATTTGGTTCCTATTTAGCCTTCAAAATTACTGGGTGTTACAAAAGGTCTGTGTATGTTTGGTGTTAGCCACAGAAAGGTCTGTGCATGTTTTGGGATGGCCATAGTAAGGTCCGTGCATGTTTTTGTTAGTCATGGTAAGGTCTATGCACATTTTGGTTGGGCCATATAATGTCGATGCACATTTGGATATGATCTTCATAAGGTCGATGCACATTTGGGTTGGGCCATATAAGGTCGATGCACATTTGGATATGGCCTTCATAAGGTCGATGCACATTTGGGAGAAGGTCATGTAAGGTCGATGCACATTTGGGGATGGGCTATGCAAGGTCGATGCATATTTGGGAAAAGGTCAAGTAAGGTCAATGCACATTTGGGAAAAGGCCACATAAGGTCAACGCACATTTGGGAAAAGGCCATGTAAGGTCAATGCACATTAGGAATGGGCCATATAAGGTCGATGCACATTTGGGATGGGTCAATATAAGTCGATGCATATTTGGTGCAGGTCGATGCACCTGTGGGTCTGTCCCAATTTCCAGATACTTAGAAAAAGAGAGTTTTAACAAGGCATTTTAATTCATGAAATCCAAAAAATTTAGAAAATGATAGAAGACTAAGGTGGTATCTCACTCTAACAATTTCATGCCCTCAGAAATTCTATACTTATAGTTATAAGTCATTTCCTATGCATGTGTAGCCTAGAAGTAAAACTGCCCACTTTCTATATAATAACCTGATCATGCACTGTTCCGCACTAGTCAGCATATAAGTTTGTTTAGCCCACTTAAACTATTGGAAGCGTGCTTGTTATGATAAAGTATCATATTAATGTTTGTAAAATGAGTATGAATGTGAATGCGAATACGATGTGAATGTTATGAATGGGAACAACAGCATTCTGTTGAATAGGACTCCGGTCCCTTTGTGGGGTAGCCCTTCTACGGGACGGCGATACGTAACGCCGCGAAAGTAAAAGAACCCAGGGGACCGTGGTACGTAACTCCCTGGTCAAAAATCCTATTGATTCGGCCGGTGCGTTCTGAGGGACGGCGATTGGAGCGCCACGGAACCCGGGGGACAACGGTGCGTAACGCCCCGTGCAGTAGGAGTCTAGGTGAAAAACCTATGATTTGGCCAATTATTCTGTAGACGACAGAACTGTGTGGGCCAGATGAGTCTAGGTGGGAGTTTGCTCTCGGGTCTGTGTAGTACTCTTTCGTCCGTTCGTTTGTGTGTGGGCCTCCTATGTTTGCGGCAGCTGTTCAGTCCCATGAATAACAAAGATGTGAAAACTCATAAAATTGTGATAAATTGCTCATTCACTTAGTTCTAGTTGCATGCATGGGTACCCTATATGTTAGTTAAAAATATTTATTTTCCTCATATGAGTTATTTTCAGCAGATGATAATGAATGGATTATGCTATTATTAACATCTGAATTATGTCTATAAATTGGTTATATAGATGCGAGTTAACCCCGGTTGGTATAGGTTGCCTACTGAGCGTCACACTCACCCCTTGTGACACACGTTTTCAAGGGACATAGAGAAAGAGGTTGAGGAGGAGGCAGTAGCTGAAGATTAGAGTTAGCCACCATTCGTCTAGGTATACTATGGTCGAATGTTCTATTTTAGGTAGGGTTGTGGAGTGGTAAGCCCATGCGGGCTCATGTGTAATTTGGAACAATGAACCTGTACTCTTTTGGAGATTATGAATGGTTGAGATGTTTATCTACATTCCTTGTAACTTGTGGTTTCTCTCTCATGTGAATGTATGCACGTTACATAATATTTGTGCTTCTGTGATACGTATGAAGTGATTGCTTCGGGGTCTGATAAAAAGAAAAGAAAAAAAATACCCAACATTTGGGGATCAGATCTCGGGGCGTTACATTCATTCCCTCTCTAAGGGAGACTAAAAAGCCCCCAGCACCCCTGGCTGGGTCACGGGACTCACAGTCATTGGCCATACTTATGGCCCACGTGGAAACCGCTTTCTGTGGAAACTAACACTGTGTATGTAGCACCCCGGGAATTTATTTGAATTTTTCAGGAATTAAATAGAATTAATTAAACTTAAAATAAGATAACTATTGATTTAATGGGTTATTTAACATTTATTTAAAGGCCCAATTACTTGTGGACCATTAAGACCATTTAAAATAGGTCCATAGACCAAATCCTAAGACTTTTAGGCCCAAGCCCAGCCCTAGAAACGTATTAGGATAATTTCCCTATTTTTATTAGATAAATAGGGATAATTAAGAGAGGAATTTGACCAAAATTCAAATTTCTAGCGCCCAGGCATGACGCGGTCAGTCGCGCGACCACGACCTGCTAGTAGCGGTCCAGGGAAGACTGCGACTTAGTTCTTTAAATGGGGGGTGATAAACCCTAGGAAATCTAGATTTTTATCTTCCCAAATCGCTAGGGATCTATGTAATCTGGGATGGGGACTTGTCTAGGACTCTTACAGATCGATTCTAACCCCAATAAGGACTCCTAATTCAATCTAATCCCTCAGCCCTAGGTCAAACCCTATAAATAGAGCCCAGACTCGACCTGTGCGAACCCTAAATTTGGATCGCGTAGTTCGAAAGTAAGGCATCGTCTTTTTAGGTTTGTCCTTTAGGGTTATTTGTTCCCTTTAGTATCTTCTAACTTCTTGCTAAATCCCTTGCTAGGAGGTCAAGCCATTGAGGAGTTAGAAGGTCTGGAAGTTACAGCTTCTACGCAGGACGCGCAGGAACGGGAGCACTCTTTCGGTGGAAAATTTGAAGTTTAGGGACCATACCAGAGGTAGGCTATCTCATGTATGACTTAAACAATGTGTTAGGAATAAAAGCCCTCTAACCTTGCTCGATTTCATGCATTATACGTAGAGAATTTTATGTTTTTCCATGACTGCGCAGTTAAGATTTTTCATGCATGATATCCCTGCAACACTAATGAAAAGATAAGAACTTTGGTTTAATTTCATGTTTCCCATACACTTACCTCGTTTTAAAGCATGTTACCATGTCTTACCTTTTAGTTCACATAGTTTTCATGCATTAATTGCCCTATAATAGGCTCTGCATGCGGGACTTAGTTTCTATCTATTGCAGACAGAAGGTGGTGATACAGAGACCGCTACTTTCAAATCGCGGCCCTAGACCGACCGCTATCTGGTTCCTGCAACCATATTAAACCACATTCAATCCCTATTACATCTGATAGTAATCATGCCTTAATTCGTTATTTCTGGTTTCTCATCATTGTTGACACCCATTTTTTATCGATAAGTTGAGTCATTTCTCTTACTATCATTTGTTGATGCCTCAAGTTATCCATTACTCATTGGTCTATTTTCAGGCATATCCTTGGGCCCATTTTATGGGTACCTCCCTCTCTGGCTCGGTCTGCGTCAATTTAGGGCTTAATAGGTCTTGGTTTTGCTTGATTTATCACATTTTATCAATTTTTAAGCGTCCAGCCTTTGCGCGGTCAATCGATTGGCTGTTCAGCCAATGAGCGGTTGATGGTGAGCCGTTCATCTATTTATCGGGTATTTATGTGATTTTCTGAAATTCCACCGACAAGCTGCTAAACGGTCCTTGTATGGCTGTCCAAATTAATGGAACGGTGTTCATATGGCCGTCCAGTTCCTAGAGTCCCCAAGGCGTGGGCTTTTTAGATAATTATCTATTTATCTAATCTATTTGGATTTATCACCGACAGGCTCTACACGGTTGCATTTTGACCACCCCATTAATTGAGTGGTCTGTCATTAGACCGTTCAATCCGCAAGAGTCCAACGGCGAAATGGTCGGTCAGTTCGATTGATATTTGGATTGTTTTCCTATTTATTTAATTTCCACCGACATGCTTGAACGGTCAGGCAACAGACCGTGCAATAGACCGGGCGGACTATCACACGATCGTGCAATGGCCCGATTTCTAAAGAGTTTAGGGTTTTTCTCTCTCCATCCGTGGTTTTATCCTCAACTTATTCCACCCATTTCTCCGCAGATACTCCACCAAATGGGGTGCCGTTTGAACTGCTTGGAAGATAATTCATTTATCTACGGATTATCTTTTATTATCTCGACCTAAAATTCACTGGAAACCCTAATTTCGGGGCTGGCTTTGTGGGCTCTATAAATAGACCCTAAGGCCAGGCTTTGAAAAGGGGGGGGATCTAAGGTCGACGGCGAAGCTCTGCCAAATTTTTGAGTGACCTACAGTTAAAGAGGGAGGCCTCCTACATCCACTCAGGCCTCCGGTTCAGGGAGTATTCGGTGTTTTGAGTCTTTGTTTCAACAGTCCCACCATACTTTTTGTCATTGCATGCATAGCTTTCCTTGTCCTTTTCCTACGTTTTTTTTCACTATTGCACTTCATTACACACACCCTCCTATTGTTTTCCATGCACATAGGGGTTAAACAAAACTTCCAAGTATTCCCCATTCCAATTTATTATGTCTATTTTTCTTCTTTCTTATAGTTACTACACTTCATAGTTCTGATCTTGGGTTTTCCTTTGTGTTTTCCACTGTGTTTTACAGGTCAGCATCATACTAGTGCGAGGCCCATCCCCTCTGGCCGGCCGGAAGGGGTGGAGGTTCAGATCCTATGACTTAGTGGGTGGTGGAACAATGTGGTTTGGTTTCGTCCGTTTTAAGATGAAGGCGGTTCTGCACTAACCGCTCAGAACCTTTACACGGCTGCCTTCGAACCGTTCTGCTGTCCACTGTTCTTCATCCCGCATTCCTTCCCAGCATTGGTGAGTGGTCTATCAACCGATCGTCCATTAACAGGACGGTCCTTCTTGAGCCGTTTATCTCCACAGTGCTGTTTGCAGGCGAGTGTCTCCCCTTTTCCAAGGTACGGTGCATTTATTCACATCCGGAGCCTTGGTGGCGATCACAATCCACACACACTCACACCTTTCTGCCCTTCTAGTTTCATTTTGTTCGTGTCTTACATAGACATAGGACAAGGATAAGGAAGGATCACAAAAGGAAAGGATCGAGTGGGAGGGACATATTTTCAATCAACAAATTTCTGGCGATCACGGTGGGACGCCTAGTGCCCATCGTGCTAGTGTTGTGCTGATCTGCTTTTGTGCTTGGTTAGGGTTATTATCTGAGTTATTTCAGGTTGCTGTTCGTCCACCTCGGGTTGCTGTTCTCGGACGGGTACATGATTCTCGTAGAGCCGTTCAGTCATCTTCGCGGTCGGACGATACACCGTCCTGTTCTAGCCTCAGCTTCAGCGGTCCTCTTCAGACCTTCCATCTTCCTCCACGGTCTTCCAAAAGACCGTCCGCTTCTGCTAGCTTAGGTACGCTTCTGCCTTTACACTGGCGATTTTTGCTGATGTTCGGTGGTCTTTTCAGGTCCATCCTAGAGCCCACACGGTCCTTCTACAGACCGTGCTGTCAGGTACGCCTCTGTTCCCCTTCCTTTAGTCCATTCCAATTTTTTGTCTAATTGCTAGTTCTTTTTTTTATTACTCCCTTCCATTGAATGGCCCTCACAGGACCGTTGACCTCCCTGCACGGTCTCCCACAGACCGTCTGTTACTACTACAATGCACCCGAGCCTTCATTTTGATTAATATTTCAGAATATCTCATGCTAATTTGGTGCTGCTATTGATCTCCCCTTGCTGTCATCATACCTTTCCATGATTGTTTTCATTCTTTTCATATTTGTTGATCATTGATTGATAGATCTAGGCTAGATTCTTGCATGCACTCCGGTGCACATAGGATCATACTCACTTTTCATACTAGTTGCATTCCTACCTAGGTAGAGGATCCTCTCATCTCCATACTCCTGGGAGCCAACTAGGAGACCTTACCCAGGACCTCCGTAAGCCCCCGTGAGATGTGGATTGCCTCACGGACGCTAGGCAGGTTGTACCGTACCACACCGTGTCTGGGGTTTGCATCTGTAAGAGGGAGAGTCCCTTAGAGTCCACCCAGTTTCCCATTTCCACCCTTGACAGGTACCCTTGTGGTTGAGTAAGCTCACATCTTAATTAATCCACTAAGGTCCTAAAAGGAAATTTATAAAATCTTCTGCGCATCATTCACAACTTGGGTGATTACTTGGTTGTCTCTCTTCTCATCCCTTCCCTCTCTTGTGTGCATTATTGGATTGTTTGTTTTAGACCTTTGTTAGGGTTGTTTACTTTCTCTCCCTAGGTGTTTAGTGCATGTGGAGTTGCTTCTTCCCCACAGGATCGTCTCCTAGGGGCAACTCCCATTTCATCTCTTATTTCAATCCCCTGTTCGATTCCCCTCCAGTCATGTCATCTTATAATTTCTCTCATACCCATGAGAACTCCCTTCCTCAAGGGCTCTTGGAGGACCCACCTAGGGTCATTTCTCTCCAGGGGAGAGAGGGGTTCGCCCATCCTCTTCTGTCTGCCACTATTGAGGGTGTCCAACCCTCCCTCTCTGATTCATCCACTCACAACTTGGCCAGTCATGTTCTCCACATGATGGCCCAATTGGACCCTACTCAACTCCATCTCCTTAAACAAGCTTTGCAAGGGGGAGATGCCCCGCCTTCAGTGGTTTCTTCTGGCGTGTCTGTTGCCGCCACTTCTACATCTCCGATTGCTAGATTAGGGGCCACTTCTGTGGCCCCCATTTACCTTACCCCAATTCGTCCTCAGATTCTCCGATTCCCCAATATGGAAGCGGGCCAGGCTTCTATCTCGGCCCATCAGCCTCTGGACAAGGGGAAGACCCAGATCCCCGTGCCCTCCTATTCTGATCCCTACATTACCATCTCTGCAGCGCCGCAGGCCCTTGTGGCCCCGGTCGATTTTGTTTGCCTCCAGCCAGGGGCTGCCCAGCTTGCTTACTCGGATATGGGCCCTTCTCTAGCCCATTATCATTCTTATGGGCTTCCCCCTCCGTCGGTCTATCCATCCGCTCCATACACAGGTTCTGCTCTTCCTGTTGTGTCTCCTCCTTCCCGAGAACAAGAACTTCACGACAAATGGGCTGCCATGCAGCAGCAGATTGACCTCCTCTATAAGCGGGTCAGCCCGCAGTCTCTCACCGATGTCCCCGTTCTTAATTTCTGGGATATTTGCTTCCCACCTCAATCGAAGCTCCCTACATATCGTAAGTACGACGGGAATGGCAACCCGTTCATTCATATAAGGGAGTTTCTATATGAATCAACACAGTTCCAACATGATGACCGCCTTATGGCTTATCTCTTTCGACGATCATTGGATGGGGTGGCGCTTGAATGGTTTTACACATTGCCCTTGGAGGAAGCAGAAAGCTTCAAGATGGTCAAGGAGAAGTTCATAACAAGATTCCAAGACCGGGTGGGCCCGGAGTATTCCTTCACAGACTTTGTAGCAGAGAAGATGAAAGCAGACGAAGACTTTGCTACTTATGCAGATAGATGGAGGCAGATGGCCTCACGTGTGCCCGGGCAGATCCCAGAAGAAGAAAAGGTTAAATTGTTAATTTCAAATGCTACACCGACGTTCTGGAACATATTGGCAATGAATGATATTTCAAACTTGCACCAGTTGTACAGTCAGGCCCGGTTTATCCAGACCCAATTCAAAGACTCCCCTATTCATTCCCTATTTGAGGCCCAGAAATCCAAAA
The DNA here is from genome assembly GCA_022559845.1 of Amorphophallus konjac. Lineage (NCBI taxonomy): Eukaryota > Viridiplantae > Streptophyta > Magnoliopsida > Alismatales > Araceae > Amorphophallus > Amorphophallus konjac. Next base: position 288,416,425 of record CM040118.1, read on the forward strand.
CCACCAGAAAGTCCCAGGGCCCAGTTACTGAGGGAGTTCAAACCAATGAGTAGGTCCAGGCTGTTCAGTTCCCTAACCAGTCCGCTCCATCCCGTTTCCAGTAGCCTCCACGAAACCCCCAGTTCTCCGCTCCACAAGCTCCCCGACCTTCTTTTCCAACTCCTCAACACCCACAACAACCCCCCCACCACCACAATAGCCTCAGCAGCCACCCCAATACCAAATGTTCCACCTCCTGCTGCTTATGCACCTGCTCGGCCGGGACCAAAGAGAGTCAACTATTTACCACTTCCAGAAACACTCCCTGACATTTTCTCGGCCTTAATGTACACTGGTGACATACAGTTGCCTCCGGAACGTCAGAATTGGAACCTGGCAGCCGACCAGTAAAGGTATTGCATAGACCATCGACAACCCGGGCACACGATAGAGAGGTGTTATCAGTTAAGGGATCTATTCTATGATTTGCATGAGGGCCAGAGGATTGATTGGGCCCAAATGCACAAGTTAATTGAAGATATAAAAGAAAGGAGAAGACAAGCAAGGCCACAGCAGGCGGCACCTCAGCAGCAGTAGTTCCAGCAACCTCCGTAACAACAACCTCCACAGCAGCAGCAGCAATAGCAAGACCTCGGGATCCATCAAAATCCCACGCCAGATCACCAGGCCGCTCCACAACAATAGCCGCTGGCACCGACATAAGTAAATGTAGTTCAGCGCTCAGCCCCTAATGCTGGGTGATCTTTTGATGATGAGACTCCCACTCATCTCTTGGCCTTCCACCATACCAACTCCCCCGCGCCTTCTGTTCCTTCCGTCCTCCGGCCCACCACCTTCACTACCACTCCACCCACTATCCTCTCCCGAACACCTATTGCACCCGCCACGTTCCCCACCATCCCGCCAATCCTTCCACCATCACCCGCCATACCCTCCATCATCACCCCTCCATTTAACCCTTCACCCATCACCGCTCCCCCAGGGCCCATTAGACTAGCCTCTGCCATTCTCACCCCCATTTTATTTCCTTCCACTCACACCACCGAGCCAATCGGGAGTCCATATGGTGCCGTGTCGGCCCGAAACTGTGCCCTCCAGAGCGGGCCTCCATTCCATAGAAGTTACCCCTTCACTGGTGCACCTGCACCCAACCCCTCAATTCCTTCATCAACAGTTGAAGCAGAAGAAGTAGACCACGTGCCTGGCATGAGGTATGATTTGCTACAACACTTGGACCGGATGCCAGCCAAAATTTCAGTACTGGAGTTAATCAAGAGGTCCACGCTACACCAGGATCCCCTAAGGGCTTTTTTACAGAAAGTTATGGTTAGCGAGGACATAGTAGTGGATAGCTTGCCGTCGGTGTTGGCCACTATCACAAGGGGGCCATCTATTTCATTTTCAGAGTCAGAGCTAGCACCCCTAGAGGCACGACAGATGCCACTATGCATTACACTTTCTTTGAATAAGGTGGGTGTTGATGCGGCTCTAGTGGACACGGGAGCTTCTATTAATGTATGTCCCTTGAGCACGTTGCGTGCCTGCAACATTTCTGAAGACATGCTGCGCCCAACACCGACAACCATTGCAGCATATGATAACTCCAGGAGAGCTTGTCACGGGGTCGTGACGATTCAGGCCGAGCTAGGGCCTTTGCAAATGGACGTGGAATTCTATGTGCTGGACATAGACCCATTGTTCAAGGCTATTTTAGGTCATCCATGGATCGATAGTTTGAATGTAGTACCCTCGACTTCCCACCAATGCCTCAAGTTCCCATTTCAGGGGCGGGTAGTCAAGGTGAAGAGTGTTTCCACAGTCCAGACTGTTGATGTGATTGCTGATAAGATTCTTCGTACACTCTGGCCGAGTAATAAGCCAATTTTGTCTGTAATTGACTTGAACTTTCCTTGGGCATATGCGTCACGCAAGCCCGCCACTGCACCAATTAATGTGAAAATCAAGTCTAAGATTAGAGATTCAAAATGGTGGCATATGCTTTTGAAGCTAGGCTATCAGCCGGGCATGGGCCTCGACGCACAATTGCAGGGATGGACTAATCCCGTCCCCAGGGGCAGAAAGATGAGTCGAAGAGGCCTTGGCTACCGAGAGTCGGCACTATCTATACTAGGAGATTTCGGGCCATTGACGTGGGATTATCGTCAACACTTCGTAAAAGGCCCGTTATAGCCTGGTACTCTGAAGAAGCCGCCGCCCTGTGCTGATGAGAAGACCGATGCCGCTTATGTTGTTGCTGACCCACCGCCGCCGCATGAAGGGGCTGGTGGGTGACATCGATGATTTTTGTAGCTATTTTGAGAGGATGTTCCATGAAGAAGAGGTTTGTCCGAAGAAGGTGGAGATGCAGCTGGTGAAGCATTCTCCGATTGAGCCAGTTCACGGGAGGCCGCAGGAAGTGGGGAGCTCCATCACTACTTTTTCTTTGTCCCCGTCCCGCCTTGCCTCCTTGTTTCAGTAATTGGGGTTTATCCCCCATTCCCCTCCGATTATGGTCTACCCGTACCTTACGGAAAGACCACTTGAAATTCTATTTGTTCCTTGTGCATGTGGGCGCTGCCTACCCATTGATTTATCAACTCTGTTTACTCCTCCCTCCCCCACTACCAAACTCCATGAAATGTGGTTTTCACCTTCCGACCCCTTTTTCGATTGTCTCTTCCCCTCTCTGTTTCCCATGCAACTTCCTCCTCCGACCTCCAAAAAAAATGTCAATTTTAAAACAGAGGTTTCAATGGAGGATTACACTATGTTCTGCCCATCTTCCCAGGGGCATGAGACCCCTACTCCTTTCCCTGTAGATTTCTTGTCTCCTAGGTTAGATGTACAGTGTGCAGAGTCCCCTAGGTTAGTAGAGTCAGTTGGGGTTGAGTCTAGTTCTAGTGTTGTCAGCCCGTCCACTTCTGCGGCGCACCCTGTGATGCGTCATTCTAAATCAATTCTAGATAGGTTTCTTCAAGATTTAGCTCAGAGATGTCATGCCCTTCTCAAATGCCCTGAGTTTGTAGAGACTACAATAGTCTTAGAAGATGATGGGGAAGTAGAAGGGGTGTGGAGCAATGACGGGTTAGGCGTGTATGAAATCATAGATGAGAAGGACCCAGTCAATGATGAGGAAAGCGATGTGGATGACACTGCCAATCTGTACGCACAAGGTTTGAAGAGGTTTGATGAACAGTCAACGGTAGTGGATGAACCCACAAAAGAAATTAATCTTGGAACTAAAGAGGACCCCAGGCCCATAATCATTTCCTCTAATCTCCCTCCTCAGGTTGAAGAGGAGCTAGTCAAAGTATTGAGGGAGTATGGCGATTCTTTCACTTGGTCCTATGAGGACATGCCGGGTCTTGACCCCGCTCTGGTTGAACATAGACTTATCCTTAAACCAGGGGCAACACCTATTAAAAAAAGGTCAAGAAGATTCCACCCTCAAATGGCCTTAAGGATAAAGGAAGAAGTTGATAAACTGCATAGGGCCAAGTTTATTAGGGTCGTTTTATATCCGCAATGGGTGGCAAATATAGTCCCTGTAATGAAAAAGGATGGAAAAATTCAGATCTGTATTGATTTCAGGGACTTAAATAAGGCATGTCTGAAAGATGATTTCCCGCTTCCTCACATTCATGTATTAGTAGATAACACGGCTGGGTATGAGGCACTCTCATTTATGGATGGATATTCTGGTTATAACCAAGTCCGTCTTGCTCCTGAAGATCAAGAGAAGACCTCTTTCACCACGCCCTGGGGCACGTACTGCTATGTTGTCATGACATTTGGATTGAAGAATGTAGGTGCCACATATCAGCGGGCAATGATGGCTATCTTCCATGACATGATGCGCGTGTATATGGAAGCTTACGTGGATGATATTTTGGTGAAGTCGAGGTCCAAAGAAGAACACCCCGCCATTTTAGCTAAGGTGTTGCAAAGGGCTAGGGAGTACAAATTAAAAATGAATCCCAAGAAATGTGTGTTCGGAGTTGCATCAGGGAAATTGCTAGGGTTCATAGTTAGTAAACGGGGGATTCAGATTGATCTAAACAAAGCAAAGGCCATAATGGACATGCCCCAGCCGAAGAATATCACTGAACTACGAGGTTTGATTGGGAATTTGCAATTCATCAGGAGATTCATATCTTAACATTCGTAAAGATGCCGCCCATTCTATGATTTGTTGAAAGCGGGGGCCAAATTTGAATGGAATGAACAATGTCAAAAGGCCTACGAGGAGCTTAAGGTATATTTATCTAATCCACCGGTTCTGCAACCTCCCGTCCCTGGTAAACCCCTGATCTTGTACATTTCTGTTATCGAGGACTCCCTAGGAGCTGTCCTGGCCGAAGTGGACGACGAAGCAAGAGAAAGGGCAGCATACTACATCTCTAGGTTGTTCAATCCTATTGAATCTAGGTATACTGCCATGGAGAAGGCCAGCGCAGCATTAGTATGGGTAGCTCAGAAACTCAAGCACTATTTTCTTACCCATGAAGTTAAGTTGATCTCCAGAATGGACCCAATTCATTACCTCTTTGAGAAACTTGTCCTTTCTAGCAGGTTAGCTCGCTGGCAGAGCTTTCTTTCTCAATTTGATATCACCTTCGTTGTCTAGAAAGTGATCAAGGGATACGCGATTGCTGAACATCTTGCTCATTCTCCTATCCCTCGCACTGGTTCAATCCAGGATGAATTTCCTGATGAACACTTGGGTGTACTTACTCATCTTCTCTTTTGGTCTCTTCATTTCGATGGTGCTCTCAATTTTCAGGGCCGTGGAATTGGCGTCGTTCTCCTCACTCCAGAAGGAGTAACCATCCCTATCGCATACCAACTCTCTTTTCCTGCCATGAATAACATAGCCGAGTATGAGGCTCTCCTTACCGGACTGAAGCACGCCTACATCATGGGTGCACGATACCTAAATATCATAGGAGACTCTCAATTGGTGCTGCGTCAAGTTCTTTCCACGTATCGCACCCGTGACCCTAAGCTTAAACCCTATCAAGATTTGGTCACGCTCGTGGCTAGGCAGTTCCGTAAGCTAATCTATATTCACACTCCTCGTTCTCAAAACATTCTGGCCGATGCACTTACATCGCTTGCTTCTTCTCTTTCTTTCCCCCTCAGTCGCACCACTGAGACCATTGTGGTCCAGCGGTTGGACTCTCCTTCTCTTCAGGATCCCTAGTTTGACAACCTTAGGAAATCTGTGGAGAGGAAAGTCGAAAAGGAAGAATTGAAAGAAGTATCATTGACTGAGCTCAAGGAAATCATAGATGAAGAAGAATTGCCGTGGTATTATGAAATAGAGCAGTATTGCAGGGATGGATCCTTCCCAGAGATGGCGGATGCTGAGCAGCGCAAGGCCATTAGAAGAGCCGCCTCCAGATACACCATTATTGCTGGAGAGTTGTATAGGCGGGCTCTTAACGGAGTTCTAATGAGGTGTTTGGATGACGATGAGGCTTGGAAGGTTGTTGAAGCGGCGCACGCAAGTGAGTGCGGAGGGCACGTTAATGGACAGGCGTTGGCGAAGAAGATTCTTTGGCAGGGCTATTACTGGCCAACCCTAGAAGAAGACTGTTCCACCTATGTCCGTAGGTGTCTTTAGTGCCAGGTTCATGCCGACAAAATCCATGCTCCCGCTTTCTCTCTCCATCCTCTTTCTGCTCCTTGGCCATTCTTCATGTGGGCTTTTGATATTGTAGGCCCACTAGGTGATCCGAGCTCCAAGATTAAACAGAAATCTTTCAATCTGACTGCTACGGAGTACTTCACCAAGTGGGCGGAAGCTGAAGCTTATGCATAAATCAAAGCTACCATAGTATGCAGATTTATTCTCAAGAATATCATCTCGCGGTTTGGGGTGCCAAGTGATATCATCACCGACAATGGGCCTCAATTTGTGTCTCAAGAACTTCAAGACCTCTGTAAGAAATTTAATATTTCATTGCATCATTCATCACCATATTACCCTCAAGGTAATGGCCAAGCCGAGGCCATGAACAAAACCCTTCTTAGAATTATTAAGAAAACATGCAAGTCACACAAATTTACGGATTGGGCCGACAAATTGATAGAAGCTCTATGGGCTTATCGCACCTCCGTCTGTACTCCCACGGGGTAAACTCCTTTTTCTCTCACATATGGGATGGAGGTGGTACTCCCATACGAGATCTTGATCCCTTCCCTAAGAGTGCAGCTAGACAAAGAACTTAATCTCGACGAGCGTCGAGAGGCGTTATTAGTCAAACTGGAACTCTTAGATGAGAAGAGGCTTAATGCGGCCAATCACGTCTCTATTTATCAAAAATGTGTCTCGCGGTATTTTCAACAGAAGGTTATCGAAAGAAAATTTCAAGTGGGTGACATGGTTTTGAAGCGCAAATTTATCAGATCAGCATGTCCTAGGTCTAAGCTGCAACCCAATTGGGAAGGGCTGTTTGTAATTAAAGAAATCTATCCTGGGAACGCATACCGTTTTGTTAATGCGGAGGGTGAGGAATTGCCTAATCCGTGGAATGGGTTGTATTTAAAATGTTTTTATTCATAGAGTCGAGCCAGCAACGGCCCGGTGGTGGGGTGTTCCTCTATTTGATCATGAAAGGGGATCCTCGGTTCAGCATTCACACACTACACGACCCCCTGTGGTTCGGTTCCTTTTGCGCAACAACATTTTTCCCTGGGCCATGCTTAGGGGAAAGTGAAAATCCTTTTTTTTTCTCTCTTTCGGCCGAAAATAGGGGCAAGTGGTGAATAAGGGGGCGAGAATTGATCTAGACACCCCGATAAAAAGAGGTCTCAAATAGGGGCAGTCTGTTATGACCTTATTCCGCATTCAGAAAAGCAAAAGAAATAAAAGAAATAAAAAAGGGGGTAAAATCAAAGGCAAAAGATAAAATCTCATTCAAAAGCTCGAGGCTCAGAAGTCTAAATACCCCAAAAGAATGAAACTAGGCATGGTAAGAGTGGCAGTACAGTTTCCCCGCGGGACGTTATGAGCCCGGTCGTACGCTTGCCTAGAGCGGATGTAGGTTCGATGACGGACACAAAGCCCCGGCACAATAGACCAAGTTCTTTGAAAAGGGGTTGTCATGAGAAGAACTCAAGCCCTAAAAACCTCTATACCTATTGTCGGCTTTCCTATCAAGTTCTCTTTTATTTTCCAAGGACTAGATCGTACTCCGGGTATGGCCTCGATAGAGGCACCGTTAAGTAGAATCGGACCCCGGCCATGGGCAGTCACCCACGATGCACGTTGAACTTGGGAGACCCCCCTAATGAGATATGAGGTCCCCATCGTCGGGTTTACGCTAGTTCCAAAATCAACAAAAAAAAATCAAATATTTCAAACTCCAAAAAATTCAAATATTTCAAAATAAAAAAAATCAAATATTCCAAAATAAAAAAAATCAAATATTTCAAAATCAACAAAAAATCAAATATTTCAAACTTCAAAAAAATTAAATATTTCAAAATCAACAAAAAAAACAAATATTTCAAAATCCAAAAAAATTAAATATTTCAAAACCCAAAAAAATCAAATACTTTCAAAAAGATTTTTATCATTATGATCTGCATTTATGGCATGCATTCCATTCATTTTCTTTCATGTTATTTGCCTATTTAATAAGGCTTACCCCCTTGACCAAAGATCAAGAATTGGTCATTTCCTAACTTGCTACAGGCAAGGGGTTAAACCTAAAATAGATTTAATCTGTTTCTTTGTTTGTGTGTGTGCAGTGGCAGGTTGAAGGTAAGGTGCAGCACTTCTATCCCTGAACGGTCCTTTTACGGCCGTTTTATTCTTTCAAATGGCCAACGTAAGATCGTTCCATCATCCACATGGTCAGGTTCAGACTGTTCCATTCTCTAACACTCTCATTGAGCAACGGTTTGCACTAAGACCGTTCATAAGCCACAACGGCGCTCTTCTGACCATTCTATTCCTTCCACGGTCCTGCGATGGACCATTCAACTTTCCTAAGGTCCTTGTTTTTAACTATGCTGTTAATCTGGTACACGGCTCTGGTATGGTCGTTTAACTCATAGAGCGGTTAGATCATAGCCGTTTATTCAGCAGAGCGGTCTCTTAATGGCCGCTTTCATCCTGAAACCCTCCCTCAAGCCCATTCAATCACGTGCAAGAAAAGGCCAAAGCTCAAACTTTATTCATTCAAACCAATTCATTCATCAAAGTTCTTACATTCATTTTCCATATCAAGCATCATGAAAAAGAAGAACAAATCACTCGATCCTCCGCTGGGCATCCCCACGGGGACGTATCTCTCTCAGCTCTCTAACGTAAGCCTGGCGCGTCTCTAGAGCCTCTGCAACCTCCGCTGGAAGGGTACGCACCCTGCTCACATCCCACATGATCAGGGCACTCCTGACCGCCTGCTCATCCTCCTCTGTGCCAATCCTCCTCGCTTGTAGTGTGGGAAGGTGGCGTAGTGCTGGTAGTACGGTCCTGGGTAGTCCAACCTGTAGGTAGCATCGGTGCGGGCTATACATCGCCAGTGCAGTGTCGCTCACGAGCCTCAGATCCAAGCCTGGCCTCCTAGGTAGCCTGATAGTGGTGTCGTGGAGGAAGTCAGGGCGCATCATGAACCACTCCAGGGGCAATCTGTTGATGTACAGTCGCCACTCATCCCTGGTCTTCTTTTCTGCTGTCCTACACTCTACCTGTGGGGAGAACCTGAAGGCGCCACCTATGAAGAAAACGGGATGGCTCCCGAAGATCTGACTGGCTAAAGTGATGTCCTCTCTATGAATGAATTTCATCCTGACACCCATCCAGCACTCTAGAAGTATCATGGAACCAAAGAGTGGACCTCCTAGGGATGTTGAACTAAGGCCCTCATACAAATAGGCGAGGATGGCCTGGGAGATAGAGAGACCCTGCCACAGTCCACTAATGGTGCTAAAGATAGGAGTATCTTGGACGTGGTCGGCAGAAGGGAAGAGTACAGCCCCGCACAAGTAAATAGATATGGCCTTAGCTATGGCCTCATACCATCCACATTTATTCTTACAATGAGCAACCACCCATTGGCTAAGGGGAAGGAGATGGATCTGGTGTGGGCCTATAAAGGTGCAAATGTCCTTGCTATCTGGTATGAACTCTCCCAAGATAAGGTTAGGGTCTACCGGGGCCACGGTATGACACACTAAGTCCTCCTCGTCCACCTTGGACCTAGGAAAAGAAAAATAGGTCTCTACCTCCTCTAGTTGGATAGTGGCCTCAAAAGATGGGAAAATGAACGTATGGGTCTAAGAATGCCAGATTTCTACCAGGGCTGAGATGCTATGCCAGTCTAAGGATAACTTTGAGTAGTTTTGACCTAGTACCAAGAGTGGGTGTAGGTGCCAAGACTTCAGGATGGATATCACTGCTAGGGGCAACTCATGGATCATCGAAGCCATCCACTTCAAGGTGGAGTAGCGCCTGGAGCCAGGGAGAAGCTGAAGTAGAGAAGAAAGAAAAGAAAAGGGAGAAAGAGAGGAAGAACATGTAAGTAATGGAATGAATTGAATTGAATAAACTTATGGCAACTTACCTCTCTCAGTGGGCTGGAGCTTAGATGTCGTGGGATCGCGGTCAGCCGTTGGAGCACTTCATGCTCCTTTCTGGCCGGCCTGGGCCCTTCAAAGATTGCTCCCTCCATTGAGCTCCCTTCAAAAGCTCTTTTCATGATGGTTTGATGAAGAGTGACAAGAGTTTCAAGGTTTGGAAGAGGGTTGAGGTGTGAGTCACGAATTTAGAGTTCCCTCCTACTTATAAAGCTTGGTTAGGAGCCTAAACCCACTAAAATTGAGCTAGGATAAGTTCTAGATCGGGTTAGGATAGAGGTTGGGTTGGTTTGGGGTGTTTATCCTCAGGTTGGGACTTTCCAAGAGAGTCCCAATCGGACTCCCAGTGCGTGGAATTACGCCGTCTATCGATAGACCGCTCTGCTCATTGAGCGGTCAGATGTAGACCGTTCCGATATGTTCTACACAGTTCGTATCCTGGCATCTGCATGGTCTCATATAGGCCGCTCTCTTAAACACACAGTCAAGGTCGAACCGTCTTATCCTTTCAATGGATGATATTGGGCCGTTTAGTTGCTTCTGTGGGTTCTGGCCAAATTGTTTTCAACGCTCTAAAGGAAGTCCATGTAGGGTCTCTGGGCGGTCTTGTTGAAGACCATTTAGAGATCTGAAACCTTATCTTTTAATCCTTTTGCACCAATGTCACTCAACCTATGGTCGTGTCGTCTCTCACTCAATTTGTTTGGCGTCTCTCTCTCACTCAATTTGTTTGGCGTCTCTCTCTCACCCGCTCGTGGTCGTCTCTCTCTCACTCACTCGTGTCGTCTCTCTCTCTCGCTCGTGTCCGTCTCACTCGTGTCGAGTTAGTGGTCGTGGTTAGTTAGTTAGTGTGAAGCATTTTCATTCGTTCATACATTCATTTATCCACAAATTCAAACCAAAAACATATCATATCACTATCATGCCCATATGTACAAAAGTCCTGTCGAAGTACAAAAGTCAGGTCTATCCCTCTCCCTGGCCCCCGTCACTGTTGCCTGAGCCCTCGTGCCTCTTCGTCGGTGGAGGCATCGCTGAAGTCACCTCCTCACGGTGTCATCGGTGCCGCTCCTCCTCCTCGTTCCTCCTTTGACCGGAGGAACCTGTGAAGTAACTCCTCACGGAGCCGTGAGTGCCGTGGCTGCCACTCGGGGCTGTCCTGCTGCGCTCTCGACTCACCTCTATGAGGCCCTCCACTAGCCCCTCTAGCATCGCCACCGGAAGCTGGTACCGCTCCGCCTCTCCAGCACTGGCCCTGAGCTACTCCAACTCGGCCCGTAGGAGTGTAGTCTCTACTGCGTCCGCAGGCGGGCCCCGAGCTAACTCCTCCTGGAGGCAGGCCATCTCCTCCCTCAGCCGGGCATTCTCGCCCAGCGCAGCTGTCAGCTCGATCGCCTGCACACATGCATCATTGTTAATTAATTGCATTCAATATAATCATAAGCATTAAGAGAAAGTGTAGTGTACGTACCCTCTCAGTAAGCGCCACCTCGGCCGCCTTTGCCCGTGCTACCATCTGTGTAAACTCGGCATCCCGCTCAGCTCAGTCTGCAGGGGTCTGTGAGGAGGAAGAAGGTGCATCCGCCCTCTGGCGCTGGGCTCCCTCGGCTCGCTGCATCGAAAACTCCAGGTCAATCACATGCATAATCATAAGCATTTGCATAATTTAAGAGTTTAGGTTTAGGAAACTCACCAGAAGGCTCAAGGCCTGTCGTGCCTCATCCCGCTCCTGGATGGTCGAGTGGAGAAGTCCATGTAGCTCTGTAATCCTCCCCTCAGGGTAAAACTGCATTTTAGAAGTTCAGGCATCAGTGCGTAATCATATAGAAGCATGACAGAAAGCATTTAGGATTAGAAGTCGTACCGGTCAGCGGGCACCATGGAACACCTGGTCCCTATAGTGCCGTGCATAGGCCGTGTAGTAGGCCTCCTCGCTGTCAGCCCAGGCAGTCACCACCCCTCCTCGTGCTGCCTAGTCTGCTATCTGATCTGCTGCCCACACTCTCCAGTCTAGCTCTGTGGCTAACCCTCGGGGGTGTCGTCTGACGCACTCCTCCGGCTTTTCTATTGCCGGGAACTCCACCGCTGGCTTATCGACGCCGGTCGTCCTCATCACCAGGCGGTAGTGGAGCGGCTCCACTACATTCATGCAATGGAGCCACACATCTCGGCCGAAGTAGGCGAGGGCCGCCACTACCCGCGGCTGACCCTCGTGCCCCTCACTCGTGTACGGTGTCCACCGAACCTGTCAAATAGAAAAGAACTGCATCAGTATCATAAGCATATAGATTGCATTTAATTAAAGAGTTTGAGTTTAGAGTCGTACTGAGGCAAAGGGTAGCGTGTCCATGTCATCCTGGATCCCCCGAACCTATCTCCGTAGGGGTCCAGTCTCTCGTGGAGCGGTCCACTGCCTGGCGATGGGAAGCCGCTCTGGGTATGTCTCATCACCCCTCCCGAGCTCACATAGGTACACGTAGGCCCACACCTACATTGCATTTCATCAAAATGTCAGCATATAGTACTCATGGGAATCATATAGCGTATTGCATAAGAGTTAGAGTCATACCTGGAGCAGAGGAGAGAAGCCCCCTAGCATCATCCGTCGGCTAGTCGAGCCGAGGGTATCAAACAAGACAGCGAGGATTGCCACTCCCTAGGCGTAGTCCCCTACGTGCCCTAGGTCCTCGAGAAGAGGAAGGAAGCAGCAGTTGATCACATCCGCTCTCGTCGCAAACAGAAGTCGACCAAAGAATAGCATCAAGAAGCATCTCAGCACTCTGTTTGCCTCTGGTCCTGCTGCAGCCGCTACTCTTGGTTGTGCCAGCTCTATCAGCCTTTATAGATGCTGCTCGGGCAGCTCCCCGGTCGCTATCCGTGCTCGCCTCAGTCCCAAGCTGTCCTGAAGCCTCGCCCTCGTCAGCGTCGTCGACTGACGCTTCGAGTGCAGCAACTCTAAACCCAACAGCTCCTGGGCCAACTCCCGGTAGTCGGGGTAAGTCACCCCGCTAACCGGAGTCCCGTGCACGTGCAATCCGGTGATGCGCGCGACATCCTCCAGTGTGGGGACCATGTGGCCCCACGGGAAAAGGAACGTCCGGCTCACCGAATCCCAGTGGTCGTGCAGAGCGTAGAGGAGCGGTGTGTCTAGCCTAGTCACCTCCATGCTTAGGAACTCGGAGAAGCCCATGCTCGTCAGCCTTTCCCGCTGAAAGTCCGGCAATGCAAGATACACCGCTCAGACCTACAGCCAGGAGATCCGAGTCCTCCGCTTTCCCTACATACATTTAAGAACATTGCATTTTATTTTAGGATGTTGCATTCTGATTCAATAATTCACTCTCTGCTCACTAAACGGTCTCATATGAGCCATTTTATCTCTCAAGCGGTTGGGTCCCAACTGTCCTTATAATCCCCCTCGAAAGTTCACGGTCCCCCCATGGGCCGTTCTGCGCTGTCCACGGCCCTGCGAGGTCCGTTCTACTGGCTGTCCTACATTTCCACGGTCCCCATCTGACCGCTTCTGTCCCTCTCAAGCCCTTAGTCGGTTAGGGTTTGCACGCCTTATTGTGCAACCGTATGGTGATCAACGGTCTCGTAGAAGCCGTTCTTTTCTCAGGCATTCCATGTTCTAAACGGACCTAGATGGCCCATCCTAAGTTTCCACAGTCTGCTCATAACCGTTCTAGTCTTAGATGTTTTATGACCTGAACGGACTAAGGTTGGCTGTTCTACATTTCCACGGTCCTGTGTAGACCGCTCTGTTCCTTAAATGATCATGTTCTGAACAGACCTAAGTGACCCATCCTTTGTTTTTACGGCCTGATGAAGACCGTTCTATTTTGAGCGTTTCATTTTTTGAATGTACCAATGTGGGCTGTTCTAAGTAGACACGGTCCTCCTATGACCGTGTTACAACGTCGGTTCAACTTCTTTTGGACGGCCACCCGTGGGCCATGTGTTGTTTGAGCAGTTCTATATGAACCGCGTTGTTTGATTGAGCGGTCACTGTAAGACCATCGTTTGGCCGTCACCCCGACGGCATTTCAAACCCAGCCCACCGGCGGCGAGGGCCCCGTGGGGGTCTCCCAACCGGCCCTAATGGGGTCGTGAGCCCCTCCTCTACCCATCTAAGCTACATGCATGAATTAAAAAAGGAAATGGGGAAGGTTTAGGGGGCCTACCTCGTCCGTCCTAGGTGGCCTCTCCACCGCCACCGTGGGCGCTTCCGATGGCTTCTCGGCGTCTTCTTCCCTGACGACGACCGCACCAGCCTCCTCGTCGACCTTGGATGGTGGGGGCGTGGCCGGAGTCTCCTCCGTGGTGCCTCCGGAGTCTCCTCCGTGGTGGCCGCCGGCGGCGGCCCTTGGGGTCCTTCACTGGCCATTAGACGGAGAAGGCACTTCGTGGCCTGATGCTTAGATCGCATGAAGTGGGGGAGATAAGGGTGGGAATGGAGAATGAGAGATGAGAGTGAGAGAGGTGGGAGATGGAGAATGTGGTGGTGGCATCGGTTACGGTGGAGGGAGGGAGGAGGAGGAAGAAGAAGGGTTTCTATGTTTTTTGAAACCGCCAGTAATTACACGGTCTATCGATAGACCGTGTAGATACTGAACGGTGTCCTATTGGACCGTGTAACTTTAATGGTGCACTTCTTTGAAAGGCCAAGGTAGGGCCGTCCAGTTTATTGAACGGCCTCATGATGGGCCGTGCATTTTCACGATCTTATTCAAAATGGTATTGTTGGAACAGCCACATCTGGACCGTTTACTTTGTTGAGCGGTCTATGGTTGGACCGTTCATATGTTGAATGATGAAATTGCTTTGTGAGCCCTACTTTGCTGCATTATGTGATTAAGTGGCTGATTTCTTTTTTGAATGCTTATTCCATGATGAAATATTTCAAAATCCCTGTTTATGAATTCTTTGCAGCATCACTTCAGTTTGCCGTTCCGCCTGCACAGGTAAGTCAGGTATGGCTTTCGATCCTTATATCCCATATTGCATTACTATATGGTATCTATGTTATATTATCTCGAGAACCAGCTGGTTATCTCCATGTTCCATGATCTGATGTTCCCCTTTAACAAAAATAATGATGATCTAGGTTCATGTGTTTAATCATTGGATAGTCTGTTAGGTTGGGAAAGTTTGGGGACGACGGTTCTATCTCGTACGCCGTGGTTGCGGATAGTGTCTTGACCCTGATTGACCCGGTCTAGCAATATTATTCTCGAGTATTTTCTATTTTGTGGCTTTCTTTACATTCGATTTAATGATTTCTTTTATTTTAGCCCAGCATGCATCATACGCATCTTTTGAGCATTCATGACCCATGGTCTGTCTGAACATGTCTAGTAAGTAATGGATGATTGCGTGTTCATGGTCCTGAGTATGAGGAAGTATTCCATTCAGAGTTGGAAGGTTCTCTCTGATCTATTCATCTGGTTTGATTGATTGAACATCCCCGTCTGGAGTTTTAGTCCATTTCTTTACTTTTTCCTACTTGTTCCGGTCTCTTCATTGGTCCGAGGGATGGTGTCCCCCATGAGGTTGATCGTGTGTTTTCCTTTTCCATTGGTTAGTTCCTCCAGACTGGGGTCATTTTGGTTCGATCGTTCCTTGTGGATGGTTTAGAGTTTTCTGAAAGATTTTTATCACTTGTTGAGAAAACGGGTGTCTTTTACCTTAACGCCCGCTTTTCGGTCCACTCCGCTTCATCTCCGCTTTATCTCCATGTTCCATCTCGCTTTCGCTTCACCTTTGCTTGCTCCCCTGCAAAGAGGACGTTAAGGAGGGGCATATGTTGACACCCATTTTTTGTCGATAAGTTGAGTCATTTCTCTTACTATCATTTGTTGATGCCTCAAGTTGTCCATTACTCATTGGGCTATTTTCAGGCATATCCTTGGGCCCTTTTATGGGTACCTCCCTCCCTGGCTCGGTCTGCTTCAATGTAGTGCTTAATGGCCCTTGGTTTTGCTTGATTTATCACATTTTATCATTTTCAAGCGTCCAGCCTTTGCGCGGTCAATCGCTTGGCCGTTCAGCCAATGAGCATTTGATGGTGAGCCGTTCATCTATTTATTGGGTATTTAGGTGATTTTATAAAATTCCATCGACAAGTTGCTAAACGGTCCTTGTATGGCCGTTTGAATTAATGGAACGGTGTTCATATGGCCATCCAATTCCTAGAGTCCCCAAGGCGTGGGCTTTTCAGATAATTATCTATTTATCTAATCTATTTGGATTTATCACCAACAGGCTCTACACGGTGTAGACACGCCAAAATTGACATTATTTTGAGTATATTTCATATCGCTCTGCGATGCCCCATTTGACCCTCAAATCAGCTTATTTGAGTGGTTTTTCCCACTTTTCTTGAATTTCTCCTATTTTTCCCTCATTTCTTATTTTTCTGGGCATTTATCTCTATTTTCTGAATTCACGCCCTCGTCAGAGGCGTTTTTTTTGAAACACGACCTGGTCTAGGGCGTGTCTTCCCATTTTATCTATTTCTCCCCCATTTTATCTATTTTATGAATTTTCTGAATTTACGACCTGGGTAAGGGCGTGTTTTCTTAAAACATGACTTAATCTAGGGCGTTTCTTAAAGAAAGGACGACCTCACCTGAGGGCGTTAATTCTTTTGGTTTTGACCGACTTCCCCATTTGAGCTCTTGAAATTAACGCCCTTCTCAGGGGCGTTTTTTTTTAAACGTGGCTTTAATTAAGGCGTGTTTTTCATGTTTCAAATATGGGGAGTTTTCATTTCTAAAAATTTGGTCTTGAGAAACGCCCTTGTGCAGGGCGTGTTTTTGAGAAACGCCCTAGGGTAGGTCGTCAATTCTTAAATTAACGCCCTGACCTAAGGCGTGTTTCACCTTCTGGCTTCGCAGCCCTTTCCCCAGAGAGTCCTTGCCTCGTTAGACTCCTCCTCTATTTGGGCCCTTGCTGTTCTTATCCATTCCTCCTTTAATCTCTTCCCTTCTTATCACCTTTTCCTAACCTATTAATAGAGGCTCTCGCCTCTGTTAAGGGGTTGGTTCCGATATTTCTTATTCTCCGCTGACGTTCTTCTATTTTTTTTTATTCTTCCTCTTCTATCTTCGGTATTCTTCTTCTCGTTTTTCTTCACCTTCCCCTTTTTCTTCTTCTTCTTCTTCTTCTTCTTCTTCTTCTTCTATTCTTCTTCTTTCTCCTTCTTTCGATTATCTTCCTCGGTTGTTTCTCTTTTTCTGTTTTCTTCTTTCTTTTCTACAGGAACCGAAGGAAGGCTTTTGGCTAAGGAGGATTTCTACACCAACATCTTCATCCTTTTTGAAGATTTTCTCCCCATCAAGCATCAAAATCAAAGAGCACAATCAGATTTTTATTCTATCTCCCCTTTTCTCTTATTTTCATTAGTTCATAGTGCATGCATCATTATTATTATTATATTGATTTTTTTTCATACTCAATCACATTGAGATCTCCCCTTAGTGCACTCTTGCACTCTTTCCCCTTTTCCTATTCATATTTTTTGCATATTCATGCATTCATTCATCTCCCACACCCTCTTTGCATAGGGGTTTAAGGGCCAACACCCTTAAGGTGTGTATTTCATATGTTATCATGCTCACCTTTCTATTATGAACTTGATGCTACACACACATTATTTCTAATCCATATTTTTATTGGTGTTTGTCTTTTTTTTTGCAAGGGTAATTAATTGAAGAACTCTCTTCGTCGGCCGGCCGATTTGAAGAGAAAGGAAGCACTCACATCCCCGCGTTTCAAGAGGTATTTTGCGATCATCTCCCCATATTATTTTCCACTTGAGACCCTCGTGTCTCTGGCGATCACACAAACTCCCCTTGTGCACCTCGTGCATGTTTTTCTCCTATTATTTCATATTTGCATATTAATTAATTTTCATTTAAGTGGATTTTTAAAGGGATCTACAAATTGGCGATCACGGTGGGACCTTTTTGTTTTTCATTTGATTACCCCTTTCCCCTTGGCACCCAAGTGTGCCCTTTCCCATTGGTACCCTCGGTACCCTTTCCTTTGTGCCCCTCGGGCACCCTCCATTGTGCTTTGCACTTTCCCCTAAGTGATTTGTCAATTGAATAGATTTGTTTTAAAATCTCCACTTAGTTAAAATTTTGATGAGCATGTTTTTATCTTGATAATCATATGTGATGATTGCCTCTGTGACTGTGAGTGTTTCCACTCTGCTGGCCGTGGGAGTTTGAAAGAATTCACGCCCTCCCACAGGGCGTTTCTTTATTTAGTAGCGCCTCTCATCAGGGCGCGTTTTCATGATTTGACGCCCCCACCCCTGGGCGTCTCTTTATTTGGTTGAGCATCGTTGATAATTAACGCCCTGCCCCAGGGCGTCTCTTTTATTGGTAGCGCCTCTCATCAAGGCGTGTTTTACCTTGCCTGTGGGCCTCCCACAGTGATTCACGCCCTGCCAAAGGGCGTCTTTTGATTGGTAGCGCCCTGCCCCAGGGCGTCTTATTCCTGTGTTTTCACCGAACCCCTTTGTTTATCACTGTATCATATTTTTGCTTATATCTTGCATTCATTCATTCATTCATTTTGCATTGGTTTGGGAGACCTCCTCTCTCCACATACTAGGAGCCACACACCCCCTTGGTGAAGGAACGACCCTCCATTGAGCATTCCGTCTCTTTGGATTGGAAATTCCTAAACCGAGCCTCCATAAGTCCCCGCACCCGTGGATTCCCTCACGGACGCCGGGCAGGTTGTACCCTTTTTGGAGTCCCGAGTTTAGTTGACCTACACGTGGTGAGAGAGTGTTCCTAGTTGGCATTGGAGTTAAATCATATTGAAACTAGGTTCCCCTTGTGTGAATCATATCAATTCGCATAAAATTCATTAATTCACCAAGGTTTAAACAATCAAAATCACGGTAACCATTCCAACTTGTGTGCTTCTTTGCATATTATTGTGAAATTTTGATTATATAATGGCTTACCATGATAAGAAAAACATGTTCAATTCAATTCATGAGGATGCACAACCTAGCACTTCTTATCCTCAATTTCAACATGTTAATCATCACAATTCTCACCACTCTTTCAAGGGACCACGTCCTTATTCTCATGGTCATGCCCGACCCATGGGCAGTGTCCATTCTTATGGTCCCCCTCCTCAATTGCGAACCACTATTCCTCCGGGACCGTCCCCTCCCAACGATGAGAGGGTCTCTCAAATCTTGCATGCATTAGATCATCTTACCCCTCAACAGATCCAAGCCCTTAAGGCCGCCGTTGAGGGTGCATCTCCTGCATCTCCTCCTCCTTCTATTCCTACACGGGTGGCCCATCACCCACCGCCCTCTTCTATTCATAATCCTGTTCGGGTAGCCCATTACCCATCTCCTCCTACTCATACTCCTCCTCGGGTGGTCCAACACCCGCCTCCTTCTATTCCTCCTCCAACACGGCCCCGAGGCCCTTTTATTCCTTGCAATCCGGCCCATCCGGGTTCTTCTAAGGGTTATCCCGTCAATTCCCCTCCACGGCCTTCTTATGCGGCTCCTCCTTCAATGCCCTGCCAACCCTCTATTGTTCATGTTACTCCCCTCCAGCAGGATATCCTTGATAAGGTTACTTCCATGGAGGAACAATTAAAGAGGGTTACAAGTTCACGGCCAGTTCCTCCTACTCCGATTAATCCTCTCCATGCGGCTTTGGATGATATTACAAGAATGGAGAGAGAATGGAAGGATAGGATGGACGACTACAGTGTTGATATTCCAAATGAGCATGAGCCGGCAATTGAAGAATCTGAGCCGGTCTATGATGATGATGAAGCTGTGCAGGCACCCCTCCCGAGTTTCCTTCGTTTCCCGCTCCCTCCACTTTCATTTGACGAACCCCCTGCTCAGGACGAAGCCATCGTCCCTAATCCAACCCCTATTCTCGAGACCTCTTGGTGTTACGACGATGGGTCAATACTTCAATCACCCACGCCGGCGCATCTTGAGTCTCACCCCACTCCAAACACCGCTCGCCCCGTTCGGCGCTTTCTCTGCAATAAACCTCCACCAATTGCACCTCCCCCCATTATGTCATTAGCCTCCACCGAGCTTACCATCGAACCTTCCCCAATTAACCTACCATTACCACCACTTCAAACCTCCATCATCCCTTTAACCCCAAAACCCATTTTGCCTATTCCTCCACCATATGGCCTTTCGCCTTTACCCCTGGCTAATCCTGAGCAGGATCCACCACTTTTTGCACTCGAGCCCATCCCAACTGTTTCCGAACAAAGGGAGAAGCTCGACGTGTTTGAACCTCCACCTCCACTTATTCATTTGCCAACACCTCCCGTTATATCTCCACCATCCACGGAGCCTTCCGCCTCCGCCTCACCTCTCGTTACTACTCGGAAGGGGCGTGCTTCTACAGCTACTTGCGCCGAGGACGATCAAGAGCCGGGCAAGAAGACTTTGGCCACGACTGTGCCATTCAAAGTTCAAGAATTTGTTTACCGGATGCCAATCCGAGTTATTGTGCCATGCACGGTTGAAGAGGCCAAGACACCGCCATTGCTCAGGGAAGAATGCCAAGAATTGATGCCATCCAAGGGCCAGGCAGGGCACCCCTTGTTCAAACTTTCTAATCCAGAATTCATTATTCCTTATAAGGGGCGAATGCCCATTTTGCTCAACATTCCATATACACCACATTCAATGGGCAACTCAATGCTTCCCGTTCCAACTCTACAACTCCCCCACATTATTGATCTTTGCTTTCCAAGGGAGTTGTCTTTTACTATTGAAGCTTCTTTTATTGGGCCAATTGACCGTACATGTTCACTGCCGTGGAGGGGCAGTTATCTTAATGCTAAGGGGCCATCCCTTATTTGCTCCACTTTCTATTCATCCATCTCTATCACTTTTTCTTCATGGGCCATTCCCAGGGTTAGGAGGAGGATCTCATCCTCTCGCCCTTCACATTCTTCATATTCTTTGCATTTCATGCATTCATCGCATCCATCCCATTACATGCATTTGCACCTCCTGCTTCCCGGGTTTCCAAACCCGTATCTTCCTCGCCTTCTGGCACCGCCGGATATTCCGCATTTCCCATCTTATTCATATTCATCCTTTTATCCACTCCCCTTGGGGCATCGCGTCCCCCTTCCTGCCATTTCCCTGGAACTTCCAGGAATTTTATCCCTCCTCTTTGGGCATCTCGCCCTTTCTGATTCTATTTCTCCGGAACCTCCGGACCTTTCTCTCGGGCACGACGCCCCTTTCCATCTTCTCCTTACTGATTCCATCCCTCCGGAACCTCCGGATTCTCCACCTGATTGTCTCCATCTTTTCCCCGGGCATCGCGCCCCTTTCTATTTGCCTCCTCCGGAACCTCCGGACTTTCCCCTCGGGCATCACGCCCCTTTTCATTCTCCTCCTCCAGAACCTCCGGACTTTTCCCTCGGGCACGACGCCCCTTTCCACCTTCTCCTTCCTGATTTTATTCCTCCGGAACCTCCGGATTCTCCGTCTTATTCTCTCTATCATCTCCCAGGGCATCGCGACCCTCCTGATTTCATTCCTCCGGAACCTCCGGACCTTCCATATTTCCTTCAATTCATCCTTTTGCTCCTCCGGGACTCCATATCTTTTATTCTCTTCTTTCTTTTCCGTCATCTTTTTCATCATCTTTTTCCCTATTTCTCCCCAGGGCATCGCGTCCCTTCTTTCGTTATCCCTCCGGAGCCTCCGGATTCCTCCTATCATGATTCTCCTCCTCTGCCTCCGGACCCTCCGGATCCACCTCTTTCCATCTACCAATTTCTTCTTCTGATTCCTCCTAATTCTGGGTCTGACCCAACTTCTTCCACATCCACTGCTTTGGGCATCTGCCCTTTCTCCCATTGCTTTCGAGGCTTTAGTCCTCACCCCTCTTCTTGATTCTCCTCTCCTTCTGTAGATTGTTCCATGTGATCAGGGTTTCCACACCTTAGCAAGGGAGTTCTAGCCCTCGCCTCTTTTCCTTTTCTCCTTATTCGTCTGAGTCTGGTCTTGGCACCACTCCCTCTTGTTAAGCCACTTTCAAATCCTTTGCTTCCAATTCTTTTGACTGCCAAAGAGGACAAATCTCATGATGATCAAGATCGCTTCTCACGGCAGCTGCTTCTACAAAGGTCGCAAGGTAACATATTGGCGTAAGTATGCATTTTGATGATATCATTTTCTCATTACTTCACGCATGATTTTCAAAATCAAGTGCTTCTTAACGAGATTAAGAGTTGTGTTTTAGACCTTTATCTTAGGCTTTTGTTTAATTACATCATTTTCAAAAAGAGTCTTTAGGCTTACTTTTGCATCACTCTTGGTTAATAAGAACCCGCACTGGGAATTCAACCTTCTCTCCCCGCTTGTTAAAAGTAACCCTTAGCTGGGCATTCCACACACTTCACGGCGTCCTTAGCCGGCTCCTTTGGTTAAAATACCGTTGCTACCTTGGCCATGCC
Organism: Amorphophallus konjac; assembly: GCA_022559845.1. Taxonomy (NCBI): domain Eukaryota; kingdom Viridiplantae; phylum Streptophyta; class Magnoliopsida; order Alismatales; family Araceae; genus Amorphophallus; species Amorphophallus konjac. Next base: position 288,438,514 of record CM040118.1, read on the forward strand.
ATGAGTATTTCTGAAAGTCTTTTCTCTTCTTCACTCGGCCGCATGCAGGGGCAAGAGGTTGATGGATGAGATGACCAACCTCGGTAATCCCCAATACGAGAGGAGTCTCAAATAGGGGCAGTCTTGACCCAAAATCAATATGAGTTTTTATATGAGCTTCATTATACATCTAGCCAAAAGGGCTATTATGAAAATCAAATCAACATTTTGATACAAAAGTATGAATTATGGCATGTCAAGAGGGCAAAGTCCCCGCAGGGAAAACCCTGGTCGTATGCATGTCAAGGGTCTGAAAAGCAAAGGCACAAAGCCCCGGCACAACAGACTACCTCTTTGAAGGGAACACCTTGGAAGGAATTCAAGTCCCGATATCTCCCATCCTGCACAAAGTTTATCCCCAATTATTCTTCTCTTCTCCCTCCAAGACCGAATGTTTCTCGGGTATGGCCTTGGTAGGGGCACCGTTAATCAAAGACGGTCGGTTATAGGATGCCGCTTTCAATGCACGTCCAGCTCTGGGCAGTTTTTAGCGAAAAGGGAAGGAACAAGGACCCCTAGCCAGTGGTTCAGAACACCCTTTGATGCTGCATTAACAATATTTCCAAAATTCCACAAAAATTTGAATATTTCCAAAATCTCCACAAAACATTTGAATATTTCCAAAATCTCCACAAAAATTTGAATATTTCCAAAATCTCCACAAAACATTTGAATATTTCCAAAATCTCCACAAAAAATTTGAATATTTCCAAAATTCCACAAAAATTTGAATATTTTCAAAATCTCCACAAAAATTTGAATATTTCCAAAATTCTACAAAAATTTGAATATTTCCAAAATCTCATAAAAAATTTACATATTTCCAAAATCCAAAAATTTTGCATTGTATTTTCTGATGGTGTTTTGCAGGAATAACTTTCCAAGGACCAGGAGCACGGGATGAGTCCTCTCTCCACTCATTGCTATCAATCTATTGATTCTTTCCCGATATTTTCATGACATGCCACCCTGGGCATTTTTGATTATCATCTCCCTATATCATTTTGATTGTTATATCTCCTGATTATCTCTTGAATATCATTCTGATTATTCATCTCCAAATCTTTCAATCAACTCCTGCTGATTCACTTGATCACTTTGCCAAGGGGCATTATCATTCCCTGATTACTCTGCCGATGGGCATTATATCAGATCTTGATTATTTAACTCCAAAACTTGATTAGCCAGATTGTCATCCTCATGACAAACAACAAACAATGATGATTTGCAATACCATGATTTAATTTGTGCTATTCATGCCATATACATGCTATGATTGATGCTTTAATGATTGTTATGCTTAAATGCCTCATTCATTGCTTATTATGTTTTATATCTTGGCTGATGAATTTTTGAGCGCAGGATAAGAAGCTCTTGGTCCCACCGACTGGGCATCATTCAAGTCCCACGGTGCTTGCAGCTCATTTCTCAGTTCCCCTTGCTTATTGCTATCACCATCTCCTGTATGCATTTTACTATATGTTACATATGTTACTAGATTATATCAAGGACCTTATGGCTTTGGTAAATCTGGAATTTGAGTTCCCCTTCATCAAAAACAATGACGATTCCAGAGGCGTCTTAGTCATACGGATAGGCCGTTGAGCCGTCCAAGACTGGGGACGATGGTTCCCTCTTTGCGAGTTGGTGCGCGGATAAACGGGCTTTGGCTTAGTATCAGCTCGCGAAATCGGTTTCTTGACCCAGTCTTGGCAGTTTAACAATATTATCCTTGATTATTCTATATTTTCATTTGATTTATTTTTCCCTTTAAACCCAGCATGCATTCATGTAGGACTTTGAATCAATTGTTGAAAAATCATTCTGATAAGCTGGTGCTGAGAGTTGAATTGATCTAAATTTTTCCCGATATGAGATATTCATTGCTGAATTGTGTCTTTAGTTCGTTTTGTCGCCGTTTTGGGTCATTCTCTCGAAAGCTCCTTGTTTGGATTTTTATCATCTTATTTTTATCTCCTTTCCTTTGATCCACCTTGGCTGCAGCACGTCCACTGGCTGGTAACCGCTCCCCAATGGTGAAACTTGCAGGTTTGTGACCTGAGGTACTTCCACCTCGCTGGAAGTTGATCATTTTATTTTATCTCCTTCGTGCACCGCGTGCACACCTCCCCTTTTATCCAAACATTGTTGATTTCGTTGGATTTCCCGAGATTTGCTTCATCTCGTGCTTTTGATTTGATTCTCATCAAGTGATGTTGATTGCGTGTCTCATCACACCTTGACATCTACTTTTCAGTTTGCTCTGCTCCCTTGCAAAGCAGACGCCAAGGCGGGGCAGCTGTAGACACGCCAAAATTGACATTATTTTGAGTATATTTCATATCGCTCTGCGATGCCCCATTTGACCCTCAAATCAGCTTATTTGAGTGGTTTTTCCCACTTTTCTTGAATTTCTCCTATTTTTCCCTCATTTCTTATTTTTCTGGGCATTTATCTCTATTTTCTGAATTCACGCCCTCGTCAGAGGCGTTTTTTTTGAAACACGACCTGGTCTAGGGCGTGTCTTCCCATTTTATCTATTTCTCCCCCATTTTATCTATTTTATGAATTTTCTGAATTTACGACCTGGGTAAGGGCGTGTTTTCTTAAAACATGACTTAATCTAGGGCGTTTCTTAAAGAAAGGACGACCTCACCTGAGGGCGTTAATTCTTTTGGTTTTGACCGACTTCCCCATTTGAGCTCTTGAAATTAACGCCCTTCTCAGGGGCGTTTTTTTTTAAACGTGGCTTTAATTAAGGCGTGTTTTTCATGTTTCAAATATGGGGAGTTTTCATTTCTAAAAATTTGGTCTTGAGAAACGCCCTTGTGCAGGGCGTGTTTTTGAGAAACGCCCTAGGGTAGGTCGTCAATTCTTAAATTAACGCCCTGACCTAAGGCGTGTTTCACCTTCTGGCTTCGCAGCCCTTTCCCCAGAGAGTCCTTGCCTCGTTAGACTCCTCCTCTATTTGGGCCCTTGCTGTTCTTATCCATTCCTCCTTTAATCTCTTCCCTTCTTATCACCTTTTCCTAACCTATTAATAGAGGCTCTCGCCTCTGTTAAGGGGTTGGTTCCGATATTTCTTATTCTCCGCTGACGTTCTTCTATTTTTTTTTATTCTTCCTCTTCTATCTTCGGTATTCTTCTTCTCGTTTTTCTTCACCTTCCCCTTTTTCTTCTTCTTCTTCTTCTTCTTCTTCTTCTTCTTCTATTCTTCTTCTTTCTCCTTCTTTCGATTATCTTCCTCGGTTGTTTCTCTTTTTCTGTTTTCTTCTTTCTTTTCTACAGGAACCGAAGGAAGGCTTTTGGCTAAGGAGGATTTCTACACCAACATCTTCATCCTTTTTGAAGATTTTCTCCCCATCAAGCATCAAAATCAAAGAGCACAATCAGATTTTTATTCTATCTCCCCTTTTCTCTTATTTTCATTAGTTCATAGTGCATGCATCATTATTATTATTATATTGATTTTTTTTCATACTCAATCACATTGAGATCTCCCCTTAGTGCACTCTTGCACTCTTTCCCCTTTTCCTATTCATATTTTTTGCATATTCATGCATTCATTCATCTCCCACACCCTCTTTGCATAGGGGTTTAAGGGCCAACACCCTTAAGGTGTGTATTTCATATGTTATCATGCTCACCTTTCTATTATGAACTTGATGCTACACACACATTATTTCTAATCCATATTTTTATTGGTGTTTGTCTTTTTTTTTGCAAGGGTAATTAATTGAAGAACTCTCTTCGTCGGCCGGCCGATTTGAAGAGAAAGGAAGCACTCACATCCCCGCGTTTCAAGAGGTATTTTGCGATCATCTCCCCATATTATTTTCCACTTGAGACCCTCGTGTCTCTGGCGATCACACAAACTCCCCTTGTGCACCTCGTGCATGTTTTTCTCCTATTATTTCATATTTGCATATTAATTAATTTTCATTTAAGTGGATTTTTAAAGGGATCTACACACGGTTGCATTTTGACCACCCCATTAATTGAGTGGTCTGTCATTAGACCGTTCAATCCGCAAGAGTCCAACGGCGAAATGGTCGGTCAGTTCGATGGATATTTGGATTATTTTTGATGGGAATCGACGCCGAGCATGTACATTTTATTTTGCATTTATGTCCATTAGTTTATTTTTATATCCATGGGAAAGCATATGTGCAATTGTAATGCTTTGTAAGCCAATGCGTCATTCTCTTGGATTGTGTGGGTTTTTGTGCAAATATGTAGTAGGTCCAGCTAGGGGGCCCTCACCCCTTTCCCATTGGTCCATGTCATTCTTGTGGGGCTGGTCAACCATCCTAGGTGGCCATCTAGAAGGTTGGAATGCCAATTGACCACATGGGAGACAAGTGGTTAAAATTTTCCAAGGTAGGCTACCTACCTTTCAACCCCTTTGACCTAGTCAAGGGGGCGCCCCATTCCACTTGCATTAGTTTATTTTTGTGTGTGTGTTGATCACACTTAATCCCAGCCATCTATTCCCCATCTCTAGATCCAATGGTGGAGATTGGATGTGAAGAGTAGCATATAAATACTTGTATTTTCCATTTGAAAATTAGTGAAAAGAAGAAAATTCATTATGTGCATTGGAGCTTCTTGCGCCCCTCTCCTTCTCCCCGGGTGTTCTTCCCTCCCCAACCCCAATTCTAGAGTGGATCTATCTTCTATCTCCCCCCCTCAATCTTTGAGTTCATCTAGTGCCGCCGCCGCCGCCGTTCGTGCCGCCATCGAGCCGCCGCGAAGTCATCTTCGGTATTCTGTCCATCCAAGATAGGAGCAGCTTCCCCAAATTTCTGCTCCCACCTCCCACCTCCTCTGGAGTTAACATTTTCAGGAGTGCTTCCCCTCTCGAACCCCTATCTTCACAAAAACTTTCAAGCCAAAATTTTTTCTTTTGCTATTTTCCCATTTTCGGTCTTCAGGTCATCCCAGATCTGCCAGGTTTCTATCTATAGTGATAGCAACCCTGAGTTTTCCATATCCAGACCACATTTTGATTTTCCCAGGAGCTCCCAATTTTATTGGAAGTTCTTTACACCTTCCTCTCTCACCACGAATTTTATTGATTTTTGGTTCACCCTCCACATATTTTCTAAAATTCGTCAAAATTCCTAAATCTGTTATATCTGCTTCAGTCCAGATCCGACCCACCGCCAGTATAAAATTTCTAGAAACTTCAATTCTCCACAAAACCTTTCATAAAAACTATCCTCGATTTTCTCTCTTGAACTTGCACAACTTTTCTGAAGTACCCAAATTCAGATTCGGAGGTCTACCAATCAGTCAACGCCAACTCTCAGGAAAGTTCCCTGATGATTTGAGATTTCGGCCACTGTGCAACAGCAGCTTGGAAATTCGCTCAAGGCCATATCTGGAGAACTCGATTTTTTCTCTCTAGTCCTAGATCGAAGTATTTCGAGTTAGCTTTCCAACGGCGCCTGTTTTGTGTCAATCCGATATCAGAGATGATCGCAGCATCCGTTCTCGCCGGAGCGCACGCCTGAAAATAGAACCGGCAGATCCGTGGCCGGTGCCGAACGGTGCCGAACGGAGCCGCCCGGCCTTCGGTCGACGTTCCAACGTGCCGCCATCCTAGGGAGCGCTTCCCCAAGCATCCCCACTACAGCGGTGCCACCCGGTCCTACACGGCCCCTCCGATCAGTACGTGGGCCCCACAGTCGCGAGTACGTGTGCTGCCGAAGCTACGCGAGAAGCCGCCCGTCAACCCGAAATCGGTCCTCCCGGACCCACTTGTGTAGCCCTTTACCTCCCTGCATGGAGTGGGCAATGATTCATTACTGTAACAATCGTGTGTTATTGTTCCGGGAGTACGAGTTTCGGCCGGGTCCGTCTTCCCCACGCCGAGCGCGTAGAGGCATCGTATTCGCTCCTACACTTGGCATTTTGCTTTATTTCATATATACTTTATATGCCACTGCTAGAGAGCATGATAGGGCAATTAACTCGCTTTATATTTATATCACCTCTGCTGCGAGGGAGAGCGTTACCGTCCCGTGACCCGATCTGGGCACAAGAGAGAGCCGACCACCCTAGCTCACTGCCGGTTTCTCAACCGCGCACGTCCGACGCTTCCCTCGTTAAGGGACAATCACGAGCTCACCTAGAGTCTGAGGATCGCATATCCATTCAGAGTCATGTCCGTGGTCCATCCCGCATCAATTTGGTATCAGAGCGAGTTTGAGTCTAGGGTCTCAAAAAAAAGTGTCATTTACGTCTAGCCATTAGTCATTGTCTAAGTCGTGTTTAGGGTCATCATTGTTTTAAAACAAAAAAAAAGTATGTCTGTGCATTTGCATACCATTGTTCGGTATATCAAAATGTGTTGTCTGAACGTTAGGCTACACCTATCGGAAAGGCCGCACACTTGCGCGAGTGATCTTCGGATCGATTAACTCCTCCGCGTACCGAGTCTTGGTCGTGTCTAGGTTGGTAGTCGAGTCGGCATTCCACCTTTTCATTACTTAGGGTCGTGTCTAGTGTTTTGTCCGAGTGTCGGCATGGCCATCCACTAGCTTCCCCGTGTCCCATGGATTACCGAACACCCAGATCATATCCTTGGTATCCATACTATTTAAAATGGAAGGACCACCCGAACCACTCCAAGAGGCCCGAAACCCGGGACTTCTACGGCTCCGATAACCCGAGTGATTACCTAGAGTGGGAAGCCATCATGGACGATTACTTCGAAGTGTACAATATGTCCGGGCCCATGCAAGTCGATGTTGCCAAAAGGTGACTTTTTGGTGAAGCCGCCGAAACATGGAGGGACATCAAATATTGGAGGGAGGATAGGAGTCTAAGGCCCATCGAGTCATGGTGGGAGATGAAGAGAGCGCTTAGGAGGGCCTACCTTCCCCGCCCACCTACCTCCAATCATGGGGGTCATACCACTCGCCCACTCCACCAAAGCAACCCCAATCTAGTGGCCCGCCAAGTCACCTCCAACCAACTGTCCCTTGGCACCTCCATCCACTCCCATCCAAGCACCTCCAATCAAGTGGAAGCCCCGCTCCTAGTTGGGCCTAGGCCCACACCCGAGCCGAGAGTCAAGGAGCTAGTCCACCCCAAGGTCCCTACTCCAACCCGCACCTTTGAGGAATTCGAGAAAATGATTTTGGATATGTTGAAAAGGACACGTGCTCCTTCACCACCTGTGAGTGCTCCGTTACCACCCTTACCTTCCGATCCTCATTCGGAACCATCATGCTTGGAGACACTTCACCCTGAGCTACCCGTGTTCCTTACGGGGACGCTATACATAGTCGAGTCACTTCTTAGTTGGCTCAAAGATGGCTTGATCCCACCTCCATATCCTTCAATGGACCCCACCTTACCTTTAGTGCCCGTCAACTCCTACGATACCACCTTCCGATCTAGTCACCATATCGATACCTTGGATGACCTTGTTATGGGACTAGACACGCAATGGAAGTTGACACATATGTTGGCTTGAGGCTTCGACCAATCCACGAGTCGTAGCTTCACCCACCCCGCCTTAGGGTCCATTACCTCCGTATACATCGTGGGTTGTGTCACCACGGAGGTTCTTCTACTTCTCCCGCTACCGGACGAGCCCGACTTCATTACTTTTCTTCCGAGGGAGGAGTCATATCTCCTATGCACGGTCCCATCTACCACGATGGAGGGAAATGATCATCACCTTCATGAATTGCACCCATGGGACTATGTAATGGGGTAATCAAAGGGTCACACATTCTTGGACCCATTCGACCCCTTCTCTAGTGGGCCTAGTGATCCATCACTTCCATTCTACCTTGTCGGGGAAGTCCACTTTCATACCCCTTTCCTACGGGTCGGGTCCTCCATACCCACCAAGCCCGTCCACGATACACCTACACCCGGCTCTTCCACACCCGGCTTTCCTAGCCCTCTCAAGTCTCCCAATTCCAAAGGGCCGTCCATGCATGACTGGGTCATACTTGAACATTTAGGTGTTCCCCATGCCACCCATCTCCGGTTACATAACATGCATGCATGGCACACGTTCGGGTGTCCCGGTCCGCCGTCACCCATGTACGGGTCCCCCGTCACCCATGTCTAGAGTCCTGCATGAGTCAGTCTGCTTGTTTGTGTGGTGTGTTTTGAGTCGATTGTTTGTGTGGTATGTCTATCTGCATGTGTCTTGTGCAAGCTCATCGATGTCAGTCCCTTATGAGTGTGAAGCGAGTAGACTCACTCGATGAGTATGGGATCGGTTCTATATCTACACCCGGATCTAGTCACCTATAGGGACTCAGCGGTGATTCCTAGTGAGTCTTCGAGCCGCCACCTCCCCTTGTGAGAGTGTCCCATTCGGAGTGTCTACCTCTAGCCCATAGCAGCTTGTGCATATCGAGTATATATGGAATGAGCAAGTGATGGTCACTTGGAGTGGCGCATACCCACGTTACTTGGCACGGTGACGGATCCGCCGGAGTACTCGAGCAGCCGCACCCCTTACTCGACGGGGTCGAGTTCCTCCCACCCGGGGAGAGTTGATGGGAATCGACACCGAGCATGTACATTTTATTTTGCATTTATGTCCTTTAGTTTATTTTTATCTCCATGGGAAAGCATATACGCAATTGTAATGCTTTGTAAGCCAATGCGTCATTCCCTTGGATTGTGTGGGTTTTTGTGCAAATATGTAGTAGGTCTAGCTAGGGGGCCCTCACCACTTTCCCATCGGTCCATGTCATCCTTGTGGGGCTGGTCAACCATCCTAGGTCGCCATCTAGAAGGTTGGAATGCCAATTGACCACATGGGAGACAAGTGGTTAAATTTTTCCAAGGTAGGCTACCTACCTTTCAACCCCTTTCACCTAGTCAAGGGGGCGCCCTATTCCACTTGCATTAGTTTATTTTTTTGTGTGTGTTGATCACACTTAATCCCATCCATCTATTCCCCATCCCTAGATCCAATGGTGGAGATTGGATTTGAAGAGTAGCATATAAATACTTGTATTTTCCATTTGAAAATTATTGAAACGAAGAAAATTCATTGTGTGCATTGGAGCTTCTTGTGCCCCTCTCCTTCTCCCCTGGTGTTCTTCCCTCCCCAACCCCAATTCTAGAGTGGATCTATCTTCTATCTCCCCCCCTCAATCTCTGAGTTCATCTAGTGCCGCCGCCGCCGCCGTTCGTGCCGCCATCGAGCCGCCGCTAAGTCATCTTCGGTATTCTGTCCATCCAGGACAGGAGCAGCTTCCCCGAATTTCTGCTCCCACCTCCCACCTCCTCTGGAGCTGACATTTTTAGGAGTTGTTCCCCTCTCGAACCCCTATCTTCACAAAAACTTTCAAGCCAAAATTCCTTCTTTTGCTATTTTCCCATTTTCAGTCTTCAGGTCATCCCAGATCTGCTAGGTTTCTGTCTACAGTGATAGCAACCCTGAGTTTTCTAGATCCGGATCACATTCTGATTTTCTCAGGAGCTCCCAATTTTATTGGAAGTTATGTACACCTTCCTCTCTCACCACGAATTTTCTTGATATTTGGTTCGCCTTCCACATATTTTCTAAAATTCGTCCAAATTCCTAAATCTATTCTATCTTCTTCAGTCCAGATCTGACCCACCGCCAGTATAAAATTTCTAGAAAATTCAATTCTCCACAAAACCTTTCACAAAAACTATCCCCCGTTTTCTCTCTTGAACCTCCACAACTTTTTTGAATAACCCAACTTCAGATTCGGAGGTCTACCTATCAGTCAATGCCAACTCTCAGGAAAGTTCCCTGCTGATCTGAGATTTCGGCCACTATGCAACAGCAGCTTGGAAATTCGGTCAAGGCCAGATATGGAGCACTCCATTTTTTCTCTCTGGTTCTAGATCGAAGTATTTCGAGTTATCTTTCCAACGGTGCCAGTTTCGTGTCGATCCGACATCGGGGCTGATCGCAGCATCCGTTCTCGTCGGAGCGCACGCCTAAAAATAGAACCGGTAGATCCGTGGCCGGTGCCGAACGGAGCCGCCCGGCCTCCGGTCGACGTTCCAGCATGCCGCCATCCCAGGGAGAGCTTCCCCAAGCATCCCCACTATAGCGGTGCCACTCGGTCCCACACGACCCCTCCGATCAGTACGTGGGCCCCACAGTCGCGAGTACGTGTGCTGCCGAAGCTACGCGAGAAGCCGCCCGTCAACCCGAAATCGGTCCTCCCGGACCCACTTGTGTAGCCCTTTACCTCCCTGCATGGAGTGGGCTGTGATTCATTACTGTAACAATCGTGTATTATTGTTCTGGGAGTACGAGTTTCGGTCGGGTCCGTCTTCCCCACGCCGAGCGCGTGGAGGTATCGTATTTGCTCCTACACTTGGCATTTTGCTTTATTTCATATATGCTTTATATGCCGCTGCTAGAGAGCATGATAGGGTAATTAGCTCGCTTTATATTTATATCACCGCTGCTGCGAGAGAGAGCGTTACCGTCCCGTGACCCGATCCGGGCACAAGAGAGAGCCGACCACCCTAGCTCACTGCCGGTTTCTCAACCGCGCACGTCCGACGCTTCCCTCGTTAAGAGACAATCATGAGCTCACCTAGAGTCTGAGGATCGCATATCCATTCAGAGTCGTGTCCGTGGTCCGTCCCGCATCAATTTTCCTATTTATTTAATTTCCACTGACAGGCTTGAACGGTCAGGCAACAGACCGTGCAATAGACCGGGCAGTCTATCGCACGATCGTGCATTGGCCCGATTTCTGAAGAGTTTAGGGTTTTTCTCTCTCCATCCGTGGTTTTATACTCAACTTATTCCACCCATTTCTCTGCGGATACTCCCCCAAATGGGGTGCGGTTTGAACTGGTTGGAAGATAATTTATTTATCTACGGATTATCTTTTATTATCTTGACCTAAAATTCACTGGAAACCCTAATTTCGGGGCTGGCTTTGTGGGCTCTACAAGTAGACCCTAAGGCCAGGCTTTGAAAGGGGGGGATCTAAGGTCGACGGCGAAGCTCTGCCAAATTTTTGAGCAACCTACAGTCAGGGAGGGAGGCCTCCTACATCCACTCAGGCCTCCGGTTCAGGGAGTATTCGGTGTTTTGAGTCTTTGTTTCAACAGTCCCACCATCCTTTTCGTCATTGCATGCATAGCTTTCCTTGTCCTTTTCCTACATTTTTTTTCACTCTTGCACTTCATTACACACACCCTCCTATTGTTTTCCATGCCCATAGGGGTTAAAAAAAACTCCCAGGTATTCCCCATTCCAATTTATTATGTCTATTTTTCTTCTTTCTTATAGTTACTACCCTCCACAGTTCTGATCTTAGGTTTTCCTTTGTGGTTTCCACTGTGTTTTGCAGGTCAGCATCGTACTAGTGCGAGGCCCATCCCCTCTGGCCGGCCGGAAGGGGTGGAGGTTCAGATCCTACGACTTAGTGGGTGGTGGAATAGTGTGGTTTGGTTTCGTCCGTTTTAAGATGAAGGCAGTTCTGTACTAACCGCTCTGAACCTTTACACGGCTGCCTTCGAACCATTCTACTATCCACTGTTCTTCATTTCGCGTTCCTTCTCAGCATTGGTGAGCGGTCTGTCGACCGGCCGTCCATTAACAGGACAGTTCTTCTTGAGCTGTTTATCTTCGCAGTGCTGCTTACAGGTGAGTGTCTCCCCTTTTCCAAGGTATGGTGCATTTATTCACATCCGGAGCCTTGGTGGCGATCACAATCCACACACACTCACACCTTTATGCCCTTCTAGTTTCATTTTGTGCGTGTCTTACATAGACATAGGAGAAGGATAAGGAAGGATCACAAAAGGAAAGGATCGAGTGGGAATGACATATTTTCAATCAACAATCATGTCATGAGTTCATGTTTGACGTTAGCATGTGTTAAAGGCTTAGATTCACTATATGTTAATTTCATGCCAAAACTTTATAGTTTGTACTTAAAAGGTATTTTCATGACTTAAGATCACTTTGATTCATGCTTTGACGCGTTCCTTTCTCATCCTCTTTCTGTTTTATTACTACACATATAGCCCGTACTCCGGTACGACACTATTAGATCACTTGCACTTGATAGGAACACCTCTTGAACTTGAGAGCCTCTCTGTCGGATATTCCTTCTGCCGTACTAAGTGATCTTGTTTCAAGGCCTCCGTAAATCTCCTCGAGCCTGGGATTCTCACTGGGACGCTGAGCTAGTTGTACCCTAAGAACCCAAAAGTCTAGAGAGCACTTCATGAATTCCGCATTTTCTGTGAACTGGATTGAACGTGGCCATTAGGTCACCGCTACTTTCAGATAGCAGTCCTGGCTCGACCGCATTCTTCCAGCTTATTTGTTGTGTTGACCCAGCTTCCTCCTGCATCGACACATCTTCAGTGCCCGTCAGATAGCAGTCTCGACTCGATCGCTACCTCAAGATAGCGGTCCGCATCGAATCGCGTTCTGTCAAATGCTGTCCAACCCATGGTTTGACCCAAGGGTTGATTGTGCTCTGTTCTTAGATGGTCTTCTAATAATCTGGAACCCAACACTTTATCATTAAGTCAATAATGAACTATGAAACTATGGAAATGTACCGTTATGCTGTCGTTTTCCTCTCATAGCGCAACCTTCTTCTTAATTCATCCTTAAACTCTCATTGATGGGGGCATCTCTCGCCCTTCATATTTTCAAAACCCCGGTTGCTCGCCAGCATGGTTCCACTATGTCCGTCACATTTTCCTGAGTCAATTGATGTAATTTTCATATTTTCTTTGAGTCATAATTATGTAATTTTCCTTTTATTTGAGTCTTGTACCTAGGTTAATGAGTCACTTACCTAGGTTAAATGTTATTAGGTTGATAGATTAGTTTATGGGCCCAATTCATTGGGCTAGGCCTAAGGGTGCCCCCCCTTCCCTTGGTTATTTGTCTTTGTGTCAAGAGTCAGGGACTTTTTATAAAATGTGGGTTGCCTATATATAGGACCCCCATCTCCTCATTTGAAGTTAATCAATCAATGAATGAAATCTGAGAATTTAGTCCAACCTAATTGTTCTTGTGGTGAGAAGCCATTAGAGTGGAGTGAGAAGCTCCCCTTCCCTATCTCTCTCCTCTCTCTCTCTCACTCTCTCACTCTCTCTCTCCAAGAAGAGGAGGGCACCCCCTCTCTCTCCTCCACATCATCAACCCTCTCTCTCCCCCTCATTATTCATCCTCCCAACTACCCCCAACCCTCATTACTCCACCCCTAGTCCCAAGAGACCCTCCACCAATCCATACTCCACTACCCAACCACCAACTACCCAATCCCCTTCCCTAAGCACCCTCTCATCTCCCAAGGGAGAATTCCCCACTCCCCAAGCACCCCTTCCCTTCCCCAACACAACCCCTCCCATCCCCAAGACAAAAAATTAATCCCACCCTTAAACCCATTTTCAAATATCATTTCCCTCTCTCCCTTCCAACCAAATTCGCAGCTCTCCCTCCCACCATCTGCTAGACCCCCTTCAAGACCCGATTCTTCCCCTCCCACACCTTAGAACACCCCCTCCTAGGCCCCCTCACAACTAAGGGTCATTCCCACACCCATCCACCCCATTTCCCCTTCCATATACCCCATTTCCTCCCATCATCTTCAACCTGCAGTTCTCAGTTCAGAGGCAGCAGAGAAGCTACGGATTGTAGAGGCTGTCCCATCGTCTCCTCATCGAACCTGGTAGAAAGTTCTATACTTCTGGAAAGATCATCAAGTCATCTTCGCAACCGTGTTGGTCTCGTCCCTGTCTGACTTCATAGCTGCCCGGAGGAGGGATCTTCGTCGGACTGCGCTTCTCCCTCCTAGCAGTCAACCTGAAGCCACTTGTAGAGACTTCCACAGATACCCACTTGAGGATCTGGAGGCAGGACTTGGCTGGGAGCGTCTACCACGAGCCTACTTCAAGGAACAAGAAGCAGAACCCCGTTCGGCATCCGGAGCTAAGATTTATCAATTTTCTCCTCCAGGTGCGCAGTTCTGTCTCCTCTATAATAGAACCGACCCCTGTCCACTCTTTGGGTTCTCCCAAGCTGCTCTGACATCATCTGGCATTCCTGTGGGTCGCGTTTCGAAGAAGACTCGACAACAGTTCCAACGACTCTAGCCACGCTTGATTCAAAGTCCGGGAGCGCTTGTGGCGGCCTCTTCTTCCTGCTGCTGAGGTACTTTTGCTGCCAGAGCCAGAACTTAGGGGCCCTGTTTACAGTCTGACTCCGACCAGCTCCGGCGACCAAAGAAATCAACAAAATTCAGGCGTCATCCTGATCTCGCTACGATGATTTTCCAGCTGGTCTCATCATTGGAAAAATTCAGGAGTGGCCGCAGAAGCGTCATCTTCAACCGTCTATTCCCTATTCCAGAGAGCAGGTAGAACCGGCGTTGTCCATCCGTTCGGCTTTCAATTCAGTTTTTCCCCTCCCCGCTTGACTGGGTTACCGCCCCTCCCTGTGGGAGGTAGTGTTTGACTGTAATCTTTGGCTTCCCTTCCCCAAGATCCCCCCCTTGCATGGGGTGTAGTGTTGTAAGATCATAAACAGGTCAAGCTGCTCCGGCGCGACGTGTGGGGAACCCACACTTCCCCGCTCGCCCACGTCTCCGAGCGGGACCAGTTTCTTCAAACCGGTCGAGTAAGTGCTCCAACCTTAGCTCTCTTCAGTACTTGTTCTTTCAATATTACTTATAAACTCCGCTGGTCCGTGAGAGTAAGCGCCCGATCCTCAAGCCCCATTGCTTCTAGTGACCATCGTGTGAGAGAGTATGCAACCCGTGCCCTCGGCACGACGTCGGCTCCATTGAATTGGGCTGCCTTACCATTGGGGAATAACCTTGGCCTTACTGGACCTCTACCAGCAAGGGCCCAGCCCTCACATCCTCCACTTGGCATCGCCAAGTTACCCCGGGACTTGGGTGAGCATCGGGTGAGTGGTCGCCAATATCGGTCCGTTTTGATTGTGAATTGTGCTTGCTTTCTTAAGTCCAATGTTGTGTCACATCAATTGGTATCAGAGCAAGTTCTAGACTTATCTCTACTAAGTCTTGTCCTAGGGCCATTGCATTTATCCCCCCGTTCATCATGGCCAATTCCTACTTAGCCTACTCGCCACCCATGGACTTCATTCTAGACAAGGATATTACCTTTGACGGATCTCGTTCTAGTGATTACCTTAGATGGGAGGCTACCATAGAAAGGTACTTTGAAAAGACTTGGGTATATGGACCCGCCAGAGTCCGCAAGGCCAAGGGACGACTTCGGGGTCAAGCCAAGAGTAAGTGGGAACACATAGAGGGCTTAAGGAGGGTTGGAAGACAAGAACCTATTCACTCATGGGAAGAGATGAAGGTAGAACTTAGAAAGATCTACATCCCCAAACATTCCCACTCCTCCTACTCAAACACCCCTAGCCTGAGGAGCACTACCACTCTTCCGTCCCCACCCCGCCAACTTGAGACCACCCTTTGGTCTCCACCCCCACCACTCCCAACAAATCACCTCTCAACCATCATCACTACACTTCGCCACCAAGTCCTCACCATTCAAACCCAAGTTGACCCCGTGTCCACCCCGCCACCTAGGCCCATGATGGCCACCCCCCCAACCCACAATCCCTCACCAAACCCATACCCCACAACCGCCCTTGGTCCCCACCACTACCCCTCCATCGTCCCCTAAAAGGGATGCACCCCCCAAACCCAATCAACCCAAACCTCCTCACCCAACCCACCTTCCACTGCCAACCCCAATCCTACCCCAACCTAGGCCACCACTACTTCCACTCCCAAACCCAACCCAAGTTCGACCTCACTCACCACCCCGGGTGCACCATGCCCCAACTATCATCACCCCATCCCCAAAAGACCTTTCCATTCCCTTGAGAAAGAAGGTCACACCCACTCACATAGGAGTAGTTGGTAGTCCGGACCCTCTGCCCACCCATGAGGAAACCCAAGTTCACACTAATGGTGAGGAAGAGCTTCAACCCTTTACCACTTCAAATAGTCCGGATCTTAAAGAGCCACAAACCTTCACAAATGGCACCATAATCATAGATGGGCCCCTAGCTAGATGGCTAAAGGAGAGACCAATTCACCCCATCACGTCCTATGTCTACCCTCCCATGGAGCTAAACCTCCCCATAGTACCCTTCTCCACCTATCGCACCATCATCCAATCATCCTACCAAGTGAAAACTTTAGGAGACCATCTCAAGGGCTTAGCATGGCAATTAGAGTTAACCAGCATGTTGACCCCAATGGTCAAACAACCTAGTGTGAGCGACGTCACTCGGTTCGGGGAGCGAAGAAGACGCGGAGCGCGCGGGCTCCTTTTTTATTTGCTGCAACATAGAAATAAGAGAAAAGAGAAGGGGCCACCATGGGAGATTGCTCCGGCGGGGCGAGCGGGACAAATGTAATATAGCAAGATACGGGGGTTAAACGGCCATAGTGGGAAGTGACTCGCCGCGGCCTCGGGGGGACGGGAATGGTGCAGAAATCAAATAGCAAGAATTGAAACGGCCATTGGGGAAGTGACTCGCCGCGGCCTCGAGAATATGAGCAGATAAGAATATAACAGAATATAAGGAGAATATAAAGAACGGGAATTTAAACGGCCATTGGGGAAGTGACTCGCCGCGGCCTCGAGAATATGAATAGATAAGAATATAAAAAAATATAAAGAGAATATAAGAACGGAAATTTAAACGGCCATTGGGGAAGTGACTCGCCGCGGCCTCGAGAATATGAGCAGATAAGAATATAACAGAATATAAAGAGAATATAAGAACGGGAATTTAAACGGCCATTGGGGAAGTGACTCGCCGCGGCCTCGAGAATATGAGCATAAAAGAATATAACAAAATATAAAGAGAATATAAGAACGTGAATTTAAACGGCCATTGGAGAAGTGACTCGTCGCGACCTCGAGAATAGAGCAGATAAGAATATAACAAAATATAAAGAGAATATAAGAACGGGAATTTAAACGGCCATTAGGGAAGTGACTCGCCGCGACCTCGAGAACATGATGTGATCGCCAGGGGCCAAAAGACCCCAAAATAAAGAAAGTGATCGCGCCTACCTCAAGAGCGATGGCGGGTTGTTTCTTCCTCCCCCTTCGGCCGGCCGACGGAGAGGGCTTTCCTTGGGTACCCTTGCAAAATAACGACAAACAAGTAACGAGTGGATTAGAAAGATGAAAGTGTAGTATTCAAATCCTTGTGATAAAAATAACGAAATGATGGCAAGACACACACCTGGTTGGTGTTATCTTTTAAACCCCTCTCAGACTCAAGTAGGAGGAAAATGAGATGATGGATGCAAGAAGTATATAAGAAGAGTTGCCCTTATGAAGGGGGATAGAGGATGCGAGATGATGAATGCAAAAGAACTACGAAGAAAAGGAAAGGATTGGCTTATTGGATGTGCCGATGCTGAAATCCGGCGGAGCTCCGGCAGCGTAGGGACGACGTGGAAGCGTGGTGGATGAAGACGACCTTCCTCTCGCGAGCGTGGGCACCCGAGAAACCGGCAGAACCTCCACCTACAAAAGACCCCACGGGTTAGAAATTACTCCGGTAGCCTCTGGGCTACGGCAGCCTATCGGATCTCTTAGAAGCTCCCCCAGAACTGAGGGGGTGGGCCTCTATTTATAGGGCTCCGGAGGGTGGAGGCGTCCAGGACCCTGGACACCTCCATCAGGGTAAAAAAATATTTTATTCTATTTTTATTCATTTTTTATGAATATTTTCATGTAGGCGTCCAGGGGCACGGACGCCTCCATAAAGGCCCACAGAATTACCACCGAAAGCCGCACGCAGTTTAGCACGACGCGTGGTTTTGAACGGCGCCTGTGATTTGAAAATGGGCGCGTCCAGCCGGCTGGACGTCTCCACAATTTGGATTCTTTCACACACGACAAACCGTCGATCGGTGGGCGGCGCCCCGTTAGTGAGTTGATGGAGGCGTCCAGGGGCCTGGACGTCTCCAAGAAAATATATATTTATTTTTTTGTTTTATTTTTTATGCCAACTGGCATTTTGTATTTTTTATATTTGTTTTCATGGAGGCGTCCAGGGGCGTGGACGCCTCCATAAATATATATATATATATATTATGTATTTTTTGTTTTAAAAAAATAAATTAAAGTAATGGAGGCGTCCAGGGGCCTGGATGCCTCCATTAAGACCCCCCGGGTCCGCTGAAAAGGCGTCGGCAGCTCCCCGACAGGCACCCTTCCTAGTTTCGGAACCTTCCGATGCGTCTGACTGGTGTTGATGCCGTCCGAATACTGCGACGAGATGATTCCGGATGCCGAAAAAGGCAGAAGAAGACCCAAGAAAAGGAAGCACTCAAGTGATTCAAAATGCGAAATCCGCCGCGGGGCGTCGTATAGTAATATGAGACTTTCTGAGGAGACGTCAGGAATGGCGTGTCTACAGCTACCCCGCCTTGGCGTCTGCTTTGCAAGGGAGCGACACATAGTGGAATGGTATCGAAGTGGAGTGAAATGAAGTGGGAGCGGACTAATAAGTTGATGCCAAGGTGTGATGAGACACGCTTTTGACGTTACTGTTTGGAATCTTTCCTGAAGTTTCAATAAGGCGACCTTGAAGAAGGTCTTTCAAATATTGACGATTGCTTGGACGGAGATCAAATAAGGGAGGGTGAGATGTGTGCTCAGGCACTAAAAATAAAGGAGACCAACTTCTCGGTGTGGAAGTACCTGGGTCATAAACCCGCAGGTTTCACCTTTGGTGAGCAGTTACCAGCCAATGTGGAAGTGCTGCGGCCAAGGTGGGTCAAACAAGGTAAAAAGTAAAAAAATATCTGAGAGTTTGTCCAAACAAGGGTCTCCTTTGGAAGAGCATCGTAGGGCCGTTTCGAGGAAACTCAGTATTTCATTCGGAGTGGAATATCTCATATTTGTAAGAATTGAAGCACAGCGGCTTTCGCAATCGAATCACTTGAATGATCTTCCGTAATAAATCAAAGTCCTATATGAATGCATGCTGGGTTAAAATTAAAATTAAAAAAAAACTAAAATAGAAAATAGCCAAGGATAATATTGTCAACTTGTTAAGAACGGGTCAGGATACCGGCCCGGTGAGCTGATACTGGGCTGGGGCCCGTTTATCCACGCACCAACTCACTGAACGGAACCGTCGTCCCCATGATATCACAAGTTAACGGCCTATCCGTACAACCCAAATTCTTCCAGGATCATCACTATTTTTGTTGAAGGGGAACTCAAATCCCAGATTCGTTCGGGCCGCGAGGTCCTTGACATGTTCTCGTAGCGTAGGTATCATATACTACGATGCATGATATGGTGGGCCCAACCATTGAAAGGTGGGATATGAGATAGGACAAAGACGTCCGTTAGTAAAACCTGCACAGGCCAGCATGGATTAATAACATCAGAAAGTAGCAGAATCATAACAGAATTGCACCACAATGGAAAGGAGATCTAGCCAAAATCCAGACATTGACTGTTGATGTGACATGTTCTGTCCTGTAGCGATCTTCCCTTCCTATAAGAACTCCCCTTAGGCTAGTTCATTCAAATGCACCAAGGTGGGTTTTGGAAGCTCAGGAGGAAAAGGAGAGGACAATCTAGAGATTTCAGGATGGAAGGAGAGTCTTCCCGCGTTATGAAGAGGAGCAGGCCTAGCAGCGAGATCAGGTGACTCTCCGACCTCGAGGGTCATCTGAGTGGGACGATCATGTCGCATATGATAAGCTGATTCATTTCAAATTTCTCCACGTGAACCTTCTTCTTACTTCCTTCCTTTCTTCTTTCTTTTCCTTTTTCAGCCATATCCACTCTTCCTGGGACCGAGGAAGTTTTCCAAATTGCCATGGCTTTCAAAATTAACTTCCAACATATCCATCGGCATGAGGGCCATACTCTCGAAGTGGCATCTGCAGGGGCTCCTTATTCACGCCAAACACTACGAGAAGATTCGTATGGACTGGGCGGCTATGGGCGCACTAGTGGAGATCTGGCATCCCCAGACTCACACTTTTATCTTCCCGACCTTCGAGGCGACCATCCTCCTCGAGGAGGTGGAACTTCTGCTCGGATTGAAGAAATTCAAGAGTGACGGGAAAGTGAAGGCTATGCGGATGCTGACACGGGGGACTTCTGAAAGCGTCCTTGGAAGTTTCATGCCTCCCAACGCAGCCAGAAAGGTCCGTACTCAAAAGGGGATCGATCTCCAAAAGCTCGCGGAATGGGTCATGGACGCCCTGACACTACCAAAAAAAGTGGGATTTCAGACGGATATTTCAGACGGATATTTTTCCTTCGTAAAATCCGTATGTATTTGTGACGGATTAGTTTCCGTTATAAATTCCGTTGTTATTAACGACATACTATATTCCCTCTGAAGATCCGTCTATAATTATAGACGGAATATATTCCGTCTTTATATCCGTCGTTATTTGAGACGGATATTCAGACGGAAATAATCCGTCTGAAATCCGTTACAAATATTCTTTACCTCCATCGAAACTTTCCCCCCTTCCCCCACGACGGAGCTTTCCCCCCTTCTTCCCCCCTTCCCCCGCGATCTCCGTCTAACTCCCACTCTCCCTCTCACTCTCTTTCCACTATCTCCTTGCCAAGGAGAGACTGCCGGTGCCGTACTCGCCGTCGCGGCCAAAGCCGCCCTCGCCGTCGCGGCCAAAGCCACCCTCGCCGTCGCGGCCAAAGCCGCCCTCGCCATCGTCGTCGAAGCCTTCCTCGTCGTCGTCGTCCCCGCAGAGCCCCCCTCACCGTTGCCGTTGAAGCCGTCCTCGTCGTTGCCATCGAAGCCGTCCTCGTTGTCGCCGCCAGTGTCGCGTTGTCGCCATCCTCCAAGCCATCCTCTCTGGTCTGGTAAGCCCCCTCCCTCACCCTCTCTCTGTAAAACTCTCCCTACCTGACGCGCCTCCACCATCGCCATTGTTGCATTTGTTGTTCCTTTTTTTTTAAAGCTTGGGGATCATCAGGGAGGGCGGGGGTTCTAGCCGATCCGGGAGGGGGAGGTTGGTCTGGCAGGGAGAGGGGTTCCAGCAGCGGTTTTCGGGAAGGAGGGTCAAGAGCGGAGGGGGCCGGGGGGTGCTCTGGCAGAGGGCGGTTCAGGCGCGCAGTGGGATCCGGCAGGGAGTCCAGGGTGGGGGCTGTGGGTTAGGAGGGTGGGGGGGTTCCGATGGGGGGTTTGGAGGAGGGTTTCGGTGGGTGAGGGGCTGCTCTGGGAGTGGGGATTTCAGGGAGGGGGTCTCCGGTGGGAGGTCCGGGGTGGGGGCTACTGATAGAACCCGAGAGTTCTATCGATCAAGAACAGGGAACCCAAAGGGGGAGAAGAACGTTTGATCTCTTCGAGGGGATCAACCTCCAATGGCCAGAAGCAAAATGACATTCCATTCATAATTTTAGAGGCCCGCAGGCTACAAACATAAATAGGCTACAGCCTCACAAACAGAAAATAGAAATGAGTCCTAATCAGAGAAGAGTTCTAATTAGAGAAGGAAACAGAGAGGTTAAATAAAATAGAAAGCCTAAATGGAGTAAGATTCGTAACATTCCCTCGCCCTTCAAAAGAACCTTGTCCTCAAGGTTGGGCAGCAATGAACTCAGGAAACTTCTCCGCAAAAGATTGATAGCTCTCCCATGTTGCATCCTCAATTGGTAAATTGGCCCATTGAACAAGAACCTCAGTTGCTGCTCGATTACGGTGTTTAACAAAACGCCGATCCAAAATAGCTTGTGGCAGAAATTTGATCTCTCCACTTGAAGATAGCTCTGGCAAATGTCGTTGAGCAGTAACTTGATCACCAAGTTTCTTCTTTAAACACGAAACATGAAACACAGGATGTATCTTTGATTCAGCTGGCAGATTGAGGCGGTAAGCAACAGGGCCAATACGCTCTATTACCTTGTAGGGCCCATAGAATCTCGGTGATAACTTCATAGAAGCCCGTATACTAACGGATGCTTGCTTATAAGGCTGCAATCGAAGGTAAACCCAATCACCAACTTCAAATGATCTCTCTGTCCTGTGCTTGTCAGCTTGTTGTTTCATGCGTGATTGAGCATTTTGAAGATTATTCTTAAGAACGTGCAAAACATGATTCCTGTCACGCAGGTCACAATTAACTTGGTGAACCTTGGAGGAGCCATTTGAATAGTTGGACATGGCAGGAGGTGGTCGCCCATACACAGCCTCAAAAGGAGTGATTTTGGTGGAAGAGTGGTAAGTGGTATTGTACCACCATTCTGCCCATGGAAGCCAACGCACCCATTCTTTGGGTCGGTCACCCACAAAGCAGCGTAAATAGTTTTCGACACACAGATTGACCACCTCAGTTTGTCCGTCAGATTGAGGATGATAAGCAGTGCTCATTTTCAGCTGTGTCCCTTGTAATCGAAAGAGCTCCTTCCAAAAATTACTAGTGAATATTGGATCCCGGTCACTCACAATGGATCTAGGAACCCCATGCAGCTTGATGATATTATCAACAAATACTTGAGCATAGAAGCCGCTGTGTAAGGATGAGAAATTGGACAGAAGTGAGCATACTTACTGAGGCGGTCCACCACCACTAAAATAGTAGTTTTGCCGTGGGCCGGGGGTAAGCCATCTATAAAATCCATAGATATGTCAGTCCAAATATGCTCAGGTATAGGAAGGGGTTGGAGAAGACCAGGGCTCGCCACTGTTTCCCCTTTATTTGCTTGGCATGTAGCACATTCCTCCACAAACTTCTTGACTTCATTCTTCATTCCCTTCCAATGGAACACTTGAGATATACGCTTGTAGGTTCGCAAGAACCCGGAATGACCAGCCGTAGGTGATGAATGAAATTCTTGCAAGAGGATGAGCTTCTGTTTGGAACTTGAAGGCAAGAAAATTCGATGCTTATAATGCAGGTCTGTGGAGTCCCAATGGTAATGAGGCATAGAAGATGGATCATCTCGACGCTTCTGAATGATATCTTGGGCTGTAGGATCTTCAGCTACCTCTTTTCGTATATCCTCCAAGTTAGAACAAGATACCACCGTAATGGCTTCAATTGTCGCATGTTATGGTATCCGTGACAAGGCATCTGCCACCAGATTCTCCTTGCCTTTCTTGTAAACAATTTCGTAGTCATACCCCAATAATTTTGTGATCCACCTTTGCTGCTCGATAGAAGTAATTCGCTGCTCCAACAGGAACTTCAAGCTTTTATGATCAGTTCGTATTTGAAAACGTCGACCAATGAGGTACGGTCTCCACTTGGTAACTACATGTACAATAGCCATCATCTCCTTATCATACATAGAAAGAGACAAATGTAGGGATGATAGTGCCTTGCTGGTGAAGGCCAAGGGCCTCCCTTCTTGCATTAAGACTGCCCCAATGCCTACGCCGGAAGCGTCAGACTCAATAACAAACATCTTTTGGAAATCAGGCAGAGCCAAGACCGGAGTTGTAGACATGGCCCCCTTCAAATTGTTGAATGCACCTTCCGCTTCACTGTTCCACTTAAAAGCTTCCTTTTTCAATAACGCTGTGAGTGGAGCACTAATCTTGCCATAGTCTCGCACAAACTTTCTATAATAGCCAGTGAGTCCGAGAAAGCCGCGTAATGCCTTGACGGATCGTGGGGTGGGCCAGTCAACCATAGCCTTGACCTTCAACGGATCAGCTGCCACTCCTTCCTTGGAAATAAGGTGGCCGAGATACTCGACCTCAGTCTTTCCAAAGCTACATTTAGACCTCTTCACATACAAAGAATTCTCCCGCAGGAGGGTGAGAGTAATATGAAGATGGTACAAGTGGTCCTCTAATGAAGAGCTGAAGATAAGGATATCATCAAAGAATATCAAAATGAACTTACGTAGGTGCGGCCGAAAGATGTCATTCATTAGACTTTGGAATGTTGAAGGAGCGTTAGTCAAACCAAATGGCATGACCAAAAATTCATAATGTCCATCGTGAGTACGAAAGGCCGTCTTCGGGATGTCCTCATCGTATACTCGGATTTGATGATATCCCGAGCGTAAGTCAAGCTTTGAGAAAAAATGAGCGCCACCAAGCTCATCTAGAAGTTCATCAATAACGGGGATCGGATACTTATCTTTTACTGTGATCCGATTCAATGCCCGATAGTCAACGCACATACGCCAACTACCATCCTTCTTACGCACCAAGAGAACCGGCGAAGAATAAGGACTGACACTTGGGCGGATGATACCAGCTTGCAATAATTCTCGGACCATCTTCTCAATCTCTGCCTTTTGAATATATGGATAACGGTAAGGCCGAACATTAGTGGGGGGGCAGCCCGGTAATAAAGGAATACAATGATCATGGGACCGCTTGGGAGGCAATCCTTTGGGTTCAGCAAACACATCAGAAAATTCTGAAAGAAGATTGTCTAACTTCTCCGGCATAGAAGTAGCATGTGCTTGATCGTCCATCTTCGGGGGGATCCAACAGAGGGTCTGGGGTAGGGGCTCATCTCTGGGAGGGTGGGGGGTCCGGGGGAGGAGAGTTCAGGCGGATCTAGGGGGGCTACTCTGGGAGTGGGGGGTTAAGGGAGAGGTGCTACAAGGGGTCCGGGGTGGGGACTGCTGGTTGGGAGGGTGTGGGGCCGCGAGCTCACCCGAATATTGCTAGAGGGAGAAAGGGGGTAGGGAGGGGTTGGGATGACTTTTGGTCGAAGGGTGGGGGTGGGGGTGCAATATCACCGGAGCCACTCCGGCGTGTGGTGGGGGTCAGTGGGAAGAGACTGGGGAGGGGGGCTCCAATAAGATGGCATTGGCAGCCATCATGAGGGGGATCAATATGAATGCAGGGCTTAAGCAGAGCCCAAGTGGCAGCTGACAGCTTGCTATGTAAGAGAAGATGAGTGGTTGACTCAATCTAAGCATTTGGACAGCATAAGTTTGTGGATTTTTAAAACTTTGTAGATTTTTATTGCATGTAAATGTATTTTTAAATCTGATTTTAATAGAAATTTGATGTTAATTTGACTAAAAAATGTAGATTGTTTAGCTTCGATGTTCTTCATTTGAAAAATTTTGTAATTTGGGTGTTATTTAATTTGATATGTCCATAATGATAATTGCGTTGTTATTTAATTTTATGTTATATAAATGCATGGGGTATTCCCTGTGAGCTGAGGTGCGTGGGTGCGACCTAACATTACACGCACCTCAGGAGAGCGCGTTAAAACCGTGTCAATGTGCCTTCCCGTTCAAGACTTTGGGTTTGATGTGTATGTTCTCATTTGTTTATGAGAATATATATATCTACCTCAAAGTCTTGAATTGTCCCGTTTGGACAGTCTGTGAATGTTTGATCGCACTTAGGCAGTCATTTACTATATGTGTTTGTATGGTTTGTTGAGAATTTCGGTTGTGTCTCCTCACTCTTCTCTGATATACCATTATTGATTTTGAGTATTTTCTTAACCACTTACTTGTAAGTGTTTAAGAAAATTTCAAAATCAATAAATATATATGGTATATCGGAGAAGTGTGGGGAGATGATGCCGAAATTTTTAGCAAATCGTGCAGCACATATGGTAAGTGATTATGCAATCAAACCTTCATGGATGGGTTAAAAAGTGATAATCTAATCAATATTCCTCTTCCAACTGCAAATGGTCTATGATGAACGATGTGAGGAAAGGGTCGGGTGTAATATTATGAGTAATGATTTGAAAGTTAGGATGTGTATTGTCATTTATTGGGTGCAGGTAAAATGTCGACAGATCGTTCATGGATGTATCGTAGAATAGTTGACCGGGTGGTGTCAGATGACTTTAAGCTTGGGGTTGAGAGTTTCATTCAATTTGCATTGGGGAATCCAAATGCAGCAATAGATTACGACGGTCACATTCGATGCCCTTGTTCAAGTTGTAGAAACTTGAGGTGGTGTTCAACATGGGATGTGCAACATCATTTGTACACGAAAGGGTTCGTGGATGGTTATACGAATTGGACGTGTCATGGTGAGAAATTCTTGAGGTATGAGCCCGACAATATTGCAGGCACAAGTGGGTACGTGGATATGGTTGTAGATGCTGCTGGTCCTAGTTTTAATATTCACGATGAAGCGCCGAATAAGACAGCCGGAAGATTTTATGAACTACTTAGGGATGCTGATGAGCCGCTGTGGGATGGTTGTGAAAATCACACTCGATTGTCTGCAGTGTCACAGTTGTTGAACTTGAAATCTGAATTTCACATCAGTGAGACTTGTTTTGACCGTCTCCTCCTCTTGATCAAGAGTATGTTGCCTCGAGACGAGAAGTTGCCAGAAACTTTTTACCGTGCAAAAAAGATGGTCAATGACTTAGGACTTGGATATGTGAAAATAGATGCATGTCCGAATCATTGTATGTTATATTACAAAGATGATGCAGATAAGATATCATGTTCCATTTGTGGCCATGACAGATTCAAACCTAAGGGGGGGGTCAATTCAAAGGTAAAAGATGTACCTTATAAGGCGTTGCGATACTTCCCTCTTGTGCCTAGGCTGCAGCGACTGTATATGCCCTCAAAGATGGCTCGGCATATGACATGGCACACCGAAAGAGTACGTCGTGCCGATGATATAATCAGTCATCCTGCCGATGGTGAAGCTTGGACTCACTTTAGTCGTACTCATCTTGCCTTTTCAAGGGAGTCACGTAATGTTCGATTGGGTTTATGCACAGATGGCTTTAATCCATTCGGTGGTTCAGTGGCAGCTTATTCTTGTTGGCCAGTGTTCATGACACCGTACAACCTTCCGCCGCACATGTGCATGAAGCGAGAAAATCTGTTTTTGTCCCTAGTAATTCCTGGTCCAAAAAGTCCCGAAAAAATTTTGGACATATATCTCAGGCCGTTGATTGATGAGCTCAAATTTGTATGGACTGATGGAGTTGTTACTTATGATGCATATAGGAAGAAACATTTTATTATGAAGGCTGCACTGATGTGGACAATAAGTGACTTCCCTGCATATGGAATGCTATCTGGTTGGAGCACACATGGGAGGCTAGCATGTCCTTACTGTATGGAAGATACCAAATCATTTGTATTGAAACATGGGGGGAAAAGCTGCTGGTTTGATTGCCATCGGCGGTTGCTACTAAGTGACCATCCTTTTCGAAGGCAAAAAGACTCGTTTAAAATGTATGAATGGATGAAGCTGACTTGCAACGGGTGTCGGGTCTACATATGGCGTCACGGGTGCACAATTTACCAGATGTAGTTCAATTGTCTGGTAGCACACGGCAACTCCCTAATTTTGGAAAGGATCACAACTGGGTCAAGAAAAGCATTTTTTGGGAATTACCTTATTGGTCAACTCTTCTTGTACGACACAATCTGGATGTCATGCATACCGAGAAGAATTTTTTTGATAATGTGTTCAATACGATCATGAATGTTAAAGGGAAAACAAAGGACAACGCCAAAGCACGTATGGATTTAAAGATGCTTTGTAGACGTCCAGAACTGGAACTACAAAGTGTCAATGGCAAAACTGTGCAGCCTAAAGCAACTTATGTGCTTCATAATACACAGATCAAGGAAGTATGCCAGTGGTTGAAACAACTGAGATTCCCAGATGGATATGCATCCAACATAGCCCGTTGTGTGAATGTTAATGAGGGGAAAATATATGGTATGAAAAGTCACGACTGTCATGTGTTCATGGAGAGGCTACTGCCCATTGCATTTCGTGATTTGTTGCCAAAGCAGATATGGGGAGCACTAGCTGAGATGAGTCAATTTTTCAAGATTTTATGTGCATCTGAACTCAGACTTCGGGATGTACAAACTATCGAACAAGAAGTTGTCACAACCATTTGCAAGCTAGAGAAGATATTTCCTCCGGCATTCTTTGATTCGATGGACCACCTGGTCGTTCATTTGCCATATGAGGCTATCGTCGGAGGTCCAGTACAATTTCGATTGATGTATCCATTTGATAGGTATGTGACAATTTTTGTTAACTTATAAGTCGTCCATAGCCGCTACATATTGTTGCCATCTGACTTGTTGTTGTAGGTGCATGCATGAATTAAAAATGAAAGTTCGCAACAAGGCACAGGTGGAGGGTTCGATTGCTGAGGCATACATTCTTGAAGAAATTTCGAACTTCTGTTCTATGTACTTTGAGCCAGAGATTCAAACTCGTCGTACTCGACCTCCACGTAATGATGATGGGGGAGTGGAGGTCTCGTCCGATCGGCTCTCCATATTTAAACATCCTGGACGTGCGTTCGGATCGTTGCTTGACTCGCACGCTCGAAGATAGAGAGTTGCACGCCGCTGAGATATATATTCTTTTGAATTGCCTCGAGATTGAACCTTATGTTGAGTAAGATCTTAATTCACATTTCCAGCAACTCCATAAGTCTATACATCCTCAAAGTCTATACAACATTGACTTCACAAAGTCTATACATTGGCTTCCTCAAAGTCTATACATCCTCAAAGTCTATACATTGGCTTCCTCAAAGTCTATACATTCACTTCCTCAATGTCTATACATTGGCTTTCTCAAAGTCTATACATTCACTTCCTCAAAGTCTATACATTGGCTTCCTCAAAGTCTATACAACATTGACTTCACAAAGTCTATACATTGGCTTCCTCAAAGTCTATACATTGGCATCCTCAAAGTCTATACATCGGCTTCCTCAAAGTCTATACATCCTCAAAGTCTATACATTGGCTTCCTCAAAGTCTATACATTGGCTTCACAAAGTCTATACATTGGCTTCCTCAAAGTCTATACAACATTGACTTCACAAAGTCTATACATTGGCTTCCTCAAAGTCTATACATCCTCAAAGTCTATACATTGGCTTCCTCAATGTCTATACATCCTCAAAGTCTATACATTGGCTTCCTCAAAGTCTATACATTCACTTCCTCAAAGTCTATACATTGGCTTCACAAAGTTTATACATTGGCTTCCTCAAAGTCTATATAACATTGACTTCACAAAGTCTATACATTGGCTTCCTCAAAGTCTATACATCCTCAAAGTCTATACATTGGCTTCCTCAATGTCTATACATCCTCAAAGTCTATACATTGGCTTCCTCAAAGTCTATACATTGACTTCCTCAAAGTCTATACATTGGCTTCCTCAATGTCTATACAACATTGACTTCACAAAGTCTATACATTGGCTTTATCAAATTTTTTTAATCATTTTTTTTACGGGGTGCTACATTTATATTGCAGACAATTTGATTCAGAATTAGCTGAAAAATGTCCAAATATCCAGGATGTGGAGATTGAAAAAGAACGCGAGAAGTTTTTTTCCAAATGGCTAAGAAACCGAGTTAGTGTGAACTCTGAATATATATGTTTGTATTTACGTATGTTGAGGTAATTGTTATTATTTTAACTACTCTAATTTGAATATAGGTTGAACAAGGTCTCATTACTGATGAAAGAGTACAACAGATAAGTTATGGCCCCTCGAACCAGACACGTGCCTATCCGGGATATATTGTGAATGGATACAAATTTCATACAAGGGATTATGGGCGAAATAAGTCTACGATGAACAGCGGCGTATGTGTGAAGGGAAGTTTATACAATGAAATGGAATTGGACTACTATGGTATTCTTGAAGAAGTCTTAGAACTTAAGTATTTGGGACAAGACAATCATGTATACATATTTAAGTGTCAATGGTTTGATCCTAATTCTGTTCTACATGACACAAATTATGGGATTGTCAATGTCAAGCATAGGTTTAAACTTAAGACCTATGAACCGTTCATTTTAGCCGCACAAGCCCAGCAAGTGTACTATTCAAGCTATCCATCATCCAAGAATAGAGATTGGTGGGCAGTTTGCAGGGTTAATTCAAAACTCTTTTCCACTTATGAGTTAACTATGAGTGGAGATGTCTCAGAGGTTGCTCGTGCTGAATATTATCAATCAGACGAAGTTGGCGTTGTCGGTTCCTCTAGGTTTAATATGGACGAATCTGATGAGCCACTTTCATTACGTACGCGAGATGGCGTGGAAGAAGTCGATCCGACGGAGCTAAATGTTGATGTTAGAGGGGAGGAAGAATCAGATGAAGACGAAGATTTTGAATCTCATGAGACTACTATGGATGACGAAGATGATGAAGTTGAGCTAGATATATCAACATGAGGGAGGCATATTTTGATAATTTAGTAAGAAGATTCTTACTTTTAAGCATAATTTTAAATAACATTTGTCTAGCCTTATATAATTGTGGATTAATATGTATTAATTGTTTTGTTATTCATAAGGAAATGGTGCGAGGAGGTCGTACTAGGGGTGGGAGGAGATCTAGCAGTGAGAGGGGCACTACTACCTCCTCGCTACCATCTTCTTCAGACACAGGTATATTTGATTAATAAGTTAGCTATATAAATATTTTAATTATTGACAAACTTAAAAGAATTTTTTTATAGGTGCAAGTGTCGGCTCACCACCACTTGTACATACGCCACCACCTCCCGCTACAGGTATGTATATTTTAATTTAAATTCTTGAACATTTGTTCTACTTATGAAAATAAGTTCTTGCAGGTCTCAGTGGCCTCCCACCTGTTGTGCATACGCCACTCCCACCACCTCCCGCTGCAGGTATGTATATTTTAGTTATATGTTCGCAATATTTGTATCACTCCACATGACAATAAATTCTTGCAGGTCTCAGTGGCAAAAAGACTCGAGGATCATGTATGTATATTTTAATTTAAATTCTTCAATATTTGTTCTACTTATGACAATAAATTCTTGCAGGTCTCAGTGGCCTCCCACCTGTTGTGCATACGCCACCCCCACCACCTCCCGCTGCAGGTATGTATATTTTAATTATATGTTCGCAGTATATGTATCACTCCACATGATAATAAATTCTTGCAGGTCTCAGTGCCCTCCCACCTGTTGTGCATACGCCACCCCCACCACCTCCCGCTGCAGGTATGTATATTTTAATTATATGTTCGCAGTATATGTATCACTCCACATGACAATAAATTCTTGCAGGTCTCAGTGCCCTCCCACCTGTTGTGCATACGCCACCCCCACCACCTCCCGCTGCAGGTATGTATATTTTAATTATATGTTCACAATATATGTATCACTCCACATGACAATAAATTCTTGCAGGTCTCAGTGCCCTCCCACCTGTTGTGCATACGTCACCCCCACCACCTCCCGCTGCAGGTATGTATATTTTAATTATATGTTCACAGTATATGTATCACTCCACATGACAATAAATTCTTGCAGGTCTCAGTGCCCTCCCACCTGTTGTGCATACGCCACCCCCACCACCTCCCGCTGCAGGTATGTATATTTTAATTATATGTTCATAGTATATGTATCACTCCACATGACAATAAATTCTTGCAGGTCTCAGTGCCCTCCCACCACCTCCCACTTGTATAGGGCCCACCCCCACCAGTCAGCCCCTTGACGATGTCGGCAGTTGTCACGAGGGAGGCACGACCCATCATAGACGTCGCCCGTGTTGGGTATCCGGGTAAATCTATAAGGTTATATTACATTAATTAGCCCTCAACTGTCTAATATGAATATTTTGACATTTGCAATTGCAGTATGAAATTTGAACCCCATAGCGCTGTCCATCATTCCACCGAACTCATGTTGGCACATGTGCCCGGGACAGCTTCCACTTTCAGAGATTTTTCGATGTCCGTCCGCGATTCATTGTACAACATGTTCTTAGTAAGTAATTACGTCATTTAATTCAAGTATTTCCCAAAGTCAATTTACAACTTTATACTAAGTGTGAAAAGCAATTGATTTACAGTGGTCTTTTCAATTCACATGTGGACATGACGCGGCGAGATGTCGTCGTGCCTGGGAGTCTACTATGCTCTCAAGTTACAAGAGGAGAATACATGAGGCCCGAGCACACGCTAAAAAATTGAGTGGGGGGAGTGAAGACCGACAATTGTGGAAGGCACATCGCCCTCTATGGATGAGGCAGGAGGATTGGGAGATATCTTGTGACCATTTTGCCGACCCCAAGTGGATAGAAAAGTCCGAAAAAGCCAAGGCAAACAGGACGTCAAAACCAGGTTCAAATTTGCATACGAGTGGGTCCATCTCTTATGCGGCTCATAAACAAAAATTGGTAAGTAATATACCAATTTATCTTCTTACAATTTATCCCAATATTTGACTTTTTTTTACTATGAATTGTATAACAGGCTGTGGAGCTTAATCGACCTCCGTCGTTCCTCGAGGTGTTCGACAGAACACACAAAAAGAAGGGGACTAATGATTTTGTGAGTGACACAGCTAAGTCAGCAGCGGTAAGTTTATCTACATATGTAACTTGTACCGTTCATTTAAATTGGCATGTAATTCATATGAAATTGACTAGTTATTTTATTCAATTTGAAGGAAACGTATAGCAAAGCAGTGACAGAGAAGTACGGGGAGGGAGACACGCAGCAGCCGGAGTTCGATCCGGTGGAGTGGGTGGCAGCAACTGGCGTACCGAAGAAAGGCCGACTATATGGTTTTAGGGAGAGCCTAGACGCAAGCGCGGTGACATCAGCGTGTGCGAGTTCTAGCTATACTTCTTCCAGTGGCAGTGCCTTCACTATACCTTCCGTTGCCCCTAGCGCTTCTGCCAGCGACATGACGGACATGGTCCGATCGCAGATTTCTGATATGCAGCGGCAGTAGCAGCATTTCCAGCAAGAGATCTCTAGCCAAGTGTCAATATTCTTGCAGGCAATTAGTGGCCTCCTCTCCCAGAGCGGAATGGTCCCTCAGAAATCAACCACCACCACACCACAGCCCGCACAGGTGAGTGTTTACTATGTTTTTATTTTGATGGAATTACTCAATTATGTTCATTATTAATTTTAAAACTCATTTACTTCAAAAGAATTGAGAAAATCCGGGGGCCGGGGGTCTAAAACTTGAAATACCGACCGGACGGCCATGCCGATCATTCCAACACTACCGGGGAGATGATAGTGACTTGTCAGAACTGACGGAATCCTAATCGGATGTCCGGTTTGAGCTCGGCGCTCAAAGTTCAGTTTTAAAATACACTTAGTTTAAATGAACTACCAGGTCGGGTCCGGGGGTCTAAAATTGGAAATACCGGTCGGATGGCCGTGCCGATCATTCCAACACTACCGGAGAGATGAAAGTGACTTGTCAGAACTAACGGAATCCAAATCGGATGTCCGGTTTGAGCTCGGCGCTCAAAGTTCAGTTTTAAAATACACTTAGTTTAAATGAACTATCAGGTCGGGTCCGGGGGTCTAAAATTGGAAATACCGGTCGGACGACCGTGCTGATCATTCCAACACGACCGGGGAGATGAAAGTGACTTGTCAGAACTGACGGAATCCAAATCGGATGCCCGGTTTGAGCTCGGCGCTCAAAGTTCAGTTTTAAAATACACTTAGTTTAAATGAACTACCAGGTCGGGTCCGGGGGTCTAAAATTGGAAATACCGGTCGGACGGCCATGCCGATCATTCCAACACGACCGGGGAGATGAAAGTGACTTGTCAGAACTGACGGAATCCAAATCGGATGTCCGGTTTGAGCTCGGCGCTCAAAGTTCAGTTTTAAAATACACTTAGTTTAAATGAACTATCAGGTCGGGTCCGGGGGTCTAAAATTGGAAATACCGGTCGGACGGCCATGCCGATCATTCCAACGCGACCGGGGAGATGAAAGTGACTTGTCAGAACTGGCGGAATCCAAATCGGATGTCCGGTTTGAGCTCGGCGCTCAAAGTTCAGTTTTAAAATACACTTAGTTTAAATGAACTACCAGGTCGGGTCCGGGAGTCTAAAATTAATTGGAAATACCGGTCAGACGGCCGTGCCGATCATTCCAACACTACCGGGGAGATGAAAGTGACTTGTCAGAACTGACGAAATCCAAATCGGATGTCCGGTTTGAGCTCGGCGCTCAAAGTTCAGTTTTAAAATACACTTAGTTTAAATGAACTATCAGGTCGGGTCCGGGGGTCTAAAATTGGAAATACCGGTCGGACGGCCATGCCGATCATTCCAACACGACCGGGGAGATGAAAGTGACTTGTCAGAACTGACGGAATCCAAATCGGATGCCCGGTTTGAGCTCGGCGCTCAAAGTTCAGTTTTAAAATACACTTAGTTTAAATGAACTACCAGGTCGGGTCCGGGGGTCTAAAATTGGAAATACCGGTCGGACGGCCGTGCCGATCATTCCAACATGACCGGGGAGATGAAAGTGACTTGTCAGAACTGACGGAATCCAAATCGGATGTCCGGTTTGAGCTCGGCGCTCAAAGTTCAGTTTTAAAATACACTTAGTTTAAATGAACTATCAAGTCGGGTCCGGGGGTCTAAAATTGGAAATACCGGTCGGACGGCCGTGCCGATCATTCCAACGCGACCGGGGAGATGAAAGTGACTTGTCAGAACTGACGAATCCAAATCGGATGCCCGGTTTGAGCTCGGCGCTCAAAGTTCAGTTTTAAAATACACTTAGTTTAAATGAACTACCAGGTCGGGTCCGGGGGTCTAAAATTGGAAATACCGGTCGGACGGCCGTGCCGATCATTCCAACACGACCGGGGAGATGAAAGTGACTTGTCAGAACTGACGGAATCCAAATCGGATGTCCGGTTTGAGCTCGGCGCTCAAAGTTCAGTTTTAAAATACACTTAGTTTAAATGAACTATCAGGTCGGGTCCGGGGGTCTAAAATTGGAAATACCAGTCGGAAGGCAGTGCTGATCATTCCAACGTGACCGGGGAGATGAAAGTGACTTGTCAGAACTGGCGGAATCCAAATCGGATGTCCGGTTTGAGCTCGGCCCTCAAAGTTCAGTTTTAAAATACACTTAGTTTAAATGAACTACTAGGTCGGGTCCGGGGGTCTAAAATTGGAAATACCAATCAGACGGCCATGCCGATCATTCCAACACGACCAGGGAGATGAAAGTGACTTGTCAGAACTGACGGAATCCAAATCGGATGTCCGGTTTGAGCTCGGTGCTCAAAGTTCAGTTTTAAAATACACTTAGTTTAAATGAACTATCATGTCGGGTCCGGGGGTCTAAAATTGGAAATACCGGTCAGACGGCCATGCCGATCATTCCAACGCGACCGGGGAGATGAAAGTGACTTGTCAGAACTGACAGAATCCAAATCAGATGCCCGGTTTGAGCTCGGCGCTCAAAGTTCAGTTTTAAAATACACTTAGTTTAAATGAACTACCAGGTCGGGTCCGGGGGTCTAAAATTGGAAATACCGGTCGGACGGCCGTGCTGATCATTCCAACACGACCAGGGAGATGAAAGTGACTTGTCAGAACTGACGGAATCCAAATCGGATGTCCGGTTTGAGCTCGGCGCTCAAAGTTCAGTTTTAAAATACACTTAGTTTAAATGAACTATCAGGTCGGGTCCGGGGGTCTAAAATTGGAAATACCGGTAGGACGGCCGTGCCAATCATTCCAACGCGACCGGGGAGATGAAAGTGACTTGTCAGAACTGGCGGAATCCAAATCGGATGCCCGGTTTGAGCTCGGCGCTCAAAGTTCAGTTTTAAAATACACTTAGTTTAAACGAACTACCAGGTCGGGTCCGGGGGTCTAAAATTGGAAATACCGGTCGGACGGCTGTGCCGATCATTCCAACACGACCAGGGAGATGAAAGTGACTTGTCAGAACTGACGGAATCCAAATCGGATGTCCGGTTTGAGCTCGGCGCTCAAAGTTCAGTTTTAAAATACACTTAGTTTAAATGAACTATCAGGTCGGGTCCGGGGGTCTAAAATTAGAAATACTGGTCGGACGGCCGTGCCGATCATTCCAACGCGACCGGGGAGATGAAAGTGACTTGTCAGAACTGGCGGAATCCAAATCGGATGTCCAGTTTGAGCTCGGCGCTCAAAGTTCAGTTTTAAAATACACTTAGTTTAAATGAACTATCAGGTCGGGTCCGGGGGTCTAAAATTGGAAATACCGGTCGGACGGCCGTGCTGATCATTCCAACATGACCAGGGAGATGAAAGTGACTTGTCAGAACTGACGGAATCCAAATCGGATGTCCGGTTTGAGCTCGGCGCTCAAAGTTCAGTTTTAAAATACACTTAGTTTAAATGAACTATCAGGTCGGGTCCGGGGGTCTAAAATTGGAAATACTGGTCGGACGGCTGTGCCGATAATTCCAACGCGACCGGGGAGATGAAAGTGACTTGTCAGAACTGGCGGAATCCAAATCGGATGTCCGGTTTGAGCTCGGCGCTCAAAGTTCAGTTTTAAAATACACTTAGTTTAAATGAACTATCAGGTCGGGTCCGGCGGTCTAAAATTGGAAATACCGGTCGGACGGCCGTGCCGATCATTCCAACACGACCGGGGAGATGAAAGTGACTTGTCAGAACTGACGGAATCCAAATCGGATGCCCGGTTTGAGCTCGGCGCTCAAAGTTCAGTTTTAAAATACACTTAGTTTAAATGAACTATCAGGTCAGGTCCGGGGGTCAAAAACTTGAAATACAAGTCGGACGGCCGTGCCGATCATTCCAACGCGACCGGGGAGATGAAAGTGACTTGTCAGAACTGACGGAATCCAAATCGGATGCCCGGTTTGAGCTCGGCGCACAAAGTTCAGTTTTAAAATACACTTAGATGAACTACCAGGTCGGGTCCGGGGGTCTAAATATTGTTTCAAGCTAGTAGTTGATCTATAAAATCTGCAGTTATCAATTTGATATGTTTGATTTATATTTATGCTCATTTCTTCGCACTAATTTTTTTATCTATAAATGAATGTTATTATTTTTTTAATGTAGGGGGATCCTTCTGCGGGCAGCGACAGAGGAGATGAGCAGGGCAGTGACGATATGGATGATGAGGATATTGACGATGTACCAGATATTTCTTGATGTTTAATGATATTTGTTTTATGTTATTCAGACGGATCAGCAGGGTTAATGTGTTTTTTTTTGTATTTATTTGATCAGCATGGTGGAATTTTTTTATTGGTGGTGTTTATTTATTTGAACATCTATGTTGATGTTGAGTTTTTTTCGGTGGTGTTTATTTATTTGGGTACGTTGATGTTGAGTTTTTTTTGTGGTTATCAGTAGGTTCCTAATAATTTTTTTTAACAGGTTTATTAGATAAATAAACGTAATATTTAAAAAATATATATTTTTGATTTCAGACGGATTTTCACTCCGTCGCTATTTCCGTTTGTAATAGCGACGGTCATTTCAGACGGAAATTAATATCCGTCGTTATTTCCGTTTCAAACACCGACGGATTTAGGACGAATATGCATATGGAGTCGTCGTCGGTAGTTACGACGAATAAGTAATCCGTCGTAATATCCGGCAGATATAGCGACGGATTTCAGACAATATTTCAGACGGATTACTGACGGTAATTAAAACGGATTATAAATCCGTCTTAAAAACCGTATGAAAGTCAGACGGATAATTTCAGACGGAAAGTTACATACGGAAATTTTATCGTATGAAATGGAGACGGAATTTGTGACCGAAATTTATCTTGTCTTAATTTCAGACGGAATTTTAGACAGATAAATTAACTGTCACAAATTTGTGACGAAGAATTTCAGACGGTCGATTCCCGTCTTAAATCCGTCGGAATTCCGTTACAAATATGGTTTGCGACGGATTTTTCGACGGATTTGAGACGGATAACGTCCGTCTGAAATCCCGCTTTTTCTGGTAGTGTGAGAGGGTCACCAGACGATGACTATTTGGAGGGAATCATGAAAGGGTTCACCATTTGTCTGGCGGGTGCTCTCTTGTTTCCTTATACCGACAACATGGTGGAGGAAGACCAACTGAGTGCTATCTGCGGGATCTAGCGTGGAAAGAGGGTGGGACCCGCTGTCCTTGCCTACCTGTATAGTGGCCTTACTATCTCGAGCGTGGGTAAGCCTCCTTTTGGTTGCGCACTTGTCCTGAATTGCTGGCTGGATTTGCATTTCAAGTTTGATCACCGTGAGGGAATGCCAACCGCTTTGAAGCTCTTCCAACAAAGCCCCCTTTATCATATAGCCGACGTGTTAGGCTTCGGTGGCACCGTGGCGAATCGTGTTCCGTGGCTAAAGAGACGTGAAGACTGGCGATCTCACTTTCGAACCGTGACACAAGGCTTCTTCTCTTGCGCACCGGCATGTTTACTCCTGCTTGAGCATCTCATGAGGTCTTCTTGTGAAGTTCATCTCCAACTGATTGGTGCGACCGAGTTTGTCCTTTACAACGTGCATCGGTGCTGCCTCCAGATCGGCATTCCACGTCATTCGTTCCCACTACCTACTGGCACCGTTCCTTTGAAGAAGAGAGAGTTGGGCACTGAAGCGGATGCGAAGGAAGCGAAGGTCGTCAAAGCACCCTGGAAGACAAGTGTTGCGGGAAAGGCCTTAGTGCATGTGGGGGAAGAATGCGAGCTGTGGAGAGCTTATGTAACCGAACTGGGGAAGTTAAGCCCTAAGGCGCCTAAGCCCCTGATGTAGCTCGTTCTGCTTTCTGATGGAATAAAATCTGGCATTTTGATGTTTTGGACCATGTTCCCTTTGTTATGATTTTTATTTTTTCCATTTTTCTATTTTTGTGTTTTCTTTCTTTTTATGTAGCTATTTATTCATAATATGATCATATGTAAATATATATATTAAAAAAAATTATTTTTAATGGGGGCGTCCAGGCGCTTGGACGCCTCCAATTTTTTATTATTTTATTTATTTATTTATTTTTATTTTGGGGGCGTCTTGAGGTCTGGACGCCCCTATAATTTCTTTTTTATTATTTTTTTTTTGATTTTTGTTTGGGGGCGTCCAGGCGCCTGGACGCCCCTAAATTTTTGAATTTTTGAAAAAAAGAAAAAAAGTGGGGGCGTCCAGGCGCCTAGACGCCCCAAAAAAAGGGTTTTTCTTATATATGGGGGGCCTCACCCCCCTTTCACTTCTACTGTTCATTCTGACGACTCGTTCACTCTAAACGACCCATTCCCAATTCCAATGGAGCAAGGAGGCGCGAGCTAGGGTGGGGAGAAGCGGAAACGACGGGCTCGTCGTCCGAGGAGGCTGAGAGATGACGCCGAGGAGGCTGCCGTGGCGGTGGAGATTGCCGTGGAGGAGGAGGCTCCTCTTTTGGCCGTGGAAGGCCCTGCGGGCGCTGGTGACACGGGAGAGGACGAGCACGATCCGGTAAGCCGCGTAGACTTCCATTCTATTGGTTCACTGGGCTAAACGGGAGGACGAGAGGCTGTGTGGAGAAGGCCGGGGAGTGAGGGTAGGAGGCGTCCAGGGTCCTGGACGCCCCCAAAAATTTTGTTTTTATTTTTATTATTTTTTTTGGGTTATTACATAAATAAAATAAAATAAGGTAAGGAGGCGTCCAGGGAGGTGGACGCCTCCACTATAATATATATTATTTATTTATTTTTGTTTTGATTTTTGAT
Source organism: Amorphophallus konjac (assembly GCA_022559845.1). Classification (NCBI taxonomy): domain Eukaryota; kingdom Viridiplantae; phylum Streptophyta; class Magnoliopsida; order Alismatales; family Araceae; genus Amorphophallus; species Amorphophallus konjac. Next base: position 288,478,025 of record CM040118.1, read on the forward strand.
AAAAAAGAAAGAAATAAAAATAGGAAGGGGGCGTCCAGAAGGTTGGACGCCTCTAAAAATATATATATAATCAATATTATGTACAGTGTTATTGTTTATTATTATCCATGATTCTGATGTGTTGCCCTGTTGGTTTTGTGGTGTGTAGGGCGTGATGAAGGGCCAAATCAGCTGGTCTCTAGTGGTGGCAGCGTACCGTGGGCTGCCAGACTTCCAGAGGGCGCGTGTGGACGCCGTGGGCTTTGGAGCCTTCCTCAGGATTGAGCCCTTCCGGCTCGACCTTCCTCTTATCCAGGCATTAAGGGAGCGGTGGCATGCGTCGAGTCAGGCGTTTCTGATGCCCTGGGGGCACATGGTGCCGACGCTTGAAGATGTAGCTCGGATCACCGGGTTACGAGTTGACGGAGAGGCGGTCAGCGGGGTCACCTACCCCGACTACCGAGAGAGTGCCCTGGACCTGCTGTGGTTAGAGACGAGCGTGACCGACAGAGACAGTAGGGTAGTCGGCTGAGTGGAGATTATGGAGGCGCTCGGATTCGTCGACCCGCGCCAGCGGGTTAGCGAGACTGGAGTGGAGTTTCTGGCACGACTGGAGGGAGATGCTCGTGCAGCTTTCACCCAAGACCCGAGCGAGCGGGAGCTGGTGGATCTAGACCTCCGGAGGTTTCTTTTCTTCTTCCTGGGCCGCCTTCTGCTGGGGACGATGGGGGATGGCATCCACTGCCGCTTCCTCGGGATCCTGGCGGACCTTGACAGAGTGGGGCACTACGCGTGGGGAGCGGCTCTGCTTGCCCATTTGATTGCTGATCTCTCCCAGACTTCAGAGAGGGAGACGACAGTCAGCGACTTCGCACCTTTTCTCCAGGTACACAATTTATTTTTGCATTTTACCGTAGTTAAATATGCAATTACTCGTGCTAATGATGTATGATGGGTGCAGGTGTGGAGTTATTACTACTTCCCGATGGGAAGGGCCAGGCAGGGGAACAGGAGAGCCGTTCCTCTAGCGCGACAGTGGAGGCCAGTCGTGGTAGCGGCACCACACAGCTACCAGCTGGCGTCACTTCGTCAGGAGCTGAGCGAGTATCCCGAGGCCATGGTATGATGCGTATGATTTCTTTGTATTTTTTTATGCATGCGACCTAATGGCAACTAGTATGATGTATGTATGGTGATGTAGGTGGTGTGGAGGCCCTACCTGGGTATATGGCCGACGCTGGCCAGCCCTGGGTTGTAGCGGGTCTTCCTCGTTTCGGGCAGGACGTGTGGGTCCATTGCCTGAACGAGATCGAGCCGCTTCGGCTGAGGCTGGTTATGAGGACGTTGGGGCTGGCCCAAGAGTGGGTCGATGTAGATGAGCCGATCCGCATCGGGCGGAAGACCAAGGGGAAGGCGAAGATCGTGGACTGGCGCACGCGCTTCCCAGCACAGTACCAGGACTGGCAGTAGGACGGGGTCCCAGTGGTGTCCCATGTACAGGACAGCACAGACTACATGAGACGGTATCGAGCTACGTACGGGGACCGCCTCTCCCTCGGTGGTATGGCAGGGGTAAGTGTGAAATGAAAATGCTTCACTCTTTTATGTGTATATGCATGTGATACTAACTTATATGCCATGCAGGATGCTCGTGACGACATGATCGCCGACCTGCGGGCCCAGCTGGCAGACGCCAGGCGGCAGTTAGTGGCCATTCGACGGGAGTTGGAGATCCTGGTGAGTTTATGCGATGCATTTTGTTACCCTGGATTTTCGGTATTCAGCCTCTGATCGTTATTTGCCCTGAGTTTCAGTGGGCCCACCAGGCTGCAGCAGCTGGGGCGGCTAGTGGAGCGGGTCCCAGTTCGTGGGGCCCTCCTCCGGAGGTTTCTGTGCTTTAGGAGCAGCTGGCCTACGCGGTGGCCCAGGCTGAGGAGGCCGAGCGCGATCGTGAGGCTCGAGTGAGTCCTTGCTTGGCCCTGACCCTCCTCTAGTTACTCTTTCATCCTTCACCTCTCTCTTACGATGCATGCGCATTTTGACAGGTGGCCGAGATCCGAGAGGCCCTGGCGCGTGCTGTTCGTGCCGAGCAGGAGCGCGACGCTCGGGTGGCGGAGCGTGACGCCCGGATTGTGGAGCTGGAGGAGGAGCGTCGACGGGAGGCTGAGGAGCTCCCTCGTGACGTGCTGGATTTGCGTATTGCCCTTGAACTGTCGAGGAGGGAGGTGACGCAGGAGAGAGAGGAGAGGGAGAGGGAGAGAGAGGACAGAGAGAGAGAGAGAGGACAGAGAGAGAGAGAGAGAGGACATGAGGGCGGAGCGACTGCGAGACTGGGACGAGAGGAGGGCTCTGGAGGCCCAGCTGATGGAGCTCCGATTGAGTCTCGGCACGGCGGAGGGGAGGCTTCGAGAGAGCGAGGAGCGGTACCAGAGGGAGAAGGAACGCGGGGCGCGACTTCGTCAGTCTGGTTCTTTTTCCATGGCCAGCTATCTGGTTTCTTCGGCGGAGGAACGTCATCGTGCCTTCGAGGCTGGGGTGCCACCGCAGGGCGAGGCGAGTACGGCTTCTCAGGGTTCGCAGAGGTCGCAGAGCCCCCCAGGGATTCTCGTCAGAGGAGAGAGGAGAGAGATGATCAGGAGGGTGGTAGCGAGAGTTAGAGAGTTTCTTGTACCCCCACCTTCCTCACTGTATGATGTACTATTTGACTATTATATGAAACAGATCTTGTGTGGCATGCCCTTTTCTTTCCCGCACTTTCTTTCGCACCACGTTGTCCACGCTTCACGAGCCTTTTGCCCTGGACAGAAGGGAACTACTTTGCACGGAGGGATTTTGTTCCTTTTCTTGCTTTCTTTTGGGGGCGTCCAGGCGCGAGGATGCATCTTAACCTTCGAATTTAAATTTAAAGCATCGGACGGCCTTTCTTCGTCCGTGCCTTACCTACAACGAGCCCGCCTCTGCCAAATTTCACTCGCCCCCCTTTTCATCTTCCTCCTCTTTTGATCGATGGAGTTCGGTGGGCCCGACCATGGTGAAGGTGGAGAGGGACGAGGAAATCCTCGTCCGAGGAGGGGCGCGCAAGAGCACAGAGCAGCATCCATGGAAGAGGAAGGGCCGCTTCGAGCACCCGAGGGACCCGAAGGTCGTGATTGCGCGGACGGGGGTGAACACGGCTCGGTGAGTGCTCGGATCTTCTCCTTTGATCCATTTTTAGTTTTGAAGCGAGCCGTGCGAGGGGGGAAAAGGGTTCGGCGAGTGTTGCACTCAAATGATGGACGCGTCCTTGACAGGAGACGCGTTCTTGTTATGACACGAGGCCCTTCTTTCTTGGTGCAGGACATGGCGAGGACCCTGGGCCTGGCCGATGAGTGGGCGAGTGTAGACGAGCCGAGCCGCGTCAGGAAGGAGAGTCGCGGCAAGGCGAAGCTCGAGGATTGGCACATACGTCTCCCTAGACAGCAACGGAGCGTATTGGTGCAGGACAGTGCCGACTTCCTGCGGTAGTAGAGAGAGAGTTATGCGGGGCTTCCCCAAGCCGGGGATACGCGCGACGTCAACGGCTCGCGTGCCCAATTAGCCGAGGTCAGGCGGCAGCTGGCCGCCACTCAACAGGAACTGTTGCTCCTGGTAAGCTAATTGCTGCATTTTTTATTTTTAAATGTGGAGCTTAGCTGACTGCTATTCTTTGTTCGTTCCAGCGTGCCCAGCAAACAACGATGGTGGGAGTGGCTGGCGGTGCATCTTCCAGTTCCTCGGCCCCTTTTCTTGAGATTGCCTCCCTCCGGGAGCAACTTGCCGGTGCGGTGGCTCGGGCTGCCCGGGCGGAAGAGGAGCGTGATGCCTGGGTGGCGACTGTAGCAGAGCTGCGACATCGCGGTGAGGAGAGACCTTTCCCAGACATCTTGGAGTTAAGGGTTCTTCTGCAGATGATGAGGAGAGAGGCAGAGAGAGAAAAGCGAGAGAAGGTCCGAGCAACAGCGAGATCAGACCGAGAGGAGGGCCTTGGAGGCCCAAGTGAGGGAGCTCCAGCTGGGCCTTCAGGCCGTCGTGCAGAGTCTGGGAGGGATGGAGACGCGCTACGAGAGAGCGCGAGAGTTCGGGGAGCGACTGCGCCAGTCTGGTCGCTTTACCGCTAGTGGCTTCTTCCCCACGCCAGGGGAGGAGCAGCGAGTCATTGCTGTGGAGCCGGCGCCACGAGGCGAGGCGGGTGCTACTGCACGGGGATCCAGGAGGCTTCTGAGGGACCCTCACCTCAGGGGAGAGGAGAGGGACGCCTAGAGGGACGAGCATGAAGATAATGGCAAAGTTGGTGAGCTAGTGGACCCGCCTCCTCTCTATGATTGTAGTGTTTATGATAGCTTATGTAGAATTATGAATTGAGTGATTTGATTTTCTGCTGCTTGTTTGTTCTCTTGTGCGTTCCCTCTTCCCTACACTTCTTCTCCTTTGCACTGTTCCCATGTGATGGGTCTGCCGAGACTCCACCCCAAGCGGAGAATCGCGTCTTGTTGTGACCATTTTCCACGGGAATCTGCCGTCGAAGTCAATAATGACGGCCCTAGTCCCTTTTCCCGGATGTTGTGTCAAATTTTGCGGACGTCCTCCAAAACATGATAGGGTATCCCTAGACAACATAGGGGGCTAGTCGTCATATTCTTCGTCCAATCAATCACCCTGTGCGAGCGGTGAAGTGACACACGGGACCGCATGGTAGGTGCCTCATCGTGAGGGCTATCATTAAAGGTGATGGAGGCAATCTTGGCCTGCACTCCTTCCATTTCTATAAATTCTTGTCCCTTTTATCCTCCCAGGTATATCGAGAGCTAACTCGAGGAGCACAAGTTCTCACGGGAGAGGAGGAGTTCAAAACTCCGAGAGTTGGATGGAGGGCGAATCTTCCCACTCCTCGAAGAGAAGCAGGTCCAGTGGTAATAGTTCTAGGAGGCTTTCGGACCTCGAAGGGCACTTCAGCGAAAGGGCCCAATCACAACTCGTAATTTGAGCTTTCCTGCCCTTTTCTCATCCTTTCTTCCTTCCTCTTGACAACACCCTTCTCCATTTCTTGCATGCGTAGAGTGTGATGAAATCACAGATCTCATGGGAGTTGGTAGTGGCAGCATACAGGGGTCTCCCAGATTTTCAGAAGGCGAGGCTAGACGTGATGGGATTTGGCACCTTTCTTCGGATCGAGCCGCTCGAGCTCGACCTGGTCCTGATCCAAGCCTTGTGTGAGAGATGGGACCCAGTGAGTCGGGCATTCCTGATGCCCTGGGGGCACATGGTGCCCAGCTTGGAGGATGTGGTCCGGATCACAAGCCTAAAGGTGGAGGGCTAGGCAGTGACCGGGGTCACTTATGCGGATGACCGAGAAGGTGCTCGGAAGCTACTGGGTTTGGACCTAGATGGTCGGAAAAACAGGTCGGTAGCTAGGGCGTCCCTCATGGATGCATTAGGGCTCACCGACACTCGTCGGCGGGACGATGAATCCTCAGAAGAGTTCATGGAAAGGATGGAAATAGGATGCCGTGCCGTGTACTGCACAGATTTCGGTAACTGGGAAAGATGCAACATAGATTTGAGGAGATTTCTCCTCTTCCTTTTGGGGAGATTGGTACTGAGCTCGAAAGGGGACGGTATCCAATGTCACTTCCTGGAGCTGCTATCAGACCTTGAAAGAGTAGGATACTATGCCTGGGGAGCTGCCATGCTGGCACACTTGTTTGCAGGCCTGTTCCAAGAAGTGGATCGTGAGATGGATGTGAGTTGTTTTACACCATTCATCCAGGTATTTTTGGTTTTGCTTGTTTTGTATTTTTTTTTGTTTTTGCAAGGTACTGATGACCTGCGCCGAGCAGCTGTGGAGCTATTATTACCTCCCCATGGGGAGAGCTCGGCATTGGCGACCCGCGATGGTGCCGCTAGCCAGGCGGTGGGAACCCATCATGAGTGCGGCACCCCTAACCTACCAACTGATGGTGCTAAGGCGGGAGCTACAGGAGTTCCCTGCAGCGATGGTAAACTGGAGACCCTACTCAGACATGGTCGATGCCGACCAGCCGTGGGTTCTAGCAAGTCGTGCCCGGTTCGGACGGGAACTGTGGATGCACTGCCTGAATGAAATTGAGCCGCTTCGGCTACGATTGGTTATGAGGAATTTGGGACTGGCTCAAGAATGGGTGGATTCAGCTGCGCCACCTCGCGTTGGGAGAGAGACGCGAGGACCGGCGACCTGCATTGACTGGCGTGTGCGATTCCCCGAACAGTACGAAGACTGGCAACGGGGTGGCATAATCGTGGAATCGCAGGCACGGGATAGCTAGGATTACCTACGTCTATACAAGACAAGGTACGCAGAGCGGTTCCAACTCCGGAGACTTGCGGAGGTAGGTCTCCCCTTTTTATCTTTTCTTCTTTCTCCCCTTTTTTGGTTTTCTGGTGGAAATGCTGACTCGTATGGCTGCAGGATATCTATGATACGATGATAGCGACTTTACGAACTCGCTTGGCAGAGATGGAGCAACGGTTGGGCGATGCCCGCGGAGCTACGAGCACCTTGGTAGGTGTATAGTGCGTTCCTAATTAAAACCCCAGATTTCAGATATTGGCTGCTAATTCACGTGGTCGTAGCATGCCCAGATTGGCGCGGCTTCCTCATCGATGGGAGTAGGCGGTGTCTCTTCCAGCTTATGGATTCCTACCTCAGAACTTGATTTGCTTCACGAGCAACTTGCTCGTGCCACGCAGCGTGCCGCGGAGGCAGAAGGGATGCTCTCTATACAGGTAAGAGTCTCAGTGTTGAGTTCTCCTTGTTTATGCCTTATCGCGTATCTGAGATGGTACACTGGCAGGAAAAGGAGACGGAAGAAGCGCTTGCCCAAGCTGCGCAGAGGGAGGCTAGGATAGCAGAACTGGAGAGGGAACTGCGGCGTCGTCCTGATGACGACTCCTCTAGGGATGCTGTGGAACTGAGGATCACTCTCCAGTTGGAGAGGGAAGACCGTGAGAGAGAACGGGCAGAGAGAGAAAGAGACGCAGAGAGAGAAAGAGCCAACAGATTGACTGAAAGGGAGGAACGAAGGGCCATGGAGGCCCAGTTGTTCGAACTCCGAACCAGCCTTGGTCTTGCTGAACAGTGGCTGAGAGATGGTGAGGAGCGCTACCGAAGAGCACGAGAGCGTGGCTTTCGTGTTGGTAGCTTCTCTGCTGCTTCCGTGGATCAACGCCGGGGTGTGGGAATAGGAAGGGGAGTACAGAGCGGTAGGAGTACCGCTTTTCGTAGTTGGGTAGCACCTTTGAGAGCGTTTTACCTGGAGAGTAGTGGGACGAGTAATGCAGAGAGAGAGGGCGGAACTTGATGTAATTTTTTTGGTTTTTGGAATAAAATACAAGGTTCGGTTTGTTTGGTTTTCACCTTTGCTTCTGTTGCCTGAATCCCTGCACACATCACTGAAACAAACAAATCAGAATTTCTGTTCTGACTTGGCCCCTTGCTCAATAAGCAAATGGTCACATTGACTGTCCTTGATAACTGGTCAAGGGGCCAAGCCTTTATTTAAGGAAGGCGAGAGAAAGATGCAGTGATGATAAATGCGACAGGCAAGCACACGAATGCAAGCGGTATTAAAAGTGAGATGCTGCACGCAAATACAATCATGCAAAATTGATTTGTTTTCTTTTTTATATTTGACATTTTTTTTTTGTTTTATCATAAAAAAGATTTTTTTTGTTTGCAAATATGTACATTTTCTCTTTTCCATTTTTTTGTTACTTTTATTATAAAATTTTTTTGTTGCTAACGCCTGGCAAGCACCCAAATGGCACCTAACCTACGTGAGAACATGGGTTTCTTACTAACCTCCCAGGTATCCTAAGTGCACATATAGGTTGATTTGGGCCTCTAGACCCCTCGAATGACGATCCCGCCGGCTAAGACTTACCCTGATGACAATACCGTCATGCCATGCTTAGGCTCCCAGTCGCTTCCGACCACAGGGATTCACCCAAAAGGTGTTTGAGGTAAGAGATTTGCCTGACCCGGGTCTGTTTCCTCACAACTCTAGATGGTATACGATGGAACACCTTGGAACCCTAACGACCAACCGCGCGACGCTGACCCGGAATCAGACGCCGTCGCACCCATAGGTGACGCGCTTGCATTGGCCTAAGCCCGAGGTTAAACAAGAAGACATCAAGGTGGTAAACAGGGGTCTTGACCAGCCAGAAACACGGAGACTCCTTCGCAGCGATAGCTTTTACTTTTCAAAGTAGGCAACCAAATGTGTATATTAAAATAAGGTCGCAGACCCTGGGCAGTTTTCACCCTTCAGAAACTCCATCAAACCTTCATCCTTAGAGGGAGAAGGAAGAGTGTAGGGGATAAACCTCCTGAGAGGACCGGCAAAGCCGTTAACCCGGCGAGCGAATAAGGGCCCATTAACTCTTTCCTTTCGGACAACTTCGGACCAAATCTCGAGCATTTACATTCCATAGCCCCCCCCCTTTTGTGGATTCAAACTTTTGCTTTGAGGGGTTCCATTCATCGCATCAGGCACGGTCACGACCAGGCTCTTGATTTTGATTTTGTATTTCTTTTTGTGAGGGAGATATAGTCATTTGACATTTGTGGGCTCCCTTTCGTATGCCTGCGGGGACACTGCCCTCTTCTCATGCTCTGATCGATGCTCGAGGAAATGGATCCTACTCTTGCCCTTAGGGTTTGAGTTTCGGTTTCTCATGCTCAGCGTTTTAAGGGCGCCGACTGTCTCATTTGGTCGAAGAGAAAAGAATAAAGATTACAGCATCCAGAGATCTTCTGGGTGGGGCCCCACCGTAGGTGATGCTACCGACTTTTTTGAATAAAATACATAAGTGAGCACATGTTAGCTTCCTTCGAGCGAGCATAGGCCGACGTGGCCGGACAGGGATCTCCACGGTTCTGGCAAACGAGGACCCGGTGCCTACCAAGCCTTAATGGGCCCTATCCTAACATGAAGGTTAGATGCAGTGACTTGACTACATGGTGACCACCAGGCATCGGCATTTTGAATTTTTCATATTTTTAGTGGTTTTCCATATTTCTTTGTTTTTGATGTTTTCTATCTTTTCATCATTTTTTTTTGTGCTAAGGGTAGTATTTCTTAAGATAAAGCCCATTCCAAGGGTGGGATAACTCGGTCCCTTCGGCGTTGACTAGCTTGTAGGCGTTGCCAGGGTACATGGCTTGAATTACAAATGGTCCTTCCCAATTGGGTTGGAGCTTAGAACGCGGCCCTCCAGGTTTGACAAAAATTCTTTTTACGACCATCTCACCGACTTTGAATTTTCTCTCAACGACTTTCTTTTGGTAAAAGCGAGCGAGTCTATTTTGATACACACGCGCGTGTTCGGCAGCGGCCAGCCGCTTCTCATCCAAGAGTTCCAACTGGGCGAGGAGTGAATTACGACGATCGTCGAGGGAAATTCCTCGTCCAATTGTACCCTGAGAGAAGGGATCAGAGTCTCGTACGGGACTACCGCTTCCATACCATAAGTAAGGGCAAATGGAGTCTGCCCGGTGGGGGTACGGATTGAAGTGCAATAGGCCCATAGGGCTTCGATAAGTTTTTATGGCCAGTCTGAAAACTTACTAGACTTACAGGTTTTTTTGATGATTTTGAGCAATGTTTTATTGGTGGCCTCCGCTTGGCCGTTCCCTTGTGGGTAATAAGGTGATGAATGATGCAATGCAATTACGTACTTTTTGCAGAGGTCGTATAGGTCCTGAGAAATGAACTGTGACCCATTGTCTGTGACGATTGTGCTTGGGACACCGAACCTGGCGAGGATGCTCTTCATGATGAACTTGCAGACTGTTGACGCCTTGATTTTCGCGTAAGCTTCGGCTTCGGCCCATTTGGTGAAGTATTCCGTCGTAGTAAGGATGAAAGATTTCTGCTTGGTGAGGGAATTGGGATCACCTAGGGGACCAATGATGTCGAATGCCCACATGGAGAAAGGCCACGGGGAGGATATTGGATGAAGTGAGGAAGATGGTGAATGGATTTTATCGGCGTGAAGTTGACACTTGACACACCTACGGACATAGACAGCACAATCCTCTTCCATAGTGGGCCAGTAAAGGCCTTGGCGAATGATCTTCTTGACGAGCATCTGACTATTCACGTGGCCACCGCACACACCCGAGTGCATCTCCTCTACACATTTCCAAACCACATCGTCACCAAGACATCTTAACAGAATACCAGTAAGGCTCCTCCTATAGAGTAGACCTCCAACCAATGTGTATTTCTGAGCCACCCTTCTTATGGCTTTCTTGTCCTCTGTGGTGGCCCCTTCAGGATAAGACTGATCTTGGCAGTATTTGATGATTTCATAGAACCATGGTTTCTCTTCATCAGCCAGTTCTTCTTCGGCCTCTGCCAACATGATTTCCCTCTTCTCAAGGATATCTTCTTGTAGGATCTTCCTTGCTATCCTGTCTTTGATATTTACGTAGGAAGCATCATCGATTGCAAGGGCGTGAAGTTTGTAGATGGAAATGGACTCAAACCATCTTCCTAGAGGGAACCTTATGGATGATGCCAACGAGGCGAGGGCATCGGCGAGAATATTCTGATGACGAGGGACATGAACAAAGATCAGTTTGGTGAACAGTTTGGCAAAGGCAGCAGTGAGTTCTTGGTATGGCTTGAGTTTGGGATCGTGAGTGCGATATTTAGTGAGCACCTGGCGAAGGATGAGTTGACTATCACCTACGACTCGCAACTCAGTGATACGAAAAGAATGAGCGAGTTCTAGGCCAGCTAGAAGAGCTTCATATTCGGCTATATTGTTGGTAACTGAAAATTTGAGCTGGTATGCCAATGGGAATGTGAGGCCTTCAGGCGACAGGAGGGCGACGCCGATTCCTCTCCCTTGAGAATTCAGAGCTCCATCAAAATATAGCGTCCACATTGGCTCATCTGATTGGTTGAGGGACATTAGTTCCTCATCTGGAAACTCTGATTAGACTGGATCGAACTTGGGAAGAGGATGGTGAGCGAGATGCTCGGCTATGGCATAGCCTTTAATCGCCTTTTGCTGGATGTAGGTGATGTCGAACTGAGAGAGAAAACTTTGCCAGCGTGCTAGCCTATCCGTAAGGACGGATTTCTCCAGAAGGAATTTGATAGGATTCATTCGAGCAATCAAGTGGACCTCATGAGCCAAGAAGTAGTGCTTCAATTTCTGCACTACCCAAACGAGGGCAGCACAGGTTTTCTCCATGACGGTGTACTTCTGCTCACAGGGATTGAGAAGTTTGGACAAGTAATAGGTTACCCGTTCCTTGCCTTCTTCATCAGCTTGTGCGAGGACGGCTCCCACGGAGTCATCCAAGACTGAGACGTAAAGGATCAGAGGTTTTTCTGGTTTGGGTGGAATGAGAACGGGTGGACTAGCCAGATATTCCTTCAACCCTTCAAAAGCTTTCTGACATTTAGAATTCCAGTGGAATTCTACTCCTCGCTTGGTCAACTCGTAGAGAGGTCTACACCTTTGTGAATGTTGGGACACAAACCGACGAATAAACTGCAACCTCCCGATTAAACCTCGGACTTCCCTCAAATTCTTGGGAGGCGGCATATCCCTGATAGCCTTGGCTTTGTCGGGATCTATCTCGATCCCTCTTTTACTCAAAATGAAACCCAGCAATTTACCCGACGACACACCAAACACACACTTTTTCGGGTTCATTTTCAATTGGAACTCCCTTGACCTCTGCAGGACCTTAGCCAAAACTTCTGGATGTTCCATCCTGGTCCTTGATTTCACCAATAAGTCATCCACATACACTTCCAGATATATGTGCATCATGTCATGAAATATGGCCATCATCACTCTTTGGTAAGTAGCTCCAGTATTCTTTAATCCGAACGGCATGACCACGTAACAATATGTTCCCCAAGGGGTAGTGAATGACGTCTTTTCCTGATCCTCTTCTGCCAAACGAATTTGATTGTATCCTAAAAATCCATCTATGAATGAGAGGGTTTCGTAGCCTGTCGTGTTATCAATCAACACATCAATGTGAGGTAAGGGAAAATCATCTTTTGGACACACGCGGTTAAGGTCCCGGAAGTCGATGCAAATCCTGACTTTCCCATCTTTCTTCATGACCGGGACAATGTTCGCCACCCATTGAGGATAAAGGATGACTCTAATGAACCTGGCTTTATGGAGCTTATCGACCTCTTCTTTCATTTTCAAAGCCATTTGAGGGTGGAAACGCCTTAACCTTTGTTTTACCGAGACAGACCCTGGTTTTAAGGTTAAACGGTGTTCGACCAGGGTTGGATCCAGACCCGGCATATCCTCGTAGCTCCATGCAAACGTGTCCTCATATTCCTTGAGAACCTCAATTAATGCCTCTTCTTCAGAGGGTGGTAGGTTGTCACTTATGAGGATGATCCTAGGGTCTTCCTCAGTTCCCAAGTTGACTTCTTTGGTGGATTCTTCTACGGCGGTTGACGGCTCGTCGAATCTCCTCATTCCACTAGCATATGCGCCCGCCGCATCCTCATATTCTTCACCCTCATCGTCAGTGGGGCATTCTTCATCCGTGATCTCGTAGACTCCGTACCCTTCATCAACTGCACAGTCACCCTCACATTCTATTTCCGGTAGCTAGATGAGATTTTCTAACAACTGGGGGATGGCAAGGAGGGCTTGACAACTGGCGGCTAAATCCAGAAGGAATCGACGAGGGATCTGCCTACCCTTGGATTTCTTCCTAGGTACTACCATTGACCTATCATTCCTAGATTGACTGACAATATTTACAGAAGAAGAGGAAGACGAAGAGGATGGTGTAGAATGTACAGGAGAAGACCCCTCAGAGGAGGGGTAGAAAAGGTCACTCATCGGACCTTGGACGGGTGGTCCGCAGGGCGGGACGCACCCGTGGGAGATGTAGGAGGTTTCCTCAACGAAGATGTGTTGTTGAGGAGTTTGAAAATTGACATTTTTTTTTGTTTTCATTTTTGATGACAAAACAGTGAAAAGAGATCAGAGGAGAGAGAAAAGTGGTTATGGCTAGAGGATTGCGAGGCTCATAGAGCAGATCATGGTTGAAGACCTGGCGCAGGTTGAGAAGCCCGCGTAGGTATGTAAGCAGAGAAGGGGATCTGGGAAGATCATCAGACAATTGTCTGGCCCAAGAAGAAGATATCAGCAAAGGCTGAGACGAGTGGATGGAGAAGATGGCGGCTAATGAGCTGTCGACGGCAATGCTGAGGACGGATGAAGATCCGTCGATGACAGGGTCCTTCTGGCGAGGACGAGGATAGTTTGGAACCTTGGCAAGAGTGGTAATATTCTCTGGTATTCCGGAGATCAATGGTGGTCCTTCAAGCTGCGGAGACGATAACATCCTTTCCAGTGCAACGGAAATGTCCCGTATGTCGAACCATTTGTTCCACTCGCATTCCGGATCTTTGATCTTGCCTCTTTTGGTGATCCTCGGACATTTTTCAACCAAATATACAGCATGTGATCCACCATATGCTTCTCGTGGGTAATCTCCCATCTGAACAACGGGCCCTCTGTTGAAGTGGTTTGATAGAGTCCATGTGAGGGGCTTCCAATCCGCCTTGAACGGTCCTTTGAAGCCTAGGCCAAACCTGCGGTTCAGCCTAATTTTCTTTGGCGGTTTGAGCCTACCCTGTAACTGTGCGCCCAGACCTTTACCTTGTTGGTAGCCGATGTTCCTCATAATCTCCCACCCTTGGGAGTGAAAAGGGAGATATGATGTTGCAGTTGCCCTGACCGGCTCCTTTGGTGCTAGTGGGACGTGAGATAGATCACGCACGTCCAGCAATGACAATATGGGCGGATGAGACGGCCAAATAGAGGGCAGAGAGGTATTGATAGCATCCACCGTGTGAAGGACATGTGTGCTGACCACTTTAATAATTCTTCCATTGTAAGGAAACTTCAGGCACTGATGGTTGGTGGAAGGCACAGCATCCATGGCTTCAATGTAGGGGCGACCCAGTATGGCCTTGAATGTGGGGTCCATGTCGAGGATATGGAATTCCGTGGGGACTGATATAGGGCCTAGTTCTGCCTTCAGAATAATCATCCCCTGCGGCGGCCTTTTGCTATTGTCATAAGCCGTGACCGTGATCGAGGAAGGTCTTATTTGTTCCTCGTTGACCCCACAGAACTGAAGGGTGTCCATGGAGATCACATTTCTGGACACACCCGTGTCCACAAGACACGGGTTTATGGATACCCCATTAATTTTTATTGAAATGCACAATGCATATTTCCGAGCCTCCTTGGGAGCGAGCTCGTAGTTATGGAACATGATGGCCGGTTGTGTGTCTGTTGGGGTCAGGACGGTCGAAATCTTCTCCACGGGGAGGTCCTCATTAACCATGACTTTTTGAATATATTCCATCAAGGCCGCCTGGTGGGATGTGGATCTTTGAAGTAGCTCCAGGATGGAGATCCGAGCAGGCGTCTTGTCCAATTGTTTCAATGGATTATACTGTGTTCCAGGGATAGCTCTTTCTGGTTGTTCTCCATCATCCTTCTCTGGCTGAGATTGCTCAGGATTCTGACTGTTGTGGGGGAAAACTCTGTGGAAAATCTTTCCACTCCGGAGCACCATTGCCTACGGCTTTTGTACCTCTGTGGGGGTAGCTGTGGGTTTTAACAGGGATTTGAGGGGTAGTGGTGGAGGAATGGTTGATGAAGCAGGGGTGATGACAGGAGCAGGCATTCTGATGAGGGGTTTGTTAGGTGGAGGCGTGGTGGAGGTAGAGGGGATATCACACGGATTAGGGAGGATAAGGGGTCTGGAAGGTGGAGGTGGAGACGAAGTAGAAGTGGGTAGGGCTTGAAGCGGGCAATGATTTTGAGGTGGGTGATGGGTAATGAGTGGTTTTGAAGGCATTAGTGGTGATATGGTGGAGAAAGACGGGGTTATGTATGGTTGACGGATGATAAGGGGTTTAGAAGGCGTAGGGGTAAATGTGGTAGAGGTGGATGGTAAAGTGGGGGAGTGAGAGAAGATGAGAGGGTGTGAAGGCGTAGTGGAGAGTGTCGGTTGATAGGAGATCGGGGTGCGGATGAGAGGGCGTAATGGTAGTGGAAATGGTGAAGGCGATACTGACGCGGGTTGATGAGAGAGAGGTGCTACCCGGGCAAGGCAAGGGTGTTGCGTGATGATAGGATTGGCGGTAGAAAGAATGGAGGTACTTTTCGGGTGCCACACCTGCTCTCTCCCGACTTCCGGGAAGGAGGAGATGGGGTTAACCTGATGATTGGGCTGTTGGTGCTCCGGTAATGGATTCTGGATTATGCCCATGTTGGGCTGTTGTTGTGGGGCCTGCTGAGGCTGTTGTTATTGTTGTGGTTGCTGCTGCTGCTGCTGTTGTAACTGTTGCTGTGGCCTATGAGGAGGTCTCCTAGACTTGAGAGCGGCGACGTATCATCTCATTTCATCCCAATCTATTTGATGTTCATCATTCATATCGTGGATGTAATCTTTGAAATGGAAGCAGTAATCTACTGTGTGTCCTGGCTGCCTGTGGTAGACGCAGTATTTAGAGGTATCAACATTCGGGGGCCACACGGGCCTTTCCCTGGGTAGCACAAGTGTGTTTGAGGCCATGAGGGCGTTGAAAATATCCGCCAGAGTTTCTGGCAACGGTGGATAGTAGGCTCTCTTGGGACCGACCGGCCTCCTTTGTTGCTGTTGGGGACCATAATTCCCTGGGGGTGGAACTTGGTTGTACTGAAGCGGTGGTTGTTGTTGCTGAGGTTGTGGTTGTTGTTGCTGGGGTTGACGTAATGGAGGCATATTATCCTGGGGTGGAGGACGAAGAGGGAAAGGACCTGGTTGGAGGGGAAGTCGGGGCATTTGTGGAGGCCTTGGGTTGACTGCATAGTTGGCATTGTTGACCGCACCCACTTGCTCATTTGTCACGACCCCTTCTGTGGCTCCGCCCGGGACACCAGCGCCTGTCTTTCTGACCACTTTGGGCTTCGACGACTCAAACATGTTCATAATGGGGGAGTCTTTTAACTGGGTTTGGATGTACCGGGCCCTTTCATAGAGTTCCTCCATTGTAGTAAGTTTATTCATGGCCAGGACGTGTCTGAACTGTGGGGTTGCATTAGACACAATCATCTTCACTTGTTCGGGCTCGGAGAGGGTATCCCTTATTCTTTCCGCCAGAGACCTCCATATATCAGCATAGCGGACAAAATCCTCGTCGGGCTTCATCTTTTCGGCCACTAGGTCGGTAATGGAGAGTGAGGGACTGACCCTATCCCTATATTTCTGCAGAAACCTTCTCTGGACTATTTCAAAATTCTCGGCCTCGCGGGGCTCCAAAGAATAGAACCACTCTAGCGCGGGACCATCCAATGATCTCCGAAAGAGGTATGCCAGGGACCTCTGATCGTTTTGCCAATAGGAGGATTCATACATGAAATCCTTGAGGTGAATGAAGGGGTTGCCGCTACCATTGTATCTGCGGTACGTGGGCATTTTGGAGGGAGGAAGATGAATGACGGGAAGGATTGGCAAAGTAACTTCCGGGGTGGCTTTCACTTCCACCATTCTTCTCAGATTTTGAAACTGCTCGTCCATGCGATTGAACCTATTGAGGAGTGATTGGGCGAGCTCCTCTAGAGGTGAAGGTGGAACTTACCACTGGGGGAGAAACTGTCTCCCGGAGACTTGAGGGGGGAACCCCGAATGAGAGGGAGCTGTCGGACCGCCGACAGTTGGCCCTGGCTGAAGCGCTATGTGGGGAACAACAGGAGTTTGAGATTGTGACGGGAACTGGAATGAGGGTGGTTGTTGGCTCACTTGTCCTTGAAGCGAGGGAGACTGGATGGCTTGCGCCAATGAAGGAGATGGAATGGCCTGCACGGACTCTTGGAGAGGTACGATGGCCGGAGTTGATTCCTGGGGCGTGGGGGAAACAGATTTCCCCTTCAGAATGGCCTGGAAGGCTCGGAGCTGTTCAGAGGTAAGCTCCGTGTTGGTGAGGACGCCCAGTAAGGAAGAGATATCCTGTGGTGGGGACGTGTCCCCGACAATAACTTGCACCTCATGCGAGGGCTCATGAGAAGGACCCGAGTCCATAGCATAGACTCGCGGGTCGGCTGACAAACCACGACTAGGGTGGTTCTCCTCAAAAGACTCGTGAGCCATGCTCACAGTTTTCCCAGAACGTAAAAACATACACTAGCAAGCAGGTAGCAGAGATTATCAAACAAGTGGATGCCTTTACGCCTTTTTTTATGTTTTGATTTTGATGTTTTTTTTATTTTTAGCGAGATCCGAAGTTCACACAAAATAGGGACCCTAGTTTATTTTTGTTTCACCGCCGTGTCAGCTAGGGTCTCTTGTCTCACCACGAATGGGATGACTAACTCCGGGGAACTTCAATGGTACAACCAGCCCAGTGAACGAAGAGGAGATTCTTCGATGTCGGGGACTTACGGAGGTCCCAGTGGAGGTGATTCTAGTCCGTTGAGAGGAATTCTCAAAGGGAGAGTCCTTCCTTCACTGAGAAAGGGTGATCCTTAGAAAAAATGAAAAAGGATATAAAAGAGGGATGGATGTATGCAATGGAATGCTGACAGAGATATAGAGTAAGAAAACAACAGAAATAACAAACATATAATAAACACCCAACCAATCACAACTGACAGTGCTGCCGTGAGCACAACGGGGGCGCGCGAGGGCGCCAAGGTGGAGAGACATGGACGGTGCCGAACTTGCAAGGGTAGCCAAAAGGAAGCAGTAGATGTCCCGCCGTGATCGCCAATCTGTGAGCGACGTCACTCGGTTCGGGGAGAGAAGAAGACACAGAGCGCGCGGGCTCCTTTTTTGTTTGCTACAACACAGAAATAAGAGAAAAGAGAAGGGGCCACCACGGGAGATTGCTCCGGCGGAGCGAGCGGGACAAATGTAATATAGCAAGATATGGGGGTTAAACGACCATAGCGAGAAGTGACTCGCCGCGGCCTCGGGGGGACGGGAATGGTGCAGAAATCAAATAGCAAGAATTGAAACGGCCATTGGGGAAGTGACTTGCCGCGGCCTCAAGAATATGAGCAGATAAGAATATAACAGAATATAAGGAGAATATAAAGAACGGGAATTTAAACGGCCATTGGGGAAGTGACTCGCCGCGACCTCGAGAATATGAATAGATAAGAATATAACAAAATATAAAGAGAATATAAGAACGGGAATTTAAAAGGCCATTGGGGAAGTGACTCGCCGCGGCCTCGAGAATATGTGCAGATAAGAATATAACAGACTATAAAGAGAATATAAGAACGGGAATTTAAACGGCCATTGGGGAAGTGACTCGCCGCGGCCTCGAGAATATGAGCAGATAAGAATATAACAGAATATAAAGAGAATATAAGAACGAGAATTTAAACGGCCATTGGGGAAGTGACTCGCCGCGGCCTCGAGAACATGATGTGATCGCCAGGGGCCAAAAGACCCCAAAATAAAGAAAGTGATCGCGCCTACCTCAAGAGCGGGAGATGGCGGGTTGTTTCTTCCTCCCCCTTCGGTCGACCGACGGAGAGGGCTTTCCTTGGGTACCCTTGTAAAACAACGACAAACAAGTAACGAGTGGATTAGAAAGATGAAGGTGTAGTATTCAAATCCTTGCGATAAAAATAACGAAATGATGGCAAGACACACACCTGGTTGGTGTTGTCTTTTAAACCCCTCTCGGACTCGAGTAGGAAGAAAATGAGATGATGGATGCAAGAAGTATATAAGAAGAGGCGCCCTTATGAAGGGGGATAGAGGATGCGAGATGATGAATGCAAAAGAACTACAAAGAAAAGGAAAGGATTGGCTTATTGGATGTGCCGATGGTGAAATCCGGCGGAGCTCCGGCAGCGTAGGGACGACGTGGAAGCGCGGTGGATGAAGACGACCTTCCTCTAGCGAGCGTGGGCACCCGAGAAGCCGGCAGAACCTCCACCTACAAAAGACCCCACGGGTTAGAAATGACTCCAGTAGCCTCTAGGCTCCGGCAGCCTATCGGATCTCTTAGAAACTCCCCCAGAACTGAGGGGGTGGGCCTCTATTTATAGGGCTCCGGAGGGTGGAGGCATCCAGGACCCTGGACACCTCCATCAGGGTAAAAAAGATATTTTATTCTATTTTTATTCATTTTTTCTGAATATTTTCATGGAGGCGTCCAGGGGCACGGACGCCTCCATAAAGGCCCACCGAATTCCCACCGAAAGCCGCACGCAGTTTAGCACGACGCGTGGTTTTGAACGGCGCCCGTGATTTGAAAATGGGCGCGTCCAGCCGGCTGGACGTCTCCACAATTTAGATTCTTTCGCACATGACAAATCGTCGATCGGTGGGCGGCGCCCCGTGAGTGAGTTGATGGAGGCGTCCAGGGGCCTGGACGCCTCCAAGAAAATATATATTTATTTTTTTGTTTTGTTTTTTATGCCAACTGGCTTTTTGTATTTTTTATATTTATTTTCATGGAGGCGTCCAGGGGCCTGGACGCCTCCATAAAAATATATATATATTTTATGTATTTTTTGTCTTAAAAAAATAAATTAAAGTAATGGAGGCATCTAGGGGCCTGGACGCCTCCATTAAGACCCCCCGGGTCCGCTGAAAAGGCGTCGGCAGCTCCCCGACAGGCACCCTTCCTAGTTTCGGAACCTTCCGATGCGTCTGACTGGTGTTGATGCCGTCCGAATGCTGCAACGAGATGATTCCGGATGCTGAAAAAGGCAGAAGAAGACCCAAGAAAAGGAAGCACTCAAGTGATTCAAAATGCGAAATCCGCCGCGGGGTGTCGTATAGTAATATGAGACTTTCTCAGGAGACGTCAGGAATGGCGTGTCTACACCTAGGAGACTTAACCTCCTACACCTATGCATCGGGTCCATCACATCGTTATGCACCATTGGTTGGTACACTAGTGACCTCCTACTATTCCTCCCCACACCCGATGAGCCCGACTCCATCCTCCAATTAGAGCTTCTTATATCGGGTACAAAGACAAAACCTCCCTTCATGGCCGATCCATCCACCAAGAACTTCGGCCCAATTGTTTCATTAGAGGAGGATGACCCACCACCATTTGAGGACCTTAAGGACATGGAGCTCCTCCCCCTTGGTAACCCATTTTATGATCCCTATGATCCATTCCAATGGGAGTCAAGGAACCCGTGTGACCCAACTACCTTATCCACCACCCACCTTTCCCTACCCCAACCCACCATGTTTGACCCATTCCACCCCATCCTAGACCCGGGTTACACCATGGGAGCCATGACTATGGGCGATATACACCTAGGGATCAAGGAAGTACCCTACTTCATGATATCCACCTTCTTAGACCCCTTTGACCCATTCCAATGGAAGTTCAGAAGCCCACACATAGGAGACATCTTTGGCACAAAAATGCATGAGTCTTGGCGTACAAAACTAATTGGCATGATTCATAAGTCGGGTACATTCATTCATATCACCCACATGTCAAGTAGGAAACATGAGTGGTCCATATTCGGATGTAATGGTCCACCTTCATTCATCATGGGTCTTAAGCATGTTAGGAGCATTCACGGATGTTCGGGACCCCCGGCATTTACTATACCCATGAATAATAGATTCCCCTACGGATACCCCGGCCCTCCAACCATTGTTATCAAGTCCATGCATGATAGGGTCACTTGTGGTTGCCCCGGTCCATCTAAGTTTATCAATGTCCACATAGCATCAAAGCATGATAGGTCTACTTTTGGTTGCCCAGGTCCACCCGTCACCCCTAGAATGTCTGCATTCACAAAATTGCATGAAAACCTTCGCAAGCACATCAGTAAGGAAAATGAGATTTATAAAAGGCAGGCTGACTCCCATCGATATCACCAAGAATTCCACGTGGGTGACTTTGTGATGATGAGGATGGAGAGGCTCTCCCCGGGAGCCATCTCCAAATTGAGGCTTCGTAGGGCTGGTCCCTTCCAGGTTTTGAGGTGCATTGGCACTAATGCCTATGAGTTAGATCTTCCCAAGGAGTATGGAGTGAACCTCACATTCAACGTGGTCGACGTAGTTCCATATAAGGGTCCCACGGTGGTACCTAGTGAGGATATTAAGTCTACTCCCCCCCATTGAGAGAGCACCCACCCGTGAGGAGAGTCCACTAGCCAAGAGAGCCCAGCGTGAGCGAATTGAGCGAATATTAGATGAACATGTCACTACCACCAGGAGCAAGGTGTGTGAGCGCTATCTCGTAGGGTAGATGAATCGGTCTCCTTCGGAAGACTTGTGGGCGGTATCACTTCTACACCCTCCGAGAAGGGAAGGACTCTTACTCGACGGAGTCGAGTTCTCCGCACCCCAACAGTATGATGGGGGCATCTCTCGCCCTTCATATTTTCAAAACCCCGGTTGCTCGCCAGCATGGTTCCACTGTGTCCGTCACATTTTCCTGAGTCAATTCATGTAATTTTCATATTTTCTTTGAGTCATAATTATGTAATTTTCTTTTTATTTGAGTCTTGTACCTCAGTTAATGAGTCACTTACCTAGGTTAAATGTCATTAGGTTGATAGATTAGTTTATGGGCCCAATTCATTGGGCTAGGCCCAAGGGCACCCCCCCTTCCCTTGGTTATTTGTCTTTGTGTCAAGAGTCAGGGACTTTTTGTAAAATGTGGGTTGCCTATATATAGGATCCCCATCTCCTCATTTGAAGTTAATCAATCA
Organism: Amorphophallus konjac; assembly: GCA_022559845.1. Taxonomy (NCBI): domain Eukaryota; kingdom Viridiplantae; phylum Streptophyta; class Magnoliopsida; order Alismatales; family Araceae; genus Amorphophallus; species Amorphophallus konjac. Next base: position 288,499,781 of record CM040118.1, read on the forward strand.
ATGAATGAAATCTGAGAATTTAGTCCAACCTAATTGTTCTTGTGGTGAGAAGCCATTAGAGTGGAGTGAGAAGCTCCCCTTCCCTATCTCTCTCCTCTCTCTCTCTCACTCTCTCTCTCTCCAAGAAGAGGAGGGCGCCCCCCTCTCTCTCTCCTCCCCTCCCTCTCTCTCCTCCACATCAACAACCCTCTCTCTCCCCCTCATTATTCATCCTCCCAACTACCCCCAACCCTCATTACTCCACCCCTAGTCCCAAGAGACCCTCCACCAATCCATACTCCACCACCCAACCACCAACTACCCAATCCCCTTCCCTAAGCACCCTCTCATTTCCCAAGGGAGAATTCCCCACTCCCCAAGCACCCCTTTCCTTCCCCAACACAACCCCTCCCATCCCCAAGATAAAAAATTAATCCAACCCTTAAACCCATTTTCAAATATCCTTTCCCTCTCTCCCTTCCAACCAAATTCGCAGCTCTCCCTCCCACCATCTGCTAGACCCCCTTCCAGACCCCATTCCTCCCCTCCCACACCTTAGAACACCCCCTCCTAGGCCCCCTCACAACTAGGGCTCATTCCCACACCCATCCACCCCATTTCCCCTTCAATATACCCCATTTCCCCCCATCATCTTCAACCTGCAGTTCTCAGTTCGGAGGTAGCAGAGAAGCTGCGGATTGTAGAGGCTGTCCCATCGTCTCCTCATTGAACCCGGTAGCAAGTTCTATACTGCTGGAAAGATCGTCAAGTCAGCTTCGCAACCGTGTTGGTCTCGTCCCTGTCCGACTTCATAGCTTCCCGGAGGAGCGATCTTCACCGGACTGCGCTTCTCCCTCCTAGCAGTCAACCTGAAGCCACTTGCAGAGACTTCCACGGCTACCCTCTTGAGGATCTGGAGGTGGGACTTGGATGGGAGCTTCTACCACGAGCCTACTTCAAGGAACAAGAAGCGGAACCCCGTTCGGCATTCGGAGCTAAGATTTATCACTTTTCTCCTCCAGGTGCGCAGTTCTGTCTCCTCTAGAATAGAACCAACCCCTGTCCACTGTTTGTTCTCCTGAGCTACTCCGACATCATCTGGCATTCCTGTGGGTCACGTTTCGAAGAAGACTCGACAACGGTTCCAACGACTCTAGACACGCTTGATTCAGAGTCCGGGAGCGCTTGTGGCGGCCTCTTCTTCCTGCTGCTGAGGTACTTTTGCTACCGGAGCCATAACTTAGGGGCCATGTTTGCAGTCTGACCCCGACCAGCACCGGCAACCAGAGAAATCAACAAAATTCAGGCGTCATCCTGATCCAGCTATGACGATTTTTCAACTGGTATCATCATCGGAAAAATTTAGGAGTGGCCGCAGCAGCGTCATCTTCAACCGTCTATTCCCTATTCCAGAGAGCAGGCAGAACCGGCATTGTCCATCCATTCGGCTTTCAATTCAATTTTTCCCCTCCCCGCCTGGCCGGCTTACCGCCCCTCCCTGTGGGAGGTAGTGTTTGACTGTAATCTTTGGCTTCCCTTCCCCAAGATCCCCCAATTGCATGGGGTGTAGTGTTGGAAGATCATAAACATGTCAAGCTACTCCGGCGCGACGTGTGGGGAGCCCACGCTTCCCCGCTCGCCCACGTCTCCGAGCGGGACCGGTTTCTTCAAACTGGTCACGTAAGTGCTCCAACCTTAGCTCTCTTTAGTACTTCTTCTTTCAATATTATCTTATAAACTCCGCTGGTCCATGAGAGTGAGCGCCCAATCCTCAAGCCCCATTACTTCGAGTGACCATCGTGTGAGAGAGTGTGCAACCCGTGCCCTCGGCACGATGTCGGCTCCATTGAATTGGGCTGCCTTACCCTTGGGGAATAACCTTGGCCTTGCTGGACCTCTATCAGTAAGGGCCCAGCCCTCACATCCTCCACTTGGCATCGCCAAGTTACCCCGGGACTTGGGTGAGCATCGGGTGAGTGGTCGCCAATATCGGTCCGTTTTGATTGTGAATTGTGCTTGCTTGCTTAAGTCCAAGGTTGTGTCACATCACTCATGTTCATTTTTGGTGCATTCTTACCTTGGTTATTATTGCCATGAACTGTTGTTTGAACTTGACATTATTGGCCTACTTTTATTTCTCGTGGAAGTAGTTTGATTTATAACTTGAAGATGCAAGAGCGGGCACGGACAGTGTCCAAGGGCTCCACGCTAGCCCCCTCGACAGATGGCCAGAAACATACTGTAAACCATGGGATATGATGAACACTGGTGTCGCATTGCGCTGGGAGTACCTTTTTTATAAACGGGTGAAATCTACAAGGTAACCTCATGAAATTACATGCTTTCTTGTTACATGACTTTCTAGTGCATAGCCTTTTTAAGGTTATGAAAAGTATATTCTCGTTACATGATATTACATTCTCGTTCTTGAATGGCCACATTATAATCCTACTTGATCATGTCCTCATATATCACCTCTCTATAGTTCATACCTTAGTACTTATTGTTACTTTGGTTTTATTCGTATGTTTTGTGATATTTTCTTTTATCTTACCTTTTAGAGCTAAAATGTTAATTACTTTAACATTGTCATCATGTTGATACGAACATACTTACTGGGCGAGTGCGCTCATTCCCTACTTTTCCAATCCTTTTCAGGAAATTCTAGCGGGTTGGAATCGGACTACTCAAGTGGCGAGTCCGAGAGCGATTAAAGTTCGAGAGAAGACTTAGATTGTCATGAGTCCATTTATGTTAGTCAAGAGTTGTGTCTATGTAATTTTTTCCTTTTATTTGATCTAGTGAAATATCATGTTGGAAAAGGTCAAGTGTCATTGTAAACTTTTGATTATTATTCAATAAAGTGGAAGTTTTGAGTATATAATTGTGTTAACTCTTTTATGTGTGAATGGTGCGCTCTGATTATATTGCTAGCTTGATGCTTATTTGCTGGCTGTTCACGTTCCCGAATCTCTTCCGCTGTACATATATCTCAAGGCGTGACAGTGCAGGGATAGCCCTCCGCATGTACTCGGGGCACGGTGACTCAAGCTAACCTAACGAAGAAGCTTGGAACACACGAGGTCACCCGGACCCATGAAACTACATGGGCACGCTAATCAAAGTATCATGATTCCTATGGCCACCCAAAAACATGAACTCGGTCCGCACGGGGTGTTTGGGACATCCCTGGGGCAAAAGGTCGGCAAAGGGTCTCAACCGAGTCGACCATCGGCCAACAAGGGCGAAGAAACTATATTTTAGTCAACCTACCCCTCGGGTCAGTCGACCAACAAATTGGGGATCAGCCGACTGGTCTAGGGATCAGTCGACTGGTCTAGGGGTCAATCGACTACTGCTCTGTGTCGGTTGACCAATACACTAGGTCGGTCAACCGATTTAGGGCAATTAGCCCTTCCATGGCGAACAACAAAACAATCAATCGCTTCGCGAAATCGGTCGACCGATTCCAGTGATGCATGAATGCGACCCCCTCTTAGAGGCCCTAAATCACGCCCCAATCACTCAGGGTGATGGGAAAAATATGGGGAAACTCTTTCCCAACCTCCATACTACCGAGTGGTCCCATTCAAAGCACAAAAACTCGATAGAATCGATAAATCCGTTGCTCACCCCAAAAACATGGTTTTCACCCCGACACGGAAAGAAATCCACTCTCGGCCTCACCTTGGCCTACAAATCATGGGAAAATGGAATACAAGGGCCACGGATCTGTCCCCCTACCTTATATGACGATTTCCCGTGCCGATGATGCCGATTCCACTCGAAAATGTGCCTCGAACCATAGCCAGCTTCTCAAACACATGAATGAACTTTGCCGCGCCACCATCTCATTCCTCGCTCCATCCCCGCCGCTCGCCATCCCATGTGACCTGCCGCCTCACCCACGCTATCCTTCGTCGACCGCCAGGAGAAAGGGTGGAGAGAAGGAGAGAAACGAGAGGAGAGAGGGAGAGAATGAGAGAATGAGGGTGAGAGGGGGTGTGGGTTGGGTTAAATAGGAAATATTTTGGGGTTTTAAAATCCAAAAAATAGAAAAATGGGGGAAAATCATCCCCACGATCTTCGAAAAATGCACAACTCACCTGCAACATCCCAGAGCCGAAAAACACATTATCTCTTGAAATTCAGGGATCTGAGGGCCCAATAGCCAAAATTCTAATTTAATTACAAAATGTGATCTAGGACCCGCGGAAGCACTCCAAAATCCACAGATTCTTGATCTGAAAATCCCGGGTCATTACAGTCCTCCCCCCTTACAAAAATTGCATCCTTTAAATTTGAAACAACTTTCATCTCATAGGGGGATAATGACTTATTCAGCTGGCAACGCTCCCAGAGCTACAGTTAAAACCTCTATTCTCACAAAACTATCGCTCTTGAGGGACACAACCGGACCATTCCACTAATAGAATCATCTCGCTCCACACTCACCATTCACACAATTTCCAAGAGTGAATATTGCACACCAAAAGGATACAAGTCCGGCATCACCTCGGCTACATTAGAGCTTCAGAGTTATAAACATCATCGAGCACAATCTCGCACATCGAAGAGATGAGACTCGCACCACGAAATCCTACCACCATTAAAACTCTCACACTCGGCTGATCAACCAAACATCAACTTTTCTATCTACTGACTGGACTCACACCTTTACAAGGGACATCCATCCCGAGCCTCAACTAACTTACATAGTCATCTTAATCAGCTGCCATAATCCCGTCAGTTCCATGGCACGAACACTCATATTCGGAAAGCCGAACACCAATAACACCACTGGACCAACTCTGGTCCTAACATACCTCCTATTAACCCAGATTCAACTTAGAGAAAAGGTATATCATAATCAGCCACCCAAGGCCTCGCTTGCATACGATCCTGGCCATCCTTAGTTCATCTCTACTGGCATCTTCTGGCTGCGAAAATTCATTCGCCAGCCACCACTAGCCACTCGACACTGGGAAATTCTACTTGCTCAACTTTTCTCTTTCATGTTCTGTCACGCCCTGAGATATGCAGCGGAATTAAGTCAGGAACATGAACGATCGGCAAATAAAGCCTCAAGCTAGCAAGACAATCAGAGTGCTAAACACATCCACATAGAAGAATGAATGCACAATATCATACTCAAACTTCAACTTTATTGATAATAAATCAAAAGTTTACAATGACACTTGACTTCGACTCTCTTGACCAAACTAGACTCAAGAAAACAAAAGATGGTATACCATGATCAACTTCACCACCTATTATTGTGAAGGAACGTAAATTACAATATGACTCATGACTCTCTAAGTCTTCTCTCGAACTTTAATCACTCTCGGACTCGCCACTTGAATAGTCCGAATCAGACTCGCTAGAATTTCTTGAAAAAGATTGAAAAGTAGGGAATGAGCGTACTCACCCAGTAGGTATCTTCGTATCAACATGATGGCAATGTTAAAGTAATTAACATTTTAGCTCTAGAAGATAAGATAAAAAGGAATGCGATAAAACATGTGAATAAAACCAAAGTAACAACAAGATATTAAGACAAGTAATGGGGGCATCACTTACCCCTCCACATTTTGTGAAGCTCTGATGGATCGACGGTTTGCGCCATTGTGTTCTTCACATTTTTTTGAGTCTATCCATGTAATTTTTATATTTTATTTGAGTCATAAACTATGTAATTTTCCCTTTATTTGAGTCCAGTACCTAGGTATAAGGGTCATTTACCTAAGTCTTGAGTCATGTGGTTAATTAAGTCATCTATTGGGCCCAACTAGTAAGCTTGGCCCAGGGACGCCCTCCCTTGCACTGCTTTGGTCATTAGTTGTTTAGTCAGGGTCATTTTAGTCCTAGAAAAAGATGAGTGCCTATAAATAGGCCACCCCACTCCCTCATTTGTAATCTATTGGTCAATCAAAAAAATTGAGTGCATTTTAGTGTAATTGCAGTGGATTCTCCATCTCTCTCTCCCTCTCTCTAAGGGGTAGATTCCCCTCTCTCTCATATATCTCTCTCTCTAAGGGGGTCACCCCTTTCTCTCTCCTCCCCTTCCCACCTACTTTCTCTCTCCCCTCCCCACATTCAATAGCCTCCTCACTTCCCCATACCTCCCCATAACTCCACCCTAGCCCCAAGAAGGACTCCTCCAATCCTTGCTCCACCCTCCAACCACCAACTACCCTCTTCCCTTCCCCAAGCACCTCTCCACATCCCCAAGGCTGAAGGGGCTTCACCCAAGGCCAAAATTTTGAATTTCCCTCCCTTGCTGGTTGCCCCTCACCCCTCCCCAACACCCCCTTCCTACCCTGGTCGCCCTCCCCATTTCCCCCTTGCTTCCCTTGGCCATCCCACCCTCATACACACAACCCTACACCATTAGCCTATTCCTAGCTCGCAGATAGCAGAATACCAGTGACTTTCTGAGGCTGCCACGACATCACCAAGAAGCTTCAAAGGGCATACCATATACCGTTGGAAGTGTCTCCCAGTCCTCTTCATTACGGTTGTGGTCTCATCCCATTCTGAGTTCGTGGCTGCCCAGGAGAGCCGGCATTGCCGGATTGCGCATCTTCCTCCTAACAGTCATCCAGAAGTAGATTACATAGGGTCCCACAGCCATTCCCATGAAGTTCTTGAAGCGGATCTTGGATGTGGTCTTCTACTACAAGTATCCAGCCACCACGAAGAAGCGGCACTCCGTTCGGCATCCGAAGCTGTGAGTTCCAAATTTTCTCCCTCCGGTGCGCTGATCAATTTCCTCTGGAATCAATCTGATAGCCCGGCACTATTCGAGTCCTCACCATCTTCTCTGACCTCCTCCAGCTTCGCTGCTGGTCTCCAATCGAAGAGGACTCAACCATGAATCCAACGACTCTGGCCATGCCTGAATCAGAGCTCGGGAGCGTCTGTGGCGGCCTCATCTTGTTGCTGCAGAGGTGCAGAAGCTACCAGAACTAGCAAACAAAGACCTTGTTCATGCCTCTGCCCCGACGAATGCTGTCATTTAGAAATTCCCCCAAAAATTGGACGTCTTCCCAGGTCAACTACGAAGGTTTTACCACTGGTTTTGTCACAATCGGAGTTCGGGGGAGTCTGCAGCGGTGCCGATAGTGACAGTTTATCCCATGTTCCTGAGAGTGGATAGATTCGACAGATTTCTTATCTTAATCCTCTAAGCTAGTTTTTCCCCTCCCCGCCTGGCCGGCTTACCGCCCCTCCCTGTGGGAGGTAGTGTTTGGATGTAAAATTGACTTCCCCACCCCTAGTCCAACCCCCTTGCAAGGGGCGTAGTGCATGTATTAGCTGGTTGGCGACCCAAGCTTCATCGATGCAGCGTGTGAGAAATACCCACGCTTCCCTGCTCGCCTCGTCTCCGACCAGGATCGGCGTTTTCACGCTGATTAGGTGAGCTCCTGATCACACTCCTCTGCTGGTCTCAATTTTGCTTGATCTAGTATTGCTTCTTAGTGCCGTCGGCGGTGAGAGAGTGCCCGGTCTGATTAACCGTCAAATTGTGTGTGAACACCGCGGGTGAGTTGTGAGAGCCCCCTTCATCCCACGCCCTCGGCGTGCCAACCGCTAGTGAAGTGGGCATCCCTGGCCCATTGGGATCCTCCTCAATCTAGACATAAGACCTGGAACCTCAAAGTCCAACCTCGGACCCTCACCCCATCACCGGTCCGCCTTCGGACCCGAGTGTGCGCTACACGGGTGAACCCACTTGAGTGAGTCCACCGTCCGATTCGTGCTTGCTTGCTAGGTCCAAGGGGTTGTCTGATCTAGTTGCTGCATTTCCTTAGGGTGTATCACATCAAATTGGTATCAGAGAAAGTTCACAACTTGTCTCTCCACAAGTTGGTCCTAGGGCGCGCATGTGCATTTAGAGTCTCCTAGTGCATCACTCTTGTCCACTAGCATGGCTGCCTTATACCGACCTTACCCATCGGCCCTCTCCATGAGTCCAAACCCCCAAGAGAAACCCACCACCAACAAACATGGCCTCCATGGCCATGTCGACTACCTAATGGGAGCCATGACTTATGCCAATGAGCGGCTTGATAGCCTATCCGGTCGACTCAACCAATTAAAGGAAAATGCGCTTGCCCCAAGAGCGACCGGTAGGAGTGCACCTTCCCACCCACCCACCCACCCACCTTTGATGGGTCTAGCAAACCGAGCGACTATTTAGATTGGAAAGTCTCAATGGACCATTATTCACTTGGTATCCCATGTCCAAGGGTGAGAAAGTCCGATTTGCCAAATCACAACTTACCAAACGGGCTCAAACCTATTGGCTACAAATTGTCGGGCTAAGGATAATTAGAAGGGAAGATCCCATCACCACTTGGGGAAACATGACGGAACAACTTAGGGCTAGATATGTGTCCCCTTCCTACTCGCATCATCAAAGCCCAAGGAGCACTTCAACTCCTCCATCCCCACCCGACCAACCCAAGATTCCAGTTCCCCATATCCCCCACCCCAACCAAAACTCCATTCCACAACCCACACCACTCAAGCCCCATTAGCCCCCTCCGCCACCCCTCACCTCACCCCTTCTCAAAAGGGAAAGAGCCCTATGGAGATAGAAGTGAGTGAAATAACCTCGAGTAAGTGTGAGTCAGAATGTTATAGGTGCCACCAATTGGGGCACATTGCCGGACAATGCCCCACAAGGAAGCATCTTTCCATGCCCCTAGTGGTTGAAACCTCTCCCACCCCGGCCACCATTGCCCCTCCATCATCCCCCAACAGGGACACCCCTCCCAAGGACAATCTTCCCAAACCCCCTCCACCCACCCATCTTCCTCTCCCTACCCCAACCCAACCCCAACCTAGACCTCCACTACTTCCCTTACCAATCCCAACCCAAGCCCATGCTTGTTCACCACCTCCGGTGCACCACACACCGGCTATCACTATCACCCCACCCCCAAATGACTGTCCCAGCCCCTTGGTAAAGGAGACCATGGTACACACACCCACTCAAGAAGAGGTGGGTACCAATCCGAACCCACCTCCCGCCATAAAGGAAATCCAAGAGCTTCCCATTCCATTCACCTCTCCTAGCCTGGTCCTTCAAGAACTAACCACCACCACTCATGGCACCCTCACCGTGAATGAGTCCATACTCCAATGGCTCAACGAGGCCCCACCATCCCTAGTTCACCCCCACACCTCTCACCCATGGGACATCAATATGAAATTGTGCCCCTCCCCTCCTTTCACACCATGATCCAATCCTACTATGAGGTAGAGGGTTGGGATGATCTCCTCAAGGGTCTAGGGTGGCAATTAGACTTGACTTGCTTGTTGACCCTAGGGGCGGACCGACCTAAGAGCCTTTACCTCATCCACCCATGCCTCGGGTCTATCACCTCGGTTTGCACTGCTGGTTTCTACACTAGCGACCTCCTTTTCCTTCTCCCCATGGTGGAAGAACCCATCTCGGTCCACTCCCCTACCATTGAGATCCCAAGGACATTGGCCAACCCACCCACTCACTACACCGGCCCAATCATCCCAGTAGATGAGGAAGACCCACCTTGTGAAGACCTTGAGGACATAGAGCACTTCACCCTAGGAAGCCCAGTCCACGACCCCTTTGATCCCTTCCAATGGGAGCCTAGTTACCCATGTGACCCACCCGCATCACCCACCACCCACCCTTTCCTACCCCCACCCACCATGTTGGGCCAAGCCCACCTCATCCATGACCCAGGTTACACCATAGGAACCATGACCTTAGGCAACACCCGCCTACAGATCGAGGAAGTGCCCCACCCCATATCCACCTTCCTAGATCCCTTCGACCCTTTCACATGGAAGTTCAAAGGTCGTCCTACATCTATGCACATGGAAGTCATCTTTGGGATAAGCATGCATGTGTCTAGGCTTACCACACCACTTGGCATGAACACTATGTTGGGTCCATTCATTCACATCACCCACATGTCAAGTAGGAAACATGAGTGGTCCATATTCGGATGTAATGGTTCTCCTTTATTCATCATGGGTCGTAGGCATGATAAGAGCATTCATGGATGTCCTGGTCCCCCGGCATTTGTCACCCCCATGCATGATTGGATCACATATGGATGCCCAAGCCCTCCTAAGTCCATCCAAGTCTACATGGCGGCATTGCATGATAGGTCCACTTATGGATGCCCCGGTCCTCCCAATTCTATCAAAGTCTCCTTGGCGTCAAAGCATGACTGGTCTAAATATGGTTGTCCTGGTCCCCCCTTGCATATCATACATTCCCCACTCATACCGCATCGTAGTACATGGCATGAGTATTTAAGCAAGCAACAAGCAACGAGCGGTGAGAACCACAAGAAGCGGGCAAAAGCTCGCGAGCGCCACTTGGAATTCCAAGTTGACAACTGGGCGATGATGACTTTGGAGTGGCTCTACCCTAGGGTCACCTCCAATTTGAGGGCACGAGGACTTGGACCTTGCCAAGTTTCGAGTGGTTTTGGCAACCCGGCTTTCGGGTTGGACTTACTAATGGGTTTTGGGATTCACCCTATTTTCCACGTGGCGGATCCGGCACCCTATATGGGCACCGTGGTGGATCCTAGTGAGTGCTTTGAGCCTATACCTTCCTGTAAGAGGGACACCCCCAGAGAGCCACCACAAATCAGCCTGAGAGCCCTACGTGTGCACACGGAGGCAATACTAGGCAAGCAAGGTATCATTGCCAGCATGAGGGTGTGTCCGTGCCACTTTGTGAAGCTGAAGCGCCATCCCCTGGCCATGGACGTGGGGTTGAGTTTGGAGATCGTGGCTCGCCCGGAGCTGCATTTGGTGTACCACTTCCCCGGTGGACCCATACTCGACGGGGTCGAGTTCTCCCCACCCCGGGGGGATGATGGGGGCATCACTTACCCCTCCACATTTTATGAAGCTCTGATGGATCGACGGTTTGTGCCATTGTGTTCTTCACATTTTTTTGAGTCTATCCATGTAATTTTTATATTTTATTTGAGTCATAAACTATGTAATTTTCCCTTTATTTGAGTCTGGTACCTAGGTATAAGGGTCATTTACCTAAGTCTTGAGTCAGGTGGTTAATTAAGTTGTCTATTGGGCCCAACTAGTGGGCTTGGCCTAGGGGCGCCCTCCCTTGGACTGTTTTGGTCATTAGTTGTTTAGTCAGGGTCATTTTAGTCCTAGGAAAATATGAGTGCCTATAAATAGGCCACCCCACTCCCTCATTTGTAATCTTTTGGTCAATCAAAAAAATTGAGTGCATTTTAGTGTAATTGGAGTGGATTCTCCATCTCTCTCTCCCTCTCTCTAAGGGTGGATTCCCCTCTCTCTCATCTCTCTCTTTCTCTAAGGGGGTCGCCCCTTTCTCTCTCCTCCCCCTCCCACCTACTTTCTCTCTCCCCTCCCAACATTCAATAGCCTCCTAACTTCCCCATACCTCTCTATAACTCCACCCTAGCCCCAAGAAGGACTCCTCCAATCCTTGCTCCACCCTCCAACCACCAACTACCCTCTTCCCTTCCCCAAGCACCTCTCCACATCCCCAAGGCTGAAGGGGCTTCACCCAAGGCCAAAATTTTGAATTTCCCTCCCTTGCTAGCTGCCCCTCACCCCTCCCCAACACCCCCTTCCTACCCTGGTCGCCCTCCCCATTTCCCCCTTGCTTCCCTTGGCCATCCCACCCTCATACACACAACCCTACACCATTAGCCTATTCCCAGCTCACAGATAGCAGAATACCAGCGACTTTCTGAGGCTTCCACGACATCACCAAGAAGCTTCAGAGGGCATACCATATACCGTTGGAAGCGTCTCCCAGTCCACTTCGCAACGGTGATGGTCTTGTCCTAGTCTAAGTTTGTGGCTCCCCAGGAGAGCCGACATCGCCGGACTATGCATCTTCCTCTTGACAGTCATCCAGAAGCAGATTACAGAGGCTCCCATGGCCATTCCCCTAAAGTTCTTGAAGCGAAACCTGGCTGTGGTCTTCTACTACAAGTCTCCTGCCCCCACGAAGAAGCAGCACTCCGTTCAGCATCCGAAGCTGTGAGTTCCAAATTTTCTTCCTCCGGTGCACTGATCAGTTTCCTTTGGAATTAGTCTGATACCCCGGCACTGTTTGAGTCCTCACCATCTGCTCCGACCACCTCCGGCATCGCTTCTAGACTCCGATCGAAGAGGACTCACCCGCGAATCCAATGACACCAGCCACGCCTGAATCAGAGCTCGGGAGCGTCTGTGGCGGCCTCATCTTCCTGCTACAGAGGTGCAGAAGCTACGAGAACTAGCAAACAAAGACCATGTTCGCACCTCTGCCCTGATAAATTCCGTCATTCAGAAATTCCCCCAAAAATTGGACGTCCTCCCAGGTCAACTACGAAGGTTTTTCCACTAATTTCATCTCAATCGGAGTTCGGGGGAGTCCACAGCGGCGCCGACAGTGATAGTCTGTCCCCTATTCCTGGTGTGGACAGATTCGGCGGATTTCGTATCTTAATCCTCTAAGCTAGTTTTTCCCCTACCCGCCTGGCCGGCTTACCGCCCCTCCCTGTGGGAGGTAGTGTTTGGATGTAAAATTGACTTCCCCACCCCTAGTCCAACCCCCTTGCAAGGGGCGTAGTGCATGTATTAGCTGGTTGGTGACCAAAGCTTCATCGATGTAGCGTGCGGGAAATACCCACCCTTTCCCGCTCGCCTCGTCCTCGGCCGAGATAGGCGTTTTCACGCCGATCAGGTGAGCTCCTGATCACACTCCTCTGCTGGTCTCAATTTTGCTTGATCTAGTATTGCTTCTTAGTGATGTCGGCGGTGAGAGAGTGCCCAGTCTGATTAACTGTCAAATTGTGTGTGAGCACCTCGGGTGAGTTGTGAGAGCCACCTTCATCCCACGCCCTCGGCGTGCCAACCGCCCATGAATTGGGCATCCCTGGCCCATTGGGGTCCTCCCCAAGCTAGCCATACCCTTGGAACCTCAAAGTCCAACCTCAGACCCTCACCCCATCGCCGGTCCACCTTCGGACCCGAGTGTGCGCTACGCGGGTGAACCCACTTGAGTGAGTCCGCCGTCCGATTCATGCTTGCTTGCTAGGTCCATGGGGTTGTTCGATCTAGTTGCTGAATTTCCTTAGGGTGTATCACATCAACAAGTGTAGAGATATGAGACGATATGAGAACAAGATCGAGCAAGATTATAATATGACCTTTCATTAACGAGAATGTACTATCATGTAACGAGAATGTACTTTCATAACCTTAAAAGGCTATGCACTAGAAAGTCATGTAATAAGCAAGCATGTAAATTAATGAGATTACCTCGTGGATTTCACCCGTTTAGAAAAAAAGTACTCCCAGCGTAATACGGCATCAGTATTCATCATATCCCATGGTTTATAGTATGTTTCCGGCCATCTGTCGAGGGGCCTAGCGTGGAGCCCTTGGACACTGTCTGTGCCCGCTCTTGCATCTTCAAGTTATAAATCAAGCTACTTCCACGAGAAATAAAAGTAGGTCAATAATGTCAAGTTGAAACAATAGTCTTCATGATAACATAAACGAAGGCAAGAACGTACCAAAGATGAAACCATGAGATCAAGGATGAATTAATTAGATATTATGCTACAGAGGAATTCCGGCAGCATAACGGTACCCTTCCATAGTTTCATAATTCATTATTCACTTATTGAATAAAGTGTGGGCTCCAGATAATCAGAAGACCATCTGAGAATGGAGTAAGATCAACCCTTGAGTCAAAATCACGGGTTGGACATCCTTTGACAGAATGCGGTCTTTAGGGGACCGTTTTCTCGAGTTAGCGGTCAAGTCCAGACCGTTATCTGGTGGAGTCGATGTAAAACAAGGAACAGGTCGACGCAATGAATAAATTGGAAGAATGTGGTCGCGCCAGGGCTGTTATCAAGAGGTAGCAGTCACTTTATGGCTGCGATCTATACATGGTGCTACAGGAAAACACAAAAAACTCATGTGCTTTCTAGACCATTAGGTTTTTAGGGTACTACCAGCTCGGCGTCCTAGTGGGAATCCTAGGATCGTGGAGTTTTACGGAGGCCTTGAAATAAGATCACCTAGTCCGACAGAAGGAATATTCGACGGAGAGGTTCTCAAGTCCAAGAGGTTTTTCTATCATGTGCAAGTGATCTAATAGCGTCGTACCGAAGTACAGCCTATATGTGACATAATAAAATAGAAAGGAGACGAGAAGGGAATGATTTAAAATTCATAAGCTAACGTATACCCAAAGCACGAAAATTCCTTTTAAATACAATGTTATATGATTTTCGGCAAGAAAATAACATACTTAAAAATAAGCTTAAGACATGCCAACACGTAGTGTGAAATATGCCATGATCAGGAAGTATAATGTCTAGAATAAGGCATGCATAACAATATTAATATAAAGAAAATATACAACGATGAATCTAGTTACAGAAACCAGAACGCGGTCGGTCTGTGACCGCCACTTGAAGGTAGAGGTCTCTCCTAGACCGCCTTTTTTTTGCAACAGACAGAGATGAATCCATGTTTGCATGACCTATACTACGATAATTAATGCATGAGAATCGAGTATAACAGAAAGAATAGATAGAGTAGCATGCTTAGGACGAGTTTATGGCATGAAAACGGCATGAGTAGGTTCAAAGTTCTTATCTTTTGTTAGGAGTGTGGGGATGGCATGCAGTGAAAGACATGATCACACAGTCATAGAAAAACACTAAATACTCCATGTATAGTGCATGAAATCATGAGATATTAGAGGGCTTTTATTCCTAACTTGATGTTTAAGCCAACAAGAGATAACCTACCTCTAGATATGCTCCTAGGCTTTGAATTTATCATCGGAAGTACGCTCCCGTTCCTATGCGTCCTGCGTGGAACAAGCAACTCCCAGACCTTCTAACTCTTTGACGGCTTGTTCTCTTAGCACGGGATGTAGAAGGAAGTTAGAAGATATAAAAAGTAACAAATAACCCTAAAGGATGAACCTGAGAAGACGACTTCTTACCTTCGAACTACGTGATCCAAAATTAGGGTTCACGGAGGATGAGTTTGGGCCCTATTTATAGGGATTGACCTAGGGTTGAGGGATTAGATCGACTAGGAGTCCTTATTGGGGTTAGAATCGATTCCTAAGAGTCCTTAGGCAAGTTGCCATGCCAGATCACATCGATCCATGGCAATTGGGAGGATGAAAATCTAGATTTTCTAGGGTTTATCACCTTTCGTTTATGGAACCAGGTAGCGGTCTAGTCTGGACCGCCACCACCAGAAGGCGGTCGTGCGATAGACCGCGACTTGCCCTGGGCGCCAGAATTTGAATTTCATTCAAACTCCTTCCTAATTATCCCCTAAATTACCGTATTTATCCATTTTAATTAGGGAAAATTACCCTATTACGTTTCTAGGGTTTGGGCTTGGGTCACAAGCTTACGTTTTTTTTTTGGGTTTTAGGCCCATGCTAAGTGGGCTTAAGCATTTGGTTATTAATTGGGCCTATTCCTCAAGGCCATAATCTATTAATCAATTAACTAGCCTATTAAGCCCTTAATTGCTTAATTACTTCTTTTTAATTCCTAAAGATTCTAGGAAAATTTCTAGGGTTGCTACACCCTCCCCCACTTAGAAAGAATTTGGTCCCCAAATTCATTGCATGAAATATATGGAGAGTGTATTTTACTTATAATCAAATTGCTCTCGAAATATCTTGCACATAACTTCTTCCATCTCCCATGTTGCTTCTTAGTCTATGCTTTTATTCCACCGGACTTTTACCATGGGAATGGTTCTATTCTGAAGCTAACGTACCTCTCGATCGAGTATTTTAAGTGGCCTTTGCTCATACGTTAACTCCTTCTTTATTACAAGATCGTCATGACTTATAACATGAAATGGGTCATGAACGTACCTTTTGAGCATTGAGACATGGAACACATGATGAACTCTAGATAATTATGGCAACAAAGCTATCCGATAATTGACCTCGCCGACCCTGTCAAAAATTTCAAAAGAGCCAATGAACCTCGGAGTAAGTTTGCCTTCTAATTCCACGACCTAGGGAAACCTTGAGAAACACATGGTCTCCCACTTGAAATTTCAGGTCTCTTCTTCTTGTATCAGCATATGTCTTTTGCCTTGATTGAGCCATCTAGAGTCTTTCCCTGATCAATTTAATCTTCTCAGTTGTATCTCTAATAAGTTCCGGAAGTAGAAGTTGTTTTTCCCCAACTTCATTTCGGCAGATTGGTGAACGGCAACTCCTTCCATACAATGACTCGAACGGTGCCATTTGTATACTAGCTTGATAGCTATTGTTGTTGGCAAACTCAACTAGAGGCAAGTGATCGTGCAACTTCCACCAAAATCAATAGCACAAGCTCTAAGCATATCTTCAATCACCTGATTTATTCTTTCAGTTTGACCATCTGTTTGTGAATGAAAAGTAATGCTAAAATTTAATCGGGTCCCTAAGGAATGTTGTAGACCCTTCCAGAATTGTCACGTGAAACGAGGGTTTCTATCAGATATAATAGTAACAGGGACTCCATGTAGTTTAACAATCTCTTTCATGTACAAGACTGCTAGAATATCCACAAATCGTCTGCTTTTAATAGGTAGAAAATGTGCAGATTTTATCAATCAGTCTATGATCACATATATACCATCATGTCCGCCTCTTGTTTTAGGCAAGCCCATGATGAAATCCATCCCTATGCTCTCTCATTTTCACTCGGGAATTTCCAAGGGATGCAACTTTTCAGCAGGCTTTAAATGTTCCGCCTTGAATTGTTGACAAGTGAGGCATCGATATACAAAGTCCAGCACTTCCCTCTTCATGTTGGGCCACCAGAAATTTCTTTTTAAGTCTTGATACATCTTGGTAGCACCAGGGTGAATAGCATATCTTGACTTGTGAGCTTCTTCCATAATCAGCCTTTTAGTGTCAGCATGATTTGGCACACAAATCTGATCTCGGAATAGCAATCTTCCATCGGTTGTGATGGAGAAATCTGCTCGTTGATCAATATTGGCTTTGATCTCCACCAATGTAGGGTCATCATCTTGCAATTTTGCTAGATCTTCTATTAATGTGGGTTGTGACCTGATGTTGGCAACAATACCCTCTTTATTCTCTGTGTCAATATCTAGATTAAGCTGAGCAAAGTCTTCTACAAGGTTTGTCATACCTCTTCTGAGGCTTGATAAAGTTGCCAGTGGTTTTCTACTCAGCGCATCGGTTGCAACATTTGCCTTGCCAAGGTTGTATTGAATAGAAAAGTTGAAGTCCTTAAGGTACTCCTGCCACCTTCTTTCCCTCATATTTAACTCTTTTTGGGAGAAGAGATATTTTAGACTTTTGTGATTCAAAAATACGGTGAATTTCTCCCCATAAAGATAATGTCGCCATATCTTCAAGGCAAAGATAACAACAGTTAGTTCTAGATCATGCACTGGATAATTCTCTTCGTGCCACTTCAATTGCCTCAAAGCGTAAAAAATGACCTTACCATGCTTCAATAAGACACAACCAAGGCCAACGCCTGATGCGTCGGTATATACTTTAAAACCACCACCATCAACAGGCAGTGCTAATACAGGTGTAGTGGTAAGATGTTCCTTGAGAGTCAAGAAACTCTCTTCACAATCTTTTGTCCATATAAAAGGGTTTTCCTTTCTTGTAAGCCTAGTCAGAGGGACGGTGATTTTTGAGAAATCCTTGATAAATCGCTGGTAGTAGCCAGCTAAACCAAGAAAACTCCTAACCTCAGAGACAGTGGTTGATCAGCTCCAATTCTTGACGGCTTCGACCTTAGAAGGATCAACAACGATATCTTCCTTTGAAATAATGTGGCCAAGGAATGAGACCTCCTTTAGCTAGAACTCACATTTATTGAGCTTCGCATAGAGTTGATGCTCTCTCAATGTTTACAAAGTAATTCTTAAATGCTCTACTCGGGTCTTGGAATATATAAGAATGTCATCAATGAAGATGACCACGAATCAGTCAAGACAAGGTCTGAAGACATTGTTCATAAGTTACATAAAAGCTGCAGGAGCGTTGGTTAACCCAAATGGCATAACCACAAACTCGTAGTGCCCATATCTACTTCGAAAAGCAGTCTTGGAAATATCTTCATCTTTAATCCACAACTGATGGTAACCAGACCTGAGGTCTATTTTAGAGAAATATTCTGCACCAGAGATTTGATCAAACAACTCATCAATATGCGGCAGTGGATATTTGTTCTTGATGGTGAGTTGATTTAACTGCCGGTAATCGATACATTGCCTGAGAGATCCATCCTTCTTCCTGACAAATAGGATCGGCGCACCCCAAGGGGACGTGCTAGGTCGAATAAAGCCTTTCTCCAATAACTCTTGAAGTTGCTTCTTCAACTCCTTAAGTTCTGTGGGGGACATCCTATAAGGAGCTTTTGAAATAGGTGCTGCTCCAGGGATAAGTTCGATGGAAAAGTTTACTTCCCGTGTGGGTGGTAAACTAGGTAGTTCGGATGGAAAAATGTCAGGAAAATCTCTTACAATTGGAATTTCTTCAAGAATGATTTCCTTGGACTCGATGACAACTACAAAAGTAAGGAAAGCTTCACAACCTTGCGAAATGAGCTTGCAAGCGTGAAGAGAAGAAATAAGGACAGGGTGCTTCCTATATTTAATACAAAGGAGCGAAAATCTTGGAAGATTGAATTTATGGAAAGAAATCCACCTATTGTGACAATTAATGTTGGCATAGTGGTCACATTGTTGAACATGTGTGCCACATGATTACTTTTATAGTTTTGATGATGTCGGCCTCTGTAGTCATTAATGAACTATACCTGCATTTGATAATGTTAATATTCATACATTTCAGGTCATTATACTTCCAATGCAAACGATCAAGATCAAGAGCTTGAACAACACTTCCAGTACACAGATATCAAGGCATATGATAAGACAATATTGGTGGTCATTATACTTCCAGTGAAAACAATCAAGAAGGGCACACAAATCTAGGCAACCAGATACATAGATATCAAGGCATATGACAATGATGGATGCACAAAAATCTAGCATGTTTCAAGCATAGAAATCAAGTTGAATAGCATCACACATAAGGTCATTGCGTATTCCGTATATGATCAATGTATATCTTGCCTTATGGATGCTTCAAGGTCAGTGCAACTTCTGGATAGCATGTTACAAGATAATCAAAGAAATGGAGTGGTGTTGGCAAAGGTGAAAGCTCATTGATCGTGCCCAAGCAAAGATGCAAATCTCTTTTACAAGAAAAAGTCGGCATTTCACATTCAGCTCGTCACTCATCTAAGGTCAATGCACAAAGAAGTATAGCCAAGAGAATCCAAGGTTAAAGACTCAGTTGATACCTTCTAGACTATCAAGGGTGATGTCACAAACATGCACGGGCTGCTAATGGAGTTGAACGGCAGAGCTGAAGCGGCTAACGGACCGACCCGGGATGGACTGGGGACTGCCCAGCTGGCGGTCGACCGCCAGCACAGGGGCGGTCGACTGCCCCAGCCAGCAGGCCACTAACTACAGTTCTGTCAACTGGCGGTCGACCGGAAATCCCAGGGGCCATTCGTCTACAGCATTTCACAGTAGCGGTCGACCGCCAGGAGCTGCAGGTCGACCGCCAGCCCCGAGCCTTCAATGTTGACTTTGTTTCCAACTTCGAAAAGGGCCATTCAACATGGATTTGTTTAATCCAAAAGTCACCTAAACACCCACAAATTGTGGATCTGGTCTGGGGCTTGTCTATAGACCATTCAAAGTCTATAAAACCAATACAAGAGGGTTATAAACCCTAGTTGATGGAGTTGATGAAGTGAATCAAAGAGAGCTCAAGGGAGGCCATTTCGCGGGCACTGTAGGACCTCCGTGAACAGTGTTTCGGGCAGGAGTTCTTCATCCTTCCAAGGTGTTTCAAGGTGAGATCTGAAGCCAAGCAACCTCCAAGCAAGCAAGAAGCATTCAAGGCTCTCAAAGGTGATCAAAGCTGCATCCATAAACCACTTCATCAACTCAAGAGGATCAAAGGTCATCAAAGCTACATCCATACACCTCTCCATCAACTCAAGGTGATTCAAGCTCATATCTCAATCCAGCAACCTCCAAGGAAGAGTAGAAGCAAGCAAGGCTAATAAGGGAGATTAAAGGAGGCTGCAAGGGTGTGTTCAAGGGAGAGGAGTTCGAGTACTGTAGCTGTGAACAGTACTCCGGGAAGAAGTTCTTCATCAAATCCTCAAGAGATTCAAGCTCCAGCAAACCTCAGACAAGATCTTTTCTCTTAAGCATATTCTATATCTTGTTGAGTGTTTTTCATAAGTTGTTCTTATTCCATTTCTTCAAACACTTGAACTTGAGAATCGTCCCTACCGGTGGTTAGTAGGAAGGCAATCGGAGGCTGTCCGATTTGCGGTGTTGACGTCCCTACCGGTGGTTAGTAGGAAGGCAATCGGGAGTTCTCCGATTTGCGGTGTAGCCGTCCCTGCCGACTTTGTGTGTAGGAAGACAGAAAGAGGGCTTTCTCTGTTCTGTGGTTGGGGCATTTCCCCGGTCAAGCTGTGAGTCAGCAAGGAAGCCTCACCGGGTTTTGGTGAGGGGTGGACGTAGGTTGCGGGGTTGCAACCGAACCACCTTAAAAATCCCTGTGTTGTGGGTTGTTTATCGTGTGTGATTGATCTATATCTTCTAACCCCATTCGCAGGTTCGTGTGCTTCCATACTTGGTTAGATTGTTCACACACATATGCACTTTGAGTGATCAATATAGCACATACACACACACATGGTTGTTGCAAGCTATTGCATGCTCTAGTGTTATGCTTTATGATCCCTGCACTAAAAGGCTTATTTCTTCAAGTTCACAAATGTGCTTAAAGAAGTGTGGACGTTTCATAGCTTGTAATCCAAGTCTTTTCATTTGAGCCACTCTACTTAATTCCGCTGTGCATTGTGCCTAAGTGATTCATTCACTTTATAAGAGTGGTTTAAGTTTCTGTTAGCTAAGAGTTTTAAATAGGCCAAAGCTTTTGATAGGATCTATTCAACCCCCCCTTCTAGATCCGTTTACACCTCTCGGGACCCAACAAGTGGTATCAGAGTGAGGCTCTGTCATTCCCAGATCTAACGATCTACAGGGAAAGATCCCGGTGTTTGTTATTTAGATGGATTCACATGCTACACTTGCTTCGTTGGCTTCTCCACCCGTTTATGATGGTTCAGATTTTTCTACATGGGTTGGAAGAATGTTCATCTATGTTAGCTCCATAGATCTACAATTGTGGACTCTTATATACAATGGTCCTCATGAGCTGCCATCAAATTCAATTGATTGGTTAGCCGAACATGAGACCAAACACAATGATAATCTTGCTGCATATAACTTAATTATAGCTGCAGTTGATCTCGGACAAACTCATCTTGTGTCCTCCTGTAGCACAGCCAAGCAAGTACTGGACAGGTTGGTGAAAATGAATGAAGGGAAGGAACAAGAACAAGAATGCTTCATGGCCGACCGTGCAGAACAATCCAGCAATGCATCCTCATCACAGGTAAACTCTGACTCCGAGAAATCCACTTTTGAGGAGCTTATGGAAGCCTATGATGAATTGATCACACAATACAAAAAGGTAAAAACAGAAAATAAAAATTTGAAAATGGAACTCAAGAAAATCAACCAAAATGAAAGCTCATTTTGTAAAAAGTGTTCTATTTTTGAAGAGCATAACAACACTCTCTCTTTTGATCTAGATATGCATAAACAAAGCATTGCATGCCTAATGGATGAAAATGAAAAACTTCATGGTGAAATCACTAGGTTGGAAGAAATTGTAATAAAATTTCAAAACCAACCTAAGTCAATCTCTAATGATCAAACTATGGCTGATGGGCTAATCTATCATGAGAGGTTGATTGAAGAAAATGAAAATTTTGTTTCATGCTCTGCTAATTTTATATGTGAAAAATGTTCATTCTTGAGAAATATAAATGTTGGTCTCCATGATGATCTTGAATGGTAACAAAAACTGATTGATTCTCTGAAAGAAGAGAATAGAGAGTTGTTGGAAAAGAAAATTGAACATGAAAAAGTTGAAGAAGAATTGCATGAAAAACTGGCTGCACATGGAAAAGACAAATCTATCATTGATGATCACTTTGAAACTTTGCATGCTTTAGAACAACAAAATCAAAATCTTAAAGTAGTAAACGCCATGCTCAATGAGCAATTGGCAGCATGCGAAGAGGGCCTTGTTGAATTCAAACAGCACATTTCCTCACTTGAAAATGAAATTCAAGGTTTGAATGATTTCCTGTCAATGTTTGCCCAAATCCAAGATTCTGGCTCACTGGAAGCCACCACTTCATATGGTCACCAAAAAGGGCACACTACTCGAAAGAAAAGTAAAATTCAGCATGCTCATCAAAACATGCACCATAACATATCCAATGCTAAATACCATGCCTTCCACAAAATGAATGTCAATTGTTATTATTGTGGTAAACATTGTCACACTGTGCATGATTGTTTTATGTAGAGAAATGATGAGCTTAGAGCAGGAGATCAAGTGAAAGAGCAAGGAAAGAAACATGTCAATACTGGCAGAGGATTTACTCAACAGATATCTGCACAGAATTACACGGGGAGTCAGAAGAGTCGACACTCCCATACAAGCAGGTCGACACTCTCCATGGCTTTAAACAAAAATCTTCCTCCTTGCTGCTCTCATTGTGGTAAGTCTGGCCATACTATCCAAGAGTGCTAGCACTTGAAGGGAAAGCATCACCCTCATACTATGAAAGGTAAAAATTATGCTCGCCCACAAAAGCATAGTCCACATGCACACGCACATGAACATAAAAAGAAAAATCAATCTTTTGTGCGTTGTTTCTATTGTGGGAAAAATGGGCATGAGATATATGATTGCCTTACAATGAGGGAGGATGATGTGATTGCCCTGAGAAAGATGGGCCAAGATGCTAAATATGATACTAACCCACAAGGACCCAAGCAAGCTTGGGTACCTAAAAATTCCAAATGAGAATTTTGGGTGTAGGATGTCTTAGAGCTGAACAAAGGATCATAAGGTAAATAAAAGCTCAAGGCACAGGTATGTACATAAACCTTTTAAGTTCAGTCATCTTGCATGTTTAGTATTGACATGTAGATAGTGCATCATACGTGTGCCCAATGTCATGTTGATGTGATGATGATTTGCTTAAGCCTTGCTTCAGCTACATGAAATTCTTAGATTTTGGTTTTGATGATGCATACCATGGCTGCATTTTCAACTCGTTATTCATGTTAGCATTGCTCAAAGGGGGATTCTATCGACATCATCATCAAGTTGCATTCAGTTCAAAATCAATTGTGAATGATTTGTGTTTGCATCATATTGTGATCACAGATACCTTAATGCACATCATGCCTAGTAGACACAAAAATGCACAATTATGTTGCAGCATCTTCATTGCATTATGTATTCACATAAGTCTTAGGCTGCATAATTCATTGCCAACCCATGCATGTATTCAGGGGGAGTCAACATCAATCTAGCTTGAATCATTTTACATCATATCATTCTTGCATGGCCATGGTATATCAAATGTTGATGTATGGAAAGGCAGGCTATGCTTGTCTGGAAGCACTCAATATGCGTGAGGTTTCACCTCTGCCAAGTACCATGCGTCACTTTCGCATATAGGCCATATAGCTAGGGGGAGTTGTCTTCTTAAGGCATTCGTGCATAAGTTTCATATTCATTATGTTGCATTTCATAAGTGTAAAATCATGCATTATGTTGGTTCATGCATTTCATGTTTGTTCAGGTCAACCCCTGCATGGTTCAAGTAAACCTCTCCTTGACATTCGTCATTCTATTTGACTGCCTACACAACTCCTTGAGTGCACTCATTGCATATTCTTAGGGGGAGTCGTGTTGTTTTTCTTGGTTCATTCGTCCTTTTTGCATCTGAACCTCAATGGCCTCCAGTGTGATAATAAGTTCAAGAGACAGACATCACTACGGTGTAAGAGCTTTCTATTATATGAACTGATGATTGTCCATTCAATGAAAAATGGTTCAGATTTAATGATTTCCTTGAAGTTCTGATATATTTTTTGAAATCATCTATATTCTGTGATTTTAATCGACCTTAACTAGAGATTGCATGTTGTGTCTTGAATAACTATCCTAAAATTTAAAAATCCAAACATCTTGACAATTATGGTGATACTCTAAAGCTTAGTATTGTTTCTAAACATCTTGATGAGTTGGAATTCTTGAAAAATCATTTTGATAGAGCAATGATATTGTTACACGGAGAAATATGTCACGTCATCAAATCAAGTGACGAATGATATGTCATGATGTGCCTCTGTTATCTCTGTCTTAATTACACTTGGACTCTAGGCAGAGCAATGGCATAATTACTGAGAAATACATCTTCTCATCATAGAAATGAGGTTGGATATATCATGATGTGACTTTGCTATCTCTGTTTATTTTGAAGCATAACAGTCAGTCATACCAAATACCTAGGAATACTGGCGTCTAAACAACGTGTATTCTTACGGTTAGGAGGCATGTACTAGACTAGACTGCTCGTAAAATATGACTCTTGTGCCTTCAAATGCAAAAGATACTGAAAATCACATTTGCTACGATCATAAAATTCCATGATCTAATCATGATTGTTTAGTCTCAATACTAGTTTTTGTGCTATTTCCCTTTGTAGTTCTTGAATATGGATGTATAAGACAAGGGAAGGTTAAACACTGTCATGATATGCGCTTCTGGTTCATTTCTATTAAACTATGGATGTCGATGCCTTTTGAACTCTATTGATGATCTTGGTTTTCATTAACTTTGAACCATATATATTGCTCCTGGCATGTTTCCAATTTCCATATAATGGCTTGCTCTTCCACTACCATTCCACTCTGATCTCTAGGACTTTTGTCAACCACTGTGCCGTATCCCTCCTTTTTGCTGTTGGCAAAGGGGGAGAATGTCTTGTTGTGAGCCCTTGCTGTGGACTTGGGAGAAAGGGGGAGATGCTGCCTAATGGGGAGATGTTGCCTAATGTTGCCTTTGTGCGTTGTCAAAGGGGGAGAGTGCTTTGTGGATATGAGAGAATCCAAGGGGGAGAGAACCTTCATTTATGATGAGGGTTTATGCATAGCATTCATACACTTTACTTCTCCATGCACTTGTATATCCATGCATACATATCTGCATTCACATGCTTCACTATCATGGATCTTGAGCATGCACATGATACATATATCATAAACTTTGATGTTTTGCCTTCATTTGCCATATCTACATAAATCATTCAGGCTGCCATGATTACATCACCTTCGTATAATTCAACAAGTGGTATCATCTTGATGCTCCTTTCAAGTCGTATCCAAAATCATTGGTGTTCTCTGTCAAATGATATCACATTGCTTTCTCATTCATTGGCATGTGGCATAAGTCCTAGCATCATTAGCATCATGCTCTCATGCAATAGGGTGGCATGCGCATCTTAACTTCATGCAATTGTAGCTTGCATTTATCAATTCCATGCATTGCATAGAAATTCCAAAAAAATCTGAAAACTAGAAAACCACTACAAATCTTGCAAAATTTGAAATTAAAAAAATTTGCTCCTTGGCTGCTCTATCCATCTCCACTATTTGAGGAATTGAATCATGCTGCTGTGGCTCCACCTCTCACACTTACATTGTCTTTGCCAAGCCACGGGACACCACCATGTTCGGTACATCCATATCATTCATTGGTTTCAGTCCTATAACTGGCTTTTCACAATTGGTTGTTCTCTCTGGTTATTTTATCAATCTTAATAAGTGTACAACCATTGACATGCATTTTCACATCATCTTCTGGAATGTTGCCTGCAATGATGTGTTTCTCCACATTATGGTTGCTTGTAATGATGTCACATAGGAGATACCAGAGCATCATGTAAGTCTTTTTGTGTGCGTCTCTATTTCTCTTTTCTGGATCTTTTGATGTTGTCAAAGGGGGAGAAGATTATGTGAGTCATTCATCAAAGGATGTGGTAAGATTATGTGAGTCTTCTTCTTCAGACTCATAGTTGCCCTGTGAATTTATAATGACTCATAGTTCAGAATGACTCATAGTTGCCATCATCAAAAAGGGGGAGAATGTTGAACATGTGTGCCACATGATTACTTTTATAGTTTTGATGATGTCGGCCTCTGTAGTCATTAATGAACTATACCTGCATTTGATAATGTTAATATTCATACATTTCAGGTCATTATACTTCCAGTGCAAACGATCAAGATCAAGAGCTTGAACAACACTTCCAGTACACAGATATCAAGGCATATGATAAGACAATATTGGTGGTCATTATACTTCCAGTGAAAATAATCAAGAAGGGCAGACAAATCTAGGCAACCAGATACACAGACATCAAGGCATATGACAATGATGGATGCACAAAAATCTAGCATGTTTCAAGCATAGAAATCAAGTTGAATAGCATGACACATAAGGTCATTGCGTATTCCGTATATGATCCATGCATATCTTGCCTTATGGATGGTTCAAGGTCGGTGCAACTTCTGGATAGCATGTTACAAGATAATCAAAGAAATGGAGTGGTGTTGGGAAAGGTGAAAGCTCATTGATCGTGCCCAAGCAAAGATGCAAATCTCTTTTACAAGCAAAAGTCGGCATTTCACATTCGGCTCGTCACTCATCTAAGGTCAATGCACAAAGAAGTATAGCCAAGAGAATCCAAGGTTAAAGACTCAGTTGATACCTTCTAGACTATCAAGGGTGATGCCACAAACATGCACGGGCTGCTAATGGAGTTGAACGGCGGAGCTGAAGCGGCTAACGGACCGACCCGGGATGGACCGGGGACTGCCCAGCTGGTGGTCGACCGCCAGCACAGGGGCGGTCGATCGCCCCAGCAAGCAGGCCACTAACTACAGTTCTGTCAGCTGGCGATCGACCGGAAATCCCAGGGGCCATTCGTCTACAACATTTCACAGTAGCGGTCGACCGCCAGGAGCTGCAGGTCGACCGCCAGCCCCGAGCCTTCAAAGTTGACTTTGTTTCCAACTTCGAAAAGGGCCCTTCAACATGGATTTGTTTAATCCAAAAGTCACCTAAACACCCACAAATTGTGGATCTGGTCTGGGGCTTGTCTATAGACCATTCAAAGTCTATAAAACCAATACAAGAGGGTTAGAAACCCTAGTTGATGGAGTTGATGAAGTGAATCAAAGAGAGCTCAAGGGAGGCCATTTCGCGGGCACTGTAGCACCTCCATGAACAGTGTTTCGGGCAGGAGTTCTTCATCCTTCCAAGGTGTTTCAAGGTGAGATCTGAAGCCAAGCAACCTCCAAACAAGCAAGAAGCATTCAAGGCTCTCAAAGGTGATCAAAGCTACATCCATAAACCGCTTCATCAACTCAACAGGATCAAAGGTCATCAAAGCTACATCCATACACCTCTCCATCAACTCAAGGTGATTCAAGCTCATATCTCAATCCAGCAACCTCCAAAGAAGAGTAGAAGCAAGCAAGGCTAATAAGGGAGATTAAAGGAGGCTGCAAGGGTGTGTTCAAGGGAGAGGAGTTCGAGTACTGTAGCTGTGAACAGTACTCCGGGAAGAAGTTCTTCGTCAAATCCTCAAGAGATTCAAGCTCCAGCAAACCTCAGACAAGATCTTTTCTCTTAAGCATATTCTATATCTTGTTGAGTATTTTTCATAAGTTGTTCTTATTCCATTTCTTTCAAATACTTGAACTTGAGAATCATCCCTACCGGTGGTTAGTAGGAAGGTAATCGGGAGTTCTCCGATTTGCAGTGTAGCCGTCCCTGCCGACTTTGTGTGTTGGAAGATAGAAAGATGACTTTCTCTGTTCTGTGGTTTGGGGCGTGTTCCCGGTCAAGCTGTGAGTCAGCAAGGAAGCCTCACCGGTTTTTGGTGAGGGGTGGACGTAGGTTGTGGGGTTGCAACCGAACCACCTTAAAAATCTCTATGTTGTGGGTTGTTTATCGTGTGTGATTGGTCTATATCTTCTAACCCCATTTGCAGGTTCGTGTGCTTCCATACTTGGTTAGATTGTTCACACACATATGCACTTTGAGTGATCAACATAGCACATACACACACGCATGGTTGTTGCAAGATATTGCATGCTCTAGTGTTATGCTTTATGATCCCTGCACTACAAGGCTTATTTCTTCAAGTTCACAAATGTGCTTAAAGAAGTGTGGACGTTTCATAGCTTGTAATCCAAGTCTTTTCATTTGAGCCACTCTACTTAATTACGATGTGCATTGTGCCTAAGTGATTCATTCACTTTATAAGAGTGGTTTAAGTTTCTGTTAGCTAAGAGTTTTAAATAGGCCAAAGCTTTTGATAGGATCTATTCAACCCCCCCTTCTAGATCCGTTTACACCTCGCGGGACCCAACACACATAACCAATCTACACCTAAAATGGCATCGTAACCTTCCATGTCAAGGCATACGAGATTTTTAGGGAGATTATGGCCATCTATCATTACCTCACTATTAGGATAGTGGGTTTTGAGTTTAGTGTCAGAACCTAAAGGTGTGGTAATAGCTAGATCCAAAGGTAAAGGAACAGGTGAAACTGATAAGGTTTTAGCAAAAGCCATAGATATAAAAGAATAAGAAGCATCGGTATCAAATAATACAAAAGCAGGATGTGAGTAAATTTGGATGGTAACTTCCATTAAACCATCATCCTTTGGGGCTTCTTCGTCGTCCATTACGACATTTAAACAAGGCTGCCGCCTACGTCCACCATTGGAAGGTTGATCTTTCATAAGGGGGCAATCGGGCATGTGATCCTCCCGGCTTCCACATCGAAGACAAGCGCCAAGGCACTTCCAACATTCCTCGGTTGAATGACCGAACTTTTCACAAAACATGCAAGCCATCATGACTTGCTTCTCTTCTTCTTTAACTTTATTATTCTTGTTGTTATTGTTGCCATTCCCATTATGGGACATCTTCTTGTTGTCACGGGATTTATAGGACCCCGTGATGTTGAATTTCTCATCTTTCCTTCCTCGCCTATCATATTTCCAGCTAGATTCTGTTGGGCATGTGTGGGACATGCTTGATTATATTGTTTTAATGATGTCTGACCATGAGTCATTAATGAGTCTTATATGGATTTAATGATGCCAACATGTATAAGTTTCAGGTCAAAGTCAACGCATGGTGTTATATGATATGATGCATTGAAGTTGAGCCATGTGAAGCTAAAAGATAGGCCATGATGTTTGTGATGTGACACAACCTAGGACTCAACAAGCAAGCACAATTAAGCATTCAAAACGGACTGATAATGGCAACCGCTCACCCGATGCTCACTAAGACCCGAGGTAACTTGGCAATGCCAAGGTGAGGTTGAGGGGTTGGGCCCTTGCTGGTAGAGGGCCAGCAAGGCCAAGATTTGAATCCCAAAGGTTGTGGATGCCCAATTCAATGGGGCCGACAAAGTGCCAAAGGCACCGGGTTACTCTCTCTTCCCACGGTGATCACTCAAAGCAACGGGGCTTGAGGATCGAGCTCTCACTCTCACGGCCAGCGGAACTATGAACTAATATTGAAAGAACAAGCATGAATTAGAGCAAGGTTATAGAGCACTTACTCGGCCGGTTTGAAGAAACCGGTCCCGCTCGGAGACGAGGGCGAGCGGGGAAGCGTGGGTTCCCCACACGCCGCGCTGGGGTAGCTTGACCTGATCAAACCAAATTACAACACTACACCTCTCGCAGGAGGGGGATCTTGGGGTGGGGTTAATGGATTACAATCAAACTACCTCCACTCAGGGAGGGGCCTTCAGCCGGCCAAGCGGGGTGGGGAAAACTAGGGCTAAAACGATGATGAAGTGAAGATGCCGAATCTGCCTTCTCTCGGCAATTGTGGATAGACAGTCGGTACTGTGGCTGCAGAACTTGATCAAGACTTTTTCCGACGGCGAGACCAGTGAGGAAATCTTCGTTACTGGAACTAGAGTGCCTCTGAATTTTTCTGAATTCTTCTGGGGTCGCTGCTGGCCTGGGCAGGAGCTCGAACAGGGTCACTGATTCCCGGACTGACAGCAACTGGTTACTAACAGCAGGAAGAAGAGGTTGCCCCGGCCGCTCCCGAACTCCAAATCAGGTGCCGCCAGAACTTTTGGAACCGTGGACGGGTCCTCTTTGCAGCAGGACAAACGGGGATGCCAAACGATGCCAGAGAAGAACAGTGGATCCAGAAGAGTGAGGGGAGGTTGGTGCAGACTGTGGGGAAGTAGAGTCGCACTGCCGAGGAATAAAATTAATAACTTCTGCTAACGGATGCCGAACGGGATTCTGCTTCTTGATTCAAAAAGTAGACAGGAAGGATAAGAACTTTGTAGAAGAGCTCGTGGCCTGGTTCATAATGGGTTCATTGTGGTGAAGCTTTTTCTCCGGCTCTGAACCTCTGTAGGGGGCAGATCGGCGCAGTAATAGCAGGTTGCAGAGGATGTACCGGCAGCTCCCGAACTTGGAATTGAGCACCGTTAGAGTCGTTGGAATCGTGGATGAATCCTCTTCACAGAAAAACTGACAGGGAAGGCAACCGATGTCGGAGAAGACTAGGGGATGCAGAACAATGGCGACTGGTCGGTGTAGACTATGAGTAGCAGATCTGCGTAGCTGAGGGAGAAAAATGAGAACTCTGGATCACAAATACCGAATGAAGTTCTGTTTCTTGATTCTAAAAGTAGACTGGGCGATGAAGAACTTTGAAGAAGAACTCGTGGACTGATTCCTTCGGGGTTCATCGTGACAGAGCTTCTAATCTGGCTCAGGTCCTCAGCCAAGGCAGAACTGCGCAGTTGTGGGAGAATGGACCTGCTGGACGGCTCGGTGATCGGAAGAAGATGAAACCCCTTCTGTTGCGAAGGAGACTGGTAGACGCTTCCGAAGATGGCTCTTGGGTCTTCAAACTCATCCGGAGGAGGTCGTGGTGGCCGCTGCAAGTTGCTGGTTCATCTGCAACCTCTGGACAGCAAACTGTAACTTCGAAGTAGTTTCCAATGACCAAGAAAGAAGAAGGGGAAGGGGGTAGATGAGTGTGGGAGTGACCCCTGGTTGTAAGGGGGTCTTGGAGGGGGTGTTCTAAGGTGTGGGAGGTGGAGAATAAGGTCTGGAAGAGGGTCCAATAGATGGTGGTAGTGGGGGCTGCGAATTTGGTTGGAATGGAGAGAGGGAAAGGATATTCGAAAATAGGTTTAAGGGTGGGGTTAATTTTTTGTCTTGGGAATGGGGGGGTTGTGTTAGGGAAGGGAAGGGGTGCTTGGGGTAGTGGGAAGGGTGCTTGGGAAAGTGGGAGGGGTAGTTGGGGGTTGGATGGTGAGGAGAGGATTGGTGGAGGGGGTCTTGGGAAGGGGTGGAGTATTGATGAGGGTTGTGGGGAATGGGAAGAGGCTTAAATGGGGTAGGTGGGGAGTGGAGGTGGTTGGGAAGGGAGGAGAGAGAAGAAAATTCGAATTTGGGTGTTGAGGAGAGAGAAAGTGGAGTGAAAAAGAGAGATTAAGAGAGGGAAGGGTGGGGAATCTCTCCCCTAGGGTATCTCACCCACAAAATAGAATCTCTCCAATAGATAAGAAGTGTAAACTCTCAAAATGGCAAGTTTTTCATTCATTGATTCATTAAGTTGAAATGGGGGGAATGGGGTCCTATATATAGGAAACCCACATTTCTACAAAAGTCCCTGACAATTGACTTAATGATAAATAACCGAGGGGGTAGGGGAGAGCCCTTGGGCCAAGTCCAATGAATTGGGCCCAATAGCTAACTAGACAACCTAATGACACTCAAACTTAGGGAAATGAACACAAGACCTAGGAACATGACTCAAATAAAAGGGAAAATACATCAAATGACTCAAATAAAAATTACATAGGACTCAAAATTAAATGACTAGACTATGCCGGATGCAACCGGGGTGAGGAGACGAGCTGTGAACGTGGGCATGGGAGGTGATGTCCCCATCAGTTTGAATTGATGCAATGGACTCATGTCATTCACACTACTACATGCATCAACATCAACCAAGACACAAGCCAGCAGCCAACCAGCAGCAGCAAGATCAACATCAGCTATACAAGGAGTGGGCAGAACATCAATGGTAAAAGTGCTTTAAATCAAGAAAGAAAATTCAACTTGGTCCAAGGCTGCGTCAACCCTAGAGTGAAGTAATGTCGATGCCTTGGCTTGTAAAAGAAGAAAAAGCCCAAACAAGCCTAGGCTACGTAGACCTAATCGCCTAGTTGTGTCGACACAATCAAGCAAGGCTGAGAAAAATAAGAAACAAGGCGATGGCTTACAGGGTTGACAAATGGCACATAAGCGTGACAAATAGCTCACAAGGGTGTAAAATGGCTTGCTCAGTTCAAATGAGCAAAATCAACACAGGCTGCGTCAACGTAAGGCCATTACTGCGTCAACGCCATCAACGCAAGGCTGAACAATAATCAAAGGCAACGGCTTATGAGGATAAGGGTGATAAATGGCTATGTAAGGTAGACAAGTATGCTATAAGGGTGAAAAATAGCTAATAGGGCTGACAAATAGCTCATTACAGCAACAAGTGGCCCGTAGAAGAAGGCTGCATCAACGCAACTATCACGCCCCGAGCGCGAAAGATACCCGGTGGCGCGGCGAGTTTTTATAGATCATATCAATCAGAGCATTAAGATTTTTGACATAAAGACAGAGTGCGCAAAAGACTAAGTAATAACTGAGATTCAATTTCCAAATGATAATGTCCCAAATTAAATCATAACATTACAAGCCTTAACAAGAACTAAACTGACATAACTGGAATATAAAGATAAGGACTCAAGAGACAAAAGACACGACTAGCTGACAATAGACGATCGATAACTCTAGCACTCTTCACTCGGTCTCATTCCCATTCATATGGTTGTCGCTATCCGAGTTACCTGAAAAAAGTTAGAATGAACTAGATGCGCGAATCGCTCAGTAGGAATTATATCTCAAGTTCGAGCAGTCTTTAAGTAACTTACATGTTACGTGCAATGCAGGTGTAGCTATGCATGATGGACAAGCAAGAAATCAAGAACTGTATAGAAGAATATCGCATGATTTCAAGTACTATCAAGTGTTGACAAGTAAGATATCAAGAACTTTATAGAAAGAATATTGCATGATTTCAAGTACTATCAAGTGTTTACACAATTTTCCCGGAAAGTAAGAACCAAGTTCAAGCAAGTAATATCAAGTACGTGTTTACGCGAATTGGCTATTTCAGTCAAGCAAGTACTTTGCCCATTCTGGGCCATGCAAGTCAAGTCTTTACCCATTCCGGGCCACGCAAATCAAGTCAAGCACGCAAGTAGTGTCACGAGAGAGTGAGTGGAATGCCTCAAGTGAAGAAAGCAAGTACTTCGGTGCAATGCTTAAACACCATGATCAATATAGCTCCCATAGGCATAAGTACTTTCGGGTGCTCCTCCCAAGACCAGATCGGGCCCCATTAACGCAAGCATTTTCATGTATTTCTTTCGACATCCACTCTCATTTTATAGCCAATATAGAATTCCAACGGTTTAACCATTGTAGGAACATAAGGTAGATTTCATGAATGGAGTTCAAGGGCAGATTTATTATGTAAGGACGAACTAAGAGTAAATCTCATAAAATGCACGACATACCGAGAATCTGGGTGAAATTGGTGGCTCTCGGGCTGCCACAGACTACTGAATTGGCGCCCTTCGGGCAGCCATTATATTCAGAATTGGCACCCTCACAGAGGGGCGCCCATTCTGTGAACAAGACAGGCTCTGAAAATCTGGAAATAAGCACTTTGGTAAATGGCGCCCATAGGGGTGCCATCATTTCATAAAATGGTGCCCAGAGGGCTGCCATTAATTGACAAAATGGCGCCTAGAGGGATGCCATCATTTTCATAATTGACGCCCTACTAGGGGGCGCCCATTCCCTAGGACTGTCTCTACTGGCAAGGGTGTGAAACTCCAGAAATCGTCTCTCAGGAAAATGGCGCCCAGAGGGGTGCCATCATTTCATAAATTGGCGCCTAGAGGGCTGCCATTATTTCGAGAATTGGGGCCTTGAGGGTTGCCATCAATTGAGAAAATGGTGCCTCCTCACAGGGGTGCCCAATCCTCTAACCCATTTTCATTTTTCTCTTTTTTTTACAAAAGAAATGGTGCCCCTACAGAGAGTCATCATTTAATTGACGACCCTCTAGAGAGTCACTATTCAACTAATTGACGCCCCAGACATGGGCGCCCATTCCTATGGCTGATCTACGCACCAGGCAAGTACGTTTCAAGACACATAACACTATTCACTGTTCCAAAGGTTCACGAAATCAGGAAATAAGGACATGGATAGACAGAGAAATTTATCAGGATTTGAAAGTCATGCTAATACAGGAATTTTATGGTTTCATTTCATAGATATAAATTTTTGAATACGGTGATTATTAATTACAGGAAAATGAATTGTCGACTGCTTGCATGGTCATCATTTAATGGGTGCCCTGCACTGGGTCGCCCATTCAGGAATGGGCGCCCAGGGGCTGGTCGCCCATTTCCTAAGGGCAATAATCTCTGATTTCCGTAAATCAGGATATATATATATATATGATGTCCGTAAAACCAATGTAACAGGCTATATTTGATCTTCATAAAACTAGTGTAACAAGCTATATCACGTGGAAGATGAAGCTAAACTACTGCTAATCATGCTTGTAACCCTATTTTAACTACTGGTTAGGCCAGATCTTGAGAAAACCTACTTTTTAGAGTGATAACCAGATAGTAGAATAACCAATAAAGAAAGTCACACGTTCTCTGTCGCAAAGCTTCAGCAGCAGGACGTAGAATGTAGGAAGAAGACGCCCCTTCACATCTTCCGAAGAAAAGAAGGGAGATCTTCTCTTTCTGCAGGCAGCAGGATGACGGCAGTAGCCTCTGCCTACTCAATAGAGGGTATAATTATAGGGAAAATCCCTTACCAACGAAAAAGTAAATGATTTATTGCCTTGCGGGTCCATTGCTAGGAAATAAGGTTGTTCCAGCAAAATAAGGTTGTTTGTGTGTCAAACACTTCCAGAAGGACAGTCCTTTTTCCCTGTTAGGAAATGGCGCCCTTGCATGGGGGCGCCCATTAATCAGTGCCCTCGTAGGAGGGCATTTATTAGTAGAAATGGCGCCCTTTATAAGGGCGCCCATTTGTTGGGTTTGACCCATCCAAGGGTGATTGGCGCCCTTGCAGGAGGGCGCCCATTGACTAGTTTGACCAGTCAAAGGGGAGATTGGCGCCCTAATGAGGGGGTGCCCATTACTGGGTTTGACCCAGTCAACTATAAATGGCGCCCATGAAAGGGGCGCCCATTCCCTTTGTGTGTAAAAACAAGGGAAGGCTCCTATACGTGTTATCTATGCTTGGTTGTTGAACTTTAAGTGATGTTGGGCCTCCTAAACACATGTATATACACATAGTGACCCTCACCAAGTATAGGGCTATGGTATTTATTTATTTAGGAAAAAGTTTGATTTCTGTTTTTTTTTTTATCGGGATGCTACACCCTCACCCACTTAAAAGAATTTGGTCCCCAAATTCAACTGCATATACGGAGACATGGAGGGTGTGGAGTACTTACGGACTAGAATAGCTCCGAAAATCTCTTTCACATAGACTCCTCGGTTTCCCATGTAGCTTCTTGTTCTAAGCATCGATTCCATTGGATTTTCACCATAGGGATCATCTTGTTCCTCAAAACTCTGAGTTCTTGGTCGAGGATCTTCATCGACTTTTGCTCGTAGGTAAGGTCCTTCTGTATCACTAAGTCATTATGGTCAATGACGTGGAAAGGATCTTGCACATACTTCTTCAGCACAAAAATATGGAACACATTGTGCCCTTCTGATAGTTGTGTAGGCAAAGCAATGCTGTAAGCCACCTCACCCACTCTTTCCAATACCTCGAATGGACTAATAAACCTGAGTGTAAGCTTGCCCTTAACACCGAATCTTCTAATACCTCGGCCGAGAGAGACCTTGAAAAAAACACGGTCTCCTGCTTGAAATTCCAGATCTCTTCTTCTATTGTCAACATATGACTTCTGCCCGGACTGTGCTATCTTGAGTCTTTCTCGAATAAGGTGTATCTTTTCAGTTGAATCTCTTATCATATCTGGGCCTAGAATTTGTCTTTCACCGACTTCATCCTAGCATATTAGAGATCGGCAACTCCTGCCATAAAGTGCCTCGAAAGGTGTCATTTGGATAATGGCTTGATAGCTGTTGTTATAAGCAAATTCGGCCAGGGGCAAGTAGTCATGCCAGCTTCCACCGAAGTCTATAATACATGCCCTTAGCATGTCCTCAACAACTTGGTTTATCCTCTCAGTCTGACCATCTGTCTGGGGATGGAAAGCAGTGCTAAAGTTGAGTTTTATTTCCAGAGAGTGTTGTAAACCCTTCCAGAAATGGGAAGTAAAGCACGGGTCTTGGTCAGATACAATAGACACAGGAACTCCATGCAATCTAGCAATCTTTTTGATATACAAGGCAGCAAGAACGTCAACCGACCATCAGCTTTTGATAGGTAAGAAATGGGCCGATTTGGTTAGAGGGTCGATGATTACCAAAATTCCAACATGTCCGCCTCTAGACTTAGGCAAGCCCATGATGAAGTCCATGTCGAAGATGCTCCGCCTTCACTTGTTGGTATGTCAGGCAGCAAGATACAAAGTCCGCTACCTCTCTTTTCATATTAGGCCACCAGAAAGTTCGCTTCAAGTCTTGGTACATCTTAGTGGCTCCATGGTCAATTGTGTATCTTGATCGATGAGCTTCTTCAAGAACCTTCTTTTTTAACTCGGGACAGTCGGGTACACATGCCGTTCATGGAATTGCAATCTACCATCGGGTGCCAGCTTGAAATCGAGTCTCTCGTCCAGTTTGTCCTTTATTTCCACTAGTGCAGGATCTTCTTTTTGTAGCTTCTTAATTTCAGGTAGCAAATTCAGATGTAGACTTATGTGGGATAGAGTAATACACCCATTCTTCTCATCTGTGCTTACATTGAGTTCTGAGAATTTCTCCAGTAACTTCCATTCTTGGATCATACAATTGGCCAAAATTGCTCTTGGCTTCCGACTAAGGGCATCTGCTATGGAATTACCCTTACTAGGATGGTATTGTATAGTGAAGTCAAAATCCTTGAGGTATTCAAGCCAACGCCTTTACCTCATGTTTAGTTCCTTCTAGGAAAATAGATACTTGAGACTTTTATGATCGGAGTACACATTGAATTGTTCTCCGTAGAGGTAGTGTCTCCAGATCTTTAAAGCGAATACTACCGCGGTCTGCTCTAGATCATGCACCGAGTAGTTCTCTTCGTGTTTCTTTAATTGTCGGGAAGAGTATGCAATGACTTTCCCATCTTGCATCAATACAAACCTGAGGCCAATACTAGAAGCATCGATATATACCTCGTACTTCTCTCCTTCAATTGGTAATGATAAGATCGGAACAGTGGTCAAGAGATCCTTCAAAGCTTGAAAACTCTTATCACAGTCTTCATTCCACTCATAAGGTATTTTCTTACGAGTCAATCTGGTGAGAGGAACAACAATATTTGAGAAGTCCTTGATGAAACACCGGTAGTAACCCGCTAGCCCCAAGATGCTTCGAATCTCCGTTGTATTTGTTGGTCGTTCCCAATTCTTCACGGCTTCGACCTTTGATGGGTCTATAGAAATTCCATTCTTCGAGACTATATGGCCCAAGAAGGATACTTCCTCGAGCCAGAACTTGCACTTGCTAAATTTGGCATACAATTTATCTTCCCTCAATATTTGCAATGCCTTCTTCAAATGTTCATCATGGTCTTCTTCAGACTTTGAATAAATTAAAATATAATCAATAAAGACCACAATGAATTGATCCAGATGTGGCCTAAAGGTGCTGTTCATTAACTGCATAAAGGCTGCAGGGGCATTTGTTAGTCCGAAAGGTATAACAGTAAATTCATAATCCCCATACCTACTTTGGAATGCAGTTTTATGAATATCGTCTTCTTTGATCCTCAGTTGGTGGTAACCAGACCGAAGATCAATCTTGGAGAAGTATTTAGCTCCAGATATTAGATCGAACAGCTCATCAATTCTCGACAGTGGGTACTTGTTCTTGATCGTAAGGTGGTTCAACTATCGATAATCGATGCAAAGTCTCATTGTTCCGTCCTTCTTCTTGACGAATAGTACGGGTGCTCCCCATGGGGAAGTACTCGGCCTGATGAAACCCTTTCTCAATAATTCCATTAGCTGCTCTTTTAGCTCCTTCAGCTCAGCAAGGGACATTCTATAGGGTGCTTTGGAAACAGGACCAGGACCAGGGACAAGGTCGATTGTGAACGACACTTTCCTTTTCGGGGGTAAGCTGGGCAAATCTTATGGAAAAACATCGGGAAAATCCCGAACTACACGGATGTCTTCAAGTTTAGACTCCTCGACTTCCGTAGCAGTCACAAATGCTATGAAGGCCGCACATCCCTTACTTATAAGTTTTCTAGCTCGAAGAGTTGAGATAAGAGAGGATCTATTCTGAGGGCTTGTGTAAACCAACTCTGGGTAATCCACAAAAGTTACCTTGCCATTTCGGCAATCTACAGTTGCTTGGTGTGTGGATAACCAGTCGGCACCTAGTATGACATCATACCCCTTCATATCTAGGCATATCAAGTTGGTAGGTAGATTGTTTCCTTTAACCACAACTTTACAGTTTGGGTAGTGATGTGTGATATCGGACTCATTCCCGAGAGGTGTAGATATGACTAAGTCTAACCATTCGGGTTCCTTATAAAATGAGGCAGCAAATTTCTTCGAAACAAATGAATGAGTTGCTCCGGTATCAAATAAAACTTGAGCAGTGTTAGAACAAACAGTTAGTGTACCTTCCACGATTCCACCTTATGTTGGTTCTGTCTCTTGGAGAGCTTGCAGGCGGCCTTGTTTCTTTGCCAGACGCTTCTCATCTTTAGTGGTTTGCTCATTCATCATCGGGCAATCAGGGATTCGATGTTCTCGGCTCCCACATCGGAGACAGGCTCCCAATCTCTTCCAGCATTCCTCGGCTCTATGGCCGGCCTTGTCACAGTGTTTACACACTTCCTTAGAAGGTGTGGTGGCGAAGAATGGTTTGTCGTTCTTCTGAAATTTCTTTTCCTTGGAGGACTCCCCTCCATTCAATGACCTCTTCTTGTTAAATAATGGCTTGAAGTTTTCGGGACTTGTGACTTGCTCCTTCTTGCCTCTTCCTCGGATCCTTTCCGATAATTCAGTGGCGTCCTCGAGCAATTGTGCCCGTCGGACCATTTTCGAATAGACTTGGATATCTATCGGTGCCAGTTGAGTAATGTATTAGGGCCTAAGCCCATTGAGGAACCTTCTTGCCTTTATTTTTTTAGTACACACCAAGTGGGGTGCATATGTAACGACCTGGAGATCCGGAAACCGGTAAACCGATACCAAGAACTCGGAGACGCCACCCAATAGGCTGATGAGGCCCCGTAAGGGTTGGGAGGATTGGTTGAGGAGGTGCATAATGAATTGGAATTACACGTGCAATTTAAAATAATAACTTTAAACGGAAGCAATTCACAATATCAGAGTGATATATACATATAATAGTCTAGGTCCAACAGTTACAAGTCCATACACTGTACAAGAGTCAAAAGAAGCAACTACACGGGGCATACCCCGGTCAAAAGAGTAAAGGGAGACCAGTACTGGCACTTAAGACTGCCCATCAAAAGCACACGAACAACCAGCGGACTGCTACTGCTCCTCACCTAAAAATTCAGGGTGAGTCACATATATTGACTCAATAGGGGTCATGCGGATCCCTACCTCATAGCTAAAAAGCAGTTAATATCACAATGGTATGAACTATTAACAATTAAAGAAAGCTGCACAAGAATATGAACAATTAAAGATAGCTTAATATAAATGGTAATTAAATCCTACTAATTAAAATGAATAAATAAGCAAGAGAATTCTACATCTACCAATAGAATTTACTTTCAAGATTCCAAGTGATAAGGAGAAAGAGTGCCCACTAGAAAGAAGACCAGATGCATCCACTGATGACTTATACTGTGTCTTTGATGTCTCCACTCGTGTCAAATCATGGTAACTGGGACACCGCAGTAGTACAAGGAACAACCGTAACGAGTGACTAGTTAGGGTCACGCCCGTCGGCGTCAGTCCAAGCCCCTAACCACGTGTGCACACACCAGCTCAATGCCTTGAGCCAGGCCTCTAGCTAGTTTTCCCCCCCAGTAGGACATTGCTGACAAGCAAGGGGGCCCACAGAAACTAGCCTAAAAATCGTACATCGGGACTGCCCCGCCACCTCTCCCAGGTGGGCCAACACTGAAGGTCGTCGGGTTACGACTAGTGGCTCAACTCACAAGGAAAGAGAAATAAACTCTACTCGGATAGAAAAGTATGCCACAATTTATGAAAATGGTCAAACATGGTGAATATGTAACATTAAATGCATAATTAAATGAATAGAATTGAAATTATAAACCGTAGAGATTAGGCGGTCTAGTCAGGGCCGCAAAGCGCAGGTAGCGGTCGAACGACTGGCCGCTTCACTGATCATGACGGTCTCACCCTGACCGCTTAGCTATAATCACTTCATATGTTAAACAGAATAAAAACGGTCTAGACAGGGCCGTTTTGATCAATAGACGGTCGCGCGACTGGTCGCCCAATGATAAAAACGGTCAGGTCTGGGCCGCTTGGCTCACACCGCCTCACAGGGTCAAAGGAGCTCGACGGTTAGATGATGGGCCGCTGCTGTCTATAAACGGTCAAACAAAGGGCCGTCGTTGGACAGAAACGGTCAGACCGAGACCGCCAAGGTCCACCACCCTATATGTTTGATAAAAACGGTCCCTGGAAGGGCCGCTTTCCTTCCAGAGAACCGGAAACGTGGCGAACTCAAATGGAACCCCTCCCAATCAGTCCAAATCGATGGGAAAACATCATAACACATATTCCCGGCCTTGCCAAACTCATTCCATCGCCATTCCTCATCTCAAAAACATAATACAATGGCCATTTGATGGATTAAAACATAGAGACAATGGTCAAGGATTTCCACTCAAACCATGGGAAAACATAAGACAATGGGCATGCAATTGGAGGTAAAGCATCTTAAGAAGAAGAGGAATCCATCCCCCTACTTGGTTTGCCGATTGCTACGTCGTTCCTCGCCATTCTTCACGAAGGAACCACGCCCTACACTTGGCATTTTCCACCTTTATGCTCCACAGTAGCCACCACGACGATAGCACCACTTCTCCTACACCATGGGCTCGCCAAGGGTACCTCCTGCGGATCTTGAAAGACTCCAGGGTGAGCACCCCACGGAGAGAGCAAGAGAGGGGAGAAAGAGATGTGGGGAGAGAGGAGGAAACCTCCCTATGTGGGTTCAAACAAATGAGCATTGCCTATTCTTTTTTTTTTGATATAAAACCTTTAATTGAAATAAGGCATCCAAAGGAGTAAGATTGCACATACGCCCTATTTAGTTTCTAAAAGCTTGAAGAAATTGCTAAGCCCACTCAACTAGGCCCATTAAAGCCCATCAAAATAGCCTTAACACATGAATCTTTTTATATTCTCATACCGATAAGAATCCGTTAACTATAGGGTCTTATAGCATACCTGGATAGTCTTGAGAATTGGGCCTCATGCTCGGCCATATTCAGGGTCCGTTGTTTCAATGCGGCAAATTTCGTGGCCTTTTTCTCCTGAATGCGGTTGGAAAAGTACTTATTGTTGAAATGTTCAACAAATTCAGCCCATGTGACATAGCCACCTGGCAATGTTGCTTCTACAAACTCCCACCAACATCGAGCGTCCCGCTCTAGTTGGAAAGTAGCCAACAAAACCTTTTCTTCATCAGTGCATTGCATTACACGGAAAATTCTTTCAATTTCCTTCAACCAACTTTTAACATACTCAGTGTGACGACCCGGACTCCGGATACCGGATATACCCGATAGGACTACCGAGTAGACCCGATACCACTTGGAACCCGTGAAGCCTCACAAGAGCTGTAAAGCTCCGAAGGGATAAAAGGATTGTTGTGTAGTACATTGAAGTCGCAGATATGATAGTAAGCAATTAAATTTTATTAATCAGGTTTGCTAAAGTAGATGAAATAAAATTACTTTTTAATGAACAGTTAAAATTAACAATTATACCAGAGTCCAGTCTAAAGGAAAGGCAAGTAAGGTCTAATAGGAAGAAAAATGAACACTGAGGTCGGGGGAAGCCCAACGCAGGTACCGCTGGCAACTATGAGCACGCCACACCAGGAACCGCGAAGGAAGCAGAGCGCCACACCTAAAAAGCAGGGGTGAGCCTCGTGTCACTTGCTCAGTAGGGGTCACACGGATCCCCACTGAAAACACGTAGTAACACGGA
The DNA here is from genome assembly GCA_022559845.1 of Amorphophallus konjac. Taxonomy (NCBI): domain Eukaryota; kingdom Viridiplantae; phylum Streptophyta; class Magnoliopsida; order Alismatales; family Araceae; genus Amorphophallus; species Amorphophallus konjac. Next base: position 288,542,366 of record CM040118.1, read on the forward strand.
ACAACAACTAAAACAGCAGTAGTAGTAAAGCAGAAAAAACTAAACCATAACTAGAAAGCAGTAAAGGCAGGAGTAGAAACAGCTAAAAGAAAAGGGAAAACCAAAGCTGCAAAGACCAGAACACGGCCACCGAGAGAAGCTCGGCTTCCTAAGGTACTCCAAACAACGACAGAAGGGCAAACCCTGATCTCGCAAGGTCAGGAGTTACCGATCCGTCAGAAGGCACAAGGCCCAAAGCGAAGGTCTTATAAAACTAGGCAAAAACCCTAGAAAAGACCTAGACATACTGTACAAACCCAAAATTTAAAAATGAGAAATAAATTTTTTAATTTGATTATGTAATTAAAATTTTCATGAAATAATCAAATTACATTTTTACTATATGAAATAAGCTAGTTTATTGAATTTACTTGAATTAACTAGAAATAAATAGAGATTAAATGCTTCAAATCTTAGATAAATCATAGTAAGCCCAATAAAAATCCATGTAATGGATTAGGTTTACAATTGGCCTATTGGATAATCCATAATGGGCTGAATTAATGGTTAAAGGATTCAATAAAGGATAAATAGCCTTAAATTCGTAACATGTGTTTAATATGATATTTAAGGGATTATAATAACCCAATTTCTAGAAGTTTGACTCAAAAATCGACCCTTACCTAACAACCCACCTTGGACCAGCCGTTTTTACATTGGTTCACACCAAATGGAGGCTAGGTTAAGAGGAGAAATTAGAATTTTCTTCTAATTCGGAGTTGGAAAGTTTGGCATTGTTAGGCAAGGAATCTTGACAAATTTGGCCAAGTTTTGGCTATAAATAGAAGCCCATTCGACCCTCAAATCATCCCTGGAGGTTAAGTATATGCTGTTGCAAAGATTCGTGGAGATTTGAAGGAGGATTTGGAAGATCAAAGGGTTTTCTTATATTTGGGGATATTTCTTTAGATCCGACTAAAGGTAGGTGTCTCTCAGGCTAAACTTCAATTAAATCATGCCATCTTGTTCATTTTTTTGTCCTCTTTCCATTGATAGCTCATTTATTAAATTTCGTTCTGAAATGAGCAAGTTATGGTCATTTTATTGGAGGTGTATTCCCGTTTTTTTATCAGGTCTAGAACGCGCTATACCTCAGTAGCGCGTTCTGAACGCGCTGCCCGACATAGCGCGTTCACACAGTGTTTTCCCGCCCCTCTGGGGTCAAACATTTAAAAAAAAATTATACTTTCAGAACGCGCTACCCAAGGGTAGCGCGATCTTCAAAGTCGCGCTAGCTTATGCTAGCGCGTTCACAAAAATTGGGTTAAATTTCCAGAACGAATATATATATATATAATTGGCCTTGATCGCACCGCACCTCGACTCGGCTCGGCTCGGCTCGGCACAAATAAATAAATATATATACATAACTAGTTTTATATCAACTCACAATTCAAGCCCACATCCTATGCCCCTTGGGTCCTGACCCAAGGGTGAGCTCTCCAACATATAAAGCTATGCAAGTTTTTTGTAACTTCCAATATGGGACTAAACTTAAGTCACTTTACAATAGGAACTATATCTTTTGGAAGTCCACGTTAATTGTACGTAATTAGTCACCAAAAGTAAGAAAATGTAAGATTAGCATGTTTTAATTCTTACAGCAAGTTAAAAATTTATTTTTGTAGAATGAAATTATTTTTACATGTAAAAATCTAATTTTCACCACATTAGTTTATACATACTAAAAATTGTTTCCAACATGTTAAAACTATTTCTAGCATGTTAAAAGTGACTTCCAATATGATAAAATTATTTTATACATACTGAGATAAAAAAATTATTTTCAGCATGATAAAATCTATTTAAAGCTATTTTTGTGCATATAAAACTTAATTTCCTATTAAATAATTAGTAAATTGATGCATGAAAATTACTTCCAGCATGATAAAAATTCTTCTAGTATAGTAAAATTATTCCAGCATGTTAAAATTATTTTTGGCATGTTAGAATTATTTTCAGTGTATTAAAACTATTTTTCAGCATGATAATTCTATTTTCCTATCAAATAATTAGCAAATAAATAGAGAAAAATGATTTTTAGCATGATAAAAATTATGTTGTTATCAGAAAATTTCTGTAATCAGCATGGTAAACTTATCTTATCATCTTATCAGTAAGTTGATTATTTTAGCATGTTAAGTATTAATTTTAGCATGTTAATAATTAATTTTCAGCATGTAAAAATTAAATCCAGCATGAAAAAATTATTTTTATCATCTTACCAGTAAGGTAACATATGAAAATCATTCACAGCATGTTAATATTATTTTCAGCAAGTTAGAATTATTTTCAACATAAAAAGTTATTTTCATAATAAAATTCTGATTATTATAATAAATCACCGTTTTGGCTAACTAATGCATTTTTAATGAACAAAAACTTCCTGTAAACATGTCTAAACACTTGTAAATCAAATGCACATAAGATTAAACCATGGAATCAAATTAATTCTATTAAACTCTAATTACTTGATTTTCTTCCTACTTACCGTTCATTTTTGAACTCCACGACTTAATGTCGTTAAACATTATGCCTTAAATTGTTATCCACTTTTCTTGCAACTTCTGAAATTGTGTCAAATCTGTGCTTATTACAAACAGCATATTCTTGAAAATTCTTGGCCATATACATTAAAGTGGATGTCTAAACGTACTTGGGATCTTCGGATCCATATGACTCAATGCCTGGCATTAATGGGGCCCGGTCTGGTCCTGGGGGGAGCGCCCGAAAGTACTTGTGCCCATGGGAGTTGATTGACCAATGGTGTGGCATTGCACCGAAGTGCATGATAGATTTACTTGATACGGCATTCCACTATTCGTACTTGTTTACTTGTTACTTGTTTACTTGAAAATTACATGAATTACTTGACTTGCGTGAAAATGGCCAATTACATGAAATTCCTTATTTGTTCAAAGTCATTACTTGGAAATTCATCTTGATATCATATCATCTCAATTACTTGGAAATTCTATTCATGTTTATATACTTCCCGATACAAGTTAGAAAGTTGTTTAAATTGCTAACACTTAAAGATTGCCTGGTTCATAGAGATATAAAATCCTACTGAGCTTTTAGCTCACCCTACGTTTTGATTAATTGTTGCAGGAAATGAAATTGAACAAGGGAATGGACAAGAGTGAAAGAGTGTTTTCCTTTTTACCTAGGTTTATGTAGATCAACTAGTGATTTTACAAGAATGTTGTAATTTGGATTTGGAAGTTGTAATTGTCTTTATGGCTTATCAATTAGTGTTGTAAACTTCATTTTGATGGAATAAAAGTATCATTTTCCCGTTCATTTCTGATTTTAGAAATAAAATTGTACATGCTCTGATCGACACGCGTGTTTACGACTCGTCGCGCCCTCGATATTCCGCGTCGGGACGTGACAGTCTTTGTGGTATCAGAGCCTAGGTTACATAAAATCCTAGGTTTCACAATTATAGGTTCATTCTTAAACATAGTTTCCCTCAAACATAGGTTCTAGATCAATATCTAGAAATTGGATAGGTCTCAAAACCTTCCTGGTAAGATTGGGTAGAAACACGGGTTAAAAGAGAATTATCAAGAAATAAATACCACAACAAAAATAATAAACCTTGGAATTATGGTTTCAGGCTAATTCTCGCAAATGGCCGCCGAGAGAGCTCAATGGCGCGAGATGCAGCGGACTGTTCAAGGCTTAACACAAGCCCTCCAACAGGTTGCTCAGGGAGGAGCAAACCGAGGAGCCGGAGATTTGCATAGGAATTTCCGAAGCATGAACCCTCCCAAGTTCGCTGGATCTACGGATCCGGACGAAGGCCGAACATTGGATTAAGGAGATCGAGAGGATATTTCGAGTCATGCAATGTGCCGATGAGGAAAAGGTCCTACTCGCTACTTTCCAACTAGAAAGAGATGCACGTGCCTGGTGGGAATCGGTCGAAGCTACTTTACCGCACGACCAAATTCTATGGGAAGAGTTCGTGGAACACTTCAATAGTAAATACTTCTCCGATCGAGTACAAGAAAGGAAGGCCGCCGAGTTTGCCGCTTTGAAGCAAAGGGGTTTATCGGTGGCGGAATATGAAGCTCAATTTTCGAGGTTATCTCGGTACGCTCCACATCTCGTGGGTACTGACAAGATGAAGGCACGGAGATTTCTTAATGGCCTTAAGCCGCAATATATTACTCAACTCGCCCCGATGGATATTCAATCATATTCTGATATGGTACGGAGAGCACAACTCCTAGAAGATGCAACGGAGTTATCGGATCGCATCCGAGGAAGGGAAGCCAAGAGAGAGCAAGTTACTGGGTCCGGAAGTTTCAAACCTTCCTTCGGGAAGAAAAGGCCCAATGACGGGCGTAATTTATCAAGGATGGGCGAAATTTCAACAAAGGTGGACGTAATTTTCAAGGGGACAAGAAGCCGAGGACATTCGACAAGCAAATTGTCCCTATATCGGCAACATCAAAGGAATTATGCAAATACTGCGAGAAGCCCGGACATAAAGCCGAGGAATGTTGGAGAAAGCTCGGTGCATGTCTTCGATGCGGGAGTCGGGAGCATAGGATCCCGAATTGCCCTCTTCTTAATGATCAAGCTCCATCACCGGCAAAGCTTCCTATTATTGCTAAGAAGCCAGGAAGACTTCAAGCCCTTATGGGTAAGGAACCTACCGAGGAAGGAGGCATCGTGGAAGGTACTCTTTTCATATACTACAAGCCTGCCTCTGTCTTATTTGACACCGGAGCTACGCATTCATTTATATCTAGAAGATTTGCTGGTCTTTTATCTGTGAAGCCTGTTCCATTAAATTCTACACTTACCATTACTACACCTATTGGAACGGGAACGGAGATTAAACACGTCTATCCTGATAGTGAAATTCTAATTAGTGGTTATAACTTACCTGCTGATTTGGTATGCATGGAGATGGAAGGATATGATGTTATTTTGGGTGCCGATTGGCTATCTACACATGGTGCTAGTGTCAATTGCAAGTTGGGTACGGTAACTTTCATGGGTTACCCCGACCTTCTATTTTCGGGTATCAGGCATTTCAAGCACATACCTCTAATTTCGGCCCTCAAGGCCGAGAAATTCTTAAGGAAGGGTGGTGTCGGTTTCTTAGTTTCTATCACTATGACCGAGCACACGGAACCCATTCTAAAGGACATTCCTATCGTTCGGGATTATTCTGATGTATTTCCGGACGAGTTGCCTGGTATTCCACCCGAGAGAGAAGTGGTTTTCTCTATTGATTTAATTCCGGGAGCGGCACCAGTTTCTAAAGCTCCATATCGGATGTCTGCCGTGGAAATGAAGGAGTTAAAGGATCAATTATTGGAATTACTGGAGAAGGGGTTTATCCGACCAAGTACTTCACCTTGGGGAGCCCCGGTCTTATTTGTCAAGAAGAAGGATGGTTCGATGAGACTATGTGTTGATTATCGGCAACTGAATCAACTCACCATCAAGAATAAATATCCATTGCCGAGAATTGATGAATTATTCGACCAGATTTCTGGAGCTCGATATTTCTCAAAGATCGACCTTCGATCTGGTTATCATCAATTGAAGATTAAGGAAAGTGATATTCACAAGACTGCATTCCGGAGTAGGTATGGACATTACGAGTTCACCGTTATGCCTTTTGGCTTAACAAATGCGCCTGCCGCATTTATGCAGATGATGAACAGCGTATTCAGGCCGTACCTCGATCAATTTGTGGTTGTCTTCATTGACGACATTTTGATCTACTCCAAGTCAAAGGAAGAACATGAGGAACATCTCAAGAAGGCCCTTCAATTATTAAGAGATCACAAGCTTTATGCCAAATTAAGCAAGTGTGATTTCTGGTTGGAGGAAGTTTCTTTTCTCGGTCACATAATTTCCCGGAATGGTATCGCCGTCGATCCTTCAAAGGTTGAGGCCGTAAAGAATTGGGAAAGACCTACTAGTGTGACGGAAATCCGAAGTTTCTTGGGATTGGCTGGATATTATCGAAGATTTATCAAGGATTTCTCAAAGATCGCAGTATCTTTAACAAGATTGACAAGGAAGGAGAATCCTTTTATATGGTCCGAGGAATGCGAGAAAAGCTTTCAAACTTTAAAGGATTGTTTGACGACTGCTCCTATTCTCACATTACCTACAGAAGGAGGAGGATTTGAAGTGTATGCTGATGCATCTGGAATTGGCCTAGGTTGCGTATTAATGCAACACGGCAAGGTCATAGCTTATTCTTCACGGCAATTGAAGAAACACGAGGAAAATTATCCCGTACATGACCTAGAGCTGGCAGCTGTGGTCTTTGCTTTAAAGATCTGGCGACATTATCTCTATGGCGAAGCCTTTACGGTGTATTCTGATCACAAGAGTCTCAAATATTTATTCTCTCAAAAGGAGCTCAATATGAGACAAAGACGGTGGTTGGAATATTTAAAGGATTTCGATTTCTCTATACAATATCATCCCGGAAAAGGTAATGCCGTAGCTGATGCACTTAGCAGGAAGCCGATGGCTTTATTATCGAGCATGATGGTTAAAGAATGGCATCTACTTGAAGAAATGGCCAACTTAAACCTCAATATGGAGGAGAAGGAAGACGGAGTGTTTATTGCAAATATTCGACTCCAACCCGAGTTACTCTCGGAAATCAAGGAATGGCAAGTTGATGATCCGTTGATCGTGGAAATTAAAGACAAATTAGATCAACGACCGGATTTCCTTTTGGCTGATGATGGAAGGCTATTATTCAAAGGAAGAACTTGTATACCCGATTGTTCTACTATCAAGGGTAAAATCCTAGAAGAAGCACATCGGTCAAGGTACACTATTCACCCTGGTGCTACAAAAATGTACCAAGACCTCAAGAGAACATTCTGGTGGCCTAATATGAAGAGAGAGGTAGCCGAGTTCGTAAGCCGATGTTTGGTTTGCCAACAAGTCAAGGCCGAACACCTCAAACCGGCTGGCAAGCTCAAGCCTCTCGAAATACCGGAATGGAAATGGGATAGTATCGGTATGGATTTCATTGTTGGTTTACCGAAGACCCGAATAGTTTTGATGCTATATGGGTAATTGTGGATCGGTTAACAAAGTCCGCTCACTTTTTACCTATCAAGACTAGATGGACGGTGGATGTTCTAGCCGCCTTATATATCAAGGAGATCGTAAGGCTGCATGGTATTCCAAGCTCTATTATTTCGGACCGAGATCCGAGATTCACCTCTCATTTCTGGAAGGGTTTACAATCAGCTATGGGTACTAGGCTAAGGTTTAGTACGGCTTTTCACCCTCAGACGGATGGACAAACCGAGAGGACGAATCAAATTATTGAAGATATGTTGAGAGCCTGCATGATTGACTTCGGTGGTAGTTGGCATGAACACTTACCGCTGACTGAGTTCGCTTATAACAATAGCTATCAGTCGAGTATTCAAATGGCACCATTCGAAGCATTATATGGCCGAAGTTGCAGATCGCCTCTATGCTGGAGCGAGGTTGGTGACAAGGGATTGCTTGGTCCCGACATTGTACAAGACACAACCGACAAAATCCAGTTAATACAAGGAAGGCTAAAGGTCGCCCAATCAAGGCAAAAGAGCTACGCCGACAATCGGAGGAGAGACCTTGAATTCCAAGTGGGGGAGCATGTCTTCTTAAAGATCTCACCCACCCGTGGAATTAGAAGATTCGGCATCAAAGGAAAGCTAAGTCCGAGATTTATCGGCCCTTTTGAGATTCTGGAGAGAATCGGCGAGGTAGCATACAAGCTGGCCTTACCTCCTCAACTGGCTGGTGTACACGACGTATTCCATGTATCCATGCTAAGGAAATACGTCTATGATCCCTCACATGTGATTCAATTTGAAGAATTGAAACTCCAAAAGGACTTATCATATGAAGAAAGACCGATCAAAATATTAGATCGAAAATTGCACCAACTGAGAAATCGGGCCATACCGATGGTGAAAGTCCAATGGAGCAAGCGTGGATTCGAGGAAGCAACCTGGGAATTGGAAGAATCCATCAAGAAGAAATACCCGGATTTAATCTCAGGTTAGAAATTCGACCTCTCTACTCAATTTTTGAATTTTAGTTATATAATGTGAATTTGGAGGACCAAATTCTTTTAAGTGGGGGAGGATGTAGAAACCTAAAATTTAAAAATGAGAAATAAAATTTTTAATTTGATTATGTAATTAAAATTTTCATGAAATAATCAAATTTCATTTTTACTATATGAAATAAGCTAGTTTATTGAATTTACTTGAATTAACTAGAAGTAAATAGAGATTAAATGCTTCAACCTTAGATAAATCATAGTAAGCCCAATAAAAGTCCATGTAATGGATTAGGTTTACAATTGGCCCATTGGATAATCCATAATGGGCTGAATTAATGGTTAAAGGATTCAATAAAGGATAAATTAGCCTTAAATTCGTAACATGTGTTTAATATGATATTTAAGGGATTATAATAACCCAATTTCTAGAAGTTTGACTCAAAAATCGACCCTTACCTAACAGCCCACCTTGGACCAGCCGTTTTTACATTGGTTCACACCAAATGGAGGCTAGGTTAAGAGGAGAAATTAGAATTTTCTTCTAATTCGGAGTTGGAAAGTTTGGCATTGTTAGGCAAGGAATCTTGACAAATTTGGCCAAGTTTTGGCTATAAATAGAAGCCCATTCGACCCTCAAATCATCCCTAGAGGTTAAGTATATGCTGTTGCAAAGATTCGTGGAGATTTGAAGGAGGATTTGGAAGATCAAAGGGTTTTCTTATATTTGGGGATATTTCTTTAGATCCGACTAAAGGTAGGTGTCTCTCAGGCTAAACTTCAATAAAATCATGCCATCTTGTTCGTTTTTCTGTCCTCTTTCCATTGATAGCCCATTTATTAAATTTCGTTCTGAAATGAGCAAGTTATGGTCATTTTATTGGAGGTATATTCCCGTTTTTTTATCAGGTCTAGAACGCGCTATACCTCAGTAGCGCGTTCTGAACGCGCCGGCCCGACATAGCGCGTTCACACAGTGTTCTTTCCGCCCCTCTGGGGTCAAACATTTAAAAAAAAATTTATACTTTCAGAACGCGCTACCCAACGCGATCTTCAAAGTCGCGCTAGCTTATGCTAGCGCGTTCACAAAAATTGGGTCAAACATTTTTTTTTTAAAAAAAATATATATTTCCAGAATGATATATATATATATATATATATATATATATAATTGGCCTTGACCACACCTCGGCTCGGCTCGGCTCGGCACAAATAAATAAATAAATATATATACATAACTAGTTTTATATCAACTCACAATTCAAGCCCACATCCTATGCCCCTTGGGTCCTGACCCAAGGGTGAGCTCTCCAACATATAAAGCTATGCAAGTTTTTTGTAACTTCCAATGTGGGACTAAACTTAAGTCACTTTACAATAGGAACTATATCTTTTGGAAGTCCACGTTAATTGTACGTAATTAGTCACCAAAAGTAAGAAAATGTAAGATTAGCATGTTTTAATTCTTACAGCATGTTAAAAATTTATTTTTGTAGAATGAAATTATTTTTACATGTAAAAATCTAATTTTCACCACATTAGTTTATACATACTAAAAATTGTTTCCAACATGTTAAAACTATTTCCAGCATGTTAAAAGTGACTTCCAATATGATAAAATTATTTTATACATACTGAGATATAAAAATTATTTTCAGCATGTTAAAATCTATTTAAAGCTATTTTTGTGCATATAAAACTTAATTTCCTATTAAATAATTAGTAAATTGATGCATGAAAATTACTTCCAGCATGATAAAAATTCTTCTAGTATAGTAAAATTATTCCAGCATGTTAAAATTATTTTTGCATGTTAGAATTATTTTCAGTGTATTAAAACTATTTTTCAGCATGATAATTCTATTTTCCTATCAAATAATTAGCAAATAAATAGAGAAAAATGATTTTTAGCATGATAAAAATTATGTTGTTATCAGAAAATTTCTGTAATCAGCATGGTAAACTTATCTTATCATCTTATCAGTAAGTTGATTATTTTAGCATGTTAAGTATTAATTTTAGCATGTTAATAATTAATTTTCAGCATGTAAAAATTAAATCCAGCATGAAAAATTTATTTTTATCATCTTACCAGTAAGGTAACATATGAAAATCATTCTCAGCATGTTAATATTATTTTCAGCAAGTTAGAATTATTTTCAACATAAAAAGTTATTTTCATAATAAAATTCTGATTATTATAATAAATCACCGTTTTGGCTAACTAATGCATTTTTAATGAACAAAAACTTCCTGTAAACATGTCTAAACACTTGTAAATCAAATGCACATAAGATTAAACCATGGAATCAAATTAATTCTATTAAACTCTAATTACTTGATTTTCTTCCTACTTACCGTTCATTTTTGAACTCCACGACTTAATGTCGTTAAACATTATGCCTTAAATTGTTATCCACTTTTCTTGCAACTTCTGAAATTGTGTCAAATCTGTGCTTATTACAAACAGCATATTCTTGAAAATTCTTGGCCATATACATTAAAGTGGATGTCTAAACGTACTTGGGATCTTCGGATCCATATGACTCAATGCCTGGCATTAATGGGGCCCGGTCTGGTCCTGGGGGGAGCGCCCGAAAGTACTTGTGCCCATGGGAGTTGATTGACCAATGGTGTGGCATTGCACCGAAGTGCATGATAGATTTACTTGATACGGCATTCCACTATTCGTACTTGTTTACTTGTTACTTGTTTACTTGAAAATTACATGAATTACTTGACTTGCGTGAAAATGGCCAATTACATGAAATTCTTACTTGTTCAAAGTCATTACTTGGAAATTCATCTTGATATCATATCATCTCAATTACTTGGAAATTCTATTCATGTTTATACACTTCCCGATACAAGTTAGAAAATTGTTTAAATTGCTAACACTTAAAGATTGCCTGGTTCATAGAGATATAAAATCCTACTGAGCTTTTAGCTCACCCTACGTTTTGGTTAATTGTTGCAGGAAATGAAATTGAACAAGGGAATGGACAAGAGTGAAGAGTGTTTTCCTTTTTACCTAGGTTTATGTAGATCAACTAGTGATTTTACAAGAATGTTGTAATTTGGATTTGGAAGTTGTAATTGCCTTTATGGCTTATCAATTAGTATTGTAAACTTCATTTTGATTGAATAAAAGTATCATTTTCCCGTTCATTTCTGACTTTAGAAATAAAATTGTACTTGCTCTGATCGACACGATTGTTTACGACTCATCGCGCCCTCGATATTCCGCGTCGGGACGTGACAGTCTTTGTGGTATCAGAGCCTAGGTTACATAAAATCCTAGGATTCACAATTATAGGTTCATTCTTAAAACATAGTTTCCCTCAAACATAGGTTCTAGATCAATATATAGAAATTGGATAGGTCTCAAAACCATCCTGGTAAGATTGGGTAGAAACACGGGTTAAATGAGAATTATCAAGAAATAAATACCACAACAAAAATAAACCTTGGAATTATGGTTTCAGGCTAATTCTCGCAAATGGCCGCCGAGAGAGCTCAATGGCGCGAGATGCAGCGCACGGTTCAAGGCTTAACACAAGCCCTCCAACAGGTTGCTCAGGGAGGAGCAAACCGAGGAGCCGGAGATTTGCATAGGAATTTCCGAAGCATGAACCCTCCCAAGTTCGCTGGATCTACGGATCCGGATGAAGCCGAACACTAGATTAAGGAGATCGAGAGGATATTTCGAGTCATGCAATGCGCCGACGAGGAAAAGGTCCTACTCGCTACTTTCCAACTGGAAAGGGATGCACGTGCCTGGTGGGAATCGGTCGAAGCTACTTTACCGCACGATCAAATTCTATGGGAAGAGTTCGTGGAACACTTCAATAGTAAATACTTCTCCGATCGAGTACAAGAAAGGAAGGCCGCCGAGTTTGCCGCTTTGAAGCAAAGGGGTTTATCAGTTGCGGAATATGAAGCTCAATTTTCGAGGTTATCTCGGTACGCTCCACATCTCGTGGGTACTGACAAGATGAAGGCACGGAGATTTCTTAATGGCCTTAAGCCTCAATATATTACTCAACTCGCCCCGATGGATATCAATATATTCTGATGTGGTACGGAGAGCACAACTCCTAGAAGATGCAACGGAGTTATCGGATCGCATCCGAGGAAGGGAAGCCAAGAGAGAGCAAGTTACTGGGTCCGGAAGTTTCAAACCTTCCTTCGGGAAGAAAAGGCCCAATGACGGGCGTAATTTCATCAAGGATGGGCGAAATTTCAACAAAGGTGGACGTAATTTTCAAGGGGACAAGAAGCCGAGGACATTCGACAAGCAAATTGTCCCTATATCGGCAACATCAAAGGAATTATGCAAATACTGCGAGAAGCCCGGACATAAAGCCGAGGAATGTTGGAGAAAGCTCGGTGCATGTCTTCGATGCGGGAGTCGGGAGCATAGGATCCCGAATTGCCCTCTTCTTAATGAGCAAGCTCCATCACCGGCAAAGCTTCCTATTATTGCTAAGAAGCCAGGAAGACTTCAAGCCCTTATGGGTAAGGAACCTACCGAGGAAGGAGGCATCGTGGAAGGTACTCTTTTCATATACTCCAAGCCTGCCTCTGTCTTATTTGACACCGGAGCTACGCATTCATTTATATCTAGAAGATTTGCTGGTCTTTTATCTGTGAAGCCTGTTCCATTAAATTCTACACTTACCATTACTACACCTATTGGAACGGGAACGGAGATTAAACACGTCTATCCTGATAGTGAAATTATAATTAGTGGTTATAACTTACCCGCTGATTTGGTATGCATGGAGATGGAAGGATATGATGTTATTTTGGGTGCCGACTGGCTATCTACACATGGTGCTAGTGTCAATTGCAAGTTGGGTACGGTAACTTTCATGGGTTACCCCGACCTTCTATTTTTGGGTATCAGGCATTCCAAGCACATACCTCTAATTTCGGCCCTCAAGGCCGAGAAATTCTTAAGGAAGGGTTGTGTCGGTTTCTTAGTTTCTATCACTATGACCGAGCACACGGAACCCATTCTAAAGGACATTCCTATCGTTCGGGATTATTCTGATGTATTTCCGGACGAGTTGCCTGGTATTCCACCGAGAGAGAAGTGGTTTTCTCTATTGATTTAATTCCGGGAGCGGCACCAGTTTCTAAAGCTCCATATCGGATGTCTGCCGTGGAAATGAAGGAATTAAAGGATCAATTATTGGAATTACTGGAGAAGGGGTTTATCCGACCAAGTACTTCACCTTGGGGAGCCCCGGTCTTATTTGTCAAGAAGAAGGATGGTTCGATGAGGTTATGTGTTGATTATCGGCAACTGAATCAACTCACCATCAAGAATAAATATCCATTGCCGAGGATTGATGAATTATTCGACCAGATTTCTGGAGCTCAATATTTCTCAAAGATCGACCTTCGATCTGGTTATCATCAATTGAAGATCAAGGAAAGTGATATTCACAAGACTGCATTCGGAGTAGGTATGGACATTACGAGTTCACCGTTATGCCTTTTGGCTTAACAAATGCGCCTGCCGCATTTATGCAAATGATGAACAGCGTATTCAGGCCGTACCTCGATCAATTTGTGGTTGTCTTCATTGACGACATTTTGATCTACTCCAAGTCAAAGGAAGAACATGAGGAACATCTCAAGAAGGCCCTTCAATTATTAAGAGATCACAAGCTTTATGCCAAATTAAGCAAGTGTGATTTCTGGTTGGAGGAAGTTTCTTTTCTCGGTCACATAATTTCCCGGAATGGTATCGCTGTCGATCCTTCAAAGGTCGAGGCCGTAAAGAATTGGGAAAGACCTACTAGTGTGACGGAAATCCGAAGCTTCTTGGGATTGGCTGGATATTATCGAAGATTTATCAAGGATTTCTCAAAGATCGCAGTATCTTTAACAAGATTGACAAGGAAGGAGAATCCTTTTATATGGTCCGAGGAATGTGAGAAAAGCTTTCAAACTTTAAAGGATTGTCTCACGACTGCTCCTATTCTCACATTACCTACGGAAGGAGGAGGATTCGAAGTGTATGCTGATGCATCTGGAATTGGCCTAGGTTGCGTATTAATGCAACACGGCAAGGTCATAGCTTATTCTTCACGGCAATTGAAGAAACACGAGGAAAATTATCCCGTACATGACCTAGAGCTGGCAGCTGTGGTCTTTGCTTTAAGATCTGGCGACATTATCTCTATGGCGAAGCCTTTACGGTGTATTCTGATCACAAGAGTCTCAAATATTTATTCTCTCAAAAGGAGCTCAATATGAGACAAAGACGGTGGTTGGAATATTTAAAGGATTTCGACTTCTCTATACAATATCATCCCGGAAAGGCAATGCCGTAGCTGATGCACTTAGCCGAAACCAATGGCTTTATTATCGAGCATGATGGTTAAAGAATGGCATCTACTTGAAGAAATGGCCAACTTAAACCTCAATATGGAGGAGAAGGAAGGCGGAGTCTTTATTGCAAATATTCGACTCCAACCCGAGTTACTCTCGGAAATCAAGGAACGGCAAGTTGATGATCCGTTGATCGTGGAAATTAAAGACAAATTAGATCAACGACCGGATTTCCTTCTGGCTAATGATGGAAGGCTATTATTCAAAGGAAGAACTTGTATACCCGATTGTTCTACTATCAAGGGTAAAATCCTAGAAGAAGCACATCGGTCAAGGTACACTATTCACCCCGGTGCTACAAAAATGTACCAAGACCTCAAGAGAACATTTGGTGGCCTAATATGAAGAGAGAGGTAGCCGAGTTCGTAAGCCGATGTTTGGTTTGTCAACAAGTCAAGGCCGAACACCTCAAACCGGCTGGCAAGCTCAAGCCTCTCGAAATACCGGAATGGAAATGGGATAGTATCGGTATGGACTTCATTGTTGGTTTACCGAAGACCCGAAGTGGTTTTGATGCTATATGGGTAATTGTGGATCGGTTAACAAAGTCCGCTCACTTTTTACCTATCAAGACTAGATGGACTGTGGATGTTCTAGCCGCCTTATATATCAAGGAGATCGTAAGGCTGCATGGTATTCCAAGCTCTATTATTTCGGACCGAGATCCGAGATTCACCTCTCATTTCTGGAAGGGTTTACAATCGTCTATGGGTACTAGACTAAGGTTTAGTACGGCTTTTCACCCTCAGACGGATGGACAAACCGAGAGGACGAATCAAATTATTGAAGATATGTTGAGAGCCTGCATGATTGACTTCGGTGGTAGTTGGCATGAACATTTACCGCTGACTGAGTTCGCTTATAACAATAGCTATCAGTCGAGTATTCAAATGGCACCATTCGAAGCATTATATGGCCGAAGTTGCAGATCGCCTCTATGCTGGAGCGAGGTTGGTGACAAGGGATTGATTGGTCCCGACATTGTCCAAGACACAACTGACAAAGTCCAGTTAATACAAGAAAGGCTAAAGGTCGCCCAATCAAGGCAAAAGAGCTATGCCGACAATCGGAGGAGAGACCTTGAATTCCAAGTGGGGGAGCATGTCTTCTTAAAGATCTCACCCACCCGTGGAATTAGAAGATTCGGCATCAAAGGAAAGCTAAGTCCGAGATTTATCGGCCCTTTCGAGATTCTGGAGAGAATCGGCGAGGTAGCATACAAGCTGGCCTTACCTCCTCAACTGGCTGGTGTACACGACGTATTCCATGTATCCATGCTAAGGAAATACGTCTATGATCCCTCACATGTGATTCAATTTGAAGAATTGAAACTCCAAAAGGACTTATCATATGAAGAAAGACCGATCAAGATACTAGATCGAAATTACACCAACTGAGAAATCGGGCCATACCGATGGTGAAAGTCCAATGGAGCAAGCGTGGGTTCGAGGAAGCAACCTGGGAATTGGAAGAATCCATCAAGAAGAAGTACCCGGATTTATTCTCAGGTTAGAAATTCGACCTTTCTACTGAATTTTTGAATTTTAGTTATATAATGTGAATTTGGAGGACCAAATTCTTTTAAGTGGGGGAGGATGTAGAAACCCAAAATTTAAAAATGAGAAATAAATTTTTAATTTGATTATGTAATTAAAATTTTCATGAAATAATCAAATTACATTTTTACTATATGAAATAAGCTAGTTTATTGAATTTACTTGAATTAACTAGAAATAAATAGAGATTAAATGCTTCAAACCTTAGATAAATCATAGTAAGCCCAATAAAAGTCATGTAATGGATTAGGTTTACAATTGGCCCATTGGATAATCCATAATGGGCTGAATTAATGGTTAAAGGATTCAATAAAGGATAAATAGCCTTAAATTCGTAACATGTGTTTAATATGATATTTAAGGGATTATAATAACCCAATTTCTAGAAGTTTGACTCAAAAATCGACCCTTACCTAACAGCCCACCTTGGACCAGCCGTTTTTACATTGGTTCACACCAAATGGAGGCTAGGTTAAGAGGAGAAATTAGAATTTTCTTCTAATTCGGAGTTGGAAAGTTTGGCATTGTTAGGCAAGGAATCTTGACAAATTTGGCCAAGTTTTGGCTATAAATAGAAGCCTATTCGACCCTCAAATCATCCCTGGAGGTTAAGTATATGCTGTTGCAAAGATTCGTGGAGATTTGAAGGAGGATTTGGAAGATCAAAGGGTTTTCTTATATTTGGGGATATTTCTTTAGATCCGACTAAAGGTAGGTGTCTCTCAGGCTAAACTTCAATAAAATCATTCCATCTTGTTCATTTTTCTGTCCTCTTTCCATTGATAGCTCATTTATTAAATTTCGTTCTGAAATAAGCAAGTTATGGTCATTTTATTGGAGGTGTATTCCCGTTTTTTTATCAGGTCTAGAACGCGCTATACCTCAGTAGCACGTTCTGAACGCGCCGGCCCGACATAGCGCGTTCACACAGTGTTCTTTCCGCCCCTCTGGGGTCAAACATTTTAAAAAAAAAAATTATACTTTCAGAACGCGCTACCCAACGCGATCTTCAAAGTCGCGCTAGCTTATGCTAGCGCGTTCACAAAAATTGGGTCAAACATTTTTTTTTAAAAAAAAATATATATTTCCAGAACGATATATATATATACATATATATAATTGGCCTTGACCGCACCCCGGCTCGGCTCGGCTCGGCTCGGCACAAATATATAAATAAATATATATACATAACTAGTTTTATATCAACTCATAATTCAAGCCCACATCCTATGCCCCTTGGGTCCTGACCCAAGGGTGAGCTCTCCAACATATAAAGCTATGCAAGTTTTTGTAACTTCCAATATGGGACTAAACTTAAGTCACTTTACAATAGGAACTATATCTTTTGGAAGTCCACGTTAATTGTACGTAATTAGTCACCAAAAGTAAGAAAATGTAAGATTAGCATGTTTTAATTCTTACAGCATGTTAAAAATTTATTTTTGTAGAATGAAATTATTTTTACATGTAAAAATCTAATTTTCACCACATTAGTTTATACATACTAAAAATTGTTTCCAACATGTTAAAACTATTTCCAGCATGTTAAAAGTGACTTCCAATATGATAAAATTATTTTATACATACTGAGATATAAAAATTATTTTCAGCATGTTAAAATCTATTTAAAGCTATTTTTGTGCATATAAAACTTAATTTCCTATTAAATAATTAGTAAATTGATGCATGAAAATTACTTCCAGCATGATAAAAATTCTTCTAGTATAGTAAAATTATTCCAGCATGTTAAAATTATTTTTGGCATGTTAGAATTATTTTCAGTGTATTAAAACTATTTTTCAGCATGATAATTCTATTTTCCTATCAAATAATTAGCAAATAAATGGAGAAAAATGATTTTTAGCATGATAAAAATTATGTTGTTATCAGAAAATTTCTGTAATCAGCATGGTAAACTTATCTTATCATCTTATCAGTAAGTTGATTATTTTAGCATGTTAAGTATTAATTTTAGCATGTTAATAATTAATTTTCAGCATGTAAAAATTAAATCCAGCATGAAAATTTTATTTTTATCATCTTACCAGTAAGGTAACATATGAAAATCATTCTCAGCATGTTAATATTATTTTCAGCAAGTTAGAATTATTTTCAACATAAAAAGTTATTTTCATAATAAAATTCTGATTATTATAATAAATCACCGTTTTGGCTAACTAATGCATTTTTAATGAACAAAAACTTCCTGTAAACATGTCTAAACACTTGTAAATCAAATGCACATAAGATTAAACTATGGAATCAAATTAATTCTATTAAACTCTAATTACTTAAATTTTCTTCCTACTTACCGTTCATTTTTGAACTCCACGACTTAATGTCGTTAAACATTATGCCTTAGATTATTATCTACTTTTCTTGCAACTTCTGAAATTGTGTCAAATCTGTGCTTATTACAAACAGCATATTCTTGAAAATTCTTGGCCATATACATTAAAGTGGATGTCTAAACGTACTTGGGATCTTCGGATCCATATGACTCAATGCCTGGCATTAATGGGGCCCGGTCTGGTCCTGGGGGGAGCGCCCGAAAGTACTTGTGCCCATGGGAGTTGATTGACCAATGGTGTGGCATTGCACCGAAGTGCATGATAGATTTACTTGATGCGGCATTCCACTATTCGTACTTGTTTACTTGTTACTTGTTTACTTGAAAATTACATGAATTACTTGACTTGCGTGAAAATGGCCAATTACATGAAATTCCTTACTTGTTCAAAGCCATTACTTGGAAATTCATCTTGATATCATATCATCTCAATTACTTGGAAATTCCATTCATGTTTATACACTCCCCGATACAAGTTAGAAAATTGTTTAAATTACTAACACTTAAAGATTGCCTGGTTCATAGAGATATAGAATCCTACTGAGCTTTTAGCTCACCCTACGTTTTGGTTAATTGTTGCAGGAAATGACATTGAACATGGTAATGGACAAGAGTGAGAGAGTGTTTTCCTTTTTACCTAGGTTTATGTAGATCAACTAGTGATTTTACAAGAATGTTGTAATTTGGATTTGGAAGTTGTAATTGCCTTTATGGCTTATCAATTAGTATTGTAAACTTCATTTTGATTGAATAAAAGTATCATTTTCCCGTTCATTTCTGACTTTAGAAATAAAATTGTACTTGCTCTGATCGACACGATTGTTTACGACTCGTCGCGCCCTCGATATTCCGCGTCGGGGCGTGACACATACACAGACACGGAAGCATACACGACTAGATTGCCATGCACGTTACACAGATCCGACCTCGGGTAAAGTCAAGATCAGACTAACCCAGAAAAGGTCACGACACGAAGGACGAGAAACACGGGAGTCACATGTCACGTGATGGAAGCACCTCCTCACTAGAAGAACAGCCAGATGCGTCCACTAACGTCTTACACTGCACCACAATTATCTCGCTATGGACGCCGAGGATGACGGAGACTAAGATACTCACTGAACTGAACCAGGAACTACAGTAACGAGTGACTTGTCAGGGTCACGTCCATCGACGTTCGTCCAAAACGCCCCTAACCACATGTGCACACATAAGCTCAATGTCTTGAGCCATGCCTCTAGCTAGTTTTCTCCCCCAACAGGACGCTACTGCAAGGCAAGGGAGCCCACGGAAACTAGCCTACAAACCATCTGAGTCGAGAACTGCCCTCACCACCACTCCCGGGTGGGCCGACACTCGAGGTCGTCAGGCTACGACTAGTGGAGGCTCACTAGACATAGAGACTCTGAAACACGAGTGCTGAAGTAGGGATAGGCTAAGCAAGCACTGCCACACGTACTGTGAAGCATAAAGGCAGTACACCAACTGCCAACAGACTCAGGACAGGGAAACTAGACCTACCAATACAACGATCCTTGAGTCCCATGACTCGGAGTCAAGATCGTCGCACAACGACGGTGACCATCCGCCAATCAACCTAATCCTAAGTCGTGGAAAATGACACTGGATCATCAGATCCACACAACCGTATAAAACGACTCATGGAGACCTGAGGGAGCACCAAGACCCTCAAAGTACCTAGACACGCAAACCGAGGTAAGACAACACCTCTAGGCATCCAGAACAATGCCTTGATTGGATGAGACACTTCCATGGTAACTTATCGACTAAAGGATCACACCGGGTCGACCAGAAACCAAAGATGACTCTGAAGCATCACAGAACACTACTCGATGTGATGGCACTCCCGGCTACCTTATAACATGGTCATAGCCCTCATAGGACATCCAAGACGTCCACGGAACGACGGGCAGACCACCAGGCTAAGCCAAGACAAATGTAGGCCAAACCATCGGAAAAACAACACAAAACAACACTCCGGGAAATAAACGGTCGTACACCTGACCACTTAACAGGTCAAACGGTCAGATAGGAGGCCGTTCCATTACCCATAACACACGGGCAAATCACGGTTGCCAAGAAGCCGTGCAAAGCCAAAGACGGTCAAACGCATGCCGTCCCACTGAATAGAATGGTCCACAGCTTGGCCGCTAACCAAAGGAAGCGGTTGACCAAAGGACCGTTCACCACCTAGAAACAAAGACATTGGGCGGTCAAGAATGATCCGCGCCAAGACATATACGATTTATCCAAGGCCGTGTCACTAATCTAAGCGGTCTAAGGCATGGCCGCTTTAACCACAAAAGCACAGGGTTACACGGTCTCGTTGAGGCCGTGACTTGCACAGCACGGTCTCCTCAAAGTCGTGTAAAGACTATAGCAGTCAGAGCCTAGCCGCTCAACCCAGTCAACCCCTAACCGACTTAACCAGTCAAACCACTGAATAGTCCACTTTGAACCACTTCACTAGGCCAAGCGGTCACCCAAAGGGCCGACTAAACCATGGCACGGTCAGAGCTGGACCGCTAGCTCGAACCGACTTAAAACATGGACGAAAGTCAACTTAACATATGCGGACGACCCGGTGCCGCGCAAACCACAGGGCTGACGGTCGGATGGCCGCTTGGCCAGCGAACCGACATAGCCAAAACAACGCAAAGAATAAGCAGTCGCCAATGGGCCGCTTACCCAACATAAACGGTCTATCGCCCAACCGCTCTACCTTGAAAACGGTCTCTGTAAGACCGCGCAGATGATACGATGGGAAAAATAGGGGATCGGCCGAATCCGGGCGTTCCATGCACCAATCATGTCTAAACGACAGGGAAACAACCCTAAGACCCATACATACCTTCCACAAACTGGAAGGGGTCCAATCGACATCAAAATCATCAAGAACGGGTGATTCTACCGAATCGACCCTAATGGAGTCACATGGGTTCCCGGGCTTCTACCAGTCCCAAATGACCACCGATCATGATGAAACTTGCGTGAATGGAATGCTAACATACCAGGGGTTAAAATTAAACTAATTTGACACGAAACCGTCACCGTTTCTCGGCGAACCCGTCGCACAACCCTGAAGCATGCTTTGCCCGGAACTTAACGAAACCTACTCAAAGTCGCACTGATTGACACAAAATTGCAAGGAAACGCAGAAGAGAAGCATGGCTTTCATCTCCCTACCTCCACCGAAGATTTCATGTACCAAAGTGACAAAACCACGCCGAAATAGCCGCGACGATCAAACCACGCCGGCTTTGAATCCACCGATCGGGATCGCGCCAACCACGCTCCATTCCTCGCACCATCACGTGCCACAGTAGCTCCACACCATCGCCACCTCACCCACGGGCCTCCTCCGTCTACAGTCGGAGAAGAGAGGGCGAGAAGGGAGAGAATGGGAGAGAGAGGGTGCACCATGCGAATGAAGGAAAGGAGAGAGGAAAAGAAAAGAAAAAGGAAAGGAAAATAGGAAATTTCCTAATTTCCGTAAATTCTGATTTTTGGTCCAAAAATGGACTAATTCAGAAAAATACAGAAAAATAGTCAAAACGATCCTCGGAAAGAATGCAACGCAACTGTATTGTCCGTGAGTCGATGAAGTGAATAATAAACTTACCACGGGGTTTCGTATCTAGTACGAGAGAAAAACTCATGCAGATCATAAAACACAACTCAGGACCTACGAAAGCGATCCGAAACTCATCGATAAGGATCTAAAAGATCCGATAAGAATCCAGGGTATTACACTCAGGGTCAGATGAACCCATGAATTTGGGTGGGTTCATGTTGCGAAAACCCCTGTGGAGATCACCAGCTCCACGGTTGGCTCCGCCCTACGCCACT
The DNA here is from genome assembly GCA_022559845.1 of Amorphophallus konjac. Lineage (NCBI taxonomy): Eukaryota > Viridiplantae > Streptophyta > Magnoliopsida > Alismatales > Araceae > Amorphophallus > Amorphophallus konjac. The sequence goes on from CM040118.1 coordinate 288,564,648, forward strand.
TGTTGTAGCGCCTGAGTTAGACCTTGCACTGTGCGCTGCATCTCGCGCCATTATGCTCTTTCAGCGACCATTTTCCTACAAGATAATTCAGGTTGAATTAGTTTCATGTTTGAATTGTAGTGTTGAATGTTAGCACAGGACTTGACCCATGGCTCTACCCATCTCACTGGGTATAAGGTGTAAACCTATCCTTGGACTTGGGTTTTTCCTAGGAATTTGAAGTCCTAGGCTCTGATACCACGAAAACTATCACGCCTCAAGCGCGGAAGATACCCGGTGGCGCGGCGAGTTTATATAGATCATATCAATCAGAGCATTAAGATTTTTGACATAAAGACAGAGTGCGCAAAAGACTAAATAATAACTGAGATTCAATTTCCAAATGATAATGTCCAAAATTAAATCATAAGATTCCAAGCCTTAACAAGAACTATACTGACATAACTGGAATATAAAGACAAGGACTCAAGAGACAAAAGACACGACTAGCTGACAGTAGACGATCGGTGACTCTAGCACTCTTCACTCGGTCTCATTCCCATTCATATAGTTGTCGCTATCCGAGTTACCTGGAAAATGTTAGAATGAACTGGATGAGCGAATCGCTAAGTAGAAATTATATCTCAAGTTCGACCAGTCTTTAAGTAATTTACATGTTACGTGCAATGCAGGTGTAGCTATGCATGATGGACAAGTAAGAAATCAAGAACTGTATAGAAGAATATCGCATGATTTCAAGCACTATCAAGTGTTGACAAGAAAGATATCAAGAACTTTATAGAAAAAATATTGCATGATTCAAGTACTATTAAGTGTTTACACAATTTTCCAGGAAAGTAAGAACCAAGTTCAAGCAAGTAATATCAAGTACGTGTTTACGAGAATTGGTTATTTCAGTCAAGCAAGTACTTTGCCCATTCCAAGCCATGCTAGTCAAGTCAAGCACGCAAGTAGTGTCACGAGAGAGTGAGTGGAATGCCTCAAGTCAAGAAAGTAAGTACTTCGGTGCAATGCTTAAACACCGTGATCAATATAGCTCCCATGGGCACAAGTACGTTTGGGTGCTCCTCCCAGGACCAGATCGGGCCCCATTAACGTCAGCATGTTCATGTATTTCTTTCGACATCCACTCTCTTTTTATAGCCAATATAGAATTCCAAGGGTTTAACCATTGTAGGAACATAAGGTAGATTTCATGAATGGAGTTCAAGGGCAGATTTATCAAGTAAGGACGAACTAAGAGTAAATCTCATAAAACGCACGACATACCGGGAATCTAGGTGAAATTGGCGGCTCTCGGGCTACCACAGACTACTGAATTGGCGCCCTTTGGGCAGCCATTATATTCAAAATTGGCGTCCTCACAGAGGGGCGCCCATTCTGTGAACAAGACAGGCTCTAAAAATCTGGAAATCAGCACTTTGGTAAATGGTGCCCATAAGGGTGCCATCATTTCATAAAATGGCGCCCAGAGGGCTGCCATCATTTTCATAATTGGCGCCCTACCATGGGGCGCCCATTCCCTAGGACTGTCTCTACTGGCAAGGGTGTGAAACTCCAAAAATCGTCTCTCAGGAAAATGGCGCCCAGAGGGGTGCCATCATTTCATAAATTGGCGCCCAGAGGGATGCCATTATTTCAAGAATTGGCGCCTTGAGGGCTGCCATCAATTGAGAAAATGGCACCTCCTCACAGGGGCGCCCAATCCTCTGACCCATTTTCATTTTTCTTTTTTTTTTACAAAAGAAATGGTGCCCCTACAGAGAGTCATCATTTAATTGACGACCCTCTGGAGGGTCACTATTCAACTAATTGGCACCCCAGACATGGGCGCCCATTCCTATGGCTGATCTACGCACCGGGCATGTACGTTTCAAGACATATAACACTATTCACAGTTCCAAAGGTTCATGAAATTAGGAAATAAGGACATGGATAGACAGAGAAAATTATCAGGATTTCAAAGTCATGCTCATGCAGGAATTTTATGGTTTCATTTCATAGATATAAATTTATAAATACGGTGATTATTAATTACAGTAAAATGAATTGACGACTGCTTGCATGGTCATCATTTAATGGGCGCCCTGCACTGGGTCACCCATTCAGGAATGGGCGCCCTGGGGCTGGTCGCCCATTTCCTGATGGGAGTAATCTCTGATTTCCATAAATCAGGATATATATATATTTGATGTCCCTAAAACCAATGTAACATGCTATATTTGATCTTCGTAAAACTAATGTAACAAGCTATATCACGTGGAAGATGAAGCTAAACTATTGCTAATCATGCTTGTAACCCTATTTTAACTACTGGTTGGGCCAGATCTTGAGAAACCTACTTTTTGGAGTGATAACCAAATAGTAGAATAACCAATAAAGAAAGCCACACGTTCTCTGCCATAAAACTTCAGCAGCAGGACGTAGAATGTAGGAAGAAGACGCCCCTTCACATCTTTCGAAGAAAAGAAGGGAGATCTTCTCATTCTGCAGGCAGTAGGATGACGACAGTAGCCTCTGCCTACTCAATAGAGGGTATAATTATAGGGAAAATCCCTTGCCAACAAAAAAGCAAATGATTTATTACCTTGCGGATCCATTGCAAGCGAAATAAGGTTGTTCCAGTGAAATAGGGTTATTTGTGTGTCAAACACTTCCAGAAGGACAGTCCTTTTTCCCTATTAGGAAATGGCGCCCTTGCATGGGGGCGCCCATTAATCAGCACCCTCCCAGGAGGGTGTTTATTAGTACCAATGGCACCCTTGATAGGGGCGCCCATTTGTTGGGTTTGACCCATCCAAGGGTGATTGGCACCCTTGCAGGAGGGCGCCCATTGACTGCTTTGACCAGTCAAAGGGGTGATTGGCGCCCTAATGAGGGGGCGCCCATTACTGGGTTTGACCCAGTCAACTATAAATGGCGCCCATGAAAGGGGCGCCCATTCCCTTTGTGTGTAAAAACAAGGGAAGGCTCTTATACGGGTTATCTATGGTTGGTTGTTGACCTTTAAGTGGTGTTGGGCCTCCTAAACACATGTATATACATATAGTGACCCTCACCAAGTATAGGGCTATGGTATTTGCTTATTTAGGAAAAAGTTTGATTTCTCTATTTATTTTTATCGGGGTGCTACAGCAATGCCCTCACTGCGTCAACGCCGTCAACGCTAGCTCGCCAGCAGACTCAGGGCTACGTGAAGCTATGTTGAGGCAATGGCCTTACTACATCGACGCACTAAAAGATTTTCAAGCAAAAATCTATATCTCCTGCAACATTTTAGATGGATTCCTGAGAATGAAAATATGACCCCTAAACCTCCAAAATCACGGATTTCGAGGTATGGAAAAGGTCCCTGGGACACACAAATATCCCTATCATCATAAGTTACAAGAGCAACCTTTTTGGACAAAATATCTATCAGTACAATCTTCTAAGACAGAAGGACGTCGTTCCCTTCCAAGCCAGTCCATGAAATTTAAGATGTTACAGGCACTATTGGTCAAACCTCTCTTATTTATTCCAACAACTCAAATACATATTTTGGAGGGAAAATCTTTTTGGCCCTGCACTGCTGTGATGGACCAGGATTTGCAGAAACACACAAGCTGAAGACTTTTGATCCAACGGCTCAGATTGCATTATTCAAAGATCAAAGGTGCAGATTCAAACCTTGGTCTATAAATATGTTGCCCCTTCCAACTGGGAAGAGTTGGCCGAGCGTTGCATTAAGATATCATCCTTTAGCTCGTCCCAAACAAAAAGAGAAAAGAAGAAGAGAGGAAGAAAAGAGAGAGAGCGGCCCTGAGCTTTATGAGAAAAATCTGAGAAGAAGAAGAAGATATAGAGAGAGCAGTGAGCAGCCCATAGTGAGCAAGAAGGAAGAAGAAGAGGAACGTCCAAAGCATCTAAAAAATAGTCAAGTGCTTCCTTGGAAGCTACATTATACTTTGCGTTTATGTTTACTTCCTTTCACTGGTTTTTCATCGTCATATCCTTATGTGTTGTGCTGTGTTTACAGCATTGTCTGGTGCTCTGTTTAGAGACCGGAAGTGTGTTTGCTGCACTTGCAGCATGTTTCCTTTTTATCCTTGATTATGTGTGTGTGTGGGGTGCGTCCCCATGGAAGCTGTGAATCGGCGGTTAAGCTGTTAGTCAGTGGTTAAGCTGTGCATCAGCGGTCTTGGGACTGTGTCCCCGTCAAGCTGTGTGTCAGCAGTTAAGCTGTTAGTCAGCAGTGAAGCTGTGTGTCAGCAGGAAGCCTCACCAGGTTTGGTAAGGGGTGGACGTAGGTTGCGGGTTTGCAACCGAACCACCATAAAAATTCCCTTGTGCAGTGGCGTGTTTTGTGTGATTGGTTTCAATTCTTCTATATCCATTCGCAAGGGTTTTTGGTGCGTTTATTTCATTCATCTTAACACTACTCACACACACGCCAACGGGTTGATGAGATCTCTGCCTTAATGCAGCAGATCTTGCAAGCTAATATAATTGCAATAAGGCTGCGTCGACTCCACTGCTTGGCTACGTCGACCTCAGCCTCTTCCTTAATAGCAACCCTATGTCTCTTAGTGTAGGATGTTTTACTCTATTGCCTTGAAGAATCATTGTCAAAATCACTATGCATTTTGCATAGAGCATCCACTGCCTACACTGTGAGCCATTCACCGTTTGGCAGCACTCTTGCTGTTTGAACAAAGGCTCACACGAACACACTCAAGTAGGCGCTCATGTGATTTGAATCTTCATAAGTAAATTTTAGATATGTAACCACATTCTGCTGTGTGCTCAAGCTGATGGATTGTTATCTCAGGTTCACCTTTAGTGGCTCATTATTTGCATCAGCTTGTATTTGGCTATGTGTGCTTAAACCAGAAGTTTATCTGGTGAAATGAGTTTTTAAGAGGGCATATTTTAAGGGATCTATCCCCCCCCTATAGATCCAGTTGCACATAAGCATGGGACCCAACAATTGGTATCAGAGCTAAGCTCTGTGTACCTAAGATCCAACGATCTTCAGAGGAGATCCCAGTGCAACCAGTTTTGATTTTTGTTGCTGAACATTTTTCAATAAATGACTTTATCTGTTTTAAGTATGTCTTTTGGTTTGGCAATGTGTGCAAAGATGATATCCTTTTTGAGCTGCTCAAGGCACTGTATGTTAATGAAATCATCTTGAATTGTGACTCGTGTCTTTCTCATGGACTAATATTTTCAACTGTGCTTTAATTTTGCCTAGGTGTGAGAACTTTCTTCCTCATAAGTTTATCTTCATTAAACTGAGATTTACATTCTTCCTTAACTGAAAATTCATTTGATAAACTATGACTTGGAAAGGATTTGATGATCTGATATATCAAACAGTGATCAACAGAAAGGCAAACTAAGTCTACTTGGAGCTCTCACTATGCGTGAGGTGATCTTCGAATCTAAGTTCTCCACCTAGTACTGGATCTCAGCAAAATTAAAATGTCTGGCTCATGAGGGAAATTATTTTGTCTTGAGATTTGAACATGTGCTCATTGCCAATCAATCTGTAATGTATCATGATTGGTTTTGATGTTGGTAGACCCTCAGTAATCATTGCCTGATACATATGTTTATATGATGCAGCCAGAACTATTTTAACGTCTTCCATATCTGAACTTTCTAATTCTTCATATTGCTTTTCACATAACATTTGTCTTATCAATCATCATGCATTGTCCTCCCTGCTTTTTATATGGGAGAGACTATAGTTTCTTGTTAAGCTCAATTGATGAGTAAATGCATGGCAAATAATGTTTGAATGCGAATATGTGAATATTCCGTTTTGAATGAAGTTCATGCTCCAAGATGAGCACCTTGTTGAGAATTCTTGAGGGCTGGTTATTGGTCTTTACTCACCTCCTGCTCAGTCTAAAATCAATGTCACATCATGCTAAGGAGGGAGGTTACAGTGAATGTAAAAAACATTGCTCATCTTTCAGCCCTATTCAAAAATAAAATTTGTAATCTGTGTGCAGTGTGTTTCACACTTGTGTTTCATCTCCCATTCAAACTTGGAAAATTGCATATTCATTCATTGGGGGAGATAGCAATAAAATCCTCGTACCTTGCTCTTGTGAAATGACATTCATCCATACTGCATTTTAGGTAAAAAGTGTGATTTGCATTCAAACAAGGGCATGTCTGCATATTGCATGCTAAGCATTGGCATTTGAACACTAGCTTGCCCGGCATGCTCATCCACTTAATGCATGACAAGCAAAGAATGAAACCTGCATGTTGCACTCATAATTGCATAAGAAATAATATCTTGAGTGTGCATGTTTTCTTTTTTCTTTTAGGTATATCGTGTGTGTTGCATCCTCCCAAGTGTGCTTGCATGCCCTGACTACATGGTATATCAAATGGTGTCAAGAAGAAGGGCAGGTCTAGCCTGTCTAAGAACTATCACCATGCGAGAGAATGTGCCTCTGCATGGTACCATGAGTCAGTTGTCCATGTTCTTCAAAACTTCATTGTGTATTCAAATGCTGATGGACATAGATAGGTTTTATCATATGCATGTTTCCTTTCAAAACCAACTGCATAACATAAGCATCTAAAAACCCAAAAAGAATATTTGAAATTCATGCATACATTCAGGGAAAGTTAAAATGCTTAAATTTCTATATTTAAGTTGCATGTTTTGATGTTGTTGTTAGATTGCATTTGTGTTGATCCTAAATTGCAATAAATGAAATTGTGTTCAAACATAATGCTTGTTTTGAAAGATTCTTTTGTCTGTTACCTATGCGTTGATGCACTGATGGAACTGCGTCAACCCAGTAGTTCAAATTGGCCAAACTCTGCATTCTGTCAAGACCTCCTGAGTTGACGCACTGATCAGTATGCGTCGACCCATCAGCTCATTGTGATCAACATTTTCATCTCTTTTAATCTGATCTGTAATCTTCAATGGTCAATTATGATTATATGTCTCAAAGCCTATCTGAAATGCTTAATTATATGTTCTTCACTTTCATTCCATGGCTGGGAGAATCTGACTTAATTGATATTGTGAAGATTCGTGGATTGGAATGCAAGAAAGATGAAAACCTTGCAGGTGTGCCTTGAAGATAAGAGGCATGAAGCAACTTCTCAATCAAGAAGTCAAGGTACACGGGCCATGCTGGAAGTTATGGATTTCTTTAAGAATAAAATGAAAAACTTCCATGCAAAGAACTCAGGTGCTATCTTTCTCACTTCCTGTAGAACAAATTCTATTTTGATGTCAATAGCATCTGAAATCCTCAGATTGTGGATGGCATGAAAATCTTGTTGTTTGAATGAATGTATATGGGGTCTACATGCCTATAAATAAATTTATAGTGCATTCAATATGTCATTTTGCATGTGGGATCAAACTGAGGGGGAGTCTTCATCGTAATCATCTCTTACCCTTTCAGTGCATCATCATGTCATGACCTTCTGGTATATAAAATAGTCATGTGTGGAATGACAAGACTAGGTCTATCTAAAAGTCATCACTATGCATGAGAAAAATTCTCCGCCAGGTACAAGAGGTCGATCACTTAATTCATTCCAGGCCACATCATTTAGAACTTCATGTATTCATCTATTTCTGTGCATGTGTCCTGACTGAATTCAATGCATGCCATCTCCTCTCTTAAGAACCCATAAAGATCTTTTGAACCTAATTCTTTCTTATTGAGGTTTCCTCTGTGAGAGTGTTGTGCGTCAACACACTGGACTTCCTGCATCGATGCAGTAGTTCTCTTTTTATGATCCAGTTCATGTCTGTAGTTCCTTCTTGTTTAAATTGATCTATGATCATTCATTCCCCATGTTCATACTTCATCCATTGATTATCATCTCTTGAGGCGGAATTTTCTTGTGCAAAGTTGATTGAGTTCATACATTCAGGGGGAGCTTAAAATCAATGTTTTTCCTCTTGGAGCTTCCTGCAATTTTTTCAGACCAAGCTTACTTGGATTAATGGTTTGGAGTATATAAACCTTAAAATCTGGGCTTAAGGGTCTTGAAAATGACCATCTTAGTGTATGGAATAGACTTAAAACACACCTAAAGAAATGTGACCTCACCTCTTCCTGAAATCTGAAATTTGAAAGTCTTTTAGGTTCCCCTGGTTAAAGAACTTTGCACTGAGTATTGTTTTTAAACATTGAAAACGGTCTGAAGCTTTTTAAAGGGAACATGCCTATGCATTGAAAACACGCATGTGCAGAGCAATGACTTCAACCAATTGAGAAGCTATGGACCCTTCACGAAAGAAGTGATGGGAACCAAGTCATGAGGTAAAGGTCTTGTTATAAAGATTTCTGTGAAAAAATCAAAACAAAAGGTAGAGCCATGGCTAAAGCTCATTGAGAAACCATGTCCCTTCACCCAAGAAGTGACGTGGACTATGTCATGATATGACAAGCCACCTCTGTTCATATATGAGACAGGATGGTAAGTGAAATCTGAATAACTGAGGAGTCTGGCATCTGATCAATGCGTCTGCTCACGCTAAAGGAGTACACTAAACCTAACTGTCCTTGTGAAATGAGCAAAATGAGATAATTATTGGTTTCAAATTAAAATTCAATTTTTGCCAAGAAAGAAAATGTATTTCAGAAGGGCTGACCCTAAAAAGAATTCTACACCTTAAGATGTTTATCTTCAATACTAGTTAAAATTCTTTCTAAGGGTATCTCATGAAATCATTAAGCAAATAAAAAGGAATGGGGGCGAGGCTCTTGACCTTACTAGATATATTTTAGCTCTATTAAATATACTAGAACATATTTCCTGGGCTCTTACACTTACATTTTGAGCTTATACACTTTGAACCATTACTGTTTAATATGGTCTTGAACAATGCTGCTCTAAAAGGAGAATATTGATTCTTCAAATGAAAACCCCTGATGTGTGAGTCTAGTTTGATGTCTCATTCTTTATGAGTTGTTCTATCTTTCTCCTCGACAATTCCTTACTTCAACCACTATTTTAGCATGCCTAAGTTCCACATCTTGTACATCTCCTACCTTGCCTTCTTTCAAATCTTTAATGGTCTCATAAGAAGAGATTATGTGAAGTAATTATCATGTGGATTCCTTGGCATCATCATGTCATTCTATTATTGGCATTTCATGCATATAACTAGATTGCATTTCTACCTTCATGCATTGCATAGAAAACTCTAAAACTTTAAAATTTTAAAAAATCTAAAATTCTGCTCATTGGTTGTCCATCTTCCATTAATCTGATTCTCATGTTTTGGACTTTGCTACATTCCCAACTCCTCCACTATACAGCTTCCTTTAATGTCTGATACATTCGTCACATTGGCACCAACAATTGGTATCAGTCCTTTTATTCATGGCATGTAACAAAAGAAAGGGAACCAACAATTGGGACCCAACAAGTCTGTTGCTGAATTGTGTGGTCTGTTTATGACAAGGAAGGGACCCAACAAGCTGGTTCTTCCCTTCCTCTTAATTGTTGAATGCATATCTGTCTCTCTGGTTGCCTGATTGTTTTTGGCATTTACATTTCAATAATCTCATGCAACCCCTTGTGCTCATACTTTGACTTTGTAATTGGCTTTAATTTAAGCCCACTTTGCTGATGGCAAAGGGGGAGATTGATTTGATGAGTCATTGCCTATTACATAATTGTAATTCCTGAAAAGATGACTCATATTGAACTCATAATGACTCATAGTTGCCATCATTAAAAAGGGGGAGAATGTTGGGCATGTGTGGAACATGCTTGATTCTATTGTTTTGATGATGTCTGACCATGAGTCATTGATGAGTATTATATGGATTTAATGATGCCAACATATATAAGTTTCAGGTCAAAGTCAGCGCATGGTGTCATATGATATGGTGCATTGAAGTTGAGCCATGTGAAGATAGAAGATAGGCTATGAGGTTTGAATTGATGCAATGGACTCATGTCATTCACACTACTACATGCATCAACATCAACCAAGTCACAAGCCAGCAGCCAACCAGCAGCAGTAAGATCAGCATCAACTATACAAGGAGTGGGCAGAACATCAACGGCAAAAGTGCATTGAATCAAGAAAGAAAATTCAACTTGGTCCAAGGCTGCGTTGACCCTAGACTGAAGCTGTGTCGACGCCTTGGCTTGTAAAAGAACAAAAAGCCCAAACGAGCCCAGGCTGCGTCGACCCAATCGCCTAGTTGCGTCGACGCAATCAAGCGAGGCTGGGAAAAATAAGAAACAAGGCGATGGCTTACAGGGCTGACAAATGGCGCATAAGGGTGACAAATAGCTCACAAGGGTGTAAAATGGCTTGCTGAGTTCAAATGAGCAAAATCAACACATGCTGTGTGAACATAAGGGCATTATTGTGTCAACGCCATCAACGCAAGGCTGAACAACAATCAAAGGCGACAGCTTATGAGGATAAGGGTGACAAATGGCTATGTATGGCAGACTAGTAAGCTATAAGGGTGAAAAATAGCTAATATGCCTGACAAATAGCTCATTACAGCAACAAGTGGCCCGTATAAGAAGGTTGCATCAATGCAATGCCCTCACAGCATTAACGCCATCAATGCCAGCTCGCCAGCAGACTCAAGTCTACGTGAAGCTGCGTCGACGCAATGGCCTTGCTACGTCGACGCACCAGAAGATTTTCAAGCAAAAAATATGTATCTCCTACAACGTTTTAGAAGGATTCCAGATAATGAAAATATGACTCGTAAACCTCCAAAATCATAGATTTTAAGGTCTGGAAAAGGTCCCTCGGACACACAAATGTCCATGTCATCATAAGTTACAAGAGCAACCTTTTTGGATAAAATATATGTCAGTACAATCTTCTGAGATAGAAGGATGTCCTTCCCTGCCAAGCCAGCCCATGAAATTTAAGATGCTGTAGGCACTATTGGTCAAACCTCTCTTATTTAATCCAACAACTCAAATACAAATTTTGGGGGGAAAATCTTTTTGGCCCTGCACTGTTGCGATGGACCAGGATCTGCAAAAACACACAAGCTCAAGACTTTTGATCTAACGGCTCATATTGCATTCTTTAAAGATCAAAGGTGCAGATTCAAACCTTGGTCTATAAATATGTTGCCCCTTCCAACTGGGAAGAGTTGGCCGAGCACTGCATTAAGGTATCATTCTTTAGCTCATCCCAAAGAAAAAGGGAAAAGAAGAAGAGAGGAAGAAAAGAGAGAGAGAGCGGCCCTGAGCTTTATGAGAAAAATCTAAGAAGAAGAAGATATAGAGAGAGCAGTGAGCAGCCCACAGTGAGCAAGAAGGAAGAAGAAGAGGAATGTCCAAAGCATTTGAAAAACAGTTAAGTGCTTCCTTGGAAGCTACATTATGCTTTGCATTTATGTTTACTTCCTTTCACGGTTTTCATCGCCATATCCTTATGTGTCGTGCTATGTTCACAGCATTGTTCGGTGCTCTGTTTAGAGACCGAAAGTGTGTTTGCTGCACTTGCAGCATGTTTCCTTTTTATCCTTGATTATGTGTGTGTGTGGGGGGGGGGGGTGCGTCCCCATGGAAACTGTGAATCAGCGGTCAAGCTATTAGTCAGCGATTAAGCTGTGCATCATCGGTCTTGGGACTGTGTCCCCGTCAAGCTGTGTGTCAGTAATCAAGCTGTTAGTCAGCAGTCAAGCTGTATGTCAGTAGAAAGCCTCACCGGGTTTGGTGAGGGGTAGACGTAGGTTGCAGGTTTGCAACCAAACCACCTTAAAAATTCCCTTATGCAGTGGCATGTTTTGTGTGATTGGTTTCAATTCTTCTATCTCCATTCACAAGGGTTTTTGGTGCGTTTATTTTATTCATCTTAACACTACTCACACACACACCAACGGGTTGATGAGATCTCTACCTTGTAATGCAGCAGATATTTCAAGCTAATATAACTGTGGTAAGGCTGCGTCGACTCCACTGCCTGGCTGCATCGACCTCAGCCTCTTCCTTAACAGCAACCCTATGTCTTTTAGTGTAGGGTGTTTTTCTCTATTGCCTTGAAGAATCATTGTCAAAATCACTGTGCATTTTGCATAGAGCATCCACTGCCCACACTGTGAGCCATTCACCGTTTGGCAGCATTCTTGTTGTGTGAACAAAGGCTCACACGCACACACTCAAGTAGGCGCTCATCTAATCTGAATATTCATAAGTAGATTTCATATATTTAACCACATTTCGATGTGTGCTCAAGCTGATGGATTGTTATCTCATGTTCACCTTTAGTGGCTCATTATTTGCATCAACTTGTATTTGGCTATGTGTTCTCAAACCAGAAGTTTGTCTGGTGAAATGAGTTTTTAAGAGGGCATATTTTTAAGGGATCTATTCCCCCCCCTCTATATCTGGTTGCATATAAGCATGGGACCCAACAGATTCTACTCCCTTACCCTTGAATTTCTCAACCTTCTCAAGGGTCCTTTCACATAAGTGGGCTCGATGAACCATCTCCGTATATGTGCGTATATTTTGAGGCCCAAGTTGTTGAACAAAACGGCTCTTAAACCGTCCATAAAGCGATTGGCCTTGAAGATCTCCGTGCTGATAAGATGAGGAGCATATGGCTCCAGTCTTGAGAATTGTAGCTCGTACTCGGCCACAGACATTATGCCTTGACGAAGAGAGGCAAATTCAGCCACCTTTGTCTCCCGGACGTGCTCTGAGAAATACTTTTTGCGGAAGAGCTCGAGGAACTCCTCCCAGGTAAGTTGAGCATTATGTAGATGGGCCGAGGTGGCTTTCCACCATGTATGGGCATCCTTATTGAGCTGAAATGGTGCAAGAAGGACCTTCTCCTGGTCTCCGCATTGCATAACGTTAAAGATACGATCCATTTCATCGATCCAATTTTCCACTTCATCTGGGTTGCACGATCCTGAGAACCGTGGAGGGTTCATACTCCTGAAATTTCGCTGATGTTGGTTCCCGGGAAGGCGAGTAGACAAGAAAGGGGGTTGAATTGTCCCCCACGATCGATGGTAAATTAAAACTAACACAACGGAATTTACAACTTTGAACGAGATTGAAGAAATTAGACTAAGCAAGGTAAACTTAGTTCTCTCAATCTCACCATTCACACACGAACATTCAACCAATATAAACAATTAAGCATGCATCCACAAAGGTAAACCACAAGACACAGAATTTTTAATGTGGTTCGGGACCACGACGGGCTCCCTACTGTTGTGCCCCTGTGGTTTTGATGTCAGCAAGCACTATGAGTATAAATGTTATTGATGTCACTATGAATTCGGATTGTTTTGATATCTGCAAGTACTATGAGCATGATTGATTGCTTGATTTGAGAGTGGGCACATTCATCTCATTGCATTATCTGTCGTATGCATACACTGCATTGGTGCATCCATCAATCGCTTTAATTCAAAGTCGATGCGTGTGCATTATGCATATGAAGTCTGTGCATGGTAAACTATCTAGGCTTGTGCATTCCATAGGATCACGTATGTAGCTTGTGCAGAGTTTGTCCAGACTGCATCAACTCAAGTCTATACACTTTCTAGTGGCTAGTCTGTACATCCTCTGGTGGTTCACTCGATCAAGTCAGCACAACCAGTGCTCTTCATGCATATGTATAGTCTATATATTGATGAGTTTCGCACATATACAAAGTCTGCACATTCCTTGCTATTATGTCCATGTTGTAGTTCAGCAAGTGTATACATTGCGTGAACATTGCATCTGTCAAGTTGGAACATCGCTGCTTGATATCAAGTATGTACAGCCCGTGCTCTTCATGCATGCACATAGTCAGTACACTCGGTTGTTTCATGCAGAGTCTGCACATTCATTACTGTCTTGTTCATGCATCATTCTAGCAAGTCTGTACACACTTAAGTGGCAATATGTGCATCATCTGTACACTGCATACTCTTTTCATATGCATCTGTACACCTTTCAAGATAAATTTTGTACATTCGCCACCATGCATTTCAAGTCCATATGTTCTGTATACATACGTAAGGCAGTGTCATGCACTCAAAGTCCACACATGCACACACACAGGTTGTGCATTATGCATTCATGCTTAAAGGCATAGCAAGTCTGCACATTGGTTGTCGCATGCACACAAAGTCTATACATTCCATTGCTGGTACGAGTGGTTAAGCTCATGCATCATCACTCCAGCAAGTCTGTACATTCACCTTCAATGTGCATACTTCTCCATATACAAAATGCATTACATGCATTCAAAGTCTGTACACTCGTGGATGACATTTCCATGCATTCATTCCCGTTGTACATACTCTCTTCTATGCACACTGCATGTTGAGCATCAAGTCTGTACAGGCTCTGTTAATATATCAAACATTCTCGATGCATCCTTTCTTTCCTATCAGATTAATTCACACTGATAACAAGCCTGATCTGACAGGACTACTACTCGAGGTGATTGAGAAGGGCACGTGATCCAAGAAGCCAGGATCGTGACACATGTAGTGCAGTAGGCTGAAATGTTGTCACGTGGTCAAGGCGCTTGGGCGGGAATTGTGGAAGAGCATACGCCCAACACTCTGCTACTGATATAAAAAGAAGACTTCTCCATCTGGAAAGAGACATCGAGAAGCATTGAGGAGCCTGCACGATCCAGAGAGAAGAGAAAAAGAAAGAGAGAGTAGCAGAAGAGAAAAGAAGAAGTGAAAAGAAAGAGAGCTCGTGAGATCGAGAGAGGTCAAGAGAGAGTGAGTGAAGAAAGAGCTTGAGGAGAAGAAGATAGAAGTTTTTTCTGAAGATTAGTCCCACTGGACCTTGGATCAAATCCAGGCCAGTCAGCTCTCTAAGTGCCACATTTGTGCTGTCATCGTATACAGCTTTCTGTCGCTGTGATTTCCAGTTTCTTATTTTTCTTTTGAACTTTCTTTCAAGCTGTTAGTCAGCAGAGCTAAGCTGTATTGCTCAGCGGTGCAGAGGAGGATTCCTCTGGTCAGCAAGATGTGTTGCTCAGTGGGCGAGGTAGATACCTCGGACAGCAAGCTGTGAGGCTCAGCGGTTGTAGGCAAGCTGTGAGGCCCAGCGGTTTAAGCTATGTATCAGCAGAATCCACACTCGGGTTTGAGTGTGGGGTGGATGTAGGTCTGGAGGACCGAATCACCTAAAAACTCTTTCGTGCTGTGGTTTGAATGCTAATTATTTTGCTTCCGCTAGATGAATGCTTAGGCTCGATCTGTCTTTCTATATCCAGGAGCCAATTGATTGCACACATCTTGTTTGATTGAATACATCACTGTACTTCAGTTTCAGTAGAACTGAATCTGCTTATAATTTAATATCTCTGAGTGTTCTAAGTTTTCAATTGGGGCAATATTTTTGAAAGGGAGATTCATTCACCCCCCTCTGAATATATCACACCAGTCTCAACAATTGGTATCAGAGCGGGTCTCTGTGCATTCAGATCCAATGATCTGCAGAGGATCCTACTACTTTTGGTGCATTATTGCCTCTACTATCTTGCGTTCATTGCTCTACTACTCTGTGCATTCGGTTCGAGCTTTCCTGTTGTTCTGCATCCATGGATTATCCTACTGTCTACGATGGGTCTAACTTCAGTAACTGGATGGGCGGCCTCTGGGTACACCTGAATTCCATTGATCCTAGTCTGTGGACTCTTGTATCAAGAGGCCCACATGAGTTACCTCACAATCAGACCAAGTGGTCAAGTGAGGACAGATCAAAGAACCGTGATAACATCACAGTTCTTATAATTTTGAGAGGAGCGGTCAATACTGATAAATTCCCTTTTGTTTATAGGTGTGTCTCTGGGAAGGAGATCCTGCATAAATTAAAGACTGCCTACGGTAGAGATGATGATCAATGCATGATGGCTCAAGGGAGTGAACAAAGTAGCAATCAAGATGAAGAACAGGACGATGATCAGGTAAAATTATTTGAAGATTACTCCTTGGATGATTGGATTGCTGCATACAATGAATTGCTAGAGTCTTATGATTGCTTAAGAAAACAATATAAGAAGATGAAAAAGAAAACTTGTCAAAATGATTCTAATTCATCATGTGAAAAGTGCTTGAAGATCAATGAATTATATGATGAATGTCTATCTGAGTCTCACTTGAATATGAAACAAATGTGCCTGTTGAAAAAGGAAAACCAATAAGGTATCAATAAAATCTCCGAATTAGAAAGTTAGCTGAAACTAAGAACTAATGAACATTTGATAAACCTGGAAGAGTTGGAAAGGATTAAGTTTGATCTTAATAAATTGAAAGCTGAGAATGTAGAAATTCGGAGGAAGAATGAAAATCTTGAAGCTAAAATAAAGAACGCCAACAAAGAAGGTGTGCATGATTCCTCTCTTAAAACAAGCTGCAGTAAGTGCGAGGTTTTAAAAGAACGTAATGAAGATCTTTATAGTGAGAATGAATGGCTGAATAAACAAATTGCCTTGTTTAAAGAGGATCACATAAATCTGCTTGCTGAGAAAATTAAAGTGGAAGAAAGAGAAGAGGAACTACTTGAAAAGCTGGAGCTGATGTCTGGAAGAGAAAATTGTAATGAAGAAGTCAAAAAGCTGACTGAAGAAAATAAAGAACTGAGAGAACAAAACAAGAAGCTCATGGTCTTAAATAAAGTTATTTCACAGAGGCTTCTGACTGTCGAAAAGGAAAGATCTGTTAGTAAGGAAGTTCAAGCACAAAAATTTGAGGAGGAAAATACTGAACTAAGAGCTGAATTTGAAAATTTGAAGTGGGTAAACACTGGCTTATCTGAAAA
Organism: Amorphophallus konjac; assembly: GCA_022559845.1. Classification (NCBI taxonomy): domain Eukaryota; kingdom Viridiplantae; phylum Streptophyta; class Magnoliopsida; order Alismatales; family Araceae; genus Amorphophallus; species Amorphophallus konjac. Next base: position 288,581,412 of record CM040118.1, read on the forward strand.
ACTTCTCGCAATAAAAAAGGGAAAAAATGTATGTGATGAAGAGTCAGAAAAGTTAAGCAACTTGGAACAAGAAATTGAGAAGTATAAAAATGCAAACAAAGTTCTAAGTGAATGCGTCAATTGCAGTAAGCAGGAGATAGCTAGTTATGAACTTCATATTTCTTCTCTGGAAACAAAAATTCAGGATCTAGAAAAATCAACGTCCAAGTCTATTGAGAATAAGAGGAAAATGAAAGCTGGCATGAAAGGTAAGGATGATAACTCAAGAAAGGGGATAAGTAGTAGTTCTAATGTTAAGGAAATTACTAGAAACCAGCTATACACCACTTTTGTGCAAAGCTCTGATGTAGCTGGTACCTCATGTCAATCCCCAAAACAAAACAAAAACCTGAAAACACCTTCATCATCTGCATTTTAATTCAAAGCACAGAAAAATGAAAAACAAACAAAAATTATAAAGAATAGACAGAAATTGAAAAAAAAGGGTCAAACAAAGAAAGAAAAGAATACTCCTGTTCATGTCTCAAGATCTGCTAGCTCGGTTGAATTTGATGGGTCAATGCACACTGCTCATGCCCATTTTGCTCATTCATATGTATCAAGTCAATCCATTAGTAATCATGCATCCAGGAAATCACAGGCATCATGTCACTACTGTGGTAGGGATGGTCATTATATGGATGACTATAGTATAATGAAAAATGATGATATGATGCATGATAAATCTTTTACAAATCATCATCATGACCCCAAAAGGAATACGTCTGCCTCAAACCAACACGTCATTTGTTATAATTGTAACAAACATGGTCATAAAGCTGTTGAGTGCTGGTTTGGGTCTTCAGGGGGCTACAATGACTCAAGAGGCAAGCACCTAAGGTGCTACGAGTGTGGGAAGTATGGCCACACAGTCAAGGACTGTTGGCATTCCCAAAGAGGCTATGGTAATAACCAACTCTCCAAATTCTCTGCCAAAAGACCTGTGAATCTTTCATGTTTCAACTGTGGTGAGCCAGGTCATAAATCTTCTGAAAGTTGGATGAATGAGAATAAGAAACAATGTCCATGTAAACAATAGAACATTTTATGCTCAATTTCATGGGTATCATACTGCTGATATGCACTATAGGACCAGAAAACATGTTGGTTCATGTAGATATTGTGGTAGAATTGGACATTCCATGACTAACTGTTATTTGATGGATTTTGATGACAATGTTGCTAAAAGACTGTTTAGAACTCCTGTTAGGTCTAATACAGGACCCAAGGCGGCTTGGGTTCCTGCAGGATCAAAATGATTATTTTGCTGCAGGTGTGCCTTGGAATGAATAAAGGGGGTTAATAAACCAAGGCACTCAAAATGAAAACCCCAGGATCCTACGCTTCAGGTCAATTTTGAACACTCTGTTTAAAATTCATCATCCGAAAATTGAGAATCTTAAATGACTGTATATCATGTTGCTCAATCATGTGATGCATCTACTCTTCTGTTGGTGCTAAATTGAAATTGTTTGAAATGGGAATTGCTCAATCATGCTCATGATTAGCCTCATTGCATCTAGACAGGGGGAGATTTGTCAGATTCATCTGTTCCTCACTTCCTGAATCTCTCTTGTTTAGTTATTTGAATGACTCTATTATTCTCTAGTGGATAACCTGAATGTTCTGTTATTCTCATCTTGCATAGCTGATCTATCTATATTCTAGAGTCAGCTACTGAAATTGATTCTGCTCTGCATATATTTGATGCTCTTCTCTCCTGCTATCATTTGCTCTACCAGCTTGCACCTATCAAACATTCACATCTTTTCAAGCTGGTCTGATTAATCAAATTCTTTTTCTAGTGATAATGAGTTGTTAAGTTGCATTGGTTGGACTGATCTGAGATCCTTATGTGGTGTACCATGTTGTAGTCTGTACTCTTAAAAGAAATTCCTATCATATAGGTTTAAGAATGACCATTGATTCAGACTGATATAAGTTTTATGTATTCTCAGAGTTGCATTTAAATGACTTGAAAGTATCTGAATGATAAGTGTTAATAAATTTTAACCAACTGTGCATTGGATACCCTAGACTCAATCATCTATAATATGAAAATGTGATATTTAGGCTTCTTTGGCAAAGATACATAGAGATAGCATTGTTTTTAAACATCACCTAGAAAAATGTTGACTATAAAGAAAAAATTGTATTCGGAGTAATGACTTGGTAACTGAGAAACTGGGTACTATATGAATGAAATATAGTAAACCTATGTCATGAAGTGCCATAGTTATCTCTGGTAAAAATTTATTGAAAAACCAGACAGAGCAATGGCATATTTGTGTTGAGTAACTGGGGAGTCTGGCCTCTAATCAAGGTGTCTCCTCACGTAAAAAGACATTTCTATTGCTAACTTTGGTCTCAATGTTGAGAGGCAATAAAAGTTAGCACACTGAGTAACTGGGTTACTTCACCTGAGACGTGTTGTGCCTCACGTAAAAAGGTGTTGATTGACCTAAATTGCTCAAGAAAAGTATAAAGTACTTCAAATGAAAATTTCTTGCAAAAGCTGTCAACTCACTTCTTTTTAAGTGTGTTTAATCTTGATTCTATACTATGTATCTCTCAAAGTGGTCATTGAGTTCACTTGAGTAAGATGGAAGGTGGTTGTTCTTGAGTATTGCTTGATTAATTGGTTCACTCTTATTAAAACCTGCCTTCAGATATGAGTATTGAATTTAATTGACAAATTTGGTATACATCATGATTAAATCAATTGGGTCATGTCGGTTTATTCATAACCCCCTATGATAGGAGAGTCTTTTCTTGAGAGGACTTATTACTGTGGTACCTGCCATACTAGTTTGTTTGATCAGGTTCACCTCTGACAACTTATTTATCATGCTAACTCAGCTGTTGGAGATCTTGTGCCTTGCTTGCTGCTATTTTCTACTACCCTTGGCTACATTTACTTCATTTACATTATCAATTGATTGATTCCTGAGATGTACTCCTCTCCACACTGTTGGAATCTTCCATCCTTCTAATGTAACTACCTCTGGTTCTGTGGATTTTTCACCTGCTTTATTCTGTTCATGCATATGTGAGGTGCCACAACCATTATTGCTTTGGATTTCTTGTGGTGGCAGATTTCAGATTGATTCATTGGATAACCAGAGTTCATTTCTGCACTTCAGGGGGAGTTCTAGGTCATCTGCCTTTAAGGGGGAGAATAGTCAAACATTCATGTTGATACGGGGAGTTCTTATTCAGTACTCATTGTGCATGGTTCTATGGGGGAGAATGGGTATCATAGTTCATACATGCCCTTCATTACACTCTCAAACCATTTCCTTTCTGATGAGGTCAAAGGGGGAGATGTTACATTCATCTTTTCATTCCTGCTTAATTTTTGATGACGTCAAAGGGGGATAATAGTTTGGATCTGTGTGTCTCATAGTGACTCATAGTGTTGCCATCATCAAAATGGGGGAGATTGTTGTGCCCCTATGGTTTTGATGTCAGCAAGCACTATGAGTATAAATGTTATTGATGTCACTATAAATTCAGATTGTTTTCATATCTGCAAGTACTATGAGCATGATTGATTGCTTGATTTGAGAGTGGGCACATTCATCTCATTGCATTATCTGTCGTATGCATACACTACATTGGTGCATCCATCAGTCGCTTTAATTCAAAGTCGATGCGTGTGCATTATGCATATGAAGTCTATGCATGGTAAACTGTCTAGGCTTGTGCATTCCATAGGATCACGTATGTAGCCTGTGCAGAGTTTGTCTAGACTACATCAACTCAAGTCTATACACTCTCTAGTGGCTAGTCTGTACATCCTCCGGTGGTTCACTCGATCAAGTCAGCACAACCAGTGCTCTTCATGCATATGTATAGTCTATATATTGATGAGTTTCGCACATATACAAAGTCTGCACATTCCTTGCTATTATGTCCATGCTGTAGTTCAGCAAGTATGTACATTGCGTGAACATTGCATCTATCAAGTCGGAACATCGCTGCTTGATATCAAGTATGTACAGCCCGTGCTCTTCATGCATGCACATAGTCAGTACACTCGGTTGTTTCATGTAGAGTCTGCACATTCGTTACTGTCTTGTTCATGCATCATTCTAGCAAGTCTGTACACACTTAAGTGGCAATATGTGCATCATCTGTACATTGCATACTCTTTTCATATGCATATGTACACCTTTCAAGACAAAGTTTGTACATTCGCCACCATGCATTTCAAGTCCATATGTTCTGCATACATACGTAAGGCAGTGTCATGCACTCAAAGTCCACACATGCACACACACAATTTGTGCATTAGGCATTCATGCTTAAAGGCATAGCAAGTCTGCACATTGGTTGTCGCATGCACACAAAGTCTATACATTCCATTGCTGGTACGAGTGGTTAAGCTCATGCATCATCACTCCAGCAAGTCTGTACATTCACTTTCAATGTGCATACTTCTCCATATACAAAATGCATTACATGCATTCAAAGTCTGTACACTCGTGGATGACATTTCTAAGCATTCATTCCCGTTGTACATACTCTCTTCTATGCACACTGCATCTTGAGCATCAAGTCTGTACATGCTCTGTTAATATATCAAACATTCTTGATGCATCCTTTCTTTCCTATCAGATTAATTCACACTGATAACAAGCCTGATCTGACAGGACTACTGCTCGAGGTGATTGAGAAGGGCATGTGATCCCAGAAGCCAGGATCGTGACACATGTAGTGCAGCAGGCTGAAATGCTGCCACGTGGTCAAGGCGCTTGGGCGGGAATCGTGGAAGAGCACACGCCCAACACTCTGCTGCTGATATAAAAAGAAGACTTCTCCATCTGGAAAGAGACATCGAGAAGCAGTGAGGGGCCTGCACGATCCAGAGAGAAGAGAAAAAGAAAGAGAGAGTAGCAGAAGAGAAAAGAAGAAGTGAAAAGAAAGAGAGCTCGCGAGATCGAGAGAGGTCGAGAGAGAGAGAGAGTGAAGAAAGAGCTTGAGGAGAAGAAGATAGAAGGTTTTCCTGAAGATTAGTCCCACTGGACCTTGGATCAAATCCAGGCCAGTCAGCTCTCTAAGAGCCACATTTGTGCTATCATCGTATATAGCTTTCTGTCGCTGTGATTTCCAGTTTCTTGTTTTTCTTTTAAACTTTCTTTCAAGCTGTTAGTCAGCAAAGCTAAGCTGTATTGCTCAGCGGTGCAGAGGAGGATTCCTCTGGTCAGCAAGCTGTGTTGCTCAGCGGTGCAGAGGAGGATTCCTCTGGTCAGCAAGCTGTGTTGCTCAACGGGCGAGGTAGATACCTCGGACAACAAGCTGTGAGGCTCAGCGGTTGTAGGCAAGCTGTGAGGCTCAGTGGTTGTAGGCAAGCTGTGAGGCCCAGCGGTTTAAGCAGTGTATCAGCAGAATCCACACTCGGGTTTGAGTGTGGGGTGGATGTAGGTCTGGAGGATCGAACCACCTAAAAACTCTTTCGTGCTGTGGTTTGAATGCTAATTGTTTTGCTTCTGCTAGATGAATGCTTAGGCTCGATCTGCCTTTCTATATCCAGAGAGCCAATTGATTGCACGCTTCTTGTTTGATTGAACACATCACTGTACTTCAGTTTCAGTAGAATTGAATCTGCTTCTAATTTCATATCTCTGAGTATTCTAAGTTTCCAATTGGGGCAATATTTTTGAAAAGGAGATTCATTCACCCCCCTCTGAATATATTGCACCAGTCTCAACACCTACGTCCACCCCTCACCAAACTCGGTGAGGCTTCACTTGGGGATAAATCCCCAACATGGAGACGACGCTCCAACACACACACGGGGATAAATCCCCACACATACACGGAGTAAAACTCCAACACACATGCATAGGGCGACGCCTACACAACCACACGGGAGTAAACTCCCAACCACACACGGGGAACACACCCCACAATATGCCCAAGCACACACGCGGATACGCTCTGCACCACACGACACACATGCGTCAACACAAACACTCGGAGAACCCTTTCTCCGAACCCCCACACACAATATTCCTTCAGAAATGTATGAAGCCTAGACAAATAGATACAATGAATCCCAAACAAAATCTAAAGACTGAAATGAAGAAGATATAGCATGTAGAGAGCTCCCCCTTCTTTGATTCTTCTGGTTCCTCTTGGTTCGTTGTCGGATGATGGCGATTTTGGCATCCTCTTGTTCCTCTCTTCGAGACGCTTCTTTTCTTCTTCTACCACGAGCTCCAAATCTTCATGGATGTAGATGATAACCACCTTGCAAGAGCTCCACCTTGTTTCCCCCCTTTTCTTCACCTACAAGAAAGAACAAATGAGCATTAGGGTTCTTCAACACCCAAATTCGGAGCACACATTAATATATATAGGAGACTGACCAAATGACCCATATACCCCTTTTAATATGTGTTTAAAACACCCTAACATGTTTAGGAACCAATGGGGGGTATTTTGGTAAGGTTTAAAAAGGTTTTCAATGGGTTTTGGACGCTCCCGGAAATCCCGTTCCGGGAGGGTCGACAGACAGAGGTCGATCGGGGCCAAAATAATAAGTCTGCACTCAGGGGTCGACCCATGCAGGTGGCTGAGCTCTCAGCCCATGGGGGTCGACCCCAGGGGTCTACCCCTTCCCTGAAGGGTCCGAGAACTTGGAAATTAGCCCCGTTTAAGCGTCGAAAAAATTCCCAAAAATCAAGAATTAATTACCATGAATTCAATAAAGTATTAAGACCATTTAAACCACATTTCAACAAGATTTATGAGAAAGATTAAGCACATTGTAAAAACCCAAAAATCTCATTTTAACGATGTATAAAACACTTCCAATGCAATGCAACCTCATGAAAGATGTTCATGAAAACAACCCGAAACTTAGCATAAAAATGGTTAGATGTTACCATCATCCACTTGACATGGGAGGGTTTAAAAGTCATCCTTTAACCTGTAAAAACATGATAAACCAAGAGGTTAGATGATAATCAAAACTCATGAACCAAGTATTAACTCTTTGAACTAGTTCACATAAAAATACATCGTTGAACTAACTCAACCAAGTATTTGGCTTCTCAAAACAATCAACAAAAATACATTCTACCAAATGACAAGGTTTTGTTATGATAAACATGGATCTCTCAATCAACCCAATATAATGACATGGGAGCTCAACCATTCAATCACAAGATAACCAATTCTTCAACAACAAAATACTTCATCACACAAGTGTTAACAATTATGCCAAATGCAATGAGTGAGTCAACTCCCTTTTTTAATTAGATCTTTATTGATGCACTCCTTTAGATTCCAAGTATGAGCCATGAGTTTGTGTTCCTACAAACCAACATAAATATAACATTAGTTCCTTAAACACCAAGGGTTCACATGACTTTCAAGAGTGAACGTTGACTCCATCTTTCAACTCATCAAATCAAGATATAAAACATGTTGCTCAATGAAACACATACACACACAAACACAATCGTTTTGATATGATTGAAACTAAACACCAACTAGGGGATGTAACAATCTCCCCCTTTTTGATGATAAGAAAATGATGTGTGTGATAATACAGATTTGCAAACATCTTTATGAGAGATCAGACTTTAGGCATTAAGATCAACACTGAGCACATACACCAATTCTCTAATTCTCCCCAAAATAACATCAACACACAAACATTCTCCCCCTTTTTGTCATCTACAAAAAAGACATGGGGTTATGTGACATGATATGAATGTGTTAGGCCAAAAGATATGATACCATTGCAAATACCAAGTGATGCTAATCAAAGGCCCAAAAATATGATACCAAATGTTATTCAAATTAAATGCCCAAAGATTTGTACTTTCAATTCTTGAAGAGTTGGCCCCAAAGATATGATACCAAAAGTTGGAAGAACTCTTTTAAGCATTTATGCAACATGATGTGTTCAAAATGATGCATTTCAAAATGAACTATACCAATTGTTGGAATGTGTGAATTGTTCAAGATGATATCATGTATGAACTATATGCATGTTGAGAATGCCAAATATGTAAATATGCACACGATGAGATTCATCTTTCAAATGCAATGAATATGCACTATGTGAATGCTAATCATGCAAGATATGAAGCTATGCACAATATGACTTCCATCCTACAAATGCAAGGTTTATGCTCAGAATTAGACCAAAGGGGAATGCATGAACATGCAAGCACACATGCACATCAGACATGCACACAAATAGTACATATAGTAACTCCCCCTAAATGCGGTACGGGTTAAGAAAAGAGCATGTGATTCAAATTCAAGAATGTAAGATATGAAGCATAACTAAGAGACTTGTGCATACACAACTAGAAGTACTACATAAATCATGAATGTAGGTAAGTTCATAAAATACATACATCACATAAATGACCATGTGAAATGTGAGGCAATGACTAATGAACTTCAAAACATATATATTTTCAGATTTTCTGAAGAATACTAGAAGGTAATCTCCTCTCTACACTTTCACTTTAGATTCTCGACTATCGATAGCTTCGCACAACTCCTATTTTGTTTCTTTTAATGGACTTCACCTTTTGGCGCAAGTTTCCTCATGTGTCGCAATGGGGATTCCCGGCTACTTGGATTCGTCACACATATAGATTTGTTTCTCCTTTAGACACGAGTTTCCTCCTTTGTTTTAGGGGGGAATCCCGATTACTCGGATCCATGTTCCACTTATTGAATTTTTGTAGGGTAGGCAACTTTTTCCTCACGATTACTCTTTAATGTCCATGTAGAGATTCAAATTCCCTTTAAAGTGTTGGAAGAAATTTCTTAAATCCTTATAAATGAAAGTCATTTAATTTATTATGTGCAAGAGTGTGAGGGTAAATTTTTATTTTGCATGTATAAAATGAATTTGACACAACATGGCTATGACTCCCCCTAAATGTATGCACGGTCGGAATCAAATCCTCCCCCTTAATATATAACATGTATCACATATGAATAAAATCACTGCATTGTTGTTTAGCAAGGAGGTAAGGTCTTAGAAAGATCAAGAAATGGTTTCATAGGGTAAATACTTACAAGCATACAAGGATTCATGAAACATTCATGCAAGCATTCATGAGTCAAAATATGTGATTATAATGAAATATATGCATATGCTCTATATGCATGAATATGCAATATGCATCTTTTTATCATTTTATATGCATAGTATGTGAATGATATGCAAAAATGTCAATGCATACTTTTTATGCAAGTTTTCAGTTTTTATAATGACTTGAGCATTTAAGAAAAGTATAAAGCAAGTGAATACATGAGATGGATTTTTAATGAATTTAGCACAGAAGCATGAGCATTTTATTTCAGATTTTTTTATGATGAACCATTTTCCTTGGAACCCAAACATTCAACCATGATCATTCAAAAGTAACCTTACATAAGACATAAGCTTCAGTTTGAACATGATATCCCTTACATGTGTGAATATGTAAATAATCAAGTGTTCAACAGATTTCACACAGACTTTGGCAAAAGAGCAAGACAAGTGTTTAAAACAACTTATCAATTTAGCAAAGCAATCACACATGGTCAATGAGCTTCAAACTGAGCCATGGTCAACATCCAATATCAATTGTTGCATTTGATCAAGCAAGTCCACAGTTCGAAGTTTTACCTTTATGAAACAAGAGAATTTTTCAGATTCAGTTTAAAAGATATTACAGTTCAAAGGCAAATTCAATTCATTCAAAGCACATGATTCATCATAAGCCAAACAATTCAATTTCTGAATTTTGATACAAGACGGAGAACTTTGATCTGAAGACCCAACTCACGTATAGTGATAGCTTCTTGACAAGCCTAACCTGTCATTTCACATATCACCATTTGATATACCAAAAATTCATTCGATGAGTACATGTATGACTCGTGATGAATTCAGAACATACCAGAGTAGCAAAAAGGAAAATATCAAAAACACCAATTTGACAGTGAAAGAAGCAAAGTTGGGATTTTACCTGATAAGTGTGCCTTGTTCCTTTTTATTGGAACCCCTTTCATTCTATATTTACCTCAAGACACACTAGCATCAATGCCAATTCATTCAACAGATTTGGACACCCAAGCCTTTTTGGGTCTCTTGATGTTAGTAGCATTGCCACCAACCACTTTCTTCTTTTTCGTTGTCACAATATCATCATTCTTCATGATCCTGCAATCCTCAATGATATGTCCATAGTTTTCACAATAAAAGTATTGAGGAGTGACAACTCTCGCAAAAGATTTTCTTTTAACAAGATCAAAAGAGTTTTCAAAAACGTTCCTTCTTCTATTTCTAAAATTTCTAGGTCTAACAAAATCAAACCTAGTATTCATTCTAGAAACATAGAAATTCTCAGTTTTCAGAAACCAACATTCATTCATAACATGACCACATTTCCCACAATGAAAGCAACAAGGAGTTGTGGGTCTACGGAATAACTTTTCATTATTTGTATGAGTTTTTGGAAGCACGCTTTTCTTAGAGGATACAAATTTTTGAGCATGAGACACATGTTCATTTCTAAATTTCCCTTGAACATTAAACTTAGCATTCGTGACATGAAAATCATCTTTTTGCTTCACAAAATAATTTTTCATCACATGACCAAATTTATGACAATAAAGACAAGCAACCTTTCTTTGTGTCTTGAAAGCATGTTTATCTTTGCAAGCATATTGATCATCTTTTTTCATCATCTCACAATCATCCATGACATGACCAAACACGTCACAATAGAAGCATTCAACATTCCACTTTGATTTTTGAGATCTATTTGACATGAAAGGTCTTTTGTTGATATTTTTCTTTTTATCAAAAATATTTTCAGATATTTTTGTTTGTGCAATTGGAGGTGGTGCCTTAGAAGTGCTCGGAATATCGGATGCATGAACAAAAGAAGTTTTCAATTTGGATTCAAAAGACTTTTTGTTGACCGGGGTGTATCCAAGACCTTCCTTTTCAAAGTTCACCTTAACACCCAACATTTTATCTAAATTTTCCTTTCCTTCGACAAATCTAGACAAATCATCTTTTAAGCTTTGCACTTCTTCTTCAAGAGCAGGAACATGCAATTCAGCACTCGTGATTTCTTCTTCGCATGCACAAACTTTATTATTCAACAAGTAATTCACAGATTTGAAGTTTTTATTTTTTTCCTTGAGTTCTTTGTTTGGAACATTCATATAATGTAATTTTTCAGTCACTTTCTCAAGGGCTTTCTCAGTTTCAACAAGTTTTGAAATTCTAGCAAGTATTTGTTCATTTTTAGATTTCAAGAAATCATTTTATTTTTCAAGTTTATCAAACCTTTTCAAACTACTTTCAAGTAGAGAAATCTGAATCATCAAGGCACGTTTGTCCTTTTTAAGTTTTTCATTTTCATTCATGATACTCTTGCTATCAAATTCAGAATCAAGTAATTTCTCAAACATCTTCTCATCATCAGAAAGAAAAGCTAATTTGTTTCTTAAGCTTTCTTCAGATTTCTCAAGCATGGAAATTTGAGACAACAAGAATTTATTTTGTTCCCATAATTCATCACATTCATGTTCAGTTTGAAGAGATGTATTATACTTTCTGGCCATTTCGACATCTTCATTCAAGCAAGAGTTCTCATCTGAAAGTAATTCAACTTTGGATTCAAGAGATTTATTTTGATCTTTTAGATTTTCAATTTTTTTCTAAGGTTTTACACTTTTCACATGAAGAGTTAGCATGCACATTTTCACATAAAGCAGAGGAATTCACAACATCTTCAATTTTTTTTGTCAATTTCTTATTTTCAGATTTGACCTTTTTATATCTACCTAACAATTTCTCATAAAGCTCCATTAGCTCTTCAAAGGAAATTTCCTCACCTTCGGATTCTACCTCCGAGTTTTCTTTGCTTTCTTCATCATTAGCCATCAAGCTTGAGCCGACTTGGGCATTTTCCGTATTTGCCTCAAACCTAGCCAATTTTTCCCATATTTCTTTGGCTGACTGGCAAGGAGAAATTCGAGAAAGAACATTATACTCTATGCAATTTCTCATAAAATTCAAAGCCTTGATATTGATATCATTTTTCTTTTCATGCTTTGCACTCCATTCCCTTTCATTTGATGGAAGTTTATGTGGACCATTATATATAACTTCCCAAATTTCAAGCTCATTAAAACCAAGATAAGCACACATGCTATTTCTCCAAGAAATGTAGTTATTTCCATTATAACATGAAGGAAGAGTAAAGCTAGACATGTTGCTAAATGAAACTCGCCGTGGGATCACTCTAAAGGTCGTTAGACCCAAGGAGATAGAGCCGTGGCTCTGATACCAATTGTTGGTCCCCGGGAAGGCGAGTAGACAAGAAGGGGGTTGAATTGTCCCCCACGATCGATGGTAAATTAAAACTAACACAACGGAATTTGCAACTTTGAACGAGATTGATGAAATTAGACTAAGCAAGGTAAACTTAGTTATCTCAATCTCACCGTTCACACATGAACATTCAACCAATCTAAACAATTAAGCATGCATCCACAAAGGCAAATCACAAGACACAGAATTTTTAAGGTGGTTTGGGACCACGACGGGCTCCCTACGTCCACCCCTCACCAAACTCGGTGAGGCTTCACTCGGGGATAAATCCCCAACACGGAGACGACGCTCCAACACACACACGGGGATAAATCCCCACACATACACGGAGTAAAACTCCAACACACATGCGTAGGGGGACGCCTACGCAACCACACGGGAGTAAACTCTCAATCACACATGGGGAACACACCCCACAATATGCCCAAGCACACATGCGGATATGCTCTGCACCACACGACGCACATGCGTCAACACAAACACTCGGAGAACCCTTTCTCCGAACCCCCACACACAATATTCCTTCAGAAAATTATGAAGCCTAGACAAATAGATACAATGAATCCCAAACAAAATATAAAGACTGAAATGAAGAAGATATAGCATGTAGAGAGCTACCCCTTCTTTGATTCTTCCGGTTCCTCTTGGTTCGTTGTCGAATTATGGCGATTTCGACGTCCTCTTGTTCCTCTCTTCGAGACGCTTCTTTTCTTCTTCTACCACGAGCTCCAAATCTTCATGGATGTAGATGATAACCACCTTGCAAGAGCTCCACCCTTTTTCCCCCTTTTCTTCACCTACAAGAAAGAACAAATGAGCATTAGGGTTCTTCAACACCCAAAATCGGAGCACACATTAATATATATAGGAGACTGACCAAATGACCCATATACCCCTTCTAAAATGTGTTTAAAACACCCTAGCATGTTTAGGAACCAATGGAGGGGGGGTATTTTGGTAAGGTTTAAAAAGGTTTTCAATGGGTTTTGGACGCTCCCGGATATCCCGTTCTAGAAGGGTTGACCCTTGGGCAGAAAGAAGTCGGCCGGGGCCAAAATAATAAGTCTGCACTCAGGGGTGGACCCTTAGGGTCGACCCTTGCAGTGGGTCGACCCTAGGGGTCGACCCATTCAGGTGGTTGAGCTCTCAGCCCATGGGGGTCGACCCCTTCCCTGAAGGGTCTGAGAACTTGGAAATTAGCCCTGTTTAAGTGCCGAAAAAATTTATAAAAATCAAGAATTAATTACCATGAATTCTATAAAGTATTAAGACCATTTAAACCACATTTCAACAAGATTTATGAGAAAGATTAAGCACATTGTAAAAACCCAAAAATCTCATTTTAACGATGCATAAAACACTTCCAATGCAATGCAACCTCATGAAAGATGTTCATGAAAACAACTCGAAACTTAGCATAAAAATGGTTAGATATTACCATCATCCACTTGACATGGGAGGGTTTAAAAGTCATCCTTTAACCTGTAAAAACATGATAAATCAAGAGGTTAGATGATAATGAAAACTCATGAACCAAGTATTAACTCTTTGAACTAGTTCACATAAAAATATATCGTTGAACTAACTCAACCAAGTATTTGGCTTCTCAAAACAATCAACAAAAATACATTCCACCAAATGACAAGGTTTTGTTATGATAAACATGGATCTCTCAATCAACCCAATATAATGACATGGGAGCTCAACCATTCAATCACAAGACAACCAATTCTTCAACAACAAAATGCTTCATCACGAAAGTGTTAACAATTATGCTAAATGCAATGAGTGAGTCAACTCCCTTTTTCAATAAGATCTTCATTGATGCACTCCTTTAGATTCCAAGTATGAGCCATGAGTTTGTGTTCCTACAAACCAACATAAATATAACATTAGTTCCGTAAACACCAAGGGTTCACATGACTTCCAAGAGTGAACATTGACTCCATCTTTCAACTCATCAAATCAAGATATAAAACATGTTTCTCAATGAAACACATACACACACAAACACAATCGTTTTGATATCATTGAAACCAAACACCAACTAGGGGATGCAACGGCTGAAGATCTCCCCCGCCAGCTTGCGCGCTTGCCTGTGCTACCATTTACAGGGCCTGAGTGAGACCATGGACGGTTTGTTGCATGGCTTCCCAAATTGCACGATTAGCGGCCTACGAGGGGGTGAGCGCTCTCCTACTCCTACGAGGTATTTTATTAAAAAAAACTAGACTCAAGAAAATAAAAGGTGGTATAACATGATCAACTTCACTGCCTATTACAGTGAAGGAACATAAATTACAATATGACTCATGACTCTCTAAGTCTTCTTTCAAACTTTAATCACTCTCGGACTCGCCACTTGAGTAGTCTGAATCCGACCTGCTAGAATTTCCTGAAAAAGATTGGAAAGTCGGGAATGAGCGCACTCGCCCAGTAGGTATCTTCGTATCAACATGATGGTAATGTTAAAATAATTAACATTTTAGTTCTAGAAGGTAATATAAAAAGGAATGCGATAACACATGTGAATAAAATCAAAGTAACAACAAGATATCAAGACAAGTATAGAGATATGAGACGATATGAGAACAAGATCAAGCAAGATTATAATATGGCCTTTCATTAACAATAATGTACTATCATGTAACGAGAATGTATATTCATATCCTTAAAAGGTTATGCACTAGAAAGTCATGTAATAAGCAAGCATGTAAATTAATGAGATTGCCTCGTGGATTTCACCCGTTTATAAAAAAAGTACTCCTAGCGTAATGCAACACCAGTATTCATCATACCCCATGGTTTATAGTATGTTTTCGGCCATCTGTCGAGGGGGCTAGCGTGGAGCCCTTCGACACTATCCGTGCCTGCTCTTGCATCTTCAAGTTATAAATTAAGCTACTTCCACGAGAAATAAAAGTAGGCCAATAATGTCAAGTTCAAACAATAGTCTTCATGATAACAGAAACGAAGGCAAGAACGTAACAAAAATGAAACCATGAGATCAAGGATGAATTAATTGGATATTTTGCTACGGAGAAATTCTGGCAACATAACGATACCCTTCCATAGTTTCATAATTCAATAATGACATATTGAATAAGGTGTTGGGCTCTAGATAATCAGAAGGCCAGGTGAGAACGGTGTAAGATCAACCCTTGAGTCAAAACCATGGGTTTGACATCCTTTGACAGAACGTAGTCTCCGGGGGACCGTTTTCTCGAGTTCACGGTCAAGTCCAGACCACTATCAGGTGGAGTCGACGTAGAACAAGGAATAGGTCGATGCAATGAATAAAATGGAAGAACGCAGTCGTGCCAGAGCCGCTATCAGGAGGTAGCGATCACCTTATGGCCGTGATCTATACAGGGTGCAGGAAAATGCAGAAAACTCATGTGCTTTCTAGACCATTGAGTTTTTAGGGTAGAACCAGCTCGACGTCCTAGTGGGAATCCCAGGCTCACAGAGTCTTACTGAGGCCTTGAAACAAGATCACCTAGTCTGGCAGAAGGAATATCTGACAGAGAGGCTCTCAAGTCCAAGAAGTTTTCCTATCAAGTGCAAGTGATCTAATAGCGTCATACCAGAGTACGAGCTATATGTGATGTTGGCCCGATGGAATCGCAAGCAAGAGGGGGTGAATTGATTGCGACCACTTAAAAATTTTACTAAACAATGGAAGTAATAACTATTTTTCGATTTCACCACACCCAAACTAAAATCTCATAACCACGAGCTCGATGGAATAGAATCACGCGAGTTGAAGAAAATAAAATACTCGTGACGAATCAAGCGTAATCACACATAGACACCAGATCGAGCAATCACACCATAAGGCAAACCACGAGGCAAAGATTTTTTAGGTGATTTAGATGCACCATTGTGCGATCCTACATCCACCCCTCTCAACACGAGAGGATTCAACTAACACCACGCTGCTTAAATGCAACACAAACACACACACACACGAGGTTGAAAACCCCAAAACACATGCGCCATCGCAAAGCGACAAGAGGCGCCCACACTCGGAGACAAAGTCTCCCCTCACACACACAAATATCTCTTGAGAGATTATAAGATCAGGTTCAGATATATACAATAAGCACAAATAAAACCAAAACAAGCATTGATAGAATTTTTCCCCTTTGGTTCTTCACGGAATTCCTTGGTTGGAGCAGCTAGAGGAGAAATCGATGAAGCTTTAGGCGGAGTAGGAGGTGGCTGATGATGTAGATGACTCCAAGATGACAAATTTAACAGAAATGTACCTCAACAACTCTTCAATCCATCAAATCCTTGGCTGGAGGCGGCTCTTCTTCTCTTCTCTTCCTCTTCCTCCTTCTTCCCGCAAAGGTAGTTGTTCTCCTTTGCTCTCTTGATCCAATCTCGGATTAGGGTATACAAGAGATGGTATTGACACCATTTGTCCATTATACCCCTCTTTATTTGCTTCCAAAACCATCTAAGATGATAGAAAGATAGTGGAGGGTATTTTGAACAAGTTTGGTAGCCATTTTTCCCTCACACGAGTGGGATTGATGGACTTAGAAATACACTCGTGCGTGCAGACAAGCCTCAGGTCGACCCCCCCAGATTCTCAGTGTGATGACCCAGACTCCGGATACCGGGTAAACCCGATACCACTTAGATTCTGAGAGGCCTCCCAAGAGCGGTAAAGCTCCGAAGGGATAAAAGGAGTGTTTGAAGTACATTGAACTTTCAGATAAAGTAGTAAACAATTAATTACTATGATCAGGATTGCTAAAATAGCAGAAATAAAATTACATTTTCATAGTTCGACCACCCTCATTGTACAGGTCGACCAGAATACCTGCAAACCACAAAAAATAAAGTATTTCAGTCCGTTTTCATCCAAAATAAAAGTAACTTACCTCCACTTCAACTCAATCATCGACGAGTGAATACTTCTGACCTGCAAACTAATTTTCTGAATTCCAGATCATTAAATATCACACAAGAATCTAAAGCAATCCTTTGATGAACTTTGGAATCAATTTTCGCAATGAAACTTAGCTGATCCACACATAAACAATTCGACCATTCTCCACTAAGAACAAGACTAAACCATCCATGAGACAGAGTTTTGTCCTCGCCAAAAACACACGGGGCATAACAATCTCCCCCCTTTTGATGAAGACAAAAGTTTATTGCATTCACAGAACTCCCCCTGAGTAGATCACTCATACAAAACATTAACTAGAGATTGCATGACAAATGAACAAGAATTTCAACAATAAGCACAATCTGCAATAAACACACATTCTCCCCCTTTGTCAGAGTCAAAGAGGGGACCAAGGGAAGACAAGAGACAAGTAATCTGAAAATGTCAAAAAACATTCACCATTCAAGCCATAAGCCAAGAATCAACTTGAACCAACCAAACATTTCAGCCGGGGTAAGTTATCCATAGAAGTTTAATGATTACAATGCCAAAATGGATAGTTGAAAAGAGACTGAGACAAGATCACTAGATCCACACAGTGATGTTACCAAAGATCAGCACACCAAACTGACTTACTAACTAAATGTTGACTCTAGACAGACACAAGGACTCGTGAACCAAATAGATGCTATGCAAGAAGTGAACACATGTAGTCATAACCATATAGATATAAAAGTTTAGCAGGTTTAAAGACAAGCATTAAAATTCATTGTGGATTTCTTAATATGTTCATCAGACCATTTTTCCTTATCTGGTGGCAAAGCATATGGGCCCTTGTTGACAACGGTCCATATCTCATGACTTTGAGCGCAAAGAAATACAGTCGTTCGATTTTTCCAATAACTGTAGTTCGTTCCGTCAAGGAAGGGTGGTCGATGAATTGAATGCCCCTTGGGCATCATCCCTTTGTTTGCCATTCCAAAGGATAACTCTATGAACTGTGTCTCAAGAATTAGAGCCGAGGCTCTGATACCAATTGTTGGCCCGATGGAATCGCAAGCAAGAGGGGGTGACTTGATTGCGACCACTTAAAAATTTTTACTAAACGATGGATGATGAAGGAATAATGATTTTTTGATTTCACCACACCCAAACTAAACTCGCATAACCACGAGCTCGACAGAACAGAATCACATGTGAGTTGAAGAAAATAAAATACTCGTGACGACTCAAGCGTAATCACACATAGACACCAGATCGAGCAATCACACCACAAGGCAAACCATGAGACAAAGATTTTTTAGGTGGTTCGAACGCACCCGTGTGTGATCCTATGTCCACCCCTCTCAACACGAGAGGATTCCACTAACACCATGCTGCTTAAATGCAGTAGAAACACACACAAACGAGGTCGAAAACCCCAAAACACACGCGCCTTCGCAAAGCAACAAGAGGTGCCCACACTCGGAGACGAAGTCTCCCCTCACACACACAAATATCTCTTAAGAGATTGTAAGATCAGGTTCAGATATATACAATAAGAACAAATAAAACCAAAACAAGCATTGATAGAATTTTTCCCCTTTGGTTCTTCACAGAATTCCTTGGTTGGCTCAGCTGGAGAAGAAATTGATGAAACTCTAGGTAGAGTAGGAGGTGGCTGATGATGTAGACGACTCAAGGATGACAAATCGAACAGAAAGGTACCACAGCAACTCTTCAATCCTTCAGATCCTTGGCTGGAGGCGGCTCTTCTTCTCTTCTCTTCCTCTTCCTCCTCCTTCCCGCAAAGGTGGTTGTTCTCCTTTGCTCTCTTGATCCAATCTCGGATTAGGGTATACAAAAGATGTTATTGACACCATTTGTCCATTATACCCCTCTTCATTTGCTTCCAAAACCCTCTAAGATGATAGAAAGATAGTGGAGGGTTTTTCGGAAAAGTTTGGTAGCCATTTTGCCCTCACACGAGTGGGATTGATGGACTTCAAAATACACTCTTGCGTACAGACACGCCTCAGGTCGACCGCCCCAAATTCTCAGGTTGACCTGTAAACAGAATTGAAACCAAAACATTTGTAGTAGAGAAGGTATAGGTCGACCGGTTCCTTTTTATCGGTCGACCGGTCTGTTCAGAAAGAGCCCAGCCAGAATAGGTTTTCCACAGGTCGACCGGTTCCTTTTTACCGGTCGACCGGTCTATTCAGGAGTTGTGTAGCCAGAGCAGAGTTTTCACAGGTCGACCGGTCATGCCCCACCGGTCGACCGATCTGTGCGTGTTCTGTTCAAACAAAACTAGATTTTCATAGGTCGACCGCCCTCATTGTACAGGTCGACTAGAATACTTGCAAACCACAAAAAATAAAGTATTTCAGTCTATTTTCATCCAAAATAAAAGTAACTTACCTCCACTTCAACTCAATCATCGACGAGTGAATACTTCTGACTTGCAAACTAATTTTCTCAATTCTACATCATTAAATATCACACAAGTATCTGAAGCAATCCTTTGATGAACTTTGGAATCAATTTCCGCAATGAAACTTAGCTGATCCACACATAAACAATTCGACCATTCTCCACAAAGAACAAGACTAAACCATCCATGAGATAGAGTTTTATCCTTGTCAAAAACACACGGGGCACAACATGTGACATAATGAAATTGAAAGGAGACGAGAAGGGAACGATTTAAAATTCATAAGCCAACGTATACCCAAAGCACAAAAATTCCTTTTAAATACAATGCTATATGATTTTGGGCAAGAAAATAACATACTTAAAAATAAGCTTAAAACATGCCAACACGCAGTATGAAATATGCCATGATCAGGAAGTATAATGTCTAGACTAAGGCATGCATAACAATATTAATATAAAGAAAATATATAGCGTTTAATCTAGTTATAGAAACCAGAACGCGGTCAGTCTACCGCCACTTGAAGGTAGCGATCTCTGCTAGACCGCCTTCTATCTGCAACAGACAGAGACGAATCCATATTTGCAGGACCTATACTATGGTAATTAACGCATGAGAATCGAGTATAACAGAAAGAATAGACAAAGTAGCATGCTTAGGACGAGTTTATGGCATGAAAAAGGCATGAGTAGGTTCAAAGTTCTTATCTTTTGTTAGGAGTGCAGGGATGGCATGCAGTGAAAGACATGATCGCGCAGTCATAGAAAAATGCTAAATACTTCATGTATAGTGCATGAAATCACGAGATATTAGAGGGCTTTTGTTCCTAGCTTGATGTTTAAGCCAACATGACATAACCAACATCTGGGTATGCTCCTAGACTTTGAATTTATCACCGAAAGTACGCTCCCGTTCCTGCGCATCCTGCGTGGAACTAGCAACTCCTAAACTTCTAACTCTTCGATAGCTTGTTCTCCTAGCACGGGATTTAGAAGGAAGTTAGAAGATATAAAAAGGAACAAATAACCCTAAAGGATGAACTTGAGAAGATGACTTCTTACCTTCAAACTACGTGATCCAAAATTATGGTTCACACAGGACGAGTTTGGGCCCTATTTATAGGGATTGACCTAGGGTTGAGGGATTAGATCGACTAGGAGTCCTTATTGGGGTTAGAATCGATCCCTAAGAGTCCTTAGGCAAGTTCCCATGCTAGATCACATCGATCC
Source organism: Amorphophallus konjac (assembly GCA_022559845.1). Taxonomy (NCBI): domain Eukaryota; kingdom Viridiplantae; phylum Streptophyta; class Magnoliopsida; order Alismatales; family Araceae; genus Amorphophallus; species Amorphophallus konjac. Next base: position 288,602,378 of record CM040118.1, read on the forward strand.
ATGGCAATTGGGAGGATAAAAATCCAGATTTTCTAGGGTTTATCACCTTTCGTTTACGGACCTAGGTAGCGGTCTGGTCTGGACCGCTGCCACCAGAAGGCGATCGCGCAATAGACCACGACTTGCCCTGGGCGTCGAAATTTGAATTTCATTCAAACTCCTTCCCAATTATCCCATAAATTACCTTATTTATCCATTTTAATTAGGGAAAATTGTCCTATTACATTTCTAGGGTTTGGGCTTGGGTCACAAGCTTAGGATTTTTTTTGGGTTTAAGGCCCATGCTAAGTGGGTTTAAGCATTTGGTTATTAATTGGGCCTATTCCTCAAGGTCTTAATCTATTAATCAATTAACTAGCCTATTAAGCCCTTAATTATTTAATTAATTCTTTTTAATTCTTGAAGATTCTAGGAAAATTTCGAGGGTTACTACATGTTCCTTCACCAGGGCCAATAATCTCATTCTAAATCACTATTACACTGGCCATTATCCGCTTCTCGAGTCGATCCTCACTTGGACACCGCATTCGATTCTGATCGTCACGCCAACTGAACCCTCTCAGGGGAGCACGGGGAAACCAAACGACAAGACTCCACAATCCTCGGTCCACATCAACTCTAGACTTAGACTCACAGGGAATTCCTCCCATGCTGGCCACAAGACCAAGGCTCCCATTCGACGACATCCCTCCTGGGACCTCCATACCAAGGCATTGTCCATTATATAGTCTCATCAAATCCTTCATCTCAATTATTCCAATGAATGCCTGCCAACCCCAGCCCCGTTCTCACCACGGAGCCACAGGACGTACCATTAGCAGTCCACGTCACATATCTCCAAGATAGACAAGTGCCGTCTTTCTATCGTAGAAGTCTGGTCAATGACACGCCAACCTACATGGATCTCCATGCTGATCCTTGCTACAACCGAGTCCTTGCGTCATACCAAATCTCTCGGACTCAACTAGGCCCCTTTCTATATGTTATCACAGCCGACCACTCGGCCGGCGTTAACAACCGCTCACAGCTATCAACGGGGACCAGCAAATCCTCTCTTTGCATTCACTTTTCTTGGATCCCAATTCTATCCCGATGACACAGCTTCCAACACACGTCGAGCACCTAACTTAATGACTCAGATCATTACGTCCCCATCCTCTATCAGGCTATTTCCTTTCCAATCTCCCATCTAGGTCAACTTCCAAATACCTGACATCGCATCCATTGAATGAATTGGATACTCACCTGGCACACTTGCCATCATATTTCCCCAACTCTCTATTCCGCAGGTCCTACATACCCCAATGTCTCGAGCAATAGCACAACAATCGACATAGCTTACACAGCCAAAAATAATCTTACATCGAGAAAACAACCGTCTCTATTGGTCAGAATCCTCTGATAATCTACCAATTCTATGAAATCCTTCTGTTTCTTGCCATCACCATGATCTTAGACCTGCGGGTTATGGGCCCACCATGCTTCCACTACGCACTCTGCATAACACGCATAATTACCACGAGGCAACTCAGGCATCCGCCACCTAGACATTTCTTAACATAGCTGGCTAACTCTAGAAAATAGGGTGAGGGAAGCTCAAACACCTCTAAAGAGGCGTGATCTCACGCTGATCCTAAGTCATGGGATCCTGGGGGGAATCCTTGATCACGGCCACCACGCGTATATAATCTGCAAGATGGGAAAACAGATCATGGGTGCCCAAGGATAGAACCCTGGGGAAAACCCTCCGATGCCTAAGTCAGCGAATATGATAGAGCACTGGTGCGGGGGGAGGTGGTAGGAGAAGAAGAGGGCACGAGATTACACTCCACCAAGAGATGGGGTGGTTCTCACTCAGGATCATTTCTTACCTCTTCGGAGGGTCTCCCTGGTGTAGACATGCTATTCCTGACGTCCCCTGAGAAAATCTCATATTACCACGCGACGCCCCGCAGCGGCTTTCGCATTTTGAAACACTTGAGTGTTTCCTATCTTTGAGTCTTCTCTCGTCTTCTGGGCGAGTAGCGTAACACTCCTTCGGCATCCGGAAACCGCCTCGTTGTGGAAATCATGCGGCATTCGAACGGCATCAACATCAATCGCATGCATCAGAAGTTGCCAGGACCAGGAAAATGCCTAACGGACGACTGCCGACGCCCTTTTTGGGGGAATCCGGGGGTCATCATGGAGGCGTCCAGGCCCCTAGACGCCTCCATTAACCTGCTCACAGGCGACCCCCGGCCATCGAACCGTTGCTCAGTCTGTCGTTTGAAGAAAATCCAAGTTATGAAAGAGTCCAGGCCCCTGGACGCCTCCATTAACCAGCTCACCGGCGACCCCCGGCCATCGACTGACCGTTGCTCAGTCTGTCGTTTGAAGAAAATCTAAGTTATGAAAGCGTCCAGGCCCCTAGACGCCTCCATCAATCAGCTCACGGGCGACCCCCAGCCATCGACTGACCATTGCTCAGTCTGTCGTTTGAAGAAAATCCAAGTTATGAAAGCGTCCAGGCCCCTGGACGCCTCCATCAACCAGCTCACGGGCGACCCCCGGCCATCGACTGACCATTGCTCAGTCTGTCGTTTGAAGAAAATCCAAGTTATGGAGGCGTCCAGGCCCCTAGACGCCTCCATCAACCAGCTCATGGGGGACCCCCGGCCATCCACTGACCGTCGCTCAGTCTGTCGTTTGAAGAAAATCCAAGTTATGGAGGCGTCCAGGCCTCTGGACGCCCCCATCCTCCCGACCTCTATAAATAGAGGCCTACCCCCCCTCAGTTCAGGAGGTCGAAAAAGAGCGCCGAGAGGCTGCCGGATTCTATTCCTAACCCGTGGGTGTTTTGTAGCGGAGGTCCTACGGATCTTGGGGTGCCCGTGCTAGCAAAAGAGAGGCCGCCTTCGCCCGTCGCGCTACCTCGTCGTCCCTACGCTACCGAAGCTCCGCCGGATCTCGCCATCGACCATCCAATAAGCCATCATCTCCTCTTCTTTCCTAGTTATCTTGCATTCATCATATCATATCTTCTACCCCCCCCTTTTATGAGGGAGTCTCTTCCCATTTCTACGTCAGAATAATCGCCATTCATCATAAGCATTTTCCTCCTACTCGTGTCCGAGAGGGGTTTAAAAGATAACACCAACCAGGTGTGTGTCTTGCCATCATTTCGTTACTTGCGTCGTTAGAATTTGAATACTGCACCTTCGTCTTTCTGATCCACTCGTTACTTGTTTATCGTTGTTTTGCAAGGGTACCTGAGGAAAGCCCTCTCCGTCGGCCGGCCGAAGGGGGAGGAAGAAGCAACCTGCCATTTCCCGCTCTCGAGGATTCACAATCTCCGCACTCAATACAAGGTACACGCGATCATTTCATTTCTTTGAGGTAACCCCTCTGGCGATCACATCCCTTTAGCATCCTACATATGCTCTTTCCTCATATTGGCACGTTTCATAATCCTTCTTAATTTTTAGTCACTTGATAATCTGTAGTTTAGTTCGTCTTCTGCTCCTTGAGTGGATTCCTCGGCTTCCACAGATTGGCGATCACGGTGGGATGTTCCTTTTGCTTTTTTAGGTTACCTTTGAACTCTCGGCACCCACGTGTGCCTCCCTGATGTGGGACGGACACGGGAGACGATACTATATGGTGCCACCCTCGGACTCTAGATGAAGACACGACCAGCAACATACACCAGGGAGACACTAAGCCCGACACTACGAGCTCCTAGTGGCAAAACGTCGCTAACAGAAGTGGAAGCTCACTCGTCGTCCCAAGCGAGGGAAAGCGCGGACCGTGCGCGGTTAAGGAACCGGCGGAGGTCAAGGGTAGTCCGACTCAACTTCCGGACTCGGATCGAGTCGCGGGACGGGTCACTCTCACTCTCACAGCGGTGACATGGACACACGGGGTAGTACCTACACTCTCAGCAGCGGCAAAAGACCATATACTAGCTAAGCAAATGAACGCCAAGAGGTTAAGACCTTTACCTCCACGCACCCGGCGTGGCGAAGACAAGCTCGGCCGAATCACGGACTCCCGGTTAACAATTATTACAGCAATACACTAAGTCGACCCACTCCATGCAGGGAGGTAAAAGGTCACATGTGGGGTCCGGGAATCACGCAACTCAGGTTGACGGGCAGTATCTTGATGTCGCCCGGCGGTGCCGAACTCCGCATTTTCGTGCTTTCCGAACGGCGGCTTCTACGGGCCCGCGGGGCCCACGGACGGCGCTGTCCTCCAGATCTGCGGGGGTGGGACCCACTGTGATGGGGACCCCTGGTGGCGCGCCTCCACCGACGGCGGTCGGCCGGGAACATCGATCGGGGTCGATCGGCCCAGATTCCCAACTCTTGAACTAATAATCCACGGATTTTGGTTGCTGTCTTCCGACGCGCGCTCCGGCGAAAACGGCCGCTGCAATCAATCGCGACGTCGGATCGGGACGCATGAGCTATCGTTGGAAAGTTCTCTTCAAATGCTTCAATCTAGACCCATAGAGATCTGCTGGATCTGGTTGGATCATAACTTTATTGAATTTACAAGTCCCTGTTGTACAGTAACCGAAATCTCAGATCTGCAGGGCACTTGTCTGAGAACCACCGTTAACTGCCTAGTAAACCTCCGATTCAGCTCTTGAGCTCTTTTTAGGAGTTGTAGGGAATCAAACCACGGAATTGGGAATATTTTTCGAATTTGATTTGGAGGTGGCTACGATTTGTTATGATTTTTGGGGTGATTGGTGGTCGGATCTGGGAACAGGTGGATAGAACTGTAGATGGGTCTGAGAACGATTTTTAGAAAATATGAGATGGGCGAATCAAAAATTTAGAAAAATTTTGAATGAAGGGGTGGATGGATGGAACCCCCAGTAAAATTGGGCGAACTAACATAAATCTAAAAGTGGATCTAAGACATGAAACTCAGGACGGAGGTGAACCTGGACAGAATTCTGGTAGAACCGAAATGAAAGAGTGGACGGAAATCAAAAATTAGCAAACGTGATCTAAATGCTGGCCTGATTTTGGTGGATGGAGAGGAACATCCCAGGAACAACTCCTCCAAATTTGGTAGCCAAATGAGCTCGGAGAAGATCTGTGAATTTTGAACAAGCTGTTGTGGTACTGCGCAGGCAGAACTCCGTTGATGGCGATGGCGGCTCGTGGCGGCGGCGGCGATCTTCGGAACCGATACACGAGGCGTCACACCTCAGAATGGAAGCCTTCACAGCTTTAAGGGGGAGAGGGAGGAGAGAGGAGGGGGGCGCACCAGCCCTTGCTCTTAGAATTAGTTTGATTCAAATGGCATTAATTCTTCCAAAATGGAAAATACAAGCTTAAATAGGTTACATCTCACATCCATCCACAACCGTAGGATTTAGGAGTGGGAGATGAAGGGATGGGATGACATGAGACACACACACACAAAAATAAATAAAAAATAAGGGGAGGGGGGGCGGCCTATTGACTATGGTGGCAAGGGGGGGGACAAGTTGGTAGCCACCTTGGACTTTGAAGTCCACTTGTCTCCCATGTGCCTTTTACCATTCAAACTTCTAGATGCCTCCATTTGACATGTTGACTGACCCCACATGGGGCCCATGGGCTGAGGTGGCTCAATGGGATGGACCCTGGGGGGCCCGTGGGGCCCACGGGGTCCAAATTGTACATAAGCCCCTCTTACAATCAAAATAGCAAACCGAATACAATGAAATAAACATAAATTACACACACATAAAGTCTAACTAAATATGATAAATGGGGAGGCTCAAGGCGGAGTCTCCAGGCTGTCTCCGAGCCAGATGGACGCTGAGGTGGCTCGAGTCGTGCTCCGTGTGCGGTACCGGTGGCTCGGCGTGTCGCGCCGCTCAACTGCTCGGGTGTCCGCACCAATTCTCCCCGGGTGGGAGAAACTCGACCCTGTCGAGTAAGGGTCGGCATCGCTCCTGTATCGCTCTAGAAGGTCTGGATCGATCCGCTGCAACTCACCATGTGTGACCCATGTGTCCTCAGTAGCGGGCCATCCTCTCCATCGCACTAGGTAGCGCGTGTAAGATCCACTCCTGGTAACTGTCACTTGCTCGTCCAGTATACGATCTATATGCTCACGCTGCCGTGAAAAAGGGGCTGGAGGTGGAAGTGGACACTCAGGTGGGGGATCACTCTCAAGGGGAGGAGATGGCTCAAAAGGCTCACTAGGGATCACCGTTGGGTCCGTATATGCAACAAGATCTGATACATTGAAGGTAGAGCTTATACCATATTCCTCGGGCAGGTCCACAACATACGCATTGGATCCAACGCGTTTCAACACTCTAAAGGGACCGGCTCTGCGAGCTTGCAACTTCTTAACGGTTCCAGAGGGAAACCACTCAGGTCTTACCCTGATCATGACATATTCGCCCTCTTGGAACTCTCAGTGGTGTCTGTGAGCATCGGCTAGCTCTTTGTAACGCGCATTGCTGGACTCAATGTGACGATGAATGTCGTCATGCAAACTCCTAACATGCTTAGCAAACGAAAAAAACACACGGATGCACACACAACCCTAAACAACCCTACAGTTAATCCGACTCATGCATATGCAAAAGGTGGACCAGGACACCCGAATGTGTGCCAAGCATGCACTAGATGCAACCGGTGGTTGGTGGAAAGTGGGACTCCTAGACATCCTACTTTGTCCCTAGCATGCGGCTGCCCATGGGATTTGGGAGGGCCGGAAGTAGGTGTATCGGGCTTGGATGTGGGAGGATTGGGAGATCTAAAACTACCTTTGTCAATACCCCCAGATGTTGGTAAGGTATGCCATGTTCCCCAATCATCGGACCTATTGCTATGTGGAGGTTGATTGGCCTGAGTGGGAAGAGAGTGGTAGGGGACTTCCTTGACAAGGTAGAAGGGAAGTGGTGGATCACGAGGCCCACTAGCGAAGGGGTCGAATGGGTCAAAGAATGTGTGACCCATCGGTTCTTCCATTACATAGTCCCATGTTTGAAATTCCTGAAGGTGATGGTCACCTCCATCCATCGTGGTAGATGAGACAGTGTATAGAAGATATGGCTCCTCCCTCGGGATAAAAGGAATGAAGTCGGGCTCGGCCGGTAAGGGGAGGAGTAAAAGAACCTCCATGGTGATATGGCCCACGGTGTACACGGAGGTGATGGACCCTAAAGCGGGATGAGTGAAACTACGACCTGTGGGTCGGTCGAAGCCTGGAGCCAACAAGTGCGTAAATGTCAATTGCCGGTCCAACCCTTTAAGAAGGTCATCCAATGTATCCACATAGTGACTAGACCGAAAAGTGGTGTGAAATGAATAGATTGGCACCAAAGGTATGATAGGGTCCATACATGGGAGGGGAGATGGGGCCAGGCCACTCTTAAGCCAGCTAAGGAGTGGCTCGGCTATAAGTAGCTTTCCCGTTAGAAACACGGGTAGCTGTGGCTGAGGTGGCTCCGAATAAAGATCGGAGAGTGAGGCTTCTCCAACCCTTTTGTCCCCTAGGGCTAGAGAGGTATGAGTGGGACACTGCCCGGCAAAGTGGCCAATCCCCTGGCAGCGATAACACTGCTGTCGTGATCCACTACGCTCCTTGATAAGTGTGTCCTTACCCTTATCCTTCTGAAGGACAGGGGGTGTAGGCAATGGAGCTCTCGTGGGTAGGGAAAGAGGATCCACCAAGATGTGGAGATGACCTCGGGATGGCACTATAGATGGCATTGGGTTGCGGCTACCAGTTGCTACCTCCTTAGGCTCGGGTAGGAGTACATCACTAGGAGTACGTGTCCTATCCACCCCATCCAACCGGTCCAAGACCATTTGCATAAGTTCGGCAACGGAGTGGGTTGGAATAGGGATATCATGGTGGACTCGCCCATAGTCAACCGTCCGAGGATTGGGTCTTGGCTCATCTACGTGTGGGGCTCTTTGCCTCCGACTATGACCCACTTGGTTGGAAGTGATTGGGTGGGGCCGGTTGGAGGTGACCGGTTGGGGCACGTAGACCTTCCTAAGCTCTCTCTTCATGTCCCACCATGATTCGATGGGCCATTGCCTCCTAACCTCTCTCAAGCGCTTAATGTGGTCCCACTTTTCTGCGGCCTCGTGTAGAAGCCTCTCCTTGGCAAAATAGAATTGCCCGGCTTCGGACATGGTATAACAATCAAAGTATGTGTCCATGGCGGCCTCCCACTTGAGGTAGTCGCCCGGGCCATTGGAGCCATAAAAATCCGAGGCTTCGAGCCTATGGAAGTGGAGTGGGTGGTTGCCAAGCCCATGGGTGGACCAACGGCCATATTGCCCGGGTGATGGGGATTCCATGTGAATTTGGCGGAACTACATGCTAGACATGCCGACACTTGGACAAGACCGACTGACTCTTATTGGACTACACACGAACTAGGAGACACAAACTGATGCAAACACCGACTAATGCACCTAGACTTAAACCAATATCCGATACGTGGCGGAGTTAATCGATCTGAAAACTCTCCCGTAAGTGTGCGACCTCCCGATAGGCGTAGCCTAACGTTCGGACAATACCTTTTAAGATACCGAATTATCGGGATGAAATATAATTTTAAAACACCTTTTTTTTTTGTTTTGAAAACAAATGATGATCCTAGACTTGACTTAGACCATGATGCATGCAAGACTTATGTAATGACTACCCTAGACTCGACTGGCTCTGATACCAAACTGATGCGGGACGGACACGGGAGACGATACTATATGGTGTCACCCTCGGACTCTAGATGAAGACACGACCAGCAACATACACCAGGGAGACACTAAGCCCGACACTACGAGCTCCTAGTGGCGAAACGTCGCTAACAGAAGTGGAAGCTCACTCGTCATCCCAAGCGAGGGAAAGCGCGGACCGTGCGCGGTTAAGGAACCGGCGGAGGTCAAGGGTAGTCCGACTCAACTTTCAGACTCGGATCGAGTCGCGGGACGGGTCAATCTCACTCTCACAGCGGTGACATAGACACACGGGCTAGTACCTACACTCTCGGCAGCGGCAAAAGACCATATACTAGCTAAGCAAATGAACAACAAGAGGTTAAGACCTTTACCTCCACGCACCCGACGTGGCGAAGACAACCCCGGCCGAATCACGGACTCCCGGTTAACAATTATTACAGTAATACACTAAGTCGACCCACTCCACGTAGGGAGGTAAAAGGTCACATGTGGGGTCCGGGAATCACGCAACTCGGGTTGACGGGCAGCATCTTGATGTCGCCCGGCGGTGCTGAACTCCGCGTTTTTGTGCTTTCCGAACGGCGGCTTCTACGGGCCCGCGGGGCCCACGGACGGAGCTATCCTCTGGATCTGCGGGGGTGGGACCCACTGTGATGGGGACCCCTGGTGGCGCGCCTCCACGGACGGCGGTCGGCCGGGAACATCGATCGGGGTCGATCGGCCCCGATTCCCAACTCTTGAACTAATAATCCACGGATTTTGGTTGCTGTCTTCCGGCGCACGCTCCGGCAAAAACGTCCGCTGCGATCAATCCCGACGTCGGATCGGGACGCATGAGCTATCGTTGGAAAGCTCTCTTCAAATTCTCCAATCTAGACCTAGAGAGATCTGCTGGATCTGGTTGGATCAGAACTTTATTGAATTTACAATTCTCTGTTGTACAGTAACCGAAATCTCAGATCTGTAGGGCACTTGTCTAAGAACCACCGTTGACCGCCTAGTAAACCTCCGATTCAACTCTTGAGCTCTTCTTAGGAGTTGTAGGGAATCAAACCACGGAACGGGGACAATTTTTAGAATTTGATTTGGAGGTGGCTGCGATTTGTTATGACTTTAGTGATGACTAGTGGTCGGATCTGGGAACAGGTGGACAGAACTGTAGATGGGTCTGAGAACAATTTTTAGAAAATATGAGATGGGCGAATCAAATATTGAGAAAAATTATGGATGAAGGGGTGGATGGATGGAACCCCCAGTAAAATTGGGCGAACTAACATAAATCAAAAAGTGGATCTAAGACATGATACTCAGGACGGAGGTGAACCTGGATAGAATTCTGGCAGAACCGAAATGAAAGAATGGACGAAACTCAAAAATTAGCAAACTTGATTTGAATGCTGGCCTGATTTTTGTAGGTGGTGAGGAACATCCCAGGAACAACTCCTCTAAATTTGGTACCCAAATAAACTCGGAGAAGATCTGTGAATTTCGAACAAGCTGCTGTGGTACTGCGCAGGCAGAACTCCGTTGATGGCGATGGCGGCTCGTGGCGGCGGCGGCGATCGTCGGAACCGATACACGAGGCGTCACACCTCCGAATGGAAACCTTCACAGCTTCAAGGGGGAGAGGGAGGAGAGAGGAGGGGGGCGCACCAGCCCTTGCTCTTAGAATTAGTTTGATTCAAATGGCATTAATTCTTCCAAAATGGAAAATACAAGCTTAAATAGGTTACATCTCACATCCATCCACAACCGTAGGATTTAGGAGTGGGAGATGAAGGGATGGGATGGCATGAGACACACACACACAAAAATAAATAAAAAATAAGGGGAGGGGGGGCGGCCTATTGACTATGGTGGCAAGTGGGGGACAAGTTGGTAGCCACCTTGGACTTTGAAGTCCACTTGTCTCCCATGTGCCTTTTACCATTCAAACTTCTAGATGCCTCCATTTGACATGTTGACTGACCCCACATGGGACCCATGGGCTGAGGTGGCTCAATGGGATGGACCCTGGGGGGCCCGTGGGGCCCACGGGGTCCAAATTGTACATAAGCCCCTCTTACAATCAAAATAGCAAATCGAATACAATGAAATAAACACAAATTACACACACATAAAGTCTAACTAAATATGATAAATGGGGAGGCTCAAGGCGGAGTCTCCAGGCTGTCTCTGAGCCAGATGGACGCTGAGGTGGCTCGATTCGTGCTCCGTGTGCGGTACCGGTGGCTCGGCGTGTCGCGCCGCTCAACTGCTCGGGTGTCCGCACCACTCCCTTCTTGCGGCACCCGCGTGTGCCCCTCCCTATTGTGCCCACGTGCGCTACATCATTTCCCTCGTGCACCACGTGCACTCCCCCAGTCCTTTGTGATTACTTCGAGGTCTGCGTTATCTCGGCACCCACGTGTGCCCCTCCACTCGGCACCCATGTGTGCTCCCTCCACTTGGCACCCTCGTGTGTCCCCCTTCTTATTACGCTCGCGTGCGCTATGTCATCCCCTTCGTGCACCACGTGCACGCCCCTTAGTCCCCTCTTTTGTCATTTTTAAGTATGTGTTGTCTTGGAAAGTAGAACGGCTATATCTTCCTTTATCTGTTTATTGTTGTTATATTCTTGTTATATCACTGCTATACATCTGTTATATTTGTGTGCTTATCTCTGCTCCATCTGTGTGTTACATATCTTTTATTCAGCACCGCATTTCATGCATTTACCCCCCTTTTCTTTCTTTTTTTTTACTTTTTTCTAAGGATCACCCTCTCTCGGTGAAGGAAGGACTCTCTGTTCGGGAATTCCTCTCAACGGACTAGAATCTCCTCCACTGGGACCTCCGTAAGTCCCAGACATCGAAGAATCTCCTCTTCGTTCACTGGGCCGGTTGTACAATTGAAGTTCCCCGGAGTTAGTCGACCAATTCGTGGTGAGACGAGAGCCCCTAGCTGACACGGTGGTGAAAACAAAAACGAACTAGGGTCCCTATTTTGTGTGAACTTCGGATCTGGTTAAAAATATAAAAAAATAATAATCAATCATCAAAATCAAAACACAAAAAAAGGGGGGCGTAAAGGCATCCACTTGTTTGATAATCTCTACTATTTGCTTGCTAGTGTATGTTTTTGCATTCCAGGAAAACTGTGAGCATGGCTCACGAGTCTTTTGAGGAGAACCACCCTGATCGTGGTGAGTCAGTCGAGTCGCGAGTCCATGCTATTGACGCGGGTCCTTCCCATGAGCCCTCACGTGAGGTGCAGGTTACCACAGGGGACACATCCCCGCCACAGGACATCTCCTCTTTGCTAGGTGTCCTCGCCAACACGGAGCTTACTTCTGAGCAGCTCCAGGCCTTCCAGGCCATTCTGAAGGGGAAATATGTTTCCCCCGCTCCCCAGGAATCAACTCCCGCCATCGCACCTCTCCAAGAATTGGTGCGGGCCATTCCATCTCCTTCGCTGGCACAAGCCATCCAATCTCCCTCGCTTCAAGGGCAAGCGAGCCAACAACCACCCTCATTCTAGTTCCCTTCGCAATCTCAAACCCCTGTTGTTCCCCACATACCGCTTCAGCCGGGGCCAACTATCGGCGGCCCGGCAGCTCCCTCTCATTCAGGGTTTCCCCCTCAAGTCTCCAGGAGACATTTTCCTCCCTAGTGGCAAGTGCCACCTTCACCGCCCGAGGAGCTCGCCCAATCGCTCCTCAATAGGTTCAATACGATGGACGAACAGTTTCAGAATTTGAAGAAAATGGTGTACGTGAAATCCACCCCGGAGGTTGCTTTGCCAATCCTTCCAGTCATCCATCTTCCTCCCTCCGAAATGCCCACGTACCGCAGGTACAATGGCACTGGCAAACCCTTCATTCACCTCAAGGATTTCATGTATGAGTCATCCTATTGGCAAAATGACCAGAGATCCCTGGCATACCTCTTTCGGAGGTCATTGGACGGTCCTGCGCTAGAGTGGTTCTATTCTATGGAGCCCCGCGAGGCCGAGAATTTTGAAACAGTCCAGGGAAGGTTCTTACAAAAGTATCGGGATATGGTCGATCTCTGTCTCTCCATTACCGACCTAGTGGCCGAAAAGATGAAGTCCGACAAGGATTTTGTCCGCTATGCTGATAGATGGAGGTCTCTGGCAGAAAGAATAAGAGATACCCTCTCGGAACCTGAACAAGTAAAGATGATCGTATCCAATGCGACCCCACAGTTCAGGCATGTCTTGGCCATGAATAAGCTCACCACCATGGAAGAGCTCTATGAAAGAGCCCGGTACATCCAAACCCAGTTAAAAGACTCCCCCATTATGAACATGTTTGAGCCGCCGAAGCCCAAGGTGGTTAGAAAGACAGGCGCTGGTGTCCCAGGCGGAGCAACAGAAGGGGTCGTAATAAATGAGCAAGTAAGTGCGGTCAACAACGCCAACTATGCAGTCAACCCAAGGCTTCCACAAATGCCCCGACTTCCCCTCCAACCAGGTCCCTTCCCCTCTCGTCCTCCACCCCAAAACGATCCACCTTAGAACAACATGCCTCAACTACTTCAACCCCAGCAACAACCTCGACCCCAGCAACAACAACCACCACTTCAGTACAACCAAGTTACACCCCCAGGAAATTACGGTCCCCCACAGCAACAAAGGAGGCCGATTGGTCCCAAGAGAGCCTATTACCCACCATTGCTAGAAACTCTGGCGGATATTTTCAACGCCCTCATGGCCTCAAACACACTCATCCTACCCAGGGAAAGACCCGTGTGGCCCCTGAATGTTGATACCTCCAGATATTGCGTCAATCACAGGCAGCCAGGACACATAGTGGACAACTGCTTTCAGTTTAAAGATTACATCCATGATACGAATGATGAAAGCGGGATTGACTGGGATGAAATGAGGCGATACGTCGCCACTCTCAAGGCTAGGAGACCTCCTCCTAGGCCACAGTTCCAGCAACAACAGCAGCAGTTACAACAGCAGCCACAGCAACAACCACAACCACAACAACAGCCTCAGCAGGCCCAATCACAATAGCCCAACATGGGCATAATCCAGAATCCATTACCGGAGCACCAACAGCCCAATCATCAGGTCAACCCCATCTCCTCCTTCCCGGAAGTCGGGAGAGAGCAGGTGTGACATCCAGAAAGTACCTCTATTCTTTCTACCGCCAACCCTATCATCATGCAACCCCCTCGCCTTGCCCGGGTAGCACCTCTCTCTCATCAACCCACGTTAGTACCGCCTTCATCATTTCCACTGCCATCACGCCCTCTCATTCGCACCCCAATGACCTATCAGCCAACACCCTTCATTACGCCCTCACACCCTCTCATCTTCTCTCACTCCCCCACTTTACCATCCACCTCTACTACATTTGCCCCTATGCCTTCTAAGCCCCTTATCACCCATCCACCGTACGTAACCCTGCCTGTCTCCACCATACCACCGCCAATGCCTTCAAAACCACTCATCATCCACCATCCATCTCAACACCATTACCCGCTCCAAACCTTACCCACTTCCACTTTGCCTCCACCTCCACCTTCCAGACCCCTTGTCCTTCATAAACCGTGCGATTTCCCCTCTACCTCCACCATGCCTCCACCTAACAAACCCCTCATCAGAATCCTTGCTCCCATCATCACCCCTGCTTCATCAACCATCCCTCCACCACTACCCCTCAAACCTATGTTAAAACCCACTGCTACCCCTATAGAGGTACAAAAGCCATAGGTAATGGTGCTCCGGAGTGGAAGGATTTTCCACAGGGTTTTCCCACAGAACAGTCAGAATCCCGAGCAGTCTCAGCCAGAGAGGGACGATGGAGAACAACCGGAAAGATCTATCCCTGGAACACAGTATGATTTGTTGAAACACTTGGACAAGACACCTGCTCGGATCTCCATCCTGGAGCTACTTCAGAGATCCACATCCCATCAGGCAGCCTTAATGGAGTATCTTCAAAAGGTCATGGTGAATGAGGACCTCCCTGTAGAAAAGATTTCTGCCGTCCTGACCCCAACGGACACGCAACCGGCCATCATGTTCCACAACTACGAGCTCGCTCCCAAGGAAGCTCGGAAATATGCATTGTGTGTTTCAATAAAAATTAATGGGGTATCCATAAACCCATGCCTTGTAGACACGGGTGCGTCCATAAATGTGATCTCCATGAGCACCCTTCAGTTGTGTGGGGTCGAACAGGAACAGATATGACCTTCTTCTATCACAGTCACAGCTTATGACAATAGCAAAAGGCCACCGCAAGGGATGATTATTCTAAGGGCAGAGCTAGGTCCTATTTCAGTCCCCACGGAATTCCATGTCCTCGACATGGACCCCACATTCAAGGCCATACCGGGTCGCCCTTACATTGAAGCCATAGATGCTGTGCCTTCCACCAACCATCAGTGCTTGAAGTTTCCTTTCAATGGAAGAATTATTAAAGTAGTCAGCACACCTGTCCTTCACACGGTAGATGCTATCAACACCTCTCAGCCCTCTGTTTGGCCGTCTCATCGGCCCATATTGTCATTGCTGGACGTGTGCGATTCATCTCACATTCCGCTAGCACCAAAGAAGCCGATCAAGGCAACAACGCCATATCTCCCTTTTCACTCCAAAGGTTGGGAGATTATGAGAAACATCGGCTATCAACAGGGCAAAGGTCTGGGTGCACAGCTACAAGGTAGGTTGAAACCACCAAAGGAGATTAGGCCGAACCGTAGGTTTGGTCTAGGCTTCAAAGGACCATTCAAGGTGGATTGGAAGCCCTTCACATGGACCCTATCAAACCACTTCAACAAAGGGCCCGTTATTCAGATGGGGGATTATCGACAGGAAGCACATGGGGGGTCGCATGTTGTGTATTCAGCCGAAAAATGTCCGAGGGTCACCAAAGGAGGCAAGATCAAAGACCCGAAATGCGAATGGGACAAATGGTTTGATATACGGGACGTTTCTGTTGCACTGGAAAGGATGTTCTCGTCTCCCCAACTTGAAGGACCGCCATTGATCTCCGGAATGCCAGAAAATATCATTACTGTTGCCAAGGTCCCAAACTATCCTCGTCCTCGCCAGAAGGACCCTGTCACCAGCGGATCTTCATCGGCCATCACCATCACCACCGACGACTCATTAGCCATCATCTTCTCCATTCACTCGTCGCAACCTTTGTTGTTGTCATCTTCCTGTGCCAGACGGTTGTTTGATGATCTTCCCAGATCCCCCTCTCTACTTACATACATGCGCGGGTTTCTCAACCCGCGCCAGGTCTTTAATCATGATCTGCTCTACGAGCCTCCCAATCCTCTAGCCATAATCACTTTTTTCTCTCCCCCGATCTCTTTCCACTATTTTGTCATCAAAAATGAAAATAAAAAAAACATCAATTTCCAAACTCCTCAACAACACATCTTCGTTGAGGAAACTTCCTACATCTCCCACGGGTGCGTCCCGCCCTGCGGACCACCCGTCCAAGGTCCGATGAGCGACCTTTTCTAACCCTCCTCTAAGGGGTCTTCCCCTGTACATTCTTCACCATCCTCTTCATCTTTTTCTTCTTCTGTAAATGATGTCAGTCAATCTAGGAATAATAAGTCAAAGGCAATACCTCAGAAGAAATCCAATGGTAGGCAGATCCCTCGTCGATTCCTTCTGGATTTAGCCGCCAGGTGTCAGGCCCTTCTTGCCGTCCCTCAGTTGCTAGAAAATCCCATCCAGCTACCAAAAATAGAATGTGAGGGCAACTGCATAATTAATGAGGGGTATGGAGTCTACGAGATCACAGATGAAGAATACCCTACTGAAGATGAGGGTGAAGAATATGAGGATGCGGCTGGCGTATATGCTAGTGGAATAAGGAGATTCGACGAGCCGTCAACCGCCGTAGAAGAGTCCACCAAAGAAGTCAACTTGGGAACTGAGGAAGACCCTAGGATCATCCTCATAAGTGATAATCTACCACCCTCTGAAGAAGAGGCATTAATTGAAGTTCTCAAGGAATATAAGGACACGTTTGCATGGAGCTACGAGGATATGCCGGGTCTAGATTCAACTCTAGTCGAACACCGTTTAACCCTAAAACCAGGGTCCGTCTCGGTAAAACAAAGGCTAAGGTGTTTCCACCCTCAAATGGCTTTGAAAATGAAAGAAGAAGTCGACAAGCTCCATAAAGCCAGGTTTATTAGAGTCATCCTTTATCCTTAATGGGTGGCAAACATTGTCCCGGTCATGAAGAAAGATGGGAAAGTCAGGATTTGCATCGACTTCCGGGACCTTAACCGCGCGTGTCCAAAGGATGATTTTCCCATGCCTCACATTGATGTGTTGATCAACAACACAGCGGGGTATGAGACCCTCTCATTCATGGATGGATTTTCAGGATATAATCAAATTCGTTTGGCAGAAGAGGATCAAGAGAAGACATCATTCACTACACCTTGGGGAACATATTGTTACGTGGTCATGCCGTTTGGGTTAAAGAATGCTGGAGCTACTTACCAAAGAGCTATGATGGCCATATTTCACGACATGATGCACATATATCTGGAGGTGTATGTGGATGATCTATTGGTGAAATCAAGGACCAGATGGAACATCCAAGGGTTTTGGCTAAGGTCTTGCAGAGATCAAGGGAGTTCCAATTGAAAATGAATCCGAAGAAGTGTGTGTTTGGTGTATCATCGGGTAAATTACTAGGCTTCATTGTGAGTAAAAGAGGGATCGAGATAGATCCCGACAAAGCTAAGGCCATCAGGGATATGCCACCTCCCAAGAATTTGAGGGAAGTCCGAGGTTTAATCGGGAGGTTGCAGTTTATTCGTCGGTTTGTGTCTCAGCACTCACAAAGGTGTAGACCTTTCTATGAGTTGACCAAGCCAGGAGTGAAATTCCACTGGGATTCTAAATGCCAAAAAGCTTTTGAAGGGTTAAAGGAATATCTGGCTAGTCCACCCGTTCTCATTCCACCCAAACCAGAAAAACCTCTGATCCTCTACATCTCCGTCTTGGACGACTCCGTGGGAGCTGTCCTCGCACAAGTTGATGAAGAAGGCAAGGAACGGGTAACCTATTACTTGTCCAAACTTCTCAATCCCTGTGAGCAGAAGTACACAGTCATGGAGAAAACCTGTGCTGCCCTCGTTTGGGTGGTGCAGAAATTGAAGCACTACTTCTTGGCTCATGAGGTCCACTTGATTGCTCGCATGAACCCTATCAACTTTATTCTGAAGAAATCCATCCTTACTGATAGGCTAGCACGCTGGCAAAGTTTCTTTCCCAGTTCGACATCACCTACATCCAGCAAAAGGCAATTAAAGGCTATGCCATAGCCGAGCATCTCGCCCACCATCCTCTCCCCAAGTTTGACCCTGTCCAATCAGAGTTTCCAGATGAGGAACTAATGTCCATCGCCCAATCCGACAAGCCAATGTGGACATTATATTTTGATGGAGCTCTAAATTCTCAAGGGAAGGGTATCGGCATTGTCCTTCTAATGCCTGAAGGCGTTACCATCCCAGAGGCATTTCTGCTCGCGTTCCCAGTCACCAACAACATCGCTGAATACGAGGCTCTTCTAGCTGGCCTGGAACTAGCCCGTTCTTTCTATATCACTGAGTTGCGAGTCGTGGGTGATAGTCAACTTGTTCTCCGCTAGGTGCTTACCAAATATCGCACCCTCGATCCCAAGCTCAAACCCTATCAGGAGCTGGTCTCCGCCTATGCCAAATTGTTCACCAAGCTGATCTTTGTCCATGTTCCTCGCGAACAGAACATTCTGGCCGATGCCCTCGCCTCCTTGGCGTCATCCTTCAAATTTCCTTTAGGTGCATGGTTTAGATCCATCATTCTCTACAAGCGTCTTGTCCCTGCCGTTCAGGACCCTTACCTCTTAAAGATCAAGGAACGAGTCCTACAGAAGATCCAGAAGGGAGAAATTCTTGAGAAGAGGGAGATCATGCTGGCAGAAGTCGAAGAAGAGCTGGCTGACGATGAGAAACCATGGTTCTATGAAATTGTCAAATATTGTAAAGATCAGTCTTATCCTGAAGGAGCCACCACAGAAGATAAGAAAGCCATAAGAAGGGTGGCTCAGAAATACACATTGGTTGGAGGTCTACTCTATAGGAGGAGCCTTACTGGCGTTCTGTTAAGGTGTCTTGACGACAATGAGGTTTGGAAATGCGTAGAAGAAGCACACTCGGGTGTGTGCGGTGGCCACGTGAATAGCCAGATGCTCGCCAAGAAGATCATTAGGCAAGGCTTTTACTGGCCCACTATGGAAGAGGATTGTGCCGTCTATGTCCGTAGGTGTGTCAAGTGTCAACTTCACGCCGATAAAATCCATTCACCATCTTCCTCACTTCATCCAATATCCTCCCCATGGCCTTTCTCCATGTGGGCATTCGACATCATCGGTCCCCTAGGTGATCCCAATTCCCTCACCAAACAGAAATCTTTCATCCTTACTGCGACATAATACTTCACCAAATGGGCCGAAGCCGAAGCTTACGCGGAAATCAAGGCGTCAACAGTCTGCAAGTTCATCATGAAGAACATCCTCGCCAGGTTCGGCGTCCCAAGCACAATTGTCACCGACAATGGGCCACAGTTCATTTCTCAGGACCTTCAGGACCTCTGCAAAAGGTACGCAATTGCATTGCATCATTCATCGCCTTATTACCCACAAGGTAATGGCCAAGCGGAGGCCACCAATAAAACATTGATCAAAATCATCAAGAAAACATGCGAGTCCAGTAAGTTTTCAGACTGGCCAGAAAAGCTTATCGAAGCTCTATGGGCCTATCGCACTTCAATCCGTACCCCCACCGGGCAGACTCCGTTTGCCCTTACTTATGGTATGAAGCGGTAGTCCCGTACGAGACTCTGATCCCTTCTCTCAGGGTACAATTGGACGAGGAATTTCCCCTCGACGACCGTCGTAATTCACTCCTCGCCCAGTTGGAACTCTTGGATGAGAAGCGGCTGGCCGCTGCCGAGCATGCGCGTGTGTATCAAAATAGACTCGCTCGCTTTTACCAAAAGAAAGTCGTTGAGAGAAAATTCAAAGTCGGTGAGATGGTCGTAAAACGAATTTTTGTCAAACCTGGAGGGCCGCGTTCTAAGCTCCAACCCAATTGGGAAGGACCATTTGTAATTCAAGCCGCGTACCCTGGCAACGCCTACAAGCTAGTCAACGTCGAAGGGACCGAGTTATCCCACCCTTAGAACGGGCTTTATCTTAAAAAGTACTACCCTTAGTTTAGTGTCAAAAAAACAAAAAAAAATGATGACTTAAAGAAAGAAAACATCAAAAACAAAAAATATTGAAAATCACTAAAAATATGGAAAACTCAAAATGCCGATGCCTGGTGGTCACCATGTAGTTAAGTCCCTGCATCCAACCTTCATGTTAGGATAGGGCCCATTAAGGCTTGGTAGGCACCGGGTCTTGGTTTGCCAGAACCGTGGAGATCCCTGTCCGGCCACGTCGGCCTATGCTCGCTCGAAGGAAGCCAACATGTACTCACTTATGTATTTTATCCAAAAAAGTTGGTAGCATCACCTACGGTGGGGCCTCATCCGGAAGGTCTCCAGAAGCTGTAATCTTTATTCTTTTCTCTTCGACCAAATGAGACAGTCGGCGCCCTTAAAACGCTGAGCATGAGAAACCAAAACTCAAACCCCCAAGGGCAAGAGTAGGATCCATTTCCTCGAGCATCGATCAGAGCACGAGAAGAGGGCAATGTCCCCGCAGGCATACGAAAGGGAGCTCACAAACGTCAAATGACTATATCTTCCTCGCAAAAAGAAACACAAAATCAAAATCAAGAGAAAAGCCTAGTCCTGACCGTGCCTGATGAGATAAATGAAACCCCTCAAAGCAAAAGTCTGAATCCACAAAAGGGGCCATAGAATGTAAATGCTCGGGATTTGGTCCGAAGTTGTCCGAAAGGAAAGAGTTCAATGGGCCCTTATTGGCTCGCCGGGTTAACGGTTTTGCCGATCCTCTCAGGAGGTTTATCCCCTACGCTCTTCCTTCTTCCTTTAAAGGTGAAAGCTCAACGGAATGTCTGAAGGGCGAAACCCCCCAAGGTTTGCGACCTTATTTTAATACAAACATATTGTTGCCTACTTTGAAAAGTAGAAGCTATCACTGCGAAGGAGTCTCTGTGTTTTTGGCTGGTCAAGACCCCTGTTTACCATCTGGGTGTCTTCTTGTTTAACCTTGGGCTTAGGCCAATGCAAGCGCGTCACCTCTGGGTGTGACGGCGTCTGATTCCGGGTCAGCGTCGCGCGGTTGGTCGTTAGGGTTCTAGGGTGTTCCATCAAATACTATCTAGAGTTGTGAGGAAACAGACCCGGGTCGGGCAAATCATTTACCTCAAACACCTTTTGGGCGAATCCCTGTGGTCGGAAGCAACTGGGAGCCTAAGCATGGCATGACGGTATTATCATCAGGGTAAGTCTTAGCTGGCGGGATTATCATTCGAGGGGTCTAGAGGCCCAAATCAACCTAGATGTGCACTTAGGATACCTGGGAGGTTAGTAAGAAACCCCTGTTCTCATGAAGGTTAGGTGCCATATGGGTGCTCATCAGGCGTTAGCGACAAAAAAATGATAATAAAAAAAGAGAAAACGTAGATATTTGGAAAATAAAAAAATTATTAGAATGATAACAAAGACAACAAAAAAAATGCCAGAAAAATAAAAAAAAATCATTTCGCATGATTGCATTTGTATGCAGCATTTCACTTTTAAATTCCGCTTGCATTAGTGTGCTTGTCTGTCACATTCATCATTATCGCATCTTTCCCTTGCCTTCGTTAATAAAGGCTTGGCCCCTTGACCCATTATCAAGGACAGTTGAAGTGAACACCTGCTTATTGAGCAAGGGGCCAAGTCAGAACAGAGATACTGACCTGTTTGTTTCAGTGATGCGTGCAGGGATTCAAGATAGCAAGAGTGAGATGAAAATCAAACTAAAATCATACCTTTTATTCCATTCTTAAATAAGGAATTGTACATTAAGCTCCACCTTCTCTCTCTACATTACTTGTCCCGCCACTCTCCGGGAAAAACGCCCTCAAGGGTGCTACCCAACTACGAAAAGCGGTACTTCTACCGCTCTGTACACCTCTTCCCATTCCCACACCCCGGCGCTGATCCGTGGGAGCAGCAAAGGAGCTACTGACACGAAAGCCACGCTCTCGTGCTCTTCGGTAGCGCTCCTCACCATCTCTCAGCCATTGTTCAGCGAGGCCAAGGCTGGTTCGGAGTTCGAACAACTGGGCCTCCATGACCCTTCGCTCCTCCCTTTCAGCTAATCTGTCGGCTCTCTCTCTTTCTCTGTCCCTCTCTTTCTCTACCCGTTCTCTCTCACGGTCTTCCCTCTCCAATTGAAGGGTGATTCTCAGCTCCATGGCATCCCTGGAAGAATCGTCATCGGGACGACGCCGCAATTCCTCCTCCAGCTCTGCTATTCTAGCCTCTCTCTGTGCAGCATGGGCAAGTGACTCCTGCATCTCCTTTTCCTGCCAGATGTACTATCTCAGATATGTGGCAAGGTATAAACAAGGAGAACTCAACACTGAAACTCTTACATGTATAGAGAGCATTCCTTCTGCCTCCGCAGCACGCTGCGTAGTCCAAGCAAGTTGCTCGTGAAGTAAATCAAGTTCTGAGGCGGGGATCCATAAGCTGGAAGAGACGCCCCCTCCTCTCATCGCTGATGAAGCCGCGTCGATCTGAGCGTGCTATAAACCACATGGGATGAAAATTAGCGGCCGAATGCCATCAATCTAGAGTTTTAATTAGGAGTGCGCATTGTACATACACCTACCGAAGCGCTCAAGGCTCCACGGGTGTCGCCCAATTGTTGCTCCGTTTCTGCCAGGCATGATCGCAAGTCCGCTATCATGGTATCACGGACATCCTGCAACCATAGGAGTCAGCATCCACAGAGAGGAGAGGCGGAAAGGAGAAAAGAGAAAAAAGGAGACCCACCTCCACAAGTCCCCGGGGTTGGAGCCGCTCTGCGTACATTGTCTTATACAGACGCAGATAGTCTTCACTATCCTGCGCATGTGACTCCACGATTGTGCCACCTCGTTGCCAGTCTTCATACTGTTCGGGGAACCGCACACGCCAATCAACGCAAGCTGCCGGTCCACGTGTCTTTCTTCCAACGCGAGGTGGCGCAGTCGTATCCACCCATTCCTGGGCCAGCCCTAGGGTCCTCATGACCAATCATAGCCGAAGCGACTCGATTTCATTTAGGCAGTGTATCCACAATTCTTGTCCGAACCGGGCACGACTTGTTAAAACCCATGGTTGATCGGCATCGACCATGCCTGAGTAGGGTCTCCAGTTTACCTAGGTGAGGTTGTACATACCCGTTTAGCTGGTTAGAAAAATATATATATATATATATAATCCCACCATCGCTGCAGGGAATTCCTGTAGCTCGCGCCTTAGCACCATCAGCTGGTAGGTTACAGGCGCTGCACCCATGATCGGTTGCCACCGCCTGGCTAACGGCACCATCGCTGGTCGCCAATGCCGAGCTCTCCCCATCGGGAGGTAATAATAGCTCCACAGCTACATCATCATATGCCGTCAATGCCTCAAGTGGACTATTACAAATAAACACAAAAATATATAATAAAAATAAACAAAAAAATACCTGGATAAGTGGTGTGAACCCACTCACAGTCATCTCACGATCTGCCTCTTGGGACAGGCCCGTAAACAAGTGCGCTAGCATGGCAGCTCCCCAGGCGTACTGTCCTACTCTTTCGAGGTCAGATAGCAGCCCTAGGAAACGACAATGGATGCCGTCTCCTTTCGAGCTCAGTATCAATCTCCCCAGGAAAAAGAGGAGAAATCTCCTCAAATCCATATTAGATCTCTCCCAATTGTCAAAATCTGTGCAATACACAGCACGACATCCCCTTCCCATCCTCTCCATAAATTCTTCCGAGGACTCGTCGTCCCGTCGACGAGTATCAGTGAGCCCTAATGCCCCCATGATAGACGCCCTAGCTACTGATCTGTGCTTCCGACTGTCTAAGTCCAACCCCAGTAGCTTCTGGGCGCCTTCTCGGTAATCCGCATAGGTGACGCCGGTCACTGCCTCACCATCCACTTTGAGGCTCGTGATTCGGACCACATCTTCTAGACTGGGCACCATGTGCCCCCATGGCATCAGGAATGCCCGACTTACTGGGTCCCATCTTTCGCACAAGGCTTGGATAAGGGCCAGGTCGAGTTGGATCGGCTCGATCCGAAGAAAGGCACCAAATCCCATCACGTCTAGCCTGGCCTTCTGAAAATCTGGGAGACCCCTGTATGCGGCCACTGCTAACTCCCATGAAATGTGTGATTTCATCACACTCTGTGCGTGCATAAGAAATGGAGAAGGGTGTTGTCAAGAGGAAGGAAGAAAGAATGAGAAAAGGGGGGGAAAGCTCAGCTTACGAGTTGCGACTGGGTCCTCTCGCTGAACTGCCCTTCGAGGTCCGAGAGTTTCCTGGAACTGCTACCGCTGGATCTGCTTCTCTTCGAGGAGTGGGAAGATTCGCCCTCCATCCGAATTCTGAGTTCCTCCTAGTACCCTTCAAGTTAGCCCTCGATGCCCCTGGAAGAACAAAAGAGGAAGGTATATGTAGAAATGGGAGAAGTGTGGGCCAAGATTGCCTCCAACGATAGCCCTCACAATAGGGCGCCTCCCCTGCGGTCCCATGAGTCACTTCACCACCCGCACAAGGTGATGGATCGGACGGTGTAATATGATGACCTGCTCCCTGTGGCGCCCTGTCATAACGTGGAGGCCATCCGCAAAGTTTGAAAAATCATCCGGGAGAAGAGGCCTAAGCTGTCATCATTGACCTTGACGACAGATTCCCGTGAAAGAATAGTCGCAGCAAGATGCCATCCTCCGTCTAGGGCAGGATGTCGGCAGACACATCACATGAGAACAGTACAAAGAAGCATAGGGAAGAAGGGACGCGCAAGAAAATAAACAAACAACAGAAAATCAAATCACTCATAAGTCTACATAAGCTGTCACAAACATTACAATCATAGAGAGGAGGCGGGTCCACTGACTCGCCAACTCTCGACATCATCTTCATGCTCATCCCTCTAGGCGTCCCTCTCCACTCCCCCGAGGTGAGGATCCCTCGGAAGCCTCCTGGACCCCTGTGCAGCGCTCGCCTCGCATCGTGGCACCTGCTCCACAGCAGTGGCTCGCTGCTCCTCCTCTGGCGTGGCGAGGAAGCCACCAGCAGAAAAGCGTCTGGACCGGCGAAGTAGCACCCCTAACTCTCGCGCTCTCTCGTAGCGCGTCTCCATCGCCCCTAACCTCTGCGCCATAACCGGAAGGCCTAGCTGGAGCTCCCTCACTTGGGCCTCCAAGGCCTTCTTCTCGGCCTGGTCTCGCTGTCGCTCCGCCCTTCTCTCCTCTCTCTCTCTCTCTCTGCCTCCCTCCTCGTCACCTGGAGAAGGACCCTTAACTCCAGAATGTCTGGAGAGGGCCTCCCCTCACCTCGACGCTGCAGCTCTGCCACAGCTGCGGCCCAGGCATCACGCTCCTCTTCAGCACGAACCGCGCGGGCCACCGCACTGGCAAGTTGCTCCTAGAGGGAGGCGATCTCTAGAAAAAGAGCCTGAGGATTGGAGGACGATCCACCAGCCATCCCTACCATCGTTTCCTGCTGAGTACATAAAAAATAGATAGACAACAGCCGTTGGTTAAATTCTGGAATTTCATGGCAAAAATAAAAATTTTTGAGGCCCTATTGTCACCTCCGTCCGTCTCCCAAGCTGAGGAGCCCCCGCTCGGTCCCCCCTCCGCTGCTGCAGGAGGCCGCCACTGCCCTGCACCGGTGCGCTCCCTTGTTGTCCAGGGGAATGTACGCGCCGGTCCTCGAGCTTCGCCTTGCCGCGACTCTCCTTCCTGACACGGCTCGGCTCATCCGCGCTCGCCCACTCGTCAGCCAAGCCCGGGATTCTCACCGTACCCTGCATCAAAGAGGGAGGTCCCCCGTCAGTTAACGAGAATGCGTCCCCTGTCGAGGACGCGCCCATCATGTGAGTGCCGCCCTCGCCAAACCCCTTCCACTCCCACACCACTCGCTCCAAACTCAAAACAAGTCATAGAGGTGGGAACCGAAGCACTCACCCAGCCGCGTTCGCCTCCTTCCGCGCCATCGGGCCCCTCGGGTCCCACGAGTGCTCTAAAAGGCCCTTCCACTTCCGTCGACGCCTCTCCATGCTCGGGCGCATCCCTCCTCGGGTGAGGAGTCCCTCGCCCCTCTCTCCCCTCGCCGCGATCTGGCCCACCGAACTCCATCGATCGAGAGAGGAAGAAGACGAAAAGGGGAGAGCAAATCTCGACAGGAGGCGGGCTCTTTTACGGGTAAGGCGCGAAGAAAGAAAGGCCACCTGGCGCTTTAAATTTGAATTCGAAGGATAAGACGCGTCCTCGCGCTAGGATGCACCAAAAAAAAAAAGAGAAGGATGGTCTCTCCGTGCTAGGCGTAGCTCCCTACTTTTCAGGGTAAGGTCTCGTGAAGCGTGCCTCGAAACAACTCGGTGCAAGAGAAGAAGTGTGGAAAAGGGAAAGTGCATACGACAAAAGGAACCATTTCATTGTATATAAGCAAATAGTCAGTTATACATCATACAGTAAGGAAGGTGAGGTGTACAAGTAACTCTCTAACTCTCGCTACCACCTTCCTGGTCATCTCTCTCCTCCCTCCTTTGACGGGGATCCCTAGGGAGCCTCTGTGAACCCTGAGAAGCCGTGCTCGTCTCCCCAGGTGGCACCATGCCAGCCTCCAAGGAGCGGCGACGCTCCTCGGCCGAAGAAATTAGGAAGCTGCCCACGGAGAACGAACCGGACTGACGAAGCCGCGCGCCGCGCTCCTTCGCCCTCTGATACCGCTCCTCACTCTCCCGAAGTCTTTCCTCCGCCGTGCCAAGGCTCAATCGGAGCTCCGTCACCTGGGCCTCCAGAGCCCTCCTCTCGTCCCAATCTCGATATCGCTCTGCCCTCCTGTACTCCCTCTCTCTCTCTATGATCTCCCTATCCCTCTCCCTCTCTCTCTCTATGCTCTCCCTATCCCTCTCCCTCTCCTCTCTCTCTCTCATCGCCTCTCTCCTCGACAGCTCGAGGGCGATCCGCAGATCCAGCACGTCGCGAGGGAGCTCCTCAGCCTCCCGTCGCCGCTCCTCCTCTAGCTCCGCAATCCGGGCCTCACGCTCTACCGCCCAGGCGTCGCGCTCCTGCTCGACACGAACAGCACGGGCCAGGGCCTCCCGAATCTCGGCCACCTGTCAAAGCACGCATGCACAGTAAGAGAGCAGTGAAGGAAGAAAAGCAGCTAGAAGAGAGTCAGGGTCAAGCAGACACTCACTCGAGCCTCACGGTCGCGCTCTGCCTCCTTAGCCCGAGCCACCGCATACGCCAGCTGCTCCTGAAGGGTAGAGATCTCCGGGGGAGGGCCCCACGAACTGGAACCCACTCCACCAGCCATCCCGGCTGACGCTGCCTGGTGGGCCCGCTGAAACACAGGGCAAATGACAGTTAGAGGCTAAGTATCAAAAATCTAGGTCACAAAAAAAATGCATTTCATAGACTCACCAGGGTCTCCAACTCCTGTCGAATGGCCACCAACTGCCGCCTGGCGTCTGCCAGCTGGGCCCGCAGGTCGGCAATCATGTTGTCACGAGCATCCTGCATTGCATATAAGTTAGTGTCACATATGCATACATGTAGAAAAGGAAAACTTTTTTCGCTTACCCCTGCCGCACCACCAAGAAAGAGATGCTCCCCGTACGTGGCTCGATACCGTCTCAGGTAGTCAGTGCTGTCCGGTACATGGGACACCACTGGAACCCCGCCCTGCTGCCAGTCCTGGTACTGTGCGGGAAAGCGCGTACGCCAGTCCACGATCTTTGCCTTCCCCTTGGTCTTCTGCCCGACGCGGACCGGCTTGTCTACGTCGACCCACTCCTGGGCTAACCCCAACGTTCTCATAACCAGCCTGAGTCGAAGCGGCTCGATCTCGTTTAGGCAATGGACCCACACGTCCCGCCCGAAACGAGGACGACCCGCTACGACCCAAGGCTGGCCAGCGTCGGCCATGCCCATGTAGGGCCTCCACACCACCTGCATCACCATACATACGTCATGTCAGTTGCCATTAAGTCGCATGCATAAAAACACCAAAAATCATACGCATCATACCATAGCCTCTGGGTACTCGCTCAGCTCCCGATGAAGCGACGCCAGCTGGTAGCCGTGGGGTGCCGCGACCATGACCGGCCTCCACTGTCGCGCCAGAGCCACGGCTCTCCTGTTCCCCTGTCTGGCTCTTCCCATCGGGAAGTAGTAGTAGCTCCACACCTGCATCCATCATTAGCACGAATAATTGCATATTTAACTACGGTAAAATGCATAAATAAAGTGTTTACCTGGAGAAAAGGTGCGAAGCCGCTGACTGTCGTCTCCCTCTCTGAAGTCTGGGAGAGATCGGCGATCAAATGGGCAAGCAGAGCCGCTCCCCACGCATAGTTCCCCACTCTGTCCAGATCCGCCAGGATCCCGAGGAAGCGGCAGTGGATGCCGTCCCCCTTCGTCCCCAACAGAAGGCGACCCAGGAAGAAGAAAAGGAACCTCCGGAGGTCTAGATCCACCAGCTCCCGCTCGCTCGGGTCCTGGGTGAAAGCTGCACGAGCGTCTCCCTCCAGTCGTGCCAGAAACTCCGCTCCAGTCTCGCTGACCCGCTGGCGCGGATCACCAAACCCGAGCGCCTCCATAATCTCCACTCGGCCGACTACCCTGCTGTCTCTGTCAGTCGCGCTCGTCTCTAGCCACAGCAGGTCCAAGGCACTCTCTCGGTAATCGGGGTAAGTGACCCCGCTGACTGCCTCTCCGTCAACTCGTAGCCCGGTGATCCGAGCCACGTCCTCCAGTGTCGGCACCATGTGCCCCCAGGGCATCAGAAACGCCCGGCTCGGCGGGTGCCACCGCTCCCTCAACGCCTGGATGAGAGGAAGGTCGAGTCGGAAGGGCTCGATCCGCAGAAAGCTCCAAAACCCATGGCGTCCACCCGCGCCCTCTGAAAGTCCGGCAGCCCACGGTACGCTGCCACCACCAGGGACCAGCTGATCCGGCTCTTCATCACGCCCTGCACACCACAAAAAACAAATAAAAAAAGAAACACATCAGCATCATGGATAATAATAAACAACAACACTGTATATAATATTTATTTATTTTTTTATTTATAAATATATATATATATATATTTAAAGGCGTCCACCCCCCTCGACGCTTTCATTTTACTTCCTTTATTTTATTTTAACAAACAAAAACAAATAAAAATAAAATAAAAATAATATATATTATCATGAAGGCGTCCACCTCAGTGGACGCCTCCTTATTTTTAATTTTATTTTATTATTTACGTAATAACTCAAAAAATAATAAAATAAAATAAAATAAAAAGAAAAGTTGGAGGCGTCCAGCCTCTGGACGCCTCCTTCCCCCACTCACCGGCCTTCTCCACACCATCTCTCGCCCGCCTGTTTAGCCTATAAACCAACAAATTAGAGTTCTGAGGGGCTTACCGGGTCATGCTCATCCTCTCCGCGTCGCCAGCACCCGCAGGACCCTCCACGGCCAAATGAGGCGCCTCTTCCTCGGCAATCTCTCCGCGGCAATCTCCTCTCCCACGGCAGCCTCCTCGGCATGATCCCTCGACCTCCTCGACGACGAGCCCGTCGTTTCCGCCTCTCTCCACCCTGGCTCGGGCCTTCTTGCTCCATTGGGAACTGAGAATGGGTCGTCTAGAGTGAATGAGTCGTCAGAATGAACAGTAGAAGTGGAAAGGGGGTGAGGCCCCCTTTATATAGAGAAATCACCCATCTTTGGGGCGTCCAGGCGCCTGGCCGCCCCCACCTTTTTTATTTTTTATTTTTTTCTTCTTTTCAAAAAAAATTCAAAAACATTAGGGGTGTCCAGGCGCCTGGACGCCCCCACATCAAAAAACCAAAAAAGAAAAAAGAAAAATTTAGGAGCGTCCAAGAGCCTGGACGCCCCAACATCAAAAAAACCAAAAAACGAGAAAAAGAAAATATAGGGGTGTCCAAGAGCCTGGACACCCCCACATCAAAGAACCAAAAAATAAAAAAGAAAAATGTAGGAGCGTCCAAGAGCCTGGACGCCCCAACATCAAAAAAACCAAAAAAATAAAAAAAGAAATTATAGGGGCGTCCAAGAGCCTGGACACCCCCACATCAAAAAAACCAAAAAAAAAATAAAAAAGAAAATATAGGGGCGTCCAAGAGCCTGGACGCGCCTAAATCTCAAAAAATAAGAAAAAAATTAAAAAAGAAAATATAGGGGCGTCCAGTCTCCTGGACGCCCCCAAATCTAAAAACATAAAAAATTGAAAAAGAAAAGTTGGAGGCGTCCAGGCCCCTGGACACCCCCATTAAAATAATATATATATATATATATGGTCATATTATGAAGAACACAAAAAAAGAGAGAAAACATAAAAACAAGAAAAAGGAAAATAAAAAAAATCATAAAAATAATAATTAGTGGAACAGTGGTCCAAAACGTCAAATTCCAGATTTTATTCCATCAGAAAGCAAGGCGAGCTACATCAGGGGCTTAGGCACTCTAGGCCTTAACTTCCCCAGTTCGGTTACATAAGCTCTCCACAGCTCACATTCTTCCCCCACGTGTGCTAAGGCCTTTCCCGCAACACTTGTCTTCCAGGGTGCTTTAACGGCCTTTGCTTCCTTTGCGTCCGCTTCCGTGCCCAAATCCCTCTTCTTCAAAGGGACAATGCCGGTCAGCAGTGGCAACGAGTGGCGTGGAATGCCGATCTGGAGGCAGCACCGATGCGCGTTATAAAGGACAAACTCCGTCGCGCCAATCAGTTGGAGTTCAGCTTCGGGAGAAGACCTCATGAGGAGTTCAAGTGAGAGTAGACATGCCGGTGCGCAAGTGAAGGAGCTTTGTGTCATGGTTCGGAAGTGAGACCGCCAGTCTTCCCGTTTCTTCAGCCACGGAACACGGTTCGCCACAGTGCCACCGAAGCCTAACACATCGGCTATGTGATAAAGGGGGCTTTGTTGGAAAAGCTTTGAAACAGTCGGCATCCCCTCACAGTGGTCGAATTTGAAGTGCAAATCGACCCAGCAACTCAGAACAAGTGCGCAACCAAAAGGAGGCCTACCCATGCTCGAGGCTGTAAGACCGCTGTAAAGGTAGGCAAGGACGGCGGGTCCTACCCTCTTTCCACTCCAGATCCCGCAGATAGCACTCAGTTGGGTTTCTTCCACTATGTTGTCGGTATGAGGGAACAAGAGAGCACCCACCAGACAGATGGTGAACCCTTTCATAATTCCTTCCAAATGTTCATCATCTGGTGACCCTTTCAAGGCATCCATAACCCATACCGCGAGCCTTTGCAAGTCAATTCCCTTTTGAGTGCGGACCTTTCTGACTGCGTCGGACAGCATGAAGCTTCCAAGGACGCTCTCGGAAGTCGCCCTTGTCAACATCCGCATAGGCTTCGTCTTCCCGTCACTCTTGAATTTCTTCAGTCCAAGCAGAAGCTCCACCTCCTCGAGGAGAATGGTCACCTCGAACATCGGAAGATGAAAGTGTGGGTCTGGGGATGCCAGATCTCCACTAATGCGCCCATAGCCGCCCAGTCCATGCGGATTCTCTCGTAGTGTTTGGCGTGAATAAGGAGCCCCTGAAGATGCCACTTCGAGAGTATAGCCCTCATGCCAATGGAGATGTTGGAAGTTAGCTCTGAAAGCCATGGCAGTTTGGAAAACTTCCTCGGGCCCGGAAAGAGTGGATACGGCTGGAAAGAAGAAGTGAAAGGAAGGAAAGTGAGAAGAGAGTTCATGCAATAAATTTGAAATAAATCAACTTACCATATGCGACTGGATCGTCCCACTCAGATGACCCTCGAGGTCGGAAAGTCGCCTGATCTCACTGCTAGGCCTGCCCCTCTTCATAACGCAGGAAGACTCTCCTTCCATCCTGAAATCCCCAGACCCTCCTCTTCTCCTCCTCCTGAACTTTCAAAACTCCCCTTGGTACGTTTGAATAAACTAGCCTAAGGGAGGTACTTATAGGAAAGGAGAGGTGCTACGGGACGGGACGTGTCACATGAGTGGTCAAGTCGTCAGTGTTTTATCCTTGTACTGTGGCACGATTCTGTTATATTTCTGCTGCTTTCTGATGTATTTAATCTATGATGGTCTGTGCAGGTTTTACCAACGGACGTTTTTCGCCCTATCTTGTATACCATCCTTCAGTGTTCGGTCCCCCGTGTCATGCATCATACTATATGATATTTACGCTATTAGAACACGTCAAGGACCTTGCGACCCGAACGAATCTGGGATTTGAGTTCCCCTTCAACAAAAACAGTGATGATTCCAGAAGAATTTGGGTTGTACGGATAGGCCGTTAACTGGTGATAGCGTGGGAACGACGGTTCCATTC
Source organism: Amorphophallus konjac (assembly GCA_022559845.1). NCBI lineage: Eukaryota > Viridiplantae > Streptophyta > Magnoliopsida > Alismatales > Araceae > Amorphophallus > Amorphophallus konjac. The sequence continues at coordinate 288,634,622 of CM040118.1, forward strand.
AGTGAGTCGGTGCGTGGATAAACGGGCCCCAGCTCAGTATCAGCTCACTGGATCGGTATCCTGACCCATTCTTAACGAGTTGACAATATTATCCTTGGCTATTTTCTATTCTAGTTTGTTTTAAATTTTTCTTTAAACCCAGCATGCATTCATATAGGACTTTGAGTCTATTGCGGAAGATCATTCAAGTGATTCGATTGCGAAAGCCGTTGTGCTTCAATTCTTACAAATATGAGATATTCCATTCTGAATGAAATACTGAGTTTCCTTGAAACGGCCCTACGCTGCCCTTCCAAACGAGACCCTTGTTTGGACAGACCCTCAGATATTCCTTTACTTTTTACCTTGTTTGACCCACCTTGGCCGCAGCACTTCCACATTGGCTGGTAACCGCTCCCCAAAGGTGAAACCTGCAGGTTTATGACCCACGTACTTCCACACCGAGAAGTTGGTCTCCTTTAGTTTCGTGCCTGAGCGCACATCTCACCCTCCCTTACTTGATTTCCGTCCAAACAATCGTCAAATTTGAAAGACCTTCTTCAAGGTCACCTCATTGAAACTACAGGAAAGATTCCAAACAGTCATGTCAGAAGCGTGTCTCATCACACCTTGGCATCAACTTATCAGTCCATTCCCACTCCATTTCACTCCACTTCGATACCATTCCATTACGTGTCACTCCCTTGCAAAGCAGACGCCAAGGCGGGGCAGCTGTAGACACGCTATTCCTGACGTCCCCTGAGAAAATCTCATATTACCACGCGACGCCCCGCAGCGGCTTTTGCATTGTGAAACACCTGAGTGTTTCCTATCTTTGAGTCTTCTCTCATCTTCTGGGCGAGTAGCGTAACGCTCCTTCGGCATCTGGAAACCGCCTCGTTGTGGAAATCATGCGGCATTCAAACGGCATCAACATCAATCGCATGCATCAGAAGTTGTCAGGACCAGGAAAATGCCTAACGGACGACTACCGACGCCCTTTTCGGGGGAATCCGGGGGTCATCATGGAGGCGTCCAGGCCCCTGGACACCTCCATTAACCAGCTCACGGGCGACCCCCGGCCATCGAACCGTTGCTCAGTCTGTCGTTTGAAGAAAATCCAAGTTATGAAAGCGTCCAGGCCTTTGGACGCCTCCATTAACCAGCTCACGGGCGACCCCCGGCCATCGACTGACCGTTGCTTAGTCTGTCGTTTGAAGAAAATCCAAGTTATGAAAGCGTCCAGGCCCCTGGACACCTCCATCAATCAGCTCACGGGCGACCCCCGGCCATCGACTGACCGTTGCTCAATATGTCGTTTGAAGAAAATCTAAGTTATGAAAGCGTCCAAGCCCCTGGACGCCTCCATCAACCAGCTCACGGGCGACCCCCGGCCATCGACTGACCATTGCTCAGTCTGTCGTTTGAAGAAAATCTAAGTTATGGAGGCATCCAGGCCCCTGGATGCCTCCACCAACTAGCTCACGGGCGACCCCCGGCCATCCACTGACCGTCGCTCAGTCTATCGTTTGAAGAAAATCCAAGTTATGGAGGCGTCCAGGCCTCTGGACCCCCCTTCCTCCCGACCTCTATAAATAGAGGCCTACCCCCCCTCAGTTCAGGAGGTCAAAAAAGAGCGCCGAGTGGCTGCCGGATTCTATTCCTAACCCGTGGGTGTTTTGTAGGGGAGGTCCTGCCGGATCCTCGGGTGCCCGTGCTCACAGGAGAGAGGCCGCCTTCGCCCGCCGCACTACCTCGGGCTGCCGAAGCTCCGCCGAATCTCGCCATCGACCATCCAATAAGTCATCCTCTCCTCTTCTTTCCTAGTTATCTTGCATTCATCATATCTTCTACCCCCCCCTTTTATGAGGGAGTCTCTTCCCGTTTCTACGTCGGAATAATCGCCATTCATCATAAGCATTTTCCTCCTACTCGTGTCCGAGAGGGGTTTAAAACACAACACCAACCAGGTGTGTGTCTTGCCATCATTTCGTTACTTGCGTCGTTAGAATTTGAATACTGCACCTTCGTCTTCCTGATCCACTCGTTACTTGTTTGTCGTTGTTTTGCAAGGGTACCTGAGGAAAGCCCTCTCCGTCGGCCGGCCGAAGGGGGAGGAAGAAGCAACCTGCCATTTCCCGCTCTCGAGGATTCACAATCTCCGCGCTCAATACAAGGTACACGCGATCATTTCGTTTCTTTGAGGTAACCCCTCTGGCGATCACATCCCTTTAGCATCCTACGTATGCTCTTTCCTCATATTGGCACGTTTCATAATCCTTCTTAATTTTTAGTCGCTTGATAGTCTATAGTTTAGTTCGTCTTCTTATCCTTGAGTGGATTCCTCGGCTTCCACACCTGGGAATTATATAGCGATCCGTTTAATGTAAGAGCCCTGGGAGTCGAGGGGATTCAGGGGGGTTACGTGTGTAGACACGCCGTTCTTGACATTACATTGAGTAAATCTCATATTACACTATGATACCCCAAGGCGGCCTTCACATTTTAATTACTCTGGTGATTTCCTATTTTCTTAATTTTTTTTACATTTTTCTCAATTTTCCGTGAAAAATCTTGGAGGTGTCCAGGAGACTGGACGCCTCCATAAATTCATATATATAAAAAATAATAGAAAAATTGAAAAATCATGGAGGCGTCCAGACCCCTGGACGCCTCCATTAAACTATTCACGGGCGACCACCGGCCATCGACTGACCATCGCTCAGTCTGTCGCTCAGTCTGTCGTTTGAAGAAAATCCAAGTTATGGAGGCGTCCAGGCCCCTGGACGCCTCCATCAACCTGCTCACGGGCGTCCCTGACCACTGCCCGACCGTTGCTCGGCCTGTCGTTTGAAAAGAATCCAAATTATGGAGGAGTCCAGGCCCCTGGACGCCTCCATCATTCAGCTCACGGGCACCCCTGATCCCCGACTATCCGTTGGCTGGCTTGTAGTTTGAGAGGAATCCAATATCATGGAGGCGTCCAGGCCCCTGGACGCCTCCATCATCCAGGTCACGGGTGCCCCTGGCCACTGACTATCCGTCAGCCGGTCGGATTGTCGTTTAAAAAAGATCCAAGTGATGGAGGCGTCCAGGCCCCTGGACGCCTCCATCCTCCAGAGCTCTATAAATAGAGGCCTACCCCCCTCAGTCCAAGGGTCGAAAAAAAGAGAGCCGATAGGCTGCCGAATTCTATTTCTAACCCGCGGGTGTTTTGTAGGGGGGAAGTTCTGCCGGATTCCTGGGTGCCCGCGCTCGCAGGAGAAAGGCCGTCTTCGCCCGTCGTGCTCCCGCGTCGTCCTTGTGCTGCCGAAGCTCCGCCGGGCCTCGCCATCGACCATCCAATAAGCCATTCTCCTCTCTTCTTCCCTAGTTATCTTGCATTCATCATATCGTATCTTCCACCCCCCCCCTTTTTTATGATGGAGTTTTTCCCCGTTCTTACGTTGGCATAATCGCCATTCATCATAAGCATTTTCCTCCTACTCGTGTCCGAGAGGGGTTTTAAAAGACAACACCAACCAGGTGTGTGTCCTGCCATCATTTCATTGCTTGCATCGTTAGAATTGAATACTGCACCTTCGTCTTTCTGATCCACCCGTTACTTGTTTGTTGTTGTTTTGCAAGGGTAATTGAAGAAAGCCCTCTCCGTCGGCCGGCCGAAGGGGGAGGAAGAAGCAACCCGCCATTTCCCGCACTCGATGATTCACAGTTTCCGTGCCTTGTACCAGGTACACGCGATCATTTCTTTTCATTGAGGTAACCCCTCTGGCGATCACATCCCTTTAGCATCCTACGTATGCTCTCTTCTCTATTGGCACGTTTCATGTCCCTTATTAGCTTTTTAGTTACTGCGAGTTTGTAGCCTGTCGCTCGCTTTCTTCTTTCTCCTTTTAAGTGGATCCCTCCTCGGCTTCCACAGATTGGCGATCACGGTGGGACTTCAGTTGCTTTCTTTTAGTTACTCTTGCCGCCTCTTGTGATTTGCTTTATCATCTCTTGTGTGTTGTTATATCTTGATTGTCTTGTTATTCTGTTATGCTCTATATATCTGTCAGCATTTCATCGCATACGTCAGTCCCTCTTTTCTATCTTTCTTTTATTTCTTTCTAAGGACCACCCCCTCTCGGTGAAGGAAGGACTCTCCGTCAGAAATTCCTCTCGACGGACTAGGATCTCCTTCACTGGGACCTCCGTAAGTCCCCGACATCGAAGAATCTCCTCTTCGTTCACTAGGCTGGTTGTACCATTGAAGTTCCCCGGAGTTAGTCATCCCATTCGTGGTGAGACGAGAGACCCTAGCTGACACGGCGGTGAAACAAAAATAAACTAGGGTCCCTATTTTGTGTGAACTTCGGATCTCGCTAAAAGCACAAAAAAATCATCAAAATCAAAACACAAAAAAGGCGTAAAGGCATCCACTTGTTTGATAATCTCTGCTACCTGCTTGCTAGTGTATGTTTTTGCGTTCTGGGAAAACTGTGAGCATGGCTCACGAGTCTTTTGAGGAGAACCACCCTAGTCGTGGTTTGTCAGCCGACCCGCGAGTCTATGCTATGGACTCGGGTCCTTCTCATGAGCCCTCGCATGAGGTGCAGGTTATTGCCGGGGACACGTCCCCACCACAGGATATCTCTTCCTTACTGGGCGTCCTCGCCAACACGGAGCTTACCTCTGAACAGCTCCGGGCCTTCCAGGCCATTCTGAAGGGGAAATCTGTTTCCCCCACGCCCCAGGAATCAACTCCGGCCATCGCACCTCTCCAAGAGTCCGTGCAGGCCATTCCATCTCCTTCATTGGCGCAAGCCATCCAGTCTCCCTCGCTTCAAGGACAAGCGAGCCAACAACCACCCTCGTTCCAGTTCCCGTCACAATCTCAAACTCCCGTTGTTCCCCACATACCGCTTCAGCCGGGGCCAACTGTCGGCGGTCCGACAGCTCCCTCTCATTCGGGGTTTCCCCCTCAAGTCTCCGGGAGACAGTTTCTCCCCCAGTGGCAAGTGCCACCTTCACCTCCAGAGGAGCTCGCCCAATCGCTCCTCAATAGGTTCAATCGCATGGACGAGCAGTTTCAAAATCTGAGAAGAATGGTGGACGTGAAAGCCACCCCGGAGGTTGCTTTGCCAATCCTTCCCGTCATTCATCTTCCTCCCTCCGAAATGCCCACGTACCGCAGATACAATGGTACCGGCAACCCCTTCATTCACCTCAAGGATTTCATGTATGAGTCCTCCTATTGGCAAAACGATCAGAGGTCCCTGGCATACCTCTTTCGGAGATCATTGGATGGTCCCGCGCTTGAGTGGTTCTATTCCTTGGAGCCCCGCGAGGCCGAGAATTTTGAAATAGTCCAGAGAAGGTTCTTGCAGAAATATAGGGATAGGGTCGGTCCCTCACTCTCCATTACTGACCTAGTGGCCGAAAAGATGAAGCCCGACGAAGATTTTGTCCGCTATGCTGATAGATGGAGGTCTCTGGCGGAAAGAATAAGGGATACCCTCTCCGAGCCCGAACAAGTAAAGATGATTGTGTCTAATGCAACCCCACAGTTCAGACACGTCCTGGCCATGAATAAACTTACTACAATGGAGGAACTCTATGAAAGGGCCCGGTACATCCAAACCCAGTTGAAAGACTCCCCCATTATGAACATGTTTGAGTCACCGAAGCCCAAAGTGGTCAGAAAGACAGGCGCTGGTGTCCCGGGCGGAGCCACAGAAGGGGTCGTAACAAATGAGCAAGTGGGCGCGGTCAACAATGCCAACTATGCAGTCAACCCAAGGCCTCCACAAATGCCCCGACTTCCCCTCCAACCAGGTCCTTTCCCTCTTCGTCCTCCACCCCAAAATAATCTACCCCAGGATAATATGCCTCCATTACGTCAACCCCAGCAACAACAACCACAACCTCAGCAACAACAACCACCGCTTCAGTACAACCAAGTTCCACCCCCGGGGAACTATGGTCCCCAACAGCAACAAAGGAGGCCGGTCGGTCCCAAGAGAGCCTACTATCCACCATTGCCAGAAACCTTAGCAGACATTTTTAATGCCCTCATGGCATCAAACCAGCTCGCCCTACCCAGAGAAAGGCCCGTGTGGCCCCCGAATGTTGATACCTCCAAATACTGCGTCTACCACAGGCAGCCAGGACACACAGTAGATTACTGCTTCCATTTCAAAGATTACATCCACGATATGAATGATGAACATCAAATAGATTGGGATGAAATGAGACGATACGTCGCCGCTCTCAAGGCTAGGAGACCTCCTCATAGGCCACAGCAGCAGTTACAACAGCAGCAGCAGCAGCAACCACAACAACAACAACAGCCTCAGCAGGCCCCACAACAACAGCCCAACATGGGCATAATCCAGAATCCATTACCGGAGCACCAACAGCCCGATCATCAGGTTAACCCCATCTCCTCCTTCCCGGAAGTCGGGAGAGAGCAGGTGTGGCACCCGGAAAGTACCGCCATTCTTTCTACCGCCAATCCTATCATCACGCAACACCCTTGCCTTGCCCGGGTAGCACCTCTCTCTCATCAACCCGCGTCAGTATCGCCTTCACCATTTCCACTACCATTACGCCCTCTCATCCGTACCCCGATCCCCTATCAACCGACACTCTCCACTACGCCTTCACACCCTCTCATCTTCTCCCACTCCCCCACTTTACCATCCGCCTCTACCACATTTACCCCTACGCCTTCTAAACCCCTTATCATCCGTCAACCACACATAACCCCGTCTTTCTCCACCATATCACCACTAATGCCTTCAAAACCACTCATTACCCATCACCCACCTCAAAATCATTGCCCGCTTCAAGCCCTACCCACTTCTACTTCGTCTCCACCTCCACCTTCCAGACCCCTTATCCTTCATAATCCGCACGATATCCCCTCTACCTCCACCATGCCTCCACCTAACAAACCCCTCATCAGAATCCCTGCTCCCGTCATCACCCCTGCTTCATCAACCATTCCTCCACCACTACCCCTCAAATCCCTGTTAAAACCCACTGCTACCCCCACAGAGGTACGAAAGCCGCAGGCAATGGTGCTCCGGAGTGGAAGGATTTTCCACAGGGTTTTCCCCCACAACAGTCAGAATCCTGAGCAATCTCAGCCAGAGAAGGATGATGGAGAACAACCAGAAAGAGCTATCCCTGGAACACAGTATGATCTATTGAAACACTTGGACAAGACGCCTGCTCGGATCTCCATCCTGGAGCTACTTCAAAGATCCACATCCCACCAGGCAGCCTTAATGGAGTACCTTCAAAGGGTCATGGTGAATGAGGACCTCCCTGTAGAAAAGATCTCTACCGTCCTGACCCCAACGGACACACAACCGGCCATCATGTTCCACAACTACGAGCTCGCTCCCAAGGAAGCTCGAAAATATGCACTGTGCATTTCAATAAAAATTAATGGGGTATCCATAAACCCGTGTCTTGTGGACACGGGTGCGTCCATAAATGTGATCTCCATGGACACCCTTCAGTTGTGTGGGGTCAACGAGGAACAAATAAGACCTTCCTCGATCACGGTCACGGCTTATGACAATAGCAAAAGGCCGCCGCAGGGGATGATTATTCTGAAGGCAGAACTAGGCCCCATGTCAATTCCCACAGAATTCCATGTCCTCGACATGGACCCCACATTCAAGGTTATACTGGGTCGCCCTTACATCGAAGCCATGGACGCTGTGCCTTCCACCAACCATCAGTGCCTGAAGTTTCCTTACAATGGGAGGATTATTAAAGTGGTCAGTACACCTGTCCTTCACACAGTGGATGCTATCAACACCTCTCTGCCCTCTGTTTGGCCGTCTCATCGGCCCATATTGTCGCTACTGGACGTACGTGATTCATCTCACGTTCCACTAGCACCAAAGGAGCCGGTCAGGACAACCGCAACATCATATCTCCCTTTTCACTCCAAAGGGTGGGAGATTATGAGGAACATCGGCTACCAACAGGGTAAAGGTCTGGGCGCACAGTTACAGGGTAGGCTCAAACCGCCAAAGGAAATTAGGCCGAACCGCAGGTTTGGCCTAGGCTTCAAAGGACCGTTCAAGGCGGATTGGAAGCCCCTTACATGGACTCTATCAAACCACTTCAACAGAGGGCCCGTTGTTCAGATGGGAGATTACCCACGAGAAGCATATGGGAGATCACATGCTGTATATTTGGCTGAAAAATGTCCGAGGATCACCAAAAGAGGCAAGATCAAAGATCCGGAATGCGAGTGGAACAAATGGTTCGACATACGGGACATTTCCGTTGCACTGGAAAGGATGTTCTCGTCTCCGCAGCTTGAAGGACCACCATTGATCTCCGAAATACCAGAGAATATTACCACTCTTGCCAAGGTTCCAAACTACCCTCGTCCTCGCCAGAAGGACCCTGTCATCGACGGATCTTCATCCGTCCTCAACATTGCCGTCGACGGCTCATTAGCCGCCATCTTCTCCATCCACTCGTCTCAGCCTTTGCTGATATCGTCTTCCTGGGCCAGACAATTGTCTGATGATCTTCCCAGATCCCCTTCTCTGCTTACATACCTACGCGGGCTTCTCAACCCGCGCCAGGTCTTCAACCATGATCTGCTCTATGAGCCTCACAATTCTCTAGCCATAACCACTTCTCTCTCTCCTCCAATCTCTTTTCACTGCTTTGTCATTAAAAATGAAAACGAAAAAAAAACGTCAATTTTCAAACTCCCCAACAACACATCTTCGTTGAGGAAACCTCCTACATCTCCCACGGGTGCGTACCGCCCTGCGGACCACCCGTCCAAGGTCCGATGAGCGACCTTTTCTACCCCTCCTCTGAGGGGTCTTCTCCTGTACATTCTACACCATCCCCTTCGTCTTCCTCTTCTTCTGTAAATATTGTCAGTCAATCTAGGAATGATAGGCCAAGGGTAGTACCTAGGAAGAAATCCAAGGGTAGGCAGATCCCTCGTCGATTCCTTCTGGATTTAGCCGCCAGGTGCCAGGCCCTTCTTGCCATCCCCCAGTTGTTGGAAAATCCCATCCAGCTACCGGAAATAGAATGTGAGGGCGACTGTGCATTTGATGAAGGGTATGGAGTCTACGAGATCACGGATGAAGAATGCCCCACTGAAGATGAGGGTGAAGAATATGAGGATGCGGCAGGCGCATATGCTAGTGGAATGAGGAGATTCGACGAGCCGTCAACCGCCGTAGAAGAATCCACCAAAGAAGTCAACTTGGGAACTGAGGAAGACCCTAGGATCATCCTCATAAGTGACAACCTACCACCCTCTGAAGAAGAGGCATTAATTGAGGTTCTCAAGGAATATAAGGACACGTTTGCATGGAGCTACGAGGATATGCCGGGTCTAGATTCAACCTTGGTCGAACACCGTTTAACCCTAAAACCAGGGTCCATCTCGGTAAAACAAAGGTTAAGGCGTTTCCACCCTCAGATGGCTTTGAAAATGAAAGAAGAGGTCGATAAGCTCCACAAAGCCAGGTTCATTAGAGTCGTTCTTTATCCTCAATGGGTGGCGAACATTGTCCCGGTCATGAAGAAAGATGGGAAAGTCAGGATTTGTATCGACTTCCGGGACCTTAACCGCGCGTGTCCAAAAGATGATTTTCCCTTACCTCACATTGATGTGTTGATTGATAACACGGCAGGCTACGAAACCCTCTCATTCATGGATGGATTTTCAGGATACAATCAAATTCGTTTGGCAGAAGAGGATCAGGAAAAGACGTCATTCACTACCCCTTGGGGAACATATTGTTACGTGGTCATGCCGTTCGGATTAAAGAATGCTGGAGCTACTTACCAAAGAGCGATGATGGCCATATTTCATGACATGATGCACATATATCTGGAAGTGTATGTGGATGACTTATTGGTGAAATCAAGGACCAGGATGGAACATCCAGAAGTTTTGGCTAAGGTTTTGCAGAGGTCAAGGGAGTTCCAATTGAAAATGAACCCGAAAAAGTGTGTGTTTGGTGTGTCATCGGGTAAATTGCTGGGGTTCATTGTGAGTAAAAGAGGGATCGAGATAGATCCCGACAAAGCCAAGGCTATCAGGGATATGCCGCCTCCCAAGAATTTGAGGGAAGTCCGAGGTTTAATCGGGAGGTTGCAGTTTATTCGTCGGTTTGTGTCCCAACATTCACAAAGGTGTAGACCTCTCTACGAGTTGACCAAGCCAGGAGTAGAATTCCACTGGAATTCTAAATGTCAGAAAGCTTTTGAAGGGTTGAAAGAATATCTGGCTAGTCCACCCGTTCTCATTCCACCTAAACCAGAAAAACCTCTGATCCTTTACGTCTCAGTCTTGGATGACTCCGTGGGAGCCGTCCTCGCACAAGCTGATGAAGAAGGCAAGGAACGGGCAACCTATTACTTGTCCAAACTTCTCAATCCCTGTGAGCAGAAGTACACCGTCATGGAGAAAACCTGTGCTGCCCTCGTTTGGGTAGTGCAGAAATTAAAGCACTACTTCTTGGCTCATGAGGTCCACTTGATTGCTCGAATGAATCCTATCAAATTCCTTCTGGAGAAATCCGTCCTTACGGATAGGCTAGCACGCTGGCAAAGTTTTCTCTCTCAGTTCGACATCACCTACATCCAGCAAAAGGCGATTAAAGGCTATGCCATAGCCGAGCATCTCGCTCACCATCCTCTTCCCAAGTTCGATCCCGTCCAATCAGAGTTTCCAGATGAGGAACTAATGTCCGTCAACCAATCAGATGAGCCAATGTGGACGCTATATTTTGATGGAGCTCTGAATTCTCAAGGGAGAGGAATCGGCGTCGCCCTCCTGTCGCCTGAAGGCCTCACATTCCCATTGGCATACCAGCTCAAATTTCCAGTTACCAACAATATAGCCGAATATGAAGCTCTTCTAGCTGGCCTAGAACTCGCTCATTCTTTTCGTATCACTGAGTTGCGAGTCGTAGGTGATAGTCAACTCATCCTTCGCCAGGTGCTCACTAAGTATCGCACTCGCGATCCCAAACTCAAGCCATACCAAGAACTCACTGCTGCCTTTGCCAAACTGTTCACCAAACTGATCTTTGTTCATGTCCCTCGTCATCAGAATATTCTCGCCGATGCCCTCGCCTCGTTGGCATCATCCATAAGGTTCCCTCTAGGAAGATGGTTTGAGTCCATTTCCATCTACAAACTTCACGCCCCTGCAATCGATGATGCTTCCTACGTAAATATCAAAGACAGGATAGCAAGGAAGATCCTGCAGGAAGATATCCTTGAAAAGAGGGAAATCATGTTGGCAGAGGCTGAAGAAGAACTGGCTGATGAAGAGAAACCATGGTTCTATGAAATCGTCAAATACTGCCAAGATCAGTCTTATCCTGAAGGGGCCACCACAGAGGACAAGAAAGCCATAAGAAGGGTGGCTCAGAAATATACTTTGGTTGGAGGTCTACTCTATAGGAGGAGCCTTACTGGTATTCTGTTAAGATGTCTTGGTGACGATGAGGTTTGGAAATGTGTAGAGGAGACGCACTCGGGTGTGTGCGGTGGCCACGTGAATAGTCAGATGCTCGCCAAGAAGATCATTCGGCAAGGCTTTTACTGGCCCACTATGGAAGAGGATTGTGCTGTCTATGTCCGTAGGTGTGTCAAGTGTCAACTTCACGCCGATAAAATCCATTCACCATCTTCCTCACTTCATCCAATATCCTCCCCGTGGCCTTTCTCCATGTGGGCATTCGACATCATTGGTCCCCTAGGTGATCCCAATTCCCTCACCAAGCAGAAATCTTTCATCCTTACTGCGACGGAATACTTCACCAAATGGGCCGAAGCTGAAGCTTACGCGGAAATCAAGGCGTCAACAGTCTGCAAGTTCATCATGAAGAATATCCTCGCCAGATTCGGCGTCCCAAGCACAATCGTCACCGACAATGGGCCACAGTTCATTTCTCAGGACCTACAGGACCTCTGCAAAAGGTACGCAATTGCATTGCATCATTCATCGCCTTATTACCCACAAGGTAACGGCCAAGCGGAGGCCACCAATAAAACATTGCTCAAAATCATCAAAAAAACCTGCGAGTCTAGTAAGTTTTCAGACTGGCCAGAAAAACTTATCGAAGCCCTATGGGCCTATCGCACTTCAATCCGTACCCCCACCGGGCAGACTCCATTTGCCCTTACTTATGGTATGGAAGCGGTAGTCCCGTACGAAACTCTGATCCCTTCTCTCAGGGTACAATTGGACGAGGAATTTCCCCTCGACGATCGTCGTAATTCACTCCTCGCCCAGTTGGAACTCTTGGATGAGAAGCGGCTGGCCGCTGCCGAACACGCGCGTGTGTATCAAAATAGACTCGCTCGCTTTTACCAAAAGAAAGTCGTTGAGAGAAAATTCAAAGTCGGTGAGATGGTCGTAAAAAGAATTTTTGTCAAACCTGGAGGGCCGCGTTCTAAGCTCCAACCCAATTGGGAAGGACCATTTGTAATTCAAGCCGTATACCCTGGCAACGCCTACAAGCTAGTCAACGCCGAAGGGACCGAGTTATCCCACCCTTGGAATGGGCTTTATCTTAAGAAATACTACCCTTAGCACAAAACAAAAAAAATGATGAAAAGATAAAAAACATCAAAAACAAAGAAATATTAAAAACCACTAAAAATATGGAAAATTCAAAATGCCAATGCCTGGTGGTCACCATGTAGTCAAGTCACTGCATCTAACCTTCATGATAGGATAGGGCCCATTAAGGCTTGGTAGGCACCGGGTCTTGGTTTGCCAGAACCGTGGAGATCCCTGTCCGGCCACGTCGGCCTATGCTCGCTCGAAGGAAGCTAACATGTGCTCACTTATGTATTTTATTCAAAAAAGTCGGTAGCATCACCTACGGTGGGAATCCACCCAGAAGATCTCCGGAAGCTGTAATCTTTATTCTCTTCTCTTCGACCAAATGAGACAGTCGGCGCCCTTAAAACGCTGAGCATGAGAAACCGAAACTCGAACCCCAAAGGCAAGAGTAGGATCCATTTCCTCGAGCATCGATCAGAGCACGAGAAGAGGGCAGTGTCCCCGCAGGCATACGAAAAGGGAGCCCACAAACGTCAAACGACTATATCTCCCTCACAAAAAGAAATACAAAATCAAAATCAAGAGAAAAGCCTGGTCGTGACCGTGCCTGTTGCGATAAACGGAACCCCTCAAAGCAAAAGTATGAATCCACAAAAGGGGCCGTGGAATGTAAATGCTCGAGATTTGGTCCGAAGTTGTCCGAAAGGAAAGAGTTAATGGGCCCTTATTCGCTCGCCGGGTTAACGGCTTTGCCGGTCCTCTCAGGAGGTTTATCCCCTACACTCTTCCTTCTCCCTCTAAAGATGAAGGTTCGATGGAGTTTCTGAAGGGTGAAAACTGCCCAGGGTCTGCGACCTTATTTTAATATACACATTTGGTTGCCTACTTTGAAAAGCAAAAGCTATCGCTGCGAAGGAGTCTCCGTGTTTCTGGCTGGTCAAGACCCCTGTTTACCACCTTGATGTCTTCTTGTTTAACCTCGGGCTTAGGCCAATGCAAGCGCGTCACCTATGGGTGCGACGGCGTCTGATTCCGGGTCAGCGTCGCGCGATTGGTCATTGGGGTTCCAGGGTGTTCCATCATATACCATCTAGAGTTGTGAGGAAACAGACCCGGGTCGGGCAAATCTCTTACCTCAAACACCTTTTGGGTGAATCCCTGTGGTCGGAAGCGACTGGGAGCCTAAGCATGGCATGACGGTATTGTCATCAGGGTAAGTCTTAGCCGGCGGGATCATCATTCGAGGGGTCTAGAGGCCCAAATCAACCTAGATGTGCACTTAGGATACCTGGGAGGTTATAAGAAACCCCTGTTCTCACGTAGGTTAGGTGCCATTTGGGTGCTTGCCTGGCGTTAGCAACAAAAAAAATTGAAATGATAAAAACAACAAAAAAGAAAAAAAAAGAAAATGTACATATTTGCAAACAAAAAAATCTTTTTTATGATAAAACAAAAAAATGCCAAATATAAAAAAGAAAACAAATCAATTTTGCATGATTGCATTTACGTGCAGCATCTCAGTTTTAATACCGCTTGCATTCGTGTGCTTGCCTATCGCATTTATCATCACCGCATCTTTCCCTTGCCTTCGCTAAATAAAGGCTTGGCCCCTTGACCCATTATCAAGGACGGTTGAAGTAAACACCTGTTTATTGAGCAAGGGGCCAAGTCAGAACAGAGTTACTGACTTGTTTGTTTCAGTGGTGTGTGCAGGGACTCAAGATAGTGAGAATGAGATGAGAACCAAAAAGAGATCAAGCCTCTTATTCTATTCCAAAAGAAGAAATTGTACATTAAGTTCCACTTTCTCTCTCTACATTACTTGTCCCACCACTCTCCGGGCAAAACGCCCTCAAGGGTGCTACCCAGCTACGAAAAGCGGTACTTCTACCGCTCTGTACACCTCCTGCCATTCCCACACCCCGGCGTTGATCCGTGGGAGCAGCAAAGGAGCTACTGACACGAAAGCCACGCTCTCGTGCTCTTCGGTAGCGTTCCTCACCATCTCTGAGCCATTGTTCAGCGAGGCCAAGGCTGGTTCGGAGTTCGAACAACTGGGCCTCCATGACCCTTCGTTCCTCCCTTTCAGCCAATCTGTCGGCTCTTTCTCTTTCTCTGACCCTCTCTTTCTCCGCCCGCTCTCTCTCCCGGTCTTCCCTCTCCAACTGGAGAGTGATCCTCAACTCCATTGCATCCCTGGAAGAGTCGTCAGGACGACGCCGCAGTTCCTCCTCCAGATCTGCTATTCTAGCCTCCTGCTGCGTAGCATGGGCAAGTGCCTCTTGTATCTCCTTTTCCTGCCAGATATACCATCTCAGATATGTGGCAAGGCATAAACAAGGAGAACTCAACACTGAAACTCTTACATGAATAGAGAGCATTCCTTCTGCCTCCGCGGCACGCTGCGTAGCCCGAGCAAGTTGCTCGTGAAGCAAATCAAGTTCTGAGGCAGGCATCCATAAGTTGGAAGAGACGCCACCTACTCCCATCACTGACGAAGCCGCATCGATCTGGGCGCGCTATAACCACATGGGATGACAATTAGCGGCCGAGCACCATCAATCTAGGGTTTTAATTAGGAGTGCGCATTGTGCATGCACCTACCGAAGCGCTCAAGGCTCCACGGGTGTCGCCCAATTGTTGCTCCATCTCTGCCAGGCGCGATCGCAAGTCCGCTATCATGGTATCACGGGCGTCCTGCAAACCGTAGGAGTCAGCATTTCCACAAAAAGGAGAGGAGAAAAGAAGAAAAGAGGAAAGTGGAGACCCACCTCCACAAGTCCCTGGGGTTGGAGCCGCTCTGCGTACATTGTCTTATACAGACGCAGATAGTCTTCACTATCCTGCGCATGTGATTCCACGATTGTGCCACCTCGTTGCCAGTCTTCATACTGTTCAGGGAACCGCACACGCCAATCTATGCAAGTTGCCGGTCCCCGTGTCTTTCTTCCAACACGAGGTGGCGCAGTCGTATCCACCCATTCTTGGGCCAACCCTAGGGTCCTCATAACCAATCGTAGCCGAAGCGGTTCGATTTCATTTAGGCAGTGTATCCACAATTCTCGTCCGAACCGGGCACGACACGTTAAAACCCACGGTTGGTCGGCATCGACCATGTCTGAGTAGGGTCTCCAGTTTACCTAGGTGAGGTTGTACGTACCCGTTTAGCGGGTTAGAACCGAAAAAAAAAAGAAGAAAGAAAAATATATATAACAAAATAAAAGCAAAAAAATCCCACCATCGCTGCAGGGAATTCCTGTAGCTCGCCCCTTAGCACCATCAGCTGGTAGGTTACAGGCGCTGCACTCAGGATAGGTTGCCACCGCCTGGCTAACGGCACCATCACCGGTCGCCAATGCCGAGCTCTCCCCATCGGGAGGTAATAATAGCTCCATAGCTACATCATCATGCGCCATCGATGCCTCAAGTGGACTATTACCAAATAAACAAAAAATAAACAAACCAAAAATACCTGGATAAGTGGTGTGAACCCACTCACAGTCATCTCACGATCTGCCTCTTGGGACAGACCCGTAAACAAGTGCGCTAGCATGGCAGCTCCCCAGGCGTACTGCCCTACTTTCTCAAGGTCAGATAGCAGCTCCAAGAAACGACAATGGATGCCATCCCCCTTCGAGCCCAGTACCAACCTTCCCAGGAAAAAGAGGAGAAATCTCCTCAAATCCATGTTGGATCTCTCCCAATCGCCAAAATCCGTGCAATACACAGCACGACATCCCCTTTCCATCCTCTCCAAGAATTCTTCCGAGGACTCGTCGTCCCGCCGACGGGTATCAGTGAGCCCTAATGCCCCCATGATAGATGCCCTGGCTACCGACCTGTTCTTCCGACCGTCTAACTCCAACCCCAGTAGCTTCTGGGCACCTTCTCGGTAGTCAGCATAGGTGACTCCGGTCACTGCCTCACCATCCACTTTGAGGCTTGTGATTCGGACCACATCTTCTAGACTGGGCACCATGTGCCCCCAGGGCATCAAGAATGCCCGACTCACTGGGTCCCACCTTTCGCGCAAGGCTTGGATGAGGACCGGGTCGAGCTTGATCGGCTCAATCCGGAGAAAGGCGCCGAATCCCATCACGTCTAGCCTGGCCTTCTGAAAATCCGGGAGACCCCTGTATGCTGCCACTACTAATTCCCATGGAACATGCGATTTCATCATACTCTGCGCATGCACGGGGAATGGAGAAGGGTTTTGTCAAAGGAAAGAAAGAAGGAAAGAAAGAAAGAAAGGAAGAATTAGAAAAGGGGGAAGAAAGCTCAGCTTACGAGTTGCGATCGGGTCCTCTCGCTGAACTGCCCTTCGAGGTCCGAGAATTTCCTGGAACTGCTACCGCTGGATCTGCTTCTCTTTGAGGAGTGGGAAGATTCGCCCTCCATCCGGAATTCCGAGTTCCTCCTAGCACTCTTCGAGTTGGCCCTCGATGTCCCTGGGAGGATGAAAGAGGCAGGCATTTATAGCAATAGGAGAAGTGCGGGTCAAGGTTGCCTCCAACGATAGCCCCCACAATAGGGCGCCTCCCCTGCGGTCCCATGAGTCACTTCACCACCTGCATAAGGTGATGGATCGGACGGTGTAAAATGATGACCTGCTCCCTGTGGCGCCCTGTCATAACGTGGAGGTCATCCGCAAAGTTTGAAAAATCATCCGGGAGAAGAGGTCTGAGCTGTCATCATTGACCTTGACGACAGATTCCCGTGAAAGAATAGTCGCAGCAAGATGCCATCCTCCGTCTAGGGGCAGGATGTCGCCAGACGCATCACATGGGAATAGTGCAAAGGAGAAGGAGTGTAGGGAAGAAGGAACGCACAAGAAACAAACAAGCAGTAGAAAATCAAATCACTCCATTCTACATAAGCTGTCATAAACACTACAGTCATAGAGATGAGGCGGGTCCACTGGCTCGCCAACTCGTGCCATTATCTTCATGCTCGTCCCTCTAGGCGTCCCTCTCCTCTCCCCTGAGGTGAGGGTCCCTCAGAAGCCTCCGGGATCCCCGTGCAGTAGCACCCGCCTCGCCTCGTGGCGCCGGCTCCACAGCAATGACTCGCTGCTCCTCCCCTGGCGTGGCAAAGAAGCCACTAGCGGCAAAGCGACCAGACTGGCGCAGTCGCTCCCCGAACTCTCGCGCTCTCTCGTAGCGCGTCTCCATCCCTCCTAGCCTCTGCACGACGGCCTGAAGGCCCAGCTGGAGCTCCCTCACTTGGGCCTCCAAGGCCCTCCTCTCGGTCTGATCCCGCTGTCGCTCGGACCTCCTCTCGGCTTTCTCTCTCTCTGCCTCTCTCCTCATCATCTGCAGAAGAACCCTTAACTCCAGGATGTCTGGAGAAGGTCTCTCCTCACCGCGATGTCGCAGCTCTGCTACAGTCGCCACCCAGGCATCACGCTCCTCTTCCGCCCGGGCAGCCCGAGCCACCGCACCAGCAAGTTGCTCCCGAAGGGAGGCAATCTCGAGGAAAGGGGCCGAGGAACTGGAAGATGCGCCGCCAGTCACTCCCACCATCGCTGTCTGCTGGGCACGCTGGAACGAACAAACAACAGCCGTCAGCTAAGCTCCACATTTAAAAATAGAAAATGCAGCACTTAGCTTACCAGGAGCGACAGTTCCTGTTGAGTGGCGGCCAGCTGCCGCCTGACCTCGACTAGTTGGGCACGCGACCCGTTGACGTCGCGCGTATCCCCGGCTTGGGGAAGCCCCGCATAACTCTCTCTCTGCCGCCGCAGAAAGTCGGCACTATCCTGCACCAGTACGCTCCCTTGCTGTCCAGGGAGACGTATGCGCCAATCCTCGAGCTTCGCCTTGCCACGACTCTCCTTCCTGACACGGCTCGGCTCGTCTGCACTCGCCCACTCATCGGCCAGGCCCAGGATCCTCGCCATGTCCTGCACCAAGAAAGAAGGGCCTCGCATCATAACAAAGAACGCGTCCCCTGTCTAGGACGCGTCCATCATTTGAGTGCAACACTCGCCGAACCCTTTCCCCCTCGCACGGCTCGCTTCAAAACTCAAAATGGATCAAAGGAGAAGATCCGAGGACCTACCAGACCGTGTTCACCTCCTTCCGCACCATCAGGCCCCTCGGGTCCCTCGGGGGCCCGAAGCGGCCCTTCCTCCTCTATGGACGCCGTTCCGTGTTCTTGCGTGTCCCTCCTCGGGCAAGGAGTTCCTCGTCCCTCTCCACCTTCACCATGGTCGGGCCCACCGAACTCCATCGATCAAAAGAGGAGGAAGACGAAAAGGGGGTAAGCGAGTTTCGACGGAAGGCGGGCTCGTTTGCGGGTAAGGCACGGGAGAAGAAAGGCCACCCGGCGCTTTAAATTTGAATTCGAGGATTAAGACGCGTCCTCGCGCCTGGACGCGCCCAAAGGGAGAAAGGAAACAGAATCCCCCCGTGCAAAGCGTAGTTCCCCGCTGTTCAGGGCAAGGTCTCGTGGAGCGTGCTTCGAAGGACAAGTGCAAAGAAGAAAGTGTGGGAGAGAGAAAAGTACACACAACACAAGAAAGCCATTTTCATTTCATATAATAGCCGAAAGTACATCATGCAGTAAGGAGGGTGGAGTGTACAAGCAACTCTCTAACTCTCACCATCACCCTCCTGGTCATCTCTCTCCTCCCCTCTCTGACGGGGATCCCTAGGGGGCCTCTGCGACCTCTGCGAACCCTGAGAAGCCGTACTCGCCTCGCCCTGCGGTGGCACCCCAGCCTCAAAGGCACGACGACGCTCCTCGGCCGAAGAAACCAGATAGCTGCCCATGGAAAAAGAACCAGACTGACGAAGTCGCGCCCCGCGTTCCTTCGCCCTCTGGTACCGCTCCTCGCTCTCTCGAAGCCTCCCCTCCGCCGTGCGGAGACTCAATCGGAGCTCCATCAGCTGGGCCTCCAGAGCCCTCCTCTCGTCCCAGTCTCGCAGTCGCTCCGCCCTCCTGTCCTCTCTCTCTCTCTCTCTGTCCTCTCTCTCCCTCTCCTCTCTCTCTCGCGTCGCCTCCCTCCTCGACAGTTCGAGGGCGATCCGCAAATCCAGCACGTCACGAGGGAGCTCCTCAGCCTCCCGTCGACGTTCCTCCTCCAGCTCCACAATCCGGGCGTCACGCTCCGCCACCCGAGCATCACGCTCCTGCTCGACACGAACAGCACGGGCCAGGGCCTCTCGAATCTCGGCCACCTGTCGAAGCACGCATACATCGTAAGAGAGAGGTGAAGGATGAAAGATTAACTAGAGGAGGGTCAGGGCCAAGTAGGCACTCACTCGAGCCTCGCGATCGCGCTCGGCCTCCTCAGCCCGGGCCACCGCGTAGGCCAGCTGCTCCTGAAGCGCAGAAATCTCTGGAGGAGGGCCCCACGAACTGGAACCCGCTCCACCAGCCGTCCCGGCTGCTGCTGCCTGGTGGGCCCGCTGAAACACGGGGCAAACGACAGTCAGGGGCTAAGCATCGAAATCCAGGTCACAAGAAATGCATTGCATAGACTCACCAGGATCTCCAACTCCTGTCGGATGGCCACCAACTGCCGCCTGGCGTCCGCCAACTGGGCCCTCAGCTCGGCGATCATATTGTCACGAGCATCCTGCATTACACATAAGTTAGTGCCACAAGCATATACATATAGAAGGGTGAAGCATTTTCATTTCACTTACCCCTGCCATACCACCAAGGAAGAGGCGGTCCCCGTACGTAGCCCGGTACCGTCTCAGGTAATCAGTACTGTCCTGTACATGGGACACCACTGGGACCCCGCCCTGCTGCCAGTCCTGGTACTGTGCCAGGAAGCGCGTACGCCAGTCCACAATCTTCGCCTTCCCCTTGGTCTTCCGCCCGATGCGGGCCGGCTCATCTACATCAACCCACTCCTGGGCTAGTCCCAACGTCCTCATAACCAGCCTCAGCCGAAGCGGCTCGATCTCGTTCAGGCAATGGACCCACACGTCCCGCCCGAAACGAGGAAGACCCGCTACAACCCAAGGTTGGCCAGCGTCGCCCATGCCCAGGTAGGGTCTCCACACCACCTGCATCACCATACATACATCATGTTAGTTACCATTCAGTCACATGCATAAAAACACAAAAAAATCATACGCATCATACCATGGCCTCGGGATACTCGCTCAGCTCCCGACGAAGTGACGCCAGCTGGTAGCTGTGTGGTGCCGCTACCACGACCGGCCTCCACTGTCGCGCTAGAGGAACGGCCCTCCTGTTCCCCTGCCTGGCCCTTCCCATCGGGAAGTAGTAATAACTCCACACCTGCATCCATCATACATCATTAGCACGAGTAATTGCATATTTAACTACGGTAAAATGCATAAATAAATTGTGTACCTGGAGAAAAGGTGCGAAGCCGCTGACTGTCGTCTCCCTCTCTGAAGTCTGGGAGAGATCAGCAATCAAATGGGCAAGCAGAGCCGCTCCCCACGCATAGTGCCCCACTCTGTCAAGGTCCGCCAGGATCCCGAGGAAGCGGCAGTGGATGCCATCCCCCTTCGTCCCCAGCAGAAGGCGGCCCAGGAAGAAGAAAAGAAACCTCCGGAGGTCTAGATCCACCAGCTCCCGCTCGCTCGGGTCCTGGGTGAAAGCTGCACGGGCATCTCCCTCCAGTCGTGCCAGAAACTCCGCTCCAGTCTCGCTAACCCGCTGGCGCGGGTCACCGAATCCGAGCGCCTCCATGATCTCCACTCGGCCGACTACCCTGCTGTCTCTATCAGTCACGCTCGTCTCTAACCACAGCAGGTCCAGGGCACTCTCTCGGTAGTCGGGGTAGGTGACCCCGCTGACCGCCTCTCCGTCAACTCGTAGCCCGGTGATCCGAGCTACGTCTTCAAGCGTCGGCACCATGTGCCCCCAGGGCATCAGAAACGCCCGACTCGGCGCATGCCACCGCTCCCTCAATGCCTGGATAAGAGGAAGGTCGAGCCGGAAGGGCTCGATCCTGAGGAAGGCTCCAAAGCCCATGGCGTCCACACGCGCCCTCTGGAAGTCTGGCAGCCCACGGTATGCTGCCACCACTAGGGACCAGCTGATCCGGCTCTTCATCACGCCCTGCACACCACAAAACCAACAAAAGAACACATCAGCAGCATGGATAGTAATAAACAATAACACTGTATATGCTACTTATTTATTTCATTTTTTATTTTTTATTTATGTTTTCTTAGAGGCGTCCAACCCCTTGGACGCCTCCTCTTTATTTTCTTTATTTTATTTTAGAAAAACCCAAAAACAAAAACAAAAATAAATAAAAAATATATATATTATCATGGAGGCGTCCTATGTCCTGGACGCCTCCTTATTTTTAATCTTATTTTTATTATTTACGTGAATAAATAAATAAATAAAAAGAAAAAAGAAAATGTGGAGGCGTCCAGGCCCCTGGACGCCTCCTTCCCTCACTCACCGGCCCTCACCACACGGCCTCTCGTCCGCCTATCCAGCCTATTGAACCAACAGATTGAAGTTCCGAAGGGCTTACCGGGTCGTGATCGTCCTCTCCCGCGTCGCCAGCATCTACTGCAGCCTCTACGGCCAAAGGAGGAGCCTCCTCCTCCACGGCAATCTCCTCCGCCGCAGCAGCCTCCTCGGCATCATCCCTCAGCCTCCTCGGACGACGAGCCCGTCGTTTCCGCTTCTCTCCACCCTGGCTCGGGCCTCCTTGCTCCATTGGGACTAAGAATGGATCGTATGGTTTGACTGGGTCGTCTGAATGAACAGTAAATGAGCAAGGGGGGGAGGCCCCCCCATATATATATAATCCACCTTATTTGGGGCGTCCAGGCGCCTGGACGCCCCCACATTTTTTATTTTTTTTCAAAATTCAAAAATTAGGGGCGTCCAAGCGCCTGGACGCCCCCAAAACAAAAACTTAAAAATATAAAAAATAAAAAAATAGGGGCGTCCACGACCCCGGACGCCCCCAAAAAAAATATATATATAAATTTTGAAACAAAAAATAAAAAAATTATCGGCGTCCAGGCCCCTGGACGCCCCCATAATAAAAAAAATAATAATAATAAAAGAAAAATAAGACAAGAGTATGTATATAATCCAAACAAAAGCACAAAATAAAAACACAAAGAAAAAGAAAAAATCACCAAAAAAAAATAACAATGAAGGGGACAAGGGTCCAAAACATCCAAATGCCAGATTTTATTCCATCAGAAAAGCAGAATGAGCTACATCAGGGGCTTAAGCGCCTTAGGCCTTAACTTCCACAGTTCAGTTACATATGCCCTCCACAGCTCGCATTCTTCCCCCACATGCACTAAGGCCTTTCCCGCAACACTTGTCTTCCAGGGTGCTTTGACGGCCTTCGCTTTCTTCGCGTCCGCTTCAGTGCCCAACTCCCTCTTCTTCAAAGGAACGATGTCAGTCGGTAGCGGGAACGAATGGCGTGGGATGCCAATCTGGAGGCAGCACCGATGCGCATTATAAAGGACGAACTCGGTCGCGCCGATCAGTTGAAGATCAACTTCGGGAGAAGGCCTCATGAGGAGATCAAGCGAAAGCAGACATGCCGGTGCGCAAGTGAAGAAGCTTTGTGTCACGATGCGGAAGTGAGACCGCCAGTCTTCACGTTTCTTCAGCCACGGAACACGGTTCGCTACAGAGCCACCAAAGCCTAACACGTCGGCTATGTGATGAAGCGGGCTTTGTTGGAAGAGCTTCGAAGCGGTTGGCATTCCCTCACGGTGATCAAACTTGAAATGCAAATCCAGCCAGCAATTCAGGACGAGTGCGCAACCAAAAGGAGGCTTACCCATGCTCGAGGCAGTAAGGCCGCTGTAAAGATAGGCGAGGACGGCAGGTCCCACCCTCTTGCCACTCCAAAACCCGTGGATAGCACTCAGTTGGTCCTCCTCCACTATGTTGTCGGCATAAGGGAACAGAAGAGCCCCCGCCAGACAGATGGTAAAACCTTTCATGACTCCTTCCAAGTGATCATCGCCTGGTGACCCTTTCAGGGCATCCATAACCCATACCGCGGGCCTTTGCAAGTCAATTCCCTTTTGAGTACGGACCTTTCTGACTGCATCGGACGGCATGAAGCTTCCAAGGACGCTCTCAGAAGTCGCCCTTGTCAACATCCGCATAGGCCTCGTCTTCCCGTCACTCTTGAATTTCTTCAATCCGAGTAGAAGTTCCACCTCCTCGAGGAGAATGGTCGCCTCGAACGTCGGGAAGATGAAAGTGTGGGTCTGGGGATGCCAGATCTCCACTAAGGCGCCCATAGCTGCCCAATCCATACGGATTCTCTCGTAGTGTTTGGCATGAATAAGGAGCCCCTGAAGATGCCACTTCGAGAGTATAGCCCTCATGCCAATGGAGATGTTGGAAGTCAGCTCTGAAAGCCATGGCAGTTTGGAAAACTTCCTCGAGCCCGGAAAGAGTGGATACGGCTAGAAAAAAGAAGAGAAAGGAAGGAAAGTGAGGAGAGAGTCCATGCAATAAATTTGAAATAAATCAACTTACCATATGCGACTGGATCGTCCCACTCAGATGACCCTCGAGGTCGGAAAGTCGCCTGATCTCACTGCTAGGCCTGCCCCTCTTCACAACGCGGGAAGACTCTCCTTCCATCCTGAAATCCCTAGACCCTCCTCTTCTCCTCCTCCTGAACCTTCAAAACTCCCCTTGGTACATTTGAATAAACTAGCCTAAGGGAGGTACTTATAGGAAAGGAGAGGTGCTACGGGACGGGACGTGTCACATGAGTGTCCAAGTCGTCAGTGTTTTATCCTTGTACTGTGGCATGATTCTGCTATATTTCTGCTACTTTATGATGTATTTAATCTATGATGGTCTGTGCAGGTTTTACCAACGGACGTTTTTTGCCCTATCTTGTATACCATCCTTCAGTGTTTGGTTCCCCGTGTCAAGCATCATACTATATGATATTTACGCTATTAGAACACGTCAAGGACCTTGCGACCCGAACGGATCTGGGATTTGAGTTCCCCTTCAACAAAAACAGTGATGATTCCAGAAGAATTTGGGTTGTACGGATAGGCCGTTAACTGGTGACAGTATGGGGACGACGGTTCCATTCAGTGAGTTGGTGCGTGGATAAACGGGCCCCAGCTCAGTATCAGCTCACCGGATCGGTATCCTGACCCGTTCTTAACAAGTTGACAATATTATCCTTGGCTATTTTCTATTTTAGTTTGTTTTTAATTTTTCTTTAAACCCAGCATGCATTCATGTAGGACTTTGATTCTATTGTGGAAAATCATTCAAAGTAATTCAATTGCGAAGGCCGCTGTGCTTAGATTCTCATAATATGAGATATTCCATTCCGAATGAAGTACTGAGTTTCCTTGAGACAGCCCCACGCTGATTCTTCCAAAGGAGACCCTTGTTTGGATTGATCCTCAAATATTCCTTTACTTTTACTCCATTCGACCCATCTTGGCCGCAACACTTCCACATTGGCTGGTAACCGCTCCCCAAGGTGAAACCTGTAGGTTTACAACCCAGGTACTTCCACACAGAGAAGTTGGTCCCTTTTTCTACTCGTGCCTGAGTGCACATTTTCTCCTTCATTGTTTGATTTCCGTCCAAATAATTGTTGACTTCGAAAGACCTTCTCCCAGGTCGTCTCGTTGAAAACTCTGAAAACATTTCAAAAATCATAATGTTGAAAGCGTGTCTCATCACACCTTGGCATCTACTTTTTATTCCATTCTCACTCCATTCCACTTCACTTCAATGCCATTCCACTTCGTGTCACTCCCTTGCAAAGTAGACGCCAAGGCGGGGCAGCTGTAGACACGCCGTTCTTGACATTACATTGAGTAAATCTCATATTACACTATGATACCCCAAGGCGGCCTTCACATTTTAATTACTCTGGTGATTTCCTATTTTCTTAATTTTTTTTACATTTTTCTGAATTTTTCCGTGAAAAATCTTGGAGGTGTCCAGGTGACTGGACGCCTCCATAAATTCATATATATATAAAATAATAGAAAAATTGAAAAATCATGGAGGCGTCCAGGCCCCTGGATGCCTCCATCAAACTGCTCATGGGCGACCACCGGCCATCGACTGACCGTTGCTCAGTCTGTCGCTCAGTCTGTCGTTTGAAGAAAATCCAAGTTATGGAGGCGTCCAGGCCCCTGGACGCCTCCATCAACCTGCTCACGGGCGTCCCTGACCACTGCCTGACCGTTGCTCGGCCTGTCGTTTGAAAAGAATCCAAATTATGGAGGCGTCCAGGCCCTGGACGCCTCCATCATTCAGCTCACGGGCACCCCTGATCCCCGACTATCCGTTGGCTGGCTTGTAGTTTGAGAGGAATCCAATATCATGGAGGCGTCCAGGCCCCTGGACGCCTCCATCATCCAGGTCACGGGTGCCCCTGGCCACTGACTATCCGTCAACCGGTCGGATTGTCGTTTAAAAAAGATCCAAGTGATGGAGGCGTCCAGGCCCCTGGACGCCTCCATCCTCCAGAGCTCTATAAATAGAGGCCTACCCCCCTCAGTCCAAGGGTCGAAAAAAGAGAGCCGATAGGCTGCCGAATTCTATTTCTAACCCGCGGGTGTTTTGTAGGGGGGAAGTTCTGCCGGATTCCTGGGTGCCCGCGCTCGCAGGAGAAAGGCCGTCTTCGCCCGTCGTGCTCCCGCGTCGTCCTTGTGCTGCCGAAGCTCCGCCGGGCCTCGCCATCGACCATCCAATAAGCCATTCTCCTCTCTTCTTCCCTAGTTATCTTGCATTCATCATATCGTATCTTCCACCCCCCCCCTTTTTTATGATGGAGTTTTTCCCCGTTCTTACGTTGGCATAATCGCCATTCATCATAAGCATTTTCCTCCTACTCGTGTCCGAGAGGGGTTTTAAAAGACAACACCAACCAGGTGTGTGTCCTGCCATCATTTCATTGCTTGCATCGTTAGAATTGAATACTGCACCTTCATCTTTCTGATCCACCCGTTACTTGTTTGTTGTTATTTTGCAAGGGTAATTGAAGAAAGCCCTCTCCGTCGACCGGCCGAAGGGGGAGGAAGAAGCAACCCGCCATTTCCCGCACTCGATGATTCACAGTTTCCGTGCCTTGTACCAGGTACACGCGATCATTTCTTTTCATTGAGGTAACCCCTCTGGCGATCACATCCCTTTAGCATCCTACGTATGCTCTCTTCTCTATTGGCACGTTTCATGTCCCTTATTAGCTTTTTAGTTACTGCGAGTTTGTAGCCTGTCACTCGCTTTCTTCTTTCTCCTTTTAAGTGGATACCTCCTCGGCTTCCACAACGTGCTCAACGTGGGCTCTTTAATGGCATGAGGACTCTTGATCTCCATTATCCCTTGGGGTTCCCTGATCCTGAAGGATGTGTAACGGATGCTTGGATAAGCTTCCAACAGTCGGTCCGAGCCCGGGGCACTTGCTCGGAGTTTCCTCTCGATAGGCCGTGCGCGTAGCTCGGATAGGCCGTGCTGGGTCCCCGCAGGGGCCTTCTCGACCGATCTGTTACTCGAACTTTTGGACCCGAGGATCACCTAGGAAGTGCTGCTCCGAGTGAGTTTTGGATTTGAAGTAAGTGGGCCCCAAAAAGGGGCTGTCACTTTGGGGAGCTGGGCCTATTTTGGTCAAATTGGACCTAGTTGGGTAGTGCTCTTGGGCGGTAGATTTTCCCCCTCTCCACTTGTCCCCCTCCTACTCCCAAGCCAGGATTGGGCTCGGATGAGGAGCACCTGTGGGGACGGTGTTGGTGGCTCGATTTGACGAGGAATTATCTCCGACAGGGGCCGTCTAATGCGGCTGTCCTGGGAATACACCCGTGATGATGACTCTTTTGAGTTGATGCGAGGAGTCCCCTTTTAGAGTTCGGAGCATCGTGCCGCCTCCCGCCAAGCCTCTGGGGGTATATATATTACGTGTTCTTGCGTTCTACGCCTCCTTCGTTTAGGGTTTTCTCTCTCCATCGCACTTTGTATTCCGGAAAGGCTCATGGTCCGCGAGGGTGATCAGGAGGAGCAACGACTCACAGAGGCCTTTGCGGAGTTAGCAGAGATCACGGCGGCGGCGATTCGTAAGCTTCCACCTCCTCCTGAATCGTCTGGTTCGGTGCTCTCCTCCTCCTCTTCCTATTCCTCTCGTTCTTCCATGGCGGCGCAACATCACGCAACCGAGGTACAGGAAGCCGAACAGGGCACATAGAGTCTAGTGCCACAGTCTGAGCACCCTATGCGCAGCGAGTTGGGCAGGGCTGAAGTGAAGAAGATGGAGAAACGTTATGGGCTGCCATGGCAATACTATTTCTCTCCATCTAAGCCTCATGAGTCTAGTCTGGACACTCGTTCGGGCCTTTTCTGCACTTTCCTCTTGGCTTGGAAGTGTGGGTTTCGCCTACCTCTCCACCCCTTTGTCACGCAGTTGCTTCAATTTTACCGACTGTCTCCTATCCAGTTGATTTCCAACTCATATACTTTTATTTTTTCCTTCATCTTTCTCTGCCGTTCATGCAGACTTCACACCTCGCTGGACCTTTTCCACTCTTTCTTTGAGTTGAAGGAGCAAACCCACGCAGGCAAGGGCTTCTTCTATCTTCAGGCGAAGAGGGGAAGGAGCTGTGTGTCCCTTTCTACTAGAGATTCTTCTCACAAGGTGGACGACCTAATTTTTTTGGGTGGGCTCATCCAAAGGAGGTGTCCCCTGGGACCTCCTGACGGATCCCAATTTCCATCCGTCTCTCCCTCCGAAGCAAGCAGTGGTTTTTCCAGAGCTAGAGGAGGAGATCAGGATTCTCCATGAGAATTGCCAATCGACCGCCGAGTTGATGACTGTGGCTAACATCAAGGATTATCCCTTCCGTGTAGTGACACCTCAAGGTAAGAATCCCTAAGGTCCTGCATTGCTGTTTTCAGGTAGGGCAGGTAGGCCTCCTTCAGATGATTTAACCTCCGTTGTTCAGATTTGAGGCAGACGGATGACGAGGGGGAGTAGCCGTTGGAGCAGGAGACGTCAACTTGGAGGAGCCGCCCGCTCCGGGTGAACCCCGAGCCTCTAGGGGCCCTTCCTGTGCTTGAGATAGGGGCAAGCAGATTGCCCAGGGTGATATCCCCGAGCGCCGTGGGGCCAAACGCAAGGACCTCAAGGAGCGGCTGATGATGTCTTCAATGAAGGCCTTGACCGCTGAGAAGAAGCGGTTAAAGAAGGCGGGGGTCGCCCCCCCAGTTGAGAAGCATGCTCACCTGGTTAAGGAGCCCTTAGCCGAGGAAATCTGCCGTCTGGATCTCCCGTCCATCGAGTCAGAGATGGTTGCCGCCGACGGGGAAATCGCTGCCTAGCCTGCCAGACCGCAGGCAGAGGCGGTAGGTTCCAAAGTTCTGACTAAGTCTGATGGGGCGCAGGGCGAGGAAACAACTCAACCCGAGCCGAGCATTACCATCCCGAGCACGGGGACGCTGGGGGGGAACACTCCAGTCCTGGCTCCAAAAAGGACTCTTCATCCCTCGGCCGGTGCCTCTGCAGTTCGGGCTTCTCTGTACCAAAGGTGCCGATCTTTGGTGCCCTCATTGGTTTGGGAGGAGTTCAGACGTGGTCCCCCCTCCCTACTCTTCGAGAAGGTCATGGAGGACGGCTTGATCGTGGACCAGCTGGGGGCCAAGATAGTCGACTTCTTCACGTGACTAGATAGTGATGAGCGGTCTCTCTCTCAGGTCCGCGCTGAGTCCTATTGGAGGATCGGTCAGTTGACTTCCGAGCTCGAAGTCCTTCGGCGAGAGGTAGCCTTGCTTCGAGCTCAGACTCAGTCGAGCCAGGAGGAGGCTTAGACATTGGCCGAGCAGCTGGTCCGAGCTCACTATATGGCCGACCTGAAGGGCAAACTCCTGTAAGAGGAGCGTCAATCTCAAGTCGAGCGCTACAAGCAGTGGAAGGCTGAGCGGGAGGAGTTCCACAGCCAGGTCCGAGGGGCCGAGCGAATGCAGAGGTATGCCAAGGTTGCGTGGACTGAGGCCGAGGTGAAGCTGTCCGAGGCCAGGCTGAAGTTGTTTGAAGCCGAGTAGAGGCTGGCCGAGCTCGAGAAGGAAAAGGAGCAAGCTGGGGCGGAGGCAATCAAACGATATAGAAGCTTAGAGGGCTATCACGCAGCTCTCTAGAAGGTTGCCTTCTCGTATTATGAGCCAGGCTATCGTTGGGGGCTACGGAAGGGATTCACCCAAGGCTTCCACCGGGCGGTCATCGAGGCCTAGCAGCAGGTGCTCGACGAGCTCGTTTTTGCTTCCAGGTAGCGCTATGACTCGGATGAGGATACTACAGATTCTCCCTCTCCGACATCGAGTGAAGGGGGGAGCAAGGATGCCTTCGCTTCAACAGAGGGATCGCCAACTCCGGTTACCTCGAGAGGGCACACGATCAAGGCAGTCCCGACACAAGTGGGGTCAGTGCCTAGAACGGCTGTCACCGAGGATACCGGGGGCAGATTACCGGGCGATGAGGATCCTTCGACCGCCGAGCCTCAGGAAAGGCCACAGGCCTCTCAGAGTCCCCCTATCTCCATAGATTAGGAGGAAAATGGGCTCGATGTGTTAGCTCTTTTTCTTTTTTGAATGTTACCATGTAAGATTTTTCCTCTCTCTATATATAATGGCAGTAATATTCAGAATCGGATTGACTGTTCCTTACTGCCTTTGGTGCGATTTGACTGCCATATCTGCAGTTTCTAGAAAAGCAGAGATCTTATTTACAAGTATCTCGCGTGTTGGTTGACCAGGTGGCTGACGTGGCACTGGCACCTTTCCGCCTTTCCATGCTTTGAATGACTTGCCATTTTGTGTGTCCCTATGAGAGGGCTATTGAGGGAAACATGGTAACTTTCCTTAGGGAAGGGTTCCCGCCTTTTGCATTTTTTCGAGGGGGGAGTCAATTAAGATGAAGGTTCCCCCTTTCGGCCTATGAAAGGTCCCGAAGGGCGTCTCCACCTCTCTTCATCGCTTAAGGCTTCCCTTGTAGTCTTTCCTCTTTCTCCCTTTTCGTGAAGCGTCTGTCTTTTATGCTGGGGGATTGTCGACGAAACATGGAGGGCGATTCGGAAGACGATGACCCTGGCGGCTATCGAGGTGTTCATGCTGCTTTGACGTAGGAGAAGGAAGGAGGGCAGGGTGGACAACGTAGGAGAAAGAAGGAGGCCTGGCGACGAGCTCGCTCCCAACTTCTGGACCGCTGCCAGACGGAGTACAAGAAGGAAGGAGGCCTGGCCGCGAGCTCGCTCCCAACTTCCGAGCCTCCGTCCCACTTGAGGGGGACTGACGACGTAATGTCGTTGCTCCTTCTTTCTTTCTAACCCTGTCACCCCTCTCACTTCTTCGAGGGGGTGCTGGATCTCTCTCCCTCTTATGCTCTTCAACCGACTTCTTTTCTTTTCTTTCACTCATTGAAGGATGCCTTATCCTTGCTCGCACCACTTGGAGGTGCTTGCTTTCTGTTCAGCTTCCGGCCTCCTTCCAAAGAGTTGGCAGAGGAGGCCTTCTCTTGTTTTCTTAACATCCAGGCATTCCTTCCCTTTCTTACTCTCTTCCTTTGATACCTTTTCTCTAAATTTCTCGAGCAAACAGGATCAGCCATCCTGTTATCCAAGCCAATTTCCACACTGGGTGGAGTCAGTGGCTCGGCTTAGGGGTGCTAGCCGTGTCCGCGCCGAGTAATCAGCTCGTGATATAGTACCCGTGGATGTAATATTCTTATTTTTGATATGCATTGTATTGGCTGTGGCCTATCTAATGTATGATGAAACATTAATAAAAGAAAAATAATTGCCATATGTTGCTTACATGTTTGAGAAAAGCTCAAAAATAGAACATTTGTAGTGTTGCCGCGTTCCATGTCCGATGGATAGGCACTCCTTCCATGGTAGACAGTCGATACACCCCCTTCCCGAGCGTCTGGACCACTCGGTAAGGGCCTTCCCAATTAGGGGCCTACTTTCCCACCGCCTCTAGTGGTCGAGAGGGCTTTCCTTAGGATGAAGTCTCTTGTGCGAAAGTGTCTGTCTCAGACTTTGGCGTTGTAATACCGAGTGATGCGCTGCTGATATTCCGTGGCTCGGATGCTTGCGATTTCTCGTATCTCACTTGCCATGTCGAGGTTCTCTAGCAGCTTCTACTTGTTCGCCTCGAGCGAGAAGTTGATGACTCGGAGAGATGGGCTGCCGACTTCCAAAGGAATCATAGCGTCCGTGCCATACAGCAACTGGAAAGGAGTCTCACCGGTAGCGATTCTCGTAGTAGTTCGATGAGACCATAGTACACTTGGTAATTCCTCGTGCCAACTACCTTTCGCCTTACCGAGCCTGGCCTTAATGCCTTTTAATATAGTTTTGTTGGCATTTTTGACCAGTCCGTTAGCCTGGGGTTGGGCTACCGAAGTGAAGTGGTTGTGAATGTGTAGGTCAGCACATCTGTTCCTAAAGTAATGAGAATCAAATTGCCCACCATTATCGCTCAAAATCACTCGAGGGATACCGAAATGACAGATGATTGATTTCCAAACGAAGCTCCATACGACCGACTCGGTAATCCTGGCAGTGGCTTCGACTTCAATCCACTTGGTAAAATAATCGATGGTGATGATGACAAACTTCTTCTGGACCTGAGCCATCCCCATTGAGCAAAAGGGTATGGCTCGATAACTGTGACGAGCTTTGAAGTAGGCTGATGGACCAGATGATCAAAACACTGGCATCGATCGCACCGTTGAACGTGTTGGGTTCGGTGCTAGTATTCAGAGGGGGGGTGAATGAATATAACCCGTTTAAAAACTTTCACCCAATATAAAATTTCGCTCAAACTAGAACTATGATGCTAACTAGACAGATTTACCAAATCTGAAAGCTAATCAACTATTCTGTTCTACCGGTTAGCAGACACATGGAGCGCCCCTATGCATTCATCTAGCGGAAGCACAAATGAACAAATCAAATCACAATGCACAAGGGTTTTTAGGTGGTTCGGTCCAGCAGACCTACATCCACCCCACACTCAACCCGAGTGTGGCTTCACTAACCGCTGGGCAACACAGCTTGCCAACAATCAGCTGGGCCTCACAGCTTGCCAACCGTTGAGCATTACAGCTTGCTTCCGCTGGGTAATATAGCTTAGCCATCGCTGACTCACAGCTTGAACCCGCTGGGGAATACAGCTTAACCCGTCCGAGACCAAGTCTCGCCAGCTGAGGATTATAGCTTTACCTGTCTAGTGGAAACCTCCACTGCCCGCTGAGCTACACAGCTTGCTGTCCAGAGGCAGCACCTCTGCAAACCGCTGACAAACAGCTTGAAGAAATGTATAAAGGTAAATGAAAATAGAACAAGACAGCAACGGAAAGCTGAAGTAATAAAGCACAAAATATAGCTCAACAATGAGCAACTTCAGATCTGGTTTTGAACCAAAGATCTGAGGAACGAACTCCTTCTCTCTCTCTCTTCTTCTTCTTCTCTTCACACTCTTCTCGAGCTCTCTGCCTCTCTCTTTTTCTCTTCTGCTTCTTCCCTCTTTCTTTTCTTCTTCTTCTCTTTTCTCTAGATCGAACAGCTCTCTATTCTTTCTCTCCGCTTCTGCTCTTCTGCTTCGATCTGGATCGTGGCTCTCTGTTCTTTTCCTCTCGCCAACTTGATCTATCTTCATCTGTGGACGAAGACCTCCTTTTATAATAGTAGCTAGTAGGAAGGCAGCACTGGGCGCGTGTGGCTTCCACATTTCCCGCCTAGAACTTTTGGCCACGTGTCAGCTTTCTGTCAGTCCTTCAACCTCGGATCACGTGCCCTCCTTAAGCTTCACGATCAAAGCACCTGTTAAACAGAGTATCGGATAAGTCATCAGTTTAAAGAACAACTCTGTATAGACTTATCAGAAGAACAACGTTTTAGAAGAAACCTGGACGAGGTTAGAACGAAACAACACGAAGACAGAAATAACAAAGAAGACTCAGACGCAGAGACAGCACGAAGTGAAACGAGAACGACACGAGGTGCAGAGGTGACAGAAACACACACTACACAGAGAACAACACAAAGACAAAATAGAAATCAACACGAAGTGTGGTTTCAACATACAAAAGACACGAGGTCTAGGAAGAACAACACGAAGACAGAAGAGTGACACGAAGTGAAATAAGAACGACACGAAGTGTAGTAGTGACAGAAACACACACTACACAGAGAACGACACGAAGTGGCACAGAAAGTAACACGAGGTGCTGCGATGTCCTGCACGTAATAGAACAAAAATGACACGAAGACGATGAAAACGACACGAGGTGAAGTCACAAAGCGACAAAGACACGAGGTGTAGGAAACACGACACGAAGACATGAAACAACACGGAGACGAAACAGTAACCGACACGAGTTGAAAACAACACGAAGATGAAAACTGAAATCGACACGGGTTGAAAACAACACGAAGATGAAAACAGAAGTTGACACGGGTTGAAAATAACACGAAGACGAAAGACAAGGAAAACGACACGAAGTCAAAGAAACAACAGTAACCGACACGAAGTGTGGTTACTAAACAGGAACGACACGAGGTCTACAGGGAAACGACTCGAAGTTCATCAGAACTATTCGAGCTGCCTCAGAAACACGACACGAAGTTAAGTGAGAACAGCACGAGGTGAAACGACACGGGCTGACCACAACAAGGATACAGCACGAAGTCATAAAAACAGAAACGACACGAAGTATAACCTCATACAAGTTTTTCCGGTCAAACATGGAAATCAACACGAAGTGTCGTAAGCTCAGACGACACGAAATCTTTTCGTGTTAGTGAGGGGAAACAACACGAAGTGTGACTCAAGTGGCACTGAAAGCAACACGAGGTGAGACTTCACGCTGTACAGACTTTGACGAAGCAGAAGACTGTATAGACTTGGAGACCCAAAGCCATTGTATAGACTTTGATGCCCAAAGGCGATGAACAGTGAAACAGTGTATATACTTCAAGTAAAGACCAATGTGTAGACTTGAAGATTGAAGGCGATGTACAGACTTTGATGCCCAACACCAATGTATAGACTTAGGAGCATATGACACGGCTGTACAGACTTCGCCTAAGACGCTGTACACACTTAGCCTAAGACAATGCATGAACTTGAACGAGAGTCCAATGTATAGACTTGCATGATGCACAATTACACAGTCCAGTGTATAGACTTTGCTACCCAGACATGATATATGTAGAGACATGATATCTGACAGATGCAATGCACATATATAAAGAGCAAATGCCATCAATGCTAGACATCATCATTCATGTTGCTATCAATATGCAGAATGCTCAAGAATAAGAATGCATAGAAATGCACTTTGTTTATTGCAATCATCAATGCACAATAACATTGCTATCATCAAAATACAATATCAAATGCACTCAAATACACTCACTGTCTTGCTATCATCAAAACCAATAGCATTGCTACCATCAAGGCAACATAGCACATGCTTGTGCCTAAGAGGCACAACATTCTCCCCCTTTTTGATGATGGCAACACAATGATGTGACAGTGAGTCACACATAAGATTTTCTCCCCCTTTGACATGATCAAAAAGTGAAAAACAGTAAAAACAAGAGTGCAAAGTGCATTATGCATGCAAATTCCTCTAGAACATTCTCCCCCTGAATGTAAGACTCCCCTGAATTATTTCTCTCCCTAAATAAAAGCTCCCCCTTTGAGAAGGATTATGAACAGATAACCAAGGTAGAAAAGGTAGGAGGGTCACTA
Organism: Amorphophallus konjac; assembly: GCA_022559845.1. Classification (NCBI taxonomy): domain Eukaryota; kingdom Viridiplantae; phylum Streptophyta; class Magnoliopsida; order Alismatales; family Araceae; genus Amorphophallus; species Amorphophallus konjac. The sequence goes on from CM040118.1 coordinate 288,669,906, forward strand.
GATAACAGCTGAATCATAGGTTCAGAAAAGAAGCATGATTATAAACAACTGTTAAAGTATAAGAATCAGCAACATACAATTTTGACAAAAATTCAGGTTTAACAGTGATAAACCTAGAGTAAAAGAACTGACCCCTGAAAAAGAGTTTTAGATTCCATTTATAGCAATGAATCTAGGGCACATGGTATTAATAGATAAGTCTGAAATAATACCCTTTTGTGTCTAAACAAGGAAATTCAAGAGAGGCAACTTGAATATGTATTGAGAAAAATAATTTTCACTCAATGACTTTTGATTTTCGAAGGGTTACAGCAGTTTGATTTTCAATTTTCAAATTCAGAGCCTGAACTAAGTAAATAGATCAGTGGCATTTATGCTGTTGACATTAGGTGTACACCTTGATCAGAGGCAAGTACCCCTAGTTACTAGGCATAAACTACTAGATCTATTTCAGATCAAAACCACAAAGAATAGTCTTCACTTTTGACATTAAGGGTACACCTTGATTAGAGGCCAGTACCCTCAGTTACTTGGTGAGGACTCCCCCTATAGATTTGACCCTATGAACAGAGATAGTCTAAAGCACTTCATGACATGTGAATTTTCCTACTTCTTTGGAGGAGTTCACAGTTTCTCAGTGCAATCAGCCATTGCTCTGTCACTATGTTCAGTTCTTAACATTAATGAACTTATTTACTGCTGCCCTTAATTCTTTTAGAGTGATTGTCTAAAAAATCAGTACACACTCTTATTAGCCTGTTCTAGACATATCCAGTTCAACACATTTAGGCATTACAAAAAACCTTTTCTATTTTAGCTATGAGACAAAGATTAAGAGCTATAAAAGTTTTCTTTTATCTCAAATTCTGAAGTGCAGACACTTAACTCTCCAATTTATAAAGGTTAAACCTTTAGTTCTTTTCAATTTGTAAATGTGATTCTTATAAGTGAACAGTTGCAATAATCACCATTCAATGTACTAAACCAGATGCAAAGCTGTTGTTTAGTGAAGAAATGGGGAAAGGATAGCAATAAGCATTATGATCCATAGCATCTGATGACAGTGAATATGAATGAGTTGAAAGGGGACAATGAGAAATACCAAGGATTCAATGAATTGAATAGAACTCTCAGCTCCCCCTGACACCATGATGTAAAAATATGCTATGCATTAGACTGTTCTACATGCAGACTATGCAACATTAGTCAAACTCCCCCTGACAAAGTGCATGAAATAGAATTAATGAACTGCTCATAATTTTAGAATATGCTTTGTTCAATCAGAGAGAGAATTTATCAAATGCATCATCTTCCTTTTAAATTTTCAGATTTTTTCAACATATGATGCAGTACACTGTTCTTCATGAAAACTAGACCCATGGTACTAGGCGGAGGACCTGGTCTCAAAGACCATCTCACACATGGTAGGAACCTCCGGGCAGATTTCCCTGCCTTTTAGTAACATACCATTTGATATACCAGGGTTAACAAGGATAATGTAACATAAGGCAGTCCTTCATGCATTGAACAGCATCATTGACACATGCAATGACAATCAGTCTATACACAATCAGTCCAAGTATGCATTCAATAACAAGCATGCAATGCATTAACACAAAACACATGCATGGACACAGAGTCTATATAGTGCATCAACTGTATACACTAAAGAAGCATTCAAATTCAGTTCAACATATAGCAAGAGAAGAGCATCAGATATGCAGAATTGAATTCAATAGCTGAGTCTGGAATGCAGACTGATCAGCTAGACATGAAGAGTTCATTAAAAAAATCAACCAAGCAAATCAACATGAAACTCACAATTTTCATCCTCACAATTTCAGATAATGGAATTTAAAACAGATTTCAGAACTGACCTGAATTGAATCATGGGGTTTTCTTTTTGAGTGCCTTGGTTGACCCCTTTTATTTCTCCTTCCAAGGCACACCTGCAGCAAGTCAATCAAGTTGATCCTGCAGAGACCCAAGCAGTCTTGGGTCCTGCACTACCCCTATCAGGTGTTCTAAACAGTTTCTTAGCAACATGGTCATCAAATTTCATCAGAAAATAATTGTCCATAGAGTGACCAAGTTTACCACAATATCTACATGAAACAGCAGATTTTCTGGTCCTATGATGCATATCAACAGCAGCATGAGACCTATGATAATGAGCATGAATTGTTCTGTTGTAAGCATGAATTTTTGATTTACCATTACCTGCCCACCAGCATTCAGAAGCTCGGTGGCCAGGTTTTCCACATTCATAACAACCAAGAGTCTTTTCTTTAAGACCAACTTTATTTCTGCCCAAGAAATTTTTGTTTGGAGGGAATCTTACAAATTTGGAATTAAAATGATTTCCCTGAACAAACCAGCAGTCCTTGACTGCATGCCCATACTTGCCACATTCAATGCACCTAGGGTGCTTACCTCTTGAGCCAGTAAATCCCCATGAAGGCCTAAACCAACACTCAACAGCTTTATGACCACGTCTGTTACAATTGTAACAAATGATATGTTGGTTTGAGGAAGACATGTTTCTTTTGGGGTGGTGATGATTATTTAGAAATGTTTTATCATGCATTATATCATCACTTATCATCACTCTGCAGTCATCCATATAATGACCATGCCTACCACAGTAGTAACAAGAGGCATCAGATTTCCTAGGAACATGGTTTCTATCATATGAGTTCCTAGAAGCATACAAATGAGTACAAGAAGCATCAGATTCAACAGAGCTAACAAATTTCAGAGTATAACTAGAATTATTTTTTGCCCTTTTTGTTTGACTCTTCCTTGTCAATTTCTGATTATCCTCAACAGGCTTTGTTTGTTTTTCAATTTTCTGAGCTTTAAACTGAAAGACAGTTTTTGAAGGTGACTTCTGATTTTCACTTTGTTTTGGGGATTGCCTTGAAGTACCAGCTATATCAGAACAGCAGTTAGTTCCCCCTTCAGAGTTATCATCCCTCCTATTCCCAACAGTTTTTATTTTTCCTTTAATCTTGGCAGACTCAATAGCTGAATTTTCCAGATTATGAATTTTATCTTCCAAGCTAGCAATGTGAAGTTCATAACTAGCTATTTCTTGTTCACTACAATTAACACATTCGCTTAGAACTTGGTTTGCAGTTTTATACTTCTCAATTTCTTATTTTAGGCTGTTCAAAATTTTTGAATTTTCATCATAGACAGCCTTTCCTTTTTCTGTAGTGAGAAGTCTTTCAGACAAGCCAATATTCAACAACTTCAGTTTAAAACTTCAGCTTTTAATTCAGTGTTTTCTTCCTCAAGATTTTTATCCTGAATTTCATTGTTAGCACATCTCTCTCTTCCAGACATGTGCTTCAATTTTTTAATCAGTTCATCTTCTCTTTCTTCTGCTTTAATTTTCTCAGCGAGCAGATTTTTGTGATCATCTTTAAGTGAGGTAATTTATTTATTTAGCCGTTCATTCTCACTAAAGAGATCTTCATTTCGTTCTCTTAAAGCAGAGCATATTTTACAATCTGATTTAGCAGAAGCGGACTGTGAAACCTCATTGATTTCATTCATTCTGATAATAAGAGTTTTATTCTTCTTTTGAAGATCCTCATTCTCCAATTTCATTTTGTCCAATTCAGAATTAACTTCAGTTAGTTCTTGCATGCCTTTTAGATGCTCATTTTTCTTATCATTCAGTTGATTCTCAAGTTCAGACATTTTATCTAAGCATGTTTGTTTTTCAATTTTTAGAGAATCATTTTGTTTCTTAAGATTCTGAACATCTAGCATGCATGCATCATAAGACTTTTTCATATTTGGACAGTTTTCACAGGAATCTTTCAGATTTATTCTATCACATTTCTTTTTCAACTTTTTGTTCTCAGATTTCAATTTCTTGGATACTTCTAACAAATTTTCATACATCTCTATTAATTCATCGAAAGAGTATCCTTCTGATTCAGAACTTACCTGAGATGAGATCTCATCTTCATCATCCCGGTTGGCCATCAAGCAGCTATCACCTTGCTGATTATGCGCAGAAACGACTCTGTCATATATTTCCTTTCCAGATGTGCACCTGAGAATAAAAGGATACATATCAGTATTAACTACAGCTCTCAAGATATTAAGAACTATGGTATTATCGCAATTCTTAGAGCTATCCTCACTAGACCAATTGGTCTGATTTTTAGGTAAGCGGTGTGGGCCTTTAGATATAAGACTCCACAAATGTGGACCAATTGAGTCTATGTACACAGCTAGGCCTCCTAACCAACTTTCAAAGTTAGAACCATCATAAATCGGAGGTCGAGCCATTAGAACAGATGGCAGACAAGTTCAACGAAGTAAAATAAATGACACGAACTCCACTGAAACCAGATAATCAAAATAAGACACAAGTCAATGAAGCAAGACACGATTTCAAGAGACCCACTCTGAAATGCACCAAACAAATCAGCAGGATCCTCTGCAGATTGTTAGATCTGATAGATCAGAGACCCGCTCTGATACCAATTGTTGGGTTCAGTGCTAGTATTCAGAGGGGGGGGTGAATGAATATAACCCGTTTAAAAACTTTCACCCAATATAAAATTTTGCTCAAAATAGAACTATGTTGCTAACTAGACAGATTTACCAAATCTGAAAGCTAATCAACTATTCTGTTCTACCGGTTAGCAGACACATTGAGCGCCCCTATGCATTCATCTAGCGGAAGCACAAATGAACAAATCAAATCACAATGCACAAGGGTTTTTAGGTGGTTCGGTCCAGCAGACCTACATCCACCCCACACTCAACCTGAGTGTGGCTTCACTAACCGCTGGGCAACACAGCTTGCCAACAATCAGCTGGGCCTCACAGCTTGCCAACCGCTGAGCATTACATCTTGCTTCCGCTGGGCAATACAGCTTAGCCATCGCTGACTCACAGCTTGAACCCGCTGGGGAATACAGCTTAACCCGTCCGAGACCAAGTCTCGCCAGCTGAGGATTACAGCTTTACCTGTCCAGTGGAAACCTCCACTGCCCGCTGAGCTACACAGCTTGCTGTCCAGAGGCAGCACCTCTGCAAACCGCTGACAAACAGCTTGAAGAAATGTATAAAGGAAAATGAAAATAGAACAAGACAGCAACGGAAAGCTGAAGCAATAAAGCACAAAATATAGCTCAACAATGAGCAACTTCAGATCTGGTTTTGAACCAAAGATCTGAGGAACGAACTCCTTCTCTCTCTCTCTTCTTCTTCTTCTCTTCACACTCTTCTCGAGCTCTCTGCCTCTCTCTTTTTCTCTTCTGCTTCTTCCCTCTTTCTTTTCTTCTTCTTCTCTTTTCTCTGGATCGAACAGCTCTCTATTCTTTCTCTCCGCTTCTGCTCTTCTGCTTCGATCTGGATCGTGGCTCTCTGTTCTTTTCCTCTCGCCAACTCGATCTATCTTCATCTGTGGACGAAGACCTCCTTTTATAACAGCAGCTAGTAGGAGGGCAGCACTGGGCGCGTGTGGCTTCCACATTTCCCGCCCAGAACTTTTGGCCACGTGTCAGCTTTCTGTCAGTCCTTCAACCTCGGATCACGTGCCCTCCTTAAGCTTCACGATCAAAGCACCTGTTAAACAGAGTATCGGATAAGTCATCAGTTTAAAGAACAACTCTGTATAGACTTATCAGAAGAACAGCGTTTTAGAAGAAACCTGGACGAGGTTAGAACGAAACAACACGAAGACAGAAATAACGAAGAAGACTCAGACGCAAAGACAGCACGAAGTGAAACGAGAACGACACGAGGTGCAGAGGTGACAGAAACACACACTACACAGAGAACAACACGAAGACAAAACAGAAACCAACACGAAGTGTGGTTTCAACATACGAAAGACACGAGGTCTAGGAAGAACAACACGAAGACAGAAGAGTGACACGAAGTGAAATAAGAACGACACGAAGTGTAGTAGTGACAGAAACACACACTACACAGAGAATGACACGAAGTGGCACAGAAAGCAACACGAGGTGCTGCGATGTCCTGCACACAGTAAACAAAAATGACACGAAGACGATGAAAACGACACGAGGTGAAGTCACAAAGCGACAAAGACACGAGGTGTAGGAAACACGACACGAAGACATGAAACAACATGGAGACGAAACAGTAACCGACACGAGTTGAAAACAACACGAAGATGAAAACTGAAATCGACACGGGTTGAAAACAACACTAAGATGAAAACAGAAGTTGACACGGGTTGAAAACAACACGAAGACGAAAGACAAGGAAAACGACACGAAGTCAAAGAAACAACAGTAACCGACACGAAGTGTGGTTACTAAACAGGAACGACACGAGGTCTACAGGAAAATGACTCGAAGTTCATCAGAACTATTCGAGCTGCCTCAGAAACACCACACGCAGTTAAGTGAGAACAGCACGAGGTGAAACGACACGGGCTGACCACAACAAGGATACAACACGAAGTCATAAAAACAGAAACGACACGAAGTATAACCCCATACAAGTTTTTCCTGTCAAACATGGAAATCAACACGAAGTGTCGTAAGCTCAGACGACACGAAATCTTTTCGTGTTAGTGAGGAGAAACAACACGAAGTGTGACTCAAGTGGCACTGAAAGCAACACGAGGTGAGACTTCACGCTGTACAGACTTTGACGAAGCAGAAGACTGTATAGACTTGGAGACCCAAAGCCATTGTATAGACTTTGATGCCCAAAGGCGATGAACAGTGAAACAGTGTATATACTTCAAGTAAAGACCAATGTGTAGACTTGAAGATTGAAGGCGATGTACAGACTTTGATGCCCAACACCAATGTATAGACTTAGGAGCATATGACACGGCTGTACAGACTTTTCCTAAGACGCTGTACACACTTAGCCTAAGACAATGCATGAACTTGAACGAGAGTCCAATGTATAGACTTGCATGATGCACAATTACACAGTCCAGTGTATAGACTTTGCTACCCAGACATGATATATGCAGAGACATGATATCTGACAGATGCAATGCACATATATAAAGAGCAAATGCCATCAATGCTAGACATCATCATTCATGTTGCTATCAATATGCAGAATGCTCAAGAATAAGAATGCATAGAAATGCACTTTGTTTATTGCAATCATCAATGCACAATAACATTGCTATCATCAAAATACAATATCAAATGCACTCAAATGCACTCACTGTCTTGCTATCATCAAAACCAATAGCATTGCTATCATCAAGGCAACATAGCACATGCTTGTGCCTAAGAGGCACAACATTCTCCCCCTTTTTGATGATGGCAACACAATGATGTGACAGTGAGTCACACACAAGATTTTCTCCCCCTTTGACATGATCAAAAAGAGAAATGATATCTGACAGATGCAATGCACATATATAAAGAGCAAATGCCATCAATGCTAGACATCATCATTCATGTTGCTATCATGTTGCCATCAACGTAGGTCGAGCAGTCGCGTTGGAGAGTGGGCCACCAGTAGCCTTACCACAGCAGGATCTTGGCGAGCGATCTTCCTCCTTGATGCGCACCGTAGACACCTTCGTGGACCTCTTGAATTGCTCGACTAGCCTCATCGGTATCGAGGCACTTGAAGAGGGGACCGGAAAAAGACCTTCGATACAAGGCTTCATCTAGGTTGACGAAGCGCCGAGCTTGATACTTCAGTCTCCGAGCTTCTTGAGGGTCGAGGGGCTCCTGAGAATCTCAGAGCCAAGATATATACAGGGTTCGCCAGTCGCTTGGTGATGCCTGATCAATGGTCATGAGCTCCGTATCTATCCCTGGTCGCTCTAGCTCTTCGAAAAAAACCGATCAAGTACTTTCTGGGCCGACAGAGGAGGCCAGTCGAGAGAGGGCGTCCGCTCGGCAGTTCTCCTCCCGAGTTATCCAGATGACCTGAAAACTCTCGAATAATGGGGCTATTCCTCTTACCACTTGAATGTATTTGATCATCGATGTTTTTCAAGCTTCGTAATCACCATTGACCTGGCTGGCGACCAACTGGGAGTCAGTATGAATCCTGACTCGTTCGGCCCCCAATCGTCGTGCCATCCTGGCTCTGGAGATGAGAGCCTCATACTCGGAGTCGTTGTTAGATGCAGGGAAGTTGAACTTCAAGGCATATTACAGTTCTGCTCCTTCTAGGGATCTGAGAAGGACACTGGCGCCGCTTCCGGCCGAGTTGGAGGATCTGTCGATGAAAAGATCCCATGTGGGCCCGGGTGTTAGCGGATGGGCTTCCTCGGTCGGGACAGTACTCTCTGCGATGAAGTCGCGAGTGCCTGTCCTTTGATGGCCGAGCGGGGGCGATAGGAGATATCGTAAGTCCTGAGCATTATGGCCCATTTGACGAGGTGACCCGAAGCTTCAGGATGAGCGAGGATCCTCTTCAGGGGTTCATTGGTCAGTACGACGATGGAGTGTCCTTGGAAATAGGGCCAGAGGAGCTTGGCCGAGGTTACCAATGCTAGCATGAGTTTCTCGATTCCGGGGTACCATCTTTTGACCTCGTTGAGCACCTTGCTGGTGTAGTATACCGGTCTCTACACTCCTGCGTCGTCTCGAACTAGAACTGAGCTCACTGTGGAAGGAGTTGACGAGAGGTAAAGGTGCATCATTTCGCCCGAGACCGGTTTCGATAACACCCGGGGCGAGGCCAAAAACTCCTTTAGCTCTGCAAAAGCCTTCTGACATTCCTCATCCCAGGCGAATGTAGCAGATGCCAATTTGGGCCCTCTCAACAATTTGAAGAAAGGCAGGCATTGTTCGGCCGCTCGGGACAAGAAACGGTTGAGTGCAGCAATTCGTCCAGTCAGGCGCTGGACATCTTTGATGCAAACGGGCAGCTGCATGTTCAGGATGGCCTGAACCTTGTCGGGGTTGGCCTCGATCCGGCGTTGAGTTACTAGGATACCCAAAAAAAATTTGGATCGAACCCCAAAAGCGCATTTAGCTGGGTTGAGCTTCATGTTATACCTTAGAAGGGTGCCGAAGGTTTCAGCTAGGTCGACGAAGTGGTTCTCGACCTTAGGTGACTTGACGAGCATGTCGTCGATATAAGCTTCGACGTTCCGACCGATTTGTCCTTCAAAAATGTGGTTGATCAACCTATGGTACGTTGCTTCGACGTTCTTCAGCCCGAACGGCATTCGGGTGTAGCAATATATGCCGAAGTCGGTGATAAATGCTATCTTCTCGATGTCTTCCGGATCCATTCAGATCTGATGGTAGTCAGAGTAGGCGTCCAGAAAACTGAGCAATTCATTTTCGGAGGTCGAGTCGATTAGCTGGCCGATGCTCGGCAGTGGATAACGGTCTTTCGGAGTGGCTTTATTGAGGTCGGTAAAGTCCACGCACATACGCCATTTGCCCTAAGCCTTTGGTACTAAGATGACATTGCCGAGCCACGTCGGGTAAAGGACCAGACGAAATAGGCCGATTTTCATCCCCTTAATAATCTGCTCTTTGATGATCGTCTGCTTCTCTGGGGCATGCTTTCTTCTGCATTGCTGGAGAGGTTTCACCGACGGGTTAAGGTTGAGCTTGTGTACCACCATCTCCCCAGGGATCCTGGGAAGGTGCTCATCAGACCACGCGAAGACTTAAATATACTTCGAATGAAAACCTTTATATTGCTCTTGTACATCAGGTGGTAAATCAGCTCCAATTTTTACTCCTAGGGTCAGGTCGTCTTTGAGGAAGACCGTCAGTGTCACGCCCCGAGATTATGCAGCGAAAATAATCAGGAACGTGAACAGTCGGCTAGTATGCCTCGAGCAAGCAATATAATCAGAGCGCAAGACAATCACACTAAAGTAATTGCACAAGTAAAGTTTTCCAAACTTCACTTTATTCCATAATAATAATATCAAAGTACACAAGATCCTTGACTCTTAACACTCTTACATCATATACTTAAGAAAAATAGAAAATTACAACAAGACTCGACTAGACATCTGGTACTATGGCTTCTCTCGATTCATTTGACCTTCAATCACTCTCGGACCCGTTACTTGTATAATCCGAATCCGATTCATCTGTACTTCCTGAAAAATTAGAGAAAGTAGGTAATGAGCACACTTGCCCAGTAAGTATCTGATAGAAATGTATGCCCTACTAGTCAATCACATGAGATGTGATGACGTCATTTCTTATAATATCTTATTCATATTTATATTAATGGCATTTATTCATTGCATTTAATTTAAGTTTTATGATTTGAATGTGATGAAGTCCCTGAACCTGTGCGATGATGACTGGATCATAATGAGATTATGATAATGAGATCAGTCATCCAGATGCACATGTTCTAAATGTTCTCAGTCATAGGATCTTCAAGAAGGGACATTGAAGATCCGGATAGACTGGCACACATGATACTTACTCATATGATGGGTGTGATTGTTCTCATAGTCATCAGTGTGGAGACACTAAAGTATGTGTGTGGGTGCTCATTAGTAGAATTGATGGGGGCATCTCTCGCCCTTCACATTTTTTTCACAGCTTTGATTGCTCGTCGGCATAGCTCCATTGTGTCCGTCATATTTTTCTGAATCGAGTCATGTAATTTTCATATTTTATTTGAGTCATGTCATTGTAATTTTCCTTTTATTTGAGTCAAGTACCTAGGTCATTGAGTCATCTACCTAAGTTTGAGTGTCATTAAGATTGATTAGGTTGTTATTGGGCCCAATTCATTGGGCTGGCCCATGGACGCCCCCCACCTTCCTCGGTTATTAGTCATTAAGTCAAATGTCAGGGACTTTTTGTAAAATGTGGGTTGCCTATATATAGAACCCCATTCCCCTCATTTTAAACTAATGAATCAATGAATGAAAAACTTGCCATTTTGAGAGTTCAAACTTCTTATCTAGTGGAGAGATTCCATTATTTGGGTGAGAGACCCTAGGGAAGAGATTCCCCACCCATCCCTCTCTTAATCTCTCTCTTTAACTCTCCTTTCTCTCTCCTCCACACCCAATTTTGAAATTTTTCTCTCTCCTCCCTTCCCAACCACCACTCTCCCACCTACCCCCATTAAAGGCCACTCCCCTTCCCCACACATCCCATTACTCCACCCCCTAGTCCCAAGAGTGCTTCCACCAATCCTAGCTCCACCTCCCAACCCCCAACTACCCCACCCACTTCCCCAAGCACCCTTCCCACTACCCCAAGCACCCCTTCCCTTCCCCAACACAACCCCTCCCATCCCTAAGACCACCATTGAATACCCTCTATTAAGGAAAATTCAAACTCACCTTCCCTCCACCCACTTGTGCCCCCCTCACCTTCCCCTCTCCCTCCAAGCCCAAATTCGTAGCTCCTCCTCCCACCACCTGTTAGACCCCCTTCCAGACCCCATTCTTCCCTTCCCCCACCTTGGAACACCCCCTCCTAGACCCCCTCACAGCCCGGGCTTTCCCCACACTCATCCACCCCCATTTCCCCTCCCATATACCCCATTCCCCCCCGTCATCTTCAACCTACAGCTCTCAACTGAAGATCTGCAGAAGAGTAGCAGCTTGCAGAGGCGACCACGGCTTCCTCCGGACGTTTATGAAGGATCAAGAGCCATCGTTGGAAGCTTCTCCCAGTCCTCTTCGTAACGGTGGTGGTGCCATCCCGTTCTGAGTTCGTGATCGCCCAGGGGAGCCATTCTTACCCGACTGCGCAAAGCCTCCCTAGCAGGAGACCAGAGCCGAAGTGGAAGCCCGACTGCGACAATCCTGCTTGGAATCTGATCAAGAGTTCTTCTTCAAAAAGATTTTTCTACGAGTCTTCTTTCTTCTCCAAAAAGAAGAGCGCAATTTGACATCCGGAACTAGGAGTTATCAATTTTCTCCCCCGGCTGCGCGGTTCTGCTTCCCCACAGTCTGCACCGACCTCTCATCAGTGATCAGAGCCCACCGGTCTTCTCCGAAATCATTTGGCTTCCCCGCCAGTTTTGGATCGAAGAGGACTCGTCAACAGTTCCAACGGCTCTAGAGGCACCTGATTCGGAGTTTGGGAGAGGTCGTGGCATCCTCTGCTTCCTGCTGCTGAGATCCTGAGACAGTCAGAACTGTTAATCTACTCCCCTGTTCAAGCTCCTACTCCAACCAGCACCGGTGCCCGACGAAATTATCAAAATTTAGACATCATCCCGGCTCAGCTACGAGCAATCTCCAAGTGGTTTCGGCATCGGCAAAATTCTAGAGTGTCCACAGCATCTAGAGAACCAACTATCTATCTTGAAGCGCAGAGAGTGGACAACATCGGCATCGGCTACCGTTCTTTACTTCTAGCTTGGTTTCTCCCCTCCCCGCTTGGCCGGCTGAAGGCACCTCCCTGCGTGGAGGTAGTGTTTGAGTGTAGTCACTGGCTTCTCTTTCCCAAGGTCCCCCCCTTGCATGGGGTGTAGTGCATGTAATCTGAAATTTCAGGTTGAAGCTTCTCCGGCGCGGCGTGCGGGTAAGCCCACGCTTCCTCGCTCACCCTCGTCTCCGGCCGGGATCGGTGTCTTCACACCGATCAGGTGAGCCACTAAACACTCCTCTTTGCTGGATTCCTTTGCTTAATTAGTATTGCATCTTAGTGCCGTCGGCGTTAAGAGAGTGCCCGAACCCGAATTAGCGTTTAATTGTGTGGCTACCGCGGGTGAGTTGTGAGAGTGATCATTCAACCCAAGCCTTCGGCGTGCTGACCGCCCATGAATTTGGGCAACCCCTGACCCATAGGGGTTCTCCCCAAGCCAGCCGTACCCTTGGAAACCTCCGGTCCAACCTCGGACCCTCACCCCATCGCCGGTCCACCTGCGGACCCGAGTGTGCCAACGCGAGTGAGTCCGCTTATGTGACATGACCAAATCGTTGGGATGCTTGCAATTTAGGTCCTAGGTTGTGTCACATCAGGAATGAGTTCACTGAACTGACCCGATTTAGAATCCCTGAATGGTAATCATACTGACTGTCAATCAGGGTATTCTATGTCTCACTAGCATAGTTGGATCTTTGACATAAGTCACTAAAGATGTCTTGCATAAGGGATGCTGAGTATTTGATTACTAACTTATGGACTTCTGTAAAGTGGTCTTGTACAGTTAGTTATTCGGACTCAGTGGAACTCGTGCGAAGGCAATTAGTTTGACAACATGGGATCATTCACTCTTAGTATGATATATGAGAGAGAATGCCCTACGGATCTGTACTCGAGAAATCCCCTGGCCAGGGTACGGGAGTTCATTATGAAAAAAAAGTTTTTCTAATGAACCTGTTTGGAGTACAGGATTCAGTCGAGCCGGGACTCAACAGGGTTTGATAGTTTGACCATACCATAGTCCTGGTGGGGCATTGGATGAACGAGGATCTATCGCTGTGTGGAATCTGTAGACGGAAAGGTTCCAGAGTGTGTTGCTTATCCCCAATGTCATTTGGGATCACGAAGCGTTGCTTGGTGCTTTTCGTGATCGGAAAGCCCGCTAATTCCATTAAGAGTTAATGGATAGAATTGATTAAGTTAAGAAGAAGTTCTTTACTTAATGGGCTGGAAAACCAAACATACTATTGGGCCTAGAGGGTCACACACAATAGAGTATTGGACAAAATGGGATAGGTGGACTTTATAGACTATTATTGGGTTTTTTTGAAAAACGCCAAAGGTCTATAAATATACGCTGTTGGGAGAAACCCTGGCCAAGCTACAAGGTTGAACCCTGGCCGCCCTCTCTCCTCTCTCTCTCTCCAAGGTGCGCCCCTTTCTTCTCTCTCCTTCCATGGTGGATGGTGGTGTTGAGATCGGGTCGACGCGTGGAGATCGTGGAGGAGATCCCGTCTACTTCCACTGCTCGTGTGGATACATCTAGAGGCCGGACGCTTGAACGGCTCACGACTCCGGGATCTTCCACTCGTTCGTCTTCAAGGTTTTGGGAGATTCTTAACCCCGCAAAGGTAAAGAATCGTTCTTCACATCGCGAGATTTATCGATCTTGTTCAATTTTGAAAAACTGGCAACGATATGCAATCTAAGGTTTCGATGATTTTTGCTGCGCATTCTAGTCGGAACCTTACAGTGGTATCAGAGCCAGGTTGCTAGTTTGATCAAAATCGGCATTATTTTATTATTTTTCATCGTTCCCGTTCTCGCATGGGGCTCAATTTTGATTGCTTGATTGGGTCGCTCATGGGATGAGTTTTGGTTGATTGATCCTATGGAATTGTTCCTGGTATCAAGAGGATCAAAACACACATTCTAGTGCGTTGATTGACCCTGTGGTAAGGTCGAATCGATCTTGTCTTCGTCGTCAGTGTCGTCGTTCGCGCACGGGGAAGACGGCCGTTTTAGGCCTTGGATCCCTGCATTACAGTGCCCTAGAGGAGCTGGCAGGGGTCCTGAAGGCTTCTCCATGGCGTCTGGCGACGATCGGCGGCGGGCGGTGGAAAGTCTGGCGACCACGTCGCTGTTCGCGGCGAGAAAGGCGGAGGTGCCCTGAGTTCGTCGTGGGCCCCCTCCTCCGGCTACGGTGGCGACGGCAGTGGCCGGCGGCCTTGCCGGTGGCCCGCCGGGGGTCTTCCACGGTGGTCGCGGCCGGCCCCGGGGCCCCTGCGGCGAGCACCAGGGGGTTAGGGTTTTACCCCAACCCCCTCCCCTTCGCTTCGGGTGGGGAAGAAGACCCCGCGAGCCTACAGCGGGCGGATCCAGCCCGCGCCCGGATCCGCACCAATAAGGCCCCCCCTATTTTTTTGGGATTTAAACGTTTTAAAATATTTAAAATGCATATAAATTTCAAAAAAATGCCAGAAATTTCTGAAAAATATTTTGATGAGTTCTAAAATAGTTTTAGTAACTTATTAATTTATTTTTCATTATTTGGCCCCTTGTTAATTAGTTATTGGAAATTTTAAAATAGTTTTAAGTATTTCCTATTATCTAATTAATTAAAGTTAATTATTATAAGAATGTGATTCTTATGAGGTTAATTAACAGAATATTATTATTGAGCCCATGCAGTGAATGTGAATGTCAGTGGTCTAAAGTTGTTTAGACTTATTTGTTTTAACTAAATTGTTTAGTTGCATGTTTAATAAGCACGATTTCAAAATTAATTATTATATTTTAAAAATATCATTATATCTTATTGTAATTATGTGATATTTACTATTAGATGCATGTGGTGTGTCTTGTGTGTGGATGGATGATCATGGACTTAGATATCATGTGATGATGCTCTTTATGGTGAATGGTTATGCATGTGTGATGTGATTATTGGAGCCTGCATGCCTCCTTCTCTCTCTCTTATTAATCTGGGTTGTACATTCTATCTCCCACCTGTATTGTACTCCCCTTGACTGGTTCAAGGTTTCTTATTATTATGTGATGTATATTTGTGGGCCTACGTGCCCAATTACAAATTTACTTGTAATAATGAGAAGCGGATGGACACAAAGAAGGAGACCAGATGCGAGGGCCTCGGGAGATTCTTCACATCTAATGGGAGCATTGGATGCTCCATGTCTTTCTATTTACCATGATTGTGTGCATTACCAACTGGCTCTGGTAATGTGTTTTAGGAGCTTAAGGTCCATGATCATCCATTGATATTAATACATATATATGATATATGTGGATGTGCTACTGATTACATATATATATATATATATATATATATATATATATATATGATACTCCAAATTCTTATATGTATGTAGCATCTATATTGATGAGACCAAAATTTAATAAAAACCCCTCGATCTAATATTAGGTTGTAAACGTGAGACATTAAGAATGACCCACATAGCCTTCCCTTGTTATAGTCTAAGTGAGCTTCTCTTAGACTGTGTGGGTTTGTTGTGCTGCCATAAGGCCCTCACAACAAGGGGGCAGAGACTTAGACTAAGGCTTAGGTCGAACTTTGGGATGGGTGCCGGCATGGCTTTGTTGTGCTGCCACAAGGGTCATGTCTTGAACCCACTCTCATAACTTAACAACAGGTCTAACCTAACCAGATCTTGTGATTTGTTGTGCTGCAACAAGGTCACAAAGGTCTGGAGGCTGAATATACCAAGAGTTGCAAGGAGTTGCAATTGGCAAGTGTTGCCTACCCATTAAGTATGGGGTGGTTTGTTGTGCTGCCACAAGACCACTACCATAATGTTAATGGGATTCTGGTCCCACTAGGATATAGCTGGAATATCCCATCTTTGCACAATGAGGGTTGTGCAAATTTGTCGAAAATTAGTGGGAGTTATAATATTAGGATTAAAGATCATATCTTAATTTTTAATTCATGAATATCTGCATGTTATCTTATTATTGCAAATATTCTCTTGTAGACTTCTATGGCGAACCACCCGTTACGCTGCATACTTGATGCCAACAGGCTTACTGGTCTAAACTATAGTGACTGGCTCAGGAACTTGAGAATTGTTCTCACCACTAAGAAGATAGCCTATGTTCTTGATCAGCCTGTACCTCCTCTTCCTGCCGATGATGATGAAGAGGGAGAGATCATTGCTTACGAGAAGCATAAGGATGATGTCACGCTTGCCCAATGCTATATGCTTGCGTCTATGACAAATGAGTTACAGAGGCAACATGAAAAGATGGATGCCAGATCCATTCTGTTTCACCTTGAGGAGCTCTTTGGAGCTCAAAGTCGAACAAAAAGATATGAGATATCTAAAAGTCTGCTCGGGGTAAGAATGTCTGAGGGAACATCTGTGCAGACACATGTTCTCAAGATGATTGAGTGGATCGAAAGATTGGCAGAATTGGGTTTCGACATGAATAAGGATCTTTGTGTTGATCTAATTCTGCAATCTCTCCCTAGTTCTTTTTCCCAGTTCATTGTCAATTTCAACATGAATAAAATAGAATGTTCTCTGGCAGAGCTTCTAAACATGTTGAAGACTACTGAGAGCACCATGAACAATGGGAACGCTCCTGTGATGCTTGTTGGAAAGACCAACAAGAAGAGGAATTTTCAACAGGTCTTTAAGAAAGGTAAGGCAAAGAAGAAGGGTAAACATGTTAAGGCTGCCAAGAAAGATGAGGCTAATAAGGACAAGGGCCAGTGTTTCCATTGCCATAAGGATGGCCATTGGAAGAGGAACTGCAAGTTATATCTTGCAGAGAAAGCAAAGCAGAAGCTTGGAGAAGCTTCAAGTATGTTCATGATTGACCTAAACTTGTCATATAGATCCACATCATGGGTATTAGATATTGGATGTGCATCTCATATCTGTAATGATTTACAGGTTCGGACAAGAAGTAGGCAGCTGAACAAAGGAGAGGTTGATCTACGACTGGGGAATGGAGCAAGAGTTGCTGCACTTACAGTCGGGAGTGTGAACCTCAAGCTTTCCTCAGGAGCTACATTAGAGTTGATAGACTATTATTTTGTTCCTTCAATAATTAAGAACATTATTTCCATTTCATGCTTGAACAAATGTGGATTTGTTGTGAGCTTTGGTAACAAAACATGTTCTTTATTATTAAATAGTGAATTGTTTTCCAGTGGGAGCTTAATCAATGGTTTGTTTTTATTAGATGTGGATACTCCTGTTATGTGTGTGGATGGACCTCTTAAGAGGAAGAGGGATGATGTAAATCAAGCATACCTTTGGCATTGTAAGCTTGGTCATATTAGTGAGGAAAGATTAAAAATGTTGTGCAAAGATGGATATATTGATCCATTTGATTATGAATCATTTGCAACTTGTGAATCTTGCCTCATGGGAAAAATGACCAACTCTCCATTTACTAGACATGGAGAGAGAGCCGGTGAGTTATTAGAACTCATATATACTGATGTATGTTGACCTATGTCCACCCATGCCAAAGGGGGTTACTCATACTTCATTACTTTCACTAATGATTTCTCTAGGTATGGATATGTGTACTTGATGAAGTACAAGTCTGAAGCCTTTGAGAAATTTGTGAAATTCAAGAATGAAGTAGAGAAATAAATAGGAAAGAGTATTAAAACTCTTTGATCAGATCGAGGAGAAGAATACTTGAGTATGAAATTCACACAATACTTAAAGGATAATGGTATATTATCCCAGTGGACTCCTTCTTACACACCTCAGCTGAATGGTGTGACTGAAAGGAGGAATCGTACCTTATTAGATATGGTACGATCCATGATGTGCTTTGCTGGATTGCCTTTGTCGCTCTGGGGCTATGCCTTAGACACTGCTGCTCAGTTATTGAAAAAAGTTCCTTCTAAATCAGTGTCTTCCACTCCATATGAGATATGGAAAGGAAAGAACCCAAACCTTAAGTATGTTAAGGTCTGGGGTTGTTCTGCCCATGTTAAGAGACACAATCCTGATAAACTGGCATCCAAGACTGAAAGATGCAGGTTTGTGGGATATCCTAAGGAAACTTATGGATATTATTTATACTAGCCTAGGGATCAAAGAGTGTTTGTAGTTAAGCGAGCTGTGTTCCTAGAGGAAGAGTATATCCTTGAAGGAAACAGTGGGAGTATGGTAGAACTAGAAGAGGTTCTAGAACCACAAACTGGAGCTGCATCGTCTCAGGAACCAGTTCAGGATGACACATAAACTGTGCATAGGTCTTGCCGTGTATCTGTTCAACCAGATAGATATGTGGGACATATCTCTAATGATGGGAACAAGACACACTATAATGAGGATGATGATCCAAAGACCTATGAGGAGGCAATATGTAGCACCCCGTATAAATATATATATATATATATATATATATATATATATATTAATAATATTTCCTAAATAAAAAAATATATATTAGATAAACTCTAGAGGAAGCTTAAGTAAGAAGTTGGAACACGAAGTTATCATATGTAAAGATTATCCACTTAACAAGTGGCTTCCTAGCGTAGTTGGTTAAGTAACTTGCCTTTCAACCCAATGACCAGGGTTCAAATCCTAGCATCCACCATTTACCTTTTGTGCCAATTAATTATACATTATAGGCTAGCAATGTAGAGACTTTGTTGCGGGCTGCAGCAACGTATAGACTTTGAGCCACCGCAGCAATGTATAGACTTGAGCTGCAATGTAGAGACTTTGAGAGGATGTACAGACTTTGTGATGGAAGCCAATGTATAGACTTTGAGAGGGAGATGATGTACAGACTTGTGAAGCCAATGTATAGACTTTGAGAGGATGTACAGACTTTGTGATGGAAGTCAATGTATAGACTTTGAGAGGGAGAGGATGTACAGATAGACTTTGAGAGGGAGAGGATCTACAGACTTTGTGAAGCCAATGTATAGACTTTGAGGAGGCCAATGTATAGACTTTGAGGATGTACAGACTATGAAAGTGTGCACATTGAAGAGGGATCGTGTATGAATGTGGGCGACAGACTTTACGATCTGGGCCATGGATTGGCTGTCCAAACATTATCCCTTATCTCTCCAGCCTGTACAAGCTGTAAACCCCATTATTCCAGATCTTGCCCCCCTATCCGCTCAAACCAGACCCTATAACATACCCTTTGCTACCCCCATTCTAGGTTAGCTAAGGTTGGGGCAAAGCTCTGCAGGGATTACATAGTCACCTAGAAGGGTTCTGCTACTGCTAGAGATCTTCCAACAAGGTAGGTGTTCTCAACTTTTAACTAAACTAGTAGCTAATCTATGATAATTAGTCTAGGCATTTAGTCTTAGGCTCATTTTCATGCGATATTTAGTGTTTATAAAGTATGTGTTAGCTTAAATCTAGGACAATTAGCATGTATTAGCTTCATACCTAAGATAATTAACATGTATTAGCCTTATACCCAGAATAATTAGCAAGTATTAACAAGTATTAGCAAGTATTAGTCTCACACCTAGAATTATTAGCATGTGTTGGCTTAAATCTAGGATGATTAGCGTGTATTAGATTCATACCCAAGATAATTAGCAAGTATTAGTCTCATACCTAGAATAATTAGCATGTGTTAGCTTAAATCTAGGATGATTAGCATGTATTAGCGTCGCACCTAAGATAATTAGCATGTACTAGGCTTATACCCAAGATGATTAGCATTGATTAGCATGTATTAGCTTCAATCTAGTTTAGTTGGCATGTATTAGCTTCATATCCATACGATATTTCCGTATAACGCAAGTTTTATCGTGTTTTGACGTAACCTATTAGTTTAGCTATTAACTAACCTGTTAACATACCTAATTAACATGTTAGTTGATCTACTAACTAATTAGCATACCTAATTAATCTGTTAGGTAGCCTATCTAGAAACCTTGTCTCCATTTAGTTCCTTTAAAAATGAAAACTAGTATGATACGTCATGTTAAAAATCTGATATTTAAGCAACTAAAGCATGAAACGAGTGCATGAATAAAGATCTATAATCCTTACAGTTTTCTCTATCTATCCATGTCATCAGTTTTACCTAAATCAACTCAAATCAAAGGGTGTCCCTGACCCGGACACTATTCACTGAACAGCGGCTATAGAACAGACGCTCATTTTAAATAGAAAATAGACAAACTGCCCCTCTGTGAAGGCCCCCCCCCTTGGGCACCTATAAAAAAAAAATTTTTTCATGGCAGCCCTAGGGTGCCTTCTAATAGAAGGTGGCAGACCCAAGGGCGCCTTCTTCTAAGAGATGGCAGCCCCATGGGCGCCTTCTAACGGCATGATGTTAAACTAATAGTCCAGTTAACCCTAGCTTAATCAAAGATTAATACCTTAAGTAATTTTGAGCAGATATGAACTGCAGGGTCGACCCAGCCTGTTCACCGCGTTGACGCGATGAACTGCAGAGTCGACCCAGCCTGTTCACAGGGTCGACCCAGCCTGTTCACCGCGTTGACGCGATGAACGGCAGAGTCGACCCAGCCTGTTCACAGGGTCAACCCAGCCTGTTCACTGCATTGACGCGATGAACTGTAGAGTCGACCCAGCCTGTTCACAGGGTCAACCCAGCCTGTTCACCGCGTTGACGCGATGAACGGCAGAGTCGACCCAGCCTGTTCACAGGGTCAACCCAGCATGTTCACTGCGTTGACGCGATGAACTGCAGAGTTGACGCGATGAACTGTAGAGTCGATCTAGCCTGTTCACCGCGTTGACGCGATGAACTGCAGAGTCGACCTAGCCTGTTCACAGGGTCGACTCAGCCTATTCACTGCGTTGATGCGATGAACTGCTGAGTCGACACAGCTGGCTCATTACGTGAACGTGATCGTTAGGCTTTCACTTTTGCCATCTCCACTGATAGATGGCAGCCTGAGAGGTGACATTTAACTCCTGATAGGGTCCTCTAAACCCTGTATAGTTCCCAGGAAGGGCATCCCACAGTGAGGGTGTCGTTTCTAAAATTGTCAGGTGGCCCATAAGGCACCTCTCTTATCTAGTTTGTTTCCGTGTATCAAACGTTACTGGTTTCCACTCCTAGTTCATCCCTACACATCAATGCGCCCTTGGATTCCATTGCATAATTCCACCTTATATATCATACTGGTCAAACCTTGAAATTCCATATTGGCTATAAATGAGAGTGGATGTCAACAAACATGATTAATACTGTGCATATAGGGCCCGGTCTGGTCCTGGGAGGAGCACCCGAAGGTATTTGTGCCCATGGGAGTTTATTGACCACGGTGTTTGGTATTGCACCTGAGTACTTGCTTGCTAGGCTTTAGACATTCCACTCATTCTCGTGATATTGCTTGATTGATTTGACTTGAGATCCGCAGAAGGGTAAAGTTTTTGCTTTGAATGAAATTGATAAATAGCCAATTCCATTTTTTCATGCTTGAATTTATATTACTTTATATTACTTGCTTGACATGAGTTCTTACTCTCTTGGAAAGATTTTGTTAATTCCAGTTATTAGTTGCTTGAATCTCTTGCTATTGCTGCATTGAAGTTGGAATCCTTATACTCTCACTTGTTATTCCTTCACTGCTCTTGTTGATTTTTACAATCCTTGATATCTACTCATCTACATGCATAGCTTTACTGACATTAATTGAACTTGTAAATCACTTAAAGCATGTTAAATCTTGAGATGTAATTCCTACTGAGCGATTCGCTAATCTAGTTGTTTTCTAATATTTTCAGGTAATTTGGATGTAAACCAACACTCGGAAGGGAATGAGACTGAGTGATGAGTGTTAGAGTGAAGTTATCAAATTGTCATGTCCTTTGTGTTATTGTATTAGTTCACTTATGTCAGTTGTATCAATTCATCTATGTCATTTGTATTAGTCAACTTGATTAGAACTGCTTAAGATTTGAAGCCTAGTTGTTGGACTCTGGGAACATATGTATTTATCCTTTGATTACTTGTGACAATTGTCAGCTCATACTATTTGTATTAATTTCGAGTTAAATCTTAGTTATTTGCGCACTCTAATATTTACATGATTGACACGATCTATATAGACGTGTCACGGCTCCGGGTAATCTTCCGCTCTCGGGACGTGACACAATAAGTGGTATTGACTCCTAGAGATGGCAAGAGGCCATGAAATCGGAGATGGACTCCATGTACTCCAACCAAGTTTAGAACTTGGTAGATCCACCTGAGGGTATAGTACCCATCATATGTAAGTGGATCTTTAAAAGAAAAGTTGGAGCAGATGGAATGGTTGATACCTACAAGGCTAGGTTGGTTGTGAAGGGATATCGTCAAAGACAAGGAGTTGACTATGACGCCGCCTTCTCACCAGTTGCCATGACTAAGTCCATCAGGATTTTACATGCTATCACTGCGTACCATGATTATTAGATCTGATAGATGGATGTGAAGACTGCATTCCTCCATGGAAATCTTGAGGAAGAGGTGTATATGATACATCCAGAAGGATTCATATCCAAGGAGCACCCAGATAAGGTATGCAGGCTACTGAGATCCATTTATGGATTGAAACAAGCATCCCGCAGTTGGAATTTATGATTTGATGATGCCATCAAGTCTTATAACTTCGTTAAGAATGAAGATAAGCCATGTGTGTATAAGAAAACATGTGGCAGCGCAATCACTTTCTTGGTCCTATATGTAGATGACATACTACTCATTGGGAATGATGTAGGTATGTGTTTGCGACCATGGGGGAGTCACTTGTCATTTTGTCCTCGCGGCGGAGGTGTAGACTCGCCTTTTACGGAAGGTCGAGATGGGTTGACTGGGCACGCGGGGATTCCGGGGGTATTGAAAAGAAGGCAGAGAGAACGATGGGAACGCACTGGAAGGGATGGCGTATAGTTCATCATTCTGGGAGACTGGGACAGGGATGGCTGGGTGGAATGCGGGCGTGCCAGTCGATTTCTCAACAATCACCTATGTAATCGAGGATTGACTGGGGAGGCGTCGCCAGGACGCGACACGTGGCTCGAGGGCTCGGGTGACACGTGGATAAAAGGAGTTCCATGGGTGTGAGTACGCAGGTGATTATGGGGATTCGTGTATTGGACGTCTTTCCCCACTGGTCGCAAGCAACCGGTGTTTATTTTACATCAGATTGAATCCGAATACCTTTGTTTCTTTTGCCAAAGAGAGAGTCAGGGACCTTGGTAGCTGCGATGTCGGGAGGGCTTAGTCCGTTCAACAGCGACAGGGCAACATCAACACAACAGCGATTACTGGGGACAGAGAGACTGGTTCCAGTGAGGAGGGGAATCCACGCCTTGACTGGATTACATGACTTATATGCCATGAAAGTCATTTATATGGGGGCGTGAGAGCCCGATTACAAGTACTTGCAAGCGGCAGGACAATTCCGTCATTTGTGACGGTCCCCGGGTCATTGCGTTATTGTATGGGTAGTTCCGTATCTGTACGTAGTGTCTGTCAGAGGACCTGTGACTGAGCAGGATAGCGC
The DNA here is from genome assembly GCA_022559845.1 of Amorphophallus konjac. Taxonomy (NCBI): domain Eukaryota; kingdom Viridiplantae; phylum Streptophyta; class Magnoliopsida; order Alismatales; family Araceae; genus Amorphophallus; species Amorphophallus konjac. The sequence goes on from CM040118.1 coordinate 288,693,729, forward strand.
CAGAGGGGCATCACAATGTATTCCCGACATGAGACAGTGTCGATTTCGGGGCAGCAGGGGTGCCGTAGGCACCATTGTGCTTGGGAAGTTGAGTGGTCGGGAGCCGGGGGCCCCGATGTGACTAGAGTAGCTGGCAGTCGGGTGTCGGGGGCACCGTTGTGACTGGAGTTGTTGGCAGTCGGGTGCCGGGGGCACCGTTGTGACTGAAGTAGCTGGGTAGTCGGGTGCCGACGGCACCATTGTGACTGGGGTAGCTGGCAGTCGGGTGCCGGGGGCACTATTGTGACTGGAGTTGTTGAGTGGTCGGGTGCTGCGGGCCCTGATGTGACCGGAGTAGCTGGCAGTCGGGTGCCGGGGGGACCATTGTGACTGGAGTTGTAGGCAGTCGGGTGCCGGGGGCATTGTTGTGACTGAAGTAGCTGGGTAGTCGGGTGCCGGCGGCACCGTTGTGACTGGGGTAGCTGGCAGTCGAGTGCCCGGGGAACCGTTGTGACTGGAGTTGTTGAGTGGTCGGGTGCCGCGGGCCCCGATGTGATGTGGGACGGACACGCGACTCAACTCCAAATCGATATGAGATCCTCGGACTCTAAGCAAGCTCGCGATCGTCCCTAACGAGGGAAGCATCAGACGTGCGCGGTTGAGAAACTGGCAAAGAGCTAGGGTGGTCAACTCACAAATTCGTGCCCGGATCGGGTCACGGGACAGTCTCGTTCTCTCTCGCAGCAGCAATGAATATCAATAAATAGCGAGCTAAGTTACCCTATCATGCTCTCTAGCTGCGGCATATAAAGCATATACGAACTAAGCAAAGTGCCGAGTAAGGAGCGAACACGATACCTCCACGCGCCTGGCGTAGGGACGACTTCCCGGCCGATCTCGTACTCCCGGAACAGTAAATACACAATAATTACAGCAAGACAAATTACTGCCCACTCCATGCAGGGAGGTAAAGGGCAACACAATGGGACCCGGGAGTAGCAGTTTCGGGTTGACGGGCCACTTCTTGTGTTGCTTTGGCGGCACACGTACTCACGACCATGGGACGCACGTGCTAGTCCGAGGGGCCGTGTGGGACTGGGGTGGCGCCACTGTGGTAGGGACGCCTGGAAAGGCGCTCCCTGGGACGGCGGTGTGCTGGTTCACCGGTCGGAGGCCGAGCGGCTCCGATCTCCACTCGTCGGAGTTGCTGGCCACGGATTTGCAGTTCTATTTTGCAGCGCGCGACCCGGCGAGATCTTCTACTGCGGTCAATCTCGAAGTCGGATCGATGCACAAGAGGTACCAATGGAAAGCGGACTTGAAATCCTTAGATTTTTGGCCAGAGAAAAAAATTTGAGTTTCCCGTTGATGGCCTTTGTCGAATTTTCAAGCTGCTGACTCACATGATCTGAAAACTCAGGGCAGAACCAAGTTTTCCTGAGAGTTGGCATTGACCGCAATGTAGACCTTCGATTCAGCCTTTGGGCCCTTCATGAAAGTTGTAGAGACCGAAGATAGGAAAACGAGAATATATCTTATGCAAGATTTAGTGGCAGTTTCGATTTTGTGGGGATTTTATACTGACTCGGGGTCAGATCTGGACAGCAGAAACATATCTGATTTTAGGGAAAAGACACAATTTCTAAAAATAGGTAGAGGGATTTTAAAATTCGGCAAAAATTTGTGGAGGATGGGGAAGGTGGATAGAACCTAAAATAAATTTGGGGATTCCAAAAAAAATCAAAAAGGGGGTCTAAAGGTGGAAGAACTAAGCTTCTACTACACAGATCTGAAAAGGGACATATCAGAAACACAGAAAGACACGAAAATAGAAAAATATAAAATGAACTCTGAATGACATTATTTTTGTACTGGAGGTTGGGAATCAAGAGAGGAACCAACACTGAAAATCTCAACTTCAGATGATGTCGGAGTTGGGTGTTAAAAATTCCGGAGTGGGACTCTGTCCAGCCAAACAGAACCTTGGACAGAACTTCGGAGGCGGCTTCGCGACGGCTCGATGGCGGCACAAACGGCGACGGCGGCATCAGAGATAAAATCAGAGATAGGGGGGCTCAGGTAGAAGGTGTTCTCAACCCTGAAATGTAGAGGGGAGAAGGAGTAACCAGAGGGGAGAGGGGAGGGGCACAGGTAGCTCCTTGGCTCAAAGGAATTTCACCAAATTTTCTTCTCATTAATTCTCATTAAATGTGGAAATACAAGCATTTATACAAAATGTAAAAAGACTCAAAATGACCTCATATCTAGGGTTGAAAGGGGTATTAAGGGGATAGAAGAAAATATTTCTCCCATGTGGTCAAAACACATTAAACAAATTCTAATCAAACTAATATAATTCCATTCAAACTTCACCTACCTTGCCTAATAAGACAAGGAAGGGGGCGCCCCCTTCATGGGCCTCCTCTTGGGCCTAGCTGGTCCAAGGCCATCCAATCAAGCCCATTAACCCATGCTTGGTCTATGGACTCTCCCACCTAGATGGCCCATGAGAAGGAAAAGCCTACTTGGGCCTTGAGTGAGTTAAAGACCCAATATGAAGTCTAATGACCCAATATGAACTAACCCCTTAATGGACTCTTCTAAATGCAACCCATTGATGTATTCTATATGGAATGTGGCTTATTGACTTGTTAAAAGCCTTACAAAGGAGCCAAAATAAAAAACAAACAAACAAACACACTAATACAAACCCATATACACTAATACAAGCCAATACACACTAATATAACTCATTAGCCTTTGATGTCCCATCAATTCTCCTCGGGTGGGAGGAACTCGACCCCGTCGAGTAAGGGGTGCTGCTGCTCGAATAGCTCCGGCGAATCTGCCACCGTACCCAGTAGCGCGGGTACGCTCCACTCCAAGTGATCGTCACCTGCTCATTCTGTATATACTCGATATGCACAAGCTGCTGTGAAAACGGGGCTAGAGGTGGTCACTCCGGGGTGGGATCACTCTCAAGGGGAGGAGGCGGCTCGAAGACTCACTAGGAATCACCGCTGGGTCCATGTAGGTGACTAGATCCGGGGCATAAATGTAGAGCTGATCCCATACTCATCGAGCGAGTCCACTCGCTTCTTAAGGGACTGACACCAACGAGCTTGCACAAGACACATGCAAACTCCTAACAAAGCACACAAACAAGCCACACAAACAAACCACACAAAGAAGAAACAATAAGGACTCATGCATGACATGCAATGACATCACTCACCAAGTGGACGACATCCGAAAGCCACATCCTGAGCGTCGGTATGCTCCTCTAGACCCTTCGCTGCATAGTACTCATCAACTAGTTCCGGATCGGCCTCGTAGCTGACAGTCACAAGTCCAGAAGGCGTGGCTTCACCAACCCCTAGGGCTAGTGTGGCACGAGTAGGACATTGGCTGGCGATGTGACCAAATCCATGACAGTGGAAACACTGTAGCAGTGACCTACTGGTCTCCCTGATAAGAGGGCCTTTACCCTTATCCTCCCGACGGGTAGGGGTGTAGGCAATAGGGGTGGAGGCGTAGGTGCCGTGGGCAACAAGGGTGGGAGTGTCGGTGCCAGAGGGTGGACAATGGGTGCCGGAGGGCGAGCAATGGGTGCCGGTGGTTGGGGTGGAGGTAGATCCTGTGGTGGGGGAGGACGAGGCCTAGGAGTGAAGTGCTCCTGACGGGAGAGCTCATGAGGTCGAGCCATGGGGCCCCTCGGGTATGGACCTAAGGAACTACGTGACTCGGCACTATGGTGAGGGACGGAGCCCAACCGTTGGATAGACTCGAACTCTCCCTCAAATTGCTCCATCTCGAGAGCAACTTGGTATGCATCCTCCAACTTATCCACCTTGCGACGGAGAAGATAGTACCGTAGGTGTGGTTGTAGACCACGCCGAAATCGGGAAACAGTAAGGGAGCTCTCCTCCGTGGCGTCACATCATAAATAGGATTCATCGAACTCGGCAATGTAATCGAAGACGGACCGATCTCCTTGGATAAGACTCTGCCACCTGTCTATGAGACGCTGGCGGTATGTGGCAGGGAGGTACCTCTTCCTAAGTGTGTCCCTCATCTCGGTCCAAGTCTCTATCGGGGGCTCCTGACGATGAAACAATAGGTTCTCCATGTTCCTCCAATAGGTTTGTGCTTGGCCTAAGAGTTTCATCCGGGCGAACTTGACCTTCCGTTGGTCCGACATCTCGAACCACTCAAAATATCGGTCCATGCCGGCCTCCCAATCAAGATAGACCTTCCGGTCTAAGGACCCGTCAAAAGTGGGAGGATCTACACGAACGGTCCTAAGGGCCCATTCATCCACATCTTGATCGTGGGTCCGCCGTGTAGGATGACGATCTCGACCATATCCCCTATGCTCGTTATCGGACTCGTAGTCATGCACCTCGGGGATGTGATGCCTCCTAACCTCTATCCCTTGAACCCATGGAGCAGCGGGTTGCTGAACCGGGTCTTGTTGACCATGAGTAGGTGGGAGGGGTGCCTCGACTGGGGCCCTCGGGGGTGCCTCGGCTGGGGCTCCCTCTAGTGTGGCAACTCTCTCTACCAAGCCCTGAACGGACTGGTCCGACTCGACGGCCTTATCCTCTACGGCCTTCATCCTTTCTTCTAGGCGTGTGCCTAAGCCATTCATCCGCGTACTCAACCCATCCATCCGATCTACCCGTGTACCGACACGCCAAAAATGACGCTATGTTGATCAAATCTCCTGTCACTATGATGACGCCCCAAGTGAACTTCAATATATTCATAATATGAAGTTTTTCTATTTTCTTGTGTGTGGTTTTGATTTATTTTTGCATTTTATGATTCGCGACCTGAAGAGGGGCGTTATTTAAATGGCGACCTTATCTAGGGCGTTTTCTCAAGAAAGGACGACTAAATGTCAGGGCGTCAATTCCTGGTATTATCCGGTTTTAAAGTAAATTCAAAATCAATTTAATTATTGGTTAACGCCCTTCCTCAGGGCGTGTTTTAAATTAACGCCTCAATCGTAGGCGTGTTCTCATAATTTTCAAATAAAGTAAGTTTTATTGCCAAAATTAATCCAAGAAGTGACGCCCTTGGTAGAGGTCGTGTTTTGAGTAACGTCTTGATGTAGGTCGTCAATTCTTGATTTGACGCCCTTCGCAAGATCGTGTTTCACCTTTCGTGTCCTGCTTTAACTCCTCTTTCCTGTATAGAGTCCAGCCTTCAATAGTCTCCTTGCTCGAATTGGAGGTAGAGTTCTGCCTTTTTTGAACATTGCCTATCCTTATCTTACCAAACCCGAGCTTATGTCTCACTGAAATCCTATAAAACCATGATCTGGTCGATCGAGGCAGAGGTTGACGTTTTTAGAGGTTGAAGAGATTAGAACGTTCAAGAGGTTGAGAGGATTGACGGCTTCCTCTGCTTCCTTTTGTATGCTCGATTGAAGGACTTCGGCTTCCTCTGCTCCTTCTTCATCCGGTCAACCGCGTCTTCTTGGTTCCCTTTACTGTCGACAGGGACAGCAGGGCTTTCTTTTGTTGGTGTTGATTTGTCTTCATCCACTATTTTCTTCTTCTGCGTCTGCATCAATTCCATCGTCAGTATTTTTCCTTTTCACTTTGCATTAGATTTATCACATATCTCCTCTCTCCCTAATTCCTCTTTAGGGGTTTTAAAACCAAAACAATAAGGTGCGCATGTTGATTTCTTTTCATCATCACATGTTTTATTTGGATTGATACTACTGCACATTGGCTGAATCCCTCTTTTGCTTTGTTGTTTCATGGTCTTTTTTTTTGCAAGGTAATCAAAAGGAGAACCCTTCTCATCGGCCGGCCGATTGAAGAAGGAGGAAGGAACTTCACATCATCCCGCGTTCCAATCTTCACCAGGTATTCGCGATCTCTTTTTACTATTATTGAGGTAACCCCTCTGGCGATGACATCTCCATATTTGCACCACGTGCAAGCTTTTCTTCCCCTCATTTATGCATTAATCATCATTATTCTCCCTATTATCACATCATTATTCTCTCGTGATTGTGTGGGATTTATGCCCATCCACAAATTGGCGATCACGGTGGGACTTCCACTATTTTCTTTTTGATTACCATCTCCATTGGCACCCTCGCGTGCCCTTTCCCCTTGGCACCCTCGTGTGCCCTTTCTCCTCGGCACCCTCGTGTGCCCTTTCCCCTTGGTACCCTCGTGTGCCCCTTTCCCCTTTGGAACCCACGCGTGCCCTTTCCCCCTTGGTACCCTCGGTACCCTTTCCTTTGTGTCCCTCGGGCACCCTCCACTGTGCACACTGCACACTCCGGGATCAGCCAGCTTGTGTTTGCATATTTCTCTGAATTGACGCCTTCCACGAGGGCGCTTTTTGTTTTAACGCCCTTTACAGGGGCGTGTTTATTTTACTAACGCCTTCATCTAGGGCGTCCTATTTTTATGTTACGTCTGCCGTCAAGACGTCTTTACATCATCTTACTGCTTTAATCACGCTGCCTGTGAATTCACGCCCTGCCCCAGGGCGTTCTTTTATTACATAGCGCCTCACTACGCAGGCGCTTCCTCAGATTTGACGCCCGCACGCAGAGGCGTCCCTTTAAGATTTCGCGCCTCTACCAGAGGCGTGTTTCTGTTTCTCACTACTGGCTCATAGCCTCTTGCAGTGATTCACGACAGTGACCCTGTCGTTGCTTTGGTTGATAGCGACCTGCCCCAGGTCGTCTCTTTCCTGCGTTTTACAGAACCTTGCTTCCTGCTGCTGACTGTGATAGTTTGTTTGGTTGTCATATTACTTGCCTATATTGCTTTGATTTGATCATATTACTTTGCATATTGTGGCATTTGGTTGAGAGACCTCCTCTCTCTACACTAGGATTCCACACACCTCTCTTGGAATCGGGACGACCCTCCATTGAGCATTCCGTCTCTTTGGACTGGAAATCCCTTTTCCAAGACCTCCATAAGTCCCCACACCCGTGGATTCCCTCACGGACGCCGGGCTGGTTGTACCCTCGAAGTACCCGGAGTTTAGAGAACCTATCGTTGGTGAGGAGAGAGAAAGAATCTAGTTGACCCGAAGGTTACACTTGGATCAACTAGGTTTCACATTGTAAACATAAGTGAACTATTCAACAATTCAACCTACTCTAATCTCAAGCGGAACACTAAAACCTTGCGTTCATCTCAACTTGGTTGCATACACTTGCTTGGGTGATTTGACTTGTTTGGATTGAGTGGTTGTTTGTTTAATAGTGCCTTTATAAAATTGTCTCTCCTCTTAAAAACATGAAACTCCGTTCAGGTAAGATCATCAACATGGTAGGCTATGGGTATTCTTATGATGATGAGGACGAAAATGTCTTTGGTCAATATGAGACCCCTCTCCAGGATTCCATCTATTATGAGGGAAATTACCCTCACCCTCAGTCTCATCATCCTCAAATCCACGTGGTTGATACCATTCCTCAAGAGGTTGTGCCCTCTTCTCAGACTTTGCCCTCCAACACTTCGGGGAACCCTTCCCCATCCTTCAATGTCACGGACTTAATTAATGCACTATCTCAATTGGATGATTCCCAGCAGCAGGCTGTCCAGGCCGCCTTGAAAGGGATGTCTGTTCCCTCTTCGTCTTCCAACCCCCCTCCAGCCGAGAGTGGCCATCACCCCGTTAACGACCAGGCGGTCTTACATAAACCCCCCTCTCGTCCACCAACGCCTGTCACGGCCATACCGGCCCAGCAGGCGAGTTATTCTACAGTTAGACACCAATTCCCCCAACCTCCTCAGATTCTACGGTCGCCTATACCACACTCTTTTGTTCAGGCCCCAGTTGAGTCCGACTCTAATGCTTTGCTACTTCAGAAGATGGCCCACATGGAAGAACAGCTTAAGAAAGTCACTGCGGCCAAGAATGCACCAGAAATCTCGCTCCCCACTCTGCCAATTTTCCATCTTCCTCCGTCTGAGATGCCGAACTTTCGGCGGTACAATGGAACTGGCAATCCGGTCATTCATTTGAAGGATTTTATGTACGAGACCTCCTTCTGGCAAGGCAACAAGGCTTCTCTGGCCTATTTATTCAGAAGATCTCTGGAGTGGCCAGCCCTCGAATGGTTTTATTCCTTGGAGCCAGCGGATGCCAGTGACTTCGATGTTGTCCAAAGGAAATTCTTGCAAAAGTATAGAGACCGTGTTGGACCCTCTCTGTCCGTTACAGATTTAGTTGCAGAGAAAATGAAGTCTGATGAGGACTTCATCATATTTGCTGACAGATGGCGGTCGATGGCCGAGAAGCTGAAAGACACATTGTCGGAACAGGAGCAAGTAAAGATGATTATTTCTAATGCAACTCCTCAATTTCGCCATATTTTGGCCATGAACCGGCTGACCACTATGGAAGAGCTCTATGAGAGGGATCGTTACATCCAGACACAGATGAAGGATTCGCCCATTATGGGTATGTTTGAGCCGAAGCCTCGGCTGTTTAAGAAAACCACCAATGTTAACAGCGGGCCCACAACCGAGGGCACCGTCACAAATGAGCAAGTCGGCGCAGTTGGCAACCCCCACCATCAAGCTAACCCACGTCCACCACCGCCCCTACGACAGAACTCTCATTTTAACCATACTCCACAACCCCAATTCGCACCTCAACACTCCTTCGCTCCACCGCAAAACCAAGCCCCCCGCGTAGACCCTCCAGCTCCACCACAATACCATCAAATGCCCCCACCAGCCAACTAAGGCCAACAACAACAACAGAGATCACCACTTGGCCCCAAAAGGGACCACTATCCTCCACTTCCCGAAAGTCTCCCCGATATTTTTAATGCTCTGATGGCCGCCAACTTGCTCGCCTTGCCAAGGGAAAGAACCGTGTAGCCCGCTAATGTTGACACATCCCGTTATTGTGCTTTTCATCGCGGCCCTGGTCACAACCTTGATCGTTGCTTCCACTTCAGAGATTATATCTACGATCTAAATGACCAGGGTGACATCAATTGGGATGAGATGAGACAATTCATAGCCACTATGAAAGAAAGAAGGGCTTCTCGGCAACAGTAAAATCAACAACTTCAGCAACCCGCTCCACAACAAGTTCAACCACAGCAAGCTCCAGCACCCCAGCAGGATATGGGGATTGTCCGTAATCTATTGCCAGAGCACGCCCCTAATCAGCATGTGAACCCTGTCACATCCCTCTACGAAGTGCAGAGAGGACAGGGATGGCACAAAGAAAATGCCTCTGTCGGGGCATTTCATCATGATCCGAATCAAAATCAACCTCCGCGCTTTTTGCGCATCCTTCCTTCTTCTACTACTCTCCTATCGGGACATCCTCTTTTACGCCCCGTCAACCCATCTACCTCCACCAGTTCTACGGCCTTGCCGGCCCGCTCTCTTCTTACCCATTTGCCACCTCCACAACCTACCGCACGATGAACCCCACCTTCCACCACCAACTCTATACCTCCGCCGTCCAGGCCACTCCTGCTTCGCTCACCGCTAGCACCCGCTACATCCTCTACCACTCCTACACCAGCAAGGGTTCCTCCGCCATCAGTTTCCCCACCTCTCATACCCAGATCTCTTCTTGTTAGACCACCCGCCAATGCTCCTCGCGTTCGGGTATCCCTTTCTACTTCCACGCCCCCTGAGGGGGCATCTTCGTCAAATCACTCTCCTGCGCCTCCCACGGGGGCATCTTTGCTAAACATTACTCCCACGCCTCCTACGGGGGCACCCCTGTTGTGGAACACTGCCACCGGCATTCCCTCTTCTTCTTCTTCTAATTCTCCTCCCACACTTGCCCCGACAGAGGCTCTACAAGGCGTGGCGCCGCTCCGCAGCGGACGGATTTTCCACCGTATTTTTCCACAAAGAGAGCTAGAGCCCGTGCAGGGGCCGCAAGAGCAAGAACAAGAACAAGGGTCTGTACCGGGTATGATTTGTTAAAACATTTGAACCGGACTCCGGCAATAATTTTGATCCTGGAATTGATCAAACGGTCCACCACTCATCAGCTGGCTCTAAAGGAATATCTGCAGAAGGTAATGGTTAATGAAGACATTCCAGTTGAGCAGATAGTCACGGTGTTAACACCTGCTAGCAGTCAGCCGGCAATTACTTTTCATGAGCACGAACTAGCACCAATCTCAGCAAGGAAGTATGCCTTATGCATCATAGTCGACATCAATAAGGTGGCTGTTAAGCAATGTCTGGTGGACACTGGGGCATCCATCAATGTTTTGCCACCGAGCACCTTGAAGTTATGTGGCATACCAGAAAGCCAGATTCGGCCGTCCACCATAACGGTCACTACATATGACAACACGAAGAAGCCTCCTCTAGGCATGATCACATTGAAAGTTACCTTGGGTCCTGCCACCATCACAGTGGATTTTCACATCTTGGACATGGATCCAACATTTAATGGCATTCTTGGCCGCCCGTATATCTAGCAACTTGATGCAGTGCCCTCTACAAATCACCAGTGTCTCAAATTCCCACACAAGGGCCGTATTATCAAGGTGACCAGCATGCCGATTCTGCCCGGGGAAGATATTCATGCGGCTTCATCAGTCCCTTCTATTTGGCCTACCAATAAGCCACTGTTATCTGTGCTGGACGTCCCCCGTCCACGGCCAATGCCATCTGAAACTGTTACCACAGTTGCTATGACACCCCTGCCTTCTAAGGGGAAGAAGAGAAAGAACATGATTAATACCCCTGGCTGGAACATTCTGTTAAAAATGGGGTATCAAGATGGCAAAGGCCTGGGTGCCAACTATCAGGGCAGGATTAGGCCCATTAAGCCGCAAAAATTGCTTGTACGAGGCGGTTTAGGCTATAAAGGGCCGAGCAAAAATGAAGAAGAGCCATGGGCATTTATGACTTCTACTTTGAAGACTGATCGCCAGCCACTCTCCTGGACACTGAAGACACATTTTGTTACTGGTGGCGTTCAGAATAATGAGCAGACTACCATAATTACTTCATTGCTTGACTATCAAGATGTTCACGCCAGACAGTTTGCTCGTCACATTGCCCCACTGGTTACCTACAAAGCCCTGGAGTCTTTAAGGCCGGACAAAAGAAGGAAAATGGGTGATCCAGAATGTGACTGGTACAGGTGGTTCGACATGAATGACATTACTATTTCTTTGAGCCGCCTCTTCATGCCGACAGATCCGGAATGGCCGCCGCTCATACAGGAATTGATTGAAATGCCAGCAGTGATCACAGACAAGAGGCAACTGCTGAGTGACTATACGGATACTGGGGAGTCAGATGTCCCCTTTGAAGAAGGTTTCACTGTGGATAGGCTGTGGGATGGCCTCTTGTCTCTCACTTCCATGCATCCATCTGTGCTTACTTCTCTATATTCCCATTGGTTTGGTCATGTCCCAAGACTGCCTCCGATTATAATCAACTTGTCTCCAGATTCACTCCAAGTTGCTCTCACAATTCCTCCCTCGCTCCTCGAGCGATTTTCTGAACTCTCCATCTCGCCCCCCCATGGGCCATCATTGATTAAATCTTTCTCTAATCTTACAATTTCCACTCCTCCTGCTACTCTCCCATCACACTGCTTTCTCCTTGAAAAAGAAAATAAAAATGAAGAAATAGATAAAAATGAAAAAAAAACGCTGATTTTTCAACTTTCCAATCCTCTATCTCCGTTGAGGAGACCTCTTATCTCTTTCCCGAGTGCGTCCCGACCCAGGGGCCGCTCTTTCAAGATTCCTTGATAGATCTATTTTCCCCCTCCGGTGAGGGGTCTTCTTCTGTATCACCTTTTGTATCCACTTTTTCACCCCGTTCTTTTCTTTCTGATCAGGCTAGTTGCTCCTCCTCTTCTTCTAATAAAATTCATGGGGTAGATTCGCATAAGAAATCCAAGGGTAAGGAGATTCCTCGCAGATTTTTGTTGGAGTTGGCTATCAGATGCCAAGCTTGTTTAGCAATCCCTGAGTTTGTGGAAAATCCAATTATCCTGCCAGAATTAGAATTCGAAGATGTTGTTGCTTCTTATGAGGGTTTGGGCGTTTATGAAATTATGAATGATGAAGACCCTATTGAAGAGGGGGATGAAAGTTATGAAGAATATGAGGACGAGGCTGATGCCTTTGCTAGTGGCTTAAGAAAATTTGACGAACCATCAGCCTCAGTAGAAGAACCTACCAAAGAAATTAATCTGGGTACCGAGGAAGACCCTAGGATTGTCCTCATTAGTAAGAATTTGCCGCCCTCCGAAGAGGAGGCGCTCATTTTAGTTCTTCAAGAATACAAGGACACGTTTGCTTGGAGTTATGAGGATATGCCGGGATTAGACCCTGCGCTCGTTGAACATCGTCTTACACTTAAGCCAGGGTCTGTGCCGGTCAAGCAACGGTTGAGGCGTTTCCACCCTAATATGGCTTTAAAAATGAAAAAAGAGGTCGACAAGCTCCATAAGGCTAGATTTGTTAGAGTTATCCTCTACCTCAATTGGGTGGCTAACATTGTCCCGGTTATGAAGAAAGATGGGAAAGTTCGGATTTGCATAGACTTCCGGGACCTCAACCGGGCGTGTCCTAAAGATGACTTCCCTCTCCCTCATATTGATGTTCTGATTGATAACACGGCAGGTTTTGAGACTCTTTCATTTATGGATGGCTTTTCAGGTTACAATCAAATTCGTCTGTCTGAAGAGGATCAATAGAAAACATCATTCACTACACCGTGGGGTACTTATTGCTATGTGGTCATGCCTTTTGGACTTAAGAATACTGGAGCCACCTACCAGAGGGCTATGATGGCAATTTTTCATGACATGATTCATATTTATATTGAGGTGTATGTGGATGATCTGGTTGTAAAATCAAGGACAATGATTGAGCATCCTGGGGTTCTGGCTAAGGTTTTACAGAGATCACGAGAATATCAACTGAAAATGAACCCCAAAAAGTGCGTATTTGGCGTTTCTTCAGGGAAGTTGCTTGGATTTATTGTCAGCAAGAGGGGAATTGAAGTTGATCCCAACAAGGCAAAGGCCATCAGAGATATGCCTCCTCCCAAGAATTTAAAGGAAGTTCGAGGATTAATCGGGAGGTTGCAATTCATTCGCCGCTTCGTCTCCCAGCATTCACAAAGATGTAGGCCGTTCTACGAGCTTACTAAACCGGGAGTCAAGTTTAATTGGGATGACAAGTGTCAGGCAACCTTTGACGGATTGAAGGATTATTTGGCCAATCCTCCTGTCCTGAGGCCGCCAATTCCAGGCAAGCCACTTATTCTTTACGTTTCGGTCCTGGATGACTCCGTAGGTGCTGTCTTGGCTCAAGTGGATGAAGAAGGTAAGGAGAGGGCAGCATACTACTTGTCTAAGTTTCTTAACCCCTGTGAGCAGAGGTACTCAGCCGTGGAGAAGACTTGTACAGCTTTGGTTTGGGTAGTTCAGAAGTTAAAACATTATTTTCTAGCTCATGAGGTTCACCTCATTACTCTCATGAATCCAATTAAATTCCTCCTTGAAAAATCTGTCCTCACTGATCGATTAGCACGCTGGCAAAGCATCCTTTCTCAATTTGACATCACTTACATTCAACAAAAAGCTATCAAAGGTTATGCCATTACCGAGCATCTTGCTCACCACCCTCTTCCCCGATTTGATCCTGTCAATTCAGAGTTTCCAGATGAAGAACTAATGTCCATCAATCAACCCCATGATCCTATGTTGACATTACATTTTGATGGAGCTCTAAATTCTCAAGGAAGAGGGATCGGCATGGTTCTTTTAACACCAGAAGGGGTCACCATTCCATTTGCTGCTCGGCTCACTTTCCCCGTCACCAACAATATAGCTGAGTATGAAGCTCTTTTGGCCGGTCTTCAAACCGCTCATCGATATGGTGTCACTCATTTGAGAATTGTCGGTGACAGTCAGCTCATTCTGCGCCAGGTGCTTGTCAAGTGCCGCACTATCAATCCTAAGCTCAAACCCTACCAGGAACTTGCTTCAGCTTATGCCAAGCTCTTCACCAAGTTGATTTTCGTCCATGTTCCTCGTAGCCAGAACATCTTGGCTGACGCCCTTGCCTCTTTGGCCTCTGCTTTAGTCTTCCCTCCTGAGCGTGATTTTCATGTTCCCCTGATTCATCAGCGCGACACGCCAGCTATCAAGGATCGCGCATTCCTTGATATTAGGGATCAGGTGCTCGAGAAGGTTAAGCTGAAGGAAGCTCTTAAAGGAAAGGAGGTTATGCTTTTAAACTGGGAAGAAGAATTGGCTGACGAAGAGAAGCCTTGGTATTATGAGATTGCCAGATATTGTAATGATCAGTCCTATCCCGAGGAAGCCACTGCTGAAGAAAAGAAAGCAATTAGAAGAGTGGCTCAACGTTATGTTTTGGTTGTAGATGTGCTCTACAGAAGAGGGCTCACCGGTGTTTTATTAAGATGCCTCGATGATGATGAATCTTGGAAAGTTGTGGAAGAGGCGCATTCTGGAGTGTGTGGTGGTCATGTGAATAGCCAGATGCTAGCTAAGAAGATCCTTAGGCTAGGCTTCTATTGGCCAACTCTAGAAGAGGATTGTTCTATCTATGTTCGAAGGTGTGTCAAGTGCCAACTGCACGCCGACAAGATTCATTCTCCTGCTTCTTCACTTCATCCTACGTCCTCCCCATGGCCTTTTTCCATGTGGGCGTTTGATATCATTGGACCTCTTGGTGATTCGAACCTCCTGACCAAGCAAAAATCATTCATCCTCACGGCAACGGAGTACTTCACCAAATGGGCGGAAGCAGAAGCTTACGTGGAGATCAAAGCATCAACAGTCTGCAAATTCATAATGAAGAACATCATCACGAGGTTCGGCATCCCGAGCACCATCGTCACCGACAATGGACCCCAATTTATCTCCCAGGAAATCAAGGATCTCTGCAACAGGTATAACATTGCATTGCATCATTCTTCTCCCTATTATCCGCAGGGCAATGGCCAAGCAGAGGCAAGTAATAAAACTTTGATAAGAATTGTTAAGAAAACGTGCGAGGCTAATAAATTTTTGGATTGGCCAGACAAGCTAGTTGAAGCTCTCTGGGCCTATCGCACTTCCATTCGCACTCCCACTGGGCAAACTCCTTTTTCCCTCACTTATGGAATGGAGGCGGTAGTCCCTTATGAGATTCTCATTCCCTCTCTGCGAGTACAATTGGATAAGGAATTTTCTATTGATGAACGTCGTGTTTCACTCCTGGCCCAATTGGAACTCTTAGATGAGAAGCGTCTGGTCGCCGCTGAGCATGCGCGCGTTTATCAAAATAGGCTCTCACGTTTTTATCAAAAGAAAGTAATTGAGAGAAAATTTAAGATCGGTGAGATAGTAATCAAAAGAATTTTTGTAAAGCCGGGTGGCCCCCGCTCAAAACTCCAACCTAATTGGGAAGAACCATTTATCATAAAAGAAGTTTATCCTGGCAATGCTTATAAACTGGTTAATGCTGAAGGGGAAGAGTTAACTCACCCTTGGAATGGTTTGTATCTTAAGAAATACTACCCTTGATTTAAAAATCTAAAAAAAATATAGTATAGAAATTCCAAAAAACAAATCAAAAATATATGGAAATTCTTCAAAAAAAAAAAAAAAAGAGGAAGTGATCAAAATTGGTGCCATGGCACACGAAGGATCAATGTCCGAAAGGTCAAAATTCAGAACTCATTCATCAGTCTTGCTAGCTTAAATGGGGGTTGATTCCCGCACACACTACACGCTTTATTCTTGAGCTCAAGCAGTGCAAAATCCGATGGAAAGTCAAAAACCTGACTAAAAGTGAAAGACAATACCCGTTCTTTTCTTCTTCGGCCCATAAGGGAGGAAGTGAGACCTCGAGGTAGATACGCCAAGCCTATCCGCCACCCTAGTAGGTGGAAGTCAAGGCCCAAAAGGGAGCAAATGCCACAAGAGCCCAAGTACAATTAGGTTTATTTTCATCAATGCAAATCAACTCCAAAGTGAAAGTCAAATTATGAAAAGAAAAGCATGTCAAGAGGGCAAAGTCCCCGCAAGGAAAATCTTGGGCGTATGCGTGCAATATAAATGGGCAAAAAGGTATCAAATTTCCCTATGCCAAAGACCGAACCCCAACAGGCACAGGGTAAGGGAGGTAACTTTGCCTTGAGCATTCCAGAATCCCTTATGGGCTTCCCTTATATTTTCTTCCATCCTTTCTATGTGGTGAAAGTCACGAACTGGCAGGATGGTCAAGACGTACTTAAGAAATTGCATTGTGTGAAATCTCGAATACAAGTCAACTATGAGCACGTCAACCCCCTTTTAACTACTCAAGAAAGGTTAATGAATTTTAGATGGTGACTAGGTAAGACTCTGGGTCTTGATAGCCTTGAAGCCCTTTTCGCAGAATAATTCAATTAACGCCTTCGGCTAAGGCACTTTTTATGGAATTAACGTCCTAGATTAGGTCGTCTTCTTCAGAATAACGTCTTTGAGCAGGTCGTTTCTTTTTCAAAAAAAAAAATCAAATTCTTTTTCGAATTCACGCCATCCTTTAGGGCGTCTTTATAAGAATCACGACCCACTCTAAGACGCATTTTTTAAGAAAAATAATAAAATAAAAATAAAAAAAATGTATTTCTTCACGATGTATGCTTGCATTCTTTTGCATGGGCATCTTTTATTTATGGTTTGCATATGTGTGCTTTGCATGATGCATCTCCCCGCTATCAGTCATTTTATTTACCTTATTTAATTAAAGGCTTGGCCCCTTGACCCCTCATTAAGGTCAAAATATTGCTACCCCTTGCTTATTGGGCAAGGGGCCAAGTCAAACAGATGAATTAACCTGTTTATTCAAGTGTAAACAGCAGCTACAGAAGCAGGGCACAGTAAAACGAACACAAAGAACGTGGAAAGAGCAGAAAGTACACAAACACAAGGCCACAACCACACAAAGTGCTCAGGTAACAAAGGAATCTCAATATCATATATATATACATCATGAATGTCTAAGTACAGGTGTGAGGGTGGAGGAGTACAAGTAAGTCTCTCAGCTCTCGCCTCCACCCTCCTCTCTCCTACTCTCAACCTCCTCCTCGCCGTCCCGAGCTGGCGCTGGTGGATGAGGCATGGGCCCCCGTGAAAAAGTAGGAACCCGAACGTGTACCCCTGCCTCGCTCCTCTCTCGGAGGGAAGAGCCCGCAACGAAGGTAGAACTGGTGAAGGAGTGCCCCGCAGCCCGCGCTCGCTCGCGTCCTCGCTGGAGACGCTCCTCGGACACTCGTAGCCGCTCCTAGAAGAGGATCAACTGGGTCCTCGAATCTGCCAACTCTCGCTCGCGTGTCGCCAGCTGCTCCTGGAACCGGGCACGCTCTGCCTGGTGCTCCTCCCGCTCACGAGCCCGCTCCTCGCGCTCCCGGGCACGCTCCCGTCGCTCCAGCTCAAGGGCTACACGCAGCTCGGCCACATCCTGAGGGAGCTCCTCTCGTCGCCTCAGGAACCTCTCAAGCTCTGAAATCCGTTGATCACGGATCGCCAGCTCGGTACGTACCGCCTGAAGCTGAGTCGTCTGCAAGCAGGTAAACAAATCATCAATTCCACAATTAATGCAATGATTCAATTCAAGCAATACATGATTGAACTACTCACCTGTGCGCTCATCGTGCGGAAGCCCTCATCTACGCAGGTAAGAGCGGCTCGAAGCTCCTCAGTCTGTAAAAATGATTTTTTTATCAGTGCACAATTGTATAATCAATATTTGAATGGATTGGTGTTTTGGAATTTACCCGTGAGGCGAGGTCGCGCTCCGCTGCCTCGGCTCGTGCCACTGCTCCCGCTAACTGCTCTGCCAGTGCAGTCACCTCTGCACTGGGTCCTCTCGAGCTGGAGGCCTCCCCTGGGTCTCTCCTCACTGCTCCCTGCTGGCCACGCTGCATTCATTGAGATCGTCAGTGGCTAATCATCAATAATTCAACAAAAATATATACATTTGCATATAGAAATAATTTAAACACTCACCAGGGTCTCTAGGTCTGCCCGTGTGGCGGCCAGCTGGTCCTCCAGGCTGTGTAGGTGGGCCTAGGCATCTATCGCCGCTATGTCCCACGCATCCTGCATCCATCACATGTTAGTCGCATGATAGTCACATAAGCATTTGCATTCAACGTAGAAATAATTGCATTCATACATACCCCTAAGACCCTCATCTGGGGTCGGCCGGCGTATACCTCCCAGTAGCGCCGGAGGTACTCGGAGCTGTCAGTCGCCCAGGAGGTGACTCTGGTCCCGCCTCGCTGCCAGTCGGCGTGCTGCTCCTTGAACCGCACCCACCAGTCGGTCGCCTTTGTACGGCCGCGAGTCTTCTTCCCGATGCCCCACGGCTCGCCTACCTCGATCCACTCCTGATGGAGGCCTAGCATCCTCATCACCAACCTAAGCCGTAACGGCTCGATCTCGCTCAAGCAGTGAACCCAAAGCTCACGCTCAAAGCGAGGTCGACCCGCTACGACCCAAGGCTGGCCCTCGTCTGTCATCCCCTCATAGGGTCTCCACTGCACCTGCATTCATAAACATACAGATCATCATTTCATCGTTATCATCATAAATTCAAAATAAAAAGCAAAAGAAAGATGCATAGCCTTCATACATACCAGCGAGGGAGGGAAGTCACGGAGCTCTCTCCGTAGAACCCACAACTCGTAGCCGAGTGGGGCGCCAAAGACGACCGGCACCCAGCGCCGTGCTAGAGGGAAAGCTCCCTCATTCCCAGGCCGTGGGTCAACGCGCCCCATCGGCATGTAGAGGTAACTCCAAACCTGCATCCATGCATTGCATTTGTTAGGCATTCATACGCATATAAAAATATACATAAAAAAAAAATGCACACCTGAAGAAAAGGTGAGAAGCCACTGACGGTCGTCTCTCGCCCTGTCCCCGTGGACAGGTCGGCCATCATGTGCGCCAGTAGAGCCGCTCCCCAGGCGTAGCTGCCAACTGCCTCCAGGTCCTCGAGTATCCCCAGGAATCGGCAGTTGATGACGTCGCCCTTTGTCCCGAGCAATAGCCTCCTGAGTAGCAATAGCAAGAACCTCCTCAAGTCTAGGTCTGCTCTCTCTCTGTCGGCCGGGTCCTGGCAGTAGACTGCCCTAGCCCCGTCTATCAACCTCTGTGAAAACTGCTCTAGGGTCTCTCCTGATCTATGTCTGGCATTCCCTAAACCCATCACTGTAGTGAGGTCGGTGCGGAAGATAGTCCTACACTCGCTAGGTGTCTCGTAGACCATCTCTAGCCCTAGCAGCCTCTGGGCAAACTCAGTGTAGTCAGGGTAGGTGATCCCACTCACAGCCTCTCCATCTACCCTCAACCCGGTAATCCTGGCCACGTCCTCCAGGGTAGGAATCATGTGCCCCCAAGGCATCAGGAATGCCCGGCTAATCCTATCCCATCTCTCCCGTAGAACCTGAATGAGTGGTAGGTCTGGCCTAACTGGCTCTATGCTGAGGAAGGCCCCGAACCCCATCGCGTCTACCCTCTCTCTCTGGAACTCGGGGAGGCCGTAGTAAGCTGCCCGGACCATGACCCATGAAATGCGCATCCTCATCAGCCCCTGCATGCATAAAATAAGAATTTTTGGCTTAATTGTTGTGAATATTCATGCTTATTTCATTTTGATTGCCTCAGGTTGAATGTTGATGTTGTTGAAATTAACGACCTTCCTCAGGTTGTTTTTCGTTGAAGTGGCGCCCTTAAGGGGGGCGTGGTTCTGTTTGTGCTTCAAGATAACGACCTGCCCTAGGTCATTTTTCATCTATGAAACGCCTCTGTGTTGGGCGTGTGTTTGTGGTTGATTTCTAAAATCCTAAAGGTTTTATCAAATCACGCCCTTGGGATGGGCGTTTTTCAAGTTGGGTTCATTAATTAATCAAAGAATTAATGAATGGGCGACCGCTGGTTTGGTCGTCTGTTTTGAATTGACGCCCTGGTGGGGGGGCGTGGTTTTGAGTTTTTCAGAAAATGAAAGAAAAATAACAGCATGAGAGAATTGACAGCATAATATGAATTTAAATGGGCGACATGTTTAGGGCGTGTTCTCATGGGGTTAATTTATTTTTCAAGAAAATAATTTAATTAACGCCCTTGGGTCGGGCGTGTCTTTTGTAAAACGTGACGCCCCTGAGGGCGTCTTATTTCTGGGTTGCAGGGTTTCTACCCCGAGAGCTATGGAAATTACAGGAAAAATAAAAATAAAAATATAAAAAAAATGGGAATAGGGTTTGGGGGCCTACCTTCTTGTGCTTTGGTTCTGCCGGTTGGGGGCGTGGTTGACGTGGCCGCCGGAGTTGGCCGGGGCGTGCGACGATGGCCCTCGGTTGCTCTTCTTCATTTCTTTCTTCTTCTTCCTCATCTGGTCCTTCTTCATTTCCTTCACCTTCTTCCTTGTTTTCTCCCTCTTCTCCAGCATCATCTCCTTCTTCCTCGCCTTGTCCTCCGGTCTCGTCGCCGGCCGCCACGACCTGTTCTTCCTCCGCTGCCGCGGGAGGGGCTTCCTCCATGGCGTGTTCCTCCTCGGCATGGGCGTCTTCGCCCAGGTCCACCACCTCTGGGGCAGCTACCCTCTGCCGCTTCAAGCCTCCGCCGGCCATGGCTAGGGCTAGGGCTAGAAGGGAGAGAGATAGAGAGAGATTTGGGGAGGGGGTTCTCGGTTAGGGTTGCATAAGAAAGGAAAGAGGGGAAATGGACGGAGGAAGAAGAAGGAAGGAGGGAAGTTAAGTCGAACGGTCAAAAAAAGAAATCACGACTTAAGGAAGGCCGCGTATTGAGGAATCAACGACGGCCATCAAGGCGTTTCTTAATAATTGACGACGTTTCTTAAGGCGTTACTTTCGTGTGCATGGGGAATGATAACCGTCGTCAGACGCATTCAATGGGCGTTGATTGATTTGAGAGAAGTAATTATTACCATTTTTGATTAACGCCTATGATTGAGACGTTACCTGATTGAAACGTGGCTTCGATAAGGGCGTTACTTTTGGAATTTCAACGAATATATTTTGGGAATTTGAATCAATTAACGCCCTGTTCTAGGTCGTTATTTAAGTAACGCCTATTGGTGAAGGCGTCAAATGTATGAACAGGAATGTTGAAAACGTCGTTGTCTGAGGCGTCTATTTTGGAATTTGCGTCCTTTCTTGAGGCGTTACTCACAACAGAACGACAGATTATTTGAGGATTTGATCTGAAGCACACCAGTAAGGCTCAATCTGGAAACAATCATTTTTATTACTTTGAAAAGAGAGATTACAATGCTTGATGAGCCGTCTTGGGTCTTAGCTTTCTCAAAGCTGTTACATAATTTTTCCACTGATCTTTGTCTTCATCTAAGCTTTCTTCAGGTTGATGGAGTTTGTTAATCTTCCATAGGGCTTGGATTGTGATGGCCTCTTCTCCGTCTTCATTGCTGCCTAAGTCTCTTGATTTGATTGGAGGGAGATGAGAGATGTCTTCTAGGTGTTGCCTTGGAAGTCCAATTTGAGGAAGGCATCTGTGAGAGTTGTATAGTACGAAGTCCGAAGCACCGATGAGACGAAGGTCCGTCCCGGTGGGGAATCTTGCACGAAGTTCCTGCATCTTGAGTACACCCGGGGCACAAGTAAAGAGGTTCTTTGGCATCACTTTAAGGTGCTCTCTCCATTCCACTCTCTTTTTGATTTGAGGAATCCGGTTCATCACTCTATTGCTTATTCCTAACGAGCCGGTCATGTAAGAGAGTGGGCTTTTTGAAAAGATTCTTGAGGGTTGTTGGGCCTCATCACATGGATCGAACTTGAAGTGTAGATCAACCCAACTAGAGAGTGCTAGCATGCACCCGTAGATGGGCCTTCCCATCGCCGTCGAGGTAAGCCCACTATAGAGATAGGCTAGAATAGTCGGTCCAACTCTTTCCTCTTCCCATAAGCTCACCACCGCGCTCAGTTGGGCCTCCTCTAGAAAGTCCTCCATGGATGGAAACAAGAGTGCGCCTGCTAAGCACACCACGAAGGCCTTTGCTATCTTTTCTATCTCCTCCTCTTCCTTAGCTTGATCCGCTCTCTTGAACACCCATGAGGCGAGCTTCAAGAGGTTGATTCCTTTAGTGACCTTGATTTGGTTCACTATGTTTGGGCTAGATATCAATGAGGTTAGCAATTCATGAGAAGAGATTGGCCTTGGCATGATGGCCATCTTTTGTTCTTCTCCTTGTTTCATCCTTTTCAAGCCTAAGATCAACTCTAGTTCTTCCAATAAGATGGTGGCTTCAAATGTTGAGAAGAGAAAGGTGTGAGTGGAAGGGTGCCATATTTCAACTAGAGCTCCTATGGCTGCCCAATCTAAATGAATTTGGTCATGGTGTTTGGCATGGGTGACTAGGTCCAAAAGGTGCCATCTTGCAAGATAAACCCTTATATCAGAAGAAAATTTGGAAAGGATAAGGGGAAGCCACTTGTTTTTTTGAAAATCTCCTAGCTCCTGGCACTGATGGATAGTCCTGTGGAAAACAAAGAACAGAGAAGAATGCACAATTGAGCATGCAGGTGAACAACAGAACAGTTATGGCTTTTGGTTCGGATATGAGCAGAAGAAGAATAGAAGAATTCACTAACCTGATTTAGAGCAATTCGGCTGTAGATATGTCCTTGGATATCAGTCAACCTGGGGGTAGAAGACCTGGGTCTCTTAATCATCCTCTCCATCCTTTTGCTTTGTAGAAAGAGCTCGGGCAAGTGCCTGCAGGAGAAGAACGAACAGCAAGACAGAGCCGACTGCAGAGGTTTAGAAGAGTTTGCTTTGATTAAATCTAAGGAAGTGCCTGCCTTTTATAATGATTAGGTTGTTCGGAGTTAGAAGGTTGATGGGTATTAGGATATGGTTTGGCTTCCAGTTCGGAAACGGAAGTTTGCTTAATTAACGCCGTTTGTTAGGGCGTCAATTGTTGAATTGACGACGTTGCTGAGGTCGTGTTTTGTTTAACGCCCTTGACGGGGGCATTTTCATCTTGAACTATCGATGAATGTCACGCCTTGACGAAGGGCGTGTTTCTCCTTTTGACGCCCTCACGTTAAGGCGTTTTTAATAATTTTGACGCCATGACTTAAGGCATTTTTTATGAGTTTGCTTCCCGTGTGCTTTGATGAACTTAAGTGCTATTATGTCATTGGAATTCTATTTTATTTAGCACTTATGATCATGTCATCCTTTGAATTGAAGATTATTGATGTTGAAATTATGGAGACTAATGAATTCCAAGTGCAGGAAAGTACAGGTTTCAAGATGCTTGGGTTGCTCATCGTTGCACATCGCGCTTGTCATCTTGTATTTGTTTGATGTAAGCATTTTACTATATGGTATTTACGCTATTATAGCATATCAAGGACCTTGTGGTTCTGATGAACCTGGAATTTGAGTTCCCCTTTATCAAAAACTGTGATAATTTCAGGAGAGTCTTGATCACACGGATAGGCCGTTAAGTCGTTCAAGGTCTGGGACGATGGTTCCACTTTCTGAGTTGATACGCTGACAAACGGGCTTCGGCTTAGTGTTAGCTCAGAGATCTGGATTCTTGACCAAATATGGATGGCTTAGCAATATTATCCTTGATTATTTTCTATTTTTAGTTTGTTTTATTCTTTTCTTTCAGCCCAGCATGCATCATGTAGGACTTTGAGTTTCATGCTGAAAATCTTCATATTATGGCAATAATGAAGGTCACTCGCTCTTCATTGAGTTGACATGAGATATTCCACTCCAAATCAAGTACTTTGTTCTATCTGAAGCCGCTCAGGCTGATTCCTTGAAAATGTCCCTTTGTTGGATCTCCATCTCAATTCCCTTTATTTTTCTGCAAATCTACCTTGGTTGTAGCACGTCCACGTTGGCTAGTAACCGCTCTCCAATGGTCTTTCCCTATCGTGCCCGCGCGCACACCTTTTGCCTTACATTTTACTTGTTTAGCTTAGTCTCCTTTATCCAGCAAATTGATGCCTTCTTGGGATCACTCGGAGTTGTTTCACTTTGAATCTTGGAAAGATTTCCATTGCTTAGTGTCTGAGGCGTGTCACATCACACCTTGGCATCTACTTATCAGTTCGCTCCACTTCATTCCATTTGTTTCACTTTTCTCCATGTCGTCTCACTCCCTTCCAAAGCAGACGCCAAGGCGGGACAGCTGTAGACACGCCAAAAATGACGCTATGCTGATCAAATCTCCTGTCACTATGATGACGCCCCAAGTGAACTTCAATATATTCATAATATGAAGTTTTTCTATTTTCTTGTGTGTGGTTTTGATTTATTTTTGCATTTTATGATTCGTGACCTGAAGAGGGGCGTTATTTAAATGGCGACCTTATCTAGGGCGTTTTCTCAAGAAAGGATGACTAAATGTCAGGGCGTCATTCCTGGTATTATCCGGTTTTAAAGTAAATTCAAAATCAATTTAATTATTGGTTAACGCCCTTCCTCAGGGCGTGTTTTAAATTAACGCCTCAATCGTAGGCGTGTTCTCATAATTTTCAAATAAAGTAAGTTTTATTGCCAAAATTAATCCAAGAAGTGATGCCCTTGGTAGAGGTCGTGTTTTGAGTAACGTCTTGATGTAGGTCATCAATTCTTGATTTGACGCCCTTCGCAAGGTCGTGTTTCACCTTTCGTGTCCTGCTTTAACTCCTCTTTTCTGTATAGAGTCCTGCCTTCAATAGTCTCCTTGCTCGAATTGGAGGTAGAGTCATGCCTTTTTTGAACATTGCCTATCCTTATCTTACCAAACCCGAGCTTATCTCTCACTGAAATCCTATAAAACCATGATCTGGTCGATCGAGGCAGAGGTTGATGTTTTTAGAGGTTGAAGAGATTAGAACGTTCAAGAGGTTGAGAGGATTGATGGCTTCCTCTGCTTCCTTTTGTATGCTCGATTGAAGGACTTCGGCTTCCTCTGCTCCTTCTTCATCCGGTCAACCGCGTCTTCTTGGTTCCCTTTACTGTCGATAGGGATAGCGGGGCTTTCTTTTGTTGGTGTTGATTTGTCTTCATCCACTATTTTCTTCTTCTGCATCTGCATCAATTCCATCGTCAGTATTTTTCCTTTTCACTTTGCATTAGATTTATCACATATCTCCTCTCTCCCTAATTCCTCTTTAGGGGTTTTAAAACCAAAACAATAAGGTGTGCATGTTGATTTCTTTTCATCATCACATGTTTTATTTGGATTGATACTACTGTACGTTGGCTGAATCCCTCTTTTGCTTTGTTGTTTCATGGTCTTTTTTTTTGCAAGGTAATCAAAAGGAGAACCCTTTTCATCGGCCGACCGATTGAAGAAGGAGGAAGGAACTTCACATCATCCCGCGTTACAATCTTCACCAGGTATTCGCGATCTCTTTTTACTATTATTGAGGTAACCCCTCTGGCGATCACATCTCCATATTTGCACCATGTGCAAGCTTTTCTTCCCCTCATTTATGCATTAATCATCATTATTCTCCCTATTATCACATCATTATTCTCTCGTGATTGTGTGGGATTTATGCCCATCCACACCGTGTAGTCAACGCATCCATGTGTGTACCCAACCCTTCCATACGTGTAGTCAACCCTTGCATTTGCCCCATAAGGGTTTGGAACATTTCGACCACCGACGACGCATCGAGACTAGGGGCTCGGGGATCCGCCATAGGTGGTGGTGGGGGTGAGTACTGTGTACGTCTACGAGTGGGCATACAAAGACACACGGAGACACTGACTAATGCAAACACGGACTAAAGGAAAGATGATGCACCTAGACTTAACCAAGACTCGGCACGTGGCGGAGTTAGTCGATCCGAAGATCACTCGCGCAAGTGTGCGGCCTTCCCGATAGGCATAGCCTAACGTTCAGACAACACCTTTTGATATACCGAGTAAAGGGATGCAAATGCAACCTAGACCGATTTAGACAATGACTAGACGTAAATGACAGTTTTTTTTGTTTTAAACACCCTAGACTCAACTGGCGCTCTGACACCAAATTGATGCGGGACGGACACGCGACTCAACTCTAAATGGATATGCGATCCTCGGACTCTAAGCAAGCTTGCGATCGTCCCTAACGAGGGAAGCATCGGACGTGCACGGTTGAGAAACCGACAAAGAGCTAGGGTGGTCAACTCACAAATTCGTGCCCGGATCGGGTCACGGGACGGTCTCGCTCTCTCTCGCAGCAGCAGTGAATATCAATAAATAGCGAGCTAAGTTACCCTATCATGCTCTCTAGCAGTGGCATATAAAGCATATACGAACTAAGCAAAGTGCCGAGTAAGGAGCGAACACGATACCTCCACGCGCCTGGCGTGGGGACGACTTCCCGGCCGATCTCGTACTCCTGGAACAGTAAATACACAATAATTATAGCAAGACAAATTACTGCCCACTCCACGCAGGGAGGTAAAAGGTGACACAATGGGACACGTGAGTAGCAGTTTCGGGTTGACGGGCCGCTTCTTGTGTTGCTTCGGCGGCACATGTACTCACGACCGTGAGACCCACATGCTGGTACGAGGGGCCGTGTGGGACCGGGGTGGCACCACTATGGTGGGGACGCCTGGAAAGGTGCTCCCTGGGATGGCGGTGTGCTGGTTCGCCGGCCGGAGGCCGGGCGGCCCCGATCTCCACTCGCTGGAGTTGCTGGCCACGGATTTGTAGTTCTGTTTTACAGCGCGCGACCCGGCGAGATCTGCTGCTGCGGTCACTCCCGATGTCGGATCGACACACAAGAGGTACCGATGGAAAGCTGACTTGAAATCGTTCGATTTATGGCCAGAGAAAGAAATTTGAGTTTCCTTTTGATGGCCTTTGTCGAATTTTCAAGCTGCTGACTGACAGGATCTGAAAACTCATGGCAGAACAAGTTTTCCTGAGAGTTGGCATTGACCGTAATGTAGACCTTCGATTCATCCTTTGGGCCCTTGATAAAAGCTATAGAGACCGACGAGAGGAAAACAGAGATATATCTAATACAAGATTTGGTGGAAGTTTCGATTTTTTGGGGATTTTATACTGACTCGGGTTCAGATTTGGACAGCAGAAATAGATCTGAATTTGGGGAAAAGACACAATTTCTAAAAATAGGTAGAGGGCTTTTGAAATTCAGAGAAAATTTGTGGAGGATGGGAAAGGTGGACAGAACCTCCAATAAATTTTGGGATTCCAAAAAAAATGAAAACGGGGGTCGAAAGTGGAAGAACTAAGCTTCTGCTACACAGATCTTGAAAGGCACAGATCAGAAAGATAGAAAGACATGAAAATAGAAAAATAGAAAAATAGAAAACGAACTCTGAATGACTTGATTTTTGTATTGGAGGTTGGGAATCAAGAGAGGAACCAACCCTGAAAATCTCAAATCCAGATGATGTCGGAGTTGGGAGTTAAAAATCCCGGAGTGGGACTCTGTCCCGCCAAATAGAACCTTGGACAGAACTTCGGAGGCGGCTTCGCGGTGGCTCGATGGCGGCACGAATGGCGGCGGCGGCACCAGAGATGAAATCAGAGATAGAGGGGCTCAGGTAGAAGGGGTTCTCAACCCTGAAATGCAGAGGGGAGAAGGAGGAACCAGAGGGGAGAGCGGAGGGCCGCAGGTAGCTCCTTGGCTCAAAGGCAATTCACCAAATTTTCTTCTCATTAATTCTCATTAAATGTGGAAATACAAGCATTTATACAAAATGTAAAAAGACTCAAAATGACCTCAGATCTAGGGTTGAAAGTGGTATTAAGGGGATATAAGAAAATATTTCTCCCATGTGGTCAAAACACATTAAACAAATTCTAATCAAACTCATATAATTCGATTCAAACTTCACCTACATTGCCTAATAAGACAAGGAAGGGGGCGCCCCCTTCATGGGCCTCCTCTTGGGCCTAGCTGGTCCAAGGCCATCCAATCAAGCCCATTAACCCATGCTTGGTCTATGGATTCTCCCACCTAGATGGCCCATGAGAAGGAAAAGCTTACTTGGGCCTTAAGTGAGTTAAAGACCCAATATGAAGTCTAATGACCCAATATGAACTAACCCCTTAATGAACTCTTCTGAATGCAACCCATTGATGTATTGTATATGGAATGTGGCCCATTGACTTGTTAAAAGCCTTACAAAGGAGCCAAAATAAAAAAAAATCAAACAAACACACTAATACAAACACATATACACTAATACAAGTTAATACACACTAATATAACTCATTAGCCTTTGATGCCCCATCACGATGTGACTGGAGTAGCTGGCAGTCGGGTGCTGGAGGCACCGTTGTGACTGGAGTTATTGGCAGTCGGGTGCCGGGGGCACCGTTGTGACTGAAGTAGCTGGGTAGTCGGGTGCTGGCGGCACCGTTGTGACTGGGGTAGCTGGCAGTTGCGTGCCGGGGGCACCGTTGTGACTGAAGTTGTTGAGTGGTCGGGTGCCACGGGCCCCGATGTGACTAGAGTAGCTGGCAGTCGGGTGCCGAGGGCACCGTTGTGACTGGAGGAGGCAGGCACCGGGAGACCTCGATGGTCGTGCTTGGTGCCCAGTGTGACTGGCAGTCGGGTGTCGGGGGTACTGTTCTGACTGAAGGAGGCCGACGTCGAGAGACCTCGATGGTCATGCTCGGGGCCCGATGTGACAGGCAGTCGGGTGCCGGGGGCACCGTTGTGACTGAAAGAGGTGGGCGCCGTCAAGTGGCTGAGACCCGAGTACATGTACATGTGTTCAATTGGTTTCATGATGTATGAGAGCCGCTTGGGCTTTACAAATGGGCAGAGGAGGCCGAAGTACAATGGGCACAAGCCGCGGGACAATTTCGACACGTGGGTCGGTCCCCGGGTCAATGCGGGATAAAGCGGATATCCGCGTGTTTTACAGACGCTCCCCGTGAGGAGATCGAGACAAGCCCGACTGCCTAG
Source organism: Amorphophallus konjac (assembly GCA_022559845.1). Taxonomy (NCBI): domain Eukaryota; kingdom Viridiplantae; phylum Streptophyta; class Magnoliopsida; order Alismatales; family Araceae; genus Amorphophallus; species Amorphophallus konjac. The sequence continues at coordinate 288,722,650 of CM040118.1, forward strand.
GTGGTAGGGGCGGTCGTGGGCTGGCGCCTGACGGAGGTTGGACGTGGCTCAAGGTGAGCTGTCGGGTCCGGGCCCCCGGAAGGCAAATGTCGTCATGCTGGGGTGTCGAGGCCGGCCCCGGGAATATTATTCCCGGGCAAGGGTCCAGATAACTCGAGTCATCAGTCCGAGCGGTCAGCGGCTAGCTCAGAGCGGGCGGTGGGCATGCAGTTCTGTGTCGGAAGTAGGCGCGGCATCAGGGCCTGTGTATAGCCATCGTGGGTTGTTACATGCTGGCGGACTCGGGATGCGGGTGTATTTGCCATGGCCATAGTGCCTTTCGTGCGATGGGAATGGACTTGTGTGAGATGGCTAGACGCCGCGTGAGGGAAGTACGTATGACATACCCTCGGCGTGTATAAGCCGATCGACAAGCCAACCACGCGCGCACTTAGCTCCTCGCGTCCCCGACCCTTGTCGAAGGCCTCGGGAGTCCGAGGGCGCGATAGTTAGGTCGGAGGGTGTTGCATTGCATCCTTCATTCCATTTCCTATTGCATGTTCCATTGCCTTCCCTTGCATTGAGCCCCTTGGGGGATTTTATAGGGAAAGATGAAGGGTCATGGGGGGTTTAGGCGGACTAGGTTTGGGGGCAAAGCAGGTCCAAGAAAACCATGGGGGAGTGTTACGGAGTGGGGGAGGGAGGGTTTAGGCGGACCAGCCCAAGGGGCTGGTCTGGTCTGCCTAAACCCCTCATGCAGGGGGTTTTCTTTTGTTAAAAAACCTTTTTTTTAGTTTTAATGGGGTTTAGGTGGACCAGCCTGAGGGGTCAGGCTAGTCCGCCTAAACCCTCCCCCAGGGGGGGTTTGGGCAGACTGGTTGGGTGCCTTTTTTTAATTAAACAAGTGTTTTTTTTAGTTTAATGGAAGTTTAGGCGGACCAACCTTGACCCCCGCGACCTGACCGGGCAGGTCGAACCCCGCGACCTGACCGCGCAGGTCGATCCGCGTGTGAGGGTGCACAAGGGTGGTGCATGACGCGATGGGCTGCTGGGGAGTCCCAAGTTGGGCTCGGACTTGCTGTAGAGTGGCTGGATCATCCCCGCCCACCAGGTGCTCGGGGAAGTTCCCGACACACGTGTGCGGGCCGTGCCGTGTAAGGGTGATGTGAGCTCCTGAAGCTTGTGGTTCGCCTTTATGGGTCTTCCATTGACTTCAGGGGGCTAGAGGGAGGTGACTCAAGGATAAACCCCGGCCTCATTGATGGATGCCATGTGACGTGGCTTATAGTCAGGGTGCCCCCGGGTCGGCTCGGGTAGCTATGTTGAATGTGGGAAAACCCGTAAACTGAGTGATCGGGGGTGGACTCGATCGATCGTTGATGTTGCCATGGTTCACGGCTAGCTGGTTAGGACCCCTGGTTGGGCCCGGTGACTGGGGCGTCGACATGACGATGCCATTTTTTTGGTGGTCGGGGTGACCATTACTCCTTGGCGAAGAGTCGTATAGAGCGGCAGGCTGTTCTGGGTCTCGAGTTAACCCGGTTGTCGAAGCGTCGGCGGTGTAATACCGTATGCAGGGTATCCGGGGGTGGTCCCCGAATCTTCACAGAGTGCCGTAAGGTGTGGAAAGTTGTCCCAAATCCTGAAACTGACCCGATTGTCGGGAAACTAGCTGGAATAGTGCCATTTGCTCAGGGTCGATCCCCAGTTGTTATGTTGCGCCGCTTGACCCACTGAAGTGTCTCGATTTCTGAGCTCAACTCGGCTAGTAGAGCAGCTTTGGTGCTGTGCCATTTTACTCTATTTAGGGAGTATTTCCCTATGCTTAATCCTTGATTAATTCAAGAAAATAAGTCGGTGCCAACAATTGCCCCCCACGGGGCGTACGTCGGAGGTGAAGATGACGGCGTGCGTCCCGTGCGCCTTTCCAGCTTGATTTCTCCCGACCTTATTGGCGTGTGGGAGTTACTTGTTCTGAGGTTTGACGCTCTCGTTGCGATCTTTCATGCGACAGTGGTACGTTTGCAGAAGGCCGTTGAACCTGGGAGGTTATAGGGCTAGATTCTAGAGAGATCCGAGTGGCTGGATACACACATGGTGCTTGAAGTTGGAGCCCGCTATCCGCGACTTGGGAATTATGTTCCCGTTTATCTTGCGTGTCGGGCTTGTAGCAGGGGTGTGTAGGGCCCGCGTCACGGGTGTAATCTGGTCCGGACGCCGAACTCTCCATACAAGTGGTCACTTCGGTGGTTGATGATATGACTGGGCCGGACGCCAATGTCGATGGTGTTAGAAGGCCAGAGGAGCCCGGCATAACAATGCTTCTGGATTTGTTGCCTATGTTTGGGGCCTGCCTTGCGCAGCGGGCTTTGTGGATCTTCTGAGGAGAGGCGGCTCGATGGAAAGGACCCTCCCCCATTAGACATCTGAGACAGGGGGAGGCCAGGACTATCGAGCCCATCCCGCCTCGTAGGGTGGCTGGCGAGCAATGGGAGACCACTTGTGGCTCCCCATTCATTATCTGGGGTTACATTAGCGGGGGCCATGTCTTGCCCCCAGAGGTGGACTTGTGGATTGAGATTTGTGTTTTCTCAGGTTTTCCACCTTGTCTGAGTCGAGAAGCGCCTTAAGTATTTTTCACTCCCTGGCCTGTTCCCCTTCGGTTGTGACCATAGCCGACGATGCTGTGTAAGGGGGTTCGAGACTTCCCTATCTTGGGAATTGGAGGGCCATCTATCCCTCAGCCCCTGGGATTACTAGCTGGCGACAAGATGACCGTCGCTCTGACCGGGGGTTTGTGGCGAAGCCTGTGGTCGGTCGTTAGCAGCCTACCACTGCTGTGGTGGTTGATTTTTCTTGTGGGATACTGGCATCATCTGTTTACTGCCCATGGGGGCGCATTTGCCAAGCTTGGCGCCCACCGTCCTATGGGACGGGCTGGTCACAGCTCTGAAGCATTGTAGCTGGAGTTGTGTTGTAGGGCACTTGCAAATTGTCAAGTTATGATGCTGGAGGCCACTTTGTCATGGCTGGATGTGATTGGGATTATAGCTGGTGGGTCAGGGGTTACAGGGGAACTAGGATTATAATAGGGCTTTGAAGTTGAGAGATTTCAGCTCCTGTCAGGGCCGCCATTGCACGGACAAAGTGGTTGGGACCGGTTGGTTGGCTGGTGGTGTCAGAGAATCCGGAGAGGCCGGAGTAACAGGGGGATGAATGACGGTAACTGAGAAGTGGGCAGCTGCGGAGTAGCCACGGGGACCACACCCAAGAAGTAGGGTGATCCGCAGACTGGGGCGAAGCTGCCGAAGCTAATCGGTGTCGTAGGTGCGTTGGTCTGATGCTCCTGGAGGCAAGATCTAGTGAGACATGTTGACCTGGTGTTGCTGGGGATCAACCTCGACAAGGTATCTTGGCTTAATGTTACTGGAGGCTTGCCTCGGTGAGGAGTCTTGGTCTGAAGTTGCTGGAGACCTGCCTCGATGAGGCAACATGGTCTGGAGTTTCTGGAGACCTGCCTCAGCGAGGGCTCTTGGTCTAAGGTTGCTGGAGACCTGCCTCAGTGAGGCGTCTTGGTCTGAGGTTGCTGGAGACCTACCTCAGTGAGGCGTCTTGGTCTGAGGTTGCTGAAGACCTGCCTCGGTGAGGCGTCTTGGTCTGAAGTTGCTGGAGATTTTCCTCGATGAGGCAACTTGGTCTAGAGTTGCTGGAGACCTGCCTCAGCGAGGCATCTTGGTCTGAGGTTCTTCAGTGAGGCGTCTTGGTCTGAGGTTGCTGGAGACCTGCCTCAGCGAGGCGTCTTGGTCTGAAGTTGCTGGAGACCTGTCTCGGCAAGGCGTCTTGGTCTGAAGTTGTTGGAGACCTGTCTCGGCAAGGCGTCTTGGTCTAAAGTTGCTGGAGACCTGCCTCAACGAGGTGTCTTGGTCTGGAGTTGCTGGAGACCTGCCTCGGTGAGGCGTCTTGGTCTGAGGTTGTTGGATGTTAGGGTGCTAGGCCCGGATACAGAGGGGGGGTGAATGTAACCCTCTAGAAAATATAGCCCAAATTAAAACATTAAAGCTCAGATATGCGGAATAAGACTGATGAGATTTCCAAGATGAAATGATAAGGCAACACATGGACAAACAGTTGGACTGCAACAATGCAGCCACCTGATCAACCAGAAACGAAGGCAGAGCTAAACAACGCAAACACACTAAGCAGAATATAATGCTCAAAAAGTTAACTCTCTAGATAATGCAACTAGCCAAGCATGCGCAACCTGTGAATGGGAGGTAGAAGATATGGAGCTAATGCAAGGCAAACCACTGCACAAATAGTTTTAAGGTGGTTCGGTCCTTCAGACCTACATCCACCCTCACTCCCAACCGGAGTGAGGCTTCACTAGCCAATGCTAGAACCAAGCAGACTCAGTTTGCAATAGGTGCTGACACACAGCTTGACCAGGGGAACAAACTCCCCTCTTCCTCCCAACCGGAGGGACACCCCAAGTGACTCCCAGTCACTTGGAAACTAGAGACGTAAAGTTTCTCTTCTTCCAAACCGGAGGGAACACACCAGTGACTCCCCGTCACCAGCAAACCAGAGGTCGAAGACCTCTCTTCCTCCAACTGGAGGGACCCCTGGACTTGCAACCCACAAGCCCAGAACCGGAGATCAGATCTCCCTTCCTCCAAATCGGAGGGAACACACAAGTGACTTCCAGCCACTTGCAAACTAGAGGTCGCAGACCTCTCTTCCTCCAGACCAGGAGGGACCCGACCTCAATCCAGAGGATCGGAAGTACAAAGCTAACCAAATGAAAAAGGAAAAAATAAGAAGGGGAAAATACACAGCGATCAGAAAGCTGTAAAGAAAGATAACACAGATGTAGCTCGCATGGAGCTGACTGGCCTGTATTTGATCCACGGTCCAGTAGATAGATCTTCAGGTAAGCTTCTCTTCCTCTTCTCTTCTCTCTCACTTTCTTTTTCTCTTAACCCTCACGAGCTCTCTAACTCTCTCTTTCTCTTCTTTTCCTTCTGCTCTTCTTCTCTTTCTTTTCTTCTTCTTTCGCAGGCTCTCTCTGTCTCTTCTCTTCTCTTCTTCTTCTTTTTCTTCCTCTTTTCTTTTTCTCTGGATCGAAGGACTTTCTGCTCTCTAGGCTTCTTTTTCGATCACCTTCATCTGTTGGATGAAGGCTTCCTTTTATAAGCAGCAGCCAGCAGGAGGGCAGCACTGGGCGCGTGTGGCTTCCTCATTTCCCGCCCAGAACTTGTAGCCACGTGTCAGTCTCTCAGCCAGCTTCAGCACACGTGTCACAATCCTGTCTGCCCTTCCAGCCTCAGATCACGTGCCTCCCATTCACTGAGGAATATTCTTCCTCGGACCACCTTCTTCTTTTTATTTTTCTTCTTCTCCTGCAAAGAAATAAAATGATTAAAACTCAGGGCCACAAAAACTAAAACTGCATGAGGTATGTGATAACAATACGAGATGCACTGTACTGAGAATGACACAAGATACACAAGATTACTACAGTACGAAATAAAGAGAGAATGACATGAGATACATACTAATAAGGCTAACACTACAAAGAGAACGACACGAAGTATCACTGTAACAAAACAACCACTACGAAGAGAACGACACGAGATACACAAGCAACACGAAGACACGAATACAAAAACAACACGACATGACAAATAGCAAAGAGAACGGCACGAGGTGAAATGACACTTTACTAAAAAGACTTGAATACACACGAAAACAACTCGAGTATTAAGTTGCTCGAACGTACGAACGACTCGAAGACGAGGACGACACGAAAACAACACGGACTGAAAATAACTCGAAGATGAAAACAGAAACCGACACGAAGTGTGGTTACAAAACAAGAAAGACACGAGGTCTAGGAAAAGCAACACGAAGACAGAAGACAGACATGGCTATCACGACACGTGATGAAGCAGTGAAACCAAGAAAAAATTACTCGAGGAACAACAGTAAGTGACACGAAAACACAAGAGCAAACATAAAGGATGACTCGAGATGAGCAACTAAATACTGAAGAAACGACACGAGGTTCACAGGAAAATGACTCGAAGTTCATCAGAACAATTCGAGCTGCTTCAGTAAACAACACGAAGACAATCAACAAACGCAGAAATAACATGAAGACACAACAAGAGACGGTCAACGAGACGCTGACTCGGTACAGACTTAAGCTCAAGCAAGACAGTCGATGTATAGACTTGACAGAGATCTCTGCAGCGAATGTATAGACTTGGAAACATGGAGGCAAATGTATAGACATCTGAGGAAATGAAACGAGTCAGTGTACAGACTTCAAATTCCACCGACCAGTGTATGGACTTCTACAGTGAACGGCTGTACATACTTCATGTGAAAAACCCAATGTACAGACTTCACGCTGTACAGACTTTCCAAAGAGAACGTAACGCTGTACAGACTTGAACAGAAGACCAATGTATGGACTTCAAAACAGATGCTAAGGCCAAGAGGAGTGTATAGACTTTTACGATGTATGGACTTGGTGATCTTCAAAGCACAATGTCCAGACTTTGCCACTGTATGGACTTGAAGAAACAGTGCAACGTATGGACTTGATCTCAAGAAATGTAAGCGATGTACACACTTAGCCAATGTGTAGACTTTGCCTTAGACGCTAAATGAGACGCTAAAGTCTGTATAGACTTAGCCTAAGACAATGCATGAACATATCAGTAGAGAAGCAATGCACAGAATAGAAATCAAGCACAAGCCAATATATCACAGCATGACTCAAGCATACACATGCGTTCTTCACAATTCAGACATTGCACACTTATGCAATCTCCCACAGAAAAGGTCAGACATATTCAAGACAATGTGGTGACTCATTCATGTTGCTATCATTAAAACATCACATCATCAACAAAGCACAAGGGGCACAACATTGGAGACCTACCTCAGCGAGGCGTCTTGGTCTGAAGCTGTTGGAGACCTGCCTCAGCGAGGCGTCTTGGTCTAGAGTTGCTGGAGACCTGCCTCGGCGAGGCGTCTTCGTCTGAAGTTGCTGCATTTGTGTTGTCTTGGAATAGTATTCGGCCGATCCTCGCGGGGTATGGCCAAATGTTGATGCTGCTGGCTAACCGTCATGGTGAAATAGCCGAAGTCGAGGTCAGCCGACACTTTAGAAAGTACAATGACCACAAAATGATGTTAGACACATAATCATCATAGCGTGGTGGATAGTACCTATTAGTGTGCTGGTTGACCGCCGAGGTGTATTGACTAGCAAGTCCACTCGGCTGATTACTAAGGTAAATTGACTGGGAGCCTTGATCGGCTGGTTGTTGAGGTATGTTGACTGGGATCCCCGATCGGCTAGCCACTGGCGTGTCGCTGAATGGATTGTTGCTGGCCGACCATTGAGGTGTAATGATCAGAGTGTGTGATAGATCGACCCTCGGGGGTGCGTTGGTCTAGGGTTGCTGTAGACTGGCCTTCGAGGCGTGCTAGTCTGTAAGGTGTCTGGATTTGTTCATGTGGTTGTTGTTGTAGATCCGCCTGGCTAAGGCATGTTGGTCTATTGCTGGGAACTGAAGGTTAGAGGCTAGATGGCAAGGATTGAATATTGGGACCAGAGATCGTCACTCAAATACTGGAAACTGAGTACTAGGGTCGGAAACTAGGAACTGGAGGCTAGAAGCTAAGTGTTGGTACTGAAAACTAAGATTTGGAGGCTAGATACTGGGGCTGGAGACTGGGTATTGGGACCGAGAGGTGGCAACTGGAGGCTGGGAACTGGATGTTGGGATGGGAGACTGGAGACTGGAAATTGAGAACTGGATATTGGGACTGGATACCAGAATTTGGCTACTGGGTGCTGGGATGGAAGGCTGGGACTGGGGACTGGATATTGGATACGATGATGGGTAATTGGATACCGGACGCTGGGACTGGAGGCATGCCCGTATGAGGCGTGCTAGCCCATTGCGGGAAACAGGAATTGGAAATGGGAAATTAGATGCTGGGAACTGGGCATTGGAATCGGAGGCTGGAACTGGAAGTCGGAAGCGGAATACCGGTGCTGGATACTGGGAATCGGGGTACTTGAACTGGATGTTGGAAGCTGGGTACTGGAACTAGACACTGGAAACTGGATACTAGAAGTTGGATTTTAGAGCTGGGTATTAGACATTGGATACTGGAGGCTGGATACTGGAAGTTGGGTACTGGAAATTGGGTACTGGAAGCTGGATATCGAAGGCTGGGTGCTGGAGGCCTGCCTGAATGAGGCATGTTGGCCTGGATGGCTGGAGACTGGAAGTTGGAGGACAATCCATAAGGCAGTGTTGACCCAGAGGACTGGGGACTGGAAGCTGGAGGCTAACCCGTAAGGGTGTGTTGGCCTATATTGCTGGAGTCTGGAAGCCGGAGGCCGACCCGAGAGGGTGTGTTGGCCTATGTTGCTGGAGTCTGGGAGCTGGAGGCTGACCCGAGAGGGTGTGTTGGCCTATGTTGCTGGTATTGTTCAGTCTAGGGAGTTGGAGTTGAGGTTGGGGTTGGCTGGCACGCTGCCATAGTAACATAGCCAGAGACCGGGACTGGAGCTGGAGCTGGCCGGATGACCATTGAGGTGTTGTAGCCGGATACTAGGACTGGTGACTGGAACTGGAAATGAGCGTCTGGCCTGCGTAGGCGTTGTAGCCGGAATATTGGGACTGGTAGATGGAACTGGAACTGAGCGACTGGCCTGCGTAGGCGTTGTAGTCGGAATACTGGGACTGGTAGCTGGAACTGGAACTGAGCGACTGGCCTGCGTAAGCGTTGTAGCCGGAACTGGAACTGGGAGCTGGTGGCTGGCCCGTGAAGGCGTTGTAGCCGAAATTGGGACTAGGAGCCGGCGGCTGGCCTGCCAAGGCGTTGTAGCCGGGACTGAGGCTGGGAGCTGGCGGCTGGCCTGCAAAGGCGTTGTAGCCGGGACTGAGGCTGGGAGCTGGCGGCTGGCCTGTAAAGGCGTTGTAGCCGAGACTGGAACTGAGAGCTGGCGGCTGGCCTGCGAAGGCGTTGTAGCCGAACTGGAACTGGAAACTGGGCGGCTGGCCTGCGAAGGCATTGTAGCCAGGACTGAGGCTGGGAGTTGGCAGCTGTCCTGTAAAGGTGTTGTAGCCGAGACTGGAACTGAGAGCTGGAGGCTGACTACTGGTGTGTACTATTCGGAATACTGGAGCTGGTCGGCTAACCGCATAGGTGTATAGCCAAATACTGGAGCTGGAATTGGCGATGTCCGACCCTTGGGGGTGTAGTGGCCACCATTGTTGTGGAGTGATGCTGAGGTCACCGTCGGCGGGATGTCACAGTTGACGGCTTTCATCAGTGATGAGTAGAGAGGGAGAGAGTTTTTTTTTGTTTTCTCTTTACCAGCTCTACCGCCCTTTCGGGTTTTCACCAGAGCTGGCCCCCTTTTGCTTTTTCCGGTATGCCCTTGCGGGTTTTCACACCGAGGGGTCACCCGATTTTGCCTGAGGCGCCCTCGCGGTTTTTCACCTCAGCTGAGTTAATGGCAATTTTTGCCCTCAGTAATCCCATGGAAGGACTTGACTGAGGCCACCGGGTATCTCTATTTTTAACCCCACTTATTTTGTCATCTTCTCTTTTTTTTTTGACCTGGGAACCTTATGGTTATCGTCCATAGCGTGCTGCTATCAGGGGACGTGACCTGGAGTTTATGTTGTTGATGGCTTGTAGACGTTATAGCCATGACTGTGGCTTTGACTGGTGGTCTGGGAACTGGTGAGCCTTAGTGGCGTATCGCTTGAATCATGACTGGGATCTGGGAACTGGTATGCCTTTACGGCGTATTGCTGGAGTTATGATTGGGTTCATGGTGACTTGACCATGACGGGTAGATGACTGGGAATTATGGGTTGATGGATCCTCACGATAGATGGATCTAAGGTTGATGTGGTTTAAAAGCCAACCGAGGTGGTGTGTAGGCAGAGGTTTGCTATAATGAATGACTGGACTAGTGTATGAATTGCTGGTGTATATGGGCCGACCGTGGAGGTGTGAGGCCGGAGGAAGTGTAAGCCAACTGGGGTGGTGTATGGCTAACTAGGGAGTGTAAGATCAATGACCTAGAGAAATGTACTAGCCAGGGACTGGTATTGGCCACTAAGGGAGGGGAGTGGCCTAGGGAGCTAGTTTAGGCCGAACGTGATGGTATATGGCCGACAGGGAGGTGCCGGATTTATAAACTGGAACAGGGGATTAGTCAGGGACTGGTATAGGCCAACTGGCCGGGGATATGGTTGCTGGAAGGTGGGTAGCTGGTTGCCCCCAGCTGAGGGAGAAGAGAAATTTTATTTTTGTTCTCTTTACCAGCTCTGTCGCCCTTTCGGGTTTTCGCCAGAGCTGGCCCCCTTTTTCTTTTTCCGATGCGCCCTTGCGGGTTTTCGCATCGAGGGGTTACCCAATTTTGCCTGAGGTGCTCTTGCGAGTTTTCACCTCAACCGGGTTACTGGCCTTTTTGCCCCCAGCCGCCTCCTTGAGAAAGAGAACGACTGAGTCCACCGGGGTATCTCTATTTTTAACCCCATTTTTTGTTGTTCTTTTTTTTTTGTTTACCTGAGAGCCTTTTAGCTGTTTGGTGACTAGCGCTGGGTGTCCTTGTCTTGATGCTGTCGAAGGACGTTGTTGGTGGGATCATTGTTGTTGATCCTCTGTGTTGATGCTGGAGTTGCTTGCTGGGGCTTGGCTGGTTGCCAAGCAATCTTGGGCTTTCCGTAGACCTTCGGGCTGGCTGATCCGTGTAGCTTATAGTTGGAGCTTGGACTGAAGCTTGAACAGATCAGCTTTGGTGATGCAAAGGCTAAGGTTTTGGGTTGTGGTGGCGTATAGGCCAAGACTTGATGTAGGCCGACCAAAGAGGTGTACTGGCCAAAGGTTATGGATTTAACTGGCTAGGAAGGTGTATTGGTTAGGGATTGGGTGATGTGTAGGCCAAGCATTGTGGTGTATTGGCCAGAGATCAGGTGTTGGATTGACTGTGAAGGTGTTTAGTCAAGGGTATGCGTAGGTCGACTGTGAAGGAGGACGACCAAGGTGGAGGCTTGACCAGCCATGACGGCATGTAAGTCAAGGGGGTAGCGGCCAACGGGGATAGTGTGAGACTAGGAGGAACTAGGGAGGTCGACCGTGATGGTGTATTGACCTGGATGCTGGGAGATGACCGACCGTGATGGTGTATTGGTCAAAGACTGGGTATGAGCCAACCGTCGTAGTGTGAAGGCCAAAAGAGGGTATATCGACCCACTATTATGGTGGACCAGTCAGGGATTTAGGGTGAGGTGGTTGGCTATTCCTAACGAGGGAGAGAGATTTTTCTTTTTCTCTTTACCAGCCCCACCACCCTTTCGGGTTTTCGCCAGAGCTGGCCCCCTTTTACTTTTTTCGGTGCGCCCTTTCGGGTTTGCACACCGAGGGGTAACCCGATTTTGCCTGAGGCACCCTCGCGGGTTTTCACCTCAGCTGGGTTTGTGGCCTTTTGCCCCCAGCCACCTTATAGAGGGAGTGGCTGAGTCCACTGGGGCATCTCTATTTTTAGCCCCCTTTTGTTGTTGTTTTTTGTTTTTTTTTGTACCTGCGAGCCTTACGGCTATCGTCCATAGCTTGACGCTGTCGGGGGACATTGCCCAGGGATTGCGTCATTGGCGACTTGTCGCTGTTGTAGAAGTGACTTTGGATCGACCCTCCACCGAGTAGCTCGGAGCTTTAGGGTGAATCCGGAAGCTGGTTGGTCTTCGCTGTAGATGGTTAGGACTTTGACTGGGTTCCAGGAGGCTCGGCCATGATGAACATGATGGTCGAAGCCGCGCTTGGACTGAGTGTCTGCCTGGGCGTTGCTACACCTTGGGACATGGTAAATACCGAAGGGATAGACCTCCCGCCAGGGTTTGCTGGTGGCCACTGGTGGAGGACCCGACGGAGCTTCGCCGGCGTCACCAGTTGGCGTTGGCAGGGATTCCACCGAGTCGTTAGCTGACGCATGTGGAGTTTCTTTGAAGCTACTGGGCGGGTGTCGGCGGGATTCACCCTCTTTCACTCTGTTGGCTTTTGAGCTTGGTACCATTCTGGTGAGTGGAGGGACCTCCTGACTCGGGACCTCCGAATGGGTTGGGCCTCTTTTCTAATGACCCATATTCATTCGAGGGAGGACGGACGCTCCTCCTTGGAGTTGCCCCCATTGTTCGGGCTTGGAAGACTGGATATTGGAACGGGGTGATTGCCCACAGTGTGATACTGGTGCATCGGCTTCTCTGAGCCTCACCTAGTCTTCTGGAGGTAGGGGTGGCGGTGGTGGGTCGCCCATTTTTACAGCCGCCATGACGCTCCTTCCTTTTTGCAGGGCCGAGGTTGACTCAGCATCAATGTGATGGGCCGAATGAACCCAATACGGGGTTGTCTAGAGCATGGCATTTCTGGTGAGTGTCGGTGTAGTTGGAACTCGGGAGTGCAGACCGAGCTGGGGCCGACAGAATGGCGACCAAGAACTTGGGGTTCACTTGGTCCATCAGAGTTGTTACTAAAACTCGGGGTTTGTGACCCATGTCGTGAACTGAGGATGTCAGAGGGATGGTGACCCAGAGCTTGACGCCCATACTAAGTGTTGGTGAAGCTAGTGACTGAGGCTAAAAGCCTATGTTGGGAGTTGATGAAGCTGGGATCTGGGACTAGAAACCCAAACTGAGTGCTTGACAACGCTGGGTTACAGAGCTAGAAGCTTGTCTTGAATATTGATGGTGCTCGGACCCAGGACTGAATGTCGGTCTTGGGCGTTGTCGAAACATGAACCCGGGGCTGGAGGCCCATCTTGGGTGCTGATGAAGCTAGGACCCGAGGCCGAATGCCTGTCTCGGGTGTCTATAAAGTCGGGACTCGGGGCTGAATGCCCGTCTTGGGTGTGGCTGACACTGGGACCCGGGGCTGAATGCCCGGTCTTAGGTGTTGATGGAACTGGATCCCAGGGCAGAACACCCGTCTTGGGTATTGATGGAACTGGATCCCAGGGCAGGCGACCTGTCCTGGGTGTTGATGGAGCTGGAACCTGGGGTTGAACCCCTACCTTGGGTGCTGCTGGAGCCGGATCCTAGAGCTGGACGGCTCCTTTCTTTTTTGGTATTGCTAGAGCTGGAACCCGGGGTTGAACGCCCATCTTGGGTGCTGGTGATGTGGGAATACTGGAACCCAGGGCGGAGCGCCCATCTTGGGTATTGATGTAGCTGAGACCCAGGCGGAAACCCCGTCTTGGGTGTTGATGTAGTTGTGACCCGGGGTCGGAAGCTCGTCTCGGGTATTGATGTATCTGGTACCCGGGGCTGAAAGCCTGTCTCAAGTATTGATGTATCTGGGACCCGGGGCTAGAGGCCCATGTCGGGTGTTACTGGAGCTGGACCCCAGGGCTAGACGCCCATCTTGGGTGTTGCTGGAACTGAGACCCAGGGCTAAAAGCCCATCGTGGGTGTTACTGGAGCTGAGACCCAGGGCTAAGCGCCTGTGTTGGGTGTTGCTGGAGCTGAGACCCAGGGCTCGACTCCCGCGTTGGGTGTTGAGGTGGCCTTGTCCTGAAGAGGAAACCCTTTGCTGGGAGTTGGCATTGCTGGATCGGAGGGGTAAAGACCCCGTCATAGAGCTGGGAGTCCAGGGGCCCAGTGCGGAGAGTCCGCATTGGGGACCGACCTTGATGAGACCCGGGGTCATCTACCTGAGCCAGATGCTGGGGAGCCTCGAACTCGGGGTTGAAAGCCCGTATTGAGTGCCGACTCGTCTGAGACTCGGGTCGGAAGGCCCGAATAGAACAGTGGGAGGCCTTAACCCCGGGGTGGGAAACCCGTGCTGGGGGTAGGCTTGGCTGGGACTCGGAGCTGAGAGCCCAAGTGAGGTGCCTAGGAGCCGGGGACCCGGGGCAGAAAGCCCGTGTCGGGTGCTGGCGGAGCTGGGGACCCAAGGGTCAATGACCGCAAGGGTCTCTGTTGCTGGAGGAGCAGAGGGGCCTGCTGCCTGTATGAGCAGTCGCCGGACTGGGCTGCTTGTCGGCCACGGTAATGGCGTTCGAAGATCAGGGTGAGCCGAAAGTCGAGGCAGCGTTGCCGAACACGATTGGCGTTGCTAACCGTAGGTGCCCGGCGTGGATGGCGATGACAATTGGACCGTAGGTCACTATCGCCACCGGGCTATTGTTGCTGTTGCTGGTGCAGGTCGGTCACTTGATGACGACCGGTCGCATGTTGCATTCTGGACAGGGGGCCCTTCTCTTCCTCTCCTATAAGAAAAGGCGAGGGCAATGCGGCGTACACTTGACAGGTGTGACACTTCTTCAACAGAAAGAAGAAAGGTAGGAGACGTCCCACCGGGCATGCCATCCTTGTTTGTAATCGTGGGGGAGTCACTTGTCATTTTGTCCTCGCGGCGGGGGTGTAGACTCGCCTTTTACGGAAGGTCGAGATAGGTTGACTGGGCACGCGGGGATTCCGGGGGTATTGAGAAGAAGGCAGAGAGAACGATGAGAACGCACTAGAAGGGATGGCGTATAGTTCATCATTCTGGAAGACTGGGACAGGGATGGCTGGGTGGAATGCGGGCGTGCCATTCGATTTCTTGATAATCACCTATGGAACCGAGGATTGACTGGGGAAGCATCACCAGGATGCAGCACGTGGCTCGAGGGATCGGGTGACACGTGGATAAAAGGAGTTCCATGGGTGCGAGTGCACAGGCGATTATGGGGATTCATGTACTGGACATCTTTCCCCACCGGTCGCAAGCAACCAGTGTTTATTTTACATCGGATTGAATCCGAATACCTTTGTTTCTTCTGCCAAAGAGAGAGTCAGGGACCTTGGTAGCCGCGGCGTCGGGAGGGCTTAGTCCGTTCAACAGCGACATGGCAACAACAACACAACAGGGATTACTGCGGACAGAGAGACTGGTTCCAGCGAGAAGGGGAATCCGCTCCTTGACTGGATTACATCACTTATATGCCATGAAAGGCATTTATATGGGGGCGTGAGAGCCCGGTTGCAAGTACTTGCAAGCCGCGAAAGAATTCCGTCATTTGTGACGGTCCTCGGGTCATTGTGTTCTTGTATGGGTAGTTCCGTATCTGTACGTAGTGTCTGTTAGAGGACCTGTGACTGAGGAGGATGGCGCCAGAAGGGCGTCACAATGTATTCCCGACATGAGACAGTGTCGAGGTCGGGGTAGTAGGGGTGCCATAGGCACCATTGTGTTTGGGAAGTTGAGTGGTTGGGTGCCGCGAGCCCTGATGTGACTGGAGTAGCTGGCAGTCGGGTGCCGGGGGCACCGTTGTGACTGGAGTTGTTGGCAGTCGGGTGCCGGGGGCACCATTGTGACTAAAGTAGCTGGGTAGTCGGGTGCTGGCGGCACCATTTTGACTGGGGTAGCAGGCATTCGGGTGCCAGGGGCACCGTTGTGACTGGAGTTGTTGAGTGGTCGGGTGCCACGGGCCCTGATATGACTGGAGTAGCTGGCAGTCGGGTGCTGAGGGCACCGTTGTGACTGGAGTTGTTGGCAGTCGGGTGCAGGGGGCACCGTTGTGACTGAAGTAGCTGGGTAGTCGGGAGCTGGCGGCATCGTTGTGACTAGGGTAGCTGGCAGTCGGGTGCCCGGGGCACCGTTGTGACTGGAGTTGTTGAGTGGTCGGGTGTCGCGGGCCCCGATGTGACTGGAGTAGCTGGAAGTCGGGTGTAGGGGGCACCGTTGTGACTGGAGTTGTTGGCAGTCGGGTGCCGGGGGCACCGTTGTGACTGAAGTAGTTGGGTAGTCAGGTGCCGGCGGCACCATTGTGACTGGGGTAGCTGGCAGTCGAGTGCTAGGGACACCGTTGTGACTAGAGTTGTTGAGTGGTCGGGTGCCGCGGGCCCCGATGTGACTGGAGTAGCTGGCAGTCAGGTGTCGGGGGCACCGTTGTCACTGGATGAGGCCGGCGCCGAGAGACCTCGATGGTCGTGCTCGAGGCCCGGTGTGACAGGCAGTCGGGTGTTGGGGGCACCGTTGTGACTCAAGGAGGCGGGCGTCAAGAGACCTCGATGGTCGTGCTCGGGGCCCAGTGTGACTGGCAGTCGGGTGTCGGGGGCACCGTTATGACCGAAGGAGGCGGGCACCGTGAAGAGGCTGAGACCCGAGTACATGTACATGTGTTCAATTGGTTTCATGCTGTATGAGAGCCGCGTGGGCTTTACAAATGGGCAGAGGAGGCCGAAGTACAATGGCGCAAGCCGCGGGACAATTACGACACGTGGGTCGGTCCCCGGGTCAATGCGGGATAAAGCGGATATCCGCGTGTTTTACAGAGGCTCCCCGTGAGGAGATCGAGACAAGCCCGACTGCCTAAGTGGTAGGGGTCGTCGTGGGCTGGCGCCTGACGGAGGATGGACGCGGCTCAAGGTGAGCGGTCGGGTCCGGGCCCCCGGAAGGCGAATGTCGTCATGCTGGGGAGTCGAGGCTGGCCCCGGGAATATTATTCCCGGGCAAGGGTCCAGATAACTCAAGTCATCAGTCCGAGCGGTCGGCGACTAGCTCAGAGCGGGCGGTGGGCATGCAATTTCGTGTCGGAAGTAGGTGCGACATCAGGGCGTGTGTATAGCCATCGTGGGTTGTTACACGCGGGCGGACCCGGGATGCGGGTGTATTCACCATCGCCATAGTGTCTTTCGTGCGATGGGCATGGACTAGTGTAAGATGGCTAGGCGTCGCATGAAGGAAGTACATATGACATACTATCTTTGTGTATAAGCCGATCGACAAGCCAACCACGCGCGCACTTAGCTCCTCACGTCCCCGACCCTTGTCGAAGGCCCCGACAGTCTGAGGGCACGACAGTTAGGTCGGAGAGTGTTGCATTGCATCCTTCATTCCATTTCCTATTGCATGTTTCATTGCCTTCCCTTGCATTGAGCCCCTTGTGGGATTTTATAGGGGAAGATGAAGGGTCATGGGGGGTTTAGGTGGACTAGGTTTGGGGGCAAAGCTGGTCCGGGTAAACCCTGGGAGAGTGTTACGGAGTGGGGGAGGGAGGGTTTAGGCGGACCAGCCCAAGGGGCTGGTCTGGTCTGGTCCGCCTAAACCCCTCACGGAGGGGGTTTTCTTTTGTTAAAAAACCTTTTTTTTAGTTTTAATGGGGTTTAGGCGGACCCGCCTGAGGGGGCAGGCCGGTCCACCTAAACCCCCTCCCCCAGCAGGGGTTTGGGAGGACTGGCTGGGTGCCTTTTTTTAATTAAACAAGTGTTTTTTTTTTAGTTTAATGGGGGTTTAGGCGGACCAGCCTTGACCCCCGCGACCTGACCGCGCAGGTCGAACCCCACGACCTGACCGTGCAGGTCGATCCGCGTGTGTGGGCGCACATGGGTGGTGCGTGACGTGATGGGCTGCTGGGGAGTCCCAAGTTGGGCTCGGACTTGCTGTAGAGTGGCTAGATCATACGCGCCCACCAGGTGCTCGGGGAAGTTCCCGACACGTGTGTGCGGGCCGTGTAAGGGTGCTGTGAGCTTCTGAAGCTTGTGGTTGGCCTTTACGGGTCTTCCTTTGACTTCAGGGGGCTGGAGGGAGGCGACTCAAGGATAAACCCCGGCCTCATTGCTAGGCGCCATGTGGCGTGGCTTGTAGTCAGGGTGCCCCCGGGTCGGCTCGGGTAGCTATGTTGAACGCGGGAAAACCCACAAACTGAGTGATCGGGGGTGTACCCGATCGATCGTTGATGTTGCCGTGGGTCACGGCTAGCTGGTTAAGACCCCTGGTTGGGCCCGGTGACTGGGGCGTTGACATGAGGATGCCGTTGGTCTGGTGGTCAGGGTGACCATTGCTCCTTGGCGAAGAGTTGTATGGAGCGGCAGGCTATTATGGGTCCCGAGTTAACCCGGTTGTCGAAGCGTCGGCGGTGTGATACCATATGCAGGGTATCCGGGGGTGGTCCCCGAATCTTAACAGAGTGCCGTAAGGTGCGGCAAGTTGTCCCGAATCCTGAAACTGACCCAATTGTCGGGAAACTAGCTGGCATAGCGCCATTTGCTTGGGGCTGATCCCCGGTTGTTATGTTGCGTCGCTTGACCCGGTGAAGTGTCTCGATTTCCAAGCTCAACTCGACTCGTAGAGCAGCTTTGGTGCTGTGCTGTTTTGCTCTATTTAGGGAGTATTTCCCTATGCTTAATCCTTGATTAATTCAAGAAAATAAGCCGGTGCCAACAGTATGTGTTAGGGTGCTAGGCCCGGATACAGAGGGGGGTGAATGTATCCTTCTATGTATAATAGCCAAATAAAAACTTGGATGCTATAGATAGACACATAATAGAACCAATTCGACTCAACTCAAATACAAACACTTGGAGCGCGCCTATTCAAGCATCTTAGAGGAAGCAAAGCAAACAATCAGATCACTGCACAAGAGATTTTTAGGTGGTTCGGTCCTCCAGACCTACATCCACCCCTCATTCCCAACCGGAGTGAGGCTTCACTAGCAAACGCTAGAACCAAGCAGACTCAGTCTGCAAACAGTTGCTGCCACATAGCTTGACCAGGGGAACAGCCTCCCCTCTTCCTCCCAACCGGAGGGACACTTGGACTTGCAATCCACAAGCCCAGAACCGGAGATCAGATCTCCCTTCCTCCAAACCGGAGGGAAACACACAAGTGACTTCCAGTCACTTGCAAACTAGAGGTCGCAGACCTCTCTTCCTCTAAACCAGGAGGGACCCGACCTCAATCCAGAGGATCGGAAGTACAAAGCTAACCAAATGAAAAAGGAAAAATAAGAAGGGGAAAATACACAGTGATCAGAAAGCTGTAAAGAAAGATAACACAGATGTGGCTCGCATGGAGCTGACTGGCCTAGATTTGATCCACGGTCCAGTAGACAGATCTTCAGGTAAGCTTCTCTTCCTCTTCTCTTCTCTCTCACTTTCTTTTTCTCTTAACCCTCACGAGCTCTCTAACTCTCTCTTTCTCTTCTTTTCCTTCTGCTCTTCTTCTCTGTCTTTTCTTCTTCTTTCGCCGACTCTCTCTGTCTCTTCTCTTCTCTTCTTTTACTGCTTTCTACTGCAGCTCTTTTCTTCTTCTGCTCTTTCACTCTCTCGATCTCTTTTCCTCTATTCTATTCGGCTCACGCTCTCTGCTATTCTCTCTTCTTCTCTTTTTCTTCCTCTTTTCTTTTTCTGGATCGAAGGGCTTTCTGCTCTCCAGGCTTCTTCTTCGATCCCCCTTCATCTGTTGGATGAAGGCTTCCTTTTATAAGCAGCAGCCAGCAGGAGGGCAGCACTGGGTGCGTGTGGCTTCCTCATTTCCCGCCCAAAACTTGTGGCCACGTGTCAGTCTCTCAGCCAGCTTCAGCACACGTGTCACAATCCTGTCTGCCCTTCCAGCCTCGGATCACGTGCCTCCCAGTCACTGGGGAATATTCTTCCTCGGACCACCTTCTTCTTTTTGTTTTTCTTCTTCTCCTGCAAAGAATTAAAACGATTAAAACTCAGGGCCACAAAAACTAAAACTGCACGAGGTGTGTAGGAACAACAACAGGTGCACTATACTGAGAACGACACGAGATACGGAGAAGGAAATAACACGTAGTAAAAATGATAGAAACACGAGATCAAAGGAACCTTGGACGAAGATAGAAAGAAGCAACACGAAGACACAAAAAGCAACATGAAGACACAAAAACAACATGAATACAAAATCGCTCGAACTTACAAATGACTCGAAGACGAGGACGACACAGACTAAAACCAACTCGAAGACGAAAACAGAAACTGACACGAAGTGTGGTCACAAAGCAAAAAGGACACGCGGTCTAGGAAAAACAACACGAAGACAGAAAAATAGGAACAGCTGCAACGACACGTGATAAAGCAGTGAAAGCCAGAAAAATGACTCGAGTAACTACAGTAAATGACACGAAAACACAAGAGTAAAAATAAAACGGATGACTCGAGATGAGCAACTAAATACTGAAGAAACGACACGAGGTTCACAGGAAAATGACTCGAAGTTCATCAGAACAATTCGAGCTGCTTCAGCAAACAACACGAAGACAATCAACAAACATAGTTGGACCAACACGACGTACAAAAGGACAACACGAAGTGTACTAAACACAAACAACACGAAGTATGAAAGGAATAGTACGGACATACAAGGTACTACCTCATAACAGTTTTCCTGTTAATCATGGAAATTTCAAATGCATAACATTACGCAAGATATCTGATTAAAATCAGAATACTTAACATAGTGATGCTCATCATCAAAACACTAGGGAAGTCACAAACAAGAAAGTTGTGAACAACAAGGCATGTTGTACAGACTTCAAACAATATGCATCAGACAACTGTGTATGGACTTGAAGACCCTTAGCCAATGTATAGACTTCAGGTGGAGACTTCTCATGGAACCCCAATGTGCAGACTTGACGCTGTACAGAATTTCCAAAGAGAACGTAACGCTGTACAGACTTGAACTGAAGACCAATGTATGGACTTCAAAACATATGCTGAGGCCAAGAGGAGCATATAGACTTTCACGATGTATGGACTTGGTCTCAAGAAATGTAAGCGATGTACACACTTAGCCAATGTGTAGACTTTGCCTTAGACGCTAAATGAGACGCTAAAGTCTGTATAGACTTGAAGAACCTGAAACAAAGTGCATACTCACAGCGTTGACGCTGCAAGAGACGTAGGCTGTACAGACTTAGCCTATGATAATGCATGAACATATTAGCAGAGAAGCAATGCACAGAACAGAAATCAAGCACAAGCCAAAATATCACAGCATGACTCAAGCATACACATGCATTCTTCACAATTCAGACATGGCACACTTATGCAATCTCTGCAGACTTGAGAATACTCACAGCGTTGACGCTGCAAAAGACGTAGGCTGTACAGACTTAGCCTAAGATAATGCATGAACATATCAGTAGAGAAGCAATGCACAGAACAGAAATCAAGCACAAGCCAATATATCACAGCATGACTCAAGCATACACATGCATTCTTCACAATTCAGACATATTCAAGACAATGTGGTGACTCATTCATGTTGCTATCATTAAAACACCACAGCATCAACAAAGCACAAGGGGCACAATAATCTCCCCCTTTTTGATGATGGCAATATAATGAGTCACACTGACTCATCAAACTATTCTCCCCCTTTGACATAATCAAAAAGAAGGGAAATGGTTTGATAGTCAAATGCAGCACAACAATGCAGAGAATGAGTCAAGGTTCTTTAAAATGAAGATCTCCCTTATGACAATGAAACAGTTCTCCCCCTATCAACATGCATGATTGACTACTCTCCCCTTAGATAACAATAAACCATAACTCCCCCTGAAGCACAGGAATGGACTCTGGTTATCCAATAAATCAATCTGAATTCAGCCATTACAAAGAATCTGAATTCTGGTGAAGATACCACAGAATCAGAACTTATTGCAGAACAAGATGGAAGATTCCAACAGTGTGGAGAGAAATATATCTCAGGAATCAATCTGAAATCCACCATCATAAAGATTCTGAGGTTCAGAAGGCTGTAAGTGAACAAGGTAATAATGGGAGTGGCACCTCACATTTGTATGGTCAGAAAAATGCAGATGGAATCAGTCAACTGATAACAAAGGAGTTGACTATACAGTTTTTGTTGATCATGCATAAATCTGATCATGAGGGATTTGAATGCAAGGTCACAAATGATATGAACATGATTCAGTATGACAAGGAATGCTCCCCCTGAATAGATGCCAATTGATATGCAAGTGATGCATGACATGGAAGCTCCCCCTCAATAAGTGGAATCTTATGAGATAGATGAGAGGAGACCACAGGGGGAAGCAAGGAGAAGTTCAGGTCAATGAGCCAAGAACAGGTTCTATTAGCAGATTTCTAAAGAGGCTTCAACTACAAGAATTTCAGTCAAATTTTCAAGGAAATGTCATTCTCATAAATCTAAAATATAAGTTTTCAAAGTCTTCCATTATAGGGGCTTATGAATGAGCTTTTTGAACAGCATGGTTTAAACATGATGTATGCAGATTTTATCAATAAAATCCTGTATTGATATCTAAAACCATTTTTTAATAAAAATGAACCAAGCCCTCATATTTATCTTGATTATCCTCCCTTTGTCTTACACAATCAAATTTATTGACTTCTTTCAGAATTACATGCATCAGTATTGAAATCAAGCAATTATGAAGTCATATGATTTTGTCTAGGGTTGTAGCAATTTGATTTTTACATCAATATTCAGATATTTCAATTCGTTCAACAATTTTCATGCTACAAATTTTACGAGCACTCTAGTTCAGTGCACACCTTGTAACTAGAGGATATACCTTGATCAGAGGCCAATATCCCTAAGCACTTAGTGTGACTAACTGTCATGCTTTATATGAACAGAGATAGCATATACACATCATGACACACTGTAAATCATTTCTTGTTGAATGAATTGTATTTCTCAGTGTGCATGCCATTGCTCTGCCTGAATTTCAATAAATTCTTAATCAGAGTTAACTATGGTACCTCATGACACAATCCTTTGGACATGTGTTTCTCAGTGACCAAGGTCATTGCTCTGACAGATATTACCCTTTAGACTTTTCAAAAAAATTCATTGCTTCAAGTCAATAATAATTTCATGTACTTAATCAGTTGAAGTCATGTATTCAAGAGTGCAGATTTCAGAAGTTTTCACAAGACTCAACATGAACCAGATGGTTAAGGTTTATTAAACATGCTTCAGATATGTTAAGAGATTTTAAAGTTAAACTCCATGAATACATTAAGCTTAAACCACATGAGTTATTTCAGACATTCATAAAAATGTATAATAGAAGATTTCTAGTTTAAGAATTTTCAGATTTATGATCGAGATAGTCCCATTGAAATCTTCATGAATGACTGATAGAAATTCTGATACCAAATGATACCAATTGTTATCAATTGATAGGAGAGATTTATTTTGAAGCTTAAGATTTCAAAAATATGCTCAAGGTTTGGTCAAAGAGAATCAATGAAAGGATATGCAATGAATTTTCACATGAGTATGCATTTGACAACCTATATGCAATGCATTGACTCCCCCTGACAACATACAATGTTTGTCATGAGACACTGATGAGGTCATGCATGATAATTCAACATGCAGTCCTATATCCAATTCAGAATGTTCAGTGAGCTATTGCAACACACAAATTTCAAACAATATTCACATTCAGTTCAGATTTTCAGAAATTTCAGAGTGCATGATTAGAACATAATGCAACTGGCAGATGATGAATGAATATGCAAGAACATATTTAATATGCATGCACTAGATGAAACTAAGAACAGGATATGCAAGAATACATCAAACCAGATATGCAATGAGTTTCAAAATGGAACATTCAGAGAATTTACCTGAACAGTTCAGAAGGGGTTTTTTCATTCTTGAGTGCCTTGGATTAATACCCCTTTTTATTCCATTCCAAGGCACACCTGCAAGGCAAAGTTTATTTTGCACAAACAGGCACCCAAGAAATCTTGGGTCCTGACATGACAGTATTATGTCTAGCAGGTTTTCTCAGCACATTTCTAGCAACATGGTCATCAGATTTTGTCAAGTAGCAATTATTCATTGAATGACCAATTTGACCACAGTAATGACATGAATTATCAGATTTCAAATTCTTCTTATGCACATTACTATTGTCATGAAGTTTATTGGTAGAGAGAGAGTTCTGTTTACTATAATGATAGTAAGATGCACCAGATTTCAGATTTAATCTATGCACATTCTTGTTAGCATGAAATCCATGTGTATATGCATGAGATTTTCTGTTCACAGAATAAAAATTTTGTTTACCAAAACCAGTTTGGTTTTGATATCCTGCCAGCCAACAGGTTGCAGCCCTGTGACCTGGCTTCCCACAATGATGACATGTAAATTTCGCAACATGGAGTTTAGCAGGGTTATTTTGAACATGCCAACAATTTCCAGCTCTGTGGCCTGGCTTTCCACAGTTATAACATGAAGGTTTTACAAATTGTTCTACAGGGAATTTAGCATGTTTGAGATTCACATTTCTATCCTAAATATGCCAACAGTCCTTGACTGTATGGCCATGCTTTCTACAGTGAGAGCAATAAGAGGCATTCTTTTTAAAATTGAGTTCATTATTGCCATAGCCTCCTTGGGCATGCCAACAATCAATGGCCCTGTGGCCATCCTTTCTACATTCAAAGCATGAAATAGAATTTCTTTTAAAAGAGCCTGACCAGCATTCAGAGGCCCTGTGACCCATTTTGTTGCAGTTAAAACAGATGATATGCTGGTTCATTGAAACAGATTTATTTTTGTTAAAAACATGTTGGTTTGCAGGGAATTTAGCATGATATGAATAAAAGGTTTTCTTACCACTAGCAAACCAGTAATGAGCAATTGAGTGTCCTAATTTGCCACAATTAGAACATGTGATACTTCTTTTTTGAGGTGAAGGATTTTTATCATGAGATCTCCTAGCATTCTTATCATCCTTCTCCATCAACTTACACTCATGCATCAGATGTCCAACTTTATGACAGTAATGACAGATAATCTTCTTTTTAGATGCATGTGAGTGTGTGTAAGGACTGTGATCAGCAAACACTGATGGACCCTTTTTATTTATTTTCTGTTTTCCAATCATTTTCTGATTTTTATCATGTTTTTCTGTTTTCTTAGCCTTATAATGAGGTGAAGATGAAGTAGAAGGCTTTTCTTGTTCAGAAGATTTAACAAAAATAGTTTTCAAATTGGATCCATCGACCTTCCTCATGACTGGACTATAGCCTAGTCCCTCTTTCTTAAAATTATCCTTTGCTCCCACCATTTTCTGAGCAATGGACTGTTTGTCTTTAGAGGTGGTGGCTACATCTGAACCACTTACAAAAGATGTCATAACTTTGTTCTGAAGTTCCTTCTTGTTTATCTTATTGTAACCCAGCCCTTCCTTCCTAGAGTTGATTTTTATACCTAGTAGCTTGTCTAGGTTTTTCTGCCCATCAACAAATTTAGACAAAGAGACTTTCAAATCCTGAATTTCATCTTCCATAGAGGAAATATGTAGCTCATAACTGGCAATCTCTTGTTCACTACAATTCACACATTCAGTTAACACCTTGTTAGTAGTTTTATATTTTTCAATTTCATTTTCCAGATTGCTCAGTTTATCAGAATCTTCAATGCAAACAGTTTTTCCTATTTCCAAAGTAAGAAGTCTTTCAGACATGCCACTGTTTAACAGCTTCAATTTTTCAATTTCTTCTTTAAGCTTATCATTTTGAACCAATTCATTTATTAGAAGCTGATCTTCTGAATTGACTTCATACTTTCTTCCATTTTCAATTTTCTTCATATCTTTTTGCTGTTTATCAAGATCTTTCTGTAATTCTATGTTTACAGTCTTTATGGCATTAAGTTTTTCAATCAGCAATTTGTTCTCCTGTTTAAGTTTCACTGATTTTTCTTCATTTTCTTTGGAGAACCCTCTAAGAGAATCATTTTCTGATTTCAGCTTGTTTAGATCAGATTTAACACATTCAACTTCTTTCAGCATTTGAGTATCAGACATATTAGCATCAAGAGCATTTTTCAATTCAACACAATTTCTACAATCAACATTTAAATTGTCTGACCTACTACTTTTCTTCAATTTTTTGTATTATTTTCTTAACAGTTCATGAGATTCAAATAATTCAGCATATGCATTCTCCCAATCTTCTAGAGAAAAATTCTCGAAAACATTTACCTCATCATCATCATCTTCTTCATTTTGATTGCTGCCTTGATCGCTGCCACTTTGATTGCTTCTGTTGACCATCATGCAGTTGTCCACATCTATCTCCTGAATTCGCTTCAGTGTATCCAAAATATCTTTATCCGAACTGCAATCAAAGAAACATGAATGGAAAGCTCTATCAGTAGTTGTCTTCATCAGATTTATAGCTATCTGATTTTCTTCATGCTTAGACTTGTGACTGTCAGTCCATTTGGACTTTTTCTTTGGTAGTTCATGAGGACCGTGTGAAATTACTTTCCACAGATCTGGATTCACAGATTTAACATAATTCTTCAGACTAGCGAACCATGCATTAAAATGCGTACCACTAAAAATCGGTGGATGAGCCATTGAAAACAAATCAGATTAATGCAACAGGAGTATTGATGCACTAAAAACAAATTAGCACCTAAGACTACAAGATCGAATCTGCAGGTCACTGGACCTTGTATGCAGACACCGCTCTGATGCCAATTGTTAGGGTGCTAGGCCCAGATACAGAGGGGGGTGAATGTATCCTTCTATGTATAATAGCCAAATAAAAACTTAGATGCTATAGATAGACACAGAATAGAACCAATTCGACTCAACTCAAATACAAACACTTGGAGCGCGCCTATTCAAGCATCTTAGCGGAAGCAAAGCAAACAATCAGATCACTGCACAAGAGATTTTTAGGTGGTTCGGTCCTCCAGACCTACATCCACCCCTCACTCCCAACCGGAGTAAGGCTTCACTAGCAAATGCTAGAACCAAGCAGACTCAGTTTGCAAACAGTTGCTGCCACACAGCTTGACCAGGGGAACAGCCTCCCCTCTTCCTCCCAACCGGAGGGTTACCCCAAGTGACTCCCAGTCACTTGGAAACCAGAGACGCAAAGTCTCTCTTCCTCCAAACCGGAGGGAACACACCAGTGACTCCCAGTCACTAGCAAAGCAGAGGTCGAAGACCTCTCTTCCTCCAGACCAGGAGGGACACTTGGACTTGCAATCCACAAGCCCAGAACCGGAGACCAGATCTCCCTTCCTCCAAACCGGAGGGAAACACACAAGTGACTTCCAGTCACTTGCAAACTAGAGGTCGCAGACCTCTCTTCCTCCAGACCAGGAGGGACCCGACCTCAATCCAGAGGATCGGAAGTACAAAGCTAACCAAATGAAAAAGGAAAAATAAGAAGGGGAAAATACACAGCGATCAGAAAGCTGTAAAGAAAGATAACACAGATGTGGCTCGCATGGAGCTGACTGGCCTGGATTTGATCCACGGTCCAGTAGACAGATGTTCAGGTAAGCTTCTCTTCCTCTTCTATTCTCTCTCACTTTCTTTTTCTCTTAACCCTCACGAGCTCTCTAACTCTCTCTTTCTCTTCTTTTCCTTCTGCTCTTCTTCTCTTTCTTTTCTTCTTCTTTCGCCGGCTCTCTCTGTCTCTTCTCTTCTCTTCTTCTTCTGCTTTCTACTACAGCTCTTTTCTTCTTCTGCTCTTTCACTCTCTCGAGCTCTTTTCCTCTATTCTCTTTGGCTCACGCTCTCTGCTATTCTCTCTTCTTCTCTTTTTCTTCCTCTTTTCTTTTTCTGGATCGAAGGGCTTTCTGCTCTCCAGGCTTCTTCTTCGATCCCCCTTCATCTGTTGGATGAAGGCTTCCTTTTATAAGCAGCAGCCAGCAGGAGGGCAGCATTGGGCGCGTGTGGCTTCCTCATTTCCCACCCAGAACTTGTGGCCACATGTCAGTCTCTCAGCCAGCTTCAGCACACGTGTCATAATCCTGTCTGCCCTTTCAACCTCAAATCACGTGCCTCCCAGTCACTGAGGAATATTCTTCCTCGGACCACCTTCTTCTTTTTGTTTTTCTTCTTCTCCTGCAAAGAATTAAAATGATTAAAACTCAGGGCCACAAAAACTAAAACTGCACGAGGTGTGTAGGAACAACAATAGGTGCACTATACTGAGAACGACACGAGATACGGAGAAGGAAATAACACGTAGTAAAAACGATAGAAACACGCGATCAAAGGAACCTTGGACGAAGATAGAAAGAAGCAACACGAAGACACAAAAAGCAACATGAAGACATAAAAACAACATGAATACAAAATTGCTCGAACTTACAAACAACTCGAAGACGAGGACGACACGGACTAAAACCAACTCGAAGATGAAAACAGAAACCGACACGAAGTGTGGTCACAAAGCAAAAAGGACACGCGGTCTAGGAAAAACAACATGAAGATAGAAAAATAGGAACAGCTACAACGACACGTGATAAAGCAGTGAAAGCCGGAAAAACGACTCGAGTAACTACAGTAAATGACACGAAAACACAAGCGCAAAAATAAAACGGATGACTCGAGATGAGCAACTAAATACTGAAGAAACGACACGAGGTTCACAGGAAAATGACTCGAAGTTCATCAGAACAATTCGAGCTGCTTCAGCAAACAACACGAAGATAATCAACAAACATAGTTGGAACAACACGACGTACAAAAGGACAACACGAAGTGTAGTAAACACAAACAACACGAAGTATGAAAGGAATAGTACGGCCATACAAGGTACTACCTCATAGCAGTTTTCCTGTTAATCATGGAAATTTCAAATGCATAACATTACGCAAGATATCTGATTAAAATGAGAATACTTAACATAGTGAAGCTCATCATCAAAACACTAGGGAAGTCACAAACAAGAAAGTTGTGAACAACAAGGCATGTTGTACAGACTTCAAACAATATGCATCAGACAACTGTGTATGGACTTGAAGACCCTTAGCCAATGTATAGACTTCAGGTGGAGACCAATGTGTAGACTTCTCGTGAAACCCCAATGTGCAGACTTGACGCTGTACAGACTTTCCAAAGAGAACGTAACGCTGTACAGACTTGAACTGAAGACCAATGTATGGACTTCAAAACAGATGCTAAGGCCAAGAGGAGTGTATAGACTTTCACGATGTATGGACTTGGTCTCAAGAAATGTAAGCGATGTACACACTTAGCCAATGTGTAGACTTTGCCTTAGACGCTAAATGAGACGCTAAAGTCTGTATAGACTTGAAGAACCTGAAACAAAGTGCATACTCACAGCGTTGACGCTGCAGACTTGAGAATGCTCACAGCGTTGACGCTGCAAGAGACGTAGGCTGTACAGACTTAGCCTAAGATAATGCATAAACATATCAGCAGAGAAGCAATGCACAGAACAGAAATCAAGCACAAGCCAATATATCGCAGCATGACTCAAGCATACACATGCATTCTTCACAATTCAGACATGGCACACTTATGCAATCTCTGCAGACTTGAGAATGCTCACAGCGTTGACGCTGCAAGAGACGTAGGCTGTACAGACTTAGCCTAAGATAATGCATGAACATATCAGTAGAGAAGCAATGCACAGAATAGAAATCAAGCACAAGCCAATATATCACAGCATGACTCAAGCATACACATGCATTCTTCACAATTCAGACATATTCAAGACAATGTGGTGACTCATTCATGTTGCTATCATTAAAACACCACATCATCAACAAAGCACAAGGGGCACAACAGTATGTTGTCATCAGTTAAAGCCTTGCTGTCTAAGCACTTCTCCATGAAGGATTTGGGAGAAGCATCCTATGTATTAGGGATCAGGATCTATAGAGATAGATCAAATAGGATGCTAGGTTTGTCCCAATCCATGTACATAGATTCCATTGTCAAAAGGTTTGGCATGGAAAACTTCAAGAGAGGTCTCATACCGATGAAACATGGAGTTTAACTCTCTAAGGAAATGTCCCCTAAAACTCCTGAAGAGAGGGGGCACATGAGTAGGGTACCTTATGCTTCTGCCATAGGGTCCATCATGTATGCCATGTTATGTACATGGCCTGATGTTGTATATGCTCTAAGTGTTACGAGTAGGTTTCAGGCGGATCTATGTGAGCAACACTGGATAGCTGTGAAGTGTATCCTTAAGTACTTGCGAAGGACTAAGGATATGTTTCTGGTTTGTGGAGGAGAGGACTTGAAACTTCAAGGTTACACTGACTCAAGTTTTCAGTCTGATAAAGATGACAACAAGTCAACTTTCGGGTATGTGTTTACCCTGAATGGTGGGGCAGTAAGTTGGAAAAGTTCCAAACAAGAAACCACTACTGATTCTACGACGGAAGCTGAGTACATTGCTACTGCTGAGGCGGCAAAAGAAGTATTTTGGATGAAGAAGTTCACCGAAGAGCTTGGAGTTGTCCCGAGCATCTCTGATCCGGTCCCCTTATTATGTGATAATAATGGGGCGATTGTGCAAGCAAAGGAGCCGAGGTCTCATCAAAAATCGAAGCATATTCTGAGGCGGTACCACCTGATCAGAGAGATTATAGCTAGAGGAGATGTTGTAATTGATAGAGTGTCTTCCAGTGATAACATTGCAGATCCACTAACTAAGCCGTTGACTCAAAGTGTGTTTGAGCGTCACCAAGGGCTAATGGGGATCAAGCATGTGGGTGATTGGCTTTAGTACAAGTGGGAGATTGATAGAAATGTATGCCCTACATGCCAATCACATGAGATGTGATGACGTCATTTCTTGTAATATCTTATTCATATTCATATTAATGACATTTATTCATTACATTTAATTTGTGTTTATGATTTGAATGTGATGAAGTCCCTGAACCTGTGCGATGATGACTGGATCATAATGAGATTATGATAATGAGATCAGTCATCCAGATGCACATGTTCTAAATGTTCTCAGTCATAGGATATTCAAGAATGGACATTGAAGATTCGGATAGACTGGCACACATGATACTTACTCATATGATGGGTGTGATTGTTCTCATAGTCATCAGTGTGGAGACACTAAAATACGTGTGTGGGTGCTCATTAGTGGAATGAGTTCACTGAACTGACCCGATTTAGAATCCCTGAATGGTAATCATACTGACTATCAATTAGGGGATTCTATGTCTCACTAGCACAGTTGGATCTTAGACCTGAGTCACCAACGATGTCTTGCATAAGGGATGCTTAGTATTTGATTACTAACTTATGGACTTCTGTAAAGTAGTCTTGTACAGTTAGTTATTCAGACTCAGTGGAACTCGTGGGAGGGCAATTAGTTTGACAACATGGGATCATTCACTCTTAGTATGATATATGAGAGAGAATGCCCTACGGATCTGTACTCGGGAAATCCCCTAGTCAGGGTACGGGAGTTCATTATGAAAAAAGAGTTTTTCTAATGAACCTGTTTGGAGTACAGGATTCAGTCGAGCCGGGACTCAACAGGGTTTGACAGTTTGACCATACCCTAGTCTTGGTGGGGCATTGGATGAATGAGGATCTATAGCTGTGTGGAATCTGTAGATGGAAAGGTTCCAGAGTGGGTTGCTTATCCCCAATGTCATTTGGGATCACGAAGCGTTGCTTGGTGCTTTTCGTGATCGGAAAGCCCGCTAATTCCATTAAGAGTTAATGGACATAATTGATTAAGTTAAGAAGAAGTTCTTTATTTAATGGGATGGAAAACCAAACAGACTATTGGGCCTAGAGGGTCACACACAATAGAGTATTGGACAGAACGGGATGGGTGGACTTTATAGACTATTATTGGGTTTTTGTGAAAAATGCCAAAGGTCTATAAATATACGTTGTTGGGAGAAACCCTAGTCAAGCTACAAGGTTGAACCCTGGCTGCCCTCTCTCCTCTCTCTCTCTCTCCAAGGTGTGCCCCTTTCTCCCCTCTCCTTCCACGGTGGATGGTGGTGTTGAGATCGGGTCGACGCGTGGAGATCGTGGAGAAGATCCCGTCTACTTCCACTGCTCGTGTGGATACATCTAGAGGCCAGACGCTTGAACGGCTCGCGACTCCGGGATCTTCCTCTCGTTCATCTTCGAGGTTTTGGGAGAGTCTCAACCCCGTAAAATTAAAGAATCGTTCTTCACATCGCGGGATTTACCGATCTTGTTCGATTTTGAAAAATCAGCAACAATATGCAATCTAAGGTTTCGATGATTTCCGCTTCGCATTCTGGTCAGAACCTTACAGTATCTTCGTATCAACATGAAGGAAAATTTAAGTGATTTACACTTTAGCTCTAGAGAATAAGATAAATCATGCAAATATGGTAAAACATGTGAACAAAACCAAAGTAACAAGATGAGATACGAGAATATGATTGATCAAGTATATAACAAGAAAATTTGGCCTTTCCATGAATAAGAATGTAACAAGAATGTACTTTTCATAACCATGGAGGCTATACACTAGAAAGTCATGTAACAAGCAATGATGTACTTTTCGCTTAATAGCAAGTACTTCGTAAATTTACATGGATCTTTATTCACATCTGTGGATTTTCACTTATTTATAAAGAAAGTACTCCCAACGTAATGCGACGCCAGTAGCATCATACCCCATGGTTTACAGTATGTTTCCGACAATCAACCGAGGGGACTAGCATAGAGCCCTTGAACATAATCAGTGCTCGAACTGCATCTTCAAGTATAAATCAAGCTACTTCCACGATTATAACAATAATGTTGCCAATAATGTATAAGTTCAATAATAATTCCATGATAAAGTAACCAAGGTATAGAGCGTACCAATAATTGATCATGAGAATTCAAGAAATGCATTAATAACTAGGTTATGTTATGGAGAAAAATTCGGCAGCATAACGGTACCTTCTTTATCTTTCATATTTTTAACATTGACTTATTAACATAGGTTCCAAGTCCAGATAATTCTAAGATAGTTCAAGAACTCAAGAAAACCAACCCCAAAGGTCAAACCTCTGGTTAGACAACATTAGGAACAAAGCGATCGTTTACTGGACCATTTCTTGAGACAATCGGTCTAGTGCAGGACCGTTTTACGTATGAAATAGAAAAGTCGACATAGTGAAATCTCTTGGATCCTAGCGGTCACGGTAAAGGCCGCTTAGTGACTGTAGCAGTCTAGGATATGGCCGCAAAGGTCCAGATCTCACAAAACACCAGTAAAAGTGCTCTCTAGACAATGGGCTTTTATGGTACAACCAGCTCGGCGTCCTAGTGGGAATCCCAGGCTCGGGGAGTCTTACGGAGGCATTGAAACAAGATTTTCTAGTCAGTTGGAAGGAATATCCAATGGAGAGACTATCAAGTCCAAGATTGTGTACTTAATGTGTAAAAAGTGTCACTAATGACAACATACTGGGATATGTGCCATGTACTTAAGAAAATGACTCTAGAAGAGAGAGATAGTGGTAACAGCGATCAAATCATGACTAGTCCATGAATCATATAATTTTAAGTTAATTACAAAAGTATATGATTTGGTCATGAAAATAACATAAGTTTAAAAATAATTCTAAGTGCATGAAGAATCATAAAATCTACTATATTGTTCTGTTAACATAACTAGGTATATGAAAATATCACTTGAAATAGGAGTAAAACCTACTTAACTAGGCTTAACCTACATTAATTAGGGCTAATCTACAATATGTTTCGGGATAACAACATTACAGAAATCAGAAAACGATAACGGTCTAGTGTAGGATCCTTTCACTGGGCCAAACGGTCTATCGTACGACTGCTAGGGATTCTGGCGATCTACAGGAGGATCGTTTCTTCCTTTGTTAACAGAAAACTCAATAATACTAAAATACAATGCTAATCTAAGGCATATCTGTAGATATATTTTTCTCCTCCTACTAAAGATCAATATGCGTCATGAATGGAACAATATGCGATGAGCAAATAACAACGTTCAGAGGAGAACAGAAAACAAAAGACCGTGATCGCCACCAAGGTGCCGTACGTGATGGACACGCCGTACCTTGGAAAGAGGGAAGAGTACTCGCCTAAGTTGCAGCGCTGGGTATATGAACGGCCCCTGAAGAACCGCCTTACAGTGTACGGTCTTACGATAGACCGCCTAAGTGCGTTGCAGAAGGTGCGGGAGGAACTACTGCTGGAGGAAGAACAGCTTTATATTGACCGCACGAACAGGAAGAACGGCCCTCTATGAACCGCACGTACTGTTGAATGGCGATAACGAAACCGCACAAGTCTACCACGCAGTAAGTTACAAGGGGTCCAACCTCCACCCTTTCCGGCTAGCCAGAGGGGATGGGCCTCGTGCTGATGATTGCTGACCTGCGAAACAACGTACGAAACACACAGAAAAGACCTAGATTAGAACTGGACAATGTAGTAAATGTCAAAATGGTAAGAGATGAACATTAACAAATGGAAAGGAGGATACCTGGGGGGTTTTAAACCCCTAGGGTGACAAAAACGTGGGTGGATGTGTGCATGGTAATGAGAAAGAAGGGGGACGTAGGGAGAAAACGATGCATGCAATGAAGAACGTAATGGAGACCATAAACCAAAAGGACTCAAAAATCAAACTACTCCCTGAACTGGAGGCTTATGTGGACATAGAAAGCCTCCCTCCTTGGTGTTAGGTCGCTCAAAAACTCGGTAGGGCTCCGCCGTCGACCAAGATCTCCCCCCTTTCAAGTCCGGCCATTAGGGTCTATTTATAGAGCCTAGAAAGCCAGCCCCGAAACTAGGGTTTTGAGCTATTTTTCGGTCGAGATTATAAAAGATAAATCGTAGATATTATCATTATCTCTCATCTAGTCGAAATGGCATCAAAAATGGTTGATTATCCACGGAGATATTGATAAAAGAAGTTGGGGATAAAACCATGCATAAAAGGGATAAAAAACTGTTAAAAATCACCAACCGACAAGATGAACGGTCTTACGATAGACCGCTCAAAAATATGGGCGGTTAAATTTGGACCGTCCAAACCCGTCGGTGGAAATTCAAATAATCATAAAATTAGCCCAATTATCGCTCGAACTGACCGAAACGTCCGCCGTTGGACACTCAAAGATGAACGGTTCTAATAAGACCGTTCAAATGTAGAGCAGCCAACCAGAGACTGTTCTAACCCTGTCGGTGATAATTCAAATAATTGGATAATTATCTGAGAAAATTGGCACGCGTAGGACTCTGAGATATATATAGGTGGTTGGAATTCGCCCGTCCATTGGTTTGAACGGGCCTGATAGGGCCGCACAAAAGCATGTCGGTGAATATTCAGAAAATCCTCAGAAAGTAGCCAAAATGTATGAACGGTCTAGGTTCAACCGCCCCAGTCCTGAACGGATGATGTTGGGCCGTTCATGATCTTGGATACTTGACTTTCATAAAACACGTTCAATTAATCAAAGCCAAGGTCCAATAAACCCTGAATTGATACGGACTTTACCAAGGAGGGAGGCTACCCATAAAACGGGCCCAGGACGTGCCACAAAAAATGGCCCAATGAATGATGGACAACTTAGGGCATCAACAAATGGGAACAAGAGAAACGGCTCAGCTTATCGGTGAAAAAATGGGTGTCAACAGATGCCCCTCCTTAACGTCCTCTTTGCAGGGGAGTGAGCGGAGGTGAAGCGGAGGTGACATGGAACATGAAGCTGGAGCGGAAATGCAGCGGAGTGGACCGGAAAAGCGGGCGTTAAGGTAAAACGACACCCGTTTCTACCAACAAGTGTTGAGAATCTTTCGGAAAACTCTAAACCGAATGTAAGGAACGATTAGACCAAAAGTGACGCCAATCTAGAGGAACTAAACTAAAAAAATGAAACAAATCGACAAGGCCAACCTCATGGGGGACACAATCCCGCGGTCCAACGAGGGGGCCACAAAAGAAAATAGGCTAAAGCTCCAGATGGGGACCCTTCGATCAACCAAACCAAACGAATCGACCAAAGAAAACCTTCCAATTCAGAGTGGAATTAGTCCTTCTTACTCAAGCATTCGAACATACAGCTGACCATCACTGATGGGACATTCTTCAAGCAAACCATTGGGCATGAAAGCTCAAAAGATGCGTATGATGCATGCTGGGCTAAAATAAAAGAAATCGTAAAAACAAATGCAAAGAAAGATTAAAATATAAAATACTCGAGAATAATATTGCTAAGCTGGGAATATCAGAGTCAAGATACCATCCGCAACCACAGCGTGCGGGATAGAACCGTCCTCCCCGTGACATCCCAACCTAACGGCCTATCCAAAGATTAAATACGTGAACCTAGATCATCATCGTTTTTGGTGAAGGGGAACATCAGATCCTGGAACACGTAGATAACCAATTGGTTCTCGAGATAATATAATGTAATACCATATAATAATGAAATAAGGGATATAGGGATAGAAGGCCATACCTGACTTACCTGTGTAGGCGAAACGGCGGGTGAAAGTCTTGATTACTGCACATGAAATTGTTACCAAGATTCGCAATAATATCAAAAATTCATCAATTGAAGTGCAACCACCATTTAAGAATGAACGGTTAAGAACCAACCGCCCCAAAGTAGAACGGTTACATGATAGCCGTATATTCCAGGGAATTTGAACCGACTTAAGAAGTTTACCGTTTGAGGATAAACAGTCATGAACTAACCGCACAAACATAGAACGGTCTATCGCTAGACCGCGCAAGTTCTGCAACTTTAAAAAAAAAACTACCCTTCGCCTCCCTCCACCGTAACCGACGGTGGAGGGGACGAAGGTGGGCAACCGAGCCCCATTCCCTCAACCTCACACCCCCAAACTCTCTCCCTCTCAGCTCTCCCCCCCTCATGCACCAAAAGCACCAGGCGAGGTGTTCCAGGATGGCCGAAGAAACAACGGCCGCACCACCGCCGTCGACGACCGCCGCGGCCGCGGGGGCGAGCACCGAAAGGATACCGTCGGAAGGGACCACGCCGCCACCCGAGGCCGAGGAAGGGGCCGGAGCGATCATACCCGTGGAGGAGGTCCCTGTCGTGGACGAAGACGCCGGCGAAGAAGCACCGGCGGAGAAACCGACCAAAAAACCACGGGACCCCGAGGTAGGAGCTTCAAATACCCTCCCCATTTCCATTTTTATACCATTTTTAAGCCATGCATGTTAGTTTAAGGGGTTTTAGAGGGCTTAGGGGGCTGGTTTGGGGGCTACGGAAGCCTCTTTGCCGGCCGGGGGATGCCCACCGTCGTCGGGGAAGACGATGGTGGGGCGGTTAAACAGAAACCGCACAAACAAAGACACGCGGCCCACATAGGACCGCTCAAACCAATACGGCCTTGGAAGGACCGTTCATAATCACACAGCAAACGAACCGAACCAAGCCAGGACGGTTAAGGGGTCACCGCACAAATAGTGAACGGGCCACATTGGTCCGTTCAGAAACCAAACAATGCAAAACTAAACGGTCCCCATAGGACCGTGCACTATTCATACGGCCCAGGAGTGGCCGTTCTACCCTAGGAAGATTGAAAGACGGACGGCGCAGGATGGCCCGTCCAAGTCAAGGACGATCGAAGGAAGACCGCTCAATAGATGATTTTATTGAAAATGAGACAAAATGCAAACTAAATTATTAAAATGCATCTAATAATGAATGACATGAATGCAGGGGAAGCGTAGGACCCGCACCTCGTGGCAGCAGGTTCGCGCAGTGTACTTGGCACTACCGGACTTCTAGAGGGAGCGATTGGCTGCCATGGGGTTCGCCCCCTTCCTGAGCATTGAGGTGTGTCGCTTCGACATAGCTCTGCTTTACGCCCTTCACGACCGTTGGGACCCAGTGAGTCAAACGTTCCTTTTCTCGTGGGGGCATATGGTCCCCACGCTAGAGGATGTGGCCAGGCTCACTGGCCTTCGCGTGCACGGGTCACCGGTTAGCGGGACTACTTTTCCCGACTACCGGGGGTTGGCTCGGGAGTTGCTGGGCTTACAGCTACGGCACCCCGAGAGGCAGTCGACCCTCCTACCCCGGGCTGCTCTCCAGGACAGCCTGAGTTTACGACGAGCGGGGGCTGCAGTTGGCAAGCAGCCGGAGGAGCACCTGGAGCGACTGATAGGACTGGCGAGGCCGAGAGTTGCGGCAGGACCGGGAGCAGAGGCGGATCGAGTGCTGAGGCGGTCCTTGATGCTGATGTTCGGGCGACTTCTCTTCTCCACACGAGCGGACGTGATGAGCTACCGGTTCCTTCCCTTCCTCCAGGAGATTGAGCACGTGGGTGACTATGCCTGGGGAGCGGCAGTTCTTGCCTTCCTCTTCGACACGCTGAGTTCGACGGCCCGTCAGACGATGCTGGGGGGCTTCTCCCCCTTACTCCAGGTACGACTCTTGCCCTAAACTTAATTATGCGACTCTACATGTTTCCTAAATGCTGACATAGTGATACAATGCAGGTGTGGGCCTACGTATACCTACGTGGGTTGGGCAGAGGCGAGGAGACCCGTCCTGGGCTCCTGCCGATTGCACGGAGGTGGACAGCACCTCGGGAGATGGCAGCCCTGAGACGACAGGTCCGGGAGTTGCAGGATGACCTGGACGCTCTACCGTATGCCTCGGTATGCTTCTAAACTCAGACTCTTGTAGTTCTTATATGATTATGATGCTGATGAGACTTTCTATTCTATGCAGGTATAGTGGACACCCTATACGGGGGAGAGCCAAGAGGGCCAGCCGTGGGTGGCTGAGGCTCTAGCCTTTTCCGGGCGAGATGTGTGGCTTCACTGCATGAATGTGGTGGAGCCACTGCACTTCAGGTTGGTGATGAGGACCATCGGGGTCCATCAGTCGGCCGTGGAGTTCCCTGCGCCTGAGAAGGCGGGGGAGCGACTCACGAGGATGACACGAGGACTCCGCGAGGGGTTTGATTGGATAGCAAGGAACGCCACTCAGATCACCGACTGGACCGCACGAGGGAGAGTAGTGACCGCCCGAGCAGAGAGTGACATCGCGTACTACACAGTGTACGCCCGGCACTACCGGGACCAGGTTTTCCGGGGTGCTCACCGACCAGTACGACTTCTAGACTTAAACTTTTTTATTATGCTTATGATTCCTATATGATGATGCACTGACAATGGACTTCTGAGTGCAGATCGACCCCGCGGGACGAGTGGCGGAGTTGCAGGGACTTTTGCACTCTACCATCAGGGAGAGAGACGAGGCCCGGCAGGCCCTGGCCTTACTAGTGAGTTTTCTAAACTCTAAACTCTTTAAATTATGCAATTCTATATGATTATGTATGTGACTGACCTGGAGTATTTGGATGCAGCGCGCCGAGGGAGCTCAGAGGGCGGGACCAGACGCCCCTTCTTCTTCTACAACTCGGACTCCGGCCGACCGGGCTAGGAGAGATGCAGACTTTGCCAGGATGGTGACGCGGGCCAAGGCGGCCGAGGTGGCGCTCACCGAGAGGGTACGCAACTCTAAACTTCCCTTTGCTTATTCATGCTTATGAATAGAATGCTTATGCAACTAACTAACAATGCCATGTGGATGCAGACGGCCGAGCTGACTCGCCTCCAGGCAGAGTTGGAGTAGAGCCGGGTGGCGGCTAGAGAGGAGGTGGCCCGTGTACGAGAGGAGGCTATGAGGAGCCGACCGGCGGACACGTTGGAGATGGAACTTCTCCAGGCCGAGCTGGAGGGACTCCGGGCCGGTGTGGCCGAGGCGGATCATCACCGGGCTGAGGCAGAGCGGTGCCGGACCGAGGCGGAGCGTTATCGGACTAAGGCAGAGCAGGCCCGGCTGCAGGTTGCCAGGTTGGAGGGCAAGGTGGAGGGTATGAGAGAGGCGAGTCGGGAGCGCAGCAGGGCGACTGCGAGTGGTAGCCGTGGCACCCACGGCTCCGTGAGGAGTTACTTCACTAGTTCATCCGGACACCGGAGGAATGAGGAGGAGGAGCGGCGCTGGCGACGGCGTGATGAGGCGACCTCAGCGATGCCTCCCCCAAAGAGGCATGAGGGCGGTGGAGACAGCGATGGGGGCCAGGGAGAGGGACAGGTTTGACTTTGTACTGGGCCCAACTTTTGTACATGATGTGATATGATATGATATTGATACGCATGCTTTTGTTTTGATTTTTGTTTTGTGGGATGAATGTATGCATGAATGAACGTGGCTTAGCTACTAGAGGGGGTGAAGCAAACAGACGAGATTGAGAGGTGCGCACGACCTGAGAGAGGGACGCACACGCCGATTTGAGTGAGGGAGAGACGCACACGCCGACTTGAGTGAGATGAGTGACGTACACGCCGACTTGAGTGAGGGAGAGTGACGTACACGCCGACTTGAGTGAGGGAGAGTGACGTACACGCCGACTTGAGTGAGGTGAGCGACGCACACACCGACTTGAGTGAGATGAGTGACGTACACGCCGACTTGAGTGAGATGAGTGACGTACACGCCGACTTGAGTGAGAGGAGTGACGTACACGCCGACTTGAGTGAGATGAGTGACGTACACGCCAACTTGAGTGAGATGAGAGCATGATTATAAGTTGGGTAGGTTGATAGAAAGGGCGGACAAGATGGATGGTCCTCAGAGAGCCGCTTTAAGAATACACACGGTTCATAATAGACCGCTCCAAGGGGAATAGAACGGTTTCACCATAACCGTTCGGCATGGTAAACGGTTCAATATGAACCGCGTGACAAGTAGGCCCGGGTTCTCTAGAAGAAGATGAACGGTCCTCTATGGACCGTACGTTGGGATGGGCGGTCTATCGTAAGACCGTCCAAGTGAATACCCTGCAAGCTAAAAAGGGGACTCTCTGGGGAGTCCTTAACCCGAGGGTAAGGCGATTTGAACTTATCTAAACCTCATCTTAACCCGCCCTAGACTTATCCAACCCCAATCTCAAGAGGCCTAGGCTTCCTAACAATCCCTATAAGTGGGAGAGGAGTCTAAATTCGCAGCTCACACGTCCTCTTCCTTCCAATCCTTGAAACCTTTGATTCTCACCATCAAATTATCATGAAGAGGGTTCTAGAGGGAAGTTCTATGGAGGGAGCATCTTTTGAAGGGCCAAAACCGGCCAGAAAGGAGCGGGAAGTGCTCCAACGGCTAAGCTCAATCCCTCGGCATCTCAGTGCTGCTCCTATGAGAGACGTAAGTTCATCATGAGTTCATTCAATTTCTTTTCCCTCAACTTCACTTATATCTCCTCCTCCTCTTATGCTCTCTCTCTTCTTCTTTCAGCTCCTTCCGGGCCCGAGGCGCTATTCTGGTTTGAAATGGGTGGCTCCCATGATCCGTGCATTGCCCCTAGGGGTAACTTACCTTCTCAAATCTTGGCACCTACACTCCCTTTTAGTTCTAGGCCAGAACTACCCTAAGCTCTCTTTGGATTGGCATAGCATTTCTTCTTTGATAAAAGCATGGCATCCTCAGACCCATACCTTCTTCTTCCCATCCTTCGAGGCCACTATCCTGTTGGAGGAGGTAGAGACCTACTTCGGGTTCCCTAGGTCCAAGGTAGGGGAGGAAGATCTGATATGCCATACTATTGCCCCTATAGACCCAAAACTCATCCTAGGAGGGTTCATACCAGACATGATGTGAAACCACCTATGGACCTATTTTGCAAGCATTCAAGTTTGAGCAGCGAACTCACACTAGCGAGCTCACCCGTGTGGCACACACTAGTGCCCGATGGTGACTAGGCGATGTTGGAGAGGGTCCGAGGCGGGACCTTTAGGCTCCAATGGTTGGCTAGCTTGGGAAGAACCCCAAGTGGGCCTAGGATGCCCAAATCATGGGCGGCCAACACACCAAGGGTGTGGTTTAAGTGGATTCACTCTCAACTTGCCCGCGGTGGTCACTCACGGTACTAGCAATTTGGGCCGAGCTCTCACTCACCGTCCGACGAAGCAATAGCAATAATACTAAGCTAAGCAAGTGATTAAACCAGTCAAGAGAGGGACCGAGGCTCACCTAGCCGGCGTGAAGACGCCGACTCCGGCCGGAGACGGGGGCGAGCGGGGAGGCGAGGGTATGTACCCGCACGCCGCGTCGATTGAAGCTTCAAACCTGCGACTTATTAATTACATGAACTACACCCCATGCAAGGGGGGGGGGATATTGGGGTGGGGATTATGCTTAATACATCCAAAACTACCTCCACGCAGGGAGGGGCCTTCAGCCGGCCAAGCGGGGTGGGGAGATATGCAAAGAGAACCGACTTCCCGAGCTTTGCCGATTCTGCCTAGCTTCTGTATTTCTGGACAGAGGGTCGATCTCGATGCTGCCAATAATTCCACCGAGCTTAGAATCTGATGAGACTTGCGCCAAAAGCTTTCTAACAGATTGAGGATGATGTCTGAATTTTGGCAGGAGCTCTGGAACTCAGGGCTGGTCGGGCCAGTGACTGGAAGAGGTCAGCAGCTTCTTCCTCTGGCTGGTGCAGAACTGGTACAGCAGGTTGCAGAGGGTACCACGGACGCTTCTGAACTTCAAATGTGACGAGCCTGGTGGTGACGTTCTCGTGGTCAGAGTAGCTACGAGCAGGAGTTGACGGGGCCCCAATCGGAGATTGGAGGGGAGAATGGTGGTCGGATATGTGAGGACAGGTCAAACCTGGACCTGCAGGTGGTTGGCTGAAACCCTCGACGAAGAAATTAGTAACTGATAGCTCCGGTGGCCGAATGAGGTCCTTCTTCTTGGAGGTGAAATCTAACAGGAGGTAGTCTCTGCCCTCCAAAATTGGCGCTCAGAGCCTTCACGAGCTGGCCGTGGCAGCTTCTTCTTTCAGCTTCTGGTCTGCAGACTGGGACAGCAGATGCAGTTGGACGAGATCGGCTCCCCCGGTCAGCTCCGACCTCGGAAGCCAGCGAAACCACCTCGGTTGGAAAGCTAACTTGCAGACGATTCTGGAGATGTAGGCCTTGCCACTTGAATCTCCAAGGGACGGTCGTGGCTACTTCTGCAAGTCGCTGTAGTTCTGCTGCCTGAAACAGAGACAGATTAAGGGGAAGAAGAAGGTGTGGGGAAGGGGATGGCCAAGAGAGCAAGTGGTGGGAAGGGTGTCTAATGGCTAAAGGAGGGAGATGAGAGGAGTTTTAGGGGTTGTGAAGGCTAGGGAGATGGAGGTGGGGAGGGCGAAGTGGGGCTGGAGAGGGGGCTGGTCTGCTAGAGATGGTGGTGGGAAGGGGTGAGCACAAGGGAGAGAGGGAGGGGGAGGGAAGGTGGGGGCGAACTTGGCTTGAGGGGAGAGGAGGGGTGCGACCTAGGGAGCAAGGGGGGAAGGGGAGATGGGTGGGAGATTCAAATTTGGGCCTAGGAAAGAGATCCTTCAGCCTTGGGGAAGTGAGGAGGTGCTTAGGGAAGTGGAGGGAAGTAGGTGGTGGTTGGGAAGTAGGGCTTGGATTGGTGGAGGGTTGTTGGGACTAGGTGGAGAGTAAAGGAGGGTATGGGAAGTTGTGGGGGTAATAATGGAGGTAGGTGGGGGTTGGATTTGAATGAGAGGGGGGGGGGAGGAGAGAGGGGAGGTTCGCCCCTTTCCTTGGGGAGAGAGAGGGAGAGCTAGAGAAAGAGAGAGAGAAGTGGAGTAATGAGAGACTTGAAAGGGGTTTCTTCAATATTTCATCAAAATTGTTACATATGAGGAGTGGGGTGGCCTATTTATAGGCACGTGACTTTTTTCACAAAGGACCCTAACAAAAGACACAATGACTAATAATCGAAGGGAAGGGGGTGTCCATG
The DNA here is from genome assembly GCA_022559845.1 of Amorphophallus konjac. Taxonomy (NCBI): domain Eukaryota; kingdom Viridiplantae; phylum Streptophyta; class Magnoliopsida; order Alismatales; family Araceae; genus Amorphophallus; species Amorphophallus konjac. The sequence continues at coordinate 288,766,030 of CM040118.1, forward strand.
GGCCTAGCCCAATGAGATGGGCCCAATAGCCTATCTAAACAACACAATGACTTAGGACATTGGTAGATAACCTACTAACCTAGGTACATGACTCAAATAAAGGGAAAATTACATGATTAAGACTCAAATAAAAATAAGAAAATTACATGACTCGACTCACAAACACTTGAGGAACATAATGGCGCTTGCCGATGAACAATCCGAGTCCGGAGAAAATGTGGAGGGGTAAGGGATTCCCTCATCATACCCCCGGGGTGGAGAAAACTCGACCCCGTCGAGTATGGGTCCACCAGGGAAGTAGTATATCGAACTGCGGCTCTGGGTGATCCACGATCTCCATACTCAACCCGCGACCATAGTCGAGGAACGGCGCTTCAGCTCGATAAAGTGACTCGGTCATACCCTCATGCTGGCGATGAGATCTTGCTTGCCTAGTATTGCCGCTGTGTGCTCACGTCGGGCTCTCAGGCTATTTGTGGTGGCACTCCGAGGGTGTCTCTCACAAGGGTAGGTGTAAGCTGGAGGCACTCACTAGGATCCACCGCGGTGCCCTTATAAGGTGCTAGATCCGCCACATGAGAAATGGGGAGAATCCCAAAACCCTTTTTGAAAGTTCAACCCATAAGCCGTGTTCCCAAAGCCACTCGGAACTTGGCAAGGTCCAAGTCCTCGTGCCCTCAATTTGGAGGTGACCCTAAAGTAGAGCCACTCCAAAGCCATCATCGCCAAGTTATGAACTTGAAATTCAAAGTGGTGCTTAGGAGTTTGTGCTCGCTTCTTGTGAATCCCACCGCTTGTTACTTGATACTTGCTTGAATGCGTATGCCATGTGAGTTGACAATGTATGGTATGAAAAGGTGGTCCGGGGCAGCCCCATGTTGATCGATCATGCTTTGATGCTATGAAGATTGTGACAGACTCAGGGGGGCCGGGACATCCATAGATGAACCTTTTATGCATGGGTATGATAAATGTCGGGGGACCCGGACATCCCTGTATGCTCCTCTCATACTTAAGACTCATGATGAATGAGGGTGGGCCAATACATCCAAATACGGTCCACTTATGCTTCCTACTTGACATGTGGGTGATGTAAATGAATGTACCCGACTTATGAATCATGCCAAGTGGTGTTGTATGCCAAGACTTATGCACTCTTGTGACAAAGATGTCTCCTATGTGTGGGCCTTTGGACTTCCATTGGAATGGGTCGAAGGGGTCTAGAAAGGTGGATATCATGAGATGGGGCACTTCCTCGATCTCTAGGTGTATACCACCCAAAGTCATGGTTCCCATGGTGTAACCCGGGTCTGGGATGGGGTGGATTGGATCAAACATGGTGGGTTGGGGTAGGGAAAGGTAGGTGGTAGTTAAGGTGGTTGGGTTACTCGGGTTCCTTGACTCCCATTGGAATGGATCATAGGGATCATAAAGTGGGTTACCAAGGGGCTCCATGTCCTCAAGGTCCTCAAAAGGTGATGAGTCGTCTTCTTCTAGTGGAATGGTTGGGCCGGTGTATGGGGTGGGCTGGTTGGTCAAGGTTTTAGGAATCATAATGGTAGAGGAGTGGACCAGGATGGGCTCTCCCACTATGGGGAGAAGGAAAAGGATGTCACTAGTGTAGCAACCAATAGTGCAAACCGAGGAGATAGACCCAATGCATGGATGGATGAGGTTAAGGCTCTTGGGTTGATCCGCTCCTAGGGCCAATAAAGAAGTCAAGTCTGATTGCCACTTTAGACCTTTGAGGAGATCATCCCAATCTTCTACCTCATAGTAGGATTGGATTGTGGTGTGATAGGAGTGGAGGGGAACAATTTGGGATGGATATCCCAAAGGTGAGAGAGGTTGGGGTGAGCTAGGAAGGGTGGGTCCTTGCTTGAGCCATTGGAGTATATGCTCATTCATGGTGAAGGTGGGTGACTCTTGAGGATCCGGGCTATTTGAAGTGGTAAAGGGTTGAGGCTTTTCCTTACCATTGGTGTGATCTTGGGCTTCCTTATGGGTGGGAATGGGTTCCGGACTAGCATCTACTCCCATGTGGAGGGTTGTGGAGGTTTCAATTCCTAGTGTTAATGGGTTGGGTAGGTCTAATGCGGGAGAATTGGTGATAGCTGGAGCATGGTGCACTTGCGGTGGTGGGCAAGGGTGGACTTGGATTGGAAGGGGAAGTAGAGGAGGCCTAGGTTGGGGAAAGATTGGTGTAGGAAGCGGGAGGTGAGTTGGGTGAGGGGTTTTGGGTTTGGGGATGGTGGCCATTATGGGCCTTGGTGGAGGGGTGGACACAGTGTCCACATAGTTTTTAATGGTGAGGGTTGGATGAGTGGTGGTCACCATGGAGGGAATTGGGTCGGTTAGGGGTCTCTTGCCCTTGGGATTATTTGGGGTGGAAGTGGGGGCTAAAGAGGCTTGACTAGTGTAGGTTAGTGAAGGGGGTTTTGGTTGGGGTGTGGGGGCCCTCATGGGATCAGGTGGGGAGGTGGAGGCCTTGGAGACTTGGGTTCTAGTGATAAGGGTTTGGACGGGTGGGTTTGGAGGAGTGAGAGTGCTCCTCGAATTTTGGTAACCCGGGTAGGAAGGGGACATATATTTTGCTCTAAGTTGCTCCTTCATGTCCTTCCAAGTGGTGATGGGAGTTTCCCTTCTAAGTATCTTTAGCCCGACAATTTGCATCCAATAAGTTTTCGCCCGTTTGGTAAGTTGCATTTTGGCAACCAATGCCTTTTCATCCTCGGATATATGATACCAAGTGAAGTATTGGTCCATTGTAGCTTCCCAATCTAAATATTCTCTAGGAGAGGTTCCATCAAAGGTGGGAAGTGGGAAAGGGACCATTCTATCGTCTGTCCTTGGGGTGGGCCTATTTTCTCCAAGTTGGTTGAGTCGGCCCGATATGTTATCAAGCCGCTCATTGGCATAGGTCAAGGCTTCCATGAAGTAGTTGACATGGCCAGGGAAGTTATGGGTGTTAGTGGTAGGCATCTCTTGGTGGCTTGGACTTATGGAGTGGGCCGATTGGTAAGGTCGATATGAGGTGGCCATACTAGGGGGACAAGAGTGATGCACTTGAAGACTCTAAATGCATAGACATGCCCTAGGACCAACTTGATAGAGATAAGTTGTGAACTTGATCTGATACCACTTGATGTGAAACCACCTATGGACCTATTTTGCAAGCATTCAAGTTTGAGCAGCGGACTCACACTAGCGAGCTCACCCGTATGGCACACACTAGTGCCCGATGGTGACTAGGCGATGTTGGAGAGGGTCCGAGGCGGGACCTTTAGTATCCAATGGTTGGCTAGCTTGGGAAGAATCTCAAGTGGGCCTAGGATGCCCAAATCATGGGCGGCCAACACACCAAGGGTGTGGTTAAGTGGATTCACTCTCAACTTGCCCGCGGTGGTCACTCACGGTACTAGCAATTTGGGCCGAGCTCTCACTCACCGTCCGACGAAGCAATAGCAATAATACTAAGCTAAGCAAGTGATTAAACCAGTCAAGAGAGGGACCGAGGCTCACCTAGCTGGCGTGAAGATGCCGACTCCGGCCGGAGACGGGGGCGAGCGGGGAGGCGAGGGTATGTACCCGCACGTCGCGTCGATTGAAGCTTCAAACCTGCGACTTAATAATTACATGAACTACACCCCATGCAAGGGGGGGGGGAGATATTGGGGTGGGGATTATGCTTAATACATCCAAAACTACCTCCACGCAGGGAGGGGCCTTCAGCCGGCCAAGCGGGGTGGGGAGATATGCAAAGAGAACCGACTTCCCGAGCTTTGCCGATTCTGCCTAGCTTCTATATTTCTGGACAGAGGGTCGATGTCGATGCTGCCAATAATTCCACCGAGCTCAGAATCTGATGAGACTTGCGCCAAAATCTTGCTAACAGATTGAGGATGATGTCTGAATTTTGGTAGGAGCTCTGGAACTCAGGGCTGGTCGGGCCAGTGACTGGAACAGGTCAGCAGATTCTTCCTCTGGCTGATGCAGAACTGGTACAGCAGGTTGCAGAGGGTACCACGGACCCTTCTGAACTCCAAATGTGACGAGCCTAGCGGTGACGTCCTCTTGGTCGGAGTAGCTACGAGCAGGAGTTGACGGGGCCCCAATCGGAGGTCGGAGGGGAGAATGGTTGTCGGATATGTGAGGACAGGTCAAACCTGGACCTGCAGGTGGCTGGCTGCAACCCTCGACGAAGAAATTAGTAACTGATAGCTCCGGTGGCCGAATGAGATCCTTCTTCTTGGAGGTGAAAGCTAACAGGAATTAGTCTCTGACCTCCAAAATTGGCGCTCAGAGCCTTCACGAGCTGGCCGTGGCAGCTTCTTCTTTCAGCTTCTGGTCTGCAGACTGGGACAGCAGATGCAGTTGGACGAGATCGGCTCCCCCGGTCAGCTCCGACCTCGGAAGCCAGCGAAACCACCTCGGTTGGAAAGATAACTTGCAGACGATTCCTACGATGTAGACCTTGCCACTTGAATCTCCGAGGGATGGTCGTGGCTGCTTCTGCAAGTCGCTGTAGTTCTGCTGCCTGAAACAGAGACAGATTAAGGGGAAGAAGAAGGTGTGGGGAAGGGGATGGCCAAGAGAGCAAGTGGTGGGAAGGGTGTCTAATGGCTAAAGGAGGGAGATGAGAAGAGTTTTAGGGGTTGTGAAGGCTAGGGAGATGGAGGTGGGGAGGGCGAAGTGGGGCTGGAGTGGGGGCTGGTCTGCTAGAGATGGTGGTGGGAAGGGGTGAGCACAGGGGAGAGAGGGAGGGGGAGGGAAGGTGGGGGCGAACTTGGCTTGAGGGGAGAGGAGGGGTGTGACCTAGGGAGCAAGGGGGGAAGGGGAGATGGGTGGGAGATTCAAATTTGGGCCTAGGAAAGAGATCCTTCAGCCTTGGGGAAGTGAGGAGGTGCTTAGGGAAGTGGAGGGAAGTAGGTGGTGGTTGGGAAGTAGGGCTTGGATTGGTGGAGGGTTGTTGGGACTAGGTGGAGAGTAAAGGAGGGTGTGGGAAGTTGTGGGGGTAATAATGGAGGTAGGTGGGGGTTGGATTTGAATGAGAGGGGGGGAGGAGAGAGGGGAGGTTCGCCCCTTTCCTTGGGGAGAGAGAGGGAGAGCTAGAGAAAGAGAGAGAGAAGTGGAGTAATGAGAGACTTGAAAGGGGTTTCTTCAATATTTCATCAAAATTGTTACATATGAGGAGTGGGGTGGCCTATTTATAGGCACATGACTTTTTTCACAAAGGACCCTAACAAAAGACACAATGACTAATAACCGAAGGGAAGGGGGTGTCCATGGGCCTAGCCCAATGAGATGGGCCCAATAGCCTATCTAAACAACACAATGACTTAGGACATTGGTAGATAACCTACTAACCTAGGTACATGACTCAAATAAAGGTAAAATTACATGATTAAGACTCAAATAAAAATAAGAAAATTACATGACTCGACTCACAAACACTTGAGGAACATAATGGCGCTTGTCGACGAACAATCCGAGTCCGGAGAAAATGTGGAGGGGCAAGGGATGCCCTCATCAAGACAGCAAAGACATTCGTACCTTTGTAGGTCCTCATCATATTTACCTCCTTCCTCTTAGTCAGTGGGTAGTAGAGCATTGCAAGAATAAATGTGGGTGGACCGAGGCCATAGCCAAAGCTGCATCTATCTGCTTGTGCGGGGCCATCCTCTTCCCTTCGGCTGACCATATCTTAGAGATCCCCTTGCTTAGCACCATCAGCGGCCTGTGGCAGGGGCTTTCCATCTCCCAGGCCATCTTAGCCTACTTGTCTAAGGGTCTCAGCTCTACGGCCCTAGGAGGTCCTCTCTTTGGCTCTATGATTCTATTGGAGTGCTGGATGGGAGTCAGGATGAAGTTCATCCCGGGAGAGGACATTACTTCAGTTAGCAGGATCTTCGGGAGCCACCCCCTTTACTTCATAGGAGGCGCCCTCAGGTTCTCTCCACAGGTTGAGTGCAGGACGGCCGAGATGAAGACCAGGGACGAGTGGCGCCCGTACCTCCACAGACTGCCCCTGGATAGATTTGTGATGTGCCCGAACTTCCTCCACGACACAACTATCAGACTACCTCGGAGGGCGGGCTTGGACTTGAGGCTCATGAGCGATACTGCATTGGCGATGTACAGCCCATACAGGTGCTACCTATAGGTTGGACTACCCCGGACCGTGCTACCGATGCTACCCCACCTTCCCGTGCTATAGGCGAGGAGGATCGGGACGGAGGAGGACGAGTAGGCGGTCAGGAGCGCGCTGATTATGTGGGAGGCAAGTAGGGTGCGCACCCTACCAGCAGAGGTTGAGAAGGTTCTAGAGACACAACATGCTTACCTTAGGGAGGTGAGAGAGATACGTCCCCGCGGGGATGCCCAGCGGGGGACAGAGTGATTGTTTTACCTTTTCATGATGATATGGATATGGATGTTTAGAGTTTGATATGAGAATGAATATGATTGATGATTGAGATGTTTTTTTAAGTTTGGATATTCTCTGATGTGATTGCGTGCGTCCATGGCTTGGCTGTATCTTCGATCTTCTATTTGCCCCTATGCTTACATAAAATGAATAAAGAAAAACATGTTAAATCTGTTTTAGGCTTAACCTCTTGCCCGCGGCAAGTTTAGAAAGTGACCAATCCTTGATTTTGGTTAAGGGGGCAAGCCTTATCAACATAGGCAAAAAAACACAATGACAAAGTGCAATGCATGCGATGCATATGAGAAACCAAAATCTTTTTTTGGAGGTTTTGAAATATTTGATTTCTATGAGTTTTGAAAATATCTGATTTTTTGGGTTTTGAAATATTTTAATTTTTTTGGAGTTTTGAAATATTTGATTTTTTTTGGAATATTTGATTTTTTTGGAGTTTTGGAATATTTGATTTTTTTTTTGGAGTTTTGGAACCAGCTCAAGCTTAAATAACAAGGACCCTCTCATCTTGCTATGGACTTCCCGGACCCAGCACGTGCGAAAAGGGGGCTGCCCGTGGCCGGGGTCAACTTTGCTCAACGGTGTTTCTTCCGAGGCCATACTCGGGGCGGGATTCGTTCCTTGGAAAATTGAAAAAAGATTGAGTAGTGAAGCTGGTGGTAGGTGTAGAGGTTTTAGGGCTTGAGTTCTTCCCGAGACACTCCCCTTTTCACAGAATCCGGTCTGTTGCGCCGGGGCTTTGTGTCCGTTATCGAACCTACATCCGCTCTAGGCACGCATACGACCGGGCTCATGATGTCCCGTGGGGAAACTGTACTGCCACTCTTGCCATGCCTAGTTGTATTATTTGAGGATTTTGAGAGCTTCGAGTTTTGTGCTCTCAGCCTTGACTTTTTGATTTTGCCCCTCTTCTTTCCCCCTTTTTTTACTTTTCTTTTTTTTTTTTTCTTTGTGGAATAAGGTCTTAACGGGCTGCCCCTATTTGAGACCTCCTTTAGAGGGGGGTCCAAGTCAGTTCTCGCCCCCTTATTCACCACTTGCCCCTATTTTCAGCCGAGAGAAAGGAAATACAAGGACCTCCACTTTCCCCAGGCATGGCCAAAGGAGAAACGGTGTCGGGCAGGAAAGCAGGAAACCGAACCACGGGCGGCCGTGTAGTGTGTGAGATGTTGGACGAGGGTCCTCCTTTAGCGGTCAGGTGGGGTGCACCCCACCATCGAGCCGTTGCTGGGTTTGACTCTATGGATAGAAACGTTTTAAATACAGCCCATTCCACGGGTTTGGCAATTCTTCACCCTCCGCGTTGATTAGACGATACGCGTTACCCGGATAAGCTTCCTTGATTACGAATGGCCCTTCCCAGTTGGGTTGTAGTTTAGACCTGGGACCTGCTGATCTGATGAATTTGCGTTTCAAAATCATATTACCCACTTGAAATTTTCTTTCAATGACCTTCTTTTGAAAATACCGCGAGACACGCTTTTGATAAACCGAAACATGGTTGGCCGCATTAAGCCTCTTCTCGTCCAAGAGTTCCAGTTGGACTAGCAATGCCTCTCAACGTTCGTCGAGATTGAGTTCTTTGTCCAGCTGCACTCTTAGGGAAGGGATCAAAATCTCATACGGGAGTACCGCCTCCATCCCATAATTGAGAGCAAAAGGAGTCTGCCCTGTAGGGGTGCGAACGGAGGTGCGATAGGCCCATAGAGCTTCTATCAGTTTGTCGGCCCAATCAGCAAATTTATGTGATTCGCATGTTTTCTTGATAATTTTGAGAAGGGTTTTATTTGTGGCCTCAGCTTGGCCATTACCTTGAGGGTAGTATGGTGATGAATGATGCAAAGCTATATTGAATTTCTTACAAAGGTCCCGGAGTTCCTATGATACGAATTGAGGGCCGTTGTCGGTGACGATGTCGCCTGGCACTCCAAACCGCGAGATGATTGTTCTTCATAATAAAGTAGCATACTGTGGTGGCTTTGATCTCTGCATAAGCTTCAGCTTCCTCCCATTTGGTAAAGTACTCCATAGCCGTCAAAATGAAGGATTTCTGCTTGACTGCGGAATTCGGGTCACCGAGGGGTCCGATGATATCAAAGGCCCACATGGAGAACGGCCAAGGAGCAGAAAGAGGATGAAGAGAAGAAGTAGGAGCATGGATTTTGTCAGCATGGAGCTGGCACTGGAGACACCTACGGACATAGGAGGAGCAATCTTCTTCTAGGGTCGGCCAGTAATAGCCCTGCCTAAGAATCTTCTTTGCCAACGCCCGTCCATTCACATGCCCTCCACATTCGCTGGAGTGAGCTGCTTCTACTACTTTCCAAGCCTTTTCGTCATCTAGACACCTCATTAGAACTCCGTTCAGAGCCCGCCTATATAACTCACCAGCAACAATCATGTATCTTGCAGCGATTCTTCTAATGGCCTTTCTCTGTTCAGCATTCGCAGCCTCCGAAAATATGCAATCCCTGCAATATTGCTCAATTTCATAGAACCATGGAAATTCTTCTTCTTCGATGATTTCCTCAAGCTCAGTCAATGATACTTCTCTCACCTCCTCCCTTTCTATCTTCTTCTCTACAGACTTCCTAAGGTTGTCGAACCAGGGATCCTGCGGGGAAGGAACATCTAACCGCTGGACCACAATGGTCTCAGTGGCACGACTGAGGGGGAACACGAGGGAAGAAGCGAGTGATGCAAGTGCATCAGCCAAGATGTTCTGAGAACGAGGAGTATGAATATAGATAAGTTTCTGGAACTGCTTAGCCACGAGCGTGACCAGATCTTGATAGGGCTTAAGCTTAGGGTCACGGGTGCGGTAAGTTGACAGAACTTGACGCAACACCAATTGAGAGTATCCTATGATGTTAAGGTACCGCGCTCCCATGAGGTAGGTGTGCTTCAGACCGGCAAGGAGAGCCTCATACTCGGCTATATTATTAGTGGCAGGGAATGAGAGTTGATAAGCAACAGGGATGGTTACTCCCTCCGGAGTAAGAAGAACGGCGCCAACTCCGCTGCCCTGGGAATTGAGAGCACCATCGAAATGAAGAGACCAGAAGGGAAGATGAGCAATTACCGCCAAGTGTTCATCAGGGAACTCGTCCTGGATTGAATCAGTACGAGGGATAGGAGAATGAGCGAGGTGCTCAGCAAAAGCGTATCCCTTGATTGCTTTCTAAATGATGATGGTGATGTCAAACTGGGAAAGAAAGCTCTGCCAGTGAGCTAGTTGGCCAGAAAGAACAGGCTTTTCCAAGAGATAACGAATGGGGTCCATTCTAGAGATTAGCCTAACCTCGTGGGCGAGGAAATAGTGTTTAAGCTTATGAGCTACCCATACTAGTGCCGCACAGGTCTTCTCCATGGCAGTATACTTAGATTCAGCAGAATTAATTAACCTCGAGAGGTAGTATGCTGCCCTTTCCCTTCCTTCGTCATCTACCTGTCCCAAGACAGCTCCTAGGGAGTCCTCAATCACAGAAATGTATAGTATCAGGGGCTTCCCAGAGACGGGTGGTTGTAGAACCGGGGGATTAGAAAGGTAAACCTTAAGCTCCTCATAGGCCTTTTGGCATTGTTCATTCCATTCAAATTTCGCGCCTGCCTTTAACAGTTCATAAAATGGGCGGCATCTTTGCGAGTGTTGAGATATGAATATCCTAATAAATTGCAAACGCCTAATCAAACTTCGAAGTTCAGTAATGTTCTTTGGCGGCGGCATTTCCATGACGGCCTTTGCTTTGTTTGGGTCGATATGAATCCCCCGTTTACTAACTATGAACCCAAGCAATTTCCCCGATGAAACTCCAAATACACATTTCTTTGGATTCATCTTTAACTTATACTCCCTAGCCCTTTGCAACACTTTGGCTAGAATGGTGGGGTGTTCATCTTGAGACCTCGATTTGACCAAAATATCATCCACGTAAGCTTCCAAGTAGACATGCATCATATCGTGGAAAATGGCCATCATCGCCCTTTGATAAGTGGCACCTGCATTTTTCAATCCAAAGGGCATGACAACATAGCAGTATGTGCCCCAAGGCATAGTGAACGAGGTCTTTTCTTGGTCTTCTGGAGCTAGAAAGATTTGGTTATATCCAGAATAACCATCCATGAAAGAGAGGGCTTCGTATCCAGCTATATTGTCAACTAAGACATCGATGTGAGGAAGTGGAAAATCGTCTTTCGGGCATGCCTTATTCAAGTCCCTGAAATCAATGCAAATCTGAATTTTACCATCCTTCTTCATTACTGGGACTATGTTTGCCACCCATTGTGGATATAGCACAACTCTAATGAACATGGCCTTGTGCAATTTATCAACCTCTTCCTTAATCCTCAAGGCCATTTGCGGGTGAAACCTTCTCGCTTTTTGCTTAACGGGTGTTGCCCCTGGTCTTAGGATCAATCGATGTTCAACCAGTGCGGGGTCAAGACCTGGCATGTCCTCATAGGACCAAGCAAAAGAGTCGATGTACTCCCTCAAAACCTTGATAAGCTCCTCTTCGACCTGAGGAGGGAGGTTAGCAGAAATAAGTATGGGCCTGTGATCCTCTTCTGTTCCGAGATTAATCTCCTTAGTGGGTTCATCCACTGCCGAGGAAGGTTCGTCAAACTTCTTTAAGCCTTGTGCGTATAAATCAGCAGTGTCACCCACCTCACTTTCCTCATCATCAGCTGGGTCCTTCTCGTTCATGATTTCATATACCTCTAGTTCATCATTGCTCCATACCCCCTCCAATTCTTCATCATCTTCCAAGACAATCGCGGCTTCTAAAAATTCAGGGCACTTCAGAAGGGCGTGGCATCTTTCAGCCAGATCTCGCAGAAACCTATCAGGAATGGTTTTGGGAAGACGCGTCACGGGGCGCGCCGCAGACGCGGATGGGCCGACTAGACTCGAGCTAGACTCTACTCCCACTGACTCGACTAACCTAGAAGACTCTGCACACTGTACATCTACCCTAGGAGAGAGGAAGTCTGCTGGAAGAGAAACAGGGGTCTCGTGTGTTAGGGTGCTAGGCCCGGATACAGAGGGGGGGTGAATGTAACCCTCTAGAAAATATAGCCCAAATTAAAACATTAAAGCTCAGATATGCGGAATAAGACTAATGAGCTTTCCAAGATGAAATGATAAGGCAACACATGGACAAACAGTTGGACTGCAACAATGCAGCCACCTGATCAACCAGAAACGAAGGCAGAGCTAAACAACGCAAACACACTAAGCAGAATATAATGCTCAAAAAGTTAACTCTCAAGATAATGCAACTAGCCAAGCATGCGCAACCTGTGAATGGGAGGTAGAAGATATGGAGCTAACGCAAGGCAAACCACTGCACAATAGTTTTAAGGTGGTTCGGTCCTTCAGACCTACATCCACCCCTCACTCCCAACCGGAGTGAGGCTTCACTAGCCAATGCTAGAACCAAGCAGACTCAGTTTGCAACAGGTGCTGACACACAGCTTGACCAGGGGAACAAACTCCCCTATTCCTCCCAACCGAAGGGACACCCCAAGTGACTCCCAGTCACTTAGAAACCAGAGACGCAAAGTCTCTCTTCCTCCAAACCGGAGGGAACACACCAGTGACTCCCTATCACCAGCAAACCAGAGGTCGAAGACCTCTCTTCCTCCAACTGGACGGACCCTTGGACTTGCAACCCACAAGCCCAGAACCGGAGATCAGATCTCCCTTCCTCCAAACCGGAGGGAACACACAAGTGACTTCCAGCCACTTGCAAACTAGAGGTCGCAGACCTCTCTTCCTCCAGACCAGGAGGGACCCGACCTCAATCCAGAGGATCGGAAGTACAAAGCTAACCAAATGAAAAAGGAAAAAATAAGAAGGGGAAAATACACAGCGATCAGAAAGCTGTAAAGAAAGATAACACAAATGTGGCTCGCATGGAGCTGACTGGCCTGGATTTGATCCACGGTCCAGTAGACAGATCTTCAGGTAAGCTTCTCTTCCTCTTCTCTTCTCTCTTACTTTCTTTTTCTCTTAACCCTCACGAGCTCTCTAACTCTCACTTTCTCTTCTTTTCCTTCTGCTCTTCTTCTCTTTCTTTTCTTCTTCTTTCGCAGGCTCTCTCTGTCTCTTCTCTTCTCTTCTTCTTCTTTTTCTTCCTCTTTTCTTTTTCTCTAGATCGAAGGACTTTCTGCTCTCCAGGCTTCTTTTTCGATCACCTTCATCTGTTGGATGAAGGCTTCCTTTTATAAGCAGCAGCCAGCAGGAGGGCAGCACTGGGCGCGTGTGGCTTCCTCATTTCCCGCCCAGAACTTGTGGCCACGTGTCAGTCTCTCAGCCAGCTTCAGCACACGTGTTACAATCCTGTCTGCCCTTCCAGCCTCGGATCACGTGCCTCCCATTCACTGAGGAATATTCTTCCTCGGACCACCTTCTTCTTTTTATTTTTCTTCTTCTCCTGTAAAGAAATAAAACGATTAAAACTCAGGGCCACAAAAACGAAAACTGCATGAGGTATGTGATAGCAATACGAGATGCACTGTACTGAGAATGACACGAGATACACAAGATTACTACAGTACGAAATAAAGAGAGAATGACACGAGATACATACTAATAAGGCTAACACTACAAAGAGAACGACACGAAGTATCACTGTAACAAAACAACCACTACGAAGAGAACGACACGAGATACACAAGCAACAGGAAGACACGAACACAAAAATAATACGACATGACAAACAGCAAAGAGAACGGCACGAGGTGAAACGACACTTTACTAAAAAGACTTGAATACACACGAAAAAAACTCGAGTATTAAGTTGCTCGAACGTACGAACGACTCGAAGACGAGGACGACACGAAAACAACATGGACTGAAAATAACTCGAAGACGAAAATAGAAACCGACACGAAGTGTGGTTACAAAACAAGAAAGACACGAGGTCAAAGAAAAGCAACACGAAGACAGAAGACAGACACGGCTATCACGACACGTGATGAAGCAGTGAAACCAAGAAAAAATGACTCGAGGAACAACAGTAAGTGACACGAAAACACAAGAGCAAACATAAATGATGACTCGAGATGAGCAACTAAATACTGAAGAAACGACACGAGGTTCACAGGAAAATGACTCGAAGTTCATCAGAACAATTCTAGTTGCTTCAGTAAACAACACAAAGACAATCAACAAACGCAGAAATAACATGAAGACACAACAAGAGACGGTCAACGAGACGCTGACTCGGTACAGACTTAAGCTCAAGCAAGACAGTCGATGTATAGACTTGACAGAGATCTCTGCAGCGAATGTATAGACTTGAAAACATGGAGGCAAATGTATAGACATCTGAGGAAATGAAACGAGTCAGTGTACAGACTTCAAATTCCACCGACCAGTGTATGGACTTCAACAGTGAACGGCTGTACATACTTCATGTGAAAAACCCAATGTACAGACTTCACGCTGTACAGACTTTCCAAAGAGAACGTAACACTGTACAGACTTGAACTGAAGAGCAATGTATGGACTCCAAAACAGATGCTAAGGCCAAGAGGAGTGTATAGACTTTTACGATGTATGGACTTGGTGATCTTCAAAGCATAATGTCCAGACTTTGCCACTGTATGGACTTGAAGAAACAGTGCAACGTATGGACTTGATCTCAAGAAATGTAAGCGATGTACACACTTAGCCAATGTGTAGACTTTGCCTTAGACGCTAAATGAGACGCTAAAGTCTGTATAGACTTAGCCTAAGACAATGCATGAACATATCAGCAGAGAAGCAATGCACAGAATAGAAATCAAGCACAAGCCAATATATCACAGCATGACTCAAGCATACACATGCGTTCTTCACAATTCAGACATTGCACACTTATGCAATCTCCCACAGAAAAGGTCAGACATATTCAAGATAATGTGGTGACTCATTCATGTTGCTATCATTAAAACATCACATCATCAACAAAGCACAAGGGGCACAACAATCTCCCCCTTTTTGATGATGGCAACATAATGAGTCACACTGACTCATAAAACTATTCTCCCCCTTTGACATAATCAAAAAGAAGGGAAATGGTTTGATAGTCAAATGCAGCACAATAATGCAGAGAATGAGTCAAGGTTCTTTAAAATGAAGATCTCCCTTATGACAATGAAACAGTTCTCCCCCTATCAACATGCATGATTGACTACTCTCCCCTTAGATGATAATAAACCATAACTCCCCCTGAAGCACAGGAATGGACTCTGGTTATCCAATAAATCAATCTGAATTCAGCCATTACAAAGAATCTGAAATCTGGTGAAGATACCACAGAATCAGAGCTTATAGCAGAACAAGATGGAAGATTCCAACTGTGTGGAGAGAAATACATCTCAGGAATCAATCTAAAATCCATCATCATAAAGATTCTGAGGTTCAGAAGGCTGCAAGTGAACAAGGTAATAATGAGAGTGGCACCTCACATATGTATGGTCAGAAAAATGCAGACGGAATCAGTCAACTGATAAGAAAGGAGTTGACTATACAGTTTTTGTTGATCATGCATAAATCTGATCATGAGGGATTTGAATGCAAGGTCACAACTGAGATGAACATGATTCAGTGTGACAAGGAATGCTCCCCCTGAATAGATGCCAATTGATATGCAAGTGATGCATGACATGGAAGCTCCCCCTCAATAAGTGGAATCTTATGAGATAGATGAGAGGAGACCACAGGCAAACAAGGAGAAGTTCAGGTCAATGAGCCAAGAATAGGTTCAATTAGCAGATTTCTAAAGAGGCTTCAACTACAAGAATTTCCGTCAGATTTTCAAGGAAATGTCATTTTCATAAATCCAAAACATAAGTTTTCAAAGTCTTCCATTATAGGGGCTTATGAATGAGCTTTTTGAACAGCATGGTTTAAACATGATGTATGTAGATTTTATCAATAAAATTTTTTATTGATATCTAAAACCATGTTTTAATAAAAATGAACCAAGCCCTCATATTTATCTTGATTATCCTCCCTTTGTCTTACACAATCAAATTTATTGACTTCTTTCAGAATTACATGCATCAGTATTGAAATCAAGCAATTATGAAGTCATATGATTTTGTCTAGGGTTGTAGCAATTTGATTTTTACATCAATATTTAGATATTTCAATTCGTTCAACAATTTTCATGCTACAAATTTTACGAGCACTCTAGTTCAGTGCACACCTTGTAACTAGAGGATATACCTTGATCAGAGGCCAATATCCCTAAGCACTTAGTGTGACTAACTGTCATGCTTTACATGAACAGAGATAGCATGTACACATCATGACACACTGCAAATCATTTCTTGATGAGTGAATTGTATTTCTCAGTGTGCATGCCATTGCTCTGCTTGAATTTTAATGAATTCTTAATCAGAGTTAACTATAGTACCTCATGACACAGTCCTTTGGACATGTGTTTCTCAGTGACCAAGGTCATTGCTCTGACAGATATTACCCTTTAGACTATTCAGGAAACTTCATTGCTTCAAGTCAATAATAATTTCATGTACTTAATCAGTTGAAGTCATGTATTCAAGAGTGCAGATTTCAGAAGTTTTCACAAGACTCAACATGAACCAGATGGTTAAGGTTTATTACACATGCTTCAGATATGTCAAGAAATTTTAAAGTTAAACTCCATGAATACATTAAGCTTAAACCACATGAGTTATTTCAGACATTCATAAAAATGTATAATAGAAGATTTCTAGTTCAAGAATTTTCAGATTTATGATCGAGATAGTCCCATTGAAATCTTCATGAATGACTGATAGAAATTATGATGCCAAATGATACCAATTGTTATCAATTGATAGGAGAGATTTTGAAGGTTAAGATTTCAAAAATATGCTCAAGGTTTGATCAAAGAGAATCAATGAAAGGATATGCAATGAATTTTCACATGAGTATTATATGCAATGCATTGACTCCCCCTAACACTATGCATTCAGACAATCCTTTTGGCATTTTTCATGAAATGTAATGCAATTTACTACATGCATGCAAAGACTCAACACTGAATGCTATGCAAAGATATGCAATTAACTTCCCTTGAAAACATGCAATGTTTGCACTAAAAACTGAACATATGAAACCAATTGATATTGTGACTTGTGCACAATCAGACTGTCCTATTAGAATTTTTTTTTTCAGAAAGCAATGGACAGATTTCAAACAGCATTTAGATGCAGTTCAGATTTTTCAATGTACTATATATGCAAATCACATATATGCACTTCAGATGAGGAGAGTTCAGATGCATCAATTCAGACAATGCAGATGAAGAATGATTATGCAAAAATAGATTTAGTATTTCATGCAGTAGAACTAAAAATAGGAAGTGCAAGAAATTTACCTGAAAGATTCAGGAAGGGGTTTTCATTCTTGAGTGCCTTGGTTTATTACCCCTTTTATTTCAGTCCAAAGGCACACCTGCATAGCAATGTTATTTTGCACAAACAGGTACCCAAGAACTCTTGGGTCCTGATATGACAGTATTACTCCTAGCAGGTTTTCTCAGCACATTTCTAGGAGCAATTTTCAGATCTGATTTATGCACATTCTTGTTAGCATGAATTCTATGTGCATATGCATGAGATTTCTTGTTAACAGAATAAAAATTCTGTTTGCCAAAACCAGTTTGGTTTTGATATCCTGCTAGCCAACAGGTTGCAGCCCTGTGACCTGGCTTCCCACAATGATGACATGTAGATTTCGCAACATGGAGTTTAGCA
Source organism: Amorphophallus konjac (assembly GCA_022559845.1). Classification (NCBI taxonomy): domain Eukaryota; kingdom Viridiplantae; phylum Streptophyta; class Magnoliopsida; order Alismatales; family Araceae; genus Amorphophallus; species Amorphophallus konjac. The sequence continues at coordinate 288,783,227 of CM040118.1, forward strand.
GGGTTATTTTGAACATGCCAACAATTTCCAGCTCTGTGCCCTAGCTTTCCACAGTTATAACATGAGGGTTTTGCAAATTGTCTTACAGGGAATTTAGCATGTTTGAGATTCACATTTCTACCCTGAATATGCCAACAGTCCTTGACTGTATGGCCATACTTTCTACAGTGAGAGCAATAAGAGGCATTCTTTTTAAAATTGAGTTCATTATTGCCATAGCCTCCTTGGGCATGCCAACAATCAATGGCCCTGTGGCCATCCTTTCCACATTCAAAGCATGAAATAGAATTCCTTTTAAAAGAGCCTGACCAGCATTCAGAGGCCCTGTGACCCCTTTTGTTGCAATTAAAACAGATGATATGCTGGTTCATTGAAACAGATTTATTTTTATTAAAAACATGTTGGTTTGCAAGGAATTTAGCATAATATGAATAAAAGGTTTTCTTACCACTAGCAAACCAGCAATGAGCAATTGAGTGTCCTAATTTGCCACAATTAGAACATGTGACACTCCTTTTCTGAGGTGAAGGATTTTTATCATGAGATCTCCTAGCATTCTTATCATCCTTCTCTATCAACTTACACTCATGCATCAGATGTCCAACTTTATGACAGTAATGACAGATAATCTTCTTTTTGGATGCATGTGAGTGTGTGTGAGGACTGTGATCAGCAAACACTGATGGACCCTTTTTATTTATTTTTTATTTTCCAATCATTTTCTGATTTTTATCATGTTTTTCTGTTTTCTTAGCCTTATAATGAGGTGAAGATGAAGTAGAAGGCTTTTCCTGTTCAGAAGATTTGACAAAGATAGTTTTCAGGTTGGCTCCATCAACCTTCCTCATGACTGGACTGTAACCCAGTCCTTCCTTTTTAAAATTAATCTTTGTTCCCAGTTTTTTCTGAGCAATGGGCTGTTTGTCTTTAGAGGTGGTGGCTACATCTGAACCACTTACAAAAGATGTCATAACTTTGTTCTGAAGTTCCTTCTTGTTTATCTTATTGTAGCCCAGCCCTTCCTTCCTAGGGTTGATTTTTATACCTAGTAGCTTGTCTAGGTTTTTCTGCCCATCAACAAATTTAGACAAGGAAACATTCAAATCCTGAATTTCATTTTCTAAAGAGGAAATATGTAGCTCATAACTGGCAATCTCTTGTTCACTGCAATTCACATATTCAGTTAACACCTTGTTGGCAGTTTTATATTTTTCAATTTCATTTTCCAGATTGCTCAGTTTATCAGAATCTTCAATGCAAACAGTTTTTCCTCTTTCCAAAGTAAGAAGTCTTTCAGACATGCCACTGTTTCACAGCTTCAATTTTTCAATTTCTTCTTTAAGCTTATCATTTTGAATCAATTCATTTATTAGAAGCTGATCTTCTGAATTGACTTCATACTTTCTTTCTTTTTCAATTTCCTTCATATCTTTTTGCTGTTTTTCAAGATCTTTCTGTAATTCTATGTTTACAGACTTTATGACATTAAGTTTTTCAATCAGTAATTTATTATCCTGTTTAAGTTTCTCTGATTTTTCTTCATTTTCTTTGGAGAACCCTCTAAGAGAATCATTTTCTGATTTCAGCTTGTTTAGATCAGATTTAACACATTCAACTTCTTTCAGCAAATCTTTACTCTGAACAGACTCATGACAAGTTTGGCTAAGCTTCTTCTCAAGTTCAGAGTTTTCTTTTACATGATCTTGATTCTCAATTTTCAACAATGAAATTTGTTTCTTTAACATTTGAATATCAGACATACAAGTGTCATGAACATTTTTTAGTTCAGCACAGTTTTCACATTGAGAATTGAAACTGTCTGACCTACTATTCTTCTTCAATTTTTTGTATTGTTTTCTTAACTGTTCATGAGATTCAAATAATTCAGCATATGCATTCTCCCAATCTTCTAGAGAAAAATTCTCGAAGACATTTACCTCATCATCATCATCTTCTTCATTTTGATTGCTGCCTTGATCGCTGCCACTTTGATTACTTCTGTTGACCATCATGCAGCTGTCCACATCTATCTCCTGAATTCGCTTCAGTGTATCCAAAATATCTTTAGCCGAACTGCAATCAAAGAAACATGAGTGGAAAGCTCTATCAGTAGCTGCCTTCATCAGATTTATAGCTATCTGATTTTCTTCATTCTTAGATTTGTGACTGTCAGTCCATTTGGACTTTTTCTTTGGTAGTTCATGAGGACCGTGTGAAATTACTTTCCACAGGTCTGGATTCACAGATTTAACATAATTCTTCAGACTAGCGAACCAAGCATTAAAATGCGTACCACTGAAAATCGGTGGATGAGCCATTGAAAATAAATCAGATTAATACAATAGGAATATTGATGCACTAAAAACAAATTAGCACCCAAGACTACAAGATCGGATCTGCAGGTCGCTGGACCTTCTAAGCAGAAACCAGCTCTGATACCAACTGTTAGGGTGCTAGGCCCGGATACAGAGGGGGGGTGAATGTAACCCTCTAGAAAATATAGCCCAAATTAAAACATTAAAGCTCAGATATGCGGAATAAGACTAATGAGCTTTTCAAGATGAAATGATAAGGCAACACATGGACAAACAGTTGGACTGCAACAATGCAGCCACCTGATCAACCAGAAACGAAGGCAGAGCTAAACAACGCAAACACACTAAGCAGAATATAATGCTCAAAAAGTTAACTCTCTAGATAATGTAACTAGCCAAGCATGCGCAACCTGTGAATGGGAGGTAGAAGATATGGAGCTAACGCAAGGCAAACCACTGCACAAATAGTTTTAAGATGGTTCGGTCCTTCAGACCTACATCCACCCCTCACTCCCAACCGGAGTGAGGCTTCACTAGCCAATGCTAGAATCAAGCAGACTCAGTCTGCAACAGGTGCTGACACACAGCTTGACCAGGGGAACAAACTCCCCTCTTCCTCCCAACCGAAGGGACACCCCAAGTGACTCCCAGTCACTTGGAAACAAGAGACGCAAAGTCTCTCTTCCTCCAAACCGAAGGGAACACACCAGTGACTCCCCGTCACCAGCAAACCAGAGGTCTAAGACCTCTCTTCCGCCAACTGGAGGGACCCCTGGACTTGCAACCCACAAGCCCAGAACCGGAGATCAGATCTCCCTTCCTCCAAACCGGAGGGAAAACAAAAGTGACTTCCAGCCACTTGCAAACTAGAGGTCGCAGACCTCTCTTCCTCCAGACCAGGAGGGACCCGACCTCAATCCAGAGGATCGGAAGTACAAAGCTAACCAAATGAAAAAGGAAAAAATAAGAAGGGGAAAATACACAGCGATCAGAAAGCTGTAAAGAAAGATAACACAGATGTGGCTCGCATGGAGCTGACTGGCCTGGATTTGATCCACGGTCCAGTAGACAGATCTTCAGGTAAGCTTCTCTTCCTCTTCTCTTCTCTCTCACTTTCTTTTTCTCTTAACCCTCACGAGCTCTCTAACTCTCTCTTTCTCTTCTTTTCCTTCTGCTCTTCTTCTCTTTCTTTTCTTCTTCTTTCGCAGGCTCTCTCTGTCTCTTCTCTTATCTTCTTCTTCTTTTTCTTCCTCTTTTCTTTTTCTCTAGATCGAAGGACTTTCTGCTCTCCAGGCTTCTTTTTCGATCACCTTCATCTGTTGGATGAAGGCTTCCTTTTATAAGCAGCAGCCAGCAGTAGGGCAGCACTGGGCGCGTGTGGCTTCCTCATTTCCCGCCCAGAACTTGTGGCCACGTGTCAGTCTCTCAGCCAGCTTCTGCACACGTGTCACAATTCTGTCTGCCCTTCCAGCCTCGGATCACGTGCCTCCCATTCACTGAGGAATATTCTTCCTCGGACGACCTTCTTCTTTTTGTTTTTCATCTTCTCCTGTAAAGAAATAAAACGATTAAAACTCAGGGCCACAAAAACTAAAACTGCATGAGGTATGTGATAGCAATACGAGATGCACTGTACTGAGAATGACACGAGATACACAAGATTACTACAGTACGAAATAAAGAGAGAATGACAAGAGATACATACTAATAAGGCTAACACTACAAAGAGAATGACACGAAGTATCACTGTAACAAAACAACGACTACGAAGAGAACGACACGAGATACACAAGCAACGCAAAGACACGAATACAAAAACAACACGACATGACAAATAGCAAAGAGAACGGCACGAGGTGAAACGACACTTTACTAAAAAGACTTGAATACACACGAAAATAACTCGAGTATTAAGTTGCTTGAACGTACGAACGACTCGAAGACGAGGACGACACGAAAACAACATGGACTGAAAATAACTCGAAGACGAAAACAGAAACCGACACGAAGTGTGGTTACAAAACAAGAAAGACACGAGGTCTAGGAAAAGCAACACGAAGACAGAAGACAGACACGGCTATCACGGCACGTGATGAAGCAGTGAAACCAAGAAAAAATGACTCGAGGAACAACAGTAAGTGACACGAAAACACAAGAGCAAACATAAAGGATGACTCGAGATGAGCAACTAAATACTGAAGAAACGGCACGAGGTTCACAGGAAAATGACTCGAAGTTCATCAGAACAATTCGAGCTGCTTCAGTAAACAACACGAAGACAATCAACAAACGCAGAAATAACATGAAGACACAACAAGAGACGGTCAACGAGACGCTGACTCGGTACAGACTTAAGCTCAAGCAAGACAGTCGATGTATAGACTTGACAGAGATCTCTGCAGCGAATGTATAGACTTGGAAACATGGAGGCAAATGTATAGACATCTGAGGAAATGAAACGAGTCAGTGTACAGACTTCAAATTCCACCGACCAGTGTATGGACTTCAACAGTGAACGGCTGTACATACTTCATGTGAAAAACCCAATGTACAGACTTCACGCTGTATAGACTTTCCAAAGAGAACGTAACGCTGTACAGACTTGAACTGAAGAGCAATGTGTGGACTTCAAAACAGATGCTAAGGCCAAGAGGAGTGTATAGACTTTTACGATGTATGGACTTGGTGATCTTCAAAGCACAATGTCCAGACTTTGCCACTGTATGGACTTGAAGAAACAGTGCAACGTATGGACTTGATCTCAAGAAATGTAAGCGATGTACACACTTAGCCAATGTGTAGACTTTGCCTTAGACGCTAAATGAGACGCTAAAGTCTGTATAGACTTAGCCAAAGACAATGCATGAACATATCAGCAGAGAAGCAATGCACAGAACAGAAATCAAGCACAAGCCAATATATCACAGCATGACTCAAGCATACACATGCGTTCTTCACAATTCAGACATTGCACACTTATGCAATCTCCCACAGAAAAGGGCAGACATATTCAAGATAATGTGGTGACTCATTCATGTTGCTATCATTAAAACATCACATCATCAACAAAGCACAAGGGGCACAGACTGGAACTGAGAGCTGAGAGCTGGCCTGCGAAGGCGTTGTAGCCGAACTGGAACTGGAAACTGGGCGGCTGGCCTGCGAAGGCATTGTAGCCAGGACTGAGGCTGGGAGTTGGCAGCTGTCCTGTAAAGGTGTTGTAGCCGAGACTGGAACTGAGAGCTGGCGGCTGACTACTGGTGTGTAGTATTCGGAATACTGGAGCTGGTCGGCTAACCGCAGAGGTGTATAGCCAAATACTGGAGCTGGAATTGGCGATGTCCGACCCTTGGGGGTGTAGTGGCCACCATTGTTGTGGAGTGACGCTGAGGTCACCGTCGGCGGGATGTCACAGTTGACGGCTTTCATCAGTGATGAGTAGAGAGGGAGAGAGTTTTTTTTTGTTTTCTCTTTACCAGCTCTACCGCCCTTTCGGGTTTTCACCAGATCTGGCCCCCTTTTGCTTTTTCCGGTATGCCCTTGCGGGTTTTCACACCGAGGGGTCACCCGATTTTGCCTGAAGCGCCCTCGTGGGTTTTCACCTCAGCTGGGTTAATGGCAATTTTTGCCCTCAGTAATCCCATGGAAGGACTTGACTGAGGCCACCGGGTATCTCTATTTTTAACCCCACTTATTTTGTCATCTTCTCTTTTTTTTTTTGACCTGGGAACCTTATGGTTATCATCCATAGCGTGCTGCTATCAGGGGACGTGACCTGGAGTTTATGTTGTTGATGGCTTGTAGCCGTTATAGCCATGACTGTGGCTTTGACTGGTGGTCTGGGAACTAGTGAGCCTTAGTGGCGTATTGCTGGAATCATGACTGGGATCTGGGAACTGGTATGCCTTTACGGCGTATTGCTGGAGTTATGATTGGGTTCATGGTGACTTGACCATGACGGGTAGATGACTGGGAATTATGGGTTGATGGATCCTCACGATAGATGGATCTAAGGTTGATGTGGTTTAAAAGCCAACCGAGGTGGTGTGTAGGCAGAGGTTTGCTATAATGAATGACTGGATTAGTGTATGAATTGCTGGTGTATATGGGCCGACCGTGGAGGTGTGAGGTCGGAGGAAGTGTAAGCCAACTGGGGTGGTGTATGGCTAACTAGGGAGTGTAAGATCAATGACCTAGAGAAATGTACTAGCCAGGGACTGGTATAGGCCACTAAGGGAGGGGAGTGGCCTAGGGAGCTAGTTTAGGCCGAACGTGATGGTATATGGCCGACATGGAGGTGCACGATTTATAAACTGGAACAGGGGATTAGTCAGGGACTGGTATAGGCCAACTGGCCGGGGATATGGTTGCTGGAAGGTGGGTAGCTGGTTGCCCCCAGCTGAGGGAGAAGAGAAATTTTATTTTTGTTCTCTTTACCAGCTCTGTCGCCCTTTCAGGTTTTCGCCAGAGTTGGCCCCCTTTTTCTTTTTCCGATGCGCCCTTGCGGGTTTTTGCATCGAGGGGTTACCCAATTTTACCTGAGGTGCTCTTGCGAGTTTTCACCTCAACCGGGTTACTGGCCTTTTTGCCCCCAGCCGCCTCCTTGAGAAAGAGAACGACTGAGTCCACCGGGGTATCTCTATTTTTAACCCCATTTTTTGTTATTCTTTTTTTTTTGTTTACCTGAGAGCCTTTTAGCTGTTTGGTGACTAGCGCTGGGTGTCCTTGTCTTGATGCTGTCGAAGGACGTTGTTGGTGGGATCATTGTTGTTGATCCTCTGTGTTGATGCTGGAGTTGCTTGCTGGGGCTTGGCTGGTTGCCAAGCAATCTTGGGCTTTCCGTAGACCTTCGGGCTGGCTGATCCGTGTAGCTTACAGTTGGAGCTTGGACTGAAGCTTGAAAAGATCAGCTTTGGTGATGCAAAGGCTAAGGTTTTGGGTTGTGGTGGCGTATAGGCCAAGACTTGATGTAGGCCGACCAAAGAGGTGTACTGGCCAAAGGTTATGGATTTAACTGGCTAGGAAGGTGTATTGGTTAGGGATTGGGTGATGTGTAGGCCAAGCATTGTGGTGTATTGGCCAGAGATCAGGTGTTGGATTGACTGTGAAGGTGTTTAGTCAAGGGTATGCGTAGGTCGACTGTGAAGGAGGACGACCAAGGTGGAGGCTTGACCAGCCATGATGGCATGTAAGTCAAGGGGGTAGCGGCCAACGGGGATAGTGTGAGACTTGGAGGAACTAGGGAGGTCGACCGTGATGGTGTATTGACCTGGATACTGGGAGATGACCGACCGTGATGGTGTATTGGTCAAAGACTGGGTATGAGCCAACCGTCGTAGTGTGAAGGCCAAAAGAGTGTATATCGACCCACTATTACGGTGGATCGGTCAGGGATTTAGGGTGAGGTGGTTGGCTATTCCTAACGAGTAAGAGAGATTTTTCTTTTTCTCTTTACCAGCTCCACCACCCTTTCGGGTTTTCGCCAAAGCTAGCCCCCTTTAGCTTTTTTCGGTGCGCCCTTTCGTGTTTTCACACCGAGGGGTAACCCGATTTTGCCTGAGGCACCCTCGCGGGTTTTCACCTCAGCTGGGTTTGCGGCCTTTTTACCCCCAGCCACCTTATAGAGGGAGTGGCTGAGTCAACCGGGGCATCTCTATTTTTAGCCTCCTTTTGTTGTTGTTTTTTGTTTTTTTTTTGTACCTGCGAGCCTTACGGCTATCGTCCATAGCTTGACGCTGTCAGGGGACATTGCCCAGGGATTGCGTCATTGGTGACTTGTCGCTGTTGTAGAAGTGACTTTGGATCGACCCTCCACCGAGTAGCTCGGAGCTTTAGGGTGAATCCGGAAGCTGGCTGGTCTTTGTTGTAGATGGTTAGGACTTTGACTGGGTTCCGAGAGGCTCGGCCATGATGAACATGATGGCCGAAGCCGCGCTTGGACTGAGTGTCTGCCTGGGTGTTGCTACACCTTGGGACATGGTAAATACCGAAGGGATAGACCTCCCGCCAGGGTTTGCTGGTGGCCACTGGTGGAGGACCCGACGGAGCTTTGCCGGCGTCACCAGTTGGCGTTGGCAGGGATTCCACCAAGTCGTTAGCTGACGCATGTGGAGTTTCTTTGAAGCTACTGGGCGGGTGTCGGCGGGATTCACCCTCTTTCACTCTGTTGGCTTTTGAGCTTGGTACCATTCTGGTGAGTGGAGGGACCTCTTGACTCGGGACCTCCGAATGGGTTGGGCCTCTTTTCTAATGACCCATATTCATTCGAGGGAGGACAGATGCTCCTCCTTGGAGTTGCCCCCATTGTTCGGGCTTGGAAGACTGGATATTGGACCGGGGTGATTGCCCACAGTGTGATACTAGTGCATCGGCTTCTCTGAGCCTCACCTAGTCTTCTGAAGGTAGGGGTGGTGGTGGTGGGTCGCCCATTTTTACAGTCGCCATGACGCTCTTTCCTTTTTGCAGGGCCGAGGTTGACTCAGCATCAATGTAATGGACCGAATGAACCCAGTCCGGGGTTGTCTAGAGCATGGCATTTCTGGTGAGTGTCGGTGTAGTTGGAACTCGGGAGTGCAGACCGAGCTGGGGCCGACAGAATGGCGACCTAGAACTTGGGGTTCACTTGGTCCATCAGAGTTGTTACTGAAACTCGCGGTTTGTGACCCATGTCGTGAACTGAGGATGTCAGAGGGATGGTGACCCAGAGCTTGACGCCCATACTAGGTGTTGGTGAAGCTAGTGACCGAGGCTAAAAGCCTATGTTGGGAGTTGATGAAGCTGGGATCTGGGACTAGAAACCCAAACTGAGTGCTTGACGACGCTGGGTTACAGAGCTAGAAGCCCGTCTTGAATATTGATGGTGCTCGGACCCAGGACTGAATGTCGGTCTTGGGCGTTGTCGAAACTTGAACCCGGGGCTGGAGGCCCATCTTGGGTGCTGATGAAGCTAGGACCCGAGGCCGAATGCCTGTCTCGGGTGTCGATAATGTCGGGACTCGGGGCTGAATGCCCGTCTTGGGTGTGGTTGACACTGGGACCCGGGGCTGAATGCCCGGTCTTAGGTGTTGATGGAACTGGATCCCAGGGCAGAACACCCGTCTTGGGTATTGATGGAACTGGATCCCAGGGCAGGCGACCTGTCCTGGGTGTTGATGGAGCTGGAACCTGGGGCTGAACCCCTACCTTGGGTGCTGCTGGAGCCGGATCCTAGAGCTGGACGGCTCCTTTCTTTTTTGGTATTGCTAGAGCTGGAACCCGGGGTTGAATGCCCGTCTTGGGTGCTGGTGATGTGGGAATACTGGGACCCAGGGCGGAGCACCCATCTTGGGTATTGATGTAGCTGAGACCCAGGGCGGAAAGCCCGTCTTGGGTGTTGATGTAGTTGGGACCCGGGGTCGGAAGCTCGTCTCGGGTATTGATGTATCTGGTACTCGGGGCTGAAAGCCTGTCTCAAGTATTGATGTATCTGGGACCCGGGGCTAGAGGCCCATGTCGGGTGTTACTGGAGCTGGACCCTGGGGCTAGACGCCCATCTTGGGTGTTGCTGGAACTGAGACCCAGGGCTAAAAGCCCGTCGTGGGTGTTGCTGGAGCTGAGACCCAGGGCTAAGCGCCTGTGTTGGGTGTTGCTGGAGCTGAGACCCAGGGCTCGACGCCCGTGTTGGGTGTTGAGGTGGCCTTTTCCTGAAGAGGAAACCCTTTGCTGGGAGTTGGCATTACTAGATCGGAGGGGTAAAGACCCCGTCATAGAGTTGGGAGTCCAGGGGCCCAGTGCGGAAAGTCCGCATTGGGGACCGACCTTGATGAGACCCGGGGTCATCTACCCGAGCCAGATGCTGGGGAGCCTCAAACTCGGGGTTGAAAGCCCGTATTGAGTGCCGACTCGTCTGAGACTCAGGTCAGAAGGCCCGAATAGAACAGTGGGAGGCCTTAACCCCGGGGTGGGAAACCCGTGCTGGGGGTAGGCTTGGCTGGGACTCGGAGCTGAGAGCCCAAGTGAGGTGCCTAGGAGCTGGGGACCCGGGGCAGAAAGCCCGTGTCGGGTGCTGGCAGAGCTGGGGACCCAAGGGTCAATGACCGCATGGGTCTCTGTTGCTGGAGGAGCAGAGGGGCATGCTGCCTGTATGAGCAGTCGCCGGACTGGGCTACTTATCGGCCACGACAATGGCGCTCGAAGATCAGGGTGAGCCGAAAGTCGAGGCAGCATTGCCGAACACGATTGGCGTTGCCAACCGTAGGTGCCCGGCGTGGATGGCGATGACAATTGGACCGTAGGTCACTATCGCCACCGGGTTGTTGTTGCTGTTGCTGTTGCTGGTGCAGGTCGGTCACTTGATGACGACCGGTCGCATGTTGCATTCTGGACGGGGGGCCCTTCTCTTCCTCTCCTATAAGAAAAGGCGAGGGCAATGCGGCGTACACTTGACAGGTGTGACACTTCTTCAACAGAAAGAAGAAAGGTAGGAGACGTCCCACCGGGCATGCCATCCTTGTTTGCAACCGTGGGGGAGTCACTTGTCATTTTGTCCTCGCGGCGGGGGTGTAGACTCGCCTTTTACGGAAGGTCGAGATAGGTTGACTGGGCACGCGGGGATTCCGGGGGTATTGAGAAGAAGGCAGAGAGAACGATGAGAACACACTAGAAGGGATGGCGTATAGTTCATCATTCTGGGAGACTGGGACAGGGATGGCTGGGTGGAATGCGGGCGTGCCAGTCGATTTCTTGATAATCACCTATGGAACCGAGGATTGACTGGGGAAGCATCGCCAGGATGCAGCACGTGGCTCGAGGGATCGGGTGACACGTGGATAAAAGGAGTTCCATGGGTGCGAGTGCACATGCGATTATGGGGATTCGTGTACTGGACGTCTTTCCCCACCGATCGCAAGCAACCAGTGTTTATTTTACATCGGATTGAATCCGAATACCTTTGTTTCTTCTGCCAAAGAGAGAGTCAGGGACCTTGGTAGCCGCAGCGTCGGGAGGGCTTAGTCCGTTCAACAGCGACATGGCAACAACAACACAACAGGGATTACTGCGGACAGAGAGACTGGTTCCAGCGAGGAGGGGAATCCGCTCCTTGACTGGATTACATCACTTATATGCCATGAAAGGCATTTATATGGGGGCGTGAGAGCCCGATTGCAAGTACTTGCAAGCCGCGGGAGAATTCCGTCATTTGTGATGGTCCTCGGGTCATTGCGTTCTTGTATGGGTAGATACGGTCTGTTAGATGACCTGTGACTGAGGAGGATGGCGCCAGAAGGGCGTCACAATGTATTCCCTACATGAGACAGTGTCGAGGTCGAGGTAGTAGGGGTGCCATAGGCACCATTGTGTTTGGGAAGTTGAGTGGTTGGGTGCCGCGGGCCCTGATGTGACTGGAGTAGCTGGCAGTCGGGTGCCGGGGGCACCGTTGTGACTGGAGTTGTTGGCAGTCGGGTGCCGGGGGCACCGTTGTGACTAAAGTAGCTGGGTAGTCGGGTGCCGACGGCACCATTGTGATTGGGGTAGCAGGCATTCGGGTGCCAGGGGCACCGTTGTGACTGGAGTTGTTGAGTGGTCGGGTGCCATGGGCCCTGATATGACTGGAGTAGCTGGCAATCGGGTGCCGGGGGCACCGTTGTGACTGAAGTAGCTGGGTAGTCGGGAGCTGGCGGCATCGTTGTGACTAGGGTAGCTGGCAGTCGGGTGCCCGGGGCACCGTTGTGACTGGAGTTGTTGAGTGGTCAGGTGTCGCGGGCCCCGATGTGACTGGAGTAGCTGGAAGTCGGGGGCAGGGGGCACCGTTGTGACTGGAGTTGTTGGCAGTCGGGTGCCGGGGGCACCGTTGTGACTAAAGTAGTTGGGTAGTCAGGTTCCGGCGGCACCGTTGTGACTGGGGTAGCTGGCAGTCGGGCGCTAGGGGCACCGTTGTGACTAGAGCTGTTGAGTGGTCGGGTGCCGCGGGCCCCGATGTGACTGGAGTAGCTGGCAGTCGGGTGTCGGGGGCACCGTTGTCACTGAAGGAGGCCGGCGCCGGGAGACCTCGATGGTCATGCTCGGGGCCCGGTGTGACTGGCAGTCGGGTGTCGGGGGCACCGTTGTGACTGAAGGAGGCGGGCGTCGGGAGACCTCGATGGTCGTGCTCGGGGCCTGGTGTGACTGGCAGTCGGGTGTCGGGGGCACCGTTATGACTGAAGGAGGCGGGCACCGTGAAGAGGCTGAGACCCGAGTACATGTACATGTGTTCAATTGGTTTCATGCTGTATGAGAGCCGCGTGGGCTTTACAAATGGGCAGAGGAGGCCGAAGTACAATGGCGCAAGCCGCGGGACAATTACGACACGTGGGTCGGTCCCCGGGTCATTGCGGGATAAAGCGGATATCCGCGTGTTTTACAGAGGCTCCCCGTGAGGAGATCGAGACAAGCCCGACTGCCTAAGTGGTAGGGGTGGTTGTGGGCTGGCGCCTGACGGAGGTTGGACGCGGCTCAAGGTGAGCGGTCGGGTCCGGGCCCCCGGAAGGCGAATGTCGTCATGCTGGGGAGTCGAGGCCGGCCCCGGGAATATTATTCCCGGGCAAGGGTCCAGATAACTCGAGTCATCAGTCCGAGCGGTCGGCGGCTAGCTCAGAGCGGGCGGTGGGCATGCAATTTCGTGTTGGAAGTAGGTGCGACATCAGGGCGTGTGTATAGCCATCGTGGGTTGTTACACGCGGGCGGACCCGGGATGCGGGTGTATTCACCATCGTTATAGTGCCTTTCGTGCGACGGGCATGGACTAGTGTAAGATGGCTAGACGTCGCATGAGGGAAGTACATATGACATACTCTCTTTGTGTATAAGCCGATCGGCAAGCCAACCACGCGCGCACTTAGCTCCTCACGTCCCCGACCCTTGCCGAAGGCCTCGGCAGTCTGAGGGCGCGACAGTTAGGTCGGAGAGTGTTGCATTGCATCCTTCATTCCATTTCCTATTGCATGTTCCATTGCCTTCCCTTGCATTGAGCCCCTTGTGGGATTTTATAGGGGAAGATGAAGGGTCATGGGGGGTTTAGGTGGACTAGGTTTAGGGGCAAAGCTGGTCCGGGTAAACCCTGGGAGAGTGTTACGGAGTGGGGGAGGGAGGGTTTAGGCGGACCAGCCCAAGGGGCTGGTCTGGTCTGGCCTGGTCCGCCTAAACCCCTCAAGGAGGGGGTTTTCTTTTGTTAAAAAACCTTTTTTTAGTTTTAATGGGGTTTAGGCGGACCAGCCTGAGGGGGCAGGCTGGTCCACCTAAACCCCCTCACCTAGCAGGGGTTTGGGAGGACTGGCTGGGTGCCTTTTTTTAATTAAACAAGTGTTTTTTTTAGTTTAATGGGGGTTTAAGCGGACCAGCCTTGACCCCCGCGACCTGACCGGGCAGGTCGAACCCCGCGACCTGACCCCGCAGGTCGAACCCCGCGCGTGCAGGTCGATCCGCGTGTGTAGGCGCACAAGGGTGGTGCATGACGTGATGGGCTGCTGGGGAGTCCCAAGTTGGGCTCGGACTTGCTGTAGAGTGGCTGGATCATACACGCCCACCAGGTGCTTGGGGAAGTTCCCGACATGCGTGTGCGGGCCGTGTAAGGGTGCTGTGAGCTTCTGAAGGTTGTGGTTGGCCTTTACGGGTCTTCCTTTGACTTCAGGGGGCTGGAGGGAGGCGACTCAAGGATAAACCCCGGCCACATTGCTAGGCGCCATGTGGCGTGGCTTGTAGTCAGGGTGCCCCCGGGTCGGCTCGGGTTGCTATGTGGAACGCGGGAAAACCCACAAACTGAGTGATCGGGGGTGTACCCGATCGATCGTTGATGTTGCCGTGGGTCACGGATAGCTAGTTAAGACCCCTGGTTGGGCCCGGTGACTGGGGCGTTGACATGAGGATGCCGTTGGTCTGGTGGTCAGGGTGACCATTGCTCCTTGGCGAAGAGTTGTATGGAGCGGCAGGCTATTATGGGTCCCGAGTTAACCCGGTTGTCGAAGCGTCGGCGGTGTGATACCGTATGCAGGGTATCCGGGGGTGGTCCCCGAATCTTAACAGAGTGCTGTAAGGTGCGGCAAGTTGTCCCAAATCCTGAAACTGACCCAATTGTCGGGAAACTAGCTGGCATAGCGCCATTTGCTCGGGGCCGATCCCCGGTTGTTATGTTGCACCGCTTGACCCGGTGAAGTGTCTCGATTTCCAAGCTCAACTCGACTAGTAGAGCAGCTTTGGTGCTGTGCCGTTTTGCTCTATTTAGGGAGTATTTCCCTATGCTTAATCCTTGATTAATTCAAGAAAATAAGCCGGTGCCAACAGTATGTGTTAGGGTGCTAGGCCCGGATACAGAGGGGGGTGAATGTATCCTTCTACGTATAATAGCCAAATAAAAACTTGGATGCTATAGATAGACAAATAATAGAACCAATTCGACTCAACTCAAATACAAACACTTGGAGCGCGCCTATTCAAGCATCTTAGCGGAAGCAAAGCAAACAATCAGATCACTGCACAAGAGATTTTTAGGTGGTTCGGTCCTCCAGACCTACATCCACCCCTCACTCCCAACCGGAGTGAGGCTTCACTAGCAAACGCTAGAACCAAGCAAACTCAGTCTGCAAACAATTGCTGCCACACAGCTTGACCAGGGGAACAGCCTCCCCTCTTCCTCCCAACCGGAGGGACAACCCAAGTGACTCCCAGTCACTTGGAAACCAGAGACGCAAAGTCTCTCTTCCTCCAAACCGGAGGGAACACACCAGTGACTCCCAGTCACCAGCAAACCAGAGGTCGAAGACCTCTCTTCCTCCAGACCAGGAGGGACACTTGGACTTGCAATCCACATGCCCAGAACCGGAGATCAGATCTCCCTTCCTCCAAACCGGAGGGAAACACACAAGTGACTTCCAGTCACTTGCAAACTAGAGGTCGCAGACCTCTCTTCCTCCAGACCAGGAGGGACCCGACCTCAATCCAGAGGATCGAAAGTACAAAGCTAACCAAATGAAAAAGGAAAAATAAGAAGGGGAAAATACACAGCGATCAGAAAGCTGCAAAGAAAGATAACACAGATGTGGCTCGCATGGAGCTGACTGGCCTAGATTTGATCCACAGTCCAGTAGACAGATCTTCAGGTAAGCTTCTCTTCCTCTTCTCTTCTCTCTCACTTTCTTTTTCTCTTAACCCTCACGAGCTCTCTAACTCTCTCTTTCTCTTCTTTTCCTTCTGCTCTTCTTCTCTTTCTTTTCTTCTTCTTTCGCCGGCTCTCTCTGTCTCTTCTCTTCTCTTCTTCTTCTGCTTTCTACTGCAGCACTTTTCTTCTTCTACTCTTTCACTCTCTCGATCTCTTTTCCTCTATTCTCTTCGGCTCACGCTCTCTGCTATTCTCTCTTCTTCTCTGTTTCTTCCTCTTTTCTTTTTCTGGATCGAAGGGCTTTCTGCTCTCCAGGCTTCTTCTTCGACCCCCCTTCATCTGTTGGATGAAGGCTTCCTTTTCTGAGCAGCAGCCAGCAGGAGGGCAGCACTGGGCGCGTGTGGCTTCCTCATTTCCCACCCAGAACTTGTGGCCACGTGTCAGTCTCTCAGCCAGCTTCAGCACACGTGTCACAATCCTGTCTGCCCTTACAGCCTCAGATCACGTGCCTCCCAGTCACTGAGGAATATTCTTCCTCGGACCACCTTCTTCTTTTTGTTTTTCTTCTTCTCCTGCAAAGAATTAAAACGATTAAAACTCAGGGCCACAAAAACTAAAACTGCACGAGGTGTGTAGGAACAACAATAGGTGCACTATACTGAGAACGACATGAGGTACGGAGAAGGAAATAACACGGAGTAAAAATGATAGAAACACGCGATCAAAGGAACCTTGGACAAAGATAGAAAGAAGCAACACGAAGACACAAAAAGCAACATGAAGACACAAAAACAACATGAATACAAAATCGCTCGAACTTACAAATGACTCGAAGACGAGGACGACACGGACTAAAACCAACTCGAAGACGAAAACAGAAACCGACACGAAGTGTGGTCACAAAGCAAAAAGGACACGCGGTCTAGGAAAAACAACACGAAGATAGAAAAACAGGAATAGCTACAACGACACGTGATAAAGCAGTGAAAGCCGAAAAAATGACTCGAGTAACTACAGTAAATGACACGAAAACACAAGAGCAAAAATAAAACGGATGACTCGAGATGAGCAACTAAATACTGAAGAAACGACACGAGGTTCACAGGAAAATGACTCGAAGTTCATCAGAACAATTCGAGCTGCTTCAGCAAACAACACGAAGACAATAAACAAACATAGTTGGAACAACACGACGTACAAAAGGACAACACGAAGTGTAGTAAACACAAACAACACGAAGTATGAAAGGAATAGTACGGACATACAAGGTACTACCTCATAGCAGTTTTCCTGTTAATCATGGAAATTTCAAATACATAACATTACGCAAGATATCTGATTAAAATGAGAATACTTAACATAGTGATGCTCATCATCAAAACACTAGGGAAGTCACAAACAAGAAAGTTGTGAACAACAAGGCATGTTGTACAGACTTCAAACAATATGCATCAGACAACTGTGTATGGACTTGAAGACCCTTAGCCAATGTATAGACTTCAGGTGGAGACCAATGTGTAGACTTCTCGTGAAACCCCAATGTGCAGACTTGACGCTGTACATACTTTCCAAAGACAACGTAACGCTGTACAGACTTGAACTGAAGACCAATGTATGGACTTCAAAACATATGCTAAGGCCAAGAGGAGTGTATAGACTTTCACGATGTATGGACTTGGTCTCAAGAAATGTAAGCGATGTACACACTTAGCCAATGTGTAGACTTTGCCTTAGACGCTAAATGAGACGCTAAAGTCTGTATAGACTTGAAGAACCTGAAACAAAGTGCATACTCACAGCGTTGACGCTGCAGACTTGAGAATGCTCACAGCGTTGACGCTGCAAGAGACGTAGGCCGTGTAGACTTAGCCTAAGATAATGCATGAACATATCAGCAGAGAAGCAATGCACAGAACAAAAATCAAGCACAAGCCAATATATCACAGTATGACTCAAGCATACACATGCATTCTTCACAATTCAGACATGGCACACTTATGCAATCTCTGCAGACTTGAGAATGCTCACAGCGTTGACGCTGCAAGAGACGTAGGCTGTACAGACTTAGCCTAAGATAATGCATGAACATATCAGTAGAGAAGCAATGCACAGAACAGAAATCAAGCACAAGCCAATATATCACAGCATGACTCAAGCATAAACATGCATTCTTCACAATTCAGACATATTCAAGACAATGTGGTGACTCATTCATGTTGCTATCATTAAAACACCACATCATCAACAAAGCACAAGGGGCACAACAATCTCCCCCTTTTTGATTATGGCAACATAATGAGTTACACTGACTCATCAAACTATTCTCCCCCTTTGACATAATCAAAAAGAAGGGAAATGGTTTGATAGTCAAATGCAGCACAACAATACAGAGAATGAGTCAAGGTTCTTTAAAATGAAGATCTCCCTTATGACAATGAAATAGTTCTCCCCCTATCAACATGCATGATTGACTACTCTCCCCTTAGATGACAATAAACCATAACTCCCCCTGAAGCACAGGAATGGACTCTGGTTATCTAATAAATCAATCTGAATTCAGCCATTACAAAGAATCTGAATTCTGGTGAAGATACCACAGAATCAGAACTTATTACAGAACAAGATGGAAGATTCCAACAGTGTGGAGAGAAATACATCTCAGGAATCAATCTGAAATCCACCATCATAAAGATTCTGAGGTTCAGAAGGCTGCAAGTGAACAAGGTAATAATGGAAGTGGCACCTCACATTTGTATGGTCAGAAAAATACAGATGGAATCAGTCAACTGATAAGAAAAGAGTTGACTATACAGTTTTTGTTGATCATGCATAAATTTGATCATGAGGGATTTGAATGCAAGGTCACAAATGATATGAACATGATTCAGTATGACAAGGAATGCTCCCCCTGAATAGATGCCAATTGATATGCAAGTGATGCATGACATGGAAGCTCCCCCTCAATAAGTGGAATCTTATGAGATAGATGAGAGGAGACCACAGGGGGAAACAAGGAGAAGTTCAGGTCAATGAGCCAAGAACATGTTCAATTAGCAGATTTCTAAAGAGGCTTCAACTACAAGAATTTCAGTCAGATTTTCAAGGAAATGTCATTCTCATAAATCCAAAACATAAGTTTTCAAAGTCTTCCATTATAGGGGCTTATGAATGAGCTTTTTAAACAGCATGGTTTAAACATGATGTATGCAGATTTATCAATAAAATTCTGTATTGATATCTAAAACCATGTTTTAATAAAAATGAACCAAGCCCTCATATTTATCTTGATTATCCTCCCTTTGTCTTACACAATCAAATTTATTGACTTCTTTCAGAATTACATGCATCAGTATTGAAATCAAGCAATTATGAAGTCATATGATTTTGTCTAGGGTTGTAGCAATTTGATTTTTACATCAATATTTAGATATTTCAATTCGTTCAACAATTTTCATGCTACAAATTTTACGAGCACTCTAGTTCAGTGCACACCTTGTAACTAGAGGATATACCTTGATCAGAGGCCAATATCCCTAAGCACTTAGTGTGACTAACTGTCATGCTTTATATGAACAGAGATAGCATATACACATCATGACACACTGTAAATCATTTCTTGATGAATGAATTATATTTCTCAGTGTGCATGCCATTGCTCTGCCTGAATTTCAATGAATTCTTAATCAGAGTTAACTATGGTACCTCATGACACAGTCCTTTGGACATGTGTTTCTCAGTGACCAAGGTCATTGCTCTAACAGATATTACCCTTTAGACTTTTCAGAAAAATTCATTGCTTCAAGTCAATAATAATTTCATGTACTTAATCAGTTGAAGTCATGTATTCAAGAGTGCAGATTCAGAAGTTTTCACAAGACTCAACATGAACCAGATGGTTAAGGTTTATTAAACATGCTTCAGATATGTTAAGAGATTTTAAAGTTAAACTCCATGAATACATTAAGCTTAAACCACATGAGTTATTTCAGACATTCATAAAAATGTATAATAGAAGATTTCTAGTTTAAGAATTTTCAGATTTATGATCGAGATAGTCCCATTGAAATCTTCATGAATGACTGATAGAAATTCTGATACCAAATGATACCAATTGTTATCAATTGATAGGAGAGATTTATTTTGAAGCTTAAGATTTCAAAAATATGCTCAAGGTTTGGTCAAAGAGAATCAATGAAAGGATATGCAATGAATTTTCACATGAGTATGCATTTGACAACCTATATGCAATGCATTGACTCCCCCTGACAACATACAATGTTTGTCATGAGACACTGATGAGGTCATGCATGATAATTCAACATGCAGTCCTATATCCAATTCAGAATGTTCAGTGAGCTATTGCAACACACAAATTTCAAACAATATTCACATTCAGTTCAGATTTTCAGAAATTTCAGAGTGCATGATTAGAACATAATGCAACTGGCAGATGATGAATGAATATGCAAGAACATATTTAATATGCATGCACTAGATGAAACTAAGAACAGGATATGCAAGAATGTATCAAACTAGATATGCAATGAGTTTCAAAATTGAACATTCAGAGAATTTACCTGAACAGTTCAGAAGGAGTTTTTTCATTCTTGAGTGCCTTGGATTAATACCCCTTTTTATTCCATTCCAAGGCACACCTGCAAGGCAAAGTTTATTTTTCACAAACAGGCACCCAAGAAATCTTGGGTCCTGACATGACAGTATTATTTCTAGCAGGTTTTCTCAGCACATTTCTAGTAACATGGTCATCAGATTTCGTCAAGTAGCAATTATTCATTGAATGACCAATTTGACCACAGTAATGACATGAATTATCAGATTTCAAATTCTTCTTATGCACATTACTATTGTCATGAAGTTTATTGGCAGAGAGAGAGTTCTGTTTACTATAATGATAGTAAGATGCACCATAATTCAGATTTAATCTATGCACATTCTTGTTAGCATGAAATCCAAGTGTATATGTATGAGATTTTCTGTTCATAGAATAAAAATTCTGTTTACCAAAACCAGTTTGGTTTTGATATCCTGCCAGCCAACAGGTTGCAGCCCTGTGACCTGGCTTCCCACAATGATGACATGTAAATTTCGCAACATGGAGTTTAGTAGGGTTATTTTGAACATGCCAACAATTTCCAGCTCTGTGGTCTGGCTTTCCACAGTTATAACATGAAGGTTTTGCAAATTATCTTACAGGGAATTTAGCATGTTTGAGATTCACATTTCTACCCTGAATATGCCAACAGTCCTTGACTGTATGGCCATGCTTTCTACAGTGAGAGCAATAAAAGGCATTCTTTTTAAAATTGAGTTCATTATTGCCATAGCCTCCTTGGGCATGCCAATAATCAATGGCCCTGTGGCCATCCTTTCTACATTCAAAGCATGAAATAGAATTTCTTTTAAAAGAGCCTGACCAGCATTAAGAGGCCCTGTGACCCATTTTGTTGCAGTTAAAACAGATGATATGCTGGTTCATTGAAACAGATTTATTTTTAATAAAAACATGTTGGTTTGCAGGGAATTTAGCATGATATGAATAAAAAGTTTTCTTACCACTAGCAAACCAGCAATGAGCAATTGAGTGTCCTAATTTGCCACAATTAGAACATGTGATACTTCTTTTTTGAGGTGAAGGATTTTTATCATGAGATCTCCTAGCATTCTTATCATCCTTCTCCATCAACTTGCACTCATGCATCAGATGTCCAACTTTATGACAGTAATGACAGATAATCTTCTTTTTAGATGCATGTGACTGTGTGTGAGGACTGTGATCAGCAAACACTGATGGACCCTTTTTATTTATTTTTTATTTTCCAATCATTTTCTGATTTTTATCATGTTTTTCTGTTTTCTTAGCCTTATAATGAGGTGAAGATGAAGTAGAAGGCTTTTCCTGTTCAGAAGATTTAACAAAAATAGTTTTCAAATTGGATCCATCGACCTTCCTCATGACTGGACTATAGCCCAATCCCTCTTTCTTAAAATTATCCTTTGCTCCCACCATTTTCTGAGCAATGGGCTGTTTATCTTTAGAGGTGGTGGCTACATCTGAACCACTTACAAAAGATGTCATAACTTTATTCTGAAGTTCCTTCTTGTTTATCTTATTGTAGCCCAGCCCTTCCTTCCTAGAGTTGATTTTTATACCTAGTAGCTTGTCTAGGTTTTTCTGCCCATCAACAAATTTAGATAAAGAGACTTTCAAATCCTGAATTTCATCTTCCAAAGAGGAAATATGTAGCTCATAACTGGCAATCTCTTGTTCACTGCAATTCACACATTCAGTTAACACCTTGTTAGCAGTTTTATATTTTTCAATTTTATTTTTCAGATTGCTCAATTTATCAGAATCTTCAATGCAAACAGTTTTTCCTCATTCCAAAGTAAGAAGTCTTTCAGACATGCCACTGTTTAACAACTTCAATTTTTTAATTTCTTCTTTAAGCTTATCATTTTGAACCAATTCATTTATTAGAAGCTGATCTTCTGAATTGACTTCATACTTTCTTCCATTTTCAATTTCCTTCATATCTTTTTGCTATTTATCAAGATCTTTCTGTAATTCTATGTTTACAGACTTTATGGCATTAAGTTTTTCAATCAGCAATTTGTTCTCCTGTTTAAGTTTCTCTGATTTTTCTTCATTTTCTTTGGAGAACCCTCTAAGAGAATCATTTTCTGATTTCAGCTTGTTTAGATCAGATTTAACACATTCAACTTCTTTCAGCATTTGAGTATCAGACATATTAGCATCAAGAGCATTTTTCAATTCAACACAATTTCTACAATCAACATTTAAATTGTCTGACCTACTACTTTTCTTCAATTTTTTGTATTGTTTTCTTAACAGTTCATGAGATTCAAATAATTCAGCATATGCATTCTCCCAATCTTCTAGAGAAAAATTCTCGAAGACATTTACCTCATCATCATCATATTCTTCATTTTGATTGCTGCCTTGATCGCTGCCACTTTGATTGCTTCTGTTGACCATCATGCAGCTGTCCACATCTATCTCCTGAATTCGCTTCAGTCAATCCAAAATATCTTTAGCCGAACTGCAATCAAAGAAACATGAATGGAAAGCTCTATCAGTAGCTGCCTTCATCAGATTTATAGCTATCTAATTTTCTTCATGCTTAGACTTGTGACTGTCAGTCCATTTGGACTTTTTCTTTGGTAGTTCATGAGGACCGTGTGAAATTACTTTCCACAGGTCTGGATTCACAGATTTAACATAATTCTTCAGACTAGCGAACCATGCATTAAAATGCGTACCACTAAAAATCGGTGGATGAGCCATTGAAAACAAATCAGATTAATGCAACAGGAGTATTGATGCACTAAAAATAAATTAGCACCTAAGACTGCAAGATCGAATCTGCAGGTCACTGGACCTTGTATGCAGACACCGCTCTGATATCAACTGTTAGGGTGCTAGGCCCAGATACAGAGGGGGGTGAATGTATCCTTCTATGTATAAAAGCCAAATAAAAACTTGGATGCTATAGACAGACACAGAATAGAACCAATTCGACTCAACTCAAATACAAACACTTGGAGCGCGCCTATTCAAGCATCTTAGCGGAAGCAAAGCAAACAATCAGATCACTGCACAAGAGATTTTTAGGTGGTTCGGTCCTCCAGACCTACATCCACCCCTCACTCCCAACCGGCGTGAGGCTTCACTAGCAAACGCTAGAACCAAGCAGACTCAGTCTGCAAACAGTTGCTGCCACACAGCTTGACCAGGGGAACAGCCTCCCCTCTTCCTCCCAACTGGAGGGACACCCCAAGTGACTCCCAGTCACTTGGAAACCAGAGACGCAAAGTCTCTCTTCCTCCAAACCGAAGGGAACACACCAGTGACTCCCAGTCACCAGCAAACCAGAGGTCGAAGACCTCTCTTCCTCCAGACCAGGAGGGACACTTGGACTTGCAATCCACAAGCCCAGAACCGGAGATCAGATCTCTCTTCCTCCAAACCGGAGGGAAACACACAAGTGACTTCCAGTCACTTGCAAACTAGAGGTCACAGACCTCTCTTCCTCCAGACCAGGAGGGACCCGACCTCAATGCAGAGGATCGGAAGTACAAAGCTAACCAAATGAAAAAGAAAAAATAAGAACGGGAAAATACACAGCGATCAGAAAGCTGTAAAGAAAGATAACACAGATGTGGCTTGCATGGAGCTGACTGGCCTGGATTTGATCCACGGTCCAGTAGACAGATCTTCAGGTAAGCTTCTCTTCCTCTTCTCTTCTCTCTCACTTTCTTTTTCTCTTAACCCTCACGAGCTCTCTAACTCTCTCTTTCTCTTCTTTTCCTTCTGCTCTTCTTCTTCTTTCGCCGGCTCTCTCTGTCTCTTCTCTTCTCTTCTTCTTCTGCTTTCTACTGCAGCTCTTTTCTTCTTCTGCTCCTTCACTCTCTCGATCTCTTTTCCTCTATTCTCTTCGGCTCACGCTCTCTGCTATTCTCTCTTCTTCTCTTTTTCTTCCTCTTTTCTTTTTCTGGATCGAAGGGCTTTCTGCTCTCCAGGCTTCTTCTTCGACCCCCCTTCATCTGTTGGATGAAGGCTTCCTTTTATAAGCAGCAGCCAACAGGAGGGCAGCACTGGGCGCGTGTGGCTTCCTCATTTCCCGCCCAGAACTTGTGGCCACGTGTCAGTCTCTCAGCCAGCTTCAGCACACGTGTCACAATCATGTCTGCCCTTACAGCCTCGGATCACGTGCCTCCCAGTCACTGAGGAATATTCTTCCTCGGACCACCTTCTTCTTTTTGTTTTTCTTCTTCTCCTGCAAAGAATTAAAACGATTAAAACTCAGGGCCACAAAAACTAAAACTGCACGAGGTGTGTAGGAACAACAATAGGTGCACTATACTGAGAACGACACGAGGTACGGAGAAGGAAATAACACGGAGTAAAAACGATAGAAACACGCGATCAAAGGAACATTGGACGAAGATAGAAAGAAGCAACACGAAGACACAAAAAGCAACATGAGGACATAAAAACAACATGAATACAAAATCGCTCGAACTTACAAACGACTCGAAGACGAGGACGACACGGACTAAAACCAACTCGAAGACGAAAACAGAAACCGACACGAAGTGTGGTCACAAAGCAAAAAGGACACACAGTCTAGGAAAAATAACACGAAGATAGAAAAACAGGAACAGCTACAACGACACGTGATAAAGCAGTGAAAGCCGGAAAAATGACTCGAGTAACTACAGTAAATGACACGAAAACATAAGAGCAAAAATAAAACGGATGACTCGAGATGAGCAACTAAATACTGAAGAAACGACACGAGATTCACAGGAAAATGACTCGAAGTTCATCAGAACAATTTGAGCTGCTTCAGCAAACAACACGAAGACAATCAACAAACATAGTTGGAACAACACGACGTACAAAAGGACAACACGAAGTGTAGTAAACACAAACAACACGAAGTATGAAAGGAATAGTACGGGCATACAAGGTACTACCTCATAGCAGTTTTCCTGTTAATCATGGAAATTTCAAATGCATAACATTACGCAAGATATCTGATTAAAATGAGAATACTTAACATAGTGATGCTCATCATCAAAACACTAGGGAAGTCACAAACAAGAAAGTTATGACAACAAGGCATGTTGTACAGACTTTAAACAATATGCATCAGACAACTATGTATGGACTTGAAGACCCTTAGCCAATGTACAGACTTCAGGTGGAGACCAATGTGTAGACTTCTCGTGAAACCCCAATGTGCAGACTTGACGCTGTATAGACTTTCCAAAGAGAACGTAACGCTGTACAGACTTGAACTAAAGACCAATGTATGGACTTCAAAACAGATGCTAAGGCCAAGAGGAGTGTATAGACTTTCACGATGTATGGACTTGGTCTCAAGAAATGTAAGTGATATACACACTTAGCCAATGTGTAGACTTTGCCTTAGACGCTAAATGAGATGCTAAAGTCTGTATAGACTTGAAGAACCTGAAACAAAGTGCATACTCACAGCGTTGACGCTGCAGACTTGAGAATGCTCACAGCGTTGACGCTGCAAGAGACGTAGGCTGTATAGACTTAGCCTAAGATAATGCATGAACATATCAGCAGAGAAGCAATGCACAGAACAAAAATCAAGCACAAGCCAATATATCACAGCATGACTCAAGCATACACAGGCATTCTTCACAATTCAGACATGGCACACTTATGCAATCTCTACAGACTTGAGAATGCTCACAGCGTTGACGCTGCAAGAGACGTAGGCTGTACAAACTTAACCTAAGATAATGCATGAACATATCAACAGAGAAGCAATGCACAAAACAGAAATCAAGCACAAGCCAATATATCACAGCATGACTCAAGCATACACATGCATTCTTCACAATTCAGACATATTCAAGACAATGTGGTGACTCATTCATGTTGCTATCATTAAAACACCACATCATCAACAAAGCACAAGGGGCACAACAGTATGTTGTCATCAGTTAATGCCTGGCTGTCTAAGCACTTCTCCATGAAGGATTTGGGAGAAGCATCCTATATATTAGGGATCAGGATCTATAGAGATAGATCAAATAGGATGCTAGGTTTGTCCCAATCCATGTACATAGATTCCATTGTCAAAAGGTTTGGCATGGAAAACTTCAAGAGAGGTCTCATACCGATGAAACATGGAGTTTAACTCTCTAAGGAAATGTCCCCTAAAACTCCTGAAGAGAGGGGGCACATGAGTAGGGTACCTTATGCTTCTGCCATAGGGTCCATCATGTATGCCATGTTATGTACATGGCCTGATGTTGTATATGCTCTAAGTGTTACGAGCAAGTTTCAGGCGGATCTATGTGAGCAACACTGGATAGCTGTGAAGTGTATCCTTAAGTACTTGCGAAGGACTAAGGATATGTTTCTGGTTTGTGGAGGAGAGGACTTGAAACTTCAAGGTTACACTGAATCAAGTTTTCAGTTTGATAAAGATGACAACAAGTCAACTTTGGGGTATGTGTTTATCCTGAATGGTGGGGCAGTAAGTTGGAAAAGTTCCAAACAAGAAACCACTACTGATTCTACGACAGAAGTTGAGTACATTGCTACTGCTGAGGCGGCCAAAGAAGCAGTTTGGATGAAGAAGTTCATCGAAGAGCTTGGAGTTGTCCCGAGCATCTCTGATCCGGTCCCCTTATTATGTGATAATAATGGGGCGATTGCGCAAGCAAAGGAGCCGAGGTCTCATCAAAAATCGAAGCATATTCTGAGGCGGTACCACCTGATCAGAGAGATTATAGCTAGAGGAGATGTTGTAATTGATAGAGTGTCTTCCAGTGATAACATTGCAGATCCACTAACTAAGCCGTTGACTCAAAGTGTGTTTGAGCGTCACCAAGGGCTAATGGGGATCAAGCATGTGGGTGATTGGCTTTAGTACAAATGGGAGATTGATAGAAATGTATGCTCTACATGCCAATCACATGAGATGTGATGACGTCATTTCTTGTAATATCTTATTCATATTCATATTAATGACATTTATTCATTACATTTAATTTATGTTTATGATTTGAATGTGATGAAGTCCCTGAACCTGTGCGATGATGACTGGATCATAATGAGATTATGATAATGAGATCAGTCATCTAGATGCACATGTTCTAAATGTTCTCAGTCATAGGATATTCAAGAAAGGACATTGAAGATTCGGATAGACTGGCACACATGATACTTACTCATATGATGGGTGTGATTGTTCTCATAGTCATCAGTGTGGAGACACTAAAGTACGTGTGTGGGTGCTCATTAGTGGAATGAGTTCACTGAACTGACCCGATTTAGAATCCCTGAATGGTAATCATACTCACTGTCAATCAGGGGATTCTATGTCTCACTAGCACAGTTGGATCTTAGACCTGAGTCACCAACGATGTCTTGCATAAGGGATGCTTAGTATTTGATTACTAACTTATGGACTTCTGTAAAGTAGTCTTGTACAGTTAGTTATTCGGACTCAGTGGAACTCGTGGGAAGGCAATTAGTTTGACAACATGGGATCATTCACTCTTAGTATGATATATGAGAGAGAATGCCCTACGGATCTGTACTCGGGAAATCCCCTGGTCAGGGTACGGGAGTTCATTATGAAAAAAGAGTTTTTCTAATGAACCTGTTTGGAGTACAGGATTCAGTCGAGCCGGGACTCAACAGGGTTTGACAGTTTGACCATACCCTAGTCCTGGTGGGGCATTGGATGAATGAGGATCTATAGCTGTGTGGAATCTGTAGACGGAAAGGTTCCAGAGTGGGTTGCTTATCCCCAATGTCATTTGGGATCACGAAGCGTTGCTTGGTGCTTTTCGTGATCGGAAAGCCCGCTAATTCCATTAAGAGTTAATGGACATAATTGATTAAGTTAAGAAGGAGTTCTTTATTTAATGGGATGGAAAACCAAACAGACTATTGGGCCTAGAGGGTCACACACAATAGAGTATTGGACAGAACGGGATGGGTGGACTTTATAGACTATTATTCGGTTTTTGTGAAAAATGCCAAAGGTCTATAAATATACGCTGTTGGGAGAAACCCTAGTCAAGCTATAAGGTTGAACCCTGGCCGCCCTCTCTCCTCTCTCTCTCTCTCCAAGGTGTGCCCCTTTCTTCTCTCTCCTTCCACGGTGGATGGTGGTGTTGAGATCGGGTCGACGAGTGGAGATCGTGGAGGAGATCCCGTCTACTTCCACTGCTCGTATGGATACATCTAGAGGCCAGACGCTTGAACGGCTCGCGACTCCGGGATCTTCCTCTCGTTCATCTTCGAGGTTTTGGGAGATTCTCAACCCCGTAAAATTAAAGAATCGTTCTTCACATTGCGGGATTTACCGATCTTGTTTGATTTTGAAAAATCAGCAACAATATGTAATCTAAGGTTTCGATGATTTCCACTTCGCATTCTGGTCGGAACCTTACAGTATCTTTGTATCAACATGAAGGAAAATTTAAGTGATTAACACTTTAGCTCTAGAGAATAAGATAAATCATGCAAATATGGTTAAACATGTGAACAAAACCAAAGTAACAAGATGAGATACGAGAACATGATTGATCAAGTATATAACAAGAAAATTTGGCCTTTCCATGAATAAGAATGTAACAAGAATGTACTTTTCATAACCATGGAGGCTATACACTAGAAAGTCATGTAACAAGCAATGATGTACTTTTCGCTTAATAGCAAGTACTTCGTAAATTTACATGGATCTTTATTCACATCTGTGGATTTTCACTTATTTATAAAGAAAGTACTCCCAACGCAATGCGACGCCAGTAGCATCATACCCCATGGTTTACAGTATGTTTCCGACAATCAACCGAGGGGACTAGCATAGAGCCCTTGAACATAATCAGTCCTCGAACTGCATCTTCAAGTATAAATCAAGCTACTTCCACGATTATAACAATAATGTGGCCAATAATGTATAAGTTCAATAATAATTCCATGATAAAGTAACCAAGGTATAGAGCGTACCAATAATTGATCATGAGAATTCAAGAAATGCATTAATAACTAGGTTATGTTATGGAGAAAAATTCGACAGCATAACGGTACCTTCTTTATCTTTCATATTTTTAACATTGACTTATTAACATAGGTTCCAAGTCCAGATAATTCTAAGATAGTTCAAGAACTCAAGAAAACCAACCCCAAAGGTCAAACCTCTGGTTAGAAAACATTAGGAACAAAGCGATCGTTTACTAGACCATTTCTTGAGACAAGCGGTCTAGTGCAGGACCGTTTTACGTATGAAATAGAAAAGTCGACATAGTGAAATCTCTTGGATCCTAGCGGTCGTGGTAAAGGCCGCTTAGTGACTGTAGCGGTCTAGGATATGGCCGCAAAGGTCTAGATCTCACAAAACACCAGTAAAAGTGCTCTCTAGACAATGGGCTTTTATGGTACAACCAGCTCGGCGTCCTAGTGGGAATCCCAGGCTCGGGGAGTCTTACGGAGGCCTTGAAACAAGATTTTCTAGTCAGTTGGAAGGAATATCCAATGGAGAGATTATCAAGTCCAAGATTGTGTACTTAATGTGCAAAAAGTGTCACTAATGACAACATACTGGGATATGTGCCATGTACTTAAGAAAATGACTCTAGAAGAGAGAGATAGTGGTAACAGCGATCAAATCATGACTAGTCCATGAATCATATAATTTTAAGTTAATTACAAAATTATATGATTTGGTCATGAAAATAACATAAGTTTAAAAATAATTCTAAGTGCATGAAGAATCACAAAATCTACTATATTGTTCTGTTAACATAACTAGGTATATGAAAATATCACTTGAAATAGGAGTAAAACCTACTTAACTAGGCTTAACCTACATTAATTAGGGCTAATCTACAATATGTTTCGGGATAACAACATTACATAAATCAAAAAACGATAACGGTCTAGTGTAGGATCATTTCACGGGGCCAAATGGTCTATCGTACGACCGCTAGGGATTCTGGCGATCTACAGGAGGATCGTTTCTTCCTTTGTTAACAGAAAACTCAATAATACTAAAATACAATGCTAATCTAAGGCATATCTGTAGATATATTTTTCTCCTCCTACTAAAGATCAATATGCGTCATGAATGGAACAATATGCGATGAGCAAATAACAATGTTCAGAGGAGAACAGAAAACAAAAGACCGTGATCGCCACCAAGGTGCCGTACGTGATGGACACGCCGTACCTTGGAAAGAGGGGAGAGTACTCGCCTAAGTTGCAGCAATGGGTATATGAACGGCCCCTGAAGAACCGCCTTACAGTGTATGGTCTTACGATAGACCGCCTAAGTGCGTTGCAGAAGGTGCGGGAGGAACCACTGCTGGAGGAAGAACAGCTTTATATTGACCGCACGAACAGGAAGAATGGCCCTCTATGAACTGCACGTACTGTTGAACGGCGATAACGAAACCGCACAAGTCTACCACGCAGTAAGTTGCAAGGGGTCCAACCTCCACCCTCTCCGGCCGGCCAGAGGGGATGGGCCTCGTGCTGATGATTGCTGACCTGCGAAACAACGTAAGAAACACACAGAAAAGACCTAGATTAGAACTGGACAGTGTAGTAAACGTCAAAATGGTAAGAGATGAACATTAACAAATGGAAAGGAGGATACCTGGGGGGTTTTAAACCCCTAGGGTGACAAAAACGTGGGTGGATGTGTGCATGGTAATGAGAAAGAAGGGGGACGTAGGGAGAAAACGATGCATGCAATGAAGAACGTAATGGAGACTATAAACCAAAAGGACTCAAAAATCAAACTACTCCCTGAACCGGAGGCTTATGTGGACGTAGAAAGCCTCCCTCCTTGGTGCTAGGTCGCTCAAAAACTCGGCAGGGCTCCGCCGTCGACCAAGATCTCCCCCCTTTCAAGTCCGGCCATTAGGGTCTATTTATAGAGCCTAGAAAGCCAGCCCCGAAACTAGGGTTTTGAGCTATTTTCAGGTCGAGATTATAAAAGATAAATCGTAGATATTATCATTATCTCTCATCCAGTCGAAACGGCATCAAAAATGGTTGATTATCCACGGAGATATCGATAAAAGAAGTTGGGGATAAAACCATGCATAAAAGGGATAAAAAACTGTTAAAAATCACCAACCGACAGGATGAACGGTCTTACGATAGACCGCTCAAAAATATGGGCGGTTAAATTTGGACCGTCCAAACCCGTCGGTGGAAATTCAAATAATCAGAAAATTAGCCCAATTATCGCTCGAACTGACCGAAACGTCCGCCGTTGGACACTCAAAGATGAACGGTTCTAATAAGACCGTTCAAATGTAGAGCGGCCAACCAGAGACCGTTCTAACCCTGTCGGTGATAATTCAAATAATTGGATAATTATCTGAGAAAATTGGCACGCGTAGGACTCTGAGATATAGGCGGTTGGAATTCGCCCGTCCATTGGTTTGAACGGGCCTGATAGGGCCGCACAAAAGCCTGTCGGTGAATATTCAGAAAATCCTCAGAAATTAGCTAAAATGTATGAACGGTCTGGGTTCAACCGCCCCAGTCATGAACGGCTGATGTTGGACCGTTCATGCTCTTGGATACTTGACTTTCATAAAACACGTTCAATTAATCAAAGCCAAGGTCCAATAAGCCCTGAATTGATACGGACTTTACCAAGGAGGGAGGCTACCCATAAAACGGGCCCAGGACGTGCCACAAAAAATGGCCCAATGAATGATGGACAACTTAGGGCATCAACAAATGGGAATAAGAGAAACGACTCAGCTTATCGGCATAAAACGGGTGTCAACAGATGCCTCTCCTTAACGTCCTCTTTGCAGGGGAGCGAGCGGAGGTGAAGCGGAGGTGACATGGAACATGGAGCTGGAGCGGAAATGCAGCGGAGTGGACCGAAAAAGCGGGCGTTAAGGTAAAACGACACCCGTTTCTACCAACAAGTGTTGAGAATCTTCCGGAAAACCTTGAACCGAATGTGAGGAACGATTAGACCAAAAGTGACGCCAATCTGGAGGAACAAAACTAAAATGAAACAAATCGACAAGGCCAACCTCATGGGGGACACAATCCCGCGGTCCAATGAGGGGGCCACAAAAGAAAATAGGCTAAAGCTCCAGACGGGGACCCTTCAATCAACCAAACCAAACGAATCGACCAAAGAAAACCTTCTAATTCAGAGTGGAATTAGTCCTTCTTACTCAAGCATTCGAACATACAGCTGACCATCAC
The DNA here is from genome assembly GCA_022559845.1 of Amorphophallus konjac. NCBI lineage: Eukaryota > Viridiplantae > Streptophyta > Magnoliopsida > Alismatales > Araceae > Amorphophallus > Amorphophallus konjac. Next base: position 288,815,439 of record CM040118.1, read on the forward strand.
TGATGGGACATTCTTCAAGCAAACCATGGGGCATGAAAGCTCAAAAGATGCGTATGATGCATGCTGGGCTAAAATAAAAGAAATCGTAAAAACAAATGCGAAGAAAGATTAAAATATAAAATACTCGAGAATAATATTGCTAAGCTGGGAATATCAGAGTCAAGATACCATCCGCAACCACAGCGTGCGGGATAGAACCATCCTCCCCGTGACATCCCAACCTAACGGCCTATCCAAAGATTAAATACGTGAACCTGGATCATCATCGTTTTTGGTGAAGGGGAACATCAGATCCTGGAACACGTAGATAACCAATTGGTTCTCGAGATAATATAATATAGTACCATATAGTAATGCAGTAAGGGATATAGGGATAGAAGGCCATACCTGACTTACCTGTGCAGGCGAAACGGCGGGTGAAAGTCTTGATTACTGCACATGAAATTGTTACCAAGATTCGCAAATATCAAAATTCATCAATTGAAGTGCAACCACCATTTAAGAATGAACGGTTAAGAACCAACCGCCCCAAAGTAGAACGGTTACATGATAGCCGTATATTCCAGGGAATTTGAACCGACTTAAGAAGTTTACCGTTTGAGGATAAACAGGTCATGAACTAACCGCACAAACATAGAACGGTCTATCGCTAGACCGCGCAAGTTCTGCAACTTAAAAAAAAAAACTACCCTTCGCCTCCCTCCACCGTAACCGACGGTGGAGGGGACGAAGGTGGGCAACCGAGCCCCATTCCCTCAACCTCACACCCCCAAACTCTCTCCCTCTCAGCTCTCCCCCCCTCATGCACCAAAAGCACCAGGCGAGGCGTTCCAGGATGGCCGAAGAAACAACGGCCGCACCACCGCCGTCGACGACCGCCGCGGCCGCGGCGGCGAGCACCGAAAGGATACCGCCGGAAGGGACCACGCCGCAACCCGCGGCCGAGGAAGGGGCCGGAGCGATCATACCCGTGGAGGAGGTCCCTGTCGCGGACGAAGACGCCGGCGAAGAAGCACCGGCGGAGAAACCGACCAAAAAACCACGGGACCCCGAGGTAGGAGCTTCAAAAACCCTCCCCATTTCCATTTTTATTCCATTTTTAAGCCATGCATGTTAGTTTAGGGGGTTTTAGAGGGCTTAGGGGGCTGGTTTGGGGGCTACGGCAGCCTCTTTGCCGGCCGGGGGACGCCCACCGTCGTCGGGGAAGACGATGGTGGGGCGGTTAAACAGAAACCGCACAAACAAAGACACGCGGCCCACATAGGACCGCTCAAACCAATACGGCCTTGGAAGGACCGTTCATAATCACACAGCAAACGAACTGAACCAAGCCAGGACGGTTAAGGGGTCACCGCACAAATAGTGAACGAGCCACATTGGTCCGTTCAGAAACCAAACAATGCAAAACTAAACGGTCCCCATAGGACCGTGCACTATTCATACGGCCCAGGAGTGGCCGTTCTAACCTAGGAAGATGGAAAGACGGACGGCGCAGGATGGCCCGTCCAAGTCAAGGACGGTCGAAGGAAGACCGCTCAATAGATGATTTTATTGAAAATGAGACAAAATGCAAACTAAATTATTAAAATGCATCTAATAATGAATGACATGAATGCAGGGGAAGCGTAGGACCCGCACCTCGTGGCAGCAGGTCCGCGTAGTGTACTTGGCACTGCCGGACTTCCAGAGGGAGCGGTTGGCTGCCATAGGGTTCGCCCCCTTCCTGAGCATTGAGGTGTGTCGCTTCGACGCAGCTCTGCTTTACGCCCTTCACGACCGTTGGGACCCAGTGAGTCGGACGTTCCTTTTCCCGTGGGGGCATATGGTCCCCACGCTAGAGGATGTGGCCAGGCTCACTGGCCTTCGCGTGCACGGGTCACCGGTTAGCGGGACTACTTTTCCCGACTACCGGGGGTTGGCTCGGGAGTTGCTGGGCTTACAGCTACGGCGCCCCGAGAGGCAGTCGACCCTCCTACCCCGGGCTGCTCTCCAGGACAGCCTGGGTTTACGACGAGCGGGGGCTGCAGTTGGCGAGCAGCCGGAGGAGCACCTGGAGCGGCTGATAGGACTGGCGAGGCCGAGAGTTGCGGCAGGACTGGGAGCAGAGGCGGACCGAGTGCTGAGGCGGTTCTTGATGCTGGTGTTCGGGCGACTTCTCTTCTCCACACGAGCGGACGTGATGAGCTACCGGTTCCTTCCCTTCCTCCAGGAGATTGAGCACGTGGGTGACTACGCCTGGAGAGCGGTAGTTCTTTCCTTCCTCTTAGACATGCTGAGTTCGATGGCCTATCGGACGATGCTTGGGGGCTTCTCCCCCTTACTCCAGGTACGACTCTTGCCCTAGACTTAATTATGCGACTCTACATGTTTCCTAAATGCTGACACAGTGATACAATGCAGGTGTGGGCCTACGTATACCTACGTGGGTTGGGCAGAGGCGAGGAGACCCGTCCTGGGCTCCTGCCGATTGCACGGAGGTGGACAGCACCTCGGGAGATGGCAGCCCTGAGACGACAGGTCCGGGAGTTGCAGGATGACCTGGACGCTCTACCGTATGCCTCGGTATGCTTCTAAACTCAGACTCTTGCAGTTCTTATATGATTATGATGCTGATGAGACTTTCTATTCTATGCAGGTACGGTGGACACCCTATACGGGGGAGAGCCAGGAGGGCCAGCCGTGGGTGGCTGAGGCTCTAGCCTTTTCCGGGCGAGACGTGTGGCTTCACTGCATGAATGTGGTGGAGCCACTGCACTTCAGGTTGGTGATGAGGACCATCGGGGTCCATCAGCCGACCGTGGAGTTCCCTGCGCCTGAGAAGGCGGGGGAGCGAGTGACGAGGATGACACGAGGACTCCGCGAGGCGTTTGACTGGACAGCGAGGAACGCCACTCAGGTTGCCGACTGGACCGCACGAGGGCGAGTAGTGACTGCCCGAGCTATGAGCGACAGCGCGTACTACACCGCGTACGCACGGCACTACCGGGACCAGGTTTTCCGGGGTGCTCACCGACCGGTACGACTTCTAGACTTAAACTCTTTTTATTATGCTTATGATTCCTATATGATGATGCACTGACACATGGACTTCTGAATGCAGATCGACCCCGCGGGACGAGTGGCGGAGTTGCAGGGACTTTTGCACTCTACCATCAGGGAGAGAGACGAGGCCCTGGCCTTACTGGTGAGTTTTCTAAACCCTAAACTCTTTAAATTATGCAATTCTATATGATTATGCATGTGACTGACCTGGAGTATTTGGATGCAGCGCGCCGAGGGAGCTCAGAGGGCGGGACCAGACGCCCCTTCTTCTTCTACGACCCGGACTCCGGCCGACCGGGCTGGGAGAGATGCAGACTTTGCCAGGATGGTGACGCGGGCCAAGGCGGCCGAGGTGGCGCTCACCGAGAGGGTACGCAACTCTAAACTTCCCTTTGCTTATTCATGCTTATGAATAGAATGCTTATGCAACTAACTAACAATGCCATGTGGATGCAGACGGCCGAGCTGACTCGCCTCCAGGCAGAGCTGGAGCAGAGCCGGGTGGCGGCTAGAGAGGAGGTGGCCCGTGTACGGGAGGAGGCTACGCGGAGCCGACCGGCGGACACGTTGGAGACGGCACTTCTCCAGGCGAGCTGGAGCGACTCCGGGCCGGTGCGGCCGAGGCGGATCGTCACCGGGCCGAGGCAGAGCGGTGCCGGACCGAGGCGGAGCGTTATCGGACTGAGGCAGAGCAGGCCCGGCTGCAGGTTGCCAGGTTGGAGGGCAAGGTGGAGGGTATGAGAGAGGCGAGTCGGGAGCGCAGCAGGGGGACTGCGAGTGGTAGCCATGGCACCCATGGCTCCATGAGGAGTTACTTCACTAGTTCTTCCGGACACCGGAGGAATGAGGAGGAGGAGCGGCGCTGGCGACGGCGTGATGAGGCGACCTCAGCGATGCCTCCCCCAAAGAGGCATGAGGGCGGTGGAGACAACGACGGGGGCCAGGGAGAGGGACAGGTTTGACTTTGTACTGGGCCCAACTTTTGTACATGATGTGATATGATATGATAGTGATACGCATGCTTTTTTTTTGATTTTTGCTTTGTGGGATGAATGTATGCATGAATGAACGTGGCTTAGCTACTAGAGGGGGTGAAGCAAACAGGCGAGCTTGAGAGGTGCGCACGACCTGAGAGAGGGACGCACACGCCGATTTGAGTGAGGGAGAGACGCACACGCGACTTGAGTGAGATGAGTGACGTACACGCCGACTTGAGTGAGGGAGAGTGACGTACACGCCGACTTGAGTGAGGTGAGTGACGCACACGCCGACTTGAGTGAGATGAGTGACGTGCACGCCGACTTGAGTGAGATGAGTGATGTACACGCCGACTTGAGTGAGAGGAGTGACGTACACGCCGACTTGAGTGAGATGAGTGACGTACACGCCGACTTGAGTGAGATGAGAGCATGATTATAAGTTGGGTAGGTTGATAGAAAGGGCGGACAAGATGGACGGTCCTCAGAGAGCCGCTTTAAGAATACACACGGTTCATAATAGACCGCTCCAAGGGGAATGGAACGGTTTCACCATAACCGTTCGACATGGTAAACGGTTCAATATGAACCGCATGACAAGTAGGCCCGGGTTCTCTAGAAGAAGATGAACGGTCCTCTATGGACCGTACAATGGGATGGGCGGTCTATCGTAAGACCGTCCAAGTGAATACCCTGCAAGCTAAAAAGGGGACTCTCTGGGGAGTCTTTAACCCGAGGGTAAGGCGATTTGAACTTATCTAAACCTCATCTTAACCCGCCCTAGACTTATCCAACCCCAATCTCAAGAGGCCTAGGCTTCCTAACAATCCCTATAAGTGGGAGAGGAGTCTAAATTCGCAGCTCACACGTCCTCTTCCTTCCAATCCTTGAAACCTTTGATTCTCACCATCAAATCATCATGAAGAGGGTTCTAGAGGGAAGTTCTATGGAGGGAGCATCTTTTGAAGGGCCAAAACCGGCCAGAAAGGAGCGGGAAGTGCTCCAACGGCTAAGCTCAATCCCTCGGCATCTCAGTGCTGCTCCTATGAGAGAAGTAAGTTCATCATGAGTTCATTCAATTTCTTTTCCCTCAACTTCACTTATATCTCCTCTTCCTCTTATGCTCTCTCTCTTCTTCTTTCAGCTCCTTCCGGGCCCGAGGCGCTATTCTGGTTTGAAATGGGTGGCTCCCATGATCCGTGCATTGCCCCTAGGGGTAACTTACCTTCTCAAATCTTGGCACCTACACTCCCTTTTAGTTCTAGGCCAGAACTACCCTAAGCTCTCTTTGGATTGGCATAGCATTTCTGCTTTGATAGAAACATGGCATCCTCAGACCCATACCTTCTTCTTCCCATCCTTCGAGGCCACTATCCTGTTGGAGGAGGTAGAGACCTACTTCGGGTTCCCTAGGTCCAAGGTAGGGGAGGAAGATCTGATATGCCATACTGTTGCCCCTATAGACCCAAAACTCATCCTAGGAGGGTTCATACCAGACAGCAAAGACATTCGTACCTTTGTAGGTCCTCGTCATATTTACCTCCTTCCTCTTAGTCAGTGGGTAGTAGAGCATTGCAAGAATAAATGTGGGTGGACCGAGGCCATAGCCAAAGCTGCATCTATCTGCCTGTGCAGGGCCATCCTCTTCCCTTCGGCTGACCATATCTTAGAGATCCCCTTGCTTAGCACCATCAGCGGCCTGTGGCAGGGGCTTTCCATCTCCCAGGCCATCTTAGCCTACTTGTATAAGGGTCTCAGCTCTGCGGCCCTAGGAGGTCCTCTCTTTGGCTCTATGATTCTATTGGAGTGCTGGATGGGAGTCAGGATGAAGTTCATCCGGGAGAGGACATTACTTCAGTTAGCAGGATCTTCGGGAGCCACCCCCTTTACTTCATAGGAGGCGCCTTCAGGTTCTCTCCACAGGTTGAGTGCAGGACGGCCGAGATGAAGACCAGGGACGAGTGGCGCCCGTACCTCCACAGACTGCCCCTGGATAGATTTGTGATGCGCCCGGACTTCCTCCACGACACCACTATCATACTACCTCGGAGGGCGGGCTTGGACTTGAGGCTCATGAGCGATACTGCATTAGCGATGTACAGCCCACACAGGTGCTACCTATAGGTTGGACTACCCCGGACCGTGCTACCGACGCTACCCCACCTTCCCGTGCTACAGGCGAGGAGGATCGGGACAGAGGAGGACGAGCAGGCGGTCAGGAGCGCGCTGATTATGTGGGAGGTGAGCAGGGTGCGCACCCTACCAGCAGAGGTTGAGAGGTTCCAGAGACACGACAGGCTTACCTTAGGGAGCTGAGAGAGATACGTCCCCGCGGGGATGCCCAGCGGGGGACAGAGTGATTGTTTTATCTTTTCATGATGATATGGATATGGATGTTTAGAGTTTGATATGAGAATGAATAAGATTGATGATTGAGATGTTTTTTTAGTTTGGATATTCTCTGATGTGATTGCGTGCGTCCATGGCTTGGCTGTATCTTCGATCTTCTGTTTGCCCCTGTGCTTACACAAAATGAATAAAGAAAAACAGGTTAAATCTGTTTTAGGCTTAACCCCTTGCCCGCAGCAAGTCTAGAAAGTGACCAATCCTTGATTTTGGTCAAGGGGGCAAGCCTTATCAACATAGGCAAAAAAGAAGACACAATGACAAAGTGCAATGCATGCGATGCATATGAGAAACCAAAATCTTTTTTTGGAGGTTTTGAAATATTTGATTTCTTTGAGTTTTGAAAATATCTGATTTTTTGGGTTTTGAAATATTTAATTTTTTTGGAGTTTTGAAATATTTGATTTTTCTGGAATTTTGAAATATTTGATTTTTTTGGGTTTTGAAATATTTGATTTTTTTTGTTTGGGTTTTGAAATATTTGATTTTTTGGGTTTTGGAACCAGCTCAAGCTTAAATAATAGGGACCCTCTTATCTCGCTATGGACTTCCCGGACCCAGCACGTGCGAAAAAGGGGGCCGCCCGTGGCCGGGGTCAACTTTGCTCAACGGTGTTTCTGCCGAGGCCATACCCGGGGTGGGATTCGTTCCTCGGAAAATTGAAAAAGATTGAGTAGTGAAGCTGGTGGTAGGTGTAGAGGTTTTAGGGCTTGAGTTCTTCCCGAGACACTCCCCTTTTCACAGAATCCGGTCTGTTGCGCCGGGGCTTTGTGTCCGTTATCGAACCTACATCGCTCTAGGCACGCATACGACCGGGCTCATGATGTCCCGCGGGGAAACTGTACTGCCACTCTTGCCATGCCTAGTTGTATTATTTGGGATTTTGAGAGCTTCGAGTTTTGTGCTCTCAGCCTTGACTTTTGATTTTGCCCCTCTTCTTTCCCCCTTTTTTTACTTTACTTTTTTTTTCTTTTCTTTGTGGAATAAGGTCTTAACGGGCTGCCCCTATTTAAGACCTCCTTTAGAGGGGGGTCCAGGTCAGTTCTCGCCCCCTTATTCACCACTTGCCCCTATTTTCAGCCGAGAGAGAGGAAATACAAGGACCTCCACTTTCCCCAGGCATGGCCGAAGGAGAAACGGTGTCGGGTAGGAAAGCAGGAAACCCGAACCACGGGCGGCCGTGTAGTGTGTGAGATGCTGGACGAGGGTCCTCCTTTAGCGGTCAGGTGGGGTGCACCCCGCCATCGAGCCATTGCTGGGTTTGACTCTATGGATAGAAACGTTTTAAATATAGCCCATTCCACGGGTTTGGCAATTCTTCACCCTCCGCGTTGATTAGACGATACGCGTTACCCGGATAAGCTTCCTTGATTACGAATGGCCCTTCCCAGTTGGGTTGTAGTTTAGACCTGGGACCTGCTGATCTGATGAATTTGCGTTTCAAAACCATATTACCCACTTGAAATTTTCTTTCAATGACCTTCTTTTGAAAATACCGCGAGACACGCTTTTGATAAACCGAAACATGGTTGGCCGCATTAAGCCTCTTCTCGTCCAAGAGTTCCAGTTGGACTAGCAACGTCTCTCGACGTTCGTCGAGATTAAGTTCTTTGTCCAGCTGCACTCTTAGGGAAGGGATCAAAATCTCATACGGGAGTACCGCCTCCATCCCATAAGTGAGAGCAAAAGGAGTCTGCCCTGTAGGGGTGCGGACGGAGGTGCGATAGGCCCATAGAGCTTCTATCAGTTTGTCGGCCCAATCAGCAAATTTATGTGATTCGCATGTTTTCTTGATAATTTTGAGAAGGGTTTTATTTGTGGCCTCAGCTTGGCCATTACCTTGAGGGTAGTATGGTGATGAATGATGCAAAGCTATATTGAATTTCTTACAAAGGTCCCGGAGTTCTGTGATACGAATTGAGGGCCGTTGTCGGTGACGATGTCGCCTGGCACTCCAAACCGCGAGATGATGTTCTTCATAATAAAGCGGCATACTGTGGTGGCTTTGATCTTTGCATAAGCTTCAGCTTCCGCCCATTTGGTGAAGTACTCCGTAGCCGTCAAAATGAAGGATTTCTGCTTGACTGCGGAATTCGGGTCACCGAGGGGTCCGATGATATCAAAGGCCCACATGGAGAACGGCCAAGGAGCAGAAAGAGGATGAAGAGAAGAAGCAGGAGCATGGATTTTGTCAGCATGGAGCTGGCACTGGAGACACCTACGGACATAGGTGGAGCAATCTTCTTCTAGGGTCGGCCAGTAATAGCCCTGCCTAAGAATCTTCTTTGCCAACGCCTGTCCATTCACATGCCCTCCACATTCGCTGGAGTGAGCTGCTTCTACTACTTTCCAAGCCTTTTCGTCATCTAGACACCTCATTAGAACTCCGTTCAGAGCCCGCCTATATAACTCACCAGCAACAATCGTATATCTTGCAGCGACTCTTCTAATGGCCTTTCTCTGTTCAGCATTCGCAGCCTCCGGAAATATGCCATCCCTGCAATATTGCTCAATTTCATAGAACCATGGTAATTCTTCTTCTTCGATGATTTCCTCAAGCTCAGTCAATGATACTTCTCTCACCTCCTCCCTTTCTATCTTCTTCTCTACAGACTTCCTAAGGTTGTCGAACCAGGGATCCTGCGGGGAAGGAACATCTAACCGCTGGACCACAATGGTCTCGTGGCACGACTGAGGGGGAACGCGAGGGAAGAAGCGAGTGACGCAAGTGCATCAGCCAAGATGTTCTGAGAACGAGGAGTATGAATATAGATAAGTTTCTGGAACTGCCTAGCCAAGAGCGTGACCAGATCTTGATAGGGCTTAAGCTTAGGGTCATGGGTGCGGTAAGTTGACAGAACTTGACGCAACACCAATTGAGAGTCTCCTATGATGTTAAGGTACCGCGCTCCCATGACGTAGGTGTGCTTCAGACCGGCAAGGAGAGCCTCATACTCGGCTATATTATTAGTGGCAGGGAATGAGAGTTGATAAGCAACAGGGATGGTTACTCCCTCCGGAGTAAGAAGAACGGCGCCAACTCCGCTGCCCTGGGAATTGAGAGCACCATCGAAATGAAGAGACCAGAAGGAAGATGAGTAATTACTGCCAAGTGTTCATCAGGGAACTCGTCCTGGATTGAATCAGTATGAGGGATAGGAGAATGAGCGAGGTGCTCAGTAATAGCATATCCCTTGATTGCTTTCTGAATGATGATGGTGATGTCAAACTAGGAAAGAAAGCTCTGCCAGTGAGCTAGTTGGCCAGAAAGGACAGGCTTTTCCAAGAGATAACGAATGGGGTCCATTCTAGAGATCAGCCTAACCTCGTGGGCGAGGAAATAGTGTTTAAGCTTCTGAGCTACCCATACTAGCGCCGCACAGGTCTTCTCCATGGCAGTATACTTAGATTCAGCAGGATTAAATAACCTCGAGAGGTAGTATGCTGCCCTTTCCCTTCCTTCGTCATCTACCTGTGCCAAGACAGCTCCTAGGGAGTCCTCAATCACAGAAATGTATAGTATCAGGGGTTTCCCAGAGACGGGTGGTTGTAGAACCGGGGGATTAGAAAGGTAAACCTTAAGCTCCTCATAGGCCTTTTGGCATTGTTCATTCCATTCAAATTTCACGCCTGCCTTTAACAGTTCATAAAATGGGCGGCATCTTTGCGAGTGTTGAGATATGAATCTCCTAATAAATTGCAAACGCCCAATCAAACCTCGAAGTTCAGTAATGTTCTTTGGCGGCGGCATTTCCATGACGGCCTTTGCTTTGTTTGGGTCGATCTGAATCCCCCGTTTACTAACTATGAACCCGAGCAATTTCCCCGATGCAACTCCAAATACACATTTCTTCGGATTCATCTTTAACTTATACTCCCTAGCCCTTTGCAACACTTTGGCTAGAATGGTGGGGTGTTCATCTTGAGACCTCGATTTGACCAAAATATCATCCACGTGAGCTTCCAAGTAGACATGCATCATATCGTGGAAAATGGCCATCATCGCCCTTTGATAAGTGGCACCTGCATTTTTCAATCCAAAGGGCATGACAACATAGCAGTATGTGCCCCAAGGCATAGTGAACGAGGTCTTTTCTTGGTCTTCTGGAGCTAGAAGGATTTGGTTATATCCAGAATAACCATCCATGAAAGAGAGGGCTTCGTATCCAGCTGTATTGTCAACTAAGACATCGATGTGAGGAAGTGGAAAATCGTCTTTCGGGCATGCCTTATTCAAGTCCCTGAAATCAATGCAAATCCGAATTTTACCATCCTTCTTCATTACTGGGACTATGTTTGCCACCCATTGTGGATATAGCACAACTCTAATGAACCTGGCCTTGTGCAATTTATCAACCTCTTCCTTAATCCTCAAGGCCATCTGCGGGTGAAACCTTCTCGCTTTTTGCTTAACGGGTGTTGCCCCTGGTTTAGGATCAATCGATGTTCAACCAGTGCGGGGTCAAGACCTGGCATGTCCTCATAGGACCAGGCAAAAGAGTCGATGTACTCCCTCAAAACCTTGATAAGCTCCTCTTCGACCTGAGGAGGGAGGTTAGCAGAAATAAGTATGGGCCTGTGATCCTCTTCTGTTCCGAGATTAATCTCCTTAGTGGGTTCATCCACTGCCGAGGAAGGTTCGTCAAACTTCTTTAAGCCTTGTGCATATAAATCAGCAGTGTCACCCACCTCACTTTCCTCATCATCAGCTGGGTCCTTCTCGTTCACGATTTCATATACCCCTAGTTCATCATTGCTCCATACCCCCTCCAATTCTTCATCATCTTCCAAGACGATCGCGGCTTCTAAAAATTTAGCGCACTTCAGAAGGGCGTGGCATCTTTCAGCCAGATCTCGTAGAAACCTATCAGGAATGGTTTTGGGAAGACGCGTCACGGGGCGCGCCGCAGATGCGGATGGGCCGACTAGACTCGAGCTAGACTCTACTCCCACTGACTCGACTAACCTAGAAGACTCTGCACACTGTACATCTACCCTAGGAGAGAGGAAGTCTATTGGAAGAGAAACAGGGGTCTCGTGTGTTAGGGTGCTAGGCCCGGATACAGAGGGGGGGTGAATGTAACCCTCTAGAAAATATAGCCCAAATTAAAACATTAAAGCTCAGATATGCGGAATAAGACAAATGAGCTTTCCAAGATGAAATGATAAGGCAACACATGGACAAACAGTTGGACTGCAACAATGCAGCCACCTGATCAACCAGAAACGAAGGCAGAGCTAAACAACGCAAACACACTAAGCAGAATATAATGCTCAAAAAGTTAACTCTCTAGATAATGCAACTAGCCAAGCATGCGCAACCTGTGAATGGGAGGTATAAGATATGGAGCTAACGCAAGGTAAACCACTGCACAAATAGTTTTAAGGTGGTTTGGTCCTTCAGACCTACATCCACCCCTCACTCCCAACCGGAGTGAGGCTTCACTAGCCAATGCTAGAACCAAGCAGACTAAGTCTGCAACAGGTGCTGACACACAGCTTGACCAGGGGAACAAACTCCCCTCTTCCTCCCAACCGGATGGACACCCCAAGTGACTCCCAGTCACTTGGAAACCAGAGACGCAAAGTCTCTCTTCCTCCAAACCGGAGGGAACACACCAGTGACTCCCCGTCACCAGCAAACCAGAGGTCGAAGACCTCTCATCCTCCAACTGGAGGGACTCCTGGACTTGCAACCCACAAGCCCAGAACCGGAGATCAGATCTCCCTTCCTCCAAACCGGAGGGAACACACAAGTGACTTCCAGCCACTTGCAAACTAGAGGTCGCAGACCTCTCTTCCTCCAGACCAGGAGGGACCCGACCTCAATCCAGAGGATCGGAAGTACAAAGCTAACCAAATGAAAAAGGAAAAAATAAGAAGGGGAAAATACACAGCGATCAGAAAGCTGTAAAGAAAGATAACACAGATGTGGCTCGCATGGAGCTGACTGGCCTAGATTTGATCCACGGTCTAGTAGACAGATCTTCAGGTAAGCTTCTCTTCCTCATCTCTTCTCTCTCACTTTCTTTTTCTCTTAACCCTCACGAGCTCTCTAACTCTCTCTTTCTCTTCTTTTCCTTCTGCTCTTCTTCTCTTTCTTTTCTTCTTCTTTCGCAGGCTCTCTCTGTCTCTTCTCTTCTCTTCTTCTTCTTTTTCTTCCTCTTTTCTTTTTCTCTGGATCGAAGGACTTTCTGCTCTCCAGGCTTCTTTTTCGATCACCTTCATCTGTTGGATGAAGGCCTCCTTTTATAAGCAGCAGCCAGCAGGAGGGCAGCACTAGGCGCGTGTGGCTTCCTCATTTCCCGCCCAGAACTTGTGGCCACGTGTCAGTCTCTCAGCCAACTTCAGCACACGTGTCACAATCCTGTCTGCCCTTCCAACCTCGGATCACGTGCCTCCCATTCACTGAGGAATATTCTTCCTCGGACCACCTTCTTCTTTTTATTTTTCTTCTTCTCCTGTAAAGAAATAAAACGATTAAAACTCAGGGCCACAAAAACTAAAACTGCATGAGGTATGTGATAGCAATACGAGATGCACTGTACTGAGAACGACACGAGATACACAAGATTACTACAGTACGAAATAAAGAGAGAATGACACAAGATACATACTAATAAGGCTAACACTACAAAGAGAACGACACGAAGTATCACTGTAACAAAACAACCACTACGAAGAGAACGACACGAGATACACAAGCAACACGAAGACACGAATACAAAAACAACACGACATGACAAACAGCAAAGAGAACGGCACGAGGTGAAACGACACTTTACTAAAAAGACTTGAATACACACGAAAACAACTCGAGTATTAAGTTGCTCGAACGTACGAACGACTCGAAGACGAGGACGACACGAAAACAACATGGACTGAAAATAACTCGAAGATGAAAACAGAAACCGACACGAAGTGTGGTTACAAAACAAGAAAGACACGAGGTCTAGGAAAAGCAACACGAAGACAGAAGACAGACACGGCTATCACGACACGTGATGAAGAAGTGAAACCAAGAAAAAATGACTCGAGGAACAATAGTAAGTGACACGAAAACACAAGAGCAAACATAAAGGATGACTCGAGATAAGCAACTAAATACTGAAGAAACGACACGAGGTTCACAGGAAAATGACTCGAAGTTCATCAGAACAATTCGAGCTGCTTCAGTAAACAACACGAAGACAATCAACAAACGTAGAAATAACATGAAGACACAACAAGAGACGGTCAACGAGACGCTGACTCGGTACAGACTTAAGCTCAAGCAAGACAGTCGATGTATAGACTTGACAGAGATCTCTGCAGCGAATGTATAGACTTGGAAACATGGAGGCAAATGTATAGACATCTGAGGAAATGAAACGAGTTAGTGTACAGACTTCAAATTCCACCGACCAGTGTATGGACTTCAACAGTGAACGGCTATACATACTTCATGTGAAAAACCCAATGTACAGACTTCACGCTGTACAGACTTTCCAAAGAGAACGTAACGCTGTACAGACTTGAACTGAAGGCCAATGTATGGACTTCAAAACAGATGCTAAGGCCAAGAGGAGTGTATAGACTTTTACGATGTATGGACTTGGTGATCTTCAAAGCACAATGTCCAGACTTTGACACTGTATGGACTTGAAGAAATAATGCAACGTATGGACTTGATCTCAAGAAATGTAAGCGATGTACACACTTAGCCAATGTGTAGACTTTGCCTTAGACGCTAAATGAGATGTTAAAGTCTGTATAGACGTAGCCTAAGACAATGCATGAACATATCAGCAGAGAAGCAATGCACAGAACAGAAATCAAGCACAAGCCAATATATCACAGCATGACTCAAGCATACACATGCATTCTTCACAATTCAGACATTGCACACTTATGCAATCTCCCACAGAAAAGGTCAGACATATTCAAAACAATGTGATGACTCATTCATGTTGCTATCATTAAAACATCACATCATCAACAAAGCACAAGGGGCACAACAATCTCCCCCTTTTTGATGATGGCAACATAATGAGTCACACTGACTCATCAAACTATTCTCCCCCTTTGACATAATCAAAAAGAAGGGAAATGGTTTGATAGTCAAATGCAGCACAACAATGCAGAGAATGAGTCAAGGTTCTTTAAAATGAAGATCTCCCTTATGACAATGAAACAGTTCTCCCCCTATCAACATGCATGATTGACTACTCTCCCCTTAGATGATAATAAACCATAACTCCCCCTGAAGCACAGGAATGGACTCTGGTTATCCAATAAATCAATCTGAATTCAACCATTACAAAGAATCTGAAATCTGGTGAAGATACCACAGAATCAGAGCTTATAGCAGAACAAGATGGAAGATTCCAACAGTGTGGAGAGAAATACATCTCAGGAATAAATCTGAAATCCATCATCATAAAGATTCTGAGGTTCAGAAGGCTGCAAGTGAACAAGGTAATAATGAGAGTGGCACCTCACATATGTATGGTCAGAAAAATGCAGACGGAATCAGTCAACTGATAAGAAAGGAGTTGACTATATAATTTTTGTTGATCATGCATAAATATGATCATGAGGGATTTGAATGCAAGGTCACAACTGAGATGAACATGATTCAGTGTGACAAGGAATGCTCCCCCTGAATAGATGCCAATTGATATGCAAGTGATGCATGACATGGAAGCTCCCCCTCAATAAGTGGAATCTTATGAGATAGATGAGAGGAGACCACAGGGGCAAATAAGGAGAAGTTCAGGTCAATGAGCCAAGAATAGGTTCAATTAGTAGATTTCTAAAGAGGCTTCAACTACAAGAATTTGAGTCAGATTTTCAAGGAAATGTCATTTTCATAAATCCAAGACATAAGTTTTCAAAGTCTTCCATTATAGGGGCTTATGAATGAGATTTTTGAACAGCATGGTTTAAACATGATGTATGCAGATTTTATCAATAAAATTCTGTATTGATATCTAAAACCATGTTTTAATAAAAATGAACCAAGCCCTCATATTTATCTTGATTATCCTCCCTTTGTCTTACACAATCAAATTTATTGACTTCTTTCAGAATTACATGCATCAGTATTGAAATCAAGCAATTGTGAAGTCATATGATTTTATCTAGGGTTGTAGCAATTTGATTTTTGCATCAATATTCAGATATTTTAATTCGTTCAACAATTTTCATGCTACAAATTTTACGAGCACTCTAGTTCAGTGCACACCTTGTAACTAGAGGATATACCTTGATCAGAGGCCAATATCCCTAAGCACTTAGTGTGACTAACTGTCATGCTTTACATGAACAGAGATAGCATGTACACATCATGACACACTGCAAATCATTTCTTGATGAGTGAATTGTATTTCTCAGTGTGCATGCCATTGCTCTGCCTGAATTTCAATGAATTCTTAATCAGAGTTAACTATGGTACCTCATGACACAGTCCTTTGGACATGTGTTTCTCAGTGACCAAGGTCATTGCTCTGACAGATATTACCCTTTAGACTATTCAGGAAACTTCATTGCTTCAAGTCAATAATAATTTCATGTACTTAATCAGTTGAAGTCATGTATTCAAGAGTGCAGATTTCAGAAGTTTTCACAAGACTCAACATGAACCAGATGGTTAAGGTTTATTACACATGCTTCAGATATGTCAAGAAATTTTAAAGTTAAACTCAATGAATACATTAAGCTTAAATCACATGAGTTATTTCAGACATTCATAAAAATGTATAATAGAAGATTTCTAGTTCAAGAATTTTCAGATTTATGATCGAGATAGTCCCATTAAATCTTCATGAATGACTGATAGAAATTCTGATACCAAATGATACCAATTGTTATCAATTGATAGGAGAGATTTTGAAGCTTAAGATTTCAAAAATATGCTCAAGGTTTGATCAAAGAGAATCAATGAAAGGATATGCAATGAATTTTCACATGAGTATGCATTTGACAACCTATATGCAATGCATTGACTCCCCCTAACACTATGCATTCAGACAATCTTTTTGGCATTTTTCATGAAATGTAATGTAATTTACTACATGAATGCAAAAACTCAACACTGAATGCTATGCAAAGATATGCAATTAACTTCCCTTCAAAACATGCAATGTTTGCACTGAAAACTGAACATATGAAACCAATTGATATTGTGACTTGTGCACAATCAGACTGTCCTATCAGATTTTTTTTTTTCAGAAAGCAATGGAAAGATTTCAAACACCATTCAGATGCAGTTCAGATTTTTCAATGTACTATATATGCAAATCACATATATGCACTTCAGATGAGGAGAGTTCAGATGCATCAATTCAGACAATGCAGATGAAGAATGATTATGCAAAAATAGATTTAGTATTTCATGCAATAGAACTAAAAATAGGAAGTGCAAGAAATTTACCTGAAAGATTCAGGAAGGGATTTTCATTCTTGAGTGCCTTGGTTTATTACCCCTTTTATTTCAGTCCAAAGGCACACCTGCATAGCAATGTTATTTTGCACAAACAGGTACCCAAGAACTCTTGGGTCCTGATATGACAGTATTACTCCTAGCAGGTTTTCTCAGCACATTTCTAGGAGCAATTTTCAGATCTGATTTATGCACATTCTTGTTAGCATGAATTCTATGTGCATATGCATGAGATTTCTTGTTAACAGAATAAAAATTCTGTTTGCCAAAACCAGTTTGGTTTTGATATCCTGCTAGCCAACAGGTTGCAGCCCTGTGACCTGGCTTCCCACAATGATGACATGTAGATTTCACAACATGGAGTTTAGCAGGGTTATTTTGAACATGCCAACAATTTCCAGCTCTGTGCCCTGGCTTTCCACAGCTATAACATGAGGGTTTTGCAAATTATCTTACAGGGTATTTAGCATGTTTGAGATTCACATTTCTACCCTGAATATGCCAACAGTCCTTGACTGTATGGCCATGCTTTCTACAGTGAGAGCAATAAGAGGCATTCTTTTTAAAATTGAGTTCATTATTGCCATAGCCTCCTTGGGCATGCCAACAATCAATGGCCATGTGGCCATCCTTTCCACATTCAAAGCATGAAATAGAATTCCATTTAAAAGAGCCTGACCAGCATTCAGAGGCCCTGTGACCCCTTTTGTTACAATTAAAACATATGATATGCTAGTTCATTGAAACAGATTTGTTTTTATTAAAAACATGTTGGTTTGCAGGGAATTTAGCATGATATGAATAAAAGGTTTTCTTACCACTAGCAAACCAGCAATGAGCAATTGAGTGTCCTAATTTGCCACAATTAGAACATGTGATACTCCTTTTCTGAGGTGAAGGATTTTTATCATGAGATCTCCTAGCATTCTTATCATCCTTCTCTATCAACTTACACTCATGCATCAGATGTCCAACTTTATGACAGTAATGACATATAATCTTCTTTTTGGATGCATGTGACTGTGTGTGAGGACTGTGATCAGCAAACACTGATGGACCCTTTTTATTCATTTTCTGTTCTTATTTTTATCCTGTTTCTCTGTTCTCTTAGCCTTGTACTGAATTGGAGATGAAGTAGAAGGCTTTTCCTGTTCAGAAGATTTGACAAAGACAGTTTTCAGGTTGGCTCCATCAACCTTCCTCATGACTGGACTGTAACCCAGTCCTTCCTTTTTAAAATTAATCTTTGTTCCCAGCTTTTTCTGAGCAATGGGCTATTTATCTTTAGAGGTGGTGGCTACATCTGAACCACTTACAAAAGATGTCATAACTTTATTCTGAAGTTCCTTCTTGTTTATCTTATGGTAGCCCAGCCCTTCCTTCCTAGGGTTGATTTTTATACCTAGTAGCTTGTCTAGGTTTTTCTGCCCATCAACAAATTTAGACAAGGAAACTTTCAAATCTTGAATTTCATTTTCTAAAGAGGAAATATGTAGCTCATAACTGGCAATCTCTTGTTCACTGCAATTCACACATTCAGTTAACACCTTGTTGGCAGTTTTATATTTTTCAATTTCATTTTCCAGATTGCTTAGTTTATCAGAATCTTCCATGCAAACAGTTTTTCCTTTTTCCAAAGTAAGAAGTCTTTCAGACATCCCACTGTTTAACAACTTCAATTTTTCAATTTCTTCTTTAAGCTTATCATTTTGAATCAATTCATTTATTAGAAGCTGATCTTCTGAATTGACTTCATACTTTCTTTCTTTTTCAATTTCGGTCATATCTTTTTGCTGTTTTTCAAGATCTTTCTATAATTCTATGTTTACAGACTTTATGACATTAAGTTTTTCAATCAGCAATTTGTTCTCCTATTTAAGTTTCTCTGATTTTTCTTCATTTTCTTTGGAGAACCCTCTAAGAGAATCATTTTTTGATTTCAGCTTGTTTAGATCAGATTTAACACATTCAACTTCTTTCAGCAAATCTTTACTCTGAACAGACTCATGACAAGTTTGGCTAAGCTTCTTCTCAAGTTCGGAGTTTTCTTTTACATGATCTTGATTCTCAATTTTCAGCAATCAAATTTGTTTCTTTAGCATTTGAATATCAGACATACAAGTGTCATGAACATTTTTTAGTTCAGCACAGTTTTCACATTGAGAATTGAAACTGTCTGACCTACTATTTTTCTTCAATTTTTTGTATTATTTTCTTAACTGTTCATGAGATTCAAATAATTCAGCATATGCATTCTCCCAATCTTCTAGAGAAAAATTCTCGAAGACATTTATCTCATCATCATCATCTTCTTCATTTTGATTACTGCCTTGATCGCTGCCACTTTGATTGCTTCTGTTGACCATCATGCAGCTGTCCACATCTATCTCCTGAATTCGCTTCAGTGTATCCAAAATATCTTTAGCCGAACTGCAATCAAAGAAACATGAGTGGAAAGCTCTATCAGTAGCTGCCTTCATCAGATTTATAGCTATCTGATTTTCTTCATGCTTAGACTTGTGACTGTCAGTCCATTTGGACTTTTTCTTTGGTAGTTCATGAGGACCGTGTGAAATTACTTTTCACAGGTCTGGATTCACAGATTTAACTTAATTCTTCAGACTAGCGAATCATGCATTAAAATGCGTACCACTGAAAATCGATGGATGAGTCATTGAAAACAAATCAGATTAATGCAATAGGAATATTGATGCACTAAAAACAAATTAGCACCCAAGACTACAAGATCGGATCTGTAGGTCGCTGGACCTTCTAAGCAGAAACCAGCTCTGATACCAACTGTTAGGGTGCTAGGCCCGGATACAGAGGGGGGGTGAATGTAACCCTCTAGAAAATATAGCCCAAATTAAAACATTAAAGCTCAGATATGCGGAATAAGACTAATGAGCTTTCCAAGATGAAATGATAAGGCAACACATGGACAAACAGTTGGACTGCAACAATGCAGCCACCTGATCAACCAGAAACGAAGGCAGAGCTAAACAACGCAAACACACTAAGCAGAATATAATGCTCAAAAAGTTAACTCTCTAGATAATGCAACTAGTCAAGCATGTGCAACCTGTGAATGGGAGGTAGAAGATATGGAGCTAATGCAAGGCAAACCACTGCACAAATAGTTTTAAGGTGGTTCGGTCCTTCAGACCTACATCCACCCCTCACTCCCAACCGGAGTGAGGCTTCACTAGCCAATGCTAGAACTAAGCAGACTCAGTCTGCAGCAGGTGCTGACACACAGCTTGACCAGGGGAACAAACTCCCCTCTTCCTCCCAACCGGAGGGACACCCCAAGTGACTCCCAGTCACTTGGAAACCAGAGACGCAAAGTCTCTCTTCCTCCAAACCGGAGGGAACACACCAGTGACTCCCCGTCACCAGCAAACCAGAGGTCGAAGACCTCTCTTCCTCCAACTGGAGGGACCCCTGGACTTGCAACCCACAAGCCCAGAACCGGAGATCAGATCTCCCTTCCTCCAAACCGGAGGGAACACACAAGTGACTTCCAGCCACTTGCAAACTAGAGGTCGCAGACCTCTCTTCCTCTAGACCAGGAGAGACCCGACCTCAATCCAGAGGATCGGAAGTACAAAGCTAACCAAATGAAAAAGGAAAAAATAAGAAGGGGAAAATACACAGCGATCAGAAAGCTGTAAAGAAAGATAACACAGATGTGGCTCGCATGGAGTTGACTGGCCTGGATTTGGTCCATGGTCCAGTAGACAGATCTTCAGGTAAGCTTCTCTTCCTCTTCTCTTCTCTCCCATTTTCTTTTTCTCTTAACCCTCACGAGCTCTCTAACTCTCTCTTTCTCTTCTTTTCCTTCTGCTCTTCTTCTCTTTCTTTTCTTCTTCTTTCGCAGGCTCTCTCTGTCTCTTCTCTTCTCTTCTTCTTCTTGTTCTTCCACTTTTCTTTTTCTCTGGATCGAAGGACTTTCTGCTCTCCAGGCTTCTTTTTCGATCACCTTCATCTGTTGGATGAAGGCTTCCTTTTATAAGCAGCAGCCAGCAGGAGGGCAGCACTGGGCGCGTGTGGCTTCCTCATTTCCCGCCCAGAACTTGTGGCCACGTGTCAGTCTCTCAGCCAGCTTCAGCACACGTGTCACAATCCTGTCTGCCCTTCCAACCTCGGATCACGTGCCTCCCATTCACTGAGGAATATTCTTCCTCGGACCACCTTCTTCTTTTTGTTTTTCTTCCTCTCCTGCAAAGAAATAAAACGATTAAAACTCAGGGCCACAAAAACTAAAACTGCATGAGGTATATGATAGCAATACGAGATGCAATGTACTGAGAACGACACGAGATACAGAAGATTACTACAGTACGAAATAAAGAGAGAATGACACGAGATAAATACTAATAAGGCTAACACTACAAAGAGAACGACACGAAGTATCACTGTAACAAAACAACCACTACGAAGAGAACGACACGAGATACACAAGCAACACGAAGACACGAATACAAAAACAACACGACATGACAAACAACAAAGAGAACGGCACGAGGTGAAACGACACTTTACTAAAAAGACTTGAATACACACGAAAACAACTCGAGTATTAAGTTGCTCGAACGTACGAATGACTCGAAGACGAGGATGACACGAAAACAACATGGACTGAAAATAACTTGAAGACAAAAACAGAAACCGACACGAAGTGTGGTTACAAAACAAGAAAGACACGAGGTCTAGGAAAAGCAACACGAAGATAGAAGACAGACACGGCTATCACGACACGTGATGAAGCAATGAAACCAAGAAAAAATGACTCGAGGAACAACAGTAAGTGACACGAAAACACAAGAGCAAACATAAAGGATGACTCGAGATGAGCAACTAAATACTGAAGAAACGACACGAGGTTCACAGGAAAATGACTCGAAGTTCATCAGAACAATTCGAGCTGCTTCAGTAAACAACATGAAGATAATCAACAAACGGAGAAATAACATGAAGACACAACAAGAGACGGTCAACGAGACGCTGACTCGGTACAGACTTAATCTCAAGCAAGATAGTCGATGTATAGACTTGATAGAGATCTCTGCAACGAATGTATAGACTTGGAAACATGGAGGCAAATGTATAGACATCTGAGGAAATGAAACGAGTCAGTGTACAGACTTCAAATTTCACCGACCAGTGTATGGACTTCAACAGTGAACGGCTGTACATACTTCATGTGAAAAACCCAATGTACAGACTTCACGCTGTACAGACTTTCCAAAGAGAACGTAACGCTGTACAGACTTGAACTGAAGACCAATTTATGGACTTCAAAACAGATGCTAAGGCCAAGAGGAGTGTATAGACTTTTACGATGTATGGACTTGGTGATCTTCAAAGCACAATGTCCAGACTTTGCCACTGTATGGACTTGAAGAAACAGTGCAACGTATGGACTTGATCTCAAGAAATGTAAG
Source organism: Amorphophallus konjac (assembly GCA_022559845.1). Taxonomy (NCBI): domain Eukaryota; kingdom Viridiplantae; phylum Streptophyta; class Magnoliopsida; order Alismatales; family Araceae; genus Amorphophallus; species Amorphophallus konjac. The sequence continues at coordinate 288,837,734 of CM040118.1, forward strand.
CGATGTACACACTTAGCCAATGTGTAGACTTTGCCTTAGACTCTAAATGAGACGCTAAAGTCTGTATAGACTTAGCCTAAGACAATGCATGAACATATCAGCAGAGAAGCAATGCACAGAACAGAAATCAAGCACAAGCCAATATATCACAGCATGACTCAAGCATACACATGCGTTCTTCACAATTCAGACATTGCACACTTATGCAATCTCCCACAGAAAAGGTCAGACATATTCAAGATAATGTGGTGATTCATTCATGTTGCTATCATTAAAACATCACATCATCAACAAAGCACAAGGGGCACAACATCGTGCCCCTGGGAACCTGACCAGAACATAGCGTAATCTTCCATTGAGACCTCCGTTTTGAAATTGACGTTTTTTTTTGGAGGCCGGAGGTGATCATGCAACAGGAGGAGGAAGAAGACGGAGGAGGAGGTAACTGCATAGGGAACAGTTTCGGAAATATGCAGTCAAAGAAAGGATCGGAAGAGGAAAACCACATTTCATGGAGCTGAGCTCCGGGGGGAGAAGGAGTAAATAGTGTTAACAGATCAATAGGCGGGCAGTGCCCGCAAGCACAGGGAACGAATAAGATTTCGGGTCTCTCCGTGAAGCACGGGTTGACCAGGATTGGAGGGGAACGGGGAATAGGTCCCAATTGCTGAAACCAAGAGGCGAGACGGGAAGGGGACATAGAATAGGTAATGACAGAGCTCCCCATTTCCCGCGGCCCCTGGTGGCTCAATGGCATCGGAGGACGCTTTATCAGCTGCGTCTCCTTCTTCTTCGGCTTGCTTTCTCTTTCCTGAAACAACTTCTCAAAACAACTAGATAAATCTTCTAGGTCACCAACCAGCCCTTGCAGCGACGGTGGTGGATCAGCAACAAAATAGGCCTCATCTGCCTTTTCTTTGAGACTGGACGGTGATCCCTTCAAGGTACCTGGCTGTAACGGCCCTTTTACAAAATGTTGCCGGTAGTCCCATGTTAATGGCCCAAAGTCTCCCAATACTGACATTGAGGATTCACGGTAGCCGAGGCCTCGGCGGCCCATCTTCCTTCCTTTGGGAACGGGGTTGGTCCGGCCCTGTAACTGTGCGCCGAGACCCAGGCCCGGTTGGTAGCCCAATTTTAGAATCATGTGCCACCCTTTGGAATCTCTCATCTTGGACTTGACTTTCACATTGACTGGTGCCGTGGTGGGCTTGCGTGACGCATATGCCCATGGGTAATTCAAGTCCATTACTAACAGAACTGCCCTATTACTTGGCCACAATGTAGGCAGAATCTTGGCTGCTATCGCATCAACATTCTGGACTGTAGAGATGCACTTTACCTTGACCACCCACCCTTGAAAGGGAAACTTCAAACATTGGTGGGCGGTTGAGGGGACGGCATTTAAACTGTTCAGCCATGGACGGCCCAAAATAGCTTTGAACATCGGGTCTATGTCTAGCACATAAAATTCCACGTCCATAACCAAGGGCCCTAGCTCGGCCTATAGAGTCATGACCCCGTGACAAGCACGTCTGGAATTATCATAGGCTGCTATTGTAGTCGGTGTTGGCTTGAGCATGTCTTCTGAGATGTTGCAGGCACGGAGGGTAGTCAATGGACACACATTTATTGAAGCTCCCGTGTCCACAAGTGCAGATTCTACGGCCATTTTGTTCAGAGAAATGGTAATGCATAGTGGCATCTGCCGTGCCTCCGGGGGTGCTAGTTCTGATTCAGAAAATGAAATGGAAGGCCCCTTGGTGATTGTTGCCAAAACTGACGGCAAACAATCCACTGCCACGTCCTCACTCACCATGACCTTATGCAGGAAAGTCTTTAAGGCGTCCTGGTGTAGTGGCGACCTCTTGATCACTTCCAAGACTGAGATTTTGGCCGGCATCCGGTCCAAATACTGCAATAAATCATATTTTGTGCCCGGCACGGGGTCTACCTCTTCTATCTCAACTGTGGCGGAAGGAATTTGGAGGTTAGGTGCCGACGCACTGGAAGGAGGAAACATTCTCTGAAAGGGACGCCCGCTCCGAAGGGCGCAGTTTGGTGCCGGCACGGCCTGAGATGGACCCCCGCTTGGCCCTGTGGGGTAGGTGAAAGGAGTAGAAATGGGGGTGAGGATGGTGGAAGTGGGTTTAATGGGCCCTGGTTGAGAGGAAATGGGTGAAGGGTTAAGCGGGGAGGTAATGACGGAGGGTACAGTGGATGGTGGCGAAAGGACTGGTGGAGCAGAGGGGAATGTGACGGGTCTAATGGGCGATGTGGAGGGAGCAATGAGTGGTGTAGTGGTCAGAATGGTGGGCCTAAGGATGGCGGGAATAGCAGTCGCGGGGGAATGATTGTGGTGGAAGGCCAAAAGGTGTACGGGGTTTTCATCATCAAAAGTCCACCCAGCATTGGGGGCTGGGTGCTGGACGATATTCACTTGTGCTGGAGTCGGTGTCGGCGGCTGTTGTTGTTGCTGAGGAGCGGGTTGATGTACTGGCATGGGATTCTGATGGATCCCGAGGTCTTGTTGCTGCTGCTGGGGTTGCTGTTATTGCCGGGGTTGCTGCTGCTGCTGGGGCGCCACCTGCTGCGGCCTGGCCTGTCTCTGTCTCTGCTTGATATACTCAATCAACTGGTGCATCTGGGCCCAATCAATCCTCTGGCCCTCATGCAATTCATACACCAGGTCTCTGAACTGATAGCACCGTTCTATCGTGTACACGGGTTGCTGATGGAATATGCAGTATCGAGACTGATCGGCTGTCAGATTCCAATTTGGACGCTCAGGAGGCAACTGAAGATCACCAGTATACATTAAGGCAGAGAAAATATCGGGCAAAGTTTCAGGAAGAGGAGGGTAATGGGCCCTCTTTGGACTCGGTCGAGCAGATCCATAGGCGGCGGGTGGCGGAACATTGTTGTATTGTGGCAGCCGCTGAGGCTGTTGGGGTGGCGGAGGTGCTTGTTGCGGATATTGCGGGACTTGGAAGGCGGGCTGGGGAACTTGTGGATTAGCAAACTGGGGGTTGCGTGAGGGCTGGGGGAAGCGGGGTGGAGCGGCCTGGTGGGGGACCTGAACAGCCTGGACCTACTCATTAATCTTTACTCCCACAGTGACGGGCCCCTGGGATTTTCTGGCGACTTTGGGTTTCTGGGCCTCAAATAAAGAATCGATGGGGGAGTCCTTGAACTGGGTTTGGATAAACCGAGCCCTGCTGTATAACTGGTGCATATTGGAAATGTCATTCATTGCCAAGATATTCCTGAATGTTGGCGTGGCATTGGAGATCAGCAACTTCACTTTCTCTTCTTCCGGGATCTGCCCGGGCACACGCGAGGCCATCTGCCTCCATCGGTATGCATAGGTTGCAAAGTCTTCCTCCAGCTTCATCTTCTCAGCTACTAAGTCAGTAAAAGAATACTCAGGTCCGACCCGATCTTGAAATCTTTGAATAAACCTTTCTTTAACAGTCTTGAAACTCTCGGCCTCCTCCATGGGCAAAGTATAGAACCACTCTAGGGCGACCCCTTTCAACGATCGGTGAAATAAATAAGCCATTAGACGATCGTCTTGCTGGAACTGTGCTGACTCATATAAGAACTCCCGGACATGAATGAACGGGTTGCCATTCCCGTCATATTTGCGGTACATGGGGAGCTCAGACTGAGAAGGAAAATGAATGTCCTTGAAGTTAGGGATAGGGACATCAGCAAGAGATTGCGGGCCAACCCGTTTGTGGAGAAGGTCAATTTGTTGCTGCATAGCAGCCCATTTATCAAGAATCTCCCGTTCCCGGGAAGGAGGAGAAGGAGCAGGAGGAGTAATACCGGGTAGGTGGCCAAAGGATAAGCTGATTGAGGGGGCGGCCCGTAAGCTAGATAGTGGGCCGAGGAAGGGCCCATATCGGCATGAGCCAGCTGGGCTGGCCCTGATTGCAACCTAAAGAGGTCCGCCGGGGCTACGAGGGCCTGCGGCGATGGAGAAATTGTGGCGTATGGATCAAGGTAAGGAACAGAGGGGATTGGAGACTTTCCCTTATCGAGCTGCTGATGGGCCGAGGTGGAGGCCTGGGCCATTTCCATATTGGAATAGCGAAGGGTCTGAGGCCGGACATGAGTAAGGTCGATAGGAGCCACAGAGGTGGTCCTAACAGCGGGAGACGTGATGGCAGCGGCAGTCGTGCCATGAGAAGGAATTGAGGTCGGTGCATCGGCCCCTTGCAAAGCCTGTGAGATGGAGCTGGGTAGGGTCCAGCTGGGCCATCATATTGAGGATTAGATTGGCTGAATTCTGATTGGACGGATTTGAAAGAGAGGGTTGGGGACCCTCGCCAAGAATGGTCGGAAGTGGAGGAGCAGTCTCCTCTCCTCCCTGCAGGTGGGCGACCCTGGGTGGGTCCTCAAGAAGGCCACGAGGAAGGGAGTCCTCGTGGGACTGAGAGAAGTCGTACGATGACATGGAAGATGATGAATCAAACAAGGGGTTGGAGTATGAATGGAAATAAGAACCAACCCTAGGAGGTGATCGTGAGGGAAAGAGACAATCCCACATACACCAAGACACCTAGGACTAGGACCAACAAAACTAACCGACCAAACCTACAAAGCAAATAACAAGCATGCAATGGAAGGAAGAGATAAGAGCAGAATCACCTAATTATGCAATCAAGTTATTAAATAATGCTCGTCAATTTCTTATGATTTCCTCTTCGAACCTTAGTGAGTTAATGAAAGTATAAGTTCCCTCAACCACTAGGTGCCTAACTGGGGTAGGTAATGAGGAACTGTGTGACTCTACAAGGATCTCTCACTCGCGGATGCAAACCCTAGACTGGGGGTGGATGCGGTACAACCTGCCCGACGTCCGTGTGGGAATCCACGGCTCACGAGGGCTTACGGAGGTCCTCGGCAAGGTCCCTAGTCGGCTCCAAGGAATATGGAGATGAGAGGAAGCCCTACCTCGGTAGGAATGCAACTACTATGAGAAGAGATGGATGCTCTTATGCACACCGGAGTGCATGCACAATCTAACCTAGCAACTATCAATCAATGATCAAGCAAACGTATAAGCAATAAAGAAAATGATGATGCAACAATGGTAAGAGAGCAGGGGGGAGATCAATAAGCAGCACCACGAGCAGCAAATCGCATGGAATATGACAATCAAAATAGACCGTAAGTGCACTGTGGCACCAGATGAACGGTCCTGATGCAACCACTCAGACAATAAAACAGTCTGTATTGGACTGTATAATCCAGGGAGAAAATAGAATGATCACAAAATGCTGAAAATACAAGGCCACGGTGATAGGAAAATACCAGAAGCGTGGTCTGTGACCAACCGCGTAATCTCCTGAACGATCCTCCAGCAACCGTGTGCCTACAATCAAAACACCGTGACGCGTACCTGTGCCGAAGAGATGGACGGCTATATTCCAGCCGCTTAAACTGATAAACGGTATACCAGGCACCGTGCGAAATAGGGAACAGAAGCGGGACTAGCTCTGGTCGTAGGGGATGGACGGTTGAGTATCAGCCGCTCTTGAAGATGGACGGCTCTGGGAGAACCGCTCACGTCCCAGGAGGCAGAAAATGCATCCAACCTACAAGTCACTCCAAGAAGAAAACTTGCACAACGAAGGCGGGTCAGCAACTCAAAAGCACGATGGGCATTAGGCGTCCCACCGTGATCGCCACAAAAGGGGTGTAGATATAATTTTCTCCTCCTACTAAAGATCAATATGCATCATGAATGGAACAATATGCGATGAGCAAATAACAACGTTCAGAGGAGAACAGAAAACAAAATACCGTGATCACCACCAAGGTGCCGTACGTGATGGACACGCCATACCTTGGAAAGAGGGGAGAGTACTCACCTAAGTTGCAGTGCTGGGTATATGAACGGCCCCTGAAGAATCGCCTTACGGTGTATGGTCTTACGATAGACCGCCTAAGTGCGCTGCAGAAGGTGCGGGAGGAACTACTGCTGGAGGAAGAACGGCTTTATATTGACCGCACGAACAGGAAGAACGGCCCTCTATGAACCGCACATACTGTTGAACGGTGATAACGAAACCGCACAAGTCTACCACGCAGTAAGTTGCAAGGGGTCCAACCTCCACCCTCTCCGGCCGGCCAGAGGGGATGGGCCTCGTGCTGATGATTGCTGACCTGCGAAACAACGTAAGAAACACATAGAAAAGACCTAGATTAGAACTGGACAGTGTAGTAAATGTCAAAATGGTAAGAGATGAACATTAACAAATGGAAAGGAGGATACCTGGGGGGTTTTAAACCCCTAGGGTGACAAAAACATGGGTGGATGTGTGCATGGTAATGAGAAAGAAGGGGGACGTAGGGAGAAAACGATGCATGCAATGAAGAATGTAATGGAGACCATAAACCAAAAGGACTCAAAAATCAAACTACTCCCTAAACCGGAGGCTTATGTGGACGTAGAAAGCCTCCCTCCTTGGTATTAGGTCGCTCAAAAACTCGGCAGGGCTCCGCCGTTGACCAAGATCTCCCCCCTTTCAAGTCCGGCCATTAGGGTCTATTTATAGAGCCTAGAAAGCCAGCCCCGAAACTAGGGTTTTGAGCTATTTTCCGATCGAGATTATAAAAGATAAATCGTAGATATTATCATTATCTCTCATCCAGTCGAAACGGCATAAAAAATGGTTGATTATCCACGGAGATATCGATAAAAGAAGTTGGGGATAAAACCATGCATAAAAGGGATAAAAAACTGTTAAAAAGCACCAACCGACAGGATGAACGGTCTTACGATAGATCGCTCAAAAATATGGGCGGTTAAATTTGGACCGTCCAAACCCGTCGGTGGAAATTCAAATAATCAAAAAATTAGCCCAATTATCACTCGAACTGACTGAAACGTCCGTCGTTGGACACTCAAAGATGAATGGTTCTAATAAGGCCGTTCAAATGTAGAGCGGCCAACCAGAGACCGTTCTAACCCTATCGGTGATAATTCAAATAAATGGATAATTATCTGGGAAAATTGGCACGTGTAGGACTCTAAGATATAGGCGGTTGGAATTCGCCCATCCATTGGTTTGAACGGGCCTGATAGGGCCGCACAAAAGCCTGTCGGTGAATATTCAGAAAATCCTGAGAAATTAGCCAAAATGTATGAACGGTCTGGGTTCAACCGCCCCAGTCCTGAACGGCTGATGTTGGACCGTTCATGATCTTGGATACTTGACTTTCATAAAACATGTTCAATTAATCAAAGCCAAGGTCCAATCAGCCCTGAATTGATATCGACTTTACCAAGGAGGGAGGCTACCCATAAAATGGGCCCAGGACGTGCCACAAAAAATGGCCCAATGAATGATGGACAACTTAGGGCATCAACAAATGGGAACAAGAGAAACGACTCAGCTTATCGGTGAAAAAAATGGGTGTCAACAATATCATGCATGGAAATCAACATATATAAACTCTATAGCCTGATAGAACAAGGATAGGTCAGCCAACATGCGTAGGTTTATGTACTAACAAGAGAATTTCCTTTTTACTCCATTAGGGCTAGTTCATGCATGAATATTATACTAGATGCATAGTCCTAATGAAAACATAAAAATCTCAGTGTACAATGCATGAAATCAACTGAAATCAGAGGGCTTTTATCCCTAATGTCCTGTTTAAGCCGTTCAGGAGATAACCTACCTCTGTCCTGGACTTTAGACTTCGAATTTAGGGCTGGAAGTTAACCCTTGTTTTTGCTCTTCCTGAACCGAACCAGCAACTTCGTGGCCTTCTATATCTTGATTCCCTTTACCTGTGACCACGAAATTTGGAGGGTAAGAAGAGGGTACTAAAAGGAACAAATAACTCTAAAGAACCTATATCTAATTACCTCATTTAGGGCTTCTATCTCGCTGATCAATCCGACCCGGTCGCACAAGTTCCTGAGATTCTTATGCTGAACCAGCGACTTTAGACGCCTTTAACTTGCCGTAGGCTTGATATCCTAGAATGAAATTTTGAGAAAAGTTAGATCTAACTAAAATGAACAAATTCTTAGAAGAAACTTACCTCTAATTCGACCTTCTTACCTTAGTTCCACGTGAGCCAAAAGTAAGGGTTGTGTATGTGATATCTGGGGTCTATTTATAAGGTTTAACTAGGGTTTCATAGATTAGAACGATTCTAGAGTCCTAATTAGGTATTAGATCGATCTCTGAGAGTCCCAAGTATGCTTACAAGTCTTCATACTTCGGTCTCTAGGAGTTTAGACGCCAAAAATCCAATCCTTTTGTATTTTCTTCCACTCACGGAATCTGCAGAGCCTAGCGGTCTAGGGCTAGACCGTTTCTTGTTCCATGCGGTCTCGCGATAGACTGTTTTCTCTCCTGACGCCGAATTTGAATAGTTTCAAACTCTTTGATATTATCTCTTATTATTATCTGTTTATTTTTCTACTAAAGAGTAATTATCTCCCTTAAATTCTGAAAATACACTAGTCTAAGCTTCTAGAACATGGGCCAAACCTTATGATCTTGGTTTTGGGCCCTTTTGGGCGTATTGGATTTATTTACATAGTATTTGGCTTTAATAATTAGATTTAATTAACTATAATTCATCTAATAGCCCATTGGCCTTGAATAAATTCAAGAAAAATCTTAAAAAATCTAATTATGTTTCTAGAAATTTTAAAATATTGTTTATAAAATCTTGAGGTATTACACCCTCCCCCACTTAAGAGAATTTGGCCTCCAAAATCAATATATGGATTTTACAGAGAGTGTACTTACAGTTGAATAGCTCGGGAAATCTCTTGCGCATAGCTTCTTCAATTTTCCATGTTGCTTCATGTGGCCATGACTTGGTCCATTAGATCTTGACCATAGGAATAGTTTTATTCCGAAGTTGACGCACTTCTCATTCAATGATCTTTATTGGCTTTTGCTCGTACGTCAAGTCTTTTTTAATCTCCAGGTTGTCGTAAGTGATGACATGGAATGGATCAAGTACATACCTCTTGAGCATTGAGACATGAAATACATCATGAACTTCAGATAGTTGAGGGGGTAAAACTATTCGATACGCGACTTCACCAACCCTATTGAGAATTTCAAAGGGGCCAATGAATCTTGGAGTAAGCTTGCCTTTGATACCGAATCTTCGAATACCTCGACCTGGAGAAACCTTAATAAATACATGGTCTCCTACTTGAAATTCTAGGTCGCGCCTTCGATTATCAGCATATGATTTCTGTCTATCTTGAGCCATCTGGAGTCTTTCCCGAATAAGTTTTATCTTCTGGGTAGTATCCCTGATGATATCGAGACCGAGAAATTACCTTTCTCCTACTTCATTCTAGCAAATAGGGGATCGATAGTTTCTACCATACAGAGCCTTGAATGGTGCCATTTGTATACTAGCTTGGTAGCTATTGTTGTATGTAAATTCCACTAGAGGCAAATAGTCATGCCAACTTCCTCCAAAGTTAATAGCACAAGCCCTGAGCATATCCTCCACTACCTGATTTGTCCTTTTAGTTTGACCATCAGTTTATGGATGGAATGCAGTGCTAAAATTAAGTCGGGTCCCTAATGAATGTTGTAGACCCTTCCAAAATTATGATGTGAACCGAGGATCTCTATCGGATATAATGGTGACAGGGACACCATGTAGTTTGACAATCTCCCTCATGTATAATGCTGCTAGTACATCCACAGACCATCGACTTTTGATTGGTAGAAAATGTGCAGATTTAGTTAATCGGTCTATGATCACCCATATACCATCATGTCCTCCTCTTGTCTTAAGTAAACCCATGATAAAATCTATCCCTATACTTTACCATTTCCACTCGGGAATATTCAAGGGGTGTAATTTTCCAGCGGGTCTTAGTGTCATCATGATTCGGCACACAAATTCGATCCTTAAATAATAGTCTTCCATCATTTGAGAAAGAAAAATCCGATCTTTGATCAATATTATCCTTAATCTCCATCAATGTGGGGTCATTTTCTTGCAATTGGACTATGTCCTTGATCAATGTAGGTTGAAACCTTATATTGGCAATCATACCTCCTTCTCCTTCTCTGTCAATATCAAGATTTAAATGAGAAAAATCTTTAATAAGACAAGTTATACCTTTCCTGAGGCTTGCTAGAGTTGCCATTGGTTTCCTACTAAGAGCATCAGGTACAACATTTGCTTTCCCTGGATGATATTGGATAATAAAATCGAAGTCTTTGAGATACTCCAACCATCTGCGTTGTCGCTTGTTTAACTCCTTCTAGGTGAAGAGATATTTCAGACTTTTATGATCTGAGAATATGGTGAAGTTCTCCCCATAAAGGTAATGTCGCCAAATTTTTAAGGGGAATATAGCAGCTGCCAATTCTAGATCATGCACAGGGTAATTTTCTTCGTGACGCTTTAACTGCCTTGATGAATAGCAAATCACCTTTCCATTTTGCATAAGAATGCATCCTAGGCCAATGCAAGATGCATCTGTATAAACTTCAAAGCCACCACCTTCTGTCGGTAGCGTTAATATAGGTGCAGTGGTAAGGTGTTCCTTAAGAGTTTTAAAACTCTCTTTGTAATCTTTTGACCATATAAAATGATTCTCCTTTCTGGTGAGTCTAGTCAAAGGAACAACGATCTTTGAGAAATCTTTGATAAATCTTCTATAATAACTAGCCAGACCTAGAAAACTTCTAACTTCAGACACGGTCGTCGACCGACTCCAGTTCTTAACAGCTTCTATTTTTGAAGGATCGACAGCGATTCCTTCTTTTGAAATAATATGGCCAAGGAAAGAGACATCCTTTAGCCAGAACTCACACTTACTAAGCTTTGCATAAAGTTTGTGCCCTCTTAGTGTCTGCAAGGCTATTCTTAAGTGCTCTTCATGTTCCTCTTTAGTTTTGGAGTATATAAGAATATCATCAATGAAGATGACTATAAACTGGTCAAGATAGGGCCTGAAGACATTGTTCATGAGTTACATAAATGCTGCCAGGACATTGGTTAACCCGAACGGCATTACCATGAATTCATAGTGGCCATATCTGCTCCGAAAAATAATTTTGTGCATGTCTTCATCTTTGATCTTGAGCTGATGATAACCTGACCTAAGGTCTATCTTGGAGAAATATTCTGCTCCCGAAATCTGATCAAAAAGTTTATCTATATGCGTCAACGAATATTTATTCTTAATTGTGAGTTGATTCAGTCACCGGTAGTTGATACATAGTATGAGAGATCCATCCTTCTTCTTGATGAAGAAAACTGGCGCACCCCAAGGGGATGTGCTAGGTCGAATAAAACCCTTATCTAATAACTCCTAAAGTTGTTTCTTCAATTCCTTGAGTTCTGTGGGAGACATCCTGTAGGGAGCTATTGAAACAGGTGCTGCTCCGGGAATGAGTTCAATGAAAAAGTTTACTTCCCTTTCGGGCTGTAAATCGGGCAAATCTGATGAAAATAAATCAGGAAACTCATTCACAATGGGAATATCTTCTAAGATAATTCCCTTGGATTCGGTAATGATTACGGAAGCAAGAAAAGCTTCTCATCCTTGTGAAATAAGTTTGCAAGCGTGAAGAGATGAAATAATGGTAGGATGCTTCCTATGTTTGATGCCAAGGAAGGAAAACCTTGGAAGACCTGGTTTCTGAAAAGAGAAAATCCGGTTGCGACAATTTATATAGGCGTCGTGGTCTACGAGCCAATCTACACCTAAAATAGCATCGTAACCTTCCATGTCAAGGCATACGAGGTTTGCTGGAAGATTATGACCTTCTACCATTACCTCACTATTGGGGTAGTAGGTTGTGAGTTTGGTTCCGGGACCTAATGGTGTAGTGATTGCTGGGTCCGAAGGTAGAGGAACTGATGAAATTGGCAAGGTTTTTACAAAAGTAGTAGATATAAAGGAATGAGAAGCACCAGTATCAAATAACACGAATACTGGATGGGAATAGATTTGGGTAGTACCTTCTATTAGCCCATAATTCTTGGGCACTTCTTCATCTTCCATAATAGCATTAAGACAAGCATGTCACTTACGTCCACCACCGGAAGATTATTCCTTCATAAGGGGGCAGTCTGGCATGTGGTGCTCCTGACTGCCACATCGTAAACAAGCGCCGAGACGCTTCCAGCACTCTTCGGCTGAGTGGACAAACTTCTCCCAAAATGTGCAAGCCGCCATGACTTGCTTTTCTTCTTATTTGACCTTCTTGTTCTTGTGGTAGCCACTACCACTCCCGTTCCGAGATCTCTTCTTGCTATCACGGGATTTGTAGGGTTCCATGATACTAAACTTTCCCTTCTTTTCATGTGGATCAGGCCTTCGACTCGGCTCCTCACCTTTTCCCTTAAGTTTTTCGACCTTCTCCAAGGTCCTTTCGCATAGATGTGCCCGTTGGACCATCTCCGCATATGTACGGATATTCTGAGTCCCAAGTTGTTGAATAAAGATGGGCCTTAATCCATCCATAAACCAGTTAGCTTTTAATAAGTCTGTACTAAGCAAATGAGGAGCATAAGGTGCCAGCCTAGAAAATTGGAGTCCATACTCCGCTACCGACATCATGCCCTGGCGTAATGAAGCAAACTCCATAGCCTTCCTCACCTTAACATGTTCGGAGAAGTATTTCGCTCGGAAGAGGGTGAGAAATCCCTCCCAAGTATGTGGTGCATCTTGAGGCGGTGCAGGAATTGACTTCCACCACGTACGGGCATCTTTATTGAGTTGGAACGTGGCAAGACAAACCTTTTCTTGGTCGGCACACTGCATGACCTTGAATATACGGTTCATTTCATCGATCCAGTTTTCTACCTCAACGGGATTAGAGGATCATGAGAACCTCGGAGGATTTAAGCTCTGAAAAATGTGATGTAGGTCTCCAACTCTTTCCCTTGTGTCGGCTTGAGCCATATTCTGTAATGCTTGGGTGAGACCCGCAACGGTTTGTTGCATTCCACCCCAATCAACGCGATGAGCCCTTATGAGAGTAAGGTACCCGAGAAGAGTAATGAATTTGTTAATTCTAATTGAATGAGCGGGGTTAATATTAGAAACAATTCTAATTATTTTCTCATCCCAGGTTCTACCCAATTCCTCTCATAGGTAGGGACTTTCTTTCCTAGTTTCATAGGTGTGGTTCCTTAAACCTTGGACTTAGCCTATGACATGGCTTTTCCCTGGGACTTCTAGTCCTATGCTCTGATACCACGCTAACTGTCACGCCCCGAGATTATGCAGCGGAAACAATCGGGAACGTGAACAGTCGGCTAGTACGTCTCGAGCAAGCAATATAATCAGAGCGCAAGACAATCACACTAAAGTAATTGCACAAGTAAACTTTTCCAAACTTCACTTTATTCTATAATAATAATATCAAAGTACACAAGATCCTTGACTCTTAACACTCTTACATTATAGACTCAAGAAAAATAAAAAATTACAACAAGACTCGACTAGACATCTGGTACTATGGCTTCTCTCAATTCGTTTGACCTTCAATCACTCTCGGACACGTTACTTGTATAATCCGAATCCAATTCATCTGTACTTACTGAAACATTTAAGAAAGTAGGTAATAAGCATACTTGCCCAGTAGGTATCTTCGTATCAACATGAAAGTAAATTTAAGTGATTAACATTTTAGCTCTAGAGAATAAGATAAATCATGCAAATATGGTAAAACATGTGAATAAAACCAAAGTAACAAGATGAGATACGAGAATATGATTGATCAAGTATATAACAAGAAAGTTTGGCCATCCCATGAACAAGAATGTAACAAAAATGTACTTTTCATAATCATGGAGGCTATGCACTAGAAAGTCATGTAACAAGCAAGAAAGTATTTTTCGCTTAATAGCAAGTACTTCATGAATTTACGTAGATCTTTATTCACATCCGTGGATTTTCACTTATTCATAAAGAAAGTACTCCCAGTGCAATGCGACGCCAGTAGCATCATACCCCATGGTTTACAGTATGTTTCCGACAATCAGTCGAGGGGACTAGCATAGAGCCTTTGAACACAATCAGTGCTTGAACTGCATCTTCAAGTATAAATCAAGCTACTTCCACAATTATAACAATAATGTGGCCAATAATGTATAAGTTCAATAATAATACCATGATAAAGTAACCAAGGTATATAACGTACCAATAATTGATCATGAGAATTCAAGAAATGTATTAATAACTAGGTTATGCTATGGAGAAAAATTCGGTAGCATAACGGTACCTTCTTTATCTTTCATATTTTTAACATTGACTTAATAACATAGGTTCCAAGTCCAGATAATTCTAAGACCGTTCAGGGACTCAAGAAAACCAACCCCAAAGGTCAAACCTCGGGTTAGACAACTTTAGGAACAAAGCGGTCGTTTACTGGACCGTTTCTTGAGACAAGCGGTCTAGCGCAGGACCATTTTACGTATGAAATAGAAAAGTCGACATAGTGATATCTCTTGGATCCTAGCGATCACGGTAAAGGCCACTTAGTGACTGTAGCGGTCTAGGATATGGCCGCAAAGGTCTAGATCTCACAAAACACCGGTAAAAGTGCTCTCTAGACAATGGGCTTTAATGGTACAACAAGCTCAGCGTCCTAGTGGGAATCCCAGGCTCACGGAGTCTTATGGAGGCCTTAAAACAAGATTTCCTAATTCGTTGGAAGGAATATCCAATGGAGAGGTTATCAAGTCCAAGATTGTGTACTTAATGTGTAAAAAGTGTAACTAATGACAATATATTGGGATATGTGCCATGTACTTATGAAAATGACTCTAGAAGAGAGAGATAGTGGTAACAACGATCAAATCATGACTAGTCCATGAATCATATAATTTTAAATAAATTATAAAAATATATGATTTGGTCATGAAAATAACATAAGTTTAAAAATAATTCTAAGTGCATGAAGAATCATAAAATCTACTAGAATGTTATATTAACATAACTAGGTATATGAAAATATCACTTGAAACAGGAGTAAAACCTACTTAACTAGGCTTAACCTACATTAATTAGGGTAAATCTGTAATATGTTTCAGGTTAACAACATTACAGAAATCAAAAAATGAAAACAGTCTAGTGTAGGACCGTTTCACTGGGCCAAACGGTCTATCGTATGATCACTAGGGATTCTGGCGGTCTACAGGAGGGCCGTTTCTTCCTGTGTTAATAGAAAACTCAATAATACTAAAATACAATGCTAATCTAAGGCATATCATGCATGGAAATCAACATATATAAACTCTATAGCCTGATAGAACAAGGATAGGTCAGCCAACATGTGAGGGTTTATGTACTAACAAGAGAATTTCCTTTTTACTCCATTAGGGCTAGTTCATGCATGAATATTATACTAGATGCATAGTCCTAATAAAAACATAAAATTCTCAGTGTACAATGCATGAAATCGACTGAAATCAAATGGCTTTTATCCCTGATGTCATGTTTAAGCCATTCATGAGATAACCTACCTCTGTCCCAGACTTTAGACTTCGAATTTAGGGCTAGAAGTTAACCCTAGTTCCTGCTCTTCCTGAACCGAACCAGCAACTTCGTGGCCTTCTATCTCTTAGTTCCCTTTACCTATGACCATGAAATTTGGAGGGTAAGAAGAGGGTACTAAGAAAAAAAATAACTCTAAAGAATCTCTATCTAATTACCCCATTTAGGGCTTCTATCTCACTGATCAATCTGACCCGGTCGCACAGGTTCCCTAGATTCTTGTGCTGATCCAGCGACTTTAGTCGCCTCTAACATATCGTAGGCTTGATCTCCTAGAATGAAATTTTGACGAAAGTTAGATCTAACTAAAATGAACAAATTCTTAGAAGAAACTTACCTCTAATTCGACCTCCTTACCTTAGTTCCACGCGAGCCAAAAGTAAGGGTCGCGTAGGTGAGATCTGGGGTCTATTTATAATGTTTAACTAGGGTTTCATGGATTAGAACAATTCTAGAGTCTGAATTAGGTATTAGATCAATCTCTGAGAGTCCCAAGCATGCTTACAAGTCTTCATACTTCGGTCTCTAGGAGTTTAGATGTCAAAAATCTAATCTTTTTGTACTTTCTTCCACTCACGGAATCTGCAGAGCCTAGCGGTCTAGGGCTAGACCATTTCTTGTTCCATGCGGTCTCGCGATAGACCGCTTTCTCTCCCGGCGCCAATTTTGAATAGTTTCAAACTCTTTGATATTATCTCCTATTATTATCCGTTTATTTATCTACTAAAGAGTAATTATCTCCCTTAAATTATGAAAATACACTAGTCTAAGCTTTTAGAACATGGGCCAAACCTTATGGACTTAGTTTTGGGTCCTTTTGGGCCTATTCGATTTATTTACATAGTATTGGGCTTTAATAATTAGATTTAATTAACTATAATTCATCTAATAGCCCATTGGCCTTGAATAAATTCTAGAAAAATCTTAGAAAATCTAATTATGTTTCTAGAAAATTTAAAATATTGTTTATAAAATCTTGAGGTATTACAGTCAGTAATTCGCCACCGGGCTCGGATGTTGTTGGTTCATCCTCGGTTCTCCCGATCCCTTTCTTTTTTCCCTCTAGCCTTATAGCTTTGACCGAGATTATGTAACACCTTCTAGCTATTGCCTGGTTACCTCGAACTTCCCTGACGCCGTATTTTATGGGAAACTTCATTTTTTAGTGATAGGTAGAGGGTACTGCCTTTGTTCGGCTGAGGATACCTCGGCCGAAGATGGCATTATAGGCCGACATCCTCTTAATCACTATGAAGTCAACCATAATCGTGATGGTCTTGGGAGGGGTACCAATGGTGACCGGCAGGCTTAGGGCTCCCTCGGGATAGGTTGCCTGGCCATTGAACCCGCAGAGGGGGGTTCGAATTGGGCGGAGCTTGGATGGGTTTTAACCCATCTTAAGAAAACATTCGTACGAGAGTACATCAGGGGCGCTACCATTGTCAACCAATATCCTATCTACGTTACAATGGTTCATAGTAGCCGATACTACAAGTGCGTCATCGTGCGGGGTAGATAATCCTTCCAGGTCTTGGTAAGAGAAAACCTGGGCCTGCTGCTCGCTCGCCGGCGGGGCTTTGGGGGGCTCAGAGGCCCTGCTGGCCCATTCAGCGTGACGCTTCCTTCCTCGGCTACTGTCTACTCCTGATGCTGTGCCGCCAGAAATAACATTGATATGGACTCCACGGGGGCAGTTGTCAATTTCTTCTGGGACGCCACGGTCCTCCTTCTGGCGCTCGAACACGTATTGAGATAAGTGCCCTTGGCGGACGAGACGCTCGATCTCGTCCTTGAGCTGGTGACAATTTCTAGTATGGTGCCCATGGTTGTTGTGAAAGTGACAATGCTTGCGGCGGCTACGGTGCTTGTCCTTCATAGGCTCGGGTTGGCGGAGGAGGCCCGAGCCCTTGATATCTTCGTATATCTCATAAACGGGGGCAGATAGAGGAGTGTACCGCTCAGATTTTTGAGGGGGCTCCTTGTGGTCTTCGTCTCGATTCTGTCTTTTCCCCTAGCCCGAGCCTTGCTCAGATGGTCGCTTCTTATCCCCTTCTCGACCCGAGCTCGTTGTACCACGGCAAGCACTGAGGACTTCCTCGCACTCCGCGTGACGTAAGGCTAGGGTCACCAGATCGATGAGAGAGGTGGGGGGATATAGGACTAGTCCTAGCTGGAGATTCTCATCGTCGGTGCCTCCGATCAATGCGGTAATGGCTGAGGTGACATCCGGGCGAGGGATACGCAGGGCCTCTGATTTAAATCGGTTGATATAAGCCCGAAGCTTTTCCCCCTGTGCCTGCTTTAGCGCCAACATCCTGCTACTGACCTTGGAGGGCCGCTGCCGGTGATGCTTTTCTTAAATACTCGCCCGAACTGCCTGAAGTCATGAATTGTGCCAGGGGTGAGTGCTCGAAACCAGGCTTGAGCACCCTGGACCAAGGTGGTCACGAACGCTTGACACTTGATAGCGTCGGAGGCCCCGTGGAGGGTTATCAAGGCGTCAAAGCTGTCGTAATGGTCGACCGGGTCTCCCTGGCCGTCATATGACTTGAAGGTTGGCAATGAGAGTCTAGGGGAAATCTCGACCTTCAAGATTTGGTCGGAGAATGGGAATTGCTTCTCATCCTCCTTGGGAGAAGTTTTCTGTAAGGCACGGAGGGCGTGCTCTTATTCCACGAAATGTTGCTCGAAGTCCCGCAGTCGGAAGGATAGCTCCGGTTGCCGCTGGGTCGAGGGGCTATGAGGGCGTCCTTGCTGGCTTCCTCGTCATCCCTCGGGGACTTCAGTCTCTGGGAGCTATTGGTGCATCCCGGGCCTTTCTCTCCTCGGGGTGGAGGAGGCTTCTTACTCTGGAAGAGGGGCGTGCGATTGTCCTCCCGACCTGTTGCATATAAGTCGTCGTCCCCGGAGGGTGAAGTGACCTCCGGCCGTTTGCAGGGAAGCTTCTCCACGTTGGGGGCTTTCTCGGGGAAGTCGTGACTTTTCCTCCCTAGCCGCCTGGGTCCACATTAATTATACGAGGATATCCAGTTTTGCATTGAGGGTTTGGAGAGTGTCAGAACTCCCGTTGGGGGGTTGCTCCCCCGTGGCAGGTGGAGGTAGCTCGTCAGCTTGGTTGTTGCCATTAGAGGGGAGGTTTTCCGTAGGGTGGGAAGGTGTCTCCTTCCTCTATCACCACGATCTTTCCTTTGCCACCGGTGATCATCCTATCGGAATTTTTTCGCACCATGATGGCTCTTCGCTCGTTTCCCACAGACGGCACCAGATGAAGAGACGTGATCTCTCGCTGATCCTAAGTTGTGGGATCCTGGGGGGAATCCTTGATCATGGCCACCACGCGTATAAAATCTACAATATATGAAAACAGATCAGGGGTGCCCAGGGATGAAACTCTAGAGAAAACCCACTGATGCCTAAGTCAGTGAATATGATAGAGCATTGGTGCGAGGGGAGGTGGTAGGAGAAGAAGAGGGCGCGAGATTACTCTCCACCAAGAGATGGGGTGGTTCTCACTCAGGATCGTTTCTTACCTCTTCGGAGGGTCTCCCTGAGGAATTATATAGCGATCCATTTAATGTAAGAGCCCTGGCAGTCGAGGGGATTCAGGGGGGTTACGTCCTCATCGTAGGCTCTTTAATGGCATGAGGACTCTTGATCTCCCTTATCCATTGGGGTTCTCTACTCCTGAAGGATGTGTAATGGATGCTAGGATAAGCTTCCAACAGTTGGTCCGAGCCTGGGGCGCTTGCTCGGAGTTTCCTCTCGAGCGGTGGGCGCGTAGATCACATACTCCGCGCTGGGTCCCCGCAGGGGCCTTCTCGACCGATCTGTCGCTCGGACTTCCAGACCCGAGGATCGCCTAGGAAGTGTTGCTCCGAGTGAGTTTTGGGCTTGAAGTAAGTGGGCCCCAAAAAGGGGCTGTCACTTTGGGGAGTTAGGCCTAGTTTGGTCAAATTGATCCTAGTTGGGCCGTGCTCTTGGGTGGTAGATTTTTCCTCTCTCCAACCTTGAACCCAGAGCACAGACTCTCTCTCATGATCTGGCAATCCTCCTGCAACTCTACAAGCTCCGATCCACAATGCATCGGGAATCACAATACTAGCCATAAATTCTCGCACACATAGCCAAGTTGGCACTCATCCTTCCATAATAACGCCAACACTCCCTTATGCATCTAGGGGAGGGCATAATTTCTCATTGGCAGTCGCATTGCCAATATGCAGAGAAGTTCTCACACGGACTCCTTGGCATACACGTTGAGGCCAGCCAATCAAACACACGATGAAAAATGACGAAATTCAACTAAAACACAAATCTTCCCAACTAAAGAGCTGCCAATATACCTCCTATGAAGCATGAGATTTCCACGCTTGACTCGGCCTTGAATCTCACGCATGCTGGGAATCTCGCCTTTTAGCACCATGAAAAACTATCGCTACCATCAGGTCAGCTCCTCCGACAACGCTTGCCAAGCGTCCCGTCAGACCACACTAGTAGCATTTCTTAGCACACCATCACAACTTGCCAAACTGCGACTCACCACACCTCGAGCACTGACCTTGTAGGTTGCCAGCCATACTCTGCCATAGCGGTTGAGCTGGTCGCTGCTGCACGCTCCCTTCCTATGCTTGTCTCTCATCCCAGAATCACTAACCTGTCAAAAAGCTTACCGAGGAGGGAAGAAATCACTGAAGACGCCAGGATCGAAGGCTGCTACACCTCTAACCACCAGATATTATCCATTAAATTTGTCCTTGTTGACACCAACCCATTCTTAGCTCCCGAGTCCTCAAAACATCCACCTTTTGGGCTACTGCTGTGCGGACCACCTCGTCAAGAACCACAATACGAACCATGATCTGTACCTGCCAAGGCTTATCCTCAAGTCCTGAATTTGTCGCTGAACCTCCACACTACCTCTGCTACCTCGCTCGGCGCATCTAGTGCGGTGAATAATGGCCCTAATTCCACAACTTGGGCCCAGAACTAAGCCACCGCCATACTATCTTGAATCATATCTAGAACTAATACAACCATTCATGTGTAGATGTGCAAGACTCAAAACTCACTTGAACATCTCTACCAATTCCTACTTCAAAATCTACCTAAATGATCGGGACTGGAAAGTCATCTCCGACACCATAGAGCATGACGAGAATGTCGGGCTCGAGAGTCAATAGCTCACCAAGAAAATTCTCCACTCGTCCGAGCACTCTCTCGATCAAGGCATCTGCTCCACCACCTCAAACCACAACCTTGACACCTCAAGGGCTAGCTAAATCTCAAACTAGGGTGGCCAAAATGACACTAACTCCTTCGAAGCACACTCATGGCCACCTAGCCACGAACTATCCTCCCTAGCCACTGACCTCATCGCTGGTATCGCTGATGCTGCACCAAAACTCATACTTGCCAGCCAAGCTCTGCCCAACTCAGTACAACCAGGGCCACCACCATGGGGAAGGTAACTCTTTATCTTACTCTTCAGGCCTTCGCCGGGACTCCGACAATAACCGAATTCATCTACAACAGTGCCATCACCGCAGACTCTAGCTCCCGCGCGAGAAACAATGTGGTAGACAAACATAAAAACCCTATGCCAACTGTTGACTGTACTGGACTCTCTGGACTCTGGAAGACTGCAATTATCTCAAATTCCCATGTTCATCCACAACCCTACTCAGATACCAACTGTAATGACCCAAGATCCGGATACCGGGAATTACCCAATATCGTTCGAATCTTAGCCAGCCACCCACGAGCTGGAAGGCTCTGAAGGGTTATTTCGGTGTTGTGGAGGTACATTAAAATTCAAAATAATGCAAAACTAAACTATAGAATTAATTGTTTAAATAATAGAAAATAAATTTACATTTTTAATTAATAAATTAACTACAGAGTCTAGTCCATAAAGTATAGTCTACAGGGAAGGAGACATACTCAATCGCCGGGTACACCCTCGGCTCTGGTAGGCTGGCAACTACGAACTTTCACGCTGCACCTCTGAACCTCAAGGAGGAACCACAACACCTGAAAACAAAGGGGTGACCCTCATCTCATTGGCTCAGTAGGGGTCCCACGGATCCCCACCATGAAACAATGGCGGTAAACAGAAGCGATAATAATAATCATAACAATAGCAGCAGTAGGGGTAGACAGCGGTAGAACCATAGCTCTCTAAGCTACTCCTACTAGCAACGAAAAGTAAAACCCGACCTCGCAGTCAGAATTACCGAGCCAACGGTGAAACCATGGATATGCTACTGAAGGAAAAATCATGACACCTTTGTCATGACGGCTCGTCCTCACTGATGGAGGCCCAACCATGACCACGCGGTCTACGGGTACAGTCACGACCTCGCTGTCGTGAACCCTATACTATCTTATGGGTGAGACCTCGATGACTCTACCAAGAATCCTAGACCTCAACGTCGGGAAAAGTGTGTAGAAGTCACCTAGAAAACCAAGACCTCACTGTCAGAAAACCCAAAATCTCGAGCCAAGAGATTGATGAATTTCCAATCAATGCGAAAGATTTATTGTTCGATATGTTCATGGTATATCATTTTATCTTTGAAATCACATATTTCCTAACTCTTAATTTCATTCAATATAATAACTTATATAACTTAATTTCTTTACAATAGAGATTTTAGTTCACGAGACATGAGGACGAGGCATGAGAGCAGACTGCCTGGGAGGCTCTTGTACAAATAAATTTTAGGAGGAAAATGAGCCATGCTCGCAAAAAGGAAAAGAAGCTTTCTGGGAGTGAAGACAAAAACCATTGGAAGGAGCACTGCCCTCCTTGGATGACGAGGGAGCATTAGGTGCGGGTGTGTGACAAATTGCTAAGGAGAAGTGGATTGAAAAGTCCTAGAAAGTGACAGCAAATCGGGCCGCACAGCTAAAGGCTAACGTGCATACTAGTGGGTCCGTCTCTTTCGCAACCCACAAATGTAAAATGGTAAGTAATATTTATGATTATCTTACACTTTATTATGATATGAATCTCATTTCATATATGATTTTTAAAACAAACTAAAGAGCTCAGTCGTCCTCCATCGTTCCGAGAGCTATTTGTGAAAACCCACCAGAAGAAGGGGACAGATTAGTTAGTCAACGAGAGATCTCGCTTGGTAGTGGTAAGTTTACATACATATACAAGTTTTTTTTCATTTCAATTATGAATAATTATATGAAATTTATAATCATTTTCATTTAATTTGCTGGAGTCATATGACAAGCATATGGCTGAGAAGTATGAGAAGGGCACGCAATAGCCGAAGTTAGATCGTAAGGCATGGATGGCTGCAGCTGGCGCATCGAGGAAAGGCCGGTTGTATGGTTTTGGGCAGAGCTTGGACACTAGTAGGGTGATATCATCTTGTGCGAGTTCAGGCTATTCCCAGACTAGTACCAGTGCCTTTACTCTATCCCATACCAGCCCCATTACTTCGAGCGATATCAAAGATGTCATCCGAGAGGAGATGTCGCATTTGCGAGGATGGATTACGTTGAGCGTCCAGTCGGGCATCTGGCTAGAGATTATGTCAAGCATTCAGGTGGAGATGCCGAGCGTCCAAGTGGAGATCTCCTCGAGCTTTACACAGGCCATCACTGCCCTCCTCTCTCAGGTGGGGATTGTCCCACATGGAGCACCCTCGACCGCAACACAGCCCCCTCATGTGAGTGTTTGTTCTAGTTGTTAACATTATAGAATTTAGAGTTATAATACTATAACTTAGAGTTATAATACTGCTATTTAGTGCTTCTACCTCCATATATCTTCCACATAAAAGAACACATTTATAGTCAACCACTTTCTTTCCTAGCAAACAGTTTCGAAGCTGGTGACCCTATAGATGGTATGTAAGATACTATGCATGTACACACATTGATCTATGTGCTACACTCTTTCTAAAAATCTAAAGAGAAATTCTTATTATGCTATTTGACACTGTGCGCCATAATGACGTCAAATCAAATTTAAAAAAATTATTTTTCCCGCCATGCTATTTGTCACCCTTATTATGTTATTTGTTAGCCTTATTTTCTGTGTGACTTTGTCCACCTTAGTTGACTATTTGTCTCCCTTAGATGTCTATTTGTCTCTCTTAGATAGTTATTTGTCACCCTTATATAACTATTTGTCACCCTTATATAGCTATTTGTCCACCTTATTTTTTGAGTGGTTCTGCCTTAGTTGGTTATTTGTTTCCCTTAGATAACTATTTGTCACCCTTAGATGACTATTTGTCACCCTTATATAGCTATTTGTCTGCCTTTTTTTTCTGAGTAACTTTGTCTACCTTAGTTGGCTATTTGTCTCCCTTAGATATCTATTTGTCACCCTTATATAGTTATTTGTCACCCTTATATAGCTATTCATCTGCCTTATTGATGGGGACATAACCCATGATTCTCTCTGGCTCGGGACTTCACTTCCTCCAGGAGAAGAATAGGATCGAGCTCCATGTCGAGCAGGGCCCCCACGACCCTTTGCTTTTCTACATGGATCATTTTGATGTATTTCTTGCTTTTTGTTTGAGTCATTTTGATGTAATTTTTCCCTTTATTTGAGTCATCATCCTAGGTCCTAAGTCATTTCCCTATGTTTTAGTCTTCATCTACCCCTTTGTTGCTTTTTGGACAGCTTGGTCATTATATGTAAAGCCAGGGGTAGTCTTGTCATGTAAAAAGTTTGGGTCCCTATAAATAGGACCCCAAACCCCCCTTCGTGAACTAATGAAAGTTTGAATTTAGCATTCCACAAAAACCTTGTGTGAACCCATCTCTCTCTCTCTCTCTCTAAAGGGGGCGAATCCCTCTTTCTCTCCTCCCCTCTCTCTCCTCAATTCGCAGCCCCCTCTCTCCTCTCCCCCTTGCCACCTCATCCTCCACATCAGCCCAACCCTTTCACCTTCCCTAGGCCCCTTCAATACTACCATTACTCTCACCACTACCCAAGTAACATTTCACCTTCCAAGGCAACTCTCCCCATTCCAAGCCACTCCTTCCATCTCCCAAGGGAGAATCCCAACCCCCTAAGCACCCCTTCACCCTCCCAAGACAACCCTTCCCATTCCCAAGACTAGACTTAACTCCTTTCTTAATCCCATTTCAAATAAGGGAGAGAACCCTTCCCCTCCCTCCAACCCATTTGCGCCCCCCCTCCCCACCTCCTCCAAAGCCACCTGCGCACCCAGCTCTCCCCCCTGCTAGCTCCGCCCCTGCCATCCTCCCCCACTTCCCCTTCCCACCTCCCAACCGTTCCCCACCACCAATACCTCCATATCCTATTCCCCTCCACCAAAGAAACCACCCCCTCAACCATTCTTTCTTCTAATCTGTGTGCAGTTGAGGACCTGTAGATCAACAGCCTGTTGCAGCGCCGCCCTCGACCACATCCTGGAGCCCCTAGAGGTGTGTCATACATAGACGGAAATCTTTTCCAGTCGGCTTCGCAGGCGAGGTGGTCCCGCCTCAATCCGAGGTCGGAGCTGCCCGGGAGAGCCGTTCTTCACCAACTGCGCAGAACCAGTCCGGCCTGCAACCAGAAGCAACTTTCAGAAGCTCCTGAGACCACACCCCAGCTACCTTGGGCGTGCCATTTGACCGGGGGGAAGCTCTACCAGTTGCCTATCCAGCACAACCAGCGGGACGCTGTTTGGAGGCCGGAGCATTCTGTTCCAGTTTTTCTACCTCAGGGACGCAAGCCAGATCAGCCAGAAGTAGTCCCAACCTCGTCCCACTCTTTAGACTGTAACAATCGACCCAGACATCCTCTTGCATCATTCTTTGTTGCTGATCGAAGAAGACTCATCCACGCTCGCATCCGTCTTGGTCCCGTCTCATTCGGATCACGGTAGCATTCGTGGGGACTTCGTCATCCTGCTGCAGCGTCTGGGAACCAGTCCGTGCTTGAGCCAAACCGCATCGGTCCAGCGCTTGCCCCGACCGTCAGCGGCGACAAGACTTCTCGAAAAAATTCAAGAGTCATCCCGAGACAGTCAGTGACGATTTGACGCTGGTTTCGTCAGCTTCTGAGTTCAGGAGCGTCCTCGGCAGCATCAACAGCGAGCATCTATCAGACAGGTGGACAGGCGGGCAGAACCACGAAGGGCCGTTCGGCTTCTTCCTTAGCCTCACTCCCCTTCCCGCCTGGCCGGCTTACCGCCCCTCCCTGTGAGGAGGTAGTGTTTGCTTGTACCCCTATTCTCCCCACCCCGAGCTCCCCCCTCCTGTGTGAGGAGTAGTGCATGTAAATTACTTAAACAGGGTGAAGCTTCGAGCGACGCAGTGTGCGAGGAACCCACACTTCCTCGCTCGCCCTCGTCTCCGAACGGGGTCGGTTTCTTCAAACCGACCAGGTAAGCTCTAAACCCTTGCTCCCCAATTCGGTGTTTGTTCCTTTAATATCCATGGAATTGCTCCGCTGGCGGTGAGAGAGCGCCCGACCCCAGAGCTTCAAGCTTGCGTGCGGTCACCGTGGACTTGTGAGAGAGAGTGACCCGGTGTCCCTTAGGCACCTAGCCAGCTTCTTGATTGTAGGCACCATACCCTTGGGAGGGCAACCATAGCCCGGCTGGCCCTCTACCAGCAAGGGCCTTGTTCCACTACCTCCACTCGGCATCACCGAGTCACCCGGGGAAGCGTGTGCGCACGGTGGTTCGACGATTTCCAAAAATCTCAACTCTTGCGATTGTGTTTGCGATATAGGTCCAAGGGATCACGGTTAGCTGCTACATTCCCAATAGCTTGTGTCACATCACTTATTTTTTGAGTGATTCCGCCTTTGTTGGCTATTTGTCTTCCTTAGATAGCTATTTGTCACCCTTTGTCACGCCCCGAGCCTTTATTACAGCGGAAGACTCGCTCGGGGAGCGCGAACAGCCGGCATGGTAAGCCTCTTACAAGCAAGAATCAATCAGAGCGCGAGACAATCACACAAGTAAATGCAATTGCACAGGATTTAATCAACTTCAACTTCATATCATAACGCTAAATATTCAAAGATACAATCACTAATTTGATTTTCATTCTACTAGACTCAAGAAATAGGAAAATTACATTGACTCAATCTAGACAGTATAGACTTCCTAAGTCTTCGCTCATCTTTAATCGCTCTCGGATCCGCTACTTGAATAATCCGAATCCGAACCCGACTCACTTTCATTTCCTGAAAAAGATTGGAAATAGGTAATGAGCACACTTGCCCAGTAGGTATCTTCGCATCAACATGAAGGCACTATTAAAGTAATTAACATTTTAGCTCTAAAGAATGAGGTAAAATCATGCGAATGCGAATCAATCATGCGATCAAACCAAAGTAACAAGATAAGATAGAATGATCAAGAATGAACTAGCAAGAATATAACATAAACATGATATTTGGATTTTCACGAGCAAGAATAAATCGAGAATGTACTAGCAAGCCACATATTCATCACTTTAGCATCTTATGCTTATGAGCAAGTGCTTCATGAATTTCTATGGAATATCAAGCAAGAATGTCATGTTGTGTCGTATCGTATCGTGGATCTTCACTTATTTATAGAAATAGTACTCCCAACGTAATGCGACGCCAGTAGCATCATACCCCATGGTTTATAAAATAGTATGTTTCTGGCAATCAGCCGAGGGGACTAGTATAGAGCCCTTGAACACAATCAGTGCTCGATCGCATCTTCAGTTATAAATTAAGCTACTTCCACGCAGTATAACAGTAAAGTATGGCCAAGAATGTAATAAGTTCAATAATTCCATGATAACTAAAATCAATGAATGAATGCTTTAATTTGAATATATGAGATCAAGAATGACAATTAAACTATGTTATGCTTATAGAATAAATTGGCAGCATAACGGTATTTTCCTTAACTTCCATTTCATTTAGATCAATTTAAGCAATATGACAAGTTATAGATCATCAAGGTTTGGCTAGAATCATTGGAATGTCAACCCTTGGTCAAACCTTGGGTTAACATAAACAAGCTATGTAACGGTCGTTAACTGGGCCGTTACACTATGTAACGCGCCATTAATGGGCCGTTACAATGATCAGAGTCCAAAAAGATAAAAATAGACTCAGAGGAATGTGACGGTCTGGCACTGGGCCGTTACGTGAACCTGACGGTCCAGTTCAAGGCCGTTACATTTCAAGAATCAGAAACCATGATAGTGCATTCTATTTATTGGACTTTAATGGTACAACCAACTCAACGTCCTAGTGGGAATCCCAGGCTCGCGGAGAATTACGGAGGCCTTGAAACAATGATTTCTTAGTCTATTGGAAGGAATATCCAATAGAGAGGTCCTCATGTCCAATATTATGTTCCTATAGTGCAAGGTGTGAACTAATGACAACATATCGGAATATGTGCCATGTACTTATAGAATTGACTCTATTGACAGAGAGAGATATGTATACTCAAATTTGAAAATCATGATGAAAACTCCGTCAATACAATGTTAAAAAGTCATTCTTTATAATACAAAACTATATAATTTGGCTTCAAAGATTAACATAACTCAATAAAAGTGAGACCACAAAACATGCAATACCTATCATGAATGATCAAATAACCTTAAAATCACATGATCAGGTTAAAACTTGCGTAACTAGGCTTTAACAATAATAATATTGGCGGGTTATATTCTGTCTTGGGGTTGACAGAACACAGAGTATAACGGTCTGGAGATGGGGCGTCACTGTGATTGTGACGGCCAGGATCCAGCCGTTACAGGAATGTAACGCGTCTGTCCAAGCGCGTTATAATCAACCGTGAAACCCAAATCCAATCAGGGAGTATAACGGTCTGTCGTGGGGCCGTTACAAGGAAGTGACGGTCCTTCTGTGATGCGTTACAGTCTCTGCTAACAGGAAACAACTATAGAAGCTAAGAGATCAACTCACATCATGTCTTTTATCAAAACATCATGAGTTTCTAGATATGTTAACAAAGTAAAGGTTGTCTATATGTGTAGCAACCCTGGAAAAAAAAAAGGAAATAAAAACCCCAAATTAAGCAAATTTGATAAAGTATTAAATAAATGAATGAGAAACATCAGAAAGAATAAACACAACGACAGAATGGAAATAACGCCTTTGGTCAAGGCGCTACTTCATTAAGAAACGCCTCTAGATAAGGCACTAATTAAAAAGGGACGCCCAAACAACAAGGCGTCAATTATCAAACGGCCAAAATAATAAAAAAGGCAAGTAAATGTAACGCCCTCCACCTGGGCGCATTTTTCACAAGAAACGACATAGGCAAAGGCGTCAATTTTAATTCAACGCCCTCACTTAAGACGTCAATTCAGTTCGAGTTTCGTTCGACCCAGGAGACTACCCAGAGCAAGTTCTGGATAACTACAAGGGAGATTGATTATAGAAAGAACTCTAATGGGGAAATATTACTTCCAATACAATACTAACCCCCTTAGGATTCTAAAAACCCTTTAAGTACCCTCCTAATTCACCTAGATCGCTACTTTGGCGATCTAACTTTCGTGCTGCTGCTATCGACCGTAAAGAACAGGTAATGTTCTTTCCCTTGCCTTCAGGTTACGTATGTGAAGATTATTAATATCTTCTCCTTCTTCCTTTACAGGTAGCCTGTGACAGTTTTTACTGAAGAACGTGGTTCTTCATCATCTTCTCCTTCTTCCTCCGGATCGGAAGGCTCTGTTGAAAAATAGAGTATCACTTTCTTATCAAATCCTTCACGTATCTTCACCCACACAACCATCAGGTAGGTTTTCTCAAGGATTGTAGCCCAAACCAACGTAGCAATTATGATTAAATCATCTATTAATTCATGCATATAGATTCTCTATGTTTTCATAGTTTCTGGAAAATATTGTAAATAGCGACCCTCGTTAGGGCGCTAGTTTTAAGAGAAGCGACCCATCCCAGGGCGCTAATTTTCTTTTGACGCCCTGCCCAGGAGTCGTCAATTTCATAAATTGAATAATTACCCACGTTCAAAATTTAATATTTATGAAATCATGATTCTAATATGCTGCATGAATACACCTGTTGAATCCTGCTATTTTTATGGTCCTGAACATGTACCACGTTTCCTGAAATTCTATTGTCCGGAATATTAAAAATTCTTGAATTAACGACCTCCACAAGGTCGCCTCTTATTGAACTGACGCCCCAGACTAGGGCGCTAATTGAAAAGTAACGCCCCTGTCCAGGGCGCATTTTTGTTAAAATTCCAGAATATTGATTTTCTGCAGAATAGAAATATTGAAGGGACGACTGATGTACAAGTCGTCAAATTTGTAAATAAACGCCCCTCTGTAAGGCGTCAATTGGATAATTAATGACTTGGCTAAAGTTGCTATTTTCTGTATTACTGTTTTTCCTTGTTCCTGTTAACCGAGGGTTTGATATATATGTATAAGAATATTATCGGCACTATATTTCCACTCCGTGAATATAGTCCCATGTTTTATGTTGTCTTATCGCATTACCCTCAATTCTCGGTGACATACAAGCTCTCCATTGGACATTCCGTTCCTTTGGACTAGCGAGTTAGTCATAGAGACCTCCGTAAGACTCCTCGAGCCTTGGATTCCCTCAAGACCGACTGAGCTGGTTGTACCATAAAAACCCATTACACAATCTTTGCCATGTCACTCTATAGAAACATGGTAAACCTGCCCTCATGTCATGCCATGGGTATGATGTGAGAATTATCTTAATAAATGGGGAAAACATGTCGTTGATGTGCTATTCTTGTAGACCCCAATTCTATATCAAATATGCTGTTCTTGTAGACCCCAATTCTATATCAAACATGATGTTCTTGTGAACCTCAATTCTATATTAAAAGAAGTGACCATCTACTTGTGGGCACTTACTTGTCATGGTACCCAAGTTAGAGAATCAATTCCACCTAGTTTTATCGATAATCGTGATTGTACCGTTATTATCGCCTATCTATGTCAAGTGTCATATTTTTGGACTCTATTCTATCAAAGTCTATCCTACATGTCTACAAGTTTTATTCTTGAAATTTCATATTGGCTATACACAAGAGTGGATGTTAAAACACATGATTAATGCCTGCGCATATAGGGCCCAATCTGGTCCTGGGAGGAGCACCCGAAAGTACTTGTGCCCATGGGAGTTGATTGATCACAGTATTGACATTATACCGAAGTGCATGACTAGCTTGATTGAACATTCCACAAATCTTGTACTTGACTTGATATTACATGACTTGCGTGGCCCGAGAGAGGGTAATTGTATACTCGCTTGCTTGAAACATGATAGCCAAATTCCAACATGACATGATGAGTCTACTTGTTTAAATATCTTGATATCTTTTGATGTAAGTTCTTGAAAGTTCATGACTAGTTCTTCTTGCCATCTTATTGTTATATTCTCTTGCTATCTAGTCGTTTTGCGAGCATGCATAGCTATAGTGCATTCATGGAAAAATGTAATTACTTAAACCCCTTGCTAGTCCTTGAGATATAATTTCCTACTGAGCGTTCGCTCACTCAGTGTTTCCCTACTTTTCAGGTAAGTCCGACGATGAGGGAATTCAATCTGATAGGAAAAGCCAAGAGTGAAAGAGTTAGAGCTACTCAAGCATCAATTAGTCCTGTCTTTTCTCTATTTTCCTTGAGTCAAGCGTTGTATTTTTCTTTTATTGAGTCTAGTATTTTCAAGGGTTTGTAATAGACATATTCTTATTAAAGGAATTAGTGGATTGGGTTATCTTTTATATTTGCGCACTCTGTCTTGGTGTCGAATACACTACTTCTCTGATTGACATGATTGATATAAACTCGTCGCGTATCTCCGGGTACCTTCCGCGCTCGGGGCGTGACAATATGCATGGGTATTGATGAATAGATGGATAGTCAAGTCTTAATCTTTAGTTAGGGCTAAGAGATACATGATATGCATAGAACCAATAAAACATGAAATTGATGATCTAGCATGCATGAAATCCAATCAAAACAGAGGCTCTTAGTCCTATCAAGTTATTTTTACCGTTCATGAGACAACCTACCTCTTACTTAGACTGTAGTTCCTGAATTTGGTTGAGAACCTTGCCCTAGTTCTTCTCTTCCTCTTGTGACTTTTCCAGCAACTTCCTTAGGTTCTAACTCCACGACCTCTTGACCTAAAGATGTGAAATTTGGAGGGGAGTTAGTCTAGAGTATTGTAAACAAATACTTCTAAAGAATTTACCAGAGATAATGACTCCTTACCTTGCTTCTTTACGTCCCAAAAGTAAGGGTCACACAGTTCAGAACTATGCCCTATTTATAGAGTTTAGACTAGGGTTTGAGGATTAGATCGAGTTTAGAGTCCTTATTTCATCAAATCCTAATCTCTAAGAGTCCTTAGCAATATTACAAGCCTTCCTAAGTCGATCCTTAGTGGATAAGATCATCAAATTCTGATCTTTCTACTTGTTCTTTCTTTTACGGAACTAACAGTATGTAACGGTCGCCGACATATGCGTTACATGGCTGTGACGGTCATCCGATGGACCGTTACAGTTAACGTGGATAGAGTTCTAAATTGATCAAACTCTTCTATTCATTATCCGCCTAATTATTTGTATTAAGTTATATTTATCCT
Source organism: Amorphophallus konjac (assembly GCA_022559845.1). Classification (NCBI taxonomy): domain Eukaryota; kingdom Viridiplantae; phylum Streptophyta; class Magnoliopsida; order Alismatales; family Araceae; genus Amorphophallus; species Amorphophallus konjac. The sequence goes on from CM040118.1 coordinate 288,869,884, forward strand.
TATAATTCTGAGGATAAGCTTAATAACCTTCTATAATATGGGCCAACTTAATGGGCCTGGTTTACAAACCCTTTAGACTTTAATTAAGTGAGTTGGGTTAATTGATTAACACCATTTGGCCTTATATTGATTAATAACTCTAAATTAGTCCATTTAATTGCTAATAATGCCATAAAATTATCAAATAAATTCTGGGGTATTACACCCTCCCCCACTTAAAAGAATTTGGTCCCCAAATTCAATTCATGGATTGTGGAGAGTGTACTTACAATTGAATAATTCTGAGAATCTTTTCCGCATAGCCGTTTCGGTTTCCCATGTTGCTTCATATGGCCATGTTTTCTTCCATTGGATCTTGACCATGGGAATAACTTTATTTCTTAATTGACGCACTTCCCGATCCAGAATTTTGATCGGTGTTTACTCGTATGTCAAGTCTTTCTGAATCTCTATATTGTCATAAATGATAATGTGGTCTGGATCATATACGTACTTTTTCAGCATAGAGACGTGAAATACGTCATGAACTCCTGCTAACTGTGGAGGTAAGGCCAATCTATAAGCCACTTCACCGACCCTTTCTAGAATTTCAAATGGGCCAATGAACCTTGGAGTTAGCTTTCCTTTGATGCCAAATCTTCGAATACCACAACCTGGAGAAATCTTCAAATACACATGATCTCCTACCTGAAACTCCAAGTCACGTCTTCGATCGTCAGCATAAGACTTTTGCCTATCTTGTGCCATTTTCATTCTTTCCTAGATGAGCTTTATTTTCTCTGTAGAATCTCTGATAAGGTCGGGGCCTAGAAATTACATTTCCCCTATTTCAGTCCAACATATTGGTGATCGACAACTTTCCCATATAGAGCTTCAAAAGGTGCCATTTGTATGCTTGCTTGATAACTGTTGTTATATGCAAATTCTACCAGAGACAAGTGATCATGCCAACTTCCTCCAAAATCAATGACACAAGCCCTGAGCATATCTTCTACCACCTGATTAGTCCTTTCTGTCTGACCATCAGTTTGTGGATGAAAAGCTCTGCTAAAATTCAATCTAGTCCCCAGTGAATGTTGTAAGCTTTTCCAGAATTGTAATGTAAAACGTGGATCTCTATCTGATATAATAGAGATAGGGATACCATGTAGTTTAACAATTTCTTTGATGTATAATGCTGCTATAATATCCACAGACCATCGACTTTTTATCGGTATGAAATGTGCAGATTTAGTCAATCGGTCTATGATTACCCATATTCCATCATGTCCACCTCTTGTCTTAGGTAATCCCATAATGAAATCCATTCCTATACTTTCCCATTTCCATTCGGGAATATTTAAGGGATGTAATTTTCCTGCAGGTCTGAAATGTTCCGCCTTCACTTGTTGGCAAGTAAGACAGCGAGACACAAAGTCAGCTACTTCCCTCTTCATATTGGGTAACCAGAAGTTTCTTTTGAGATCTTGATACATCTTGGTACCTCCTGGATGGATGGAGTACTTTGATTTATGTGCTTCTTCTAAGATCAATTTCTTTGTATCCTCATTATCCGGTATACACATTCGGCCCTTGAATAGCAATCTTCCATCATTAGAAATAGAAAAATCCGGTCTTTGTTCAATATTGGCCTTAGTTTTCAGTAAAATTAGATCATCCTCTTGTAACTTGGTCAAATCCTCAATTAATGTAGGTTGAGCTCGGATGTTTGCTATGAAGCAATCTTCTTCCTAAATATCACCCTCTAAATTCAACTGGGCAAATTGAGGAATAAGGTTAGTCACACTAATCATGAGACTTGATAACATACCAATTGGTTTTCTGCTAAGTGCATCTGCTACAGCATTTGCCTTGCCAGGATGATATTGAAAAACGAAATCAAAGTCCTTGAGACGTTCTAACCATCTTCTTTGCCTCATATTAAGCTCCTTTTGAGAGAATAAATATTTCAAGCTCTTGTGGTCTGTGTAGATCGTGAACTTTTCTCCATAAAGATAATGACGCCAAATTTTCAAGGCAAAGATAACTGCTGCCAATTCTAAATCATGTACAGGATAATTTTCTTCGTGACGTTTCAATTGTCTTGAAGAATAGCAAATCACCTTTCCATTCTGCATAAGGACGCATCCTAAGCCAATCCCCGATGCATTCGTATATACTTCAAATCCACCACCCTCCATTGGTAGTGATAAAATAGGGGCTGTTGTAAGATGATTCTTAAGACTTTGAAAACTCTTTTCACAGTCTTTCGACCAGATAAAAAGATTTTCTTTTCTAGTAAGTCTAGTTAAAGGAACCGCGATCTTTGAGAAGTCCTTTATGAATTTGTTATAATAACCTGCTAGACCGAAAAAGCTTCTGACTTCAGATATAGTCGCTGGTCGGCTCCAATCTCTGACAGCTTCTACCTTAGAAGGATCCACAGCAATACCTTCTTTTGAAATGATGTGGCCTAGGAATAAGACTTCCTTGAGCCAGAATTCACACTTATTGAGTTTGGCATATAGCTTGTGTTCTCTAAGTGTTTGCAAGGCTATCCTTAGATGTTCTTCATGTTCTTCTCTAGTCTTGGAGTATATCAGGATATCATCGATGAAGATGACGATGAACTGGTCTAAAAATGGCTGGAAGACAATGTTCATAAGTTGCATAAATGCTGTTTGGGCATTAGTTAAACCGAATGGCATTACCACAAATTCATAGTGGCCATAACGACTTCGAAAAGCCGATTTATAAATGTCCTCTTCTTTGATTCTAAGTTGATGATAACCTGATCTTAGGTCAATCTTAGAAAAGTACCCAGCTCCCGAAAGCTGATCGAAGAGCTCATCAATACGCGGCAATGGATATTTATTTTTGATTGTAAGCTGATTCAGTTGCCGGTAATCGATGCATAATCTGAGAGAACCATCCTTCTTCTTGACAAATAAAACAGGCGCACCCCAAGGGGATGTGCTAGGTCTAATGAAACCCTTGTCTAGAAGTTCCTGTAATTACTTCTTTAATTCCTTAAGTTCCGTGGGGGACATCCTGTAAGGGGCTATAGAAACAGGTGCTGCACTTGGAATGAGTTCAATGGTAAAGTTTACTTCTCTCTCGAGCGGTAAACTAGGTAGTTCGGATGGGAACACGTCAGGGAATTCATTTGCAATAGGAATGTTTGCTCGGATAATTTCCTTAGATTCGGTGACAATGACTGAAGCAAGAAAAACTTCACATCCTTTCGAGATAAGTTTGCAGGCGTGAAGAGAAGATATAATGGTAGGATGCTTCTTGTATTTGATGCCAAGAAAAGAAAATCTTGGAAGACCGGGCTTTCGGAAAGATATAATTCTATTTCATCAGTTGATGTAAGCATCATGGTCTACAAGCCAATCTACCCCTAAAATGGCATCATAACCTTTCATATCAAGGCATACTAAGTTTGCGGGGAGATTGTGTCCCTCTACTACCACCTCACAATCGGGATAATACTTGGTAAGCTTAGTTCCAGATCCTAAAGGTGTAGTAATAGCGAGATCTGAAGGTAAGAAAACTGATGCAATTGGTAAGGTTTTTACAAAAGTGGTGGAAATAAAAGAATGAGAAGCACCAGTATCGAATAGCACAAATGGAGGATGAGAATAAATTTGAAGAGTACCTTTCATAAGCCCGTCATTTTGATCCTTGGGCGCTTCTTCTTCATCTATAACTGCATTGAGGCGAGCCTGCCTCCTACGTCCTCCGTTATTTGATTGATCTTTCATAAGGGGGCAATCTGGCACACGATGCTCCCTACTTCCACAACGCAAACAAGCACCTAGGTGCTTCCCACATTCTTCAGCCGAGTGGCCGAATTTCTCGCAAAAGGTGCACGCCGAGGCGACTTGCTCCTTCTCTTCTTTAACCTTTTTACTATCCTTTTGGGAACTTCCACCATTCCCGTTCCTTGATCTTTTCCTGTTATCACGGCTTTTGTATGGTTCTGTGATGCTAAACTTCTCTTTCTTATAATGCCGATCTGATCGTCGGCTAGATTCTTCTCCCTTTCCTTTCAACCTTTCGACCTTCTCTAAGGTCCTCTCGCATAAATATGCCCTTTGAACCATCTCCGCATAAGTGCGGATATTCTGTGTCCCCAGTTGCTGAATGAAACCGGGCCGTAACCCGTCCATAAATCGGTTTGCTTTTAATAATTTTGTGCTGATAAGGTGTGGTGCATATGGTGCTAGTCTTGAAAACTGTAACTCATACTCTGCAACTGACATCATCCCTTGACGAAGGGAGGCAAACTCCATAGCCTTCCTTTCCTTCACATGTTCGGAGAAATACTTGGCACGAAATAAAGTGAGAAAAGCATTCCATGTATGTGGCGCATCGGCCGGAGGTGCCGGAACCGACTTCCACCAAGTACAGGCATCCTTATTTAATTGGAATGTTGCTAGACGGACTTTCTCCTGATCAGTGCATTGTATGACATCAAATATCTGATTCATCTCATCAATCCAATTTTCTGCTTCGTCTGGATTGGAAGATCCATAGAAACGTGGAGGATTTAGACTCCGGAAGTTGCGATGAAGATCTCCTGCCCTTGCCCCTGCACCACCTTGTGCTATAGTCTGCAGTGCCTGGGTGAGGCCGGCAACAGTTTGTTGCATACCGTCCCAATCTACGCGATGAGCCATGATAAAAATAATAAGGTACCTGAGAGAGAAAAATAACACTCGTTATTTCTCATGAAACCAAATCTTAAAGCTAATTAATTATCTTATCCCGGGTTCTACCCAATCCTCACATGGGTGTGGAATTTCTTCCTTAGTTCATAGGTATGGGTCCTTAAACCTTGGACTTATCCTATGACATGACTCTTTTTCCTAAGTCCTGAGACTTAGGCTCTGATACCAACTTAATTGTCACGCCCCGAGCCTTTATTACAGCGGAAGACTCGCTCGGGGAGCGAGAACAGCCGGCATGGTAAGCCTCTTGCAAGCAAGAATCAATCAGAGCGCGAGACAATCACACAAGTAAATGTAATTGCACAGGATTTAAGCAACTTCAACTTCATATCATAACGCTAAATATTCAAAGATACAATCACTAATTTGATTTTCATTCTACTAGACTCAAGAAATAGAAAAATTACATTGACTCAATCTAGACATTATAGACTTCCTAAGTCTTCGCTCATCTTTAATCGCTCTCGGATCGGCTACTTGAATAATCCGAATCCGAACCCGACTCACTTTCATTTCCTGAAAAAGATTCTAAATAGGTAATGAGCACACTTGCCCAGTAGGTATCTTCGCATCAACATGAAGGCACTATTAACGTAATTAACATTTTAGCTCTAAAGATTGAGGTAAAATCATGCGAATGCGAATCAATCATGTGATCAAACCAAAGTAACAAGATAAGATAGAATGATCAAGAATGAACTAGCAAGAATATAACATGAACATGATATTTAGTTTTTCACGAGCAAGAATAAATCGAGAATGTACTAGCAAGCCACATATTCATCACTTTAGCATCTTATGCTTATGAGCAAGTGCTTCATGAATTTCTGTGGAATATCAAGCAAGAATGTCATGTTGTGTCGTATCGTACCGTGGATCTTCACTTATTTATAGAAATAGTACTCCCAACGTAATGCGACGCCAGTAGCATCATACCCCATGGTTTATAAAATAGTATGTTTCCGGCAATCAGCCGAGGGGACTAGTATAGAGCCCTTGAACACAATCAGTGCTCGATCGCATCTTCAATTATAAATTAAGCTACTTCCACGCAGTATAACAGTAAAGTATGGCCAAGAATGTAATAAGTTCAATAATTCCATGATAACTAAAATCAATGAATGAATACTTTAATTTGAATATATGAGATCAAGAATGACATTTAAACTATGTTCTGCTTATAGAATAAATCGGCAGCATAACGGTATTTTCCTTAACTTCCATTTCATTTAGATCAATTTAAGCAATATGACAAGTTCTAGATCATCAAGGTTTGTCTAGAATCATTGGAATATCAACCCTTGGTCAAACCTTGGGTTAACAAAAATAAGCTATGTAACGGTCGTTAACTGGGCCATTATACTATGTAACGCGTCATTAATGGGCCGCTACAATGATCAGAGTCCAGAAAGATAAAAATAGACTCAGAGGAATGTGACGGTCTTGCACTGGGCCGTTACGTGAGCCTGACGGTCCAGTTCAAGGCTGTTACATTTCAAGAATCAGAAATCATGATAGTGCATTCTATTTATTGGGCTTTAATGGTACAACCAACTCGGCGTCCTAGTGGGAATCCCAGGCTCGCGGAGAATTACGGAGGCCTTGAAATAATGATTTCCTAGTCCATTAGAAGGAATATCCAATAGAGAGGTCCTCATGTCCAAGATTGTGTTCCTATAGTGCAAGGTGTGAACTAATGACAATATACCGGAATATGTGCCATGTACTTATAGAATTGACTCTATTGACAGACAGAGATATGTATACTCAAATTTGAAAATCATGATGAAAACTCCGTCAATACAATGTTAAAAAGTCATTCTTTATAATACAAAACTATATAATTTGGCTTCAAAAATTAACATAACTCAATAAAAGTGAGATCACAAAACATGCAATACCTATCATGAATGATCAAATAACCTTAAAATCACATGATCAGGATAAAACTTAGGTAACTAGGCTTTAACAATAATAATATTGGCAGGTTATATTCTGTCTTGGGGTTGACAGAACACAGAGTATAACGGTCTGGAGATGGGGCGTCACTGTGATTATGACGGTCAGGATCCAGCCGTTACATGAATGTAACGCGTCTGTCCAAGCGCGTTATAATCAACCGTGAAACCCAAATCAAATCAGGGAGTATAACGGTCTGTTGTGGGGCCGTTACAAGGAAGTGACGGTCCTTCTGTGATGCGTTACAGTCTCTGCTAACAGGAAACAACTATAGAAGCTAAGAGATCAACTCACATCATGTCTTTTATCAAAACATCATGAGTTTCTAGATATGTTAACAAAGTAAAGGTTGTCTATATGCATGGGTATTGATGAATAGATGGATAGTCAAGTCTTAATCTTTAGTTAGGGCTAAGAGATACATGATATGCATAGAACCAATAAAACATGAAATTGATGATCTAGCATGCATGAAATCCAGTCAAAACAGAGGCTCTTAGTCCTATCAAGTTATTTTTTCTGTTCATGAGATAACCTACCTCTTACTTAGACTGTAGTTCCTGAATTTGGTTGAGAACCTTGCCCTAGTTCTTCTCTTCCTCTTGTGACTTTTCCAGCAACTTCCTTAGGTTCTAACCCCATGACCTCTTGACCTAAAGATGTTAAATTTGGAGGGGAGTTAGTCTACAGTATTGTAAACAAATACTTCTAAAGAATTTACCAGAGATAATGACTCCTTACCTTGCTTCTTTACGTCCCAAAAGTAAGGGTCGCACAGTTCAGAACTATGCCCTATTTATAGAGTTTACACTAGGGTTTGAGGATTAGATCGAGTTTAGAGTCCTTATTTCATCAAATCCTAATATCTAAGAGTCCTTAGCAATATTACAAGCCTTCCCAAGTCGATCCTTAGTGGATAAGATCATCAAATTCTGATCTTTCTACTTGTTCTTTCTTTTACGGAACTAACAGTATGTAACGGTCGCCGACATATGCGTTACATGGCTGTGACGGTCGTCCGATGGACCGTTACAGTTAACGTGGATAGAGTTCTAAATTGATCAAACTCTTCTATTCATTATTCGCCTAATTATCTATATTAAGTTGTATTTATCCTTATAATTCCGAGGATAAGCTTAATAACCTTCTAGAATATGGGCCAACTTAATGGGCCTGGTTTGCAAACCCTTTAGACTTTAATTAAGTGAGTTGGGTTAATTGATTAACACCATTTGACCTTATATTGATTAATAACTCCAAATTAGTCCATTTAATTGCTAATAATACCATAAAATTATCAAATAAATTCTGGGGTACTACACCCTTAGATAACTATTTGTTCGCCTTATTTTCTGAGTAACCTGATCTAGCTTAGTTGGCTATTTGTTCTCTTAGATATCTATTTGTCACTCTTAGATAGCTATTTGTCACCCGTATTTAGCTATTTGTCTCTCTTAGATATCTATTTCTCACCTTTATATATATATATATATATCTATTTCTCACCCTTACATTACTATTTGTCTCCCTTGGATATCTATTTCTCACCCTTAGACAACTATTTGTCACCTTATATAGCTATTTGTCTTATTTTTTGAGTGATTCCATCTTAGTTGGCTATTTGTCACTCTTAGATAGATATTTGTCACCCTTAGATAGCTCTTTGTCACCCTTATATAGTTATTTGTTCACCTTATTTTTTAAGTAACTTTGTCTGCTTTAGTTGGGTATTTGTCTCCCTTAGATATCTATTTGTCACCCTTATATAGCCATTTATCTCTCTTAGATATCTATTTCTCACACTTATATATTTATGTGTCACCCTTAGATAGCTATTTGTCACCCTTATATAGCTATTTGTATCTCTTGGATATCTATTTCTCACCATTAGATATCTATTTCTCACCCTTATGTTTTGAGTAACTTTGTCTGCCATATAGCTATTTGTCTCCCTTGGATATCTATTTCTCACCCTTAGATATCTATTTCTCACCCTTATTTTCGGTGTAACTTTGTCTGCATTAGTTGGCTATTCGTCTCTCTTAAATATCTATTTATCGTCATTAGATAGCTATTTACCACCCTTATATAGCTATTTGTCTCCCTTAGATATCTATTTCTCACCTTTAGATATCTATTTGTCAATCTTAGATAGCTATTTGTCACCCTTATATAGCTATTTGTCTCCCTTAGATATCTATTTCTCATCCTTAGATAGCTATTTCTCACCCTTATATAGTTATTTGTCACCCTTATATAGCTATTTATCCATATTTTCTGAGTGATTCCATCTTAGTTGACTATTTATCTCTCTTAGATAGATATTTGTCACCATTAGATAGCTCTTTGTCACCCTTATATAGCTATTTGTCCGTCTTATTTTTTTATTTTTTTATACAAATTCACTTTCTCAATGCAAACATTTAAGAAGTATTTAAAGAGTCCATTGGGTAGGATTCGCATTCTAGTGCGTGGACTAATAGCATGCAGGACGGGTAACTTTTCTACCCGTCCAGACATACAGCTAGCAATTCTCAAATCTAAAACCAACCGCTCACCATCCTATATTATATTATGTTATGTATCTCTTGCAAGTACAATGGTAAGGTATAGAAATTTCTTAGGGCCTATAAATACACGCCTGAAGGTTGCTGATAGCTATAGCATCTATGTAACACACAGTAGAGCTTTTCTAAATAAGAAAATGAGAAACTGCTATACCCAGACTTTTTTTCCTGAAAAAAGCAAGAAATAAGGGTTCGGGAATTTTCCGGAACACCTTCCAAGCGTTATTTATTCGGTATCTTTACGGCATGTTAGGTCCGACTGAGGGCCATAGCCGGCTTGCTGTGACTTATGGCAACACCTACAACTAGCAGGGACCACCCCCGACCACCCAGTATGCAGCATTGTCCGCCTTCAACTTGGCCACCCGGGCCAACCCAGGAGTGCCCCAGCAATAGGTCGCGCCATGAGGCACCCAACAACGAGGCTAGGAATCACTCCCAAAACGCTTCCCTTCAGCTTTTGTTGACACTGAAAATATTTCTAATTTTTATTGACCTTTGTTTTGGCAGGTCAAAAACGCTGGCCGAGTGCCCCTACACCCCCAAAATGGGAAGCCGAAGGCTCAATCAGCGGAAAATCGGAGTGATCCGATCAAGACACGCGAAATGCCAAAGTGGTCCGTAAGTGGCCAGAAGGACGTCCTATCAGGGCAGAAATACTTCGAGGGGTGGCCCTCCTAATGAAGACACTCCATGTGTCCACAGTGTGGAGTTGGTGGCACAAATCGTTGAGCCGAAGGCTAAGTCAGGGGAAAACCCAGGTTACCCGATTCAGGTACACATTATACCGAAACGGTCCGTAAGTGACCAGAAAGTCATCTGATCAGGGCGAAAATGCTTCGAGGGATGGCTCTCCTAATAAAGACACCCCACGTGTCCACAGCGTGGAGTTGGCGGCACGAATCAACGTGCCGAACACCAAATCAGGAGAAAACTCGGGTTACCCGATTCGAGTACACATGGTACCGAAAAAGGTCCGTAAGTGGCTGAAAGGACGCCCAGTCAGAACAAAAATACTTCCATGGATAGTCCACTCGATGAGGATGCCCCACATATATTCGAAGTTGAGTTGGTCGCATGAATTATAGTGCCGAAGGCCGAATCAGGACAAAACCCGAGAAAATTGATACGGGTTCGGCACGCCGGAATCTCCGTAAACTACAAATTGGGGCCCGAAAATGATGAAATCTATACTCTGTGGCCACTACATCAAACCCAAGGTGTTATCGGATGTCAGGCTTCCATTTGGGATAGTTTCGGGATGAAGTGGCAAAAATTACAAAAATATCACAATCTGAGTCGGTGGCACCTTTTTTTACTTTTAAAAGAAAATAGAATTCACAAAAAGTTGATTCGGTGAAGCACTTTTTGATGCAGGACGGACACGCGACCTAGGACTCTAGCTCGCGGACGTCCCTAGCGAGGGAAACGTAGGATCTTGCGCGGTTGAGGAACCGGCAATGAGTCAGGTAGTCGGCTCTTTTTCGTGCCCCGATCAGGTCACGGGATGTGTTTCGCTCTCTCTCGCAGCGGTGATTTAAATTTGAAAGAGCTAGTAACCTATCACTCACAGCGGCATATACAAATAAATACGAAATCAGCAAGTGTAATAAGAGAGTGGCGAGTTTACCTCCACACTACCGGGCATGGGGAAGACGATCCTGGCCAAGACAATAACTCCTGGTATAATAATTACAATAATTTACAGAAATGAATTTCTATGCCCACTCCACGCAGGGAGGTAACGGGCTACAAGTGGGGCCCGGGAGGACCGATCTTGGGTTGACGGGCAGCGTGTTAGATAGCTCCGTCGGTTCCGGTACACGACTACTCGGGCGGCAGCTTGTTGTCCCGAACTGGTTCTGCTACTATCAACACTGCGCGACTCGGTGAGAAAAATTACTGCGATCAGCACGGACGTCGGCTCGACGCGAAACCAACGCCGTTGCGAAGCTGACTCAGAGATCTTCGAACACCTGTTGTTACAGTAATTTTTCTGTGTCTGGAATTTTCGTGGTGGAATTTATAATTGGCTGGTTTACAGATCTAGAACAGTCGGAATAGAAATGGATTTTCCTGAGAACTCGGTTTGTCCAAAGATCAAACGGAGGAATTTGGATCTAAAATTTTTATGACAGGTAGGTGGGGATGTGAGGAACACGTGGATAATTGTTTTGTAAAATTTGGAGGTGATTTGGGTAGGGAAAGGGATTTTATGGTGGAAGTGGTCGGATCTGGATTGCACAGGACATAACAGATTTGGGAAAAGACAGTGGTTTTTAAAAATGGTAAACGAACTCCAACAATCCTAAGAAAATTTGTGGAAGGGGGTTTCGGTGGACAGAACACCCAATTAAAATTTCAACTCATTCAGAAAAGGAAAAGTGCGTTAAAAAGACGAAGTGGTGGCTTGCTGGTTGGTGGATCTGCACAGGGGGCAGGTTACAAAGGGTGGAAAGAATATGTTGGGAAAAATGGTAAAAGAAGGGTAAATAACCTGGATTTTTTCGTGGAGGCTGGGGTGGACGTGGGGAACTCACCCTCCAAATTTCAATGCAATCTGAGCTCTTGATTGAGAGCTAAAAATCACGGACTCAGCTTCTATCTAGAGTGGACAGAACACCGAAGAAGTGGCGGTGGCGACGCGACGGCGGCTCGATGGCGGCAGCGGCGGTGGAGATGAGTTTCACACTCAAAGGGGGATGGATTGGGAGGTATCACACCTCAGAGATCTGAGCTCTCACAGCTGCAAGGGGAGAGAGGAGAGAGGAAGGGGGGCAAATGGCCTCTTGGGCAATTTTTCTCAAAATTCATTCAATAATTCTTTATTAAATCTACAAATGACACTATACACACCCTTAAATAGAGAATGACAAGGGGAGGGGTGGGAATCTCGTAGGAGAGAGGAGAGGGGTGAGGGGGACCAAGAGGGGGCCAAGGAAGCTTCCTTCCTTTGAATTTTCAAAGGAAGGAAGTCCAAGTTTGGTAGGTTGCCTACCTTGGACCAAGAAAGGGGGCTCCCCCTTCTAGAAGCCTACAAGCCACCAAGCCCCTTTCACACTAGCCCATGGGCTTGGCCCATTTAAAAGCCCAATAACTCTAGACCACTATTCTAATCCATTACAAGATCATAGGCCCATTAGCCTTATTACAATAGTACAACCCAATAATTGTCAATACATTCTAAACAGGGCCCAACAAGACTTAAAGGCATAAAATGAAGATAAGTTACTTGACTTGACGTCCCTGTCCTCCGTGAACTAAGAGGGCCCCGGCGTATCCTCGGCCAATAATGCGTATTGCGACGTGTGTCCGCACCACTTTTGCAAAGGTTGATTCAGTTGCATGCTTTTTCAAAAGGTGATTCGGTGGCCTTCTTTTGGAAGTGAATCGGTGGCCTTCTCATTTGAAGTGAATCGGTGGCAGCCTTGCGTGATGAACCGGTGGCCCTGAGACATGATCCGGTGGCGCATGATCTAGCTAGAGACGGGGCGATTCAGTGGCGGGGCCATCCCATCGGCCCTACGATCCCCTGTTCCCCTTCGTCTATAAATAGGGCCCTTGGCCCTCAACCAAAAAAGGGGGGAGAGCGCACAGATCACTGGGGAAACTCCGGAGAGATCGATCGAGTAGAGGGAAAGAAGCGAGGGAAAAAGGAGAAAGAGAGCCAGAGAGAAAGGGGAGCGCAAGGTGGGTCTCAGGGTCAGGGGAGAGGTTTTGTACTCTTTCTTTTCTTCTCTGTTGTATCATGTTTTCCTACTTGCATGTATCCTCTGCAGTTGCAGGGATGAATAAAAGCTCTCTTGTCTTATCATTTATGTTAATGTAAATGCATTCGTGGTGTACAAGCTAACGTTAGCTCCTGTATTTCAATTCGATCATTGTTTTTCCTCTCTTTCCGTTGTGGTGTATCTCGTCTTCTGAATTTTCTTTTTCTTCTTCGGGGATTTGGGTTTTCGCTTCCAAGGGAAACGAGCGATCGGCTATATATCATGACCGGGAGGGGGCCCTCAGGGGCTACATCCCTTGTGAGATCCTAGGATCGGTCAAGGAGGATTGCAACCCTCTGCTCTAAGGTTCCACACCCCGATTGTGAGGAGGCCCGGTAGGGCTATACACACTTTGAGATCCATGGATCGGTCGAGAAATACGGTTTCCGTCCGAAGCTCACTCTAAAAATGGTCAATGGCCACGCCCACCAGGGCGACAGTAATATCCCCTCCTTGAGGTCCAATGGCTTCATCGTCTGTATTGTCTCTGTTCGAAACCGCGTATGCACCTCGGGTGTTCGATGGTTTGCCCTCAAGGCCTCTAACCTCTCCCCTGAGCGTCCCCTCTCTTGTGATGTTAAATGCAGGCCTCAAGCCACTGTATGAGTTCTTAACCACAATCGCAGTGCCTTCAATTTAAGGTTTCCCCGATCTTTTTAATTGTTTCCCGACCGTCATTATAGATTCATTACCGGGGAGGGGAACAATTCCCCCATCTGTTGATTTCCATTCGATTGCACTGCACTCACTCTGGGTTCCAAGGGTCTGCCGTATCATGACATGTTCCCTTACAAGCCCTTCCTACAGAGTGAGCAGTGAACAAATGAAAACACCACCGAGGTGGCAACATTGGATGCCCTATTTCGGAATTTAGCCCCTGAATTGTCAAGTACTCTTAGTAGGCTAGCCCTCAGAGTCCGCTATTGACAATTTCAATTTTCGAGACCGCCGCATTTGGCCTCTCGACTTTTATGGACTTACACCGGCCTCCCGTGTGTATGTCCCATTTACTCCCCAAACACTTCGGGTCTAGGGGAGATGCTGCTCAATTTTCGCGAAGATATTTAGACCAAATTATAAAACATAATAATAATAATAATAATAATAATAATAATAATAATAATAATAATAAGAGAGATAGAGACAAGTGATTCGGTGGCATCCCTTTTAATATATATATAAAAAAGAAGAATGCATGAGTCGGTGCTGATGCCACTGACTCACCCCCATGCCTTTTCTAATAATAATAAAAAAGAGTTTGAATTCGGTTGCAGGCTAGAGTCGGTGGCACCCGGCTATATATATAAAAAAAAATACAACAAAAGCAAACCAAAGTACGTAACACACATACATTGCACCGATCTACACCCTGCACCGACCTCCCTTCATTCTGCACCGACGTAAAACCCATTCATATGCAATAAACACGTCGAGAACCCCCCCCCCCCCCCCCCAGCTCATTTATGCATACAGCACCCAATAACACTAAACCATGCACATGCCACTTACGTAACATTTAACTCATTAATCTATTCACCATGCACACTAAACCCCATTAATATATTACCTTCACACATGCATTCATTCGTACGTTCAAACCCCCCACCCATTTACACATGTATGTATATATATAGATAAATAAAAAAGGGAAAATAAATAATAAAACAAATAACACACTCTCACTCAAAATGGGGAAATAAAAATGGCTAAAATAAAATAAATAAATAATAAAAAAGACATAAAAAAGGTAAAAGTGAGTAATAGGAGAAAACACAATAAACAAATAATGGCCAAACAAATAATAAAAAATATAATAGTAATAAATAATAATAAATAAGCAAAGAGAATAAAAATGGTAATTAAAAAATGATAAATAAATGATAATCAAACAAAGGGCATTAAAATAATAATAAAATATATGCATGCAATGTAAAAATAAACAAATAAACAATGCAAAGGGGAATAACATAAATGAAATCAGAACAAAGAATTAAAAGAAGAGGTGTATTCATGCATCTAAAATAATAACAAGAATAAATCAGGAATAATGAACATGACTGTACCCTCTTCGGGCCTCTAGACCCGAGTATGGGGAATATTAATGGTGCCCGACAAGTCGTGCCTAGACCTTGGGATTCATCCCATTATGGTCATGGCATAGCTTCGCTCCGGGCCAATAATCCGTTGTTTTCAATTCGTTTCGACCGGGTTTCAATCGCGTTCCATCGGTTCCTAGATAACAAATTTACCGTACCTCGGCATACATTGTCCCGATAATACACAAGTCTGCCTGAATACGGTTACGCTCAACCCACCTCATGGGTCTATATGTGTGCACCATAACATCATGTGCAGTCTCAAAATAAAAGGCCCCGATGACTCTCGGAACAAGAGAGACGTTACCGAAATCCCCCTTTAAACTACAAATAAAAGATTGAATAGATAATAAACAACAATAAAATCAAATGCTATTACCATGTATGCTTGTATGGGCCGCTTCTCCGGTATATCAAATGGTGATTAGCGGAAAGTCGGGTTATGCCCGACTACAGGCTTTCACTATGCGTGATGATGGCCTTCAGACCTAAGTTCTCCACCTTATATCGGAAGTCAGCTTAACAAATAAATACTACCATATTGTGTGCTTGCATGCAATCATATCTTCCATATGTTTTACGGGCCCCATGGTCCTTCTATTTTGGTGATTAATTAAGGGTTGTCCCTCTTCCGGAGGGATGTAATTAACGTCGTAGCCTTTACGGTACGGCGGGTTTTGAGTCCCGACATGAACCTCACAATCGACTGATCAAGTCAGATCGAGCGCACAATTAATTTGTCACTTATGTGACTGGCACGTCTAACGAAATGAATTATAAAATGTGTCACCAACTTTCTAACATCAATGGATTACCTCCCTCAGTCAACCTTGGGCTCCGAGGGGCATTAGCTCACTTGTACAACCTGTAGTTATGTGTTGAGCATTCTCCCGAACACCTTGTGGGCACGTTTTCTAGCCATTGTATAACAAGCTGGGGCCAACCCACGGCTTGGACACATTTGTCGCATCATGCAGCAACCCTACAGCGTGGTAGGCCCATCCCCGACCTTCAGACACGCAGCAACGGGCCACTCACTTTTGACCACCAGGCCAACCCGGGATTACACAATAGCTAGCCATGTGGCATGGCATTTCTAACTAAGGTCGGGACCTTATACCCAAAACGCCTTCACTCAATGCCTACGAACTACTACCCTGACCGCCACGCTAGATACGAGCCAAAGGGGCTCGCTAGTCAAGCCGCTCGATAACACGGTGTGTGTGGGGACCAACCCCGAACACCTTGCGTGTGGCGATAATATCACCTTGTAATTGTCCCCCATGGGTCAATACCAGCATCTCAGGAGTGTGACCCTGCCAAAGGACTGTTGACATCTAAAATATTATCGGGTAATAATTACATGCCAGAAGGAGTCAATTGAAAGTCAAAGACAGGTCCACTCAGACCACTGAAGCCTCAGGTCACCTCAGAAGAAGCACCGGGGACTCCACATTTCATTTTCTCGGGGTAAAACATCTACCACAGCTCACTAAGGCCGTATAACGGTCAGAGCCGATAAACCGGCATCGAAGCAATCGTGTCGGGTATATCTCCACACCCCGTCCGGTCAGGACGAGAATGTAGCAGGTGTATCTCCACCTGATAAAGAAGCCCCCCGAGATGAACAAATGCCCCTGGTTCCTCAGAATAGGGAGCCAAAGGCCAAATCAGCGAAAAACCTGGGTGAGCCGATCAGGACGCCCGGAGTGCCGAAGTTGTCCATAAGTGACCGAAAAGTGGTCCCATAAGGGTGAAAATCTCCATACGGATGCCCGCTCAATGAAGACACTTTGTACAGGCGTAAAGCAAGCCCCAAAGCACGATACGTAGTGCCGAAGGTGATATTAGCAGAAAACCTGGGAAGCCCGCTTAGCACTCGCGGAATACTGGGATGGTCCGTGAAGTGGCCATAGAAATGTCTAGCTTGGGCAAAAGTGCTTCGAGGGGTGGTGTAATATCCCGGACCCTTTGGATCCTTCTTCTTGGGTCCCGGATTTATTTTCTCGGATAATTTGTTCTCATTATGCCCAGAATTATTTTTTAGACATCTTTCGAGTTTGGATCCGTGCGTTTCAGATCAGTTTCGGAGATCTCGGAACGTGTTCTGTGGTTTCCGCGTGTTTTTCTCCGGCAAACCTACGGAACCCCGTAGCGGGCGAATTGAGTTGTTCACCTACTCCGGCATGGTACCAGTGCGACCGACATGTTTCGATGATCGAGGAAATATATTTTTCTATTTTTTTCATATTTTTCAAAAAATCAGGATTTTCTATAAATACCCCTATTTTCTTTTTCCTTTTTCCCCTCCTCCTTTCTTCTTCTTCCTCCCCTCTCCCCCGTGAGCGCCCGCGACTGGCCTTCTCCTCCCCCTCTTTCGTGGACGCGGTGGCGACCTCTCCTCCGACTACAGACGGTGGCGAGGCAACAACGTGGTGGCAAGGGTAGCGACATGGCGATCCCAGCGGCGTTCGGCGCTCGGTGAGCTCATGGGAGCTCGCGAAGTTTCAAGCGGTATTTTGGCGATCGGTGACAATCCGTCGTGTTTCGGGTGACCCCGAGGTCGGGTGACGATCCTTAGCTCGGCATTTACCTTCCCCGTGATTTCTACGCCGAGGCGTGGTCGAGAGAGGGTTATTTTGAGCCGGGAAGGGAAAACCAAGAATTGGGGTTTGAGTGCCCGATCTAGCATTTTAATCCGTGGTTTCGTGGTTTGTTGGCATCAAACGATGCATTGGGGGATTGGGAACAAGTTTCCCTTTTGTTTCCCCTTCACCCAGGGGTGAATGGGGCATGGAACGACGTTTTTAGGCCATTCCTACCGTTCTCGATTTCACGGAATGTACACGGTCGTAACAGATACCATTTTTGTCTATAAGCGGCCATAGCTAGACCTTTTTTAGCTTTGGGCGGTCCCCAGGTGACCGTTTCCAGCTTGGGAGTGTCGGTAGGGTAAGCGGTCACGCGACAGACCATTTAGCCCTGGGGTGGCCAAATGGCCGACCGTTTTTCCTCACGGGCCAGTGCGGTCATCGAGGCATTTTGACCGTTGAGTTTTGACTGTTACACAGTTCTGGGTCTTCGTGGTCACGAGAATGGTCGTTTAGTACTTTTGCATGGCCCTGGGTTGGACCGTTTAGGTTCCTAATGGTCATGAGATGACAGTTTGATTTATGTGCCGTTGGATGGCTTAGCGGCCCCAAGGTGGACCGCTTAGTTCCTCTAGTGGCCTACCATTGGACCATTTAGGTCTTTAAACGGTCTTAGGAAGATCGTTTGGTTTCCCGTTTAGTCTAGGGGTACAACGGTCCCATGGGAGACCATTTACCTTCTGAGGTGGTCCATCGACCGACCGTTTACTATGTGTTGTCTGACCGGTAGCTATTTCCTTGCCGATTCAAGTCCCGGGTGAGTGGACCACGATCCACGTGCTGACCCGTGGTCTGACTGATGCTGGGCATCATGTGGGGGCCATGTGTTAGGGTGCCGTGGGCTCTCGGGAGGTGATGTTCTCGGCTTGTGTTACCATGAGTCGGTGTCGGTACAAGCGGCGGCCCTTGTACTTTGTCTGATTTAGACGTTATTTTTCGTTGACTAGAGAGTCTACTCCTTCAGTGACCCCCCACTAGTCGTAGCCTTCCGACACGTGAGTGGTCCCACCAGGGAGTGGTGGCGAGGCTATCCCGAGAGATGATTTTTAGACTGGTTTCCGTAGGGTCCCACGTTTGACGCCAGAGTCCGACTAAGGGGAAAACTAGTCAAAGGGCTTGACCTAGGACGTACGGTCTGTGTGTGCACACGTGGTCGGGGGCAGCAGACCCTCGCTGACGAGCGTGACCCCGACCAGTCCTTGTTCTATGGTTACTAGTACAGTGTCCCCGTTCCACCAGGGGTCGAGGGGGGCACCTAAGGCGCGGTCTAAGCCGTCAGCGGACGCCTCCGGTCTTGCTTCTAGTGGATGGTACTCCTGTCTTTGTCTGGTAGCGACTCTTAAGCTTTGACGAGTTGTCTCGATTTTCATGCCGTGTATTCGGTACTAGACGTAGCGGAGCTTTTCCTTTTATTTATTCCTGTAGCTTCCCATCCCACGTCGTGCTAGTGATAGCTCGTAGTTACTTTTTCACGCAGTTTCTCGGTTTGCGAGGTGGGGACCGGATGATCCCTACTGAGCCTTTTGTTTTAAGGCTCATTCCATGCGTGTTTTCTGCGTTTCAGGTGAGACGAGGCTGCAGGGGAGCGCTTCTGAGGCTCCATGTGGTTCAGGTGTCCAGGGTTAGTTGCCAGTTGCCAGGCCGGGATATGCCCCGTGTAGTTGTACCTTCTTTTTCTGCGTTTTACTAGTTGTGGACTATTGTTATATTTTTACACTACTGTTATATTGTAGACCATGTAGTTTGCTTAATGTTAATTATTAATTTCCTGCTTATTCATGTAAAATGTGTAGTTCTGCAATTATTTTAAATTCCTGTGTATTTCCACGCCATCCCTTTAACCCTTCTGAGTCCTCGGGCTCGTGGGTGGCGGTTCGGGATTCGAGTTATCGGGCCTCTCCCGGTGTTCGGATCTCAGGTCGTTACAGCTGGTATCAGAGCAGTGGTTGTGGATATATATAATAATTATAAGTAATTGCAGTGGTCCACTAGTCCACAACAATGACGTACAATCGACACTGGCTTAGGGCATCGTGTGTTTTATTGATTTCATCGTTTTCCTTGTCTTCTATCTTTTTGCAGTAGGCGAGTATGGCGCCGAGGCGGAGGACTCGCTCTCAGCAGGGACAGTCGACTGAGAAGCAGGATGAGCAGGCGGAGTAGAGTAGAGTGCCACCAGTTACCACCCAAGCAGGGGATGCAGCGAGAGTTCCAGGGGCAGAGGACTTCTTTCGGGGCATGTTTTAGTGCATGACTCAGCAGTTTGGCGGAGATGCTGGTGAGGGCTCATCGTCCAGGGGTGGACCCAGTCATGCAGTGCGGAACTTCTTACAGTTCCATTCACTCTACTATGGCGGCCAGCCAGATCCGGATGTGGCTAGAGGTTGGCTTGATGAGATAGAGAGAGTGTTCAGTTCTATGAACTTTGTCGAGGAGGACAAGGTGATGTTGGCTTGCAACTAGTTGCAGGGTACGGCTCGATCTTGGTGGTCTTCGGAGTGGTAGACATTCTTTCACTCATGTTCCCTCCAACTGATCATGTGGAAGGACTTTGTTACAATTTTTGAGCGTACTTACTACCCATCCTATGTCGGTACGTAGAAGATGCGTCAGCTTCTAGAACTGGTGCAGGGCGGCATGTCAGTGTTGCAGTACAGGGCTAGGTTTGTTGAGTTAGGCCGTTATGTGCCCCATATCATGGAGCATGAGGGGTTGAAGACCGAGCAGTTTGTTCAGGGTTTGAGGCAGGAGCTGAGGCACCTTCTGATGGTGAACGTTGCTACTGATTTGGAGACAGCATCTCGTGTGGCGGCATCTTTGGAGCTGGATATGTAGAAGATCCGAGGACAGGGTGGCCAGGGGCAGACCCAGTCAGGCCGCAGTCAGCAAATGGCTACCCAGCAGTAGAGCACCTTTCAACACTCTTCGGGTAGTATGGGAGCTTCAGCACCAGCGGCGTCAGCGACAGGATCGACGTCTTTTGGCTCCAAGGTCAAGAAGTTTCTTAAGAAAGGTTTCTATAAGAAGCACAAGAATCTGAGGCAGGCATCTTCAGGCAGTTTGCAGCAGTCGATTCCCTATCAGCGTCAGGGATCAGTTGGTAGATTGCGGGGATCGTGTCCCCGGTGCGGTGATTCACATCCAGGCAGGTAGTGTACGGCGCCAGTGGTTTGTTTCAGATGTGACCAGCAAGGGCACATGGCGCGTGACTGTCCTTAGAGACCGCGTCAGCCACCACAGCGACAACAGCAGTCGCCTTCACAGTAGCAGTTTCAACCCCAACAGTATCCTCAGTAGCCGCATCAGTAGTAGGGGTAGTATCCGTCACTACCCCTATCAGTGAGTGTAGGGGGCAAGCAGAGGTCCCGAGGCCAGATTACACACATGACCATGGCAAGGGCAGAGGCGTCGCAACTTGTGGAATGTACCGTTAAGATTTTGGGTTGTACGGCTCGAGTTTTGTTTGATTCTGGCGCGTCGCATTCGTTTATTTCAGAGGATTTCGCACTGAGTATTGAGGAGCCGGCGACCCAGTTGTCCTGTGATTTGGCCATGGAGTTGCCTTCTCGTGATTTTATGGTCACTCCGTATTGTTTCGAGGAGGTCCCTGTGTGGGTGGAAGGGTGGAGTTTGTCGACCAGGCTTTATGCGTTGCCACTTTAGGACTTTGATGTGATTTTGGGCATGGATTGGCTCGAGGCCCATCATGCCTTGGTAGATTGTGGCTCGAAGAAGGTTTATTTCCGGGGACTTCATGGACCTACCTTCTATTTCCAAGGTATCAGGTCTTCCTCTTCCCGCTTTCTTATTTCGGCTCTTAGGGCTTGTCGATTACTTGATGCGGGTTGTCAGGGTTTCCTCGCTTCTGTGGTCGCGATAGACTAGTCGGAACCGGATGTGGAGGACATTCCGGTGGTGTGCGAGTTTCCCGATGTTTTTCCTGAGGATTTGTCTGGATTACCTCCGCAGCGGGAGATTGATTTTATTATCGAGATTGTGCCCGGTACGGGGCCTCTGTCGAAGGCTCCTTATCGCATGGCTCCTGCTGAGCTGAGGGAATTGAGGGCGCAGTTGTAGGAGTTGCTCACCAAGGGGTACATTCGTCCTAGCTTTTTCCCTTGAGGTGTGCCAGTATTGTTTGTGAAGAAGAAGGATGGTAGTCTGAGGTTGTACATTGACTACCGGCAGTTGAACGAGGTGACCATTAAGAACAAGTATCCGTTGCCACGGATCGATGATTTATTTGACCAACTTCAGTCTGCTCGAGTGTTCTCGCGAATTGATCTGCGGTCCGATTATTAGTAATTGCGGATTCGAGAGTCTGATGTGGAGAAGACTGCGTTCAGCTCGAGATATGGGCACTATGAGTTTCTGGTGATGCCGTTTGCGCTCACCAATGCCCCCGCAGCCTTCCGAGATTTGATACAGAGGGTGTTCCGTCCTTACCTAAACCAGTTTGTGGTCGTGTTTGTGGTCGTGTTTGTGGATGACATCCTTGTATATTCGCAGTCTACATAGGAGCATGCGTATCATTTGAGGGTCGTGTTGCAAACTTTGCGAGATCACCAGTTGTATGTGAAGCTCAGCAAGTGCGAGTTTTGGCTTCATGAAGTGCACTTTTTGGGACACGTGATTTCTGATGATGGTATTTCCGTGGATCCAGCCAAGGTCGAGGTAGTGATGCAGTGGCCAAGGCCAAGGTCTGTGACGGAGATTCAGAGTTTCTTGGGGCTTGCAGGCTATTACAGGAGATTCATCTAAGATTTTGCTCGTATTGCAGCCCCGATGACCAGGCTTACGCGGAAGGATGTGCCGTTTGTCTGGACTAGTGAGTGTGAGCAGAGCTTTATGGAGCTTAAGAGGTTGCTCACCTCAGCACCGGTGTTGGTGTTTCCTTCTGGATCAGGAGGTTTTGTGTTGTGTACAGATGCTTCCAGGATCGGGTTGGGTGTTGTGCTGATGCAGCACGGTAGAGTGGTGGCTTATGCATCTCGGCAGTTGAAGCCACACGAGGAGAACTACCCTACCCATGATCTTGAGTTGGCTATTGTGATCTTTACCTTGAAGATTTGGAGGCATTATCTATACGGCGAGAAGTTTGAGGTGTTCACTTACCATCAGAGTTTGAGGTATGTGTTCACTCAGAAGGACCTTAACCTCAAGCAGAGGCGATGGATGGAGTATATGAAGGATTATGACTTCACCCTGTCCTATCAGCCGGGTAGGATGAATGTCATTACCGATGCCTTGAGTAGGAAGGTCGTGGTCAGTGCCATGATGGTGAGGAAGTGGAGGCTCTGGGAACAGGTTCCAGCTGTGACATTTAGGCTAAAGGTTCCCCAAGTGCCGGGGTCAGCTGTTCATGCGAGCTTGACTGTCACGCCCGCCATTCATCGTCAGATGATAGATGCTCAGCGTGCAGACCCTGAGTTGCCCCAGATTTTGGCTTTGGCTGATATGGAGTTCGGCGAGGACGGAGCTGTGAGATTCTGAGGTACGCTATATGTCTCAGCCGAAGAGCAGGTGAGGCGTGCGGTGTTACTAGAGGCTCATGGGAGTAAGTACACTGTACACCCGAGGGCGACAAAGATGTATTGGAACTTGAAGAGACAGTTCTGGTGTCCTGGCATGAAGAGAGATATTCTCGAGTTTGTAGCTAGGTTCCTGACCTATCAACAGGTGAAGGCGGAGCATCAGTGACCAGGAGGTATGCTTCAGCCCTTGGAGGTTCCTGCGTTGAAATGGCACCACGTGACCACTGATTTTATGGTGAGGTTGCCAAGGACTCTAAGTGGGCATGATAGTATTTGGTTGCTGGTGGATATGCTGACGAAGACAGCTCAGTTATTACCTGTCAGAGTTAGCTGAAGTATGCCCAAGTTGGCTCATCCTTATATGGAGCGGATCGTACCTTTGCATAGGATTCCCATTTCCATTGTATGAGATCGAGATCCGCATTTTACTTCTGGATTCTGGAGGAGTTTCCTGTGAGCTCTCGGCATTGAGTTAGCTTTTAGCTCAGCTTATCATCCCCAGTCAAATGGTCAGTCGGAGAGGACCATCCAGATGTTAGAGAACATGTTGAGATCCTGTTGCCTGGAATGGCAGGGGAGTTGGTTTTGTTGTGTCCCCTAGTTTTGATGATAACAAATCATAAATCATTAGTAGATAATTGAGGAATATCCAACATGTTCTGTTTTAATGAATAGACTAAACAAGTGCAGAAGAATTTCTCTAAGTGATGTCTCGACGCCGTCTGATGATGTCTCGACACATCTAGAAGAGATCGTGCTGATATACGAATGGTTGAGCTCCAACAGAAAAGAATGTGTCGACACATCTAACCAATGTCTCGACACCGCCAGAAAAAATCAAGCTGTAGCCGTTGTCTGTCTGGCCTATGGATTAATTGATGTCTCGACACACTGAGTGAAAAGTGTCGACACACCTCAAGCCTCACTTATTTATGGCGGACGTGTCTCAACACCTTCGTGTGATGATTCGGATCCTGGCACGTAAAGACTCGACACCTTCGTGTGGGAACTATGCACATGACGCACATGTCTCGACACCGTTTGACGATGTCTTGACACAGTTATGATGTTATCTCGGAACCAAGCACATATGTCCCGACACACTGTGAGTAATGTGTCGACGCATCAGTGTTCGACCAGAATGATTTTGAAATCGGCAGAAGCAGTCTTCAAGTTATTCAATGGGATGTCTCGACACACTGTGTGGAAAGTGTCGACACACTCGTGTTCGACCAAAGTGGGTTTGAAACTGATAGAAGCCATTTTCAAGATCTGAAACTTGTCCTGGAGGATCCGTCCAGTCTGGAAAAAGCCGTCAAAGTGGGTACTCTGTCGAAGGATGATGGTCTGGCAAAGAAATCCCCTGAAAGGACTGTACTTTTACTGATATGGTTTCCCACCTACCCACATATCTATAGACTTGACAGAAATAGAGTCAACTTGACAAATAGAAGCAAATCAAATTATGTGAATGTGACATTCTGGGTTTTGCTTGAAAAGTGGACAACGTTGGTGTCGTTGAAGACACCCAATATATTAGGAGCATGAGCTCCAGTTCGACAGCAAAAAAAGTAAGTAGAGAAAAAGAACAGCTAGAAGCTTGCTGATGAAGTTATCTTCTTCCTGGTGATGCTGCCTGCGTCAGTGCAACAAAAAGAAGATGATCCTCTTCCTCACAATGAGAGGACTCCTTGCAAGCAGGAAGGTCTTGTGAAGCTCCATCCAGAACCCTTGAAAGCTGAAAGCTAGATCATCATCCTATCACAAGGGTTATGGCGAAGAACCAGGAAGAACAAGAAGAGAGCCAAGGACAGCTCAAACTCTTTCCCAGATAGGAGACTTCTTTCTCATAGTGCTTCATTATGATACTCTGTCTGGTTGTTTCAGTTTCAGTTTGTTTTTCTTCAAAACACGCTTCATATCATTCGTTCCCTACCTGTGAGTAGGAAGACAGAAGGTGTGGTAACCGGTCTGTGTGTTTTGGGTTGTTATCCCTCAAGCTGTTTGGCAGCGGAGTGTTTTGGGTTGTGATCCCTTAAGTTATGTGGCAGCGGAGTTGTGAGAGTGTATCTCTCTGATTGAAGCTGTGAATCAGCAGATGTGCTTTTGCACTAGTGAAGCCTCACCGTATTATGTGAGGGGTGGACGTAGGTCTCTAGATTGAGACCGAACCACCTTAAAGATTGTGTCTTATGGTTTAGTTTTCTTTTTATTCTAGCGGTAGAAGCTTGGTAGGACCATTCATGGATATCATTTATGTGTCCAGCTTCTTAGCTATTGACTAAATATCTATCTTATCTTCATTTGTGTTAGTTCCTTTTTTTATTTATGTAAAGAAGGGCAAAAGGGGGCTGATCAATTCACCCCTCCCCTCTAAATCTGCCTATCACAACTCAACAAATGGTATCAGAGCTATTCTCTCTATATGTGGTCTAACGACCTTGAGAGAACTGGTGATATGGAAACTAAAGGTCCTATGGCCGAAGGACATTCTGTAAATAGACCTCCCTTCTTCACCGGGACAAATTGTCCTTACTGGAAAAACTGCATGCAGGTCTTCATTAGAGCCCAGGATCATGAAGTCTGGCGAGTGATCAGCAAGGGACCATTTGAGCTGCCTCCGGACGAAGATACATGGACAAAAGAACAGATCAGGAAATCAACGCTGAACTGGGGTGCCAAGAACATCATGCAGTGCTCCCTTCATCCAACAGAGTACTCAAGGGTGTCAACTTGCGCTACTGCAAAGGAAATGTGGTACCGCCTTGAGGTAATATATGAAGGGACACAGCAGGTACGTGCAACCAAAGCAAACATGTTAGTGTCTGAATATGAAAAGTTTAGAATGAAATCTGATGAGTCCATTTCGGACATGTATGCTAGGCTAACCATGCTCACTAATGGCTTGACTGAGCTAGGTAAGACCTATTCTGAGCAAGAGATAGTAACGAAGATTCTGAGATCACTAACTCCTATTTGGCATACAAAGGCCACAGTGGTTGAAGAATCAAACGACTTAACTACCATCAAGGTAGAGGAACTCATAGGGTCCCTGATGACCTATGAGATGAATCTGAAGAACAAAGAGGCTAAGGTAAGTAAAAAGAAGCCTCTGGCTCTTAAAGCTGGACCAAGCACTAAGGACTTATCTGAAGATGAAGAGCCCTCTAGTAGCAACATTGAAGAGGATGAAGTTGCTCTATTGACAAGGAAGTTCAAAAGATTTTTAAGAAAGGAAGGTATATACTTCACTAAGAAGAAGCCCAAGGTAAAAAGAGGTTTCAGGCCAAGACCTGGAAATGTTAAAAAATTTGAAAAGCTTGTCTGCTACTCTTGTAGGAAACCAGGACACATCAAGTCTGAGTGTCCAGAAGAAGCTAAGAAAGCTATGCCCAGGTGGAAGAGCAAGAAGAAGCAGGCTATGGTGTGCACTTGGAGTGATGAAGAAGAGGAAGAGATTGAAGACAACTCATCTGGGGAAGAAAAAGATGATTTCTGTCTAATGGCCAAAGGAGAAAAAGACAACGAGGTGAGCTCTCCCTTTGAACATTTCTCTACTGATGATTGGGAAGAAGCTTACTTCGAATTGATAGATAAGTATGAAGTGTACAGAAAAGAAAACAAAACCTTAAAGAAGAAGGTTGACTCCTCTGGCCAAGATAAAACTCTAAATGAAAAGATAATCTCTCTAGAAACTGAAATTGAAGATCTCAGAAAAATGAATGAAAATCTTGAAGAAGGAAGAAAAGAGATGAGAGACTTGGAAGATGAAAATGAAACACTAAGAGATGAAATTGATGAATTGAAACTAAAAATGCAAAGCTATGTGAAGGACAACAATCTGTGCAATGAGAAGTCAGAAGCCTTTAAACAAGACAATTCACAACTGTTAAAAGAAAATGAAAAACTTCAGAAGGACCTAGCAGATAAACAAACTGCTCTTGAAAAATTTGTTGATGGAAGTGAGAACTTGAACGCCCTGCTATGAACTAAAATGAACTTCAACAGAGAAGGGCTAGGGTATGAGCCAACCAAGAAGAAAACTTTTGGATTAAAAACTACCACCTTTGTTTCATCTTCCGAAGCATCAACCTCCAAAACAATACACCATGAAAATGTTGAAAACAAAGGAAAAGAAAAAGTAGGAGAATCAATCAACAAAATTTCTCAACAACCCAAAAAGTTTAACCAACAATCCCAAACAGGCCGACACCCATCCAAGCATCAGCCTGCACATTCCAATAGAAGAAACAATTACAATGTTGGAACAGGTCGGGACAATCCATGGAGCAGGTCGACACCCACATGGTTAAATGCCCAACATTACCCCACGTTTGCACCAACAGGTCGACACTTTCAGCACAGGAGGTCGACACATCCTTCATCCATAAACAACCATAGTTGGATAGAACGTGAGACAGGTCGAGACTTTACCTTCTATAGGTCGACACCTCCATGGGTTAGAAGAAGTTATGTTCCCTATGATTATAGGTTCACTCAACCTCAACAACCTAGTCACTATAAGACCTCTTATTCCTCTAGACCAACCAACTGGAATAGATGGTCTAACATACAATCCTTTTCCACCATTCCGAAAAACCATAAAGTCCAAAAGACTAAGGAGAAGAAAAACCAGAACTCCCAGCAAAGAAAAAATCCTAAGAAAGTCTGGATTTCAAAATCTGTGCTATCTTGCTTTACCAAAATGAAGAAATTATTGGGACCCAATTGTCCTTGGGTTCCAAACATTGTCACTTAATTCCTTGTGCAGGAGTGTCTTGCAGCCGTGCACAACCGTTGATATCTTGATAGTGGCTGCTCAAGACACATGACTGGAGATAGAACTAAATTCTATCTCCTGGTTGAAAAGGAAGCTAGTGTGGACGCACATTTATTGAAGATCATTGGTTATTCATTTATTAGGTTTATTAAGTGCGAGGGTGTGCCAGTCACCTAGGTGACGATTTATTGTGCGCTCGATATGACTAATCAGACGATTGTGTAGTTCGTGTCGGGACCAAATCCTGCCTTGCCGTAAAGGCCACAATGTTATTTACATCCCCCATACGGGGGAACACCCTTGATTGATTGCCGGGAATAAGGGCCCTACGGCCTGAAATTTATGGTAATAAAGCGAGAACAAAGATCTCGGGTCACGTTTAAACAAACCCGCGTTGGGGCGTAAAATGTTCATAGATACGTATATGTTGGTCACTCACGGACCATTTCGTGTTCGGACGGAAGTCCGCATTAGTAGCGTCGAAGACGACGATAAAACCGTACGGATGTCTGCCGTAGGTATGACAAGTTTAATGCGGATGCGGGATCGGATCCCGAAAGAAGTGGGTCAAGTTGATGGACTATCGGCCCAAGAGGTGCACGGATCATGACCATGTCGGGGATTCCGAGGTCCACGTCCGATACCACGGGGCATCATTGCTTTACTCTTCACGCACAGTCCGGGGAAGTGAGTTGTTAAATGTGAAACCCGAACTCGCCAACGTGCGCCCTCGCACGCGGATTGACCTGCGCGGTCAGGTCGCGGGGTTGTGCACGGCTGCAAGGGGGGCGCACCGGTTATGGCGGGGAGGAAACTTTTGATTATTGGCTTCATATTCCTTTCATTTGTTTTATCCATTAGCTTAGAGCCTTTTATTTTGATTAATTATTCTTTTCTTTTCAAGCACGTCGGCTAATGGAGGTGCCAAGAGAGAAGAGGGGCATGCCGGTGTGGGTATTACAAGGGGGGGGGCGCCGGTTATGGGTATTACAAAGGGGGGGCGCGCCGGTTACGGTATTACAAGGGGGGCGCCGGATAAGGGAGCACAAGGGGGGTGCACCGGTTATGGGTATTACAAGGGGGGGGGGGCGCCGGTTATGGTATTACAAGGGGGCGCGCCGGATAAGGGAGCACAAGGGGGGTGCGCCGGATTAGCCAAGAATAGGAGGCCACGCCGAATTGAGGCTAAAGGGCGCACACTATTCATTTCAGGAGTTTGAAGATGGTTTTGAGTGTAATGCTATTCCGGCGCGGGGGGGTAGCGCGCCAGATTAGCCCGCACCGGATTAAGGAGCGCGCCGGTATAGCTATTATGAGTTTTCTTTCATTCTCTTTGCTTCCGTTCTCATTTCTTCAACCTGCAGATTGATCGAATGGATGGATTGTTTGTTCAATTGATACTTTAGATCAATAGAATACTTCTTATCATTCGTTGAGGTGAACGAGTATGTAGATGTGAATGTTTTACTTGAAGGATTTATTATGCAGGAACTCAGAGGTTCAGGTTGATTCAGGGGTTTCAGACATACACTGTGCTTATTCCTAGAGAGCTTAGTTTGTTTGTCTGTTCTTATGTGTTCTTCGTCTGGCAAAATTTGGGCAGCATCTCCCCCAGACTAAGGTCTTGCCAGAGAGAAAAGGAGGAACACCAAACGGATTGCTCCGAGGTGAACCTCAAAACTCGGAGTGAGGCCTCCGTCAACCTGTAAGCGCTTGTGGAGGCTCGAGGACTAGCCTTCAAGAGCTCCAGCAGCCCACGGGTGATGATCTCGTAAGCTGGACGGATGTACGCCATAAGAGGCTATGAGTGTGCATCCCTTCGACGGGTTCCTTAGAAGGCCATACCATGGGGGGGAAGGCTTCAAGGATCCTGGATGAGCAGGAGATGAGAGAGGGAAGGCAGAGGCTAACAAACAAAAATAATAACATGTAGTGCAAAAGCCTTTCTTTCTTTTTGTTCATCCACGAAGGAAGGGAGGTTAAATACAAAAGGGGATCTACCCCAGAGCGATGGAAAATACATCGGAGAAAAGAGAAAGATACATCGGTGGGGGAGGGGAAAAGAGCACAAGCTTCCCTCCTTCCAAACTCACCCTCCTTCTCTCAAACACTCTCTCTTCTTCTTCACCTTGCCGGCGTAGGGGGACGGAGACTCCTTCCTCTCTTCTCTCAGCCAGACTTCAGCCGAGCAAACCAGCCTCTCTTTCTCCGGTGGAGTGTGCCTCTCTTTTTATAAGAGTAAGTATGGGAGCGGTCCTCCCTTCTTTTCTTCTTCACCTTCTCCTGCTCGAAGATCTTGAGTGACTTGCGGGTAGGGGAGGCAATAGAGTAGGGGAGTTGCCTCCACGGGATTGGCCGATGGTGACCAACGGAGAAGCAACGTTTGGTGTGGAGCTCGAAGCCCTCCATTCCTGGGAGCTGGAGGGGCTCAGGCGGTTGCACGTCAGTCAGGAGCAGGTTGCTCACCCACTTCAGGTAAGTTCCTTCTATTTACACCCGAAAATAGGGGATCGGATGTAGGATGGGACGCCTCGGAGGTAAAACGGTGCGGGGTTGTGCGCGCCGGATTAGAGCTTTGCAAGGGGCACGCTGGGTATGCCAAGCAAAGGTAACGCGCCGTATTAAGGCAACAGCAAGGGCAAATGGGAAATCGGGCGCGCCAATTTTAGGGGCGCCGGATTAGGATGTTGAAGGGGCGCGCCGGTTTGGAGCGTGCCGGTTTAAGGCCCTTCCGCGCCGTTTTAAGCATCAAATGGATTCTTTTCAAAGGCGCAGCCATTTATTCGAATGTTGGCATTCCCGGAATGTTCTAGTTGCAATGTATGGTCTCCATAATATTCCGTTTGCAGCCTTTGAGGCTCGGTCCCAGACTTTGTGTGACTTTCGGTGCATGCCGAGACTGTGCCAGAGTTCCTGACTTTTCTTTGATTCATCTCTCGACATGGCCGGTCGGAGAGTTGTAGCCGTATCTTCCGCCTGGGGGGGGGCTTCCTTAACGGGTAGCGGACCACTAAGCGAGTTCTCGTCCTGATCGGGTGAGGCATGAGGTTTATTCGGCGTTTCCATCTTCGGCTTGCTCTCGAGTGTCGAGACGTGCATGCCATATGATCCTCATCAACATTTTTCGACGTCCACAGCTGGACATGTCACGTTTGGAGGAAACAACAAAGGAAAAATCATCGTACAGGTAACGTTGGTAAGAACCCCTCCAACTCAATTGATAATGTATTACTTGTTGATGGTCTGAGTATAATTTGCTGAGCATTAGTCAACTGTGTGATAATGGTCATACTGTAGTCTTTGACTCTAATGAATGTAGGATCTTGCACCCTAATTCAAAAGAAACCAAGTTTTCTGGTAAAAGAGTCAATAACGTGTACATGATTGACTTAGAAGACCCTACTCACATAAATCTTTGTCTTGCTGCACCCAAATCTGAATTAGCATGTTTATGGCATCGCAGACTAGGTCATGTTAGCTACAATACTCTTCATAAGTTGGTGAAGCATTCTATTGTCAAAGGTCTATCTGAAATAAAATTCAAACTGAACACTAAGATTTGTGATGCATGTGCTAAAAGAAAATAAACTAGAAAGTCATTTAAAAGCAGAACTGCAAACTCATCATCTAAACCACTTGAACTAATCCATATGGACTTGTTTGGTCCAACCAAAACAGTTAGCTTAAGTGGTAAAAGATATGGTTATGTCTTAGTAGTTGACTTTACTAGATTCACTTGGGTATTTTATCTTACACATAAAAATAATGTATTTGATGAGTTTCAGGCACTGTATATGCAAGTGAAGCAAGACGGTAAGTTTAAGATTTCCAACATAATTTCAGATCATGGTGGTGAATTTGACAATGCTGACTTTGAAAATTTGTGTAGGTCTGAAGGAATCATTGACAAGTTTTCATCACCAAGGACTCCTAAACAAAATGGGGTAGTTGAGAGGAAGAACAGAACCCTCATAGAGATGGCATGCACAATGCTTGCTGAAAGGCATCTACCAAGGAGATTTTGGGCAGAAGCGGTAAACACTGCATGTTATATCATCAACCGCTCAATGGTAAGGCCACTCACCAAAATGACTCCGTATGAGCTGCTAAAAGGTAAAAAGCCATCTCTCTTTCACATGAAAGTTTTTGGGCCAAAGTGCTTTGTTCATAACAATGATAAAAGAGTTCTGGACAAGTTTGAGCCCAAGAGCGAAGAAGGGATATTCCTTGGGTACTCCGATAAGTCTAGAGCTTATAGTGTAGTGCCTCAGAATTTATATGTATAATTTTTGAATTTTAAAATAATTTTCTAGATATTATAAAGGTTTAAATAAATTAATGAAGGGGTTATTGGATTAAAAGGTCAATATAGGGCTCAAAAAGGCTAATTAGTTAACCTAGCCTATCTAATAATTATCCAAAAGGTTTATGGGCCAAGCCCATCAAGTTTGGCCCATATTCTAGAAGGGTAATTGGCTTATTCACGTATTTTAAGGATAAATACTAATTAAATAAGATAATTATATGGATAAACGAATAAAAGAGTTTTATTAAATTGAAACTCCATACACGTTACATGTAACGGTCTATCGGGTGACCGCCACAGCCCTGTAACGCACCTAGACACGACCGTTACATCCTGCAGATTCCGTAAGGTGAGGAAATTGCAAAAAGATTGGAACTTTGAAATCCTATCTACAAGAGATCGATTTGGGATAGATTATAACATTGATAAGGACTCTTAGGGATTAGGTTCTAACAAATTAAAGACTCTAGAATCGATCTAATCTTCAAATCCTGACCAAAACCCTATAAATAGGACCTAGTTCTGAACTGAGTGACCCTTACTTTTGGCCCGTGAAGAATCAAGGTAAGGAGTCATAATTTCGGGTAAGTTCTTTAGAAGATTTTATTTAGTATATTATAGACTAATAGTTCTCCAAATTTCGTGCTAGGAGACCCAGCAACCAAGAATATAGAAGCTTCCAAAGTTGTTGATTCAACCTTAGCAACCCAGGAATCAGAACGCAAGACCCCTGAAGATCCAGAGATTAGGACGTCTAAACGAGGTAATTAGAGTTCAATCCTTTAGAACTTTTTGTACCTAATAGTCTAATCTCCTTACCCTCAAAATTTCACATCCTTAGGTCAAGAGGCTGAGGAAATAGAGCAGATTGACGCTGCTGATTTATCACAAGAAGTACAAGGGTCTAAGAATAGCACCTAGCATTAAATTCGAAGTTTGAAGGCCTTAAAAGAGGTAGGTTATCTCGTGATTGGTAAAAACAACTTGTTAGGGATAAAAGCCCTCTGATTGTTCTTGATTTCATACATCATAGACTAAGAATTTCATGATTTCATAGTTTTATACATTCATGCATCTCTTAGCCCTAAATGGAAATTAAAAGTTATTATCTTGTCTATTCACTAAAACCCTTGCATATAGTTGGCCTATGCATCGTTATCATGACTAGGACAGTGGTAATATGTTGATTTCCAGGCATGTTATGTTTTCATAAATCTTCACTTTAGTTTACTGCCAGCAGGTTCTCTGACGCACTAACGTGAGACCGTCACATGCATGTAACGGCCTTACGATAGACCGTCACAATCTGTTGTGTTTTTATTTGTTCTATTATCTCTAACGCACCCTAGCAGGAGCGTGACACCGCTGTCACGGCCCCTCGATAAACCGTCATAATACTATAACACGCCTATCCTAGACCGTCAGGTACTGTGTTCTGTCAGCCCGAGGCAGAATGATAACCAGTTAGAGTTTACTTATAAATAAGCTTAGATAGCTAAGTTTGGACATGTTATCATGACTTTAAGTTTACTTACTATTTCATAATCAAATTGCATGGTTAATGTATATTAGGTTATTTTAAGTTATGCTAATTTCATTGGCTAAAACTCTATAGTTTTGTATTCTAAATCATGATTTTCCAATGTTGTATTGACGGAGTTTTATTTTGGTTTCACATTGTTACACATTCTTTTCCATCTATAGAGTCATTTCTTTAAGTATATGGCACATATTCCGATATGTTGTCCATTAGTTCACTTTGCACTATAGGAACATTATTCTTGGACATGAGGACCTCTTTATTGGATATTCCTTCCAATGGATTAGGAAATCTTGTTTCAAGGCCTCCGTAATTCTCCGCGGGCCTAGGATTCCCACTAGGACGCCGAGTTGGTTATACCATTAAAGCCCATTGATTAGATTACGCTATCGATGTTTTTTGTTATCGGTAATGTAACGGCTCTACACTAGATCGTCAGGAGCATCTAACGGCCCAATGTACGACCGTCACATTCAACTGAGTCCGATTTCTTGATTCTGGATTCAGACTAATATAACGGCCCAATACTGGAGCGTCACATCATGTAACGGCACAGTACACGAACGTCACACTACTTGAGTATTTTAACCCAAGGATTGACCAAGGGTTGATATTCCAAGGTTCTTAATAGACTCTTGATGATCTAGAACTTATAATATTGATCAAGGAACCTAATGTAATGAATGAAAGATAAAGAATGTATCGTTATGCTGTCGATTTATTTCCATAAGCATAACCTTGCTTAAGTCATTCTTGATTTCTCATGATTCTTATTGAAGCAATCATTTATTGAATTATCGTTATCAAGAGCTTGTTAGAATTGTACATTCTTGGCCATACTTTATTGTTATATGCGTGGATAAAACTTGATTTATACTTGAAGATGCGATCGAGCACTGATTGTGTTCAAGGGCTCTATGCTAGTCCCCTCGGCTGATTGTCAGAAACATACTATTATAAACCATGGGATATGATACTACTGGCGTCGCATTGCGCTGGGAGTACTTTCTTTATAAATAAGTGAAAATCCACAACACAATACATCATGATTGATACTTGACTTTCTTGATATTCCACAGAAATTCACGAGGTACTTGCTCATAAGCAAAAGATACTGGAGTGATGATTATGTGGCTTGCTAGTACATTCTCGTTACATTCTTATTCATGAAAGGCCATATCATGTTCTTGTTCCATTCTTGCTAGTTCATACTTGCTCTCATTCTATCTTACATGATCATCTTGTTACTTGATTTAAACGCGTGATTGATCGCATTCCCATGATTCTACCTTATTCTTTAGAGCTAAATTGTTAATTACTTTAATAGTGCCTTCATGTTGATGCGAAGATACCTACTGGACAAGTGTGCTCATTACCTATTTCTAATCTTTTTAGGAGATGGAAGTGATTCGAATTCGGATTATACAAGTAGCGGGTCCGAGAGCGAATGAAAGTATTGTCAAGATGGGAGTGAAGACTTAGGAAGTCTAAATTGTTTAGATTGAGTTTGTGTAATTTTCCTATTTTCTTTAGTCTGGTATATTAGAATAAGTGGAATTAATGATTGTATTTGAGTATTGAATTTGATTATTATGAAATAAAGTTAGAGTTTGGGTAAATATTGTGCAATTGCATTTATGTATGTGATTGTCTTACGCTCTGATCGTTCTTGCTTGCAAGAGGCTTACCATGCCGGCTGTTCACGTTTCTCGAGCGAGTCTTCTGCTGTCATAAAGGCTCGGGGCGTGACAGTTAAGTTGGTATCAGAGCCTAATTCTCATGACTTAGGAAGAAGAATCATGTCATAGGATAAGTCCAAGCTTTAAGGACCCCTACCTATGAACTAAGGAGGAAATTTCCACACCCATGTGAGAATTGGGTAGAGCTGGGATAAGATATATAATTAGCTTTACGATTACTCCTTCCAATTTCATGAGAAATAACAAGTTGTTATTTTTCTCTCAGGTACCTTGTCTTATGAATGGCTCATCGTGTAGATTGGGATGGCATGCAACAAACAGTTGCCGGCCTTACTCAGGCATTGCAAACTATAGCTCAAGGTGGCGCAGGGGCAAGGGCTGGTGACCTACATCGTAATTTCTGAAGTTTAAATCCTCCGCGATTTTAGGGTTCTTCTAATCCCGACGAGGCAGAGAACTGGATAGGCGAAATGAACTGTATCTTTGATGTGATCGAATGTACCAATCAGGAAAAGGTGCATCTCACAACCTTTCAACTCAACAAAGATGCTCGCACATGGTGGAAGTCGGTTCCGGCACCTCCGGCCAATGCGCCTCATACATGGGACGGTTTTCTCACCCTGTTCCGTGCCAAGTACTTTTCTGGGCATGTAAAGGAACGAAAGGCTATGGAATTCGCCACCCTTCGATAAGGAATGATGACGGTTACCGAATATGAACTACAATTCTCAAGGCTAGCACCGTATGCATCACATCTAATCAATACCGATTTATTAAAGACGAATCGGTTTATGGACGGGTTACGTCCCAGTTTCATCCAGCAGCTCAAGATCCAAAACATCCGTACTTATGCGGAGATGGTTCAGCGGGCATACCTATGTGAAAGGACCTTAGAGAAGGTCAAAAAATTGAAACGAAAGGGAGAAGAATCCAGCCGACGTTCTGATCGGCGTTATAAGAAAGAGAAATTCAGCATCACGGAGCCTTACAAGAGCCGTGATAGTAAGAAGAGATCTAGGAATGGGAATGGTGGAAGTTCCCATAAGCAAAAGAAAGTCAAGGAGGAGAAGGAGCAGGTCGCCACGGCTTGCACATTTTGTGAAAAATTTGGCCATTCGGCTGAGGAGTGTTTGAAACGCCTTGGCACTTGTTTATGTTGTGGAAGCATGGAGCATCGCATGCCAGAATGCCCCCTTATGAAGGACCAGTCATCTGGTAATGGACGCAGGAGGCAGGCTCGCCTCAATGCCATTCTAGAAGAAGAGGAAGCGCCCAGGGATGATGGGCTTATGGAAGGTACTCTTCAAATTTGTTCTCGTCCTGCATTCGTGCTATTTGATACTGGTGCCTCTCATTCTTTTATCTCCACTACTTTTGCTAAAACATTACCAATCGTATTAGTTCCCTTACCTTCAGATCTTGCTATTTGCACACCCTAAGGTTCTGGAACAAAGCTTACCGACTATTATCCTGATAGCGAAGTGATAGTAGAGGGTCATAATCTCCCTGCAAATTTAGTATGCCTTGACATGAAAGGTTATGATGCCATTTTTGGGGTATATTGGCTTGCAGATCAAGATGCTTATATCAATTGCCGAAATAGGATTATATCCTTTCGAAAGTCCGGTCTTCCAAGATTCTCTTTTCTTGGCATCAAGTACAAAAAACACCCCACTATCATATCCTCACTTCACGCTTGCAAACTTATCTCGCGAGGATGTGAAGCTTTTCTTGCTTCTGTCATTATTACGGAGTCCAAAGAAATTATCATAGCAGACATCCCTATTGTAAATGAGTTCCCAGACGTGTTTCCATCAGAATTACCCAGTTTACCACCCGAAAGGGAAGTGAACTTCACTATTGAACTCATTCCAGGAGCAGCACCTGTTTCTATAGCCCCTTACAAGATGTCCCCCACGGAGCTTAAGGAATTGAAAAGGCAATTGTAGGCACTACTAGACAAGGGCTTCATCAGACCTAGCACATCCCCTTGGGGTGCGCCGGTTCTATTTGTCAAGAAGAAGGATGGTTCTCTCAGGCTATGCATCGATTACCGATGACTGAATCAACTCACAATCAAGAACAAGTATCCGTGCCGCGTATTGATGAACTCTTCGATCAGCTTTTGGGAGCATAATATTTCTCTAAGATAGACCTCAGATCAGGTTATCATCAACTTAGAATTAAAGAAGAGGACATTTATAAATTGGCTTTTCGAAGTCGTTATGGCCATTATGAATTCGTAGTTATGCCGTTTGTGTTAACTAACGCCCTAGCAGCATTCATGCAACTTATGAACAATGTCTTCCAGCCATATCTGGACCAGTTCATCATCGTCTTCATTGACGATATCTTGATCTATTCCAAGACAAAAGAGGAACATGAACAACATTTGAAAATAGCTTTACGAACACTTAGAGAACATAAGCTTTATGCCAAACTCAATAAGTGTGAATTCTGGCTCGAGGAAGTCTCATTCCTAGGCCACATTATTTCAAAAGAAGGTATCGCTGTGGATCCTTCTAA
This sequence comes from Amorphophallus konjac, assembly GCA_022559845.1. Taxonomy (NCBI): domain Eukaryota; kingdom Viridiplantae; phylum Streptophyta; class Magnoliopsida; order Alismatales; family Araceae; genus Amorphophallus; species Amorphophallus konjac. Next base: position 288,908,028 of record CM040118.1, read on the forward strand.
GGTAGAAGCTGTCAAGAATTGGAGTCGGCCAACGACTATATCGAAAGTAAGAAGCTTTCTGGGTCTAGCTGGTTATTATAGGAGATTCATTAAGGACTTCTCAAAAATTGCGGTTCCTTTAACCAGACTCACAAGAAAAAAAACCCTTTTGTCTGGTCCGAGGAATGTGAGAAGAGTTTCCAAACTCTTAAGAATCATCTTACGACAGCTCCTATTCTATCACTACCGATGGAAGGTGGTGGATTCGAAGTGTATACGGATGCGTCTGGCATTGGCTAAGGATGCGTCCTCATGCAGAATGGAAAAGTAATCTGTTATTATTCAAGACAATTGAAACGTCATGAGGAAAACTATCCTGTACATGATTTGTAATTAGCAGTGGTTATTTTCGCCTTGAAAATTTGGCATCATTATCTCTATGGAGAAAAGTTTACGGTATACTCAGACCACAAAAGCTTGAAATATTTATTATCTTAAAAAGAGCTTAACATGAGGCAGAGGAGGTGGTTAGAATATCTCAAAGACTTTGATTTTGCTATTCAATATCATCCTGGCAAGGCTAACGCTGTAGCTGATGCACTCAGCAGAAAACCAATGGGTATGCTATCAAGTCTTATGATTAGTGTAACTAACCTTGTTCCCCAATTTGCTCAGTTGAACTTAGATATAGACATAAAGGAAGAAGATTATTTTATAGCTAATATCCGAGCTCAACCTACATTGATAGAAGATCTGGTCAAACTGTAAAATGATGATCCTATATTACTGGAAGTTAAGGTCAATATTGAACAAAGGCCAGATTTTTCTATTTCCAATGACGGAAGATTATTATTCAAGGGCCGAATATGTGTACCAGATCATGAGACTACGAAGAAACTAATCCTAGATGAAGCGCATAATTCCAAATACACAATTCATCCAGGAGGAACAAAGATGTATCAAGATCTCAAAAGAAATTTCTGGTGGCCCAATATGAAGAGAGAAATAGCTGATTTCCTGTCTCGCTGTCTCACCTGCCAACAAGTAAAGGCAGAGCATGTCACGCCCCGAGAGCGGAAGATACCCGGAGACGCATGACGAGTTTATATCAATCATGTCAATCAGAGTATTAGTGTATTCGACACCAAAATCAGAGATGCGCACAAGTAAAGATAGCCCAATCATTTATTCCTTCATAAGAATATGTCTATTACAAACCTTTGAAGTACTAACTAAAATAAGGGAAAAAAATATAAGGTCGACTCAAGAAAATATGAAAAAGACTAGATAACACGGAAGAAGCTCTATCTCTTTCACTCTTGATTTTCCCCATCCGTTCGAGTTCCCTCATCGTCGGACTTACCTGAAAAGTAGGGAAACACTAAGTGAGCGAACGCTCAATAGGAAATTATATCTCAAGAACTAGCAATGGGTTTAAGTAATTACATCTTTCATGAATGCACTATAGCTATGCATGCTCGCATAAAACGACAAGATAGAGAGAGTGTATAATAATAAGATAACAAGAAGAACTAGTCATGAACTTTCAAGAACTTATATCAAAAGATATCAAGATATTCAAGCAAGTGTATTCATCATGTCATGTTGGAATTTGGCTATCACGTTCAAGCACGCAAGTATGTAATTTCCCTTTTTCGGGGCACGCAAGTCATGTAATATCAAGTCAAGTACAAGTACAAGATTTGTGGAATGTTCAATCAAGCTAGTCATGCACTTCGGTATAATGTCAATACCGTGATCAATCAACTCCCATGGGCACAAGTACTTTCGGGTGCTCCTCCCAGGACCAGATCAGGCCCTATATGCGCTGGCATTAATCATGTATTTTAACATCCACTTTTGTGTATAGCCAATATGGAATTTCAAGAATAAAGCTTGTAGACATGTAGGATAAACTTGGATAGAGTAGAGTCCAAAATATGACATTTGACATAGATAGGCGATAACAACGGTACAATCATGATTATCGATAAAACTAGGTGGAATTGGTTCCCTAACTTGGGTACCATGACAAACAAGTATGGACATTCTTTATATAGAATTGAGGTCCACAAGAACATCAAGTTTAATATAGAATTGGGGTTTACAAGAACATCATAACAATGTTGATATAGAATTGGGGTTTACAAGAACAGCATGAAATGGCATGATAACCTCATCCCATTAAGAGAATTCTCATGATACACACTTTGCATAACATGAGGGCCGGTATACCATGTTTCTTTAGAGTGACATGGCAAAATAGGGTAATGGATTTTTATGGCACAACCAGCTCAGTCGGCCTTGAGGGAATCCAAGGCTGCGAGGAGACTTACGGAGGTCTCTATGACTAACTCGCTAGTCCAAAGGAACGGAATGTCCAATGGAGAGCTTGTATGTCAATGAGAATTGAGGGTAGTGCGATAAAAACATCATGAAACATGGGACTATATTCACGGAGTGGAAATATAGTGCCGATATATATATATATATATATATATATATATATATATATATAACCCTTCGGTTGACAGTAATCAGTGTAAAATAGAAATACAGAAAATAGCGACTTAAGCTAAGTCATTAATTATCCAATTAACGCCTTACTCAGGGGCGTTTATTCATAATTTGACGACTTATACATTAGTTGTCCCTTCAATATTTCCATTCTACAGAAAATCAATATTCTGGAATTTTAACAAAAACGCACCCTGGACAGGGGCGTTACTTTTTAATTAGCACCCTGGTCTGGGGCGTCAGTTCAATAAGAGATGCCCTTGTGCAGGTCGTTAATTCAACAATTTATCAATTTTCAGATAATAAAATTTCAAGAAAAAGGGTACATGGTCATGACAGGAAAAATAGCAGGATTTCACAGGTATACTCATGCAATATATTAGATTCATGGTTACATAGATATTAAATTTTAAACGTGGGTATTTATTAATTACATGTAATTTGACGACTTCTGGGAAGGGCGTCAAAACAATAAGTAGCGCCCTAGTGTGGGTCGCTTCTTTAAATTAGCGCCCTGGTCAAGGGCGTTGCTTTGAAAATTGCATAGAAACAGTTGAAACCACAATAAAACTATATGCATGGAGGATCGATGATATTATTAAAGATATTAAGCTAGTTTGGGCTACGTTCTTGAGAAAACCTACCTTTTGAAGTTTTTAACTGATGAACGGATGAAGGTTTGGAGAAGAAAACGATGCTCTGTTCTCGAACAGAGATAACTTGCAGGAGATGGACGAAGAATACCCGATCTTCAGTAAAAAGGGGTGATCGTCTTCTCAACACAGACAACCTGTATAGGAAGATGAGGAAGGAAAAGAACATCAACGTTCTTTCAACACACACAACCAAAAATAAAGAGGAAGAACATTACCTGTTCTTCACGTTGATGACAGCAGCAGCAGATCGCCAAATAGCGATCAAGGGTTGATTTAGGAGGATATTTATAGGATTTTGGAGATCCTAATAGGGTTAGAGTTGTATTGGAAGTAATACTTCCATGATAGAGTCCTTACCATATTCCACCTTCGACGTAGTTATCCAGAACTTGCCCTGGATAAACTCCTGGGTCGAACGAAACTCGAACTGAATTAACGTCTTAAGCGAGGGCGTTAATTTAAATTGACGCCTTATCAAGCGTCATTTCTTATGTAAAATGCGCCCATGTAGAGGGCGTCACTTATACTTGCCCTTTATTTATTTTCGGCCATTTGGGAATTGACGCCCTTTGGTGTTGGCGTCCTTTTATAATTAACGCCTTATGTAAGGGCGTTGCTTTTCGAAGTCGCGCCTTGACCAAAGGCGTTATTTCTTCTTGATTAATGATTTATCCATTTAGGCTCTTTGTCATCTATTTACTTATCTTTTATTTTAATTTGATTTATTTAAAAATCTTGTTTTTATCAGGGTTGCTACACCCTCCCCCACTTAAAAGAATTTGGTCCCCAAATTTAATAGTATATATAAGCGGAGAGTGTAGAGTATATACCTTAAAATAATTCTGGAAATCGCTTCCTCATGGATTCCTCGGTCTCCCATGTAGCTTCATGTTTGGAGTTCTTATTCCGTTGTACCTTAAGCATGGGAATAACCTTATTCCTTAGGGTACGTACTTCACGATCTAGTATCTTTATGGGCTTCTGTTCATATGTGAGATCCTTCTGGATAACTAAGTCTCCATGTTCAATAATATGTGATGGATCGTGTACATATTTCTTCAACATAGATATGTGGAACACATTATGAACATCGGACAATTGAGGAGGCAATGCGATGCGATAAGCAACCTCGCCAACTCTTTCCAGTATCTCGAAAGGTCCGATGAACCTTGGTGTAAGCTTGCCCTTAACACCAAATCTCCGTATGCCACGTCCAGGCGATATCTTGAGAAATACATGATCTCCAACTTGGAATTCAAGATCTCTCCTTCTTGTATCCGCATAAGTCTTTTACCTAGACTGAGCCATTTGCAGTCTTTCTCTAATCAATTGTATCTTCTCAGTGGTATCTCTTACCATGTCTGGTCCTAATAGTTGTTTTTCTCCAACTTCGTCCCGGCATAAGGGTGATCAGCAACTCCTTCCGTATAAGGCTTCGAAAGGTGCCATTTGTATACTTGCCTGGTAGCTATTATTATATGCAAATTTCACCAACGGCAAGTGATCATACCAGCTTCCATCGAAATCAATGATGCAAGCTCTGAGCATATCTTCAACCACCTAGTTAGTTCTCTCGGTCTGACCATCCGTTTGAAGATGAAAAGCTGTACTAAAGTTAAGCCTTGTTCCCAACGAATGTTGTAGTCCCTTTCAAAAATGAGAAGTAAAATGGGGATCTCTGTCAGACACGATTAAAATAGGAATACCGTGTAATCTGACTATGTCCTTGATGTATAATGCAGCCAACACATCGACTGACCATCGGCTCTTGATTGGCAAGAAATGCGTCGATTTAGTCAATCGGTCAATAATAACCCATATTCCATCATGTCCTCCTTTTGATTTAGATAAACCCATGATGAAATCCATACTAATATTCTCCCACTTCCATTTAGGAATATCTAGAGGATGTAATTTTCCAGCAGGCTTTTGGTGTTCCGCCTTGACCTGTTGGCATGTGAGACAGCGCGACACATAGTCCGCTATTTCCCTTTTCATGTTGGGCCACCAAAAATTTCTTTTCACATCTTGGTACATTTTGGTAGATCCAGGATGAATTGTGTACCTTGATCTATGAGCTTCATCTAAGATCTTCTTCTTTAACTCGGGACAATCCGGTATACAAGTTCTGTTTTGGAATAACAACCTTCTATCTGACGCTAATTGGAAATCAGACTGTCCTTCTAGTTTGCCCTTGATTTCCACTAATATTGGGTCATCATCCTGAAGTGCTTGTATTTCAGTTAATAGGTCTGGATGAATGCTTATATGAGACAATGTGACACATTTGAAGTTCGTGTCCATGCTTATATTGAGCTTAGAGAATTGCTCCAGCAACTTCCATTCTTGAATCATACAATTGGCTAACAGTGCTCTCGGCTTTCGACTAAGGGCATCTTCTACATGATTACCCTTTCCAGGATGATATTGTATATTGAAGTCGAAGTCCTTGAGATATTCTAGCCAACGCCTTTGCCTCATATTTAGTTCCTTTTGAGAGAAAAGATACTTGAGACTCTTGTGATCGGAGTATACAGTAAACTGTACTCCATATAGATAATGTCTCCAGATCTTTAGTGTAAATACTACCGCGGCTAATTCTAAGTCATGGATGGGGTAGTTCTCTTCATGCTTCTTTAATTGACGAGAAGAGTAAGCTATAACCTTTCCTTGTTGCATTAGAACACATCCGAGGCCAATGCTAGAAGCATCAGTGTATACCTCGAATTTCTCTCCTTCCATTGGTAAAGCTAAGACAGGAGCTGTAGTAAGATGATCCTTGAGTGTTTGGAAGCTTCTTTCACATTCCTCACTCCATTCGTAATGGTTCTCGTTGCGAGTTAACCTCGTAAGTGGTACGGCGATCTTAGAGAAATCTTTGATGAATCGCCTGTAATAGCCAGCAAGACCTAAGAAACTTCGAATCTTGCTAGCATTAGTTGGTCTTTCCCAATTTCTTACAGCTTCAACTTTTGATGGATCTACTGATAAGCCATCCTTTGATATAACATGTCCGAGAAAAGTCACTTCCTCAAGCCAGAATTCACACTTGCTGAGTTTTGCATATAATTGGTTTGCCCTTAATATTTGTAATGCAATCCTTAAATGCTCCTCATGCTCTTCCTTGCTCTTAGAATAAATCAATATATCATCAATAAAGACCACCATGAATTGATCCAAATAAGGCCTGAATATACTATTCATTAACTGCATAAAGGCAGAGGGGCATTCGTTAGTCCGAAAGGCATAACAACAAATTCATAATGGCCGTACCTGCTTCTAATGCAGTCTTATGAATGTCCTCATCCTTGATTCTTAACTGATGATATCCCGACCTAAGATCAATTTTGGAAAAGTACTTGGATCCTGATATTTGATCAAACAACTCATCGATTCTCGGCAGTGGATACTTATTCTTGATAGTGAGATGATTCAATTGTCGATAGTCGATGCATAACCTCATGGATCCATCTTTCTTCTTTACAAATAATACAGGCGCTCCCCACGGGGAAGTGCTTGGTCTAATGAATCCTTTCTTAATGAGTTCCATCAATTGCTCCTTTACCTCCTTGAGTTCAGCAGGCGACATTCTATACGGTGCCTTAGAAACTGGACCCGCACCAGGAACTAAATCGATGGTGAAGGCCACTTCTCTTTGCGGGGGTAATCCAAGTAAATCTTCCGAAAATACGTCCGGAAATTCTATTACCACCGGAATGTCTTCTATCTTAGTTTCCTTAGCCTCCTTAATCGTGACGAATGCAAGGAAAGATACACATCCTTTCCTGATGAGCTTGCTAGCTCGGAGAGCCGAAATAAGAGGGGTTTTGCTTCGCCTCTTAGGGCTAGTAAAGATCAGTTCTGGAAATTCCTCGAAAGTAACCTTGCTATTGCGGCAATCGACCGTTGCCTGATATTTAGATAACCAATCCGCTCCTAGTATGACATCATACTCCTTTAGATCTAAACATATAAGATCAATAGTGAGATTCTTACCATGAACCAATACTTCATAGTTCTGGTAATGGTGTGTAATATCAGTTTCGTTTCCTAGAGGAGTATATAAGACTAATTTTATCCATTCCGGTTCTAGGGGTAACCGATCAACGAACTTCTTGGAAACAATTGAATGTGAAGCACCAGTATCAATTAAGACATATGCAGACTTGGAACAAACTTTCAATGTACCTTCGACTAGTCCGCCTTCTTCTTCTTGTTCGGTCTCCTTAATTGCATGAAGATGAGCATTCATGGTTACTGGGTGCTTCCCGTCCCTGGCTTGATCATTAAGTAATGGGCAATCGGGAATTCGATGATCGCGACTCCCACAGCGGAGACATGCTCCTAGTTTCCTCCAGCATTCTTCTGCTCTATGGCCCGCCTTGTCACAATGCTTGCACACTATATTTGATGGGGCAGTGGTGATGGAGAAGGGCTTGGTCTTCTTAAACTTCTGATCTTGTGAGGAAGTACCTCCATTACTAGGCCTCTTCTTGAAGTTGGGTTTAAAGGAACCCGAACTTGTAACTTGTTCTTTCTTGTCCTTCCCATGGATTCTATCAGATAGTTCCGTGGCGTCTTCTAATAGCTGAGCTCGGCGCACAATTTCCGAGTAGACCTGGATATCCATTGGCGCCAGCTGCGTGATATATTGGGGCCTGAGCCCATTTAGGAACCTCCTAGCTTTCATCTTCTCGGTGCTAACTAAGTGCTTAGCATACCGAGATAATCTAGAAAATTGGGCCTCGTACTCCGCCACCGATAATGACCGTTGCTTGAGTGCGGCAAATTCGGTAGCTTTCTTTTCTTGGACTCGGTCCGAAAAATATTTAGCATTGAAATGTTCAACGAATTCTTCTCAAGTAACTTGGTCTTGATTTAAAGTAGCTTCTATTGATTCCCACCAGCATCGGGCATCCCTTTCTAACTGAAAGGTAGCTAATAAGACTTTATCTTGATCCGTGCACTGCATAACACGGAATATACGCTCCGTCTCCCTGATCTAGTGCTCTGCGTCATCCGGATCAGTAGAACCCGTGAATTTAGGCGGGTTCATGTTTTTAAAGACTTTGTGGAGACTCCCTGCTCGTTGTGCACCTCCTTGTGCTACCTGTTGCAGCACCTGAGTCATGCCTTGAAGTGTACGCTGCATGTTGCGCCACTGGGCACGTTCGGCAGCCATCGTCCTACAATTACAATAACTAGATTAATACGTGATTTCCTTTGGAAGCTAGCATTTCTATGTTAACTTTATCCCTTGGTTCTACCCAATCTCACCGGTTAAAGAATTGTACCTATCCTTGGACTTGGGTTTCCTAGGAATTGAATACCCTAGGCTCTGATACCATAAAAACTGTCACGCCCCGAGAGCGGAAGATACCCGGAGACGCGTGACGAGTTTATATCAATCATGTCAATCAGAGTATTAGTGTATTCGACACCAAAATCAGAGATGCGCAAAAGTAAAGATAGCCCAATCCTTTATTCCTTCATAAGAATATGTCTATTACAAACCTTTGAAGTACTAACTAAAATAAGGGAAAAAAAATACAAGGTCGACTCAAGAAAATATGAAAAAGACTAGATAACACGGAAGAAGCTCTATCTCTTTCACTCTTGATTTTCCCCATCCGTTCGAGTTCCCTCATCGTCGGACTTACCTGAAAAGTAGGGAAACACTAAGTGAGCGAACGCTCAGTAGGAAATTATATCTCAAGAACTAGCAATGGGTTTAAGTAATTACATCTTTCATGAATGCACTATAGCTATGCATGCTCGCATAAAATGACAAGATAGAGAGAGTGTATAACAATAAGATAACAAGAAGAACTAGTCATGAACTTTCAAGAACTTATATCAAAGGATATCAAGATATTCAAGCAAGTGTATTCATCATGTCATGTTGGAATTTGGCTATCACGTTCAAGCACGCAAGTATGCAATTTCCCTTTTTCGGGGCACGCAAGTCATGTAATATCAAGTCAAGTACAAGTACAAAATTTGTGAAATGTTCAATCAAGCTAGTCATGCACTTCGGTATAATGCCAATACCGTGATCAATCAACTCCCATGGGCACAAGTACTTTCGGGTGCTCCTCCCAAGACCAGATCGGGCCCTATATGCGCAGGCATTAATCATGTATTTTAACATCCACTTTTGTGTATAGCCAATATGGAATTTCAAGAATAAAGCTTGTAGACATGTAGGATAAATGACATTTGACATAGATAGGCGATAACAACGGTACAATCACGATTATCGATAAAACTAGGTGGAATTGTTCCCTAACTTGGGTACCATGACAAACAAGTATGGACATTCTTTATATAGAATTGAGGTCCACAAGAACATCAAGTTTAATATAGAATTGGGGTTTACAAGAACATCATAGCAATGTTGATATAGAATTGGGGTTTACAAGAACAACATCAAATGGCATGATAACCTCATCCCATTAAGAGAATTCTCATGATACACACTTTACATAACATGAGGGCCGGTATACCATGTTTCTTCAGAGTGACATGGCAAAATAGGGTAATGGGTTTTTATGGTACAACCAGCTCAGTCGGCCTTGAGGGAATCCAAGGCTGCGAGGAGACTTACGGAGGTCTCTATGACTAACTCGCTAGTCCAAAGGAACGGAATGTCCAATGGAGAGCTTGTATGTCAATGAGAATTGAGGGTAGTGCGATAAAAATATCATGAAACATGGGACTATATTCACGGAGTGGAAATATAGTGCCGATATATAAATATAAATATATATATATATATATGTGTGTATATATGTATATATATATATATATATATATATATATATATATATATATATATATATAACCCTTCGGTTGACAGTAATCAGTGTAAAACAGAAATACAGAAAATAGCGACTTAAGCTAAGTCATTAATTATCCAATTAACGCCTTACTCAGGGGCGTTTATTCACAATTTGACGACTTATACATTAGTCGTCCCTTCAATATTTCCATTCTACAGAAAATCAATATTCTGGAATTTTAACAAAAACGCGCCCTGGACAGGGGCGTTACTTTTCAATTAGCGCCCTGGTCTGGGGTGTCAGTTCAATAAGAGACGACCTTGTGCAGGTCGTTAATTCAACAATTTATCAATTTTTAGATAATAAAATTTCAAGAAAAATGGTACATGGTCATGACAGGAAAAATAGCAAGATTTCACAGGTATACTCATGCAATATATTAGATTCATGGTTACATAGATATTAAATTTTAAACGTGGGTATTTATTAATTACATGTAATTTGACGACTTCTGGGAAGGGTGTCAAAATAATAAGTAGCGCCCTAGTGTGGGTCGCTTCTTTAAATTAGCGCCCTGGTCAAGGGCGTTGCTTTGAAAATTGCATAGAAACAGTTGAAACCACAATAAAACTATATGCATGGAGGATCGATGATATTATTAAAGATATTAAGCTAGTTTAGGCTACGTTCTTGAGAAAACCTACCTTTTGAAGTTTTTAACTGATGAACGGATGAAGGTTTGGAGAAGAAAATGATGCTCTGTTCTCGAATAGAGATAACTTGCAGGAGATGGACGAAGAATACCCGATCTTCAGTAAAAAGGGGTGATCGTCTTCTCAACACAGACAACCTGTATAGGAAGATGAGGAAGGAAAAGAACATCAACGTTCTTTCAACACACACAACCAAAAATAAAGAGGAAGAACATTACATGTTCTTCACGTTGATGACAGCAGCAGCAGATCGCCAAATAGCGATCAAGGGTTGATTTAGGAGGATATTTATAAGATTTTGGGGATCCTATTGGGTTAGAGTTGTATTGGAAGTAATACTTCCATGATAGAGTCCTTACCATATTCCACCTTCGACGTAGTTATCCAGAACTTGCCCTGGATAAACTCCTTGGTCGAACGAAACTCGAACTGAATTAACGTCTTAAGCGAGGGCGTTAATTTAAATTGACGCCTTGTCAAGCGTCATTTCTTATGTAAAACGTGCCCATGTAGAGGGCGTCACTTATACTTGCCCTTTATTTATTTTCGGCCGTTTTGGAATTGACGCCCTTTGGTGTTGGCGTCCTTTTTATAATTAACGCCTTATGTAAGGGCATGGCTTTTCGAAGTCGCGCCTTGACCAAAGGCGTTATTTCTTCTTGATTAATGATTTACCCATTTAGGCTCTTTGTCATCTATTTACTTATCTTTTATTTTAATTTGATTTATTTAAAAATCTTATTTTTATCAGGGTTGCTACAGAGCATTTTAGACTCGCAGGTAAATTACAACCCTTGAGTATTCCCGAATGGAAATGGGAGAGTATAGGGATGGACTTTATTATGGGTTTACCCAAGAGCAGAGGTGGACACGATGGAATATGGGTAATCATCAACCGATTGACTAAATCCGCACACTTCATACCAATAAAGAGTCGATGGTCTGTGGATATCCTGGCAGCATTATACATAAAGAAAATTGTTAAACTACATGGTGTCCCAATCACTATTATATCTGATAAAGATCCTCGATTCACATCACAGTTCTGGAAGGGTCTACAACATTCACTAGGGACTAGATTGAATTTCAGCATAGCTTTTCATCCACAAATAGATGGTCAAACGGAAAGAACAAATCAGGTAGTAGAAGATATGCTCATGGCTTGTGCTATCGACTTTGGAGGTAGTTGGCATGATCATTTGTCTCTAGTAGAGTTTGCATATAACAATAGTTACCAGACAAGCATACAAATGGCACCTTTTGAAGCCTTATATGGAAAAAGCTGTCGATCACCAATATGTTGGAATGAAATAGGGGAAAAGCAATTCCTAGGCCCCGATCTCATCAGGAACCCTACAGAAAAGATCAAGATCATTCAAGAAAGAATAAAAATGGCACAAGATAGGCAAAAGTCTTATGCTGACAATCGAAGACGTGACTTGGAGTTTAAGGTAGGAGATCATGTATATTTAAAGGTTTCTCCAGGTCGTGGTATTCGAAGATTTGACATTAAAGGAAAGTTAACTCTAAGATTCATTGGCCCATTTGAAATTCTCGAAAGGGTTAGTGAAGTGGCTTACAAATTGGCTTTACCTCCACAATTAGTAGGAGTTCATGACGTATTTCACGTCTCTATGTTGAAGAATTATGTATATGATCTTGACCATATTATTACCTATGACAATCTAAAAATTCAGAAGGATATGACGTACGAGCAAAAGCCAATAAAGATTCTGAAAAGGGAAGTGCGTGAACTAAGAAATAAAGTTATTCCAATGGTCAAGATTCAATGGAAGGAAACATGGCCATATGAAGCAACATGGGAAACCGAAGCAGCCGTGCGGAAAAAATTCCCAGAATTATTTGACTATAAGTACACTCTCCGAAATTCATATATTGAATTTGGGGACCAAATTCTTCTAAGTGGGGGAGGGTGTAGTGCCCCAGAATTTATATCTATAATTTATGAATTTTAAAATAATTTTTTGGAAATTATAAAGGTTTAAATAAATTAATGAAGGGGTTATTGGATTAATAAGTCAATATAAGGCTCAAAAAGGCTAATTAGTTAACCTAGCCTATCTAATAATTGTCCAAAAGGTTTATGGACCAAGCCCATCAAGTTTGGCCCATATTCTAGAAGGGTAATTGGCTTATTCACGTACTTTAAGGATAAATACTAATTATATAAGATAATTATATGGATAAATAAATAAAAGAGTTTTATTAAATTAAAACTCCATACACGTTACATGTAACGCTCTATCGGGCGACCGTCACAGCCCTGTAACGCACCTAGACACGACCGTTACATCTTGTAGATTCCGTAAGGTGAGGAAATTACAAAAAGATTGGAACTTTGAAATCTTATCTACAAGAGATTGATTTGGGATAGATTATAACATTGCTAAGGGCTCTTAGGAATTAGGTTCTGACAAATTAAGGACTCTAGAATCGATCTAATCTTCAAATCCTAACCAAAACCCTATAAAGAGGACCTAGTTCTGAACTGGGCGACCCTTACTTTTGGTCCGTGAAAAATCAAGGTAAGAAGTCATAATTTTGGGTAAGTTCTTTATGAAGATTTTGTTTAGTATATTATAGACTAATAGTTCTCCATATTTCGTGCTAGGAGACCCAGTAACCAAGAAGATAGAAGCTTCTAAAGTTACTGATTCAACCTTAGCAACCTAGGAATCTGAACGCAAGACCCCTGAAGATCCAGAGATTAGGACGTCTAAACGAGGTAATTAGAGTTCAATCCTTTAGAACTTTTTGTACCTAATAGTCTCATCTCTTTACCCTCAAAATTTCACATCCTTAGGTCAAGAGGCTGAGGAAATAGAGCAGATTGAAGTTGCTGATTTATCACAAGAAGTACAAGGATCTAAGGGTAACACCTAGCATTAAATTCGAAGTTTGAAGGTCTTAAAAGAGGTAGGTTATCTCATGATTAGTAAAAACAACTTGTTAGAGATAAAAGCCCTTGGATTGTGCTTGATTTCATGCATCATAGACTAAGAATTTCATGATTTCATAGTTTTATACATTCATGCGTCTCTTAGCCCTAAATGGAAATGAAAAGGTATTATCTTGTCTATTCACTAAAACCCTTGCATATAGTTGGCCTATGCATCGCTATCATGACTAGGATAGTGGTAATATGTTGATTTCCAGGCATGTTATGTTTTCATAAATCTTCACTTTAGTTTACTGCCAGCAGGTTCTCTGACGCACTAACGTGAGACCGTCACATGCATGTAACGGCCTTACGATAGACCGTCACATTCTGTTGTGTTTTTATTTATTCTATTGACTCTAACGCACCCTAGCAGGAGCGTTACACCACTGTAACGGCCCCTCGATAAACCGTCACAATACTGTAACACGCCTATCCTATACCGTCAGGCACTATGTTCTGTCAGCCCGAGACAGAATGATAACCAGTTAGAGTTTACTTATAAATAAGCTTAGATAGCTAAGTTTGGACATGTTATCATGACTTTAAGTTTAGTTACTGTTTCATAAACAAATTGCATGGTTAATGTATCTTAGGTTATTTTAAGTTAAGCTAATTTCATTGGCTAAAACTCTATAGTTTTGTATTCTAAATCATGATTTTCCAATGTTGTATTGACAGAGTTTTATTTTGGTTTCACATTGTTACACATTCTTTTCCATCTATAGAGTCATTTCTTTAAATATATGGCACATATTTCGGTATGTTGTCCATTAGTTCACTTTGTACTATAGGAACATTATTCTTAGACATGAGGACCTCTCCATTGGATATTCCTTCCAATGAACTAGGAAATCTTGTTTCAAGGCCTCCATAATTCTCAGCGAGCCTGGGATTCTCACTAGGACGCCGAGTTGGTTGTACCATTAAAGCCTATTGATTAGATTACGCTATCGATATTTTTGGTTATCGGTAATGTAACGGCTCTACACTGGACCGTCAAGAGCATCTAACGGCCCAATGTACGACCGTCACATTCAACTGAGTCCGATTTCTTAGTTCTGGATTCAGACTAATGTAACGGCCCAATACGGGAGCGTCACATCATGTAATGGCCTAGTGCACGACCGTCACACTACTTGAGTATTTTAACCCAAGGATTGACCAAGGGTTGATATTCCGAGGTTCTTAATAGACTCTTGATGATCTAGAACTTATCATATTGATCAAGGAACCTAATGTAATGAATGAAAGATAAAGAATGTATCGTTATCCTGTCGATTTAATTATTTCCATAAGCATAACCTTGCTTAAGTCATTCTTGATTTCTCATGATTCTTATTGAAGCAATCATTTATTGAATTATCGTTAACAAGAGCTTGTTGGAATTGTACATTCTTAGCCATACATTATTGTTACATGCGTGGATAAAACTTGATTTATACTTGAAGATGCGATCGAGCACTGATTATGTTCAAGGGCTCTATGCTAGTCCCTTCGGCTGATTGTCGGAAACATACTATTATAAACCATGGGGTATGATGCTACTGGCATCGCCTTGCGCTGGGAGTACTTTCTTTAAAAATAAGTGAAAATCCACAACATAATACAGCATGATTGATACTTGACTTTCTTGATATTCCACAGAAATTCACGTGGTACTTGCTCAAAAGCAAAAGATACTGGAGTAATGATTATGTGGCTTGCTAGTACATTCTCGTTACATTCTTGTTCATGGAAGGCCATATCATGTTCTTGTTTCATTCTTGCTAGTTCATACTTGCTCTCATTCTATCTTACATGATCGTTTTGTTACTTGATTTAAACGCGTGATTGATCGCATTCCCATGATTCTACCTTATTCTTTAGAGCTAAATTGTTAATTACTTTAATAGTGCCTTCATGTTGATGCGAAGATACCTACTGGGCAAGTGTACTCATTACCTATTTCCAATCTTTTCAGGAGATGGAAGTGATTCGAATTTGGATTATACAAGTAGCGGGTCCGAGAGCGAATGAAAGTATTGTCAAGATGGGAGTGAAGACTTAGGAAGTCTAAATTGTTTAGATTGAGTCTGTGTAATTTTCCTATTTTCTTGAGTCTGGTATATTGGAATAAGTGGAATTAATGATTGTATTTGAGTATTGAATTTGATTATTATGAAATAAAGTTGGAGTTTGGGTAAATATTGTGCAATTACATTTATGTATGTGATTGTCTTACGCTCTGATCGTTCTTGCTTACAAGAGGCTTACCATGCCAACTGTTCGCATTTCTCGAGCGAGTCTTCCGCTGTCATAAAGGCTCGGGGCGTGACAGTTAAGTTGGTATCAGAGCCTAAGTCTCAGGACTTAGGAAGAAGAATAATGTCATAGGATAAGTCCAAGGTTTAAGGACCCCTACCTGTGAACTAAGGAGGAAATTTTCACACCCATGTGAGAATTGGGTAGAGCCGGGATAAGATATATAATTAGCTTTACGGTTACTCCTTCCAATTTCATGAGAAATAACAAGTTGTTATTTTTCTCTCAGGTACCTTATCTTACGAATGGCTCATCGTGTAGATTGGGATGGCATGCAACAAACAGTTGCCGGCCTTACTCAGGCATTGCAAAGTATAGCGCAAGGTGGCACAGGGGCAAGGGCTGGTGACCTACATCATAATTTCCAAAGTTTAAATCCTCCGTGATTTTATGGTTCTTCTAATCCCGACGAGACAGAGAACTGGATAGATGAAATGAACCGTATCTTTGATGTGATCTAATGTATCGATCAGGAAAAGGTGCATCTCGCAACCTTTCAACTCAACAAAGATGCTCGTACATGGTGGAATTCGGTTCCGGCACCTCCGGCCAAGCGCCTCATACATGGGACGGTTTTCTCACCCTGTTCCGTGCCAAGTACTTTTCAGGGCACGTAAAGGAACGAAAGGCTGTGGAATTCACCACCCTTCGGCAAGGAATGATGACGGTTACCGAATATGAACTACAATTCTCAAGGCTAGCACCGTATGCATCACATCTAATCAGTACCGATTTATTAAAGGTGAATCGATTTATGGACGGGTTACGTCCCAGTTTTATCCAGCAGCTCGGGATCCAAAACATCCGTACTTATGTGGAGATGGTTCAGCGGGCATACCTATGTGAAAGGACCTTAGAGAAGGTTAAAAAATTGAAAGGAAAGGGAGAAGAATCCAACCGACGTTCTGATTGGCGTTATAAGAAAGAGAAATTTAGCATCACGGAGCCTTACAAGAGCCGTGATAGTAAGAAGAGATCCAGGAATGGGAATGGTGGAAGTTCCCATAAGCAAAAAAAAGTCAAGGAGGAGAAGGAGCAGGTCGCCACGGCTTGCACATTTTGTGAAAAATTCGGCCATTCGGCTGAGGAGTGTTGGAAATGCCTTGGCGCTTGTTTACGTTGTGGAAGCAGGGAGCATCGCATGCCAGAATGCCCCCTTATGAAGGACCAGTCATCTAGGAATGGACGCAGGAGGCAGGCTCGCCTCAATGCCATTCTAGAAGAAGAGGAAGTGCTCAGGGATGATGGGCTCATGGAAGGTACTCTTCAAATTTGTTCTCGTCCTGCATTCGTGCTATTTGATACTGGTGCCTCTCATTCTTTTATCTCCACTAATTTTGCTAAAACATTACCAATCGCATCAGTTCCCTTACTTTCAGATCTTGCTATTTCCACACCCTTAGGTTCTGGAACAAAGCTTACCGACTATTATCCTGATAGCGAAGTGATAGTAGAGGGTCATAATCTCCCTGCAAATTTAGTATGCCTTGACATGAAAGGTTATGATGCCATTTTAGGGGTATATTGGCTTGCAGATCATGATGCTTATATCAATTGCCGAAATATGATTATATCCTTTCGAAAGCCCGATCTTCCAAGATTCTCTTTTCTTGGCATCAAGTACGAAAAACACCCCACTATCATATCCTCACTTCACGCTGTAAACTTATCTCGCGAGGATGTGAAGCTTTTCTTGCTTCTGTCATTATTACGGAGTCCAAAGAAATTATCATAGCAGACATCCCTATTGTAAATGAGTTCCCAAACGTGTTTCCATCCGAATTACCCAGTTTACCACCCGAAAGGGAAGTGAACTTCACTATTGAACTCATTCCAGGAGTGGCACATGTTTCTATAGCCCCTTACAAGATGTCCCCCACGGAGCTTAAGGAATTGAAAAGGTAATTGCAGGAACTACTAGACAAGGGCTTCATCAGACCTAGCACATCCCCTTGGGGTGCGCCGGTTCTATTTGTCAAGATGAAGGATGGTTCTCTCAGGCTATGCATCGATTACCGGCGACTGAATCAACTCACAATTAAGAACAAGTATCCGTTGCCGCGTATTGATGAACTCTTCGATCAACTTTTGGGAGCAGAATATTTCTCTAAGATAGACCTCAGATCAGGTTATCATCAACTTAGAATTAAAGAAGAGGACATTTATAAATCGGCTTTTCGAAGTCGTTATGGCCCGTTTGGGTTAACTAATGCCCCAGTAGCATTCATGCAACTTATGAACAATGTCTTCCAGCCATATCTGGACCAGTTCATCATCGTCTTCATTGACGATATCTTGATCTATTCCAAGACAAAAGAGGAACATGAACAACATTTAAAAATAGCTTTACGAACACTTAGAGAACACAAACTTTATGCCAAACTCAATAAGTGTGAATTCTGGCTCGAGGAAGTCTCATTCCTAGGCCACATTATTTCAAAAGAAGGTATCACTGTGGATCCTTCTAAGGTAGAAACTGTCAAGAATTGGAGTCGGCCAACGATTATATCGTAAGTAAGAAGCTTTCTGGGTCTAGCTGGTTATTATAGGAGATTCATTAAGGACTTCTCAAAAATTGCGGTTCCTTTAACCAGACTCACAAGAAAAGAAAACCCTTTTGTCTAGTCCGAGGAATGTGAGAAGAGTTTCCAAACTCTTAAGAATCATCTTATGACAGCTCCTATTCTATCACTACCGATGGAAGGTGGTGGATTCGATGTGTATACGGATGCGTCTGGCATTGGCTTAGGATGCGTCCTCATGTAGAATGGAAAACTAATCTGTTATTCTTCAAGACAATTGAAACGTCACGAGGAAAACTATCCTGTACATGATTTGTAATTAGCAGTGGTTATTTTCACCTTGAAAATTTGGCGTCATTATCTCTATGGAGAAAAGTTTACGGTATACTCGGACCACAAAAGCTTGAAATATTTATTATCTCAGAAAGAGCTTAACATGAGGTAGAGGAGGTGGTTAGAATATCTCAAAGACTTTGATTTTGCTATTCAATATCATCCTGGCAAGGCTAATGCTGTAGCTGATGCACTCAGCAGAAAACCAATGGGTATGCTATCAAGTCTTATGATTAGTGTAACAAACCTTGTCCCCCAATTTACTCAGTTGAACTTAGATATAGACATAAAGGTAGAAGATTGTTTTATAGATAATATCCGAGCTCAACCTACATTGATAGAAGATCTAGCCAAACTGTAAAATGATGATCCTATATTACTGCAAGTTAAGGCCAATATTGAACAAAGGCCAGACTTTTCTATTTCCAATGACGGAAGATTGTTATTCAAGGGCCGAATATGTGTACCAGATCATGAGGCTACGAAGAAACTAATCCTAGATGAAGGGCATAATTCCAAATACACAATTCATCCAGGAGGAACAAAGATGTATCAAGATCTCAAAAGAAATTTCTGGTGGTTCAATATGAAGAGAGAAATAGCTGATTTCGTGTCTCGCTGTCTCACCTGCCAACAAGTAAAGGCAGAGCATTTTAGACTCGCAGGTAAATTACACCCCTTGAGTATTCCCGAATGGAAATGGGAGAGTATAGGGATGGACTTTATTATGGGTTTACCCAAAACCAGAGGTGGACACGATGGGATATGGGTAATCATCGACCGATTGACTAAATCTGCACACTTCATACCAATAAAGAGTCGATGGTCTGTGGATATCCTAGCAGCATTATACATAAAGGAAATTGTCAAACTACATGGTGTCCCAGTCACTATTATATCTGATAGAGATCCTCGATTCACATCACAGTTCTGGAAGGGTCTACAACATTCACTAGGGACTAGATTGAATTTCAGCACAACTTTTCATCCACAAATATATGGTCAAACGGAAAGAACAAATCAGGTAGTAGAAGATATGCTCAGGGCTTATGCTATCAACTTTGGAGGTAGTTGGCATGATCATTTGCCTCTAGTAGAGTTTGCATATAACAATAGTTACCAGGCCAGTATACAATTGGCACCTTTTGAAGCCTTATATGGAAAAAGCTGTCGATCACCAATATGTTGGAATGAAATAGGGGAAAAGTAATTCCTAGGCCCCGATCTCATCAGGAACTCTACAGAAAAGATCAAGATCATTCAAGAAAGAATAAAAATGGCACAAGATAGGCAAAAGTCTTATGCTGACAATCGAAGACGTGACTTGGAGTTTAAGGTAGGAGATCATGTATATTTAAAGGTTTCTCCAGGTCGTGATATTCGAAGATTTGGCATTAAAAGAAAGTTAACTCCAAGATTCATTGGCCCATTTGAAATTCTCGAAAGGGTTGGTGAAGTGGCTTACAAATTGGCTTTACCTCCACAATTAGCAGGAGTTCATGACGTATTCACGTCTCTATGTTGAAGAAGTATGTATATGATCCTGACCATATTATTACTTATAACAATCTGAAAATTCAGAAGGATATGACATACGAGCAAAAGCCAATAAAGATTCTGAAAAGGGAAGTGCATCAACTAAGAAATAAAGTTATTCCTATGGTCAAAATTCAATGGAAGGAAACATGGCCATATGAAGTAACATGGGAAACCGAAGCAGTCATGCGGAAAAGATTCCCAGAATCATTTGACTATAAGTACACTCTCCGAAATCCATATATTGAATTTGGGGACCAAATTCTTCTAAGTGGGGGAGGGTGTAGTGCCCAGAATTTATATCTATAATTTTTGAATTTTAAAATATTTTTTTGGAAATTATAAAGGCTTAAATAAATTAATGAAGGGGTTATTGGATTAATAAGTCAATATAAGGCTCAAAAAGGCTAATTAGTTAACCTATGCTATCTAATAATTGTCCAAAAGGTTTATGGACCAAGCCCATCAAGTTTGGCCCATATTCTAGAAGGATAATTGGCTTATTCACGTATTTTAAGGATAAATACTAATTATATAAGATAATTATATGGATAAATAAATAAAAGAGTTTTATTAAATTAAAACTCCATACACGTTACATGTAACGCTCTATCGGGTGACCACCACAGCCCTGTAACGCACCTAGACACGACCGTTACATCCTGCAGATTCTGCATGGTGAGGAAATTGTAAAAAGATTGGAACTTTGAAATCCTATCTACAAGAGATCGATTTGGGATAGATTATAACATTGCTAAGGGCTCTTAGGAATTAGGTTCTGACAAATTAAGGACTCTAGAATCGATCTAATTTTCAAATCCTAACCAAAACCCTATAAATATGACCTAGTTCTGAACTGAGTGACCCTTACTTTTGGCCCGTGAAGAATCAAGGTAAGGAGTCATAATTTCGGGTAAGTTCTTTAAGAAGATTTTGTTTAGTATATTATAGACTAATAGTTCTCCAAATTTCGTGCTAGGAGACCCAGCAACCAAGAAGATAGAACCCTCCAAAGTTACTGATTCAACCTTAGCAACCCAGGAATCTGAACGCAAGACCCCTGAAGATCAAGAGATTAGGATGTCTAAACGAGGTAATTAGAGTTCAATCCTTTAGAACTTTTTGTACCTAATAGTCTCATCTCTTTACCCTCAAAATTTCACATCCTTAGGTCAAGAGGCTGAGGAAATAGAGCAGATTGAAGTTGCTGATTTATCACAAGAAGTACAAGGGTCTAAGGGTAGCACCTAGCATTAAATTCGAATTTTGAAGGTCTTAAAAGAGGTAGGTTATCTCATGATTGGCAAAAACAACTTGTTAGGGATAAAAGTCATCTGATTGTGCTTGATTTCATGTATCATAGACTAAGAATTTCATGATTTCATAGTTTTATACATTCATGCATCTCTTAGCCCTAAATGGAAATTAAAAGGTATTATCTTATCTTCTCACTAAAAGGACCCTTGCATATTGTTGGCCTATGCATCGTTATCATGACTAGGACAGTGGTAATATGTTGATTTCCAGGCATGTTATGTTTTCATAAATCTTCACTTTAGTTTACTGCCAGCAGGTTCTCTGACGCACTAACGTGAGACCGTCACATGCATGTAATGGCCTTACGATAGACCGTCACATTCTGTTGTGTTTTTATTTATTCTATTGTCTCTGACGCACCCTAGCAGGAGCGTTACACCACTGTAACGACCCTCGATAAACCGTCACAATACTGTAACGCGCCTATCCTAGACCGTCAGGCACTATGTTCTGTCAGCCCGAGGTAGAATGATAACCTGTTAGAGTTTACTTATAAATAAGCTTATATAGCTAAGTTTGGACATGTTATCATGACTTTAAGTTTAGTTACTGTTTCATAATCAAATTGCATGGTTAATGTATCTTAGGTTATTTTAAGTTATGCTAATTTCATTGGCTAAAACTCTATAGTTTTGTACTCTAAATCATGATTTTCCAATGTTGTATTGACGGAGTTTTATTTTGGTTTCACATTGTTACACATTCTTTTCCATCTATAGAGTCATTTCTTTAAGTATCTGTCACATATTCCGATATGTTGTCCATTAGTTCACTTTGCACTATAGGAACATTATTCTTAGACATGAGGACCTCTCTATTGGATATTCCTTCCAATGGATTAGGAAATCTTGTTTCAAGGCCTCCATAATTCTCCGCGAGCCTGGGATTCCCACTAGGACGCCGAGTTGGTTGTACCATTAAAGCCCATTGATTAGATTACGCTATCGATGTTTTTGGTTATCGGTAATGTAACGGCTCTACACTGGACCGTCAAGAGCATCTAACGGCCTAACGTAGGACCGTCACGTTCAACAAAGTCTGATTTCTTAGTTCTGGATTCAGACTAATGTAACGGCCCAATACTGGAGCGTCACATCATGTAACGGCCCAGTACACGGCCGTCACACTACTTGAGTATTTTAACCCAAGGATTGACCAAGGGTTGATATTCCAAGGTTCTTAATAGACTCTTGATGATCTAGAACTTATCATATTGATCAAGGAACCTAATGTAATGAATGAAAGATAAAGAATGTATCGTTATGCTGTCGATTTATTTCCATAAGCATAACCTTGCTTAAGTCATTCTTGATTTCTCATGATTCTTATTGAAGCAATCATTTATTGAATTATCATTATCAAGCGCTTGTTGGAATTGTACATTCTTGGCCATACTTTATTGTTATATGCGTGGATAAAACTTGATTTATACTTGAAGATGCGATCGAGCACTGATTGTGTTCAAGGGCTCTATGCTAGTCCTCTCGGCTGATTGTCGGAAACATACTATTATAAACCATGGGGTATGATGCTACTGGCGTCGCATTACGCTTGGAGTACTTTCTTTATAAATAAGTGAAAATCCACAACACAATACAGCATGATTGATACTTGACTTTCTTGATATTCCATAGAAATTCACAAGGTACTTGCTCATAAGCAAAAGATACTGGAGCGATGATTATGTGGCTTGCTAGTACATTCTCGTTACATTCTTGTTCATGAAAGGCCATATCATGTTCTTGTTTCATTCTTGCTAGTTCATACTTGCTCTCATTCTATCTTACATGATCGTCTTGTTACTTGGTTTAAACGCGTGATTGATCGCATTCGCATGATTCTACCTTATTCTTTAGAGCTAAATTGTTAATTACTTTAATAGTGCCTTCATGTTGATGCGAAGATACCTACTGGGCAAGTGTGCTCATTACCTATTTCTAATCTTTTCAGGAGATGGAAGTGATTCGAATTCGGATTCAGGTTATGCAAGTAGCGGGTCCGAGAGCGAATGAAAGTATTGTCAAGATGAGAGTGAAGACTTTCGAAGTCTAAATTGTTTAGATTGAGTCTGTGTAATTTTTCTGTTTTCTTGAGTCTGGTATATTGGAATAAGTGGAATTAATGATTGTATTTGAGTATTGAATTTGATTATTATGAAATAAAGTTAGAGTTTGGGTAAATATTGTGCAATTACATTTATGTATGTGATTGTCTTGCGCTCTGATTGTTCTTGCTTGCAAGAGGCTTACCATGCCGGCTATTCGCGTTTCTCGAGCAAATCTTCCGTTGTCATAAAGGCTCGAGGCGTGACACCGAGAACTTGTTTACAGCTTGGAAGACAAGAAGATGACTGATTAGGCTATCATGTGCCAAGTTATTGTAGATCTTCGTAAACAGCAGCAGCAGCAGCAAGCGCCGCCAAGGCAGCCGTCTCCATCTCAAGACCAGGGGCATCCTTGTGATTCTTCAGTTGATAAAGCACCCGCTCCGTTATTTATCCCCTCACCTTCACCGTCTCCTACTCAACCTCCACGGCCTCCATAAACCCAAGCCTCTGCTCAGGCTAGCACAAACTCTTCTCCTTCTCCCCCCATTTCCACCACCGCTTCTACTACCAACGACGCTCGACGTGTTGTACCGACATGTCGGAGATGGGTGCCACGTCCTGCCACATCTTCTACCTCGCCACCACCTTCTCTACCCCCATCTTCACTGCCTCCATTGACCACATCTCCATCATCGCCTTCTCCATTATCCCCATTGCTGTCACCACCACCATTTTCATCGCCTCCTCTCACAACGATCCCTATTCCGTCACCTTCACAACCATCCCCTCTACCGATGCCGCTCCCTTCACCATCATCGTCCAATCCTGAGCAAGCTACCCCGACGCCCACATCCCCGCCATTGTCTTCATCTCCACCCACGCCGCCTTCACCTTTGCCCTCTCCTACACCTCTAACCTCCAAACCTTTACCCCGACCAGAGCCTATCATCGCCGTTATATCTCCGCCGCTCGCATTACCTTCGCCCACACCTGCCAAGCCTTCTTCACCCCTCTCTCCACCTATCTCCACCCCACGGAGCGGGTGCGCGCTACCTTTGGTGCCCCTCGGGTCTAGTCTCCAGGGAGATAAAGAGCCGAGCCAGGCTTTGATTATGCATTACAAGCTTCAAGATTTCATTTGCCACATGCCGGTCCGAGTCTTGGTCCCGGGCTATTCTAAGGATAATGAGCATGCACTTGCCATGAAGACGGTTGCTGAGAAGAATTCTTTAGCACTGGTGCCAGTTCCTTCAAAAGCGAGGCCGGTGACGATCTCTTTGCACGCCAGAGAATTCACTATTGATGTTGTTATCACCTCTCGCTTGATTGCTATTTAGTTCACTGGCCCAAAAGAGTTTTCCACTCGGATGGTGCTAACCCACACGGCCGCCAAAAGTTTAATGAATTCAACATTCAAGGGGCAATTGGCCGTGTCTTCGAGATTGGCCAGAGGCATTCTGTATTTTCTGTGTCATCTCCCTCGGCTTATTGGTGAGGCGGCCACGTCAACGCTGTGCATCACCCTCCCTCAGTTCCGTTCTACCCTTCTAGCAATGGAGTTATGCTTCATGCCCAACTCCCGAGTGAAGATGCCAAAGCTCCATGTTCTAGTGCCGAATGACAAAACTCCATTGCTTCCCTATGTTCATCCTAAGGAGTTGACTATTCTCGAATGTCCTTCTATGGTTAGCACCGCGCAGCTAGGGGCAACCGTCCTGATGAAGTTGCATGTTCATGACCAGGCTAGGCTGTCTTCCAGGTGGGCCTGTTATTTGAGAAAATAGTGCAAGACAAGAAGCCCGAAGGCCCAGGTCCATGCCAGGCGGAATTGTTACAAGCATATTTCTATCAAGAAGAGGCGGCGACACAAGTTCAAGGGCCAACAGTTGTGCATTCGAGGGCTCACTCCACCTCCTTCTTCTGTCTCTTCATCTTTCATTCAATCGTCTTTTCTATTGCTCAGTTCCTATCCTTGGGTGATGTACCTTCCACCACCTGACTATATTTCTACCATCTTCTCCTGTCCTCACCATTCTAGGTCCCGGCCTATGTCCTCCTCTTCCCCTGATCCAGGGGCCTCTTATAGTTTTTCTCCCCGGATACGTCCGGATTTAGCATCTCATCCTTTTCCTCCGACCCTGTTGGGGATTCCTCACATTCGTTCCCTGACCATGTCGGGTGTCCATCATTTTCCTTCCCCGACCCTATCGGGTGGTTCTCACTCTCCTTCCCCGACCCTGTTGGGTGAGTCTAATTCCTTTTCTCCGACCACGTCGGATGATCACTCCTCTTCCCCCTTATCTTTGCCACAATCTTTTTACGGTTCGTCTATTCTTTCTGTCTCACCCTTTCGAGGTTCTCACCATTTTCTTGATGTTTTCGAGGCTTTAGCCCGCCTTGATCTCAGTTAATCTCTGGCTTATTCTGTATCTGGTTCCTTGTTATCAGGGCCTCAGTGCCTTAACGAGAGAGTTCTAGCCCTCGTCTCTCTTCCTTTTTTTCCCTTCTTCATCCAGTTTGATGTCTACTGCGTCTCTATGTCAAGGAATCCAATCCTTTGCTCTCCTTTCATCCTCGATCCTGACAAGCAAGGAAAAAAAAGTTCACGCTCCTCAAAGCTCGATGATCAAAATCACTTCAGGAGGCCGGTTTCCACGCCATGGATTTGCAAAGGTATCTTTGATTTTGTGCCGAAACATGTTATCATTGCTATTACTCTAATATTTCTGCACGCGCTTATAATGCTATTCCTCAACATGGTTAAGTGGCTTTTAGAAATTTGCTTAATTAGCTTAGTCCAAAAAAAACAAAAAAAAATTAAGTTAGCTTCTGCAGCATCCCTTTGGCTGGTGATAACTCTGTGCTAGGAGTCTAGTTCTTTCCCTGATTGTTGAGGGTGACCTTTGTGAAGTCCCGCGATCAATGACACCCAAGAGGGGGGTGAATTGGGTGTTTAAAATTTTTATGGAAACTTTTAGCTTTTACAAATATGTGATAAACACTAATTAGGAAGTTGAAAGTTGTTAAACAAATTCTCTCAAACTCTTCGTTCCCACACGAGCATGTAACGAAATAAAACAATCAAACCACACACATGCACAACCCAAACCACAATGCACAGCGATTTTAAGGTGGTTCGGATGCAACAGCGGCAATCCTACGTCCACCCCTCACCAAACTCGGTGAGGCTTCACTCGGGATAAAACCCCAAACGGAGACGACGCTCCAAACACACACGCAGGACGACGCCTGCCCACACAAACGGGGATGCACCCCAACACACACACACACACGCAGATGAGGTCTCCAACACGATCCAACAAGTGGATCAACAAGACACACACACGCTGCGACAACTGCAGCACTCCACACACACAAACACTAAGATCCGGATAAAACCACACACACACGTAGATCTAAAAAGTCCTACACACACACGAATCAAAAACAACACGCACACACATGAACACAGATCTAACAACGATCCACACACACACAAGTTCGCAGTTTATACAAAACACGAATATGAACTTGAAACACAATAAGGCACAATTTAGAATGCTCCTGATTTAGGCTCCCCCTGAGTGTATGCTCCGGATGTTTGCGTTGATTCCTTCTTTACTTGAATGGCTTGAGACTCAGCTTGAATGGCCTTGTATTTGATGTAGATTCTCTTGAAGGGAGTACTGTTCACTGCTACACTACTTCTTTCTTTTTTTCACTTAGACAGCCTTTTCTTAAGCTTTTCTTGAGACCATTGCTTGATTGGAACTCCTTGGCTTGGGAAGATGCTTGAATGGCTTCAGTTGATGCTAGAACGGCTTCGATCGGATGATGAACTTGTTGAAAGGAATGTTGTTCACGAACGTTGCAGCAATCTTCATTTGATAGCTTTCCTCTCGATCTCTCCTTGTTGATTTCTTGCTTCTTCAGTTCTTGGGAGGATGAAGGCTTCGAAATAGATCTTGAACCCTCAGCTATGGATGAAGCTTTGCCCACGGATCACTGTTTACGGCTACAGTGATTCTCCTCTTCCTTGAGCCACCTTGATCTCTCTCTTTGTTGATTTCTTCTCTTGGAGTCTCTTAGGGTTTATGACCTCAAAGAGAGGTTTTATAACCCTTGGAAGGTTAGGAGACAAGCCCCAGACCTAGATCCACAAATTCTGGGGTGATTGGGAGCATTGGGATTAAAGAAATGGGGAAGGGAATCTCTCCACGGATTGGAAACAAAAAGTCAAAGTTTGAGGCTTCTGGGCTGGCGGTCGACCGGAGGTGGGCTGGCGGTCGACCTAGAAGTTTCAGGCTGCAGCCCGGTTCATTCTGGCAGGGGCGGTCAACCGGACACCCATGGGCGGTACGACCGCTACAGGCAGAGCCTGTAGACTTCTGGGTGCTGTTATTTCAGGTCGACCGGGATTGGTCCGGAGGTCGACCGGACTTTGGTAAACCTGAAAAATGAGTAGTTAAGCCCGGAAAAATATGTTCATAAGTCAAGAACTTCAAGTCCATATCAAATCCATGCATTTTGAGATTGAATTCAACTTAGTTTATGCATTAGACCATTTGAGCATTTCAAAATTTTGTTCCGGGGGCTCCGCCCTCGGAAACCCCCGCAAGGGGCGTTGCCCCCTTGACCCTCGCGACCTGACCGGGCAGGTCGATCCCCGCGACCTGACCGCGCAGGTCGATCCGCGGGCAAGGGCGCACGATGGCCAGAAGGGTTTCATGTTGAGTGTGCATGAAAGAGGTGTATATATGAGATACACAAGGTAAGATCGGTGCTAATCATGAGATACACAAGGTGAGATCGATGCTAAGACAAGGTAAGAGTCTCACCAATAGTAATTGATAGTAAATGACATATACCACCTGTTTTGGATTGTAGAGGAGCAGAGTTTTGGTTCACCAGGTGACTACCATGAGTTTGATCCTGCATGTAAGATAGTCAGGGTTAATTGCATGCTTGTTGACATTAAAGAGGTTATGAAACCTCTTACCTCTTGTAAAATCAGGATATGCAACCAGCATAAACAGCAAGATGAATGAACACAATCATCAAGAACATGTGTAATCATCTGTAAGTTTAGTTATCATAATGTAATCACACATTAAGTTTAGTTATCATCAAAACCATAACTCAACACTTTGAATATGGATTTTGCAAACACTACACGGCGAGTCATAGCCGATCTCTCTAGTGCAACACCGTTGCTACTTTGGCCATACTTTGGGTATGCGCGAAGACCTTTTCTCTTCTCTGCTCGGCCAAGTGCAGGGGCAAGAGATTTATGGATAAGATGACTAACCTAGGCGCTCCCTAATATGAGAGAGGTCTCAAATAGGGGCAGTCTTGACCCTCAAAAGTGAGCTTTCATGCTATATCTGGCAAATAAGGGCTACCAAAATGAAAAAATGAATCATTGCAAGATTATGAATCAAAGGCATGGTATGAGTGGCAGTACAGTTCCCCGCGGGACGTCATGTGCCCGGTCGCATGCGTGCCTAATAAATATGGGTCTAAAAATCAAAGACACAAAGTCCCGGCGCAACAGGATATCTCTTTGAGGGGTAGTGCCCTGGAAGGAATTCGAGCCTTGATATCTCCCATCCTGCAAGAAGCATGTCTCCATTTTTTTCTTCTGCCTCTCCCTCTTAGGCTGGGTTGTATCCCGGGTATGGCCTTAGTAGGGGCACCGTTCTTTAGAAGCGGTTGGTTGTGGTAAGTCACCCTCACATGCACGCCCTGTTTAAGGGAAGCCTTTAATGAAAGGGGTAGGAACGACGATCCCTGGCCTGTAGTTTGAGCGAGTCTTTAGGTGCTGCGGATTGCTATGCCAAAAATCTAAAAATAATTAAATATTGTCAAAAATAAACAAAAAATAAAATATTTCAAAAAAAATACAAAAAAATCAAATATTTCAAAAATCCAAAAAAATGAAATACTGATGAAAATCTAAAAAAATCAAAAAATTAATAAAATCTAAAAAAATATGTCTTTTATTTTTATGCATTTTTTATCTTGAGGATAGATACGTAATCCGTTTGCTAAGTGTCCATGTTGCAAATACTCAGGCATTCCTTGCTGCATCTTTGTGCTCTGCCTCCTGTCCACATCTTTGATCTATTCTTTCCTTCTTCGATCCACTCTCTCGATCTATTCTGAAGCTCATGTCCTTCTCAGCTTTTGTTTGCAATGATCATATCTTTATGAGAGGGCCTTTGTCTCACGATTATGAACCTGGCGATTCTGCTTCATTCTGATCTTGGATTTTGATTGAAGTGCGTGTTTTGTCATGTCTTTTGTCCTGACGTGTCCTTATCACGTGTTTATGTCCCACCGTGTTGTCCCACACATGTTGTTTTGTTCCTCACCACGTGTTGTTAGTTGTCTTGCATATGTTGTTAGTCGTCCGTCTGTATCTCGTATGTTGTCCCAACCGTGTGTTGTCCCTTTACGTCGTTATCTTGTCACACTGCGTTAATACATGCATGTTGTTTCTGTTCATACCCTTGCATATGCGCTCGTTTGCCTTTGTTATGTTATATTGCATTGTCTCCTATTTCATTTGTTCGTTATATTATGTCATGTTGTTTGTCGTTCAACTGAGCATTATGTTATCTATGCTATGATCATATTTGTCTTATGCATTAAAATCCATAAAAATATGAAAATGAAAATCTAAGAAATATGCTGTCTCACCTGCATAGGTAAGTCAGGTATGGCCTTCTGTCCCTGTGTCTCTTATTGCATTACTATGTGGTACTATGCTATATTATCTCGAGAACCTGTTGGTTATCTACATGTTTAGGATCTGATGTTCCCCTTTAACAAAAACGATGATGATCTAGGTTCACGTGTTTAATCTCCACATAGGCCATTGGGTTTGTGAAAGCCTAGGGAGGATGGTTCTATCCTGAATGCTGTGGTTGCGGATAGTGTCTTGACTATGATTCTCCCAGCCTAGCAATAATATTCTCGAGTATTTTTTATATTTTATCCTTTCTTCGCATTCGTTTTAATGTTTTCTTTTATTTTAGCCCAGCATGCATCATGCGCATCTTTTGAGCATTCATGACCCGTGATTTGCCTGCAAAATATCCCACCAGTGATGGTTAGCTGTGCGTTCAATGTTTGAGTAAGAGGAATAATTCCACTATGAGTTGGAAGGTTCACTTTGGTCAATTCGCTTGGTTTAGTTCATTAAGAGGTCCCCGTCTGGAGTTTTAGTCTGTTTCTTCACTTTTTCGCTGCTTATTCCGGTCTCCTCATTGGTCTGAGGGATTGTGTCCCCCATGAGGTTGATCGTGTGTTTCTTTTTATTTAGTTTAGTTCCTCCATATTGGCGTCACTTTTGGTTTAATCATTCCTTGTGTTTGGTTCGGAGTTTTTTGGAAGATTCCTATCGCTTATTGGTGAAAACGGGTGTCGTTTTACCTTAACGCTCGCTTTTCGGTCCACTCCGCTTCATTTCCGCTTCATCTCCATGTCCCATTTCGCTTTCGCTTCACCTCCGCTCGCTCCCCTGCAAAGAGGACGTTAAGGAGGGGCATCTGTTGACACCCATTTTTTACCGATAAGTTGAGTCATTTCTCTTATTGTCATTTATTGATACCTCGAGTTGTCCATCACTCGCTGGGCTATTTTCTGGCACGTTCTGGGCCAATTTTATGGATAGCCTCTCTCCCTGGCTAGGTCTGAGTTGATTCAGGACTTAATGGGCCTTTGTTTTGGTTGATTGAGCTTTTTCTATGAATTTCAATCGCCCATATACATGTGCGGTCAACATCCAGCCGTTCAACCATTTGTGCGGTTGATAGTGGGCCGTCCAAACATTTAGTGGGTATATTGGTTAATTCTCTAAATTATCACCGACAAGCATATGTACGGCCTAGGCTTAGCCGCATAAGTCCATTGTGTGATATATTCTGAGCCGTTTATCTCTCAAGAGTCCTAACGCTGATTGACTATTCAGATAATTACCTATTTATCTTCTTATTTGTGATTTATCACCGACAGGCTTGAGCGGTTTCCCAAGAGCCGTTCAACTATGAAAGAGTCCAGCGGTGAATTTATCGGTCAGTTCAGTGGATAAATTAATTATCTCAGGATTTATTTGAATTTTCACCGATAGGGATGGACGGCACATGTCTGGTAGCTCATCATTTGTGCGGTCTATCGTGAGACCGTTTATCCTCTCGGACCAGAAAGTGGTTAAGACTTTTTTCTATCATTCGTGGCTTTTCTCCCAAACTTTCTCCGATGATTTCTCCGCGAATCCTTAACCATTTTGAGTGCCGTTTCTTCCAGATAAAAGATAATTGAATTGTCTTCATTTTTTATTTGATAATCTCGACCGGAAAATGGCTAGAAACCCTAATTTTGAGGTAGGACTTTAGGTGCTCTATAAATAGACCATGAGGCCCAGCTTTGAAAAGGGGGGAGATTTTTGGTCGATGGCGAAGCCCTGCCAAATCTTTGAGTGACCTACCACCGGGGAGGGAGGCCTTCTACGTCCATACAGGCTTCCGGTTCAGGGAGTAGTCGTATTTTGAGTCATCATTTCATTTAGTTCCATCGTTCTCTTTTATCTGCATGCATTACTTCTTCTATATTTCTTCCACATTTTCTTACTCTCATACATCATTCACACACCCTCCTATGCTTTTTGAGTCCCCCAGGGGTTTAAAAATCCCCAGGTACCCCCCATTCCATTTAGTTATGTTCATTTCTATCCGTTTGAGCATTTACTACACTTTCTAGTTCTAACTTGGGTTTTTCTTTGTGTTCTACACGTGGTTTTGTTGGTCAGCAACACACTAACGCGAGGCCCATCCTTTCTGGCCGACCAGAAAGGGTGGAGGTTTGAACGTTTACAACTTAAGGCACGGTGGTGTCGGGCGGCTACATCCTGCCCGTTCGAAGGGACGTGCGGCATTATCAGAGCCGTTCTTCTTCTTCCTATGGTCATCTCCAAGCCGTTCATCATCCACTGCACTTCATCCCGCATCCCCTCTCAGTGCTGACAGGTAGTCTGTCGAGCGGCCGTTCAAGACAAGGGCGGCTTATTCGGAGTCGCGCATCCCTCCAGTGCTGGTTCAAAGGCGAGTGTCTCCCTCTTCTTTCCAAGGTACGTCGTGTTCATCATGTTCGGAGCCTTGGTGGCGATCACAGGTCTCTACTTTTGTTCCCTTCTATCCCCGTCTTGTTTACTTTCATATTCATATTGGTAAAGGGATTTGAAGGGAGTTTTAAGCCGGTGTAGAGAAGGTAACCATTTCCTACCAATAGTACCATCCAGGGATAATTATTGGCATTATTTGATAAATGGATCATATCCTTCCAAAGAATTTTTCTATTAGAAACCAGATTCGAGGCATAGACTGCAGTGAGGTGGAATGTTGAGTCTGTTGCTCTATCAGTAACAGTAATATGAATGAACTGATCAGACTCATTCATCTTCTGAGTATGAAATTTTTTCGGGTCGCTAAGAATCCATATTCTACCTCTAGAATCATTTGAATGTATAAAACTAGCATCAGGCCAAATGCTCTGTTTGAAAATGTCTGCATTCTTCAGCTTTATGTTAGTCTCAACCAAGACAGCTATATCACATTGAGAGTGATGAAGAATTATCTTTAATTGAGCTCTTCTCCCTGATTTATTAATCCCTCTAACGTTCCAGCTAACAATCTTCATGAAGAAAATAATTAATTGGAAGAGAGGTTAAGAGGGAAGCCTAGGTGAGCGCCTGGGCGTAGTACCTGTCTTCTCCTTGCCCTTCTGAGAATAAAGAGTCCATCCTGTAACAGCTTCCTTATCAGTAGGAATGTTTGTTAAGGATGACTTATTGCTCTGTCGAGGATCTGTTATCTTAGTACCCGAATAAAACTCCTCATTCAAATTTGAATTTGAATTTTTGATTAACAAACACCTATCATTTGCAGAAGGATTTTCGGGTGCTATTTTTCCTGGTGACACATTTGAATATCTTGAGTACTTCTTGGGCAGTTTAGATAGTTGTGCATGTTCTTCCACTTGATCAGGAAGATTTGCTAAAGAATTAAACTGGTTAGATATGGGGATAACCTGATGCTCCTTGGGATGGCCGAAATTCTGCCCTGGAACTGAATGTAAAGAAATTCCATTGCTGTTTACTGAAATAATACTGGAGTTATCCTTAATCGATAACTTCTATTTATGAATCTTCTCTTTCTAAAAATTATCACTTCTGGTTGAGCCACTGCCAGAGATGCATAGACCTTCCAGATTACCAAATGATTTACAAACAGAGCACGGAACTGGTTTCCACGGATATGAAACTACAATTCTGCGCTGCCTACCTTCCAAGTCTTTAAAGAAAACTTCATCTGGGAGTTCACTCTCCACTGACACTAATACACAAGCTCTAGCAAAGGTGAGACGTTGCCTTGAAGCTGTAAGTTTGTCTAAGAGAAGAGGAGTTCCAATGACACTACAAATTCGACTAAAAATTTTTTTAGTCCAGAGATGAAGAGGCACACCATGAAGAGTAATCCATAATGGGATACTTTTCAAGCTGTCTATCTCAAAGCTAACTTCTGGAGACCAATGACGTAGAATCATTGGATGTCCCCTTATAGTCCAAAACCCTTCCTGAATGTGCTGCAAATCCTCCTCAAGATCGAATTTACATATGAAGAATCCGTTGTCTAACATGTTTAGTTGGAATCCATTTGGATTCCATTGACTCTTAATGAATGCTTGCAGCGGGATAAATGAAGTAGACAGACCCACGACATAGCCTACCAGAGCTTGAGACCATAGCTCTTTCAACTCTTCTGAATCCTCCAGTTTACAAACAGCTACTGACCCCATTGAGGCTGGTTGTAAGAACTCTAGCTTAAGGTCTTGTGCTTGCTCCGAAGTTTTAAAGAGATTGGTCCAAGGCTGAGGGTGTGATGAAAACCACATTGAAGGCTTTGATCGAGACCTCGAGCGACCCCTGGCACCATAAGGAGGTCTTCCTCCATCCGCCGCAGAAGCTTGATGGAGACTCTTCATATCCGGCACCGGAGCCTTGTTGAGACTAGCATATGCATTATTCCATGGACTGAAAGAAGATAATACCCGCTTCTCTTCCCCACCGTGTGAGCCTCTCCCCAGACTCTTGCCATCAGCTAGAGAAGCTTGGCCAGGCAATGCAAAAGGAAGAGCGCTCTCTCGACCAGCCGATGGAGCAGTAGGAGATGTTGAAGAAACAAGATCTCCCAGTTCTTGTAGAGTCAAAGCATTGAATGGAGCAGTAGGAGCCCCAGAGCTTCTCTCTCCTCTCACCATCTCTCTTCCTCCGTCTCAAAAATTGTTATGTAAATGTGGTCCTTGAACCAACAATTAGCAACAACATGACCAAATCGACCATAGTGAAAGCAATTAACATTTGAGAACCTCCTTTGGAATTGGCGTGGTTTAGGTTGGACATGTTTCGACTTTGTGTATGAGCATGAAGCACAGTTATTGTCCTTTTCATGAACAAAAGAAGTTGTGATCTTGTGCACAAATAATTTTTTATTTTGGGGAATGTACCCCAACCCTTCTTTCTGGAAGTTAACCTTAAGTCCCAACATGTTGTCTAGGTTTTGTTTGCCTTTAACAAACCTAGTTAAAGTGGACTGCAAGTCAGCCACTTCCTTATTTAAACTTCCATTTTTCTTTTCAAGTTCCAAAACAGTCGATGTCATAACTTCTTTTTCACTTTTTAAGTTTTCAGAAATTTTTTGTATTTCATATATCTTACATGATAATTCCTCTTTGACTTTTTCAATATCTGAAATTGTTTGAGACAAACTTTCTTTTTCTTCTGTTAGTTCAAATCATTCTTGTTCAAGTTTTTCAAACTTAACAAAAGAACTCTCATGTGTGAGATCCTCGATCTTTTTCTTGAGGGATTTATTTTACAATCTTATTTTCTTTTATTTTATATACAACTTTTCATACTCGGATTCTCATTGTTAATTTGAGATAAAGTCATGGTCAGAATTTACCTTAGTTGAATCATCTTCATGTGCCATGAGGCACAAACTTTCTACGAGCTCTTGCAGCTCTTCTTCGGATTGTTCATCCTCTTCATCGCTCCATGTGGCAACCATGACTTTTGACTTTCTAAAATTTTCTTTCTTGAACTTTCTTTTCAAATCTGGGCACTCTCCTCTCATGTGCTCGGGCCTCTTGCATTCATAGCAAATAACATTGTTACGCTTGCTCGGCTCGCCCTTGGTTTGAATGGGCTTCCTTTGCCCCTATCTGAAATTTGCTTGGAAACTCTTCTTTCTTCTCAAAAATTTCTTCACTTGGCGAGTCAGCATAGCCAAGTCTTCTTCTTCATTACTCCCTTCGTTGGACTCCTCTTCTTGGGAGTCATCATCAGACTGGTTGGCTTTCAAGGCCACAGTTTTCTTCTTCTTGGATTCCTCCTCCGTAGTTCTTTTGATGTTTATCTCATAGGTAATGAGTGACCCTATGAGCTCATCCAAGCAGAGTGTGGACAGATTCTTCGAATCCTCAATGACTGTGGCTTTTGTGTGCCAGGCAGGTGGAAGAGATCTTAACACCTTCCTCAATAGCCCGGAGTTGGTGTATTCCTTTCCAAGACTCTTGAGACCATTAGTGATCTCAGTCAGTCTTGCGAACATCTCAGAGATGGTTTCTTCGGGTTTCATTTTGAATAGCTCGTAATCTCTGACGAGTAGGTTGGCTTTAGTCTCCTTGGCCACGGAGGTTCCTTCATAGATAAGCCACTGCTTGTCCCACATTTCTTTTGCTGAACTACACATGGATACACGAGAAAACTCGTTACGATGAATAGCACATTGCATAATGTTCATAGCATTAAAATTTACTGTGGATTTTTTAATATCCTCAGGGGTCAACTCGTCTTCATTTTTGGAAAGCTCATATGGGCCCTTATCCACCACCCTCCAGATCTCGTACTCTTGGGCTCTCAGAAAAATATGCATTCTATTTTTTCAATAGGAGTAATTCGAGCCATCGAA
Organism: Amorphophallus konjac; assembly: GCA_022559845.1. Classification (NCBI taxonomy): domain Eukaryota; kingdom Viridiplantae; phylum Streptophyta; class Magnoliopsida; order Alismatales; family Araceae; genus Amorphophallus; species Amorphophallus konjac. The sequence goes on from CM040118.1 coordinate 288,944,724, forward strand.
GTATGGAGGACGGTGGATGGAGTGACCCTCAGGCATCATCCCCTTGTAGGCCATTGATCTAGATCTGACCTTAGATCGTTAGATCTGAAAAATGTAGAGCCTTAGCTCTGATACCAATTGAAGTCTCGCGATCAATGACACCCAAGAGGGGGGTGAATTGGGTGATTACAAATTTTAATAACCTTTTGCCAATTTAAAATTATATGATGAAATAGCCCTTTAGAAATTTAGATCTATTGTTTAACGATTGGATCTATCAAAACCTATCACACACAACGGATCCTTGGTACTGTGGCGGAGGTGTGAATCCGAAGATTCTACTCACGCAAAGTGTTATCTTCCTGATAAGGTTTCCCTTGTCAATCCAAACCCACCTTTTGATATACCAGAGATCTATTGTGAAAATGATAAGTTACGCCAGATCTAGAACAAGAGATGCAAAAGATTTAAACTACGTGTGTGCTATCACAGAATGGAGATAGCAGAAAGGGATCAAACCACACAAGAGACAACGATTTTTAGGTGCTTCGGATGTAACAATGGCAACCTACGTTCACCCCTCACAATCTGTGAGGATTCACACACTATCTTGTAAAGGATTACAAGATCAAAACACACACACACACACACTCATTAAGAGTTCAAAACTCCCACGAAGGTGCACAAGCACCGAACCACACAGGAATGTGAAGGAAAGCCACACACACACATACACACATGGATATGGGTATATCTACACACATAGAGATGTTTAGAGATTACAAACACAAAGCACTTGAAGCGCGAGGAATTTAGAAGAAGAAACACAAAAGAAAAACTCTGATTTAAGCTCCCCCTGAGTAGGTGGTGCAGATTTTGATCGAAGCTTGAATCTCCACTTCATTTCCACTTGAATGGCCTCAGCTTGATCTTGAAAACCTTGATCTTGGATGGAGAACTTTTGAATGAAACACTGTTCATGGAGTTCTTCCTGTAACCCTCTTTCTCCCTCGGCAGCCCCCTTTGATATCCCTTGAGTTTTTATGGTTTCTTGACCCAAAGAGATGTTTTTATACAACTTGGGTGGTGAAGGGACATGCGAAAACACAGATCCACAATTCATGGCATGTATGGTGGCTTTGGGATTAAAGAATCCAAAAGGAAAGGCTTCCCACGTTGAGAAATTTAAAAGTCAACAATTGTTGCCTCGAGGGGTTCGGTCGATCAAATTCTCCGGTCGATCGACCGAACTCTGAGAAACCTGTAAATTTTCATCCCTAGCAATTTCGGTCGACCGAAATCCTCCATCGGTCAACAAAACTCTGTAACTTTTATAGAGCTCTGATCCCTGGAGATTTTGGTCCACCGAACCAAATCAATTGGTCGATCGAACTCTGAAAAACCTGCAAAAATAGATGGTTAGCCTAATAAAACATATCCACATGACAAGAGCTTTATGTCCTCATTTATTTCATTCATTTTGGGTTTGATTGAGCTTAGTTTATGCATTTCGAAGGCTTTTAAACATTTGAGCATTTGACAATCCACACATTGACCTTAATCACGTTCAAAGCTTGCTCTTGATCACTTCGCACGAGACGAAAACTAAGTCCAGGGTTTTGTTATCATCAAAATCACTTGGAGAGACTCAACATCTCTCACTCAATGTTTGACAATGCATCTTCAAGATGCCAAATGTACACTCCACAACATTTCACAACTGGGCATGGCGATGATTGTATTTTTCCTTCTTATTTTCATAGGGCACATTACCACGACCACGAAATTAAGTAAGATGGTACTTAACTCCCCTATATGGGGCCAAGAAAGATGAAGTATGGATATATCCCAAATCAACTAGATAATACTTCTCCCGTGGTACATAGAACCCTCCTTCATCTAAGGGCCACCTCAACACCCGCATATCAGAAGCAGATCCTTCCCATCCTACACACACATATTGGAAGAGCATATCAAACGAAACTGCAACCATCACATTTTTGGTAATGCACTGCTTACGGTTGTGAAATTGATCATTCTCTGATATTGGTACATTTGTAGGAATGTGTGTGCCATCAATGGCACCAATCACATCCTAAAGTGTAACGCCCGGCAATTTTGAAGGCTAAATAGAAATAAATATTTAAGATTTGGACGAAAGGATAACCTACACATGATGATATTTACAGATTTCTCTAATAAAATGTTAATAATATTGAATAAATAAGAATGTGGGTATATTGTCCTTAGAATGAATAAATGACTAGTTAATATTTCCCTTAGAGTGAAAATAAATATTCTTCGCAGAAATTGAAGCCTGCCTCTGATACCCAAAACAATGACTAATAAGATAAATAAAGTGAATAAAAGCGTGAGAAATAAAATCCCCAAATGAAGTATTACCATAATCAAACTCTCAGTCAAGTAAGACCCCAGTATAAATCTCAACCCACGAACCATTACCCTTGGATCCTCACCAATATGTATATATATATATATATATATATATATATATATATATATATATATATATATTGAAGCCTTAACAATTGAAACCCATTAAAAGGGGGCTTAACATATGGACCACATGTATGGGGTAGTATCGGTACATAATGGGCTTTGAGAAATACACACACACACACACACACCCACACCCACATATATATATATATATATATATATATCCATAACTATAATGGGCCATATGGGATGGTAAAGATATGTATTTATAGAATAGGCCGCTACCCTGGGCCTTAACCTTAAGTTATTGGGCCTTGGATATACGAGTATTATTATAGCCATACCAAATTAATGAAATATAAAACACCAATGGTAAACCGATAGCCGTATGGGCCTTGCATATAAAAATAGCTTAAGGCTAATGGGCCTCGTATACATATACATATAGACCGCATATATGAGGTTTAGTAAATAACAAATGGGTTTAGTTATATATATATATATATATATATATATGAATGATAAATAAAACCCACGTATATGCATGAGCTAATTTCATATTTGGGCTCTCACCCATACACCCATTGGAAGCCAACCCTTGGTAACTATATTTATAACTATCAAAATCCCATCAACGTAGTTAGGGCCTAAAGCCCATACAAGTAAACCCATGCATAAGATGTAAGTTTTAAACCCATAAAACCTTAAAAACCCATACAATACTCAACAGGCCAAGTTAAAACAGCCAAAAGAATTTCTTTGGCCTAAAGCCCACGCCCATTGGATGAGGTTTTAAAATCCATAAACATGCAGGAACCCGACGAGCATGCAAACTCTTGAAAACCTTCCCCTTCCTAGCCTTCGAACCCTCTTGATATCCCCAACCCTCTATAAGTAAACCCCCAACGAACATGCGGCACTTGCTACTGGTTTCGAAGGAGGACCCAACCCTGCTACTGCGGTGTATGTGAAGAACCCCCTCTGAAGGCTTCTTCCTCCTTCTTCATCCACGTCTTCGTGCTGCCCCGTTCATCTACCTGTTGCTGCATTTGCTGCTACCGTTAGAACCAAGCGGCTTCTTCTCTTGCCTCCTTATTCTCCCATTCGTTTTTCTCTCTGTTCAACCCAAAGCAAGGTAGGTTTTCTCCTCTCCAGGCCAAACGTGTTGAACTGCATGCCGCATGGTCATATTCTTGCGATCCCTTTTTGCATGGCTCTCATACCGTAATTATTCTACATGTTTTTCCTTTACTACAAAAAGTTAAAAACAAATTTTTATCCATGTAACCACTTAACTAAATATCACAAATTTCATATCACTAGAATCCCCATGATATCCTCTAAATTTTCATATCTTTATATGGGGTATTAACTAGTAACACGAATCACAATAGCAGGTTTGTTATAGATTTTTGCTTTCGTGATTTGTTCGTGGGTGTCGGAGTGTCCTTTGGCCATAAAATTTTACTGGAATGTTGCTAGGATAATGAACGAGGTCGTGGAGATGATATCTCCTTTTTCCCATCCTAAAATATGCCTCCTCTCAAGTAATTTTTTTTTTGAACATCATGTTAGGTAGAGTTTTTCGGACTCTTCATTTTGATATATAGATTGTGCGATTCCGACGTGTATATGTCAAGAACTTGAGACTTAAAGCAACTTTTCACTATTCATCAATTTAATAATATCCGTAAGTCTTTTAATATATATATATATATGTTGGAACTCTAATTTTAATGATGACAATCTATGAGTCATGTGAAGACTAGATTGCATAAGTTTGTTTGCATTTGATCATTTCATATAAAATGTATGTCTGTGCACAGTTGAGTCCTTCAGCATACAAGGTCTATGTACCTTGCGTTTGTTGCATACAGTCCATGCATAGGTTAAAGAAGTCTGTGCATAGTCAGGTCTGTGCATACCACGTTACGTGGAAAATAACGTCTGCATACGTCTTAGTGTTTGCATATTCAGGGTCGGTGCATATTCCACGTCCTTCATATGAGAGTCCGTGCATAACATGCATTGCATATAGCCAAGGTCTGTGCAAGTCTTTGTACACGCTAACTGAGGTCCGTGCAGATCTGTGCATGTCTATTCAGTCGGTGTAGCCTTCGCCTTTGTATATACAAAGTCCATGCTATTCCCTATAGCTCCGGTCGATGCAATGGTTGGTCCGTGCATACTTAGTTCATAGAAGGTTGGCACAGAGTTGGTTTTGGCTTTGTTAGCGTCAGTACACATTAGGTGTTAGCTTGAGTCAGTGCAACTTTTGCTGCGAGCACAAGATGGTGCATTGCATGTCTTTGCTTATCCATCCTCGGTGCTGTTCCCGTTTACGCTTTCACCAAAGTTAGTGCATTCAATAGTCGGTGCAATCTTTGGCCTAGGGCATTTCTTGGTCTGCATACCAATATCGATGCATCTCATTACTAAAGTTAGTACACATTCTCATTTGTATATATCGAAAGGTCTATGCATCTTGGGGTTTGGCAAAAAGTGCACTCATGCAGGATACACCCACACGTAGTCTGTGCATTTCTTTGCACTATAACCATAGTGAGTCGGTGCATACCTCATTATGTACACCGATGGTCTGTGTGTGTGACTTGCCCAATATATGTATCATGTCAGTGCATTTGGTCTTATTCATATACGAGTCCGTGCATGGATAACTCTGCTTATAAGATGTTTGACCTAATGACTGTTCTCTTAGCAGAGATTCTCTCTGCAGAGAACTGAGGCCAAGTGATCGTAACTCCTAAAAGTGGCACGTAATCCAAGAGTGGAGGAGGTGCCAGGATCGAGACACGTGAAAAGCACTGAGCTAGGATGCTGCCACGTGGGCCAAGGTATTTGGGCGGGAATCGTGGAAAGCACACGCCCTTCATCTGATGCCCATAAAAAAGGAAAGAGTGGAGAAAAAGAAGAGGGGTGCACGATGCAGAAGAAGAACTAGAGAGAAAAAGGGGAGTTCGAGCACCTGAAAAGAAAGGAGACTGAAAGAGATAGAAAGAGAGAGATAGTTTTGAAGGGAAGAAAGGGTAGTACATTGAAGATTAGGCTTTAAGTAGTGTTCTCTGAATCAGATCCGAGACACTTGGCTCCTGCGTGAGCATTTTTCATTTTAGATTTATTGACAGCCCTCTGTTTGCTGTGTTTTGTTCTTTTCGTTCTTTCGTCTTTGATACTCGTTCAAGGTGTTCGTCAGTGGTAGCAGAGGAGGTTTCCTCTGGTCGGCTAAGCTGTAAAGCCCAGCGGATCAAGCTGTTTTGTCAACGTTGCAGAGGATTGGTTCCTCTGGACAGCAAGCTGTGTTGCTCAGCGGTTGTAGGTAAGCTGTGAGGCCTAGCAGTCTTTTAAGCTGTGAGTCAGCAAGAAGCCATACTCTTGTTGGAGTATGGGGTGGATGTAGGTCAGTTGACCGAACCACCTAAAATATCTCGTGCAGTGTGGTTGAATGTTTTCTCGTGTTAGATTGATTGTTCCTAATCGCCTAGATAGCTTCCGTTGGTATGTTTTCAAGTAGTTGATTATTCGTGCATCTCTAGTGTTTGAGAAAGTGTCCGCTGAATAAGGCTTCATAGTTCTATTTAATTTTTTAAATTGGGTTAACTGTCTTAAGAAGATCCATTCATCCCCCTCTGGATCTACGTTTCTTCCTATTTCCGCATCCATCAATTGGTATTAGAGCAGGTTTTCTGCACAGAGGGTCCAATGACCTGCAGATCCGTTCCTTGATTTGGTTTAGGTGTGATCTGGTTTGATCCGACTCTTAGCATTGCTTCTGATCTGATTTGTAGTGACTTCATGGCTAAAATTCAAGTATACACCGATTCAAATTTTTATGGCTGGTATGGCTCCTTTAGAGACTATGTGATGCATATGGATTTGGATCTTTGGGTTCTTATAGCTCTTAGTCCGTATGAAGTTCCAGAGGACAAATGCCAATGGAAATCTTCAAATAGATAGAAATTTGATGAAAATAACAAGGCCCTAGATCTAACCAAAAGGGCAATAGACTCTAACTATGTTCCATATGTCAATGAATGCAGGAGTGTAGCGACTATCATCAATAGAATTTTGGAAAGATCTGTTGGAGATGAGGAAATGTGCCTGATGGTCAGAGATCAGTCCGAGGACTCATCCTCCCAGGTAAATTCTGAAGCTAAGGAATTTAGCTATGATGATTTAGTCTCCTTGAATGAGCATTTACTGAATAAATATGATAGAGTCAAATCAGAAAAGAACAAGTTGAGAAAAGAAATGATTCATGAAGTTACACGCTTAAAAGGTGAGAAAGAAAGTTTGAAATCTGAAAATGAGAATTTAAGAAATGAACTTGCTAGAGATGAAAATTCATGTAATGAATGTGCATTCTTAAAGGAACTAATTGAAGACCTTGATTCGGATGACAATATGCAGAAGAATTTAATTAGATCCTTGAAAGAAGAAAATGAGTCATTGGTTAAACAGAAAAAGGAAACTGATGAATATCAAGATAAACTGATTGAAGAGAATAGTAACTTGAAGGAACATAATAAAAAGCTGATGGTCCTTAATACAGTTCTTTCTAAAAGATGGCTGGCTTACGAAAAAGGAAAATCTGTTTTGGAGGAAAAGGAAATAAATAATGAAATAAAGCTGCGACAAGAAAATGAATCTTTAAAAAATCTCAATGACTGTCTGCATCAACAAGTTATCTCCTGTGAACATGATGCTGCCACTTTGCAAGCTGAACTTGAAGATCTAAAAAATTCTCTTTCAAAGTTTGTTAAGGGTAAAGATAACTTGAATAAACTGCTTGGGTCAAATGTGAATTTCCAGAAAGAAGGCTTGGGTTTCAATCCTGTTAATAGGAAGATTGATATGAAAAAGAACCTCACTATTTTTGTAAAAAATTCTGAATAGGAAAAGCCATCCAGCTCAACTGTCTTTCAATTCACTGCCCAGAAAGTAGACAGTTCAACTAAAAATCTGAAAGAGACTCAAAAATAGAAACATAAGGTTATTTCAAATAAGTCCAAATCTGCTTTTGATTCTTCTGTGCAAGTTCACAATGATACTCACACACACTCACATGCACATGCAAAGGATAAATCTGTCACAACAGTGCATGTGCACAATAAAAGAAATATTTCATGTCACTACTGTGGTCGGAAAGGACATGTCATGGATGATTGCATAGTATTGAAAAATGATGAGTTAGATGCATGCAAGCATACCAACACAGTTCGAAATAAGTCTGTGAAAATGCCTGATAGAAATATCTCCAATGCATGTTATTACTGTGGCAAAAAGGGTCATTACATGCATAACTGTTATTTAAAGAAACAGGAAGATCAAAACTACAGAAATGGTTATGCAAAGAAGCATGTGAAGAAATTTCAAAATCAGAGTGTTAATTGCTTTAACTGTGAAAGATTTGGGCATGTTAAATCTGAATGCTGGTTTTTAAAGGACAGAAAAATCTATCCTACTCACACGAACAATGTTGCATATAGGAGAGTTCAGAATCATGTATTCATGCATAAACCTCCCATTTGCAATAAGTGTGGCAGATTAGGTCATACTATTTTTAATTATTTCTGGATAACTAGAGAGCATCAATGTGGGGTGCTATTCATCCAGTTGGACCTAAGAATCCTTGGGGTCCAAGGCTGTTCAAATAACTCTTTGGCTGTAGGTGTGCTCCTTAAGATAAAATAAAAATGGGGCTAAATAAATTCAGGGCACTAAGGTCAGTCAAATTCCACTCTTCAGTTTTTTTTGAATAATAATCTCTGTGGAATATTGCATGATTAATAAAAAAAATTATCTGATGATTGATGGTATTTTCTTAAAAGTAATACACATTGAGAATGAAATCCATGCATACTCCTTGCGAGATGTTTAGTTAGTTCTTCATGTTGATAAGTAGATGCATACATCTGCATGACCTTGTGGAATATCAAATGGATTCAGTTGCACATTGTGCTACCAAGTCCGTGCACAGTTAGACGTGTTCGCACATAACATCAGTGCATGCCTAACTAGAGTGTCGTGACATCTGTGCAAGTTTTGTTGCTTCATGCATGCAAGTCGGTGCCCTTATTAGCTACATGCATATAAACTCGGTGCATCCCTTGCCTCAAGCCAGATGAGGTCGGTGCAAGTTCTGTGTGTCTTGACATAAATAGGTATGCGCATGTTCCTGTAGAATGCATATAATGTTGATACATATCTGTGTGCTTTAAGAGAATCAGGTAGTGGTTGTTTGACATCTCGACACATGTTGAGGGGGAGCTGTGCCATTCAGAGATAGAATACATGTTTTGGTCAGTGTTTCATTGCTGCTTGGGTAGTTAGCTTTATGTGTCTGATGATTTGCAAGGTTCTACTCTTGTGGTATTGACTTTGGAGTCAGCTTGAATCTGGTCTAATATGAGAAGTCAAATGGTTGTGTTTTGGGCTTTTGGATTCTCTTACTTCCCAGAAGGCTGATTACTTGATGGTTTATACAGATAGGTGGTTATATGTTGATGGTCATTCAGGGTGTGCTTTTGGATTAATGTTGACTAGCCTTTAGTCTTAACTCTGCTCGTGAGTGGTCCTCACCTACATCACTTTGTTCATTGTCTTCCTCTACCACTCTCATCTATCTTCAAGAATTCATAGAATGTGCAAGTCAGGGAGAGTAATATCTGAATACTATCACCTTTACTCATTTTCAATAATTAACTACTAAGACCACCCTGAACTAAGAACGAAATTGCTGATCTGATCTAAGATGTGATTTCTGGTGTATGAATATTAAATCTTATCTGCAAAGCTCTCACAATTAACCCTGGAAGATACCTCAATGGTCTTAAAATAGTCCAAATTGGAAATTGCTCAGTAGGGCATCAATAATCTGAAAGTCCTTAGTAATAAACCAATTTGATAGAAAATCCAAGGTTTATATGATCCTTAAGTCATATCTAAAGAAAAATTCTAACAAAAGACCTGGGAATACGCCATTAAATAAAAATTGAGTGTGGCAGAGCAATGGCATACTATTTGAGAAACTGATCATCTGTTTCAAAGAAATTCAGAGGTCAAGTCATGATAATGAATGCTATCTCTGTTCAAAAAAAAATTTATTATGAAACATAGAGGTAAACTGCACTGAGTAACCAGGGACTCTTGTGTTTGATCAACATGTTTCCTTGAGTAAAAAGGGGTAGTTATACTGAAATGTTCAATGAAAATTGCTTTTGGCAAAAGTTCAAGTAAAACATGGTTGACCCTTTGGTTTCTTCAGAAAATTTAGAATGGTTTAATGTCAATATAAAAATTTGGGTTCTTCAATCAGTAATTGGCTGATAAAAGGGACATAGTAAGATTAATGATCTCTTTGACTGGGTTATTTTCCTTGATTAAGCTATCTCATTTCCATTGATTCACAGGGATAACTTGTGGAGAATAAAATTCTAAGATATAATCTTATATGCCGGAAACCGCATTTTTGCGTAGTAAGGCATTTTATTTTAAGTGAGGGGTAGTTTGGGTATTAATTGTTGAATGTTGGTAAAGTTGGTAGTGTCTCTAATATATACGTAACCCTACTTGCCTCACCCATCATACCCTCTCCTTTGAAGTCGAAACGGCCTCCCGCTCTCTCACCTTCTTCTCTCGAGTTCTTCTAGCAAGCCCGCCTCTCCAGCCTTCCCTCCTCTCATCACGTCCACTCTCTCTTTTCGTCTCATCCTTCTCTTCTTATTGCTTCCACCATGTCCTCTCCGTCTGCCACGAGTGAGGGGAAGAAGAAAGTCACGGAAGAGCAGCATCTCACGTCTCCTCAAGTCATGGAGACCGATGCAACCAAATGTGATAAGTGAAGATCAAAGGAGGCGCATGCAGAAGGAGTAACGTCTGAATCGGTTCAGAAGAAATCCGTCAAGGGGAAGAGAAAGGAAACAGAGGTACAATCGGTAGAAGATCGGGAGTCAGTGAAGGTGGTTGCGGCATTACCGAAGGTAAAGAAGCTGAAGACATCGTAGGGTCGAGAGAAGAGAAAGGTACTCGAGGAAGAAGATACCATAGCTGAAGCTTCAAGACATGCAGAAATAACATTGGAAGCCGACAAGATAGTCTTCCCACGGTACGTAGACTTTCATGACCAGAAAATGATTGAGAAATTTCCTGAGTTGATTGAAATTTTTAAGGCTCAGAAATGGTTAAAGTTTCTGGGTAAGCATTGGGTATACTATCCTAGACTCGTAGCAGAGTTCTACCAGAACCTGAAGTTTGATTTGGATCAGGCAATACTAGTTTCTAAAGTCAAGGGGTCCAGGATTGAAGTCTTTAAACATCTCCTACATACTGTATTTAGAATACCAGAAGAAGGAGTAACTGAAAGAAAGTTTGCATGCGATCTTCATGAGGTATACTCTGTCATCACAGATGAGCCTAAGAATCCCCAAGACAAAAATTAGTTAAAATTGGGTCAGTTTAATGCAAACAGTTTCTCTCCTCTCAAGAGATTGCTGCATCACTTTCTCACTGCTATGATCACTCCACAAGTCGGAGGGAGAGGAAGACTGACCAACACTCAGAGATTTTTTTTATATTGTCTGCTGAAGAAAATCAGAGTTTGCTTGCCTAAAACAATCATTTAGATAATGAGAACTTGCAAAGAGTCTAGAAGACATCTGCCATATGCAGCTCACCTAACTGCTATTTTTAAGAAGGCAAACATAGCCTTAGAAGATGAGCCTTCGAAAGAAATTCCAAAATTTAATGTGTACAACATGGAGTTCATTGATACTTAAGGCTGAAAGAGACTGACACAGAGAGTCCTTCTGGTGAAACTCAAAGAAAGAATAAATCAGAAAAGCATGCTCCTTTGAAGAACAAGAGGAAAGTTCAAGTGGAAACAGTGTCAGAACAACCTCTTCTGATTCCTCAAGAAGAAACTCTTCCTGTGCTAGCTGAAAAGGACCGAGAATCTGCTGATGAACATGTTGAGAAGAATCTCAATGATCTACAACAGCTAGATCAAAATATCAGTGAGTTTTTTGATAATTTTGGAGTGCAATCTGATCAGGAACAACAAGTTGTTCAGCAAGAACAAGAAGAAGAACAACAAAAAGAAGTAGAAATTCAAGAAGCTGAGTCACAAGGCATAGAAGATGAAAGAGGAGAAGAAATTGAAGTAAATGAAGGATTACTGTCTCAGATGGTCACATAGATTTTGATAGAAGAGACTGACAAAATTTATGAAGAAATTGATGAGTATGTTGTCAATGATCAAGAGGGTGATCAACCAAGAGAAGAAGAAGTTCCACAAGAAGCTCCAGGGGCCACTGAAGAGGATACACAGGAGTATGTCATGGGACTAGCTCCTCAGTGTCAGATGTATCCAAGAATGTCATTTGCTCAAGCTCCTGAATATGGCCCACATTTCGGGGGGATAGTTAGTGTTGGTATACCACCTACTGCACCTCCTGAACAGCAGCATGCATACTATACTGAATTTCTGGAGTCTAGTGCATCTACATTTAGTTCGCCTAGACCTAGTACTGAGCTTGATATTGCCCAGATGCTGTCAAATCTGATTGAGATAGTGTTGAATCAGAATGAATTGATGAATAAACAGTTTGTGTTCAATACCACTCAACTGCACAAAGTAGATGCCCGATTGCAGCATTTGGAAAGAGTTGTCAAGACCCAAGGGATTGAGTTTTTGACTGCCAAACACAAAACTGATACAGCAATCTGAGAGATCTTGGAATCTCTTATGGGAATCAGTACTAGAGTTGGTGACATGGTAAGCAAGATTCAAGATTCACAACTCTCTATTTTCACCAAGCTTGCTCAAATTCTGAGCCACACTTTTGATCTGAAGATTGAATTTGAGTTGATAAAGAATACATTGAACAATATTGCAGCCTGTCAGCCTGGAGTCATCAACAAATTTCGAGATGTTTAGTCTGAATTGGAGACCCTCTCAAAGACCATTAAACAAACTCTTTCAAAGCAAGATTCTACCACTTCTCTAGTGGACAAACTTGGGGATACAGTGCATCGAAAATTAAATGAGATGTTAGACTCCTTGAGAAATCTTCAGCACAGTTCTTCCACCCCAGGTTCCAGCAGTGCACATCCTCCTAGAGACAGGGGGAGCTACAGAGGCCCATAATTCCCAAGGATTCCCCATTTTTTTTGATAATGACAAAGGGGGAGAGTACATTGGATGTTTGGATGTATGATGGACAGTTTATGATAGACAGTTTTTTTTTTAGGTTCCTGATGTAAAGCTTACACTGATTGACAGTTTTAATGCTGAATGAGATAGTTCACTCAGACACTAGTTTGTATCTTCTTACTATACACAGAAATATAACTTCTGCATAATGCATATTTGTGTTGGATGCATGTTTTATGTTGAATGTTATCTTTGCCATGCACGTCAACAAATAAATTCTCTGTTTGCTTCAATCATACATGAATTATAGTTGTCATCATCAAAAAGGGGGAGATTGTTGGAACCCTAATTTTAATGATGACAATCTATGAGTCATGTGAAGACTGGATTGCATAAGTTTGTTTGCATTTGATCATTTCATATAAAATGTATGTCTGTGCACAGTTGAGTCCTTTAGCATACAAGGTCTGTGTACCTTGCATTTGTTGCATACAGTCCATGCATAGGTTAAAGAAGTTCGTGCATAGTCAGGTCTGTGCATACCACGTTACTTGGCAAATAACGTCTGCATACGTCTTAGTGTTTGCATATTCACGGTGCATGTTCCACGTCCTTCATATGAGAGTCCGTGCATAACATGCATTGCATATAGCCACAGTCTGTGCAAGTCTTTGCACATGCTAACTGAGGTCCGTGCAGATCTGTGCATGTCTGTTCAGTCGGTGCAGCCTTCGCCTTTGTATATACAAAGTCCGTGCTATTCTCTATAGCTCCGGTCAGTGCAATGGTTGGTCCGTGCATACTTAGTTCATAGAAGGTTGGCACATAGTTGGTTTTGGCTTCGTTAGCGTCAGTACACATTTGGTGTTAGCTTGAGTCGGTGCAGCTTTTGCTGCGAGCACAAGATGGTGCATTGCGTGTCTTTGCTTATCCATCCTCGGTGCTGTTCCCGTTTACGCTTTCACCAAAGTCAGTGCATTCAATAGTCGGTGCAATCTTTGGCCTAAGGCATTTCTTGGTCTGCATACCAACATCGGTGCATCTCATTACTGAAGTTAGTACACATTCTCATTTGTACATATCGAAAGGTCTATGCATCTTTGGGTTTGGCAAAAAGTGCACTCATGCGGGATACACCCACACGTAGTCTGTGCATTTCTTTGCACTATAACCATAGTGAGTCGGTGCATACCTCATTATGTACACCGATGGTCTGTGTGTGTGACTTGCCCAATATATGTATCATGTTAGTGCATGTGGTCTTATTCATATACGAGTCCGTGCATGGATAACTCTGCTTATAAGATGTTTGACCTAATGACTGTTCTCCTGACAGAGATTCTCTCTCCAGAGAACTGAGGCCAAGTGATCGTAACTCCTAAAAGTGGCACATGATCCAAGAGTGGAGGAGGTGCCAGAATCGAGACACGTGGAAAGCACTGAGCTAGGATGCTGCCACGTGGGCCAAGGTATTTGGGTGGGAATCGTGAAAAGCACACGCCCTTCATCTGATGCCCATAAAAAAGGAAAGAGTGGAGAAAAAGAAGAGGGGTGCACGATGCAGAAGAAGAATCAGAGAGAAAAAGGGGAGTTCGAGCACCTGAAAAGAAAGGAGACAGAAAGAGATAGAAAGAGAGAGATAGTTTTAAAGGGAAGAAAGGGCAGCACATTGAAGATCAGGTTTTAAGTAGTGTTCTCTAGATCAGATCCGAGACACTTGGCTCCTGCGTGAGCATTTTTCATTTTGGATTTATTGCCAGCCCTCTGTTTGTTGTGTTTTGTTCTTTTCGTTCTTTCTTCTTTGATACTCGTTCAAGCTGTTCATCAGCGATAGTAGAGGAGGTTTCCTCTAGTCGGCTAAGCTGTAAAGCCCAGCGGATCAAGCTATTTTGTCAGTGTTGCAGAGGATTGGTTCCTCTGGACAACAAGCTGTGTTGCTCAGCGGTTGTAGGCAAGCTGTGAGGCCCAGCGGTCTTTTAAGCTGTGAGTCAGTAGGAAGCCATACTCTAGTTGGAGTATGGGGGTGGATGTAGGTCAGTTGACTGAACCACCTAAAATATCTCATGCAATGTGGTTGAATGTTTTCTCGTGTGAGATTGATTGTTCCTAATCGCCTAGATAGCTTCCGTTGGTATGTTTTCAAGTAGTTGATTAGGCGTGCATCTCTAGTGTTTGAGAAAGTGTCCGCTGAATAAGGCTTCATAGTTCTATTCAATTTTTTAAATTGGGTTAACTGTCATAGAAAGATCCACTCACCCCCCTCTGGATCTACGTTTCTTCCTATTTCCGCACCCATCAATATATATATATATATATAGTTTTACCTTGTCAAACCCACTAGCATCTGTGACCTATTTTATTATTCCCTTTTTTATCCTTATCATTTCAAAACCTTATCTATCAATATTCTTTCAAAAATATACATCTATTTATATATATATATATATATATATATATATATATATATATATATATATATATATATATATATATATATATTACCATATAATATATATATGGTAATATGCATCCTTTTAAAGAGACACTATTTTATGAAATAATAAATTAAGTAGAAACAAGATATGAATCGACGTCTTTTCAAAGAGTCGCAAATTCTTATTTAAATTATTAAAATGAAATAAATGAGAAAAAAAATCAAGGAATTAACGTCTACATGCATGGACGTGACTTAATATAATTTTATTTTTAATTATGGAAACTTCTAGAATTAACGTCTTCTTAAATAGATGTGAATTTTCTGTCTCACAGTTTTATCGACTTTCGACCCATACCGCGGGTCTTTCGACACTCTCATCTCACGTCCGTAGATGGAGTCTCTATTTCACGTTGTTTCACACTTACACACTCAACTCTTGGTGATGATTGGACCCTCCGCGGGATATTCCTTCCTTCGGACTAGTGCTTTCCTCATTGAGACCTCCGTAAGACTCCGCTAGCGTTAGATTCCCTGAAGGCAGTCGAGTTGGTTGTACCCTAAAAATCCTAGAACCCTTGAATGTCACATCACTCTGAAGAAACGTGGTAACCTAGCCCTCATAGAGCGCTGTTTCTGGCCTCTTTTGAGAAGTCTATCTTTGTCTGAAATTGGCGACCAGGGCAGTGGACGCCAATTGAAATGAGCGACCGTGTATATGGACGCTATTTCTTCGTGCCTATCTTGGTACTAGGAATTGGCGACCACTACAATGGATGCTATTTCTATAATTGGTGGTGGTCTGAGTGGATGCCAATTACCTAGATTCATGCATGTCCTAGTCTTCATACGAGAGTTATCACTATGACATCCTTACTCAAGTTCTGTCCTTCAAATCACTATTCTGTGAATCTACCTTATTATCCTACAATGGTTTATTCCTTTGGAACTATATATTGGCTATAAACTATAGTGGATGTCTAAATAACATGACTCAATGCTTACGCATATAGGGCCTGATGTAGTCCTGGGAGGAGCACCCGAAAGTACTTGTGCCCATGGGAGCTATATTGATCACGGTGTGGCATTGCACCTTAGTACATGACTAGCTTGATTTATGACATTCCACAATCTCTCTAGTGCTTGATATTACTTGAGATGACATGTGTGACTTGCATGGCCTGACATGGGCAGTACTTGAATGAATGAATGGCCAATATCTCATGACATGACTTGATATTACACGCTTGATATCCTTGTTAACTTTACTTGATATATCTCAAAATCTTGCTAGTTCATCCTTATTATTTCTTGTTATTCCACTCTCGATATTATCTTGCATTCTCTCATACATGATCATGGCATATTGCATAAATCGTTAATCACTTTAACCAAGTCTAGATTAGAGATATAATTCCTACTGAGCTTTTCGCTCATCCAGTTTATTCCAACATTTTCCAGGTAACCCAGTGGCTAGCGAGACTGAGACTCACACGGGAGGGACAAGTGTCCAAAAGAGCTCCAAGAACTAGATGACCCAAGTCTTTTACTTTTCTTGAGTCTAATATGGTGTCTGTTATCTAGTTGTCATGTATAAGTCATGTCGGTACTTCGTCCTTTTCTCTTTTATCCTCTAAGTTTGTAGTGGAGTCGATAAGTTGTAATGACAATTTATATTCAATAAAAATTTATTATTGTCAGCTTTAGTCTTATGTGCTTTTTCTGACTGACATGATTGTTTAACTGTCACATTTCGAACAAACGACACGTTCCGCTGCTATCGGTTTGAGACGTGACATAAAGTAAGACATGGAACATGAGTTAAGGTACCAATGATGTGAACAATAACTACTAAGGCAATAGAACTCACCTTAAAGTAAGGGTAGAATCGTTCTTTGACATGAATGTACGGGTGACATTCGTGCACTTGTGCAGCTGTGGGTAGTTGAATGTACTCTTCCTTCAATGAAGCCAAGGCAAGGATGGCTTGATTCACATATTTACTGATTGTTTGAGTAGAATGTTGGAAGTGCTCACACAAACCACCACTAGACACCCCATGACCAATGGCATATAAGAACATACCCAATTGTTCAGCAGCAGTCACATATTTGGAATCCTTTAATAACCCACGACCTACCAACATGTCCCTCAACCTTGTAAACATAGTAGGGTGCATTCTGAAGACTTTGTAACATCTCTCTTCATGTCCATTGACAATTGATGTCACCCACATTTGACCTGTGTACTTTGATGAGTGCATCCGTCTTCGGATAGGTGGTGTCATCTCCTCATCTTCCAGTTGGTCTAAAATAGCCTCCTCAATGTCGTTGAACATTTCATCATCCTTCATTACGAATTCCATTACAATCCGATCAAAGTCTACACATCACACAAAGCACGTCCATCACCAAGACATCAAAGATGAAATAACCAAGTCGTTGACAATGAGTAAAATTTCTAGTACACTATTTCCCTATGCAGACCAAGCGTAGTATACTTCCTTACCCACAACAAAAGTAATAACAAAGTAACTAATATAAAGAGGAGCAACACTACCAGAGTACATAATAGAACAGCAACAATACAAGGCACATTTGACATTTGTGTAGTCTGCTGGCGTAGTGCCTAGTTCCTTGAATCATAGTCAGGTCCAGGACTTGAATGATATGTAGGCATGGGCTTTTCCTGTTGTTGAGGATGATCAACATACGTATGGCTGCTATTGTCAACCCCATTTATAGCAGCATGTGCTTCCTCTACCAAGTGAAAACCCATATAACGAGCTCCACGTTATCCATTCACTTGGACAAAGCATTCGGGCCAACTATAATATACATCGGGTTCACGACGAACCCACACTACATAGCATTTATACCCTCCCATTTTCTGAACCTCAATTCTCTGCATGTAAGGTGTTATAAAAGACAATAGATATGACAATCATAATAATTGCAGCAAATTTAATATGAAGTCCAATCCATAAGAGCAAGTTTGTAGATTAGAAAGCATGTAGGTTTAAGGTTACACTGCATGATATAGTGGGGTAGGGGATTTAAGTCTGCTAGTTCAAGTGCATGAACAAGGTTTCTGTCATGTGAATTAACACCCAATCAACCATGTTTTCTTCAGGTAGCTCTATGAATAGTTTTCTATTTATTGGATCTTTGAATAAATCCACTACTTTAAGATACATGTCACGATCGAGATTTGGAGCTGACTTGAGTATGTCAATGCATGCAGGCATGGAAGGAGTGCCATCGGCCATGTGGAGGGTAGTAGTACACTAGCTTTGTAAGAGCCTCAACAATTCATTTCTCTCTCGAGAAGCCCCTGGAAAATTGTTCAATGCCTCATCCCCGATCCTCTTTTGACTCCTCCTCCTCCTAGAGTTAGGTGTGTGCTTGGGCGGTGTAGAAGTACCTTCATCCTCCAGACCCCTACTCATAATCTGGGTGTTCACGTTGATTGAAGGTTGTGCAAACTAAGAGACATTCATGGCGTCACTAACGTCCTGAAACCCACCAGTAGTAACCCCATCACCTAAAGCAACAAATGTCTCTTTTATGTGCTCCTAGGTAGGTTGCATTGTTTGTCGAACCCGTGTGGCTTCAGCGTCTTTCCCACATCCAGTACTTTTACCACAAAGATAGTCCATCTCACATAGGAAGAGAAATGGTTTACCTCTAATCAACCTAAAGTCCGGTCGACTCTGACGAAATGTAAGCAGCGGTCAATTTGTAGAATGATGGAGTCGAGTAATTTTAAAGTTGGTACATAGATACACATGTCATACAATGTCTAAATTATCTCATCACATGCCCCTTCATATCCAGGAATAGGCACATTGTTGACATGGTCCCACCCCCATCCGCTTTTATTGCGTAACTCATCCACAAGGCCATAAATTTTCCTGATTGTCTTCCAATGATTATTTAATTGGTGGCGGTCATAATTCAGATTACATGAGCTATTAAACATCGGGACTATCTCATTCCAACAATGAGGTCTGAACATTCCCGTATTGTGATTACTCTTGTCATATTGCTCTGTCAACAAGTCAAGGAGAACCTTATCTTGAGATTGATTCCAATTTTGCACACGAGCCTTACCTCTACCAGAATTTGACTCATTGTGAATTGTCCATGATATTAGTAAATTAATAATAAATAGGACTTTAGACTCCAAATGATAACCTCATATTATAAGGTGGATGAGAACAAGATGCATAAACATGACTCGGTACAACTTAATGCCCAAGGTATACGGTTGATGATAGGACTTACTAGAGGCAGACATGGTTATTCCCCTCTTCCTTTTCAAGCTGATGAATACATACATGAAACAAGACAAGAGGAAAGAAATATAACTCAATCAAATCTACTACAGCACAAGAAAAATAGAAATGATAGAATGGATCGTACTCATGGCTGCATTATAGCATCTATTGAATCCAAAATCTGGATGTAGAAAATAAAGGCAGCAAGAGGCGGGTCATGGTATTACAACAGGCTATATGCGCAGGCATATATTGCTTGGGATGTGAAGGGGAAATTACTAAGAAATGTAGTTAATACCACTACAGGTAACAAAAGGTAGGTTGTACAGTAGACTATAGGCAGAGACAATACACAGTCATAGCAGTAACTCATGAGATGAAACATGCATTATCAGAATAAAATAATGACAATTTGGTTGGCAGGATTAATAAAAACAGAATGTTCATTTGCATAACAACCTTACCGAGATCTCATTAAAAAAAGCAATGTACATCAGACATTCCAATGTTTACACACTAAATAAGCATGCAGAGATCTTTTAACAATGTAGAAAATCGGTAACAATAAGCCAAACATGTAGTTCCATAATTTGCATTCTACAATGTATAGTGCATATCCGAGGTTTGATACATATAAAACTTTTATGATATATGATAAAAAATGAAGATGGTAAAATTTACCACTTTTTATTAAATTGTAAGCAATAGTATGACATAATGTGGTGGAATAAAACTTGAACATATTTACATGCTTTCCTGGCAAGTAATAACAATATGGAAGTCTATTTTCATGTGCTCTTATCAAAGTAAGGTAGATGTGACCCAATACAATGTACAGAGCATACACAAAGCATGGTAGAGGTCCAACAAAAAGATTTGGAAAAATAATACATGTGCAAAGGTTAAGAACAAAACAACCACTGCATTCGGCACTTATGAAACTACCCAGTGCATATCATATACGAACATATAAAAGGCCTGTAAAATGCATAAACATGGAAGAGGATTATAAAAAAGGAAGAGGGTATCTGCAACAGGAACCAGTGACGACAAGGGACCGAGGAGGACGCAGAGGAGATGGGCTCTTCTGCTTGGGAAGCCACCGCTACGCGCACTGATGAAGGGGATGACATTACAGAGGAGCCTTAAGAACTTAAAATAGAAGAGCGGGGGTCACTGTAGGGTCACGAGCGGGATCGGTGTGTCGATTTAACACATCGCTACAATGGAGGTGGTAACACAGCCCCTCGGGAGCAGAAAAAAGGGGAACGTGGGGAACCCTAGCCTAACGATCATTGGTCGATCGGAGCATATTACAGAGATGATTGGACAAGAGAGGGTGTAGGCTTAATTAGGTTCCCCAACCACCCTTCTGACATTGCAATCTACCGTGACGGCCGCCGTTGACGGGCCAACTCTCCCTCGAGACGTTGGCCCCGGTAACGCACATCTACTGTGACGGCAAAGGCAACAAGCTACACCAAGATTGGTGCAGTGAAGGTCGCGAGGGCAACAAAGAAAAGGGAAGCGGAAGCGAGAGTGCGAGGGCGGAGCACGGCGTCAAGGGTTTCACGAGTGGAGAAAAGAGGATGATTACAATTGCTAAACCTCGCGATGGCTTCGGGGTTCAGAAATCCTTTTCTACGTATTCATGGGAAAATTGGTGTTACGTAACCCACATGAGGTACCCCGGTTTATACCCCAGTTTGACGACAGAAGGTCAATGGCAACGGCTAGTGGAGAATAAGGGTGACAAATAGTTGCCTAGTGCTGACAAATGCCCGATAGTAGTGACAAATAGCTGCCTAAGTCTGAATTTGAAGCTTGCAGCGCTAAAATTGTGAAAACCTAAGAAGGAACGTCGACGCATGAAGCAAAGGCAGTGGATAAGGGTGAAAAATACCTATCAGTGACGACAACTAGATCTGTAGAGTAGACAAATACACTGGTAAGGGTGAAAAATAGATCCTAGAGCTAACAAATGAAAAGCAGAAGGAGCTGAAAGGAGGAGTCAAGTTCATAAGAGGATAAAAATATGAACAGTGTATCAAGAGTTTCTATAGCAATCAAAAGAATAACGAAGGGACTTGGTCAATGCCAAGATAGTCAATGTTGACTGGTCAAGGTCAACGCTAGTCAAAGAAGACTCCAGCAAGCTCAACTTTTTGTTGACTACAGTCGTGAAGTCCCAATCAAAGTCAAAGGTTAATGAATAGACTAGTCAGCTATAGTGATCCAGGTCAAAGCCAAGCAGCTAATAGAGAGAAAATAAGGCAACGGTTGGTCATGTGGTAAGAGTGATAAATATGCAGTAAGGGTGACAAATGCCACTTTAGTGGTAATAAATGCACACCTAGCAGTGACAAATGGCTAAGGCAACGGCCAAGGCATTATGGTGGCAAATGGCTAAGGCGACGGCTATTGAATCTAAGGGTGACAAATAGCCCATATGACTGACAAATGGTCGATAAGCATGTAAAATAGCCAGTAAGGCGGACAAATGGGCTGAAAGGGTGAATCATAGGTTCGGTGTGTCTAGCACACGCTCAACTCGAAGGCCAAGCTTTGCACGTGATCTGAGACTACCCTGTCAGAGGTATATTTGCTCTCATATGACATGGATATTTTCATATTTCAGCCAGATCTTCTATTATTCAACCTTTGTCGCCTCTTTTACACCCGTAAGGCCTATTTTTCACCATTGGCCACCTATTTGTCACCCTTAAAGCGTAGCCAAAGCCCTTTTCATCCAGCTGGTGACTTGGGTTTTTCTCTTCAGCAGTCTGAACTGGAGTCGGCTCCAAGGTCGACTCTAGTCGACACTTGTGCAAGTAAAGCCTTCATCTTTTCACACATCAGCCCAGTTCCTTAACCAAACTTGAATTTATCCTCAGAAAACTCATTGATATTCATGAATTAACATTATCAAGCACACATTAATAGCATTAAAACATATAAAACTTTAAAGATCAAAATGTATGACAAAAGAAATATCAATCAAGATAGGTATGCCACATTCTGGGGTTTGAGACGTGAAATTGTTTAAGATCATGTACTTCCAAAGGTAATGAGTTTGGCCCCAAACCGGGCTCTAATCATATTACAATCACCCTCAGTAAATGTCCATGATGTCTCCCTCTTCCTTGACAATTCATCAACATATTTCAGTACATCAATGGCACAGTTGATGCTTCCAGCTGCCTGTTGGGGACATTCGTTGTTGAACACAAGTTCCCATTCATCAACTCCCTCGAATGTCCCATATTCCTTCAATAACTCCCGTACAACTACAGCCTGTAAATGAAATATTTGACATTATTAAGAAATAATTAATAGACACATTATAAATATCTTTAATACATGTACATGGATAAGAAAAAGTACCCATTTTCTTGTAGTGGCTTCATGGATGGCCATGCCTCTCATGGAATTATATGAGACAAAGCAGCGATTCTCCGTGTCAACAGCAAATAGAAGCCAATGATTACTTGAGTGTAACACGAATAATAAATATTTGTTCTGCTGCAGCTGTGATAATTCATCATTCTCGTAGGAGAACTGCAATAATTCCATGGTTTTTGCATTGTTGGCCACTGCCTTGCCGCTGATATGATTCACTACAATGGTGGGAAAACAAACCCACCGATGAAAGATGCCAGATTCATTGCATCTTGAGTGGAGGAGGTACATCATGGCATCGATCACCTGCAAACCATCACGATTCTATTAGTAGTAGAAACACAAGTTCAGGGTAGGGCGAGGCGTAAAATTACACAATTAATGAAAGAAAGTACCGTATCATCTATCATTTGGTCGTATAATAGATCAATGACATGACGACGTCTGAAAATAATCCCGTTCTGTAATTCAAATATGGGGCCTCTATATTGGATAAAAGTTTTCATGGTAGTCAGAGTAAGGTGAATCAGGATAATTACAGAAACTATAAGAGGATAACTTACTCAATATCCCCCGAGACACAAGCATCAATGAATTCAATCACAGTCTTGTTATCTGTCGGCTTCAGCTGGCCTTTGCAGATCCAATCAGTACTCTGTAGGAGCTTTTTGATCTGGTCGGCCTCATCACCCTTCTACATTTATGCCAATATACCAATCTTAGATTCTATACTGTAAGAAGTAGGAACAACGCAGACTCACCTTCTTCTTCCCCCGTCCTGTTTTCTTTGTAGGTGCCCTTGGTCTCCTCACGGGCTTCTCGTCCCGTTGATGAAGGGACTAAGAAAAGACACATGGACGACGGTCACCATGCCCATTGGTCACCTTCACCTGAGCTTGGATATTGCCTTGCACATCCTCTTTAGGGGCTGCCTTAGATGGCACAGTATTTTCCCTACTTTGTTGAAGGGGCCTTGGAGGTGGGACATTGGCAGCAATGTCCACCAAAGTTTGACAGATACTTTGCTCAACATTTTCAGCCCCTTGCACTTCCTCTCCAAGGGCTGCCTGAGGTGGCATGGCATCACCCGTCACCTGTTCGACGGGCCTAGGAGGTCCTGCATCAGCGACAATGTTTTCCAAACTAGGATGCATATGTTCTGCAACATTGTGAGCCCCTTCCACCCTAGTCAGAAACAAGGCCCTCATTTCCTCAAGTAGCCACTGTTGGATCTTCAATGTAGCGGCAATATCATGTAGCATAGACATGTATGGAGCTGATGAGGACATCTCCTCATCAGGGGGTCGGGTCATCATCTGACCACTGTACACCATGTCCCTTTCACTTGGCTCAACAAGGAGCTCTTCGATCACCTGCATTTCAAACCACATCACTTCAGTTATTCATTAATGTTTTATGATAAAGAAGAAGTTTTTAGTACTCATAATACATGTTGGCCTCGCAGGGATCTAATGAAGAATTTTAATTTCCTATCTAGAAATGTCCCCCCACCTAAATAGTCGAGGAAATGCCACCTGCCTTAGTGGCTGCAACACCCGCGTGTGCTTAAAAAACCAGACATGTAATATGAAATACATCAAGTTATTTTACAATACAGTAGAATTAATGATTGACACATTATTACACAACAAAAATAAAAAAAACTTACAGCAAGTGCGGCAGAACAACCAAATATAAATGTATGGGCCTGGGATGCATCCCTGACTCTTCTCTTAGCACGGCCAATTATATCTGACCATCGTTTCTGGACCGTCGACACTAATTGCTCAAACTTGTGCATCGTTACATGTTCCACGGCGGTTGCCCAATTGTAATCTGAAACTCTCTCAATGTCATCTAAGCATGACAGCATCTGTTATGGACAAGAATGCGTCGACCGTGGGCAAAGGAAAGTGGACAATAGGAGTACAATCCACAGCCGAACAGTGTCGGTCACATCGTACTCTTCATCGGACCCAATAATTTGCTAGATGAGAGAGCACACTTTCTTCCGGTCAAATGTTGCTGCAAACCCAAATTGATGCTGCAACTTGGACTTCTATTTTACGAATCTATACTGTTGAACTGGCTGACCGGAGCAAGGTAATCCTAAAATTATGGCCACATCTTCCACACTGAATGCGACCTCCTTACTACCCATATGGAAGTAATTTCCTCCACTATGGGCGCAAATAATCACCTCCAATATTGTCATGGTGAAGGTGACGGGAGAAACATTGTCAACATATGGACCAAAGGGTGTGGTCCTCATCAATGACTTGAGGTATTCCCGAAATGCCATCTGATCCCTATCCTTCATGTAAATGTCCATAGAACACCGAGCCGAGATGACCTTTGTGTTCACTAGATTCAAAAAAATATGTAAACACGATATTCAGTTAATTGACTGATCAAGAAATACAAAAAATATTAAGATTAAGATAAGGGTGACAAATGTATAGACAAGGGAGTTTAGGTGTGACAAATAGGTGCTTAAGGGTGACAAATGTATGAAATTCGGTGACAGGTAGGACTTTAAGAGTGACAAATATATAGATAAGTGTGACAAATAAATAGGTCGATAAGGGGGGCAAATAGCTATGTAAGGGAGATAAGGAACCCCCCTACCTTTAACTTGTCGTCCTGAAGTGGAGCCTTAGAAACCCTAGGTTCCTCAGACGTTTCTTCTTCAGCCGTAGGAACCGTAGCTTCCTGAGATGCAGGTGGGACATCCAGTTTACGGCGGACGAAGCATTGCACGGGTGTCTCCTTCGGCTCCATGGCTGTCAGTGATGAAAGAGTAGTGACAATTGAGGATGACCGCACAACAAATGACGGAGAGCTCGCAAATGGCTTGTAGGGGAAACGAATAGCACCGCGAGGAAGAGGAGACGCTGAGCACGATGGAGAGACGAACCGCCTTTTGGTAGGTTTGTTAAGAGCCAAGACATGGTGGGAAGGGTAAATAAGGAATTATGGATTTTTAATTTTGAGGTCCAGTTCGGTGTCATCATTTCTGTTGATGTGGCCTGCAGCGTTGCATCGACGGCAATACGCGAACAACACCCACGCGTGGCCGACGTGTCCCGTTTTCCACGTGGACCAATAGGAGCTTAAGGGTGACAAATGGGTTAGCAAGGGTTAAAAATACCCTACTAATGGTGACAAATAGGGCTCAATAGACACAAGCCATGCTGGGTCCCATGTTGTGCAATAGGATCTAGAAGGGGGGTTGAATAGATCCTTTCAGGAACTTTGGCCTATTCAAAAATCTCTCAAACCAATGTGCATAAACCACTCCTATAGAATAAATAAAATACCTAAGTACAAAATGTTATGCCCCTGTGGTCATTTGAGTCATTTGATATTCATGGTTTTGATAATGGCTGAACACTATAAGTCATTGATGCTTTCCACTCTCATATGACTGAAATACTTGATGTTCTTTCATGACAGATAAGCCAAGGAATGGGGTGGAGATGGAAAAAGTGAAAGCTCAATGATTGCGCCCTCGCACGCGGATCGACTTGCGCGGTCAGGTCGTGGGGATCGACCTATCCGGTCAGGTCGCGGGGGTCAAGGGGGCAGCGCCCCTTGTGGGGGTTTCCGGGGGCGGAGCCCCCGGAATAAAATTTTGATTATAGGAGTGATATACCTTTAATCTGTTAACTTCAAGAGTCAAAAGACTCAGTAGAAATCTTCAAGACTGTCAAGGTTGATGCCACAGACATGAACAAGCTGCTAAAGGAGTTAACAGACCGAACCGGGGAAACCCGGGCCTACCCCAGCCAACGGTCGACCGCTGGCCCAGGGGCGGTCGATAGCTCCTGCCAGCAACTCACTGCCTATAGGGATTCTCAATGGCGGTCGACAACCAGCCCAGGGCGGTCGACCGGAATTCCTAGGGACCAACGGCCAGCAATTTTCTCAGTAGCGGTCGACCGCCAGAAGGTTCCGATCGACCGCCCGCCCTGAGCCAACAAATGTTGACTTTGTTTTCCACTTTGAGAAGAGCCCCTTTCCTTGTATTTGTTTAACCCCAAAGTCACCCAATCCCCCATGGATTGTGGATCTGGTCTGGAGGATGTCCAAGGACCATTCAAATGGTATAAAACAAACACTTGAGGGGTTAGAAACCCTAATGCTTCAATTGGAACAAGAGAGATCAAGGGAGGCTAGAGGAGGTGATTCACGGTACTGTAGCACCTCCATGAACAGTGCTTCGGGCTGGAGTTCTTCATCCATCCAAGGTGATTCAAGCTTGTTTCTGAAGCCATCAACCTCCAAGAAGGTGTGGAAGCAATCAAGGTTCAAGGCTGTGTCCATTATCTCCTACATCAACCCAAAGGGAATTCAAAGAAGGAGATTCAAGGAAGATCGATTTGCAAAGAAGAAGGAACCCTTGTTGCTGAATCAAGAGGAGTCTTTGCAAGAGAGAAGAAGCCCTTGTTGCTGATCAACATCGAATCTCAGACAAGATCTTTTCTTCTTGAGCATATTCTATATGTTTTTTGAGTGTTTTCATATTTGTTTTGTTTCCATTTCATTCAAACATTTGAAACTGAAGATCGTCCCTACTGTTGCATCCCTACGGTTTTGATGATGTCTCACACTATAAATCAATCTTCTATCTCTAGATTAATTCATGTTTCACCATGTAAATGAGTGCAGTTCATATGGTTGTCAGATAATATGCTCTACTTGATTCTGTCTACACTCTGTCTGCAGAGTCTGGAGAGTGGTGGGTCGACCCCTCCTTGCTGATGAGTCGACCCCTCAGTACATTAATCATCTTAGTCAGTCCATTCATTGGCCTTTCTATTCAAGTCCATACAACAGGACTGTAGCCTGTTTATCTGAAAGTCTATACATCCGGAAAGGGGCCATGTCTATACATTCTCCCGTTGAATTCATTCAAAGTCTATACATCGATTTGATTGAGTAAGTCTGTACAGCATGCCTTGTTGTTCATAGCCTTTAAAGTCTGTACATTGGCTTCGCAATACGAGTCTGTACATCAACTTCGCATCTGCAAGTCTGTACATTGGCTTCATATTATAAAGTCTGTACATTGGCTTCGCATCTGCAAGTCTGTACATCGGCTTCAACTCTCCAAGTCTGTACATCGCCTTCAGACTTTCAATTCTATACACTCCATGCTCATACAAGTCCATACACTGGCAGCCCTGCAGAAGTCTATACATTGGCTCAAACATTCCAACTCTGTACAATGGTCCTTCGAACACTCCAAGTCTATACAATCTGCTTTCACGATTCAGAGTCTATACATCGTTCCTCAAAGGCTAAGTGTATACACTGCTCACCATCTCATTCAGCGTCTCACGCTTACAAAGTCTATACACTGGTCGGTGGAAGCAAGCCTATACATTCGACTGTTCAGCCTGTGCTCAAGTCTATACAGCCAGGGAGACCATTAAGTCTATACACTCAATCACTGTAGCTTGCACGGGGTGAATTCTGAACATTGGCATGGTTTTCCAAGTCTGTAAATCCTTCTGTTGAAAGTCCAAGTCTGTACATCGGACTGGTTGAGCATGTCTGTACAACGTTTGCATTTTTCAGTAAGTCTGTACACTGGGAACTTTACTGACGTTGCTTTGCCAAAGTCTACACACTGTGAACCTTCAAGTCTGAACAGACTTCACTTGCTCAAGTCTGTACGCTGTCCAGCTCTTTGGGAAGTCTACACATCACTAAGTCTAGACACTCAGTTATCCTTCAACCCTATACACTCGATATCACCTGCAAGTCTATACACTCTCATGCTATTTTCAAGAGTATACACTCTCTCATTTGAAACACTTGCTTAACTGATGTTTCTATGTCTACACATTCGATGTCTTCAAGCATTGTTCTCTTCGAAGTCTATACATCAACGTCTATACATTGAAGTCCATACAGTGCATACTGTTGTGCTTCAAGTCTACACACTGCTCCTCTTCATTACAAGCCTTTACACTCATTCTCCTTCTCACGACCAACTCCATACATCCATTGTCTTGACTGCTGAATGAAGTCTACACATTGAGATCGCATGAAAACTTACAAGTCCATACACTGAGCTCGCTGAAGAACCTCAACTCTATACACTCTCACACTGTGACACACTTGCCTATTTGGCATCCCTGAGTCTATACACTCGAGGGCCTCATACACTTCACAAAAGTCCACACATTTCATCTTTTGTGCTAATGCATTCTTCAGCTAGTCTATACACTAAGGTCGCTTGAAGTCTCACAAGTCTATACACTCCCTCAGTGTACACACTTACTTAATCTGATATCCTAATGTCTATACATTCGTATCTGACTGAACTAACTAATCACAGTTCTTTGTCTCTGCCTGTAGGTGATACAGGTCAATGATTGGGCACGTGATCCGAGAATGCTCTGGAAAGGGAGGGAACGAGACTCCCTCGTGTGAAGGCCTGAAACTCATGTCGAAAGCCATATAAAAGGTGCCTTCTGCGATTAGATGGATAGAACTGGAGAGAAAGCTAAAGAGCAGAATTCCTGAGCAGAAGAAGAAAAGAGAGAGAGCCTCCACGTTCCAGAAAGAAAATAGAGAGAAAAGATTAGAGAGCAGTCCTGTGAGAGAAAAGTCTGAGTGAGAGAGAAGAGTCTAATTTGCTTCTTCAGAAGCTACATTTGTATTTGATTTTTCTGAAACGATTTGTGTTCATCGTTGGTCTTGTTTACATTTCTATTTTTCCTTTTATTTCTTCATATATCTGATCTCGAGTTGTTACCCTCCGGTGTTTGGAGGAAGGGAGAGTTGCTCCGGTTCCCCTCTGGGCTGCAGAGGTAGAGAGATCTGTGATCTTTAGTTTTTGCCAGTGACGGGTTGTCATTAGCAGGTTCCCTCCGGGTTGGAGGAAGGAGAGGCATCTCCGGTTCTGGTCTTGCTGGTAGCAGGTCCAGGTGTCAAGCAGCACATTGTTCGCAGACTGAGTCTGCAGCTTTCTAGCAGTGGCTAGTGGAATCCTCACTCTACTTGGAGTGAGGGGTGGATGTAGATTGTGGACTACAATCGAACCACCTTAAAATCTCTTGTCTCCTTTGTGGCTTGGTATTATCGTTGTGCTTTCCTTCTGTTCGGCATTGTGTTTGTGTATGGACGGGGTCTTCCAATCGCACCTTATTATCCTGTCTCAGTTTCTCACTGTGTTATCTGCATTATTTAGCCTTATCTGAAGGGTTGTATCTCGAAATAGTGAGTTTCCGCTGAAGTTGTTCAAATTGGGAGTGATCTATTCATCCCCCCCCCTTTATATCACTCTTCGTTGTGCTAACATTTGGTATCAGAGCGGGTTTGCATCATGTGGGCGAACGGTCAGGGAAATGCTAATGGTCCTAGAAGCTTCATGGCTGAAGGTCAATCCATTAGCCGCCCTCCATTTTTTGATGGTAATAATTATTTGTTTTGGAAGAACAGGATGGAAGTGTTTATCAGAGCACAGAGCCACAAGCTGTGGAGGGTAATCACGGTTGGCCCATATGATCTGCCACCGAACGAGGATTCGTGGACAGATGACCATGTCAAGCTATCTTCACTCAACTGGATGGCACTGAACATCATCCAGTGTGCTGTTCACCCAAAGGAATATGCCCGTATATCTGCCTATAGGACTACCAGGCGAATGTGGGATGAGCTGCAATTAATCTACGAAGGTACAGCTCAAGTGAAAGCCTCGAAGGTAAACCTCTACACCTCTAAGTATGAACTGTTTAGGATGAATGCAGAGGAGAATATTACTGAAATGTATGCCAGGTTGTCCTTGATCACGAACACACTTAAGGGGCTAGGGAAGGATCTAGCTGAGGCAGACATAGTCAGGAAAATTCTTAGATCCTTATCCCCAGCATGGCACACTAAGGCCATCGTGATTGAAGAGTCAAAAGATCTGACGACCTTGACAGTGAATGAACTCATAGGATCCCTCATGACCTATGAGATGAATTTCAAAGGAGGTGGTGAAGGAAGTGATAGGAAGGCTAAGAATGTAGCTCTCAAGGCATCCCGCAACAAGAGTAGCAGTAGTAGCAGCAGCAGTAGCAGCAGCGGTGAGTCTGATGGCTTCTCAGATCTCGACCAGAAGGAGCAGGCAATGCTCACATGTCAGTTCAGTAAATTTTTAAGGAGAAAGGGGAAGACCTTTAGGAGGAAAAAGCCATACTCCTTTAACAAGAATGTTGAATCTACCAATTATAGGGATAGAAATCCTAAGAGACTGATCTGTTATCATTGTAACAAACAGGGACACATGAAAGGCGAATGCCCAGATCTTCAGAAAAAGGGTCCCTACTTCCAGAAGAAGAACACTAAAGTGCAGAAGAAGAAGAAGCCACAGGCGATGGTATGCACATGGAGCGAGGAGGAAGAAGATCCTGAAGATACTTCCTCAGAGGAGCATGAAGAAGGAATTTGCCTTATGGCAAACAGTGAAGAGGAGGTAACCAATGTTTTTGAAAATTTTACGATTGATGACTGGGAAGATGCTTATACTGAGTTATTAGATGAGTTCAATTCTCTTATTAAAGAGCATAGGGTTCTGAAAAGAAAATTTAATACTAATGTTGAAGAACAAACCCAGGTCTGTGAGGAAAATCAGAAACTAAAAGAGCAACTAGAAGAAATGACCTCACTAAGAAAAGAAAATGATAAGCTCAAGGGAGAAAACCAAGAAAGTCAAAATCAGCTCAATGAACTCAAAATAAGAATTGAAGAAAGCTTGAATGAAAGTAGAGTGAACTCAGAAAAATATGAAGCTGTTAAGAAAGTCAATGGTGAACTTCTAAAAAATTCTGAGTCCCTTCAAAAGGAGCTGGAAGACAAACATAAAGTTTTGGAAAACTTTGTCCAAGGAAAATCTAGTCTGGATGCTATACTGGGGGCTAGGGTTAATTTCAATAAGGAGGGTCTAGGCTACGACCCAACTAACAAAAGACCCTTACAATTCAAAACCATTACCTTCTGCCTAGAGAAGGGAAAAGAAAAGCTGTACACACCATCCAGCTCAAACAGCAGTAAGGGAACTCAAGGTCAGAAGGAAAGTCCTAAAAATAGTGCTGGCCAACCATTTAAGATGGGAATGAATTCTGTGAAGAATTTCACTAAGCCTACCAATCAGAACATAAATGGTAAATGGACCAAGCAAGTGGATCAAAAGAAAAGCTGGAATTACTACAATCAGATGGGTCCAAAGAGGACCTACTGGAGAAATGATCATCATCTTCAAAAATCTGTTGATCAAAAAACTTACAGAAGATATCCTAGGAGTGGCAAGCCTAATGAATGGTATAGAACTTATCTCTCCAGACCAGCTGGACTTGATTTTAATAAACCAGAAATAAAGATGCTAGGGAAATCCATGCTGAAGCAAATTTGGATTCCTAAACACTTGATAAGAGATTTGAATAATGTCCTTGGACCCAACTCATCTTGGGTTCCAAATCACTCTGCTTGATGTTATTTGTGTAGGTCGGCCTGGCAGCTGAAGACAACAAGTGGTACCTCGACAGTGGCTGCTCCAGGCACATGACAGGTGACCGATCCAAGTTCAGCAAGATAGAGATGAAGGTAGGGGGTCTGGTCAAGTTTGGAGGAAAGAACAAAGGTAAGATTATTAGAGTTGGTACAGTGGGTAAGTCTTCCACAAACTCCATTGAAAAAGTTCTACTTGTGGAATGTCTTCAACACAACCTGATTAGCATTAGTCAGTTATGTGACAAGGGTCACAGGGTTGTGTTTGATGATATCTCATGCAAAATCTTTGAAATAAATTCTGATGTGGTTAAATTTGTAGCCAACATGATTAATAATGTCTACATGGTAGACCTAGATGAGGAATCTGAATCTAATATTTGTTTATCTGCCAATTCTGAAAATGATGCTTTTGAATGGCATAGACGTCTAGGACATGCTAGCTTTACTACTCTAAATAAATTGGTCAAGCAAGATTTAGTGAAAGGCATGCCTAGAATAAAATTCAATTATATTTCAAAATCATGTGATGCATGTGCTCTAGGCAAACAGACCAGGAACTCTTTCAAATTAAGATTTGAGCCATTGTCCTCTAGACCAATGGAACTCCTCCATATGGACCTCTTCGGTCCTACTAGAACTCAGAGTCTTAATGGGAACAGGTTTGGCTATGTCATCATAGATGACTTCTCTAGATATTCATGGATCTTTTTCTTAGCAAATAAAAGTGATGCATTTCAACAGTTTAATCTGTTTTTCAATAAGGTCAAACAAGAAGGAAAACACAAGATCTGTTCTATTCAATCTGATCATGGAGGTGAGTTTGAAAACTTCATGTTTTCTGATCTTTGTGAAAGAGAGGGACTAACACAGAGATTTTCTTCTCCCAGGACACCTGAACAGAATCGAATTATGGAGAGAAGAAATAGAACTGTGGTGGAGATGGCCCGAACCATGCTAATTGGAAGTCAATTACCAAGGAGTTTTTGGGCAGAGACGGCCAATACAGCAACTTACATAATCAACAGGGCCATCGTAAGACCCATTCACAAGAAAACACCCTATGAGCTTCTAAAAGGTAAGAAACCAAACTTGTTTCATTTCAGAATTTTTGGAGCAAAATATTTTATTCACAATAATGACAAGAAAGATTTAGACAAGTTTGAAGCTAAAAGCTCCCCTAGAATATTTTTGGGATATTCAGAAGTGTCTAGGGCATATAGAGTCTTCAACATAATAGACAAAAAGGTTGAAGAGTCTCCACATATTATTTTCAGTGAAAAGAAAGGTGTGTCTAACATTGAAAATTTTGACAGGGACTCCAATCATGATGGGGAATTCCTAGAAGATCAAGAAGAAGAGAAGACTCAGCCGAGTGGAACAACAAATCCCCTCAATCAGGAAGGGCCAAGAGAAACAGGTGAGTCTTCAACCAATGTTAGATTTCCTTAAAGACCATCCGATAGATAATGTCATAGGCAATCCTGAAGATCCTCTTCGGATTAGGTCTCATTTTAGGAATGTGAATAATGAAGACTTAATTGCTTTAGTCTCACAAATTGAACCCAAATCAATAGAAGAGGCCTTGGCTGATCAAGCTTGGGTCAATGCCATGAGTGAGGAATTAGGCCAGTTCGAAAGAAATAATGTCAGGGAACTTGTTCCAAGACCAGACAATGTCAATATCATAGGAACTAAGTGGGTGTTCAAAAATAAAATGAATGAAGATGGAATCATTTCTAGGAATAAGGCCAGATTAGTCGCCAAGGGCTACTGTCAGAAATTTGGTGTAGATTTTGATGAATCCTATGCACCTGTTGCTAGGATGGAGGCTATAAGACTGTTGCTTGCTTTTGCATGCTCAAAGAACATAAAACTCCAACAAATGGATGTTAAAAGTGCCTTTTTAAATGGAGTCATTAAGGAGGAGGTTTTTGTTGAACAACCCCCTGGATTTCAATTTTCTCCTCAACCTGACCAAGTTTTCAGGTTAAACAAAGCCTTGTATGGTCTAAAGCAGGCTCCAAGAGCATGGTATGAAAGATTGACTGAATTTCTGATCAGCAAGGGCTACAAAAGAGGTAAAGTAGATCAAACTTTATTTACCAAAGGTACAAATAAAGATCTCCTCATAGTTCAGGTATATGTAGATGACATTGTGTTTGGATCAACTAAGCATGAACTGTGTGTTGAATTCTCTAAAATGATGTTTGCTGAATTTGAGATGAGTTTGGTTGGTGAACTAAAGTACTTCCTTGGTTTGCAGGTACAACAGCTAGAGGATGGGTGCTTCATCAACCAGACCAAATACACAATGGAACTGTTCAAGAGGTTTGGTATGGAAAACCTGAAGCACATTACAACACCCATGGGTACCAATACCTCACTGGATGCAGATGAGACAGGTAAAGAAGTAAATGCCAAGCTCTATCGAGGTATGATTGGATCTCTTCTTTACCTAACAGCTTCCAGACCTGATATACAATTCAATGTAGGAATGTGTGCAAGGTATCAGTCTAGACCTACTGAATTACATTTAGCTGCAGTCAAAAGAATTTTCAGATATTTGTCAGCTACTCATTCTCTTGGTTTATGGTTTCCTGCATCACACACATTTGACTTAATTGCATACACAGATGCTGATTATGCAGGATGTAAACTAGACAGGAAAAGCACTAGTGGTCATTGTGAATTTTTGGGTGGGTGTTTAGTGTCTTCGGGTTCCAAGAAATAATATTCTGTGGCCCTCTCCACTGCAGAAGCTGAATATGTGGCTGCAGGGAGTTGTGGAACACAAGTCATTTGGATTAAACACCAGCTTCAGGACTACCAAGTAGACCTGGGGTGCACACCTATCTATTGTGATAATACCAGTGCCATTAATCTTGCCAAAAATCCTGTTTTGCATTCACGCACCAAACACATAGAGATAATGCATCATTTTATAAGAGATGAGGTTTCTAAAAATAATTTTGAACTGATTCATGTAGGCACAGATAATCAGATTGCTGACATCTTCACTAAACCTCTGGATAATGAAAAATTCACAACACTGAGAAGAGAATTAGGCTTATACAAACTGTCTTAAATGTGAAGTCTGTTCTTTTTGTAAGGGGGAGTTCTGTCTATCTGTTGGTTAGCTTTCAGGACTGCTTTGAGTGAGGGGGAGCTGATTGAGCTGTGAGAGGAAGAGTTCTTTGACATATTCAAAAAGTTTGACCAGATATGTGTCATTGCTGATTTTCATGACAGATGTAATGTGGTTCTCTCAGACAGTAGAATGTCACTTAATTCTTAAGTCTATAAGTCAGTGATTCTAAAATCCAGTCAGAATCTTTCCTTTAGTATTCTTTCAGAGATCTGGATTCATTGTAAAAGGTATATCTTCCTACATTGTTAGTGATTCTGGTTCAGGCCAAAAGTTGTATGTCTTGATATCTGACCCAATCAGCTTGAAATCTAGACTTTAAGATTCACTTCAAGAAATAGTCCTTCTGGTATTGTTTTCAATCATTCTATCTCTTTAACACAAGGGCTTAACTGAACAAACATGTCTTGTTTTGGGCACTGAGAAACTGGGAGTTTCATCAATGAAATGAATATTTCTCCTATGTCATGAGGTGTCAAATGCTTAAAAATGAATGAAAAGACATGACAGAGCAATGGTGGCTTGCTGGTGAGTAACTGGGGACTCTGGCCTCTAATCAAGGTGTTTTCTCATGTCAAAAGCCACAATTACTAACTCTGTTCCTTAAAAAAAAAAAGGAAGTAATGAGGTACTCACTCTGAGTAACTGGGGATTCATGTCTCTAATCAAGGTGTCTCTCTAATGTCAAAAGAGTGAATCACCAACTTACTCATTGATCTTCTTGAAAATCATCTCAAAAATTCCTTGTTGTTGTGCAACTAATGGATTGCTTGTCCTCAATACCTTGAGAACACCTCTCTGAATTTGTCTCTTGCTGTCTTGTAGGATAGTTGAATGCTCAGCTATATCAGGCCATACTTGTTAACTCCTGCTCTAAATCATACACTTTGTATGCTGATAAACCTTTCTATCATTCTATGTCTCTATTGTGTACTGGAGTTTACAGAGTCTTCACTTGAGTTTAGAACCTCACTTATTCTCTTAAGACCTACGATCATGACTTTCTGCACTAAGCAGTTACTGCACTTCGTCCTCATGTCTCCAACACTTTCATATATTCTGCATTTCCTTTTGCTGATGTCAAAGGGGGAGAGAAGTTTTAGCAATATCAGTAGATCAGATCATGAGTTGTGGGGGAGTGGTTTTTGAGAAAGAAGTGCTTATGCAGTAGTGTTTAATTTGTCTGTGCTTGCACTTGCTTTGAATTTACTTTGTTTGTTGAAGTTGCAGTTAATTGCTTGATATGCCATGATATTGCTTGATTCATAGTGTTGCCATCATCAAAAAGGGGGAGATTGTTGCATCCCTACGGTTTTGATGATGTCTCACACTATAAATCAATCTTCTATCTCTAGATTAATTCATGTTTCACCATGTAAATGAGTGCAGTTCATATGGTTGTCAGATAATATGCTCTACTTGATTCTATCTACACTCTGTCTGCAGAGTCTGGACAGTGGTGGGTCGACCCCTCCTTGCTGATGAGTCGACCCCTCAGTACATTAATCATCTTAGTCAGTCCATTCATTGGCCTTTCTATTCAAGTCCATACAACAGGACTGTAGCCTGTTTATCTGAAAGTCTATACATCCGGAAAGGGGCCATGTCTATACATTCTCCCGTTAAATTCATTCAAAGTCTATACATCGGTTTGATTGAGTAAGTCTGTACAGCATGCCTTGTTGTTCATAGCCTTTAAAGTCTTTACATTGGCTTCGCATTACGAGTCTGTACATCAGCTTCGCATCTGCAAGTCTGTATATCGGCTTCATATTATAAAGTCTGTACATTGGCTTTGCATCTGCAAGTCTGTACATCGGCTTCAACTCTCCAAGTCTGTACATCGCCTTCAGACTTTCAATTCTATACACTCCATGCTCATACAAGTCCATACACTGGCAGCCCTGCAGAAGTCTATACATTGGCTCAAACATTCCAACTCTGTACAATGGTCCTTCGAACACTCCAAGTCTATACAGTCTGCTTTCACGATTCAGAGTCTATACATCGTTCCTCAACGGCTAAGTGTATACACTGCTCACCATCTCATTCAGCGTCTCACGCTTACAAAGTCTATACACTGGTCGGTGGAAGCAAGCCTATACATTCGACTGTTCAGCCTGTGCTCAAGTCTATACAGCCAGGGAGACCATTAAGTCTATACACTCAATCACTGTAGCTTGCACGGGGTGAAGTTTGAACATTGGCATGGTTTTCCAAGTCTGTACATCCTTCTGTTGAAAGTCCAAGTCTGTACATCGGACTAGTTGAGCATGTCTGTACAGCGTTTGCATTTTTCAGTAAGTCTGTACCCTGGGAACTTTACTGACGTTGCTTTGCCAAAGTCTACACACTGTGAACCTTCAAGTCTGAACAGACTTCACTTGCTCAAGTCTGTACGCTGTCCAGCTCTTTGGGAAGTCTACACATCACTAAGTCTAGACACTTAGTTATCCTTCAACCCTAAACACTAGATATCACCTGCAAGTCTATACACTGTCATGCTGTTTTCAAGAGTATACACTCTCTCATTTGAAACACTTGCTTAACTACTATTTCTATGTCTACACATTCGATGCCTTCAAGCATTGTTCTCTTCGAAGTCTATACATCAACGTCTATACATTGATGTCCATACAGTGCATACTGTTGTGCTTCAAGTCTACACACCGCTCCTCTTCATTACAAGCCTTTACACTCATTCTCCTTCTCACGACCAACTCCATACATCCATTGTCTTGACTGCTGAATGAAGTCTACACATTGAGATCGCATGAACACTTACAAGTCCATACACTGAGCTCGCTGAAGAACCTCAACTCTATAGACTCTCACACTGTGACACACTTGCCTATTTGGCATCCCTGAGTCTATACACTCGAGGGCCTCATACACTTCACAGAAGTCCACATATTTCATCCTTTGTGCTAATGCATTCTTCAGCTAGTCTATACACTGAGGTCGCTTGAAGTCTCACAAGTCTATACACTCCCTCAGTGTACACACTTACTTAATCTGATATCCTAATGTCTATACATTCGTATCTGACTGAACTAACTAATCACAGTTCTTTGTCTCTACCTGCAGGTGATACAGGTCAATGATTGGGCACGTGAACCGAGGATGGTGCCTGGCACGTGATCCGAGAATGCTCTGGAAAGGGAGGGAACGAGACTCCCTCGTGTGAAGGCCTGAAACTCAGGTCGAAATCCATATAAAAGGTGCCTTCTGCGATTAGATGGATAGAACTGGAGAGAAAGCTAAAGAGCATAATTCCTGAGCAGAAGAAGAAAAGAGAGAGAGCCTCCACGTTCCAGAAAGAAGATAGAGAGAAAAGATTAGAGAGCAGTCCTGTGAGAGAAAAGTCTGAGTGAGAGAGAAGAGTCTAATTTGCTTCTTCGGAAGCTACATTTGTATTTGATTTTTCTGAAACGATTTGTGTTCATCGTTGGTCTTGTTTACATTTCTATTTTTTCTTTTATTTTTTCATATATCTGATCTCGAGTTGTTACCCTCCGGTGTTTGGAGGAAGGGAGAGTTGCTCCGGTTCCCCTCTGGGCTGCAGAGGTAGAGAGATCTGTGATCTCTGGTTTTTGCCAGTGACAGGTTGTCATTAGCAGGTTCCCTCCGGGTTGGAGGAAGGGAGAGGCATCTCCGGTTCTGGTCTTGCTAGTAGCAGGTCCAGGTGTCAAGCTGTGTGGCAGCACATTGTTCGCAGACTGAGTCTGCAGCTTTCTAGCAGTGGCTAGTGGAATCCTCACTCTAGTTGGAGTGAGGGGTGGATGTAGATTGTGGACTACAATCGAACCACCTTAAAATCTCTTGTCTCCTTTGTGGCTTGGTATTATCGTTGTGCTTTCCTTCTGTTCGGCATTGTGTTTGTGTGTGGATGGGCTCTTCCAATCGCACCTTATTATCCTGTCTCAGTTTCTCACTGCGTTATCTGCATTATTTAGCCTTATCTGAAGGGTTGTATCTCGAAATAGTGAGTTTCCGCTGAAGTTGTTCAAATTGGGAGTGATCTATTCATCCCCCCTTCTATATCACTCTTCGCTGCGCTAACACCTACCGGTGGTTAGTAGGAAGGCAATCAGAAGTTGTCCGATCTGCGGTGTTGACGTTCCTACCTATGGTTAGTAGGAAGGCAATCGGAGGTCTTTCCGATTTGCGGTTCAGTAGTGGCACTAGTGGAGCCTCGCCGGATTTGGTGAGGGGTGGACGTAGGACTGGGGATTCAGTCCGAACCACCTTAAAATCTCGTGTGTTGTGGTTTGTTTGTGTGACTGTCCCGTTCTAGATGAATGCTTAGGTTCGAATCGATATATTAGTTGCTCATCTTGCCAAGCGAATTATAGTGTCCTTCGCTAAGCTAGTTATATTCCGCTGTAATTTATTTTATCCAGCTATAAAGAGGGTTGCATTACGAAAAGAGAGGCAGATCTATTCACCCCTCCCCTCTAGATCCGCTATCCACTACTCAACACAAAGCACAACGGATTGAGTAGGAGCGGCTCTAGTGGAAACGGTAAAGCACAGTGCAAGGACTGAGTGTGATCTTATAGCACTAGACAACATGGATCTCAACACCCATTAACTAAATGTGAGATGACTAGCTGAATGTGTGGCCAAACTGATTTCCTTGGCAATGCTACCAGCATGGTGCCTATGTGCAAGAGTGCAACAGGTAGCCAATGGGGGGTAGGCAAAACGTTGAGGCCCAAATGGTATAAGGATGAAGCAAGGTGCATATCTAAAAGCTTGAGAGTGCAAAGAGAATAACCCCGATTGCATATGATTAAGTGAGCACACCAACCTGTGAATGGAGATAGGGGATATGGAGCAATCACATAACATACACAACCATAACACAGGGATTTTAAGGTGGTTCGTTGCAGATCCGCAACCTACGTCCACCCTCACCAAACCCGTGAGGCTTTACCACACGCTGCAAACGCAGCACACTTCCTACACACAAACCGGTAGGGACGGTTTTCCACACACACACACACACCACGACACACACACACACACGAGGACGAGGTCCTCCACACACACACACAAGATAAAAAGAGAAACACAAGAAGAAAACGCTGCAAGTGCAGTAAAGAAAAACCTTCTTGATATGATGATGAGGCACGGAAAAGCACAATCAAAAAGGGATAACCAGACGGTGACTTCAGATTTGCTCTTGTAGCACCTTGGAACAGATCTGGACACAAGTCCGATCTGGGTTCTCCTTAGGCTCAGTCTGGACGTGAGAGGGGCTGCACTCCTCTCTTGGATTCTTTCTTTCTTCACAGCTCGAGAGACACTTCGAATGACAGTGCAAGATTGCGAGGCAATGAGGACAGAGCTGGATGGCTGAGTGAGTGGTTGGCTGGCTGGCTGAATGAGGATCCTACTCAGATCTTTCTCACGCTCTGCTCTTTCTCTCTCAGGATTGATTATTAACTTCAGCAGCAGCGATAGCATCAGCAACAGCAGCAACTCCTTCAAGCATGGGGTCCCTTTTTATAACCCCCAAGCAGCCCTTGGTAGCATTTGATTGGGTAGAGAAACAACGAGAGTAGGAGCTCCCAAGTAAGATATGTAGGATCTTCTTTTCTACAGGCTGGGCAGTCAAGGACGTCCTCTTGTCCTATGCAGGCTCAGAGACAGAGCAGCTGATTGGGTGGAGGCAAAAAGTTACGTACCAGGAAAGGTGACTTTTCCACAAAAGGTAGCTTGCTTTTCTACTGACCAAAAGGACTGATATAGCAACCCATGATTACCAAAATGTTGACTGACCAAGGAGACCTTTCCAGACCTCAAAAGATGTGTTTTTGGACACTTGCGGTTCCTATTTTTGCTCTCTGGATCACCCAGTCGAAATGGCAGAAAGCTGCTTAAAACAGAGGTAGTTTGGCTCACTTAGACATTTCATCAAACACCTTCTGTTGATTCCATACGGTCGGTGCA
Organism: Amorphophallus konjac; assembly: GCA_022559845.1. Classification (NCBI taxonomy): domain Eukaryota; kingdom Viridiplantae; phylum Streptophyta; class Magnoliopsida; order Alismatales; family Araceae; genus Amorphophallus; species Amorphophallus konjac. The sequence goes on from CM040118.1 coordinate 288,986,056, forward strand.
GCTTCTGGACTTGAACAGTGAGGTCGGTGCAGATAAGATCCTTGGCCTTTGGCAAGGTCAGTGCAACTTTGGATTTCTTCAGTGGAGGTCGGTGCAGTTTACTGTTCTACCAGGCATTGGTAAATGCACATACGAAGCTTGGTCCTCTGCAGGGTCGGTCCACATTAAGAGCCTCTTCAGTAGAGGTCGGTGCACATTTAGATATCCTTCAGATGAAGTCGGTGCAAGCTTCAAGGTCAGTGCACGCTTCAAGGTTCCTCGCATGCAGGTCGGTGCACATTCTGAATAATGTCGGTGCACGCCTCAGTTCCACCAGATATAGGTCAGTGCACATAAGTAGGTCTATGCATATCACTGTTTGTAGCATAGAAGTCGGTGCACTTCCTGAGCAAGGTCCGTGCACAATTTGAACTCCAGCAAGAAGGTTGGTGCATATCACTGTTCCAAGCACACTTCACGGTCGGTGCATGTTTAGAGCTTAGCACACCAAGGTCTGTGCACATTTCTATTGGCTTCATGCAAGTCAGTGCACATCACTGTTGCCGCCCAGTCAAGGTCAGTGCATGTCTTCCCGGCTCGCAGCTAGGGTCGGTGCACATCTTCCCCGCTCGCAGCTGTTGCAGGCGTATGTAGGTCGGTGCACGTTTCATTCCGCCCAGGCAAGGTCGGTGCAAGTTGTGAGCAAGGTCGGTGCACATCTTTGTTTCTGCCCAGTCAAGGTCTGCATGAAGGGCAAGGTCAGTGCAACTTTCATTCTTGGAGCGTTCACGGTAGGTGCAGCTTTCATACCAAAGCACATGAAGGTCGGTGCAAGACCAGAACAAGGTCGGTGCAGGTCACTGTTTGAGCTTAGTGAGGTCGGTGCACATTTTGAAACTTCTTCAGTTTCTTCAGTTCCTTGGAGCAATGACCCTAAGTAAGATCTACCTTGATTTTTGTGCAACCTCTTGCCTTGATTTCTGTGTAGTCTCTTCCCTTTATTTCTGTGCTATCAATTGCCTCATTTTCTATGCACCCATAAGTAATATCACTTATCTTGATTTTTGTGCATCCAATTGCCTCATTTTCTATGCCATTCTTGATTTCTTTTTCTTTGCTTATAATGACCTGAAATGTAAGAGTGTTGACATCATCAAATGTAAATGGGACTCATCAATGAGTCATGGTCAGACATCATCAAAACAGCATATATCCAACATTCTCCCCCTTTTTGATGATGACAACTATGAGTCATTATGAGTACATTGTAAGTCAAGGTGCAAAGGATTATAATCAAAAGTTGAAGCACAAAGACGTTCTCTCTCTATATAAGTCTCTCCCATTTATGCATTCATGACTTTCCCCCTTTGTACATACCCTTGTTAATGACACATACGATTCTCTCCCCCTTTGACATCATCAAAGTAACATAGTCAGAGATTATTAGCACAGGATGTACAGAGTGAAGGAAGTACGTACCTGTAGGGAGCAACACCGGATTCTCAACACGGAATGACAGTCATTGCAATGAACTATCTTTTTCCAGTATTCCAGAAATTGATGTGGAAATACATGCCAATGGTTGGACACTTATTAAAGTTGACAAGTAAGGACAACCAATACTGGAAAGCCACTTTTATAACTGATACCAATGAATAATATGAATTTATCGAACATGGTTGAGACCCTTGGCTGGGCAAAGACTATTAAGAGTGAGTGTGGCATGACCACATCACCATGATTCAGTAGAAGAGATAGATAAGGCAGCAAAAGAGCAAATTTGATTTTCAGATTTTTCAAATGTTTAGAGGTTTTCTAATTTTCAGATTTTTAGGATTTTCTATGCATTGTATGGGAATGAACGATGCAAGTTACAAGTGCATGAAGTTGAGAAATGCAAGCCACCCAATTGCATGAAAGCATGATGCCAATGATGACAGGGCTTATGCCGGATACCAATGAGTGACACCAATTGTTAGACAACATCAATGGATTCAGATACCACGTGTTAAGAATGGTGATGTAAGCATGGCAGCCTGAATGAGTTATGTGGACTTGGCAAATGAAGACAAACATCAAGGAGCATCAAGAGATGACTTGTTTAAGGAGGAATGGAGGTTCTCTAATCTGAAGCCAAGTTCATAAATCAGAGTTATGGATTTTTCAGAATCTCAAGTTATAGAACTCTAATGAGGCAGCCCTTACATTCAGATTGGTTTAATGCTAATGAGTTCTGACCTTCTCAGTAGAATCACATAAAAATGTTTGCATTCAAGTTTAATAGAAGTGAACCAGAAATTCATATCAAAACCAGGTTAACCTCCTTTTATCTTACTCATTCAATTCCATTAGCTCCTTTGAGAGTGGCCACAATACGTATTGAGGCTAAACACTTACATGATTCTGATTAAATCCATGAGTGCTACACATTCAGATTTTTCTTATGAAACCATGTTGAAAGGTGACTTTTAGCATTTTACGAGCAGTCAAGTGTAGCATTCACCATTTGACGTGAGTGTGCACGTTTACCAGACACAAGCACCCCCAGTTACTAAGTGTAACTCACCATTTTGCCTTATTTAGAACAGAGATAGCATAGTTGCTTACTAAGGATATGAATTTCAGATTTCTCAGCAACAGTGTCATTGCTCTGCCTTGAGCTTACTTTTAATGTAGCCTCCTTTTGAATTGTTCAGATTCAACAAATGTTTAAAAACAATACTTAACTGAAGTTTCTCGAACAAAGATGCCTTTGTACTCAAAATAAACTTTCAGATTCAAGAAGGCATACCAAGTCAAAACATGAGAAACTAGTTTAAGTCTATTAAGCCCGAACACAAATATTTTCAAGACGATTAAACTTCAAGACTCCAGAAATCATTAATGTTAAACCAAAAGCTTTCATGATCAAGGCAGTCACAAGAGCTCTATAGAGGAAGATTCTTCTTAGGTTTTTACTCTGATTCACAAACTTAAAGACAGATTGAGGATCCTTCAAGAAGTTCATGGCAAAACCGATCTAATGTGACATGGTGGATTGGTTCAAGCAGAGAGTGTTGTATGATTGGAGAGCATCAACTAGAGCAAGAAAGGATAGAAAACACTCCCCCTGAGGATATGCATTGAGCTCAGACTGGAGTGGGTAAAATAAGACCAGCAGGAGATTTTTATCAGAGTTTACAAAGCTGGACATGCTCCCCCTAAGAGCACATTGTCTATGCATGATGACAACAAGAATGTGCAATGATGCAGATGGGATAGATGTTGACTCCCCTCAACACATGCATGGTTTGGCAGTGGAAAGTGCAGCCTATAACATGAAAGAGTACTCAATGCAGTGGAGATGCTGCCAATTGATTATGCATTTTTGTGACCCTTTAACATGATATGCATTGGAGTGCATGAGACAACAAGATGATGCAAGCACAAAATATTTATAGTGCATTCTGAATAGAATTGCTAATTTTTAAGCTCCCCCTTTTGTTCAATGCTTATGGAGACAAGACACTCAACCGTGTTGGAAGAACATATTTCTCATGACTTATGCATCTGAAATAAACGATCTCTGGTACAAGGCGGAGGTATGGATCTGAGACCCTTCTCACGCATAGTGTGAGTTCTGGACAAGCTCGACTTGCCTTTCTACTCTACACCATTTGATCTGCCAGAGGTCAGACAAGGTGTGAGCAAGAGGTCTAGCTTAGATGTTCATCTCACACCATGGGGGGTGTTTTAGCATTTTTCAGAAGCAAATTCAGTGTGCAGAATGTTATTGGCAACATGACGGACTCATGATGCACTATCTACATGGTTAGCCTAAATATGCAAGATGATAGAGATTAAAAGCGTTTATGTACATACCTGTGCCTTGAGCTTTTATTTCATGGTGATCCTCAGCTCAGCTCCAAGGCCTTCCTGCAGCCAAAATTCTCATTCTAAATATTTAGGTACCCAAGCTTTCTTGGGTCCTACAGGGTTAGTGAGATTTTTAATCAAAGAGCTCCTTTTTATCAAGACATCCAAGTCATCCTTCCTCATTTTTTGACAGTCATATGCTTCATGTCCTACCATCCCACAATAAGTGCAGCACAAAGAGGATTTCTCACTCCTCTCACAACCAAGTGTGACGAGTTTCTGAGGGTGACCATGAGTGTTGATATTAGTGGCGCAAGCATTGTCCTTTCTTCTCCTTTGCCAGCAGTTCTTTACTGTGTGGCCATACTCTTTGCAGCGATAACACTGAACAAGGGGTTTCTCAATTTTGTGCTTCAATTCCCAGCAATTTGGCATGGTGTGTCCAGATATACCACAATGGTAGTAGTAGGAGGGCTGGGCTCTCTCGACTGGTTTTTTGTAGTGACTCGAATCACATTCAGACTTGCATGAAATCAGATCATTTTTCATGGCATGGCAATTATGCATTAAGTGACCATGTTGACCACAATGAAAACAAGAACCATCGTTTTTATGGAAAACATGGTATCTGTCAGATTTATCAAAACAAGCAATCTCATTTCTGTGTTTTTGCCTTAAGGCTTTCTTTTTATGGTTTCTGTTTTGATTTCGGTTCTTCTTGATCGCAGACTGTTTTGGGGATGATTGGGAAGAGGAGGCACCATCAAAGCTGGAAAGAGAAATTGTGTGCAAAGTATTTTTGAAAAACTATTTGTTTAAAGGACAGTGCCAAAACCCTTTTCTTCGGAAGCTCATTCTAGTCCCCGGCAGTCTCCCTAGGCTCTCTTGGCCCTGAGCAGTTCGTGACAAAGAGTTATTCAAATCTTGGATTTCCTTTTCAAGTGAAGTGATGTGTTGTTCAGAGTTAATCAAATCTGTCTCACACGCAGCAAGCTGCTCATTCAACATGACGTTCACAGTTTTGCAGTAATCAAAATCCTGTTGAAGGGTAGCCAGTTTTTCTGAGTCAACAACACTAGCACCCTTACCTTTTTTACATGCTTGAAGCTCGGCAAGAAGCTCATTGTTTTGCTTTTTCAAATTTTCATTTTCTTCAATAGAAGCCTTGTTTTTAGTCAAGTCTGGGTTGTTTGACAAGGACTTAGATTCATCTTGAAGCTGTCTTACAGTTACTTCCAATCTAGTTATTTCAGTTAGTAATATTTTATTTTCATCCGTTAAGCAAGCAATGTTATCTTTGTGTATCTAGGTCAATCATGAGAGTTTCATTTACTTGCTCAAGATCAGATAATTTTCTATAGGGAGAGCTATCCGCAAGATTATTTTCAAGCTTCTTTCTCAATTTTTTGTTTTCAGACTTAAGCTTCTTGTGCTGCTTAGCCAACTCATCATATGCATCCACAAGTTCATCATAGGTAAAGTCCTCAGGATCAGAGTTTACCTGAGACGAAGATGAATTGCTTGGCTGATCTGGGCTGTTGGCCATTAGACAATGATTCCCATTTCCTTCTTTGTGGATACTGGCCAGTCCATCAAGGATCTCCTTGGCCGTGCTGCAACTGGAAATAAAAGGAAACATGGTGACATCTACTCCAGCTCTTATCAGATTGAAGGCAACATGGTTATCAACATTTTTGGTCCTTTGATCAGCTGACCAGACATCAGTATTCGATGGCAGCTCATGAGGACCATTGTATATGAGAGTCCACAACTGTGGATCTATGGAATTAACAAAAATGAGCATTTTCCCTACCCATGTAGAAAAATCTGAACCATCAAACGCAGGCGGAAAAACCATCGAAGCATGTGTAGCAGATGAAGCCATTTTCTCAAAATGCACCGGGATCTTTTCTCTGCAGATCATGGGATCTGTGAATGACAGAGCTTGCCTCTGATACCAATTTTTGGGTCCCATGTGGTGCAATAGGATCTAGAATGGGGGGTTGAATAGATCCTTTCATGAACTTTGGCCTATTCAAAAATATCTCAAACCAATGCGCATAAGCCACTCCTATAGAATAAATAAAGTACCTAAGTACAAAGCACAACGGATTGAGTAGGAGTGGCTCTAGTGGAAACGGTAAAGCACAGTGCAAGGACTGAGTGTGATCTTATAGCACTGGACAACAGGGATCTCAACACCCATTAACTGAATGTGAGATGACTAGCTGAATGTGTGACCAAACTGATTTCCTTGGCAATGCTACCAGCTAGGTGCCTGTGTGCAAGAGTGCAACAGGTAGCCAACGGGGTGCAGGCAAAACGTTGAGGCCCGAATGGTATAAGGATGAAGCAAGGTGCAGATCTAAAAGCTTGAGTGTGCAAAGAGAATAACCCTGATTGCATATGATTAAGTGAGCACACCAACCTGTGAATGGAGATAGGGGATATGGAGCAATCACATAACATACACAACCATAACACAGGGATTTTAAGGTGGTTTGGTTGCAGATCCGCAACCTACGTCCAGCCCTCACAAAACCCGGTGAGGCTTTACCACACGCTACAAATGCAGCACACTTCCTACACATAAACCGGTAGGGACGGTTTTCCACACACACACGAGGATGAGGTCCTCCACACACACACACGAGGACGAGGTCCTTCACACACACATACAATATAAAAAGAGAAACACAAGAAGAAAAAATGCTGCAAGTGTAGTAAAGAAAAACCTCCCTGATATGATGATGAGGCACGAAAAAGCATAATCAAAGAGGGATAATTAGATGGTGACTTCAGATTTACTCTTATAGCACCTTGGAATATATCTGGACACAAGTCCGATCTGGGTTCTCCTTAGGCTCAGTCTGGACGTGAGAGGGGCTGCACTCCTCTCTTGGATTCTTTCTTTCTTCACAGCTCAAGAGACACTTCGAATGACAGTGCAAGATTGCGAGGCAATGAGGACAGAGTTGGATGGCTGAGTGAGTGGTTGGCTGGCTGGTTGAATGAGGATCCTACTAAGATCTTTCTCACGCTCTACTCTTTCTCTCTCAGGATTGATCTTTAACTTCAGCAGCAGCGATAGCAGTAGCAACGGCAGCAACTCCTTCAAGCATGGAGTCCCTTTTTATAACCCGCAAGCAGCCCATGGTAGCATCTGATTGGGCAGAGAAACAACGAGAGTAGGAGCTCCCAAGTAAGATCTCTAGGATCTTCTTTTCTATAGGCTGGGCAGTCAAGGATGTCCTCTTGTCCTATGCAAGCTCAGAGACAGAGCAGCTGATTGGGTGGAGGCAAAAAGTTACGTACGAAAAAGGGTGACTTTTCCCACAAAAGGTAGCTTGCTTTTCTACTGACCAAAAGGACTGATATAGCAACCCATGATTACCAAAATGTTGACTGACCAAGGAGACCTTTCCAGACCTCAAAAGATGTGTTTTTGGACACTTGCGGTTCCTATTTTTGATCTCTTGATCACCCAGTTGAAATGACAAAAAGCTGCTTAAAATAGAGGTAGTTGGGCTCACTGAGACATTTCATCAAACACCTTCTGTTGATTCCATACGGTCGGTGCAGCTTCTGGACTTGAACAATGAGGTCGGTGCAGATAAGATCCTTGGCCTTTGGCAAGGTCAGTGCAACTTTGGATTTCTTCAGATGAGGTCGCTGCAGTTTACTGTTCTACCAGGCATTGGTAAATGCACATACGAAGCATGGTCCTCAGCAGGGTCGGTCCACATTAAGAGCCTCTTCAGTAGCGGTCGGTGCGAATTTAGATATCCTTCAGATGATGTCGGTGCAAGCTTCAAGGTCAGTGCACGCTTCAAGGTTCCTCGCATGCAAGTCGGTGCACGTTCTGAATAATGTCGGTGCACGCCTCAGTTCCACCAGATATAGGTTAGTGCATATAAGTAGGTCTATGCATATCACTATTTGTAGCATAGAAGTCGGTGCACTTCCTGAGCAAGGGTCGTGCACAATTTGAACTCCAGCAAGAAGGTTGGTGCATATCACTGTTCCAAGCACACTTCACGGTCGGTGCATGTTTAGAGCTTAGCACACCAAGGTCTGTGCACATTTCTATTGGCTTCATGCAAGTCAGTGCACATCACTATTGCCGCCCAGTCAAGGTCGGTGCATGTCTTCCCGGCTCGCAGCTAGGGTCGGTGCACATCTTCCCCGCTCGCAGCTGTTGCAGGCGTATGTAGGTCGGTGCATGTTTCATTCCGCCCAGGCAAGGTTGGTGCAAGTTGTGAGCAAGGTCGGTGCACATCTTTGTTTCTGCCCAATCAAGGTCTACATGAAGGGTAGGGTCGGTGCATCTTTCATTCTTGGAGCGTTCACGGTAGGTGCAGCTTTCATACCAAAGCACATGAAGGTCGGTGCAAGACTAGAACAAGGTCGGTGCAGGTCACTATTTGAGCTTAGGGAGGTCGGTGCACGTTTTGAAACTTCTTCAGTTTCTTCAGTTCCTTGGAGCATTGACCCTAAGTAAGATCTGCCTTGATTTTTATGCAACCTCTTGCCTTGATTTCTGTGCAATCTCTTCCCTTGATTTCTGTGCTGTCAGTTGCCTCATTTTCAGTGCACCCATAAGTAATATCACTTATCTTGATTTTTATGCATCCAATTGCCTCATTTTCTATGCCATTCTTGTTTTCTTATTCTTTGCTTATAATGACCTGAAATGTAAGAGTGTTGACATCATCAAATGCAAATGGGACTCATCAATGAGTCATGGTCAGACATCATCAAAATAGCATATATCCAACAAGCCCGACGTGCGGCTTTCAAGGTAGTGTAAGAGTAAGGGCGAGGGCTTCTGGACTTTAGTGGTGACAATTAGGTGAGTATGGGTAACAAATGCTCAACTAGATTAACAAATAACTTCACATTGGTAACAAATGAGATTGAAGCTAAAGGTGAAGAAGAACAGAAGAAAGAGGAACAGGAGGAGAGTGAGACATGCTCACTAGAAGACAAAGGACCTATAGTGCTCACAAGAAGACAAATGTAAACAGTGATCCCAAGGGCTCTAAAGCAATCTGAAGAACAAGCGAGGGCTGACCATAGTCACAAAGTCAACGCCAGGACAAGGAAGGCTCTAGTCAACTTCAACTTTATGTTGACCCAATGCACCAATACTCTAGGCAAAGTCAATAGTCAAAGTCAAGCTTTTACAACTTCTGAAGTCCAGTCAAGCTTCGGCCAGTGACAGTGGACACAGAAAATGACAAAAGAGGAAGAACAACATAAGAAGACTAAATGTCACAAATACTCTCCTAAGGTGACAAATGAAGATTCAGCGGTGACAAAGAGATATATAACGGTGACAAATGGATGTTAAGGGTGACAAATGTGGAAACAACGGTGAAAATTTTCAAGGCAGTAGCGACAAATAAGTTGCTAAGAGTGAAAAATGAGTTAGCGCGACGGCTTCAGTGTAACATGGAAAATGCTAAGGTGACAGCTATCAGCCGTAAGGGTGACAAATAGATGTTAAGTCTGACAAATGGCCGTTAAGGGTATAAAATGGGTTCTCAAGGGTGAATAATGGCTCAGCACGTGAGACGTTCAAGTGGGGGACTTGACTAAGTTCGTTAAGTGTATTGCTGTTAATCGTGAGGTGTCGGGTTCGAAACAGAGTTTTGCCGTGTTTTCATTTAATTTTTTGAATAAGTTATATTAAAAAAAATTATGGAAACCTTACGCTGAAGCTAAGATTCGAACCCAGAGCAACCCGTTCAAACGGCGGAACACTTAACCAAATGATACAACATGTCTTCTGAAGTGGTGAGTGCACCGAGACATCTGCTTGAAGCGTCGATGCAGCTGCTCTATATTTGTTGGTTGCGTCGATGCATCATGCTGAAGTTGCTTCGGTAATGTTGACTGCATCGAGGTATCTGGTGGATGTGTCGATGAAACATCTCTATTTTTGCCTCATCATTTCAGATGCTCCAAGTTCTTTTAAGATTCTTTTCTTGGATTTATTCTGATTTAGATCTTCTGCAAGAATAAGGTCAATGTCAGTACCAAGAAAACATATTATATTGACATCATCAAAACTTAGAATTCAACATTCTCCCCCTTTTTGATAATGGCAATACATCTAATTAACCATGAAATGTTTTATTAAATGGAAAGATTTATTTTTCTGAGAAGATAGAAATGATTCTAAAATGATGGAGATGCTAGAGATGGACTTATGGACATACATTTCTAATTCTAAACCATCCAACTTTACTAATCCCCCTTAGGCCCCTTAGGCCTAAATCACCATGCAAGTTACTCTCACTCTTCAAACCACACAACCACACACATCTTCAAACCACACACATTTTTGTGTTCACTCCCCCTTTGACATCATCAAAAATAAAGGACGAATGAGGGGATAGGTGAACAGACCAAAGGATCAAGAGGCCCCTGAGACAGTGAGTTCACCAATATGGGAATTATTAGAGTTGTCTCTTAATAGTATAAAGAAGCCAACTGAAATATTTTGCTTAGATGTTTCTTACTGATGACATTGTGAGATTTTACATGATGAGTTTGAAGATTATCTTCATACAGGAATATTGAGGTTAAAGCAACTTGTCATATCAATGCCTAGAATAGTCTGTCTAAAATCTGTACTAGCTGAACATGAGCAGATTTTTCAAGTAGCCAATTTTCCAACAGTATGGAGGACAAACAACCATACCAAGTTTTAGTTAGATAGGGTTTTTCAACATATTTTTGACAGTTTTTTCATTTTCAATGAGCAACAAGGTTGGACCTACACTTTTCTTCGTGAGGAGACACATTGGTTGGATGCAGGAATCCCCAGTTACTCAGTGTGGTAATCTGAATGCCTCTCTTTTGAGAACAGAGTTAGCAAATGGAAAGGTCATTTTACATGAGGCACAACACGTCTTAGGTGAAGTGACTCAGTTACTCAACCTCCTGTGCCATTGCTCTGCCATGATTTTATAGGCAATGCCTTTTAAATCAGAGTTAATGTGGCACTTCATGACACAACTTTACTTCCACTTCAAAGTGAAAGGGTTAGTTTCCTAGTGAACCAAATCATTTCTTTGAGAAGAATTTACCGCTTTAAATTGATAAAGGCAGGGTGTTTGAAGACAATACTTCATGTACAAATTTTCTACTTGTTTGGAATCTATGAGTTCAAGATTCAAGTTTTTGGAAGAAATTTCGGGCATCATACTCCAATATTGATCTTGACTCATCGTTCTTGTAAGAGCATATTCTTCAGGAACATTCAGTTTGTTCTCTTCAAGATCATAAGATTGAAACTTCCTGGCTAATCATTCAGTTGACAGATTTAAGGCTTTTAAGAGTTTTCTATGATTCTGGATCTGTGAACAAACTGCATAGGAATCTAAATAATCACAGTAGTCAAACAGACTTGAAACAAGACAACTCCCCCTCACACTAAGACTCCATGCATCAATAGGAATTTAGATAGTAGCATGCAAAGAATCTCCCCTTGACTCTGAAATTTTTTGCCTTGGTACTTGGCGAGGAATTGTGGTTCAAAAACCATCTCACGCATAGTGTAGGTTTCCAGACATCAGATGCCCTTCTCCTAACACCATTGTTATATACCAAGATTAAATGAGCAAGAGAGGAGGATGATAAGGAACAAAGGATGCACAGATGCGTCGATCTATTAGCTGAATGCATTGACGTAGAGACAAGCGACAGGGTTGAAAGTGAAAAAGATTGAACAGATATGTTGAGGCATCGGCTCAGTGCATCGAGGCATGCAACAACCTCAAGAGTAGTTGATGGAAATCAGAAATCAAGGGGGTCTGAAAATTCCTAATTCTCTTCTTAAAGTAGAAAACTTATCATTATCTAAGGGCTTAGTGAAAATGTCTGCAACTTGCTATGCTGTGCCTACATGGATTAATTCAAAGTTTCCTTTAGAAACTTCATCTCTTATGAAATGATGTCTAATCTCTATGTGTTTGGTGCGTGAGTGCAGTACAGGATTTTTAGACAGGTTTATAGCACTGGTGTTGTCACAGTAAATGGGTGTGCAACCAAGGTTTACATTGTTGTCCTTGAGCTGGTGCTTAATCCAAATAACCAATGTACCACAACTCCCTGCTGCTACATATTCATCTTCAACAGTGGAGAGGGCCACAGAGTGCTGCTTCTTGGAGGCCCAAGAGACTAAGGACCCACCTAAGAATTGGCAAAAGCCACTAGTGCTTTTCCTATCTAATTTGCAGCCAGCATAGTCTGCATCTATGTATGAGATTAGATCTAAAGTGTGTGCAGCATGATATCAAAGACCCAAATTGTGCGTGCCTGAGATGTATCTGAAAATTCTTTTAACAACACCTAAATGCAATTCAGTGGGTCTAGACTGAAATCTAGCGCACAAACACGCACTAAATTGTATGTCAGGTCTTGAGGCAGTTAAGTATAAGAGAGTACCAATCACACCTCGGTATAATTTTGCATCCACTTCTTTACCTGATAAATCAGCATCTAAGGAAGTGTTTGTACCCATTGGAGTGGCTATGTGTTTCACCTTGTCCATGCCAAATCTTTTGAGAATCTCCAAGGTGTACTTTGTATGGCTGATGAAGCATCCGTCTTTCAACTGCTGAACCTGTAATCCAAGAAAAAATTTCAGCTCTCCTAGCAGGCTCATTTCAAACTCACTTGACATCAGACCAGCAAACTCATTACACAGTTCAGGACATGTTGAACCAAATACAATGTCATCCACATATACCTGAACTATAATTAGGTGGTCACACATATTCTTAGTGAAAAGGGGTTGATCCACCTTACCTCGACTGTACCCATGGCTGATCAAGAATTCAGTTAATCTGTCATACCAAGCCCGAGGGGCCTTCTTCAAGCCATACAGTGCCTTATTTAACCTGAACACATGGTTAGGTTGTATAGACAGTTGAAATCCAGCGGGTTGCTCAACATAAGCTTCCTCTTTTATATACCCATTTAAGAATGCACTTTTAACATCCATGATGGGGACATCGCTTACCACTTCTCACTTCTCCACGGGACCGGATGATTGCCATTATGTTTAGCTTGATTTCCGAAGTCTAGCTATGTATTTTTTATCTTTCCTTGAGTCATTTTGATGTACTTATCTTTATTTTGAGTCATGGTCCTAAGTCGTCACATTATCTATCTAAGTATGTTAGGCTAGGGAGTCGTTTGGGCCCAATTAGATGGGCCTGGCCCATGGGCAACCTCTTCTTTCCTCAACCCCCTTGCTTATTTGCTTTTAGTAGTTTATCCAAGGACTTTTTGTAAATGTTGGGATTCCTATAAATAGGACCCCAACTCCACTTGAGTTCAGTAATGAAGTATTAAGCAAAAATTGAGCCATTGAGTGCATCTCTCCTCTCTCTCTAAGTCTCTCTCTCTCTCTCTCTCTCTCCTAGGGGTGAACCCCCTCTCTCTCCTCTCTCTCTCTCTCTCTCTCTCTCTAAATTCGGAATTCCCCTCTCTCCTCACCTCTTGCCACCTCACTTGCCACCTAGGCAAGCCTTTTCACCTCCCAAGACTCCCATTACTTCACCATTAACCACTCCACCTCCCCAAGCACCCTTTCACCTTCCCAAGGCATCCATCCCCCTTCCCTAAGCAACCTTCCACCTCCCAAGAGCCCTTTCCCCTTCCCTAGAACCCCTTTCACCTCCCAAGGTCGTCCACCACCTTCCCCTCCCTCCTAGGGTCGACCCCTCCACCCCATTCCACCTCCCATTGCTTGGCCGACCACCTCCTTCCCCTCCCTCCTTGCTAGTCTGCAGGTAGCAGAACTGGGTACGTGTTGCAGAAGCTGCCCCGAGTTCATACGACAACGTCTGAGGGCGTGGCATACCTTTCTGGAAAGGGCTCCCAGTCCTCTTCCCAGGCGAAGTGTAAGCACTCCGTTCCAAGTTCGTGGCCACCCGTGAGAGCCGATCTCCTCCGACAGCGTCTGGAACTAGCTGCAGAGCACCAGAGTCCGACTAGAAGCTCAACCACGGTCGACAGTGACAGATCCAGACTGAAGTTTCTTCTCCAAAGATCTTCCTCTCCCTATCCCCGATCAGGATCAAGAAACAGAACCCCGTTCGGCCTCCGGGAGCTAGAGTTCCAAATTTTCTCCCACCGTCGTTCGGGTCTGCCTCCTGCTATCTGCTGTGACCAGATCCCACTCAACGGATCCCTCCTGTCCACCCTGACCTCAGAAGGAGTCTCCGTCAGTTTTGCTGTGCAGAGGACTTGTCCACGAATCCAACAACTCCGACAGATCGAGATTCTGAGTCCGGAAGCCCCAGGTACAACTTCTGCATCCGGCTGCATCCATTCTGAAGCTGCCAACCCCAGATTCTGACGTCCTGTTCGAGTCTCCACCACGACCACCAGCAACGGCAGAAGAATTTGACATAAATCTGAGGCATCCCTGTATCTGTTACGAAGCCATCCTCACTGATCTCGTCATCGGAAAAATTCCTGAGAGCAAGCTACGACTGCAACAGCGACCTCCTGTCCCCTCCAACAACAAGTGGGCAGAACCACGTCGGCGCCCGTTCCGTCATCCTCGGCGGAATTCTCTCTCTCGCCTGGCCGGCTTAGCGCCCCTCCCTGCATGGAGGTAGTGTTTGATGTAATTGTGATTACCCCACCCCTAGTTCAACCCTCCTGCGTGGGGTGTAGTTCATGTAACTAGCAGCCCAAGCTTCATCGGCGCAGTGTGCGGGGATCACACTTCCCCGCTCGCCCACGTCTCCAAACGGGGTTGGTTTCTTCAAACCAACCAGGTGAGCTCTAAAACTTTGCTCCATTTATATTAGTGTCTGTTTGTTTAATATCCGTAGACATAGCTCCGTTGCGCAAGAGAGTGAGTGCCCGTTCCCGGAGCCATCATCATTGAGTGGTCACCGTGGTCATCGTGAGAGAGTGGGACCTTGTGCCCCAAGTGGCACCGGCCAGCCCCAAAGTGTGGGCCACGTACCCTCGGGAGGATAACCCTAGCCCTGCTGGCACTCTACCAGTTAGGGTCTTGATCCATCACCTCCTTCTAGCATCATATAGTTACCCGGGGCTTGCGAGTGTGCGACGGCGTTTCGGTCTCAATTTATCATTTTACTTGCTATGTGATTGTGAATGCGGATTAGGTCCGAGGTTTGCGTTTGCTTGCTGCATACCCTATACTTGTGTCACATCAAATTGGTATCAGAGCAAGTTCTAGACTTGTCTCTACTAAGTCTTGTCCTAGGGCGCATAAGCTTTTAGAGTCTTCATTGGGCCACCCCGTGCATCATCATGTATACTCCCCTTTGGTCAAGTCCCCCCAACATGACCTTCCACAAGGATCCGATTGACCCTCTCCTCATGGACATCATCCTAGAAGGGGACCTTAGTTTTGATGAATCTAATCCCAATGCCTACTTAAAATGGGAGACTACCATGGATAAACACTTTGATAGGACTTGGATCTATGGACATGCTAGAGTCCGCAGGGCCACGGGGTGTCTTCGGGGACAAGCCAAGAAGATGTGGGAACACAAAGAGAGGTTCAGAAGAGTTTGGGGGCAAGAACCCATTCACTCATGGGATGACATGAAAAAAGGAACTTAGGAAGACCTATGCTCCCCGACCCGACCACTCCTACCATGAGGACTACAACCTGAAGAACACTCCCACTACCCCGTTTCCGCCCAGTCTATCTAGAACCTCCACTAGGACCAACACTCCACCACCCAAAAGACCCCAAGATTCGCTAGAAGAACTAAGGATTGAGTTTAAGGAGATCTTCACCTCCCTCAGGGCTCAAACTCCACCACCCCAAATAAGTCCAACTTACACCACCCCATCGCCAAAAGGCCTTCCCATTTCCTTAGAGAGCAAGACCCCTACACCACAAAGGGATGAGATTGAGGTTGAGGAATATGAGGCCTCCCCCGAATGGGAAGAAGAATATGAATCACAAAACCATGGGTTAGGCCAAGAAGTTCCCATCCCAAGAGGAGAAAGCATCATGGCTCACTCCACCCACACCATTCCAACCCATGTGGACCCCATGTCCACTTCCCCTAGGCCCATGATGGCCACCACCCTCCCTCCCAAAACTGATCAACCCAGTCCGTCTCAACCCATCCATCTTCCACTACCAACCCCTATCCAACCCCAACCTAGGCCTCCACTTCTCCCCTTACCGACCCCAAACCAAGTTCCCCTTTACCTCCCACCCCGGGGGTACCACACACCTACCCTCATCACTCCACCTTCAAAGGACCATCCCACCTCCTTGGGAGAGGAACCCATGACTCCCACACCCGACATCATAGTGGTGGACACCCTAGAACCGCTCCACACCTTGGAGGAAACCCTTGCCCAAACCAAGGGAAGAACTTCACCTTTTACACCACCCTCTCTAAATAGGAGTGAACTCGTCATAAGTGAGCCCCTGGCTAAATGGCTAGAGGAAAGTCCGGTTCACCCTATCCTGCCCCATGTCAACCCTCCCATGGAACAACACCTCCCCATACTACCCTTCTCCACCTATCACACTACCATCCAATCCTCTTACCAAGTGGAAACTCTAGGAGACCTCCTAAAAGGCCTCGCATGGCAAGTAGAGTTGACGGCTATGTTGAACCCTATGGTCGACCAACCCATGAGCCTTGGTCTTCTACACCCATGTGTTGGGTCTTTCACTTCGGTCTGCACGGTTGGTTGCTACACCAGCGACCTCCTTCTCTTTCTTCCCACACCCGATGAGCCCGAGGCCATCCTTAAATTGGAGCTCCTCATTTCAGGGAGAAAACCCAATCATCCTTTCAAGGCTGACCCACCCACCTTTTCCTACCCTCACACACCATGACAAACCTAACCCACCCATTCCAAAACTTAGCCCACACCATAGGAGCCATGACCAAGGGTGACATCCACCTAGGAAGTGAGGAATCTACCCATCCCAAGATGTCCACTTTCTGGGACCCCTTTGATCCCCATGAGTGGAAACCCCCAAATCTCACAGATAGGACCATCTTGATAGGAATCCATGTGTCACAATCTTTTACATCATGTGGTCAGGCTAGTCACCTCATTTGTGTCACTCACGCACTAGGACTGATGCATGATAGGTTCACATCTGGGTGTCTAGGCCCCCCCTTTGCAGTCAACCATGTTAGGGATCACTCACAAGTCAGAACCCCATTTGAATATCCAGGACCCCCGGCATCAAACACTCCTTTACATGATAGTCTCATCTATGGATGTCCCGGTCCCCCTAGGTCCATCAGAGTCTACATAACACCATTACATGATATGTCCCTATTTGGTTGTCCAGGACCCCCTTTATCCACTAGTGAACCAACATCCACAAGGTTGCATGAGGAAATCCGCAAACGCATTAACAAAAGCAATGAGGTTTATAAAAAGACGGCCGATTCCCACCGCCGCCGCCAGGAGTTTCACGTAGGTGATTATGTGATGGTAAGAACTGAGAGGCTTTCCCCTGGGAATGTCTCCAAGCTGAGGTCGCGTGGATCAGGCTCCTTCCAGGTCCTAAAGAGGATTGGCACGAACGCTTACGTGTTGGACCTCCCCGAGGAGTACGGAGTAAGTCTCACATTCAATGTGGCTGACTTGGTGCCATATAGGGGTCCCACGGTGACACCTAGTGAGAATGTTGAGCCTGTTCTACTTCTTGAGAGAGTCACTACCCATAAGAGAGTTCCACCCACCCAGAGGGGCCAACGTGAGCAATTGGAGCGGATATTGAATGAACAGGTTACTGCCGTCTAGAGCAAAGGGATGGGCACTACCTTGCTTGGTGGAAAGGACCAGCTACCTTTGGTGGACTTGAGAGCAACCTCGCTATGGCTTCCTCCGCATACGATGGATTTTTACTCGACAGAGTCGAGTTCTCTGCAGCCCGGGAGTATGATGGGGACATCGCTTACCACTTCTCACTTCTCCACGGGACCGGATGATTGCCATTATGTTTAGCTTGATTTCCGAAGTCTAGCTATGTATTTTTTATCTTTCCTTGAGTCATTTTGATGTACTTATCTTTATTTTGAGTCATGGTCCTAAGTCGTCACATTATCTATCTAAGTATGTTAGGCTAGGGAGTCGTTTGGGCCCAATTAGATGGGCCTGGCCCATGGGCAACCTCTTCTTTCCTCAACCCCCTTGCTTATTTGCTTTTAGTAGTTTATCCAAGGACTTTTTGTAAATGTTGGGATTCCTATAAATAGGACCCCAACTCCACTTGAGTTCAGTAATGAAGTATTAAGCAAAAATTGAGCCATTGAGTGCATCTCTCCTCTCTCTCTAAGTCTCTCTCTCTCTCTCTCTCTCCTAGGGGCGAACCCCCTCTCTCTCCTCTCTCTCTCTCTCTCTCTCTCTCTCTAAATTCGGAATTCCCCTCTCTCCTCACCTCTTGCCACCTCACTTGCCACCTAGGCAAGCCTTTTCACCTCCCAAGACTCCCATTACTTCACCATTAACCACTCCACCTCCCCAAGCACCCTTTCACCTTCCCAAGGCATCCATCCCCCTTCCCTAAGCAACCTTCCACCTCCCAAGAGCCCTTTCCCCTTCCCTAGAACCCCTTTCACCTCCCAAGGTCGTCCACCACCTTCCCCTCCCTCCTAGGGTCGACCCCTCCACCCCATTCCACCTCCCATTGCTTGGCCGACCACCTCCTTCCCCTCCCTCCTTGCTAGTCTGCAGGTAGCAGAACTGGGTACATGTTGCAGAAGCTGCCCCGAGTTCATACGACAACGTCTGAGGGCGTGGCATACCTTTCTGGAAAGGGCTCCCAGTCCTCTTCCCAGGCGAAGTGGAAGCACTCCGTTCCAAGTTCGTGGCCACCCGTGAGAGCCGATCTCCTCCGACAGCATCTGGAACTAGCTGCAGAGCACCAGAGTCCGACTAGAAGATCAACCACGGTCGACAGAGGCAGATCCTGACTGAAGTTTCTTCTCCAAAGATCTTCCTCTCCCTATCCCCGATCAGGAGCAAGAAACGGAACCCCGTTCGGCCTCCGGGAGCTAGAGTTCCAAATTTTCTCCCACCGTCGTTCGGGTCTGCCTCCTGCTGTCTGCCGTGACCAGATCCCACTCAACGGATCCCTCCTGTCCACCCCTACCTCAGAAGGAGTCTCCGTCAGTTTTGCTGTGCAGAGGACTTGTCCACGGATCCAACAACTCCGACGGATCGAGATTCTGAGTCCGGAAGCCCCAGGTACAACTTCTGCATCCGGCTGCATCCATTCTGAAGCTGCCAACCCCAGATTCCGACGTCCTGTTCGAGTCTCCACCACGACCACCAGCAACGGCAGAAGAATTTGACATAAATCTGAGGCATCCCTGTACCTGTTACGAAGCCATCGTCACTGATCTCGTCATCGGAAAAATTCCTGAGAGCAAGCTACGACTGCAACAGCGACCTCCTGTCCCCTCCAACAACAAGTGGGCAGAACCATGTCGGCGCCCGTTCCGTCGTCCTCGGCGGAATTCTCTCTCTCGCCTGGCCGGCTTAGCGCCCCTCCCTGCATGGAGGTAGTGTTTGATGTAATTGTGATTACCCCACCCCTAGTTCAACCCTCCTGCGTGGGGTGTAGTTCATGTAACTAGCAGCCCAAGCTTCATCGGCGCAGTGTGCGGGGATCACACTTCCCCGCTCGCCCACGTCTCCAAACGGGGTTGGTTTCTTCAAACCAACTAGGTGAGCTCTAAAACTTTGCTCCATTTATATTAGTGTCTGTTTGTTTAATATCCGTAGACATAGCTCCGTTGCGCAAGAGAGTGAGTGCCCGTTCCCGGAGCCATCATCATTGAGTGGTCACCGTGGTCATCGTGAGAGAGTGGGACCTTGTGCCCCAAGTGGCACCGGCCAGCCCCAAAGTGTGGGCCACGTACCCTCGGGAGGATAACCCTAGCCCTGCTGGCACTCTACCAGTTAGGGTCTTGATCCATCACCTCCTTCTAGCATCATATAGTTACCCGGGGCTTGCGAGTGTGCGACGGCGTTTCGGTCTCAATTTATCATTTTACTTGCTATGTGATTGTGAATGCGGATTAGGTCCGAGGTTTGCGTTTGCTTGCTGCATACCCTATACTTGTGTCACATCAATCCATCTGATGAAGTTTAATGTTTTTAGAGCAAGCAAAAGCTAGCAATATTCTAATTGCTTCCATCCTAGCCACTAGGGCATAGGACTCATCAAAGTCCACCCTAAACTCTTGACAGTAGCCTTTGGCTACCAACCTTGCCTTATTTCTAGAGATGACACCATCTTCATTTATTTTGTTCCTAAAGACCCACTTGGTTCCTATCACTAACACATTTTTAGGTCTTGGAACAAGATTCCAGACTTTATTTCTTTCAAACTGACTTAATTCTTCGTTCGTTGTATTTACCCAAGATTCATCATTTAAAGCTTCTTCTACTATTTTGGGTTTAATTTGGGACACTAGGGTAATCAAATCCTCATTATTTACAGCCTGATTATAAGACCTAGTTCTAGGGGGGTCTTGCAAATTTCCTATGATGTTGTGTGCAGGGTGATCTTTTAGAAATATGAGATTTGTTGAAGACTTACCTTGCTCGGCTGACTCACCCTGAACTGGTTCATGTTGTGCAACTGGTTCAGGTGCCTTTGGTTCTTCAATCAATTTTTCTTCTAGAAACTCTCCATCATGTCTTGAATTCCTGTCACAATCATCCAAGTTAGCAGAATTAATGGTTTCATTAAAAACAACATGAGGAGACTCCTCTATAGTTTGATCAGTTATATTGAAAACCCTGTATGCCCTAGATGTTTCAGAATATCCTATAAAAATTCATGGGCTATTCTTGGCTTCAAACTTATCAAGGTCCTTTTTATTGTTGTTGTGAATGAATCATTTAGAGCCGAAAATTCTAAAGTAAGCCACATTTGGCTTCTTACCTTTCAAAAGCTCATAGGGGGTTTTCTTATGGATTGGTCTTACCATGGCCCTATTGATAGTATAGCATGTAGTGTTGGCCACCTCTGCCCAAAACCTTCTAGGTAGCTGACTCTCCACAAGCATGGTTCTGGCCATTTCCACAATGGTCCGGTTTCTTTTTTCCACTATACCATTCTGCTCTAGGGTCCTGGGATAAAAAAACCTATGAGTCAGTCCTTCACTATCACATAGATAAGAAAACATAGAATTCTCAAATTCCCCTCCATGATCAGACTGGATTATGCATATTTTATGCTTACCCTCTTGCTTTATTTTATTGAAAAATAGTTTGAATTTATGGAATGCATCATTTTATGAGCAAGAAAGTAAATCCATGCAAATCGGGGAAAGTCATCCACAATGACAAATCCAAATCTCTTACCATTGAAGCTCAGTGATCGAGAGGGTCCAAATAGATCCATGTGCAAAAATTCCAAAGGTTTAGAGGACATGGGTTCTGTCCTAAGTTTAAATGATGTTCTAGTTTGTTTACCCATAGCACATGCATCACACATTTTAGAATTCTCTGTAAATTTTATTTTGGGCAAGCCTCTGACTAGATCATGCTTAACTAGTTTGTTTAGAGTGCTATAACTAGCATGTCCCAGTCTCCTTTGTCAATTAAAAGCATTATTTTCTAAACTAGCAGACAAGCAGAGATTTGATGCAGATGAATCATTCAAGTCTACTATGTAGACCTTATTCACTCTATGTCCTACAAATTTAACTTGGTCAGAATTTGCTTCAAGAATTTTGCAAACATGATTATCAAAAATGACTTGGTGACCTTTGTCACACAACTGACTAATGCTAAGCAAATTATGTTCGAGACCTTCAACTAAAAGAACCTTTTAAACAATGTTTGAAGGGAGCTTACCAATTGTTCCTGAACCAATTATTCTACCTTTATTTTCCCTTCAAATTTGACAAGTACTCCTACCTTCAGCTGAAGCTCCATAAATTTTCTTCGGTCTCCAGTCATGTGTCTGGAACAACCACTGTCTAGATACCACCTGCTCTTCAGGGCTGCCAGACTAACCTGAAATAAATTCAAGCAAAAAGGTTTGGAACCCAAGCAAGATTGGGTCCAAAGACATTATTCAAATCTTTCAGCAAAGTTTTTGGGATCTAAAACTGTTTAAAAGTATTTTTCTTATCATGTTTCTTATTGACAGTTTTGGTGAAATGATTTACAGTAGTTTGTCCACTTTGGACTTTACTAGGAGGAAACTTGTTCCAATTTGTTGTGTAGCACCTCGAGAATTAATTAAATAATATAAAGGGTAATAATTGAGAAAATTATTTACTATTAAATTGAAATTTTCTTTAGGTGAAGTTTTAACTAATTTATAAAAATCTAGAAAATTAATAATCATATAGAGGACTAAAAGTTTAGACAATTTGTTTTCTTGGTCGAACCCTAAACAAAATCCTAACCAAGCCGAAATAAGAGAATTAGGGCTAAAAATGGTTTTGTCTAACTAGACCTTAGATCACCTTTGAGCCCAAATCATAACCTTTCAAGCCCAAACCAGGCCTATTCAAACAGCCTTGATGGGTAGCCCATTTCCCCTCTCGTTGTGCGAGGAAACCCTAAACCTAGAGGTCCAATTTTGGGAGAGATGGCGGCGCGACTTGGTCAAACGCGGAATCCGCGCGCGTCGAGTTTGTGGGACTCTATCCAGCGTTATCGATGCCCCTAAATTCAATTGCCTCTATAAATTAAACCCTCGACCGACCTAGAAACCCTATTTGCTGCGGTGACCGGTGAGGAGCACGATCGAGGGAGGAAACGTCGTGTGGAGCGAGGGTGTTCTTGTGCGATTTTGGCATCTAGCGTCCCCATTGTTCCTTCGATTAAGGTAGGTAATCGTGATCTAAACTCAAAGTAAAATATACCATGAGAAGCATCTTCGAGTCCTCTTCTTGGCAATGTTAAAAGCCCTAATTTTTATCCAATAGATCGTGAGTATTTTCTGGTTTAATAGCAGCATGTAACAGTTAGGGTTCTGACATGTCCTAGTCTTTTGATCGATTCAATACTGGGTATAGACAGGCCTAAACTCTAATTGACCATGATATACAGGGTATTATTCAGTCCTCTTTTCGTTCATACCATTTTGCCTAATTTTAATCTATTACATCGCCCCAATTAGTTCTTAGAGTTGAGGTCTATCGGAGCTCGCCGGAGACCGGAGGTGTCGTCTCTGTTGCGGTCGCAACAGGAACCACCCTGGAACCTAGCAGTCTTGCGATAGACCATTTTTCATAGGGCCATAGTGGCTCATTACGGCCTGGCTGAGACCGTCTCTATCCAGAGTGGTCGCTCGACAGACCGTCGCTGTTCGTTTAAATTTGTTAATATTTTGTGTGAAACGGTCTAATGACAGACCGCTAACCCCTGTTAGCGGCCCTAGTCAGGCCGCCCTGGTCGATCAGACTATGTTTATTAAATGTTCTTTATAGTTGTGTTTCCTCTTGCTAAATCATACATGTATAGGATAGAAACCCACGTAAAGAAAAATTGGAATATATGAAATGGATCTGAGTTAACTATGTCTATGATTGAATTTCACCTTGTTCATCAATAATCATATCTCTTTTTCTTTTTACAACAATTAGTAAACGTTAATGATAAATAATTATTACATTGATTATAATGTGTTAAAATTACTAGGATTGTTCTGACAGTCATGCCACTCCGGTGGTACTGGCTGACCGATTATACATCATTTTCCGATGCTTTATTAGCCTTTAATCCTATAATAGTTGGGACCCTCTGCCGTATATTCCTTCTGTTGGACTAGGACCTCTATTATGAGACCTCTGTAAGCCCCCGCGAGCCTGGGATTCCCACTAGGATGCCGGGCGGGTTGTACCCCAAATCCTGCACCTAATGACTCGATCAGATCGCATGGTTTTACAGTCAGAATCGGGACTATCCTGGTTAATAGTGGCCTAGGTGTGACCGCCTGACTCCTAAAGTGGCCTTGTAGTGACCGTTCCTTCTTGTTATGGACCAAGATCCATTCTGATCTAAACGGCCCCTCAAGGACCATTTTCCTTTGGAAAGCGGCCCATCCAGGACCGTCTTTGTCTCCTTACGGCCCACTGTGGACCGTTTCCATCCTTTGGCATTGGGCTTTGTCTCTCTGGCCGAGTATCAACTATGGTAGTCCACGATAGACCGTTTTTACCTTGTGCAGCCTAGGTATGACCGCAACTCCTCTAGGAGCTTGTTTCTCGCATGTTTCTTGTATGCTTTGGTAGCCGGGCCAATGTTGGCTTAAGCTGTAATTAATCATGATTGTATTCCTATCTTTTGCAAGCCATAATCTTATGGCTTCCCACTCAATTATTGAAATTTCACTTGATCCTAGAAAATAAGTTACATAGCTTGACCTTGGAATTCTTGGCCGATTCCAATGAATGTCTAGATATTACTTGGGATCTTCGATCCACCAAATCAATGCCAACGCATCATAAAGGCTCGGTTTGGTCCTGGGAGGAGCGCCCAAAAAGTACTAGTGCCCCGGGGAGTTGTAATGACATGGTGAGGCATTGCACCGAGTGCATGACTAGCGTGTTGTCTATGACATTCATTTTCCCTATACATCTCTACAAGTTATTGAATTCCTCATGGAATTTATCTCTACGTGAGTTGCTTCTTTGCGTGCTTGATCGGCCAATTCCTGGAAATGATATATCTATGTTCTATTTATTTCTATTGCTCTCTTTGCAGCATTGTTTACGTTAGTTTTGTTTTATCGTTCTTTTATTTGCATGACATTTAATTAATTTGGTTAATTGCTTAAACTTTGCCTGCTATTACCTACTGAGCGTTTGCTCACCCAATTTTCTTCATTTCATGTAGCTCCAATGATGAAACACAAACGGACGGGGATGGGCAAGAGTGAAGACCCAGAGTGGACCCATTAGATGTGAATTTGGCAGTTGTCTTAGTAGAGTTGTGGAGTGGTCATGTAGTGGTTTTGATGAGTCATTGTTTAGTGATGTCTTTAAGAGTTGTCGTTTAGAGTTGTAATCTTTTCTTTATCTCCATTTCTTCGAATCGTGATGTAAGATGTTATGAGGTTGTTGGAAACATTTTATTCTCTTATTTATGAGTAAATTGGTATTTTTGGAGTAATTCTTTCTCTTTGCAATTATGTTCTCTTAAGTCCGTTATCGCTCTGTTTATCATGAATGTATATAACTACTGTGTTCCGATATTCCGTGTCGGGGCGTGACATGTTGACTGAATCTTCCTTGAGAATTTCATGTATCCATTCTGTCTTGAAAAATCATGATTGTTAAAATATCTTGATGAGTAGACAGAATTTGACCAGTGTGCCCCAATTTTATTCATATTTCCTTGAGTTGATGGTTTCTTGTCTTGGGTCACCTGCCTCAACTTGTAAGATGTGTTGCATCGAGGCATGGGTGTTTTGTGTCGAGGCATCACATCTTGAATGCTAGCCTTGGCTCTGTCTGAGACAGAGTGCCTTGATGCATCAACGAAATTGGGTCAAAGCATGGCAGCTTTTCCAATTAAGTTCCCTTGAGTTTTAATTGGTTGTCTAGTAGAGTTTGTTGGATTAGCTTTTATGAAGTTCATCAATTTGGGTTGTGTGTCCAGTTTCTCTTTCCCCTTTCTTGGGCAGAATGTGATAGTTTTAAACTCAAAGGGTTTTTTATTTGTTGGGTCATAGCCTAGACCCTCTTTGTTGAAATTAATTTTTACACCTAGCATGGTATCTAGGTTGTTTTTCCCTTGCACAAATTTCTCCAACATTTCCTGTTTGTCATCTAAGTTTTTCCGGAGTTTCTCACATTGTTTCAAGATTTCAGAATTTGTATCCTGCACAACTTCATATTTCTCTTTCATTAACTCATTTTCTTTCTAAATTTCTTGAAACTTTATCTTAAATTCATCCAGATTGTTCCTGATTTCTTCCTTTTCTGTTATGAGATTTTCATTTTCAATTTTCAGTGGATTCATTTCCTCGATATGTTTCTTTAGATCTTCAATCTCTTTTTCCATACAAATTTTATCACTAAGGGCATTGTTCAATTGTCTTTTCATAGACTTGTAGTCTTTGGTTTGACAGTTTAATTTATCAGGCAAGTCAACGTAAGCATCCTCCCATTCATCAATAGAATAATTCTCAAAAGGATTGCTTACCTCAATGTCGCTGTCAGCCATAAGACACAGTCCTTGCTCTTCTTCCTCTGAAGATCCGCTCTCAGGGTCTTCTTCTTCATCACTCCATGTGCAAGCCATGGCTTGAGGCTTTTTCTTCAGCACTTTTACATTCTTCCTCATGAGCTCCGGGCATTCATTCTTCATATGACCTGGCTTCTTACAATGAAAGCATGTAATCTTATCAGAATTCTTGTTCTTATCAAATTTAAAACTGGTGTTCTTACCTGCCTGTTGTGGTCTCCTTCTTCTGAAGGTTTTACCTCTGGTCCTCAGTAATTTCTGAAACTATCGGGTGAGCATAGCCTGCTGCTCATCATCGAGGTCTAAGAAATTCTCATACTCCTCACTACTTTCACCACTGCTTCCAGACACCTTAAGAGCTATGGTCTTCCCTTTTTTGTTCTCTTCATTGTTCCTCTTAAGGTTGATCTCGTAAGCCATCAGGGATCCTATTAATTCTGTGACAGTCATGGTGGTTAGGTCTTTAAGATCCTCTAATACGGTGGCCTTTGTGTGCCACACTGGGGTTAGAGACCTCGGGATTTTTCTAACTAACTCACTCTCCTAGATTTGCTTACCTAGTGCCTTCACACCATTGGTCACCTGTGAGAGCCTAGCATACATCTCTGATATGGTTTCATCGGGTTTCATTTTAAATAACTCATAATCAGAGGTTAGCGTATTTACCTTTGTGGCTCGCACTTGGGACGTACCTTCATAAATCAACTGGAGTTCATCCCACATTTTCTTGGCTATCTTGCACACATATATCTTGGAATACTCCTCTGGATGCACAGCACACTGCATGATGTTCATTGTTGTCCAGTTTACCGTTGACACACAGATCTGCTCCCGGGTCTAAGTGCTTTCATCTTCAGGAAGCTCGAATGGTCCGATGGTGATGACTCTCCATAGTTCATGACTCTACGCGCGTAGAAATACTTCCATCATGTTCTTCCAATATAAGTAGTTAGTGCCATTGAAGAAAGGAGGCCTATTTATTGAGTGCCCTTCAGCTATGAAGCAGCGAGGATTGCTCGTTTCAGGTCTTTCTTGGTCGTTGGACCACATGATGGGAAACCTGCTCTGATACCAATTGATAAGTAGAAAGACATATATAGAAGGGGGGATGAATATGTCTGTCTCTAAATTTTGAGCAAACAATGAATCACAGGCTATTCAAAAACAAATAAGCAACAGCAACACTACCAGATCCCATGCACAGGAGGGACCTCTGATCAGACAGTTAGAGTGCACACTAGAGACAATGAAGAAATCTTGATGATCAAGGAGAAATGGTAGGAGCAATCTACTATCAGCACCTGAATGTGCTTGCATTCACTGTTACTGGTGCTTGGCAGAGGTTTGATCAGATGATCTCCTCACGCAAGAGGTAGCCTTCTAGATAGGCATGACCTCTCCTTCCAACTACACCTTTTGATATACCAGTTAAGTGTTGCACCACATTATAAATGCCAAGCAGATTAACCAGCGGAATGAGCCATGTAAATTCAGATAGGACATTCAAAGATGCAAACCATCAAACAAAGGACACGCAGTTTTTATAGTGGTTCGGCCAGACCCATAGTCTGCCTACGTCCACTTCTCCACTCGAACTGAGTGAGGTTCCCTGCTTAAACAAGCAACAAACACAGCAGACTTAGTCTGCAACAACGGCTGTCATACAGCTCCCCCAAGGAACACACTCCTTGCTTCTCCTGCAACCCAGAAGGAAACTCGAAGGATCAACCTCCCTTCATATTTACCAAGAGGGAACACAGTGAATTGATCCGAGCAATTCACCCAACCAGAGGTCATAGACCTCTCTTCCTCTAAACTTAGAGAGGGGACACCGGAGTTAGACTCCCGTCCTCTTTACCAAGAGGGAACCACAAGACGAAATCACAGTGCTGAAGAATATAAGAAAATAGAAAACAACAACTAAGATTAAAACACTTAGATCGAAATGGAAGAGGAAAGCAATGTAGCTTCAGATCGAATCAATTTCACGATAAAATCGGCAGGACGAGCTTCTATCCCTCTTTGTGGAATTTGATCTTTTTCTTTCTCTCAGAAGGATTCTTAGATAGTGGTATTCTCTCTGCAATTTCTCTAGCTACCTCTTCTGAACGAGAGTGCTTCATATTTATAGAACAGAGAGTCATCGTCTTTCTCTCCGCGATCCAGATCAGCAACCAAAACTTGATTCGTCCACGTGGATAAAGAATATTCTGATAGCAATCAGAATTTCTAGAGGATAGCCACGTGTGCTGAGGATTTTCGCACCAATTCTCTCTCAGTACGGTCATCACGCGTTCTTTCATCAAGTGATCACGTGCATCAAGTAAGTTCTTCTTTGCGGTTCATGTTTCCATAATTGCCCTTCACTGATGCCCAGATATCACACTTAACCCTTAACTGGTCGAATAGGATTTTAATCAATCTAAAATCGTCATAGGACAGACCATCCATATGTTCTGGAACAAGGCATATGACTGACAGGTCGAGGCATGGTAGTACAATCATTAGTGTTGATATCTGAGACGTCGGAGCAATGGAACTTGGCTTTGACCTTAAACATGGCTTGTGGGTTGATGCGTCGATGCATGACCATGATGCTTCGACGTTGCTGCCTTTTAGAATCTAAACCTTGACCGGTGCTTCAGTGCATCACCCTGATGCGTTGACGTAGTTCCTTTTGAAGGTACACAACCTGCCTTGATGCGTCAGTGCATCATTGTAGCAACCCGGATAAATAAAGGAATAAACAAAATAACAAAAGCCTTAGATATAAATGGGCTTTACCATACTTAAACTTATAAACCACACAAGTATGGGCCTCCCATACACATAAAATTAGCTAAGAGAACTGATGGGCCTTAAAAGCCCCTAACCTTTCCTACGTTCAGAGGGTAAAAATACATATATGAGTATATTGTGATATGTTTCCAAAAGCCCAAAACCCATCCTCATGTTCGAAGCCTGCATGCCTTAGGGTTTATGCCCAACTAAGAAAGTGGTTGTGGTTTGGGAAAGAATAGATTAACATGGGAAGGTTTAAACCTATTAGCCTCACTTTGATATATGGTTAGTCTTGGGTTAGTCATAATTTAGCCTAGGTTTAACTATTTTTGAAGTCCAAATTGCTTTGATACTTAAACCTAGACTAAACCGGGAGGATGAGTATTAAACCCGGAGTAACCCTGGACTTCGAAATCCACCTCCAGAGGTGGATTTAGAAGGGTTAACCCAACAATAAATGCGCAATAAATGCACCCTCTCTCTCTCTCTTAATATTTTACTTATAAATATTATTGGGTTAACCCACTAACTACCAAATCACAATAGATTCAAACTAGGTTAGCCCACCTACTTATTTCCGAGTTAATACTCTTGCTATCAAATCAAAAATAGGCTAACTATGGACTAACCTAAGTAGTTTAATTTAACCCAAATCCCCTACCAAAGTGAGGCTTAGGATTCACAGTAGGGAAACTTAAATCCCATTAGAAGCCAGAGATATCAATCTCTATAAATAAACCCCTCCATCGAACAAGCCAAGGCTACTGCCACTGCTTGTTCTGCTGTGCGTCGACGTCGTGCCACAGTTCGTGAAGGAGAAAGGCTGATGCTTCCTCCTTTCTTCTCTATGTTGTCATATAGCTGTAAAAAAGATTTGCTTCTTCCATCCTACTCCTTCTGCTAGCGTTCCTGCTACTGAAGATTTGCTTGGGTTGCTGCATCTGTTGCAGTTGTAGTTCCTGTTATCGAGCATGAAAGAGCTTGCTTCCTTCCTCTTCCTGCTGGCCACTCACTTATACACGCGAAGAAGCTGCGGTACAGCTACTATTGCTGCCGCTTCTCCATCCTATTCTTGCAAACTACAGTTGCAGTTGCTGCTGCTGTGTTCTTATATTCTCTTCGTTCGTCGTCTAGATCAACCCAAAAGGTAGGTGTTCTCAAGATACGAAGCCCAACATGATAATCATAGTAAATCCATGCATATAGGTCGTTAGCGTTTATTTCATGATTTTTGTTTTAGTTTTATGAAGCTTTACTAAGTTTCAGTAAATAGCGGCCAAGTCAAGGGCGCCTATTGAATGAACGCCCGTGTGAGCTGTCGCTAATTCTTTTGAAATAGCGACAGTAGTCAGGGCGTCGTTTAATGAACGACCTTTTCCAAATCCACTAATTCTTTTAAGTATTTAATAAATACCACATGATTAAAAATTAATATCTATAAAACCTAACGTTAAAATTATTGCATGAACATGTTCCTGGAATCCTAATATTATTCTCTATCTATTCATTACTTTACTTTCCTGATTATATGAACTCCAAGTTTATGAACAGTGTTATGTGTCTAAAAACGTGTAATACCCCGATTATTTATTAAGTTTTATTGAGCTTTTATTAATTGAAAATTGAATTAAAATGGATTAATGTTTGAATTTCGAAATATTGATATTTAATTCATTAGAAAATAGAACCTATAAATTCGACTACCTTAGAAAAATCTGTAAAAATAGTAATTGGGTAAAAGATCATTTTTATAGCAATTTTGTCTTCTGGACAAGACCCAAATTAATTACTTAACCTTGTCTAATTAGAGGATTAATCCTGAATTTGACTTTCACCTAACCTTTACCTAATCGTAACTTAAAACGTGAAATTCGACCTTATTACTCAACCAAATGATCTGAAATCAAGGGCAAATGGAAGGCCACGAGGTAAGGAACATTTACCCTCAATCAATTTGAGGTAAACCTAGCCCTAAAACGTGCTGCCGACATAGATTTGGTCGAGTCAAGGATTCCGGCGCCGTTTCTAAACATGAAACTTGCAGCGCCAAATACTCCCAACTCCGAAGGCTCCAGAAGCTCCATGACCTATAGAAATGTAGCTCTTCGACTCTAGTTTCATTTGGTAGCTGGGTCAGCCGACGAGGAGTCCAGATCTGGGAGCATTCGTCGTTTTGGTGGAGGGTGTTGGTAGTTCGTCGTTCTTCATCTCCAGCCCTTTAATCCGTCGATTAAGGTAGGTACCCTTAACCAATTGAGACTTGTAAATATAGTATCTTGATCAGCTCGACGAGAGCTATCCAATGGGACTGAAAGCCCCAAATTTCATTAGGTATCCGTGGAGATATCGAGCTTTTTGTGAGCTGCTGTCAAGCTTGTTCTTCATTCTAGGGTTTCGAATTCTTTCTCCGATTTGAGGTAGGATCTAACAACCAAACTCTAATTAACTTACATGATGTAATCAGCATGTTGTTAGCTTTCATTTGACGAAGAAACCCCTAATTTGTATTGAGCATGTTGAGAGTATTTTGCATCGAAGTAAGAGCATGTCTAGAACATGATTCATATAGTGTTCCTTTAAGTCAGATCTTGATTTCGGGCTAATTTTGAGTCATGTAACCTGATCTTCATGTAGCATATCATACATGGTTGGATTCATAATCGAGTTAGCTTTCTTTTGACGCAAGAAGCCCCAAAATTCATTGCTTATGTTGAGAGAATTGCATGATTTAGTAGAAGTAGGTCAGGAACTAGGGTTTTCATGTATTTATCATGTATAAGTTGAGATTTAATTGATTTCTGTAAAATTCATGTTTCTAAACTCATGTATCATGACCCTAGAATGTCTATTAGGATTCCTAGATCATGTGGTTCTGATTTCAACTCAATTGGACCTCATTTGGATGAGTTCATGTATTTTCCGGAGTCAACTTTCATTGCTGTTCTTGCAAGGGTCGACCCCTGGGGTCGACCCGTTTTCTGGGAAACCCAGCAGGCCCGAGGGTCGACCCCAGGGGTCGACCCATCCAACCCCTGCATGGGGGTCGACCCCAGGGGTCGACCCTTGCGCTGGATTGAAGGGGTCGACCCCAGGGGTCGACCCATCCTTCAGAATTTGCTGGGGTCGACCCCAGGGGTCGACCCATTCAGCTGCCAGACCCCATTTTTTCAGGGGTTGACCCCAGGGGTCGACCCATGTACCAGAAGCCCGGTTTTCATCGTTTTACGACCCGTGGATCGATCCGGATCATTAGGGGATCGACCCATTGAACTTAGACCAATTGAAAACTATACTTTTGAAGAACCAGTGACCTGTTCTGGAAACCTTATGATTTCAATTTACATTGGTTCCTACTTGCAAATATAGTGTAAAAACATGATGTTTACCATCTTCATTTCGACTCATACATTGGTTAAATAGAAACCCACATAATTAGTGGTTAATGGTGTAATTAAATCTCTGTTAATGCATTCTTTTTCCTTCCTGTACAAGCTTGTTCCTTTACCTTATCATCTTGAATCAGCTTTTGGCAATTGTCTTAATGCAAATGATAATGGATAATCTTTGACATATTAACTTGATAATTAGGATTAATATGTTGATTAGCTTGTTGGATAGCTGCTGTACTACAGTAGCGCAGCATGATTAACTCTTATTGTGATTGATTTTCAATCTTCTTTATGATTGTGCTTACCTTGAAATTATGAAATGAATCTCCTTCCTACTTGAAATTGTTATTGCTACATGGTTCAAACCTTGGAATTCTGGCCATAAATTGTGGAAGTCTAGATTCGTGGGATCTTTGATCCAAAGAAATCAATGCCTGGCAAACAATTAAGGGCTCGGTCTAGTCCTGGGAGGAGCGCCCGAACACTACGTGTACCCCCGGGGAGGTGATTGACTAGGTGTGGCATTTGGCACCAGTACTATGACATGAGTTAAATCTAGGACTGGCCACTACTCTCCACTACTCTCTATTACTTTTCACTTTCCACTCTTCACTGTTCTATACTCTACTTGTTGTTACTTACTTGCTGTTACTTGGATGTGGAAATGAAACTACACACGTGCTTGACATGACTTGAATTATCTTGATATGGCCAACTCTTTATCGTTATCTCCTGTAGTAAATTCTTGTCTTTGTTATTCCTCTTAAGTATTACCATTCTATTCCTTTATATTTCTTGACCTTGCGAGATCTTTAATTTTTGTTTCATTATATCAGCATTATCCTTTTATTGCATTATCCTTTGTAGCATGATATTTTGAAAATGTAATTAAACTGCTAATCACTTATACCTATCTGTTATTTCCTACTGAGCGTTAGCTCATAGTTGTTGTTTCCCCCTTTCCAGGCTTTTCAGGTGACGCGCTTACCGATGGGGAAGGGCAGGAGTGATGTTTTGAGTGTATCAGTTAGTTGTGTTTAGAGTGTGTTGTGCTTCAGCTTTGTTATTGTGGTTTAGAGTTGTTATCCCAGTTGTATTGAGTTGATTTGAGGATTATGTACCAGTTATGTTTTGTTTAATGGTCAATAAGTTATTTCCATTTCTTAGCATTTGTATATATTTAGATTAGTTCTCTCTCTTTCCAGCTCGTTTCTAACTGTACGTCCCGATATTCCGCGTCGGGGCGTGACAGTTTAGTTGGTATCAGAGCCCTAGGTTTCATATTCCTAGGTTCCCTAAGTTTAGGTTTTCTTACATTGCATCCCAATAATCGGTATATCGAAAGGTGTTGTCCGAACGTTAGGCTACGCCTATCGGGAAGGTCGCATACTTGCGCGAGTGGTCTTCGGACCGATTAGCTCCGCCAGGTACCGAGTTTTTGGTCGTGTTTAGGTGCATTAGACCTCTAACCTTGTTAAAGTCTAGAACCTGACCTGGTGAGATTGGGTTGAAACTTGGGTTAAGTTCGTTCCTTAATCATGTTATTATCTATTTTATTGGACCTAAGTAATCTATTTCTCGTGTAGATGGCAGCCGATCGTGCTGAATGGAGGAACCTGCAGCGCACGGTTCAAGGCCTGACTCAGGCGTTACATCAGGTAGCTCAAGCTGGAGCAGCGGGTCATGGCACCGGTGACTTATACCGGAACTTTCGAGGAATGAACCCGCCAAGATTTGCTGGTTCGACTAACCCAGACGAGGCCGAGCATTGGCTCAACGAAATGGGGAGAATTTTTGAAGTCATGCAATGCACCGACCAAGAGCGTGTCCTTCTTTCTACCTTCCAATTGGAGCGGGACGCGCGTACTTGGTGGGATTCCGTCAAGGCAACTCTAGGCGATCAACAAGTCACATGGGAAGAGTTCGAGGAATTCTTCAACGACAAATATTTTTCGATCGTGTACAAGAGAAGAAGGCGGCGGAGTTCGCGGCTCTAAAGCAGCGAAGCTTATCGGTGGCCGAATATGAAGCACAGTTCTCTC
The DNA here is from genome assembly GCA_022559845.1 of Amorphophallus konjac. NCBI lineage: Eukaryota > Viridiplantae > Streptophyta > Magnoliopsida > Alismatales > Araceae > Amorphophallus > Amorphophallus konjac. Next base: position 289,020,320 of record CM040118.1, read on the forward strand.
GGCTTTCGCGCTATGCTACTCACCTTATCTCCACAGAAAAGATGAAAGCTAAGCGATTTCTCAACGGGTTGAAGCTTCACTACATCAATCAACTGGCGCCGATGGAGATCTCTACTTATTCTGAGATGGTGAGAAAGGCACAAGTTCTAGAAGATACCTTAGAAATGACGGAGAGGATCCGTGGGCAAGGCATGAAGAAGGAACAACCAACTCCTAGACCCGGATTTGGCACTAGCAAAAAGAGGCCCATGAGTGGGTCTAGTTCGTGGATCAGATCGGGAACGTGGAAAGGCAAGATGCCAAGAAATGAAGAGAAGAAACCCGACCCTATTGTTCCATTCAAGGGCAAGTGCAAGTATTGTGATCGTCCAGGTCACAAGATGGAGGAATGCTGGCGCAAGCTAGGTGCGTGTTTACGATGTGGGAGTAGGGAACACCGTATCCCTGACTGCCCTCTTCTATCGAACAAGCTACACCGGCAAAACCTCAAGTTATCAAGAAGCCGCAAGGAAGGCTCCAAGCTTTACATGCGGATGAAACTGGGATTTCTGATGATGGCAGACTCGTCGAAGGTACCCTTACTATAATCGACAAGCCCGCATTTGTTCTCTTTGATACTGGTGCAACGCATTCTTTTATTTCTCGAAAATTTACGAAGTCATTATCTGTCGAACCTATTATGATGAATTCTCCATTGGTTATATCAACTCCTATTGGTTCTGGAGCGGCTATTCAATATTACTATCCTTCTAGTAAGGTTATTATTGATGAATGGAATTTTCCAGCCGACTTAGTTTGCATGGATATGAAGGATTATGATGTAATCCTTGGAGCAGATTGGTTGGCCAAGTACGAGGCCAGTGTTCACTACAGTTCTAGCTCAGTGACTTTTACTGGACATTCTGGTTTATCTTTTACGGGGATCAAGCACCATAACCCCGTATCGCTCATCTCTTCTCTTCGAGCTGACAAGCTGATGAGGCGAGGTTGCGAGGCTTTTCTAGCCTTTGTCCACGCTACACCGGAACAGTGAGTTGAGATAAAGGACACTCCTATTGTTTGAGAATTCTCCGAAGTCTTTACGGAGGAACTACCAGGACTTTCGCCTGAGCGGGAAGTTATCTTCTCTATTGATATTGTTTCTGGCGCGTCTCCTATTTCTAGAGCTCCTTACCGTATGTCCCCTGCGGAGCTAAGGGAATTAAAGCAACAGCTGATGGAATTGCTCGAGAAGGGCTTTATTCGTCCGAGTACTTCACCTTGGGGAGCTCCTGTATTATTCGTCAGGAAAAATGATGGTTCGATGAGATTATGCATCGATTATCGGCAACTGAACTAGCTAACTATCAAGAATAAATACCCATTGCCGAGGATCGACGAATTATTCGACCAGATAGCGGGAGCACATTATTTCTCTAAGATCGATCTTCGATCTGGATATCATCAGCTGAGGATTAAGGAAGATGATATTTATAAAATGGCTTTCCGTAGCAGGTATGGTCATTTTGAGTTTGTCGTTATGCCTTTTGGTCTAACGAATGCACCAGCAGCTTTCATGCAGTTAATGAATAATGCATTCCGGCCTTATCTTGATCAATGGGTCGTGGTATTCATTGACGACATACTAATTTATTCCAAGACTGAAGAAGAGCATGCCGAACATTTGAGGATGGCATTGCAGATATTGAAAGATCATCAACTATATGCCAAATTCAGTAAATGTGATTTGTGGCTGCAAGAAGTGTCCTTCTTAGAACATATCATCACCAAAGAAGGTATTTCAATTGATCCTTCGAAAGTGGAGGCAGTAAGGAACTGGGATCAGCCTACTACAGTGACCGAAGTAAGAAGCTTCCTAGGCCTGGCAGGCTATTATCGGAGATTTATTCAAGACTTCTCCAAGATTGCGGTACCTCTCACTCGATTGACCCGCAAGGACAACAAGTTTGAATGGTCCGAGGAATGTCAGCAGAGCTTTCAAACATTGAAGGATTGCCTCACTACTGCACCCGTATTGGCTTTACCTTCTGGCGACGGTGGTTTCGTGGTCTATACCGATGCTTCTGGTATTGGCTTAGGCTGTGTACTCATGCAACATGGTAAGGTGATTGCCTATTCATCTAGGCAGCTGAAGAAGCATGAAGAGAACTACCCCGTTCATGACTTGGAACTTGTAACAGTTGTATTCGCCTTAAAAATTTGGAGGCATTACTTGTATGGAGAAACATTCACAGTATTTTCAGATCATAAGAGTCTGAAGTATTTATTTTCTCAGAAAGAACTTAACATGAGGCAGAGAAGATGGTTGGAGTACTTGAAGGACTTCGACTTCTCGATTGAATATCATCCCGGTAAAGGCAATGTGGTGGAAGATGCATTAAGCCGGAAGCCTGTGGCTAAATTATCAAGTCTCATGTTACAAGAGTGGAGGCTATTGGAACAGTTAGCTAGCCTGGATCTAAATGTTGATAATGATCGGGTTATAATTGCACAGATTCGACTTAAGCCCGAATTATTGATGGAGATCAAATCCTTGCAAGATAATGATATCGAGCTGGTTGAGATCAAGGGAAGTTTGAGCAGCAGACCCGACTTCATGGTGGCTGACGATGGAAGATTGTTATTCCAGGGTAGAACTTATGTACCTGATGAAGCTGAGTTAAAGAACAAGATTCTGGAGGAAGCACATAGATCCAAATACACTATTCATCCTGGAGGGACTAAAATGTTCAAGGATTTGAAAAGGTCCTTTTGGTGGCCAAATATGAAAAGGGAAATTACATATTTCGTGAGTAGATGTCTGGTTTGTCAACAAGTTAAGGCTGAACATTTCAGACCGGCAAGAAAGTTGAAACCACTCGACATACCCCAATGGAAGTGGGAAAGCATTGGCATGGATTTCATTATGGGTCTACCTAAGACTCGTGGTGGATTTGATGCAATATGGGTGATCGTCGATCGCTTGACAAAATCGGCTCATTTCTTACCCATTAAGTCCAAGTGGACAGTTGATGTATTGGCTGCTTTATATTTGAAGGAAGTGGTAAGGCTCCATGGTATACCTGTCAGCATTGTGTCTGATAGAGACCCGAGATTTACTTCACATTTCTGGAAGGGACTGCAAGAGTCTCTTGGTACTCGTCTGAATTTCAGTACTGCTTTTCATCCACAGACAGATGGACAGACTGAAAGAACCAACCAAATAGTGGAAGATATGCTGCGAGCTTGCATGATTGATTTCGGAGGTAGTTGGAGTAATCACTTGGCATTGATTGAATTCGCCTACAACAATAGTTACCAATCCAGCATACAAATGGCTCCATTTGAAGCTTTGTATGGAAGAAGCTGTCGTTCCCCGTTGTGTTGGGACGAGGTGGGCGAGAAGCAATGGCTTGGACCGGATCTTATTTCGGAGTCGTCACAGAACATCCGTGTTATCCGAGACCGGTTACAAGTGGCTCAGTCAAGACAGAAGAGTTATGCCGACACAAGGAGAAGAGCATTAGAATTTCAAGTTGGCGAGCATGTGTTTCTGAAAGTCTCTCCTTCGAGAGGGATTCGAAGATTTGACATTCATGGCAAGCTGAGTCCGAGGTATATTGGTCCATTCGAGATCCTAGATAGAGTGGGAGAAGTTGCTTACAGACTTGCATTACCGCCTCAGTTATCTGGCATACACAATATTTTCCATGTGTCTATGTTACGGAAATATGTGTACGATCGCACTCACATCATTCAACATGTGGATTTTGAGTTAAAGGAAGATTTGACTTATGAAGAAAGACCTATCAAGATTCTAGACCGGAAACAGCAGCAACTCCGGAATCGGTCTATACCGATGGTCAAGATTCAGTGGAGTCGGCGTGGAACCGAAGAAGCTACTTGGGAATTGGAAGATACTATGCGGAAGCGGTATCCCGACCTATTCTAGGTGATCAATCTTTTCCCTACTTTCCGTATATAGTGTAGTGAATTTGGAGGACCAAATTCTTTAAGTAGGGGAGGGTGTAATACCCCGATTATTTATTAAGTTTTATTGAGCTTTTATTAATTGAAAATTGAATTAAAATGGATTAATGTTTGAATTTCGAAATATTGGTATTTAATTCATTAGAAAATAGAACCTATAAATTCAACTACCTTAGAAAAATCTGTAAAAATAGTAATTGGGTAAAAGATCATTTTTATAGCAATTTTGTCTTCTGGACTTGACCCAAATTAATTACGTAACCTTGTCTAATTAGAGGATTAATCCTAAATTTGACTTTCACCTAACATTTACCTAATCGTAACTTAAAACGTGAAATTCGACCTTATTACTCAACCAAATGATCTGAAATCAATGGCAAATGGAAGGCCACGAGGTAAGGAACATTTAGCCTCAATCAATTTGAGGTAAACCTAGCCCTAAAACGTGCTGCCGACATAGATTTAGTCGAGTCAAGGATTCCGACGCCGTTTCTAAACACGAAACTTGCAGCGTCAAATACTCCCAACTCCGAAGGCTCCAGAAGCTCCATGACCTATAGAAATGTAGCTCTTCAACTCTAGTTTCATTTGGTAGCTGGGTCAGCCGACGAGGAGTCCAGATCTTGGAGCATTCGTCGTTTTGGTGGAGGGTGTTGGTAGTTCGTCGTTCTTCATCTCCAGCCCTTTAATCCGTCGATTAAGGTAGGTACACTTAACCAATTGAGACTTGTAAATATAGTATCTTGATCAGCTCGACGAGAGCTATCCAATGGGACTGAAAGCCCCAAATTTCATTAGGTATCCGTGGAGATATCGAGCTTTTTGTGAGTTGCTGTCAAGCTTGTTCTTCATTCTAGGGTTTCGAATTCTTTCTCCGATTTAAGGTAGGATCTAACAACCAAACTCTAATTAACTTACATGATGTAATCAGCATGTTGTTAGCTTTTATTTGACGAAGAAACCCCTAATTTGTATTGAGCATATTGAGAGTATTTTGCATCAAAGTAAGAGCATGTCTAGAACATGATTCATATAGTGTTCCTTTAAGTCAGATCTTGATTTCGGGCTAATTTTGAGTCATGTAACCTGATCTTCATGTAGCATATCATACATGGTTGGATTCATAATCGAGTTAACTTTCTTTTGACGCAAGAAGCCCCAAAATTTATTGCTTATGTTGAGAGAATTGCATGATTTAGTAGAAGTAGGTCAGGAACTAGGGTTTTCATGTATTTATCATGTATAAGTTCAGATTTAATTAATTTCTGTGAAAATTCATGTTTCTAAACTCATGTATCATGACCCTAGAATGTCTATTAGGATTCCTAGATCATGTGGTTTTGATTTCAATTCAATTGGACCTCATTTGGATGAGTTCATGTGTTTTCCGGAGTCAACTTTCGTTGCTGTTCTTGCAGGGGTCGACCCCAGGGGTCGACCAGTTTTCTGGGAAACCCAGCAGGCCCGAGGGTCGACCCCAGGGGTCGACCCATCCAACCCCTGCATGGGGGTCAACCCCAGGGGTCGACCCTTGCGCTGGATTGAAGGGGTCGACCCCAGGGGTCGACCCATCCTTCAGAATTTGCTGGGGTCGACCCCAGGGGTCGACCCATTCAGCTGCCAGACCCCATTTTTTCAGGGGTCGACCCCATGGGTCGACCCATGTACCAGAAGCCCAGTTTTCATCATTTTGCGACCCGTGGATCGATCCGGATCATTAGGGGTCGACCCATTGAACTTAGACCAATTGAAAACTATACTTTTAAAGAACCAGTGACCTGTTCTGGAAACCTTATGATTTCAATTTACATTGGTTCCTACTTACAAATATAGTGTAAAAACATGCTATTTACCATCTTCATTTCGACTCATACATTGGTTAAATAGAAACCCACATAATTAGTGGTTAATGGTGTAATTAAATCTCTATTAATGCATTCTTTTTCCTTCCTGTACAAGCTTGTTCCTTTACCTTATCATCTTGAATCAGCTTTTGGCAATTGTCTTAATGCAAATGATAATGGATAATCTTTGACATATTAACTTGATAATTAGGATTAATATGTTGATTAGCTTGTTGGATAGCTGCTGTACTACAGTAGCGCAGCATGATTAACTCTTATTGTGATTGGTTTTCAATCTTCTTGATGATTGTGCTTACCTTGAAATTCTGAAATGAATCTCCTTCCTACTTGAAATTGTTATTGCTACATGGTTCAAACCTTGGAATTCTGGCCATAAATTGTGGAAGTCTAGATTCGTGGGATCTTTGATCCAAAGAAATCAATGCCTGGCAAACAATTAAGGGCTCGGTCTAGTCCTGGGAGGAGCGCCCGAACACTACGTGTACCCCCGGGGAGGTGATTGACTAGGTGTGGCATTTGGCACCAGTACTATGACATGAGTTAAATCTAGGACTGGCCACTACTCTCCACTACTCTCTACTACTTTTCACTTTCCACTCTTCACTGTTCTATACTCTACTTGTTGTTACTTACTTGCTGTTACTTGGATGTGGAAATGAAACTACACACGTACTTGACATGACTTGAATTATCTTGATATGGCCAACTCTTTATCGTTATCTCCTGTAGTAAATTCTTGTCTTTGTTATTCCTCTTAAGTATTACCATTCTATTCCTTTATATTTCTTGACCTTGCGAGATCTTTAATTTTTGTTTCATTATATCATCATTATCCTTTTATTACATTATCCTTTGTAGCATGATATTTTGAAAATGTAATTAAATTGCTAATCACTTATACCTATCTGTTATTTCCTACTGAGCGTTAGCTCATAGTTGTTGTTTCCCCCCTTTCCAGGCTTTTCAGGTGACGCGCTTACCGGTGGGGAAGGGCAGGAGTGATGTTTTGAGTGTATCAGTTAGTTGTGTTTAGAGTGTGTTGTGCTTCAACTTTGTTATTGTGGTTTAGAGTTGTTATCCCAGTTGTATTGAGTTGATTTGAGGATTATGTACCAGTTATGTTTTGTTTAATGGTCAATAAGTTATTTCCATTTCTTAGCATTTGTATATATTTAGATTAGTTCTCTCTCTTTCCAGCTCGTTTCTAACTGTACGTCCCGATATTCCGCGTCGGGGCGTGACAAAACGTACCTGCCCGATGCGTAGCATTTGACAAAGAATGAGCGACAGTCTCACATCGCTAATTAAATAATGAACGCCCCTATATGGTGGTGTTGTTTTGTAAAATAACTTAGTAAATAGAATTTATATTGAAATTCATGAATGAGCGACCTCAATCATGACGTCATTTAAAGAATGAACGCCATCATACACAGTCGCTATTTACAATTATAAATTTTAAAATTTTGGGAAATTCTATAATTAATGCCCGTAGAGAGTGTCGTTATTTCTTATTGTATTCTTGGAAAATTCTGTTATAATTAAGATTGAGCGACCTTCCAGAGAGTCGCTATCTCTTGATATAGCGGCCTCTGTTAAGGCGCCAATTCTTCTCTCTCAGTTTTATCGCGTTTCTCAGCCCATATCGCGGGTTTATCTGACACTCTCATCTCACATCCATAGATGGAGTCCCTGTTTTGATTGTATCGATTACACACTAACTCTCGGTGATGTTTGAACCCTCCACGAGATATTCCTTCCTTCAGACTGGTGATTTCATCATAGAGACCTCCGTAAGTCTACGCTAGCCTTGGATTCCCTCAAGATAGCTGAGTAGGTTGTACCCCAAAAACCCATGACACCGTGTCTTGTCACGTCACTCTAAAGAAACGTGATGCCTTAGCCCTCTTAGAGCGCTGTTTCTGGCCTCTTAGAGAAGTTTGTTCTTTGTCAGTAATTGGCAACACTAACTTGGGTGCTAGAAGGAATTGGCGACCAGTCCAGTGGCGTTATTTCCATGATATAGCGACCTGAGCCTGGGTGCTATTTCATTGAGCCTGTACTATTCACAGGAATGGGCGACCACGCATGTGGGCGCTATTTCTGTAATTGGTGGTGACTGAGTGGCAGCCAATTACCCAATTTCATGACATGTCTTGATTTTCTTGAGGTTTAATGATGTGTCATACTTGTCCAAAGTTCTGCCCTTGAACTCCTTCATTCGTGAAATCTACCTTATCGTCCTATAATGGTTTATTCTTTTGGAACTCTATATTGTCTATAACTATAGTGGATGTCTAAAATATACATGACCCAATGCCTGCGCATATAGGGCCCGATCTGGTCCTGGGAGAAGCACCCAAAAGTACTTGTGCCCATGGGAGTTGATTGATCACGGTGTGACATTACACCGGAGTGAATGACTAGCTTGATTTATGGCATTCCACGGATCGTACTTGACTTGACATGACATGACTTGCGTGGCCTGGAATGCGTATTTACTTGCTTGATATTAAAATAGCCAATTCACATGACATGAATTGATATATTTACATGCTTGACCATCTTGATACATTTTTCATGATTATCTTGAAATCTTCCTAGTTCATCTCTATTAACTCTTGTTACACTCTCTCTCTCGTCATTTTCATGCGTACATGCATAGCTAGACTTGCACTCATGTAACATATAATTTACTTAAAGTAATCTTGTACTTAAGATATAATTCCTACTGAGCATTTGCTCACCTAGTGTTTTCCCTTATTTTCCAGGTAATTCCGATGACGAGAATCAATCGGATGGGAATGGCAATGAATAAAGAGCATAGAGCCGTTCCAACTATCGATGCCGTTATCTAGTCGTGTTTTCCTATTTCTTAAGTCTATCATTGTAATTTCTTTTTATTGAGTCAAGATTGTCCTTTAGTACTCTTTTCTAAAGAGGATATTATGTAATGATTTTACCCTAATAGTTATCATGAATAAATTGGATTTGGTTATCTTACAATTTATGCATCTATGTCTATAAGGTCGAATTCCTTATGCTCTGATTGACATGAATGATATAAACTCGTCACGCGTACCGGGTTCCTTCCATGCTTGGGATGTGACAGTTTTTGTGGTATCAAAGCCTAAGATATTCAATTCCTAGGAAACCAAGTCCAACGATAGATTTATACCTTTACCCGGTGAGATGGGTAGAGCCATGGGTTAAGTTAACTTAGGGACTTAGACTCTTGGTTAATCATATATTAATATAGTTACTTAAAATCTTCTAGGATCATGGCCGCTAAACGTGCTCAATGGCGCGACATGCAACATATTATCCAGGGTCTTACCCAGGCACTGCAACAAGTGGCACAGGGCGGAACCAACCGTGGAGCGGGAGATCTCCACCTGAGTTTTCGCAACATGAACCCACCAAAGTTCCTTGGTTTGACCGACCCCGATGATTCCGAGCACTAGATTAGGGAAATTGAATGTATATTTCGTGTCATGCAATGCACAGATGAAGAAAAGGTCCTACTAGCGACTTTTCAACTAGAGCGGGATGCCCGATTCTGGTGGGAGTCTGTAGAAGCTTCATTACCCCATGAACATATCACGTGGGGCGAGTTCGTTGAACACTTCAATAGCAAGTATTTCTCAGACCGGATACAAGAGAAGAAGGCTGCGGAGTTTGCCATGCTTAAACAACGGGCTCTATCTGTGGCCAAGTACGAGGCCCAGTTCTCTCGTTTGTCAAGGTACGCACCACACCTAGTGTGTACCAAAAAGATGAAAGCTAGAAGATTTCTTAATGGGCTTAGGCCCCAATATATTACTCAATTGGCACCGATGGACATTCAAGTCTATTCGGAGATGATAAGGTGAGCCCAGCTATTAGAAGATGCTATGGAGTTGTCCGACCAAATCTGTGGAAAGGATAAGAAGGAGCACGTCACAAGCTCCGGTACCTTCAAACCCCCGTTCAACAAGAAGAGGTCAAGCAAAGGAGGAGATTCCTCCCAAGAGAAGAAATTCAAGAAGAATAACAAGCCCTTCTCTATCACTACGACACCTTCCAAAGTGGTGTGCAAACATTGTGACAAGGCCAGCCATAAGGTCGAGGAATGCTGGAGGAGATTGGGAGATTGTCTCCCTTGCGGGAGCCGTGATCATCGGATTCCCGGCTACCCCTTACTTAATGATCAAGTCGGAGACGAGAAGCGCTCGGTGAAGAAGCAAGTACGTCTCCAAGCTCTTCAAAAGGCGGAGCAAGATAAAGGTGGACTGGTGGAAGGTACATTAAAGATTTGTTCCAAGTCTGCTCGTGTCTTGTTTGATACCGGCGCGTCACATTCTTTTGTTTCCAAGAAGTTTGCTGATCTATTACCTATGGAACCGGAGTGGATAGATCTAGTTATTTCAAATCCTCTCGGAAACGAATCTGAGATCTCACACCATTATCTGAATTGTGAAGTTATGGTGAAAGGGAAAAATCTACCTGTGAATTGAATATGCCTAGACATGAAGGATTATGATGTTATACTAGGAGCTCATTGGCTATCCACTCACAAGGCAGTTGTAGATTGCCGAAACAGCAAGGTAACTTTTAAAGAAATCCTGAAACTTGTTTACACTAGTCCGCAGAATCGGAACCAGTCACCTCTTATTTCAGCTCTTCGAGCCCATAAGCTATTAAGGAAAGGTTGCGTATCCTTCCTTGCTTTTGTCACCGTAAAAGATACTAAGGAGTCCAAGATAGAAGACATCCGTGTAGTTCGGGAGTTTCCCGATGTGTTCCCAGAAGATTTGCCCGGATTACCCCCACAAAGAGAAGTGGCCTTCACCATCGACCTTGTCCATGGTGTTGGCCCAGTATCTAAGGCACCTTATAGGATGTCCCCCGCTGAGCTGAAGGAATTAAAGGAACAGTTAATGGAGCTCTTGAAGAAAGGATTCATCAGGCCGAGCACTTCTCCGTGGGGAGCGCCTGTGTTATTTGTCAAGAAGAAGGATGGATCGATGAGACTTTGCATCGATTATCGGCAGTTGAACCACCTTACCATTAAGAACAAATATCCACTGCCAAGGATCGATGAATTATTTGATCAGATATCGGGATCCAAATATTTCTGAAAGATTGATCTCAAGTCAGGATACCACCAATTGAGGATCAAGGATGAGGACATTCATAAGACCGCATCCGGAGCTGGTATGGGCACTACGAATTTGCTGTTATACCTTTTGGACTAACGAATGCCCCTGCAGCCTTTATGCAGTTGATGAATAGCATATTCAGGCCTCATCTGGATCAATATGTAGTGGTCTTCATTGATGACATATTGATTTATTCAAAGACCAAGGAAGATCATGAAGAACACTTAAGGATGGCATTACAAATATTAAGTAATAATCAACTTTATGCCAAACTTAGCAAGTGCGACTTATGGCTCGAGGAAGTGTCCTTCCTACGGCATGTGATCTCGAAGGATGGGATTTCTATTTACCTGTCAAAAGTTGAGGCTATGAAGAATTGGGAAAGACAAACCAGTGCAACCGAGATCCGAAGCTTCTTAGGTCTAGCTGGCTATTACAGGCGAATCATCAAGGACTTCTCCAAAATCGCTGTTCCTCTTACTAGGCTGACTCGCAAGGAGATTCCTTATAGGTCGGATGAAGAATGTGAGAAGAGCTTTCAAGCCTTGAAGGATCATCTAACAACCGTTCTGGTCTTGGCATTACCAACTGAAGGGGAGAAATTCGAGGTATATGCTGATGCGTCTGGCATTGGCCTCAGATGTGTGTTAATGAAACAAGGGAGAGTCATTGCTTACTCATCCCGATAATTAAAGAAGCATGAGGAGAACTACCCGGTGCATGACTTAGAGTTGGCCGCAGTAGTATTTGCTTTAAAGATCTAGAGACACTATCTCTACGGAGAATAATTCACTGTGTACTCCGATCACAAGAGTCTCAAGTATCTATTTTCTCATAAGGAATTGAATATGAGTCAAAGACGTTGGCTAGAGTATCTCAAGGACTTCGACTTCACAATACAATACCATCCTGGAAAGGGTAATCCTGTAGCTGATACCCTCAATCGAAAGTCGAGAGCGCTATTGGTCAACTACATGATCCAAGAATGGAAGTTGCTGGAGCACTTCACTAAGCTTAACATAAGCATGGACAAGGAGAAAAGGTGTATTACTCTATCACACATGAGAATACAACCAGATATACTCTCCGAGATCAAGGAGCTTCAAGATAATGACCCGGTGCTGGTAGAAGTTAAAGACACGTTAGAAGAACAACCCGACTTCAAACTAGCATCAGATGGAAGGTTATTATTCCAAGAAAGGACTTGTGTACCGGATTGTCCGGAATTGAAGAAGAAAATTTTAGAAGAAGCTCACAGATCAAGGTACATAATTCATCCCGAATCTACCAAGATATACCAAAACTTGAAATGGACCTTTTGGTGGGATAACATGAAAAGGGAGGTAGCGGACTTTGTGTCTCGCTGTCTCACATGCCAACAAGTCAAGGCGGAACATCAAAAGCCTATCGATAAGCTACATCCTCTGGATATTCCAAAGTGGAAGTGGGAGGATATCGACAGGGACTTCATTATGGGTCTGTCTAAATCTAAAGGAGGACATGATGGAATATGGGTCATTATAGATCGATTGACCAAGTCAGCTCACTTCTTGCCGATAAAGAGCTAATGGTCAGTTGATGTTCTTGCTGCCATGTACATCAAAGAAGTTGTCAGACTACATGGAGTTCCTGTTTCGATCGTGTCTGACCGAGACCTGCGCTTCACTTCCCATTTCTGGAAGGGTGTACAACATTCGTTGGGGACAAGGCTCAACTTCAGTATAGCTTTTCATCCTCAAACGGATGGTCAGACCAAGAGAACAAATCAAGTTGTAGAAGACATGTTGCGAGCTTGTATCATTGATTTCGGTGGAAGCTGGCATGATCACTTGCCCCTAGTTGAGTTTGTGTATAACAACAGTTACCAGGCAAGTTGTAGCACCCCCAATGAAGCAATGGAGAAATCAAACTTCTTCCTAAAGAATCCTACACGAATGACATATATAAAGAACCATATCTTGTGAGGACTAGTATGTAAATGTACAACCCAACACCACTTTATGCCATCATGGGAAGTACGTAGTGAACTTTTTCCTAAAGAATTCCATATGAAAGCCTTATATAAAGAACCAAACCATAAGAGGACTATTATACAAATTTACAAGCCAACTTTACTTTATGCCAACACATGGGCACATGGGTAGTACATGTTGTGACGCTTAAGGTGATCTAGAGGGGGGTGAATAGATCAGTCACCTGATAAAAATGACTGTAGCAGATTCAAGTGCGGAATATAAGAACTTCTGCTAAACAGATAGAGGGCACAAAGCAAAGACTAGCCAGAACTTCTAAAGAACCGTCCTAAACAGTCATAACTTCTGCTAAACAGATAGAGGGCACAAAGCAAAGACCAGCCATAACTTCTAAAGAACCGTCCTAAAAAGTCATCTACTGCGTAAAGTACAAGAATAAAGAAGCGATGTAAACCACAAAGCAATCACACAGTAGATAGGAGTTTTAAGGTGGTTCGGTCCTCCAGACCTACGTCCATCCCACACTCAAACCCAAGTGTGGCTTACTGCTGCGCAACACAGCTTGTGTCCACTGGGCCATACAGCTTAGCCTACAACCGCTGAGCTTCATAGCTTGTTGTCCGAGACCAAGTCTCGCCCGCTGAGAAATTACAGCTTGACCCGACCAGTGGAATCCACCACTGCAAACGCTGAGCCTCACAGCTTGCTCCGCTGGGCAATACAGCTTAGCCATCCGTGGTATCCACCTCGCCCGCTGAGCATCACAACTTGCTCTACTGATACACAGCTTGAAGAAAGGTTTAAAAGAAAAATAAGAAATGGGAAACAAAACAGCAACAGAAAGCTGTATACGATAAAGCACAAAATATATCCCTGTAGGGAATGAAGCTCAAACAATTGAGCAAACTCAGATCTGGTTTTGAACCAAAGATCTGAGGAACAAATCTCTCTCAACTCTCTCCTTCTTCTCTTTCTTTTTCTTCTGGATCGTGGAAGCTCTCTTTCTGCTTCTGCTCCTTTGATCACGATCAGTCTTTTCCAGATGGAGAAGTCTTCATTTTATAGAGCAGCAGATAGGTGGGCGTGTGTCCTCCACATTTCCCGCCCAATTGATTCTACCACGTGGAAGCATCTCAGCAGGCTTCAATACACGTGTCATGATCCTGGCACTTTATCCATTCTTGGATCACGTGCCCTTCTTAAACTTCACTAAAAGTATCTGTCAGTCAGTCGGAGAGAATTATCAGCTTAAGATTAAAATCTTGTACAGACTTCACTATGCAACATGTGTGAGCATACACAGACTTGTGAATCCCTACGATGCCAAAGCTGTACAGAGTATATGTGCTAGGATGAAGGATGTACAGACTATATATGCTAGCAGCACAACCAGAAGCATGCACAGACAAGACAATGTATAGACTAGCTCAGTCATCAAAACAAACAAGCGCTCATTAGTGTATAGACATGCTACGGCATCAAAGCAACCGTGTGCAGACTTTAAATTAAAGAATGTACAGACTTCAGATGAATGCATGGACTATGCCATTTGAAGAGTGCTGACGATGTACATACTTGTTGAACTACATCATAAACATATCAGCAGAGAATGTATAGACTCTGCGTGCGTGCATGCTGCAAAGTAACGTATGGACTTGTGTTTGCGGGCAGACAATGTATGGACTTTAAATCAAAGGATGCACTGGCTGTACACACTTTGCATATGCACATGAGACACTGAGTAAGACACAGGATGCACTGGCTGTACAGACTTTGATTTATGCACATAGACGCTGAGTGAGACGGTGCATGCGATGCGATGTACAGACTTAACATGAGACACTAAGTGAGACGGTGCATGCGATGCAATATACAGACTTAGCATGAGACGCTAAGTGAGATGGAGCAATGTATAGACTTAGCCAAGACGTCATGAGCAATTGGACGATGTACAGACTTGAGTTCGTGCATGCTATAGGGCAGTGTATGGACTTTGAATGTGTTCATGCTAAAACAGTGAACGTAGGTAAAGATAGGAATGTATAGACTTGTGTGTGTGTGCATGCTGTAATGAAATGTATAGACTTGTGTGTGCACGCGTCAAAGCTATCAGCAGAGAATGTGCAGACTTGCTGTAATGATGCATGAATGTTACAGCAAAGAATGTATAGACTATATGGCGTGCAACTGATGAATGCACCGATGCAGTGTATGCATATAGTAGTGAACAAATGCAATGTATGCTAAACACAATGACTGGCTCACTGTGATACTCTCACTGTGTTGCTATCATCAAAATAAAATAGCATATGTTTGTGCCTAAATGGCACAACATTCTCCCCCTTTTTGATGATGGCAACAAAGTGACAGTGAGTCACCAACCAATTTTTTTCCCCCTTTGACATAATCAAAAAGAAAGAAGAGCATGAGTGCAAAATGCAGTATACATTGCAGATTTCCCTTAGAATAACTCATTTTCTCCTTGAATGTATAACTCCCCCTGAATTATTTCTCCCCCTTTGAGAAGGAATATGGACGGATGAAACATGAATAAGGTAAGGGGTCACTACACAACAGCTGAAGCATTGGTTCATAAAGTGAGCATGATTATAAACAACTGTTAAAGCATAAGAATCAGCAATATACAGTCTTGAAAGAATTCTGGTTTAACAGTGATAAGTATAGAGTAAAGCAGCTGACCACTGAAAAAGAGTTATAGACTCCATTTATAGCAATGAATCTAGGGCACATGGTTTTAATAGATAAGTCAGAAACAATACCCTTTGTGATTAACCATGGAAGTTCAAGAAAGGCAACTTGAATATGTATTGAGAAAAATAATTTACACTAAATGACTTTTGATTTCAAAGGGTTATAGCAGTTTGTTTTTCACCTTTTAATTTTCAGAAACTGAGCTAAGTGAATAGACTAGTGGCATTTATGCTGTTGACATTAGGTGTACACCTTGATCAGAGGTAGGTACCCCCAGTTACTAGGCATAAACTACCAGATCTATTTCAGATCAAGACCTACAAGGAACAATTTTCACCTTTGACATTAAGGGTACACCTTGATCAGAGGCCAGTACCCCCAGTTACTTGGTGAAGACTCCCCCTATAGATTTGACCCTATCAACAGAGATCACCTGAAGCACTTCATGACTTATGAATTCTCCTGCTTCTTTGGAGGAGATCACAGTTTCTCAGTGTAATTCAGCCATTGCTCTGTCACTGTGTTCAGCTCTTTACATTGATGATCTTATTACTGCTGCCCTGATTTCTTTTAGAGTGATTGTTTAAAAAAATAGTACACACTCTTATTCTCCTTTTCTAGACATTTCCAGTTTAACACGTTCAGGCATTAAAAAAACTTTTTCTATTCTAACCATGAGACAGAGATTAAGAGCTATAAAGATTTTCTTTTATCTCAAGTTCTAAAGTGCAGACACTTAACTCTTCAATTTATAAAAGTTAAACCTTTAGTTCTTTTCAATTTACAAGTGTGATTCTTATAAATGAAAAATTGCAATAACCACAGCTCAATGTAATAAAACAGAAGCAATACTGTTGTTCAGTGAAGGTGATAGGGAAATGATAGCAATGGGCATTAAGGTCCAAGAGCATCTGATGTCAAAGAATATGAATGAATTGAATGGGGACTATGAGGAGTGAAAAAGATTCAATGTACTGAACTTAGCTCTCATCTCCCCCTGACAGCAAGATGCAACAATATGCTATGCAATGCTTTCAACTAACTGAATGCAGACTATGCAACAATGATACATAAAGCAAGTATGCAATCATTTCAAGTTTATGCACCCAAGTCATGAACATTTTATCCTTTTTCAGAGAGTTTATTTCATGAAAGTCAGGTGTATATAATCTAGAGAATTGAGAATCAACTACAACTTAATGCCCTAAGTCAACATGACTTTCTCAATTCTGAAGGTGATTCACTTACCTGCTTTACCTGACTGATTTATTTTTTACCCTTGCTGTTGCATCAGAATGTTGACAAGGCCTCCAATCTCCTTCAGGTTTTAGAATTTTTGGCCCTGCCTCTTGTCATATGCCTGGAGTAGCTATTCCTATTTCATCATTTTGTTCCAGGCTACCAGGCATACTTGCAAACACACTTAGGGAGCAGATTTTGGAACCCAAGATAGTTTGGGCCCCAAGACAGAAACAGACATGTGAGAGTGAAAACATGACAAAAGTTGTTTAGGGATCCACATTTGTGTGAAAGTGGATGGTTTGGTGGATTCTACAGCTTGAGAACTCTTTTTGTTATTTTTCTTTTTCTCAGCACCAACAGGTTCAGCTTTCTTTTTATGGTGCTGTGATGGTTTTTGTGTAGTCCTGGCATTAATTTTATTAGAAACATTGTTGTTTTTCTGCCAGTGCCTTGGCCAATGAGTGTACTGGAAGTTGTGGCCCAAATTGGTCCTAGGCTGATCATAGAACACCTGTTGACTAGGACTCCATCTCCTAAAGTTACCATCCCATCTCCTAGCTGGCTGAGATCTATAGGGCTGAGTGGGGAAATTCTGATACCTAGACCTCATGTACACAGGATTCCAACCAAACCTATTAAGTGGTTGTGAGTGAATGTGATGATAGACTTGGGCTCGAGGGAAATAGGGATGTGCAAACTGGTTCCTAGCGACACTTGGTCTCCCTGCCACCTTTGACCCTCTAGGATTCTGCACTGACTTATATTTGGTCTTTTTCTGAGTAGTTGATGGTGGTGGAGACTTAGTAGCCTTGGACTGGGGTTTTGATGTGCTAGCTGGCTGACCCCTAACCTTGGACTTACCCTTGGGAGAAGAGCATGCAGCACTAGGCTCTACAACTTTCTGCTTTCCCTTGTCCTTAGCACTGGACACTTTTGATTTTACATTTTTGGAAGTAGATTTTTCGCTGACCATTTTTATGAGTGATTCTTTGTTCTTTTATTCCACGAGTGAAATGGTTTTCTTCAGTTCAGCATTCACTAACAAGACAGCTTCATATTTTTCATTCGAAATCTTTATTTCATTTTCAAGCTTCTGAATTGTCAATTTCAACTCATCAACGACATTTTTCAGCAATTCATTTTCTTTCCTACAGTCAATCAAAACATGCTTTAACTCATCAAAATTAGTACATGCACTTGTCATTCTCTGATTGTAAACATGCAACCTTATCAAAAAGTGTTTTATCATTAACCAGAGAATTTACTTTCTTCTTCAAGTGTCTGTTCTCCTTCCTAATATCATCCACTTTATCTAACAGTTCTCCATAAGCATTTTCCCAATCAGAAATAGTATAGTGTTCGAAAGGGGATGATGCCTCATCGGATTCTTCTTCTTCTCTTCCATTTCTGGCCATCAAGTAGGTGTCCTTTTCTTCTTTCTCACTATCTGAGGAAGTGCTCAGCGTGCCTTCTTCCTCATCACTCCATGTACTTACCATGGCCTTTCCCTTTGGCGCTTTCTTCCATGGTCTTTCTTTCATTTTTTGGAACTCTGGACAATCAGCCTTAATATGGCCAGTCTTCCTGCAATGATAGCAATTATTAGCGTCAGATTTTTTAGCAGGGTTGAATTTATACTTGTTTTGCTTCCTGCTGTGGTGTCTTCTGTAGACATTCTTCCCTTCTCTTCTAAGAAATCTTCTGAACCTTTTTGTGATCATAGCTATTTCATCCTTTTCAAGGTCCGATCCCGATAGACTCCGATCACTGGATGATCCAGTGCTGCTGGATTGTTTTGAACAACTATGCTTGGCCTTCAGAGCAATAGGCTTCTTGTATTCGAGCTCTTCAGCTTGTAGAAGATTCATCTCGTACACCATCAAAGAACCTATCAGCTCATTGGGTTTCATCTTTTGTAAATCTCTTGACTCCTCAACCACAGTTGCTTTGGTATGCCATATCGGAGTCAACGATCGAAGGATCTTCCTCACAACTTCATAATCGGTATAGCTTTTTCCCAGATTTCTTAGACCATTTGTTATAATGGTCATACGAGCAAACATTTCGCTCACTATCTCACCGGGCTTCATTCGAAATGCTTCATACTCTGACACTAACATATTAGCCCGTGTCTCTCTCACTTGAGACGTTCCCTCATAAATGACCTCAAGAGTATCCCACATCTCCTTCGCCGTCTTGCAGGGTGACACTCTATCAAATTCAGTGGGATGGAGTGCACATTGAATGGCGTTCATGGCGCTCCAGTTCAGAGTGGATTTTCGGATTTCTTCTTTAGTCCACACTTTCTCGTTCTCATGTAACTCATAAGGACCTTTGCTTATAATTTTCCAGATTTCATAATCTTTGGCTCTGAGGAAGACATGCATCCGATTCTTCCAATATGGGTAGTTAGATCCGTCGAAGAATGGTGGCTTTGTAGTGGACTATCCCTCTGCTATTAACCCTCTAGCATCCATGGCCGTTCCACTTTAGGATGTTAGTCCTGCACAAAGAGTTAGGCTCTGATACCAATTGTTGTGACGCTTAAGGTGATCTAGAGGGGGGTGAATAGATCAGTCACCCGATAAAAATGACTGCAGCAGATTCAAGTGCGGAATATAAGAACTTTTGCTAAACAGATAGAGGGCATAAAGCAAAGACCAGCCAGAACTTCTAAAGAACCATCCTAAACAGTCATAACTTCTGCTAAACAGATAGAGGGCACAAAGCAAAGACCAGCCAGAACTTCTAAAGAACCGTCCTAAACAGTCATCTACTGCGCAAAGTACAAGAATAAAGAAGCGATGCAAACCACAAAGCAATCACACAGTAGACAGGAGTATTTAGGTGGTTCGGTCCTCCAGACCTACGTCCACCCCACACTCAAACCCAAGTGTGGCTTACTGCTGCGCAACACAGCTTGCGTCCGCTGGGCCTTACAGCTTAGCCTACAACCGCTGAGCTTCATAGCTTGCTGTCCGAGACCAAGTCTTGCCCGCTGAGGAATTACAGCTTGACCCGACCAGTGGAATCCACCACTGCAAACGCTGAGCCTCACAGCTTGCTCCGCTGGGCAATACAGCTTAGCCGTCCGAGGTATCCACCTAGCCCGCTGAGCATCACAGCTTGCTCTGCTGACACACAGCTTGAAGAAAGGTTTAAAAGAAAAACAAGAAATGGGAAACAAAACAGCAACAGAAAGCTGTATACGATAAAGTACAAAATATATCCCTGTAGGGAATGAAGCTCAAACAATTGAGCAAACTCAGATCTGGTTTTGAACCAAAGATCTGAGGAACAAATCTCTCTCAACTCTCTCCTTCTTCTCTTTCTTTTTCTTCTGGATCGTGGAAGCTCTCTTTCTTCTTCTGCTCCTTTGATCACGATCAGTTTTTTCCAGATGGAGAAGTCTTCATTTTTTAGAGCAGCAGATAGGTGGGCGTGTGTTCTCCACATTTCCCACCCAATTGATTCTACCACGTGGAAGCATCTCAACAGGCTTCAATACACGTGTCACGATCTTGGCACTTTATCCATTCTTGGATCACGTGCCCTTCTTAAACTTCACTAAAAGTACATGTCAGTCAGTCGGAGAAAATTATCAGCTTAAGACTAAAATCTTGTACAAACTTCACTATGCAACATGTGTGAGCATACACAGACTTGTGCATCCCTACGATGCCAAAGCTGTACAGAGTATATGTGCTAGGATGAACGATGTACATACTATATATGCTAGCAGCACAACCAGAAGCATGCACAGACAAGACGATGTATAGACTAGCTCAATCATCAAAACAAACAAGCGCTCATTAGTGTATAGACTTGCTACGGCATCAAAGCAACCGTGTGCAGACTTTAAATTAAAGAATGTACAGACTTCAGATGAATGCATGGACTATGCCGTTTGAAGAGTGCTGACGATGTACAGACTTGCTGAACTACAGCATAAACATATCAGCAGAGAATGTATAGACTCTGGATGCGTGCATGCTGCAAAGCAACGTATGGACTTGTGTTTGCGGGCAGACAATGTATGGACTTTAAATAAAAGGATGCACTGGCTGTACACACTTTGCGTATGCACATGAGACGCTGAGTAAGACGCAGGATGCACTGGCTGTACAGACTTTGATTTATGCACATAGACGCTGAGTGAGACGGTGCATGCGATGCGATGTACAGACTTAACATGAGACACTAAGTGAGACGGTGCATGCGATGCAATATACAGACTTAGCATGAGACGCTAAGTGAGATGGAGCAATGTATAGACTTAGCCAAGACGTCATGAGCAATTGGACGATGTACAGACTTGAGTTCGTGCATGCTATAGGGCAGTGTATGGACTTTGAATGTGTTCATGCTAAAACAGTGAACGTAGGTAAAGATAGGAATGTATAGACTTGTGTGTGTGTGCATGCAGCAATGAAATGTATAGACTTGTGTGTGCACGCGTCAAAGCTATCAGCAGAGAATGTGCAGACTTGCTGTAATGATGCATGAATGTTACAGCAAAGAATTTATAGACTATATGGCGTGCAACTGATGAATGCACCGATGCAGTGTATGCATATAGCAGTGAACAAATGCAATGTATGCTAAACACAATGACTGGTTCACTGTGATACTCTCACTGTGTTGCTATCATCAAAACAAAATAGCATATAGTTGTGCCTAAAGGGCACAACAGTACGTAAGTGGGGTTTCTTTTCCAACACCAAGAGAATGGGCGCCCCTTACCAGGGCGCCATTCAACAAATTGAAGCCTCCTTGGACAGGCGTCGTTTCCCTTGGGGCCACCATCCCACTATAGTATTAATATATATATATATACCAAGAAGGCCAACACGTGAAAGTTACAGTTTTGTCTAAAATGGATGCCCTCTTGCAATGGCGTCATTCTCGTGAATAGGGCCACCCAGATTAATGGGCATCCTCCTGCAGAGACATCATTTACATGAATAGGACGACCTAGATTAATGGACGTCCCCTTGCAAGGGCGTCATTTCATCTATGTTTCTAGAAGGTTGAGGCACAAACAACCCCATTTCGGTGTCAAAGCACCATGTCTAGATCTTGTTCCTCAACCGGACCCGCAAGGCAATAAACTCATGCTCTGCGTTTCCTATAACTAATTCCCTCCGTAGCACTGGCAGAGGCTACTACCATCATCAGTGATGCTTGCAGAAGGGAATATTTCCCTTCTTTCCCTCGGAAGACGTGAAGTCTACGTCCTGCTGCTAGAGCTTTATGGCGGCAGAGAACATGTGGCTTCATCCTTGGATTTCTATTCTGACATCTGTACCTCGTAATCACATCAAAAGATAGGTGTTAACAAGATCTTGCCCAACTAGTAGCTAAATAGGTTACGTAACATGCATGCTTAGAGTTAGATTAACTCATCTTCCATGCTATATTACCTGGCTTTATCGTGATCAAAAATGACCAAGTATATACCATGTTACACAGATTTTAAATAGCATGTTACACCTATCGTATATGATTTTATACACCATCTCTTACCATGATTTTATGAGTTTTGAACATATCTTATTACACTAGTTTTACAGCCATAAATAATCTTGTTTTAACCCTAGTATATAACCTCTGTTACATGAGATACATACATGTTTTGAAAACCCGGAAAAGCCCAGCCCTCAGGTGAATAGTGCCCCCAGCCAGGGCGCCATTCACTGAAGGGGCGCCCCCAGCCAGTGCGCCATTTAATTGAAGACTCATGTAATGTCGTCAATTCCATTCTAGCAATTTCCAGTAATTATTAATTCAACAAATTCAAAAATCGATATCTATTGAACTAAACCATAAAAATTCTGCATGAATATGTTTCTGTGATCCTGACATTTTTCTCTACCTGTCCGTACCCTTACTTCCTGATTCAAAGAACTTTTCCACTAATGAATAGTGAACCACCCAAATGTAAATGGCGCCCCTAACCAGGGCACCAATTACCCAATTGAAGACTCCGTGCATGGTCGTCAATTAATTGAAGACCCACTATGTAGGCGCCAATTCCTTTTCTGTATATTTTTTTAACACCGAGATAGAAAATTTAATATAAATGATGCTAGTCCATAATAATTTTTCATGAACATATTTCTGAACTCCCGAGAATTTTCACTACCTGTTCATGTCCTTACTTCCCGTTTTGGAGAAACTTTTTCGAAATGAACAGTGTTTTGAGTCACAGACGCACCTGCTAGGTGAAAATCACCCAATGAAATTGGCGCCCCAAGCCAGGGCGCCAATTCATTGAATAGTGGCAGCCAGGTCGTCTTCAATTAATTGAAGACTTCTTGAGCAGGCGCCAATTCCATTCTATATAAATAATTTTTGAAAAATGAAAATTCTGAAAGACTGGCCAACCCCCAGGCGCCATTTACATGAAAGATCCCCTGTACCCCAGGTGCCAATTGACTGAAAGACCTGCCAACCCCCAGGCGCCAATTGCAGTGACAGAGGCATATGTTCTAATTCCTGATTTGTCTCGAAATTCATATCGATATAACCCTAGTACATGTCCCTGCATCATATATTTTTAAACTCCATTGATGAAATCTACCTTATATATCCTACATGGTTAAACCTTGAACCTCTTAAAACTATCATTTGAAAGTGTGGGAGCTAAGTGCCATGCGGGGAAAAGTACTACGTTGTGGGAGCCACCTCTTGAGGCCGTACGGTGCAAAGTGCTACACGACGGGAGCCACCTCTTGAGCCTGTAGGGGCCACCTCTAGAGTCCTCCATAACCGAATGACTAGTTAATCATTGTCTGTAATACTACGTTTCTTAATTTTCTTAAAATTCTATATTGGCTATAAATGAGAGTGGATGTCAAAAGTAATATATGAAATGTTGTGCGTATAGGGCCAGGTCTGGTCCTGGGAGGAGCACCCGAAGGTACTTACGCCCATGGGAGTTTATAGACCATGGTGTTTAGCATTGCACCGAAGTACTTGCTTGACTGGAGACACTTCACACTTACTCTCTTTACTTGCGTGACTTGACTTGCGTGGCCCGGAACGAGCAATACTTGACTTGTGGCCCGAGAAAGGGCAGATTAATTGCTTGATTGAAATAGCCAATTCTATTGACATGTACTTGATATTACTTGCTTG
Organism: Amorphophallus konjac; assembly: GCA_022559845.1. Classification (NCBI taxonomy): domain Eukaryota; kingdom Viridiplantae; phylum Streptophyta; class Magnoliopsida; order Alismatales; family Araceae; genus Amorphophallus; species Amorphophallus konjac. The sequence goes on from CM040118.1 coordinate 289,044,362, forward strand.
AACATGAATTTTACTTGCTCGTACATGAGATTTACTTGTATCTGAGTTCATACTTGTACATGAGTCCCTGCTTGCCCAAAAGTGGCATCTACAGCTATAAGTTCTTGAAATACTACTTGTCAATTACTTGAATTCATGTGATACACTCTTTATACAGTTCTTGATCTCTTATTATTCATCATGCATAGATTTACCTATATACCTGATTTTTCTCACTCGTACATCATGCATAGCTATACTGGCAATACATGTAACCTGTAAATCACTTAAAGATTACTCGTACTTGGGATGTAATTCCTATAGAGCGATTCGCTCATCCAGTTGCTTCCTAATATTTTCAGGTGATTCGGATAGCGACGTCCACAAGAATGGGTTTGAGATCGAGTGAAGAGTGCTAGAACGCCAATCGTCTATCATTAGCTAGTTACGTCCTTTGAATTTATTGAGTCCTACCTTGTATTTCCAGTATGTCAGTTTAGTTGTCTAAACCGTGTTAAGGCATGTAGCCTAGTGTTGGATTTTAATTTGGAATTTTCATGGACTATCTTTATCTTCTTTGTTAATCAAATAATTATCACTTTGGACTATTGGGTTCATTTAGATTTATTATTAGTCTTTTGCGCACTCAGTAATTATGTATGTCAAATTTTATTGCTCTAATGACACGATCTATATAGACGCGTCACGCATCCAAGTATCTTCCGCGCTCGGGACGTGACAGTCTTTGTGGTATAAAAGCCTAGGGTTTTAGTTTCCTAGGTAAAACCTGAGTCCAAGGATAGGTAAAACCTGAGTCCAAGGATAGTTGTACCTTACCCGTTGAGATGGATAGAGGCATGGGTTAAGTTCTATAATGACTTTTGACCTTGTAATTAAACCCGATCTTTATTATGCTTAAACCCTTTTGTAGGATCATGGCGGCTGAAAGAGCACAATGGCGCGAGATGCAACGTACCGTGCAAGGCCTTACACAGGTGCTATAGCAAGTGGCGCAAGGCGGTGCTAACCGTGGAGTTGGTGATCTCCACAAGAGTTTCCGTAACATGAACCCACCAAGGTTCACGGGTTAGTCTGACCCCGAGGATGCCGAGAATTGGTTAAAGGATATGGAGCAAATTTTTCGTGTGATGCAATGTACGGACGAGGAGAAGGTTCTGCTGGCCATATTCCAACTGGAGCGGGACGCTCGATGTTGGTGGGAATCCATAGAAGCAACACTGCCAGAAGACCATGTCACATGGGATGAATTTGCGGAGCATTTCAATAACAAGTACTTCTCCGACCATATCCAAGAAAAGAAGGCCGCGGAATTTGCCGCGTTAAAACAACGAGGCTTGAAAGTGGCCGAGTATGAGCCCAGTTTTCAAGACTGTCCAAGTATGCACCCCACTTGATGTGTACGGAAAAGATGAAGGCGAGAAGGTTCCTCAATGGGCTTCGGCCCCACTATATTACACAACTTGCACCGATGGACATCCAAGTCTACTCGGAGATAGTTCGGCGTGCTCAATTGCTAGAAGACGCCACCGAATTATCTGAAAGGATTCGAGGAAGGGACAAGAAGGAACACGTTACAAGCCCAGGAAAATTCAAACAATCATTCAATAAGAAGCGGTTCTTCATGGAAAGGGACCCCTCCAGGGAAAAGAAATTCCAGAAGAATGACATGCCATTCTCCACCGTCACACCCTCTAAGGAGATTTACAAGTATTGTGGTAAAGCTAGTCATAAGACTGAGGAATGCTTGAGGAAGTTAGGAGCTTATCTTCAATGTGGGAGCCGACAGCATCGAATCCTAAACTGCCCATTGATGAAGGAGCAAGTCACCAAAGACAAGAAGCGTCCGGTAAAGAAACAAGGCCGTCTGCAAGCTCTCCATGAGACGGAACCCACAGAAGGTGGAATTGTGGAAGGTACTCTCACTATTTGTTCTAAAACTGCTCAAGTTTTATTTGATATCGGAGCAACTCATTCATTCATTTCCAAGAAATTTGCTACTTCATTTTCTAAGAAACATGAACTGTTAGATTTGGTCATATCTACACCTCTTGGGAATGAGTCTGCTATCACTTATCACTATCAAAACTGTGAAGTGATGATTAAAGGAAACAATTTACCTGCTGACTTGATATATCTAGATATGAAGGGTTATGATGTCATACTAGGTGCTGATTGGTTATTCACATATCAAGCAACTGTAGATTGCCGGCATGGCAAGGTAACTTTTGTGGATTTCCCAGAGCTGGTTTACACTAGCCCTCAGAGTAGATCACCTCTTATATCAGCCCTCCGAGCTAGTAAGCTTATGAATAAGGGATGTATGACTTTCATAGCATTCGTGACTACCACGGAAGTCGAGGAGATTAAACTTGAAGACATTCGTGTAATTCGGGATTTTCCCGACGTGTTTCTAGAAGAATTGCCCGGCTTACCCCCGGAAAGGGAAGTGTCGTTCACAATCAGCCTTGTCCTTGGTGCTAGTCCTGTTTCCAAGGCACCGTATAGAATGTCCCCCGCTGAGTTGAAAGAGCTAAAAGAGCAGCTAATGGAGTTATTGAAAAGGGGTTTCATTAGGCCAAGTACTTCTCCATGGGGAGCACCCATGCTATTCGACAAAAAGAAGGACGGATCAATGAAACTATGCATCGATTATCAGTAGCTAAATCACCTTACAATCAAGAACAAGTACCCACTGTCGAGAATTGATGAGTTGTTCGATCAATTATCTGGAGCTACATATTTCTCCAAGATTGATCTTCGTTCTGGTTATCACCAACTAAAGATCAAAGAAGAAGACATTTATAAAACTTCATTCCGAAGTAGGTATGGGCATTACGAATTTACTGTTATGCCTTTCAAACTAACGAATGCCCCCGTAGCTTTTATGCAGTTAATGAACAACATATTCAGGCCCTACTTAGACCAATTTATTTTGGTCTTTATTTATGATATTCTGATCTATTCAAAGACCGAAGAGGATCATGAAGAACATCTGAAGAAGGCGTTGCAGATATTGAGGGAAAATAAATTATATGTCAAATTCAGCAAATGCGAGTTTTGGCTCGAGGAAGTGTCCTTCTTGGGCCATATAATTTCGAAGAACAGAATTGTTGTTGACCCATCAAAGGTCGAAGCTGTGAAGAACTGGGAACGACCCACAAATGCAACGGAGATTCGAAGCTTCTTGGGTCTAGATGGTTACTACCGGCGTTTTATCAAGGACTTCTCCAAGATTGTTGTTCCTCTAACCAGGTTAACCCGCAAGGAAGTGCCTTATGAGTGGAATGAAGACTGTGAAAAGAGTTTCCAAGCTTTGAAGGATCTCTTGACCACTGCTCCAGTCTTATCATTACTAATTAAAGGAGAAAAATACGAGGTATATACCGATGCTTCTGGTATTAGCCTCGGATGTGTATTGATGCAAAATGGAAGAGCCATTGCATACTCTTCTTGACAATTGAAGAAACATGAAGAGAACTACCCGATGCATGACTTAGAACTGGCCGCGGTAGTATTTGTCTTGCAGATCTGGAGACACTATATCTACGGAGAACAATTCACTGTATACTCCGATCATAAAAGCCCCAAGTATTTATTCTCCCAAAAGGACCTAAACATGCGGCAAAGGCGTTGTGTAGCACCCCTGGAAATAAAAGAATGAAATAAGTGAAAATAAAAGAATTTATTTGAGTTGTATATATACTAATGGGCCTCACTTGTGTAAATATGGATATAAAGGCTTTAAACAAATCTTAAAAGCTTAAGTCACTTAAACCCAAACCCACGTACATGTATAAACCAATAAGGCCCACATGTGGCCAGCCCATTCAACAAATACCCTACCCGAAGACCATCCACTATATGCAGGATCGAGCATGGCTTGAGCCTTTAGGGTTTTCAACGTCAAAAGTTGGCAGGCGGCTATGGTTTGGGAAGGACGAAAATAATACGTGGTAGGTTTAAAATCCTGCCATTCCAAGTGATAGAACTTTCCAGAACCCGGCATGGTTATAAAAACACACCCACGTCGAACCACCTGTTGTCTTCCTTCTCCATCCTACTACTGTTGCCGAACGAGAAGACGGTTTTTCTTCTACCTGTGCTGATTATTTCTTTCTCATCATAGCCATTCCCTTCATCCTTTACTCCTTTATGCAGTGTGGTTCGTGAAGCCGTTGAAGGAGGAGTTTTCTTCATCCTGCCGTCTTCATCCTGCGGACGTTTAAAGACGGGGCTCGTCTTCATCCTCCTCTCCCTCCTACGGCTTGACTGCTACGAGAAGAAGATTGATCTTCTTCCTTTCCTTCCTCCTGCGTCTGCAACCAAGAAGGAGGTGTGGAGGCTTCCTCCATCTTCATCTTGCAAGCAACATAAGCCTCGGCATCTTCTTCCTTCAAGATCTTCTTCCTCCGACGATTTGCTCTGTTTGAAACAGAGTACCGTAACAGCATCAAATCTTCATCGTTCCAATCTTCCAAAAGGTAGGTTTTCTCAAGTTTCGTAGCCCAAACGAACATAAAACATGATTATATCGTATATAATAGTTCATGCATATAGTTTTTCGCTGAGTTTTGACAATTCTGGAAAATTTTCTAAATGACGACCCAACCTAAGGCGCTAATTCTTTTTGACGCCCTCGTAAACGGTCGTCAATTCCCATATGAATTAATAATTACACAGCTTAAAAAATTAATATCTATGTAACTGATTATCTGATTTAATGCATGAATATAGTTTTGGAATCCTACTATTTTTCTTGACCTATTCATATACATGTTGTCATAGAAATGTTTATATTGGAAAAGTGCTACTGTTTATAGTGGAATTCTGGAAAAAAAGAAAATGATGACTTGAAGTATAACGTTTCTTCTGCATATGACGCCACTGTCAAGGGCGCTATATGCATAGAAGGTGACAGCTACCAAGTCGCCATTTAATAAATCTTGAAATTTTGATCATTTTAGTTCAACGACCAGTCGTCAATTATATAGATGTTAGTTATGGAGTTTTCGCATTAATAGTTTATTCTTGGGTATCGGAGTCTCCTTTGGCCATGAAAATTTATGGGCATACTATTGGGGTGAAGACCGAGGTAGTGGAAGTGGTTGCACCATTTTTCATGCCCCCTATCTCAAGATCCCCCATCTCTCAACGAAAAATTATTTTGAACGTCTGGTTAGGTAGAGTTTTTCGAGCCCGTCATTTCGATATATTATAAGCTCGATTCCGACATGGTTACGTCGAGAAACGAGAGGTTTGAACATAGACATTTTTTGAAATGACGACCAACTAAAGGTCGTCAAATTCATTTTGGATGCCACTGTACAATGGCGTCAAATTAACTAATATATATATATATATATATATACATTAATCATGTAAGTATATCTTTGAAAATTCATATTTATTAAAATATGTAACAAAAAATTATAAAAAATATATATTTAGAATCCTTGTATTTTTCTCCTAATTATCATATATTCTATTTCCTTAAATTATTTTAAATAAATCAATGTGTCTTTGAATGCATGTTTTTGAAATTATTCAATTAAATAGATATAAATGTGAATTCTTGTTAAATAAATTAAGTTAAAAATCATAAAATTAACGTCCCTCCAAGAGGACGCTAATTAATAAATGACGCCACCCATGGGCGTGAAATAATATAAGTTTATTTAATTATAGAATTGGATGGACATGAATTCTATAATTAACGCATTCATGTTCTCACCGTTTTCTTCCGATTTTGACCCATACCGCGGGTCTTCTGGCACTCTCATCTCACGTCCGTAGATGGAGTCCCTGTTTCATGATTGGTTCACGTATACACCTCAACTCTCGGTGACATACGAGCCCTCCGTTGGACATTCCGTTCCTTCGGACTGGCAAGTTAGTCATTGGGACCTCCGTAAATCTTCTCGTAGCCTTGGATTCCCTCATGGCCGACTGAGCTGGTCGTACCTTAAACACCTTGTGCATTTGATTGCCACGTCTTATGGTAAACCGGCCCTCTCATGGTGCCATCTTGGTCCATGAGAGAATAATCCTAGCCGGTGGAATGATGATATTCCACTAGGCGGTGTCTTGGATTGAGTCCCTTATAGATGGGGGCAATCTCTCAGCTTGATTCATGCCCCTTGATTGGTGATAGGTTTAGTCATCCACTCAAGTTATCACGGCTACCTAGTTAAGGTACTGATTCTACCCAGGTTATCGACATGTCATGGTTCTCGTTGGTTTTATCATTGTCCATCTAATGTTCTTCATTGAATTATGTGGAACCTATCCACGAATCTACCTTGATATCCTACATGAGTTTGTTCTTGGAATTCCATGGCTTTCATTAAAGTGGTTGTCTAGATATTACATGTAACAATGTCCGCGCATATAGGGCCCGATCTGGTCCTGGGAGGAGCACCCGAAAGTACTTGTGCCCATGGGAGTTATATTGATCACGGTGTGGCATTGCACCGAAGTACTTGCTTGAATCTACGACACTCCACTATCTCTCTCTCGCGTGCTTGACTTGATTGACTTGACATGACTTGCGTGGCCCGGAATGGGCAAAGTACTTGTTGTTAATAGCCATTATCTCATGACATGAAAGACTTCATTGATATACTTGGTACTCGTTCAAATACTTGAAATCATGAATACTTGAAATTCCCTATCTTGGATCAACAGTACATGTTATTTCCTCTCGCCATCATGCTCAATTCCGTATCGTTCTATTTTACATGATTGACATGCTAGGCTTGCATTTTCATTTGGAAGAGGTAATTACTCAAACCAATTGCTAGTTCTTGAGATATAATTCCTACCGAGCGTTCGCTCATCAAGTTCTTGTCCCCAAACTTTTCAGGTAATACGGACCCTGACTCGGACTCGGATGGGTAGGAGCAAGAGTGACAAGCGTAGAATCTGCAAGCACCATGCTACTACACCTTATCGTGTCGATTCGTCTTTAGTTTATTCCTTGGAGACTTGTCGTTAGATATTTTGTTATGTCAAGAGTTGTTACATTTAAGGCTTGTGGGCCTGATTAGAATTGTTAAGTCTTGGAGTTATGTGACTTTCTTTAATGGATTATGTTGTTATCAATGGTATCAGTATTTGGTTATGTTTTAAAATTTTCATCTTATTGCGCACTCTGTTTTGATGTCGAAATTCTACTTGCTCTGATTGACATGATTGATATAAACTCGTCACGTTCTCCCCGGGTTCCTTCCGCGCTCGGGACGTGACAGTTTTTGTGGTATCAGAGCCTAGGATTTCAGTCCTAGGAAACCCAAGTCCAAGGTTAGGTTTATCCCTAAGCTGTGAGGATGGGTAGCACCGTGGGTATAAGTCCTTGTAGGGCATCCGACTACAAATTTCAACATGAAACTAATTAAGGTTAACTCCTTGTAGGACTATGGCTGCTGAACGCGCACAATGGCGTGAGATGCAACGAACTGTTCAGGGCCTGACCCAGGCCTTACAATAAGGGGCTCAAGGTGGGGCACATCATGGAGCTGGCGACCTCCATCGGAGCTTTAGAAATCTCAACCCTCCGAGATTCTCAGGTTCATCAAATTCTGAGGATGCGGAGAATTGGATAAAGGAGATCGAGCGAATCTTCCGCGTCATGCAATGCGCGGATGGTGAAAAGGTGCTTCTGGCCACGTTCCAACTGGAACGGGACGCCCGTGCTTGGTGGGAGTCCGTCGAGGCCACCTTGCTCGAAGATCATGTTACTTGGACCGAATTTGTCGAGCACTTCAATAGCAAGTATTTCTCTGACCGTGTTTAGGAGAAAAAGGCCGCAGAATTTGCTGCCTTGAAGCAACGATCCCTATCGGTAGCCGACTACAAAGCCGAGTTCTCCAGGTTATCTAGATATGCACCACATTCAGTATGCACTGAAAAGATGAAGGAAAGAAGGTTCTTGAATGGGTTACGCCCCCAATATATCACTCAGCTCGCTCCCTTGGATATTCAAGTGTACGCAGAGATGGTGCGTCGTTCCCAGCTGCTAGAAGACGCTACAGAGTTGTCTGACAAAATCCGTGGTAAGGATAAAAGGGAGAATGTCACAAGCCCCAACACTTTTAAACCGTCTTTCAAGAAGCGGACCAATAATGGAGGCGAACCCTCCAAGGAGAAGAAAATCAAGAAGGGCAATGACAAACCTTTCTCCATTACGGCACCGCCAAAGGAGAATTGTAAATATTGCGACAAGCCGGGTCATCAGGCTGCGGAATGCTCGAGAAGGCTCGGAGCATGCCTTCGTTGTAGGAGTAAGGAACACCGTATTTCCGACTGTCCAATGATGAACGAGCAAAGTGAGCCGGAGACAAGGGAAGAGAAGCGTCCCGCAAAGAAGCAAGGACGTTTACAAGCTCTCCAAGAGACGGTACCAACCGAGGGTGGGTTGGTGGAAGGTATTTTGTCTGTCTGCACTAAATCTGTTCAAGTACTGTTTGATACTGGCGCCACATATTCTTTTGTTTCAAAGAAATTTGCTGCTTCATTCTCTATGGAACCTGAATGGATAAACTTGGTAATTTCTACCCCGTTAGGGAATGAGTCTGATGTCACTTTCCATTACCCAAACTACAAGATTATAGTAAAAGGTCACAACTTACCTGTAGATTTAATATGCTTAGACTTGAAGGAGTACGATGTAATTTTAGGTGCCGATTGGCTATCCACCCATCGGGTAACTGTAGACTGTCGAAATGGAAAAGTAACTTTTGTGTATTACCCAGAGTTAACTTACATTACTCCCCGGAAGAGATCACCAGTCATCTCTGCTCTTCGAGCCCATAAACTTATCAACAAAGGATGCGAGGCATTCTTAGCATTTGTAACTGCCACGGAGGCTAAGGTAGCTAGACTAGAAGACATTCAAGTGGTTCGGGAGTTTCCCGATGTTTTCCCTGAAGACTTGCCTGGTTTGCCACCAGAGCGAGAAGTCTCATTCACTATAGACCTTGTTCCGGGTGCCGGACCTGTTTCCAAAGCACCCTACAGAATGTCCCCCGCAGAATTGAAGGAATTGAAGGAGCAGCTTATGGAGCTATTGAAGAAAGGATTTATCAGACCAAGTACTTCCCCATAGGGAGCACCAGTGCTGTTCGTCAAGAAGAAGGATGGATCGATGAGGCTGTGCATCGATTATCGGCAACTGAACCACCTCACTATCAAGAATAAATACCCACTACCGAGGATTGATGAACTCTTCGATCAGATTTCTGGAGCAAAGTATTTCTCAAAAATTGATCTTCGATCGGGTTATCACCAATTGAGGATCAAGGATGAGGATATTCACAAAACTACATTCCGAAGCAGGTACGGGTATTTTGAATTTACTGTTATGCCTTTTGGACTAACAAATGCCCCTACAGCTTTTATGCAGCTTATGAATAGCATCTTTAGACCGCATCTGGATAAATTTATTGTGGTTTTTATCGATGATATCCTGATATATTCAAAGTCTGAAGAGGAGCATGAAGTGCATTTGAGGATAGCATTGCAGATATTGAGGGATAATCAATTATATGCCAAATTTAGTAAATGCGAGTTTTGGCTGGAAGAAGTGTCCTTCTTAGGACACGTAATTTCAAAGGATGGAATCTCAGTTGACCCCGCAAAGGTCGAAGCGGTAAAAAACTGGTAACAACCGACAAATGCAACAGAAATTAAGAGCTTCCTTGGTCTTGCTGGTTATTATCGGTGTTTTATTAAAAACTTCTCGAAGATTGCAGTACCACTCACTAGGCTGACCCGCAAGGAAGTGCCATATGAGTGGAATGAGGAATGTGAACAAGCTTCCAAACATTGAAGGACCATTTGACCACTGCTCCGGTCTTGGCCCTTCCTATTGAAGGAGAGAAGTACGAGGTATATAACGATGCTTCCGGTATTGGTCTCGGTTGTGTATTAATGCAACAGGAAAGAGTTATTGCATACTCTTCTAGGCAGTTGAAGAAGCATGAAGAAAACTACTCGGTGCATGACTTGGAGTTGGCCGCGGTAGTATTTGCACTAAAGATCTGGAGACACTATCTCTACGGAGAACAATTCACAGTATTCTCCAATCATAAGAGCCTCAAATATCTATTCTCTCAGAAGGAGCTTAATATGAGGCAACGTCGATGGCTGGAATATTTAAAAGACTTTGATATCACTATTCAGTATCACCCCGGTAAAGGGAATTCGGTAGCTGATGCCTTGAGTCGAAAGTCGAGAGCCCTTATAGCCAGCTGTATGATACAGGAATGGAAACTATTAGAGGAATTCTCCAGATTAAATATAAGCACGGACCAGAAAGACGGGAGTATTACTCTCTCTCACATGAGTGTGCATCCGGACTTGCTATCCGAAATCAAGAAGTTACAAGACGAAGATCCTGGAATGATTGAAATCAGGGAGAAACTAGATCAAAGAACCGGGTTCAAGCTGGCAGTTGATGGAAGACTAATGTTTCAGGAAAGGACATGTGTTCCGGACTGTCTTGAGTTGAAAAGGAAAATTCTAGATGAAGCTCACCGCTCTAGGTATACCATTCATCCTGGAGCAACTAAGATGTACAAAGATTTAAAAAGAACTTTCTGGTGGCCGAACATGAAGAGGTAGGTAGCGGACTTTGTATCTCGTTGTCTCACGTGCCAACAAGTAAAAGCGGAACACCAAAGACCCGCCAGAAAGTTACACCCCCTTGATATTCCCAAATGGAAATGGGAAGGAATTGGTATGGATTTCATCATGGGATTGCCTAAATCTAGAGGCGGACATGATGGTATTTAGGTAATCATCGACTGACTGACCAAGTTGGCGCATTTCTTGCCAATTAAAAGTCGATGGTCGGTTGATGTTTTGGCCGCATTGTATATTAAGGAGATCATGAGATTGCATGGAGTACCAACATCGATCGTGTCTGACCGAGACCCTCGCTTCACTTCTCATTTCTAGAAGGGTCTACAACACTCTTTGGGGATGAAGCTCAACTTCAGTACTGCTTTCCATCCCCAGACCGATGGTCAGACCGAGAGAACAAACCAAATAGTTAAAGACATGTTACGGGCTTGCATTATTAACTTTGGCGGAGGTTGGCATGATCATTTGCCCCTAGCCGAGTTTGCATACAACAATAGCTATCAAGCCAGTATACAGATGGCTCCATTTGAAGCTTTGTACGGCAGGAGTTGCCGATCTCCTATATGCTGGGATGAAGTTGGCGAGAAGCAACTACTAGGGCCAAATATGGTAAGAAACACAACAGAGAAGGTTGAACTTATCTGAGAGAGACTCAAAGTAGCACAATCCAGACAGAAATCTTATGTAGATAATAGAAGAAGGGAATTACAGTTCCAAGTTGGAGACCATGTTTACCTCAAGGTCTCACCCGGTCGAGGAATAAGAAGGTTTGGAGTTAAAGGCAAGCTTACACCAAGGTTCATTGGTCCATTCGAAGTGCTGGAAAGAGTTGGCGAAGTAGCTTATCGCATCGCTTTGCCTCCACAACTGTCGAAAGTGCACAACGTGTTCCACATTTCCATGCTGAAGAAATATGTGCACGACCCTTTCCACGTCATTGATAATAGTAACTTAGTGATTCAAAGGGACCTCACTTATGAACCAAATCCAATGAAGATTCTTGATCAAGTGGTCCGAGTCTTAAGAAACAAGACCATTCCCATGGTAAAAGTGCAGTGGAACAAATGCTTGGAACAAGAAGCTACATGGGAAACTGAGGAATCTATGCGAAGAAGATATCCGGAATTGTTCTAAACCGTAAGTACTCTATACCCTCCATGTCTCCATTCACGCAATTGAATTTGGGGACCAAATTCTTCTAAGTAGGGGAGGGTGTAGCACCCCTGGAAATAAAAGAATGAAATAAGTGAAAATAAAAGAATTTATTTGAGTTGTATATATACTAATGGGCCTCACTTGTGTAAATATGGATATAAAGGCTTTAAACAAATCTTAAAAGCTTAAATCACTTAAACCCAAACCCACGTACATGTATAAACAAATAAGGCCCACATGTGGCCAGCCCATTCAACAAATACCCTACCCGAAGACCATCCACTATATGTAGGATCGAGCATGGCTTGAGCCTTTAGGGTTTTCAACGTCAAAAGTTGGCAGGCGGCTGTGGTTTGGGAAGGAAGAAAACAATACGTGGTAGGTTTAAAATCTAGCCATTCCAAGTGATAGAACTTTCCAGAACCCTGCATGGTTATAAAAACACACCCACGTCAAATCACCAGTGGTCTTCCCTCTCCATCCTACTGTTGTTACCGAACGAGAAGATGGTTTTTCTTCTCCCCGTGCTGATTGTTTCTTTCTCATCATATCCATTCTCTTCATCCTTTACTCCTTTATGCAGTGTGGTTTGTGAAGCCGTTGAAGGAGAAGTTTTCTTCATCCTGCCGTCTTCATCCTGCAGACGTTTGAAGACGGGGCTCGTCTTCATCCTCCTCTCCCTCCTACGGCGTGACTGCTACGAGAAGAAGATTGATCTTCTTCCTTTCCTTCCTCCTGCGTCTGCAACCAAGAAGGAGGTGTGGAGGCTTCCTCCATCTTCATCCTGCAAGCAACATAAGCCTCGGCATCTTCTTCCTTCAAGATCTTCTTCCTCCGATGATTTGCTCTGTTTGAAACAGAGTACCGTAACAGCATCAAATCTTCATCGTTCCAATCTTCCAAAAGGTAGGTTTTCTCAAGTTTTGTAGCCCAAACGAACGTAAAACATGATTATGTTGTTTATAATAGTTCATGCATATAGTTTTTCGATGAGTTTTGATAGTTCTGGAAAATTTTGTAAATGACGACCCAACCTAAGGCGCTAATTCTTTTTGACGCCCTCGTAAACAGCCGTCAATTCCCATATGAATTAATAATTACACAGCTTAAAAAATTAATATCTATGTAACTAATTATCTGATTTAATGCATGAATATAGTTTTGGAATCTTGCTATTTTTTTTCACCTATTCATATACATGTTGTCATAGAAATGTTTATATTGGAAAAGTGCTACTGTTTATAGTGGAATTCTGGAAAAAAAGAAAATGACGACTTGAAGTATGTCGTTTCTTCTGCATATGACGCCACTATCAAGGGTGCTATATGCATAGAAGGTGACAACTACCAAGTCGTCAATTAATAAATCTTGAAATTTTGATCATTTTAGTTCAACGACCAGTCGTCAATTATATAGATGTTAGTTATGGAGTTTTCGCATTAATAGTTTGTTCATGGGTATCGGAGTCTCCTTTGGCAATGAAAATTTATGGGCGTACTATTGGGGTGAAGACCGAGGTAGTGGAAGTGGTTGCACCATTTTTCGTGCCCCCTATCTCAAGATCCCCCATCTCTCAACGAAAAATTATTTTGAACGTCTGGTTAGGTAGAGTTTTTCGAGCCCGTCATTTCGGTATATTATAAGCTCGATTCCGACATGGTTACGTCGAGAAACGAGAGGTTTGAACATAGACATTTTTTGAAATGACGACCAACTAAAGGTCGTCAAATTCATTTTGGACGCCACTGTACAATGGCGTCAAATTAACTAATATATATATATATACATACATATATCATGTAAGTATATCTTTGAAAATTCATATTTATTAAAATATGTAACAGAAAATTATAAAAAATATATATTTAGAATCCTTGTATTTTTCTCCTAATTATCATATATTCTATTTTCTTAAATTGTTTTAAATAAATAAATGTGTCTTTGAATGTATGTTTTTGAAATTATTCAATTAAATAGATATAAATGTGAATTCTTGCTAAATAAATTAAGTTAAAAATCATAAAATTAACGTCCCTCCAAGAGGACGCTAATTAATAAATGACGCCACCCATGGGCATCAAATAATAGAAGTTTATTTAATTATAGAATTGGATGGACATGAATTCTATAATTAACGCATTCATATTCTCACCGTTTTCTTCCGATTTTGACCCATACCGCGGGTCTTCTAGCACTCTCATCTCACGTCCGTAGATGGAGTCCCTGTTTCATGATTGGTTCATGTATACACATCAACTCTCGGTGACATACGATCCCTCCGTTGGACATTCCGTTCCTTCGGACTGGCAAGTTAGTCATTGGGACCTCCGTAAGTCTCCTCGTAGCCTTGGATTCCCTCAAGGCCGACTGAGCTAGTTGTACCTTAAACATCTTGTGCCTTTGATTGCCACGTCTTATGGTAAACCGGCCCTCTCATGGTGCCATCTTGGTCCATGAGAGAATAATCCTAGCCGGTGGAATGATGATATTCCACTAGGCGGTGTCTTGGATTGAATCCCTTATAGGTGGGGTCAATCTCTCAGCTTGATTCATGCCCCTTGATTGGTGACAGGTTTAGTCATCCACTCAAGTTATCACGGATACCTAGTTAATGTACCGATTCTACCCAGGTTATCGACATGTCATGGTTCTCGTTACTTTTATCATTGTCCATCTAATGTTCTTCCTTGAATTCTGTGGAACCTATCCACGAATCTACCTTGATATCCTACATGAGTTTGTTCTTGGAATTCCATGGCTATCTTTAAAGTGGTTGTTTAGATATTACATGTAACAATGTCCGCGCATATAGGGCCCGATCTGGTCCTGGGAGGAGCACCCGAAAGTACTTGTGCCCATGGGAGTTATATTGATCACTGTTTGGCATTGCACCGAAGTACTTGCTTGAATCTACGACACTCCACTATCTCTCTCTCGCGTGCTTGACTTGATTGACTTGTCATGACTTGCGTGGCCCGGAATGGGTAAAGTACTTGTTGTTAATAGCCATTATCTCATGACATGAAAGACTTCATTGATATACTTGGTACTCGTTCAAATACTTGAAATCTTGAATATTTGAAATTCCCTATCTTGGATCAACAGTACATGTTATTTCCTCTCGTTATCATGTTCAATTCCGTATCATCCTATTTTACATGATTGACATGCTAGGCTTGCATTTTCATTTGGAAGAGGTAATTACTTAAACCAATTGCTAGTTCTTGAGATATAATTCCTACTGAGCGTTCGCTCATCAAGTTCTTGTCCCCAAACTTTTCAGGTAATACGGACCCTGACTCGGACTCGGATGGGCAGGAGCAAGAGTGACGAGCATAGAATCTGCAAGCGCCATGCTACTACACCTTATCGTGTTGAGTCGTCTTTAGTTTATTCCTTGGAGACTTGTCGTTAGATATTTTGTTATGTCAAGAGTTGTTACATTTAAGGCTTGTGGGCCTGATTAGAATTGTTAAGTCTTGGAGTTATGTGACTTTGTTTAATGGATTAAGTTGTTTTCAATGGTATCAGCATTTGGTTATGTTTTAAAATTTTCATCTTATTGCGCACTCTGTTTTGATGTCGAAATTCTACTTGCTCTGATTGACATGATTGATATAAACTCGTCACGTTCTCCCCGGGTTCCTTCCGCGCTCGGGACGTGACACGTTGGCTCGAATATCTTAAGGATTTTGACTTCACTATATAATATCATCCTGGCAAGGGTAATTCCGTAGCTGATGCCCTTAGTCGAAAGCTGAGAGTAATATTAGCCAACTATATGATACAAGAATGGAAGTTGCTAGAGAAATTCTCTGAGCTTGATATCAATACAGATGAGAAGAACGGGTGTATTATTTTATCTCATATGAGTCTACATCCAGATTTGCTACCTGAAATTAAGAAGCTTCAAGAAGAAGATTCCGCACTAGTGGAGATAAAAAGCAAGCTGGATGAGAGACTTGATTTCAAGCTGGCACCTGATGGTTGATTACTATTTCATGAACGGACATGTGTGCCCGACTGTCCCGAATTGAAGAAGAAGATTCTTGAAGAAGCTCATCGATCGAGGTACACGATCCATCCTAGAGCCACTAAGATGTACCAAGATTTGAAAAGAACTTTCTGGTGGCCTAACATGAAAAGAGAGATAGCAGACTTTGTATCTCGTTGCCTTACATGCCAACAAGTGAAGGCAGAACATCAGAAACCTGCCAAAAAATTGCATCCACTAGATATTCCCAAGTGGAAGTGAGAAGATATTGGCATGGACTTTATCGTGGGTTTGCCCAAGTCTAGGGGCTGACATGATGGAATTCGGGTAATCATCGTTCACCTAACTAAATCGGCTCATTTCTTGCCTATCAAAAGCCGATGGTCAGTCAATGTACTTGCTGCCCTGTATATTATGGAGATGGTTAGATTGCATGGAGTTCCCGTGTTGATTGTATCCAACCGAGAGCCACGCTTTACCTCTCATTTCTGGAAAAGTCTACAACACTCTCTGGGGATGAAACTCAATTACAGCACGGCTTTCCATCCCTAGACAGATGGATAGACCGAATGGACAAATCAAGTTGTGGAAGATATGTTGAGAGCATGCATTATAGACTTCGGCGGAAGCTGGCATGACCACTTACCCCTAGCCGAATTTGCATCTAATAACAGCTATCAAGCCAGTATACAAATGGCACCTTTTGAGGTACTGTATGACATGAGTTGCCGATCTCCAACATGTTGGGATGAAGTTGGTGAAAAACAAATTCTAGGCCTAGATATGGTATAAGATTCTACCGAGAAGATACACCTCATTAGAGAAACGCTAAACATAGCACAGTCCAGGCAGAAATCTTATGCTGACAACAGAAGATGAGATCTGGAATTTCAAGTCAGAGATCATATTTTTCTCAAGGTATCTCCTGGCCGAGGCATTAGAAGATTCGGTGTTAATGGCAAACTAACACTAAGGTTTATTGGTCCATTCGAAGTGCTGGAAAGAGTAGGTGAGGTGGCTTATCACGTCGCCCTACCTCCGCAACTATCAGAAGTGCACAACGTATTTCATGTTTCTATGCTGAACAAATATGTGCATGATCCTTTTCATGTCATTGACCACAATGACTTAGTGATACAAAAGGACCTTACTTATGAGCAGAAGCCAATGAAGATCCTCAACCGAGAAGTTCGAGTTCTAAGGAACAAGACGATCTCTATGGTAAAAATCCAATGGAATCGATACTTAGAATAAGAAGCTACATGGGAGACTGAAGAGTCTATGAAGAAAAGACTTTCGGAGTTATTCTAGTTGTAAGTACTTTGCATCCTTCCTATCTCTATATATACAGTTGAATTTGGGGACCAAATTCTTTTAAGTGGGGAGGGTGTAGCACCCCCGATGAAGCAATGGAGAAATCAAACTTCTTCCTAAAGAATCCTACATGAATGCCTTATATAAAGAACCATATCTTGTGAGGACTAGTATGTAAATGTACAACCCAACACCACTTTATGCCATCATGGGAAGTACGTAGTGAACTTTTTCATAAAGAATTCCACATGAAGGCCTTATATAAAGAACCAAACCATAAGAGGACTATTATACAAATGTACAAGCCAACTTTACTTTATGCCAACACATGGGCACATGGGTAGTACGTAAGTGGGGTTTCTTTTCCAACACCAAGAGAATGGGTGCCCCTTACCAGGGCGCCATTCAACAAATTGAAGCCTCCTTGGACAGGCGCCATTTTCATTGGGGCCACCATCCCACTATAGTATTAATATATATATATATATACCATGAAGGCCAACACGTGAAAGTTACCGTTTTGTCTAAAATGGACGCCCTCTTGCAATGACGTCATTCTCATGAATAGGGCCACCCAGATTAATGAAAGCCCTCGTGCAGAGGCGTCATTTACATGAATAGGACCAGCTAGATTAATGGACGTCCCCTTGCAAGGGTGTCATTTCATCTACGTTTCTAGAAGGTTGAGGCACGAACAACCCCATTTAGCTGGCAAAGCACCATGTCTAGATCTTGTTCCTCAACTGGACCCGCAAGGCAATAAACCCATGCTCTGCGTTTCCTATAACCAATTCCCTCCGTAGCACTGGCAGAGGCTACTGCCATCATCAGTGCTGCTTGCAGAAGGAAATATTTCCCTTCTTTCCCTCAGAAGACGTGAAGTCTACATCCTACTGTTGGAGCTTTACGACAGCGGAGAATGTGTGGCTTCATCCTTGGATTTCTATTCTGTCATATGTACCTCGTATTCACGTCAAAAGGTAGGTGTTCTCAAGATCTTGCCCAACTAGTAGCTAAATAGGTTATGTAACATGCATGCTTAGAGTTAGATTAACTCATCTTCCATGCTATATTACCCGGCTTTATCATGATCAAAAATGACCGAGTATATACCATGTTACACAGATTTTAAATAGCCTATTACACCTATCGTATATGATTTTATACACCATATGTTACCATGATTTTATGAGTTTTGAACATATCTTATTACACTAGTTTTACAGCCTTAAATAATCCTGTTTTAACCCTAGTATATAACCTCTGTTACATGAGATACATACATGTTTTGAAAACCCAGAAAAGCCCAGCCCTCAAGTGAATAGCGCCCCCAACCAGGGCGCCATTCACTGAAGGGGCGCCCCCAGTCAGGGCGCCATTTAATTGAAGACTCATGCAATGTCGTCAATTCCATTCTAGCAATTTCCAGTAATTATTAATTGAAAAAATTCAAAAATTGATATCTATTGAACTAAACCACAAAAATTCTGCATGAATATGTTTTTGTGATCCTGACATTTTTCTCTACCTGCCCGTACCCTTACTTCCTGATTCAGAGAACTTTTCCACTGATGAATAGTAAACCACCCAAATGTAAATGACGCCGCTAACCAGGGCGCCAATTACCCAATTGAAGACTTCGTGCATGGTCATCAATTAATTGAAGACCCACTGTGTAGGCGCCAATTCCTTTTCTGTATATTTTTTTAACACCGAGATAGAAAATTTAATATAAATGATACTAGTCCACAATAATTTTTCATGAACATATTTCGGAACTCCCGAGAATTTTCACTACCTGTTCATGTCCTTACTTCCCGTTTTGGAGAAACTTTTTCGAAATGACTAGTGTTTTTAGTCACAAACGTACCTGCTGGGTGAAAATCACCCAATGAAATTGGCGCCCCAAGCCAGGGCGCCAATTCATTGAATAGCGACAGCCAGGTCGTCTTCAATTAATTGAAGACTTCTTGAGCAGGCGCCAATTCCATTCTATATAAATAATTTCCGAAAAATGAAAATTCTGAAAGACTGGCCAACCCCCAAGCGCCATTTACATTAAAGACCCCATGTACCCCAAGCGCCAATTAATTGAAAGACCCCTTGTACCCCAGGCGCCAATTGACTGAAAGACCCCCTGTACCCCAGGCGCCAATTGACTGAAAGACCTGCCAACCCCCAGACGCCAATTGACTGAAAGAGGGGTTGACCCCCAAGCGCCAATTGCAGTGATAGAGGCATCTGTTCCGATTCCTGATTTGTCTCGAAATTCGTATCGATATAACCCTAGTACATGTCCCTGCATCATATATTTTTGAACTCCATTCATGAAATCTATCTTATATATCCTGCATGGTTAAACCTTGAACCTCTTAAAACTACCATTTGGGAGTATGGGAGCTAAGTGCCATGCGGGACAAAGTGCTACATTGTGGGAGCCACCTCTTGAGGCCGTACGGCGCAAACAGCTACACGACGGGAGCAACCTCTTGAGCCTGTCGGGGCCACCTCTAGAGTCCTCCATAACCAAATGACTAGTTATTCTTTGTCTGTAATACTACGTTTCTTAATTTTCTTGAAATTCCATATTGGCTATAAATGAGAGTGGATGTCAAAAGTAATACATGAAATGTTGTGCGTATAGGGCCCGGTCTGGTCTTGGGAGGAGCACCCGAAGGTACTTATGTCCATGGGAGTTTATTGACCACGGTGTTTAGCATTGCACCGAAGTACTTGCTTGACTGGAGACACTCTACACTTACTCTCTTTACTTGCTTGACTTGACTTGCGTGGCCCAGAACGGGCAATACTTAACTTGTGGCACGAGAAAGGGCAGATTACTTGCTTGATTGAAATAGCCAATTCTATTGACACGTACATGATATTACTTGCTTGAACATGAATTTTACTTGCTCATACATGAGATTTACTTGTACCTGAGTTCATACTTGTACATGAGTCCATGCTTGCCCAAAAGTGGCATCTACAGCTATAAGTTCTTGAAATACTGGTTGTCAATTACTTGAATTTATGTGATACTCTCTTTATATAGTTCTTGATCTCTTATTGTTCATCATGCATAGATTTACCTATATACCTGATTTTTCTCACTCGTACATCATGCATAGCTATATTGGCAATACATGTAACTTGTAAATCACTTAAAGATTGCTCGAACTTGAGATGTAATTCCTACTGAGCGATTCGCTCATCCAGTTGCTTCCTAACATTTTCAGATGATTCGGATAGCGACGTCCACAAGAATGGGTTTGAGACCGAGTGAAGAGTGCTAGAACGCCAATCGCCTATCATTAGCTAGTCGCGTCCTTTGAATTTATTGAGTCCTACCTTATATTTCCAGTATGTTAGTTTAGTTGTCTAAACCGTGTTAAGGCATGTAGCCTAGTGTTGGATTTTAATTTGGAATTGTCATGAACTATCTTTATCTTCTTTGTTAATCAAATAATTATCACTTTGGACTATTGGGTTCATTTAGATTTATTATTAGTCTTTTGCGCACTCAATAATTATGTATGATAAATGTTATTGCTCTAATGACACGATCTATATAGACACGTCACGCATCCGAGTATCTTCCGCGCTCGGGAAGTGACACAAGTATTCAAATGGCACCTTTCGAGGCACTATACGGAAGGAGTTGCCGATCCCCCTTATGCTGGGATGAAGTTGGCGAAAAGTAACTACTAGGCCCGGAGATGGTAAGGGATACCACTGAGAAGATTCAGCTCATAAGAGAGAGACTATACATGGCTCAGTCTAGATAGAAGTCTTAGGCCAATACGAGAAGGAGAGACCGTAAATTCCAAGTCGGAGATCACGTCTTTCTTAAGGTGATGCGGGACGGACATGCGACCTGGGACTCTAGCTCGCTACCGTCCCTAAGCGAGGGAAGACGTGGGACCGTGCGCGGTTGAGAAACCGGCAGTGAGTCTCGGGTATCGGCTTTTCCGCGTTAACTCGGATTGAGTCACGGGACGGATCACACTCACTCTCTCGCAGCGGTGATAAAAAAATAGATATCAAGCTAGCAACCTACACTCGCAGCGGCATATACGAATGAATACAAACTAAGCAAAATACGATAAAGAGTGGGGGCGAGTTTACCTCCACGCTCCGGGCATGGGGAAGACGACCCCGGCCAGTTACGGTAATTCTAGGTACATTGGTAAAAACTTAGTTACAACAGTGAATTTTATTACTCACTCCACGCAGGGAGGTAAAGGGCTACAAGTGGGCCCGGGAGGACCGTTCCTGGGTTGACGGGCAGTAATCTGGAGCTGCGTTCGGAGCGAACTCGGCCTGCTGGTCCGACTCGATATTGCGCCGACTCGGTACTGCGCCGACTCGATTCTGACTCGCTCGACAGCAAGCCTTGGCCTTCAAAGGAACATCACCTTCCTGAGATCTTCTGGAGGCGCCGCTTGGCTGGAATGTGGGCAGGACGTCTCTGGTCGACTCCCTGAAGTGGCGGTTCCAGAAGTTGAATTTTGGTATTTTTGCACGGACTGATTTTTCTGATCTGCACAGGTAACAGAATTGTGCGCCTCGGCGGTAAGAATTAATTCTCTCAGATCCGGAATCCGATTGAGGCAAGACTGGTGGTGTTGGAAAGAGGACTCCCAGATATACCACATATAATTTTTGTGGGTCGACCCAACAAAGGGTGAAATGGCAGGCTTTGCAAGACTAAGTTTTTTTCGGCGGATCTGTTGACAGACACTCAAGACAGAAGGGGATCTGCCTGAAACTAACCTTTGACTGAGGGGTAAATGATTTTTTAAGTGACTAAAAAAATTATGGGAGGTAGGGGGGACGTGAGGAACACTGAAGAATTTTTGTGGAATTTTTAAAAAATGTTAAGGGGGTGGAAAAAATACGAATAGGTGACACTATCTTGTAGATCTGTAAAATGGCAGATTACTGAGGGGAAGAACAAAAATATGGGAAAAATATCAAACTAAGGCCAAATGGCACGAAATGTGAACTAGAGATTAGGGGAGACAGGGAGAACAAACCCTCAAAATTAGGGCTTGAACAGACAACAATTAAAAAAGATAAAATTTTGAAGATGCGGTTCTATCCTGATTTGGACAGAACTCCGGCGATGGCGGTGGCGGCGCGATGGTGGCACGAACGGAAGGTGTCGGCCGGAAGTCGCATCCAGCAAAGGTTGGAGATCTTGGAGTCACACCAAGATGAGGGATTCACACCCTAGAATGGGCAGCAATCACTGCTGCAAGGGGGAGAGGAAAGACAAAAGGGGTGCCCTTGGGCTTGCTCTTGGCAAAAATACTTAATTCTTCATTAATATATCTAATGACACTATACATAGGCTTATATAGAGAATGGCAAGGGGTGTGGGGATGGAAATTTCATGGGAGAGAGGGGATTTTCTTCCCCATGTGGTCAAATGACCAAAATAAATAAAAAATACAACATGGGATAAACTATATTATAAGGGGGAAGCATCTTGGACTTTGCTTGGTCCAATTTTGAATTTTCTTCCACCTTGTCCCCTTGAATGGTCAAGCATCTAGAAGCCCACCTTGGACCTTTGACTAGCCCCACATGGGACCCTAAGGCTTAGGTGGACCAATGGGGAAAGAGATGGGGGCCCCTTGCTGGTCCTACTAGACTTTTACATAAAAACCCAAACAATCCTAAGGAATGACAAATTGGCTTATAAAGCCTTACAATTGTGTACATTTTTTCCCAAGCATATAAATGCAAATAAAAGGACTCAAATGTAAAATAAAAAGTAAGTGGTCTTGCTCTGATGTCCCCATCAATTCTCCCCGGGTGGGAAGAACTCGACCCCGTCGAGTAAGGGGGGTGCGACTGCTCGTGACACCGGCGGATCCGTCATCGTACCAGGAAGCGCGGAGTACGCTCCACTCCAAGTATTCGACACCTGCTTATCCCGTAAAGATTCGATATGCACACGCTGCTGGGGAGGAGGCTAGAGGTGGACACTCCGGGGTAGGGTCACTCTCAAATGAGGGAGGTGACTCGAAGGCTCACTAGGAATCACCGCTGGGTCCCTTTATGTGACTAGATCCGATATGTAAAGGTAGAGCCGATCCCAAAGTCTGACAAGTATCACACTCGAAAGGGACTGACAACACGAGCGTACAAAGGACCGACTCGACTCGATATATGCACAGACACACAATACCCTAGACAAACCTATTGTTAGTCTGACCCATACATGTGCGGTGGCGGACCAGGACACCCGAATGTGTGCCATGCATACACTAGATGTAACCGGTGGTTGGCAGAATAGGGAACTCCTAAACATCCTAAGAGGCACCATGCATGCACATGCTCCCTAGTGAATTTGATAGGTGGAGAACCGAATTCACCTTCTTTGACACTCCTATATGATGACCATGGAACGATCCCCGGGTTGGGTGTTGGTGGACTAGCCCGTGGGGAAGGGGTGTGGTAGTGGACTTCCCTAACAAGGTGTAAGGGAAATGGTGGGTCACGAGGTCCACTAGCGAAGGGGTCGAATGGGTCAAAGAATGTGTGACCCCTCGGTTCCTCCATTACATAGTCCCATGTTTGAAATTCATGAAGGTGATGGTCACCTCCATCCATCGTGGTAGATGGGACAGTGTATAAAGGAATGAAGTCGGGCTCGGCCGGTAACGGGAGGAGTAGAAGAATCTCCGTGGTGACACAACCCACGGTGCACACGGAGGTAATGGATCCCAAAGCCAGATGGGTGAAGCTACGACCTATGGGTCGGTCGAAGCCTGGGGCCAACAAGTGCGTAAATGTCAATTGCCGGTCTAATCCGTCATGGTGACTAGACTGGAATGTTGTATGAAATGAGTTGATTGGCACTATAGGTAATGTGGGGTCCATGGATGGGAAGGGAGGTGGGACCAAGCCATTCTTGAGCCAGCTAAGGAGTGGCTCGGTGATGAAAAGTCTTCCCGTTAGAAACATGGGTGGCTCGGGCTGAGATAGCTCCACATAAAGATTGGAAGATAAGGGTGGTGGCAACGGAGCTCTAATGGGTGGGGAAGGAACGTCCTCCCAGAGGGGAAGAGGTCCTTGGGACCCCGGAGGTGGGGCCGGGTTGGGGTTACCGGCTATGACATCCCTAGGCTTGGGTATGGCTACGTCCGGTCTCGGAGGTGGGCAAGGGGAGACCAACGACTCAAAATACGCACACCTCATATCCACCCGATCCGAAATCATTTGCACTTGTTCGGCAACGGTATGGGTTGGAGTACGGGTATCGCGGTGGATTCGGCCGTAATCAACCCGCCTAAGCTTGGGTACCTGAGGGGCTTCTTGCCTCCGGATATGACCCACTTGGTTGTAAGTGAGTTGGTGGGGTCAGCTGGAGGTGTGACCCACGTGGTTGGAAGTAAATGGGTGGGACGGGTTGGAAGGAACCGGATGGGGAAGGTAAACCCTTCTAAGCTCTCTCTTCATGTCCCACCATGATTCGATGGGCCATTGCCTCCGAACCTCTCTCAAGTGCTCAATGTGGTCCCACTTTTCGGCGGCCTCGTGTAGAAGCCTCTCCTTGGCAAAATAGAATTGCCCAGCTTCATACATGGTATAACAATCAAAGTATGTGTCCATGGCGGCCTCCCACTTGAGGTAGTCACCCGGGTCATTGGAGCCATAAAAATCCGAGGCTTCGGGCCTACGGAAGTGGAGAGGATGGTTGCCCAACCCATGGGTGTGCCAACGGTTATCTCGCCTGGGCGACTGGAAGTCCATTGGAAATGGGGAGCTATAAGACGTACATGAAGACACTTGGACAAGACACTAGACACGACCCTAAACGACAATGCAAGTTGGAATGCCGACTCGACTATGAACCTAGACACAACCAAGACTCGGTACTTGGCGGAGTCTGGGGATCTGAAGATCCTCTCACGCAAGTGAATCACCTCTCCGATAGGCGTAACCTAACGGTCGGGTGACACCTTTATATATACCAGGTATTGGGATGTAAATGCAACCTTGGACCGACTTAGACTTAGACTCTTTTTTTGTATTTTTGTTAAGCAATGACGAATGCCTACCCTAGACTCAACTGGCGCTCTGATACCAAATTGATGCGGGACGGACACGCGACCTAGGACTCTAGCTCGCGATCGTCCCTAAGCGAGGGAAGATGTGGGACCATGCGCGGTTGAGAAACCGGTAGTGAGTCTCGGGTATCGGCTTTTCCGCGTTAACTCGGATTGAGTCACGGGACGGATCACACTCACTCTCTCGCAGCGGTGATAAAAAAATAGATATCAAGCTAGGAACCTACACTCGCAGCGGCATATACGAATGAATACGAACTAAGCAAAATGCGATAAAGATTGGGGGCGAGTTTACCTCCACGCTCCGGGCGTGGGGAAGACGACCCTGGCCAGTTACGGTAACTCCCGGTATAATGGTAAAAACTTAGTTACAACAGTGAATTTTATTGCCCACTCCACGCAGGGAGGTAAAGGGCTACAAGTGGGCCCGGGAGGACTGTTCTTGGGTTGACGGGCAGTAATCTGGAGGTGCGTTCGGAGCGAACTCGGCCTGTTGGTCCGACTCGATACTGCGCCGACTCGGTACTGCGCCGACTCGATTCTGACTCGCTGGACAACAAACCTTGGCCTTCAAAGGAACGTCGCCTTCCTGAGATCTTATGGAGGCGCCGCTTGGCTGGAACGTGGGCAGGACGTCCCTGGTCGACTCCCTGAAGTTGCGGTTCCAGAAGTTGACTTTTGCTATTTTTGCACGAATTATCCACGGACTGATTTTTCTGATCTGCACAGGGAACAGAATTGCACGCCTCGGCGGAAAGAATTAATTCTATCAGATCCGGAATCAGATCGAGGCAAGACTGGTGGTGTTGGAAAGAGGACTCCCAGATCTACCACATATAATTGTTGTGGGTCGATCCAACAAAGGGATGTGAAAATGGAGGCTCTGCATAACTGAGTTTTTTTCTGTGGATCTGTTGACAGACACTCGAGATAGAAGGGGATCTGCCTAAAACTAACCATTGACCGAGGGGTAAATGATTGTTCCAGGGACTAAAAAAATTATGGAAGGTAGGGGGGAACGTGAGGAACACTGAGAACTTTTTGTGGAATTTCTAAAAATTATTAAGGGGGTGGAAAAAATACGAATAGGTGACACTATCCTGCAGATCTGCAAAATGGCAGATTACCGAGGGGAAGAACAAAAATATGGGAAAAATATCAAACTAAGGCCAAATGGCACGAAATTTGAACTGGAGATTAGGGGAGACAGGGAGAACAAACCCTCAAAATTAGGGCTTTAACAGACAACAATAAAAAATGATAAAATTTTGGAGATGAGGTTATGTCCTGATTTGGACAGAACTCCGGCGATGGCGGTGGCAACGCGATGGCGGCACGAACGGAAGGCGGCGACCGGAAGTCGCATCCAGCATAGGTTGGAGATCTTGGAGTCACACCAAGATGAGGGATTCACACCCTAGAATGGGCAACAATCACTACTGCAAGGGGGAGAGGAGAGACACAAGGGGTGCCCTTGGGCTTGCTCTTGGCAAAAATACTTAATTCTTCATTAATATCTCTAATGACACTATACATAGGCTTATATAGAGAATGGCAAGGGGTGTGGGGATGGGAATTTCATGGGAGAGAGGGGATTTTCTTCCTCATGTGGTCAAATGACCAAATTAAATAAAAAATAGAACATGGGATAAACTATATTATAAGGGGGAAGCATCTTAGACTTTTCTTGGTCCAATTTTGAATTTTCTTCCACCTTGTCCCCTTGAATGGTCAAGCATCTAGAAGCCCACCTTGGACCTTTGACCAGCCCCACATGGGACCGTAAGGTTTAGGTGGACCAATGGGGAAAGAGATGGGGGCCCCTTGCTGGTCCTACTAGACTTTTACACAAAAACCCAAACAATCCTAAGGAATGACAAATTGGCTTATAAAGCTTTACAATTACGTATATTTTTCCCAAGCGTATAAATGAAAATAAAAGGACTCAAATGTAAAATAAAAAGTAAGTGGTCTTGCTCTGATGTCCCCATCATAAGGTTTCCCCAGGACGAGGCATTAAAAGATTTGGTGTTAAGGGCAAGCTTACACCAAGATATATCGGTCCCTTCAAGGTGCTAGAAAGGGTTGGCGAGGTTGCCTATCAGATCGCCTTGCCTCCGCAACTATCCGAAGTGCACAATATATTTCATATTTCCATGCTCAAGAAGTATGTTCATGATCAGACCCACATAATAGATCATGACGACCTGGTGATACAAAAGGATCTTACTTATGAACAAAAGCCTTTGAAGATCCTTGATCACGAGGTTCGTGTGTTAAGGAACAAGACGATTCCCATGGTAAAGGTTCAATGGAGCAAGTGCTCAGAACAAGAAGCCACATGGGAGACTGAAGAATCTATAAAGAAGAGATTCCCTGAACTATTTCAACATTATAAGTATTCTACACCCTCCATGTTTATATGCAATTGAATTTGGGGGTAAAATTCTTTTAAGTGGGGGAGGGTGTAGCAACCCGAATAAATAAAGGAATATCCAAATAAATTTTTCAAACAAAATAACAAAAGCCTTTGATATAAATGGGCTTTACCATACACATAAAATTTGCTAAGAGAACTAATGGGCCTTAAAAGCCCCTAACCTTTCCTATGTTCAAAGGGTAAAAATACATATATGAGTATATTGTGATATGTTTCCAAAACCCATCCTCACGTTCGAAGCCTGCATGCCTTAGGGTTTATGCCCAACCAAGAAAGTGGTTGTGGTTTGGGAAAGAATATATTAACATGGGAAGGTTTAAACCTATTAAGATTCACGGTAGGGAAACTTAAATACCATTAGAAGCCAGAGATATCAATCTCTATAAATAAACCCCTCCATCGAACAAGCCAAGGCTACTGCCACTGCTTGTTCTGCTGTGCGTCGACGTCATGCCACCGTGCGTGAAGGAGAAAGGCTGCTGCTTCCTCCTTTCTTCTCTACGCTGCCATATAGCTGTAAAGAAGATTCACTTCTTCCATCCTACTCCTTCTGCTAGCATTCCTACTACTAAAGATTTGCTTGGGTTGCTGCATCTGTTGCAGCTGCAGTTCCTGCTATAAAGCAGGAAGGAGCTTGCTACCTTCCTCTTCCTGCTGGCCACTCACTTATACACACGAAGAAGCTGCGGTATTGCTACTACTACTACCGCTTCTCCATCCTATTCTTTCAAACTGCACTTGCAGTTGCTGCTGTTGTGTTCTTATATTCTCTTCGTTCGTCGTCCAGATCAACCCAAAAGGTAGGTGTTCTCAAGATACGAAGCCCAACATGTTAATCACAGTAAATCCATGCATATAGGTCGTTAGCGTTTATTTCATGATTTCTGTTTTAGTTTTATGAAGCTTTACTAAGTTTCAGTAAATAGCGGCCAGGTCAAGGGCGCCTATTGAATGAACGCCCGCGTGAGCTGTCGCCAAATCTTTTGACATAGCGATAGTAGTCAGGGCGTCATTTAATGAATGACCGTTTCCAAATCTGCTAATTCTTTTAAGTATTTAATAAATACCACATGATTAAAAATTAATATCTATAAAACCTGACGTTAAAATTATTACATTAGCATGTTCCTGGAATCCTGATATTATTCTCTATCTATTCATGACTTTACTTTCCTGATTATGTGAACTCCAAGTTTATGAAGAGTGTTGTGTGTCTAAAAACGTACATGCCCGATGCGTAGCATTTGACAAAGAATGAGCGACAGTCTCATCGTCGCTAATTAAAGAATGAACGCCCCTATATGGTGGCATTGTTTTGTAAAACCCAGTAAATAAAATTTATATTGAAATTCATGAATGAGCGACCTCAATCATGACGTCATTTAAAGAATGAACGCCATCATACACAGTCGCTATTTACAATTCTAAATATTAAAATTCAGGGAAATTCTAGAATTAACACCCGAAGACAGTGTCATTAATTCTTATTGTATTCTTGGATAATTCTGTTATAATTAAGATTGAGCGACCTTCCAGAGAGTCACTATTTCTTGATATAGCGACCTCTGTTAAGGTGCCAATTCTTCTCTCTCAGTTTTATCGCGTTTCTTAACCCATATCACGGGTTTATTTGGCACTCTCATCTCACATCCGTAGATGGAGTCGATGTTTTGATTCTATCGATTACACACTAACTCTCGGTGGTGTTGGAACCCTCCGCGAGATATTCCTTCCTTCGGACTGGTGATTTCATCATAGAGACCTCTGTAGGTCTACGCTAGTCTTTGATTCTCTCAAGGCAGCCGAGCAGGTTGTACCCGAAAACCCATGACACTGTGTCTTGTCACGTCACTCTGAAGAAACGTGATGCCATAGCCTTCTTAGAGCGCTATTTCTGGCCTCTTTGAGAAGTTTGTTCTCTGTCAGTAATTGGCGACACTGACTTGGGCGCTGGAAGGAATTGGTGACCAGTCCAGTGGCATTATTTCCCTAATATAGCGACTTGAGCCTGGCCGCTATTTCATTGAGCCTGTACTGTTCACAAGAATCGACGACCACGCATATGGGCGCTATTTCTGTAATTGGTGGCGACTGAGTGGGTGCCAATTACCCAGTTTCACAACATGTCTTGGTTTTCGTGAGGTTTAATGATGTATCATACTTGTCCAAAGTTCTTCCCTTGAACTCCTTCATTCGTGAAATCTACCTTATCATCCTACAATGGTTTATTCCTTTGGAACTCTATATTGGCTATAACTATAGTGGATGTCTAAAATATACATGACCCAATGCCTGCGCATATAGGGCCCGATCTGGTCCTGGGAGGAGCACCCGAAAGTACTTGTGCCCATGGGAGTTGATTGATCACGGTGTGACATTGCACCGGAGTGAATGACTAGCTTGATTTATGGCATTCCATGAATCGTACTTGACTTGACATGACATGACTTGCGTGGCCTGGAATGCGTATTTACTTGCTTGATATTAAAATAGCCAATTCACATGACATGAATTGATATATTTACATGCTTGACCATCTTGATACATTTTTCGTGATTATCTTGAAATCTTCCTAGTTCATCTCTATTAACTCTTGTTACACTCTCTCTCTCGTCGTTTTCATGCGTACATGCATAGCTAGACTTGCACTCATGTAACATATAATTTACTTAAAGTAATCTTGTACTTAAGATATAATTCCTACTGAGCATTTTCTCACCTAGTGTTTTCCCTTATTTTCCAGGTAATTCTGATGACGAGAATCAATCGGATGGGAATGGCAATGAATAAAGAGCGTAGAGCCGTTCCAACTATCGATGCTGTTATCTAGTCGTGTTTTCCTATTTCTTGAGTCTATCATTGTAATTTTCTTTTATTGAGTCAAGATTGTCCTTTAGTACTCTTTTCTAAAGAGGAGATTTTGTAATGATTTTACCCTAATGGTTATCATGAATAAATTGGATTTGGTTATCTTACAATTTACGCATCTCTATCTACAAGGTCGAATACATTATGCTCTGATTAACATGAATGATATAAACTCGTCATGCGTACCGGGTTCCTTTCGCGCTCGGGACGTGGCAATCGTCCTGATGCGTAGACTGCATATGTACTGTGGCAGTTGTTCTTCTTAGTGTGTCGGGGCAAGAGGCTTCAACATCGTGCATGAATCTTTGTGTAGCATCATGTTGCGTTGATGCATCTGCTAGGTGCATCAACCTATCTGACAGACTCCATATTCTGAATTGAGAGTCTTTCATGTGGACTCTTGATGTGTCGATTCATCCCTTTGATTTCAGTAACGTAGCTCTGTAACTCTCTTCTAAAGTTGTGAGTGCACCGAGACATTTGCTTGAAGCGTCGATGCATCTGTTCTATATTTGTTGGTTGTGTAGATGCATCATGCTGAAGTTGCTTCGGTAATGTTGACTGCATCGAGGTATCTGGTGGATGCGTCGATGAAACATCTCTGCCTTTACCTCGTCATTTCAGATGCTCCAAGTTCTTTTAAGATTCATTTCTTGGATGTATTCTGATTTAGATCTTCTGCAAGAATAAGGTCAATGTCAATACCAAGGAAACATATTATATTGACATCATCAGAACCTAGAATTCAACAGTTTTGCTTGCAACTTTCCAACTAGAAAGGGACGCGAGAGCTTGGTGGGAATCAGTGGAGGCGATCTTGCTCGATCCTCAAATCACTTGGGAGGAATTTCTGGAATATTTCAATGGCAAGTATTTTTCAGAAAGAGTCCAAGAAGGGAAGGCAGCGAAATTTGCCACCCTTAAACAAAGAAGCCTCTTTGTACCTGAATACGAGGCCAAATTTTCCCGACTGGCCCGTTATGTTCCACATCTTATTAATACGGAGAGGATGCGGGCCAAGTGATTCATGAATGGGCTAAGGCCCCAATATATTCCCCAACTAGCGCCTATGGACATCCAAACATATGTCGAGATGGTCCGAAAGGCCCAACTATTAGAAGATGCCATGGAGATGGCGAATAGAATCAAAGGAAGAGTCATGAAAGAGCAAGTCGTTGGCGTCGAAAATTTTAAACCAACATTTGGAAAGAAGAGACCAAACGAAGGAAGAACTCCTCAACAAGACAAAAAGCCTCGAGATGGAAATAGGCAAGCCATCCTTGCTGCACCTTCATCATCATCAAAAGATATCTGCAAGTATTGTGACAAGTCTGGTCACAAAACTGAAGAGTGTTGGAGAAAGAAGGGAGCATGCTTGCATTGTGGACGTAGGGAGCATCAGATTTCTGATTGTCCCCTTATGAAGGAATCTCCGCTGGAGAAGAAAAGTCAAGAAGGACTAAGGCTTCAAGGAAGACTCTAAGCTCTGATAGAACCTGCACCTATTGAAGGAGGAGTGGTGGAAGACACTCTCACCATCAATTCTAGAACTATTTTGTTCTATTTGATATTGGAGCTACCCATTCATTCATATCCCAAAATTTTGTTGCCACCTTACATGAAAAACCCATTCCTTTGAAAATGGAACTTGTCATTTCCACAGCTTTAGGAGCAAGCACTGAGCTTAAACATTATTTTCCCTCTAGTGGAGTATTGATTAGTGGCCGTAACTTAGCCACTGATTTAATATGCATGGAGATAGAGGGTTATGATGTAATCTTAGATGCTGACTGGTTGACCAGGTATAATGCTAAGGTGGATTGCAGGCGAGGAAGTGTAACCTTTGGTGAACCGGGATATCCTGAACTCACTTTCTCTAGAAATAGCCATCATATACACCCTCTTCTCATCTCTGCCCTTCAAGCTCAAAAAATGATGAAGAAATGATGTATTACATTCTTAGCTCATGTCCTTAAAACCGAACCCAAGAAACCTATTCCGGAAGAAATCTCTATTGTTAGAAAATATCCTGATATATTTCCCAATGAGTTACCTGGCATATCACTCGAGAGAGAAGTTTCATTCTCAATTGATTTGACACCAGGAGCAGCCCCTGTATCCAAAACTCCTTATAGAATGTCACCTACTGAGTTGAAAGAATTAAAAGAGCAATTGATAGAATTATTGGAGAAGGGATTCATCAGACCTACTACATCACCTTGGGGAGCACATGTTCTCTTTATGAAGAAGAAAGATGGATCTATGAGGTTATGCATTGATTATATGCAGTTGAACCAATTGACTATCAAGAATAAGTATCCTCTGCCAAGAATTGATGAATTATTTGATCAAGTCTCTGGACCTCATTATTTCTCCAAGATTGACCTTAGGTTTGGTTATCATCAACTGAGAATTAAGGAAGAAGATATTTATAATACAGCTTTCAGTAGTAGGTATGGGCACTATGAATTTGTTGTCATGCCTTTTGGACTGACTAATGCACCTGCAGCATTTATACAACTCATGAATAGTGTGTTCAGGCCCTATTTAGATCAATTTGTAGTGGTATTTATTGATGATATATTAGTCTACTCTAAAACCAAGGAAGAACATGAAGCACATTTACAGATGGCCTTACAGATATTAAGAGAGAATCAACTATATGCTAAATTGAGCAAATGTGAGTTCTGGTTGGAAGAAGTTTCATTTCTCGATCATGTGATCTCTAAGGAAGGTATTTCTGTTGATCCTTCTAAAGTGGGAGCTGTCAATAATTGGGAAAGTCCTACAAATGTGATCGAAATTCAAAGTTTTCTAGGATTGGCCGGTTACTATAGGAGATTCATCAAAGACTTCTATAAAATTGCCGTGCCATTGACTTGATTAACAAGGAAGGAAAATTCTTATGTGTGGGATGAAGAATGTGAGAAGACTTTTCAAACTCTAAAGGAGCGCTTGACAACTGCACCTGTTCTTACTCTACCTATTATGGGAGGAGGATTCGTGGTATATACTGATGCTTCGGGAATTGGCCTAGGTTGTGTATTAATGTAACAAGGCAAGGTGATAGCCTATGCATCTAGACAACTAAAGACTCATGAAGTTAATTATCATGTGCATGATCTAGAATTGGTGATAGTAGTCTTTGATCCCAAGATATGGTGACATTATTTATATGGTGAACAGTTCATTATCTATTCTGACCACAAGAGTTTACAAGATCTATGTTCTCAGAATGAGCTTAACATGAGACAAAGAAGATGGTTAGAATATTTGAAAGATTTTTACTTTCCTATTTAATACCATCCTGGAAAAGGTAATGTTGTGGCTGATGCTCTTAGTAAGAAGCCGAGGGCTCTATTATCAAGTTTGATTATTAGTGAGTGGCGACTACTAGAGCAATTTACAAGATTAGATTTAAATGTGGAATCAAAGGAGGAACGTGTCTTGATTGCCAGTATAAGGGTACAACCTGCTATGTTCTCTAAAATAAAAGAGCAACAATGTAATGATCCTGTATTGGTTGAAATAACGGAAAATTTGAGCCAAAGGCCCGATTTCCAACTGACTAATGATAGGAAATTATTATTTCGAGGAAGAATTTGTGTGCCTGATAGTGACAAAATAAAGAAGAAGATAATGGAAGAAGCGCACCAATCCAAGTATACCATTCATCTAGGAGCCACTAAAATGTACCAAGATTTGAAAAGAAATTTTTGGTGGCCGAATATGAAAAGAGAAGTGGCTGAGTTTGTGAGCCGTTGTATAACATGTCAACAGGTAAAGGCAGAACATCTCAGACATACTGGTAAATTGAAACCTCTGAAGATACCGGAGTGGAAGTGGGAAAGTGTTGATATGGATTTCATTATGGGATTGCCCAAAACTAGAGAAGGACTTGATGCAATCTGGGTAATAGTTGACCAAGTAACTAAGTCTACTCATTTCTTACCCATCAAAAGTAAGTGGACGGTGGATATACTGGCAGCTCTATACATCAAAGAAGTTGTAAGATTGCATGGCATTCCTTTATCTATAATTTCTATCTATAATTTCTGATAGAGATCCAAGATTTACTTCTCACTTTTGGAAGGGATAGCAATCTTCTCTGGGAACGAGATTGAATTTTGGTACAACTTTTCTCCCTCAGACAGATGGTCAGACAAAAAGAACTAGTCAAATCATAGAAGATATGCTTAGAGCATGCATGATAGATTTTGGTGGTACTTGGCATGAACATCTACCATTGATTGAGTTCTCCTACAATAATAGCTATCAATCAAATATTCAAATGGCACCTTTTGAAGCTTTATATTGTAGAAGTTATAGATCACCCATATGTTGGGATGAGATTGGGGAGAAGCAGTTAGTAGGTCTTGACATGATTCAAGATACTACTCGAAATAAGTAGATGATTAGGGACCGACTAAAAATTGCCCAATCTCGACAAAAGAGTTATACTGACAATAGAAGAAGAGATATGCAATTTTAAATCGGTGACCATGTCTTCTTGAAGGTATCACCTACTCAAGGAATCCAAAGATTCAGATTCAAATGAAAGTTATGTCTGAGATTTATTGGTCCTTTTGAGATCTTTGATAGAGTTGGAGGAGTAGCATTTAG
Organism: Amorphophallus konjac; assembly: GCA_022559845.1. NCBI lineage: Eukaryota > Viridiplantae > Streptophyta > Magnoliopsida > Alismatales > Araceae > Amorphophallus > Amorphophallus konjac. Next base: position 289,079,478 of record CM040118.1, read on the forward strand.
GCTAGCATTACCCCCGAAACTGGAAGGAGTGCATGATGTTTTTCATGTGTCAATGCTAAAGAGGTATGTCTTTGATCCTTCGCATGTGATCCAACATGATGATCTGGTACTGCAAAAGGATTTATCTTATGAAGAGAAATCCATCAAGATACTAGATCAAAAATTACATCAACTAAGGAATAGAGCAATACCAATGGTTAAAATCCAATGGAGCCGTCGTGGACAAGAAGAAGCCACTTGGGAATTAGAGGATGCGATTAAAAAGAAGTATCCAGAATTATTTTCAGGTTAGTATTATTAGCACTTCTTTTATTTTGTAATTGGAGGGGAAATCTATCCGCCCGTACGAAGAGGCCAAACGAGGTCCGACCCGACCCAACGAGGCCCAGCTCCTTGAAGTGGTAGCCCCTAGGCCCACTCAATATAAGCCCAATAACTCACTCAGAACAAGCGCTTCCTAGGCAGCCTTCGGGTTGGGAAGTCCGAGCATCAGTTGATCGGGAGAGCTCCTCTGGAGCCCCATATTCCTTGCCCAAACCGTGCACTTATCGCTCGGGAGGCAACTCCTGGGCGAGCACCATATGCTCGGGCCAACTGAAGGAAGCTTATCTGTGTGGCCGTTACGCGTCCCTTAAAAGCTGGGAGTTCAAGGGGATAGGGGAAACCAAGAGTCCGTATGCTATAAAGAGCCCGCAAGGAGGATGTAACCCCCCCTGAATCTCCTCAGCTTAAAAGGATCATGCACTCAACGAGCCCTTATTTAAGCCTGAAGAGCCCTATTGTTCGGAGGTAAGCCAAAAAAATCCTGAGCAGGAACCACTTCACCTTTCGGTGGAGAGGGATCTCGCGCTCCCATCTTCCTCCTAACTCCTCCCTTTGCACTTGTGCTCTACTACACTTGCTGACTTAAGCATCGGAGGGTTTTCCCCGGGGATCCATCCCTGGGCACCCCTGACCTGTTTACCCTCTTGCAGTTCATACTTCAAGGCTATGTGGTTATCCTCTTCCCCGCTCAAGAGTAGTGCGAGATAGCCCCTCTTTATCCGGTGCCGTCTGTGGGAAACAAACAAAGAGCCATCATGGTGCGAAGGAATTCTAGCAGGAGGACTACCGGCGACATGGGAAAGGCCCTGGTGACGGAAGGAGACGCACCTTCCCTCCCCACGGAGAATTCCCCATCAGGCAACAACGCCAACGAGATACCTCCGTTGGAGGCAGGAGAACAGCTTCCCGGTGGGAGTACCGACGCCCTCCAAACCCTCAATGCAAAACTGGATGTCCTCGTGGATCTCATGAGGGCCCAGGCGGCCAGGGATGAGAAGTCGTATCTCCCCCGGAAGAGCCCCCCTCGCGGAGATGGCTCCCAGCAAATCGCTGGAGGCCGTTTTACCCTTTGGGGGCGGCGGCTCATCCGTAACTTGTCAGGAGGACCATCGCATGCCCCTCCCCCGGAGCAGGAAGCCTCCTCCACCCTGAGGAGGGAGAAGTCCAGAGCACGTCGACCGTTCCCAGAGACCGAAGCCCCTGAGGAGCACCGGGACAGCATGAAAGTGCGCCCCCCTAGTCCCTCGGGCCAACGACAATCGGAGTTGTCCCTCCAGCTGTGAGACTTTGAGAGGCGTTTCGCGGAGCAAGAGCGCGCCCTCCGCACCTTGCAGAAGACCTCTCTCATGGAGGACGAGGAGCGATACCCGTTCTCTGAATATATCTTGAAGGCCGAGATTTCCCCCAGGATCTCACTTCCAGCCTTAAAGTCGTACGACGGTCAGGGAGACCCGACCGATCACTACGACAGCTTCGACGCCCAAATGACCCTACATGGGGCATCCGACGTAATCAAGTGCCGAGCGTTCGTGACCACTCTGGTTCAGGGTGCTCAGGCCTGGTTCAGGGCCCTCGCCCCAGGTGGCGTCCACAACCTCAAGCAATTCTGGTGAGTCTTCAAGGAAAGCTTTGCCGGTAGCGGTCCACCCTAGTCGGTGGCGAGATTACTAGCACTCAAGCAGGAACATGGGGAGAAGTTGTGGGCTTATATCAACCGATTTAAATCGGAAGCCCTGCGCATCCCCCGCCTAGATGTTGCCTTGGCCATCACCGCATTAATCGGGGGTACCCACGATGAAAACCTACGGCGCGAGCTAGTGCTTCATCCTCCCACCTCCCTCTCCAAGCTAGTGACCCTGGCCCTGCGCCATCCAGAGTGCAAAGAAGTCCTCAGTGCCTGCCGAGGCACGACAGGCTCGGGTCAGGAGGGGGCAAGAAGCGACCGTTCGATCAAGGGACGGGACAAAGAAAGAGGTGGAACCAGGACATAGATCGCAAGAGCCATCCTAAAAGTATGAGCGGTATACTCCCCTTACTGCTCCCATCTACGAAATCTACGAAGACATCAAAGGCTCATGTCTCCTCCACCAGCCTGAGCCTATGAAGGCCAAGCACCGCAATCGCCACAAGCATTGCCTATTCCATAGCGATCACGGGCATCACATCAGCGATTGCCATTAGCTCCAAGATGAGATCGAGCACCTCATCCGCCAGGGGCACCTATCTCGATACATGTCTGGGTAGAAGGAAGACCGAGGCGCCCCCGAAGAAATCGACAATGCCCCCCGCGGAGTCCACATCAACGTCATCACGGGTGACGCGGCATCAGGAGGAGACAGCAGCCGAGGAAAAAAGTAACATGCCGAGCGGGCGAGCCGAGCCTCTGTTGAGCTCCCTAAGGCCCCGCAGGCGAGCAAACCGCAGGCCCTGGTTTTCTCTGACCATGACCTGGAAGGGTTAACCACCACTCATGACGACACTCTCATTGTATCAGCCACAATAAACTATTGTAACATAGACAAGATCTTAGTTGACAATGGTAGTGCCCCAGATGTATTATCCTATGAATGTTTCCTCAAGATGGGAGAGAATCCATCTAAACTCCGCCCGATCCGAACCCCCCTCTGTGGGTTCAGCGGCAAGGCAACTTATCCCGAGGGAGCCCTGAGCCTACCAGTTACTATCGGCACCCCGCCCAAAATCGCTACAGTATGGTGGACTTCATCGTGATTAAGGGGATGATGGCAGATAACGCCATCTTCGACCAAGGTATCCTCAGCCGAATGAAAGCGGTGCCCTCTACCTTTCACCAAAAAATGAAGTTCCCTACCAAGTATGGCGTGGGGGAGGTTCGGGGCAACCAGGCATTGGCTAGACGGTGCTATATAATCTCGGTTTAAGCCACTAGGCCGGAAGGGAAAAACAAAGGAGTAAAGGGAGCCGACGAGGGACCAGCAACATCTGAGCCTGACGGCGAGTCGCTAACGGTTTTTCTCAACGGTGACCCGACTCTAGGAGTCAAGATCGAAGCCGATCTACCACTTGAGGAATAATAAAAATATAAGGATTTCCTTGCTCAGTACATCCGAGTCTTTGCATGGTCAAACGAGCACCTTCCCGGGATCCCGGGAGACGTGGTGATGCACAAGCTCAACCTCGACCCAACGGTGAAGCCCGTCCAACAACGCAGGAGAAAGCACGCCCCGGAGAAGCAAACAGTCATCAAGGAGCAAGTCACCAAGGGGCAAAAGACTGGTATCTTTCGTCTGGTCATGTACCCTACGTGGCTCGCCAACGTCGTCATGGTACCGAAAGCTTCGGGAAAGTGGCAAATGTACGTAGACTTCACCGACCTCAACAAGGCTACCCCAAAGGATTGCTACCCGCTGCCAAGCATCGATCAACTGGTCAACTCAACCTCTGGCAACGAGCTGCTCAGCTTCCTAGATGCTTACGTTGGTTACCATGAGATCAGGATGGACCTGGAGGACATCGAGAAGACGGCCTTCATCACCGACTTCGGCGTACACTACTACACCCAAATGTCATTCGGGTTGAAGAATGCTGGAGCGACATATCAGAGACTGATCAACAACATCTTCGAAGGATAGCTCGGTCAAAACGTCGAGGCCTACATTGATGATATGCTCGTCAAAACACCGAAGGCTGAAGACCACCTTGCCGACTTAGCCGAGACCTTCGACACCCTCCTAAGGTGCAACATGAAGCTCAATCCTGCTAAATGCGCCTTCAGAGTCAGATCCGGGAAGTTCCTAGGCTTCCTGGTAACTCAGCATGGGATCGAAGCCAACCCCGACAAGGTTCAGACCATCCTAAACATGCGGCCACCCACCTGCATCAAGGACGTCCAACGCCTTACGGGGCGCATTGCTGCGCTCAACCGCTTCCTATCCCGGGCGACCGAACAATGCCTACCCTTCTTCAAATTGTTGAGGGGACCCAAAATGGCATCTGCCACGTTTGCCTGGGATGACGAATGTCAGAAAGCGTTCACCGAACTCAAGGAATTTTTGGCCTCGCCCCCGGTGCTGTCCAAGCTGGTCCAGGGCGAAGCTCTACACCTCTACCTCTCGACGACCCCTTCCACAGTAAGGTCGGTCCTTGTCAAGAACGACGCGGGGGTCGAGAGACCGGTTTACTATACCAGTAAGGTGCTTAATGAGGCTGAAAGAAGCCTCGGGATGCCTCGTCAAATGGGCCATCATGCTTGGGGCCTACGATATCTCGTATCACCCCCGCTCGGCCATCAAAGGACAGGCCCTCACAGACTTCATCGTCGAAAGCACGGTCCCGATTGAAGAAGCACTTCCACCTGCGCCCAGCCCCACTTGGGACCTATTCATCGACGGGTCCTCCAACTCAGCTGGATGTGGCGCCGGTGTCCTTCTCAAGTCTCCCGAGGGAGCGGAGCTGCGGTACGCCTTGAAGTTCAATTTCCAAGCGTCCAACAATGCCTCTGAGTACGAAGCCATTATCTCAGGGGCCAGGATGGCTTGGCGAATAGGGGCCGAGCGAGTCAGGATCCACACCGACTCCCAATTGGTCGCTAGCCAGGTCAACGGTGATTACAAAGCTCGAAAAGGATAAATGATCAAGTACCTCAAGGTGGTCAAGAGGATGGCCCAACTTTTCGAGAGCTTTGAGGTAGTCCGGATAGCCCGAGAGAAAAACTCCTGAGCGGACGCCCTCTCTCGCCTGGCCTCCTCCCTCGACCCCGAAGGTACACGATCAGTCTTCCTCGAAGAGCTCGAGCGACCGAGCATCGAATCTTAGCTTATGACCATTGACCCGGCACCCCCGAGCGACTGGCGGACTACCTACATATCCTGGCTTCAGAATTCACAAGAGCCCCCCGACCCTTAGGAGGCTCGGAAACTCAAATACCAAGCTCGACGTTTCGTCATGCTGGATGATGACTTTTACCGCAGATCTTTCTCCAGTCCCCTTCTCATGTGCATCAGCACCGATGAAGCCGGCCGAGCGGTTCAAGAAGTACACGAAGGCATCTGCGGCGCACACCAAGGAGGAAGATTGCTCGCTAGGATCTTGCTACGGTAAGGTTACTAATGGCCCACTCTCCAGTGCGACTGTGCGGTCTACGTATAGAAGTGCGACCGATGTCAGCGCTTTGACCATTTGATCCACCAACCTGTAGCGAAACTCATCACCCTTGCCGAGCCATACCCCTTCGCTTAGTGGGGGATCGACATCTTGGGGCCATTTCCTACGGCTCGGGCTCAGAAGAAGTTCATCATCGTCGCCATCGACTACTTCACCAAGTGGATCGAGGCCGAGGCCACCACCAGGATCACCGAATTAGTCATATGGAGTTTCATTTGGAAATCGATCATTTGTCGTTACGGTGTCCCCCGAGTGATCGTGAGCTATAATGGTCGGCAGTTTGATTCTCATTACTTCAGAGACAGATGCGCTGACCTAAACATTCGCAATCACCTCACTTCGGTAGCCCACCCTCAGGCTAACGGACTGGTCAAAAATACCAACAAAACTATTTTAAAAGGCATCAAAATAAGGATCAGCAAGGCCAAGGGAAGCTGGCTCGAGGAATTACCGAGCGTACTATGGTCACACCGAACTACTCCGAGAACGCCTACCGGCGAAACACCCTTCCAACTGGTGTATGGCACGGAAGCCGTGATTCCATTGGAGGTCGGCAATCCCTCTCTCTGAGTCATCCACTTCAAACCCGAGGTGAACGAGCAGAAACTACTGGAAAACCTCGACCTAGTGGACGAGATCCGAGAGATTGCAAGTATTCGAGCAATGGATTATCAATGGCGCGTCACTCGATACTACAACTCCAGAGTCTGAAATAGATAGCTCCAGCCAGGGGACTTCATCCTGAGAAAGGACGAAGCCTCTCGACCACTGGAAGCGGCGGGGAAGCTAGCCCCTAACTGGGAAGGTCCCTACCGAATGGTAGAGACGCTTGGGAAAGGAGCATATCGATTGTCTACCATGGAAGGAACACCTATCCCTCGGACAAGGAACGCGACAACGTTGCGAAAGTTCTATTTTTGAGCTTTTTCAACAGCATGTAAGCAACAAATGGCAAAACATTTCCTTCCATTAATGATTCTCATACAAATACAGCCGATGCATTACATGCCAAAAAACAAAAAATTACACCCACTGGTACTATGACGCGAGCAGATTGCTCGGCCTACTCGGTAAGCACTCCTGCGTCCAGCCACTGACTCTACCTAGTGCAGAAATTGGCTCGGATAAAGGATAGCCGACCCCGTTGGTTTGAGAAGCTCAGAGGAAAGGTGCCAGAGGGATTGGAAGGACAACAAAAAAAAGAAAAATAAGAGGAAGGAATACAAGTGAAGGCCTCCCCTCTGCTAACTCTTTGGATGGTAGGTAATGCAAGCACCCTCCAAAGTGTGAAAGAGGAGGGAGGGGGAGGCTAAACAAAAAAGAGGGAGCTTAAAGAGCTCCCCCTCCCGATTAGGATGGCGTCGGCAGGACAGGGACAGGAAGGCGACATGCTCCCGCATGTCGAACCCTCTCCCAAACTGACCCCCGGCTATCGAACCCTCTACCAAATTGGAATAGCAGGAGCTCCCCTCCTACTGCCATCTGCATCATCATCTTCTGAAGCGCTCTCCATGCTCCCCTGAGATCGGCAGCACAACGCTTCGCGGAAAAGGAAGAAGGGGAAACCGTCTGGGATGGCCTTAAGCGATGGAAGAAGGAGGAGATGCCCCTCGAACCTTTTATAGGCCGAAGGGGGAGCTGATCACCTTAAATGACTCTCCCCTTAAAAAACACGCTAAAGGAGCCTTCCCTAAATCGGTTACCTCATTTCCCAACATCCCCCCAGTGGGACGCGCGAAGCGGCAAGTCATTTACTGCGGCATGGAAAAGCGGAAAGGTGCCAGTGCCATATCGGTTATTTGACAGATCGGCACGCACGATATCCGCAGAGAAAATCGGCACCTTCCCCAAATGACTACGGATACGGTAGTCAAATCACGCCAAAAGTGGTAAGGAACAGTCAAATTAATACTTAATATCATCGCCGCTATATTTTCCCAAAAAGTCTTCACAGCTACAAGAAAGGAAAAAAAAAGAAGAAAGAGCTTATAGATTAGGACTCGGGCCCATCTCCAAGCTCTGGTAGACAAGGCCCCCTCAGCATCAGATGATCTGCCCCCAGTATTCTCAGTGATGGCCAACCCAGGCACTGACCCCACCTGTGTGGGAACTGTCTCGGTCGCGTGCCCTCCCGAGGCTGCTGGAGCCGGTGATCGCTCGGGCAAGGTCAAGGCCGACCGACCCTCCTCTTCGCTCGACGTATAATAGGAAGAGTCGGTCGAACCCCAATCCGAGTCATAGCGTTGCCCGGAAGGAAAAAATGAGCATGGACACATGGGCTTCCGCCTCTATGATGGCTCGATCAAAGCCCTAGGAGAAGCCCTTCTGAATGCCTCGACGGAAGCCCTGTTGTGCCCCTGTGGTCTTGATGATTGGTTTTGATGATAGCAAACACTATAAGTCACCATATGCATGTGTGCATGAAAGACCTTGTTGATTCATTTAAGTGCGTTCATATGTGTTCGTGTGTTTGTGAATATGTGCTTGTGAATGGCATTCCATTATATCTCACTGACATCTGGACAGAAGTGCTGTGAATGTGTGCTTGTGAATGGCATTCCATTATATCTGTCTGACATCTGGACAGAAGTGGGTCGACGCCCCCTCTTAGATGGGTCGACCCCCTCATGATTCGCATGTCTATACATTGGCTGCTGCATGCTCACACGATCAGTTAAGTCCATACATTGCTTCTGGCATGCACACACACACCCAAGTATATACACTGCTGCATGCTCACTGCATTTGATGTCCTGTCTGTGCATTGCTTAAGTCTGTACAGAGTTAACATTGTCTCGCACACAAGTTCACTTCCAAGCCTATACATTCTTGCATATTGTGCTTCATGCTTTGTTCAAGTCTATACACTCTGCTGCATATTGAACATGAAGTCTATACATCATCCACCGTCTCATTTTGTGTCTCATCCAAAGTCTATACATTCACATGTAGGCAAAGTCTACACATTGGCAGCACTGTGCAAGTCTATACATTGCCTTTGGGCATCCAAGTCTATACATTGCCTTTGGGCATCCAAGTCTATACATTGGCAGTGTGTCTGTGTTTCAAGCCATTCGTCAAGTCTATACATTCCCAGTCTATACCTACGTTCTGAACTCCAAGTCTATGCATTGGTAAAGTCTGCACATTATGCCTTGAAGCTGTTCAAGTCTTTACATTGTCCCCGTGTCCACTTGCCTTAAAGTCTATACATCGTGGGGCTTCGAGTCTTCAAAGTCTGTACATCCTTCAAGGGCCAAGTCTATACATCGCTTGCATCGTCAAGTCTATACAGTGCAGCGTGTCTATCCTTCAAGCTTTCCAAAGTCTATACATTCCTGTAGCATGCACGAAGTGAAGTCTATACATCGTGTGCTTCGAAGCTTTCAAGTCTGTACATGGTCTTGGCATTTGCATTGAAGTTTATACATTGGTCTTCACTTCAAGTCTGTACATTGGCCAAGTGTCTTGTGCTTTGAAGCTTTATCAAGTCTATACAACCATTGTCTGCATTGCCTTGCTTCTTCATGCATTTGCTAGTCTATTCAGCAACTAAGTCTATACATTGTGTTACATAGCATGCATTGCACACTACAAGTCTGTACAGCCCAAGTTTATACATCCGAACGTCTCATTTAGCGTCTCACACTTGCAAGTCTACACATTGTTCTTCAAAGCAAGTCTATACACTGCATTTGTACATTGTTCTGTCTGCACATAAAACTCACAAGTCTGAACATTGCTTAGTTGCACGCCACACACTTAGCAAGTCCATACACTCCTCCATGCATAGTCAAGCCTATACAGACTTAGCAAAAGCATTCAAGTCTGTTCTCTGGTGTCGTCGTCTGCATGGTCAAGTCTATACAGACTTAGCAAAAGCTTAGCAAGTCTGTACATTGGTCTCTCAAGCATGTAAACATCAAGTTTATACACTCCTTGTTTCATGTCTATACATTCGGTTGTTCCATGCATTCTCATCAGAGTCCACACAGCGTTTGCCTCAAAGTCTGTACAGCCTGTGTGTTGAACGAACACAAGTCTGTACATCGTCCAGCGCTTCATGTGAACTCTGTACAATGCCTTAGTCTTCTACACATGAAGTCTATTCATTACTTTAGCTTTGCATTCACAGAGTCTGTACATAGTAGCACTGCAATGTCTATACATTGCGTCCCAAACCCTGCACAGCACGCTATACATCGGCGCACTGTTCATGCATCGGTTAAGTCTATGCACTGGCTATGGCTTGTTCATGCATCTTACCCACGCAAGTCTGTACATTGAGGTCGCTTGAAGGGCTTCAAGTCTATACATTCTCACAGTGTACATACTTGCCTTTATGGTGCATCTAAAGTCTGTACATCGCCCTTTCCTTAAAAGCCTGAATTAACTAGTTACATTTCGTTTGTCTCTACCTGCAGATGATTCAGGTTGATGATTGGGCACGTGATCCGAGGTTGGCACCTGGCACATGATCCGAGGTGTCTTCTGGATAAAGGGGGCACACACCCTAGTTGCTGCTGATATATATATATGAAGTTTCTTCATCCGCAGAAGACAGATAGAAGAGGGCTGATCGAGAGAGTGATAGAAGAAAGGGAGAGCTGCAGAGAGGCAGTGAGCAGAAGAAATAGAAGAAGAGTGCAGCAGAAGAAAAAGAGAAAGAGAGAGAGCTCGTGAGGATTGAGAGAAGAAGAGTAGACAGTGAGAGAAAGAAGTAGAGAAGAAAAAGAAGAGTAAGAAGAGGAGAGATCGAGAGATAAGAAGCTTCATCAAAAGATTAGATCCTGCTGGACCGTGGATCATATCTAGGCCAGTCAGCTCCTGCGAGAGCCAAATTGTGATTTCATTTCCAGCTTTCTATTTGCTGTGTCATTTTCATTTCTTGTTTTTCCTATTGTTTCTCTGATTACCTTTGTTCTTCCGATTCTCTGGATAGAGGTTGGGTTCCTCCTGTGGACTCAGGAGAAGGGAGACCTTGTGTCTTCGGTTCGCAAGTGGCTGGGAGTCACTTGTGGGTTCCCTCCTGGTCTGGAGGAAGAGAGGTCTGTGACCTCTGGTTTGCTGGTGACGGGGAGTCACTGGTGGGTTCCAAGTTGCTGGGAGTCACTTGGGGTGTCCCTCCGGTCTGGAGGAAGAGGGGAGGCTGTTCCCCTGGTCAAGCTGTTTGGCAGCAAGTGTTTGCAGACTGAGTCTGTGGGTTCTAGCGCTAGCTAGTGGAAGCCTCACTCCGGTTTGGAGTGAGGGGTGGACGTAGGTCTTGGTGACCAAACCACCTAAAAAATCTACTGTGTAGTGTGGTTGGACTTGTGCGTTTCCTCCTTGTCTTCTACCTTCTTCACAGGTTGCCTTGAGCACTCTTGTTTCTATCCGTGCAGTGGGTTGATTGATTTCATTTGCTTCGCTAGATGATTGCTTAGGCGCACCTTATATATTTGCTCATTGGTTTAAAAGAGAATTTAACTTGTTCTTCAGAATGTCTATTTTTCCTTGATAGTATTCTAGTTTTTATTGAGCGAAAAGTTTTTTAAGGGTGGGATTCATTCACCCCCCCTCTGAATCCATCGCACCGATTCGATCAAGCCTGACTCATAGTAAGGGAAGGCAGCCTGAAGAATAGCAGTGTGGTAAGCCTCTGAGCATCTATGTTGCTCGAGAGCTTCTAGCCCCGCCAGCTCCGCCTTCCTGTCGAGCTTGGCTATCTTCTGTTCTGACTCAGACAACCTTCTCTCGGCCTCGGTCCGCGCATCTTCAGCCTCCCAGACTCAGCCTTCAAGCCACTCTCGCTCGGCCTTCCATTGATCATCGCACTCGACCTGAATCCTGCGTTCCGCATCCAGGAGCTCATTCTTCCGATCGACCATACGACGGGCCTAGGCCAGCTGCTCCGTCAATGACCGAGCCTCCGCCTGGCTCGACTACACCTGTGCCCGGAGCGGGGCCACCTCCCGATGAAGCTCCTCGAGATCAAGGATCAAATGCTCAACCTTTCGATAAAGCGCACTATGGGCCCATGAAAGAGTCTCCCGCTCCGACTCCACCCGAGCATACGCACCCACTGCCTCAGCTCCAACCTAGGCCAAGACCAGGCCACCTTCCATAAGTTGCTCAAAAAGTGTGGAGGCGGGACCCCTTTGGAGTTTCTCTCACACGACTCCTGAAGCTATAGAGTGGCACCTCCGATACAAAGAGGCCCAGACGCTGAAGGCACTGGTCGAGGGAAGGGAAGTGCTCTCTAGAGCGGCCGAGATCGGGGCACCTCCCCTGAGCGATCTCGCCTCGGGGGACCCACCGATTGGCTCAAGATGAGCGGCCCCGCCGCATACCTCCCGGCCTCGGTCGGCTGTGATCGAGTCGCTTCAGCCTGCGACACTCCAGCCTCGACCTGCTCGACCGGGCTCCTCCGTTTGGTGCCGCCTCTTCTTCGCTTGGCGTCCCGACATCAGTCGTGACCCCTTCATTGTCGGCCCCTTCTTGCTCTGTAGAGGGGAGAGCCGGCAGGGAAACCTCTTCGGCCGGGCGGGCAACCTCCGCCTTCCTCGCCCGTTTTCTCTCAACAGACTGAGCCTACATCGAAGACCTTAGCAACTTCGCCACGGGATCCTTGCGCTTCACCCCCCGGCATTCGGAAGCGTCATCCCAGACGACCTGCTTGCCCTTATCTCGGGCACGGGAGGAGCCCTCTGAAGCTTGGAGATCGCTCGGAGACGGCGTATCATCCTCGTCGATGATCTACAACTCGGCTGGCAGTGCCTCATCCTCAATCGCCCGCCTCTGGTCTGAACGAAGAAGAGCAAATTAAAAGAAGAAAGGCACCTACTCGACAAGAAAGGGAACAAGTCCCTCAGATCCTTACCTGTCGGCAGCAGTGCTCGAGAAAGGTACTCCTCAATGTTGGACGAGGTAACTAGCTCAGCAGTCGGTCGGTGACTCTGCAGAAGGATGGCAGCATCTCTCTCCACCTCTGGGGAGACCTCTGTTTGCTTCGGAGGAATGTTCGGGTAAAAGTTGGGCGCCATCGAAAAATTCCAGACCACGTGCCCACCCATAATTATTGGGTCTTTCACCCCTTGTGAGATGAGTCCTTCTCGGAAAGGGACACACGACTCCCGTTCCGCTTCTCCTAGATGAAGAAGAAGCCCTTCCCCGCATGAAGATTATCCTTCAGCTCGAAAAAATAATGGAAGAGGTCCAGCGAGGTCCTCACCCCACACTGGCCACAAAGGAAAATGAAGGAGAAGATGAAGGTATAAGAATTGGAGACCAGCTGTGATGTGACACGACCTTGGACTTAAGTAAGCAAGCACATTTGCAATCTAAATGGGCCAATTTGGGCCGCCGCTCTCTCGTCGCTCACCCAAGCCCGGGGTAACTTGGCAATGCCAAGGTGAGGTTGAGGGGTTGGGCCCTTGCTGGTAGAGGGCCAGCAAGGCCAAGACTTGATTCCCAATGGATGTGGAAGCCCAAGACAATGGGGCCGACCAAGTGCCAAAGGCACCGGTTTCTCTCTTTTCCCACGGTGATCACTTATAGCACAAGAGCTTAAGGATCGGGCTCTCATTCACGGCCAGCGGAGTTTATGAACTATTATTGAAAGAACAAGCACAAATTAGAGCAAAGTTTGGAGCACTTACTCGACCGGTTTGAGGAAACCGGTCCCGCTCGGAGACGAGGGCGAGCGGGGAAGCGTGGGTTCCCCACACGCCGCGCCGGGGTAGCTTGACCTATTTAAGCTATTACAACACTACAACCCATGCAAGGGGGGGATCGTGGGGAAGGGAAGATGATAGTTACAATCAAAACTACCTCCACGCAGGGAGGGGCCTTTAGCCGGCCAAGCGGGGTGGGGAAAACTAGGGCTAAAACGATGATGAAGTGAATATGCTGAATCTGCCTTCTCTTGACAATTGTGGATAGATAGTCGGTACTGTGGCTGTAGAACATGATCAGGAATTTTGCCGAGGGCGAGACCCATGGAAAAATCTTTGTTACTGGAACTGGAGTGCCTCTGAATTTTTCCAAATTCTTCTGGGGTCGCTGCTGGCCTGGGCAGGAGCTCGAACAAGGATGCTGATTCTCGGACTGACAGCAACTGGTTGCTAACAGCAGGAAGAAGAAGATGTTGCCTCGGCCGCTCCCGAACTCCGAATCAGGTGCCGCCAGAGCCGCTGGAACCGTGGACGAGTCTTCTTTGCAACAGAACAGACAGGGAAGCCGAAAGATGCTAGAGAAGATCAGGGGACCCAGAACAGTGACTGGGGGTCGGTGCAGACTGTGGGAAGCAGAGTCGCACGCCTGAGGAAGAAAATTCATAATTTCTGCTGCCGGATGCTGAACGGAGTTTTGCTTCTTGGTTCTGAAAGTAGACAGGGAGAGAAAGAACTTTGCAGAAGAGCTTGTGGCCTGATTCCTTAGGGGTTTGTCGTGGTGAAGCTTTTTCCCCAGATCAGGATCTCTGCAGAGCTAGCTCCTGGTTTCCAACAGCAGGTTGCAGAGGATGCCCCGACTGCTCCCGAACTCGGAATCAAGCGCCGTGAGAGTTGTTGGAATCGTGGACGAGTCCTCTTCGCAGTAAAATGGACGGGGAAGCCAACCAATGTAGGAGAAGACTAGGGGATGCAGAACAATGGCGACTGGTCAGTGCAGACTATGAGTAGAAGATCTGCGTAGCTGAGGGAGAAAAATGATAACTCTGGATCACGAATGCCGAATGAAGTTCTGTTTCTTGATTCTGGAAGTAGACTGGGCGATGAAGAACTTTGAAGAAGAACTCATGGACTGATTCCTTCGGGGTTCATCGTGGCAGAGCTTCTAATCTGGCTCAGGTCCTCAGCCGAGGCAGAACTGCGCAGTTGTGGGAGAATGGACCTCCTGGACGGCTCGGAGATCGGAAGAAGATGAAACCACTTCTATTGCGAAGGAGACTGGTAGACGCTTCCGAAAATGGCTCTTGGGTCTTCAAACCCGTCCGGAGGAAGTCGTGGTGGCCGCTGCAATTTACTGGTTCATCTGTAACCTCTAGACAGCAAACTGTAACTTCGAAGTAGCTTCCAATGGCCAAGAAAGAAGAAGGGGAAGGGGGTAGATGAGTGTGGGAGTGACCCCTGGTTGTAAGGGGGTCTTGGAGGGGGTGTTCTAAGGTGTGGGAGGTGGAGAATAAGGTCTGAAAGAGGGTCCAATAGATGGTGGTAGTGGGGGCTGCGAATTTGGTTGGAATGGAGAGAGGGAAAGGATATTCAAAAATAGGTTTAAGGGTGGGATTAATTTTTTGTCTTGGGAGTGGGGGGGTTGTGTTGGGGAAGGGAAGGGGTGCTTGGGGTAGTGGGAAGGGTGCTTGGGAAAGTGGGAGGGGTAGTTGGGGGTTGGATGGTGAGGAGAGGATTGGTGGAGGGGGTCTTGGGAAGGGGTGGAGTATTGATGAGGGTTGTGGGGAATGGGAAGAGGCTTAAATGGGGTAGGTGGGGAGTGGAGGTGGTTGGGAAGGGAGGAGAGAGAGAAGAAAATTCGAATTTGGGTGTTGAGGAGAGAGAAAGTGGAGTGAAAAAGAGAGATTAAGAGAGGGAAGGGTGGGGAATCTCTCCCCTAGGGTTTCTCACCCAAAAAATGGAATCTCTCCATTAGATAAGAAGTGTAAACTCTCAAAATGGCAAGTTTTTTCATTCATTGATTCATTAAGTTGAAATGGGGGGGAATGGGGTCCTATATATAGGCAACCCACATTTTACAATAAGTCCCTGACAAAAGACTCAATGACAAATAACCGAGGGGGTAGGGGGGTGCACTTGGGCCAAGCCCAATAAATTGGGCCCAATAGCTAACTAGACAACCTAATGACACTCAAACTTAGGGAAATAAACACAAGACCTAGGAACATGACTCAAATAAAAGGGAAAATACATCAAATGACTCAAATAAAAATTACATAGGACTCAAAATTAAATAGCTAGACAATGCCGGATGCAACCGGGGCGAGGAGACGAGCTGTGAACGTGGGCATGGGAGGTGATGTCGCCATCATACTCCCAGGGTGCGGAGAACTCGACTCCGTCAAGTAAGTGTCCTTCCCTCCTTGGAGGGTGTAGAAGTGGTACTGCCCTCAAGTCTTCCAAACGAGACCGATCCATCCACCTGCCGAGATAGCGCTCATATACCTTGCTCCTAGTGGTAGTGACATGTTCATCAAATATTCGTTCAATGCGCTCACGCTGGGCTCTCTTGGCTGGTGGACTCTCCTCACGGGTGGGTGCTCTCTCAACAGAGGGAATAGGCTCAATATCCTCACTAGGTACCACCGTGGGTCCCTTGTATGGCACTAGGTCGGCGACACTGAATGTGGGACTTACCCCATATTCCTCGGGGAGATCTAACTCATAGGCATTTGCACCAATGCGTCTCAGGACCTGGAAGGGACCAGCCCCACGTGGCCTCAATTTGGAGATGGCTCCCGGGGAGAGCCTCTCCGTCCTTACCATCACAAAGTCACCCTCATGGAATTCTTGGTGACGTCGATGAGAGTCGGCTCGCCTTTTATAAGTCACATTCTTCTTGCTAATGTGCTTGCGGATCTCTTTATGCAATGTTGTGAATGCAGACATTCTAGGGGTAATGGGTGGACCTGGGCAACCAAAAGTAGACCTATCATGTAATGATGTAATGTAGACTTTGGTCAGCCTAGGTGGGCCGGGGCACCCGTAGGTGGCCCTATCATGCAAAGTGGTGATAAATATCGGGGGACCCGGACATCCGTAGATGCCTTTGACATGCTTAAGACCCATGATGAATGAAGGTGGACCATTACATCCGAACATGGACCACTCATACTTTTTACTTGATATGTGGGTGATATGAATGAATGGACCCAACATAGTGTTCATGCCAAGTGGTGTGGTAAGCCTAGACACATGCATATTTTTCCCAAGGGTGACTTCCATGTGTATAGGTGTGGGACAACCTTTGAACTCCCATTGGAAAGGATCGAATGGATCTAAGAAGGTGGTCATCATGGGGTGGAGCATAACCTTATTACCTAGGGATATGTGGCCCAAGGTCATGGCTCCCAAGGTGTAACCCGGGTCTAGGATGGGGTGGATTGGGTCAAACATGGTGGGTTGGGTTAGGGAAAGGTGGGTGGTGGATAAGGTGGTTGGGTCACATAGGGGTCTAGGCTCCCATAGGAAGGGATCAAAGGGGTAGTGGAAAGGTCTTCCTAGAGGGTGGCACTCTATGTCTTCAAGGTACCCAAACGGTGAGTCATCCTCCTCCAAGATAATTGGGCCAAGGTCTCTAGTGGGTTGGCCAATTAAAGCAATTGGAATCTTGATGGGTGGGAAGTGGGCCAAGATTGGTTTCTCATCCTTGGGGAGAAAGAGGAGGATTTCACTCGTATAATGGCCACTAGTGTAGATGGAGGTGATGGAACCGGTGGCGGGGTAAGCTAGGAAGGGTCCACTAGAGTAGATGGGGCTAGACTCCAATGGTCCTATGGCTAGCATATTGGTCAGGTAAACTTGCCATTGTAAACAGTCCACTAGGTCCCCTAAGCCTTCCACAAAGTAGGAGGTTTAAAGTGTGACATGGGAAGACCGGGTGGGCATAATTTGGACTTGATATGCCAAGGGTGAGAGGTAAGGTGGTGAGCTAGGAATGGTGGGGCCTTGCTTAAGCCATTGGAGTATGGACTCATTCATGGTTAGGGTGTGCGGCTCATGAGGACCCGAACTAGGAGAGGTGGGTGGAAGTGGGGGGTCTAGGATGTTCTCTATGGTGGGAGGTGAATTCGGATTGGCATCCATCTCCACTTGGGTAGGAGTGTGGGCCACAACTTCCAAGGATAATGGGGTAGGATAGTCTATGGTGGGTGGAGTGATAATGGTCAGTGCATGGTACTCTCGGGGTGGTGAACATGGGTGGACTTGGGTTGGGCTTGGTCGGGGAAGTTCATGGGTGGGAGTTGGGTTCGGGGGTGAAAGATCGGTTGGTTGAAGAGGTTTGGGTTGGGGTACAAAGATCTTTCTAAGATCGGCCCTCATTTCATCCCAAGATTCAATGGGTGCTTCCCTTTTGGCTTCTCTCAAACCTATAGTGTTCTCCCATTCTTTCCTAGCTTGGCGCCAAAGTAAACTCTTGGCATAGTTGACTTGGAGAAGCCCTGATAGGGTAAACCTCCCAAAGTGTTGGTCTATGGACTTCTCCCATTCTAGATATATGCTAGGGCGGGATCCATCAAACACAAAGGCTTCTAATGGGCCTAAGAGTGGCGAATATGCCATGTATGAGGTAGTCATGATAGTGGACAAGGGTGATGCATGCAATGGCCCAAGGACAAGACTTAGTAGAGACAAGTCTAGAATGTGCTCTGATACTAATTGATGTGACACGACCTTGGACTTAAGCAAGCAAGCACATTCGCAATCTAAATGGGCCAATTTGGGCCGCCGCTCTCTCGTCGCTCACCCAAGCCCGGGTTAACTTGGCAATGCCAAGGTGAGGTTGAGGGGTTGGGCCCTTGATGGTAGAGGGCCAGCAAGGCCAAGACTTGATTCCCAATGGATGTGGAAGCCCAAGACAATGGGGCCGACCAAGTGCCAAAGGCACCGGTTTCTCTCTTTTCCCACGGTAATCACTTATAGCACAAGAGCTTAAGGATCGGGCTCTCATTCACGGCCAGCGGAGTTTATGAACTAATATTGAAAGAACAAGCACAAATTAGAGTAAAGTTTGGAGCACTTACTCGACCGGTTTGAAGAAACCGGTCCCGCTCGGAGATGAGGGCGAGCGGGGAAGCGTGGGTTCCCCACACGCCGCGCCGGGGTAGCTTGACCTGTTTAAGCTATTACAACACTACACCCCATGCAAGGGGGGGATCATGGGGAAGGGAAGATGATATTTACAATTAAAACTACCTCCACGCAGGGAGGGGCCTTCAGCCGGCCAAGCGGGGTGGGGAAAACTAGGGCTAAAATGATGATGAAGTGAATATGCTGAATCTGCCTTCTCTTAGTAATTATGGATAGACAGTCGGTACTGTGACTACAGAACGTGATCAGGAATTTTGCCGAGGGTGAGACCAGTGGGAAAATCTTTTTTACTGGAACTGGAGTGCCTCTGAATTTTTCCAAATTCTTCTGGGGTCGCTGCTGGCCTGGGCAGGAGCTCGAACAGGGACGCTGATTCTTGGACTGACAGTAACTGGTTACTAACAGCAGGAAGAAGAGGTTGCCTCGGCCGCTCCCGAACTCCGAATTAGGTGCCGCTAGAGCCGCTGGAACCGTGGATGAGTCTTCTTTGCAACAAAACTGACGGGGAAGCCGAAAGATGCCGGAGAAGATCAGAGGACCCAGAACAGTGAGTGGGGGTCGGTGCAGACTGTGGGAAGCAGAGTCACACGCCTGAGGAAGAAAATTCGTAACTTCTGCTGCCAGATGCCAAACGGAGTTCCGCTTCTTGGTTCTGAAAGCAGACTGGGAGAGGAAGAACTTTATAGAAGAGCTCTTGGCCTAATTCCTTAGGGGTTTGTCGTGGTGAAGCTTTCTCTCCAGATCAGGATCTCTGCAGAGCTACCTCCTGGTTTCCAACAGCAAGTTGCAGAGGATGCCCCGACAGCTCCCGAACTCGGAATCAAGCGCCGTGAGAGTTTTTGGAATCGTGGACGAGTCCTCTTCGTATCAAAGCTGACAAGGAAGCCAACCGATGTCGGAGAAGACTAGGGGATGCAGAACAATGGTGACTGGTTGGTGCAGACTATGAGTAGCAGATCTGCGTAGCTGAGAGAGATAAATGAGAACTCTGGATCACGAATGTTGAATGAAGTTCTATTTCTTGATTCTGGAAGTAGACTGGGTGATGAAGAGCTTTGAAGAAGAACTCATGGACTGATTCCTTCGGGGTTCATCGTGGCAGAGCTTCTAATCTGGCTCAGGTCCTCAGCCGAGGCAGAACTGCGCAGTTGTGGGAGAATGGACCTCCTGGATGGCTCGAAGATCGGAAGAAGATGAAAACACTTCTATTGCGAAGGAGACTGGTAGACGCTTCCGACAATGGCTCTTGGGTCTTCAAACTCGTCCGGAGGAAGTCGTGGTGGCCGCTGCAAGTTGTTGGTTCATCTGCAACCTCTGGACAGCAAACTGTAACTTCGAAGTAGCTTCCAATGGCCAAGAAAGAAGAAGGGGAAGGGGGTAGATGAGTGTGGGAGTGACCCCTGGTTGTAAGGGGGTCTTGGAGGGGGTGTTCTAAGGTGTGGGAGGTGGAGAATAAGGTCTGGAAGAGGGTCCAATAGATGGTGGTAGTGGGGGCTACGAATTTGGTTGGAATGGAGAGAGGGAAAGGATATTCAAAAATAAGTTTAAGGGTGGGATTAATTTTTTGTCTTGGGAATGGGGGGGTTGTGTTGGGGAAGGGAAGTGGTGCTTGGGATAGTGGGAAGGGTGCTTGGGAAAGTGGGAGGGGTAGTTGGGGGTTGGATGGTGAGGAGAGGATTGGTGGAGGGGGTCTTGGGAAGGGGTGGAGTATTGATGAGGGTTGTAGGGAATGGTAAGAGGCTTAAATGGGGTAGGTGGGGAGTGGAGGTGGTTGGGAAGGGAGGAGAGAGAAGAAAATTCGAATTTGGGTGTTGAGGAGAGAGAAAGTGGAGTGAAAAAGAGAGATTAAGAGAAGGAAGGGTGGGGAATCTCTCCCCTAGGGTTTCTCACCCAAAAAATGGAATCTCTCCACTAGATAAGAAGTGTAAACTATCAAAATGGTAAGTTTTTTCATTCATTGATTCATTAAGTTGAAATGGGGGAGAATGGGGTCCTATATATAGGTAACCCACATTTTACAATAAGTCCCTGACAAAAGACTCAATGACAAATAACCGAGGGGGTAGGGGGGTGCACTTGGGCCAAGCCCAATGAATTGGGCCCAATAGCTAACTAGACAACCTAATGACACTCAAACTTAGGGAAATAAACACAAGACCTAGGAACATGACTCAAATAAAAGGGAAAATACATCAAATGACTCAAATAAAAATTACATAGGACTCAAAATTAAATAACTAGACCATGCCGGATGCAACCGGGGCGAGGAGACGAGCTGTGAATGTGGGCATGGGAGGTGATGTCCCCATCAAGCTGGACGAGAGCCAGCCAGTAGAACCGAAGCAACTCGACGATAAAGGAATGGAGGGGCAGGCAAAAGCCACACTTCCAGGCCAAGAGGAAGGAACAGAAGAGGCCAGAACGAGTGGCCAGGCTAGACTCATGAGGCTCAGGCGTGAAAAATTGGAATCGCCAAGGTAGCCCATACTGGTTCTCCAGTCGCTTCACCTCAACCTCCCCCAACTCACTACGGAGAGGCTCTAACTGTACCAAGAAAACCCTTGGGGTCTGTTCTTTTTGTCGCCCCTCGGCCTCAAGACTTTGGTCCGCCATTGAACAGATGGAGGAACTGGAAGAAGAAGGGGAAAGCTCTAGACCAGAGGACTCCGGAGGAGAAAGAAGCTAACGGATTGTCGCCGCGCAAAAATCTTCTTGCTCCGCAAAGGCCGCTGCAATTCTCCGCTCCTCTGAACTACTCACATGGTGCCTGAGCCCCCCTATATAAATGCAAAGGAAGGCAAAACCCTAAACCCCCGGAGATAAAGGGACGCAAACAACGCGCAATGCCTATATCCCCTAGCCGGAGGCAGCGCGGCGATCCGATCTCCCAAGGAGGGGCCTTCATTTATTCATCATGACGGGCATATTTTCATGGCAAGCCGTATCATATGGCTCCTTCCATAGAGAGATCTCCACCCAACTAGAGCCACGAAAAGTCCAGCCCAAAATGCTACTCGACCGAGCCTAATCTTGGCTCGGGAGTAGGAGGGGGACAAGTGGAGAGGGGAAATCTAGCCGCCCGTACGGAGCGGCCAAACGAGGTCCGACCTGACCCAACGAGGCCCAGCTCCTTGAAGTGGTAGCCCCTGGGCCCACTCAATATAAGCCCAATAACTCACTCAGAACAAGCGCTTCCTAGGCGGCCTTCGGGTTGGGAAGTCCGAGCATCAGTTGATCGGAAGAGCTCCTCCAGAGCCCCATATTCCTTGCCCAAACCGTGCACTTATCGCTCGGGAGGCACCTCCTGGGTGAGCACCATATGCTCGGGCCAACTGATGGAAGCTTATCTGTGCGGCCGTTACGAGTCCCTTAAAAGCTGGGAGTTCAAGGGGATAGGGAAAACCAAGAGTCCGTATGCTATAAAGAGCCCGCAAGGAGAACGTAACCCCCCCCCCCCCCCCCCCCGAATCTCCTCAGCTTATAGGGATCATGCACTCAACGAGCCATTATTTAAGCCTGAAGAGTCCTATTGTGCGGAGGTAAGCCAAAAAAACTCTGAGTAGGAACCACTTCACCTTTCGGTGGAGAGGGATCTCGCGTTCCCATCTTCCTCCTAATTCCTCCCTTTGCACTTGTGCTCTACTACCCTTGCTGACTTAAGAGTCGGAGGGTTTTCCCTGGGGATCCATCCCTGGGCACCCCTGACCTGTTTCCCCTCTTGCAGTTCATACTTCAAGGCTACGTGGTTATCCTCTTCAACACTCAGGAGTAGTGCGAGATCACCCCTCTTCAGTAATTAATCAAGTGAATTTGGAGGACTAAATTCTTTTTTTAGTAGGGGAGGATGTAGCAACGTGAAATTCTATATATGTATTTATATGCGAAAAAAATAATAAAAGATGAAAATAAAATAAATGATGAATATTTTTTTATGTCTTTAAAGTGTAGAATATATAAACGCGAACCCCATCCCACGTGTTAACACGAACGGTGACATTCACGTCATGATTCTGAGAAGGCGAAGACGTTGGGACTGTAGCAGTACTGTAGCATCTGATTTAAGAGAGAATTATTAGCTCTAATTAAATCATAATTAGTGAATGATGTCATTTCTTACATCATTGAATAAATGAGGTGATGGGGGCATCACCCATGATTCCCTCTGGCTCGGGTCATCTTCACTCCCCGATATCATTTGAGCTCGGGCTTCACTCTTCGAAGGCCCAATTATCCATTTTGTGCTTTCTATTTGAGTCATTTGATGTATTTTTCATTTTATTTGAGTCATGCCCTTAGGTCTTTTATTTATTTCCCTAAGTTTAAGTGTCATTAGATTAGCTTTTGGGCCCAATTCTGTGGGCTTGGCCCAGGAGCGCCCCCTACCCCTTGCTCATTGGTCATTGTAGCATGAGTCATGGACTTTTTGTAAAATAAGGGTTGCCTATATATAAGACCCCATTTCCCCCATTTCAAATTAATGAAAAGTTTGCCATTTGAGAATTCAAAATTCATATTACTAGTGGAGTGAATCCAATAGTGCGTGAGAAGCCCTAGGGGAGAGAATCCCCACCCATCTCTCTCTCTCTCTCTCTCTCTCTCTCACCACAAGGGGGGCTGCGCCCTACCCTCTCTCTCCTCCCCTCCCAACCACTTATATCTCCCACCTACCCCCATTAAGGCCTCTCCCCTTCCCCACACCCTCCTCATTACTCCACCCTAGTCCCAAAGAAGAACCCCCAATCACCAAGCCAACCTCCAACCCCCAACCACCCCACTACCCTTTCCCAAGCACCCTTCCCCCTCCCCCATGCAACCCTCTAGCTCCCAAGAGATTTTTTTTTGAAAATTTCCCTCCATCCCCCAAGCCTTAGGGCGCCCCCAAGCACCCCCTCTTAGGTCTGGTCGCCCCTCCCCTCCTTCCCCCCCCCCATTCCATTCTACCTAGAACATCTACCACCCTCCATCCCCTCTCCAACTTGGCTGAAACCTGCAAGCCCTTGCGCCCTCCCCCTTCCCCAGCTCCTCCACCACCCCCTAGCCACCCTCCATACCTCCCCCACACTCCCCTCCCAGCACTCTTCATATCCCCTTCACCATTCAACCACTTCTTCTTATAATTTGGTTGTCATTTGGGAGCTACATCGACGAACCTGTTCACAGCTGAGGACTTGCAGAGAACCAGCAGAGTGTAGCGATGACCCAGAATTCATTCTGGCATCCCTGAAGGCTCAAGTGGCATCTTTGGAAGCGTCTCCCAGTCATCTTCGCAACGGCGGTGGTCTCATCACATTATGAGCTCGTGGCCGTCCTGAGCAGGCGATCTTCCCCAACTGCGCATCTTACCCCTGAGCATCAACCTGAAGCTGATTTTAGAAGCCGCTACGACCACTCTCTTGAAGATCTGGAGGCGAGTCTGGGCTGATCTCTTCCTCGACAAGTCTACTTCCTGAATAAAGAAGCAGAGCCCAGTTTGGCACCAGGAGTTAAAAGTTATCATTTTCCCTCCCCCTGGTGCGCTGTTCTGCTACCTCTCAGACTGCACAGATACCCTGTCACTGTTCGGGTTCCATCGGCCAACTCCGACACCGTCTGGCATCTTCGTTGGTCTCGTTTCAAAGAGGACTCAACGACGGTTCCATCGAAACTAGTGGTGCCTGATTCTGAGTTTTGGAGCATCTGTACCATCTTCGTCTTCTAGCTGTAGTGGTGCTGAGATAGTCAGGACCAGAGACCTGAGCTCCTGTTCGTGACTCTGCCCCGACCAGTACCAACCATTTAAAATTCCGAAAAAATTTGGACGGCTTCCTGGGTCCCTTACGAAGAAATTCCAACTGGTCTCGTCATCAATAAAAATCTGGAGTTGCTGCAGCATCAACATCATCGACTGTCTGTCCACAAGCATAGAGAGCGGGCAGAACCGGGTTCGTCCACCGTTCGGCTTCCATTTCCATTTTTTCCCCCTCCCCTCCTGGCCGGCTTACAGCCCCTCTCTGTGGGAGGTAGTGTTTGATTGTAACCATTGGTTTCTCTATCCCAAGATCCCCCTCTTGCATGGGGTGTAGTGTTGTAATTGCTTAAACAGGGCAAGCTACCCCGGTGCGGCGTGTGGGGAACCCACGCTTCCCCGCTCGCCCAAGTCTCCGAGCGGGACCGGTTTCTTCAAACCGGTCGAGTAAGTGCTCCAACCTTAGCTCTATTTAGTGCTTGTTAGTTCAATGTTAGTTCATAACTCCGCTGGCTGTGAGAGTGAGAGCTCGATCCTTAAGTTCCCTTACTTTAAGAGACCATCGTGGGAAGAAGAGTGTAACCCGTGACCTCGGCACGACGTCGGCTCCATTGATTTGGGCTGCCATACCCCCTGGGGAAATAACCTTGGCCTTTCTGGCCCTCTACCAGCAAGGGCCCAGCCCACACATCCTCCACTTCGCATCGCCAAGTTACGCCGGGACTTGGGTGAGCGTCGGGAGAGAGGCCGCCAATACCGGTCCGTTTGATTGCGAATTGTGCTTGCTTGCTTAAGTCCTAAATTGTGTCACATCAATTGGTATCAGAGAAAGTTTGGACTTGTCTTTATGAAGTCTAAGTCCTAGGACCGTTGTATTGCATGTCCACCCGTAGTGGAGTCATTTACCGACCCGATCCATCTTCTTCGATTCCACCCATGGATCACAATCCCAAACTCAATCAAGATGCCCCTAGGGAGGAACCCCAAGGCCAAATGAACCGGATGGATGCTACCCTTGCAAACATCCTTGCCCAACTTGAATCCCTATTCACTCGGCTTGCTCGGCTAGAAGAGCATGAGTTCCACCCAAGGAATAATGAACCAAGAGCCCACCCTCCACATGTTGAAATTCATAGGGATGAGTTCCACCCAAGGAACAATGGACCAAGAGACACATGCTGAAATTAATAGGGAGGAATTGAATGTTGATCCCTACCACGACTATGAGAGGCCTCGCCACCATCAAAATCATGAAAGGCGTCCACGGGACGACCCGGATGACCCTCTCTTAAGGATGATGAAAGTAGAGGCCCCAAACTTTGATGGTTCCCATGAACCAAGTATCTACTTAGAATGGGAAACCACCATGGACCAATACTTTGAATGGGACCCAATGTCCGACCAAAGAAGAGTAAGATTGGCCAAAATGCATCTCACCAAATTAGCCAAAACTTATTTGCTAAACCAAGAAGGATTAGGCGGGAAGAGCCTATTGACACTTGGGAGGGTATGAAGAACCAACTTAGAAATAAATACCTACCACCAAATGCTCTTAGATGAATGGCAAAGCCTCACCTAAGAAGGGAAGACCGTGGTTGAATACATTGAGAAATTTGACTCCTATCTTTTAAAGTGTGGAGTTTATGAGGACCCGGCCATCACCTTGTCCCGCTTTAGAAATGGACTCCAAAGTCACATCAAGAGAGAACTTTTCATGAGAGATGTTGACAACCTTGAGCAAGCCTACCAAATAGCTTGGGATGTTGAGAGATTCTCTAGGATCCCTCGGTTTGCTACTCCCCGATCGGCCGATCCTAAAAGCATGGGGCCACGAACCATTCCAACCACCCCCATGAAGGCCCCTAGCCCAAGTGAAAATATACCATTACGGCCTTACAGCCCCCCTCCCACCATCACTCCAACCAAGCCCGCCCCTAGCCATCCTTTTCCACGGAGGGAAGAGAATCCCAAGGGCCCAAATGTAGGAGGAACTACCACGGGTAGTGGGCGCCAACAATGCGATAGATGTCAAGGGTTTGGCCACTTTACGGGGCAATGCCCATCCAAAGGGTTGTCTAGCTTACTTATTGAGGAAGAAGCTCCCCCACCCCAAGAGGAACGTGAGAGTATGGTTGAGGTCCATGAAGCTTCACTATATTGGGAATAAGAGTATGAGGCCCAATACCATGAGTCGGGTATAGACTACACCGCCCCATCTACCGACTCCCATCTAGGAGTAATTAGATGCACCCTCACCAAGCCCCAAGAGGAGGACTGGCGACGAACTTCAATCTTCCACACCTTTGTTAAGATAGGGGGCCATGTGAGAAACGTGATCTTAGATAATGGGAGTTGTGTCAATGACGTGTCTCCCGACACCGTTAAGCTCCTTGGGCTTACCATTACTCCTCACCCTAGCCCATACCGGGTCTCTTGGATCAACAACAATTCCATCCCGGTCAACACTCGCTGCCTTGTGCCCCTCACCTTTTTTTCCTACCATGGCCAAATATGGTGTGATGCTATCCCCATGGAAGTAGGTAGCATCCTACTAGGGAGACCGTGGCTTTATGATGTGGATGCCACTATTTTGGGTAAGACCAACACATGCACCTTTGAGCATGAGGGAAAGAGCATCCGTCTTAATCCCTCCCCACCACGTCCCTTGCCTAAGAAAAGCCCATCCCGTCAAGGTCAACACTCCACCAAATCTCAAGTCATGGGGAACTCCACCCCACCAACCCAACCTCTCTCCCAAAACCCCAAACAAGATAAGACTTTGGGAATGACCAAGGGAATTCACCTCATCACCAAAAGAAAGCTTGAGGAGGAGATAGCTCAAGGGACACCTCTATGTGCGGTAGTCATTTGCCTAGGAGAGCCCACCCCCTCCAACCCCCATCCCATAGAAGTCCGGCATCTCCTAGAAGAATTCCATGATGTGTTCCGGGAAGAACTCCCGGACCAACTCCATCCCATGCGTGATGTGCAACACGTAATTGATTTAGTTCCGGGAGCCACCCTTCCCAACCTTCCTCATTACCGCCTCAACCCCACGGAACATGCCGAAATTCGGAGGCAAATAGAGGAACTCATTAGGGAGGGTTTCATCCACATTAGCAAAAGCCCATGTGCCGTACCGGCCCTTCTCACTCCCAAGAAGGATAGATCATGGCAGATGTGTGTGGATAGTTGGGCCATTAATAAGATCACCGTCAAGTATAGGTTCCCCATCCCTAGGCTTGATGACATGCTTGACATGCTAGCGGGAGCCACTATCTTCTCCAAGATTGATCTTAAGAGTGGCTACCACCAAGTTAGAATTAGGCCCGGAGATGAGTGGAAAATGGCCTTCAAGACCAAGGATGGCTTGTATGAATGGTTGGTCATGCCTTTTGGGCTCTCAAATGCCCCAAGTACTTTCATGCGTCTCATGATGGAGGTTCTTAGGCCTTTCATTGGGGTCTTTCTAGTGGTCTACTTTGATGACATCCTCATATATAGTCAATCCCAAGAGGCCCACCTTGATCACCTTAGGCAAGTTTGCACCGTCCTACGACATGAGAGCCTATTT
The DNA here is from genome assembly GCA_022559845.1 of Amorphophallus konjac. Lineage (NCBI taxonomy): Eukaryota > Viridiplantae > Streptophyta > Magnoliopsida > Alismatales > Araceae > Amorphophallus > Amorphophallus konjac. Next base: position 289,107,043 of record CM040118.1, read on the forward strand.
GCCAACCGAGGCAAGTGTCACTTCTTGACCACATCCATCACTTTCCTAGGATTTGTGGTATCCACCAAAGGTGTCTCCATGGACCCCGATAAGATCCAACCCATTCTAGATTGGCCGAAACCCCACACTCATCATGAGGTCCGAAGTTTCATGGTTTGGCCACCTTCTATAGGAGGTTTATTCGGGGATTTAGCACTATCACTGCCCCTATCACCGATTGTCTCAAGAAGGGGACTTTTGTGCGGACCAAATCAGCCTCTAAAGTCTTCCAAGAACTAAAGGAGAAGATGACCCAAGCCCCGGTCCTATGCCTACCCTATTTCTCCAAAGTCTTTGAAGTCACATGCGACGCATCCGGGATAGGAATAGGAGGGATCCATAGCCAAGAGGGACACCCGGTGGCCTTCTTCAGTGAGAAGTTATGTGATGCTAGGACAAGATACTTCACTTATGACAAAGAGTTCTATGCTGTGGTTCAGTCCCTCCGACATTGGAGGCACTACTTGTTGCCCAAAGAATTCGTCATCTTTTCCGACCATGAGGCTCTAAAATACCTCAACTCCCAGCAAAAGTTGAATGCCCGACATGCCAGCTGGATTGAGTACATCCAATCTTACACCTTTGTCATCAAACATAAGGCGGGAAGTGAGAACCGAGCGGCGGATGCTCTTAGTAGGAGGGTCTCTTTGTTGTCCACTATACAAGTGGAAGTTATCAGATTTGAGAGGCTCAAGGATGAGTACCCTAGCTGCCCCGACTTTGGGCACATCTATACCACTTTGACCACCCATTCTAGCAAAGAACATGAGGGTTTCATCTTGGAGGATGGGTTCCTCTTCAAGGGACCAAAGATTTGCATACCACGGACCTCACTCTGTGATTTCTTGGTTTGGGAATTGCATGCTAGAGGGCTAGCTGGCCATTTTGGGGTTCATAAAACCATTGCTCTAGTTGAAGGTCAATTCTTTTTGCCTAGTCTCAAGAGAGACGTAGTCAAGATAGTGGGTCAATTCCGCACATGTGCTTCGGCCAAACAGGTGAAGCAAAACACCGGCTTTTATACCCCTCTCCCCATCCCCGACTGCCCATGGCAAGACTTAAGTATGGACGTTGTGCTAGGCCTACCCAAGACTACAAGAAAGCATGACTCAATCTATGTGGTCGTTGACAGGTTTTCAAAAATCGCCTACTTCATCTCATACTCCAAAAGCTCCGATGCCTCCCATGTGACTCGATTGTTCTTTGATGAGGTTGTTCGCCTCCATGGCCTACCCAAAACCATAGTCTCCGATAGGGATGTCAAGTTCACTAGTTACTTTTGGAAGACTCTTTGGCACTTGATGGGTACCCTCCTCAAATTCTCCACAGCCTACCACGCTCAAACTGATGGCCAAACCAAAGTTGTCAATCGGAGTCTAGGGAATCTCCTTAGGTGTCTTGTTGAGGATCGTCCGGGGAATTGGGATCTCATTTTACCATAGGCTAAATTTGCATATAACAACTCCATCAATAAGTCAATAGGGATGAGTCCATTCGAAGCTGTGCATGGGTACAAGCCAAGGAAACCTTCCGATCTCATTCCCCTTCCCCAGCATGCTAGAGTGTCTATTTCAGCCGAGTCTTTTGCACAACATATTAGAGAATTGCATGAAGAAATCCGCAATCACATTAGCAAAAAGAATGTGACTTATAAAAAGCTGGCCGACTCTCATCGGCGTCACCAAGAATTCCATGTGGGTAACTTTGTGATGGTGAGGACGGAGAGGCTCTCTCCAGGAGCCATCTCCAAATTGAGGCCACGTGGGGCTGGTCTCTTCCAGGTTTTGAGGCGCATTGGCACTAATGCCTATGAGTTAGGACTCCCCGAGGAGTATGGAGTGAGTCCCACATTCAATGTAGCCAACCTAGTACCATATAAGGGACCCACGGTGGTACCCAGTAAGGATATTGAGCCTATACCTCCCATTGAGAGAGCACCCACCCGTGAGGAGAGACCACCCGCCAAGAGAGCCCAGCGTGAGCGCATTGAACGAATATTTGATGAACAGGTCACTACCACCAGGAGCAAGGTATACAAGCGCTATCTCGTCGAGTGGAAGGATCGGCCTCCTTCGGAGGATTCGTGGGTGAGTCGGGAGGATCTCCAGTGGCTGGATCCCGACCTTCTCGAGCAGTACCACAGTCGGATGGACCCCTACTCGACGAAGTCGAGCTCTTCGCAGCCCAGGGGATTTGATGGGGGCATCACCCATGATTCCCTCTGGCTCAGGTCATCTTCACTCCCCGATGTCATTTGAGCTCGGCCTTCACTCTTCGTAGGCCCAATTGTCCATTTTGTGCTTTCTATTTGAGTCATTTGATGTATTTTCTATTTTATTTGAGTCATGTCCCTAGGTCTTTTGTTTATTTCCCTAAGTTTAAATGTCATTAGATTAGCTTTTGGGCCCAATTCTGTGGGCTTGGCCCAGGAGCGCCGCCTACCCCTTGCTTATTTGTCATTGTAGCATGAGTTAGGGACTTTTTGTAAAATGAGGGTTGCCTATATATAAGACCCCATTTCCCCCATTTCAAATTAATGAAAAGTTTGCCACTTGAGAATTCAAAATTCAGATTACTAGTGGAGTGAATGCAATAGTGGGTGAAAAGACCTAGGGGAGAGAATCCCCACCCATCCCTCTCTCTCTCTCTCTCTCTCTCTCTCTCTCTCTCTCACCACAAGGGGGCTGCACCCTAACCTCTCTCTCCTCCCCTCCCAACCACTTCTATCTCCCACCTACCCCCATTAAGGCCGCTCCCCTTCCCCACACCCTCCTCATTACTCCACCCTAGTCCCAAAGAAGAACCCACAATCACCAAGCCAACCTCCAATCCCCAACCACCCCACTACCCTTTCCCAAGCACCCTTCCCCCTCCCCCATGCAACCCTCCAGCTCCCAAGAGAATTTTTTTTGAAAATTTCCCTCATCCCCCAAGCCTTAGGGCGCCCCCAAGCACCCCCTCTTAGGTCTGGTCGCCCCTCCCCTCCTTCCCCCCCCCATTCCATTCTACCTAGAACATCTACCACCCTCCATCCCCTCTCCACCTTGGCTGAAACCTGCAAGCCCCTGCGCCCTCCCCCTTCCCCAGCTCCTCCACCACCTCCTAGCCACCCTCCATACTCTCCCCACACTCCCCTCCCACCACTCTTCATATCCCCTTCACCATTCAACCACTTCTTCTTGTCATTTGGTTGTCATTTGGGAGCTACATCGACGAACCTGTTCACAGCTGAGGACCTGCAGAGAACCAGCAGAGTGCAGCGGCGACCCCGACTTCATTCTGGCGTCCCTGAAGGCTCAAGTGGATCGTTGGAAGCGTCTCCCAGTCGTCTTCGCAACGGCGGTGGTCTCATCACATTCTGAGCTAGTGGCGTCCTGAGCAGCCGATCTTCCCGACTACGCATCTCCCCCCTGAGCATCAACCTGAAGCTGATTTCAGAAGCTGCCACGACCACTCTCTTGAAGATCTGGAGGCGAGTCTTGGCTGAGCTCTTCCTCGACAAGTCTACTTCCTGAATCAAGAAGCAGAGCCCAGTTTGGCACCCGGAGTTAAAAGTTATCATTTTCCCTCCCCCTAGTGCGTTGTTCTGCTACCTCTCAGACTACACAGATACCCTGTCCCTGTTTGGGTTCCATCGGCCTACTCCTACACCGTCTGGCATCTCCATTGGTCTCGTTTCGAAGAGGACTCAACGAAGGTTCCATGGAAACCAGCAGTGCCTGATTCTGAGTTTTGGAGCATCCGTAGCGTCTTCATCTTCCAGCTGCAGTGGTGCTGAGATAGTCAGGACCAGAGACCTGAGCCCATGTTCGTGCCTCTGCCCCAACCAGTACCAACCATATGAAATTCCGACAAAATTTGGACGGCTTCCTGGGTCCCTTACGAAGAATTTCCAACTGGTCTCGTCATCAACAAAAATCTGGAGTGGCTGCAGCATTAACATCATCGACTGTCTGTCCACAAGCACAGAGAGCGGGCAGAACCGGGTTCGTCCACCCTTCGGCTTCCATTTCCATTTTTCCCCCTCCCCTCCTGGCCGGCTTACAGCCCCTCCCTGTGGGAGGTAGTGTTTGATTGTAACCATTGGTTTCTCTATCCCAATATCCCCCTCTTGTATGGGGTGTAGTGTTGTAATTGCTTAAACAGGGCAAGCTACCCCGGCGCGGCGTGTGGGGAACCCACGCCTCCCCGCTCGCCCACGTCTCCGAGCGGGACCGGTTTCTTCAAACCGGTCGAGTAAGTGCTCTAACCTTAGCTCTATTTAGTGCTTGTTAGTTCAATGTTAGTTCATAACTCCGCTAGTCGTGAGAGTGAGAGCTCGATCCTTAAGTTCCCTTGCTTTAAGAGACCATCGTGGGAAGAAGAGTGTAACCCGTTACCTCGCCATGGCGTCGACTCCCTCGATTTGGGCTGCCATACCCCCAGGGAAAATAACCTTGGCCTTGCTGGCCCTCTACCAGCAAGGGCCCAGCCCACACATCCTCCACTTGGCATCGCCAAGTTACGCCGGGACTTGGGTGAGCGTCGGGAGAGAGGCCGCCAATACCGGTCCGTTTGATTGCGAATTGTGCTTGCTTGCTTAAGTCCTAGATTGTGTCACATCAATTGGTATCAGAGCAAGTTTTGACTTGTCTCTATCAAGTCTAAGTCCTAGGACCATTGCATTGCATGTCCACCCGTAGTGGAGTCATTTACCGACCCGATCCATCTTCTTCGATTCCACCCATGGATCCCAATCCCCAACTCAATCAAGATGCCCCTAGGGAGGAACCCCAAGGCCAAATGAACCGGATGGATGCTACCCTTGCAAACATCCTTGCCCAACTTGAATCCCTATCCACTCGGCTTGCTCGGCTAGAAGAGCATGAGTTCCACCCAAGGAACAATGAACCAAGAGCCCACCCTCCACATGTTGAAATTCATAGGGATGAGTTCCACCCAAGGAACAATGGACCAAGAGCCCACCCTCCACATGCTGAAATTAATAGGGAGGACTTGAATTTTGATCCCTACCACGACTATGAGAGGCCTTGCCACCATCAGAATCATGAAAGGCGTCCACGGGACGACCCGGATGACCCACTCTTAAAGATGATCAAAGTAGAGGCCCCAAACTTTTATGGTTCCCATGAACCAAGTATCTACTTAGAATGGGAAACCGCCATGGACCAATACTTTGAATGGTACCCAATGTCCGACCAAAGAAGAGTAAGATTGGCCAAAATGCATCTCACCAAATTAGCCAAAACTTATTGGCTAAACCAAGAAGGATTAGGCGGGAAGAGCCTATTGACACTTGGGAGGGTATGAAGAACCAACTTAGAAATAAATACCTACCACCAAATGCCCTTAGATGAATGGCAAAGCCTCACCCAAGAAGGGAGGACCGTGGTTGAATACATTGAGAAATTCGACTCCTATCTTTTAAAGTGTGGAGTTCATGAGGACCTGGCCATCACCTTGTCCCGCTTTAGAAATGGACTCCAAAGTCACATCAAGATAGAACTTTTCATGAGAGATGTTGACAACCTTGAGCTAGCCTACCAAATAGCTAGGGATGTTGAGAGATTCTCTAGGATCCCTTAGTTTGCTACTCCCCGATCGGCCGATCCTAAAAACATGGGGCCACGAACCATTCCGACCACCCCCATGAAGGCCCCTAGCCCAAGTGGAAATATCCCATTACTGCCTTACAACCCCCCTCCCACCATCACTCCAACCAAGCCCGCCCCTAGCCATCTTTTTTCCACGGAGGGAAGAGAATCCCCAAGGGCCCAAATGTAGGAAGAACTACCCCGGGTAGTGGGCGCCAACAATGCTATAGATGTCAGGGGTTTAGCCACTTTGCGGGGCAATGCCCATCCAAAGGGTTTTCTAGCTTACTTATTGAGGAAGAAGCTCCCCCACCCCAAGAGGAACTTGAGAGTATGGTTGAGGTCCATGAGGCTTCACTAGATTGGGAAGAAGAGTATGAAGCCCAATACCATGAGTCGGGTATAGACTACACCACCCCATCTAACGACTCCCATCTAGGAGTAATTAGATGCACCCTCACCAAGCCCCAAGAGGAGGACTGGCGACGAACTTCAATCTTCCACACCTTTGCTAAGATAGGGGGACATGTGAGAAAAGTGATCTTAGATAATGGGAGTTGTGTCAATGCCGTGTCTCCCGACACCGTTAAGCTCCTTGGGCTTACCATTACTCCTCACCCTAGCCCATACCGGGTCTCTTGGTTCAACAACAATTCCATCCCGGTCAACACTCGCTGCCTTGTGCCCCTCACCTTTTCTTCCTACCATGGCCAAATATGGTGTGATGTTATCCCTATGGAAGTAGGTAGCATCCTACTAGGGAGACCGTGGCTATATGATGTGGATGCCACTATTTTGGGTAAGACCAACACATGCACCTTTGAGCATGAGGGAAAGAGCATCCGTCTTAATCCCTCCCCACCACGTCCCTTGCCTAAGAAAAGCCCACCCCTCAAGGTCAACACTCCATCAAATCTCAAGTCATGGGGAACTCCACCCCACCAACCCAACCTCTCTCCCAAAACCCCAGACAAGATAAAACTTTGGGAATGACCAAGGGTCTTCACCTCATCACCAAAAGAGAGCTTGAGGAGGAGATAGCTCAAGGGACACCTCTATGTGCGGTAGTCATTTGCCTAGGAGAGCCCACCCCCTCCAACCCCCATCCCATAGAAGTCCGGCATCTCCTAGAAGAATTCCATGATGTGTTCCCGGAAGAATTCCCAAAACCAACTCCCTCTCATGCGTGATGTGCAACACGCAATTGATTTAGTTCCGGGAGCCACCCTTCCCAACCTTCCTCATTACTGCCTCAACCCCACGGAACATGCCGAACTTCGGAGGCAAATAGAGGAACTCATTAGGAAGGGTTTCATTCGCATTAGCAAAAGCCCATGTGCCGTATCGGCCCTTCTCACTCCCAAGAAGGATGGATCATGGCAGATGTGTGTGGATAGTCGGGCCATTAATAAGATCACCATCAAGTATAGGTTCCCCATCCCTAGGCTTGATGACATGCTTGACATGCTAGCGGGAGCCACTATCTTCTCTAAGATTGATCTTAAGAGTGGCTACCACCAAGTTAGAATTAGGCCCGAAGATGAGTGGAAAATGGCCTTCAAGACCAAGGATGTCTTGTATGAATGGTTGGTCATGCCTTTTGGGCTCTCAAATGCCCCAAGTACTTTCATGCGTCTCATGACGGAGGTTCTTAGGCCTTTCATTAGGGTCTTTCTAGTGGTCTACTTTGATGACATCCTCATATATAGTCCATCCCAAGAGGCCCACCTTGATCACCTTAGGCAAGTTTGCACCGTCCTACGGCATGAGAGCCTATTTGCCAACCGAGGCAAGTGTCACTTCTTGACCACATCCATCACTTTCCTAGGATTTGTGGTATCCACCAAAGGTGTCTCCATGGACCCCGAGAAGATCCAAGCTATTCTAGATTGGCCGGAACCCCACACTCTTCATGAGGTCCGAAGTTTTCATGGGTTGGCCACCTTCTATAGGAGGTTTATTCGGGGATTTAGCACTATCACTGCCCCTATCACCGATTGTCTCAAGAAGGGGACTTTTGTGTGGACCAAAATAGATTCTAAAGCCTTCCAAGAACTTAAGGAGAAGATGACCCAAGCCCCGGTCCTATGCCTACCCGATTTCTCCAAAGTCTTTGAAGTCACATGCGACGCATCCGGGATAGGAATAGGAGGGATCCTTAGCCAAGAGGGACACCTGATGGCCTTCTTCAGTGAGAAGTTATGTGATGCTAGGACAAGATACTTCACTTATGACAAAGAGTTCTATGCTGTGGTTCAGTCCCTCCGACATTGGAGGCACTACTTGTTGCCCAAAGAATTCGTCATCTTTTTCGACCATGAGGCTCCAAAATACCTCAACTCCCAGCAAAAGTTGAATGCCTGACATGCCCGCTGGATTGTGTACATCCAATCCTACACCTTTGTCATCAAACATAAGGCGGGAAGTGAGAACCGAGCGGCGGATGCTCTTAGTAGGAGGGTCTCTTTGTTGTCCACTATCCAAGTGGAAGTTATCGGATTTTAGAGGCTCAAAGATGAGTACCCTAGCTGCCCCAACTTTGGGCACATCTATACCACTTTGACCACCCATTCTAGCAAAGAACATGAGGGTTTCATCTTGGAGGATGGGTTCCTCTTCAAGAGACCAAAGATTTTCATACCACGGACCTCACTCCGTGATTTCTTGGTTTGGGAATTGCATGCTGGAGGGCTAGCTGGTCATTTTGGGGTTCATAAGACCATTGCTCTAGTTGAAGGTCAATTCTTTTGGCCTAGTCTCAAGAGAGACGTAGTTAAGATAGTGGGTCAATGCCTCACATGTGCTTCGGCCAAACAGGTGAAGCAAAACAACGGCCTTTATACCCCTCTCCCCATCCCCGACCACCCATGGCAAGACTTAAGCATGGACTTTGTGCTAGGCCTACCCAAGACTCAAAGAAAGCATGACTCAATCTATGTGGTCGTTGACAGATTTTCAAAAATGGCCCACTTCATCCCATGCTCCAAAACCTCCGATGCCTCCCATGTGGCCCGATTGTTCTTTGATGAGGTTGTTCGCCTCCATGGCCTACCCAAAACCATAGTCTCCGATAGGGATGTCAAGTTCACTAGCTACTTTTGGAAGACTCTTTGGCACTTGATGGGTACCCTCCTCAAATTCTCCACAGCCTACCACCCTCAAACTGATGGCCAAACCGAAGTTGTCAATCGGAGTCTAGGGAATCTCCTTAGGTGTCTTGTTGAGGATCGTCCGGGGAATTGGGATCTCATTTTACCACAGGCTGAATTTGCATATAACAACTCCATCAATAAGTCAATAGGGATGAGTCCATTCGAAGCTGTGCATGGGTACAAGCCAAGGAAACCTTCCGATCTCATTCCCCTTCCCCAGCATGCTAGAGTGTCCATTTCAGCCGAGTCTTTTGCACAACATATTAGAGAATTGCATGAAGAAATCCGCAAGCACATTAGCAAAAAGAATGAGACTTATAAAAAGCTGGCCGACTCTCATCGGCGTCACCAAGAATTCCATGTGGGTGACTTTGTGATGGTGAGGACAGAGAGGCTCTCCCCAGGAGCCATCTCCAAATTGAGGCCACGTGGGGCTGGTCTCTTCCAGGTTCTGAGACGCATTGGCACTAATGCCTATGAGTTAGGACTCCCCGAGGAGTATGGAGTGAGTCCCACATTCAATGTAGCCGACCTAGTACCATATAAGGGACCCACGGTGGTACCCAGTGAGGATATTGAGCCTATACCTCCCATTGAGAGAGCACCCACCCGTGAGGAGAGACCACCAGCCAAGAGAGCCCAGCGTGAGCGCATTGAACGAATATTGGATGAACAGGTCACTACCACCAGGAGCAAGGTATACGAGCGCTATCTCGTCAGGTGGAAGGATCGGCCTCCTTCGGAGGATTCGTGGGTGAGTCGGGAGGATCTCCAGCAGCTGGATCCCGACCTTCTCGAGCAGTACCACAGCCGGATGGACCCTACTCGACGGAGTCGAGCTCTTCGCAGCCCAGGGGATTTGATGGGGGCATCACCCATGATTCCCTCTGGCTCGGGTCATCTTCACTCCCCGATGTCATTTGAGCTCGGGCTTCACTCTTCGTAGGCCCAATTATCCATTTTGTGCTTTCTATTTGAGTCATTTGATGTATTTTCCATTTTATTTGAGTCATGTCCCTAGGTCTTTTGTTTATTTCCCTAAGTTTAAGTGTCATTAGATTAGCTTTTGGGCCCAATTCTGTGGGCTTGGCCCAGGTGCGCCCCCTACCCCTTGCTTATTTGTCATTGTAGCATGAGTCAGGGACTTTTTGTAAAATGAGGGTTGCCTATATATAGGACCCCATTTCCCCCATTTCAAATTAATGAAAAGTTTGCCATTTGAGAATTCAAAATTCAGATTACTAGTGGAGTAATCCAATAGTGGGTGAGAAGCCCTAGGGGAGAGAATCCCCACCCATCCTCTCTCTCTCTCTCTCTCTCTCACCACAAGGGGGGCTGCGCCCTACCCTCTCTCTCCTCCCCTCCCAACCACTTCTATCTCCCACCTACCCCCATTAAGGCCTCTCCCCTTCCCCACACCCTCCTCATTACTCCACCCTAGTCCCAAAGAAGAACCCCCAATCACCAAGCCAACCTCCAACCCCCAACCACCCCACTACCCTTCCCCAAGCACCCTTCCCCCTCCCCCATGCAACCCTCCAACTCCCAAGAGAATTTTTTTTGAAAATTTCCCTCCATCCCCCAAGCCTTAGGGGGCCTCCAAGCACCCCCTCTTATGTCTGGTCGCCCCTCCCCTCCTTCCCCCCCCCATTCCATTCTACCTAGAACATCTACCACCCTCCATCCCCTCTCCACCTTGGCTGAAACCTGCATGCCCCTGCGCCCTCCCCCTTCCCCATCTCCTCCACCACCTCCTAGCCACCCTCCATACTTCCCCCACACTCCCCTCCCACCACTCTTCATATCCCCTTCACCATTCAACCACTTCTTCTTGTCATTTGGTTGTCATTTGGGAGCTACATCGACGAACCTGTTCACAGCTGAGGACCTGCAGAGAACCAGCAGAGTGCAGCAGCGACCCCGACTTCATTCTGGCGTCCCTGAAGGCTCAAGTGGATCGCTGGAAGCGTCTCCCAGTCGTCTTCGCAACGGCGGTGGTCTCATCACATTCTGAGCTTGTGGCCATCCTGAGCAGCCGATCTTTCTCGACTACACATCTCCCCCCTGAGCATCAACTTGAAACTGATTTCAGAAGCTGCCACGACCACTCTCTTAAAGATCTGGAGGTGAGTCTTGGCTGAGCTCTTCCTCGACAAGTCTACTTCCTGAATCAAGAAGCAGAGCCCAGTTTGGCACCCGGAGTTAAAAGTTATCATTTTCCCTCCCCCTAGTGCGCTGTTCTGCTACCTCTCAGACTACACAGATACCCTGTCCCTGTTTGGGTTCCATCGGCCTACTCCTACACCGTCTGGCATCTCCATTGGTCTCGTTTCGAAGAGGACTCAACGAAGGTTCCATAGAAACCAGCGGTGCCTGATTCTGAGTTTTGGAGCATCCGTAGCGTCTTCGTCTTCCAGCTGCAGTGGTGCTGAGACAGTCAGGACCAGAGACCTGAGCCCCTGTTCGTGCCTCTGCCCCGACCAGTACCAACCATCTGAAATTCTGAAAAAAATTGGACGGCTTCCTGGGTCCCTTACGAAAAATTTCCAACTGGTCTCATCATCAACAAAAATCTGGAGTGGCTGCAGCATTAACATCATCGACTGTCTGTCCACAAGCACAGAGAGCGGGCAGAACCGGGTTCGTCCACTGTTCGGCTTCCATTTCCATTTTTTCCCCCTCCCCGCCTGGCCGGCTTACAGCCCCTCCCTGTGGGAGGTAGTGTGTGATTGTAACCATTAGTTTCCCTACCCCAAGATCCCCCCCTTGCATGGGGTGTAGTGTTGTAATTGCTTAAACAGGGCAAGCTACCCTAGCGCGGCGTGTGTGGAACCCACGCTTCCCCGCTCGCCCACGTCTCCGAGCGGGACCGGTTTCTTCAAACCGGTCAAGTAAGTGCTCCAACCTTAGCTCTATTTAGTGCTTGTTAGTTCAATATTAGTTCATAACTCCGCTGGCCGTGAGAGTGAGAGCTCGATCCTTAAGTTTCCTTACTTTAAGAGACCATCGTGGGAAGAAGAGTGTAACCTGTGACCTCGGCACGACGTCGGCTCCCTTGATTTGGGTTGCCATACCCCCTGGGAAATAACCTTGGCCTTGCTGGCCCTCTACCAGCAAGGGCCCAGCCCTCACATCCTCCACTTGGCAATGCCAAGTTACCCCGGGACTTGGGTGAGCGTCGGGAGAGAGGCCGCCAATACCGGTCTGTTTGATTGCGAATTGTGCTTACTTGCTTAAGTCCTAGATTGTGTCACATCATGAGGTCATTGATTTTGACATAGAGGGGGATTTATTTTAACATTCACATATTAGAATTTATTTTCAACATAAGTTGGTGTGATAGTAACATGGGTTGGTGAAATAGAAAAATTAGGTGAAAAGTTAACTTAGAATTAAATTAGCAATAAAATATCTTTGAATAAATGAGATAATTGATTATGTCATTGAGGGGAATTTATTTCAACATTCAGATGTTAGAATTTATTGTCAACATAAGTTGGTGTAATAGTAACATGGGTTGGTGAAATAGAAAAATTAGGTGAAAAATTGACTTGGAATTAAATTAGTAATAAAATACTTATGAGATTTGGCCTATAAATAGGGCTAGTATCTTCCCTACTCAAAGCACAAAATCCATTGGAGAAGTGTTAGTTGTAGAGAGGAAATCTTGAAGTTTGGAGAAGTGTTCGAAGTATTCTTCGTTCTTATTCTTCTTCCTCTTCGATCTTCCACTAAGTAGGTTTTCTCTCAGGCAAAACTTAATTAGAACTTCATATATGTTCCTTTGCTTGACTATTTTGATTCTATGCAATTTTTCATGATCATGTATTTGTGGCTTATTTTAAGATTTAAAGTCTAAAAATTAGAGTTTTCATTGTAAGAACGAGTTTCGATTTTCTACCTAAGAATACGGATCACACATGGACCGTGATTTGAACATGGTAACCATGTCCGATTTGTCTCGTTTATGTGCGTTATTTTAAAACTTAAATTTTGAATTTTAAAATCATGTTCTTGCCTTAAAAAGTCTATTGACAAAGAAATGATTACATAAATGAACTCGTAAAGCTATCGTTAAAGGTTTAAACAACTATGTTCAAATTTTTGTAAAATTCTTATACATGATTGACCCTGTCCATTTTGATCTAAGCTCTATCTGAAAGAATGACATCATTTTTCAATGTCTTTTCCTTCATTGAAATCCTTTTACAAATGAACATGTTAGAATATGCAAGAATGATTTTCGTTCTATTTACGTGTTTCTGTGTTTCTAACAAATCGCGTAACTAGCAAGTCTACCAAGAAAGACCAGTGTCTAAGGCTAGAGGTCCACGGGCATACGCTTTAAGTGGATAAGTGGTTACTTAATTAGAACCTTGCGAATGCGAGGAGAATCTCCCACTGCCCCACCTCTTACCTAGCCAAGATCTCTTTGATTTTCTACTCAGCACCCTACTGTGAAAAAACTTGATCTAAACCTATTTTACAAGATTTTTCGCAGAGTTGATCGTGCTTTGACTGGCAAATTATTCTCTTTATTGTCTTAATATTGTTAAACATGATGCTTTAAATCATCCTTGAACTTCTCTTATAAACTTCATTTACTCTTCATACTACTTGTCCTTGGAAATAAATATTTTGCTAGATCTGTACTTTAGCCATAAACTATCATTTGGGAGTGTAGGAGTAAAGTGCCTTGCGGGGCAAAATACTACGTTATGGGAGCCACCTCTTGAGGCTAGAATGGCGTAAAGTGCTACATAATGGGAGCCACCTCTTGAGCCTATAGAGGCCACCTCTATAGTCCTCCATAACTAAATGTCTAGTTGTGCGCTGTACTATGCTTCTTAAGCTTTTCTTGAAACTCGGATTGGCCATAAATATAGATGAATTGTTCTAGAAATTGCATGAGACTCTTGGTCCACCTGAACACTCAATGCCTGACAAACATGGGGGCCCTGATCTGGTCCTAGGCGAGTAAAGCCTAAAAGTACTTGTGTCCGAGGGAGCTGAATGATCAAGTGTGGCATTACACCAACTGACATGTAAGGTTGGACTAGACAATTCACTTATTACATACTTGACTCGTTACATTCTTGACTTTCTGTACATGACATGTTTGACCGGGAGTGTTAATATTCTTATTATATGGCTAATTTTACAATTATATACTTGTTATTGATCCTTATGCTTACACTTGAGTTCTACAATATCCATATTTGAATTCTTCACTTCCTAATCTTGCTCTCTACTATACTTGTCATTTGTTTTATTTACTTGTTTTATTTCGAGAGCATATAGATGATTCAAAATGTTAATTACTTAAAGTGACTTGATAAAGAGATATAAGTCCTGCTGAGCTTTCTAGCTCACCCTGTGTATTCTTGTCAATTTTCAAGAAATCCCGAAGATGACGGGAATGGTCTAGAGTGACGAGAGTGCTGATAGTTTTTATTAGATTATTTCCCAGTCTGTCTACTTAGAAATGAATGTACTAGATTTGAATAGTATCAAAAGTCTTTGAAGAATATTTGTTAGAAATGTCAGGTTATGAAATAAAGATGTGATTTTATCCATTTGTTGTTCATACTCATCATCTGAGTCTCTTCATTAACCTGCTCGTATAACTGTCCACGCCTTGATATTTCCGCCTTGTTCGGGGCGTGACAGTAACGACTTCTCGATATATCAAATGGTGACTTACGAAAAGTCAGGTTCGGCCTGGCTGGGAACTTTCACTATGCGCGAGTGTAAAACTCCGCCTCGTACCGAGAATTGACTGAACAAAATGAATATCATTGTTTCATGTGCTTGCATGTGTGATTAAATTCTATATCTGCCTTGTAAAGCGAGCATCCCTTTTAATAGTGAGCTTGCTTCTAATTTGTGGAATAAATTCAGCTCACTTATAGATAGCTCTTATCTGAGAATTACCTCTATATACAACAGGCTTCAAATGATTATCAGTGAGACTATTATATCCAATCCGCAAGGATTTACTCAGATGCTTATGGCAATGTTGATTATATGGGAAATCTGGAAACAGTGGTGTAGGAATAGATATGAGGGTATTCGATTGAACCCTTTTCGGATTGCTTTACAGATTCAAGAGGACGCTAAACAGATCCTTAGTCAGATCACATTCAAACAAGGCATCAGTCAGTCCTATTTGCAGAATCTGCATGCTATGGGTTATAATATCAAACATAAGATTCTTCAATTACATATTGTATGTTGGCAGGCTCCTATTGAGGCCTTCTCACTGAATGTAGATGGATCTAGTAAATGAAATCTTGGAATTTCTGGAGGCGAAGGCTGCTTTAGAGACTCCCGAGGTAACATGTTATTGGCTTTCTCCTACTACTATGGCCAAGGTTCAAGCATGGTGGCAGAAGGAAGAGCTCTTCTAGATGGTCTCAGGCTGGCCCGTCTGCATTGCATTCCTATTTCAGTAATATATACTGACTCCAAAGCTTTGGCCGAACTATTAAAAGGCAAAAGCAGCCCACCTTGGTCTCTTCTCTCATGGTGGAGGCACCTTCAAGAAATCTTCTCAACATTTCAGTGTCCTCTTGTTCACACTTACAATGAAGCCAATCAGCTAGCGGATTTTTTAGCAAAGCATGCAACCACTATGGGCTACAATACAAAGTTCTTATCCAAAAGGGAGCTGCCTCAATTGGCTAAAGGCTATGCTTCTGCTAATGCCTCATGTCTTCCGAATATTCGTATTCCGCGTTTGTAGCTATTTTTTCTTTGTTAGCTTCTTTTGTGGCTAAGGGGCTGCTCCCCCATGTACTCATAAAGTTCTCAATCAATAAAATTTCATCTAGTGGTGAGATGGTGGAGTGAGAACATTCCTTTCCTTTGGAAAGGGGTGCACTCTCCCTTCATCCCATTAGATGTTTTGTGCCAAAAAAAAAAGCATCCCTTTCATATACTTCATTAGCCCAAGGGCTTCTATATCTTGGCGATTAATTAAGGGTTGTCCTTCTTTCAGAAGGGCGTAATTAACGCCATAGCCTTTATGGTATGGCGGACCTAGGGTCCCGACATGATCACCCACTATCGTGTGATTAGTCTGGCGGCGCGTATAATAAAATTGTCACTATGTGACTGGAACGCCCTACGCTTAAATAGATAAAACCCCCTAACAAGCAAACAAACAAACAAGCAATAAATCAAAATAAAATCAAAAAAAAAACAAAGCTTCTCGCCACACCGTTTTGTTTAGCCTAGTCCAAGTATGAGGCTGAGGTGGGTCGATGCAGCCACTTTTCACTACGATGAGACCATCCCAGATTAGCTTCTCAGCCTGGGTTTTGAAGAGGTAACAGTCTTCGATGGAGTGACCCAATATGTGATGATATGGGTAGAAATTGGGTTCACCTGCCTTCTGGGCGTTTGTTGGCCTCTTGGGTTCTGGCAATTTGATCAACCCTTATGCAGAGCACAGCTCAAAAAGCTTTTTTGTATGCTCCTTTTTGAAGGAAAATGATGTCTACATTCGCTCATCGAAGGAGGTAGTGGATGGTTTATTTTTCAACTTCTTTGTGGGGTTGCTCAGGCTAGCCTCCAAGGCGGTTTCACCGGTGGGGGAGAACTCAATAGCATTTACTTTTTTAGGGGATGGGCACTCCCAGACCTACTTCCTTTTGGTCAGGGCATAGCCAGGATTATCAGCAAAAAACATTTCTATCTCAGCCACAACAGAGTTGAGTTGATCAAAACTCTTTATATTAGTGCCAAGGAGTTTCTTAGTGACCTTTGTCGCCAAACCCTTCTAGCAAATAGTGATGACGTCCTCTTGTATTGGAGGATGAGTACATCTCATGCTGAGGTCACGCTATCGCTTGATGTAGTCAAGAGCTATTTTGCCTTTCTTTTGTCAGATAGAGCAAAGCTCCTCAACTAATGAGACTTTTCGCTCGACCGCCTGGAAATAGTCAAGAAATTTTTTCTGTAGATCGGCCCAGTCTGCTACTGAGTTGGGCTTCAAGCGGGAATACCATTGAAATGTAGTTCCCGTAAAAAAAGTGGTGAAATATCGGAGGACGTAAGACTCGTCCAGGGATGGCTCACCTGTTGTGTCTCTGTGATTTTGATGATGTCAACTATTATGTCATTATATTTAACATTGATGCATGAATTAATGATCTCATCACATATATATAGAAGTATGAAATATGTCAGAACATGTTCTGAAGATGACTCAAAAAGTCATGAAAACAACAGGTCAACGCAAGTCAACGCAGGTCAATGCCACTGTTCAAGAGCTGACAACAGGTCAACTTTTCAAAATTGTGAGTCAGCTCTTTGACAGGTAAGGTCAATACACATCTAAGTCTGAAGCATATAGGTCGGTGCATATTCAAGTTTCTTGATAGAAGGTCGGTGCACACTTACATTAGAAGGTCGGTGCACATGCAGGTCGGTGCACATTCATGTTCCTTCATAGAAGGTCGGTGCACATTCATGTCTTATGCATATAGGTCGATGCACATTAATGCTTTATTCATAGAGGTCGATGCACGTTCATGTCTAAGTCATAGAAGGTCAATGCACATTCATGTTTTATTCATATAGGTCGATGCATGTTCATGTCTTAGTCATCAGTAAGGTCAGTGCATATTCATAATGTTGCACACAAAGGTCTGTGCACATTTGCATTATAGCACAGAGAAAGGTTGGTGCACCTTTCGCTAGCATAAAGCAAGGTCGGGGCACATTTGCTTTCAACGCCACAAAGGTCGGTGCACATGTGTTAGCAATAGGCATAAGGTCGGTGCACATGTGTTAGCAATATGCATAAGGTCGGTGCACATGTATTGGCAATAGGCATAAGGTTGGTGCACATATGAAAGCCAAGGTCGGTGCACATTGTGTTAGGTCTGTGCACATGTTACAACATGCTGAATGAAGTCTGTGCACATGTAGAAGTCATGCTCTAAAGGTCTGTGCATGTTTGCCTTCAATGCATCTAGGTCTGTGCATGTTTACCTTCAACATAAGAAATGTCTGTGCACATTTGCATTTAACATAACCAAGTATGTGCACATTCATATGAAGGACGATGCTAGTATGCCTGCACTTGTATTACAAGGTCTGTGAACATCTCCACCCTAGTCTAGAAGGTCAGTGCATGAGTATAAGACTTGCACTATCAGGTCGGTGCACCTCTTGCATCTGCCTGAAGCCAAGTCTGTGCAGCTGAAGTCATTGTCTATTCTCACACTACAACATTCATCATTAAGGTCAGTGCATCTTCATCATCTAAGCATGTACACCATATTATACATCTCTGATATGAATGTTTGACTACTATGATGTTGACTATGTCTGCATAAAGTGTTTGATGAAATGCCTTAACTCTTTGACAAGAACTCTATCAAACACTTGAAGGGTAGAACTAAAGTAATCATGTGATCCCAAACTGAAGAACGATCAGCCACGTGGTTACACTGCGTCCATAAGATCTGACACGTGGATCGTCCATTCATCAGCACCTGACACGTGTCCTTCAAGTGCACCTTCAGGATGGAGCTTTTGGGCGGGAACGTGTCTTGTACGCACCAATCTGAAAAGCTTGTGGGTCCACAGAACTCACGCCCTCCTATATAAGAAGGGAATCGAGCAGTCATCAAAAATTGATCATCACACAGAAGAGCCAATGAAGAGTAGTAGAAAGTGAAGCAGATAGATCAAAAGAAAAGAGAGAGAGCTTGAGAGAAGAGTAAGAGTTACAGTACTGAGGGAGATAGAGTTCGTTGAAGGAAGAAGAAGGAGAAGAAGAAAAATAGAGTATCAGAATTTATGAGGGAGTCTGAGTGAAAAGAGAGTGAGAGCAAAGAAAGGGAAAGAGAGTGAGCAAGTGAGAATAGAGAGAAAGATTGAGCTCGAGAATCTATGTCATCTTCATCAGTTCTTGGATCAGATCCAGAACTGCTTTGCTCTTGCATGAGCTATATCTTTTCATGCTTTTCTTGTTGTTTCGTTTCTTGTTTTTCCTTACCATTTCAAGCAAGTTGTGTTGCTCAGCAAGCGAGGTGTGATCCTCGGATAGCTAAGCTGTAAGGCACAGCGGATAGTAAGCTGTGATGCTCAGCTGTTCAAGCTGTTAGTCAGCGGATAGCAAGCTGTGTTGCTCAGCAGTGTAAGCAAGTTGTAATGCTTAGTGGTTCAAGCTGTTTGTCAACGGTAAGCCTCACTCAAGTTTAAGTGGGGGATGGACGTAGGTCTGTGGTAGCGGACCGAACCATCTAAAATCTATGTGTAGTGTGATTTGTGCGTTTATCTGTTCCATTTTCTCTTCCCCCCTTCACAGGATGTCTGAGCATAGTTATTACTTTCTTGAGTTTATCTGTGTGGATCTAACACTATAGTCAAGTGTTGTCTGTGTGCTTAGCTGAGTCTTAGGCACCGTATGCTGAGTACATCAGTTTTGCTTTAGCAATCTAGTCTTATTTCCGCACGACTTTATAGCAATATTTTTTAATTCCGCAATATTTTTAACGGGGATCCATTCACCCCCCTCTAGATCCATCCATTGCACCCCAACATATGGTATCAGAGCGGGTCTCTGATTCTTTAGATCCAATGATCTGTAGAGGATCCTGCTATCTTATTTTTGGTGCATTTCTATCTTTAGCATATTGATTTGAAATTATTTTGTTGATTGTCTCAATGGCTCATCGTTCTGTTTTCGATGGTTCAAATTTCAATGAATGGCTAGGCGGCCTATGTACTTATATGAATTCCATTGATCCTAAACTATGGAATCTTGTCTCTAATGGCCCACATAAACTGTCTCGTGATCAGACCAAGTGGTCTAATGAGGACAGATTGGAGGATCGCGAAAATGCTATGGTTCTAAATATCTTAATGGTTGCAGTCGATACTGACATATTCTCGTTTATTTCTAGATGCACGTCCGGAAAGGAAATTCTGGATAAAATGGTTGCACTCCATGAGAAAAAAGAAGAACAAGAAGAACGATGTCTAATGGTTAGCCGGAGTGATCACAGCAGTGATCAAGTGAATGAGGATTCACTGTCTCAGGTAAGCTCTGCATCTGAAGAACTTTCGTTTGATGAACTAGTGAAAATGTTTGAAGAGCTTTCTGATAGATATAAGAAAATGAGATCTGAAAATAAAAAATTGAAAAAGAAAATTGATCAGAACAGTTCAAATTCCTCTTGTGAAAACTGTTTGAATCTAAAGCAATCTTATGATAAATGCCTGTCTGATGTTCATATGCATAAGAAACAAATTTGTTTGCTGAAAAATGAAAATCAAGAATTTGCTAATAAGATTTTTGAACTAGAAGAGAAACTGAATGATAGTATGAGTACCTGTATAGAAAATGTTGACTTAGAAGTTCTGAAAACTTTAAATAATTGTCTGAAAAAACAAGTAGAAGATCTTGAAGGTGTTAACTCAGAACTCAATAAATTGAAATCTGAAAATGGTCCTATCAGAGAATCTATCAAGGAAAGTGAAGAAAAATTCAGGAAACTTGAAGAGGAAAAGAAGTTAATTGCTGAAAAATGTGATGCTATCGAGTATGTGAACTTGGGGCTTCAGAAAAATCTTAGAAATCTGTAAAGAAAATCTAAAATTGAAAATAATCAACGAGCATCTCATGATGACCAGATATTACTTGATGAATTAATTCAAAATGATGCTCTGGTAAAGGAAAATGAAAATCTGAAGATGTTAAACAATGCTATGTCTGAGAGGCTTCTTTTTTTAGAAAAAGGAAAATATGTTTGCATAGAAGAGTCTGAAAAACTGCGCAATCTGGAACAAGAAGTTGAGAACTATAAAACTGTAAACAAGGTGCTAAGAGTGTGCTAATTGTAGTGAACAAGAGATTGTTAGTTATGAGATACATATTGCATCTCTGGAAAATGAAATTAAGGATCTAAAAAATTCATTATCTAGATTTGTTGAAGGTCAAGATAATTTGGATAAGTTGCTGGAAATGAAAGTGAATTTTTAGAAAGAGGGGTTTGGCTACAATCCGGTCAATAAAAAATCTTTTGAAAACAAGCTGACAACATCTTTTGTAAAAACATCTAATGTAGCCACCACCTCACAAGTTAAACAGACCACAATCCAGAGAAATCAGAAACAAAGCAAAACTCAGAAACATCCTGAAAATCTGAAAACTCAAAAATAGAAATTCAACAATGAGAAAAACCATGCTTCAAAGAAATCTAATGTGTCTTGTCATTATTGTGATAAGCATGGACATTTAATGAATGATTGCTTTGTAATGAACAAGGATGATTTGAATTTTGGTAAAACACATGCTAGGAATCCGCGTGCTAAGAAATCTCCTTCTGTTCAGAATAAGAAAATTCATTGCTATTATTGTGATAAGGAAGGCCAAATTGTTGCACATTGCTAGGTTGGCCAGGGAAGAAATGTTCACTCAAAACATATTAATTTCCCTATCAATAAAAAGTTTGTTGATAGAAATGAATTTGAGTCTAGAGGTAAGCACACTGTGTGCTCCCATTGTGGGAAGATTGGCCATACAGTCAAGCACTGTTGGCATGCTCAAGGAAAGGAATTTAATTCTAAACCTGTAAATATTCCTACAAATCAAAATGCTTTTGGTAGAAACAAATTTGTTTTTAAAAGAAATATACAGTGTTTTCATTGTGGGAAAATAGGACATGTAGCTGCACAATACTGGTATGCCAAGAGTAAGGGTAAATTTCATTCCCATTATGTAAATCTTCGTAAGAACCAGTAGGTCTTTGGTAAGAATAAATCTACTTTAATAAACCAGCATGTTGTGTGCTTCAACTGTGGAAAGCTAGGCCATATGGCTAATGATCGCTGGTCGGCTGTTGAAAGAAGAAATTCATTTTCTTGTTTTAATTGTGGTAAGCATGGCCATTCAGTCAAGGACTGCTGGCAGATAAGAAACTTTCATGATAAAAATGATAACAAACCTAATCATTCGTAGAATTTCAGAGAACCTGCTTATCATAAACCTGTGAAAAATTTAGGAAGTTGTCATTACTATGGAAAATCTGGACATTCTATGGATAACTGTTCTTTAATGTTATTTGATGATTTGAAAGCTCAAAAAATGTAGAGTGTACCTTTCAAAGGTGCCACTGACATTTCAAGACCTAAGAACACTTGGATACCTAGAAACACAAAATAAGATTTGTGTTTTGTAGGTGTGCCTTGTGAGCTGAGAAATAAAAAAAGGGGGGGCTAATAAACCAAGGCACCTGAGTATGGTAAAACCCCTTTCTACTTTTACTGGTGTGATTATGTGAGTTTTCAATAATCGGTTTCAGATAGCTGAATACCATTCCTGATCTGTTAGTTAAAATCCTCATGCATATCTGTTTACACTTGCATTTAATAGTTGCATTATTGTGTCTCATGCATATAATAGACTGAGAATGAATGGAATGTCATGTGTTTGAATCTTGCATATGTCAATTGTAATTGTTTGACATTTGTATGTCACTGAATATCTGTTGCATACATTTTCATCTACATACATGTATGTTTGATAAACTGTCAACAAAATTGTCATGCATATAGGACTGCACTTGCACTGTATTGTCATGCATGACGCAGAGGTATATAAAGTTGTACGTTGGGAGAATGGCAGATTATGTCTGTCTGGAAACCCACATCATGCGTAGAGGCCAGACCTCCGCCCAGTACTATGGGTCAAAATTGCACATGGAGCAGTCTAATTGTTCATGAGCATAATGTTGTGTCTCCTCTGATTTGGTGTCATTCATGTTTGGTTTTAATGATTGGAAATAGTGGTTTGACCATTGGCAATAGTGGTTTGACCCCTAGTTGACTTTGACAACATCATCTCTGTATAAGTCAGAATAAGTCTCAGTTGTTGTTAGAAGGTCGATGCATATTTAGAATGTTGTAGCATTCAAGGTCGGTGCATGTTTCATCTTAAGACAGAATAAGGTCGATGCATGCTTTGTCTCGCATAAAGGTTGGTGCATATCACTATTCACATGCACATTCATAGGCAAAGCTCATGCATCTTTTGTGTGCAAACTCTGTGCACATTCTATCTGTCTACATATAGGTCGGTGCATGTTTTGCATTGTGCTTGCATATAGTCTGTGCACATTACTGTTCATGCATATAGATAGGTCAGCGCACATTACTGTTCATGCATGTAGAAGGTCAATGCACATCTTATTGTTTAGCAAGTAACGTCAGTGCACATCTTGTTGTTCAGCAAGTAACGTCGGTGCACATTTTACTTGTCTACAAATACAGTCGGTGCACATTTCTGCCTCATGCACATAAGGTCAGTGCACGTCTACCCTGTGGAAAATAAGGTCGGTGTTGTTTTCCTTTGCACAAATCGAGGTCAATGCATATCATTATTCACATGCATACATAAAGGTCGGTGCATGTTTTTACTGCAATGCATAAGGTCTGTGCACGTTTCTATGCGAGCTGCTATAAGGTCGGTGCACACCTTGTTGGTCTGCATTTGAAGTCGGTGCACGTTTTGCATTTTCACATATAAGTCAGTGCATTTTTGCATTCAGGCATATGAAGGTCGGTGCATTTCTTTTTGCATTGTGCGTATAGGTCAGTGCATATATGTTTACTCAGGTATGTGCACGTTTTAACTTGAGCGACACAAAGTCAGTGCATTTCTTTTTGCATTGTGCATATAGGTATGTGCATATATGTTTACTCAAGTCTGCGCACGTTTTAACTTGTGATACAAAGTCGGTGCACACTTTGCTGCATGCATAACTAGTCGGTGCACACTTTGCTGCATGCATAACTAGTCGGTGCAAACTTTGCTGCATGCATATCAAGTCGGTGCACGTTTTTGTCACCTGCATACAAAGTCAGTGCATTTTTCTTATCGAGCATATATAAAGTCAGTGCTCGTCTGCCTTGGGCCTATATAAAGTCAATGCATATTGTCTGTGCTACGTATATAAGGTCTAACCATGTTTTCACTTTTCTTCTACAGGCTAAGGCATCTCTTTCAACTTGGCATACTCTCGATCATCTGAACTGCAAAGGTGCTGACATCTTCGTCTGTCACGTGATCACTTAAACTAACACCAGAAGTGTGAGCTCGTGGATTAAAAAGAACAAATGATTGACACGTGATCCAGGGGGTGCAATCATTGGACATTCCTCCACAAGGATCACTGTCCCATCTATAGCCGACACGTGGCTTCTCTGAAAAAGTAGAAACGAACCTTCCACATGCCGGACACATGAGCTCTTGGGAACCCAGCCTGAAGCCCTATAAGAAGTCATATTCTGCGACCAAAAAGAAATAGTGGATAAGGAGGTGGCCATAGAATAGCCAGAGAAAACAAAAGCAGGAGAATCACGAGAGAATAAGAGGAAGGAGAGAGTTCAGAAAAAGGAGAGAAAATAGAGTATCGTAGAAGAGAGAAGAAGAAGAGAGTTGAGAAGAAGAAGTGAGTTAAGAGGAAGAAGAGAGTCTAGGAGAGGCTAACTCTTCCTAACTTCTGGATCAAATCTAGAGTCAGATTGCTCCCTTCATGGAGCTACATTTCTGTCCTCTATCTGTATTTCGTTTATTCCGTTGTTTTCTTTTCAAATCCACCTTAAGCTGTGTATCAGCAGAGCTAAGCTGTATTGCTCAGCGAGCGAGGGTGTTCCTCGGACAACAAGCTGTAAGGCTCAGCGGTTGTAGGGATTTCCATCCCCAAAGCTGTGGATCAGCGCTTTTCAAGCTTTATGACAGCAGGAAGCCTTACTCGGTTGAGTAAGGGGTGGACGTAGATCTTTGGATAGAGATCAAACCACCTTAAAACTCTCTTGTCTTGTGGATGATTGACTGTTTTATCACCGAGTAGATGAATGATTAGGCTCGCCTGATGGTTTAGCATGCGTTTGATTCGATAAATGTTCGTCCGCCTTGTTCATCTGCCTCTCTCCATCTTGCGCCTTCAACTAAGTCACTACTGCTGGTCGATTTAACGCGCTTGTTGGATCATTCATCTTCTGTATTTATGTATGAGTTTATAGCAGTTCATTTAATTTCCGCACTAGTTCTTTTAAACTGCTATTTTGTGCTTTCTTATTTGGGGTTAGATCTATTCACCCCCCCTCTAGATCTGTTCCTACTCACCCATCACTTGGTATCAGAGCCTACCTCTCCCTTAGGGCTTTACATCTCGGAGAGTTTAGAATGGATGTTAGAGGGTTAACTACTGAGGGCCACTCCACTAGCAAGCCACCTTTCTTTAATGGATCTAGTTATTCTTACTGGAAGAATCGCATGGAGGTATTCCTTAGTGCTAAGGACTATGAGATTTTGAAGGCTGTCAGTAAGGGTCCTTTCGATTTACCTCCAGATGAAGAGTTCTGGACCAAGGAGCACATCCGTAGGTCCACCTTGAATTGGGCGGCCATTAATGCCATACAATGTGCACTCATCCCACCGAATTCTCCAGAATTTCCTCCTGTATCATAGCTAAGGAGATGTGGGATAAGCTGAAGGTTATCTATGAAGAGACTTCTCAGGTTAGGGAAACCAAGGCCAACATGTTGGTCTCTGAGTATGAGGCATTCAGAATGAAGCCTGATGAGTCCGTGTCTGAAATGTATGCCCGTCTGATGGTGCTCACTAATGGCTTTGAAACTTGGGTAAAGTATATAGTGAGTACGAGCTGGTTAGAAAATCCTTAGGTCTCTGACACCTATTTGGCATACCAAGGCCACCGTAGTAGAGGAGTCAAGGAACCTTGCTACCACGACGTAGATGAGCTCATTGGCTCTCTTATGACTTATGAGCTGAACCTTAAGAGGGTAGATGAGTCTGAGAAATGAAAGAAGCCCCTGGCTCTTAAAGTTACCTCAAGCAACAAAGGGTCGTCCAGTGAACACAGCTCCTCTAGCTCAGATGAAAACACTGATGATTTTGCTATGTTTACTAGGAATTTCAAAAGGTTTTTGAGGAAAGAAGGAAAGGGGTTTAGGAAAAAGTATTTTTCTGGCAAAAGGCAGCCAAAGCATAAATATGATGCTGCCAAGAAAACTGATAGCAATGTCTGTTATAATTGCAGGAAGGTAGGACATCTCAAGGCAGATTGTCCGGAGTTGAAAGACAAGCATCCCAGGTGGAAGAACAAGAAAGGAAAGGCTATGGTTAGCACATGGAGTGATGAAGATAAAGGAAGTCAGAGCAGCTCCTCTAATAGTGAGAAAGAAGACAAGCTATGCTTGATGGCCAAAAGTGATGAAGATAACGAAAACAATGATGAGGTAACTTCACCTTTTGAAAATTTCACTCATGATGATTGGCAAGAAGCATATGCTGAGTTACTCGATAAATATGATGATATGAGAAAAGAATATAGACATTTGAAAAGGAAAACTAATTCTGTAATTCATGATACATCTCTGAATGATAAAATTGCATGTCTAGAAATTGAAAATATCAATTTAAAAAAATCTCTTGATGAAACCGAGTGTGATAAAGTCATCTTGATTCACTTAAGATCTAAAAATGAAAATCTGATGAACACCATTGATGAACTCAAACTTAGAATACATGAATTTTAGGAAGAAACTAGGATAGCCACTGAAAAATATGAAGCTGTCAATGGTGTGAATGTTGAATTGAAGAAGATAATAGAAAATTTTGAAAAATAAAATATAGACAAACAAAACTCCCTTGAAGGCATGACACAGGGTACAGAAAATCTGAATGCCATCTTGGGAACAAAAAGTAATTTTAGAAAGGAAGGTTTGGGTTTCAACGCAACTAATAAGAAGAGGTTTGACGTGAGAACCATCTCCTTTGTGGCAGAAAAGGGGACATTTCAACCCCTGATAAATATGACTTCTAGAGAAGGTCAGAATAAGAACAAAATGAAAAACATTGAGAAAGCTAAGCCCAGTGCCAAGGACAAGGGCAAAGGGAAGATAGAAGTGTCTAGGGAATCATGCTCATACACTCCCACGCCTCAGACCAAAGGATAGGCTAGGGGTCAGTCTTCTAAGGCTAGAGTTCAAGGAAGCCCCAAGGCCAAAACAACCCAGTCACAATAGAATGGTCGAGGCACCCATCAAGGTGCATCGACCTCTACCTCTTCTGGGTATAAGTCCTCTAGGAATCAAGGGCCGAGTAGAAGAACCTCAGGTCAAGGCTACTACAAAACAGCTCCTACCTACTCTACATGTTACAACTCGTATAACCACAACTTTAGTAAGGGAGGTCTAGGTAGCTTCTACACGATGCCAATGCAGCATCATTTTCAGAATCCATATTCCACTCAGATGCATCAGCCTCACCCTTGGAATTCTCACATGCAAACTAGGCATAACAATTTCAGAAGCCAGAACTCTTATGGCTTTGTCAATTCCATGCCCAGTCAGTCTAAGGTCTATAGAGCACCCACTACTCCCAATGCCTATTAGACTAAACGCTGGCAAAGAAATTTTTAAAATGATTTTAAAAAGAAGAAACAAGCCACACCACAAAAGCAATCCTCTAAGATTAATAGTGGCAAGAAAAGGCACACTAAACTAAATGATAAAAGATCCACAATTTCAATGAAAAAACTAAATCAAATGTGGATACCAAAACACCTAGTCACAAGTCTACATGAAATCAATGCTTTTCTAGGGTCCAAACAGCTTTGGGTTCCAAATCTTTCCACTAGATTTTTCATGCAGGTATGCCTGGCAGCCAATCAAAATAGATGGTATCTTGACAATGGCTGCTCCAGGCACATGACCGGGGACAAAGCAAAATTTTGCATGTTGGTGGAGAAGGATGCAGGTCATGTTACCTTCGGAGGTAATACCAAAGGGAAAATAGTTGGATCAGGTAAAGTAGGTAAGTGTTCTTCTTGTTGCATTGATGAAGTGCTGTTGGTTGAAGGCCTTGCCTATAATTTGCTTAGCATTAGCCAGCTGTGTGATAAAGGTCACAAAGTAGTTTTTGACTCTCTTGCATGCACAATCTTTGAACCTAATTCTGAATCTGTCAAATTTTATGGTAAGAGAATCAATAACATCTACATGGTAGACTTAGATGATGCAGCACACAGAAATTTATGCCTCACTGTCAGTAAGGATGACTTAGCCTATCTTTGGCACCGTAGGTTAGGTCATGCTAGCTATCATGTATTGCACAAATTAAATAAACACAGCATGGTAAAAGGTCTCCTTGAAATATCATTCAAGAAAAATAATAAAATCTGTGAGGCATGTACTCAATGCAAGCAAACTAGAAAGTCACTTAAGTCAAGAACTGAAAGCCTATCTTCTAAACCATTTGAGCTGATACATATGGATTTATTTGTACCATCTAGATCAGCCAGCTTATCTGGTAAAAGATATGGTTATGTTTTAATAGATGACTTCTCTAAGTTTACATGGGTATTTTTCCTGACTCATAAAAATGATGTATTTGAGGAATTTCAATAATTTTATCACAAAATAAATCAGATTAATGAGCATTCAATTCTGAATATCTTGTCTGATCATGGAGGTGAGTTTGAAAACTCACAATTTGATATTTTCTGCAGGGAAAATGGGATTAACCACATGTTCTCTTCTCCAAGAACTCCAGAACAGAATGGAGTAGTTGAAAGGAGGAATAGAACTCTGGTGGAAATGGCTAGGGCAATGCTGGTTGAAGGAAATCTGCCTAGAAAGTTCTGGGCTGAGGCTGTGAGCACTTCCTGTTACATTATTAACAGAGCCTTGGTAAGACCTTTCACTCAAAAGACTCCCTATGAAATTCTTAAAGGTAAGAAACCTTCACTAGCACATTTCAAGGTCTTCGGTTGTAAGTGTTTTATTCATGTGAATGCTAAAAGAGACCTTGATAAATTTGAACCTAAGAGTGAACTTGGAATTTTTCTAGGTTATTCTGAAATGTCCAGAGCCTATAGAATATATAATCTTAACTCTAAAATTGTAGAGGAATCACCACATGTTGTCTTCGATGAGCATGCTAACAAATCTGAAACTATTTTTTACAGAGACAAAGCTGATGGTGATATTCTTGAGAGTAAAGAAGAGCCAAATACTGAACCTGCAGAAAATGGTGAGACAAATGGGTCTAGACCTCAGGGGGAGGAAAATGCAGAACCAGGTAATTAGCTTACCAATGTTAGAGTTCTTAAAGATCATCCTTTAGAGAATATAATTGATAATTTGAATGAACCCCCTAGGACTAGATCACATTTTATGATTGAAAATGAGTTGAATTCTTTTGCACTAGTCTCTCAAATAGAACCAAAAAATTTAGATAGTGCCTTAGAGGATGTGCATTGGATAAATGACATGCAGGATGAGCTGAACCAATTTGAAAGGAACAACGTATGGCACCTAGTCCCTAATCCCTCACATGGCTCAGTTATAGGCACTAAATGGATTTTCAGGAATAAAATAGATGAGCAGGGAAAGATAGTTAGAAATAAAGCTAGACTAGTGGCACAGGGTTACATCCAAGAATATGGGATAGATTTTGAAGAATCTTTTGCTCCTATTGCAAGATTAGAAGCTGATACTTTTAGCATTTACTTGTAGCCAAGGAATAAAATTACTGTAGATGGATGTGAAATCTTCCTTTTTGAATGGGTTGATAAAGAGGATGTGTATGTTAAACAACCTCAAGGTTTTGAATGCCTTGATTTTCTGATCATGTCTATAAATTAGATAAGGCATTGTATGGATTGAAGCAAGCTCCCAGGGCCTGGTACGATAGGCTGAGCTCTTTCCTCACAGGTAAGGGTTTTTCAAGAGGAGAAGTTGACCAGACCCTTTTCACTAAGGTAAGTAACAACGACATTCTTATTGCTCAGATTTACGTAGATGATATAGTGTTTGGGTCAATTAAATTTGAAAGGTGTGAGGAATTTTCCTGATTAATGACATATGAATTTGAAATGAGTTCTATGGGAGAATTGAAGTCTTTCCTTAGTTTGTAGGTCAATCAAACATTGGAGGGAAGCTACATCACACAGTCCAAGTACCTAAGGGACCTGCTGAAGAAATATTAAATGGAAAACCTCAAAGCAATAACAGCACCTATGGGCACCTCAACTAGTCTTGATGGTGACCCAAAAGGTAAATTGGTTGACACCAAGCTTTATAGAGGTATAATCGGATCCCTTTTGTACCTTAATGCATCTCGACCTGATATTCAATTCTTAGTATGTTTATGTGCTAGATTTCAAGCTACTCCTAGAGAATCACATATGAGTGCAGTGAAGAGTATCTTTAGGTATCTATCAGGCACCCCTGACTTAGGTCTATGGTTTCCTGCTAAGTGTGAGTTCGACCTTGTAGCTTACACTGATGTAGATTATGCTGGGTGCAGGATAGATAGAAAGAGCACTAGTGGATTTTGTCAATATCTAGCTGGTTGTCTAGTATCTTGGGCATCTAAGAAGCAACACATCGTTGCTCTTTCCACTGTTGAAGCAGAATATGTTACAGTAGGGAATTGTACAGCCCAAGTCTTATGGATAAAGCACCAACTTGCTGATTATCACATCAATCTAGGATGCACACCTATTTTGTGTGATAACACCAGTGCTATTTCATTAACCAAAAATCATGTTCATCACTCTACGTCTAAGCACATTGAGATTAAACATCACTTCTTAAGAGATGAGGTAAGTAAGAATGAAATTGAGTTTCACTTCATTGAATCAAAAAAATAGATTGCTGATATCTTTACTAAGCCCCTTCGAAATGATAGATTTAAATTCTTAAGAAGGGAACTAGGCTTATGTAAATTTCAGCATGATGGATAAACATTCATTCTTGTCTATCCTGAATAAATTACCTCTAAATGAATGATTCATTTGCACATGCTTCAGGTTGTCTTTAGAGTTAATATGTCTATAGCATAACTGCATACCTTGCATCATACCCATCTTGTTCTCAAAGGTATATAAAATGATAGTTGGGAGAAGGGCGGATATCTTCTGTCTGGAAACCCACATCATGTGTAGAGGCTAGTCCTCCACCTGGTACCTTGAGTCAAGAGTCATATGTTGAGTCATGCATTTGTGTCTATCATTGTCATAGAAGTATGATAGGTTAACATGTTGTGTCCAAAAGTGTTGCATAGTGTCAGGGGGAGCTTGTGTTTTTTTTTTGTTAAAGAGAGTTCTTAAACTGTCTATCAATTCATATTCTCATATCTGAAATTCTCGGAACCAAAGTCTCATTCAGTCAATATCTCTGAGTATTACTTAATACTCAGATCACTTCTTTGGAGATAAATTCACTTGGGATCCCTCTGTATCAAGTTGATACACATCACTTGGCAGCACACGCCTGTCATCTTGATCTTCAACACCTAGACCATCAACTGGACATCACTTTGCATCTCATCTACTTTCACTTCTGAGAATCTAGAAGAATGACAAAGTGATAATAAGTTCACTACTCTAAGCTACTAAAATCAGATACCTACTTCTGTAAGAATGTGAATGCACCATGAATGAACTGATGATTTATGCTTAATGAACCTTAGAGTCTAAAGGTTTGCTCAATGAAAAAGGATAGTTCATTACATTTAATAGCTCTCAACCATCCTTTACATGTTGTGTCTATTTCTGTCTTTCTGAAACTGAAAATCAAAAAATTCTCAAGGACTCTTAGTTGAGAAACTTAGTTATTGAGTGTTGTTTTTAAACAAAACCAAAGGGGTAGCTATATATATATAACTTTTGAGTCAAGAATTAATTTGCAGAGCAATAGCTTAAGTGACAGAGAAACTAGGTCCTCCATCAAAGAAAGAGGATAACCCCATGTCATGATGTGTTTTAGTTAACTCTGTTTAAAAGGTATAAAATTTTGTGTCAAAAGTAATTGGCAGAGCAATGATTGAATGCACAGAGAAACTGGGTTTTCTATCAATGAAATAGGATGAACCTATGTCATGAAATGCTTCAGTTATCTCTGTTCAACAATTGAAACAGAATGGTACATCCTACTGAGTAAACTGGGGGTACTGGCGTCTGATCAACGTGTATCTCCATGTACAAAGGTATGGATTATACTTGCCTGCTCACAAGTTTTTGTGGACATATAATTGAATTCAGCTAACCCCTACACAAAGTTTCAACAACTTGTTTAATCTCAACACTTGTTCTAGGTCCTCCTAAGAACCTCTTTGAATTCTACATAAGTAAGTTGAAGATAGATTGTTCTGACATGATTAGTGTATGTGTGGTTTATTGCAATTAATGGCTAATTCAAACCTTTACAAAGAGTAGAGTTGCTACACTCTAACTTCCATTACCCATAAATCAGATTTTATCAAGGTTGCATTATCTGTACTCTTATTCTAAGAAGAGTCTGATCTTTGTATGCTTGTTTAATGAAAGATTATTCAGTTTGTCAATCAGATCTCTTGCTTTCAAATCCTAGATCCCATTGTCTCTCTCCAGTTCCTTGTTCGCTGATGGCAAAGGGGCAGAGAAATCCTTTGAAGCTTTGAAGGGAAGAGAACTCTCTATCATAGGGGGAGAGAGTGTGTAGACTATGCAAGGAATGAGACTGTTCTTGATTTGACTATATTTATCCATGCATAACTGTGACCCCTTGTTGTTTCTAACTCATAATGTATATGTGTTGTCATCAAAGTATTGCAATATTGCCATCATCAAAAAGGGGCAGAATGTTGTGTCTCCTCTAATTTGGTGTCATTCATGTTTGATTTTAATGATTGACAACAGTGGTTTGACGACTAGTTGACTTTGACAACATCATCTCTGTATAAGTTAGAATAAGTCTCGGTTGCTGTTAGAAGGTCGATGCATATTTAGAATGTTGTAGCATTCAAGGTTGGTGCATGTTTTATCTTAAGACAGAATAAGGTCGATGCATGCTTTGTCTCGCATAAAGGTCGGTGCACATCACTATTCACATGCACATTCATAGTCGAAGGTCATGCATCTTTTGTGTGCAAAGTCTGTGCACATTCTATCTATCTACATATAGGTCGGTGTAGGTTTTGCATTGTGCTTGCATATAGTCTGTGCACATTACTGTTCATGCATATAGACAGGTCAGTGCACATTACTGTTCATGCATGTAGAAGGTCAGTGCACATCTTGTTGTTTAGCAAGTAACATCAGTGCACATCTTGTTGTTTAGCAAGTAAAGTCGGTGGACATTTTACTTGTCTACAAATACAGTCGGTGCACATTTCTGCTTCATGCACATAAGGTTAGTGCACGTCTACCCTGTGGAAAACAAGGTCGGTGCATGTTGTCCTTTGCACAAATCAAGGTCAGTGCATATCATTATTCACATGCATACATAAAGGTCGGTGCATGTTTTTACTACAATGCATAAGGTCTGTGCACGTTTTTATGCTAACTGTTATAAGGTCGGTGCACACTCTGTTGGTCTGCATTTGAAGTCGGTGCACGTTTTGCATTTTCGCATATAAGTCAGTGCATGTTTACATTCAGGCATATGAAGGTCGGTGCATTTGTTTTTGCATTATGCATATAGGTCTGTGCATATATGTTTACTCAGGTCTGTGCACGTTTTAACTTGAGCGACACAAAGTCGGTGCATTTCTTTTTGCATTGTGCATATAGGTCTGTGCATATATGTTTACTCAGGTCTGTGCACGTTTTAGCTTGAGTGATACAAAGTCGATACACCCTTTGCTGCATGCATAACTAGTCGGTGCACACTTTGCTGCATGCATAACTAGTCGGTGCACACTTTGCTGCATGCATAACTAGTCGGTGCACACTTTGCTGCATGAATATCAAGTCGGTGCACGTTTTTGTCACCTGCATACAAAGTCAGTGCATTTTTCTTATCGAGCATATATAAAGTCAGTGCTCGTCTGCCTTGGGCCTATATAAAGTCAGTGCATATTGTCTATGCTATGTATATAAGGTCTAACCATGTTTTCACTTTTCTTCTACAGGCTAAGGCATCTCTTTCAACTTGGCATACTCTCGATCATCTGAACTGCAGAGGTGCAGACATCTTCATCTATCACGTGATCACTTAAACTAACACCTAAAGCGTGAGCTTGTGGATTAAAAAAGAACAAATGATTGGCACGTGATCCAAGGGGTGCAATCATTGGACATTCCTCCATGAGGATCACTATCCCATCTATAGCCGACACGTGGCTTCTCTGAAAAAGCAGAAATGAACCTTCCACATGCCGGACGCATGAGCTCTTGGGAACCCAGCCTGAAGCCCTATAAGAAGGCATCTTCTGCGACCAAAAAGACAAAAGTGGATAAGGAGGCGGCCATAGAATAGCCAGAGAAAACAAAAGCAGGAGAATCATGAGAGAAGAAGAGGAAGGAGAGAGTTCAAAAAACGGAGAGAAAACAGAGTATCGTAGAAGAGAGAGGAAGAAGAAGAAGTGAGTTGAGAGGAAGAAGAGAGTCTTGGTGAGGCTGACTCTTCCTGACTTCTGGATCAAATCCAGAGTCAGATTGCTCCCTTCGTGGAGCTACATTTCTATCCTCTATCTGTATTTTGTTTATTCCGTTGTTTTCTTTTAAAATCCACTTTAAGCTGTGTATCAGCAGAGCTAAGCTGTATTGCTCAGCGGGCGAGGGTGTTCCTCGGACAGCAAGCTGTAAGGCTCAACGGTTGTAGGGATTTCCATCCCCAAAGCTGTGGATCAGCGGTTTTCAGGTTGTGTGGCAGCAGGAAGTCTTACTCGGTTGAGTAAGGGGTGGAGGTAGATCTCTGGATAGAGATCGAACCACCTTAAAACTCTGTTGTCTTGTGGATGATTTACTGTTTTATCACCGAGTAGATGAATGCTTAGGCTCACCTAATGGTTTAGCATGTGTTTGATTCGATGAACGTTCGTCTGCCTTGTTCATCTGCCTCTCTCCATCTTGCGCCTTCAACTAAGTAACTACTGCTGGTTGATTTAACGCGCTTGTTGGATCGTTCATCTCTTGAATTTGTGTATGAGTTTATAGCAATTCATTTAATTTCCACACTAGTTCTTTTAAACTGCTATTGTGTGTTTTCTTTAGGGTTAGATCTATTCACCCCCTCTACATCTGTTCCTACCCACCCTTCACATAATTCATCAAAATCCCTAGAAAAGTGTCATTTCATATGTTGCATTCAGTGTTGTCATACATAGCATGAAAATAGGGGGAGTAAATGAAAGTCATTCCGTGTCCATTGCATAGATGTTTCCAGCATTGACTTCATTGCATGTATTGCACTCAGAATTCAATCATATAGTGCATAAAGTCAGAGGGAGTCTGTCAAGGTAGCTCTTGTGTTTCATGCATATTTGGTTTGCCTAATCCCTTGCATGATCTTCATATCATAATTGTCATTTTAATGCATATAGATAGGGGGAGCTCTTTACTCTGTTCTTATGCGTACACTGATTTCAAAATAGATTGCATACCATTCATTTTGAAAATTTAAAAAGATTGCTTGACATGCATGTACATACATAGGTGGAGCTCATACATTCTAGAGGTTGTCTCTATGCATTAGGTTGCTCATATGCATAATGATACTGAAAATTGCTTGCATTCAGGGGGAGCATATATCCAGGTCTGAGTTGTCAATTTAAATATGTGCTTGATCTGTCACAAAAACTCTATCAAACTACATTTTATGGCCACCTCTGCCATACTCCTGAGCTAAAATCTCTTCAATTCTGAACTCATGTGAAATGACTGATAAATACCTCTCTACTCTCATTATGTTTTGGCATTGCCGAAATCAGTCAAGCTTTTAATTGTCACATCTCTAGAATTTCTAGCTTTCTAGCTCTCTAGCTCTTGCATTCATCTAGGGGGAGTCTTGCATAATGATAGACCACAAGCTCCACTGTGTGAATATCCAAGCTCACGTCAATTTGTGTGTGTAAAATTCTATCTTCTGAGTTCTATGAATTAATGATCAGTCTGATTGCCTTGATTCATTTTTAAAGCTGTATATCTCCTTGACATTGACAGCTATTCTTGTCTCTTGTTTGAACTGATGACCTTGGCAATCATCCTTGACTGTAGAATTTTGAACACTCCTGTCACAATTCCAACAAAATGCGCGCTTTCAAGTTACTTTCATTCATGGTGAGTGTCCACTGTTGCATTTCCTATTGAAAATCTCTATCAAACTTGATACTCAGTTCAACTATTGCCTGCTCTTAAACGTCACCATCTTGTGTGCTAAAAATTGGCTGCTCCTATAATTCCTTGATCTAAAAGTTTGGAAGATTTCAATTTGTATACCTTGATCATAAATCTGAAAACCATCTTAAAAGGAATCTTCCATTATATAGGTTTATGAATGTTCAAAAAGATCAGATTGGTTTAAGTTTAATGTATTCATTGAGTTTGGTTTTGAATATCTTAAAAATATCTGAGTCGACTTTAATAAACTTTAACCAACTGTTTCATGTTGAATCTTGTAAAATCTTCTGAAATCTAAAAATGTCGAAATCATGGCTTTATTCGGTTGAAATATATGAAATCAGTATTGGTTTTAAACATTTGATTGATCTGAAATGTTCCTAAGGGTAAATATTGTCAGAGCAATAATTTTGGTTACTGAGAAACCATGTCCATTGACCATGAAGTCTAGAGGACTATGTCATGAAGTGCCATAATTAACTCTGCTGAAAATCCATTGAAAATCCAGGCAGAGCAATGGCTTGCATACTGAGAAATATATCTCACCCATCAATGAAATAGGTTAAGCTATGTCATGAGGTGTCAATGCTATCTCTATTTTTATGAATCATGACAGTCAGTCATACCAAGTGCTTAGGGATATTGGCGTCTAAAGAACGTGTATCCTCTATTTATAAGGTGTGTATTGAACGTAATTGCACCTGGAAAATTTGATTTGAAAAGTATTGTTAAACACAAGAAAAATCTCAAACTGATTGAAAAGTTTTTTGATAATCTTGAGGAACCATATCTGAATTCCTTCATGTTGTTTAACCTCAATACTAATATTTGTAATTCCTAAAGAAGTCATTGAAATTGACTGAGTAAGATGAATGGAGGCTAATCAAGATGTTAATATAAGGGCTTGGTTCACTATTATTAAAACTGATTTCAGATATGAGTACAGAATTTTATTGGCAAACTGTGTATACATCATATTTAAACCATGTAGTTCAATACAGTTCATTCATAAGCCCTTATAATGGAAGACTCTGAAAAATTCTTATTTTTGGATTTATGAAATTGGTATCTCCTTGAAAATCTTGTTGAATTAATCATGTGTTTGAAGCTCATTTGGAATTCCTGTGCTCAGTTTCCATTTACTGTTGAAATCCAAATATCAAATTGTGCTCACTGCTCTTGCTTCAATCTGTCTTGACCTAAACTGATATATAACTATTTCTGTGTTTTTATTGTTGCCTTCATTCACCTTGTATAAGTTTAAATCTGTATGTCTGATGGTTTACCTCCACTCCAATCCCTCTGTACACTAGAGCTTGTTTCATCAGCATCTTTGTAATCAGCTTGATCTGCTTAAACATGACTGTCTATATGCTTTGATTTCATTCAACTCCTTCTACTGTGTCCAAAGATAGACATTATCTGCTCAGGGGGAGTATATTTTTGTAGCAAGGGAGAGTGCAGACATTTCTTTCACTTCAATATCTCTTCTCTTCTCAAAGAGGGAAAATATGTGAGTCATATTTCTCTCAGATGATGCATGCACTATTATAGTTCATACTTGTCTGCATTTTACATTCATGATGGGAGAATATAGTCTGCATGTTCAGCTTACTATTCCTTCTTTTTTGATGTTGTCAAAGGGGGAGAATATGTGAGTCATGTATCATGAGAGTATATGTGAGTCATTAATTCTGTCAGATATGGGGTTGCATGCCCTACTGAGTCGCATTGATCATCATGATGAATTTATTGCAATGACTCATAATATTGCCATCATCAAAAAGGGGGAGATTGTTGTGTCTCTATGATTTTGATGATGTCAACTATTATGTCATTATATTTAACCTTGATGATAAAACCTTGATGCGTGAATTAATGATGCCATCACATATATATAGAAGTATGAAATATGTCAGAACAGGTTCTGAAGATGACTCAAAAAGTCATGAAAAACAACAGGTCAACGTAAGTCAACGTAGGTCAACACGACTGTTCAAGAAATGACAACAGGTCAACTGTTCAAAATTGTGAGTCAGCTCTTTGACAGGTAAGGTCAATGCACATCTAAGTCTGAAGCATATAGGTCGGTGCACATCCATGTTTCTTCATAGAAGGTCGGTGCATACTTACATTAGAAGGTCGGTGCACATGCAGGTCGGTGCACATTCATGTCTTATGCTTATATGTCGGA
This sequence comes from Amorphophallus konjac, assembly GCA_022559845.1. NCBI lineage: Eukaryota > Viridiplantae > Streptophyta > Magnoliopsida > Alismatales > Araceae > Amorphophallus > Amorphophallus konjac. The sequence goes on from CM040118.1 coordinate 289,145,177, forward strand.
GCACATTAATGCTTTATTCATATAGGTCGGTGCACGTTCATGTCTAAGTCATAGAAGGTCAGTGCACATTCATATTTTATTCATATAGGTCGGTGCACGTTCATGTCTTAGTCATCAGTAAGGTCGTGGATATTCATAATGTTGCACACAAAGGTCTGTGCACATTTGCATTATAGCACAGAGAAATGTCAGTGCACCTTTCGCTAGCACAAAGCAAGGTCGGTGCACGTTTGCTTTCAACGCCACAAAGGTCGATGCACATGTGTTAGAAATAGGCATAAGGTCGGTGAACATGTGTTGGTAATAGGCATAAGGTCGGTGCACATGTGAAAGTCAAGGTCGGTGCACATTGTGTTAGGTCTGTGCACATGTTACAACATGTTGAATGAAGTCTGTGCACATGTAGAAGTCATGCTCTAAAGGTCTGTGCATGTTTGCCTTCAACGCATCTAGGTCTGTCCATGTTTGCCTTCAACATAAGAAAGGTATGTGCACATTTGCATTTAACATAACCAAGTCTATGCACATTCATATGAAGGATGATGCTAGTATGCCTGCACTTGTATTACAAGGTCTGTGCACATCTCCACCCTAGTCTAGATAGGGTGTCCTTCTATCAGGCCCTAGTGTGAGTCCTGTTCTTTAACGGATCTTTATCAGTTTTAGAATAGAATTTAATTCGTGAATTTTAGCTAATTTTATGAAATTTATGGACTTTTTATAGCATTTAATCTAATTAGATTAAAGAGTTTTAAGAAATTAGTGGGCATATGCATAAATATGCTTCTTAAGGGGTTTAGAATGCAAATGAGGGTTAAAAATAAAAAAATATATATTTTTTAATCTTTTTTAACCCTCTCGATCGCCCCTCCCTCTCCCACTTTCCCAATCCCTCTCCCCCCCCTCTTTTCACCAGACGCACAGGAAACCCGCGGGCGACCGCACAAGCTCGCCGCGACGGTGACCTCCCCCCTGGCTCGTCTTCTCAGCCCGGCGTCCGGCCGGCCATGGCGGAGGACGGCGGCGGCCACCGGCCAGTGACGGCGGAGGAGTGCCGGCGGCGACCTAGCAGCGAGGAGGAGGCCCGCGTCTAGCCACCCCCCTCTCTCTAGCCTTCCTCTTCTCGGCGGCGCGCGGCAGACCAAGACCAGTGGAGGATGGCCGACGGCTCCGCCGGCGGGCTAGCGGAGGCAAGACCACATCGGCATCCTCGTCGGCTCCGATCCCGGTGTGGAGGTGCGACCCCTCGGTGGCATCGGGCGCTCCTCTCTCCCCCTCTCATAGCGCTCTCGCGGCTAATCGGCCTTCCTCTCGTGCTAGGATTGGTGGAGACTTCCTCCGGGACGCGAGGGACGCGGAGGCATCCACCCGGGACGAACCGTGAAGTGGAGAAACGACCGGGAGAGGCGGACCGCGGCCCGTCCCTCGGCTTGTTCGCGGCCGGATCGGACATTTCGGCACGTTTAAGGTAGGGGGATCAATGCCCTAGCCCGTTAAATTGTCCCAAAAGCATGCCCATTGTCTTTATGTCTTTATGTTTTAATAGCATGCCCATCGTCGCTGATTTCATAGATTAATAAAAGCATGCCCATCGTTGCTGAGTTCATAGATTAATAAAAGCATGCCCATCGTCGCTGAGTTCATAGATTATAAATTGTTATATTGAGATGATGGATTGGCAGGAAACATGTTAAAAATAATAACTCCCGTCGATTTAAGTCTACGGGGAGGGGATCCGATTATGATCCCGATGGATCCGATTCTCCGGTAAGGACTATGTTTAATTTTATTTTTTGACTTTATAACGGTCCGCCATAAACCCTTTGTTGACCCAAGCGGCTGACGATTAGACTGCGAAAAAAAATTGAATTTGAATGGCGGTAGAAATTTCACGGCTAGTCCGTTCAACAACACGCGGCGGTTCGTTGTTCGACCGCTTGTTCTGCTACTGTGCGTGTTCGTTAAATCATACGTTTAATATAACATCTCCGCCATGTTTAAGTCATTTTATCGACTGGGGTGATTTTCTTTCAACCGTTTAACCCCGACAAATTTCAATCCTTAACATAGTCAATTATTCATGCATTTAATTATGAAATAATTGCCATTTCAGCATATTCAATAGTTTAGGCATTTGGTTATGGAATAATTATTTTAGCATATTCAATTATTTATGCATTGAATTATTGAATAATGGCCATCTTAACATATTCAGTTAATCATGCTTTTAGTCTTTCATATTTGCCATGTTTGATCGTTATTATAAATTATGGCATGTTCTTAGATCCCAATAGAGCTAGATTCTCTTTCCTAGTGATGGAACCACCAGTCATAGCCCAACGACTTTTAGTGTTGATCCCACCTGGGAGAGGTGGGGGGGTATCCCAGTTTCACGATTTTTAAGCTAGTTCCGTGGGCCCCAGTCCAACCGTAGAGTCCTACGGAGGGGAATAGTAGCTAGAGGCCTGGCTCTAGGCACGAGCCGGTGTGTGCACACGTGGTCAAAGACTTGGACTGACACTGACGAGTGTTGCTCTGACTAGTTACTCGTTTTGGTACTGTTACGCGTCTCGCTTGCTATGATCAGGTTTCCATAGATGCTTGAGACGCAATGTAAGCCATCAGTGGACGCATCTGGTTTCTTCTTCTGGTGGAGCTCCTCCCCTTCTCACTCTTGTCACTTGCAAATGATTGAGTTATTGTCTATTGGTAGATTTCGAGTACTTGCGGTTAAATTCGAATTGGCATGCTAGTTAGCTGATCATGAACTATTTAGTTAGTTTTACAGCTTTATTAAATTGTCATTTATTTATGTCAATGCATGCTTCACTACTTTCCTTTAGTTAGTTGCGAGTTAGGGATTTCTGAGAACCCTACTGAGTCTCTGCTGTGAGACTCACCCCTTCCTTTTACAAGTGAGACGGAGCAACCGGCTGCAGGATTCTCTCGTGCTTTTGGCGAAAAACCTTAGAGCCAGTAGTGGTTTGTCAGTGGTCGGTCAGTGGTCAGTCTGTCCTTTTTCTTCTTTTGGCCGAGCTACGTCCCATGTAGTTATTTATTTTGACCATTGTTCAATGTGGGACTTGTGATATATGAATCTGGACTACTTGTATAAATTTACCACTCTGATATACATAGATGCTTCCGTTTAAAGTTCAAATGAATGCTTTAATTAATATTACGCGTGTAATTTCTATTCGTTATGCATCCCCTCAAAAACACTCACTAACCCTTACGGGGCCTCATCAGCCTCTTGGGTGGCTTCCCCGAGCTCTTGGTATCGGTAAATTGATGATATCGGGTTATCGGTATCCATATCTCTTGGGTCGTCACAGTTGGTATCAGAGCAAGGTTGAGGATTTGTATAAGGAATTAAAATTGCATTAGTCTAGAACAAGTCCATGTGAGTCTACTACTGTTGGTTTAGGATGTTTTTCGTGATTACTGATGCATTTTCTGTTATTACATGTCTTCTTCTAGATTAATATGCCGCCTCGTAGAAGGGCACGTGTCCCGAGGGAAGGTAGTGGCACTTCTCCTCCGGCTAATGTGCCAGCCCCAATTCAAGCCGACCCTACTCCTCAAGCTGAATTGCCTCCTGGTGGCCGTGGCAGAGCTTTGAAGGACTTTTTGCTGTTCCACCCACCGACTTATGAAGGACTGGCAGATCCAGACGCAGCCAGAGTGTGGATAGATGCAACTGAACGTGTATTTCGTTCCATGGAGTGTACAGAGGGTGAAAAGGTCATGCTGGCTACTTTTCAACTTCAAGGAGCAGCACTCACGTGGTGGACCATGGAGTGGGAGGTTGCTTTTAGATCCCGTCCTCTTCGTCAAATTACATGGATGGAGTTTGTCACAGCCTATGAGCGCACCTTCAGTCCAGCTTATCTCAGGATAGATAAAATGCTCCAGTTATGGAGCTAGCTCAAGGCGATATGACTGTGCTGGAATATCGAAGTAAGTTCATGGAATTGGGTCGGTATGCGCCCCACATTCTTACTGATGAAAGCTTAAAAATCGAGCAATTTCTGTGTGGATTAAAACCAGAGTTGAGGCAGCCTTTGATTGCGACCAGAGTGGCAGAGATGGATGCAGCATATCAAGCAGCTACGGCTTTACAGCGTGACTTGGCAAGAACCCGAGGGCATACTCAAATGGCGTCAATCCGGTCGGGTGTGCCGCGGCAATAGTTCAGACAGCCATCTGCTACAGTAGTCCCATCTGTTGTTCCTACTGCCAGTGGCATTCCTGTTTCTAAGCCTAAGTTCAAGAAATTCAAGAAGTTTAAGAAGTGGTATGGCAGTCAGGCATCTTCGGGTACCGTGCAGCAGCAATCGGCACCTTCTTTCCAGCAGCCTCAAGGCTTAGCAGTTAGTTAGTCGAGAGTGTGTGCAAGATGTGGTGGGAGCCACCCAGGCAAGCCATGTTCGCTGCCGGTGGTTTATTTCCGATGCGATCAACCGGGACATGTGGTTGGAGACTGTCCGCAGAGGCTGAAGCCAGTGCAGTTTTCTCAACCGCAGTCGTCTCAGTTCAGACCTCCTCAACCACCTCAGACTCAACAGTATTATCCTCAAGCTTCAGTGTCTTCTTCCCAGTAGTCTACTGTAGCGGGCAGGAAGTAGAAGGGAAAAGTCTCTCATATTACCCGGGCTGAAGCTATGGCGTCTCATCTTATTAAAGGTACGATTATGATTTATGGACATGCAGCTTGTGTCCTATTTGATACAGGCGCTTCTCATTCATTTATTTCTGAAAACTTCATTGTCTGTATTGAGGAGCCGACTTCTGAAATTACTTGTGAGTTGCTTGTGGAACTACCTTCTGGGGATTTCATGTTCACTCCTCTTTGTCTGGAAGAGTCGCCTATTATGATTGGTAATCATTAGTTGCCGGCTAGATTGTATGCGTTGCAGCTGGTTGATTATGATATTATTATGGGCATGGATTGGTTAGAAAAATATGGAGCCGTGGTTGATTGCAGATCAAAGAAAGTCTATTTTCAGCCACATGGGAAACTAGCATTTTATTTCCAAGGTATTCGATCTCGTTCTTCTCGCTTGCTTATTTCTGCTATTCAAGCTTGTAGATTGCTTAATGTAGGTTGTCAGGGATTCTTAGCTTCCGTGGTTGCTGTTGAGGCACCACAGTAGGATATCAATGCTATTCCTATGGTCCGTGAATATCCTGATATATTTCCTGGTGAGTTACTAGGCTTACCTCCACAGTGAGAAATAGAAATAGTGATTGAATTGATTCCAGGTACGGCACCTTTGGCAAAGGCGACTCTAGCTGAATTGAAGGAACTGAGGGCACAATTCCTAGAATTATTGGAAAAAGGCTATATTCGTCCCAGCTTTTCTCCATGGAGTGCTCCAGTCCTGTTTGTGAAAAAGAAAGATGGAAGCCTGAGGCTATGTATTGATTACAGGCAATTGAATCAGGTGACTGTCAAGAATAAGTATCATCTACCTAGGATCGATGATTTATTTGATCAATTGCAGTCTGCTACTGTCTTTTCACGAATCGATCTTCAATCGGGCTATTTTCAATTGCGGATTCGAGAATCTGATGTGGAAAAGACTATTTTTAGCACGCGTTATGGTCATTATGAGTTTTTGGTTATGCCGTTCGGGCTAACCAATGCTCCAGCAGCTTTTATGGACCTGATGCAGCGTGTGTTCCGTCCATATCTGTACCGGTTTGTTGTGATCTTTGTCGATGATATTCTTGTTTATTCGGCTTTTGAAGAGGCACATAGTCAGCATCTCAGGATTGTATTGCAGACTCTGCGAGATCACGAACTCTATGCAAAATTCAGTAAATGTGGGTTTTGGCTTCGGGAAGTTCATTTTCTCGGCCACGTGATTTCTGGCGACGGAGTCGCAGTTGATCTAGCTAAAATCGAAGCTGTTCTTCAATGGCAGAGACCAAGGACTGTGATAGAGATCAGAAGTTTCCTGGGTCTTGCTGGTTATTATAGAAGATTCATTCAAGACTTTGCACGGATTGTCGCGCCGATGACTAGACTCACACGTAAAGATGTATCTTTTGTTTGGTCAGATCAATGTGAGCAGAGCTTTAATGAATTGAAAAGACTTCTCACTTCTTCTCCAATGTTGGTATTACCTTCTGGCTCGGGTGGATTCGTGATTTGCACGGATGCTTCTCGAGTAGGTCTGGGTGCAGTGCTTATGCAACAAGTTAAAGTCATAGCTTATGCATACCGACAATTAAAACATCATGAAGAGAATTATCCAACTCATGATTTGGAGCTTGCAGCGGTGATCTTTGCACTGAAAATATGGAGACACTACTTGTATGGCGAGAAATTTGAGATCTTTACCGATCATCAAAGCTTGCAGTATGTGTTTTCTCAAAAAGATTTGAATCTCCGACATCGTAGATGGATGGAATACATGAAAGACTATGATTTCACTCTCTCCTATCAGCCAGGAAAAATAAATGTTGTGGCTGATGCTCTGAGCAGGAAAGTGCAAATTAGTCATTTACTTGTTCACGAATGGAAGTTGTGGGAACAGTTTCCTAGTGAAACTTTGAGCGTGGACATTCCTTCTGATCCGATGGTAGCTGTGTGTGCTAGTCTTGTAATGACTCCAGCTATTTATCAGCAGATCAAGGAAGCTCAGCAGGCAGATTCTGATTTGTCCCGTGTTATAATGAGGCACGATGTGGAGTTTGATGATGACTTAGTTGTCAGCTTCCGAGGCCGACTGTATGTTCCAGCTATTCATGAGTTGAGAAATACTATCTTGCGTGAAGCCCATGGATCCCGTTATGCTATTCACCCCGGCACTACCAAGATGTATCAAAATCTGAAAAGGTAATTCTAGTGGCTGGGATTGAAAAAGGATGTGGCTGCATTTGTGTCTAAGTGTTTGACATGCCAATAGGTTAAAGCCGAGCATCAAAAACCTGGAGGAATGCTTCAACCTTTGGAAATTTTGATGTGGAAATGGGATCATGTCACGACAGATTTTGTTGTGGGTTTACCCCGCACTTCACAAGGCTTCGATGGAATCTGGCTGTTAGTTGATTGGTTAACAAAAATAGTAAGATTGTTGCCAATTAAGGTTACCTGGAGTGTTCAAAAATTGGCCGAGCTTTATGTTCAGAAGATTGTGCCATTGCACAGAATTCCAATATCAATTGTGTCAGATCGCGACCCATGGTTTGCTTCTGGCTTCTGGCGCAGTTTTTCAAAAGGCATTAGACACAGAGTTAGCCTTTAGTTCAACTTTTCATCCGCAGTCAGATGGTCAATCAGAGAGGACTATTCAGACTTTAAAAGATATGTTGAGATCGTGTTACCTAGATTGGCAGGGTTCGTGGTGTCAGCATTTGCCACTTGTGGAATTTGCTTATAATAACAGTTATCACTCCAGCATCGGCATGGCACCGTATGAAGCTTTGTATGGGCATCCTTGTCGTACACCTTTAAACGGGTTTGAAGCCTATAACAGATTATTGACAGGACCTGATATGGTTCAGCAATGTGCTGATGTGGTTCACTTGATCAGGTAGAAAATATTGACAGCTCAGAGTCGATAGAAAAGCTATGCAGATCAGCGCAGGCGACCATTGCAATTTGAGCTTAGAGATATGGTGTTTGTAAAAATATCTCCGATGAAAGGCGTTATGAGGTTTGGGAAGCGTGGAAAGCTTAGTCCCCGTTATATTGGTCCGTTTCCTATTCTGGAACGTGTGGGCCAAGTGGCGTATCGTCTTCAATTGCCAGCGGTGATGCAAGCAATCCACGATGTCTTTTATGTGTCTCAGCTGAGGAAATATGTGTCAGATGCATCTCACATCCTTGATGATTCAGTTTGGCCTGAAGTGACTGTAGATTTATCCACACCAGAGTATCTGATCAGAATTGAAGATCGTCGTGAGCAAAGATTGAGAAATAAAGTAATTCCTCTAGTTAAGGTTGTCTGGCAACGTCACTCTGGCAATGAAGCTACATGGGAACGTGAGGATGAAATGCGTCAGCAATTTCCCTTCTTGTTCGAATAAGGTATATCCCTTTCAGTTCTCTCCTTGATCTTCCTTTTAAATTTTGAGGATAAAATTTTTATTAGGAGGGAGGGACTGTGAGACCCGTTCTTTAACGGGTCTTTACCAGTTTTAGATTAGAATTTAATCTGTAAATTTCGGCTAATTTTATGAAATTTATGGATTTTTTATAGCATTTAATCTAATTAGATTAAAGAGTTTTAAGAAATTAGTGGGCATACGCATAAATATGCTTCTTAAGGGGATTAGAATGCAAATGGGGGTTAAAAATAAAAAATATATATATTTTAATCTTTTTTTAACCCTCTCGGTCTCCCCTCTCTCTCCCACTTTCCCAATCCCTCTCCCCCCCTCTTTTCACCCGATGCACAGGAAACCCGCGGGCGAACCGCGGGCGACCGCGCGAGCTCGCCGCGGCGGTGACCTCCCCCCTTGGCTCATCTTCTCGGTGCGGCGTCCGGCCGACCATGGCGGAGGACGGCGGCGGCCACCATCCGGCGACGGTGGAGGAGCGCCGGCGGTGACCTAGCAGCGAGGAGGAGGCCTGCGGCTAGCCACCCCCCCTCTCTCTCGCCTTCCTCTTCTTGGCGGTGCGCGGCGGCCCAAGACCAGTGGAGGACGGCTGATGGCTCCACCAGCGGGCTAGCGGAGGCAAGACCACGTCGGCATCCTCGTCGGCTCCGATCCTGGTGCAGAGGTGCGACCCCTCGACGGCATTGGGCGCTCCTCTCTCCCCCTCTCACGGCGCTCTCACGGCTAATCGGCCTTCCTCTCGTGCTAGGATTGGCGGAGACTTCCTCCGTGACACGAGGGACGTGGAGGCATCCACCCGGGACGAACCGTGGAGTGGAGAGACGACCGGGAGAGGCGGACCGTGGCGCGTCCCTCGGCTTGTTTGGGTCGGATCGGACATATCGGACATTTCGGCACGTTTAAGGTAGGGGGATCAATGCCCTAGCCCGTTAAATTGTCCCAAAAGCATTCCCATTGTCTTTATGTCTTTATGTTTTAATAGCATGCCCATCGTCGCTGAGTTCATAGATTAATAAAAGCATGGCCATCGTCGCTGAGTTCATAGATTAATAAAAGCATGCCCATCGTCGTTGAGTTCATAGAGTAATGAAAGCATGCCCATCGTGGCTGAGTTCATAGATTATAAATTGTTATATTGAGATGATGGATTGGCAGGGAACAGATTAAAAATAATAACTCCCGTCGATTTAAGTCTACCGGGAGGGGATCTGGTTATGATCCCGGTGGATCCGATTCTCCGGTAAGGACTGTGTTTAATTTATTTTTTGACTTTATAACGGTCCGCCATAAACCCTTTGTTGACCCGAGCGGCTGACGATTAGACCGCGTAAATAAATTGAATTTGAATGGCGGTAGAAATTTCACGGCTAGTCCGTTCAACAACATGCGACGGTTCGTTGTTCGACCGCTTGTTCTGCTACTGTGCGTGTTCGTTAAATCATACGTTTAATATAACATCTCCGCCATGTTTAAGTCATTTTATCGATTGGGGCGATTTTCTTTCAACCGTTTAACCCCGACAAATTTCAATCCTTAACATAGTCAATTATTCATGCATTTAATTATGAAATAATTGTCATTTCAGCATATTCAATAGTTTAGGCATTTGGTTATGGAATAATTGTTTTAGCATATTCAATTACTTATGCATTGAATTATTGAATAATGGCCATCTTAGCATATTCAGTTAATCATGCTTTTAGTCTTTCATATTTGCCATGTTTGATCATTATTATAAATTATGGCATGTTCTTAGATCCCAATAGAGCTAGATTCTCTTTCCTAGTGATGGAACCACCAGTCGTAGCCCGACGACTTTTAGTGTTGATCCCACCCGGAAGAGGTGGCGGGATATCCTAGTTTCACGGTTTTTAAGCTAGTTCCATGGGCCCTAGTCCAACCGTAGCATCCTACGGAGGGGAATAATAGCTAGAGGTCTGGCTCTAGGCATGAGCCGGGGTGTGCACACGTGGTCAGAGACTTGGACTGACACTAACGAGTGTTGCTCTGACTAGTTACTTGTTTTGGTACTGTTACGCGTCTCGCTTGCTATGATCAGGCTTGCGTAGATGCTTGAGACGCAGTGTAAGCCGTCAGTGGACGCATGTGGTTTCTTCTTCTGGTGGAGCTCCTCTCCTTCTCACTCTTGTCACTTGGAAATGATTGAGTTATTGTCTATTGGTAGATTTCGAGTACTTGCTGATAAATTCTAATTGGCATGCTAGTTAGCTGTTCATGAACTGTTTAGTTAGTTTTAAAGCTTTATTAAATTGTCATTTATTTATGTCAATCCATGCTTTACTGCCTTCCTTTAGTTAGTTGCGACTTAGGGATTTTGGTGAACCCTATTGAGTCTCTGTTGTGAGACTCACCCCTTCCTTTTACAGGTGAGGTGAAGCAACCGGCTGTAGGATTCTCTTGTGCTTTTGGTGAAAAACCTTAGAGCCAGTAGTGGTCTGTCAGTGGTTGGTCAGTGGTCAGATGTCCTTTTTCTTCTTTTGGCCGGGCTACGTCCTGTGTAGTTATTTATTTTGACCATTGTTCAGTGTGGGGCTTGTGATATATGAATCTGGACTACTTGTATAAATTTACCACTCTGATATACATAGATGCTTCCGTTTAAAATTCAAATGAATGCTTTAATTAATATTGCGCGTGTAATTTCTATTCATTATGCATCCCCTCAACAAACACTCACTAACCCTTACGGGGCCTCATCAGCCTCTTGGGTGGCTTCCCCGAGCTCTTGGTATCGATAAATCGATGATATCGGGTTATCGGTATCCAGATCTCCTGGGTCGTCACACCTAGTATCTTGTTGTCCTCTCCCCTATCATGTAGTTGCACATTTTCTTTCTTGTTCCTCATTAAGAAAATTTTGCCTGTTAGGTGTGTGGTGGCGGAGCGATTTTCCCATCTCCTTCCTAAGGGGGTGGGCTCTCTCCTGCTTCTCCTATCGGGTATTGCTTTAGTTAAAAAAAAATGTCAGTGCATGAGTATAAGACTTGCACTATCAGGTCGATGCACCTCTTGCATCTGCCTGAAACTAAGTCTATGCAGCTGAAGTCATTGTCTATTCTCACACTACATCATTCATCATTAAGGTCAGTGCATCTTCATCATCTAAGCATGTACACCATATTATACATCTATGATATGAATGTTTGACTAATATGATGTTGACTATGTCTGCATAAAGTGTTTGATGAAATACCTTAACTCTTTGACAGAAACTCTATCAAACACTTGAAGGGTAGAACTAAAGTAATCACGTGATCCCAAACTGAAGAACGATCAGCCACGTGGTTACACTACGTCCTCAAGATCTGACAAGTGGATCGTCTATTCATCAGCATCTGACACGTGTCCTTCAAGGCTTCTACACACCAATCTGAAAAGCTTATGGGTCCACAGAACTCACGCCCTCCTTTATAAGAAGGGAATCTAGCAATCATCAAAAATTGATCATCACACAGAAGAGCCAACGAAGAGTAGCAGAAAGTGAAGTAGATAGATCAGAAGAAAATAGAGAGAGCTTGAGAGAAGAGTAAGAGTTACAGTGTTGAGGGAGATAGAGTTCGTTGAAGGAAGAAGAAGGAGAAGAAGAAAAATAGAGTATCAAAATTTCAGCGGGAGTCTGAGTGAAAAGAGAGAGAGAGTAGAGAAAGGGAAAGAGAGTGAGCAAGTGAGAATAGAGAGAAAGATTGAGCTCTAGAATCTGTGTCATCTTCATCAGTTCTTGGATCAGATCCATAACTGCTTTGCTCCTGCGTGAGCTATATCTTTTCATGCTTTTCTTATTATTTCGTTTCTTGTTTTTCCTTACCATTTCAAGCAAGTTGTGTTGCTCAGCGGGCGAGGTGTGATCCTCGGATAGCTAAGCTGTAAGGCTCAGTGGATAGCAAGCTGTGATGCTCAGCTATTCAAGCTGTTAGTCAACAGATAGCAAGTTGTGTTGCTCAGCGGTAAGCAAGCTGTGATGTTCAACGGTTCAAGCTATTTGTCAGCGGTAGGCCTCACTCAGGTTTGAGTGGGGGATGGATGTAGGTTTGTGGTAGTAGACCGAACCATCTAAAATCTCTGTGCAGTGTGATTTATGCGTTTGTCTGTTCCATTTTCTCTTTCCCCCTTCACAGGATCTCTGAGCATAGTTATTACTTTCTTGAGTTTATCTGTGTGGATCTAACACTATAGTGAAGTGTTGTCTATGTGCTTAGCTGAGTCTTAGGCACCGTATGCTTAGTACATCAGTTTTGCTTTAGCAATCTAGTTATATTTCCGCACGACTTTATAGCAATATTTTTTAATTCCGTAATATTTTTAACGGGGATCGATTCACCCCCTGTAGATCCATCCATTGCACCCCAACATCACCCATTGTCATTATATAGTGGGCCAAATGTTCATTAGAAGATCCTTCTCCATTAAACTTTTGTAGCTTTGGAGCTTTGGTATATTCTGGAGGGAGCTTCTTCAGTTGGTGATGTAATGGGTACGGTACACTATAGAGGTCCACTAGGGCGACCCCTTCACCGTACTGAGTGAACTTGACCTTAATAATCTGCTCAATCATTTGCCACTGCGCCATAAAACTTTCTAGCATCAATGCATCAACTGGCCAAAGATTTGTTCGGTATAGTTTTGTTTTGATGATGTCAATGCAACATGAAGTCATTTGGTCATTTCAGTTCTAAGTCCGAAAATTCATAAGTGCAATTCTACATAATTTGTTGTTCAATGTTTCGCACATATTCTATTGATTTTCAGACTGCAATTGTTTAATAAATGATGCTTTTGGGTTGTTTGCATAATTGAAAATATGCTATCAGACATTTGTTGTTTGAAAGGAGGTGCTACAAGAAAGATCTATGAAGATGAAGTCGACTTGAGGAATCATGAAGTCAACTTGACATCTGCCAGAACACCCGCTAGCTCAAGGGTCAATAGCTACAGATTAGTGGTGACAAATAGGTGGCCAGTGGTGTAAAATAGATTATAAGGCTGAAAAATAAGTCAGTAACGGTGAAAAATAAGTGGTAGCGATGAAAGCCTTCAAATGCGAAGGGGAGTCAACCCATGGAGTTGACACCAGAGCCACCCGCTAGCAGAAGCATCTATAGAAACAGAATAAGGGTGACAAATAGCTTCTAGCGCTAACAAATAGGTCCCTAAGGGTGTAAAATATCTTGTAAGGGCGAAAAATGGGCGATAGGGCTGAAACCGTTGAAAACATGAAGAAGTCATGTTGATGGAGTCTACGCAATAAGGCTTTTGGGTTGACGCAGGAATGTCAAGGTTTACAAAGGTGAAAAATAGCTTGTTAACGGTGAAAAATAGCCATTATCTGTGACAAATAGCTATTCAGTGGTGAAAAATAGCAGCTTCAAGTGAAGGTAAACAAAGCCTTCGATCCAGCACCAAAGAGGAGAGAGAAGAGAAGACCAAGAAAAGAAGAAGGGTTGACTCTAGTCAACACCACGCAGTCAAGATCAGCTTCAGTGAAGATCAATGCCAGTCAAGATGACCAGTCAACATTAACAAGTCAAGAGTCAACATAGAGCCAACCAGTGGACTTAGTTAGATGATGGAAGCAACGATGAAAAATAGCCATTTAGTGGTGACAAATGACTAAAGGCGATGGCTCAAGCTCAATGGTAGAGGATTTAAGGTGACGGCTGCTAAGGGTAACAAATGGCTACCTTAGGCAGACAAATAGCCGTGTAAGGGTGAAAAATACCCTATTAAGGGTAACAAATGGATATGAGCATGGAAAACTTAAAGGAGTCACGTGCCTTCGATTCTCAATCATTGGCACATGATCCCAGGCACCTGACAGGTTCGTATGAGGTTGAAATGTCATAACATTCCCTCCAAGAGTTTTGGAAAAATGAAAATTCAAATAAATGCCAGGTCGAAGATTCAAAGGATATATATATATATATATATATACCGGTGTTCACTATGTTCAAAACTAACGAAGGCTGGAGAGAAAATCATCTGAATTTGCTATGAGAGTGTTCTTCGAAGGAAAAGAAAGAGAGCTAGTGAGAGCCAGTTCATGAGCTACAGAAAAAGAAAGAGAGAGAGAAAGAGAGAGAGAAGGAAGAAGAAGAAGAGAGATTGAAGTAGCTCAAGAAGGTTTTTTAGAGAAAGCTCTTGAACCAAGTTCAGAGCTACATTCAATTTTTCTCTACTACTGTATTTTGCTTTCGTTCGTTGTATTTCTCATTAGTCTTTGATTCGATTCATATTGTAGTACTCAGATAGTGCATTGGTGCACTAATTGGAGGTGTGATCAGTGGTTTACTGATCACGTTCTGGTGTGTTTACCAGGGTACGAGGGTGTTTCTCGTGTGCTGCCATAGTGCAGTGGGTCTAGCTCTACTAGGTAGAGTTAGGGGTGTGCCCAACAGGGAGTTGAGCACGGTTCTTCCCTCTGGGTTGTCAAAGGAAGGGAGGAGGTTGTTCCTTTGTTGGGAAGCTGTGTAATCCGCTTTTGTAAGCGGATTCATCTGTGGTTAGCCGTGTGCTAGTGAAGGCTCATCTAGATTGGGTGAGGGTTGGATGTAGATTGTTGCAATCAATCGAACCACCTAAAAATTCACAGTGCAGTGTGTTTGATTTCCATTTACTCTATCTCGTTCTCAATCTGGACTCGGTATATCAAAAGGTTGTTCACCTTGCATGAGGATGTCCTTGGACAAGTCCACTGCCTCGTACTAGTCCTTGCATGTCGTTTCACTATGGGTGCGCCTTAGGTGTTCGTAAGTGTGTCTGCTCGTTTGCACTAACAAGACTTGATACTATTTCGTAGTTGGTATTCATCTAAGTCAAGCTTAGTGTGATTTTTCTTAGCTAGTCATTTTTAAAGGGGTTGATCTGATCACCCCCTCTCTACATCCGCACTACCATTTTTAACAAGATTAGGTTCCACTATGGGTGCACTGGGTCCTGCTATTGCCGGTGCTTGGGTAGCCGAGGTAGAGACATTGACACCACTAGGCTTGGCCTGGGGAACCTGCCCCTCATTTGAGGGTCAGACTAGATAATGCAGCTGGAGATCATGCTCTCGTAGTAACTCTTGGAGGAGAGCAGTTATGTAATATCATGGATTCTTCGGATCTGAATCGGAGAGCTTTCGGATCACTTTCACGGGTCTTGATACGTGTTTTACGATCCACTCGGGTTTTTCCCTTGTATAACTTGCGGAACCCTGTGGAGAGTTGACCATTGAGTATTGCGACTTCGGGACGCTACGGGTGCGTTGTGCTCGTTCCGAGGATCGCGAAGACTATTTTTTCATATTTTTTTGAATTTATGGAATTACGTGTAGAAAATTGGATTTTAGGAAAATTGCTAATTTTCCTATTTTCTTTTTCTTCTTAACCCTTCTCTCTCCTCTCTCCTCCTCACGTTCTCTCACTTTCTCTCCCTCTGTTCTCTCTCCTTTCACCCCCTCTGCTTCGGTTGTAGATAGAGGAGGCCCGGGGATGTCGTGGAGACGCCGTGGAGGTGTCATGGAGCGTGATGGCGTGAATAATGGAGCGTGGCATTGGCGCGATCCCATTCGTGGATTCAAAGTTGATGTGGGTTGTCCATGTGATGGTTTTTGGTGAGGTTTGGCGTTCTCGGCGCGTGAGATCTTCGGTGGAGGTAGGGGGACATATGCCCTACTCTTTTCCTACGTTCTCTCGCGATTTGGAGCCGAATAGTGTGAGTTTGAGTGGGTTTTGCCTAGTTTTGATGAAATGCATGTTTGAGGGGTGTGAGCCGTGTTTGCCATTCCAGGCGACCGTTTGTAGTTTAAATGGATTCATTTGAACCCCTGGCATGTTGGAAATCATTTCCTGCTAGTTTTATTACATTTGGTTGAGAATCGGAGCCGGTATGAGCCCGGCTGTCCATGTGAGTCATTTTGGGTCGATTCATGGGAATCACCCATTTCTTGTCATTTTGGGCATGGTTCCCTTCCGTCTTGTGGAAGGATGTTATCGACATTAGGGTTGTTTCCCCGTCGTTTAGACGCGATTAGGGCGTGGAAAAATTGGGTTTTGGGTGGTTCTGCGGTTTTCCTGCCAGGACGGCTTGGCGGTCCTATCAGAGACCGCTAGTGGTGCGTGGCGGTCCACTGGAGACCGTTAGGTGGAGTCCTTTGTTGGAATCTTGTGTTTTGATGATGACAAACACTATGACTCATACATATGATGTCATAAATATTTGTATTATTGCATTACAGTGTTTGTATTGTTGCATATATGAGTTACATGGAATAACTGCTACACATATGTGTCTTGTGTCATATGTGTTTGGACCTGCATTGAGTTGCTATGATGCTTTGATCCATTGATCGATTTATTTAACCATTAATGCTGCAAGTGAACTGTTGCATGCATGACTTTATAGGACGATGCATCCTGTATAGGGTGTAGCATGGTGCACTACATGTCAATGTATTGGTATGACAGGTCAACGTACAATCAAAGTCAATGCACATAAATCTAGGTCAATGCATCTGCATGAAGTCTATGTGCATGTCATTTTATCGAATAGCATGTGTGCATATCATCTTTGTGTGCATGCTATTTTACATTGCACACCTTATAATGTCAATACGTCCTCTGATCTAAGGTCAACCTAAGTGTTCAGTCTGTTCATGGTCAAGGTTGGTGCTAGTCTACTAGGGTCGAGGTCAGCTAGCAGAGTCGCATGCACTAAGGTCAATGCTAGTGTGCATTGTCACGCATATAAGGTCGATGCTAGTTATGTTTCATGCATACCCAAGGTCGGTGCTAGCTACGTTACATGCATACACAGAGTCGGTGCACATTTTTACCTATACATATATAGGTCGCTGCACTTTTACCATACGCGTGTAAGAAGTCCGTGCACATTCGCCCTTGTGCGATACAAGGTCGGTGCACACTTACCCTTGAGCAATATAAGGTCGGTGCACACTTGCCCTTGTGCGATACAAGGTTGGTGCACACTTACCCTTGAGCGATACAACGTTCGTGCACTTTCTGTTGTTCAGCATGTAACGTCGATGCACATTTCATTTGTCTACATATAAGGTCGGTGCACATGTTATGTGACTGCACATAAGGTCTGAGCATGTTTTGGTTCATGGCATCTAATGTCTGTGCATGTTCATACATGTTGCATATAGAGGTCTGTACACTTTTTGCCAAATGCAAAGGTCAATGCTAGTGTGTCAAGCCTTCATATCAAGTCTGTGCATATTTCGTACTTATCTAATTCTCATGCTTATGAGCTGCTTGATAAAATGCCTTTTTGTTTTGATTGGCAGGGACTCAAGTCACTAAAGGACCCAGGATCAAAAGCGTGACAGGCAACATGCCTCACTTAAGTGGTCACGTGATCCTAGGAAAATAAGTGGCACGTGATCCAAGGTGGTTCCCCCATCAGATCTATCTGACAATTGAGCTGCCCGCTTCCATCATCTGACACGTGGAAAGAGCATCTGCATCTCCTGACACGTGGAGCTACACCAGAGCCTCTTCTATTGAATTTTTGGGCGGGAAACGGGTTTCCCATGCGCCCTCTTCTCGCGAGGCAATATAAAGGGACCAGATCTCACAGATAGATAGATGAGAAAAATAGAGAAGGCAGATTGAGCAGAGCGAAAAAGAAAAAGGGGAATGAGAAGAATTCAGTGAGGCAGATAGAGAAGAAGTGAGACCTAGAAAAAGAAAAGAAGAGAATCAGGGAGCAGTGGAGTAGTGTGAAGAGAGAGCCAGCTCGGTCGAAGAAAGAAATAGGGATCTGAGAGATAAAAGAAGAAAAGTAGAATATTGTTGGAGGATTGAGAGTTAGAGAAGAGAAGTTGCAGCAGCAAGAGCAAAGAAGGAAGAACAAGAAGAGGGATCCTGATCAAAGGATACCCAACAAGAATTGTCTGTGGCCTCTGGATCATATCCATGCCACATTGCTCCTAAGTGAGCTATATTGTTGAGTTTCATTTTTAGCTTTCCGATGCTGTAGTTTTCATTTCTTATTTTCCTTTAAACTCTTGTTCTAAGCTATGTATCAGCGGTTGGCAAGCTATGAGGCCCAGCGGACGCAAGCTATGTTGCACAGTGGTTGGCAAGCTGTGAGGCCCAGCGGATTCAAACCGTTAGGTAGCAGTAATCCACACTCAGGTTTGAGTGTGGGGCAGATGTAGGTCTAGAGGACCGAACCACCTAAAAATTTTCTGTCCACTGTGGTTTGATTGCTTATCTATTTTTCGTTAGATGAATGCCTAGGTGCGCTCCAATTGATAGTTCTGCCTGAGTGCCTTGAGAACTCATAGTGTTGTTGACACCCGTTTTTAGCCCACGAGTTGAGTCATTTCTCTTATTCATCATTTTGATGCCCCGAATTACCCATTATTTTGGAGCCTTTCTTGGATGGATTTCGAGCCCATTTCATTATTCCATTCCCATTGAGCCTTGGAGATCATTATTTCTTAGAGCCTTGGAGCTTATCTTATCAACTTCCGGCCTTCTAAGTCGACTTACGACCCATTTAGGTCGACTTCTCTCAAGCATTCGGCCCCTTTCGCTGCGCAATCTTGAAAAATGCTCCCTTCTTACCCCCTTCCTTTCCTCTATTCATTAAGTGCACTTCACCAAAGTTGCTCCATTTTCAAAGCCCTACATTTTCTTCTTCTACGCCATTATCCAGTTCTCCACCGTTTTCGAGCCTCATTGTTTTTTCTCTGTTTGCACCCTATTTTCTCTCTCTTCTGATCATTTTCTCATCTTACTTTATTCATAACAGTTGTTCATTTTTAAGTTATCTATAATTTTGTCTTCTACCGCTTTTGCTAATTCTGCACCGTTTGGGAGATATGATCCAATTTCCAAGGTCACGCAAGGTCTACCTTAAACGGTCGTGTTAATGGCCGTTCATTGTTGTAAACGGTCGGTTGACGACCGTTTAACCCTTAACGGTCGGTCGTCCGACCGTTTATCCAATAAGAGTCCAGCCTGCTCTAGACTCTCTCCACGAACCTGCGCAATGTGCCTATCTTGCGGCGGCCATAACTTCTAGAATACTTATCCAAATTGATCCCCATTTTTTCCTACTTCTAGCCCTTAGTATTATCTTTAATTTGGTTCATAGAAATCAAATTTGGATGGGCTATATCTCCTGGAATCATGGCCGCAATATCAGGTTTTTTAGCTTTTCGTGCAACCAAAAAACCCTGCAGATTAAGTTCTAGAGGCTTCTTCCAAGAGCCATAACTTCCACAATCTTCAACCAAAAAGAGTCTCGTTTGTTCCTACTCCTTATCTTGACTATTATCTCGAGAATGATCCAGAGATCTCGAGATTTGGTGGACTCTATCTTCTGGAATCGTGGGAGAAAGTTGGGGGTTTCACCACTTTTTCTATATAAACTTGCCCAGATTTCCTGTGCGACAGGGGCGCGTTTCCAAGGCGACGGCGAAGCCATGCTGGATTGTTGACTCAACCCTTTGACCCTAGCCTGAAGAGGGAAGTATAAGCTTCATTGTGGTTCCTTGTTTGCTCAATTTCATCAACGTTTGCCCTCTCAACTTCGCCCCTACTTTTGGCAAATCATCACAGTTTGCTGATTTCTGCTACAAAGTCCACGACGGGGGCATGTTCATCAAGCCGGTGCGGAGTCATGCTTCATCCTTTTTGTCCTCCCTCAACTCCATCTTGAAGAGGGGAGTATTAGCTTCACGTTGATTATATGTTTATCTTATTTCTCATATCTTTTCCCCCTCTTCCAAGCCCCTACTTTTGAGGTTTCACTACACTGTTCTGCACTTTGCTGACACTCAGATTTCTTGCGACGGGGGCATATTTGCGTCGCCGGTGCGAGGCCGTGGGGCACTCTTGATCCGTCCTTTCAACTCCAGGCTCTAGAGGGAAGTATAATCTTTGTGTTCCTTGGTTTGGGGCTTATTACCTCATCATCTTCCTTCATATTTTTGTCTTTGAGTTTTGCACTTTCATTCTGTTTTTACACAGTCATTTTCCTCCCATGTTCTGCACCCTTCTATTTTCTTGAGTTTTCCACCCTATTTTTCATTGGTCTCTTCCCCATTTTAAATCCTAATTTTGGCCCTAGTTTCACCACAACATTCCCACCTTTCCATAGCATCCACTCTTTCCTCTTTTGGTGTTCTATCTTGTGAGATATTCATCATTCTTTGAGTCCATTTTGTGCACTGTTCTGTATTTTCTGCACAGTCCATGCTTTTCCCCAAATCTCTGCCATCATAACGTTCTATCCCGACCTCCTTTTGGAGTGATTCTTGTTCCTACTTCTTCACAACACCCACGTCTTCTTCCATATCAATTTTCTCCCTATTTGGACATCTTTTGCCTCTCTGTTTGCACCCGTCTTTGCACCCACTTTACACTGTTTGCACAGTTTTTCTTGTGGCATGCACTTTTGCACATTATTTATCTTTGTTAATCATGGCATATTAAATCAATTTCTTCATGTTAATCTCATCACAATATACACACCTATTGTTTGCACCCTTCCATAGGGGTTAAAAACCCTCCCCCGGTAAGTTTGCCCTCAATCTTTCATGCTACTTTATGCACTTGGGCAGATTTCTACACTTAGCATTTTCTAATGGGTTTTGCCTCTTAACTTGTGTTTGTTTCGCAGGAAAGCATGGAAAGTGAGGCCCTTACCTTCTAGCCGGTTGGAAGACAAGGAGAGGTAATCCACATAGTCCCTGCATCTTTAATATTAAGCGCGATCATCTTCTTTTTCCAAGGTACACAACGCACTTAGTTTCCTCTTTCACATCCTTTGGCGTTGTTATCCCTTGGTGGCGATCACAGTATTTCTTCTACATCTTTGTCGCCTTTTCTCTATTGTATGATCATGCTACCATGTTCACGTAGTCACATATTCATGCTATTCACTTGATTGGTGAACATATGCCTTCATGCTTATTCATGTGATTTGTGGGGTCGGTACGCATATACACATCCACATTTTCCACATCTACAAGTGTGTTTAGTCTATTTCTGCAAACATATTAGAAGTTGCTGAGTAGTTCATTGCATACGCTGACCATCTATTTGACCGTGTGCCTCATCATATCCTATAGTCAGCTATCATCCGTTTGATCGTATGTTTCATTATAGTTCACATTCAGTTAAGTTAATCAGTTGTTAATTCTGCATAGCTTATTGTTTGTAGTTTAAACTTTAAATTGGCCAGAATTTTCTAAGGGGATTCATTCACCCCCCCTCTGAATCCATGTCTGCACCGTTGCACCAAGTCTTCACAGAATAACAATCGGTATCAGAGCATACCATAGACTCTACAGTTGGTATCAGAGCGGGTCTCTGACTTTCAGATCCAATGATCTGCAGAGGATCCTGCTAATTCAGTTTCGTGCTTTACTGTCTTAGCTTGGAGCATTTTTCATATATTATTTTCCAGTTTTAGATCTGAATCTGTTCGGTTGTTTTTCAGTGGCATCTTCTGTGGTGTTTGATGGTTCCAACTTCAATACATGGCTGGGTGGCCTATGCACTTACTTGAATTCTATTGATCCAAATCTATGCAGTCTTGTATCAAAAGGCCCACATAAATTGCCTCAAAATCAGACCAGATGGTCTAAAGAGGATAGAATAAAGGACAGCAAGAACACTGTAGTTTTTAATATTTTGAGAGATGCAGTTGACACTGAAATATTTCCTTGCATTGTAGGATGTAATTTTGGAAAGGAAATTATGGATAAGATAACTACCATTAATCAGGAGCAAGAACGGATTTGTCTGATGGCCAACCGAAGAGATCATAGTGAAGAGACAACGTCTCAGGTAAGCTCTGGATCAGAAGATATCTCGTTTGATGAACTGGTAGTGATGTATGAAGAACTGCTAGAGAAATCAAGGAAAATGAAATCTGAGAATAAAAAGCTGAAGAAAAAGATTGATCAGAACAATTCTGAATTTTCTTGTGAAAACTGTCCAAAGCTGAGATAGTCTTATGATATGTGCTTGGCAGATGTTCACAAGCATAAAGAACAGAATTATCTGTTGAAAAATGAAAATGATAAACTGCATTCTAAAATTTCTGAATTAGAAGAAACATTGAGCTCAAACAATGACAATCAAGTACTGATAAATGAACTTATTCAGGATGATCAAATTGTTTAGAATGAAGAACAAATGAAAGAAAATGAAAAATTAATGGAAGAAAATAAAAATTTGAAGAAACAAAATAAAAAATTGATGGTACTAAATATTGTCATGTCAGAGAAATTGTTAACTTTTGAAAAGGGAAAGTGTGTTGAAATTGACACTGAACAAAAAATGAAACAGAAAATTAATACACTCAAAAGTCTGAATGATGTTTTACATCAACAAGTTATTAGCTGTGAATCTGACATTGCTTGTTATGAGGTTGACATTGTTTCTCTAAATTCTGAATTTCAAGATCTAACAAATTCTATGTCCAAATCGGTTAAGGATAAAGGTAAAATGAAAGTGTATTTGGAAGAAGATTTGAGTGATCAGAATAAGGGAACATGTTTTAATTCTGGGAGTAACAAGGAGAAAATGTAAAACCAGTTGTATTCCATTTTTGTGCGAGGATTAGAAGATGCTGGTACCTCTAATGTTTCCCAACTTTCTCTGTAAATCATAAAACAAAACAGAATAAAAATCAGAAAAAGAAAACTTTGAAAAAGAAGAGAAATAAATCGCATGCTGAAAAATCTCAGGCCAAGATTTTTTTGTTGAAAGAAAGAATGTTAAATGCTTTTATTGTGAAAATTTTGATCATGAGATGGTTGATTGTGCTGTTATGAAGAATGATGATCTGAAACTTGATAGAATTTATGCAAGGAAATCTTCTCATGTTCTAAATAGAAGAATCAAATGTTTTTACTGTCACAAAATAGGTCATCAATTGCATAAATGTAGATTAATGGAACAGGATGACCTAACAGCCACTACATTGCATGATAAACATCTCTATGCTAAAAATCATGCAATTCATGAAAAGAAACTTCAGTGTTTTTGCTGTGGCAAATTAGGCCACATTGCTGCAAACTATTGGCATGCTAAGGGAAGAAAATTGAAATTTGAACATTTTAAGATCTCTGCAAAAAGACATGTATCTGATAGAAATAAAATTATTGATAAAAGAAAATTTCTTACATGTTTTGAATGTGGAAAGCCAGGCCACAGAGCTGCTAATTGTTGGCTGGCTGGTTTCAGTAAACAGAATGCTAATTCTGTTAGCAAAAACTTCCAGGAAAATGCACGTAGATTCCATGATTACAGTAATGTGCATAGAAAGAATTTTAAAACTGCTGCATCATGTCATTATTGTGGATAGTTAGGACATTCTATGTCTAACTGTTATCAGATGAGGTTTGATGATTCTCAAGCACGGAAACTATTTCGAGCACCAGTCAAAGGTGCCACTGTCATTTCAGGACCCAAGACATCTTGGGTGCCTATTTGTGCAAAATAGTTTGATGTATTGCATGTGTGCCTTGGAGCTGAGAAATAAAAGGGGTAAATAAACCAAGGCACCTGAATATGGTAAACCCCATTCCTGCACTTCTCAGGTTAGTTATTTGAATTTTCCTTAATTCTATTTAGATAACTGTAAGTCTTGATAAATCTGTTAGTTAGAAGGTTAATCACACATGTGTGTATCTTCATGCTATATTTGCATTGTTAGAATTTGCTTCGTTAGTGATTGCATATTCATTGATCAATTTGTATGGGCTGAAAAATAAATTGAGGGTCATGTGTCAATTGCATTTGTCTGACAAATACATTTGTTATGTTGCATATTCGTTGAAAATCTGCTACATACAGAGTTGTCACATATGGCATATAGATAGGGGGAGTCTGTCAAGTTAATTCTAGTGCTTCATGCATATTTGGTTAAATTAATTCCCTGCATGGTGTTCATGTCTCATATGATTGGTCAATGCATCCAGTTGAGGGGAGTTAATGCATTTGCATACATATAGTTAACTGCATGTCATCCATATTAAAAATTCCAAAAAGTTTGGTTGAGTGTATGCATTCAGGGGGAGCATAAGAAAAATTCTTGTGGTATCTGAAAAATTCTTGAACTGGTGATTATCTCTGCTCATGCTAATCATCTTTGCTCTTCAAGCAATTTATCTCTATCATCTGGTATCAATATTTTTCTAACTAAAGGGAAGTCACTGCATATGCATACATGTAGATAATTGCATTGCATGTCATTCATCTTAGAAAATCACAAAAAGAGTTTGTTCAATGCATATAGGCAGGGGGAGCATATTGAATTCATCAATATCTCATTGACTGAAATCTCTCTGTCTAGCTAGCTTGATTATTCTACCTCAACTGTCATACCAGCAATTCACATCAAATTGACTCCAGTCAATTTCATCTAGTATCATCAATTCCTTAAACCCATTTTCTGGTATATCTGGAATCATTGTTTGTTGTCCTTACTCTTGATGTTAAGACAGAGTCAGTCAATTCTGTACAATTTATTGACAGCTAAAAATAGTATATCAAAAGACTTAGCTGAAAAGATAGGCTATGCCTATCTGGAAGGTTAACCCTTGTGTGAGTAGATCTTTGGATCCCATCTCCGCCAGGTACTGTTGCTAGCTGTGATTTCTCTTGCCAACTTATTTTTGTCATTCACATCACTCTATTTCTGTCAAGCTGGTCTGACTGATGTTGTTCTTTGCTGTGAACTTTAAAGAATCCTTCTCATTTGATCAACTCACTGCTGCACTTATTTGAAGATCTTTTCAAATCTTTTCAAATCAGAAACTCCTGAATATCCTTCTGTTTTCTGATTGATGCTGTTATGATCACACTCTCTGTAAGCCTAAATCTTTTGAATGCTTTCATTGCAACTTATCATTGTTTGTGCTTATGGTAGTTGATTGAATATATTGATTGAACTGATCTTGAAGAAACTTAAATCTGTGTACCTTGCTTATAAATATAAAATCTTAAAAGAAACTCCTATTATACAGGTTTAAGAATAACTGTTGATCTAGATTGGTTTAAGTCTAATGTATTCTTGGATTTGGATTTGAAAGACTTGAAAAAATATCTGAACCACTGGTTTTAATAAATTTTAACCAACTGTCTCATGTAATTTCTGGATAAAACCTTCTGAAATCTGAAAATTTGAAATCATGATTCTCTTTGGTTGAGATGCATAACGTCAGTATTGTTCTTAAACATTAAATATGTCTAAAGTTGACTAAAAAGGAAAATTAAAGATAGAGCAATGACTGTGGTTACTGAGAAACTTGTCCAAAGGACTGTGTCATGAAGTACCATAGTTAACTCTGCTAAAACAAAGAATTTATTTAAAATTATGAGAAAATCTGACAGAGTAATGGCATGATTGTGCTGACTAACTGGGGATTCCTATCTCTAACCAAGGTGTTTCCTCATGTAAAAAGATACTCCCATTACTAACTCTATTCTCATTATTGAGAGACAATGCGGTTATCACACTGAGTAACTGGGTCACTTCACCTAAGACGTGTTGTGCCTCATGTAAAAAGGTGTTGATCAACCAAGATTGCTCGAGGAAAAATAAAGTGTTGTTCAAAAGAAAAATCTGAAAAATCGATGGTTCAAATGTTTTCCGCAAACTCAGTTAACTTCAAATACATTCATGGGTGTTTAATTTCAATTCTACTTTGTGTAACTCCTAAAGGAGCCATTAAGATTAATTGAGTAAGATGGAAGTAGGTTGAACTGGAATGTCATATGAGTAATTGGTTTACCTTTATTAAAACTCAGTTTCAGATATGAGTATTGAATGTGATTGAAAAATTCTGTATACATCATGCTTAAACCATGCTTGTCATCTAGTTTAATTCATAAGCCCTTATGATAGGAGAGTCTAATTTTTACTTAGATTTATAACAGTGGTACCTGCTGTGAATTCTTCTGGTCAGTTATATTTTTTTGGGAAACTCAGTCAACTAGTACCATTGTTCATACCTCATTATATCTCTACACAACTGTGTTACTAACTCCTGTCCTTTTTCCTGAACTAGTCACAGAAAAGTCTTGTGCTTTTGCTGTTGAAAATTTATCAGTAGTATCTTTCTGATGAGAACCTCCTGAGCTTATTCTTGGCATATTCCTCACCTTACTTCCTTATATACCTTGCTTCATTTTAAACAGGAAGCTTTGTATTGTTTTAAAGGGGGAGGATAGATCATGTCAAGACTACATTTATTGCATTTCATAGGGGGAGAACATTATTTGGCATTTCTGCTCCCTATGTTCTTCTTGCTACATTCTGATCAATTGGTATCATTCTGTCTATGCATTCTGTCTGTCTTCCATTCACTGTCCTCTTTTTGATGAAGTCAAAGGGGGAGAATGAATTGAGTCATCTGATGGTTTGTCTGATGGTTGGTGTCTTTGTGTCATACAGGTTTGAGTCATCTGTAGCTTTGGTTGTTTCATAGGCTGAGAATGTTTTGGTTGTCATATGGGTAGAATGAATTGACATTGTGTTTGGGGAGAATGGTAGTGCATATCTGTGTCAGCATAAGTTTTGGGTCTCATTCATATCTGCATTTTGTTGATCGAATGTTGTCATAGTCTCATTGTCTGGTTTACATGAATCATATGACTCATAGTGTTGCCATCATAAAAAATGGGGAGATTGTTGGAATCTTGTGTTTTGATGATGACAAACACTATGACTCATAGGTATGATGTCATAAATGTTTGTATTGTTGCATACAGTGTTTGTATTGCTGCATATATGAGTTACAGGGAATAACAGCTGCACATATGTGTCTTGTGTCATATGTGTTTGGACCTGCATTGTGTTGCTATGATGCTTTGATCCATTGATCCATTTATTTGACCATTAATGCTGCAAGTGAACTGTTGCATGCATGACTTTTTAGGACGATGCATCCTGTATATGGTGTAGCATGGTGCACTATAGGTCAATGTATTGGTATGATAGGTCAACATATAGTCAAAGTCAGTGCACATAGATCTACGCCAATGCATCTGCATGATGTCTGTGTCCAAGTCATTTTATCGAATAGCATGTATGCATATCATCTTTGTGTGCATGCTATTTTACATTGCACACATTATAAAGTCAATGCGTTCTCTGATCTAAGGTCAACCTAAGTGTTCAGTCTATTCAAGGTCAAGGTTGGTGCTAGTCTACTAGGGTCGATGTCAGCTAGCAGAGTCGGATGCACTAAGGTCAATGCTAGTGTGCATTGTCGCGCATATAAGGTCGATGCTAGTTATGTTTCATGCACACCCAAGGTTAGTGCTAGCTACGTTACATGCATACCGAGAGTCGGTGTACATTTTTACCTATACATATATAGGTCGGTGCACTTTTGCCATACACGTGAAAGAAGTCCATGCACACTCGCCCTTGTGCGATACAAGGTCGGTGCACACTTACCCTTGAGCGATACAACGTCGGTGCACTTTTTGTTGTACAGCATGTAACGTCGGTGCACATTTCATTTGTCTACATATAAGGTCGGTGCACATGTTATGTGACTGCACATAAGGTCTGAGCACGTTTTGGTTCATGGCATCTAATGTCTGTGCATGTTCATACATGTTGCATATAGAGGTCTATACACTTTTTGCCAAATGCAAAGGTCAATGCTAGTGTGTCAAGCCTTCATATCAAGTCTATGCATATTTCGTACTTATCCAATTTTCATGCTTATGAGCTGCTTGATAAAATGCCTTTTTGTTTTGATTGGCAGGGACTCAAGTCACTAAAGGACCCAAGATCAAACGCGTGACAGGCAACATGCCTCACTTAAGTGGTCACTTGATCCCAGGATAATAAGTGGCACGTGATCCAAGGTGGTTCTCCAATCAGATCTATCTGACACTTGAGACGCGCGCTTCCATCATCTGACACGTGGAAAGAGCATCTGCATCTCCTGACATGTGGAGCTTCACCAGAGCCTCTTCTATTGAATTTTTGGGCGGAAACGTGTTTCCCACGCGCCCTCTTCTCGCGAGACTATATAAAGGGACCAGATCTCGCAGATAGATAGATGAGAAAAATAGAGAAGGCAGATTGAGTAGAGCGGAAAAGAAAAAGGGGAATGAGAAGAATTCAGTGAGGCAGACAGAGAAGAAGTGAGACAGAGAAAAAGAAAAGAAGAGAATCAGGGAGCAGTGGAGCAGTGTGAAGAGAGAGCCAGCTCGGTCAAAGAAAGAAATAGGGATCTGAGAGACAAAAGAAAAAAATTAGAATATCGTGAGAGGATTGAGAGTTAGAGAAGAGAAGTTGCAGCAGCAAGACCAAAGAAGGAAGAAAAAGAAGAGGGATCCTAATCGAAGGATACCCAACAAGAATTGTCAGTGGCCTCTGGATCAAATCCATGCCACATTGCTCCTGAGTGAGCTATATTGTTGAGTTTCATTTCCAGCTTTCTGGTGCTGTAGTTTTCATTTGTTATTTTCCTTTAAACTCTTGTTCTAAGCTGTGTATCAGTGGTTGACAAGCTGTAAGGCCCAGCGGACGCAAGCTATGTTGCGGAGCGGTTGGCAAGCTGTGAGGCCCAGCGGATTCAAGCTGTTAGGTAGCAGTAATCCACACTCAGGTTTGAGTGTGGGGTGGATGTAGGTCTGGAGGACCGAACCACCTAAAAAATTCCTGTCCACTATGGTTTGATTGCTTATCTATTTTTCGGTAGATGAATGCCTAGGTGCGCTCCAATTGATAGTTCTACCTGAGTGCACCTAGAACTCATAGTGTGCTTAGTCTATTTCTGCAAACAGATTAGAAGTTGCTGAGTAGTTCATTATGTACGCTAACCATCTGTTTGACAGTGTGTCTCATCATTCCCTATAGTCAGCTATCATCTGTGTGATCGTGTGTTTCATTATAGTTCACATTCAGTTAAGTTAATCAGTCTTTAATTCCGCATAGCTTACTGTTTGTAGTTTAAACTTTAAATTGGCCAAAAAAAATTAAGGGGATTCATTCACCCCCCTCTGAATCCATGTCCGTACCGTTGCACCAAGTCTTCATAGAATAACAATCAGTATCAGAGCATACCATAGACTCTACATCCTTTGTCAGTTTGGTTTAGCGGTCACGCGACTGACCGCAAGGCTTCTTTAGCGGCCCTCGGGCGACCGCTGTGCGACGTTTAGGTCGATTTATCGATTTTAAGTCAGTTCGCGCTAGCGGTCTAGCTCCGACCGCATGGGGTCCTTGGCGGCCTTAGGGTGGCCGCCATTCCTTGGAAACAGTCCTAGGTAAACCGTTAGATTGGTTTGACTATTTTACGGGTTGACTGGGCATAGCGTCCAGGTCATGACCGCTAGGTCCAGCTTGCGGCCCTGAGGAGACCGTCTGGTGATAGTAGCAGCCTCAGCCAGACCGCAAGGCTCCTATTTTTGTGGATTTTATATCTGGGGTTTCTTGAGGGTAGCGGCCCTTTGGATGACCGCCAAGTTGGTTTAGCGGCTAGGAGTAAGATCGCCACCTGCCCAGAGTGTTCTTTTGTGTTGGTTTGGTTTCCGGTTGATGTGGCTTTGACCCCTTGGTTAGCCCATGTTATGTTAGATCGACGCAGTCTATTACCACAGAGAGTGGATCTAGAGGGGGGTGAATAGATCTATGGGCTAAATTAAAACCAATATAAGGCTCTAATGCGGAATTTAAGCCTATCTACAATATCTCTAACTAGAATGCTGGATCTGAACAGAAGCAAATCAAACTGTAAAGATAATCAGGAAATCCAATCACACACCAGTTCATAGACAATCGCACAAACACAAGACACCCAAGATTTTTAGGTGGTTCGGTCAGGAGACCTACTTCCACCCCACACTCAACTGAGTATGGCTTACTGCTGCGCAACACAGCTTGCGTCCGCTGGGCAGTACAGCTTGGCCTACAACCGCTGAGCTTCACAGCTTGCTGCCCGAGACCAAGTCTCACCTGCTGAGGAGTTACAGCTTAACCTGTCCAGAGGATGCACCTCTGCAAACCCGCTGGGGATTACATCTTACCCGTCCAGAGGCAGCACCTCTGCTAACAGCTGGCTCACAGCTTGAAGAAATAATTTTGGAAAGCAAAAATAGAATCAAACGAAAATGGGAAAACCCAAAAGAAATGTAGCTCAAAATGAGCAGTATCAGCTCTGGTATCTGAACCAAGAGACTGATTCACAAGCTCTCAAACTCTCTCAACTCATCTCTCTCAATCTTATCTTCTTTCTCTTTTTCATCTCTTTGCTTTCGGTGGCTCTCAGCTTTTCTTCTCTGTGGATCGTGCAGGCTGGTTCACTCTCTGCTCTTCTGCTTCTCTCGATTAGCCTTCTTCTGAGGAACAAGACTTCCTTTTATACCAGCAGCAGATTGGATAGGGCGTGTGGCTTCCACATTTCCCGCCCAGAGAATTCGCCAGATCCGAGGAGCTTCGACCACCTGGCAGCATCCTGACTGGGCTGCTTCCACGTGTCATTATCTGGGCACCTCGTCCTTCCTTGGATCATGAGCCAATCCTTCATATTTGCACTTTAGTCCCTGTCAGTCATTCGAAAGGAATTATTAGTTTAAGGGTTAACTGATGTACAGACTATACATAGATAGAGCTGAAGCAATGTATAGACTTCATGAAGCAGGACAATTGCATTGTACAGACTATGTGAAGACAAAGCTGAAGCAATGTATAGACTTCATGAAGCATAGCTGAAGCAGTATAGACTCAGTGAATGCGAAGCAATGCAATGTTCAGACTCTACGTATGCAGGGCCATGGCGTTGTACAGACTTAGTGAATGCAGTGCTGTGGCATTGTACAGACTTCAGGTATGCAATGCTAAGAACATAGCAGATGGTTGTATAGACATGCCATATGAATATGCAAACTCATCGTGCAATGTTGTCTAGACTTTGTATATGCAGAGCTTAAGCCCTGTACAGACATCAAATATGCAGAAGTAAATGTGCATTAATGTGTAGACTTAGCAAGACAAAGTGTGAACAAAGCAACACAATGTGCAGACTTCGTGCAGTGCATGAATGTAGTGTAAAGAGTTGATTGCAATGAGTGTTCAAGTGATGTACAGACTCAACGTTATGCAAGCAGACAATGTATAGAGTTGATGAAGCGTGTGAACATGGTGCTGTACAGACTTGAAGAAATGCATGCTACAGTGGCGATGTATAGACTTGGCCAAAGCAGTGATGTATAGACTTGCACAGTTCTAGCGAAAGGATGTACAGACTTTGAGATAAGTGAACAGGCCGATGTGCAGACTTGCCAATGTGTAGACTTTAACCAATGCAGACTTAGTCCAATGTACAGACTTTCCTGGCCGATGCATAGACTTTAAGGTATGCACAAAGATGATGCATGAGACGATGCGATGTACAAACTTGCCTGCACATAGACGCTGAATGAGACGCTGAATGAGACGCTGAATGAGACGCTGAAATCTGTATAGACTTTAAGTGAAGAATGAAGAATGTACAGACTTAGCCAATGTAAAGTTCACAATGTACAAACTTAGTCTGATGCGTTGTATAGACTTGCGTGAGACACTAAACTGTAACAAATGTACAGACTTGCTGGCGTGGAATGTGCATACTCCATGCAATGCAAGGCAAACGAATGTATAGACTCTGCATCCACAATGTGTAGACTTTGAAAGCCAACAAGCGAACTCAATGTACAGACTTGCTGGATGTGTGAGCTGCAATGTATAGACTTGACTGCCTGCATGAATGTATAGACATTATCGTGCAGACAGGACCTCACATGCATTAGTGTATAGACTGTATGCCTGATGGATGCACTGATGCAGTATATGCACAGAGGAAGCAATGCACCGATGCAATGCATGCACATAGAAGGTATTGAATTGAAGCAATCGATCTATAGACTTGTGTTGACGCTGCATGACAACTGCCAATGTATAGACTTCACAAGTGCAAGCAATGCAGCAATGTATGGACTAGCTGTGCCTACGACGACTGCGATGTACATACTTGCTAGCCTACGAGCCATGCAGTGTATGGACTTGCTAGCCTGCGAGTCATGCGATGTATGGACTTAATGTGTCTGCTGCACAAGAAGAATGCATGGATGAATAGACTGAATAGACTTGTGACTCATACTGATTGCTATCATCAAAACTATAGATCATCAAAACTACAGGGGCACAACAATCTCCCCCTTTTTGATTATGGTAATACTATGAGTTACACTGACTCCTAATGCATGCTATGAGAATGCAAGTTCTAACAATCTCCCCCTTTGCCAAAACAATGTATACACTTCCCCTAGAATTCAACAAACAGACAATATTCTCCCCCTTTGCCATCAACAAAGAGGAGGGAAAGATTTTACAAGGGAAAGAATGAAGGGAGATCATCTGACTGGCATTCTGAACAAGTAGTTCAGGAATAAGCATTCTAAAGCACAGAGTCTTCAGTCATATGAATTGAAAAATAGCTTTCAGATAGAGTTCTGGTTTAAATGTTATAAATTTTAAGTTCATGCACTACAATCATTGGATAAGTTTTCTGTGCATGATAAAACAATAAACCAAAATCACATTTGCATGAGAGATTCAGTTTCAAAATATCTTACTTTCGTAGACTCATTAAAAGTTGTTAAGAGATACCAGGTCATGTATTGAAATTAAACAAATTGACATCCTTGAAAATTCTTTTGAAGGAACAGCATTTTTCATTGTATTTCAGTAAGGGCATTCAGGTACCATTTGTCTTTTTGTGTAAGGGTATACGTTTATCAGA
Organism: Amorphophallus konjac; assembly: GCA_022559845.1. NCBI lineage: Eukaryota > Viridiplantae > Streptophyta > Magnoliopsida > Alismatales > Araceae > Amorphophallus > Amorphophallus konjac. Next base: position 289,178,046 of record CM040118.1, read on the forward strand.
TGCCAATACCCCTAGATACTCAATATGATGGACCATTCTGCCTATGATCAAACTCAATAGAACTGATTTACATATTTTTGTGTGAGGGAACACGTTTATCATACGCCAGTTACCCCCAGGTACTCAATGAAACAACCCTACTGTTTTGATCATTTTATACAGAGATAACTGATACACTTCATGACTTAAGTATAGTCCATTTCTTTGATGGATCACTTAGTTTCTCAGTAATTTACCAGTCATTGCTCTGCCAATTGTGTTTTTCAATTAATTTTCAATGTTTGCCAATATTTTTCTTAGCTATCCTTTATTTGTTTCAGAATGACTTGTTTAAGGACAATACACATACTTAGCTTCTCTAACATGATTTCAAGTGAGTTTTCATATTTCAGATATAATTGGCTTTGTCTGACATGTAATGAAATAAGGGTTGAGAGATTTATCAATTTTCAACTTTCTTATTTACTGATTGCAATCTTTAAACTGTAAAGTTTATAAAATTTAAACCATTAAGTCAGTCTTCAAGCAATTAAAGTTCTTATAAATGAAGAAGTTTGTTTTCTATTGCTTAGAAATCAGAACTGACTAACAGATTGCCATATGTCAGATTCAACTCATTCAGGGTCAAGGGATTAAATTTCAATAAATTTGATGACCATTCTGAATTTCTAACAATACTCCCCCTGTCTATATGCATGTAACTTTAGATGAGAGAGAGACCTTAGACACAGTCATGACTAGATGATTTTAAGTCAGTCTTCAAGCAATTAAAGTTCTTATAAATGAAGAAGTTTGTTTTCTATTGCTTAGAAATCAGAACTGACTAACAGATTGCCATATGTCAGATTCAACTCATTCAGGGTCAAGGGATTGAATTTCAATAATTTTGATGACCATTCTGAATTTCTAACAATACTCCCCCTGTCTATATGCATGTAACTTTAGATGAGAGAGAGACCTTAGACACAGTCATGACTAGATGATATGCAATGATGATCATGAGTGTGATGCCAAAAAAAATATGAATGTTATGCATGATAATGAGTCTGTTGCATCATTCAACATTCACAAGGTTTATTCAAGCCATCAGAGAGTTTATTCATTAGGCTGAAATTTACACAAGCCAAGTTTTCTTCTAAGAAATGTAAACCTTTCATTCCCAAGAGGCTTAGTAAAAATATCAGCAATTTATTTTTCAGTTTCAATGAAGTTCATTTCAATTTTCTTTTTATTTACAACATCTCTAAGAAAATGGTGTTTTATCTCTATATGCTTAGTCCTAGAATGATGAACAGGATTTTTAGCAAGGCATATAGCACTAGTATTATCACATAACATTGGAATACATCCCAATTTTATCTGATAATCATCCAGTTGGTGCTTGATCCATAGTACTTGGGCAGCACAATTACCAGCTGCAACATATTCAGCTTCAGCTGTAGACAAAGCTACAGTGTGTTGCTTCTTAGATGCCCAAGATACGAGACAGCCACCTAGGAATTGACAATATCCACTAGTGCTTTTTCTCTCTACTCGACACCCAGCATAATTTGCATCAGTGTAAACGAGAAGTTCTAACTCACACTTGGCAGGATACCAAAGACCTAGCTCTAATGCGGAATTTAAGCCGATCTACAATATCTCTAACTAGAATGCTGGATCTGAACAGAAGCAAATCAAACTGTAAAGATAATCAGGAAATCCAATCACACACCAGTTCATAGACAATCGCACAAACACAAGACACCCAAGATTTTTAGGTGGTTCGGTCAGGAGACCTACGTCCACCCCACACTCAACTGAGTATGGCTTACTGTTGTTGACACCCATTTTAGCCCATAAGTTGTGTCATTTCTCTTATTCACCATTTTTGATGTCCCGAATTAGCCATTGTTTTGGAGCTTTCTCGGATAGATTTCAAGCCCATTTTTACTATTTCATATCCTTTGAGTCTTGGAGATCATGATTTCTTATAGCCCCGGAGCTTATCTTGTCAAATTCTGACTTCCAAGTCGACTTTCGGCCCATTTAGGCCAGCTCCCCTCAAGTAATCGGCTCTCTCTCACTGTGCAGTCCTTAAAGTGGTTCTTTTTCACCCTATTCTTGTCTTCTTTTCAAAGAGTTGTCTTCATCAAAGTTGTTCCGCTTTCAAAGATCTACAATTTCTTCTTCTACACCGTTGGCCGGTTCTGCCCCGATTGTGAGTTATTCACGTTTTTCCAGCAGGCTGTGCTGTTCACCTACATTCCAGAATTTTCCTCTCTCTTCCAGCCCCATTTTCTCCATCTTTCAATCATTTTCTCAAATTTCTTTCTTCATGAAAGTTGTTCCTCTCTCCGTTATCTACAACTTCTATGTTTACCACTTTATCTAGTTCTGCCCCGTTTGAGAGATACGCTTCAATTTCTAAAGTCGCGCGCAGTCTGCCCGGAATCTGCCTTCATCAATATGAAGGTCTACTGTAGATGCGTTACTTCAATGTGAAGGTCTACTGTAGATGCGTCACTTCACTGTGACGGTCCTACAGTAGACCGTTACACCGAAACTTGTCCGAAAATGTCCCGTTTGACCTCCATAGTGTGACGGACCTACCCTAGTCCGTTACATAACTCTGACGGTCCTACGATAGACCGTTACATGCACCAGAGAGTCCAATTCGTGCTGGACTCTGCTCCGTTTTTGTGCGCCGTGGCCCTCTTGAAGAGTCCATAACTTCTTGAATTCTTATCCAAATTGATCCCCGTTTTTTCCTACTTCTAGCCCTTGGTATTATCTTGAATTTGGTTCATAGGAATCAAATTTTCATTGGCAATATCTCTTGGGATCTGGGTCACAAGATCAGGATTTAAGTATCCTAGTTCAACTAAAACTCTGCAGATTAAGCTCCGGGGCTACCTTCCAAGAGCCATATCTTCTAGAATCCTCCTCCGAATTGATCCCCGTTTGTTCCTATCTCTTGTCCTTAGTATTATCTCGAGTTTGATCCAAAGAACTCGATTTATCTTGGACTCTATCTCCGGGAATCGTGATAAGAAGATGAGGTTTTCTTGTAAAACTCTATAAAAACTGCCCAGTTCGCAGTCGCGAAGGGGGGCTCTTTCCGGACGTGGGGCGAAGCCATGCTGCAACTCCAACTCAATCTTTCGACCCTGACTTGAAGAGGGAAGTATTGGCTTTCTATTCTATCTTTCTGGGCTTGATTTCATGGTCTACACTCTTAGTTCTAGTCTCCTCAAAATCACAAATCATCACAGTTTTCTACACTTTCTGCTACACATGCGTTTCTCTCCGTTTTGCATCATCGTTTTCTCTCTATTCTCTCAATCAAATCTCGTGATTTCAAATCTCATGCATGCACAACACACCCACCTATTATTTCCACCCTTCCACAGGGGTTAAAAACCCTCCCCCGGTGCGTTCTCCCCCTTTTATTCACATTATTTTATCACTTTGGGATTGATACTACACTTCATGTTCTAATGGGTTTTTGCCTTTGTGTTTCATCTTTGTTTCGCAGGAGAGCATGAATACAACGTGAGGCCCTCTTCCTCTAGCCGGCTGGAAGGAGAGGAGGTTTGAATTCACAAGTTCCCCGCACCCCGTTTCAAGCGCGATCAAGTCTTTAAGTTCCAAGGTACACGACGTCGTTCTTTACACGTCTTCATCCTTTGGCGTTGTTAATCCTTGGTGGCGATCACGGTTAGTATTTCTCATCCTTTCATCCCCCTTGTCTTTGATTCACATGTTTATGCATATATGTATTTAAAGGGGGCGGGATAGGAATCTAATTAAAAAAACAAATCAACAGTTTTTTGGCGATCACGGTGGGACACCAATGCCCATCACGCTTGTTTTCATGCTCTTTTGTAGGTTGGGTGGGTGCATGTTCATGTTTAGGTGATATTTCTTCCATTCTCCAACTATTTTTGGTGTTTTAAGGGCTCTGGTAGTGTGACGGTCCTGCAGTAGACCGTCACATGCATGTAACGGTCCTTTGGTAGACCGTTACACGGCTTCTGGCAGTCTTGCGTGCATGCTCACAGGGCCGTGTTCATCGAGGCATAACTTTTGATCCCGGAGTCCGATTGAGCTGATTCTTGTTGCGTTGGATAGCCCTTTGTATTGTCTTTCCATCCATATATCATTTGCATCATTTGGTTAACATTTGCATATTCTAATCTTGTCCAACGTTTTGAGTTTTGTGCATAAGTTCTGCAGGCAGGCTCAGGGACAGGTTCACAGGTACATCTTTAATGAGTGATTTGACTGCCTTCCCGATGTCTGATTACACTGATTTTTGATCCATTGGATAGTCCTTTGTATTGTCTTTCCATCCATAGCTTATTTGCATCATTTGGGTCTCATTTGCTTAGTTAAAAATTGTCATCATTTTAGCATTTTGTCCATAAAATCTGCATGTGGTCTGCGCATAGGTTCACGGGGGCATCTTTGCTTAGTGATTTGATTGACCTCCCGGGGTCAGATTGATCTGTTCTTGGGGCCGTTGTGCAGATCTTTGTATTGTCTTTCCATCCATATACTATTTGTTTTAGTTGGATCATGTTTGCATAGTTTAATCTAGTCTTGATTTTCTAGTTTTAAGCTAGAATTTGCATGCACTCCGGTGCACATAGGGCCATACGTTGCATATCATAGTTGCATTTCCTACCTTGGTGCGTGGACCTCTCGTCTCCATATTCCTTGGAGCCGACCAGGAAAGCACATCAAGGACCTCCATAAGTCCCCGTGAGCCGTGGATTCCCACACGGACACCGGGCCGGTTGTACCTTTCCACCCCTTAGGCTTGCATTTGCATAAGTGTGAGGGAGTTAACCTTAGTCAACCCAAAGTTTGGATCTTATTCCCATAGGATTCCTATCTCGAGGGAATTATTATTAATTCAAATCATTAAAAGGTCCATTGAAATCTCTAAAATATTTCCCATCATATCAACTTGTTTGACTTGGGTGAAAACTCTTACATTGCATTGATTGTGTTATTTGGGCTTGTCCAAGCCCATTAGTGGTGTTTTGTGTTGCACCCACGTCTTTCATCATTATTAGGCCCACTTAGGTTACCCCATTTTGTGTGTCCATTGTCTAGTCCATTGTCCCGTGATCCGTTGTCCATTCGTCTTTGCATTAGTGGGTCAGTCCCCTCTTGTCCTTGGGCCCATTAAGCCAGTGCTTCCCCACTTGTATTCTCCTTGACATCCTTGTATTAAGTCTCCATTTGCCCTCATGGAGCATCATTCTAACCCCTTGTATCATTCTTTTTCCCAATCTGCTTCCTATTCCCGCGTGGAATCCTCTTCCCGCGTGGGTCCATCTTCTCGTGGTCCCTCTGACCCATCTGAGGAACAGGCTAATCTCATGGCCCGTATTTCAAGCCTTGTTTGCCAAATGGACCCGGCCCAGGCCCAACGTCTTATTGCATCTCATCTTCATGGGCCTTCTTCTCATAATGGGCCATCTCCTATTCATGGGCCTCCTCCTTCTCCTTCATATGTTGCTGGCCCAATTGCTAATGGGCATTATTCTCTTAATGGGCCTCATCCTTCTGCCCATGTTGCTGCCAGCCCATTCAACCCATATGCTCATGCCTCTTCCAGGCCCACATATCCTTCCATTCCCGGAATGGGCCCGTCTTCTTCTCAGCCCGGATCCTCTTATTCGGCCCAATACCATGCTCCTGGTCCTAATTCACACCCTCTTGCTCAAGTTGGCCCATATTCTTCTCGATCTCTCCCTACCCAGGAGATGATTGCTCAAACCCAACGCCAGCTTGATGAGCTTCAACGCCGGATCAATCCCAAATCCTCCTTGAGTATCCCATTCGCATTTCAAGGTCTTCGGCTTCCGCCATCTTCACAAATTCCCGCATATCGCCGTTATAGTGGAGTTGGTGACCCATATGTGCACTTGAAGGAGTTCGTTTATGAGTCGGCCCAATTTCGACATGACCAACACTTGATGGCTTATCTGTTTGGTCTGTCATTGGAAGGCCCGGCTCGGGATTGGTTCTTCTCTCTTCGCAAGAGCAAGTTGTGAGTTTTCATGCCGTTCAAGAAAAGTTTATTCAGCAGTATCAAGACCAGGTTGGGCCCAAGTATTCTATCGCGGATCTGGCCCAAGAGATGATGAAGCCCGAAGAGGATTTCTGCACCTTTGCCGACCGCTGGCGTCACCTTGCCGCGCAAGTCTCGGGACACATTCCGGAGGGAGAACAAATCAAGATGCTGATATCAAATGCAACACCCGAGTATCGGTTCATCTTAGCCCTCAACGACATCACCTCCTGGCAGCAACTTTACAGCCGAGCCCGCTTCATTCGCCAACAAATCCAAGATTCCCTTGACCTCGAGTCTCCACCATCCACCTCCACATATCAACCTTCACCCTCCACATGTCAACCCTACGCTCCCATGAGTCAGCCGGCCATGAGTCAGCCTTCCGCCACATATCCCTCCACGAGCCAACCTCCTGCCTCTACATACCCATACGCCTCAGCATATCAACCTTCCATGAGTCAGCCTCCCGCATCCACATACCCGTCTCCATCTCCACTTCCGGTCAAGGGAACACCACATCCCGAGCAAGTAGATGCCGTCTACATACCCCCTCATCCTGTTCCACACATGCCTTCACCAAAGCCCTCCACCACTAGCCACGCACTCCTGCCTACGCAACCTCCACTTCCGTCTCCACAACCTTCTCCACCATTACATATCCCTCGGCATCCACCTTGCCCGAAGCAGGCTCCTCATCTTCCTTTGCCGGAGTGTTTCACCGATATATTTCGGGCTTTGATGGCCACTCACGCGTTGCCGTTCTCTCCGGTTGTGCCTTACCGACCCGCGGTCGGGGATATGCTTCAGTTCTGTGATTTCCACCGTCAGCAGGGGCATTTGGTTGAGGATTGCCCCGAGTTCCGGGATTATGTTTATGATCTGGAAGCTAAGAAAAGGATTGATTGGGCCGCCATGCATAAAGTTATTTTACATCTTCGCAACCAACAACAGCAGCAAGAAGTGCCACCCGGGCAGCCGTCTCTGTTACTTCAAGGTCAGGGGCACCCCTATTATTCCTCGTCTAGTGCTGCACTCGCTCCATCACCTACTCCGTTACCTCCACCATCTCTTACCCCGGCTCCATCGCCGCCACAAACCCAAGCCTCTGCTCAGGCTAGTGCCTCCCCTTCTTCCCCTGCCGCCACTACCACTACTTCTATCCCTAACACCGCTCGACGCGTTGTGTCGACACGTCGACGGTGGACACCACAACCTCCCTCTTCACCCTCTCTACCTCCATGTCCACTACCCCCATCGCCTTCATCACTATCCTCACCATCTCCATTGCCATCACCATCATCTCCATCTCCACCACCAATGCTTCCATCACCACCTCCATCTCCACCCTCGCCTCCATCTCCGCCATCACCTTTGCCCGAGCCTGAGCAAGCCAAACCTTCTCCTTTATCTCTACCCTCAGCCACGCCTTCGCCGTCGCCTTTATCGCCACCCGAGCCTATCATCGCCACATCGCCTGCGCCTTCACTTTCCATCACCACTCCCGTTGGAGCCTCCATGCCTTCCAAACCTTCACATGTTCCACCGAAACATATTCCCTTTACTTCTCCAACCACTACCACCCCACGGAGCGGGTGTGCGCTTCCTTTGGTGCCCCTCGGGTCTAATCCCCAGGGAGACAATAAGTCAAGTCAGGATGATTCAGTGCCGGCCGTGCATTTCAAGATTCAAGATTTTATCTGTCGGATGCCGGTTCGTGTCCTCGTCCCTGGTTATTTTGGGGATGATGCGCCTCTACTTTCAAAGATGAGAGTTGCTAAGAAGAGTTCCCTTGAGTTGATGCCAGTTTCTTCCAAGCGAGGTCGGTGGCAATCTCCTTGCTCGCCGGAGAGTTCACCGTTGATGCTATTATTTCTCCTCGCTCTATTGCTGTTCAGATGACAGGCCAAGAAGGGTTCTCTACCGCGTTGTGCTAACACATATGGCCACCAAGCAGATTATGGGTTCTATGTTCAAGGGGCAATTGGCCGTATCTTCTACACTTTCCAAGGATATTCTGCACCTGTTATGTAATCTTCCTCGGTTTATTAGCAAACCGGCCATGTCAACGCCGTGTATTACTCTCCCTCAGCTTCACCCGTCTCTTCTATCAAGGGAGTTATGCTTCAAGACTGAGTTCCGAGTGGAGTTACCGAATCTCATGCTTCTAGTGCCGAGAGACAAAACCCCGTGGGTTTGTGATATTCATCACTCTGAAGGGTTACTCGCTCAAGAGTGTTCGCATATTGCTAGCACCGGGTGTCTAGGGGCAACCGCACCGATGAAGTTGCATGTTCACAGTCGGGCCAGGTCATCTGCTAGGTGGGCCCGTTATTTGAGAAGGTATTACAGATTAAGAAGCCCGAAGGTCCAAGCCCGCACCAGGTGGGTCCATTTTCAAGAAATTTCTGCCAAGAAGAGGCGGCGACGTAAACTCAATGGCTATCGGTTGTGCACTCAGGGGTCCACTTCTCTTCCTTCTTCTTCATTTCACTCATCATTTCTTCTGCTCGGTTCCCACCCCTGGGTGGTGTATCTGCCCTTTCCTAATTCTCCCTCCACAATTCTCTCCTCCTATCTCAGATCCACGAATCCCCGTTCTTCCTTTTCCTATCGGAACCTCCGGACTTTTCATCTCCTCACCATTCTCGGCCTCAGCCTATATCCTCCTCTGATTCTTCTCCTCCGGTGTCTCTGGGTTCTCCTTCTTATTCCCCGACCTTGTCGGGTGTCTATCGTTCTTCTTCTCCGGCCCTGTCGGATGATTCTCGTCCCTCTTGTCCGACCACGTCGGATGATTCTTCTTATCATCTTTCTACTCATTCCTCTTCACCCTTTCAGGGTCATTGCCCTTTTTCTTGCTGTTTTCGAGGCTTTAGTCCGCCTTGATCTTGGCTAATCTGGTTCTTCTATAATTGGTTCCTTGTTATCAAGGTCTCTGTGCCTTAACGAGGGAGTTCTAGCCCTCGTCTCTCTTCCTTTTTATCCTTATTCGTCTAGTTTAATGTCTGCCGCTCCTCCATGTAGAGGAATCTTTGATCCTTTGCTATCCTCTCTCTTTCGTCCTGTCAAGCAAGGAATATGAAGCTCGTGCTGTGCGAAGCTCGATGATCACGATTGCTTCAGGATGCTAGTTTCGTTCCGTGGATTTGCAAGGTATCTTTATTTTGTGCAAAGAACATGCTATTATTATCACTTATTTACTCCTGCACATTGTTAAGATTAACGTTGGTTCCTTACATGGTTAAGTGGCTTTTAGAAATTTGCTTAGTTCATTTAAAATGAGTTCGCTTCTGCAGCATCCTTAGGCTGGTGATAGCTCCGCGCTGGGAGTCCAGTTCATTCCCCGATCGTTGAGGGTGACCTTTGAGCATGGGTTTTTCACACACTACACGGCAAGCCATAGCCAATCTCTCTAGTGCAACACCGTTGCTGCTTTGGCCATACTTTGGGTATGCACGAAGGTGTTTTCTCTTCTCTACTCGGCCAAGTGTAGGGGCAAGAGATGGATGGATGAGATGACCAACCTAGGCGCTTCCTAATACGAGAGAGGTCTCAAATAGGGGCAGTCTTGACCCTCGAAAGTGAGCTTTCATGCAATATCTAGCCAATAAGGGCTACCAAAAATAAGAATGAATATGTAAAATTATGAAAATCAAAGGCATGGCAAGAGTGGCGAAGCCCCGCGGGACGTCATGAGCCTGGTCGCATGCGTGCCTGATAAATATGGGTCTCAAAATCAAAGACACAAAGCCCCAGCGCAACAGACTATCTCTTTGAGGGGTGGTGCCCTGGAAGGAATTCAAATCCTGATGTCTCCCATCCTGCATAAAGCTTGTCTCAATTTTCTTCTATCTCCCTCTTAGGCTGGGTTGTATCCCGGGTATGGCCTTAGTAGGGGCACCGTTCTTTAGAGGCGGTTGGTTATGGTAAGCCACCCTCACATGCACGCCCTGCTTAAGGGAAGCCTTTAATGAGAGGGGGGGACGGCGATCCCTGGCCAGTAGTTCGAGCCCGTCTTTGGGTGCTGCAGATTGCTATGTCAAAATCCAAAAAAATGAAATATAGTTCAAAATCCAAAAAATCAAATATGTCAAAATTCTGAAAAGAAAAAAAATGAAATATAGTTCAAAATCTAAAAAAATCAAATATGTCAAAATTCTGAAAAGAAAAAAAAAGAAATATTGTCAAAATTCCAAAAAAAAATTGAATATGTCAAAAAAATAACAAAATTTTGAATATGGCAAAAAAAAATCAGAAATACAAAAATCTAAAAATACTTCTCTTCTATTCCTTTTATTTTTATCTTGAGGACAGATACGTAATCTGTTTGCTAAGTGTGCAGGCTGCAGGTTACAAGTTCGAGCTTTCCTTGCTCTATCATTCGCTCTGTCTCCTGCTCACATTCTTCGATCTGTTCTCATCTCTTCAATATCTCTTCTAAAGCTCATGGCCTTCCCAGCTTTCGCTTATCTGCTTAATCATGTCTCCATGAGTGGGCAATATCTCATGATCTTGAACCTGGCGGTTCCGCTTCATCTGATCTTGGGCTTTGATTGAAGAATATGTTTGTTATCTTTATCATGTATATGGTCCTCCATGTCTTTTGTCCCGTCGTGTCATTCGTCACACGTGTCCCTATCCCGCCGTGTCATTCATCACACGTGTCTTTGTCCTCCGTGGTATTGTCATCCCACGTGTCTTTGTCCCACCATGTCCTTATACCACCGCGTGTGCTATTCCACCGTGTGCATGTTTTCTTGTCCCACCGTGCCTTTAGTCGCATGTATGCTTGCCATTTGTTTGTGTGTTATGTTTCATCCATCTTCGTTATGTTATGTTGTGCCATGTTTCGTTCATATTTCTCTTATTATGTTGTGTTCATGTCATGCTCGTTCATATTCGTTCATGTTCACATCATATCATGTCATGTGGTTGTTGTCTTATGATGAAAATCCATAAAAGAAGAAATCAAAAATTCTCAAAAAGATGCCATGTCGCTTGGCAGGTAAGTCAGGTATGGCTTTCTATCCCTGCTCATTGTTACATTACTATATGGTATCTACATTATTATAACCTCTCAAGGACCGGCTGGTTGCCCGTGTGTTCTGGGATCTGATGTTCCCCTTTAACAAAAACGATGATGATCTAGGAGCATACGGTTAATCGTTGGATAGGCCGCTCGGTTGAGTCGAGTGGGGGACGATAGACTCTTTCTCGCACGCCGTGGTTGCAAGAAGACTCTTGACCCTGTCCTGGCTCAGTCTAGCAATATTATCCTTGAGTACTTTCTATTTTATCTTTCTTTGCATTCGTTTTAATGATTTATTTATTTTAGCCCAGCATGCATCATGTCATTTTGAGCATTCATGCCTCGTGATCCATTCAACGATTTCTCCTCAGCAATGGTTAATTGCACTTAAGCTCTCTTGGGTAAGAGATTCCTCATTCCACTCTGAATTCAAACGATTTTTCTGATCTTGCCGCTTGGTCTGTTTGGCCAGTGTGATTCCTGTCTGGATTTTATCTCAGTCTTATTCTCCTTTTCCAGCTCTTACGCTGTGTTCTTTCCGACCCACTCATTGTCCGTGGATTGTGTCCCCGATGAGGCTGGTCGTATTTCCTTTCTTAGTTTAATTCTCCAGACATGTCTCATCCTTGTTATCCATTCCAGGTGGTTAGTTCGGCGTTTTCGGGAGAATTCCTATCGCTTGTTGGTTGTGACGGGTGTCTTTTTGCCTTGATGCCCGCTTATCAGTTCTCTCCGCTTCATCTCCATTTCACGTTGCTGTCACTTTCGCTCCATCTCCTTTCCATTTCATCTCCGCGCCACTTTCGCTCGTTCCCTTGCAAAGCGGACATCAAGGAGGGGCATCTGTTGACACCCATTTTAGCCCACAAGTTGTGTCATTTCTCTTATTCACCATTTTTGATGTCCCGAATTAGCCATTGTTTTGGAGCTTTCTCGGATGGATTTCAAGCCCATTTTTACCATTTCATATCCTTTGAGTCTTGGAGATCATGATTTCTTATAGCCCCGGAGCTTATCTTGTCAAATTCCGGCTTCCAAGTCGACTTTCGGCCCATTTAGGCCAGCTCCCCTCAAGTAATCGGCTCTCTCTCACTGTGCAGTCCTTAAAGTGGTTCTTTTTCACCCTATTCTTGTCCTCTTTTCAAAGAGTTGTCTTCATCAAAGTTGTTCCTCTTTCAAAGATCTACAATTTCTTCTTCTACACCGTTGGCCGGTTCTGCCCCGATTGTGAGTTATTCACGTTTTTCCAGCAGGCTGTGCTGTTCACCTACATTCCAGAATTTTCCTCTCTCTTCCAGCCCCATTTTCTCCATCTTTCAATCATTTTCTCAAATTTCTTTCTTCATGAAAGTTGTTCCTCTCTCAGTTATCTACAACTTCTATGTTTACCACTTTGTCTAGTTCTGCCCCGTTTGAGAGATACGCTTCAATTTCTAAAGTCGCGCGCAGTCTGCCCGGAATCTGCCTTCATCAATATGAAGGTCTACTGTAGATGCGTTACTTCAATGTGAAGGTCTACTGTAGATGCGTTACTTCACTGTGACGGTCCTACAGTAGACCGTTACACCGAAACTTGTCCGAAAACGTCCCGTTTGACCTCCATAGTGTGACGGACCTACCCTAGTCCGTTACATAACTCTGACGGTCCTACGATAGACCGTTACATGCACCAGAGAGTCCAATTCGTGCTGGACTCTGCTCCGTTTTTGTGCGCCGTGGCCCTCTTGAAGAGTCCATAACTTCTTGAATTCTTATCCAAATTGATCCCCATTTTTTCCTACTTCTAGCCCTTGGTATTATCTTGAATTTGGTTCATAGGAATCAAATTTTCATTGGCAATATCTCTCGGGATCTGGGTCGCAAGATCAGGATTTAAGTATCCTAGTTCAACTAAAACTCTGCAGATTAAGCTCCGGGGCTACCTTCCAAGAGCCATATCTTCTAGAATCCTCCTCCGAATTGATCCCCGTTTGTTCCTATCTCTTGTCCTTAGTATTATCTCGAGTTTGATCCAAAGAACTCGATTTATCTTGGACTCTATCTCCGGAATCGTGATAAGACGATGAGGTTTTCTTGTAAAACTCTATAAAAACTGCCCAGTTCGCAGTTGCGAAGGGGGGCTCTTTCCGGACGTGGGGCGAAGCCATGCTGCAACTCCAACTCAATCCTTCGACCCTGACTTGAAGAGGGAAGTATTGGCTTTCTATTCTATCTTCTGGGCTTGATTCCATGGTCTACACTCTTAGTTCTAGTCTCCTCAAAATCACAAATCATCACAGTTTTCTACACTTTCTGCTACACATGCGTTTCTCTCCGTTTTGCATCATCGTTTTCTCTCTATTCTCTCAATCAAATCTCGTGATTTCAAATCTCATGCATGCACAACACACCCACCTATTATTTCCACCCTTCCACAGGGGTTAAAAACCCTCCCCCGGTGCGTTCTCCCCCTTTTATTCACATTATTTTATCACTTTGGGATTGATACTACACTTCATGTTCTAATGGGTTTTTGCCTTTGTGTTTCATCTTTGTTTCGCAGGAGAGCATGAATACAATGTGAGGCCCTCTTCCTCTAGCCGGCTGGAAGGAGAGGAGGTTTGAATTCACAAGTTCCCCGCACCCCGTTTCAAGCGCGATCAACTCTTTAAGTTCCAAGGTACACGACGCCGTTCTTTACACGTCTTCATCCTTTGGCGTTGTTAATCCTTGGTGGCGATCATGGTTAGTATTTCTCATCCTTTCATCCCCCTTGTCTTTGATTCACATGTTTATGCATATATGTATTTAAAGGGGGCGGGATAGGAATCTAATTAAAAAAACAAATCAACAACTGCTGCGCAACACAGCTTGCGTCTGCTGGGCAGTACAGCTTGGCCTACAACCGCTGAGCTTCACAGCTTGCTGTCCGAGACCAAGTCTCGCCTGCTGAGGAGTTACAGGTTAACCTATCCAGAGGATGCACCTCTGCAAACCCGCTGGGGATTACAGCTTACCCGTCCAGAGGCAGCACCTCTGCTAACAGCTGGCTCACAGCTTGAAGAAACAATTTCGGAAAGCAAAAATAGAATCAAACGAAAATGGGAAAACCCAAAAGAAATGTAACTCAGAATGAGCAGTATCGGCTCTGGTATCTGAACCAAGAGACTGATTCACAAACTCTCAAACTCTCTCAACTCATCTCTCTCAATCTTCTCTTCTTTCTCTTTTTCTTCTCTCTACTTTCGGTGGCTCTCAGCTTTTCTTCTCTGTGGATCGTGCAGGCTGGTTCACTCTCTGCTCTTCTGCTTCTCTCGATCAGCCTTCTTCTGAGGAAGAAGACTACCTTTTATACCAGCAGCAGATTGGATAGGGCGTGTGGCTTCCACATTTCCCGCCTAGAGAATTTGCCAGATCCGAGGAGCTTCGACCACCTGGCAGCATCCTGACTGGGCTGCTTCCACGTGTCATTATCTGGGCACCTCGTCCTTCCTTGGATCACGAGCCAATCCTTCATGTTTGCACTTTAGTCCATGTCAGTCATTCGAAAGGAATTATCAGTTTAAGGGTTAACTGATGTACATACTATACATAGACAGAGCTGAAGCAATGTATAGACTTCATGAAGCAGGACAATTGCGTTGTACAGACTATGTGAAAACAAAGCTGAAGCAATGTATAGACTTCATGAAGCAGAGCTGAAGCAGTATAGATTCAGTGAATGCGAAGCAATGCAATGTTCAGACTCTACGTATGCAGGGCCATGGCGTTGTATAGACTTAGTGAATGCAGTGCTGTGGCATTGTATAGACTTCAGGTATGCAATGCTAAGAACATAGCAGATGGTTGTATAGACATGCCATATGAATATGCAGACTCATCGTGCAATGTTGTCTAGACTTTGTATATGCAGAGCTTAAGCCCTGTACAGACATCAAATATGCAGAAGTAAACGTGCATCAATGTGTAGACTTAGCAAGACAAAGTGTGAACAAAGCAACACAATGTGCAGACTTCGTGCAGTGCATGAATGTAGTGTATAGAGTTGATTGCAATGAGTGTTCAAGTGATGTACAGACTCAACGTTATGCAAGCAGACAATGTATAGAGTTGATGAAGCGTGTGAACATGGCGCTGTATAGACTTGAAGAAATACATGCTACAGTGGCGATGTATAGACTTGGCCAAAGCAATGATGTATGGACTTGCATAGTTCTAGCTAAAGGATGTACAGACTTTGAGATGAGTGAACAGGCCGATGTGCAGACTTGCCAATGTATAGACTTTAACCGATGCAGACTTAGTCCAATGTACAGACTTTCCTGGCCGATGCATAGACTTTAAGGTATGCACAAAGACGATGCATGAGACGATGCGATGTACAGACTTGCCTTAAGCAAGGGCTGTACAGACTTTTTTTTTTTTTGAGTAAGCACCGACCAACAGAGTCAAAGTCCAGTCAAGTGCACCATCCCCCAGCAGGAGAAAATGTTCTCACTTCCCCAGACTGACACTATAGCCAAGGAAATTTTTATTAATATTGGAAAAGAATACATGCTCAGCGGGGCATACCCCTGTCAGTCTCTACAATCAACCATGAGAACCACAATTAGCTACAGAACCAAAGAACCAAAAAATAAACTAATTACAAATGCGAATGGCGGGCAATCCTGCTTTATCCATCCTCAAAGCGCCCCTAGCCAGTCGGGGCAGGTCATTGACCCGAGTATAGATGGAATTGAGATGATTGGCACAGGCATGGGAGTCCAATGCATCAGCAACTTGGTTGCCCTCCCTAAAGACATGATGCACTGTGCACCCACTTCTGGTTAACAAAGTCAAAATTTTCCTCCACCATGGAAGAATAGTCCAATTGGGAACCACCACTTTTCTGATTGCATCACTTAACAATGCGCAGTCACTATGAACAGTAGCTAACTGAAGACCACCATTTAGAGCTATAGATAAACCATCATGAAGAGCCCTTGCCTCGGCTAGAAGGCTGCAACCATGGCCATAGTGGAAGGCAAATCTGACTAATAAATTCCCAGCAGGGTCGCAGATACACCCTCCTCCACCACTCACACCTGGATTGCCCTTGGAGGCCCCGTCCACATGCAGGGTCAGTTTAGAAGATGATAGATAACATCGCACTACAATCAGGCAATTCTGAAATACCCTTGGACTTAAATAGAGCTGAGCCAGATAATTCAATTGCTCTATTGGTATCATAGCTGAAAAAGAAACTTTATCAAGGGAAAAATAGATAGCTGCACAGATCCTTCTTTTAATTCTACTCACATTGGGACTGGCATTGTCAAATCTGACTGAGCATCTTATTTTCCATATCTCCCAAAGCATTAAAATGGCTGCATACATTCCAACAAAACTAGAAGCCGAGGAAAGTTTGGTACCTGCCAATATGTTCCAGCAGCAGATTGTGATGTGCTCATTTAGATGAATCTTTGCACTGATTAGGGGAGTGACCCAAGCCTATAGTTCTGCTGCCAGATCCCCTTCAATAAAAAGGTGATTAAGATCCTCCATAGCAAATGAAGTGCAACAGCTACATTTTGAAACAATTGGAATGCCACACTCAGCCACTCTGTAGTCTACCGGCACTGCATGGTGAATTAATTTCCAGAAGAAATTAGATGCCCTCGGAGCAAAGCACGAATGCCAAAGATTAGCCCAAGGACCCCTAACTAAACCTGTCGACCTCAACAGTTTACATGTTGACTTAACAGTGAAGGAGCCTCCTGCAGAGGCAGTCCATACACAGGAGTCCTTCTCATCACTAAGATGAATATTGGGAAAGCACTAGCAACTAGTGAGAAGAGCCCTTGCTTCATGATGAGGATCAAGCAAAACATCTCTAACAGAGGTCATGGGTGTATTCCGATACCTGCTAGAATTCAAATCCACCTGCTGAATCGTATTGATAAGAGGCCCTTGCCCCGTCCAATTGTCCTTCCAAAAGTCATCTCCCTTTCCATCTCTAATGATCCACCTTGAGTTATAAAGGATGAGATTCTTCGCCTGCTGGAAGATATTAGATGGCATGCCTGCTAGGAAAGGCTTTGTGCAATCAAATATATTTGATTTAATGAATCTACTCCGGGCATAAAGAGACCATAGGGAAGAGCCATGAATAATATTCCACAAACATTTAGTAGCCAGAGAAATCTGAACCTGATGAAGATCCCTAATAGAAAGACCTCCTTCCAATCGAGGCTTAAGAATATTCTGTCATGCTACCCAATGTCGACGACTCTGCCCTTCATATCCCTGCCAGAAAAAATTGGCACATAGTCTGTCAATAGCATTGATGATAGCCTTTGGAATAAAGCAAGCCGAGGCAAGGTACACAGGCAAACTGCGGAGGACTGAATTAATTAGAATCACCCTCCCTGCCTGAGAGAGAAACTTGGACTGCCAGCCCTCCAATTTCTTTTGAACTTTGTCAACAATAAACTTGAAATCAGTACATTTGTATCTTCCTTTTTTAATAGGAATTCCAAGGTAAGAAAAGCCAGTAGCTTGAAACCTGTAACCAGTCATGGAGTGGATGGACTGCTTGAGGGCTACAGAAGCTTTCACTGAGATAGTGAAACTACTTTTTCCTGAATTGACTTTTTGACCTGAACAATCCTCATATCGTTTGATAAACTGCTGAAAACAACTTATATTGTTTTTACTACCATTCAAGAAAATAAGGGTATCATCTGCATATAGAAGGTGGGAGACTTTGATTGCATTCCTTGGCCCATTGAAACACTTCAAGATCCCAGACTGAAACATGGCTGTGAGGCCTCTACTCAGCACTTCAGAGGCTAAAATAAAAAGATAGGGAGCTAAAGGGTCACCCTGCCGAATCCCTCTGCTTGACTTAAAAAACCCAGCCATGGACCCATTGAAGTTCACAGAAAACCAACTGTTAGAAAGAATCATGCTAATCAGGGAGGTGAACCTATTATTAAAACCAAACTTTCTCAGAACAGCAATAATAAGATCCCACTCCATTCTGTCATATGCTTTAGCCATATCTAGCTTAAAAACAGCATTGTGACCCACTACCTTCCTGTCTATATCCATCATCATCTGTCTAGCCAGTGCAACATTGTCCAAGATAAATCGGCCCTTTACAAAAGCCCCTTGCTCCTTAGAAATAATGTTCGGAAGAATAGGAGCTAGCCTCTTGGAAATGATACTTGAAATGATTTTATAAGAGAAGTTACATAAACTAATTGGACGAAAATCACTGAAGGATTTAGGCTCCTGCACCTTGGGGACAGGGCAATAAGTGAAGAAGTGATACCTTTGGGAATAGGGAATCCCATAAAGAAACTTTGGACTGCAGCAATAACATCTTTACCAATGATGTCCCAGGCAGCAGTATAAAATTCACCATAGAAACCATCAGGCCCTGGAGAACTAGAACCCTTAAGAGACCACATAGCTCCCCGGATTTCTTCTCCATCTGGAATAGAACAGAGTAAAGAGTTCTGATCTTCTGTGATAGACTGTGGAATGCATTCCAGTAAGGAAAAGTCTACATAGTGCTTTTTAGAGGAAAAAAGGTCCTTAAAGTATTTCTCTGCATGAGCCCGGAGGATATCCTGATCTTCACACCATAAATCTGAATTACCCAGTTTCAACCTTCTAATGAAACCCCTCCTTCTATTGCATTGAGTAACTGTATGATAAAAGGAAGTATTCCTGTCTCCGCTCTCAATCCACTCTATACAGGACTTCTGATTCCAAAAAACTTTCTCCCTATGAAGAGCCTGTCGCAGGGATGCATTGGCTGAATTTAATAACCTTCTATTTTTAGAGGAAGGAACCTGGTCAAAAGTAAGCTGTTTCAGTTCCACATCCATTTCAGCTTGCCTGACATTAAGAGTGACATCTCCAAAAACCTCTTTATTCCATTTCCGGAGCTCATTCTTAACAGCCTTCAGCTTATTAGATAATCTCACCATTGCATTAGGATGATCATGATTTTGGTCCCAGACCTAAGAGACAACTTGCAAAAAGAAATTATGGGAGGTCCACATTTTTTGGAAGATAAATCTGGAAGGCCCAGAGGAAAAGTTATCACTGAAAATCAGTAAGGGAGCATGATCTGATGGACCTCTAGAGAGATGCTTAACCTGCAGATGAGGCATAGTAGTCTGGCAGAAACTGTTAATAAAAATCCTGTCAAGTCTAGCTCTAATATTTATAGAACCAGTTCTATTATTTGACCATGTCATGCCTAAACCTGTACAGACTTTGATTTATGCACATAGACACTGAATGACACGCTGAAATCTGTATAGACTTTAAGTGAAGAATGAAGAATGTACAGACTTAGCCAATGTAAAGTGTACAATGTACAGACTTAGTCTGATGCGTTGTATAGACTTGCATGAGACACTAAACTACAACGATTGTACAGACTTGCTGGTGTGGAATGTGCAGACTCCATGCAATGCAAGGCAAACGAATGTATAGACTCTACATCCACAATGTGTAGACTTTGAAAGCCAACAAGTCAACTCAATGTACAGACTTGCTGGATGTGTGAGCTGCAATGTATAGACTTGACTGCCTGCATGCATGTATAGACATTATCGTGCAGACAGGACCTCACATGCATTAGTGTATAGACTGTATGCCTGATGGATGCATTGATGCAGTATATGCACAGAGGAAGCAATGCACCGATGCAATGCATGCACATAGCAGGTATTGAACTGAAGCAATGGATGTATAGACTTGTGTTGACGCTGCATGACAATTGCCAATGTATAGACTTCACAAGTGCAAGCAATGCAGCAATGTATGGACTAGCTGTGCCTGTGACGACTGCGATGTACATACTTGCTAGCCTGCGAGCCATGCAGTGTATGGACTTGCTAGCCTGCGAGTCATGCGATGTATGGACTTAATGTGTCTGCTGCACAAGAAGAATGCATGGATGAATAGACTGAATAGACTTGTGACTCATACTGATTGCTATCAAAACTATGGATCATCAAAACTACAGGGGCACAACAGCCCATTGTTCCGTGGATGTCTTGGACGTCCTATGATGGCTGTGACCATGTTATAGGGTGTTTGACAGGGCCATTGTACCGAGCTGTGCTTTGTATTATTTTGAGATTCATTATGGTTTCTGGCCAAGCTAGTTGTGACCCAGTGATTGACACGTGACCTCGTAAGTGTCTCGTCTATCCTGTGAGGATCGAGACATGGTTTTGGGTGCTTGGAGGTAATGTCTTACCTCAGTTTGTGTGTCATGTGGTTGAGGGCTTTTGATGATCCCTCATGTTTCGTGTTTCGTGTTATACGGAATTGTGAGTCCATTGTGCGGCTCAGAGGCCAAGGACTCATTATTTTCATTATTGCTATTATGGATCTGGATGTTCTGTCCCGTCTTCCATAATGTGTTTGACCGTGGCTTTTGGGTTAGGGACTAGGTTGATTAACAGCTTGTGTTGTAATATGTGCGACGATCTTGACCCGAGTCTTGTGACTTAAGGATTGTTGTCAGCATGTCTAGTTGACTGTCTTAAGTTTGGTAGCAGTTATATACTGCATGTGCTCCGTAGTATGTGCTACATGTGTGTCTTACCCTATTTGTACTTTGATATTCGCTGTTTTGAGTCTCACTGTCTAGTGAACCTCCACTAGTCGTAGCCTGATGACACCTTCCGGTGTGTCGGCCCACCTGGGTGTGGTGGCGGGGCAGTTCCCTATAGACGATTTTTAGGCTAGTTTCCGTGGGCCCCCTTGCTTTGAGCTAGCGTCCTACTGGGGGGAAAAACTAGCTAGAGGACTGGCTCAAGGCATTGGGCTTGTGTGTGCACACGTGGTCAGGGGTGGTTGGATAAGCGCCGACTAGTGTGACCCTGACTAGTCACTAGTTACCATAGTTCCTTCATTCTTTGAGAGTGTCTTAGTTACCGCCGCTCTAGGCGAGTGCGAGATACTTAAGGCGTAGCGTAAGATGTCAATGGACGCATCTAGATGTTCTTCTAGTGAGGAGGATCTTCTGTCACACGACACGATGACTTGTGTTTTCGTGACTTTTCTGAGTAGCCTGTGCTTGGCTTCACTGTAAGTTACAGGTTTTGTAGTGTACACGACGGTGAGCTCGTGTATGTCTTGTACCTTTGACTATGCAGGTCCTTGGTAAGGCCTTTACTATTTTTGGTAGGCTTTTCACGATATGGTTTCATGATTTATAAATGGATCGGTAACGCCCAACTTTGTGAGATCGGGGTTCGCCTTTCTATTACTGTTTGGAGTAGTTTAGAAGACCGAGGTTCCTTCGACTGTCGTGTTTCCATGTTACGGCTTTCCTCTTTACTTTTGTTATTACTCCAGTTGTTACTGCTTTGCTTTAGTGTAGCACTACTGTTACTGCGTTATTTTGTGGTAGGGTTCTACGGGATCCCTACTAAGCCAGTGATAGGAGGCTCACCCCTGACTTTTTAGGCATAGATGTTCTTTCTCATGCTGGGAGGTACCTGCTACGTGGTTCTTAGTGCCAGCATTGCCACTCTCGGGCTTCCCCCGACTTGAGAGTACATTCTTTTTTCTGTTGGATTGTACTTGTCTTTCTTTGGACTGGACTTTGTTAGTTTTAATTGTTATAGAAAATATGATTTTATTTTTGCTAGTTTAGCAATCCTGATCATTGAAATTTAATTGCTTCCTGCTTTATCTGGAAGTTCAATGTACTCTCACATACCGTTCTATCCCTTTGGAGCTTTTCAGCTCTTAGGAGGCCTCGCAGGTTCCAAGTGGTATCGTGTTTACCCGGTATCCGGAGTCTGGGTCGTCACAAGTTAACTACTAACTTTCCTTTAACAAGGCTTCAATTGTAACCCCTTGCCCTTCACCATCAACTCCCGGATTGACGACACGTTCCTCACGCGGCGGGGCACTACGACCCTTTGTAGAAACTTCTTCGACTCGGGGTTGACTAGGTGGCTCGAAAGAGGATACCCCCCCCCTTCACCGATCGGTGCAAAGGTCTATGGTTGAGGTTGAGCTCACCTCCAATGGGCCAGGGTTTTATTCAAATCATCTAGCTGATCTTCTGATTTCTGGCCGGTAGTGTAGCATGCATGTGAACACTCATACAGCGTCATTAATGACCTGTACCATTCTCTTTTTCTTAGGAGGGTTATCAGGACAAGCTGGCATAGGTGTCCCTAACTTGTCAAATATAGAAATTCTTCTAGTCAAGACATCAGGAATCTGCTTCTGGCCACCCCAAGAGAAATCTGAGGCAGGTTGCATGTCATGTCGGCGACGAGCTTCCTCTCGTCTATTTCTGTTAAAGCATGGAGCCTCCACTGCCCGGGCGACATCTAGTTGGTTAGATGTATGCTCCATTGGATCCCGGACCTGACATGGCTTGGGTAGCTAGAGTGAGGTGTCGGCTCATGCTTTTCGGATTGCGCGGGCTTCCTTTTTGGTGACCCACATCCTTTTGAATCAGGGCCGACGCTCTTGTTTGTAATGACTCCCCAGTTGAAACCGAGGAGAGTTGGATGCGGTCTGATGAGACCATTGTCGCTGTGGAGCCAAAGTAGTAGCGTCCTTCAATTTTGCTTTATCCTCTTGCGTGCGACGCAGAAGCTCAAAACGGTTGGAAGTTCCGATCGTTGGGACATGTCGGTCCCGTGGGATAATCGACTCTCTACCATCAAGCCGGATTCTAAGATCTCCAACCATCACAGTCTTGCTAGAATTGGAGATGACTGATGACACGACAGTCCTGCACCGACGACTGCCACGATATTTCTTCCGGGGAACCGAGGATGTCTCAGCACCCACATGGTGCACAGAGAAGACTTTGTATTTGATTGCCTGAGGCATAATGCCCTCGGTGAGAGTTGAAGTGATCAATGCCCGCGGTAGAATATACCCGTCTTGGGGATCAACCTTGTTGAGACTAGGACCTGCAACTTTGGATGCACACAGGTTGTTAAGGTGTCTGGGGTGCGGGATCGGCGACCCGCCTGGGAAGTTGTCGGGGTGGCCTTCAATGCTTACGATAGAAGGCTAGTAACGAAGATTAGAGAGACTGGAACCCGCAACTCGGTGATGGGGCGGGTTGTTGTTGAAGTGATTGGGGGCAACATGCCTAGGTGAGTTGCCAAGTTGGATGGGCCAGTCGCCACCACAGTGACTACGCCCAAGAAATAGGGCGAACCAACGATTGGCTCAAAGCTACCAAATGCAATTGGCGTTGTGAGGTAGCCATATCGAGTGTGTGCCACGACAACCAGTGGACCGTAGGTAACGGATGCCATTGGTTGTTGGAGCCAGAATGTGAGCTGTAGAACTGGGCCAAAGGAATTCAGGCCTGATGAAATTGGGTGGGAAGAGCTTGAACTGGAGGAGCTTGGACTGGGGGAGCTTGAACAACTCCATGAATGCTCAGGTAGGAGCGTCTAGTAACCCTCCTCTACCTCTCCTCTAAGAAATAAGGAAGATATCATGGGCTTAGAGCGACATCATCAACTTTACTTACAGATGAAGAAGGCGGGACTCGTCCCACTGGGCATGCTAACTTTTGTTTCTTCTCTTTTTGGTTTTTTTTCTCTTTCTTTTTTTTTGAACAAAGAAGAAAGAAGAGAAAGGAAAGAGAATTAATATCCCCATGCTTCTCTTGTCACAAGACTAGATATTTGAATGGAAAGTACCAAGAGCACACAACGGGGCCCCGTGCCGACCGATGATATAACTACTGAGTAGTTTAGGTCGGAGGAAAAACATCCATAAGTGTGGAGGTGTCAGGCGACGTGCGGGATCGGGTGTTGGACGAGATCCCCATCGACCGCAAGCGATCAATGTTTATTTACATCGGATTGAATTCGAACACCTTGATTTCTTCATCAGCAAATGGAGATGGAGCAGTGTACGAGCCATCATGTGAGAGGGGAATCATACATCTGCTAGCGAGACAACATAGATATCGACAACCAACACCATGGAAGTGGGAATGAGGTACACATAATCATCCACATTCCATTGATAAAAGTTGTGAAAGGCATTACAGGGATACATGAGTTTTCCTCATCATATATGCAAACCACGGGACAAATCCATCGTGTATGACGGTGCCCGAGTCATTGCTTCGGAAGGGACTTGACTGCATACATAACGTTACCTCAAGCGGGAGTATATTCTGGGAAGTACTAGCCCTGAACGTTGCACGGTTGGTGTTGAATTGGTTGTGCAGGGATCCAGGTTTCACTCGAGATGAGTGACTGAGAATCCCTAGATGTGCCCACACACTTGGATGATTACATGCTCGGAGTGTCGTGTGCTAGAACAATAGATATGTCTACGTGGTAGGGCATGACACTATATGTAATGTCCTGGATTCTTATTAGGTCTTTCGGATCCTTTTCGGAGAGTTTCGGATCGCTTTTGTGGGTCCTAAGTTGAGTTTTACGATCTGTGTGGGTTTTTCTCTCGTACAAGTTACGGAACCCTACGGTGAGTTTATTTCTCAATTCATCGACTCGTGGATGCCGCAGTTGCGATATACTCGTTGAGAGGATCATTTCAACTATTTTTACGTATTTTTATGAATTAGTCCATTTTCGGGCCAATTATCGAATTTTTAGAAATTAGGAAAATTTCCTAATTTCTTTTTCTTTTTATTCTCTTTCCTCTCTCCTCCCTTCTCATTTCAGCGCCGTGACCTCTCTCTCCCCCGTTTTCTCTCTTCTCTCGCCCTTCCGGCTCCGACTGCAGACGGAGGAGGCTCGGGCAGGTAGAGGTGATGCAGTGGGAGTGGTCCAGAGCGCGATGGGGTGAGGATCAGATCGGTTTTGGCGCGATCCCGAACGGTGGATTCAAAGCCGACGGTCGAGCTCGCGACGTGGTTTTCGGTGCGGTTTAGTCGCTTCGGCACATGGTTTCTTCGGTGGAGGTAGGGAGACAGATCGCCTACTTCTTCTGCATGTTTTTCCTGTAGTTTGATGTCGTTCGGTGCTAGAACGGGCGAGTTTAGGCTCGTTTAGGTAAAATAATGATTTTGGGAGTTCGTAGGGTTCGCCGAAAAATGGTGACCATTTCTAGTTAAATTGGTATCAAACGAACCCTTGGGATGTCCGGATCTCGTTCCCATAAGTTTCATTGTGATCGGCCGTCATTCGGGGCCGGTAGGAGTCCGGGAACCCCGGTGACCCAATTTGGGTCGATTCGTTCGAATCGCCCGTTTCTCGCGAACGAATGGTTGCATGTGACCCTTCCGGCTTGTGGAAGGTGTTTTTCACCGTCTAGGATTGTTTCCCATGCGTTCAGACGTGAATGGGGCGTGGAACGTTCGAGATCGGCCTTTTCCCTAGTCTTCCCGCTGTATCGCTTTGGCGGCCATTCCAGTGACCGCTACAGGTCTTTGGCGGCCCCACGATAGACTGCCACATCCTTCAGTGTGTCGGTGATTTCGAGGTCGGTTGAGGTTGGCAGCCTAACCTCCGACCGCTACTTGCCTTTGGCGGCCCTATAGTGGTGCGCCAAGGCTTGTTGTTTCTCGACGTTCGTGTCAGTCGGTTCCCTCTAGCGGCCCTTTCTTGGAGCGCCAGGAGTCGTTGACTAGAGTCAATAGTCTATGTCGGTTCGTGTTCGCTGCCCAGTGTATGACCGCCATTTTGTTGTAGTACGCCTTCCTTTGGCCACTATAGTCTGTTTGACTTAGGTCAGTGTCTTAGGGTGGTTTGTGTGGTGGTTCATTCTTAGCCCGCCATGTCCGTGTAGCGCGTCTATCTTAGACCACTACGGGTTGTTTGACTAGGTAAGTCGGTTCAGGGTGACTGAGCCTAGCGGCCTAATCCTTGACCGCTACAGTCCCCTAGTGGCCCAGTCTAGGACCGCCAGAGTCTTGTCCCTGTTGGGTTGTAGCGGCTCTACCCTCGACCGCTTATTCCATATAGCAGCCGAAAGGTTGACCGCCGTCTACCCAGGGTGTTGTTTTCCGGGGTTTTGATTTCAAAGGGTCTTGGCTTGACCTTGTGGTTTACCCGCTGACCCGTGGATGTCTCTTGACATCCTATGAGGGCTATAACCACGTTATAAGGTAGCCATGCCTGCTGTTTCTGAATTGCTTCCAAGTCATTGTCATGTCCTGGTCAACCCAGTAAGATCCAATGGTTGACATAAGACCTTGTGTATGTCCCGACTATTCTTGATAGCTCGAGATAGTGGTTCTGGACGCTTTGAGGTGTTGTCACACCTTGGTTTGCGTGTCCAGATGTGCTGAGGGTCTTGGTGTTCCCTCATGTCCCCGTGTGTCTTTTTACGTGGTCATGTCATTTCCTCTGGCTTAGGATTAGACCGATTGGTGACTTTTTCTGCTCTGTGCGATGATCTTGACTCTGAGTCGTGAGACTCAAGGATCGTTGTAGTAGTAGGTCTAGTTGCCTTGTCCTGAGTCTGTTGGCAGTCGTTGTGCTGCTCTGGTGCTTCGTAGTACATAGGACAGTGCTTCCTTACCTGTCAGTACTACAGCGCTTGTGTTTTAGAGTTCTATGTCTAGTGAGCCTCCACTAGTCGTAGCCTGGCGACACATTATGGCGTGTCAACCCTCCTGGAAGTGGTGGCGTGGCAATTCCCGAGATACAGTTTGTAGGCTAGTTTCTGTGTGCTCCCTTGCCTTGCAGTAGTGTCCTGCTGGGGGAGACAACTAGCTAGAGGCCTGGCTCAAGGCATTGAGCCTGTGTGTGTACACATGGTCAGGGGCATTTTCGACGAACGTCGACGGGCGTGACCCTGACTAGTCACTCGTTACTGTAGTTCCTGTTCTATTCAGACAGTGTCCTCGTCTCTGTCGTCTTGTTGGCAGCGTAGAGAGACACTTGTAGGCACAGCATACGATGTTATTGGACGCAGCTGGCTATTCTTCTAGTGAGGGGGGGCTTCCGTCACGTGACACGTGACTCTCCCATTTCTCGTACGTCGTGACCTTTTTGGGTT
Organism: Amorphophallus konjac; assembly: GCA_022559845.1. Lineage (NCBI taxonomy): Eukaryota > Viridiplantae > Streptophyta > Magnoliopsida > Alismatales > Araceae > Amorphophallus > Amorphophallus konjac. The sequence goes on from CM040118.1 coordinate 289,205,111, forward strand.
AGCCCTCTCGTGGTCTTGCCCGAGGTCAGTGATTGTGTCGTGTACACGACGTTCCAGTCGTGTATGTGGTCATGTCTAGAAGAGCATGCACGATAATCGAGTCGTGTGTGCTTTAGGTCTGTCTTGTCTATCTATGTCTTTACTAGACTTTTGTTTGCTTTAGTAGGCCTTGAGTCTGTCGACGGATCGATGACGCCCGACTCTACGAGATCAGGGTTCGCCGTTCTGTTGCTGCTCAGAGTAGTGTGGGGAGCCGAAGTCCTTTCGGCAGCCGTGTTTTCGTCAGGCACGGCTTTTCCCTTTTCTTTTAGTTGTTCCTACTCCTTCCATTTCTGGTTTTCTTTTACAGCTTTCTAGTAGTAGTTTTCCCTACTTTTCCTGCTTTACTACTATTGTTGTTTTAGCTGTTGTTCCGTGTTACTGCGTCATTTTTCAGTGGGGATCCGCGTGACCCCTACTGGGCCAGTGACACGAGCTCACCCCTGCTTTTCAGGTGGGTGGCGTCGTTCTGCTTCCGTGGTTTCTGGTCTGGCGTGTCCGTAGCTGCCAACTGTACCTGCGTCGGGCTTCCCCCGACCTCAGTGTACGTTTTTCTTTCTGTTGGACTGTACTTCTTGTCTTTCCTTTGGACTGGACTCTGGTATAATTGTTAATTTGTAACTGTTAATTAAAAAGTAATTTTAATTCTGCTACTTTAGCAAACCTGATTAATGAAATTTAATTGCTTACTATTATATATGCGACTTCAATGTACTACACGACATTCCTTTTTCCCTTCGGAGCTTTATAGCTCGTGGGAGGCTTCACGGGTTCCAAGCGGTATCGGGTCTACTCGGTAGTCCTATCGGGTATATCCGGTATCCGGAGTCCGGGTCGTCACAGGTGGTATCAGAGCATTGTTGTGTAAAGTACATGGGAATCCGAGATATACAGTATCCAGAGTCCTAAAAGTCCAGTACAGTCTTTTCGCTGGCATTAGGTTTGCGATTCTCTGTCGCTTTGTCGCTTTGTTTTTCCAATATCTGTTGTCATGGCATGAGTCGTGTCTCCTTTCCTGTGAGACGTAAGCGACGTTGCCTTGTTTCGAAGGTGTCAGACTTGTGTTCACTTGGGTGCGGTGCTCGATCCAGAGCGTGTACTTGTGATTATGGTCTGACTATGCCTCTCTTAATTGTGCTTCTCGAGATTCATGCTATTTCAAGTTGTGTCTTGGGGTCGTTCTTCCCTGCTTCTCCTTTGCTAGTCCTTAAATTTTGATGATGAAATTTTTTAAAGGAGGGGAGGATGTAATGCCCTGGATTCTTATTAGGTCTTTTGGATCCTTTTCGGAGAGTTTCAGATCGCTTTTGTGGGTCCTAAGTTGAGTTTTACGATCCATGTGAGTTTTTCTCTCGTACAAGTTACAGAACCCTACGGTGAGTTTATTTCTCAGTTCATCGACTCGTGGACGCCGCAGTTGCGATATACTCGTTGAGAGGATCATTTCAACTATTTTTGCGTATTTTTCTGAATTAGTCTATTTTTGGGCCAATTATCGAATTTTCAGAAATTAGGAAAATTTCCTAATTTCTTTTTCTTTTTATTCTCCTTCCTCTCTCCTCCCTTCTCGTTTCATTGTCGTGACCTCTCTCTCTCCCGTTTTCTCTCTTCTCTTGCCCTTCCGGCTCCGGCAGCAGACGGAGGAGGCTCGGGCAAGTAGAGGTGATGCAGTGGGAGTGGTCCGGAGCGCGATGGGGCGAGGATCGGATCGATTTTGGCGCGATCCCGAACGGTGGATTCAAAGCCGACGGTCGAGCTCGCGACGTGGTTTTCGGTGCGGTTTAGTCGCTTCGGCACATGGTTTCTTCGGTGGAGGTAGGGAGACAGATCGCCTACTTCTTCTGCATGTTTTTCCTGTAGTTTGATGTCGTTCGGTGCTAGAACGGGCGAGTTTAGGCTCGTTTAGGTAAAATAATGATTTTGGGAGTTCGTAGGGTTCGCCGAAAAATGGTGACCGTTTCTAGTTAAATTGGTATCAAACGAACCCTTGGGATGTCTGGATCTCGTTCCCATAAGTTTCATTGTGATCGGCCGTCATTCGGGGCCGGTAGGAGTCCGGGAACCCCGGTGACCCAATTTGGGTCGATTCGTTCGAATCGCCCGTTTCTCGCGAACGAATGGTTGCATGTGACCCTTCCGGCTTGTGGAAGGTGTTTTTCACCATCTAGGATTGTTTCCCATGCGTTCAGACGCGAATGGGGCGTGGAACGTTCGAGATCGGCCTTTTCCCTAGTCTTCCCGCCGTATCGCTTTGGCGGCCATTCCAGTGACCGCTACAGGTCTTTGGCGGCCCCACGATAGACTGCCACATCCTTCAGTGTGTCGGTGATTTCGAGGTCGGTTGAGGTTGGCAGCCTAACCTCCGACCGCTACTTGCCTTTGGCGGCCCTATAGTGGTGCGCCAAGGCTTGTTGTTTCTCGACGTTCGTGTCAGTCGGTTCCCTCAAGCGGCCCTTTCTTGGAGCGCCAGGAGTCGTTGACTAGAGTCAATAGTCTATGTCGGTTCGTGTTCGCTGCCCAGTGTATGACCGCCATTTTGTTGTAGTACGCCTTCCTTTGGCCACTATAGTCTGTTTGACTTAGGTCAGTGTCTTAGGGTGGTTTGTGTGGCGGTTCATTCTTAGCCCGCCATGTCCGTGTAGCGCGTCTATCTTAGACCACTACGCGTTGTTTGACTAGGTAAGTCGGTTCAGGGTGACTGAGCCTAGCGGCCTAATCCTTGACCGCTACAGTCCCCTAGCGGCCCAATCTAGGACCGCCAGAGTCTTGTCCCTGTTGGGTTGTAGCGGCTCTACCCTCGACCGCTTATTCCATATAGCAGCCGAAAGGTTGACCGCCGTATACCCAGGGTGTTGTTTTCCGGGGTTTTGATTTCAAAGGGTCTTGGCTTGACCTTGTGGTTTACCCGCTGACCCGTGGATGTCTCTTGACATCCTATGAGGGATATAACCACGTTATAAGGTAGCCATGCCTGCTGTTTCTGAATTGCTTCCAAGTCATTGTCATGTCCTGGTCAACCCAGTAAGATCCAATGGTTGACATAAGACCTTGTGTATGTCCCGACTATTCTTGATAGCTCGAGATAGTGGTTCTGGACGCTTTGAGGTGTTGTCACACCTTGGTTTGCGTGTCCAGATGTGCTGAGGGTCTTGGTGTTCCCTCATGTCCCCGTGTGTCTTTTTACGTGGTCATGTCATTTCCTCTGGCTTAGGATTAGACCGATTGGTGACTTTTTCTGCTCTGTGCGATGATCTTGACTCTGAGTCGTGAGACTCAAGGATCGTTGTAGTAGTAGGTCTAGTTGCCTTGTCCTGAGTCTGTTGGCAGTCGTTGTGCTGCCCTGGTGCTTCGTAGTACATAGGACAGTGCTTCCTTACCTGTCAGTACTACAGTGCTTGTGTTTTAGAGTTCTATGCCTAGTGAGCCTCCACTAGTCGTAGCCTGGCGACACATTATGGCGTGTCAACCCTCCTGGAAGTGGTGGCGTGGCAATTCCCGAGATACAGTTTGTAGGCTACTTTCTGTGTGCTCCCTTGCCTTGCAGTAGCGTCCTGCTGGGGGAGAAAACTAGCAAGAGGCATGGCTCAAGGCATTGATGATGAGGGCATCTCACAGCGCTCTCTTTGGCTCGAATCACCTACATCATTTTGAGGAAGCCGGATATGAGATCACATGTTATTTTCCTTTTCTTTGAGTCATATCTTATGTACTTTCCTTTATTGAGTCATGTTGTTTTAGTCATTTCTCTTGTTATGCTTATTTGGGCCTTAGTACCTTAGTTATGGGCCCATAGGCTTGAGTCTAGGATATGCTTGGTCTTTTGCCTAATTGTCAAGGGTACTTTGGTCATGTAAAGATTGGATGCCTATATATAGGCCTCATCTCTCCTCATGTACTCAACTTTTGATGAATTAATTTGAATAGAAGCCTTTTCCAAATCTTACTCACCTCCACCAAAGTTCTTCTCTCTCTCTCTCTCTCTCTCTCTCTCTCACATTATCTATCTCTCTCTCTCTCCTCAGAGAAGGGGGCGAACCCCTCTCTCTCTCCTCCTTCTCCCACCTACCACCTAACTCACCTCCCTCATTCAAAGACCCCCCCAACTACCCACAACCCCCATAACTCCACCCCAGCCCCCAAGGTAGCTTCCACCAATCCAAACCCCACCACTCAACCACCAACTACCCCATCTACTTCCATAGGCACCTCCCTACCTCCCCAAGGCTGAAGGAGCTTCTCCCAAGGCCCATGTTTGAATTTCCCTCCCATCATACATCCCCCACAGCAGGCTTGGTCGCCCAAAACCAGCCCCCACACCAGCCCAAAGTCGCCCTCCCCTTCCCCCTCCATTGCCCACCTTGTGCAGCCCTCCCCTTCCCTTACCCACTCCAGCCAGCTCCAGCTCCCTTCACCCACCCCTCCTTGTTTCTCCAGCCACTACAACAGCCCTCCATCGACCCACCTTCTCTCCCCACAGTCCTCAGCCACCCCAATCCCCCTACTACACCCTCACCACCCCTTCACTCATATGCTCTTTCATTTTCAGATCCAATCCTGATTACAGGTAGCAGAGTAGCAGCAGGTTGCAGATGACACCACGTCATTACCGGGGAGCTTATGGCGACATATCATACATCGTTGGAATCGACATCGAGTCAGCTTTCCAACGGTGGTGGTCCCGCGACCATCCAAACTCGGATCTGTTCGAAGGAGCTGATCTCGCCGGACTGCACTTCCCGACTCTGGCAGGCTACCTGAGGCTGAGAGCAGAGGCTACCACGACCAGCTAGGGAAATATTTGGGCGCCATCTTGGGAGGGAAGGAACTACGACCAGTCCTCTTTCAGTACCAGGAAGAAGGAAGTCAATCGCCCACCCGAGCCTTCAGTTCCAATTTTTCTCGTCGAAGTGCGCAGGCTGCTCCCTGCTCTTCCAGGTTGGACCACCACCCAGTCTTCTGATCAGAAGTTTCTCCTCCGACCTCCTTTTGGAGCCCCGTCAGTTCCTGCTCGAAGCTGTTCCAGCCAAGGTCGTGCCAACATCAAGTTCATATCAATCGGAGTTCGGTAGAGTTCGTGAAACCTTCTGCAACAGACCTCATTGGTTCTGCACCAGATAGAAACATAATCAATCAGTCGGGTTCCAGACTCTGTCCAGGTCAGCCACGCCATCACGACATTCCAAAAAATTCATGCATCATCCTTGGTCAGTGTACAAAGTTTTGGCACTGGTTTCAGCTAATTCCGAGCTCGGCTGAGTCCGTGGCGGCGTCTTCATCAACAACATGTCAGGCTGTTCCTGAAGCTGGTAGAACCGGCAAAGCTCGGCGCATTGGTTTCTCTCTTAGTTTTCCCCACCCCGCCTGGCCGGCTTACAGCCCCTCCCTACATGGAGGTAGTGTTTGACTGTAACACATTAACCCCAACCCCTCCCACCCAACCTCTTGCGTGAGGAGTAGTGTTGTACGTTATATATTCTCAGGTCAAGCGGCTCGTCGCGGCGTGCGGGTGCGAACCCACGCCTCCCCGCTCGCCCTCGTCTTCGGCCGGGATCGGTGTCTTCACACCAATTAGGTGAGTGACTGGTCCCTACCTTGTTGTTCCATGCTTTGCTAGTTTAGTATTGTCTTTTATGCCCGTCGGTCGGTGAGGGAGTGCTCGGACCCGTAATTGTTTGATTAGTGCGCCCGCCGTGGATTGTGAGTGAGAGCCACCCAACCCACGCCCCAGCGTGCCAACTGCCCACGAAGTTGGGAATTCTCAGACCCTTAGGGGTCAGCCTAAGCCCACCTAGTCCTTTGAATATTTGGGTCCCACCTCGGACCCTCGCCATCATCCCCCGGCCACACCGGGTGATCGTATGTGCCGTGCGAGTGAGCCGCTAACGTGAGACCGTTGAAAGTGCTTGTATGCTTGCGGGTCTAAGTCCTAGGTTCAACAAGTCTCTCATTTGCATCTTTGGGCTGTGCCACATCAAGTGGTATCAGAGCGGTCATAGGCTTGTTCTTACAAGTCTAGTCTTGGGTCGTCTTCACACTAGGTCATTCATAGGTGCATTCGCACACCCGTGCATAGCCCACCCAACTTTGTATGACCACTCGTAGTGGAACTCATTATCAAACCAATCCATCCTCTTCCAATTCCACAATGAATCCCAATCCCCAAGGGAATCTCGCCAACAACGAGCATGAGCTTCCCGATCACATGAGATTCCTAGTGGAGGGTATGGCCAGTATCTTAGGACGGCTTGATGACATAACAACCCGGCTTGAGCAACTTGAGGAGAATAGGCCAGCCCCAAGGGTAGGTGATAGGAGGGGACCTCTCCCACATGAGGAACCAGCCATAGGAGAACTCAACCTTGACCCTCCTCCCGAACTAGAAAGAGACCCACCTCCAAGGAGGAATGAAAGACCCCCCCGGGACAACCCAGATGACCACCTTATGAGACTTGTGAAAGTAGGTGCTCCCACCTTTGATGGATCTCATCACCCAAGCATCTATTTAGATTGGGAGGCGGCTATGGACCAATATTTTGATTGGTACCCAATGACCGAGGATAGGAGAGTCCGGCTTGCAAAAATGCAACATACCAAATTAGCTAAAACTCATTGATTGAACATTGATGCATTAAGGATAGTTAGGAGGGAAGCTCCCATCACCACATGGGGGGCCATGAAAGAACAACTCAAACTCAAATATGTCCCTCCCTCCTACCATCAAAACCTCCTAGATGAGTAGCAAGCCTTAACCCAAGAAGGGAAGACCGTTATGGAGTACATTGAGAAGTTTGACTACTACCTTCTTAAGTGTGGAGTCCAAGAGGACCCCGCCGTCACACTATCCCGCTTTAGGAATGGGCTTCAATTCCACATAAAAAAGGAGCTATTCATGCGTCAAGTGGCCACTCTAGAGCAAGCCTACCAAGTAGCCCGAGATGCCGAGAAATTTTCTCGATACACCCGAACGTTTCCCCCTCGGGGGATGGACCCAAAATCCATGGTACCTCGGACCAACCCCCCACCTCCTCAACGAGGTCTCCTTCCCACCCCCATGAGAGCTCCTCCCACCTGGGCAGCCCCTCCTAGTGGCACCCCTCCTCCTCACCCCACAGTGGGCCCCCAAACCCCACTCCCAATAGACCAAATCCAACACCCACTCTCCCTCACACTAGGGCTTCCCCAAACCACCAAAGTGGGCAGCAATGCTTTAGGTGCCTTGGGTATGGACATTTCGCCAATCAATGCCCCACCAAGAGCGCATCTAGCTTGCTCATTGAGGAGACAACCCCCTTGCCCCAAGATGAAGTTGTAGAAGAGGTTGAGGTGTATGAGGCCTCTCCCGATTGGGAGGAGGAGTATGAGAACCACTACATGGAGACCAATCAAGAACAAACCCCTCCATCTACCAACTCTCACCTTGGAGTGGTTAGGTGCACCCTTACTCAAACCCAAGAACATGATTGGAGAAGAAACACCATCTTTCATACTTACATCCAGATAGGGAGTCATGCTAAGAAGGTCATCTTGGACAACGGGAGTAGTGTGAATGTGGTGTCACCCGACATTGTCAAACTTTTGGGCCTTACCATCTCCCCACATCCACACCCATATCGGGTAGCGTGGATTGATGCCACATATGTACCCGTTAGTACTCGTTGCCTTGTCCCCATCACATTCCAATCCTACCAAAGCCAAGCTTGGTGTGACATTCTACCAATGGAAGTTGGGAGTATACGCCTAGGGCGGCCTTGGATCTACTATGTAGATGCCACCTTTCTTGGAAGGACGAACACTTGCATTTTCACTCATGAGGGGAAGAGAATCCAACTCAACCCCTCTCCACCCCGCTCCCTTCCCAAGAAGGCATCTCCCTCCCTTGATGGATCCCCTACCCCTCCCACTATTCCAAACTCACCAAACCCCAACCCACCAAGTCCTAATCCTAGTTTGACCATTGGGACTACTAGGAACCTACACCTCATCACTAGGAAAGAACTTGAGGAAGAAGTCAACCAAGGGGGACAAGTGTGTGCCATTGTTATTTGCCTTGGGGAATCCACCCTAACCGACCCACACCCAATAGAAATTCAACAAATCCTTGAGGACTTCCATGATGTGTTCCCCGATGAACTTCCGGATAAGCTACCACCTATGCGCGATGTACAACATGCCATCGACTTTGTGTCCGGAGCTACCTTACCCAACCTCCCTCACTATCGCCTCAACCCCACCGAGCATGCTGAACTTAGGAGGCAAATTGAGGAGCTCATCAAGAAGGGCTTCCTCCGCATTAGCAAAAGCCCATGTGCCGTCCCGGCTCTCCTCACACCCAAAAAAGATGGAACTTGGCGCATGTGTGTGGATAGCCGGGCCATCAATAAAATCACGGTCAAATATAGGTTTTCCATCCCTCGGCTAGATGACATGCTAGACATGCTTTCTGGAGCCACCATCTTCTCTAAAATCGATCTCAAAAGTGGCTACCACCAAGTTCGCATTAGGCCCGGGGACGAGTGGAAGACCACTTTTAAAACTAAGGACGGTCTCTATGAATGGCTTGTCATGCCTTTCGGCTTTTCCAATGCACCAAGCACATTTATGCGCCTCATGACCGAGGTCTTCATTGGCATCTTCCTTGTCATCTACTTTGATGACATTCTCATATATAGCCAAACCAAGGAAGCCCACCTAGATCATCTCAAACAAGTTTGCACCGTTATTAGGAAAGAAAGTCTCTTTGCCAACCCCGGGAAGTGTCATTTCTTGACCAATCAATTAGCCTTCCTAGGATTTATTGTCTCATCCCAATGGGGTATCCATGGACCCCGAGAAGGTGCAAGCCATTCTTGAGTGGCCCGAGCCCAAGACCCTCCATGAGGCCCGAAGCTTTCATGGGCTAGCCACTTTCTATAGGAGATTCATCCGTGGGTTTAGCACTATCACCACTCCTATCACGGATTGTCTCAAGAAAGGCACTTTTGTGTGGACTAGGGCGGCCTCCAAAGCATTCCTAGAGCTCAAGGAAAAAATGACCCAAGCCCCGATCCTTTGCCTACCCGACTTCTCAAAAGTCTTCGAGGTCACTTGTGATGCATCCGGGGTAGGGATTGGAGGCATTCTTAGCCAAGAGGGTCACCCAGTAGCCTATTTTAGTGAGAAACTTTGTGAGGCTAGGACTAGGTACTCCACATATGACAAAGAGATTTACGATGTGGTTCAATCCCTTCGGCATTGGAGGCACTATCTCATGCCCAAGGAGTTTGTGATCTTCTCGGACCACGAGGCCTTGAAGTACCTCAACACCCAACAAAAACTCAATGCCCGCCATACCCGTTGGGTAGAATACATTCAAGCCTATACCTTTGTCCTCAAGTACAAGATGGGTAGTGAGAACCGTGTCGTCGATGCATTAAGTAGGCGGGTAGCCTTACTTTCCACTATCCAGGTGGAAGTCACCGGGTTTGAGAGAATCAAAGGGGAATATCTAAATTGCCCCAACTTTGGGACTCACTACAACACCCTCTCCACTCAGCCCCACAAGGAACATGAGGGATTCATACTCCAAGCGGGGTATCTTTTCAAGGGAGCTGGCTATGTATACCCCGGACTTCACTACAAGACTTCTTAGTTTGGGAGTTACACAGTGGTGGCCTAGCTGGTCACTTTAAGGTCCAAAAAACTATAGAGCAAGTTGAGAGGCAATTCCATTGGCCTAGTCTCAAGAAGGATGTAGCCCACATTGTGGGACAATGTCGCATTTGTGCCTCAGCCAAGTAAGTGAGGCAAAACAATGGGCTTTACACACCCCTTCCTATCCCAGATCGACCTTGGGAGGATTTGAGCATGGACTTTATCCTTGGCCTACCTAGGACCTTACGCAAACAAGATTCCATCTTCGTCGTTGTTGACAGGTTCTCTAGGATGGCCCACTTTATCCCATGTGCCAAGACTTTGGATGCTTCTAGGGTCGCCCGATTGTTCTTTGATGAGGTGGTCCGACTCCATGGACTACGTAAAACCATTGTGTCCGACCGAGATGTGAAATTCACCAGTTATTTTTAGAAAACTCTCTGGCATCTAATGGGAACCCTCCTCAAATTCTCCACCTCTTATCATCCTCAAACAGATGGCCAGACTGAGGTCGTCAACCGAAGCCTTGGGAACTTGCTTTGTTGTCTTGTAGGGGACCACCCTGGGAATTGGGATCTCCTCTTATCTCAAGCCGAGTTTGCCTACAATGATTCCATTAATAGGTCCATAGGCAAGAGTCCATTTGAGGTAGTACATGGTTATAGGCCTAGAAAACCCTTAGATCTTATTCCCCTTCCCCCACATGCTAGAGTGTCAGTCTCAGCTGAGTCCTTTGCACAGCATATCAAAGAGTTGCATGATGACATCTGCAAGCATATAGAGAAGAGCAATGAGGCTTACAAAAGACGGGCAGATGCTCATCGGCGCCACTGCGAGTTCCAAGTGGGAGACTCGGTGATGGTGAGGACGGAGCGGCTCCTTCCGGGGCCTGCCTCCAAGTTGAGGGCACGAGGGTCGGGACCCTTTCGAATTCTGAGATGACTAGGCAGTAACGCTTATGAGCTGGACCTACCTGAGGGTTTTGGGATACACCCTACCTTCAACGTGGCAGACCTGGTACCCTACAAGGGCCCCGCGGTGGGACCTAGTGAGGAGCTTGAGCCTTTACCCTCCCTTAGTAGAGACACCCACGGTGTGACTCTACCTCCTAGCTTGAGAGGCCGACGTGAGTAAGCGGAGGCAATACTGGATGAGCAGAGTACCATTACCAAGAGCAGGGTATACCAACGTTACCTAGTGAGGTGGAAGGGCTGTTCCCCGACCGAGGATACTTGGGTGAGCTGGGAAGACTTGCTGCACCTTGACCCGGATATTTTGGAGCACTACCACAGTCAGGTGGACCCATACTCGACGGGGTCGAGTTCTCCCCACCCCGAGAGATTTGATGAGGGCATCTCACAGCTCTCTCTTTGGCTCGGATCGCCTGCATCATTTTGAGGAAGCCCGGCTATGAGATCACATGTTATTTTCCTTTTCTTTGAGTCATATCTTATGTACTTTCCTTTATTGAGTCATGTTGTTTTAGCCATTTCTCTTGTTATGCTTATTTGATCCTTAGTACCTTAGTTATGGGCCCATAGGCTTGAGTCTAGGATATGCTTGGTCTTTTGCCTAATTGTCAAGGGTACTTTGGTCATGTAAAGAGTGGATGCCTATATATAGGCCCCATCTCTCCTCATGTACTCAACTTTTGATGAATCAATTTGAATAGAAGCCTTTTCCAAATCTTACTCTCCTCCACCAAAGTTCTTCTCTCTCTCTCTCTCTCTCTCTCTCTCTCTCTCTCTCTCTCTCTCTCTCTCTCTCTCTCTCTCATTATCTCTCTCTCTCTCCTCAAAGAAGGGGGCGAACCCCTCTCTCTCTCCTCCTTCTCGCACCTACCACCTAACTCACCTCCCTCATTCAAAGACCCCCCCAACTACCCACCACCCCCATAACTCCACCCCAGCCCCCAAGGTAGCTTCCACCAATCCAAACCCCACCACTCAACCACCAACTACCCCATCCACTTCCCTAGGCACCTCCCCAAGGCTAAAGGAGCTTCTCCCAAGGCCCATTTTTGAATTTCCCTCCCATCATACATCCCCCACAGCAGGCTTGGTCGCCCAAAACCAGCCCCCACACCAGCCCAAAGTCGCCCTCCCCTTCCACCTCCATTGCCTACCTTGTGCAGCACTCCCCTTCCCCTACCCACTCCAGCTACTCCAGCTCCCTTCACCCACCCCTCCTTGTTTCTCCAGCCACCACAAAAGCCCTCCATCGACCCCCCTCCTCTCCCCACAGCCTTCATCCACCCCAATCCCCCTACTACACCCTCACCACCCCTTCACTCATATCCTCTTTCATTTTCAGATCCAGTCCCTGTTGCAGGTAGCAGAGTAGCAGCAGGTTGCAGAGGACACCACATCGTCACCGGGGAGCTTCTGGTAACATATCATACATCGTTGGAATCGACATCGAGTCAGCTTTCCAACGGTGGTGGTCCCGCGACCATCCAAGCACGGAGCTGTTCGGAGGAGCCGATCTCGCCGGACTGCACTTCCCGACTCCGACAGGCAACCTGAGGCTGAGAGCAGAGGCTACCACGACCAGCTCGGGAAATATCTGGGCATCATCTTCGGAGGGAAGGAACTAAGACCAGTCCTCTTTCAGTACCAGGAAGAAGGAAGTCAATCGCCCACCCGAGCCCTCAGTTCCAATTTTTCTCGTCGAAGTGCGCAGGCTGCTCCATGCTGTTCCAGGTTGGACCACCACCCAGTCTTCTGATCAGAAGTTTCTCCTCCAACCTCCTTTTGGAGCCCCGTCAGTTTCTGCTCGAAGCTGTTCCATCCACGATCGGTTCAACATCAAGTTCATCTCAATCGGAGTTTGGTAGAGTTCGTGGCACATTCTGCAACAGACCACATTGGTTCTGCACCGGACAGAAACAGAATCAATCAGTCCGGTTCCAGACTCTGTCCAGGTCAGCCACGCCATCACGACATTCACCAAAAATTCATGCGTCATCCTTGGTCAGTGTATACAGTTTTTGCACTGGTTTCGGCTAAAGCCTGTAACGGCGTCTTCATCAACAACCTGTCAGGCTGTTCCTGAAGCTGGCAGAACCGGCAAAGCTCGGCGAATTGGTTTCTCTCTTAGTTTTCCGCACCCCGCCTGGCCGGCTTATAGCCCCTCCCTACGTGGAGGTAGTGTTTGACTGTAACACATTAACCCCAACCCCTTATCCCACCCTCCTGCGTGAGGAGTAGTGTTGTACGTTATATAATCTTAGGTCAAGCGGCATCGTCGCGGCCTGCGGGTGCGTACCCACGCCTCCCCGCTCGCCCTCGTCTTCAGCCGGGATCGGTGTCTTCACATCGATCAGGTGAGTGACTGGTCCCTACCTTTCTATTCCATGCTTTGCTAGTTTAGTATTGTCTTTTATGCCCGTCGGTCGGCGAGGGAGTGCTCGGACCCGTAATTGTTCGATTAGTGCGCCCGCCGTGGATTGTGAGTGAGAGCCACCCAACCCCACGCCCCGGCGTGCCAACTGCCCACGAAGTTGGGAATTCTAAGACCCTTAGGGGTCAGCCTAAGCCCATCTAGTCCTTTGAATAGTTGGGTCCCACCTTGGACCCTCGCCATCATCCCCCGGTCCCACCGGGTGATCGTATGTGCCGTGCGAATGAGCCGTTAACGTGAGACTGTTGAAAGTGCTTGTATGCTTGTGGGTCTAAGTCCTAGGTTCAACAAGTCTCTCATTTGCATCTTTGGGCTGTGCCACATCAATTGAGCCTATGTGTGCACACGTGGTCAGGGGCATTTTGGATGAACGTCGATGGGCGTGACCCTGACTAGTCACTCGTTACTGTACTTGTTGTTCTATTCCGATAGTGTCCTCGTCTCTGTCGTCTTGTTGGCAACGTAGACAGACACTTGTAGGCGCACCATAAGACGTCAGTGGACGTAGCTGGTTGTTCTTCTAGTGAGGGGGTGCTTCCATCACATGACACGTGACTCTCGCGTTTCTCGTACGTCGTGACCTTTCCGGGTTAGCCCTCTCGTGGTCTTGCCCGAGGTCAGTGATTGTGTCGTGTACACGACGTTCCAGTCGTGTATGTGGTTATGTCTAGAAGAGCGTGCACGACAATCAAGTCATGTGTGCTTTAGGTCTATCTTGTCTGTCTAGGTCTTTACTAGACTTTTGTTTGGTTTAGTAGGCCCTGAGTCAGTCGACGGATCGGTGATGCCCAACTCTGCGAGATGAGGGTTTGCCGTTCTGTTGCTGCTCAGAGTAGTGTGGGGAGCCGAAGTCCTTTCGGCAGCCGTGTTTTTGTCAGGTACGGCTTTTCCCTTTTCTTTTCGCTGTTCCTACACCTTCCATTTTTGATTTTCTTTTACAGCTTTCTAGCAGTAGTTTTCCCTGCTTTTCCTGCTTTACTACTACTGTTGTTTTAGCTGTTCTTCCGTGTTACTGCGTCATTTTTCAATGGGGATCCGTGTGCCCCTACTGGGCCAGTGACATAAGGCTCACCCCTACTTTTCAGGTAGGTGGCGTCGTTCTGCTTCCGCGGTTCCTGGTGTGGCGTGTCTGTAGCTGTCAGCTGTACCTGCGTCGGGCTTCCCCCAACCTCAGTGTACGTTTTTCTTTTTGTTGGACTATACTGCTTGTCTTTCCTTTGGACTGGACTCTGGTATAATTGTTAATTTGTAACTATTAATTAAAAAGTAATTTTATTGCTACTACTTTAGCAAACCTGATTAATGAAATTTAATCACTTACTGTTATATCTACGACTTCAATGTACTACACGACATTCTTTTTTCCCTTCAGAGCTTTATAGCTCTTGGGAGGCTTCACGGGTTCCAAGCGGTATCGGGTCTACTTGGTAGTCCTATCGGGTATATCCGGTAACTGGAGTCCGGGTCGTCACACTATATCATAGCTGAGACATGCAGAGGGGCGGTGCACGGCCGCAACAATAAGAAGAGTGGTCAGGCTGTAACTGATCTGGAGCAAAATTGGTGTGTGTGAGGCAAGGGACATCCGGATCATAACTAACCTAGAGCAAAACTAGATTTAGGTCAGTGGATGAAGCGATTGGGATGAAATAAACATCAGGGGAAATTATGGCCCTGGTCATGGTTAAATGTTGGGTTACCATGGAATAGTTGGGCTTAGTGAAAAAAATGACCAACCGGAGTGGTTAGTCAAACCGAAAAGGGAACAGCTGAATAAACTAGAGTAGCTGAATAGATTAAAATAATTGTATAAACTGGGACAGTTGAGTCAACTGGATGTAGACTGGAACAACTGGATAAACTAGCTAAAATAACTTTGATGACTAGGATTAACATGGCCAAAAATGGCCAAAGTCAACCTGAGTTGACTAAGACTGGCTGGAGCTAGAAACTGAGCAAGGATGATCACATGGATAGTCTTTTAACACAGGCTAGCAGAGGAGATATTAAACTAACTGGCAATGCTCGGAAATAGAGTCCCTTTTTATTTCAAAATGAATATATAATGTTCACCAGTAGCAATATACCCAAAGGCAGCAACAGTATACTCAAAGACCAGAGAACAAAAATTCTCCCCACGGGATGTTACTCCTCTTGGGAGATTTTTTCAAGAAACAAATCAAAAATCCCCTCTACGCGTAACTGCTTTGTGTGCTCATCTATCTGTGTTTGCCTGTGTGCTACACCCTTATATTTATAGAGGTTGGGCAATAGCATTGGATGCAGTAGAAGGGGTTACTGGAACCATGTAGGGGTACTCGGTGAAGGCACTTGGCCCAACTAATGTCTACCCCAGCCCCAGGTCTGCCAGGGTAGGAGCGTTGAGTGCCCTCAGTTAGCCCAACTGATAACGTGGGGCACTGGGCGCTGGAATTTGGAGTGGGGTCAAGGTGAATGGCACTCGATTGGGGAGTTGGGTCCAAGTGGGTAGCGCTCAATTGGCCAGGGGAGTCCAGGTGGGTAGCGCGCTCAATTGGGGAGTTGGGCTCATGTGGGTAGCGCTCGATTGGGGAGTTGGGTTCAAGTGGGTAGCGCCCAATTGACCAAGGGGTCCAGGTGGATGGCGCTCGAATGGCCAGGGGATCCAGATGGGTGGTGCTCAAATGGCCAAGTGTATGCAGGTGGGTGGCACTCAAATGGCCAGGGAGTCTAGGTGGATGGCTCTTAAATGGGTAGGTGTATGTAGGTGGGTGGCGCTAGAATCGCCAGTTGGTCCAAGTTACTGGCACTGGAAACGCCAGTTGAGTCCAGGTGGGGGTGGCACTTGATCAAGAAGTGGGTCCAGGTGGGGTTGCTGGCCGACCCCACTCTGACCACCTAGGGGAGGTGAGCGCCCCCCTTGGTGCAGGTGGCTCCCATAGCGCTATAAGAAGGGACCCTTCTCTCCTAACCCACTTCCTACTGTTCACACTTGGACTCTTCTACGTGCAATTTTCTAGTTTTCGAATTTGACTAATTTACTGGCTAAATATTGACAATTTTGACCAAATGTTATCAATTTTATCGTGATTATTTATCATCATAAAAATAACAATTTTTATATCACCAACAGTAGGATAGGCAAAGTGAAGGTCAATATAATGCCTATGTCTGAGCCTTAAAAAAGATAGGCGGTGTTACACCAATGTGTGTTGAATATTGCCTAAGTGATCGAGATAGGCGGAAGGATAGGTAAAGTAATGCCTAAGTGAGTTATAGTGCCTATGTGACTTTGTTTGTTTACTTGAGATAGGTGAAAGGATAGGCGAAGTTGCGCTTAAGTGAGTTACAGCACCCATGTGAACTTAGATAGACGAATCAGATAGGCAGAGAAGCGCCTAAGGGATATAGTGCCTAAGGTTGACTAAGTTAATAACTTAGCCAATATAGCGACTATGTGAGTGTTGTCGGGGGGTATTAGTGACCAAGATGACGGAAGGGATAAAGCGGGAAACGAAAATACGGGAGTTTGATATATCTCGGGTATCCTCTTTCATAGCAGTATACCTCTCACGGCGGCACCGGGCACTCGCCTTTTACGGAAGGTTGAGAGGGGTCGAATGGCACAAGGAGTTTTCCAGGGGCTAGGGTGACCAGATTGGGGTGCGGGTGTGCCAGTCGATTTCTCAACAATCACCTATGGAACCGAAGGTTGACTGGGGGAGCGTCACCAGGACGCGACACGTGGGCTCGGGAGATTGGGCCACATGTAGAGAGAGGAGGTTCCATGGGTATGAGTGCGCAGGAGATTGTGGGGATTCGTCTACGGGACGTCTTTCCCCACCGACCGTAAGCAGTCGGTGTTTATTTACATCGGATTAAATCCGAACACCTTTGTTATGTGCTGAAGAAGAGCCTGGATATGTCTGAAGCCATGGATAGAGGACCGGGGGTACCCTGCAGCTATAAGGGGACCATCACATTTGACTGGGGGTTAATTAACTAGAGTCGGACGCACCGGACACACACTGGGTGGTGTGGAGGTAAGGCTGAGACTCGGGTATGGGTATGTGTATTTAACTGGTTTATATGAGCCACGTGGGCTTTACAAATGGGCAGAGGAGGCCAAAGTACAACTGATGCAAGCCGCGAGATAATTTCGACGTGTGGGTCGGTCCCCGGGTCAATGCGGAACAAGGTGGATATTGTAGACACGCCGTTCTTGACGTTACCGTGAGTAAATCTCATATTACACTATGATACCCCAAGGTGGCCTTCACATTTTTAATTACTCTGGTGATTTCCTATTTTTATGATTTTTTTTACATTTTTTTGAATTTTTCCGTGAAAAATCATGGAAGTGTCCAAGCGACACCTCCATCAATGACCAAAAAAATAAAAAAATCAAAATCATGGAAGTGTCCAGGTGCCTGGACGGCTCCATCAATGACCAAAAAATAAAAAAATCAAAATTATGGAGGCGTCCACCGGCCTGGACGCCTCCATCAATGCAAAAATAATAAAATAATATCAATAATCATAAAAAACAAAACAAAAATCAAATAAAAATAATATATTTATGGAGGCGTCCAGGACCCTGGACGCCTCCATCAACTTGCCCCCCGGGCCTAGTCCACCATCCGACGATTTGTCGTGTGTGAAAAAGGTAATTGTAGAAGCATCCAGATAACTGGACGCGCCCATTTTCGAATCACGAGGCGCCGCTCACAAAACCACGCGTTGTGCCAAACCGCGTACGACTTTCGGTGGAGTTCGGTGGACCTTATTGAAGCGTCCGGGACCCTGGACACCTCCATGAAAATATTCGAAAAAAATGAATAAAAATATCTTTTTTGCCCTGATGGAGGTGTCCAGGGTCCTGGACGCCTCCACCCTCCGGAGCCCTATAAATAGAGTCCCACCCCCTCAGTTCTGGGGGAGCTTCTAAGAGATCCGATAGGCTGCCGGAGCCTAGAGGCTACCGGAGTCATTTCTAACCCGTGGGGTCTTTTGTAGGTGGAGGTTCTGCCGGCTTCTCGGGTGCCCACGCTCGCGAGAGGAAGGTCGTCTTCATCCACCGCGCTTCCACGTCGTCCCTATGTTGCCAGAGCTCCGCCGGATCTCACCCTCGGCTCATCCAATAAGCCTTTTCTTCCCCTTTTTCTCCATAGTTCTTTACATTCATCATACTGCATCCTCTATCTCCCTACATAAGGGCGCCGTCTCTTGTATACTTCTTGCATTCATCATCGCATTTTTCTCCTACTCGAGTCCGAGAGGGGTTTAAAACCACACCAACCAGGTGTGTGTCAGGTCACGATCTCGTTACTTTTATTGCAAGGAATTGTTACTACACTGCCATTTTCTAATTCCGTTCGTTTACTGTCTACTGTTTTGCAAGGGTAACCAAGGAAAGCCCTCTCCGTCGACCGGCCGAAGGGGGAGGAAGAAGCAACCCGCCATCTCCCGCTCTTGAGGTAGGCGCGATCATTTTCTTTATTTTGCGGTCTTTTGGCCCCTGGCGATCACATCTTATTCTCGAGGCCGCGGCGAGTCACTTCCCCAATGGCGTTTAAATTTCCGTTCTTATATTCTCTTTATATTATGTTATATTCTGCTCATATTCTCGAGGCCGCGGCGAGTCACTTCCCCAATGGCCGTTTAAATTCCCGTTCTTATATGTTATATTCTTATCTATTCATGTTCTCGAGGCCGCGGCGAGTCACTTCCCCAATGGCCGTTTAAATTCCCGCTCTTATATTCTCTTTATATTCTGTTATATTCTTACCTATTCACATTCTCAAGGCCGCGGCGAGTCAGTTCCCCAATGGCCGTTTAAATTCCCGCTCTTTATATTCTTCTTATATTCTGTTATATTCTTATCTGCTCATATTCTCGAGGCCGCGGCGAGTCACTTCCCCAATGGCCGTTTTAATTCTTGCTATTTAATTTCTGCACCATTCCCGTTCCCCCGAGGTCGCGGCGAGTCACTTCCCGCTATGGCCGTTTAACCCCCATATCTTGCTATATTACATTTGTCCCGCTCACCCCGCCAGAGCAATCTCCCGTGGTGGCCCCTTCTCTCTTCTCTTATTTCTGTGTTGCAGCAAACAAAAAGGAGCCCGCGTGCTCCGCGTCTTCTTCGCTCCCTGAACCGCGTGACGTCGCTCCCAGATTGGTGATCACGGTGGGACTTCTACTGCTTTCTTTTGGCTACCCTTGCAAGTTCGGCACCGTCCGTGCCTCTCCACCTTGGCGCCCTCGCGCGCCCCCGTTGTGCTCACGGCAGCACTGTCAGTTGTGATTGGTTGGGTGTTTATTATATGTTTGTTATTTTTGTTGTTTTCTTACACTATATCTCTGTCAGCATTCCATTGCATACATCCATCCCTCTTTTATATCCTTTTTCATTTTTTTTAAGGATCACCTTTTCCCGGTGAAGGAAGGACTCTCCGTTTGAGAATTCCTCTCAACGGACTAGAATCTCCTCCACTGGGACCTCCGTAAGTCCCCGACATCGAAGAATCTCCTCTTCGTTCACTGGGCTGGTTGTACCATTGAAGTTCCCCGGAGTTAGTCATTCCATTCGTGGTGAGACGAGAGACCCTAGCTGACACGGCGGTGAAACAAAAATAAACTAGGGTCCCTATTTTGTGTGAACTTTGGATCTCACTAAAAATACAAAAAAAGGCGTAAAGGCATCCACTTGTTTGATAATCTCTGCTACCTGCTTGCTAGTGTATGTTTTTACGTTCTGGGAAAACTGTGAGCATGGCTCACGAGTCTTTTGAGGAGAACCACCCTAGTCGTGGTTTGTCAGCCGACCCGCGAGTCTATGCTATGGACTCGGGTCCTTCTCATGAGCCCTCGCATGAGGTGCAGGTTATTACCGGGGACACGTCCCCACCACAGGATATCTCTTCCTTACTGGGCATCCTCGCCAACACGGAGCTTACCTCTGAACAGCTCCGGGTCTTCCAGGCCATTCTGAAGGGGAAATCTATTTCCCCCACGCCCCAGGAATCAACTCCGGCCATCGCACCTCTCCAAGAGTCCGTGTAGGCCATTCCATCTCCTTCATTGGCGCAAGCCATCCAGTCTCCCTCGCTTCAAGGACAAGCGAGCCAGCAACCACCCTCATTCCAGTTCCCGTCACAATCTCAAACTCCCGTTGTTCCCCACATACCGCTTCAGCTGGGGCCAACTATCGGCGGTCCGACAGCTCCCTCTCATTCGGGGTTCCCCCCTCAAGTCTCCGGGAGACAATTTCTCCCCCAGTGGCAAGTGCCACCTTCACCTCCAGAGGAGCTCGCCCAATCGCTCCTCAATAGGTTCAATCGCATGGACGAGCAGTTTCAAAATCTGAGAAGAATGATGGACGTGAAAGCCACCCCGGAGGTTGCTTTGCCAATCCTTCCCGTCATTCATCTTCCTCCCTCCGAAATGCCCACGTACCGCAGATACAATGGTACCGGCAACCCCTTCATTCACCTCAAAGATTTCATGTATGAGTCCTCCTATTGGCAAAACGATCAGAGGTCCCTGGCATACCTCTTTCGGAGATCATTGGATGGTCCCGCACTTGAGTGGTTCTATTCCTTGGAGCCCCACGAGGCCGAGAATTTTGAAATAGTCCAGAGAAGGTTCTTGCAGAAATATAGGGATAGGGTCGGTCCCTCACTCTCCATTACCGACCTAGTGGCCGAAAAGATGAAGCCCGACGAAGATTTTGTCCGCTATGCTGATAGATGGAGGTCTCTGGCGGAAAGAATAAGGGATACCCTCTCCGAGCCCGAACAAGTGAAGATGATTGTGTCTAATGCAACCCCACAGTTCAGACACGTCCTGGCCATGAATAAACTTACTACAATGGAGGAACTCTATGAAAGGGCCCGGTACATCCAAACCCAGTTAAAAGACTCCCCCATTATGAATATGTTTGAGTCACCGAAGCCTAAAGTAATCAGAAAGACAGGCGCTGGTGTCCCGGGCAGAGCCACAGAAGGGGTCGTGACAAATGAGCAAGTGGGTGCGGTCAACAATGCCAATTATGCAGTCAACCCAAGGCCTCCACAAATTCCCCGACTTCCCCTCCAACCAGGTCCTTTCCCTCTTCGTCCTCCACCCCAAAATAATCCACCCCAGGATAATATGCCTCCATTACGTCAACCCCAGCAACAACAACCACAACCTCAGCAACAACAACCACCGCTTCAGTACAACCAAGTTCCACCCTCGGGGAACTATGGTCCCCAACAGCAACAAAGGAGGCCGGTCGGTCCCAAGAGAGCCTACTATTCACCATTGCCAGAAACCTTAGCAGACATTTTTAATGCCCTCATGGCATCAAACCAACTCGCCCTACCCAGAGAAAGGCCCGTGTGGCCCCCGAATATTGATACCTCCAAATATTGCGTCTACCACATGCAGCCAGGACACACAGTAGATTACTGCTTCCATTTCAAAGATTACATCCACGATATGAATGATGAACATCAAATAGATTGGGATGAAATGAGACGATACGTCGCCGCTCTCAAGGCTAGGAGACCTCCTCATAGGCCACAACAGTAGTTACAACAGCAGCAGCAGCAGCAACCACAACAACAACAACAGCCTCAGCAGGCCCGACAACAACAGCCCGACATGGGCATAATCCAGAATCCATTACCGGAGCACCAACAGCCCAATCATCAGGTTAACCCCATCTCCTCCTTCCCGGAAGTCGGGAGAGAGCAGGTGTGGCACCAGGAAAGTACGTCCATTCTTTCTACCGCCAATCCTATCATCACGCAGCACCCTTGCCTTGCCCAGGTAGCACCTCTCTCTCATCAACCCGCTTCAGTATCGCCTTCACCATTTCCACTACCATTACGCCCTCTCATCCGTACCCCGATCTCCTGTCAACCGACACTCTCCACTACGCCTTCACACCCTCTCATCTTCTCTCACTCCCCCACTTTACCATCCACCTCTACCAGATTTACCCCTACGCCGTCTAAACTCATTATCATCCGTCAACCATACATAACCCCGTCTTTCTCCACCATATCACCACTAATGCCTTCAAAACCACTCATTACCCATCACCCACCTCAAAATCATTACCCGCTTCAAGCCCTACCCACTTCTACTTCATCTCCACCTCCACCTTCCAGACCCCTTATCCTTCATAATCCGCGCGATATCCCCTCTACCTCCACCATGCCTCCACCTAACAAACCCCTCATCAGAATCCCTGCTCCCATCATCACCCCTGCTTCATCAACCATTCCTCCACCACTACCCCTCAAATCCCTGTTAAAACCCACTGCTACCCCCACAGAGGTACAAAAGCCGCAGGCAATGGTGCTTCGGAGTGGAAGGATTTTCCACAGGGTTTTCCCCCACAACAGTTAGAATCCTGGGCAATCTCAGCCAGAGAAGGATGATGGAGAACAACCAGAAAGAGCTATCCCTGGAACACAGTATGATCTATTGAAACACTTGGACAAGACGCCTGCTCGGATCTCCATCCTGGAGCTACTTCAAAGATCCACATCCCACCAGGCGGCCTTAATGGAATATCTTCAAAAGGTCATGGTTAATGAAGACCTCCCCGTGGAGAAGATTTCGACCGTCATGACCCCAACAGACACACAACCGGCCATCATGTTCCACAACTACGAGCTCGCTCCCAAGGAAGCTCAGAAATATGCATTGTGCATTTCAATAAAAATTAATGGGGTATCCATAAACCCGTGTCTTGTGGACACGGGTGCGTCCATAAATGTGATCTCCATGAACACCCTTCGGTTGTGTGGGGTCAACGAGGAACAAATAAGACCTTCCTTGATCACGGTCACGGCTTATGACAATAGCAAAAGGCCGCCGCAGGGGATGATTATTCTGAAGGCAGAACTAGGCCCCATGTCAATTCCCACGGAATTCCATGTCCTCGACATGGACCCCACATTCAAGGCTATACTGGGTCGCCCTTACATCGAAGCCATGGACGCTGTGCCTTCCACCAACCATCAGTGCCTGAAGTTTCCTTACAATGGGAGGATTATTAAAGTGGTCAGTACACCTATCCTTCACACAGTGGATACTATCAACACTTCTCTGCCCTCTGTTTGGCCGTCTCATCGGCCCATATTGTCACTACTGGACGTACGTGATTCATCTCACGTTCCACTAGCACCAAAGGAGCCGGTCAGGGCAACCACAACATCATATCTCCCTTTTCACTCCAAAGGGTGGGAGATTATGAGGAACATCGGCTACCAACAGGGTAAAGGTCTAGGCGCACAGTTACAGGGTATGCTCAAACTGCCAAAGGAAATTAGGCCGAACCGCAGGTTTGGCCTAGGCTTCAAAGGACCGTTCAAGGTGGATTGGAAGCCCCTCACATGGACTCTATCAAACCACTTCAACAGAGGGCCCATTGTTCAGATGGGAGATCACCCACGAGAAGCATATGGGGGATCACATGCTGTATATTTGGCTGAAAAATGTCCGAGGATCACCAAAAGAGGCAAGATCAAAGATCCGGAATGCGAGTGGAACAAATGGTTCGACATACGGGACACTTCCATTGCACTGGAAAGGATGTTCTCGTCTCCGCAGCTTGAAGGACCACCATTGATCTCCGAAATACTAGAGAATATTACCACTCTTGCCAAGGTTCCAAACTATCCTCGTCCTCGCCAGAAGGACCCTGTCATCAACGGATCTTCATCCGTCCTCAACATTGCCGTCGACGGCTCATTAGCCGCCGTCTTCTCCATCCACTCGTCTCAGCCTTTGCTGATATTTTCTTCCTGGCCCAGACAGTTGTCTGATGATCTTCCCAGGTCCCCTTCTTTGCTTACATACCTACGCGGGCTTTTCAACCCGCGCCATGTCTTCAACCATGATCTGCTCTATGAGCCTCACAATCCTCTAGTCATAACCACTTTTCTCTCTCCTCCAATCTCTTTTCACTACTTTATCATTAAAAATGAAAATGAAAAAAAAATGTCAATTTTCAAACTCCCCAACAACACATCTTCGTTGAGGAAACCTCCTACATCTCCCACGGGTGCGTCCCGCCCTGCGGACCACCCGTCCAAGGTCCGATGACCGACCTTTTCTACCCCTCCTCTGAGGGGTCTTCTCCTGTACATTCTACACCATCCTCTTCGTCTTCCTCTTCTTCTGTAAATATTGTCAGTCAATCTAGGAATGATAGGCCAAGGGTAGTACCTAGGAAGAAATCCAAGGGTAGGCAGATCCCTCGTCGATTCCTTCTGGATTTAGCCGCCAGGTGTCAGGCTCTTCTTGCCATCCCCCAGTTGTTAGAAAATCCCATCCAGCTACCGGAAATAGAATGTGAGGGCGACTATGCATTTGATGAAGGGTATGGAGTCTATGAGATCACAGATGAAGAATGCCCCACTGAAGATGAGGGTGAAGAATATGAGGATGCGGCGGGCGCATACGCTAGTGGAATGAGGAGATTCGACGAGCCGTCAACCGCCGTAGAAGAATCCACCAAAGAAGTCAACTTGGGAACTGAGGAAGACCCTAGGATCATCCTCATAAGTGACAACCTACCACCCTCTGAAGAAGAGGCATTAATTGAGGTTCTCAAGGAATATAAGGACACGTTTGCATGGAGCTACGAGGATATGCCCGGTCTAGATTCAACCTTGGTCGAACACCGTTTAACCCTAAAACCAGGGTCAGTCTCGGTAAAACAAAGGTTACGGCGTTTCCACCCTCAAATGGCTTTGAAAATGAAAGAAGGGGTCGATAAGCTCCACAAAGCCAGGTTCATTAGAGTCGTCCTTTATCCTCAATGGGTGGCGAACATTGTCCCAGTCATGAAGAAAGATGGGAAAGTCAAGATTTGCATCGACTTCCGGGACCTTAACCGTGCATGTCCAAAAGATGATTTTTCCTTACCTCACATTGATGTGTTGATTGATAACACGGCAGGCTACGTAACCCTCTCATTCATGGATGGATTTTTAGGATATAATCAAATTCGTTTGACAGAAGAGGATCAGGAAAAGACGTCATTCACTACCCCTTGGGGAATATATTGTTACGTGGTCATGCCGTTCGGATTAATAAATGCTGGAGCTACTTACCAAAGAGTGATGATGGCCATATTTCATGACATGATGCACATATATCTGGAAGTGTATGTGGATGACTTATTGGTGAAATCAAGGACCAGGATGGAACATCCAAAAGTTTTGGCTAAGATCTTGCAAAGGTCAAGGGAGTTCCAATTGAAAATGAACCCGAAAAAGTGTGTGTTTGGTGTGTCATCGGGTAAATTGCTGGGTTTCATTATGAGTAAAAGAGGGATCGAGATAGATCCCGACAAAGCCAAGGCTATCAGGGATATGCCGCCTCCCAAGAATTTGAGGGAAGTCCGAGGTTTAATCGGGAGGTTGCAGTTTATTCGTCGGTTTGTGTCCCAACATTCACAAAGGTGTAGACCTCTCTACGAGTTGACCAAGCCAGGAGTAGAATTCCACTAGAATTCTAAATGTCAGAAAGCTTTTGAAGGGTTGAAGGAATATCTGGCTAGTCCACTCGTTCTCATTCCACCCAAACTAGAAAAACCTCTGATCCTTTACGTCTCAGTCTTGGATGACTCCGTGGGAGCCGTCCTCGCACAAGCTGATGAAGAAGGCAAGGAACGGGCAACCTATTACTTGTCCAAACTTCTCAATCCCTGTGAGCAAAAGTACACCGTCATGGAGAAAACCTGTGCTGCCCTCGTTTGGGTAGTGCAGAAATTGAAGCACTACTTCTTGGCTCATGAGGTCCACTTGATTGCTCGAATGAATCCTATCAAATTCCTTCTGGAGAAATCCGTCCTTACGGATAGGCTAGCACGATGGCAAAGTTTTCTCTCTCAGTTCGACATCACTTATATCCAGCAAAAGGCGATTAAAGGCTATGCCATAGCCGAGCATCTCGCTCACCATCCTCTTCCCAAGTTTGATCCCGTCTAATCAGAGTTTCCAGATGAAGAACTAATTTCCGTCAACCAATCAGATGAGCCAATGTGGACGCTATATTTTGATGGAGCTCTGAATTCTCAAGGGAGAGGAATCGGCGTCGCCCTCCTGTCGCCTGAAGGCCTCACATTCCCATTGACATACCAGCTCAAATTTCCAGTTACCAACAATATAGCCGAATATGAAGCTCTTCTAGCTGGCCTAGAACTCGCCCATTCTTTTCGTATCACTGAGTTGCGAGTCGTAGGTGATAGTCAACTCATCCTTCGCCAGGTGCTCACTAAATATCGCACTCGCGATCCCAAACTCAAACCATACCAAGAACTCACTGCTGCCTTTGCCAAACTGTTCATAAAACTAATCTTTGTTCATGTCCCTCGTCATCAGAATATTCTCGCCGATGCCCTCGTCTCGTTGGCATCATCCATAAGGTTCCCTCTAGGAAGATGGTTTGAGTCCATTTTCATCTACAAACTTCACGCCCCTGCAATCGATGATGCTTCCTACGTAAATATCAAAGACAGGATAGCAAGGAAGATCCTGCAGGAAGATATCCTTGAGAAGAGGGAGATCATGTTGGCAGAGGTTGAAGAAGAATTGGCTGATGAAGAGAAACCATGGTTCTATGAAATCGTCAAATACTGCCAAGATCAGTCTTATCCTGAAGGGGCCACCACAGAGGACAAGAAGGCTATAAGAAGGGTGGCTCAGAAATATACATTGGTTGGAGGTCTACTCTATAGGAGGAGCCTTACTGGTATTCTGTTAAGATGTCTTGGTGACGATGAGGTTTGGAAATGTGTAGAGGAGACGCACTTGGGTGTGTGCGGTGGCCACGTGAATAGTCAGATGCTCGCCAAAAAGATCATTCGGTAAGGCTTTTACTGGCCCACTATGGAAGAGGATTGTGATGTCTATGTCCGTAGGTGTGTCAAGTGTCAACTTCACGCCGATAAAATCCATTCACCATCTTCCTCACTTCATCCAATATCCTCCACGTGGCCTTTCTCCATGTGGGCATTCGACATCATTGGTCCCCTAGGTGATCCCAATTCCCTCACCAAGCAGAAATCTTTCATCCTTACTGCGACGGAATACTTCACCAAATGGGCCGAAGCCGAAGCTTACGCAGAAATCAAGGCGTCAACAGTCTACAAGTTCATCATGAAGAACATCCTCGCCAAATTCGGCGTCCCAAGCATAATCATCACCGACAATGGGCCACAGTTCATTTCTCAGGACCTACAGGACCTCTGCAAAAGGTACACAATTGCATTGCATCATTCATCGCCTTATTACCCACAAGGTAACGGCCAAGCGGAGGCCACCAATAAAACATTGCTCAAAATCATCAAAAAAACCTGCGAGTCTAGTAAGTTTTCAGACTGGCCAGAAAAACTTATCGAAGCCCTATGGGCCTATCGCACTTCAATCCGTACCCCCACCGGGCAGACTCCATTTGCCCTTACTTATGGTATGGAAGCGGTAGTCCCGTACGAGACTCTGATCCCTTCTCTCATGGTACAATTGGACGAGGAATTTCCCCTCGATGATCATCGTAATTCACTCCTCGCCCAGTTGGAACTCTTGGATGAGAAGCGGCTGGCCGCTGCCGAACACGCGCGTGTGTATCAAAATAGACTCGCTCGCTTTTACCAAAAGAAAGTCGTTGAGAGAAAATTCAAAGTCGGTGAGATGGTCGTAAAAAGAATGTTTGTCAAACCTAGAGGGCCGCGTTCTAAGCTCCAACCCAATTGGGAAGGACCATTTGTAATTCAAGCCGTGTACCCTGGCAACGCCTACAAGCTAATCAACGCCGAAGGGACCGAGTTATCCCACCCTTGGAATGGGCTTTATCTTAAGAAATACTACCCTTAGCACAAAATAAAAAAAATGATGAAAAGATAAAAAACATCAAAAACAAAGAAATACCAAAAACCACTAAAAATATGGAAGATTCAAAATGCCGATGCCTGGCAGTCACCATGTAGTTAAGTCCCTGCATCTAACCTTCATGTTAGGATAGGGCCCATTAAGGCTTAGTAGGCACCGGGTCTTGGTTTTCCAGAACCGTGGAGATCCCTGTCCGGCCACGTCGGCCTATGCTCGCTCGAAGGAAGCTAACATGTGCTCACTTATGTATTTTATTCAAAAAAAAAAGTCGGTAGCATCACCTACGGTGGGGCCCCACCCAGAAGATCTCCGGAAGCTGTAATCTTTATTCTTTTCTCTTCGACCAAATGAGACAGTCGGCGCCCTTAAAACGCTGAGCATGAGAAACCGAAACTCAAACCCCAAGGGCAAGAGTAGGATCCATTTCCTCGAGCATCGATCAGAGCACGAGAAGAGGGCAGTGTCCCCGCAGGCATACGAAAGGGAGCCCACAAACGTCAAACGACTATATCTCCCTCACAAAAAGAAATACAACATCAAAATCAAGAGCCTGGTCGTGACCGTGCCTGATGCGATAAATGGAACCCCTCAAAGCAAAAGTTTGAATCCACAAAAAGGGGGGGGGCTATGAAATGTAAATGCTCGAGATTTGGTCCGAAGTTGTCCGAAAGGAAAGAGTTAATGGGCCCTTATTCGCTCGCCGAGTTAACGGCTTTGCCGGTCCTCTCAGGAGGTTTATCCCCTACACTCTTCCTTCTCCCTCTAAAGATGAAGGTTCGATGGAGTTTCTGAAAGGTGAAAACTGCCCAGGGTCTGCGACCTTATTTTAATATACACATTTGGTTGCCTACTTTGAAAAGCAAAAGCTATCGCTGCGAAGGAGTCTCTGTGTTTCTGGCTGGTCAAGACCCATGTTTACCGCCTTGATGTCTTCTCGTTTAACCTCGGGCCTAGGCCAATGCAAGCGCGTCACCTATGGGTGCGACGGCATCTGATTCCAGGTCAGCGTCGCGCGGTTGGTCGTTAGGGTTCTAGGGTGTTCCATCATATACCATCTAGAGTTGTGAGGAAACAAACCCGGGTCAGGCAAATCTCTTACCTCAAACACCTTTTGGGTGAATCCCTGTGGTCGGAAGCGACTGGGAGCCTAAGCATGGCATGACGGTATTGTCATCAGGGTAAGTCTTAGCCGGCGGGATCATCATTCGAGGGGTCTAGAGGCCCAAATCAACCTAGATGTGCACTTAGGATACCTGGGAGGTTAGTAAGAAACCCTTGTTCTCACGTAGGTTAGGTGCCATTTGGGTGCTTGCCTGGCGTTAGCAACAAAAAAATTGAAATGATAAAAACAACAAAAAAGGAAAAAAGAAAATGTACATATTTGCAAACAAAAAATCTTTTATATGATAAAACAAAAAAATGCCAAATATAAAAAAGAAAATAAATCAATTTTGCATGATTGCATTTACGTGCACCATCTCACTTTTAATACCGCTTGCATTCGTGTGCTTGCCTGTCACATTTATCATCACTGCATCTTTCTCTCGCCTTCCTTAAATAAAGGCTTAGCCCCTTGACCAGTTATCAAGGACAGTCACAGTGACCATTTACTTATTGAGCAAGGGGCCAAGTCAGAACAAAAATTCTGATTTGTTTGTTTCAGTGATGTGTGTAGGGATTCAGGCAACAGAAGCAAAGGTGAAAACTAAACAAACCGAACCTTGTATTTTATTCCAAAAAACCAAAAAAATTACATCAAGTTCCGCCCTCTCTCTCTGCATTACTCGTCCCACTACTCTCCGGGCAAAAAGCTCTCAAAGGTGCTACCCAACTACGAAAAGCGGTACTCCTACCGCTCTGTACTCCCCTTCCTATTCCCACACCCCGGCGTTGATCCACGGAAGCAGCAGAGAAGCTACCAACACGAAAGCCACGCTCTCGTGCTCTTCGGTAGCGCTCCTCACCATCTCTCAGCCACTGTTCAGCAAGACCAAGGCTAGTTCGGAGTTTGAACAACTGGGCCTCCATGGCCCTTCGTTCCTCCCTTTCAGTCAATATGTTGGCTCTTTCTCTCTCTGCGTCTCTTTCTCTCTCTGTCCGTTCTCTCTCACGATCTTCCCTCTCCAACTGGAGAGTGATCCTCAGTTCCATAGCATCCCTGGAAGAGTCGTCATCAGGATGACGCCGCAGTTCCCTCTCCAATTCTGCCATCCTAGCCTCCCTCTACGCAGCTTGGGCAAGCGCTTCTTCCGACTCCTTTTCCTGCCGAGTGTACCATCTCAGATACGCGATAAGGCGTAAACAAAGAGAACTCAACACTGAAGCTTTTACCTGTATACAGAGCATCCCTTCTGCCTCCGCAGCACGCTGTGTGGCGTGAGCAAGTTGCTCATGAAGCAAGTCAAGTTCTGAGGTGGGAATCCACAAGCTGGAAGAGGCACCACCTACTCCCATCGCTAGGGAAGCCGCGCCAATCTGGGCATGCTACGACCGCGTGAATTAGCAGCCAACATCTGGAATCTACGGTTTTAATTAGAAACGCACTGTACACCTACCAAGGCGCTCGTAGCTCCGCGGGCATCACCCAACCGTTGCTCCATCTCTGCCAAGCGAGTTCGTAAAGTCGCTATCATCATATCACGGATATCCTGCAGCTATACGAGTCAACATTTTCACCAGAAAACCAAAAAAAGGAGAAAGAAGAAAAGAGAAAAAGGGGAGACCTACCTCCGCAAGTCCCCGGGGTTGGAACCGCTCTGCGTACCTTGTCTTGTATAGACGTAGGTAATCCTCGCTATCCCGTGCCTGCGATTCCACAATTATGCCACCCCGTTGCCAATCTTCGTACTGTTCGGGGAATCGCACACGCCAGTCAATGCAGGTCGCCGGTCCTCGCGTCTCTCTCCCAACGCGAGGTGGCGCAGCTGAATCCACCCATTCTTGAGCCAGTCCCAAGGACCTCATAACCAATCGTAGCCGAAGCGGCTCAATTTCATTCATGCAGTGCATCCACAGTTCCCGTCTGAACCGGGCACGACTTGCTAGAACCCACGGCTGGTCGGCATCGACCATGTCTAAGTAGGGTCTCCAGTTTACCATCGCTGCAGGGAACTCCTGTAGCTCCCGCCTTAGCACCATCAGTTGGTAAGATAGGGGTGCCGCACTCATGATGGGTTCCCACCGCCTGGCTAGCGGCACCATCGCCGGTCACCAATGCCGAGCTCTCCCCATGGGGAGATAATAATAGCTCCACAGCTGCTCGGCACAGGTCATCAGTACCTTGCAAAAACACAAAAGAAAATACAAAACAAGCAAAACCAAAAATACCTGGATGAATGGTGTGAAACCACTCACAGCCATCTCACGATCCACTTCTTGGAACAGGCCTGCAAACAAGTGTGCCAGCATGGCAGCTCCCCAGGCATAGTATCCTACTCTTTCAAGGTCTGATAACAGCTCCAGGAAGCGACATTGGATACCGTCCCCTTTTGAGCTCAGTACCAATCTCCCCAAGAGGAAGAGGAGAAATCTCCTCAAATCTATGTTGCATCTTTCCCAGTTGCCGAAATCTGTGCAGTACACAGCACGACATCCTCTTTCCATTCTTTCCATGAATTCTTCTGAGGATTCATCATCCTGTCAATGAGTGTCAGTGAGCCCTAATGCATCCATGAGGGACGCCCTAGCTACCGACCTATTTTTCCGACCATCTAGGTCCAAACCCAGTAACTTCTGGGCACCTTCTCGGTAGTCCGCGTAAGTGACTCCGGTCACTGCCTCGCCATCCACCTTCAGGCTTGTGATCCGGACCACATCCTCCAAGCTGGGCACCATGTGCCCCCAAGGCATCAAGAATGCCCGGCTCACTGGGTCCCATCTCTCACACAAGGCTTGGATCAGGACCAGTCGAGCTGGATCGGCTCGATCCGAAGAAAGGTACCAAATCCCATCACGTCTAGCCTTGCTTTCTGAAAATCCGGGAGACCCCTGTATGCGGCCACTGCTAACTCCCATGAAATGTGTGATTTCATCACACTCTGTGCATGCATAAGAAATGGAGAAGGGTGTTGTCAAGAGGAAGGAAGAAAGAATAAGAAAAGGGTAGGAAAGCTCAGCTTACGAGTTGTGATTGGGCCCTTTCGCTGAAGTGCCCTTCGAGGTCTGAAAGCCTCCTGGAACTACTACCACTGGACCTGCTTCTCTTCGAGGAGTGGGAAGATTCGCCCTCCATCCAACTCTCGGAATTTTGAACTCCTCCTCTCCCGTGAGAACTTGTGCTCCTCGAGTTAGCTCTCGATATACTTGGGAGGATAAAAGGGACAAGAATTTATAGAAATGGAAGGAGTACAGGCCATGATTGCCTCCATCACCTTTAATGATAGCCCTCGCGATGAGGCACCTACCATGCGGTCCCGTGTGTCACTTCACCGCTCGCACAGGGTGATTGATTGGACGAAGAATATGATGACTAGCCCCCTATGTTGTCTAGGGATACCCTATCATGTTTTAGAGGACGTCCGCAAAATTTGACACAACATCTGGGAAAAGGGACTAGGGCCGTCATTATTGACTTCGACGGCAGATTCCCGTGGAAAATGGTCACAACAAGATGCGATTCTCCGCTTGGGGTGGAGTCTCGGCAGACCCATCACATGGAAACAGTGCAAAGGAGAAGAAGTGTAGGGAAGAAGGAACCCACAAGAGAACAAACAACCAGCAAAAAATCAAATCACTCCATTCATAATTCTACATAAGGCCCTCCTCTCGGCCTGATCTCGCTGTCGCTCGGACCTTCTCTCGGCTTTCTCTCTCTCTGCCTCTCTCCTCATCATCTGCAGAAGAACCCTTAACTCCAGGATGTCTGGAGAAGGTCTCTCCTCACTGCGATGTCGCAGCTCTGCTACAGTCGCCACCCAGGCATCACGCTCCTCTTCCGCCCGGCCAGCCTGAGCCACCGCACTGGCAAGTTACTCCCGGAGGGAGGCAATCTCAAGAAAAGGGGCCGAGGAACTAGAAGATGTGCCGCCAGCCACTCCCACCATCGCTGTCTGCTGGGCACGCTGGAATGAACAAACAATAGCAGTCAGCTAAGCTCCACATTTAAAAATAGAAAATGCAGCACTTAGCTTACCAGGAGCGACAGTTCCTGTTGAGTGGCAGCCAGCTGCCGCCTGACCTCGGCTAATTGGGCACGAGACCCGTCGACGACGCGCGTATCCCAGGCTCGGGGAAGACCCACGTAACTCTCTCTCTGTTGCCGTAGGAAGTCGGCACTATCCTGCACCAGTACGCTCCCTTGCTGTCCAGAGAGACATATGCGCCAGTCTTCAAGCTTCACCTTGCCGCGACTCTCCTTCCTGACGCGGCTCGGCTCGTCTGCACTCGCCCACTCATCGGCCAGGCCCAGGGTCCTCGCCATATCCTGCACCAAGAAAGAAGGGCCTCGCATCATAACAAAGAACACATCTCCTGTCAAGGACGCGTCCATCATTTGAGTGCAACACTCGCCGAAACCTTTTTCCCCCCACGGCTCACTTCAAAACTTAAAATGGATCAAAGGGGAAGAGATTGGAGGACCTACCAGACCGTGTTCACCTCCCTCCGCGACATCGGGCCCCTCGGGTCCCTCGGGGGCCCGAAGCGGCCCTTCCTCCTCCATGGACGCCGTTCCGTGCTCTTGAGGAGTCCCTCGTCCCTCTCCACCTTCACCACGGTCCGGCCCACCGAACTCCATCGATCGAGGGGAAGAAGATGAAGACGGGCGAGCAAGTTTCGGCGGAAGGCGGGCTCGTTTGCGAGTAAGGCACGGGAGAAGAAAGGCCGCCCGGCTCTTTAAATTTGAATTCGAGGGTTAAGACGTGTCCTCGCGCCTGGACGCGCCCAAAAGAAAGCAACAGAATCCCTCCGTGCAAAGTAGTTCCCTTCTGTCCAGGGCAAAAGTCTCGTAAGGCATGCCTCGAAACAACTTGGTGCAAGAGAAGAAGTGTAGGAAAGGAGAGGCGCTACAGTGGTCACTCATCAGAGTTTTGTCTAGCCCCCCTTGTACTGTGGTGTGATTCTGTTATAAATCTGCTACTTTCTGATGTTACTAACCTATGCTGGTATGTGCAGGTTTTACTAATGGACGTCTTTGTCCTATATCCTGTCCCACCTTTCGATGGTTGGTCCCACCTTGTCATGCATCGTAGTATATGATACCTACGCTACTAGAACATGTCAAGGACCTCGCGGCCCGAACGAATCTGGGATTTGAGTTCCCCTTCAACAAAAACAGTGATGATCCCGGAAGAATTTGGGTTGTACGGATAGACCGTTAACTTGTGGTAGCATGGGGATGACGGTTCCATTCAGTGAGTTGGTGCGTGGATAAACGGGCCCCAGCCTAGTATCAGCTCACCGGATCGGTATCCTGACCCATTCTTAACGAGTTGACAATATTATCCTTGGCTAGTTTTTATTTTAGTTTGTTTTAAATTTTTCTTTAAACCCATCATGCATTCATATAGGACTTTGAATTTATTGCGGAAGATCATTCGAGTGATTCTATTGTGAAAGTCGTTGTGCTCCAATTCTTACAAATATGAGATATTCCATTCCGAATGAAATACTGAGTTTCCTTGAAGTGGCCCTACGCTGCTCTTCCAAAGGAGACCCTTGTTTGGATAGACCCTCAGATATTCCTTTATTTTCTTTGACCCACCTTGGCCGTAGCACTTCCACATTGGCTGGTAACAGTTCCCCAAAGGTGAAACCTGCAGGTTTATGACCCAGGTACTTCCACATCGAGAAGTTGGTCTTCTTTATTTTCGTGCCTGAGCGCACATCTCACCCTCCCTTATTTGATTTCCGTCCAAACAATCGTCAAAATTTGAAAGTCCTTCTTCAAGGTCACCTCACTGAAACTCCAGGAAAAATTCCAAATAGTAATTTCAAAAGCGTGTCTCATCACACCTTGGCATCAACTTATCAGTCCATTTCCACTCCATTTCACTCCACTTCGATACCATTCCATTACGTGTCACTCCCTTGCAAAGCAGACGCCAAGGCAGGGCAGCTGTAGACACGCCGTTCTTGAAGTTACCATGAGTAAATCTCATATTACACTATGATACCCCAAGGTGGCCTTCACATTTTTAATTACTCTGGTGATTTCCTATTTTTATGATTTTTTTTACATTTTTTGAATTTTTCCGTGAAAAATCATAGAAGTGTCCAGGCGCCTGGACACCTCCATCAATGACCAAAAAAATAAAAAAATCAAAATCATGGAAGTGTCCAGGGGCCTGGACGCCTCCATCAATGACCCAAAAATAAAAAAATCAAAATCATGGAAGTGTCCAGGCGCCTGGATGCCTCCATCAATGACCAAAAAATAAAAAAATCAAAATTATGGAGGCGTCCACCGGCCTGGACGCCTCCATCAATACAAAAACAATAAAATAATATCAATAATCATAAACAAAATAAAAATCAAATAAAAATAACATATTTATGGAGGCGTCCAGGACCCTGGACGCCTCCATCAACTTGCCCACCGGGCCACGTCCACCGTCCGACGATTTATCGTGTGTGAAAAAGGCAATTGTAGAAGCGTCCAGACAACTGGACGCGCCCATTTTCGAATCACGAGGCGCCGCTCACAAAACCACGCGTTGTGCCAAACCGCGTGCGACTTTCGGTGGAGTTCGGTGGACCTTATTGATGCGTCCGGGACCCTGGACGCCTCCATGAAAATATTTAAAAAAAATGAATAAAAATATCTTTTTTGCCCTGATGGAGGTGTCCAGGGTCCTGGACGCCTCCACCCTCCGGAGCCCTATAAATAGAGGCCCACACCCTCAGTTCTGGGGGAGCTTCTAAGAGATCCGATAGGCTGTCGGAGCCCAGAGGCTACCGGAGTCATTTCTAACCCGTGGGGTCTTTTGTAGGTGGAGGTTCTGCCGGCTTCTCGGGTGCCCACGCTCGCGAGAGGAAGGTCGTCTTCATCCACTGCGCTTCCACGTCGTCCCTACGTTGCCAGAGCTCCGCCGGATCTCACCCTCGGCTCATCCAATAAGCCTTTTCTTCCCCTTTTTCTCCATAGTT
Organism: Amorphophallus konjac; assembly: GCA_022559845.1. NCBI lineage: Eukaryota > Viridiplantae > Streptophyta > Magnoliopsida > Alismatales > Araceae > Amorphophallus > Amorphophallus konjac. The sequence continues at coordinate 289,241,140 of CM040118.1, forward strand.
CTTTACATTCATCATACTGCATCCTCTATCTCCCTACATAAGGGCGCCATCTCTTGCATACTTCTTGCATTCATCATCGCATTTTCCTCCTACTAGAGTCTGAGAGGGGTTTAAAACCACACCAACCAGGTGTGTGTCAGGTCACGATCTCGTTACTTTTATTGCAAGGAATTGTTACTACACTGTCATTTTCTAATTCCGTTCGTTTATTGTCTACTGTTTTGCAAGGGTAACCAAGGAAAGCCCTCTCCGTCGGCCGGCCGAAGGGGGAGGAAGAAGCAACCCGCCATCTCCCGCTCTTGAGGTAGGCGCGATCACTTTATTTATTTTGGGGTCTTTTGGCCCCTGGCGATCACATCTTGTTCTCGAGGCCGCAGCGAGTCACTTCCCCAATGGCCGTTTAAATTTCCGTTCTTATATTCTCTTTATATTCTGTTATATTTTGCTCATATTCTCGAGGTCGCGGCGAGTCACTTCCCCAATGGCCGTTTAAATTTCCGCTCTTATATTCTCTTTATATTCTGTTATATTCTTATCTATTCACATTCTCGAGGCCGCGGCGAGTCACTTCCCCAATGGCCGTTTAAATTCTCGCTCTTTATATTCTCCTTATATTCTGTTATATTCTTATCTGCTCATATTCTCGAGGTCGCGGCGAGTCACTTCCCCAATGGCCATTTCAATTCTTGCTATTTAATTTCTGCACCATTCCCGTCCCCCCGAGGTCGCGGCGAGTCACTTCCCGCTATGGCCGTTTAACCCCCATATCATGCTATATTACATTTGTCTCGCTCGCCCCGCCGGAGCAATCTCCCGTGGTGGCCCCTTCTCTCTTCTCTTATTTCTGTGTTGCAGCAAACAAAAAGGAGCCCGAGCGCTCCGCGTCTTCTTCGCTCCCCGAACCGCGTGACGTCGCTCACAGATATCTGCGTGTTTTACAGAGGCTCTCTTTGAGGAGACCGAGACGGCCCCGACTGCCTAGATGGTAGGGGCGGTTATGGGCTGGTGCCTGAGGGAGGCCAGACGCGGCTTGAGATGAGCCGTCTGGTCTGGGCCTTGGAAGGCGAGTGTCATCATGCTGGGGAGTCGGGGCCGGTCCCAGGAATATTACTTCCGGGCCAGGGTCCAGCTAACTCGATTTCGTGGCCAGGGTGGTCGGTGGCCAACTCTAGGCGAGCCGTGGGCACGCAGTTCTGTGGCAGAGACAAGTGCGGCATCATGGCGTATGCGTAACCATCGTAGGGTGCCATACGCGAGCGGACCCGACATGCTGGTGTGTTCGCCGTCATCATGATGCCTTATACGCGACGTAGGTGGACATGTGTGCAATGGCTAGATGCCGCGTGAGGTGAGTACGTGTGACATACCCTCGGCATGTCCAAGTCGATCAACAAGCCAACCACGTGTGAACTTAGCTTCTTGCATCCTCGCTCCTTGCCGGGTGCCTGCAAAAGTCCGTATGTTGTTGCCTCTTATTCCCCTTGAGCTTCTAAGGGGGCTTTTATAGGAGAATACGAAGGGTCAGGGGGGGTTTAGGCGGACCAGGTTGAGGGTAGAACCTGGTCCAACCTGGTCTGTGTAAACCCTTGAAAATATATATATATATTATTTTCAGAGTGGGGGAGGGGGGTTTAGGCGGACCAGACCCAGCTGGGGTTTACGCAGACCAGCCCAGGGGCTGGGTCTGGTCTGCTGTTGACACCCAAAATATACCAGAAGAAACTATAGCATATTCACAGCTTTGAAGATCAGTAGAGGGCACAGTTCACGTGCTACCCCCGGGAGATCTGAGAGTCTGAATAGAAGAAGCCCACTACCCCTATCATTCTGTTCGACTAAAGCCATCTCTGGCTAGGTCGCTGTTCAGTGCTGCTATCTTTCAGATAGTCAGGCTGATTAAACTACACCAACACTTAGGCAATCATCTACCTACTGAAACAGATGTTCAGACATCTCTGATACTCCTGGGCCAAGACGCACAGTGCCCCGTATGCATGTGTGAATCCAAGGTGTAAATGGGCTCGGTGGAGTCGCAATATGTATGGGTCAAGAACCCCACTGTCGAGAGGAGCTCACTAAGTGTATCCTGGACGACTGGGCCGAATGACAAATAGATGGGCCAAGCCCAAGCAAGACAGGACACGCCGACGGATGTCACGCCGGGAGAAGCGATTCTGGCGCGCCGGGAAGCTCGTGCCGAATGCATGAAGAGCCTCACCTCTATAAGAGGCCTGCCCTTCGAACGAAAGAGACAGAGAGAGGATAGAAGAAAGAAAAGAAAGAAAAGGAAAAAGAGGAAGAGAAGTAGAGTGCTTAGCCACCGAAGAGAAAGGGGGAGTTCGAGAGCCCTTGAAAGAAAAGAAAGAGAAGAAAAGAAGAGGGAAGAGTCAGAGGTTCGAAGAAAGATCCAGGTGGGAACGGCGGGCAGCGACAGCTTCCTCGGCTTCTCCTCCCTATCTGTCTCAACTTCTCCCTCTGTATTTTTGATTTCTGGCATCTTTGCTTCAATAGCATCGGATGCCGATGTAACCCTGTCTGCAGGGATAAGGTCTTGGATTTCTTTCTCTTGAATCGCATGCGTGTAAGCCATTTGGCTGATATAGTTAATAGAAGAATGGGTTGAGCTCTGTCCTTTCATTACCCCCTTCTTTCTGTCTCTGCATCCGAGGTTCGCCATACGCTAAGGATACTGATAACTAGGCGTGTTTCATCGTCGGGTTTTCTGATTTTTGTTGAAGGTTCTTCTGCCGCGCCCTCTTTCAACCTCGTATCCACAACGAGAGCCTGAGACAGCCTATCTCATGGCTCCTCGTCTGTGAAATGAAGAGGGTTGAATACGGGCCAGAGTCCTGAGTTTCTGTGGGTGGTTCCGCTCCTAGTGAGGTCCCAGAGGAAAGGCCATCTTCACACCAGATTATCCTCCCTATGATTGCCCGTAATGGTGGTCGAATCATTGAATAAACTTTCTTTCTGAATGCCCAAAACCCTCTGAAACCCTTGCCACAGAAAAAATCCCTATCGGAAAGCCTCCCGACGTGAACTCCCCCTCGGCGTAGGTCTCGCGCCGGGGACTTGTCGCGCCGGTTAGGCTTCCCCTACCATGCCGAACCTATCTGGCCTTCGTGCCGACAACCAACCCTTCTTCTCTGCATTGACGCCTATGTGTTTGTTAGCCATCCTGATGCTTTCGTGTCCGTGCCAATAACCCATACAGCCTCTGTCCGTCACGTCCTGCCCCATGGGTGTGCATCGCCCTTCCCTCTGTCCTCACGGGAGCTATATCAAACAGGGGTAGCGCCCCTCACATTCTATAACCCATTAAGTCAAGGAGCTCTGCCTCTGCATGACCTCCGATCGACTGAGTTGGGAAGATTACAACAAAGGGGATGGGATCTCGTATGATCCGGCCCTCCCTGAATTACGGGCTACCCCGGCACCTATTTTGGTTTCTACTCCGGCATCCGTGAGTAGATATCCCATAATACCCCCTTGGCACACTCCCAAAATAAGGGGAGATGCTGTCAAAATTTGCCCAGGATTTTTATTCCGTTATACGGCACGATGTTTCATCGGAATTAAGTGCTTAATCCCCCGACATGGCAACAGCCTGAGCCATATCATCTCACGGCCTCTCGCCATCGCAGGGAACAGATCTTATAAGTGATGATCTCTTTGAACCCCCCCCAGGAGTGCATCCACCCTCATTTCCTATAACCCCCACCTGGCTTCATGAAATCTCCGTTGAACGCCCATAAAACCCTCACAAACACCCCTTCTGCAAACCTTAGAAAACGCCCCTCCCCCCGGCGCCATTGCCTCTCGGCGCCAAACCCGCACCGGGACCAGGCCACGCCGAGGTCCAGGGCGCGCCGGGACCAGGCTGAGCCGAGACCCCCCCCCTGAGTCCCTCCATCACGCCATTTTCCTTCATGCCGGGACCAGACTGGGCCGATGCCCTTTTAAACCCCTTCCCCTCGCGCCGTCTGCCCTTCGTGCCGGGATCTCCAGCGCCGACTAATATCTGTGTCATTTCACCTTACTAGTGGGTGCTCTTCTTCAGATCTTGACATCTCAACAATCCCATTAAACCCCAGAATAGTCGTCCCAAACCCAGAGGTCCTACTCCCATCAACCTTTTAAGCCAGCCTTCAGCATCTTGCGAGGGAATTATCGTCATTCACCCGGGGCCCGGAGATATATGAATGGGGGGGGTTCCACCCCTACATTATGCTGAACCCAACATTTCTTCGGCTACCCCGCTGACCCTCGGAGTTCTGCCGTTGCATGTCCTCCGATGGTCCTTTTAGGGGAATATTAACGAACGGCGCAGATGGTTCCGTCATATTTGAATCCTTTTTGGACCCAGGCCTGTGCCTGATCTTCTTTTGGGTCTCCATTCCGGCTCTCCATGGATGGATGTCCTATCTCCCTTTCTTCGGTATAATCCGAAGGAAGAGGGCATGCTATCGGATTTACGCTGTTGCATCGTCATCATCATCGTATCTGTTAGCATTCATGCTTTCGCTAGTGTGATGGTGGTCCTCGGACCTGCTTCTTTCGCCACGTACCGAGGATCCATTTTCCCATTAAACTACACATCTTTTGCATGATTAATGCTGCATCCTGACTGTCATTGCTATAATCATCATGTAGTTCTCTTTACATCGGCTTCGACAGCCCGCTATCTCGGCAATTAATCAAAGGTGTTCCCTCCTCGTGAGGGATGTAATTAACACCATAGCCTTTATTGTATGGCGGACTGCTGGTCCCGACTGAACCTCACATTCGCCCGATACGGGTTAGAATGAGCGCACAATAAAATCGTCACTCATGTGACTGGCACGCCCGCGTCGTCAATCAGTCAGTTGATTACCAGTTAGTCGATTGGCTGATCGATGCGCGAACGAAAGGGAAAAAATACGCTGAAACAAGTCTGGCACGCCCGGTGGGACTGGTGTCACCTTTCATCTCTTTGCCGAGATATTCGAGCTTCGAAGCCCTTTCAAAGACTACTGATTGTTTTCCTGTTTGTCTTTGCAGGCAGACAATGACAACTCATGGAATAGCTGGCGTCGACTTCGATCAGTCGATAGTCGCTGGACACGCGCAAGGGTACCTGGCGGTACCTATGGAATTCGGCAGCTTCCCTGCCGCTGTAGGCTTCCCCAACTTCCTGGGCTTGGCCTTCGTCGACATCCTAGAAGTCGAAGCCCCGGAACCTTCCAAGCAAGCTATGGAGGAAGCGGAACCTCTGAAGGTTCCTCGCTGCAACGGCTTGCTCAAGAATCCGGCCCCGGCCGCTAGCTGCATGGTGCACCATGTTGTACGTGGGACGCACCCCGCTGTCACCAACAAACACCCTGGGGGACGTCAGCGTCGCCAGGCTTGCAAGAACACTGCTGTGATCACCGGAACTGTCTCTCAGTCCGGGAAATCAATGTTAGTGGGAGGCATGCGTGTCTTCCTCAACGGGCGCACGGCACGGGTGACCCCAGACCGAGTCATCCCAAACGTTCCTGTCTACAACACATATCAAGCCCTTGCTGGAAGGAGGGCAGAGATGAAAGAAGCTGGCCACCATGGCCAAGGAAACTCGGCACTCAAGCCGAGGAAGTTCAGACAGGTGTGGGTTCCCAAACGGACCCGGTCTTTCCCCCAGTTGACACCCATCCGCCGCCATCCTGTGAATGACGATGCGGAGGTGATAAGAGAAAGGGGCCTACCCCCGAAGATGGAAGAGGAGGTGGTTGCGGATCCTCCACGCCACAGAAGCTTCCGGGCTGCGGCCCATCAAGCCAACGTCCCTGCCACGGGGCGAAGATTATAACAGCCAGCCGACGGAGCTCGACTGGCCTACATTCCTCCTGCTGGAGGTCGACCACTCTCCCCCGTGCTACATCAAGAACGGGGTCGAGAAGAAATGGCTTGCCTGGTCAGAAGCTATTTCCGAGGATTGGGCAACACCTCACTCGGACAGCAGCGGCTGATGCAAACAGTCGCCACTGAAGAAGATTACTGCCCATCAACGGCAGATGAAGAAGAGATGGAGGATATAATGATGGTGTCATCGGTCGATGACAATGGATACGATGACGGCTTTGAGATCGAAGCCGATGAAGCCTTCCCCGAGCGGGAAGAAAGAAGAAGGGCTTCTGTGTTCGAGAGGCTAACCTTTCCGCAACAAGCCAGGCGGAGGGTCCATCGACAAAGAAGAAGGATGCAGGTTTTCACTTGCAACATGGCTGGTGTACCCAGCTGATATGGGGAGCTTCCTGAAGACCCCCAAGAACTGGTTCAATTGGCCGTACGACCGGGGCCAACTACCCACAGAACAGAAGCAGCAAGAGGGCTTCTGACAATGATGAAAGAGAAACAGCCCCAGGTCTACCTCCACTGGGATGACAAAGCCCCCGTCTTGACTGCTAATGTGGTGACGACGGAAGAAGAAGACGACGTACTCCTCGACATCCTACCTGAGGGTACGTCCGGGGAGACAACAGAAGGTGTCCCCACCACTATAGATCCATCAGTCTTGATGCTGCTGCAAAAATATCAACGGGAAATAGATTCCCTGAAGAAACAGCTGATGGAGAAAACTGAACACTCATCGGCCTCCAAACCACCCAAAGTCCAGGGTGAATCATCCCGGGGAGCGGATCATCGAGACGACCCTCTACCGCTCTATACACTATCCCAGCCGTCAGAGCCAAGCATGACGATTGCACAACAGCGGCCACCACAGCCTCAGCCGCTGCTACCTCCGGTGCTTCCTCAGGTGCACCCAACACCCCCGCTGCTGCGTCCTCCACAGGCGACCACCCTGGTCACCCCGTACCTGCAGCCAGCACACTTCTATCCAGAACCGGTTGACCCCACGGTCGTGAACCGGATGATGGTGGAAAGGATGATCGAGCTGAAGCTCGCAGAGAAAAGCGAAGGCGACTACGTCGCATTCGATGCCTATCGGGTGCCCTACCCGCAACACCATGCGGCTAAGCGACTTCCCCCGGGAGTCAACAAGCCGCCCAAATTTGACAAATTCAACGGGAAAGGTTCCCCAAAAGAGCATATTGCATATTATATGACCGTTATGGGTGATCTGGCCACCGACGAGTCATACCTGCTGAAATTCTTCGGGTCCTCGCTGACGGGGCTCGCTTTCGAATGGTATTCCAGTCTCTCGGCCGGGTCAATTAATGACTGGTCAGATATGCAAAGGAAGTTCAGAGAAAGATTCCATGTCACAGAGAGGGAGGTCACAGTGGCCGAGCTCTATTCAACAAAACAAAGGGCAGATGAGACAACCCTTGACTACATCAAGAGGTGGAGGAACCTCGGAATGAGATGTAAGCGGCCCCCGCATCAGGAGGACGCTGTGCAAATATGTAAACAAAACCTCAGGAGGGAGGTCCTGGAAAAGATGATTGGTATGGAAATACGGTCGTTCGACCAGCTGAATAATGTGGTAGCTGAGGTGGAAACTTTTCTAGCCAAGCCTGTCCCGACGTCAACTGCCAGCACAGCCCAGAAAGGCAAGGCGGCGGAACGGCGCCCCACACCTAAAGAAGCGAACGTGCTTGATATCAAGGCGTTCGAGCAACAGAAGGAGAAAGGCAGGAAAGCGGCTCCCCCGCAACCTGCGAAAGCTCTAGATGATAAAGAAGGTCCTTCGCTGAGGGACAAAATGAAGAAAGCTTATTCCTTTCCAAAAGATAAGACCCGAGTCCTGTTCGACTGGGTAACAGAATACAACATGGTCGCTCTGCCTGAACCAAGGAGGCCGGAGGACCTGAAGAGAAAAGACAGTCCAAGATTCTGCCCCTACCACCAGATGTTGGGACATCCAATCGAAGACTGCTATGTTTTCAAAGACGTCATCGAAGGGATGGTGAAGAAAAATGAGATAGAGCTGGGAGAGTACAAAGTAGACCCCCCTCAGCCACATGAAGCCCCTTTTAGGAGGGCAGCAGTCAACATGATCTCACTCTACCAGGCATTACCTGAGGAGATCTCTGAAGCAAGCACACGGAGCACCTACGAAATCCATTTCCTGGAGCCCGTGAAAGAACAACAGGGGTGGCAGCAAATCCCTGTGAAGCACAAGAAGAAGAGGGCACCTCGCCCAAAAGAGGGGGCACATATCCGTGGCATTACACCCCGGCCTGCTCCGCCAGTGGTAGCACCCGTATGGGTCACTCCACCTACAGCTATCAGAATACATACACCTAACAGGAGGAGACAAACTCCGCTGCCAGTAATCAAGGAAGCCAATCCTGGAGTCCTTCGACTGCAACACCTAATTGAAGGGCTGGATGAATATGTGCAGCCCGAACTGAAACCTCTGCTGGTACGGGACCATGTCCCATGGTAAGAGCTGGAGCAACTCTCACTCAGGCAAGGGGAGGAAGCTGAAGCAGCACCACCTCAAGAGAGCAACCTGTTCTGGGGGCAAGCACCTGCAGAAACCAAAAAGAAGAAAAAGCAAAAGAAGAAGAAATGAAAGGCCGCTGGGGCCCATAAAACACGGGTCATCTCCTGCAATACCCTGTCAGCACTCTTCAACCTGCCTGGAGAAGAGGAAGAAGAAGAAATTTGCTTCACACCCCATGCTGGGGGAGGCAAGGCCGAGGCCGCAACTGCTGCACATGCCACTCGGTCAGGCCGAAAATGGGGGCGCCAGTCGCCGCCCAATCACAACATTATATTCATAGGGGAGCAACCCTACAAGACGCCTCCGTCGGAAGTTAAGGGAGTCCAAATCCCTCCTCCGTCAGGTCTATACAACAAGACTGGGGGCAAGACAGTCCCTTCATTCCTTGAATTCATGAAGATGTCAGAGGGGAAGCAGCCTTGTCAGGAGGCTAACCCTACACCCGGGGTCATTCACCCGCAGCCAGCGCAATCTACTGAGGATGCAAATGCAGATGGGGCTTGCCCTACAGCAGATAATAAAGAAGACCCGACAGCCGATGCCAGTCAAGAGGGTGCCGAGTCCGAGGAAGATGAAGCAGGTCCGTCTGGACCCACAAATCAAAACCTCCCCAAGCCCAGATGGGCTGAAGAGATGAAGCTCTCCAATGTCTAGGCTGGGAGCCGAATAATGAAGTTGCTCAAAAAGCTCCCCGCTCGATTTACGATCTGGGAAATTCTCTCTTTGAGTGAAGAGACTCGACAGGTGATCATCACTGCTCTGCAGATGCCTGCTCATTTTGAAACTTGCATAGCTGAGGCTATACCAGAAGCCAGTATGACCTTCTCTCCAGAAGACATGCTACTGCCTACTGCCAGTCACAACAGGCCGCTATATATGAAAGGGCATCTGAATGGAAGAGAACTGAACCGGATTCTGGTCGATCCTGGTGCAGCAGTCAACATCCTGCCATATAGAATATACGAGAGGTACCACTTTAATGTGCATCTCGAGAAAGTCGGGGATATGCATATCGCTGGCTTCAACCAAAAATGTGAAGTATCTATGGGAGTGGCAGAGTTCACACTGACCCTGGCAGATTTCACTACAACGGTGCAGTTTCACATCATTGACTCTCGCACCTCCTACAAAGCGCTGCTCGGCCGCCCATGGCTGCATGAAAATATGGTGGTGCCCTCCACGCTCCACCAATGCATCAAATACAGCCTCCAGGGGAAGGAGGAGAGGATATTTGCTGATATCCACCCATTCGAGGTGTTTGAATGTCACTTGGCGGACGCCAACCTTTATACGGGGCCTCCCCGGAAGGTTTCTAAAGCTGAGACCCCCGCAGGGGCATCGAAGAATAGATCGGGTGACGGTTGGTATCCACCACCGCCGCACGGATATGTCAAGCCGAAGGTGGTCTCCCACATCACGGCTTTTGGAAATGTCGGCAGGGTGACACCCCCAGCATTATACCCCAAAGCTAAGGAAGTGCATGTTGATCGACAGCACGACCGCATCAGAGTCCCGGCCGGCCTCACCAAGCCAGTCTCCGGCCTCAATGATCCCACTGTCGAACCTTTCAAAGCCTGGGAGGTGACACAAGAAGATGGGCCCAGCAGCTTGTTCTATACAGCTGAGGAGCATCCCACTCAGGAGGACACAGACTGCAGCCTCCCTGAGGATCTAGCCAACCCGCGGGTTCCTGTTCAGGGCCTGGCATTTACAACTGATTGAACGGCCAGGATGTTTCAAAAGCAACACATCCCTCCCGATCAATCTCAAAAACGCAAGGAAGCTTTCCAGAAGATGTGGTATCCTGCAAATCTGATAAAGAAATGAGACGTGTCTCTCAACATCCGGGTCTGGGCTTCACCCTGGAAGACTACTATTACAGTGGGCGGTACGAGGTGGATACCATCTCCGCCTTCTATCCAACTGAAGATAGCCCTCTGGGGGCAACCTTTGATGAATATCTGGCGGAAGCCGAACATGCTGAATTGGCTCTATCCCAGAATCAACAAATGGAGACCTTGATCTCCTGCCGATGCTGGGAGCAGGTCCGTCCTGAGGAAGCGGCCTTTCAAGCCGAATTTGATACGGCTAGCAGCAGCGGAGCCGAAGACATTCGAGAAGTAGGAGTCTCTCCCCCTACAGGGGTCCTACTAATGACAACTTCAACACCCTGTCTGCCAACCAGGGAGGCCTTGGTCAACTCCAATCAAGGGGAGCCAGCTACCAGAAAAGAAAAAGCCACTTCTGTGGAAGATACAACTGTCCCAGAAGGCGAGACTCCTTCAACTTCTGCTACAAATCCAATATGTTGTCTGAGCCCGGCGGCAAACAACTACTGGCCTGTCATGGCTGCAACCTCATCTACAAGCACTGAAGCTGTTCTCTCACCCTCGGGAGCTGCAACGGGAACGGATGTGTCCATAGATCCATCTACACAGTCGCTAGCGCAAGCAGCAAGAGGACCCCATGAAGCGCTGGCGGTGTCTGACGAGGAAGTCGAAGTACTTGACCCTCGAGATGGTATTCCAGACTTCGTTGACCTCCAACTGGCACCTCCAGAGATAGAAGACGGAGGCCAATCCACAGTCGATGAACTGATAGAAGTCAACCTGGGAAATGAGAAGGACCCTAGGCCTACCTTCCTCAGTGCCCAACTGTCCCCAGAAGAACGGGAGCTGTACATCCAGCTACTGCTAGAATACCGGGATTGCTTCGCTTGGACTTATAAAGAGATGCCAAGTCTAAGCCCTGCTGTCTCACAACACGAGCTAGCAATCAGCCCCGAAGCCGAGCCGGTGAAGCAACCACCGCGGCGTATGAGGCCGGAGCTCATCACCCGAATCTGTGCTGAAGTTGACAAGCTCATTGATGTGGGATTTGTTGAAGAAAATCAGTACACCACATGGCTGGCGAATATTGTCCCCGTAAAAAAGAAGAATGGATAGATCCGGATTTGTGTTGACTTCCGAGATCTAAATAAAGCCTGCCCTAAAGATGACTTTTCGGTGCCAATAACGGAAGTCATGATCGATGCTACAACCGGTCACGAGACCCTGTCATTCATGGATGGGTCGTCCGGCTACAATCAGATTTGGATTGCGGAGCATGACCGAGTCCATACTGCTTTACGAACTCCTAAAGGCATTTATCATTACAAGAGAATGCCATTCGGGCTAAAGAATGCTGGCGCAACCTATCAGCGCGCAATGACCAAATTTTTTGATGAATTGCTCTACCACAAGGTCGAGTGCTACATAGATGATCTGGTGGTTAAAACCAGAAGAAAAGAAGATCATCTGCAAGACCTCCGGATTGTTTTTCAGAGGCTGAGGCAGCATGAGCTAAAAATGAATCCTATGAAATGTGCGTTCGGAGTATCGAGCGGAAAATTCTTGGGCTTTATCGTCCGATACCGGGGGATTGAGATAGACCCCGCAAAGATCAAGGCAATACAGGAGTTACCTCCACCAAGGAACATCTCCGAGCTGAGGTCACTGCAAGGCCGCTTGGCTTATATCCGGCAGTTCATTTCCAATTTGTCAGGGCGATGCCAGCCTTTTCACAAGTTGATGATGAAAGATGTTCCCTTTTATTGGGATGAAGATTGCCAGACAGCCTTTGACAAGCTAAAAGACTATCTGAAGACTCCTCCGGTATTGGGGGCACCGGTGAAAGGACGGCCGTTGATACTGTATATAGCAGCTACACACAATTCTCTGGGGGCAATGCTAGCCCAGAATAATGAAGAAGGGAAAGAACAAGCCCTCTATTACCTCAGTCGGAGACTGGTCAGAACTGAAGAGAAATATACTTATATTGAGAAGATCTGCCTGGCACTAGTCTTCGCAGTCAAAAAGCTCCGGCATTATATGTTGTCGCATGAAATCAGCTTGGTGTCCAAGGAGGATCCTCTGAAATATATTATGTCCCAGCCGGCACTCAAAGGCCGCCTGGGCAAGTGGGCGGTAATCCTTATGGAGTTTGATGTCTCCTACGTACCGCGCAAGGCCATCAAAGGTCAAGCTATTGCAGACTTCTTCGCTGAGCACCCAGTGCCCGGGGAAAGCCCGTGGGAACCGGAACTTCCCGAGGATGAGACCCTAGAAGCCGCCCAAGTACAGCCTTCCTCGTGGCAGCTATACTTTGATGGCGCTTCCAGAATTGACACCTCTGCTACCGGGTCATCCAGGGTCAGAGCAGGAGCAGGCATAGTCTTGAAGTCCCCAGAAGGAGAAGTGGTGCATACTTCCTGCTCTATAAACAAACAATGCACAAACAATGAAGCAGAATATGAAGCCCTGATAATCGGGTTGCAGATTGCTCTGTCCATAGGAATTCAGATGCTGGAAGCATTCGGAGACTCCATGCTAGTTATAAAATAGCTGGAAGGAGAGTTCGAGGTGCGAAAGCAAGAGCTCCTCCCCTATCACCAGTTGGCAACTCGCCTGATGTCCAGATTTTACTTCATCAGCATCAAGCACATCAATCAAGGCCGGAATGCTCAGGCAGACGCCCTCGCTAAGCTGGACAGTTCATTGGCGGTCCCGCCAGACACAAGCCTGAATATAACAGTGATCAACCGCCGACAGGTCCCCAGCGTAACAGAGGTTCTGGCCGACGAACAAGAGATGGAAGTAGCAGTCATCGAAGGGGTTCAGCAGCCCGACTGGCGAGAGCATCTCCTACGTTGGTTTCAACACCAGCAACTTCCAAAAGAAAAGGAACAAAGAATGAAGCTCCTGAGGATCAAGGATTCTTACGAGATGAGAAGCGGGACCTTGTTCCGAATTATGGCAGATGCCAGAAGGAAAGTCCTACTCCGTTGCTTGTCTTCAGCAGAGGCGGGACGGGTGATGCAAGAAGTTCATGCAGGATCAGCTGGAGCACACCAGGCTGGCCCGAAAATGAAAATTGAGATAAAGAAGCTGGGTTATTATTGGCCCACTATATTTGATGATTGCTGCAAGTTTGCCAAAGCTTGTCAGAAATGTCAAGAACACGCTAATGTGGCGAGGAGGACTCCAGTGCCACTGCATCCCACTCTGCCAAGTTGGCCGTTTGCTCAGTGGGGCACGGACGTGGTAGGGCCACTACCAGCATCTTCATCAGGATGCAGATACATCTTAGCAGCTACAGACTATTTCTCCAGATGGGCGGAGGCAGTAGCACTAAGAGATGTGACCGGAGAACTAGTTGCAAGATTCTTCCGGCAGAATGTAATATTCCGGTTTGGGATCCCCAGCCGAATCATCTCTGATAATGGCAGCCATTTCAGAAATCAGAAGGTTTACCGGCTAGCCGACAAATACAAAATTGACTGGAGGACATCGTCCCCCTACAACCCTCAAGCCAATGGACTGGCAGAGGCCTTTAACAAGACCTTGTGCACACTATTGGCAAAGACTGTCAAGTCTAACAAAAAGGATTGGGAAGAAAGGATGTACGAAGCACTTTGGGCTTATCGTACTATCTACAAGACCCCAACTGGCTGTTCACCTTTCTCCCTTGTCTATGGGTCGGAAGCTGTAGTGCCGATTGAACTTGAAGTTCCTTCATTGCGAGTTGCCATCCAGCACGGATTAGTCAGTGGTGAGCAGATCAATGCAGAAAGAAGATTGGAAGAGCTCGCTGAGCTCGAAGGAAAACGCCTCCAGGCGCAACAAAACGTCCAACTCTACCAAGCTCGCATGGCCCGTGCTTTTGACAAGTTAGTCAAGGGTCGAGAGTTCAAGAAAGGAGACCTGGTGATGGTCAAAAGAAGACAAGTGATGGCCTCTAACCCCAAAGGGAAGCTGGTCGAAAACTGGGTCGGACCGTATATCGTCCGCCGAGTATATGAAGGGGGTGCCTACGTCCTTGTAGACCACAAAGGAGTCATCCAGTTCTCTCCCCTCAACGGAAAACACATTAAGCTGTATCATGCGGCACATCCGACACACCCCGAGTGATCTGTCAGAACAACCTTCCCCTTGGTTAGCGGCATTCCGCCCTAATCAAGCTATACCTTCTCCTTGATTAGTGGCACTCCGCCTTAATCGAGCTATTTCTCCCTTGGTTCAGTGGCACTCCGCCCTAATCGAGCTATTTCTCCCTTGGTTCAGTGGCACTCCGCCCTAACCGAGCTACCTTCTCCTTGGTTTAGCGGCATTCCGCCCTAATCGAGCTACCCGTCCCTTGGTTCAGTGGCACTCCGCCCTCACCGAGCTACCTTCCCCTTGGTTTGGCGGCATTTCGCCCTAATCAAGCTACACTTTGGTTAGTGGCACTCCACCTTAACCGAGCTACCTTCTCCCTTGGTTCAGTGGCACTCCACCCTAACCGAGCTACCTTCTCCTTGGTTTAATGGCACTCCGCCTTAACCGAGCTACCTTCTCCCTTGGTTCAGTGGCACTCCGCCCTCACCGAGCTACCTTCCCCTTGGTTTGGCGGCATTCCGCCCTAATCAAGCTACACTTTGGTTAGTGGCACTCCGCCTTAACCGAGCTACCTTCTCCCTTGGTTCAGTGGCACTCCGCCCTAACCGAGCTACCTTCTCCTTGGTTTAATGGCACTCCGCCTTAACCGAGCTACCTTCTCCCTTGATTCAGTGGCACTCCGCCCTAACCGAGCTACCTTCTCCTTGGTTTAGCGGCATTCCGCCCTAATCGAGCTACCCGTCCCTTGGTTCAGTGGCACTCCGCCCTCACCGAGCTACCTTCCCCTTGGTTTGGCGGCATTCCGCCCTAATCAAGCTACACTTTGGTTAGCGGTATTCCGCCCTAATCGAGCTACCCTTTCCTTGGTCTGGTGGCACTCTGCCCTAACCAAGCTACCCCTCCCTTGGTTCAGTGGCACTCTGCCCTAACCGAGCTACCTTCTCCTTGATCAGCGGCATTCTGCCCTAATCAAGCTACCTTTCCTGGTTAGCAGCATTCCGCCCTGATCAAACTACTTTTCCTTGGTCTAATGGCATTCCGCCCTAACCGAGCTAATTTTCCTTGTTTAGCGGCATTCCGCCCTACTCGAGCTATTTTTCCTTGGTTAGCGGCATTCCGCCCTAATCAAGCTATACCTTCTCCTTGATTAGTGGCACTCCGCCCTACTCGAGCTATTTTTCATTGGTTAGCGACATTCCCACCTAATCGAGCTGCTTTTCCTTGGTTTAGTGGCACTCCGCCCTAATCGAGCTACCTTCTCCTTGGTTTAATGGCACTCCGCCTTAACCGAACTACCTTCTCCCTTGGTTCAGTGGCACTCCGCCCTAATCGAGCTACTTCTCCTTGATTAGCAGCATTCCGCCCTAATCAAGCTACCTTCTCCCTTGGTTCAGTGGCACTCCGCCCTAATCGAGCTACTTCTCCTTGATTAGCAGCATTCCGCCCTAATCAAGCTACTTTTCCTTGGTTAGCGGCACTCCGCCCTAATCGAGCTACTTTTCCTCGGTTAGCGGCATTCCGCCCTAATCAAGCTACTTTTCCTTGGTTAGCGGCACTCCGCCCTGATCAAACTACTTTTCATCGGTCAGTGGCACTCTGCCCTGATCGAGCTACCCTCTCCTTGGCTAGCGGCTCTCCGCCCTAATCAAGCTACCTTTCCTTGGTTAGCGGCATTTCGCCCTGATCAAGCTACCCTCTCTCGGCTCGCATTCCGAATAAAAAAAAGAGAGAAAGGAAAGAAGTCAAAATAAAAATGGGGTTAAAAATAGAGATACCCCGCCAGACTTGCTCCCACATCGGGACAAGTGCAAAAATGGCGATAACCCGACTGTGGCGAAAACCCGAAAGGGCGTCGCAGGCAAAATCGGGTACCCCGCCACGTGAAAACCCGAAAGGGTGCATGGGCAAAAGCAAGAGGGGGCTGGCTTCGGCGAAAACCCGAAAGGGCGCCTGAGTCGGTAAAGTGGTAATTTCCGAATGCCTCTCCTATTCTCCACCCAATAAGACTCCGAAAGGGACAATCATCAAAGTCCCGCCGGAAAACCTTTAACACACCCTTTTCGGCCCTCGTCATTATCGGCGAGATCGGTCGATCTCTACCCTCAACTCGGACCTTACGTCCCTGTTGACAACCCCATCCGGTTTTTGTCAGCATCGGCAAGACCGTCTACCCTTTCGACCTGTGTCACCATCAACAAGGTCGGTCAATATCTCCCCAATCAGGGTCAATAATAGAATTACCACAAGCAACCGGCAGTCACGGTTTTGACGCCTATTGTCAGTGAGACCTATGTCGGCGCCAACCTGACAACTTCTGGAACCCCGTCCCGCGGTGGAGCGAGGCCCCCATCCTTTCCTTGAGAGGGTGGACGCTCTCCTGCTACACGGACATGGAGGTACTTCCAAGAAGGTCGCCAGAATTGCCGCAAGACACAACAAATGCAAGTGTGGATGTGAACACAAAAAATATATATATATATAGTGAAGGAAACTTCTATCTTCATTACAAAAGGGGAAGTGAATACAAAAGGAGCCCTTCTGAGGGGACATATTACAAAGGCGGATCAGCTAAGACCGCCTGAAGAT
The DNA here is from genome assembly GCA_022559845.1 of Amorphophallus konjac. Taxonomy (NCBI): domain Eukaryota; kingdom Viridiplantae; phylum Streptophyta; class Magnoliopsida; order Alismatales; family Araceae; genus Amorphophallus; species Amorphophallus konjac. Next base: position 289,258,072 of record CM040118.1, read on the forward strand.
ATCAGCAAAGTCAATAAGCCCAACATGAGGAGCCGCCCCAAGTTCATGGAGTTGCGCTTCCTCTTCCTGAACCCGAGTCACCTCAATCTCCAGAGACGTGACTCGGCCCTCCAGCAAAGAAGTTCTTTCGATGCCTTGGACTTCCGCAACCTCTAGCTGCGGTATCTCGGCTTCTATAGTAGCCAATTCAGCGCGGAGTTCTTCCCGTCGACTACGTAGAATGTGCGCCTGGGTTACGGAAGGTTCAACCTGAGCCCTGCTCTCCTGAAGATCAGAGATCAGAGACGTCAGCTCCGCCTGACAGTCAACTCTCTGCAGTTTGAGGGCCACCAGTCGGTCGCCCATCATCTTCTCGAGAAAGTCCCGGCGATTCACAAACTTCAACAAGAAAAGCACCCGCTGGGTCTAGATATCTAGAGGGCAGCCTAGTGCCTGCAGCCCGATCGTCAGTCGCGCAACCACTTCCTTCAACTGGGAGTAAGACAGCGCTGGCTGAGATTCCACAACCTGGCGCAGCATCTCTAGATGCTGCCAGACAAATTCCTCCGATGAGGTAATGCCCAGGGAAGCCGCCGGAGACACCTCGAAGGTCACTTCCCTGTCTATGGAGGCCCATAAGCCGGTGTCCGGCTCAGAAGAGGAAGATGGAACGGCCGTCAAAGCTGAAGAAGCAGATACCACGACAGCATGTTCCTGCTCCGTCAGACTCCTGTTAGGGCTTCCTTCAACGAAGCCTAGGAGGGACAGAGGTTCTAACTCTGGCTCCGACACAAATGGAGTTGCAGAATCAGGCGCGATCGTCATTATGGCCGCCGGTACAAAAGCAGACCCCCTTTGCGGGTCAGCCTCAGCCCTCAACTTTGTTGTCGACGCCAGGGCGAGACTCTCCCCCGACTGGCTCGGCTCCGAGGGTAATCCCCCAGTAGCCGCATTTATCCTCACCGGCACAGGGCGGAGTAGGGTGATTGTCCCTGAAGGAGATGCGGTGGCCAGCGGTAGCAGATCCGAGGCCTCTGATGAAACCACAGCAGTACCAGAAGTCGATGCCGGGGAATGAATAGCGGCTTCGGGTTCCTAGAATGAAAATTCATGTAAACACCAAGGTGGCAAAAAAAAAGAGAGGGGGATATGCGGCTCTGTAAAGGGGCGAACAGAGTTTACTATGATGACGTCATCCATCTCTTCAAGCCTCTGAATAGAAGATTCCAACCCTACAGACGAGGCAGCAAAAGGAGGGGTTATCTCCACCTCCACGTCCAATCCAGCAAATTCCTCCTGCAACACTCCCTCGGACGGTACCCTCGGCAGCCTCGGAGGACTGAAAATCAAAGCATCGCTTGGTAGTATGAAGGGAGCTGCTGCCCCTTTGCTGCCTGTTGCAGACCCCGGTTCATCACCTTCTGAAGAATGATGGTCAGTCTCTTCGTCAGAAGGGGTGGTAGAGCTGCTCGAACAAATATCTATGCCGATCTCAGGTTGGCCCGCCTCCTCCGTCGCCTGACGGGACGTTGAGCGGGTAAGCACACGCCGCAATGGGATAGCACCCTTCTTCAGCGCAGTCTTATGTCCCGCGGGCTGTAAAGGAGCTTCCATGACATGCGCCTCAGCCGCCGCGCTGACCACCCCTGCCATCACAACAAAACAAGTGTATAAGGCAGGATGTAAAGCCCAATGAAAGGGACAACCTAAAGAACCACAATTGTGCAACTCACCATCGGCCTCGCTGGCAGGCGTAGGAGAAGGAAGTCTGACATCCTCCTCAACAGCGGGGAGACTCCCCTCTGCAGCTCCAACTGTCTTAGTCACCCCTATCGGGGCTATGACGGAGGGCCCTATCTCTCCGGCTTCCAGGGCGATTTCCTCAGCAGATGTGGTGTCAGCCACTCCTTGAGCTGAAGCCATACAAAGAAGACATCAAAAAATGATGAAATGAATGAAAATGAAAATGAAAGTGCCGTGAAAAGAGCATCCCCTTTATACCACACAAGGAAAATAATGTCACCTTCAGCTGCTTGCTGAGTAGCTTCTCTCCGAGCGGCGAACTGTTCAAATGATGGCACCTCGGGCAGGGGAGTCTCAGGCACATCAGTCAAAGGCCGCTTGGAAGAAGTTTTCCGAGCCTTCCTCGCTCGGCCTATTGCAACTTTCATTGCAGAGGCCACTCTCTTTTTGCCAGGCGGCAGTGGAGTAGTAGTCGGCGCTGGTGCAGGGACCTCAAAATATTCCGGCTTCTGTGCCGGGAGATGATTTTTCTATAAAGCCCCTGCTGCTTGATATCCGGACGGTCTGTCAAGTGAAGCGCACGTCGTTATGAAGGAGCAAGGCAACAAACTAATCTACATGTCAACAGAGGAGCGCTTACCTGACCGGCCGTTGTAAAAAGATGAGAGTGGCTAATACTGGTAAGCCACCTCCTTGCTTCGGGATGCAGCCTCCCGAACAAGCCAGCAGACGTCGCCGATCTTCTTACACTTGTCAACTAGATCGGCCAGGTCCGCATGTCCGTGCGAGGCTATACAATGATACAAGCCGAGGTGGTCAAAGCCCCAGACATCGGCATAATGAAAAGATACAAATAGAGGCTTGTCCAGAACACCAGCTGCGGGACTCTCATGGGTCAGTCCGTGGATGCTCATCAGGACAAACAGCCAGGATGTATGCTGATAGTATGTCGGGGTTCTGTCCTCTCTATTAACAAATGACTGACACGGGTAAAAGCGATCCACCTCGCACTTCCATGAAACTGCTTTGGAGAGCAGCTCCTCGATAGGGAACGGATACTGCTGAAGCTCCAGGCGGGAACCACCAATCTGGCACAGGTGTTCTAGATTCTGCGTGAAAGCATCTTCACTTATATCAACAAGAACGGGTGTCAGTGGGTCGGCTACTCCCTCCTTGATGGCTTTCCTGCCCGCTATATATGCCTCTGCCTCCTTCGGGTGGTGAGAAAATAATCTCTTCAAATGAGCTTCGTCAATGTCAAAGACGGGCCCAGGCTGCTGGCTTAGAAAAGCACGCTCGGCCACGTCCCAGCATGTCATCCGGGCATTACGGTAGAAGCTCGTGCGAGCATTCCACCATTTTATGTACTCTGGAGTGACTCGGGGGACTCGGTTCGGCATCGGCACTCTGAAGGTGTTGGCGTCCCGGCGGTGAAAATAGTCCCACCAGGAGCGACCTTCGTCCACGACGGTCGAGCCATGCTTTGACCTGCTGTCTAAAGGAAACAGGGCAACCGAAGGCAAAATGTGCTGATCGTAGCCAAAATTCCGGCCGAACCTGAAAGGATAGTAGGGTTCCAAATAAACTGCGCCCCCCTTTCTGAATACTAAAACACTGGGGCGGATTGATAACACCCAGTCAACGAGTTCAGGCTCCAAGACTGGTCGGGTCACGGTGTTGCCCGAAATGAAGTGTGTGAAGGTCTCCACCGCCTCGAGCTTACACTCACGCTGACGATTCACCAATGGAGATGAATGTGCGGCCAGATTCCAAAAGTGGATAGTCCCCGCCGAATCCGTCAGAACCCTTGCCAGTCGACCGCGAATGGAGAAAAGTTGCTGGGACACCGGACCCGGCTCAGCACTTGCCAACTCCAACATTCTGGGATACAATGTCACTGTCTGCAAAGTCCGGGGAGCTAGCTCTGGGAATAAATTGCACACCCATGCATTAAAGAAATGAAACGGTCCCACCGTTCAGAAAGAGCGTGGGATCCGATGCCTATGAATATCCCCAAGGGATTTGTAAATCAGGCACAGTGCAGCGGGACATATTGCAAGCCGTATGCCCCAAGCCATCTGACAAGCCGGGTATATTACCTCCGGCCTAATGACTGTCTCATCCCCCTGCGGGAGAGCGAAAGTACATAGCCAGAAGGTGAGATATGCAGCACAATGGGTGAGGGGATCCGCCCCCATCGGATTCGGCCCCCCGCGGCTTATCCCCCGAAGAGAAGCAGGCAGCTCCGATTTAAACTTGGGCGGCCTACTAGGCTTGCCCGCAACAGGAGCTACATGAGGGAACTCACTGTACTTCAAAGGGCCCCCGAAGAAATACTGAATCCAATGTCCTGCTCAAACTCTCAGTTTGCTGCTCTTCTCACGGGGCCAGTATCCCTTTGAGGATCCCCTATTCAGCGTCAGGCAGAGGGAGCGGTATGCCTTCATCAAGTACCGGTACGAATAGCCGAAGTAATATTCACCTTCGCCGTCTGTTTCATCCTTGATGAAGTCATGAATGCAGACCTCCTCATAGGGCTCTCCGTTAATCGGCAGGCCCGATAGCTGTGATAGGCTCCATAGATCCAGAGAGGTTTCACCTTCTGCCGTATAGAAAGTATTGAACTGCGGGCAAAATACTTCGAACATGCCACAGCACAGCCCCTTTGAAATGGGATACCTGAAGCGGGATGCATACACACTATGGTACACCCCGGCCCTGACCAACAGCGGTGCATATTCTTTCAGAACATACTCTGTAAATTCCACTGCCCCTACACGGAAGAGGTGAGCATCTGTCACCTTCGTGTCTGCAAACCACCCAGCTGCCAGTTGAAATTTGAATTGAACAGCCAAGCAGTTCAGCACAAACGATTCCTCTCTGTAGCGCCACTTGATGGGCGCCAAGAATAAACCGTAGCCGGGTTTCTCCCTGTTAACCTGACCTATGGTGTTGTCCCACCTGGCTGGTGTGAATTCTGGAGCCCGTGTCAGCATCTTCTGCTCTGCCTCCAGCTCTGTTACCCCTAAGACGGCGTTCCATTTGCGCCGCTCCCCCGGAAGATATATGGTATCGCCATGGTACACAGAACCTTTCAAGCTGTCCCGGTCCAGCAGCATGGCCCGCTCCACCATCCGAGCCAGCATGACGTCCCTCTTCCCAGAGACGTTGAAGGTACAAATGTAAGGCGCGAGGTGACGATCCTTCGGGAAGTCCGCACGGTAGTCGTCATCGCTGTTGAAGTCCAGTCCTCCCTCGACAGTTACAATGCGAGAGGCGGATATTGTATCTGTTTCGGAGCCAGAGGATTCATCAACTATGGCAATCCTCCCAAGTCCCCGGTCTAGCTGTCCAACATTCCTCCAAGTCACAACGGGACCAGAAGCCCTGCCTTGAGGAGAAGATTCAACATCAGCACTGCCAGAGGCAACGCGGCTAGAAGAAGAAGCCATCTCCAGCGAGCTGCAAATATAAAACCAAGGAAGAAAGAATAAGAAGGTGATATAAAGAAAATATATATGGAAAAGAAAATTTCAGAAAATTTCGACAGCATCTCCCCTTTATTGAGAGCATGCCCAGAAGTTAAATGGGAGAACACCCACCAAGAGGGGGTGACTCCGAAATAAACAGGGACGGAGTCCCAATACAAAATTCCCCGGAGGGAGACTTCCATGCCGACCGATTCTCGGGCGACAGAGGGAGAAGGGGAGGAGGAGAGAGAAGGCTCAGGAGCAAATGAGCCCTTCTCTCCCCCTCTCGGCGCTTATAGCGCCCCGGCCAGAAGGCGGCCGCGCCGACCGGCCGGACGCGCCAAAAGGCGCGCCGAATGGCCCCCGCGCCGAGGAGATCACCGCGCCGAGGGGAGCACCGCGCCGAGAATTCCTGCGCCGAGGCCACCACCGCGCCGAGAAGGTAATGTCGGGAGCGTCTATGGCACCGATTAGCCCTCCGAGGATAATGCAATCATCAGGCCGAGCCAAAAATGCTGGTGTTCATCCAAATTTGCTTATAAAGCATGGAAGTCACGCAAAGCAGAATGAAGACTCAGAGTCAAAAGAATAGCCAATGCACAGGAGCAGACCTGAAGAGACCACGAAGCACAATGTGTGACGTGATGTACACCCGCATGTCCCGTATCACTCATGCTTCACTCACGCCACCTACGGGTGGGGGGCATTTGTTGACACCCAAAATATACCAGAAGAAACTATAGCATATTCACAGCTTTGAAGATCAGTAGAGGGCACAGTTCACGTGCTACCCCCGGGAGATCTGAGAGTCTGAATAGAAGAAACCCACTACCCCTATCATTCTGTTCGACTAAAGCCATCTCTGGCTAGGTCGCTGTTCAGTGCTGCTATCTTTCAGATAGTCAGGCTGATTAAACTACACCAACACTTAGGCAATCATCTGCCTGCTGAAACAGATGTTCAGACATCTCTGATACTCCTGGGCCAAGACGCACAGTGCCCCATATGCATGTGTGAATCCAAGGTGTAAATGGGCTCGGTGGAGTCGCAATATGTATGGGTCAAGAACCCCACTGTCGAGAGGAGCTCACTAAGTGTATCCTGGACGACTGGGCCGAATGACAAGCAGATGGGCCAAGCTCAAGCAAGACAGGACGCGCCGACGGATGTCACGCCGGGAGAAGCGATTCTGGCGCGCCGGGAAGCTCGTGTCAAATGCATGAAGAGCCTCACCTCTATAAGAGACCTGCCCTTCGAACGAAAGAGACAGAGAGAGGATAGAAGAAAGAAAAGAAAGAAAAGGAAAAAGAGGAAGAGAAGCAGAGTGCTTAGCCACCGAAGAGAAAGGGGGAGTTCGAGAGCCCTTGAAAGAAAAGAAAGAGAAGAAAAGAAGAGGGAAGAGTCAGAGGTTCGAAGAAAGATCCAGGTGGGAACGGCGGGCAGCGACAGCTTCCTCGGCTTCTCCTCCCTATCTGTCTCAACTTCTCCCTCTGTATTTTCGATTTGTGGCATCTTTGCTTCAATAGCATCGGATGCCGATGTAACCCTGTCTGCAGGGATAAGGTCTTGGATTTCTTTCTCTTGAATCGCATGCGTGTAAGCCATTTGGCTGATATAGTTAATAGAAGAATGGGTTGAGCTCTGTCCTTTCATTACCCCCTTCTTTCTGTCTCTGCATTCGAGGTTCGCCATATGCTAAGGATACTGATAACTAGGCGTGTTTCATCGTCGGGTTTTCTGATTTTTGTTGAAGGTTCTTCTACCGCGCGCTCTTTCAACCTCGTATCCACAACGAGAGCCTGAGACAGCCTATCTCATGGCTCCTCGTCTGTGAAATGAAGAGGGTTGAATACGGGCCAGAGTCCTGAGTTTCTGTGGGTGGTTCCGCTCCTAGTAAGGTCCTAGAGGAAAGGCCATCTTCACACCAGATTATCCTCCCTATGATTGCCCATAATGGTGGTCGAATCATTGAATAAACTTTCTTTCTGAATGCCCAAAACCCTCTGAAACCCTTGCCACAGAAGGAATCCCTATCGGAAAGTGATGAGGGCATCTCCCGACACCCCTCTAGCTTTGATCGCCTGCACACTCTTGATATGGATTGATCATGATCTACACTTGTTATCTTCATTTCCCAAGTTTCATTTTATGTATTTTCTTTTTATTGAGTCCTATCTTATGTATTTTCCTTTATTGAGTCATATGGTTTTAGTCCATTTCCCTTGTTATGTTTAATTGGGCCTTATTACTTTAGTTATGGGCCCATAGGATTGAGTCTAGGATATGCTCGGTCTTTTATCTTATTGTCAAGGGTATTGTGGTCATGTAAAGAATGGTTGCCTATATATAGGCCCCATCTCTCCTCTTGTATTCAACTTTTGATGAATATTGAAGAAAACCCTTTCAAACTCTCTCAATATCTCTCTCTCTCTCTCATTATCTCTCCATTCTCTCTCCTCCTCTCTCTAAATTTCGAAATTCACTCTCTCTCCTCCCCCTCTCAACCACTTCCAACCCCCACCTACCTCCATTAACTCCCCACAACTTCCCACAACCCCTCTTTAATCCTCACCTAGTCCCAAGGAAGTTCCACCACTCAAAACCCCACCCTCCAACCACCACCTACCCCTTTCACTTCCCTAAGCATATCTCCACCTTCCCAAGGCTGAATTAACTCATTCCAAAGCCCAAATTTGAATCTCCCCTTCCCTCCTTGCTCCCTAGGTCGCACCCCTCCTCTCCCCTCAAGCCAAGTTCACCCCCTCCTCTCTTCTCCACTCCAGCTTTGTGTGCAGGCCGACCTGCAGTTTAGCACTCTGTTGCAGCGACGTCCACGACTGCATCCTGGTTCTGCTGGTGGCGTGGCCTAACTTTATGGAAAGGCCTCCCTGTACTCTTCGCAGGCGAGGTGGAATCACTCCATTCCGAGTTCGTGGCCGTCCGTGAAGGCTGTTGTTCCCCGACTGCGCAGAACCTCTCAGACCAGGAGCCAGAGCGGCAGAGAAGACTCTCCCACGACAAACCTTGAAGGAACCAGTTTTCGAGGTCTTCTACAAAGTTCTTCCTCCCCCTGTCAGCGTCTAGGAACAGAAGGCGGAACCCCGTTCGGCATCCGACAACCAGAGATACCAATTTTATACCACACCCACGCCGGTCTGCCTCCTCACAGTCTGCACCGACCACCGTCCACTTCTCTGGACACCCAGCTCATCTCCAACATCAGAAGACTTCGTCGTTTATTTTTCTGCAAAGTAGACTCGTCCACGATTCCAACGAGTCTAGCGGTGCCAAATTTGGAGCTCAGGAGCGATCGTGGCAGCTTCTGCAACCTGCTGTTTCAGACTGAGCTCGGCCAGAGACCAGAGCTGCATCCATCTTCCAGTCGCTGGAGCAGTCAGCCCCCAGATCAGAACGTCGTCCAAAAAATTCAAGCCACACCCCTCTCCGGTTAGCAAGCTTTTGGCGCAAGTTTCATGAGATTCCAAGTTCGGTGGAATTATTGGCAGCATCGACATCGGCCCTCTGTCCAGAATTACAAAAGCTAGGCAGAATCGGCAAAGCTCGGAAAGTCGACTCTATCTCGCTCGTTCCCCTCCCCGCATGGCCGGCTGAAGGCCCCTCCCTGCGTGGAGGTAATTTTTGGTTGTAATACATTAACCCCCACCCCAAGATCTCCCCCTTGCAAGGGGCGTAGTGCTGTACCTCTTCACATTTTCAGGTCAAGCTCCATCGCCGCGGCGATCGGGTGTATACCCTCGCCTCCCGGCGCGCCCTCGTCTCCAAACGGGATCGGTGTCTTCACACCGATCAGGTGAGCTTCTGATCACACCCTTGTAGCTTCATTTCTGCAAATGTAGTATTGCCTTGAATGCCCGTCGGACGGTAAGAGAGTGCTCCGAATTCATTTTAAGCAATATCGTGCCCACCGCGGCCCGTGAGTGAGTGCCACCCCACACCCCGCCTTGCGGGCCAGCCACCCACAAAGTTGGGACTCCCTGACCCATTGGAGGTCAGCCTTAGCATTGTAAGTCCATTAGGACAATTGGGTCCCGCCTCGGACCCTCACCATCATCTCCCGGACCCACCGGGTGAACGTGTGAACCGAGTGAGCAGAAATCGTCGTTGTGAGAATCATTGAGCGCTTGTATGCTTGCGGGTCTAAGTCCTAGGGTCACCTTATCATATTTAGTGGTCTTTGGGCTGTGCCACATCAAGTGGTATCAGAGCGGTCATAGGCTTGTCCTTACAAGTCTAGTCTTGGGTCACACTAAGTCTTTCATAGGTGCATCCGCACACCCTTGCATAGCCCACCCAACCTTGCATGACCACTCGTAGTGGTACTCGCTTTCAACCCAATACTACATCTTCCAATCCCACAATGAATCCAAAACCCCAAGGGATGCCTACCACTAACACTCATGACTTCAACTACTTCATGAAAGCCTTGACCTATGCCAATGAGCGACTTGATAACATATCGGGCCGACTCAACCAACTTGGAAAAAATAGGCCCGCCCTAAGGACGGACGATAGGATGGCCCCTTTCCCACTTTCCACCTTTGATGGGACCTCTCCTAGCAAATATTTAGATTGGGAAGCTACAATGGACCAATACTTCAATTGGTATCATATTTCCGAGGACGAAAAGGCATGGGTTGCCAAAATACAACTAACCAAAAGGGCTCAAACTCATTGGTGTAAAATTGAGGGCTTAAGGATAATTAGACGGGAAGCTCCCCTCACCACATGGGAGGACATGAAGGATCAACTAAGGGCTAGGTATGTGTCCCCATCCCACTCGGATCACCAAAACCCAAGGAGCACTCCCACTCCTCCCACCCCACCCGTCCAAACCCTTATCACTAAAACCCAAGTACCTAAGACCTCCACCTCCCCACCTAACCCCATGAGGTCCCCCACATCCCAACCAAAACCCCCTTCCCTAACCTACACTAGTCAAGCCCCTTTAGCCCCCACTTCCACCCCAAGTGATCCCAAGGGCAAGAGACCCCTAACCAACCCAATTCCCTCCATGGTGACCACCACTCATCCAACCCTCACCATTAAAAACCATGTGGACACCATGTCCACCCCTCCACCAAGGCCCATAATGGCCACCACCCCAAAACCCAAAACCCCTCACCCAACCCACCTCCCGCTTCCTACACCAATCTTACCCCAAATTAGGCCTCCACTACTTCCACTCCCAAGTCCAACCCATGTCCGACCTTGCTCACCTCCTCGAGTGCGCCATGCCTCGACTAACACCAACCCACCCACCATAGACCTTCCTACCCCATTGTCCTTAGGAGTTGCAACCCACACACCTACCCAAGTGGAGAGGGATACCAATTCGGATCCACCTCCCAAAATCAAGGAAATCCAAGGGCCATACAACTCACCCACCCCTCCTAACCTAGTTCCTCAAGAGCTATACACCCTTCCCCATGACACCATCACCATAGATAAGTCCATATTCCTATGGCTCAAGCGAGGCCTCACCATTCCTAGTTTACAACCAAGCCACCTACTCATGGGACATCAATCCCAACTCATTCCCACTCAGCCTCATGTCACTTATCAAACCTCCTATTGTGTAGAAGATTTGGGAGACTTAGTGGCCTACCTACATTGGCAAGTCCACTTGACCGATATGCTAGCCATGAGGCCATCAGAGTCTAGCACCATTAGCTTAGCTTACCCCACCATTGGCTCCATCACTTCCATCTACACCAATGGCCAATTTACAAGTGAGATCATACTCCTTCTTCCCATGGAGGAGGAACCCATCCTAGTCTACTCCCCAACCATTGAGATCCCAAGTACTTTAATTAGCCAACCCATTAGCAACCTTGGCCCAATTATCTTTGAGAGAGATGATTCGCCATTTGAGGACCTTGAGAACATGGAGTACCCCTATCTAGGTGACTCTTACCATAATCCCTTTGACCCTTTTCTATGGGAGCCTAAATCTCCATGTGACCCACTTTCCCTATTCACCACCCACCTCACCTTACCCACATCGCCCATGTCGACCCAAACTCCTCCCTTCCTAGAATCGGGTTACAACATGAGAGCCTTGACCTTAGGCAACAAACACCTTGGGACTGATGAAGTGCCCCACCCCATAACCACGTTCGTAGATCCCTTCGACCCATTCACGTGGACGTTCAAAAGTCATCCCACATCTATGCACATGGAAGTCACCTTTGGGATAAACATGCATGTGTCCAGGCCTACCACACCATTTGACATGATTCATAAGTCGGGTACATTCATCCACATCACCCACATGTCAAGTAGGCAGCATAAGTGGACCATATTCGGATGTATTGGCCCACCTTCATTCATCATGAGTCTTAAGCATGATAGGAGCATACATGGATGTCCGGGTCCCCCGACATTTATCACACCCATGCATAAAAGGTTCATCTATGGGTGTCCCGGCCCTCCTAAGACTACCACAGTCTTCATAGCATCAAAGTGTGATCGGTCTACATTTGGCTACCCAGGTCCACCTTGGCATACCATTCGTTTCACACTAACATCGCATCATCATGCATGGCATACGCATTCTCGCAAGCATATAGGAAGGATCAATGAGACTTACAAAAGGCGGGCAGATGCTCATCGGCGCCACTACGAGTTCCAAGTGGGAGACTCGGTGATGGTGAGGACGGAGCAGCTCCTTCCGGGACCTGCCTCCAAGTTGAGGGCACGGGGTTCGGGACCCTTTCGAGTTCTACGACGACTTGGCAGCAATGCTTATGAGCTTGACCTACCAGAAAGCTATGGGGTGCACCCTACCTTCAGTGTGGCGGACCTGATACCCCACAAAGGCCCCGCGGTGGAACCCAGTGAGGAGCTTGAGCCTTTACCCCCCCTTATGAGAGACACTCCCGGAGGGACTCCACTTTCTAGCTTGAGAGACCGACGAGAGCAGGTAGAGGCAATACTGGATGAGCAGAGTATCATTACGAGGCACAGGGTGTATCAGCGCTATCTAGTTAGGTGGAAGAGCCGTCCCCCGATCGAGGATACATGGGTGAGTCAGGGAGGATTTGATATGCTTGGATCCCAACATGATGGAGCAGTACGACAGCCAGGCAGACCCATACTCGACAGGGTCGAGCTCTCCCCACCCCGGGGGATTTGATGAGGGCATCTCCCGACACCCCTCTAGCTTTGATCGCCTGCACACTCTTGATATGGATTGATCATGATCTACACTTGTTATCTTCATTTCCCAAGTTTCATTTTATGTATTTTCTTTTTATTGAGTCCTATCTTATGTATTTTCCTTTATTGAGTCATATGGTTTTAGTCCATTTCCCTTGTTATGTTTAATTGGGCCTTATTACTTTAGTTATGGGCCCATAGGATTGAGTCAAGGATATGCTCGGTCTTTTATCTTATTGTCAAGGGTATTGTGGTCATGTAAAGAATGGTTGCCTATATATAGGCCCCATCTCTCCTCTTGTATTCAACTTTTGATGAATATTGAAGAAAACCCTTTCAAACTCTCTCAATATCTCTCTCTCTCTCTCATTATCTCTCCATTCTCTCTCCTCCTCTCTCTAAATTTCGAAATTCACTCTCTCTCCTCCCCCTCTCAACCACTTCCAACCCCCACCTACCTCCATTAACTCCCCACAACTTCCCACAACCCCTCTTTAATCCTCACCTAGTCCCAAGGAAGTTCCACCACTCAAAACCCCACCCTCCAACCACCACCTACCCCTTTCACTTCCCTAAGCATATCTCCACCTTCCCAAGGCTGAATTAACTCATTCCAAAGCCCAAATTCGAATCTCCCCTTCCCTCCTTGCTCCCTAGGTGGCACCCCTCCTCTCCCCTCAAGCCAAGTTCACCCCCTCCTCTCTTCTCCACTCCAGCTTTGTGTGCAGGCCGACCTGCAGTTTAGCACTCTGTTGCAGCGACGTCCACGACTGCATCCTGGTTCTGCTGGTGGCGTGGCCTAACTTTTTGGAAAGGCCTCCCTGTACTCTTCGCAGGCGAGGTGGAATCACTCCATTCCGAGTTCGTGGCCGTCCGTGAAGGCTGTTCTTCCCCGACTGCGCAGAACCTCTCAGACCAGGAGCCAGAGCGGCAGAGAAGACTCTCCCACGACAAACCTTGAAGGAACCAGTTTTCGAGGTCTTCTACAAAGTTCTTCCTCCCCCTGTCAGCGTCTAGGAACAGAAGGCGGAACCCCGTTCGGCATCCGACAACCAGAGATACCAATTTTATACCACACCTACGCCGGTCTGCCTCCTCACAGTCTGCACCGACCATCGTCCACTTCTCTGGACACCCAGCTCATCTCCAACATCAGAAGACTTCGCCGTTTGTTTTTCTGGAAAGTAGACTCGTCCACGATTCCAACGAGTCTAGCGGTGCCAAATTTGGAGCTCAGGAGCGATCGTGGCAGCTTCTGCAACCTGCTGTTTCAGACTGAGCTCGGCCAGAGACCAGAGCTGCATCCATCTTCCAGTCGCTGGAGCAGTCAGCCCCCAGATCAGAACGTCGTCCAAAAAATTCAAGCCACACCCCTCTCCGGTTAGCAAGCTTTTGGCGCAAGTTTCATGAGATTCCAAGTTTGGTGGAATTATTGGCAGCATCGACATCGGCCCTCTGTCCAGAATTACAGAAGCTAGGCAGAATCGGCAAAGCTCGGAAAGTCGACTCTATCTCGCTCGTTCCCCTCCCCGCATGGCCGGCTGAAGGCCCCTCCCTGCGTGGAGGTAATTTTTGGTTGTAATACATTAACCCCCACCCCAAGATCTCCCCCTTGCAAGGGGCGTAGTGCTGTACCTCTTCACATTTTCAGGTCAAGCTCCATCGCCGCGGCGATCGGGTGTATACCCTCGCCTCCCGGCGCGCCCTCGTCTCCAAACGGGATCGGTGTCTTCACACCGATCAGGTGAGCTTCTGATCACACCCTTGTAGCTTCATTTCTGCAAATGTAGTATTGCCTTGAATGCCCGTCGGACGGTAAGAGAGTGCTCCGAATTCATTTTAAGCAATATCGTGCCCACCGCGGCCTGTGAGTGAGTGCCACCCCACACCCCGCCTTGCGGGCCAGCCACCCACAAAGTTGGGACTCCCTGGCCCATTGGAGGTCAGCCTTAGCATTGTAAGTCCATTAGGACAATTGGGTCCCGCCTCGGACCCTCACCATCATCTCCCGGACCCACCGGGTGAACGTGTGAACCGAGTGAGCAGAAATCGTCGTTGTGAGAATCATTGAGCGCTTGTATGCTTGCGGGTCTAAGTCCTAGGGTCACCTTATCATATTTAGTGGTCTTTGGGCTGTGCCACATCAGAAAGCCTCCCGACGCGAACTCCCCCTCGGCGTAGGTCTCGCGCCGGGGACTTGTCGCGCCGGTTAGGCTTCCCCTACCACGCCGAACCTATCTGGCCTTCGTGCCGACAACCAATTCTTCTTCTCTGCATTGACGCCTATGTGTTTGTTGGCCATCCTGATGCTTTCATGTCCGTGCCAATAACCCATACAGCCTCTGTCCGTCATGTCCTTCCCCATGGGTGTGCATCGCCCTTCCCTCTGTCCTCACGGGAGCTATATCAAACAGGGGTAGCGCCCCTCACATTCTATAACCCATTAAGTCAAGGAGCTCTGCCTCTGCATGACCTCCGATCGACTGAGTTGGGAAGATTACAACAAAGGGGATGGGATCTCGTATGATCCGGCCCTCCCTGAATTACGGGCTACGCCCGGCACCTATTTTGGTTTCTACTCCGGCATCCGTGAGTAGATATCCCATAATACCCCCTTGGCACACTCCCAAAATAAGGGGAGATGCTGTCAAAATTTGCCCAGGATTTTTATTCCGTTATACGGCACGATGTTTCATCGGAATTAAGTGCTTAATCCCCCGACATGGCAACAGCCTGAGCCATATCATCTCACTGCCTCTCGCCATCGCAGGGAATAGATCTTATAAGTGATGATCTCTTTGAACCACCCCCAGGAGTGCATCCACCCTCATTTCCTATAACCCCCACTTGGCTTCATGAAATCTCCGTTGAACGCCCATAAAACCCTCACAAACACCCCTTCTGCAAACCTTAGAAAACGCCCCTCCCCCTGGCGCCATTGCCTCTCGGCGCCAAACCCGCGCCGGGTGGGTGGCACGCCGGGACCAGGCCACGCCGAGGTCCAAGGCGCGCCGGGACCAGGCTGGGCCGAGACCCCCCCCCCTGAGTCCCTCCATCGCGCCGTTTTCCTTCGCGCCGGGACCAGACTGGGCCGATGCCCTTTTAAACCCCCTCCCCTCGCGCCGTCTGCCCTTCGTGCCGGGATCTCCAGCGCCGACTAATATCTGTGTCATTTCACCTTACTAGTGGGTGCTCTTCTTCAGATCTTGACATCTCAACAATCCCATTAAACCCCAGAATAGTCGTCCCAAACCCAGAGGTCCTACTCCCATCAACCTTTTAAGCCAACCTTCAGCATCTTGCGAGGGAATTATCGTCATTCACCCGGGGCCCGGAGATATATGAATGGGGGGGGTTCCACCCCTACATTATGCTAAACCCAACATTTCTTCGGCTACCCCGCTGACCCTTGGAGTTCTGCCGTTGCATGTCCTCCGATGGTCCTTTTAGGGGAATATTAACGAACGACGCAGATGGTTCCGTCATATTTGAATCCTTTTTGGACCCAGGCCTGTGCCTGATCTTCTTTTGGGTCTCCATTCCGGCTCTCCATGGATGGATGTCCTATCTCCCTTTCTTCGGTATAATCCGAAGGAAGAGGGCATGCTATCGGATTTACGCTGTTGCATCGTCATCATCATCGTATCTGTTAGCATTCATGCTTTCGCTAGTGTGATGGTGGTCCTCGGACCTGCTTCTTCCGCCACGTACCGAGGATCCATTTTCCCATTAAACTACACATCTTTTGCATGATTAATGCTGCATCCTGCCTGCCATTGCTATAATCATCATGTAGTTCTCTTTACGTCGGCTTCGACAGCCCGCTATCTCGGCAATTAATCAAAGGTGTTCCCTCCTCGTGAGGGATGTAATTAACGCCATAGCCTTTATAATATGGCGGACTGCTGGTCCCGACCGAACCTCACATTCGCCCGATATGGGTCAGAATGAGCGCACAATAAAATCGTCACTCATGTGACTGGCACGCCCGCGTTGTCAATCAGTCAGTTGATTACTAGTTAGTCGATTGGCTGATCAATGCGCGAACGAAAGGGAAAAAGTACGCTGAAACATCTGCCTAAACTCCCCCTAGGAGGGGTTTACACAAACTGGGGCTGGGGTTTTTTCTTAGAAAAAACTTTTTTTGTTATTGGCTAGGGTTTAGGTGGACCAGACCTGGGGGCAGGTCTGGTCCACCTAAACCCCCTCCCAGGGGGTGTTAAGGCGGACTGGTTTGGCTGTGATTTTTTCATCAAAGAAAACTTTTTTTTATTATAGTTGGGGCTTACGCGGACCAGCCTGGGGGCTATGTCTGGTCCGCCTAAACCCCCCCATGGGGGGGGGGGGGGGGTTTACGCGGAGCAGAGAGAGAGGGGGTCCCCACCCTATAAAATTGGATTTTTTACTTCTTTTGGCCTCACTTTGACGTAGTGTGACCGCAGAAGACAAGGGATACAAGGCTTGGACTGGTGGGCTGGTCGCTTGTGCGCGTGGCTCAAGAAGGTTGACTCGTGTGACTCCGTGTGATCCCGGGGCTCTGTCTTCGTGAATCCTTCTACACACAGGTACGCTGGTCGTTCTTGCACGAGACTGGGACTTGAGAATGGCCATGGGGCCTTCGGGCTGGGAGGAGGGTGCGACCCCCAAGGGAGTTCACCCTCCCTGGGGCGTGGACACAGGGGGTGGCCCCTGGGGGCCTTCCGATGTTGTTTCGAGTTGTCCTTTGAAGGACGGGGTGCTCCGGGATGCTGGAATTGGCCCGTGGGGGCTTGTCGTTGTCGTGTTGTCGCTGCCGCTCGCAAGATGTTCGGGGAAATTTTTGACACACCTCGGGTTGTCGAACGGCTCTGGTAGCTCACTGGCGGGCCTTAGATTTGGCCTTGGGCTGAGGGTAGGAGCTTGAAGGAGTCGAGAGAAGGCATTTTGGTCGTGTAGGCCCAGCCTTCGTGGCATATGCCGCGTTGTAAGGTGGGTACGCTGTAGCCCCAGGCCGGCCCAAGAGCTAGAGATAAACGACTCGTCACAGCGTATCTGAGGGTCGGGCGTGGCCTCGACTCACTGGATGGTTGTCATAGAACATAGCTGGAGTGCTGGAGCTGCGGGTTGGCCCTCGGCTTGTTATAGAACGGCTGGAATACGCGCGCCCGCTAGGTGTTCGGGGAAATTCCCGACACACGTGTATGGGCTACATAATGGTGCTGTGGGCTCCTAAAGCCTGCGGTTGACCAAGATGAGTCTTCCCTTGACTTTATGGGCTGGAGGGAGGCATCTTGGGGGTAGATCTTGGCATCATTGTTGGGTGCCACGTGTCGTGGCTTGTAGTCTAGGCCCCCCCGAGTTGGCCCGGGTGGCTGGGTTGAAGGCGGGTGAACCCGCAAACCGAGTGATCGGGGTGGCCCCAATCGATTGTTGATGTTGTTATGGGTCACGGCTAGCTGGTTGGGACCCTTGGTTGGGCCCGGCGAGCCATAAGAAGGGATGGGTAGCCCACGCCTTAAAGGTGTTCGGGGAAATTCTTGAACCCTTATTTCTTAATATTTTGGTTGGGAAACTATCTAGGTATAACAAATGCCCCCCACGGGGCATGCGTTGGAGGCGAAGATGAGGGCGTGCGGCCCGTGAGCTCCTTATTCTAGGTTATTGTAGTTGCATTTTGATACTCCATATGCACTTTTGCTGGCATTCTTGTATGTATTGATCCCCGTATGCTTACCATTCTTGTGCAATTGTATTGCAACTATGGCGAGATTTGGTAGGGATGACTGGGTTCCGTGGCGCACGGCCCGCGAGGAGGACCACTAGCTACGGAGGACTGGGTGGCCCTTGCCCCCTTTGGGTCCGCTGGTTGTTACTGTGGCCAGCGTGGGCTAGCTTGACCTCGGGCGATCGCTAGTAGCTGAGGGCCCCGTTGGAGAGGGGGCGATTGGAGCAGGGATCATGGAAGTGGCCAGGATCTCGGAGACCAGAGGGATTTACACGTACGACCATGCAGGAGGCTACCCGATGGAGTTTACGTTGGATCGGCACCTGTTTGAGCTCGTCGGGAGTTTTATCCCGCCTGGTATGGAAGATGGAGACCCTTGTGTTGCTGGAGAGCACCTCCGGTTGGAGCGGGCTATTCTGCTGGATGGGGACAGCCTACATGGGGTCACCTTTTACAGCTTCTCTAGCTTCTCTGTTGATTTCTGAAGACAGTGCCAGTTTCCTAGTGCTGAGTGTCTGGCCTTCTTCAGCAGGGTGGACCAGTTCGGGGTCCGCGTCGGAGCGCTAGGCCCCGCTTCTTGGGACTTGCAAGGCCACCACCGGGTTGAGACCGAGGCGACCCTAGGGCTGCTGTTAGAGCTGTCAGGGCTGCAGTTTGCGAGCGAAGGATATGATGACCACAGCCTGCTGGATGGGATTCTTCGACATATGGTCGTGAGCTAGTACGGTCGTTGGGTGGTGATCCCTTCACACAGATATCATCAGGGGGCAACTGAGTGGCTGATGGGTGTTGACACTCATTTTATGTCTGATGAGTTGTGTCATTTCCTCATCCTTATTTATGATGTCCCAGGTTATTCATTGCTTATTGTGTCATTTTTGGTTGGTTTTGGGCCTACTTTTATGGGTTTGTCTCCCTAGTTGGGCACATTTTCTCGCACATGTCGTGATTTAGGCTTAAATGGGCTGGATAAGGCTTGATTTCAAGATAAATACGCATATTTATCCTATTTTTATTTTTTTCCAATGCCCACCTGAATGGCGGTCACGCGATAGACCGTTATTTGATGGTGGCGGTCTATCACAAGACTGCCATTTGAGACTGAGAGTCCTGCTATGCCTGGTTTTTGTCTCTCTATCCATGGTCGAACAAAGTCGTTAGTTTGATGTTTTCTCTCCGGATTTCGATCCTCTGAAGCTTCTGATCGATTATATGGATAGAGGGGAATATTATCTCCGAGATTTATCAAGTTTCAGGTCTCTGTTTTTGCTATTATCCCTCTAACTCAAACTAGGGTTTTGGGGGTCTATAAATAGAACCCTTGGCTTCAAGGCTTGGGGAGGTGATTTTTGGAGTTCGCGACGATGTGTTGTCGCATTCTGGAGCGAGTCTCAACCAGGGAGAACGTGTTTTCTGCATCCTTTAGTTATCTGGTCCAGGGAGTACTTGGCTTTTATTTGAGTTTTGTCACTTCTTTCATCTAGTTTTACTCATCTTTGCATCATCATAGCATCAATTATTCTCCTTCTTCCACGTTCTTTTGCATTTATAATACATTCACACACACCCTCCTATTGTTTTTGTAAAGCCCGAGAATTTTCTAGGAATTTATCAGGATTAAAATATAATTACTAAGCAATTTAAAAGGCTCAAAGGGCTATTAAAAAGAATTAAAGATTTATTTAATCTATTTAAAAGCCCTATATCAACTAAAGGGCTAAGCCCAACTCCAATACGCCCAAAGACCCAATTCCAAGACTTATAGACCCAAGCCCATTAATAGAAATGTAAATTAGATAATTTATGGATTTAAAATGGGATATATACATCAATTAGAGGATAAATGGGGGATAATACGAAAATCTGAAATTTTCAGATTTAATGAAGCCTGGCGGTCTATCGCGCGATCGCCATATCCACTAGCGGTCCTCTCATGACCGCTAAGCCCTCCTGATTCTGTGAATGGGAAAAAATGTAAAAAGCTTGGATCTTTGATGACCAAATCACTTTAGCTCGAAACTACCTGGCATGGAAGACTCTCTAGAACTCTCTAGGGATTAACTCTACTCCAATTTAGGACTCTAGGTTCGATCTAATCCCTTAAACCCTATGTGAATCCTATAAATAGACCCTAACTTCGACTCATGCGAACCCTAATGTTGGCTCGCGTATTTTGAAGGTAAGGTAACGTCTACTCAAGTTGGTACTTTAGAAGAAACTATTCTTCTTAATTTTATCTAACACACCTCCAATTTTCGTACTAGAAGCCCCAGCCGTTGAAGAGTTAGAGCCTCTGCAAGTCGCTGGTTCGTAACAGACTGCACAGGAACCAGTGCGACGGCCCAGTGAAGATTAGGAAAATATAAGCCCTGATCGAGGTATTTAGCAATTGGTCCTTCAGAACTTTATGTTTACCTTTCGTATCTTTTATCTACCCTCCAATTTTCATGGATTTAGGTCAAGAGGATCGGGAGATAGAGGGACGGAAAGTTGGTGGTTCGGCACAGGACGTGCAAGAACTAGGGTCTACTTCCAGTCAAAAATATAAAGTCTAGGGATCGAATCAAAGGTAGGTTATCTCATGAAAAGGCTAAATTAACGTGTTAGGAATAAAAGCCCTCTTTTTTCTCCTGTTTTCATTGATTGTACATCATGAATTTGATGTTTTATTATGACTGCGCATATAGGGTTAACATAGCATGCATGAACCTTGCCCTTAATGATGCAACAATCCACAGTCTGCAAGGATTTACTACCATGCTAGTGGCTATGATGATCGTATGGGAAATTTGGAAATATAGATGCCGCAACAGGTTTGAAGGTCTTAGGACAAGTTTCCCTCAGATAGCGGATCAGATTCAAGATGAGGCTTCTCAGATTATGCAGCAGATTACTTTCAAACAAGGTGTTGGCACCTCCTTTCGTCATACTCTCCAGACATTGGGCATCATTTTTAATCACAAGGTCTTATCATGCATTGTTGTTCATTGGCTTGCACCTAACTCTGATTTCTCACTTAATGTGGATGGCGCTAGCAAAGGTAATCCCGGACCTTCAGGGGGAGGTGGCTGCTTCAGAGATTCCCAAGGGAAAATGTTGCTAGGTTTTTCTCATTACTACGGTCATGGTTCCAACAAGGTTGCAGAAGGAAGGGCTCTACTTGATGGTCTCAGATTAGCTCAGTTGCACACTATCCCAGTCTCAATTATCTTTACTGATTCTTTGGCTTTGGTTGAACTGCTAAATCACAATGGAAGCCCCCCCTGGTCTCTTCTTCCGTGGTGGAGAAACTTACAGGAAACCTTTAACTTGTTTCAATGCTCCATCATTCACACATACAGGGAAGCGAACCAACTTGCGGATGCTCTGGCTAATTATGCCATCTCCACGGGACACAACACTAAATTTTTATCTGCAAGGGAGTTGCCTCTTATGGCTCGAGGATATGCCATGGCTGATGCCTCTCACATCCCAAATATTCGTATTCGGCATGTATAGCCTTTTCTTTTCCCAATACTTCTTTTTGTATTCCAGGGTCAAGGCCCCCTCTGAACTCCTATTCATTTTTCTAAGCAATAAAATTACATCTAGTGGCACGAAGGTTGAGTGAGAACATTTCCTTCCACTGGAAAGGGGGTGCACTCTCCCTTCGTTCCATTCGATGATTTGAGCTCAAAAAAAAACCTTGCCTTAATAAGAAAATTGATAATTTTGACTTACTTTACTCAAACCATATTTTAATATCATTTTATCAGACCATATTTACCTGTTGGCAGGTTTTACCATACATCTATCTGCCCTAGATTAGCATATATTTCAGTTTTATTGTTGTTTGCTGTAGACAGGAAGAAACGGTCTTCCTCAGACCGCCAGAGTTCCTTTAGCGGCCCTACGATAGACCACTAAAGCCCATAAAATGGTCCTCCCGAGACTGCTTTAGTTTTCTGAGTTCTGTATTATTGTTAACCTGAAACATAATGCAGAATAGTCCTATTTATCATATGATAAGCCTAGCTAATTAGGTCTTACTCCTATTTTAAGTACTGTATTCATACATTTGGTTACGTTAATTGTTCATCCTAGTAGATTTCATGTTCTTTATTCACTTTGGACTTATTTTAAACTTATGTTAATTTTATGCCAAAACCATATACTCTTGTATTTATCTTAAATTTCATATGGTTCATGGACTTGTCTAGTTTTGATTTGATCGTGGTTTTATCATAATCTTTTCTCATCTAGAGTTATTTCTTAAGTACATGGAATATATTCCGGTACGATGTCATTATATACACTTTGCACTATAAGTACACAATCTTGGACTTGTGATCCTATTCGTTAGATTTTCCATCCACCGGACTATGTGATCTTATTTCAAGGCCTCCATAAGACTCCGCGAGCCTGTGATTCCCACTAGGACGCCGAGCTGGTTGTACCCTCAAAACCCAATTGTCTATAAAGTACTTTACCGGTGTTTTATGTGTTTTGGACCTTAGCGGCCCTATGGACGACCGCCAGAGTCTGGTAGCGGCCATTTACCTTTCTGCCAAGAATACCTACCAGCCCTGCCTTGACCGCATGGTTCCATTTCATTCGTTTCATCGACTCTGTTGCTAAACGGTCTAGTCATGACCGCATAGATCCACATACGGTCCAGTAAACGACCGCAACTATCTTCAGTTTTCTTAACCCAAGGTTTGACCCACGGGTTGATTTTTCTATCATCCTAGATGGTCTATGATTATCTAGAACCTGACACTTTGTTTCCAAAGCTACCTAATGAATTATGGAAATTAAAGAATGTGCCGTTATACTGCCAAATTTTCTCTATGGCATAACCTTGTTCTAAATCAATCTTGAACTCTCATATTCTTAATTGATGCATTCTTACCTTAATAATTGTTATCATGAGACTATAGTTTGAACTTGTTCATTATTGACCTACATTATTGATAATTCTCGTGGAAGTAGCTTGATTTATAACTTGAAGATGCAAGAGTGGGCACGGACAGTGTCCAAGGGCTCCACTCTAGTCCCCTCGGCAGATAGCCAGAAACATACTATAAACCATGAGGTATAATGAACACTGGCGTCACATTGCACTGGAAGTACTTTTTTATAAACGAGTAAAGATCTACGAGGCAACCTTGTGAAATTACATGCTTGCTAGTACATTCTCGTTACATGACTTTCTAGTGCATAGCATTTATGGTTATGAAAAAGTACATTCTTGTTCATGAAAGGCCAATTTACATTCATATTATATTCTTGCTTGATCATATTTCCAAGTCTACATGAATTCTCATATCTCACCTTGATCCTATCTTGTTATTTGTGTTACTTTGGTTTATTCACGCGTTTCATCATATTTTCATGACTTATCTTATACTCTAGAGCTAAAATGTTAATTACTTAAGCATTGCCTTCATATTGATACGAAGATATGATGGGAATCAACACCGAGCACTAACATTTTATTTTTTACATTTGTATCCTTTTGTTTGTATTTATATCCTTAGCTAATTGGGTTTGCAATTGTAAGGCATTATAAGCCAAAGGGTGAGTCATTAGAAATCTTTGGGTTTCTTTTTAAAAAGGCCTTTGAGTTTCTATGTAAAATGCCAGTAGGTCCAGAAGGGCCCCCACCCTCTTTCCCATCAGTCCACCTAAAATCTAGGGCCCATGTGGGGCTAGTTCAAAGTCCAAGATTGGACTTGGACCAAGGGGGGACAAGATGGAAAAAAATTCAAAATTGGCTACCCCTTAGTCAATGGGGTGCCCCCTTTTTTCTCCTCTCTTGTAAATTTTTTATTTTTCTTTCTTTTGGCCACATGGGGGAAGAAAATGCTATCCCTTATTTGCCCCTCCCTAACCCTAGATCTAGGGGTAGTTTATGTCTTTTTTCTATTTCTATATAACCAATGTATTTTGTGAATTCCTTTGCAATTAATGAAGAGAAAATTCCCTTTATTGCTCCAAGGCTAAGGCCGCCCCCTCTCTCTCTCCTCTCTCCCCCTTGGAGCTGTGAAAGCTCCAAATTTTAGAGGTGTGAAGCCTCTCAATTCCCCCCTCTCTGAGTGAGAAGCTCAGCACCGCCGCCGCCGCCGCCATCGAGCCGCCATTACACCACCACCGCCGCCTCGTTGGAGTTCTGTCCATCCCTGGATAGAAGCTTGAAGCCGGATTTTTATGTCCCAATCAAGAGATCTGTTCGACCTCAAAATTTTAGAGTTTATTATTCCAGTCATCCCCCATCCCTGGTTCAAATTTCGTGTCATTTCACCTTCGTTTAGTATTTTTCCCATAATTAAGTTTTCCCCTCCAGCAGCCTGCCAATCAGCAGATCTGCGAGATAGTGTGTTGTTGTTGTATTTTTCCCGCCCACTTAGTCTTCTCTAAAAATTCCGAAAAACATCATACGTGTTCCTCACATCCCCCTCTTCCACCCATAATTTTCCCAAAGTCTAGATCCATCATTTTTAGGTCGGTCAAAATTCAGTCACAGGCAGATCTTGTTCTGTCCTGATTGTCTGTAATTCGAGTCAGTAAAAAAACCTAGGGAACAGTCATTTTTATTTCTAATCCGTTTACTAGATGGATCTAAAATAATTATATATTGTATCCCTTTGAGTCCTCTATCCATCGGTACCAATTTTGCCTCGATCCGACACCGAATCTGGGCGTAAAAATTCTTTTCGTGGAGGCGCACATTTCTGATCTGAGAACATGCCAGCAAAGCAGACACCGGGTAATTCCAGCAAAAATATGCCGGGATAGCTTCGGCGACCGCCGCTCCCAGAGATCGATCGGCAACCCCTCAGTAGTGTCCCAGCAGCCGGACCCTCCTACTGTCCCGCGGGCCCTGCAGAATCGAGCAGGACCAGCAGCCCATCTCCGGCCCGAGAGCCTTCTGGTTTGCTGCCCGTCAACCCGAGTTCGTTACTCCCGGGTCACCATTGTAGCCCTTTACCTCCCTACGTGGAGTGGGCAATTAAATTCACTATTGTAATTATTTATTTATCGTACACCGGGAGTACGAGTTTCAGTCGGGGTCATCTTCCCCCCGCCCGGAGCGTGGAGGTATCATTTCCGCTCCCCTCTTTGGCATTTGCTTACTCATATATATTTTTATATGCCGCTGCTTGCATGTGATAGGTCCTAGGTCGTTAAAATATTTTTAATCACCGCTGCGTGAGTGAGTGAGTGGAACCCATCCCGTGACTCAATCCGAGCACGCGAAAAAGCCGATACCCGAGACTCATTACCGGTTTCTCAACTGCGCACGTCCGCATGTTTCCCTCGCTTAGAGACGTCCGTGAGCTAGAGTCCCAGGTTCGCATCCCATCCCGCATCAAATCGGTATCAGAGCTAAGTCGAGTCTAGGGTAGTCGGTCCAAAGGTTGCATTGCATTCGTATACCCGGTATATCAAAAGGTGTTCCCGAAATGATAGGTTACGCCTATCGGGAAGGTATCACACTTGTGTGAGTGCGATCTTCGGATTAAACCTCCGCCACGTATCGGATATGGGTTGAGTCTAGGTTTATATTCAAGTCCGCATTTTCCCCCTTTTCACCATTTAGAGTCGTGTCTAGGTGCTTGCATTAGTCTTGCATAAAAGTTTTGCATAAAAAAATAAAAAAAAAGTGTTCCAATGCATGCCCACTCCTAGGGGAACGAATTCCCATCTTTTTGCAACTATGGCCAACCCATGCACCCCGATCAGACCCGTGCAAGGCAATCAGTCCGTGTCTGTGTACATTCGGGATTATGATGAGTACCGGTTGGGATATGGAGTTAGAGAGGAGAGCACCACGACCGCATTTCAATTCCAGAGAGGTTTGCGGCTTCACTACCAATTTGAATTACTTTGCCGTGACGTGACCAATTTGGAGCATTCTTATCAGGTCGCTCTAGAGGTTGAGCCATTCGAGTCAAGGTTTGATGCTGCCCTTCGGTGAGCATCTACCTCTCCACATGAGCCCCCGAGGCAGGACGCTCCTGCCCCCCGACCTCACCCACCACAGTCGGGGAATCCTTCCCCTAGAGCTCAGCCACCTCATTTGGAACCACCCGTTCTTCTAACGGGAAAGCTAATCATCGCCGAGCCACTACTTAGTTGGCTCAAGATAGGCTTGGTTTCTAGACCGCCTTGCTACCCATCCATGGACCCAGCACTCCCAATAGTCCCCATTAACTCTTTTCACACCACTTTCCGATCCTTTTGCTTCATAGAAAGTGTGAATGATCTACTAAGGAGTTTAGATTGTCAATGAGAGCTGACATATATGTTGGCCTTAGGGTTTGACCAACCCTATAGTCATAGCTTCATGCTCTTGGCTTTGGGGTCTATTACCTCAGTATACACCGTGGGTCATATCACCACCGAGGTCCTGTTGTTCCTCCCCGTTCCCGATGAGCTTGACTTTGTCCCCTCTTACGGTAATGCCATCCCAAGGGAGGACCCATATCTACTCTATGAGATCACCGTCCCTCTTACCATAATGGATGTAGGTGACCACCTACACCTTCAATAACTCCAGACATGGGACCATGTTATGGGGGAACCCATCACGAGGGGCCACACATTCTTTGATCCCTTCGACCCCTTCCCTAGTGAACCCTTGGACCCACCATATCTACGTCCCTTCTTCAGGGAAGTTCACTATCACACCACTAGCCCACAGGCCAGTCCGCCTACACTCCGCAAGGAGCCCGTTCATTGGGGTACGGAAGAAGGTGCATTCAGCTCTCTTCGCCCACCTAAACCTCCTAAATCCAAAAGGCCGTCAGTGCATGAGTGGTGCACTTTTGGATATCTAAGAGTCCATGATTCTACTGACATTTGGTTGCGTCTTGTGTATGCATGCCATACATTCGGATGTCCTACTCCACCATTGCATATGTATGGGTCAGTCTAATAGTAGGTTTGTCTAGGGTCATGTGTGAGTCTGGGTTTTTCTTTATTATCCAATTTGTCAAGATCGTTGAGTGCATAGTTAGTCCGCATGTGTCGAGCATATTAGGAGTTGCATAGTCGGTCTATTGTAAGCTCGCGAGTTCCTTTCGAGTGTGAGTCAAGTAGGGTCTAATGCGTACGTTGTAGACTTGCCGAAATTTGGGATCGGCTCTACCATTCTATGTCTCGGATCTAGTCGCATAAAGGGACCCAGCGGTGATTCCTAGTGAGTTATTGAGCCGTCTTCGTCATTTGTAAGTGACCCCACCCTGAAGTGTCCATCATTAAGCCTCATTCCCACAGCAGCATGTGCATATCGAATATATACGGGATGAGCAAGTGACGATTACATGGAGTGGAGCGTACTCCGCGCTACCTGATCGGTGACAGATCCGCCAGAGCCACATGAGCAGCCGCACCCCTTACTCGACGGGGTCGAGTTCTTCCCACCCGGGGAGAATTGGTGAGAATCAACACCGAGCACTAACATTTTATTTTTTACATTTGTATCCTTTTGTTTGTATTTATATCCTTGGCTAATTGGGTTTGCAATTGTAAGGCATTATAAGCCGAAGGGTGAGTCATTAGAAATCTTTGGGTTTCTTTGCAAAAAGGCCTTTGAGTTTCTATGTAAAATGCCAGTAGGTCCAGCAGGGCCCCCACCCTTTTTTCCATTCGTCCACCTAGGATCTAGGGCCCATGTGGGGTTGGTTCAAAATCTAAGATTGGACTTGAACCAAGGGAGGGACAAGATGGAAAAATAAATCAAAATTGGCTACCCCTAAGTCAAGGGGACGCCCCCTCTTTTATCCTCTCTTGTAATTTTTTTATTTTTCTTTCTTTTGACCACATGGGGGAAGAAAATGCTATCTCTTATTTTCCCCTCCCTAACCCTAGATCTAGGGGTAGTTTATGTCTTTTTTCCATCTCTATATAACCCATGTGTCCCGTCCCGCATAAAGATACTGTTGGCACTCAAAATGTGATGAACGGCGATCGAGCCGCAAAGACGAATGACACAGCCTACTGAAGCACAGAAGCTGATGAAGAATAACCTGCTGAAGACTTCTCGAGCTACCAGAGCCTTGAGTCACCTTGAATAAGCACCAGGGACTTCACCTCGGGAGAGTCAAGATGAATCCACAACTAGCCGACAGTGCGACCAACCCTGCCTAATGATCCGGCATCGACTCCGTCGTTCCGCTACCCTACACCCGTCACCCGACCAAGGACGACGGTCTACCCGGTGGCTCGCCATCTGAATGAAGACTCTCCTGAGAAGGAAGAACGCCATCGGCCCTTCATAACAAGGGACCAAAGGCTCTGGCAGCAGGAGGTCCCGATCACCCGACACGGGTTCGACTTCTCAGGAGAGACTTCTCAGCTTGGGTCCGTTAATGGCCGAATGATCGCCAGTCAAGGCGGAATTGTTCCAGATGTCGTACCATCCCGCAAGGAAGCTCCAGGCACGAGTCAAGCAGAGCCGGAAGCACAAATCACAATGCCAAAGGCCGTATCAGTGGAAAACCCGCGTGCTCGAGCCGAACACACACGAAGTTCCGATTAAGGCCATTCATCGTGCCGAGAGCCTCGTCAACGCCCGCCAAGGTTTTCCAAGGACCGTGGCGAGAGGAAGAGTCGATGGGAGCTTCCGGAATCATCCCCGGACCCCATCGCCTAGCCTGCGTCGAGCGAACAAGCTAAAACGGTGCACAAAAGGTCACCGGCACCCCTTAATCCGGCGCCATCAAATCCGGTGCGCCAAAAGAAATTGGGGGACATTACTCCTGATGCCATTGAATCCGGTGCGCCCTCCGTGGCGCCGGATTAGTTGGTTGCTATAAAGGCAACCCTCGTTCGATCAATTTAAAGAGGAGAGAACATTCAGAAAGAAAAAAAAAGACAGTCGGAGAGAAGAAGAATCTAGAGGAAAGGCCTGAGGGTTTTTGGTGTGGGAAAAACCTCCCGTCTGAGCTTCTCCACGGCCGCCACCTCTCTCCGCACGAACCTCCCGGTGCCAGAGAAGAAGATTGTCTGCTTCTTTGTCTATTTAGGTGGGTCGTTGTAATTTCCCCATCGATCCCCCTCTGTTCGGGTTTCTCCTCCGATACAATGTAAGTGAGACGGGGGGGAGGAAGGCGATGATACGAGCCTTGTTTCCTCTCCCCTTTCTCACCATCTTTGTGATTCTCCACCTCTCCCTCTGTAATTCATTTTCTCTTTATTAATGAAAACGGTGACCACGCGACAATGCCGGCACCGGAATGATAATCTGTACATTTTCTTTTCTTTCGTTCATGGAATGAATGGATATGTCAACGAGCCAAGGGGCCTAATGTTCTTATCCTTTATCTATATCGTTCATTTTTTATTGCGTTTTCTCTTTACGGTCGATGAAACGGCACCGCGTAAGAGTGTCGGCGCCGGGGAGGATGATGTGCACATGTGCACATTTCTCCAGTGACCTGTGCACAAAACGAATGAATGTGAGCGTGCCCGGTGTCGTGGTGACCTCTCCCATCTACTTCCTCTTCTTTATGTATGTGCGTCCACCGGATTTGCTTCCCCGGCGCCGATTATGCCCTATTACGCCATGGGCTACAGCAACTACTCCCCTCCCCCGGGGTTTCTCTTCCGTTCGAATGCCAAAGGTTTTCACTGCCAGAGGCGCATACATATGTGCGTTTCTCCGATCGATCTTGGGCTGTCTTCTCACCTTCCCTCCTGCTCTCGATCATGAACAGGAGGGGATGAGGCCATCCCCATACTCTTCCTCTTCACCTTCTAAGCTCCTCCTGGTGAATGCTTCGTTGACCTGTTAACATTTACATGCGCAGATATAATGCATACCTACATACATTAACATTAGTCTGCTAACTGTATAAGTTTTCTCACCGCGCTGTCTTACCATCTCGTTAGTGAGGTTCGGTGACCCGGGGAGGGGGACATTCCCCAACTTCTCATCCTAATCACTCGGTCTACAGGAGTTCATTTGCCAATAATGAATCTCCAAAGAACAATGAGTGCGCAGTAATTGGGTTAATCCCAACATTTCAAATCCACAGCCCCTAGCGGGCCTTGTGGTGGCCGTGAGACGGGTGCCCCTCGTAGGCTGGCCATCGGGGTTTTCTCCTCTCTGTCGGTCGTCCCGACTTAGACGTGGTACTGTGGAACGCGCTTTTTGTTCACGTTAATTATTTATTGATTTATTGGCGTGCCAGTCACCGGGGTGACAATTTTATTATGCGCTTGACCTGACTTGGTCAGTCGATTGTGAAGTCCGAGTTGGGACCCAAAGTCCACCATACCATAAAGGCTATGACGTTAATTACGCCCTTCCTAAGAAGGACAACCCTTGATTAAACGCCAAAATAGGAGGCCACTCGGGGCGGTAAATAAAAAAAAATAACAGTGCATGATATTGAAGCTCTTGTCATTCTAAGAATGTAATTAGGTAAATGACAGACTTATTGAATCAGCATGACCTCCTCTTATATGGGTCATGCCGGATAGAAATAGGACACCGTCCACGCAGCGGCGGGGCGGAGCCTGGACAATCATCGGGGACATGTCCCCTTCCACGTTTCTCATCCGGCCAAGGGCCTTACAGTGTTTGTATTCCCCGAGAGATCGAACCGGATGGGAGGTGTATGACATGCACTTCCCGGGGCTTATCGGGGTTAAAACATCGATCGACATTTTGGCAGCACCTCCCCATAATCAGGATTATGCCCAGGGGAGAATAGGCTATCACCCACGGAGTGCCGGGGTGAAAGCTGAGAGAAAGAGAGGCTGAACCTCCCGAATTGCATATGTATGCCCTGGGGTGATGTCCGATTCTTCCTTTATAGAAGCCGGTGGCACTCATGCAGTGGCAGAGCTCACCTGCGCTGAAGGGATTGCTCATAAATCAGATGTGGAATCAGTGGAACATAAGGGAGTCTGACTCCCTTTAAATTTATCCCCAGGACAGGTTTGGTGACTCATGGATATCCCTGGGTGAGTTTGATCCAGGTGCTGGGGTTCAGTTGGATGGCAGGGCAGCTTCTCGGAACAGCTTTGAATGGGCATATAGGCTCCCGGCGCGAAAAGCACCGCGCCGGGAAGGGTTCTTTACAAGGTCCTGTTTGGGACGCCGGGAAGCTAGCATTAGTGGAGTTCTCGACGCGAAGGTGGAGATTAGGGGGATAGGGTTCTCGGCGCCAGAAGATGCCAAGGAGTTAGGGTTCCCGGCGCCAGAAGGATGCCAGGGGGGTTAGGGTTCTCGGCGCCAGAAGGCTAGGCTGGGGGAGTTCCCGGCGCACAGGAGATGAGGCCAAGGGGGCAGGCTTCTCGGCGCGCCAACAAGGTGGCCAAGGGAAGGGCTTCTCGGTGCAGGTAAGAAGATGGGGTTCTCGGCGCTGGAACGCTTGCGCCGAGGACTATTCACCTATTCTACTGTTCGTGAGGCCGAGATGGATGAGGGCGCCGGGATGAGTTTCAGAGTTTTACGGCACCCTGTTTTGGGTTTCTTGATGGTCCAGACCAGGATAGAGGGTTTCTTTGGGATAAAAGTGAATCAATTCATCAAATTGGAACTGGATTAGGTTTAGGCTCTAAAGGAAGGCCGTGATCGAAGAGGAATTGGGGAAGATCAGGGTCTCGAGGATCCCTGTCACCATTACTGTATAAAGTCCCCGGGGACTGTTTTTATGTTATCTTTTGTCATCCTGGGAGCCAAGAGATGGCTGTCTCTGGCCCAGGCTTGACTTCGATGACAAACATGAACATCTAAGACTTCGGAATTCCATGAATGGCGGTCATCGTATAGCTCTACTTTATCCCGGAGGCCAAGGGATGGTCTGTCCCTGGCTCTGGAATAAGCATAGAGAGCATTTGAAAACCCGGCGAATCAGCAGACTATTGACCAAACTGGGGAGGGGGATAGCATGCTATAAAATCAAAATAAGGCAGAAGACATGGGGGATGGCAACAAGGCTTCAGAGAGACGAACAGCAGGCGTCAACTGCAACCTGTCATATCCATTCATTCAACACTGATACTCCGCCTGACTCATACATCGGAGGAGATACACAGGAAGAAAGCAACAGCAATACATCATCCTATCGGTACGAAACCGATTACAGCACTGCAGGGCACATCAGAGGAAGAGGAAAGAGAAATAATCAAAATTAAGAACATGAACTACAGAAAGGGGGGGGGAGGGCAGAGCATTGACTCCTCTCCCTCCCCGGGTGCCCACCTTCGATAGGCCTCGACTTCCCTTCTCTGCTTTTTTTTCTCTTCTCTGTCTCTCGCTCTTTTCTTTCTTTCTGGAGGAGGTAGGTTCCCGCTTGCCAAAACCCTTGCTCGCCTCTTCGCCCCCTTTTTTTTCTTCTTCTTCGAATGAGTGGGTTTTTATATACACAGCCCTACCTGACCTCTCGGCTGATGGAAGTCGATGTGCCTTCTCACCTTCACGGCGTGCATCAATCGAGTGTGGCAGCTCCCGGCGCGCTAGGTAGCATTAGTAGAGTATCCCGATGCCGCTCTTTCGTGAGCCCATTTGGCAGGCCCATTTAGGGCTTCTAAACCCCACATATGCCTTGGCCTTTCTTAGCCCTTCAAATATATATATATCAGAACCGGAGAGGGCCCTTTATTGGTGGCATAGCTTTTATTGAGATCATTCTGAGATTTCATCAGTCGGTGGACTGGAATTTCATCAGCATTGCCATCTGAACGATGACAAAACTGGGTATCATTTCATCAGCATTGTCACCTGAATGATGACAAGACAGGATAACATTTTTAGCCTGGTACAGTTCTTCCTCCGTTCTGACTTTGCAGGAGTCTTTAAAATCTTTATTTGCTGGCTCTGGCTTCATCTTTGTCTGCTCATATCTTATCCGTCAAGTGACTGCTACTTTATCAATGTTGCCGTCTGATCGACGACGACACCGGATATCAGCTTGGCCTGAAGAGGCTTCAGCCGAGCAGATGGTTGACGAGCTTCCCCATCAATCTTTCGTTGCGAGTCTGATCTTCTTTTCAATTCCGTTTCTGCCCTTGATCATTTTCAAGGTGTCAACAAATGCCCCCCATCTGCGGACGGCGTAAGCGCAAAGCAAGCGGCACGGGGTCCGCAGGTGCCTTTTTAGCATTCGAGGGTATCTTCCTCAATTTCTCTTTGACATTGTCCTTCAGCTTGACCATGTTGCTGTAGCAATATTGTGCACACATACTTTTTATTTCTATGCTCTTTTCTAATGAGTTTTCTTTTCTTTTCAACACTTTCGAAACCTTCTCGGCACGAGAGTCACAGGCTTCTCGGCGCGAGGTTGGGCTGCTTCTCGACGCGGCCACCTTACAGGTTCTCGGCGCGCCCTGACTCGGCACGGCCCCTCTCGGCGCGTCCCCTTTGCAGGGTTCTCGGTGCATGTTTTTCTTCCGGTCGAAGGGGGTTCTCGGCGCGCATTATTTCGCGCCGAGAAGCCTCTCCTCCTTCTCCTATTTAACCCTCCGTGAGGGTTTTTTACCCTCATTTTCATCTACCCCTTCTCTCTCTTCATCTCGACGGCGGCGGTGGGCTTCCCCCTCCGAGAACCTTGGTTAATCCCCCCTTTCGATCGATTTCTTCTCGGGGTAGGTTCACTATATGGGACTAAGTCCCATTTTATGTTCGGGATCACTCCCTCTTGGTGGGTGATTCCCTATTTTTCTTGGGCAGACTCCGGACAAGAGGGGATGCTGCCGAAATTTATCAAAAATTATTTATCTCATCATTACATGCCCATTCATCCTCCTGATGCTTATCTTCTCATCTTTCCCTGATTGCAGGTGCTGACATGGCTTCTGGCTCTTCTGCTGCGGCTTCCATGACTGTGGGGGCGAGTTCATCGGCTCAGCCGGACATATCTCGGGCTTCAGTCAACTGGCTGAATGTGAACAGCCTGAGCTCTAGCTATAACCAAATCGCTACTGTCGACGAGTCCTCTGATTCTGAGACTGACACAGTGCCGACTTCTGGGGTCTATTCTTCCATAGAAGGTATTGATTTCAGAAGAGCTGCTGACTACCGTCCAGACCTGCCGAAGGATCGTCATCTGTTGCCATTTATCCTGACCTTCACCATAGGCGGAATGAGGGATCTTCTGCTTGCTCGGTCTGTGGAAGCGGCAATACTTGCTGACAGAGACAGCATGAAGGGTTCTGTTTATCATGCCCGAGCTATATATCTTCCGGGCGAGCAGCGGAACTGGAATGCCGTACTAGGTATTTCTGAATTAGAGCCGGAGAAGAAAATGTTGATCCGGGCTCCAGAGTTCACCCCGGCGAGGTGGGACCATGCAGCCGGTCGCGTCCACCGGGAAAAGACCAACTTCGTACTTTTTCTAGCTCCTGTGAAGTGGGGTTACAGGGACAAGCCATTTATTCTGAACTGTATGGCCGTTCAATTTAAATATCAGCTAGCTGCCGGCTGGTTTGGAGACGCTAAAGTGACAAATGCTCATCTCTTCAGGGTAGGAGCAGTGGAATTCACAGAATTTGCTCTGAAGGAGTACGCCCCTTTAATGATTAGAGCTGGGGTCTACCATAGCGTATTCGCTTCCAGATTCCGCTATCCCATCTCTCGGGGATTATGTTGCGGCATGTTTGAAGTATTCTGCCCACAGTTTAACACATTCTACACAGCAGAAGGCGTGACATCTCTCGACCTCTGGAGCCTTTCGCAGCTTTCAGGTCTGCCTATTGATGGGGAGCCATATGAGGAGGTCTGTCTAGACGACTCTGTCAAGGATGCCTCCGATGGAGAGGGCAGATATTCTTTCGGCTATGCATACCGATATTTAATGAAAGCTTATCGTACCATTTGTCTGGCTTACAGCAGGGGATCTTCCAAAGGCTATCAACCCCGGGAGAAGAGCAGCAGATTGAGGGTCTGTGTAGGATAGTGGATACAACACTTCTTCGGGGGTCCCTTGAAGTATGCGGACTTCCCTTCTGTGGGGCCGACTTCTTGCAAGCAAATCAGGGCCCCTCGTTACAAATCAGCATTGCCAGCTTCACTGTGCCGAGCAGGTGCAGACGGCCCGAACCCAGCAGGGGTTGACCCTATCACTCACTGTGCAGCTTATCTGACCTTCTGGCTGTGCACCTTCGCTCTTCCTCAAGGGGACGAGATGACTATCAGGCCGGAAGCTATATATCTGGCCTGTCAGATGGCCTGGGGGATGAGGCTGTCTCTATGCCCAGCGGCTTTGTGTTTAGTTTACAAATCATTGGGGGATTTGCATAAACATCAGGTTCCCCGCTCCTTAAGGACTGTGGGTCTATTTCATTTCTTTAATGCCTGGGTCTGCAGTATTTTCCCCGAGTTGGCCCCGAGGACTCTAAAGTCGGACACGTTGCTTCCTCGGATGATTGAATTTGCTAGCGCCGAACCTGGTCCTTTCTCAGAGCAGCTGTTTAAGATAAGGGGCAGGTTGATAAAAGTGCCTATAGACGCTCTTGGCAGCATTCATTTTTGGAGCTTGGCAGCAGGTTCGGCTCCTTTAGTGGACCCTCAGAGGGAATGCAAAATGGAGGACGTAGAAACTTACGCTCATCCTATTTCGGGGGTCGATGCCACCCGGCCCATATTAGAACCAGAACTGGTCAAGTGGGCTATGGCTATTCGGCCCAGTGTATTGGTCTTCAGGAAGGGAGGCTTGCTCATTTTGGAGACCTATTATCCATTCCGTTTCAGCCGAAACTTTGGTTATGATCAGCACATTCCTTCATCGGTTGCTCAGTTTCCTTTGGACAGCCGGGCCAAACATGGGTCCACCATTGCCAGTGACGGTCGAACATGGTGGGATTTCTTTCATCGCCGAGAGGGCGTAACATTCAGGATTCCGACCGTTTCTAATCGTATACCCCGCATCACATCAGACTACATTAAGTGGTGGAATACACGCACCAACTTTTATAAAGATGACAGATGCGCCTTTTGGGATGTGGCCGAGTGCGCTTTCTTAAAGCGGCAATCAGGGCCTGTGTTTGAAATTGACGAGGTCCATCTGAAAAGGCTCTATTCACAGCATCAAAAGGAGGCGGAAACATATATTGCCACACGTCGGTCTTTGAAAGAGGAAGGTTCTGAAATACCCACTCCTGTCTTTTCTGAGATTAATGAAGACGCGTTTACAAAGGATCTGAGGCAGTTGGGCCATATAGGGGGTGTTCATTTGGATGTACAATATCCGTTCCCCCCGGAGGAACCTCTCCCGACAGTAGCCCCCTGGAGGGGTCCGGTGGACAGGTTTCACCCTTATAGGACGTTTGTGCGGAGGGAAGACCGCACCCATGTTGTGCATCCCTTGGTTTTGATGATGACAATAGGATATGTTTGACTAATCTAAGTTCTATCTTGTCTCTTAAAGCAAATGGTTTAGTTATGTGTGTAAAGATAGTGCATTGAATTAATGCCCATTTGATGATGACAAACAATGTTTCTGATCAACTCAATATAAATCGGATAGTTCAATTTACTTCTGATAAGTTAAGTAATTTCAGGTCCACTGAAATCCAAGTGGAATCAACAAATCAGAAGAAGTGTCAAAGGCCGTTTGTCGACCAGGGAAGTGGTTATGGTCGACCAACGAACTCAACCAGAAAAGCATCAGATCATCTGTCTTCTGGAAGCACCTTGGCTGTCGACCAAAGCCCCACCTCTGGTCGACCACAGAACAGCCAGAACATCAGACAGAACTGACGGCCATCTGTAATTCGTTCCTTGTCGACCAGCGACCAGGCTGTGGTCGACCAACGGGCGAAGTGAGTTTCAGCCAGAAGAACCGGCCGTCTGGGGAATGCCCATTGTCGACCAGCGACAGGGTCATGGTCGACCACGGGCTTTATAGCGTCCAGAACCGAACTCTAACCGAATTCTGTTGAGGTTCCTTAAAACCTGCAGATGGTTGTTGCAGGTTGTTGGGCTGCCCAGGAGATAAGATTCCGCACGGGAATCAAGGAAACAATCTTGCTTAGAAGTGGTCAAACTCGTTCTAACGATTGGATTTAAACCGATCCCTGTTTTCTAGCAGATTGGCGCTCGATCTGAAAATTGCGCGGGAAGAACTTCAAAGGCGGTATGAAGAATATAATACAACTAATCACGAACAAAGAAGAAGTGAGAGAGCACGAAATAGAAGCCAAGGAAGATATACACAGAAGAGGAAGAAGGAGCTCTCCACCAATCAAAGATCTGCAGAAAGGTTAAAGGCAATCTCGTTGCTGCAGAAGGAAGACTTAGCTCAAGACTGTGCGATCTCCAGCAGCAGAACAATCTAGGGCAACTGACTGGAAGATCAACAGGGAGTCTAGGCTTCTTCATAAGAGTGATCAAGTCCCAGGCTGAACATCTATTCTTCTACACACGCCAATATTCAGTCCTGTCTTTCATCACCTGTTCTTATCATCTTTCCATTTGTGATTACAATTATTGTCAAGCTGTGAGGCAGCAGAGTCAAGCTGTGTGTCAGCAGGTACAAGCTGTGTGTCAGCTGTGTTTTGATTGAGATCAGAGATTCTCATAGTGAAGCCTTGCTTGAGTTAAGCAAGGGGTGGATGTAAGTCTCAGGAAGAGACTGAACCACCTTAAAAATCCTCTCTTGTGGTGTGCTTGTGTGTGTTTGATTTTCTATACGTATGCTTGCATCTTTACTATCCGCATTAGTTCTATAATTCATTAATTACCAGTAGCTCATTTGGTCGATAGTTAGTAAATCAAAGAAAGGGGGAAAGATCTATTCACCCCCCCCCCCTCTAGATCTATTCAGTCCGTATCCAACACGTGGTATCAGAGCAGGTTCTCCAAAAATGTGGTCTAACAACCAGGAGAGATCGGGCGGACTGAACTCTAAAAGCCTCATAGCTGAGGGGCACTCTGTAACTAGACCTCCATATTTTGATGGAACTGATTATTCTTATTGGAAAAATCGTATGCAGGTGTTCTTACGTGCGCAAGACCACGAGATGTGGAGGGTAGTGAGCCGCGGACCTTTTGAGCTACCGGAAGATGAAGAAACCTGGACCAGAGAACAGGTCAGGAAATCAACTGTCAACTGGGGAGCCATGAACGTAATGCAGTGCTCACTACACCCCACAGAATTCTCAAGAGTTTCCCAATGCGCAACAGCCAAAGAAATGTGGGATCGTCTAAAGGTAATCTACGAAGGTACTTCCGAGGTAAGAGAGACAAAAGCAAATATGCTAGTCTCAGAATATGAGATGTTTAGGATGAAAAATGATGAAAGTATTTCTGAGATGTATGCCAGATTAGTACAATTGACTAATGGCTTGAAGAGCTTAGGGAAGACATACAAAGAGCAGGAATTAGTGAGGAAGATTTTAAGGTCTCTCACATCGATGTGGCATACCAAGGCCACAGTCATTGAGGACTCAAAGGATCTCACAACAATGACAGTGGATGAGTTAGTAGGATCCCTGATGGCCTATGAGGTCAATCTGAAGAGAAAGGAAGATGAGGGGAAGAAAAAGAAGCAACTTGCCCTAAAGACTAAGACAAGCACCTCTGAGGTGTCTGACAATGAAGACTCATCTAGCTCAGGTGAAGAATCTGGTGAGCTAGCCATGCTTACAAGAAAATTTAAGAAATTCCTGCGAAAGGAAGGTAAAGGATTCAGAAATCCAAAGGGCATGGTAAGGAAGTCATCCCAGTTTAAATCTGATAAACATAAGACTTCTTCTAATAAACTCATTTGCTACAATTGCAGGCAGCCTGGACATATGAAGGCTGAATGTCCAGAAGCTCCTAAGAAATCAAGCTTCAAGTGGAAAGGCAAGAAACCCAAGGCGATGATTAGCACTTGGAGTGAGGAGGAAGAGAGCAGTGAAGAGGAAACAACTTCCGAGGAAGAAGAAGGAAAGCTCTGTCTGATGGCCAAGGGAGACAACAGTGATCTTGAGGTAAGTTCCCCATTTCAAGACTTCTCTAGTTCGGATTGGGAAGAAGTATATTCAGAATTGCTTGATACTTATGAAAGAATAAGAAAGGAAAATAAACATTTGAAGAAGAAGATCAGTCAACTGAATAAAGACAGCAATTCAATGGAAAACAAAACTGAACTAGAAATGGAAATCAAGTCTCTGAAAAACAAGCTGAATCAAGTGGACTTAGATGAAGAAAACCACAAGAGAATGTCCGAAGAGAATGAAATGCTAAAAAACGACATTGATGAGCTAAAACTAAAAACTCAAGAATATGAACAGGAAACTAAGTTAAGTCAAGAAAGAAACAATTCACTCAAGGAAGAAAACAGTAAGCTTCTAAAAGAGATAGAAAGAATCCAAGGTGAATTGGAAGATAAACAGGAAGCCTTGGAAAAAATGACCAAGGGTCAAGAAAACTTAAATGCTGTCTTGGGAATAAAAGTAAACTTTCAAAAAGAAGGGTTAGGATACAATCCTACGGCTAAAAAGGAATTCCAAATAAAAACCGTAAATGGGATTGCTGACTCAAAAGGAAAAAGGCCCCTGATTAATCTATACCAAGATAAACAAGAGGATGTAGCTGAATGCTCCTCCAAAAGGAACAATGTCACCAAGGAAGAGAGAAATTTTAAAGAGAAAACAGTCAATCAATATAAGATTCAAAATAATAAACAAGAAACCCAAATTCACAGAAATCACCAAATAAACCAAGTTAAAGGACATAAATCTGGAAAACAAGGTGTCTGGAGACAGGCTGGTCGACAACAGACCCTTCATCTGTCGACCAGAGGATCTGCCAGAACAGGCGCTGGTTACTGGAGAAGCAGTGGTCGACCACAGGTACACCAGATGTCGACCAGAGGTGGTGCCAGAACAGACGCTGAGTTCTGGAGACGCGATGGTCGACCACAGACATACCAAAAGTCGACCATGGCCAGACAAGCAAACAGAAATCACAGGTTTTCTCGGGTAAAACAAAATGAAAACTTGAATACACAAAGGTGGACTCAGATTAAAGAAACTTTAGAACAAAAGCAACCCAATCTGAACAAGTTCAAAAATAAAAATGTACACTGCTCTAATAGAATCTGGGTTCCCAAAGGATTACTGCAGCAATTTCATAACTTTACAAGTCATCTTGGACCCGGGTACCATTGGGGTCCAAAAGTTTCTGTGTAACTTGTGATGCAGGTGTGTTTGGCAGCTATACACAACAAGTGGTACTTAGATAGTGGCTGCTCAAGACATATGACAGGGGACAAGGCAAAATTCTCCGAGCTAAACTCAAAAGATGGAGGACATGTGACATTTGGAGGAAATAACAAAGGCAAGATCATTGGGAAAGGTAAGGTAGGTAAGACATCTACAAATAACATTGAAGATGTACTGCTAGTGGATGGCCTTGAATATAATCTTCTTAGCATCAGTCAGCTATGCGACAAAGGCCATCAAGTGGTCTTTGATTCTAAAATCTGTAAAATTCTTGAACCAAATTCGGCTAAAGTTAAGTTTATGGGCAAGAGAATAAATAATGTCTACATGATAGACTTGGATGATCCAGCCCACTCCAACTTGTGCCACACCGCCAAGAAGGAGGACCTGACTTGGTTGTGGCACCGAAGGCTAGGGCATGTTAGCTACAGGGTGCTGCACAAATTGGTTAAGAATAAAATGGTATCTGGTTTACCTGAAATTTCGTTTGCTCAAAATGTCAAAGTATGTGAATCATGTACCCAAGGTAAGCAAACAAGAAAATCATTCAAAGGTAGAACTGAAAGTCAATCCTCTAGACCACTAGAACTTGTGCACATGGACCTTTTTGGCCCAACAAGAACTGCTAGCCTTAGTGGTAAGAGGTACGGTTATGTACTTGTTGATGATTTCTCTAGATTTACATGGGTCATGTTCTTATCTCATAAAAGTGATGCCTTTTCTGAGTTTCAGGAATTTTACAAAAGGATGAAGCAGGATGGAAAGTCCAAAGTGTGTTCAATAATATCTGATCATGGGGGAGAATTTGAAAATTCAGAGTTTGATGAATTCTGCAGGAACAAAGGAATAAATCACAGGTTCTCATCACCAAGGACGCCAGAGCAAAATGGAGTGGTAGAGAGAAGGAATCGCACACTTGTTGAAATGGCCAGAACCTTGTTGGTTGAAGCCAATCTTCCAAGAAGATTTTGGGCTGAGGCGGTCAATACAGCATGTTATATTGTAAACAGGGCAATGGTAAGACCATCTAGTACGAAAACTCCATATGAGGTGTTCAAAGGTAAGAAGCCATCTCTAGCTCATTTTAGGATCTTCGGTGTAAGGTGTTTTATTCATAACAATGACAAGAGATCATTGGACAAATTTGAACCAAAGAGTGACCCAGGAATCTTCTTGGGATACTCTGACCGATCAAGAGCCTATAGAGTCTACAACACCAAAGATCAGCTAGTTGAAGAATCCCCACATATCACATTTGATGAAAATAATGACTTTGACAAAACTGGACAGGTAGGCAAAGATGAAGATGGGGAATTTCTGGAAGGCAAAGAGGAACCAATGGAGACTGAAGCAGAACCAAAGCAAGGTGATTCCAATGATCAACCCGAAGGAGAGATCATCCCAGGTAACAATTCTGAAAATCTGAGATTTCTCAGAGATCATCCTCTAGATAACATCATTGGAGGAATTAATGAACCGAGGAAAACTAGATCTCAGCTTAAAACAGTTGATGAATTAGATCAGCTAGCCCTTGTATCTCAAGTTGAGCCTAAAAATGTAGAGGAAGCTTTAAGAGATGAATCTTGGATAAATGCCATGCATGAAGAATTAAATCAATTTGAAAGAAATCAGGTTTGGAAACTTGTTCCCAGACCCTCATCTCATCCTGTTATTGGAACCAAATGGGTTTATAAAAATAAGCTTAATGAAGAAGGAGTTGTTATGAGGAACAAGGCTCGATTGGTGGCTAAGGGGTATAACCAAGAATTTGGAGTTGATTTTGAAGAATCATATGCTCCAGTTGCAAGGTTAGAAGCCATTAGAATACTGTTAGCATTTGCGGCGTCCCATGGAATTAAATTGCAGCAAATGGATGTAAAAAGTGCCTTTCTAAATGGCTTTGTAAAGGAAGAAGTCTTTGTGGAACAACCCCCTGGTTTTGAAAATGATGATTTTCCTAATCATGTCTTTAAACTGCATAAGGCTTTGTATGGTTTAAAGCAGGCTCCTAGGGCATGGTACGACAGACTGAGTTCATTCCTCACCAAAAAAGGGCTACACAAGAGGTAAAATTGATCAAACATTATTCTCCAAGACCCAAGGTAAGAATATACTAATTGTGCAAATCTATGTGGATGATATTGTGTTTGGATCCACTGAAGCTTCATTATGTACTGAATTTGCAAATCTAATGACCAATGAGTTTGAAATGAGTTTAATGGGTGATTTACAGTTCTTTCTTGGATTGCAGATTCTACAATGTAGAGAAGGCTACTTCATAAATCAATCCAAGTACATAAAGGAGATGCTGAAAAAGTTTGGCATGGAGAGCTGCAAACCAATAGAGTCACCCATGGGGACAAATGCAACATTGGAGGCTGATGTAAAAGGTAACATGGTAGATGCCAAGAAATACAGAGGTATGATCGGATCCTTACTATATTTAACTGCCTCTAGGCCAGACATTCAGTTCAGTGTATGCATGTGTGCTAGATATCAATCTAGCCCTAGAGATTCACATTTAGGGGCTGTCAAGCGTATCTTTCGTTACCTTGCCGGTACCCAAGAATTGGGTTTATGGTATCCTACTTACTGCAAACTAGACTTGATTTCATATTCAGATGCTGATTATGCTGGTTGCAAAATTGATAGGAAGAGTACTAGTGGTTATTGTCAAATATTAGGTGGATGTTTAATATCATGGGCCTCTAAAAAACAGCATTCTGTGGCACTCTCCACTGCTGAGGCTGAGTATGTCGCAGTAGGGAGCTGTGGTACACAGGTTTTGTGGATAAAACATCAACTTCAAGACTACAATGTAGATCTTGGATGTGCACCTATTTTCTGTGACAACACTAGTGCTATTAATTTGTCTAAAAACCCCATTCAACACTCTAGGACAAAACACATTGAGATCCGTCATCACTTTCTAAGAGATGAGGTCTCCAAAGGAAATCTCATGCTTCATTTTGTAGAAACTGAAAAACAACTGGCAGACATTTTCACAAAACCCCTTAACAATGACAGATTTTCAACTCTAAGAAGGGAGTTAGGAATTTGTAGAATTTCTCCTGAAAATTCTTGAAATAATCATATTCATGTGTACTCTACATAGATTCTGTCATTTCTGTCTAAGTTATAGGTCTCTAGTACTGGTCAAGTTTTTGAGTTTGGAAAGTCTTGTGTCGGGTGCAACTTCAGCAAGAATACTGGTTCTCTACGGCTCATCTCTTGTGGTCGACCACAGACAAGGCGCTGGTCGACCAA
This sequence comes from Amorphophallus konjac, assembly GCA_022559845.1. Taxonomy (NCBI): domain Eukaryota; kingdom Viridiplantae; phylum Streptophyta; class Magnoliopsida; order Alismatales; family Araceae; genus Amorphophallus; species Amorphophallus konjac. Next base: position 289,301,560 of record CM040118.1, read on the forward strand.
GGCATCAGGACAGGAAATAGTTAGCTCTGGGAATTCGCAGCTGTCGACCACAGGCGATCCAATGGTCGACAACAGGTTTGTGAGAACGCAGTCTTCTCAACAGGCAGGTTCTGTGTCAGCACAAAGGTCGACCACAGGCCACTCCATGGTCGACAAAGGACCTGAAAAAGGGAAATTGGATCTAATCAAGCTGCTGGCTTTGGTGGGAAATCTTCTGAACTTTTTGGACTCTGAGCTCAGTTTTGGCTTCACTCACTCATCCTCATTCACTTCCCATTCCTTGTGTCTCAATATCTCTTTGTGGTCAGCTTATTGTTCTCTATCTTCAGCAAGGACTCACAAATTGAGGGGGAGTAAAAAGTGTAAACTCATTCCTTAATAAACCATTGAACAACCTAACCACCTCTTACAAGAAAATCACCAAAGTCATCAATGAGAGTAAATGTTAAGTGTAGTAATGAGAATTTGACCTGTACTACTGCAATAAATTCAAACCATAACTATGACTCTGACTCAAGACTATTGAGAACTTATGTTTTTTGTAATGAGACTGTTTCTCTACCTGTGTCTGTGTTGGACAGTGAAAATAAACGCAGCTATAGCATGAATGTATATGGAATACGCCATAATTCTGCCTACTTGGTAGAGCAATGGACTGAGTTCTGAGAAACTACTGTTCTCCATCACAAAGCAAAATTGGCTGAAAAATTAAGTGGGAGACATGTATGTCATGAAGACTCAATCTACCTCTGCCACTCTCAAAATTATTAATTGGGTATCCTGAGTAACTGGGGATATTGGCGTCTGATAAACGTATATCCTCACGGATAAAAAGTGTGTCCCAGTTAAAAGTGGAATGGTTAGACATGCTAAGTAGCCGGGGTTTCTGGCGTGTAAAAAGCGTGTCTCTTCGTATGGAAAAGCATGTGATAAACCTGACCACAGCTTTTAAATATTCCAAAACGAAAAGGCAATAAAAATGGTTGACCTAATGCACTATATGCAAATAGAGGCATAAAACACTGTTCAGCTTGTTCAGCTAGTAAAATTATCTCATGAACCATATTATAAGTTTAAGGAGCCGTGAGTAAGACAGTGGATATGGGGAGTCAATTTATTGGGGCAATACTTTCAAATTCTTTGAACCACAAGACCCACTCGAATTTGTCACAAGGTGGTCTTTGAGAAAGGGAGGAAAGGTTACTTAAATGTCTTATTAAAGAAAGGAGGTACACTTCGATAATTTCCCAAAATATGAGTTATGCTGATTAAATCCTGACCGCTCGTTTGTTTCATCGCGTTGGTTCACTTTTTGCTGTTGACAAAGGGGGAGAGAGAAGCTTTATGTGTCATTGTGTGTCTAGTTGTGTGTCTAGATGTGAGTAGATTGTCAAGTTTACTTTGTCTACGTGTCCTCAGTGTCTTTATCCTTTTTTGAGTCTCTCATGTAATTAGTGCTATTGTTTTTGAAAGCCACATCAAACGAATTGTCTGAATGAAATCTGTGCTATGATAGCCTTGCATGCAATATCAAATGAATTTCATAATCTGTTGTTTGTCACAATGACTCATGGTTGTCATCATCAAAAAGGGGGAGAATGTTGTGCATCCCTTGGTTTTGATGATGACAATAGGATATGTTTGACTAATCTAAGTTCTATCTTGTCTCTTAAAGCAAATGGTTTAGTTATGTGTGTAAAGATAGTGCATTGAATTAATGCCCATTTGATGATGACAAACAATGTTTCTGATCAACTCAATATAAATCGGATAGTTCAATTTACTTCTGATAAGTTAAGTAATTTCAGGTCCACTGAAATCCAAGTGGAATCAACAAATCAGAAGAAGTGTCAAAGGCCGTTTGTCGACCAGGGAAGTGGTTATGGTCGACCAACGAACTCAACCAGAAAAGCATCAGATCATCTGTCTTCTGGAAGCACCTTGGCTGTCGACCAAAGCCCCACCTCTGGTCGACCACAGAACAGCCAGAACATCAGACAGAACTGACGGCCATCTGTAATTCGTTCCTTGTCGACCAGCGACCAGGCTGTGGTCGACCAACGGGCGAAGTGAGTTTCAGCCAGAAGAACCGGCTGTCTGGGGAATGCCCATTGTCGACCAGCGACAGGGTCATGGTCGACCACGGGCTTTATAGCGTCCAGAACCGAACTCTAACCGAATTCTGTTGAGGTTCCTTAAAACCTGCAGATGGTTGTTGCAGGTTGTTGGGCTGCCCAGGAGATAAGATTCCGCACGGGAATCAAGGAAACAATCTTGCTTAGAAGTGGTCAAACTCGTTCTAACGATTGGATTTAAACCGATCCCTGTTTTCTAGCAGATTGGCGCTCGATCTGAAAATTGCGCGGGAAGAACTTCAAAGGCGGTATGAAGAATATAATACAACTAATCACGAACAAAGAAGAAGTGAGAGAGCACGAAATAGAAGCCAAGGAAGATATACACAGAAGAGGAAGAAGGAGCTCTCCACCAATCAAAGATCTGCAGAAAGGTTAAAGGCAATCTCGTTGCTGCAGAAGGAAGACTTAGCTCAAGACTGTGCGATCTCCAGCAGCAGAACAATCTAGGGCAACTGACTGGAAGATCAACAGGGAGTCTAGGCTTCTTCATAAGAGTGATCAAGTCCCAGGCTGAACATCTATTCTTCTACACACGCCAATATTCAGTCCTGTCTTTCATCACCTGTTCTTATCATCTTTCCATTTGTGATTACAATTATTGTCAAGCTGTGAGGCAGCAGAGTCAAGCTGTGTGTCAGCAGGTACAAGCTGTGTGTCAGCTGTGTTTTGATTGAGATCAGAGATTCTCATAGTGAAGCCTTGCTTGAGTTAAGCAAGGGGTGGATGTAAGTCTCAGGAAGAGACTGAACCACCTTAAAAATCCTCTCTTGTGGTGTGCTTGTGTGTGTTTGATTTTCTATACGTATGCTTGCATCTTTACTATCCGCATTAGTTCTATAATTCATTAATTACCAGTAGCTCATTTGGTCGATAGTTAGTAAATCAAAGAAAGGGGGAAAGATCTATTCACCCCCCCCTCTAGATCTATTCAGTCCGTATCCAACAACCCAGACATATTATCAGCACACTTCTAGGCTTTTTGTACTGCTAAATGTTCACGGGCTATCAATAGAGAACCCGATAGCTGGCATTCTGAATAAGCCGCTTTTTGTTTCTTTTCATTATGTCGCCTCAACCGCAGGAGGGTCATAGGATTCAAACAAAACGGAGCTGAAGTGACACGACCTCGGACTTAAGCAAGCAAGCACATTCGTAATCTAAATGGGCCAATTTGGGCCGCCGCTCTCTCGTCGCTCACCCAAGCCCGGGGTAACTTGGCAATGCCAAGGTGAGGTTGAGGGGTTGGGCCCTTGCTGGTAGAGGGCCAGCAAGGCCAAGACTTGATTCCCAATGGATGTGGAAGCCCAAGACAATGGGGCCGACCAAGTGCCAAAGGCACCGGTTTCTCTCTTTTCCCACGGTGATCACTTATAGCACAAGAGCTTAAGAATCGGGCTCTCATTCACGGCCAGCGGAGTTTATGAACTAATATTGAGAGAACAAGCACAAATTAGAGCAAAGTTTGGAGCACTTACTCGACCGATTTGAAGAAACCGGTCCCGCTCGGAGACGAGGGCGAGCGGGGAAGCGTGGGTTCCCCACACGCCGCGAAAGGGTAGCTTGACCTGTTTAAGCTATTACAACACTACACCCCATGCAAGGGGGGGATCGTGGGGAAGGGAAGATGATAGTTACAATCAAAACTACCTCCACGCAGGGAGGGGCCTTCAGCCAGCCAAGCGGGGAGGGGAAAACTAGGGCTAAAACGATGATGAAGTGAATATGCTAAATCTGCCTTCTCTCGGCAATTGTGGACAGACAGTCGGTACTGTGGCTGCAGAACGTGATCAAGAATTTTTCCGAGGGAGAGACCAGTGGGAAAATCTTTGTTACTGGAGCTGGAGTGCCTCTGAATTTTTCCGAATTCTTCTGGGGTCGTTGTTGGCCTGGGAAGGAGCTCGAACAGGGACGCTGATTCTCAGACTGATAGCAACTGGTTACTAACAGCAGGAAGAAGAGATTGCCTCGGCCGCTCCCGAACTCCAAATCAGGTGCCGCCAGAGCCGCTGGGACCGTGGACGAGTCTTCTTTGCAACAGAACTAATGGGGAAGCCGAAAGATACCGGAGAAGATCAGGGGACCCAGAACAGTGAGTGGGGGTCGGTGCAGACTATGGGAAGTAGAGTCGCACGCCTGAGGAAGAAAATTCGTAACTTCTGCTGCCGGATGCCGTACGGAGTTATGCTTCTTGGTTCTGAAAGTAGATAGAGAGAGGAAGAACTTTACAGAAGATCTCGTGGCCTGATTCCTCCGGGGTTTGTCGTAGTGAAGCTTTCTCTCCGGATCAGGATCTGTGTAGAGCTAGCTCCTGGTTTCCAACAGTAGGTTGCAGAGGATGCCTCGACAGCTCCCGAACTCAGAATCAAGCGCCGTCAGAGTCGTTGGAATCGAGGACAAGTCCTCTTCACAGAAAAACTAACGGGGAAGCCAACCGATGTCGGAGAAGACTAGGGGATGCATAATGATGACGACTGGTCGGTGTAGACTATGAGTAGCAGATCTGCGTAGCTGAGGGAGAAAAATGAGAACTCTGGATCACGAACGCCGAATGAAGTTCTGTTTCTTGATTCTGGAAGTAGACTGGGCGATGAAGAATTTTGAAGAAGAACTCATGGACTGATTCCTTCGGGGTTCATCCTGGAAGAGCTTCTAATCTGGCTCAGGTCCTCAGCCGAGGTAGAACTGCATAGTTGTGGGAGAATGGACCTCCTGGACGGCTCGGAGATCGGAAGAAGATGAAACCACTTATGTTGCGAAGGACACTGGTATACACTTCCGACAATGGCTCTTGGGTCTTCAAACTCATCTGGAGGAAGTCGTGGTGGCCGCTGCAAGTTGCTGGTTCATCTGCAACCTCTGGACAGCAAACTGTAACTTCGAAGTAGCTTCCAATGACCAAGAAAGAAGAAGGGGAAGGGGGTAGATGAGTGTGGGAGTGACCCCTGGTTGTAAGGGGGTCTTGGAGGGGGTGTTGTAAGGTGTGGGAGGTGGAGAATAAGGTCTGGAAGAGGGTCCAATAGATGGTGGTAGTGGGGGCTGCGAATTTGGTTGGAAAGGAGAGAGGGAAAGGATATTCGAAAATAGGTTTAAGGGTGGGGTTAATTTTTTATCTTGGGAATGGGGGGGTTGTGTTGGGGAAGGGAAGGGGTGCTTGGGGTAGTGGGAAGGGTGCTTGGGAAAGTGGGAGGGGTAGTTGGGGGTTGGATGGTGAGGAGAGGATTGGTGGAGGGGGTCTTGGGAAGGGGTGGAGTATTGATGAGGGTTGTGGGGAATGGGAAGAGGCTTAAATGGGGTAGGTGGGGAGTGGAGGTGGTTGGGAAGGGAGGAGAGAGAAGAAAATTCGAATTTGGGTGTTGAGGAGAGAGAAAGTGGAGTGAAAAAGAGAGATTAAGAGAGGGAAGGGTGGGGAATCTCTCCCCTAGGGTTTCTCACACAAAAAATGGAATCTCTCCACTAGATAAGAAGTGTAAACTCTCAAAATGGCAAGTTTTTTTAATTCATTGATTCATTAAGTTGAAATGGGGGGAATGGGGTCCTATATATAGGAAACCCACATTTCTACAAAAGTCCTTGACAATTGACTCAATGACAAATAACCGAGGGGATAGGGGGGAGCCCTTGGGCCAAGCCCAATGAATTGGGCCCAATAGCTAACTAGACAACCTAATGACACTCAAACTTAGGGAAATAAACACAAGACCTAGGAACATGACTCAAATAAAAGGGAAAATACATCAAATGACTCAAATAAAAATTACATAGGACTCAAAATTAAATAACTAGACCATGTCGGATGCAATCGGGGTGAGGAGACGAGCTGTGATCATGGGCATGGAAGGTGATGTCCCCATCATACTCCCGGGGTGCGGAGAACTCGACTCCGTCGAGTAAGTGTCCTTCCCTCCTTGGAAGGTGTAGAAGTGGTACTGCCCTCAAGTCTTCCGAACGAGACCGATCCATCCACCTGTCGAGATAGCGCTCGTATACGTTGCTCCTGGTGGTAGTGACATGTTCATCCAATATTCGTTCAATGCGCTCACGCTGGGCTCTCTTGGCTGGTGGACTCTCCTCACGGGTGGGTGCTCTCTCAACGGAGGGAATAGGCTCAATATCTTCACTAGGTACCACCGTGGGTCCCTTGTATGGCACTAGGTCGGCGACATTGAATGTGGGACTTACCCCATATTCCTCGGGGAGATCAAACTCATAGGCATTTGCGCCAATGCGCCTCAGGACCTGGAAGGGACCAGCCCCACATGGCCTCAATTTGGAGATGGCTCCCGGGGAGAGTCTCTCCGTCCTTACCATCACAAAGTCACCCTCATGGAATTCTTGGTGACGCAAAAGGGAGTCAGCCTGCCTCTTATAGATCTCATTTTCCTTGCTTATGTGCTTGCAAAGGCTTTCATGCAATTTTGTGAATGTTGACATTCTAGGGGTGATGGGTGGACCTGGGCAACCAAAAGTAGAACAATCATGCTTTGACGCTAAGAAGACTTTGATGGAATGGGAAGGACCGGGGCATCCATAGGTAATCCGGTCATGCATGGGGGTGACAAATGCTGGGGGATCCGGACATCCATGAATACTCCTATCATGCCTAAAACTCATGATGGGTGAAGGTGGACCACTACATCCGAATTTGGAGCACTCATGCTTTCTACTTGACATGTGGGTGATATGAATGAATGGACCCAACATAATGTTCATTCCAATTGGTGTAGTAAACCTAGACACATGCATACTTTTCCCAAAGGTGACTTCCATGTGTATAGGTGTGGGACAACCCTTGAACTCCCATTGGAAATGATCGAATGGATCTAAGAAGGTGGTCATCATGGGGTGGGGCACAACCTTATTACCTAGGGATATGTGGCCCAAGGTCATGGTTCCCAAGGTGTAACCCGGGTCATGGATGAGGTGGGTTTGGCCTAATATGGTGGGTGAGGGTAGGAAAGGGTGGGTGGTGGGTAAGATGGTTGGGTCATATGAGTCCCTTGACTCCCATTGGAATGGATCATATGGATCATAAAATGGGTCACCTAGGGGGAGGAACTCCATGTCCTCAAGATCCTTAAAAGGTGCTAAGTCATCCTTCTCCATGATAGTTGGGCCAATGTTCTTGACAAGTGGGTCGGCCATGAGTGGAGGGCTTGGCTTTCTACCCGAGATAAGAAGCTCTAAATCGAGGAGAAGGTTGGGCTCATCGGGTGTAGGGAGGAATAGAAGGAGGTCGCTAGTGTAGCAACCAATGGTGCAAACCGAGGTGATAGACCCTATGCATAGGTGTAGGAGGCTAAGGCTCCTAGGTTGTTCGACCATAGGGGTCAACATGCTAGTCATCTCTAATTGCCATGCTATGCCCTTGAGAACGTCCTCTAAGGTTTCCACTTGGTAGGATGTTTGGATTATGGTGTGATAGGAGGAGATGTGCACTATGGGAAGGTTTTCCTTTATGGGAAGGCAATCGTGGGCCGTGATCTCTCTTATTGGGCTCTTCTTTAGCCAACTAACAAGGGACTCTTCCAAGATGAATTCGACCTTATCTAGAGGGGGTGGTGGAGGGTGAAGATCCTCGTGCGAGGCTTCCTCTTCAATTGGGACATGGGTGCTCTCCATGGAGGGGATAGGTTCCCGAGAGGTATTTGTCTTCATGTGGTAAAGTGGGTGGACTACTTCTTCCAAAGCTAATGGATTGGGAAGGTTCTTTGATGGTGGGGTGATGATGGCCGGAGTATGGTGCACCCGGGGTGGTGAACAAGGGTGGGATTCCCGCAGGTGGGAGAATACAAGGTTGTTGAATTTAAAGGTTCCCGAAAGGTGTAGCGGATGCACTAGGCAAGTCCGACGTGTTGGGTCGATGTCGGCATTCCTTTCATCTAACCATTTCTTACCTAGGATTATACATGGACCCGCCAATGTTCCCTTTTGACACCAAGCCCCATCCAAATACTTAGTCTTCCCGAACCATTTATGGAATTCAATAAAGACTTGGTCTCCATTGTGCACAATTTGTCCGATCCTACAAAGAGAGGTAATGATATCGGGGGACACCCAATTTTCAGATTCTAGGTCAATGAAATCAATTTCTACGGGCTCTCCATTAGGTAAGCATGCATGGGATATGATTGGGAGAGGGGCCATGTGATCCAAGACTCAATGTTAACAATCATGGGTTGACAATGCACGGTTCGAATAAGAATGCAAGCATGCCCTGGGACTTCACTTGTAGAGACAAGTCAATGACTTGCTCTGATACCAATTGATGTGACACGACCTTGGACTTAAGCAAGCAAGCACATTCGCAATCTAAATGGGCCAATTTGGGTCGCCGCTCTCTCGTCGCTCACCCAAGCCCGAGGTAACTTGGCAATGCCAAGGTGAGGTTGAGGGGTTGGGCCCTTGCTGGTAGAGGGCCAGCAAGGCCAAGACTTGATTCCCAATGGATGTGGAAGCCCAAGACAATGGGGTCGACCAAGTGCCAAAGGCACCGGTTTCTCTCTTTTCCCACGGTGATCACTTATAGCACAAGAGCTTAAGGATCGGGCTCTCATTCACGGCCAGCGGAGTTTATGAACTAATATTAAAAGAACAAGCACAAATTAGAGCAAAGTTTGGAGCACTTACTCGACCGGTTTGAATAAACCGGTCCCGCTCGGAGACGAGGGCGAGCGGGGAAGCGTGGGTTCCCCACACGCCGCGCCGGGGTAGCTTGACCTATTTAAGCTATTACAACACTACACCCCATGCAAGGGGGGGATCGTGGGGAAGGGAAGATGATAGTTACAATCAAAAATACCTCCATGCAGGGAGGAGCCTTCAGCCGGCCAAGCGGGGTGGGGAAAATTAGGGCTAAAACGATGATGAAGTGAATATGCTGAATCTGCCTTCTCTCGGTAATTGTGGACAGATAGTCGGTACTATGGCTGCAGAACGTGATCAAGAATTTTTCCGAGGGCGAGACCAGTGGGAAAATCTTTGTTACTGGACCTGGAGTACCTCTGAATTTTTCCGAATTCTTCTGGGGTCGTTGTTGGCCTGGGCAGGAGCTCGAACAGGGACGCTGATTCTCGGACTGACAGCAACTGGTTACTAACAGCAGGAAGAAGAGGTTTCCTCGGCCGCTCCCGAACTCTGAATCAGGTGCCGCCAGAGCCGCTGGGACCGTGGACGAGTCTTCTTTGCAACAGAACTGACAGGGAAGCTGAAAGATGCCGGAGAAGATCAGGGGACCCAGAACAGTGAGTGGGGGTCGGTGCAGACTGTGGGAAGCAGAGTCGCACGCCTGAGGAAGAAAATTCGTAACTTCTGCTGCCGGATGACGAACGGAGTTCTGCTTCTTGGTTCTGAAAGTAGACAGAGAGAGGAAGAACTTTACAGAATATCTCGTGGCCTGATTCCTCCGGGGTTTGTCGTAGTGAATCTTTCTCTCCGGATCAGGATCTCTACAGAGCTAGCTCCTGGTTTCCAACAGCAGGTTGCAGAGGATGCCTCGACAGCTCCCAAACTCAGAATCAAGCGCCGTCAGAGTCGTTGGAATCGTGGACGAGTCCTCTTCACAGAAAAACTGACGGGGAAGCCAACCGATGTCGGAGAAGACTAGGGGATGCAGAACGATGACGACTGGTCGGTGCAGACTATGAGTAGCAGATCTGCGTAGCTGAGGGAGAAAAATGAGAACTCTGGATCACGAATGCCGAATGAAGTTCTGTTTCTTGATTCTGGAATTAGACTGGGCGATGAAGAACTTTGAAGAAGAACTCATGGACTGATTCCTTCGGGGTTCATCGTGGAAGAGCTTCTAATCTGGCTCAGGTCCTCAGCCGAGGTAGAACTGCGTAGTTGTGGGAGAATGGACCTCCTGGACGGCTCGGAGATCGGAAGAAGATGAAACCACTTCTGTTGCGAAGGAGACTGGTAGACGCTTCCGACAATGGCTCTTGGGTCTTCAAACTCGTCCAGAGGAAGTCGTGGTGGCCGCTGCAAGTTGCTGGTTCATCTGCAACCTCTGGACAGCAAACTGTAACTTCGAAGTAGCTTCCAATGACCAAGAAAGAAGAAGGGGAAAGGGGTAGATGAGTGTGGGAGTGACCCCTGGTTGTAAGGGGGTCTTGGAGGGGGTGTTCTAAGGTGTGGGAGGTGGAGAATAAGGTCTGGAAGAGGGTCCAATAGATGGTGGTAGTGGGGGCTGCGAATTTGGTTGGAATGGAGAGAGGGAAAGGATATTCGAAAATAGGTTTAAGGGTGGGGTTAATTTTTTGTCTTGGGAATGGGGGGTTGTGTTGGGGAAGGGAAGGGGTGCTTGGGGTAGTGGGAAGGTGCTTGGGAAAGTGGGAGGGGTAGTTGGGGGTTGGATGGTGAGGAGAGGATTGGTGGAGGGGGTCTTGGGAAGGGGTGGAGTATTGATGAGGGTTGTGGGGAATGGGAAGAGGCTTAAATGGGGTAGGTGGGGAGTGGAGGTGGTTGGGAAGGGAGGAGAGAGAAGAAAATTCGAATTTGGGTGTTGAGGAGAGAGAAAGTGGAGTGAAAAAGAGAGATTAAGAGAGGGAAGGGTGGGGAATCTCTCCCCTAGGGTTTCTCACCCAAAAAATGGAATCTCTCCACTAGATAAGAAGTGTAAACTCTCAAAATGGCAAGTTTTTTTAATTCATTGATTCATTAAGTTGAAATGGGGGGAATGGGGTCCTATATATAGGAAACCCACATTTCTACAAAAGTCCTTGACAATTGACTCAATGACAAATAACCGAGGGGGTAGGGGGAGCCCTTGGGCCAAGCCCAATGAATTGGGCCCAATAGCTAACTAGACAACCTAATGACACTCAAACTTAGGGAAATAAACACAAGACCTAGGAACATGACTCAAATAAAAGGGAAAATACATCAAATGACTCAAATAAAAATTACATAGGACTCAAAATTAAATAACTAGACCATGTCGGATGCAATCGGGACGAGGAGACGAGCTGTGATTGTGGGCATGGAAGGTGATGTCCCCATCAGGAGCCCTATTCCGACCAGACGTATAATCACCCGGTCCGCATCCCGGCATGCTCTAGAGGCGACCCCGCAGCATATAGCTAGTGTGGAGATATCCTCGGGTAGCTCTGAGACCGTCCCTGATAATGAGGAGGAAGTGACTTTCAGCGACAGTGAGGAGGAAGTTCTAAAATCAGAAGCCTTGCCCGTATTTGCAAAAGGCCTTCCGCCTTTTTAGCCTCCTAAGCTGCTGATGCTATCTTCTGTGGAGGAATTGCAAGAGGAGTTTGCCGGGCTCGACACCGAGGTTGACATAACCCCTCCGTTTGCTGCTTCAACTACGGAGCTTTCTCCCCTTTTGTCTCATTTCGAGGGTATAGACCCCACTTTAAAGGTAAGCTTCTCTTTTTTTTTTTTTGCTGTTCTATTTATTTTCTTTCATTCATTGCTGAAGGTCATTCTGCTTTGTCCTCAGGACCCTGTCATCATTCGCTCAGACGCGGCCGCAGTTTCTATGGCCGTTTCATCCACAGACTTGGCCATTATCCCTGTTTTACCTTTAACTTGCATGGGAATTTCTGAGGTTATTCGCCCTGTGCCAGTAAGGATACAATCTTCAACTGACTTAGCATCATTGGACTTGGGGGCATCAGGAGAGATTTTCGTCCCTGTCAGGGCCTTGGATTTTAGAGCCGAAGCAGACCCAGCCAGGAGCTCTGCTTTTATATCGGCCGCAGTAATGTCCATTGCGCCCGAGTCAGCAGTCCCTGCCATAGTGGCTATAGAGACTGGATTTCTGCCTCCACAGGCTAGGGCGCCTTCGTCCCTATTACCAGAAAGAGCAGTTGAAGATGAAGCCCCCACTCAGGAGACCCATGAAGAGATAGCTCCCTCATTTATTGATTCTCCTCCTGCGGGTGTTCAAGCCATAACTCCTGAGGCAGCGGTAGCTGAGGAGTCTTCGGCTCGGCAGGAGAGTATAGAGAGGGACCAGCCAGCTCTCCCAGCAGATTTGCCATCTTCGTCCTCCCGACCGGCTATTGTGCTGTGGGCGGACATTGATAGTGAAGTGACCTTTGAAGTGATCCCCTTCGCTTCTTTTGGTTTCGCATCGTCTGAGAGCTTTGTCTGGCAGAACCTGGATATGCTGCGCCAGCTAGTAGAATCCCAGCCTGGCTTGACACATTTGCAGCTGAAGGAAATTGTTGATCGCTTCACTGCCGGCCTGCAGGCCATGGGCTACCCTTTGGACATATGGGTTCAGTGTGTTCTACTTCTACTAAAATTCGTGCATCGAAGGGATTTCCTAGCATGGACTATGATCGACAAGCTGACGACATTGAAGTTGCAGAGGTCAGAGTGCAAATCTGAGCTGGAGAAGCTGACGCTTGCCCTTGACGAACGCCAGGCTGAGCTACAGAGTGTTGTTCAGTGGGAGGAAGCTGTCCAGGACCGGATAGCCATTCTGGAAGCGGAACTCGCTGGACTTCGAGCCGAGCTGCAACAATTATCATCTATTCGGCCACAGTCCACCGAGGAGGTGGCCTTGTTGGAGGGACGGGTGATGTCTCTCCAGGGTATGTCCGTGAAGCTTCAGGAAGAGGAGGTGCGCCTTCACGAGCTAAGAGCCGCTCCCGATGTCGGTCTTTTGGCCTTTGAAGATATCTTCTGGCGGCCTTGAATTATCTCTTCTTTGTTTTCTTCTGCCCTTTTTTGTGATACAGTATCCCCTCGGGGCTCTTTGTGTACTCCTCTTTTAATGAAAAGGAATCTTCGGCTTCATGTGTATCCATCGTCTTTTCTATGTGGTTTCATCACTTTGGGAAGTGGGGTAGTGGTTCTAGTAGTCCCTCCTGTGAATGGCCCGTACCTGGCAAGAGAGCGTCCATCCCTTCATAGAAAGGATGGGGAACTCACTCCACTGCGTGACGGCATCCGGGGGGGCGTGCTTAAACCGAATTCTATTGGTAGTAGCAAACGTCTTCTTTGGCCATATGCGCCGCAAGGGAGACTATTTGCGGGAATGTGAATGGAAAGGCCTGGAGCATCATCCGGAACGGGCGAATGGTCCATCCCGGTAGGTTTCAAAGCCAGTTGGGGCAGTGTGCCAATCGGCCGGTGCATGATTTCATCATCAATATTGGGCTCATATTGATGCAACGAAGTTTTATAGGTTTCATCAGAATAGACGTAAGGCCTAGACTGGGTAGAGGTTATCGCAGGTGGGACATGAAAGGATATGCAGTTTCATCAGAACAAACGTAAGGTCTATCCTGGCAGGGTTTCATCACTGATCGGGCGAGGTGCCGGTCGATCAGTAGTTAGGTTCATCATCGATATTGGATTTACATCGATGCAAGGAAAGTGTTATAAGTTTCATCAGAATAGACGTAAGGTCTACACTGGCAGGGTTTCATCATTGATCGGGCGAGGTGCCGGTCGATCAACGGCTGGTTTCATCATTGATATTGGGTTTATATCGATGCAAAGAAAGTGTTATAGGTTTCATCAGATTAGACGTAAGTTCTATTCCAGCCGGTTTTATCGCGGGTGGGACTTTGCCCCGAAATACGTAGGTTTCATCAGGATAGGCGTAGGACCCATCCTGGTAGGGTTTCATCGTTGACCGGTCAAGGAGCTGATCGATCAAGGGAAGGTTTTAAGAGTTTCATCAGGACAGACGTAAGGTCTGAGCTGGCCAGGCTTCATCAGAATAGTGATGGGTTTCATTGTCGGTGGGACATTTGCAAGAGGGTATGTAGATTATATCAGGATAAACGTAAGGTCTACCCTAGAAAGGTTTTATCATCGGTGGGGTGTGGAGCCAGCTGACCAACGGAAGGCTTCATAAGTGAAGGGGAGGTGAAGGCAGCGTGCCGGTTGGCATGGAACTTTTGAATTACCACATTACCGACCCAAGTTCCCTTTCGGGTTTTCACCGGAGCCAGCCCCCTCTTGCTTTTGCCCACGCGCCCTTTCGGGTTTTCACGTGACGGGGTACCCGATTTTGCCTGTAGTGCCCTTTTGGGTTTTCACCACAGCTGGGTTTTGGCCATTTTTTTGCCCTTGCTCAGAGTGCCTGAACAAGTCTGGCGGGGCATCTCTATTTTTAGCCCCCATTTTGTCTCTCTTCTCTCTTTTTTTTTGATTTTGGCTTTGTAATCCATGTGCTTAGCTTGTGTATGTATCATTATTGATGTGGGTGCTGACACCAATGCAAAGGGGCCTATGGTTTCATCGTCTACCTAGGCGAAAGGCCTGGGTCGACTTGAGTGTGTTTTGCGGCTTAGGCGTGGAGCCGTTTGCCGGGAGCATGACTGTATCGTTGATGTGGGGATTGCCATCAACGCAAGGGAATAGGATTTCATCATTCATCCAGACGGAAGGTCCAGATTGACTTGAGAATGTGTGTGGCAGCTTAAGCACGAAGCCATTCAATGGAAATGTAGGTTCCATCGTAAATGTGGGATTTATCATTAACGCAAAGAGATGAGGTTTTATCATCTATCCGGACGGAAGGTCCGGGTTGATTTGAGAACGGGTGTAGCATTTTCATCAGAGCAGACGGAAGGTCTTCCCCGGATGGGTTTTAACATTGGTCAGGTAGCGGGCCGCTCCATTAGTAGCTGCTCTTATCATCAATATTGGGTCTATATCGAAGCAAGGATTTCATAGGCTTCATCAGGATAGACGTATGGTCTAAACTGGATGGGTTTCATTAATGGTCGGGCAGGGTGCCAATCGATCAATAGCAGGTTTCATCATCGGTATTGGGTTTATACCAATGCAAGGATTTCACGGCTTTCATCAGGATAGACGTAGGGTCTAAACTGGGTGGGTTTCATTACTGATCGGGCAGGGTTAATAGCAGGTTTCATCATCGGTATTGGGTTTATACCAATGCAAGGATTTCACGACTTTCATCAGGATAGACGTAGGGTCTATACTGGGTGGGTTTCATTACTGATCGGGCAAGGTGCCGATCGATCAACAGCAGGTTTCATCATGGCGGGACGTGTGGTAGGTTTCGTCAGAATAGATGTAAGATCTAGACTGGATGCGATTCATCGTGGTTGATCTTAGACAAAAACGAGTGGAAGTGTTTTATCAGAACAGACGAAAGGTCTATTCCGAGGTGGGCCCCTCTCTTCTTTTTTTTTTTGATTCTCGTATTGCTCTTTGAGCAGGTGCCATTCATCGATGTGGGGTGAACATCAATGCAAAGGAGAGTAGGGCTTCATCATGCAATTCAAACGGAAGGTCTGAACTGAAGCTGGTGGATGGCGGCTTAGGCATGGAGCTATTGCCAGGAATGTAGACTAGCTTAACAGGGACGAAGAGTCCAGGTTAAAGAAAGAGATCGGCCGATCTTGTCGATGATGACCAGGGACAAGAAATTGTTTAGTCAGGATTTTCGGCGGGACTTTGTGATGATTGTCCTTCTCGGAGTTTTATCAGGAAGGGTGAAGAAGGGAACTTTAATTTACCACTTTACTGGTTTAAGCGCCCTTTCGGGTTTTCGCCGAAGCCAGCGCCCTCTTGCTTTTGCCCACGTGCCCTTTCAGATTTTCACGTGGCGGGGTACCCGATTTTACCTGCAGTGCCCTTTCGAGTTTTCACCACAGCTGGGTTTTGGGCCATTTTTACACTTGTCCCTAATATAGGAGCAAGTCTGGCGGGGTATCTCTATTTTTAACCCCATTTTTACTTTCTTTTATTCTTTTTTTTTTAGAGGGTAACAGGTCAGAATGCCATTAGATCAAGATAAGGGTAGCTTGGCTAGGGTAGAGTGCCACCAGACCAAGAAAGGAGTAGCTCGGCTAGGGCGGAGTGCCACTAGGCCAAGAAAGTGGTAGCTTGGCTAGGGCGGAGTGCCGCTAGGCCAAGGAGAGGGGTAGCTTGGGTAGGGCGGAGTGCCGCTAGGCCAAGGAAAGGGGTAGCTTGGCTAGGGCGGGGTGTCGCTAGACCAAGAAAGGGGTAGCTCGGCTAGGGCGAAGTGCCACTAGACCGAGAAAAGGGTAGCTCGGTTAGGGCGGAGTGCCGCTAGACCAAGAAAGGGGTAGCTTGGCTAGGGCGGAGTGCCGCTATGCCAAGAAAGGGGTAGCTTGGCTAGGGCGGGGTGCCGCTAGACCAAGAAAGGGGTAGCTTGGCTAGGGCGGAGTGCCGCTAGACCAAGAAAGGGGTAGCTCGGCTAGGGCGGAGTGCCGCTAGACCAAGAAAGGGGTAGCTTGGCTAGGGCGGAGTGCCACTAGACCAAGAAAGGGGTAGCTTGGCTAGGGCGGGGTGCCGCTAGACCAAGAAAGGGGTAGCTGGGCTAGGGTGGAGTGCCGCTAGACCAAGAAAGGGGTAGCTCGGCTAGGGCGGAGTGCCGCTAGACCAAGAAAGGGGTAGCTTGGCTAGGGCGGAGTGCCGCTAGACCAAGAAAGGGGTAGCTCGGCTAGGGTGGAGTGCCGCTAGACCAAGAAAAGGGTAGTTTGGCTGATCACTCGGGGAATGTCGGTTGTGCTGCATGATACAGCTTTAGATGTCTTCCGTTGAGTGGTGAGAATTGAATTTCCCCTTGATGGTTGACAACCACGTAGGCTCCTCCTTCGTAGACCCTCTGTATCACATAAGGACCTTCCCAATTAGCATTCGGCTTCCCTTTTGGGTTGGACGCCATGACTTCTCTTTTCTTGACCATGACGAGGTCACCTTTCTTGAATTCTCGTCCTCTTACGAGTTTGTTAAATGCATTAGCCATGCGGGCCTGATACATTTGGATATTCTTCTGAGCTTGGAGGCGTTTCTCTTCCAATTCAGCCAATTCTTCTAATCTTCTTTCTGCATTGGTCTGTTCGCCATGGGCCAGGCCATATTGGACTGCCACTCTGAGTGACGGGACTTCTAGCTCTAGCGGAACCACTGCCTCTGAGCCGTATACAAGTGAGTATGGTGAGCACCCTGTAGGTGTCTTGAAGACGGTGTGGTACGCCCACAGAGCTTCATACATTTTTTCTTCCCAGTCCTTTTTATTGGAACTGACGACCTTGGCCAGCAGGGTGCAGAGAGTCTTGTTAAAAGCTTCCGCTAACCCGTTTGCCTGTGGATTGTAAGGGGTGGAAGTCCTCCACTCGATTTTATATTTCTCGGCAAGCCGATAGACCTTCTGATTTCTGAAATGGCTTCCGTTATCAGATATTATTTGGCTGGGGATTCTGAACCGAAAGATAATATTCTGCTTGATGAATCTAGCGACCAGCTCACCAGTCACTTCCCTTAATGCCACAGCCTCTGCCCATCGGGAGAAGTAATCTATTATGGCCAGTATGTACTTATGTCCGGCCGAGGAAGTCGGCAGTGGCCCGACTACATCAGTTCCCCATTGTGCAAACGGCCAGCTGGGAACTGTAGGGTGTAGAGTCGTAGGAGGCCTTCTAGGCACTATAGCATGCTCCTGACATTTCTGGCATGACTTTGCGAATTTACAGCAGTCTTCAAACATGGTGGGCCAATAGTAGCCATGCTTCTTGATTTCTATCTTCATCTTGGGACCAGCCTGGTGGGCACCTGTTGTTCCGGCATGTAGTTCTTTCATCGCTTGCCAAGCTTCCTCAGTGGACAGACAGCGGAGTAGAATCTTCTTGCGTGCATCTGCCATTATTCGGAACAAAGTTTCATTCCTAGATTCATAAGAATCTTTGATTCTCAGAAGTTTCATCTTTTCTTCCCTTTTCTGCGGCAGTTGTTGGTGTAGAAACCACTGCAGCAGGTGCTGTCTCCAATCAGACGCCTGTACCGTGCTGATAGTAGCAACTTCGTCTTCTTCGGGGCACCTTTCTAGCATACTAGGGACCTGCCGCCGGTTCATAACAACAATGTTCAGTGTCTCATTTGGTGGGACTGCTAGTGAGCTGGCTAGCTTTGCCAGTGCATCGGCCTGGGCATTATGTCCACGGCCCACATGCTTGAGCTCAATATGGTAGAATTTCGCCATGAGGCGCACAACTTTTTGGTGGTAGGGATTCAGTTCTGGCTTCCGCACTTCGAACTCCCCTTGGATTTGTTTTATTATCAACATCGAATCCCCGAATACCTGGAGCATTTGGATACCCATGTTGAGGCTGATATGCAGACCGATTATCAGAGCTTCGTACTCAGCTTCATTATTGGTGCAGGGCTTGTTTATAGAACAGGAAGTATGCACGACCTCCCCTTCTGGTGACTTCAGCACAATACCGGCCCCGGCCCGTATTCTGGTCTTTCCATCGGAGTCTGTCTCTGTTCTAGATGCTCCATCAAAGAATAGTTGCCACATAACTGGCCGAGCCTGGCAAGCTTCGAGTGTCTCATCATCGGGCAACTCAGTCCCTAGCATGTCATTTTCTGGCACAGGATGCTCTGCGAAGAAATCAGCCACAGCCTGTCCTTTTATCACCCTCTGGGGTGTATAGGTAATATCAAATTCCATCAGGATCACTGCCCATTTGCCCAACCGGCCCTTCAGTACTGGCTGAGTCAATATGTATTTGAGCGGATCTGCTGCAGATATCAACCTGATTTCATGTGACAGCATATAGTGTCGAAGCTTTTTGACAGCAAAGACTAGTGCCAAGCATGTCTTTTCTATGTAACTGTAGCCTTCTTCAGTTCTAATCAGCCTCCTACTCAAGTAGTACAAGGCTTGTTCTTTGCCTTCTTCATTTATCTGTGCCAGCATTGCCCCCAGGGAACAGTGTGTGGCCGCGATATACAGTATCAAGGGCCTGCCCTTAATTGGTGCCCCCAGCACTGGAGGGGTCTTGAGATATTCTTTCAGCTTCTCAAAGGCTTCCTGACACCCATCGTCCCAGAGTAACGGTACATCTTTCATCATGAGCTTGTGAAAGGGGTGGCATCTTCCCGACAGATTCTATATAAATCGTCGGATATAGGCCAACCGCCCTTGCAGAGATCTTAGCTCGGGCAGACTCCTTGGTGGAGGGAGCTCCTGGATAGCCTTAATCTTGGATGGGTCGATTTCAATGCCCCTATGCCGGACAATAAACCCGAGGAATTTTCCACTGGACACGCTGAAGGCACATTTCATAGGATTCATCTTGAGTTCATATTTGCGCAGCCTCTGGAATACTACCCTCAGGTCTTGCAAATGGTCTTCTCTTCTGTTAGTTTTTACTACCAAATCATCAATGTAGCACTCTACTTTCTTGAAGAGCAAATCATCAAAGATCTTGGTCATAGCTCTTTGGTAGGAAGCGACGGCATTCTTGAGGCCAAACGGCATCCTTTTGTAGTGGAATATCCCCTTCGGAGTGCGGAATGCAGTGTGCACTCTGTCTTCTTCAGCAATCTAGATCTGGTTATATCCAGATGACCCAGCCATGAATGACAGGGCTTCATGACCAGTAGTCGCATTGATCATCACTTCAGTGATTGGCACTGGAAAATCATCTTTCGGGCAGGCCTTATTAAGGTCCCGGAAATCAACACATATTCTGATCTTCCCATTTTTCTTCTTTACAGGCACTATGTTGGCTAGCCATGTAGTATACTGATTTTCTTCAACAAAGCCTACATCAATCAGCTTGTCGACCTCTTTATTAATTTGATTTATCAATTCAGGGCGCATTCTCCTGGGTGGCTGCTTTACAGGGTTAGCCTCTTGGTTTATTGCCAACCGATGCTGTGCCACATCAGAACTCAGTCCTGGCATTTCATCATATGTCCATGCAAAGCAGTCTCAGAATTCCTTCAAGAACTGTATATACTGTTCCCTGGCAGCTGGCTCTAGCAGTGCACTGAGGAATGTCGGCCTGGGCTCATCTGCCGTCCCCAGATTTATTTCCACAAGCTCATCGACGGTGGCCTGACCTCCATCTTCGACCTCGGACGGGGCTTCTTGCAAGTCAATGAAGCCTCCCGGGATATAGTCCTCTTCGGTCTCATGATTTTTGGTTCCGTCATACTGGTCATCAGCATATGTTGGTTCATCATATAAGGCTGATACTGTCGGATTCTGTTTGGTCTGCCCCGAGGACGTGACCGGTTCAGCAGAAAACCCAAAGGTGGACTGTTCCGCCCCTAGAGGCCCTTCCGGTGTAGGCTCCCCCGAGAGATCATCATTCTGTAGGGCCTGGACTTCTTATAGAATGTGCTCAAACTCCAGGCGTTCTCTTAGCTCATTGGTTATTTGGTCTTCATCTGGGATTCCCGTATCAAATTTTACTTCAGCATGGAACAGATCCTCTCTGCAAGGCAGGTCTTCCCAGCACCAACCCTTCTTTGTTTCATCAGATGTCCCCATCTCTGGCTGACTGTCTGGGGCTTCATTGTTCATTATGGATTGATAAATGATTTCTTCATCTTCCGAGGGGTACTTGTCATATCCCACTTCGGGAGGGTCTTCATACTGGTAGGAGACAGAGATGACGTCCACCTCAGCTTCAAAGTATTCTTGAAGGGTATAACTCAATCCTGGGTGCTGAGTGATCTTCCTCAGTTCTTTATTATCCCGGGGCGGATCCCATAGCTCCTGGAACACCTTCTTTTGGGCAACAGGTTGTAGTGATGGCATCTGCATCTTAGAGAACATCTGTGAAACCCGTCGGGTAGTATAGTCCAAGCCCGTGATCGGCACCATCCGGTTTGTAGATTCTTCAGGGACCATGCAATCTTGATCATCGTCTTCGACTGACTCCCCGGTGTAGAATATGATAGGAGGCTCGCAGAAGCGAGGGACTTCCATAGTCTTTAATGGTAGCACCGTCTGGTATTCTATGCTGGCAATGGGCTTGACTAAACCCTGCGGAACCCCCACTTGTATGTACTTTTCTTTCATTTCTTTGCCAGTATCATCTGGGTGGATACTAGGAGGGGTGATCCGAGCAAAGTCACCAACATAAGAAATGTGAGATACTTCATGTTTCTTAATATAGCCCCTTGGTGGCGGTGGAGACCAATTTCTTACCTTTGTCACCGGCTTCTTCTGGTTGACCCCAGCCTCTTTCTCTTCACCCTTTTGTGACACCTCCGTGTAGTAGGATGCATCGAGCATATGGCACTCGAATACTTCGAAGGGATGCAGATCCGCAAACACCCTTTCTTCTTTTCCTTTATGGCAGTATTTAATGCATTGATGCAGCGTGGACGGCACTATCTGATATTCATGCAGCCACGGTCTCCCCAGCAGGGCCTTATATGTGGTGTTGGAGTCGATTACATAGAATCGTATCACGGTAGTGAGATCCCCCAATGTGAGGTTAAAATCAGCCACCCCAAGGGGCGTCTCACATTTCTGGTTGAATCCTGCAATTTTCATGTCTCTGACCTTGGTAAGCTGCAGATCAAAGTAATATTTTTGGTAGATGCGGTATGGGAGAATGTTCACGGCAGCCCCGGGATCTATCAGTATCCTGCTCAGTGGCTGACAGTTCAGGGAGCCCCTCATATACAGCGGTCTGTTATGGCCGGAATTCAGAATCAGCATATCATCCTCTGTGAATGTGATTGACGGCCCAGAATTCACTTCTGTCAAGAGTGCCTCATACTGTGTCGGCGACTGTAGGGCATCAACAATCGCTTGGCGAGCTTCTTCACTTAGAGAGAGAATCTCCCAGATGGAGAATCTGGTAGGGAGCTTCTTTAGCATTTTCATGATCCGACTGCCCACCCGGACATTAGACAGTCTCATTTCTTCCGCCCATCGGGGTTTTGGAGGTTCATGTGGTGCCCGTGGCCTCTGCTGCCCAGTGCTGGTTTCATCCTCTAGACTGATTTCTTGGGGGGCTTCTTCTATAGCAACAGCCCCTGGTGCCGTCGGAGAGTTATCCTCTTCTTTCTCATTCTGCTTGTAGGCTACAGATGTCGATTGCTGAGGTCTCTTGCCTTTATCTGGCCCAGCCTGTATCGACTGCCCATTTTCCAGACTGGATAGAAATTCCAGAAATGTTGGAGTTTGACCTCCCTTCTTCTCTTCTTGGTACAAGCTAACAGGGGGAGGAATCTAAACACCCCGCACCTCTGGTTCAGGAATCTGGTAGGGTTGTTCCCCTCTGAACATAATGTTATGATTGGCTGGTGGTGGGCGCCCCCACCTTCTTCCAGAGCGTGTTGCATGTGCTAAGGTTGAGGCCTCGGCATGGTTGGCTTATAGCGGGGCATTTGATGTTTCATCCTCATCGTTCTCCCCGGGCGAGGTAAAGAGTGCCGACAGGGTGTTGCATTGTACTGTCACGACTCCCTTTTCCTTTTTGCATTTAGACCATCTCTTCTTTTTCTGGGAATTTGGCTTCTTTGGTTCTTGCCCCCAGAAAGGTTCAGCCTCATCTTTTCCCTATTCTGTCCCCGGTTGCTCTTTAATTTTCAATTCTTCGAGCTGTTCCCAGAGTATACAGTCTTTCACCAGCAGGTGCCCGGGCTTTTTCTGTTCATATTCATCGAGCTCATTAATATACTGCTGTAAGCGCCTGGCCGCAGGACTTACTTCCTTATGTGTAGGTAAGGGGACTTGTCTTCTCTGGTTATGAGTGGGGATCCGGATGACTAGCCCTGTTTCAGCTGTGTGCCATACTGGCTTTACTGGAGGTGGTTCGGGCCTTGGTGTGACACTGCGGATAACTGCTCCGCTGGTATTGGCTGCGGGAGTTTTCTTTCTATTCTTTATTGGCTTTATCTGCCACGCTTCTTGATCCTTCAGTGGGGTGAGGAAGCAAGCTTCATAAGTATGCCTGGTGCATTCCTCGATGGCTTCCTTAGGTAGCTGTTGGTAGATTGAAATCATATTGGCGGCCATTTTTAAGGCCGGAGGCTCATGTGGACGTGGTGGCTCTACCTGGTAATCTCCCAGCTGTAGCTCGCCCTTTTTGACCATGCCTTCCATAATATCTTTGAAGACGTAGCAATCTTCAATTGCGTGCCCCAGCGCACGGTGATATGAACAGAACAGTAGATCACCTTTCTTTGCCGCGTCATCGGGTCTCTTTGGCTCAGGCAATGTTACCTTGTTGAACTTGTATGCCCAGTTGAATAGTGCGGCTGTCTTATCTTTCGGGAAAGAGTATGGCTTTCTCATTTTGTTTCTCAGAGAGACCTTATCTTTTCTTTCCGCTGTGTCTGCTGGCGAGGGAGCTTCATCTGCCCCCTTCTTCCCTTTCTGTTGCTCGAAGGTTCTGAAATCGACGGTGTTAGCCTCAGAGTGCGATGATCGTCGATCATTAGATTTCCCTTTCGGCACAGTTGGAGCATTGGCCGTCGGACGCTTGGACAGGAACGTCTCGACTTCTGCCACTATATTATTCAGCCGGTCAAATGTTCTGACATCTGCACCAATCATCTTTTCCAGTACCTCTCTCCTGAGGCTCTGCTTACATATTTTCACTGCATCTTCTTGATGAGGAGGTCTTCTGCATCTCATAGCTAAGTTCCTCCACCTTTTGATGTAGTCCAGTGCTGTTTCATCTTGCTTTTGCCTGGTTGCATATAGTTCTGCTATTGTAATTTCTCTCTCCGTGACATGAAATCTATCGCGGAACTTCCTTTGCATATCAGGCCAATCGGCCACTGACCCAGCCGACAGGCTTGAATACCATTCAAAGGCAATCCTAGTGAGGGATGAGCCGAAGAACTTAAGCAGATAAGCTTCATCAGCTGCCAAGTCACCCATAATGGTGGTATAGTAAGCTATGTGCTCCCTGGGAGAGCCCTGGCCATTAAAATTTTCAAACTTCGGCGGCTTACTGACGCCTGGCGGTAGTCTCTTAGCAGCATACTGGGGAGGATACGGTACCTTGTACACATCGTAGGTACCAGCATCATCACCAGTCTTTTCAGATAGCTTCATCTCCACAATCTTTTCAATCATCAGCTTGTGGGCTATGGCTGGATCTATGTTCTCCGGGAAGAAATGAGCTTGTTGCTGACTGTAAGGAGTTGTCATCACAGTTGCACGTAAGGTGGGCACGGTGGGCTGTGTCTGAGATACAGAGGGCTGAGCAGCTGTTTGCTGCAGAATAGGTTGGCTCGGTGCTTTACCCTTATCGACCGGGAGAGGATTAGCTGGGATAGCCATTTCTGTTGAGCTGGAGGTCTGCCCCACGGGCTCGACTTGCTTGGAGACCGGTGTAGCCTCATGCCTTTCATTTAGCTGTCTTCTGAGAGCACTGATCTCTTGTTGATATCGTCTAAACATCATCTGGATCATGGGATCCATGGTTGACGGGATCTGTATCTCTTCTGAAGTCCCTTCAGCGTCATCGACGAAGGGATTGTCTTCCTCTTCTGTTGTCACCACATTAACTGTCATGGTGGTGATCTTTCGGACTTCATCATCAGTCTTTATTTTTTCTTTGACCGCCTGACTTCTCCTCGTGATGGGGCCTGGTCTGGTTGCCAGTCTGAGCAGTTCATCTGGCTGAGTCGGTAACGTTTCCTGCCCTTTGACAAGCCCGGCCATGTTGCAGGCAAAGATCTGCATCTTTTCCCTCTGCCTGTAGACTTTCCTTTTTACCTGGTCGGGATATTTAAGCCAATCAAAGACCGATATTCCTTCTTCAGCTTCTTCCCCGTGCAGGTCTTTTTTCCCATACCCGGCTCTGTGGCCTTCTTCATAATCATTGGAATCGGAGGAGGAGACTCCGATCCTTGCTTCTTGAAAGGCTTCTTCTTCTTCCTCTATGGTGCCCAAGGCACGGGATAATCTTCGCTGCCCGAGGGAAGAATTCCCCAGGTAGTGGAAGTAGTCTTGAACCACTTGTTTCATCTCCTCCTGATTGTGCCTTCGTGGCTCTGGTTGGAGCATCAGTCTTTCCTGGCCTTTCTGCTGATAAGCCAGCCTTGCCACCTAAGTA
Source organism: Amorphophallus konjac (assembly GCA_022559845.1). Taxonomy (NCBI): domain Eukaryota; kingdom Viridiplantae; phylum Streptophyta; class Magnoliopsida; order Alismatales; family Araceae; genus Amorphophallus; species Amorphophallus konjac. The sequence goes on from CM040118.1 coordinate 289,326,500, forward strand.
GTCAGATGCTCGGCTTTGGAGTACTTGAATATATCGGCCTGTCTGGCACAGGCTCTCGGTCTTCTTGGAATGACAGCAGTGACTGGTTCACTTATTCTCATTTTCTCTTCCTCCCTGAACCTTATGCTCCCATCCGGGTCGCGGTCGGCAGCAACAGCATAATCCTTCCTTTCCTATCTTCTGCCCTCGGCCATGGGGTGGGTGACCATGCGGTCTTCTTTTTTCTCATATCTTCTACCCCTCATCCTGGGGCGAGTAGCAGTCATATTTCTTCCCTCATTCTCTTTCTCACCTCTCCTACCCCGAGCCCTGGGGTTAACAGCAACAACATCTCTTTCGTCTTTTCTTTCTCCTCTTCTGCTCCCTGCTCTGAAGCGGGCAACAACAGCATCAGAAATTTTTTGTTCATCTTGAGCTGGGGCCCAGCTCTGGATTTTCTTCGGTCGCCAGATCTGCCTGGATCTGGGCAGCTTTGGTGCCAGTGGCCTTCTATCTCTATGTTCCATGTCGGCCCTCCTAGCAGCCAGTACTCGGAACCTATCGGTGGTAGGTACCATTGGGATGATCACATCTGGCTTGACCTCCCTTGGGCAACTGTTGAGGTTCACCCGGATATTTCCAATCAGCATTGTCTTCCCCGAATTGGATATCCGACGACCCGCAGCAGTGGATCGGGCTCTCCGATCGGATCTTCCCCCTTTTCCAGCAGTAGCAGAGGGTGCGCTCTGCCTTGCCTCGTGATGGAAAAAGCAGGACACGACCCCAGGAGTATTCTTCAACACTGGACTCTTCTTGGGACCGGTAGCTTGTGGTGGCGTCTCGACAACAGCTTTTGGCTCCTGGTTGTCAATCTCGAGCAGGTCAGTGAAGATGAGGCCCAGGCAGTTGGGCATTCCGACAGCAGGCGGCATCGATCCGAACGAAAGAGGTACTGCCAGGTAGCCCTCTCGAACATGCGCATCGACCGCTTGCTGGTCAAAGCACACAGACATGATTCCAGCCGTCATCGTAGCTTCCTGAAAATAGAGAAAGCACACAGAATCAAAAATTTGAGGGGGGGCCCACCGGGCCTCCTATTTTGGCATAGAGATGAAGGGAGACCATGTCCCACCGGGCGTGCCAGACTTGTGGAACGCGCTTTTTGCTCACGTTAATTATTTATTGATTTATTAGCGTGCCAGTCACCGGGGTGACAATTTTATTATGCGCTCGACCTAACTTGGTCAGTCGCTTGTGAAGTCCGAGTCGGGACCCAAAGTCCGCCATACCATAAAGGCTATGACGTTAATTATGCCCTTCCTAAGAAGGACAACCCTTGATTAAACGCCAAAATAGGAAGCCACTCGGGGCGATAAATAAAAAAAAAATAACAGTGCATGATATTGAAGCTCTTGTCATTCTAAGAATGTAATTAGGTAAATGACAGACTTATTGAATCAGCATGACCTCCTCTTATATGGGTCATGCTGGATAGAAATAGGACACCGTCCACGCAGCGGCGGCGCGGAGCCTGGACAATCATCGGGGACATGTCCCCTTCCACGTTTCTCATCCGGCCAAGGGCCTTACAGTGTTTGTATTCCCCGAGAGATCGAACCGGACGGGAGGTCTATGACATGCACTTCCCGGGGCTTATCGGGGTTAAAACATCGATCGACATTTTGGGAGCAGCCCATAATCAGGATTATGCCCAGGGGAGAATAGGCTATCACCCACGGAGTGCCAGGGTGAAAGCCGAGAGAAAGAGAGGCCGAACCTCCCGAATTGCATATGTATGCCCTAGGGCGATGTCCGATTCTTCCCTTATAGAAGTCGGTGGCACTCATGCAGTGGCAGAGCTCACCTGCGCTGAAGGGATTGCTCATAAATCAGATGTGGAATCAGTGGAACATAAGGGAGTCTGACTCCCTTTAAATTTATCCCCAGGACAGGTTTGGTGACTCATGGATATCCCTGGGTGAGTTTGATCCAGGTGCTGGGGGTTCAGTTGGATGGCAAGGCAACTTCTCGGCACAGCTTTGAACGGGCATATAGGCTCCCGGTGCGAAAACCACCGCGCCGGGAAGGGTTCTTTACAAGGTCCTGTTTGGGACGCCGGGAAGCTAGCTTTAGTGGAGTTCTCGGTGCGAAGGTGGAGATTAGGGGGATAGGGTTCTCGGCGCCAGAAGATGCCAAGGAGTTAGGGTTCCCGGCGCCAGAAGGATGCCAGGGGGGTTAGGGTTCTCGGCACCAGAAGGCTAGGCTGAGGGAGTTCCCGGCGCACAGGAGATGAGGCCAAGGGGGCAGGCTTCTCGGCGCGCCAACAAGGTGGCCAAGGGAAGGGCTTCTGGGCGCAGGTAAGAAGATGGGGTTCTCGGCGCGGGAACGCTTGCGCCGAGGACTATTCACCTATTCTACTGTTCGTGAGGCCAAGATGGATGAGGGCGCCGGGATGAGTTTCAGAGTTTTACGGCACCCTGTTTTGGGTTTCTTGATGGTCCAGAGCAGGATAGAGGGTTTCTTTGGGATAAAAGTGAATCAATTATTCAAATTGGAACTGGATTAGGTTTAGGCTCCAAAGGAAGGCCGTGATCGAAGGGGAATTGGGGAAGATCAGGGTCTAGAGGATCCCTGTCACCATTACTGTATAAAGTCCCCGGGGACGGTTTTTATGTTATCTTTTGTCATCCTGGGAGCCAAGAGATGGCTGTCTCTGTCCCAGGCTTGACTTCGATGACAAACATGAACATCTAAGACTCCGGAATTCCATGAATGGCGGTCATCATATAGCTCTACTTTGTCCCGGAGGCCAAGGGATGGTCTGTCCCTGGCTCTGGAATAAGCATAGAGAGCATTTGAAAACCCGGCGAATCAGCAGACTATTGACCAAACTGGGGAGGGGGATAGCATGCTATAAAATCAAAATAAGGCAGAAGACATGGGGGATGGCAACAAGGCTTCAGAGAGACGAACAACAGGCGTCAACTGCAACCTGTCATATCCATTCATTCAACACTGATACTCTGCCTGACTCATACATCGGAGGAGATACACTGGAAGAAAGCAACAGCAATACATCATCCTATCGGTACGAAACCGGTTACAGCACTGCAGGGCACATCAGAGGAAGAGGAAAGAGAAACAATCGAAATTAAGAACATGAACTACAGAAAGGGGAGGAGGGTGGAGCATTGACTCCTCTCCCTCCCCGGGTGCCCACCTTCGATAGGCCTCGACTTCCCTTCTCTGCTTTTTTTTTCTCTTCTCTATCTCTCGCTCTTTTCTTTCTTTCTAGAGGAGGTAGGTTCCCGCTTGCCAAAACCCTTGCTCGCCTCTTCGCCCCCTTTTTTTTCTTCTTCTTCGAATGAGTGGGTTTTTATATACACAGCCCTTCCTGACCTCTCGGCTGATGGAAGTCGATGTGCCTTCTCACCTTCACGGCGCGCATCAGTCGAGTGTGGCAGCTCCCGGCGCGCTAGGTAGCATTAGTAGAGTATCCCGGTGCCGCTCTTTCGTGAGCCCATTTGGCAGGCCCATTTAGGGCTTCTAAACCCCACATGTGCCTTGGCCTTTCTTAGTCCTTCAAATATATATATATCAGAACCGGAGAGGGCCCTTTATTGGTGGCATAGCTTTTATTGAGATCATTCTGAGATTTCATCAGTCGGTGGACCGGGATTTCATCAGCATTGCCATCTGAATGATGACAAAATCGGGTATCATTTCATCAGCATTGTCACCTGAATGATGACAAGACAAGATAACATTTTTAGCCTGGTACAGTTCTTCCTCCATTCTGACTTTGTAGGAGTCTTTAAAATCTTTATTTGCTGGCTCTGGCTTCATCTTTGTCTGCTCATATCTTATCAGTCAAGTGACTGCTAGTTTATCAGTGCTACCGTCTGGCCGACGACGACACCGGATATCAGCTTGGCCTGAAGAGGCTTCAGCCGGGCAGATGGTTGACGAGCTTCCCCATCAATCTTTCGCTGCGAGTCTGATCTTCTTTTCAATTCTGTTTCCACCCTTGATCATTTTCAAGGTGTCAACAGGTATCGACTCGGGTCGCATGCCCCTCGTAGGCTGGCCCTCGGGGTCTTCGTTCCCACTATGAGTCGCGCTATCCGTCTGCTTTCCACCCACGGACTCGGTGCCCCTAGTAGGCTAGCCCTCGGGGTTCTCCTATCCGTTCGGGTTTGCCGGCCGCCGTTGTGCCACCTGGCCCGTAGGGGTTTACTCCTCCATGTGAGTACTCCCCGCTTCTCCCCGACGATCCTCCAGGATGGGGAGATGCTGTCGAAATTTTGGCTCGAACGAGTTTGACTCAGATTGATCGCCGCGCTCGAGTACAAACCTCGCGCGAGCCTGTGACTTGACTTCCAGACGGCCCGGGACCGATCCAATGAATGATTGATTCAATAAACTCCCAAAATCCTCCAAAACGTGTTAATAAATCCAAAAATAAATCAATAATACCTCGATTTCCGTGAAACATGGCTAAATCGGCGCCATTGACACTCGGCACGCCTTAATACGGCGCGCCTTGAAACGGCGCGCTAGAAGGGGGGCGGGTCGTTTTCAGGCCAACCCTTATACCTACGGCTGGTGGCACCGTTTTAAGCTCTATGCTTACGCGTACCGCGCCGGTTTCATTCTGAATCGCGTCGTCGTGTCGTTTCAACCCTCTCCTCACCTCCGGGGTGATTTCCGATGCTAATAATAGAATTAAATAAACCTTGTAATCAATAGATTGAATAAATTGGTTTGTCTGAACCTGAATTAGCTAACTTCATAGTTTCATCATCATGTTTTAGTCTAAGCATTCATGCCGCATCAATGTATGCTTGAGTGAGCGAGCCCTTGGTATATCAAATGGCATTAGCCGAAAGCCGGGCTACGCCCGACAGGAAGCTCTTGCCATGCGTGATGGTGGTCTCCAGACCCATGTCCTCCGCCACGTATCGAGGGTTCTACCTTAATAAACTGTGCATGGTAGACTATAATATCTTGCATGATCATCTACATCCTTCGCATTCTTTATTCCGGCCTCGACAGCCCTCTATCTCGGTAATTAATTAAAGGTTTTCCCTCCTCGCGGGGGATGTAATTAACGCCATAGCCTTTATGGTATGGCGGACTGCTGGTCCTGACCGAATCTCACTCTCGCCCGACATGGGTCAGAATGAGCGCACAATAAACTCGTCACTTACGTGACTGGCATGCCTGTGCCGTCAATCAGTCAGTTAATTGTTGGTTAGATAATTGGTTGATCGACGCGTAAAATAAACCAAATAAACCCACCAAATAATAAAACCAAATCAAATCAAAAGAAGGAGAAATCCCATCGTCCGAAGCAGTCTTGGCACGCCCGGTGGGACATGTATAATAAAATACCTCGGGTAAAATAAACCACGAAACAGTGTTGGCATGCCCGATGGGACATGTATAATAAAATACCTCGGGTAAAATAAACCACGAAATAGTCTTGGCACGCCCGGTGGGACTAGTGTCACCTTTCATCTCTTTGCCGAGATACTTGGGCTTCGAGGCCCTCTCAAAAGTTGCTGATCATTGCTTTGTTTGTCTATTTAGGCGAACGATGATGACAATAACTGGACTGACGGGCGTCGACTTCGGCCCGTCAATTGTTGCTGGTCATGCGCAAGGGTACCTGGCAGTGCCCATGGTGTTCGGCAACTTTCCTGCTGCTGTTTGCTTCCCCAACTTCTTAGGGTTAGCCTTTGTGGATATGCTAGAAATTGAACCCTCGGAGCCCATTGAGGCAGCTACAAAGAAGATGGAGCCTCTGAAGGCTCGATGCTGCCACGACTCACTCAAGAGTCCAACTCAGGTCGCCAGCTGCCTGGTGCAACACGCTATTCCTGGAGCCCGCCCCGATGCTGCCAACAAAAACTCCGGAGGTCGCCAGTGCAAGCAAGGCCGGAGGAGCACTGTTATGGTTATCGGATCCCTGTCTCAGTCCGATAAATCGATGATGGTCGACGGTGTGCGCGTCTTCCTCAACGGACGTGACGCATGAATAGTCCCGGACCGGGTCGTCCCTGTCGTCCCTATCCGTAACTCATACCAATCCCTCGCTTGAAGGAGGGCGGAAAGAGAAGAAGCTGGCCACTATGGCCAAGAGAAGCTGGTCCCAAGGCCAAGAAAGTTCAAGTAGGTGTGGGTCCCCAAGAGGGTCTGACCTGTTCAGCAAGCCGCACCACTTCGCCACTGTCCTGCACGCGACGAAGTTGGAGTGAGGAAGGAAAGGGGCCTGGCCCCGAAAGAAGAAGAGGTGGTTGCGGACCTTCCGCACTACGAAAGCTTCCAGGCCTGCGCCCGCCAAGCCAACGTTCCTACTGTGGGACTAAGATTTCAGCAACATGCCGACCGGGCTCGGCTTGCCTATATCCCTCTCGCGGGAGGTCGACAACTGTCCCCCGTGCTGCATCAAGAACGAGGTCGAGAAGAGATGGCCAATCTGGTCAAGAATTATTTCTGAAGGCTAGGCAACCCCTCGCTTGGACAGCAACGGCTGATGCAAGCAGCCGCAGCCAATGAAGACTACTGCCCATCAATGGTAGTTGAAGAAGATGCAGGAGAAAGGATGATGGTGTCGTCAGTTGACGACAATGGCTATGATGACGGCTTTGAGATCGAAGCCGATGAAGCCGCCCCTAGGCGAGAAGAAATAAGAAGAATTTCTGTGTTCGAGAGGTTGACCTTTCCGGATCAGGCTAAAAGGAGGGTCCATCGACAGAGAAGAAGGATGCAGGTCTTCACCTGTAATATGGCTGGCACATTCAGTCGATATGGGGGACTTCCTAAAGACCCCCGCGAGTTGGCTCAATTGGCCGCGAGGCCGGGGCCGAATACTCGAAGAACAGAAGCCGCAAGGGAGCTTCTGGCGGCTGCTAGAGGAAAAGAACACATGGTCTGCCACCAGCGGAACGATGAAGCTGCTATTTTAATCGCCAATGTAGTGACGGCGGAAGAAGACGATGACGTCCTCCTTGACATCCTACCTGAGGGTACGTCCGGGGAAGCAACAGAGGCTATCCCCAGCACTGCAACTATGGACCCGTCGATCCTGATGCTACTTCAAAGATACTGGCAAGAGATAGACTTGCTGAAGAAATAGTTGATGAAGAAGACTGAACAGTCATCAGCTTCCAAGCCGCCTGATGTCCAGGATGAATCATCTCGGGGAGCGGTCCGTCATGTCGACCCTCCGCCGCTCTATACCATGCCTCAATCGTCAGAATCGAGCATGGCGATAACTCAGCAGTGGCCACCACAGTCGCAGCCGCTAATGCCGTCGGTGCTCCCTCAAGTGCACCAAACACCCCCACTGCTGCGTCCTCAACAGGTGACCACTCTGGTCACCCCGTACCTGCAGCCGTCACACTTCTATCCGGAGCCAGTTGACCCCACGGTCATGAACCGGATGATGGTGGAAAGGATGATCAAGTTGAAGTTCGCAGAAAGGAGTGAAGGCGACTACGTTGCATTTGATGCCTATCGGGTGCCATACCCGCAACACCATGCTGCCAAGCGGCTTCCCCCAGGGATCAACAAGCCGCCAAAGTTCGACAAGTTCAACGGGAAGGGGTCCCCGAAGGAACACATCGCATATTATATGACCGTCATGGGTGATCTGGCCACCGACGAGTCATACCTGTTAAAATTTTTCGGGTCCTCACTGACGGGGCTCGCATTTGAATGGTGCTCCAGCCTCCCGGCCGGGTCGATCAGCGACTGGTCGGATATGTAAAGGAAGTTCAGAGAAAGATTTCATGTCACAGAGAGGGAGGTCACAGTGGCTGAACTCTATTCAACAAAACAGAGGGCAGATGAGATAGCCCTCGACTATATTAAGAGGTGGAGGAACCTCGGAATGAGGTGCAAGCGGCCCCCGCATCAAGAGGACGCTGTACAAATATGCAAACAGAACCTCAGAAGGGAGGTTCTGGAAAAGATGATTGGAATGGAAATATGGTCATTTGACCGGTTAAACAATGTCATGGCCGAAGTGGAAGCCTTTCTGGCCAGGCCTACCCCTACATCAACTGCCAGCATAACCCAGAAGGGCAAGGCAGTGGAGCGGCGCCAGATGCCTAAAGAAGCAAATGCTCTTGACATCAAGGCGTTCGAACAACAGAAAGGTAAAGGCAAGGAGGCGGTCGTCCCACAGCCTGCAAAATCCCCAGACGGCAAAGAAGGTCCCTCGTTGAGGGATAAGATGAAGAAAGCCTACTCCTTTCCAAAGGACAAGACCAAGATTCTGTTCGACTGGGTAACGGAGTATGGCATGGTCACCCTGCCAGAGCCAAAGAGGCCGGAGGACCTGAAGAGAAAAGACAGCCCAAGATTCTGCCCCTACCACCAGATGTTGGGGCATCCAATCGTAGACTGCTATGTTTTCAAGGACATCATCGAAGGGATGGTGAAGAAAAATGAAATAGAGTTGGGAGAGTACAAAGTGGACCCTCCTCAACCACATGAAGCCCCTCTGAGGAGGGTAGGAATTAACATGATCTCCCTATACCAAGCATTGCCCGAGGAGATCTCTGAAGTAAGTACGCGGAGCACCTATGAAACTCATTTCTTGGAGCCCGTGAAAGAACAACAGGGATGGCAGCAGGTCCCTGCGAAGCACAAAAAGAAGAGGGCACCCCGCCCGAAAGTGGGGGCACATGTCCGTGGCGTCACACCGCGACCCGCTCCGCCGGTGGTAGCACATGCGTGGGCCACTTCACATGTAGTATCAGAATACCTACCGCAATCGGAGGAGACAAATTCCACTGCCGGTGGTCAAGGAAACCAGTCCCGGGGTGTGCAAACCACAAGACCTCATAGAAGTGCTGGATGAGTACGTGCAGCCCGAATTGAAGCCCTTGCTGGTACGGGACCATGTCCCATGGCAAGAACTGGAGCAGCTCTCACTTGAGCAAAAAGAAGAAGCTGATGCAGCATCCGATAAGGAGGGCAGTCTGTTCTGGGGGCAAGCACCTGCTGAAGCAAAGAAGAAAAAGAAACAAAAGAAGAAGAAGAAAAAGGTTGCTAAGGCCGATAAAGTGCAGGTTTTCTCCTGGAATACCCTCTCAGCACTCTTCAACCTGCCCGGTGAGGAGGAGGAAGAGGAAATTTGCTTCACACCCCCTGTTAAGGGAGACAAGGTCGAAGCCGCGACTGCTACACATGCAACCCGATCAGGCCGAAAATGGGGGCGCCAGCCGCCGCCCAACCACAACATCATATTCAGGGGAGAGCAGCCCTACAAGACACCTCCCCCGGAGGTCAAGGGAGTCCAGATCCCTCCTCCGCCAGGCCTATATAACAAGAGTGGGGGCAAGGCAGTCCCCTCCTTTCTTGAATTCATGAAGATGTCAAAGGGAAAGCAGCCGTGCCAGGAGGCTAACCTTGCACTCGGGGATGTTCACCCGCAGCCAGCACAGTCTGTCGAAGCTCCAAATGCAGATGGAGCTTGCCCTGCAACGGCTGATAAAGAATAGCAAGGATCTGGTGCTAACTAAAGAGGCACCGATTCCGAGGCAGATGAAGCGGGTCCTTCAAGGGTCGCAACTCAGGACTCTCCCAAGCCCAGGTGGGCGGAAGAGATGAAGCTTTCCAATGTCTGAGCTGGGAGCCGAATAATGAAGCTACTCAAGAAGCTCCCTGCTAGATTTATAATCTGGGAGATTCTCTCTTTGAGTGAAGAGACCCGACAGGCGATCATCACTGCCCTGCTGACACCTGCTCATTTTAAGACCTGCTTGGCTGAAGCACTGCCAGAAGCTAGCATGACCTTCACTCCAGAAGATATGTTGCTACCTACCATCAGCCACAATAGGCCGCTGTACATGAAGGGGCACCTGAACGGAAGGGAGCTGAACAGAATTTTGGTCGATCCTGGTGCAACTGTCAATATTCTGCCCTACAGAATCTACGAGAGGCACCACTTCAATGTGCGTCTCAAAAAGGTCAGAGATATGCATATCGCCAACTTTAATCCGAAATGTGAAGTATCAATGGGGGTGGTAAAGTTCACACTCACTTTGGCAGACTTCACTACGAAGGTGCAGTTTCATGTCATCAACTCCCGCACCTCGTACATGGCGCTGCTTGGCCGTCCGTGGCTACATGAAAACATGGTGGTGCCCTCTACACTCCACCAATACATCAAGTACAGCCTCGAAGGGAAGGAGGAGAGGATCTTTGCTGACCTCCAACCGTTCGAAGTGTTCGAGTGTCACTTGGCGGATGCCAACCTATATGCGGGGCCCCCTAAGGAAAACCCTAAAGTCAATACCCCGGTAGGGGCATCAAAAAGCTATTCCGGCGACAATTGGTATCCGCCACCGCCGTGCGGACATGTCAAGTCCAAGGCAGTTTCTCATATCACCATCACCGGCAACGTGGGTAGAATAACGCCTCCAGCTATATACCCTGAAGTGAATGAAGCCAAGGTCGACCAGCAGCACGACCACATTGGTGTCCCGAACGGCCTCACCAAGCTGATTCCCGGCCTTGATAACCCCACCGTCGAGCCTTTCAAAACTTGGGAGGTGGCACAAATCGACCGGCCCAGCAGCTTGTTCTACACGGCTGAAGAACATCCCACTCGGGAAAACACAGATTGCTGCCTACCCGAAGACATAGAAAATCCGTTAGTTCCCGTTCACGGTCTGGCATTTACAACCGACCGGATGGCTAGGATGTTCCAGAAGCAACACATCCCCTCCGGTCAATCTCATAAAAATAAAGAAGTTTTCCAGAAATGTGTCATCCCGCGAGTCTGGATAAGGAACTGAGACGCATCTCTCAGCATCCAGGGTTGGGCTTCACCCTCGAAGAATATTATTACAGTAGACGATATGAGGTGGACACCCTCTCTGCCTTCTACCCTGCTGAAGATAGCCCACTGGGGGCAACTTTTGATAAATACCCAGCGGAAGCTGAATATGCTGAGCCGGCTCAGCCCGAAAATCAAGAAGCAGAGGTCGTGGTTCCTTATCTATGCTGGGAACAAGTCTACCCCGAGGAGGGGGCCCTTCAAGCCAAATTTGATACGGCCAGCAGCAGCAAAGCCGAAGATGTTGAGGAAGTAGGGACCTCTCCCTCCAGTGGGGTCCTACCGATGATGACCTCAGCACCTCTCTTGCCAATCGGGGAAGCACCAGCCAACCCCGATCAAGAGGCATATGCCGCCCGGAGAGGGAAGGCCACTCCTACTGAAGATACAACTGCCCCAGAAGGTGAAACCTCCTCACCTTCTGCTACAAAACTGGGATGTTGTTCCAGCCCAACAACAAGCAACCACTAGTCTATCACAGCTTCAACCCCAATTACAAGGGCTGAAGCTGCTCTCTCACCATTGGAAACTGCAACGGCGGTGGATATGCTGAGAGAACAATCTGCACGGCCGCTATTAAATGAAGCAGAGGACCTTCTAGAGACTCTGATGATGTCAAATGAGGAGACCCCGAAGATGGTATTCCAGAATTCGTTGACCTCCAGTCGGCACCTCCGGAGATAGAAGACAGAGGCCAAGCTACAGTCGACGAGCTGATAGAAGTCAACCTGGGGAGCGAGGTAGACCCTAAGCCCACCTTCCTCAGCGCCCAGCTATCCCCAGAAGAACGGGAGCTATATATCCAGTTGCTGCAAGAGTACCGGGACTGCTTTGCCTGGACTTACAAAGAAATGCCAGGACTGAGCCCTGCAGTTTCGTAACATGAGCTGGCGATCAGCCCTGAAGCCGAGTCGGTGAAGCAACCACCGCGGTGCATGAGGCCGGAGCTCATCACTCAAATTTGTACAGAGGTCGACAAGCTCATTGATGTTTGATTTGTCGAAGAAAATCAGTACACCACGTTGCTGGCAAATATCGTCCCCATGAAGAATAAGAATGGACAGATCCGGATATGTGTTGACTTCCGAGATCTAAATAAAGCTTGTCCCAAGGATGACTTTCCGGTGCCAATAACGGAAGTCATGATTGATGCTACAACCGGCCATGAGGCCCTGTCATTCATGGATGGGTCGTCCGGTTACAACCAGATATGGATCGCGGAACATGACCGGGTCCACACTGCCTTCCGAACCCCTAAAGGCATCTATCACTGCAAGAGGATGCCGTTCAGACTGAAGAATGATGGCGTAACTTATCAGCGCGCAATGACCAAAATATTTGATGAGTTGCTCTACCATAAGGTCGAGTGCTACATAGATGATCTGGTGGTCAAGACCAGAAGAAAAGAAGACCATCTGCAGGACCTCTGAATCATTTTTCAGAGGTTGAGGCAGTATGAATTAAAGATGAACCCTATGAAATGCGCGTTTAGAGTATCGAGCGGAAAATTCTTAGGTTTCATTGTCAGATACCGGGGAATCGAGATAGACCCCGCCAAGATCAAAGCAATTCAGGAGCTACCTGCACCAAGGACCCTCTCTGAGCTGAGATCACTGTAGGGCCGCTTGGCTTATATCCGGCGGTTCATTTCCAATTTGTCAGGGTGATGCCAACCTTTCCACAAATTGATGATGAAGGATGTTCCCTTTTACTGGGATGAAGATTGCCAGACAGCCTTTGACAAGCTGAAAGACTATCTGAAGACTCCTCCAGTGCTGGGCGCACCGGTGAAAGGTCGGCCTTTGATATTATATATAGCGACCACACACAACTCTCTGGGGGTAATGCTGGCCCAGAATAATGAAGAAGAGAAAGAACAAGCCCTCTACTACCTCAGTCGGAGACTAGTCAAGACTAAGGAGAAATATACATATATTGAGAAGACCTGTCTGGCACTGGTTTTCGCAGTCAAAAAGCTTCGACACTATATGTTATCACATGAAATCAGCCTAGTGTCCAAAGAGGATCCGCTGAAATATATTATGTACCAGCCGGCACTCAAAGGTCGCTTGGGCAAATGGGCGGTGATACGTATGGAGTTTGATATCTCCTATGTGCCGCGAAAGGCTGTCAAGGGCCAAGCTATTGCAGACTTCTTCGCCGAGCACCCAGTACCGGGAGACTACCCGCTGGAACCGGAGCTTCCTGAAGATGAAACCTTGGAAGCCGCTCAAGTGCAGCCCTCCTTGTGGCAGCTATATTTTGATGGCGCTTCCAGAATCGACACCTCGGCCACTAGGTCAGCCAGGGTCAGAGCGGGAGCAGGCATAGTCCTGAAATCTCCAGAAGGAGAAGTTGTGCACACATCTTGCTCGATAAACAAGCCGTGCACGAATAATGAAGCAGAGTATGAAGCCCTGATAATTGGGTTACAAATCGAACTGTCCATGGGGATTCAGATGCTGGAAGCATTCGGAGACTCCATGCTAGTTATAAAATAGCTGGAAGGAGAGTTCGATGTGCGGAAGCAAGAGCTCCTCCCCTACCATCTGCTGGCAACCCGCCTGATGCCAAGATTCCACTTCGTCAGCATCAAGCATGTCAACCGAGGATAGAATGCTCAAGCGGATGCCCTCGCTAAATTGGCAAGTTCTTTGGCAATTCTGCCAGATACAAGCTTGAACATAGCCGTGATCAACCGCCGGTAGGTCCCCAGTGTGATAGAGGTCTTGGCCAACGAACAAGAGAATGAGGTGGTAGCCGTCGAAGAGGTTCAACAGCCCGATTGGCGGGAACATCTCCTACGATGGTTCCAAGACCAGCAACTCCCAAAGAAGAAAGAACAGAGAATAAAACTCTTGAGGATCAAAGACTCTTACGAGATGAGAAACGAAACCCTATTCTGAATAATGGCAGATGCCCGAAGAAAAGTTCAACTTTGTTACTTGTCTTCAGCAGAAGCTGGGCAGGTAATGCAAGAAGTCCATGCGGGTTCAGCTGGAGCGCACCAAGCCGGCCCGAAAATGAAAATCAAGATAAATAAATTGGGTTACTATTGGCCCACTATGTTTGATGACTGTCGCAAGTTCGCCAAGGCTTATCAGAAATGTCAAGAGCACGCCAATGTGTCAAGAAGACCGCTAGTGCCGCTACACCCCACCATACCGAGCTGGCAGTGTCGCGCCCCGAGCCTTTATTACAGCGGAAGACTCGCTCGAGGAACGCGAACAGCCGACATGGTAAGCCTCTTGCAAGCAAGAACGATCAGAGCGCAAGACAATCACACATAATGCAATTGCATAATAATTACTCAACTTCAACTTTATTTTATTAATAATCAAGTATTCAAGTACAACCACTACTTCAACTTCCATCATACTAGACTCAATAAGTAGGAAAATTACATAGACTCAATCTAAATAATGTAGACTTTCCTAAGTCTTCACTCTCAATTTGATATGACTTTCATTTGCTCTCAGACCCGCTACTTGTATAACTCGAAGATGAATTTGTATCACTTCCATCTCCTAAAAAGATTGGAAATAGGTAATGAGTACACTTACCCAGTAGGTATCTTCGCATCAACATGATGAGCACTATTAAAGTAATTAACATTTTTCCTCTAAAGAATTTAGGTAAAATCATGCGAATACGATCAATCATGCGAATAACCAAAGTAACAAAGATGATCGTTTAAGATAGAATGAGAACAAGTATGAACTAGCAAGAATGTCACAAGAACATGATATGACCTTTCATGAACAAGAATATATCGAGAATGTACTAGCAAGTCACATAATCATCACTCCGGCATCTTTTGCTTATGAGCAAGTACTTCATGAATTTCTGTGGAATATCAAGCAATCAAGCAAGAAAGTCATGTCGTGCCGTGGATTTTCACTTAATTATAAAGAAAGTACTCCCAGCACAATGCAACGCCAGTAGCATCATACCCCATGGTTTATAATAGTATGTTTCCGGCAATCAGTCGAGGGGACTAACATAGAGCCCTTGAACACAATCAGTGCTCGATCGCATCTTCAAGTATAAATCAAGCTATTTCCACGCATGTAACAATAAAGTATGGCCAAGAATGTAATACGTTCAATAAGCTCATGATAACAATAATCAATGAATGAAGGCTTTGATTTAGAATATGATAGATCAAGAATGAATTAAGACAATGTTATGCTTATGGAAACAAATCGGCAGCATAACGGTACATTTCTTTAACTTTCATTCATTATTTTAAGTTTCTTGATCGATATGATAAGTCCTAGACCATTATCAAGCCACCTAGGAACTTAGAATATCAACCCTTGGGTCAAACCTCGGGTTAATGTACGCAAGAACTATGACAGTCTTGTACTGGGCCATTACATAACGTGACACTCCAGTATTGGGCCGTTACAATGATCTGAATCCTGAAACAAGAAATTGGACTCAGTACAATGTGACGGTAGTTTATTGGGCCGTTAGATGAGCCTAACGGTCCAACATTGATCCGTTACATCTCTAGAAACCAAAAACCATCGATAGTGTTTTCTAATGATTGGACTTTCATGGTACAACCAACTCGGTGTCCTAGTGGGAATCCCAGGCTCGCAGAGAATTACGGAGGCCTTGAAATAAGATTTCCTAGTCCATTGGAAGGAATATCCAATAGAGAGGTCCTCATGTGCAAGAATATATTCCTATAGTGCAAAAGTGTAAATTAATGGTCATATACCGGAATATATGCCAAGTACTTAAAGAAAATGACTCTGTTGATATAGAGAGAATGTGTAGCAACGTGAAACCAAGATAAAACTCCGTCAATACATCATTGAAAATCATGATTTAGGATACAAAGCTATAGAATTTTGACACATGAAATTAACATAACTTAAAATAACTTAAGATACCTTAATCATGCAATTTCTATTATGAATCAGTAACTAAACTTAAAGTCATGATAATAGGTCCAAACTTAGCTATCTAAGCTTATTTATAAGTAAACTTAACTGGTTACCATTCTGTCTCGGGCTGACAGAACACAGAGGTCTGACGGTTTAACAAGAGCGCGTCACAGTAACTGTGATGGTTTATCGAGGGGCCGTTAAGCTAGTGTAACGCTCCTATTATGGTGCGTCATAGACAATATAGCAATTAAAATGCAACAGAGGGTGTGACGGCTTATCGTAAGGCCGTTACAGTGTTGTGACGGTCCTACCCCAGTCCGTCAGAGCTTCTGCTGACAGCAATAGATAAAAAGATCCAAGGTTTCAACTTACATCATGTCTGGAAATCATATATAAACTTCCACATGATAGAATGAAGGCTAAGCTACTAGCATGTATGGGTTTTCTGTAAATTTGATAAGAAAGTTCCTTTAAAACTTAATTAGGGCTAAGAATACTCATGTATGCATGACTCTACTAAAACATGAAATTCATGATCTATAGTGCATGAAATCAAACACAATCAGAGGGCTTTTATCCCTAACAAGATGTTTTTGCCAATCATGAGGTGACCTACCTTTTAACTGAGCTTTAACTTTCCAATTTATGACTGCAAGACACACCCTAATCTCTCCTTTCCTGGGATTTTTCAGCAACTTCACGTTGCCCTAGCTCCTCAGCCTCTTGACCTAAGGACATGAAATTTTTAGGGTAAGAAGATGGTACTATTGGGAACAAAAAGTTCCAAATAATCGAACTCTAATTGCCTCGTTTAGATGTCCTAATCTCTTGATCTTCAGCGGACTTGCGTTCAGTTTCCTCGGTTGCTAAGGTCGAACAACAACTTTGGAAGCTTCAATCTCTTTGTTTGGTTGATCTCTTAGCACGAAATTTGGAGAGCTATTAGTCTAATGTATTATAAACAAAAAGTTCTAAAGAACTTACCCAAAATTCTATCTCCTTACCTTGATTCTTCGCGAGCCAAAAGTAAGGGTTGCTCAGTTAAGAACTGGGTCCTATTTATAAGGTTTTGGCTAGGGTTTGAAGATTAGATCGATTCTAGAGTCCTTAATTTGCCAGAACCTGATCCCTAAGAGTCCCTAGTATCCTTACATATTCTCCTAATTAGGTCTCTTGTAGATAGGATCCCAAAGATCAAATCTTTTTGCAAGTGCAACTCACGGAACTGTCAGGGTGTAACGTATCAGGACTAGTGCGTTACATGCTGTAGCCATCGCCCGATAGACTGTTACACCAAACGTGTGCAGAGTTTCAATTTAATAAAACGCTTTTATTCGTTTATCCTTCTATTTATCTATATAAAAGAGTATTTATCTTTAAAATTCGTGGATAGGCTAAATAACCTTCTAGAATGTGGGCCAAACTTAATGGGCTTGGTCTTTAAACCTTTTGAGTCTTAATTGAATAGGCTAGGCTAATTATTTAACACCATTGGGCCTTATAACTCATTTATTAGTTCAATAATCCATTTGTTAATTTATTTAGCCCTTATAAATTTTAGAAAATTCCATTTATAATCCAAAAATTATTTATATAAATTCTGGGGCACTACACCTTCCCCCACTTAAAAAATTTGGTCCCCAAATTCAATACATGGATTGTGGAGAGTGTACCTACAGTTGAATAATTTTGGAAATCTTTTCTGCATAGCTTCTTTGGTTTCCCATGTTGCTTCATATGGCCATGTTTTCTTCCATTATATCTTGACCATAGGAATAACTTTATTCCTTAGTTGACGCACTTCTCGTTCCAGAATCTTTATTGGTGTTTGCTCATTCGTCATATCCTTATGAATCTTCAAATTATCATAAGTGGTAACATGGTCAGGATCATATACATACTTTTTCAGCATAGAAACGTGGAATACATCATGAACTCCTGCTAATTATGGAGGTAAAGCCAGTCTATAAGTCACTTCACCGACCCTTTCGAGAATTTCAAATGTGCCAATAAACCTGGGAGTTAGCTTGCCTTTGATGCCAAATCTTCAAATACCACGACTTGGAGAAACTTTCAGATATACATGATCTCCCACCTGAAATTCCAAGTCACGTCTTCGATTATTAGCATAAGATTTCTGCCTATCTTGTGCCATCTTCATTCTCTCTTGAATGAGCATGATCTTCTCTGAAGAATCCCTTATAAGATCGGGGCCTAGGAATTACTTTTCCCCTATTTCATTCCAACATATTGGTGATCTACAGCTTTTTCCATATAAAGCTTTAAAGGGTGCCATCTGTATGCTGGCCTGATAACTGTTGTTATATGCAAATTCTACCAGAGGCAAGTGATCATGCCAACTTCCTCCAAAATCGATAGCACAAGCCCTGAGCATATCTTCTACTACTTGATTTGTTCTTTCAGTCTGACCATCAGTTTGTCGGTGAAATGCTGTGCTAAAATTCAATCTAGTCCCTAGTGAGTGTTGTAGACCCTTCAAGAATTGCGATGTGAATCGAGGATCTCTATCAGATATAATAGTGATAGGGACACCATGTAATTTGACAATTTCTTTTATGTATATTGCTGCTAGAATATCCACATACCATCGACTTTTGATTAGTATGAAATGTGCAGATTTAGTCAATCGATCTATGATTACCCATATACCATCGTGTCCTCCTCTGGTCTTAGGTAAACCCATGATGAAATCCATCCCTATACTCTCCCACTTCTATTCGGGAATAGTCAAGGGATGTAATTTACCTGCGGGCCTAAAATGCTCTGCCTTTACTTGTTGGCAAGTGAGATAACGGGACACGAAATCAGCTATTTCTCTCTTCATATTGGGCCACCAGAAATTTCTTTTAAGATCTTGATACATCTTTGTACCACTTGGATGAATGGTGTACTTGGAATTATATGCTTCTTCTAAGATCAATTTCTTCGTATCTTCATGATCCGGTACACATACTCGGCCCTTAAATAACAATCTTCCGTCATTGGAAACAGAGAAATCCGGTCTTTGTTCAATAGTGGCCTTAATCTCTAGTAGTACGGGATCATCATTTTGCAGCTTGGCCAGATCCTCTATCAATGTAGGTTGAGCTCGGATATTAGCTATGAAACAATCTTCTTTCTTCATGCCAATATCTAAGTTCAACTGAGCAAATTGAGGAATAAGGTTAGTCATACTAATCATAAGACTTTATAGCATTCCCATTGGTTTCCTACTGAGTGCATCTGCTACAGCATTCACCTTGCCAGGATGATATTGAATAGCAAAATCACCCGGGTAATCTTTGAAATTTCATCAATCATGACCTTCTCTCTCCTCCTGGTCTCCCCCCTCCCGTGCTCCCCTTGCGAGTCTCCCCCCCTTGCTGCGTTTTGATCCGGCCGTGGCTGCTGCCTCCCGGCAATGGCCGCCGGTGGGGGGGGCGGCCCTGTGCCTCCCCCCTCCACCTCCTCTACGGCTCCTCCGTCGGTGGCTCTCGCTATCGGTGGCTCTGCTGCGGTTGCTGCCGTCCTAGGCTCTTCTCGTCCGGCTGAGGATGGCCTGGCGGCGGGTGCTGGTGGCTCTCCCCCTCTGGGTGGAGCTCTAGGCGGTACCCGTGCGTTCGGTCCTCCTGCTGGCCTTGCGTTGGGGGCCTGTGCTCTTGTCGGTCCTGCACCGTCGCTCCCCGCCGGCGAGCCTTGCGGTTCCCGGTTTGCATCGCAACCCCGCTCTGGGTGCCACGTTTTTGGCCCATCCCTCACGCCACCTTCTCAGCGCTCATCTCTACCGTTCATCGACTCTCCCATCCCCACGACAGCTTTGGCGCTTCGCCACGTCGGCCCCCCCTCCTTTTCGTTTCCAACCGCTTGCTCATCCCCACCGTCCACTCCGCATCTACCCTCCCCACAAGCCTCTCCTTCTCTCCTTAGTCCCCCCTCCTTGTCGTTGACCGCTGACCACCTCGACGGGACGGCTGAGGAAAACGGTACTCTGTTTTTCCCCTCAGCCGTTCCCGCGTCACCTGCCGGTGCCCTGCTGCTAGCCGGCGCTCCGCCTAAGGTCACCTCTTCGCCTGCGGCGCCCCCTCTCCCTCCAGGGCCTCCGTCTGCCATTCTCCTTGGCCCTCCCCTTGTGCCCCCGTCCCTAAGTTCTTCACTTCTGGCCTCCGCGGTGGCGACGCCGGCCTCGGGTCTGCCCCCTCTTCTTCGTGGGCAGCCTTCGGGTGTGTCGCCTCCGGCTGCTCCCACCCGTGGGCCCTCTACTGGTGGACGCCTGGCCTTCGCTCTCCCTGGGTGCTCCTCGGTTAGCCCGTCCTTCGCTCAGGTCGTTCATCGGTCTTTCTGCCCCCCATCCCTCCCCCTTTCCATCCATGCTCCCGCTTTCACGGACGCCGGCGAGCCTGCCACCATCTTCTCCCAGGACGAGATCTTCATCTCCTGCCGGCCTCTGGAGTACGCAGTCATTGCCCGGACGCCGCGTGGACGCCCGCCGTTCCAAGCCATTAGGGCCCACCTCGCCCAACGCTTCCAGTTCAAAGAGGATTTCTTCCTTAGCGCCATGGACAACCGACATCTCCTCCTTCGGTTTCAGAATCAAGATGACTATCTGCTAGTTTTGTTGAAGGAATCTCTGCTGGTCATGGGCAGGCCCTTCCACTTCTTCAAATGGACGATCAGCTTCTCCACTGAGGAGGACTCGCCTGTGGTGCCAGTTTGGGTTGAGATGCCCACTCTCCCGGTTAACTTTTACAATGAGCCAATGCTATTCTCCATTGCAGGGAATATTGGGTCTCCCCTTAAGGTTGACAAAAATTCGCTGGAGATGTGCCGCTCGTCAGCTGCTCGGGTCTGCGTTCAGATGGATGTGTCCAAGACACCGCCCTCCAGAGTTTGGATCAAGGCTGGGAGCTGGCACTTCTGGCAGCCTCTCATCTATCCTGGCCTCCCCCTTTTCTGCTCTGGTTGTAGACGCTTGGGCCACCACACTTCTCAGTGTAAAAGGCCGCCGGCAGCTGGGCCGTCTTTGGCCCCCAAGGAGCTTTCGCGTGCGTCAGCCCCTGCTCTCCAGCTACCTCTCACCGCAGGTCCCAAGTTACCCCATGCGAGCATGCCTCCCCTTCTAGCTTCGCCAGCTGCTGTGGCTGGTTCCACAGCTGCCTGCCCACCACCCCCGGCGGGGGTCCGCACGGTGGAACCGGCCACCTTGGCTCCTGCACCCCCGAGGGTTACTATCGGTCTCGTCCTCCCTACCCCCAGCCAGCCCCTTTCGCCTGTGGATCTGGGAGTGGAACCTGGCCCGCTCGGTTTGCAGGGCGTTCTCGCTCCACTGCCTGTGGCTGTCTCGCTTGAAGGTCCCCCTTTGGTTGCTGTCTCTAGACTTGCTTCTCCCTCGCCTGTGCCCGCCTTTCCGCTGGCGGACGGAGCACAGCTCGACTCCGAACTGGCCTTGTCTGGGGTCCCACAGTCCAACTTGGCGGTCTCCTCGCATCACCCGTCTGCTTCAGCCAGTGGCGCCCAGCGGCCTGCATCTCTTTTGTTCGCCGTGGAGCCCCCTGCCTCGAATGCTCAGTCGCCCTCTGAAGTTCTTCCAGCTCCTCAGCTTGGACTTGGCGCTGCCATGGGCATGGGCCCTGCATCCTCTGTTGCCTCATCCTTGGATGGGCAGAGCACCCGGGCAGTTGCTGTGGAGGGTCAGTTGGTGCCTCATGCCGCTTGCGTCGAGGCTACCATCGCTGGTGGTCCCACCAAGGCTGTGGCCTCATGCACTTCACCTGTTCGTGACCCTTCTTGCTCGGGCCCTGTGGCGTCTGCTCCCTCTCTCGGAGGGCCCGCGCCAAGCTCTGCTCCGATCCTGGTGCATCCCGCCGTGGGTGTCGACACCCACCCCATGGGTGAACTCGCTTCTTCGCTGCAGGTCACTCCACCTGTGGGCCCATCGTCCATGGCCTCCAGTTTTGCTGCAGTGGAGCCCTCGGTGCTCCCTCTGCCCTGTTCGTCATCGGTGGTTCTTCAACCTTCCCTGTCGGCCACGGAGGCGGCCACGGTTGGCGTAGAGTGCCTGCGGGCCTCTGGCGCCCAATCGCCTCCTACCTCATCAAGGACCTTGGTCAACGCGGCATCTTACTCCCATCTCCTGGGAGCTGATTCCTCTTCTGCCACCCTCTGGCCGTGCGTGGGACCTGCTAAGGATGGGGAACCCTTTGACTCCCCTCTGGTTGTCGAGGCTCTGGTCGTCCCCGAGATTGCTGTTGGAGTTGCAGCTATGTTTTCTGATGTAGCCCCACCTGCTCCTCGCCCGGCGCCTGATCCTGCTGCTTTCAACTCGCCTCCTCGTGGAGTTGAGGGGCCTCCCGCCCCACTCGTGGAGCACCCGTTATCGCTGCGCCTCCCTATTCAAGTGCTCTCTATGCCAGGATTGGAGCCCACGTCGCACTTTCCGGACTTGCCCGCAGCACATGCTAGATTTGTTGGTCTTGCCTCTCCTCCGGACTCAAGCGCCCGTGGTGTTTGCCCCCCGTCTCCTCCGACAGTGGGCATCGCGTCCCCTCACCCCTCCGGGAAGGGCGACCCCCTCCCGTGTTCAGATGTGCCCGCGGGAGTCCCTCCTACGGCCCGAGTGTCCTCCTCTTTGGCTCTCGGCCTCCCGGCGCCAGATGCTCATCCTCTTGGGGGACCTTCCTTGCCTCATGCTCGGCTTAACGCCGGGGCGGTAGCTTGGTCCCCAGGGGCGCAGCCCACTTCCCAGGCGGCTACTGTTGAAGGGTCTACCTCCTCTTCTCCGACGGCCGCCCCTCGTCTCTCCTTCGCCCAAGCTTTGAAGAAGAAAATCAACCGGGCCCCTCCTGGGCCGATCGTCGTCTCCGCCACGCTTCCTGCTCCGGTGCATCCTGTGGGTGCCATGCCCCCCCCGGATTTTGGCATGCCTCTCAGGTTCCCCTCGCTCGTCCAGGCTCTCCATGTCCCCGGGCTTGAGCCTGCTTCGGGGTTTCGCGACCTCACGGCGGCCCATACGGCCTTCGTGGGCACCTCTGGGCTGGCCCGCTCTCGGCCACCCTCGAGGACGGACGGTGGAGCTCCTCGACGTTCCTTCCGGCGTTCAAACTCCACTTCCTCCTCGCGTGATCGGCTGTGTACGTTTGAGGACGCTGGTCTTCTTCCCCGTCGATCTCTCCGGCTCCAGTCTTCTTCGATGGCGCCCCCGCCGCCGGTCGACCCTTCCTCCTCGGACGTGTTCGATCCCGACGGTTCGGAGGCTGATGACTGGCCTTGCTCTTCGGGTCTTCAGCGTGGTGTCCGTTCTGTGTTCTCCTCTGACTCTGAAGGGGTCTTCGACGAAGACTCCTACTTGTAGGGGCTGGGTCTCTTCTGTGGGCGCTCGGGCTATTGTTTCTGCCCTAGCTTGGGGTCTTTGGTCTCCTTCTTGCCTTCTTGGGCCTTGGGCCTTGTTCGCTTCTTGGCCCTCTTTGGGCGTTTCCCCTCCCCCCCCCCTCTGTACCCCTTTCTATTTCTTGCTTTCATATATGAAAATCGCTTGCCTGGTGGCCGGGATAGTGGTTTCATCGCCTTCCGCAATGAAGAGATGAACCCCCTCTCCCTTCTCCCCCCCTGGCAAGTATCAACTTTAGTTAAAAAAAATAGCAAAATCAAAGTCCTTGAGATATTCTAACCATCTCCTTTGCCTCATATTTAACTCCTTTTGAGAAAATAAGTATTTTAAGCTTTGTGGTCCGAATAGACCGTGAATTTCTCTCCATAGAGATAATGACGCCAAATTTTCAAGGCGAAAATAACAGCTGCTAGTTCTAAATCATGCACGGGATAATTTTCCTCGTGACGTTTCTATTGTCTTGAAGAATAGCAGATTACCTTTCCATTCTGCATGAGGACACATCCTAAGCCAATACCAAACGCATCTGTATATACTTCAAATCCACCACCTTCTACCGGTAGTGCTAAAATAGACGCTGTAGTAAGATGATTCTTAAGCGTTTGAAAACTCTTTTCACATTCCTCTGACCAGATAAAAGGATTTTTTTTTCTTGTGAGTCTAGTTAAAGGAACTGTAATTTTTGAGAAGTCCTTAATGAACCTCCTATAGTAACCAGCTAGACCCAGAAAGCTTCTTACTTCTGATACAGTCGTTGGCCGGCTCCAATTTCTGACAGCTTCCACTTTCGAAGGATTCACAACAATACCTTCCTTAGAAATATTGTGGCCTAGGAATGAAACTTCCTTGAGCCAGAATTCACATTTGTTAAGCTTGGCATAAGTTTATGTTCTCTAAGTATTTGCAAAGTTATCCTTAAATGTTCTTCATGTTCTTCCTTTGTCTCGGAATATATCAAGATGTCATCGATAAAGACGACGATGAATTGGTCCAAATATGGTTGAAAAAAACTGTTCATTAGTTGCATAAATGCTGCTGGGGTATTAGTTAGCCCGAATGGCATTACCACGAATTCATAATGGCCATAACGACTTCAAAAAGCCGATTTATAAATATCTTCTTCTTTAATTCTAAGCTGATGATATCCTGATCTGAGGTCAATCTTGGAGAAATACTTTGCTTCCAAAAGTTGATCGAAGAGCTCATCAATACGCGGGAACGGATACTTGTTTTTGATTGTAAGTTGATTCAGTCGCCGGTAGTCTATACATAGCCTAAGAGAACCATCCTTCTCCTTGGCAAATAGAACTGGCGCACCCCAAGGGGATGTGCTAGGTCTAATGAAGCCCTTGTCTAGTAGTTCCCGTAACTGCCTCTTTAGTTCTTTGAGTTTTATGGGGGACATCCTGTAAGGGGCTATAGAAACAGGTGCTGCTCTTGGAATGAGTTCAATAGTGAAGTTCACTTCCCTTTCGCGCGGTAAACTGGGTAATTCGGATGGGAATACATCTGGGAACTCATTTGCAATAGGGATGTCTGCTATGATAATTTCCTTGGATTTTGTAACAATGACATAAGCAAGAAAAGCTTCACATCCTTGCGAAATAAGTTTGCAAGCGTGAAGGGAAGATATGATAGTGAGGTGTTTCTTGTATTTGATGCCAAGGAAAGAGAATCTTGGAAGACCGGGTTTTCGGAAAGATATAATCATGTTTCTGCAGTTGATATAAGCATCATGATCTACAAGCCAATCTACCCCTAAAATGGCATCATAACCTTTCATGTTAAGGCATATTAAATTTGCGGGGAGATTATGACCTTCTACTATCACTTCGCTATCAGGATAATAGTCGGTAAGCTTTGTTCCAGAACCTAAGGGTGTGGCAATAGCAAGATCTGAAGGTAAGGGAACTGATGCAATTGGTAATGTTTTTGTGAAAGTAGTGGAGATAAAAGAATGAGATGCACCAGTATCAAATAGCATAAATGCAGGATGAGAACAAATTTGAAGAGTACCTTCCATAAGCCCACCATCCCTGGGCACTTCCTCTTCTTCTATAATGGCATTGAGGCGAGCCTGCCTCCTACGTCCACCACTAGATGGCTGGTCTTTCATAAGGGGGCAATCTGGCATGCCATGCTCCCTGCTTCCACAACGTAAACATGCACCGTGGCACTTCCAACATTCTTCAGCCGAGTGGCCGAACTTTTCACAAAAAGTGCAAGCCGTGGCGACCTGCTCCTCCTCTTTAATCTTCTTATTCTTCTGAGAACTTCCACCGTTCCCACTCCTGGATCACTTCTTATTATCACGGCTTTTGTGAGGCTCCGTGATACTGAACCTTTCTTTCTTATAATGCCGATCAGATCGTCGGCTGGACTCTTCTCCTTTCCCCTTCAATTTCTTGACCTTTTCTAAGGTCCTTTCACATAAGTATGCCCGCTGAACCATCTCCGCATAGGTACGGATATTTTGGGTTCTGAGCTGCTGAATAAAGCCAGGTCGTAACCCGTCCATAAACCGATTAACCTTCAATAGATCGGTACTGATTAGGTGTGGTGCATAAGGTGCTAGCCTTGAGAATTGCAGTTCATATTCTGCCACTGTCATCATTCCTTGTCGAAGAGAGGTGAACTCCATAGCCTTTCCTTCTTTCACATGCTCAGAGAAATACTTGGCACGGAACAAGGTAAGAAAACCATCTCATGTATGAGGTGCATCGGCCGGAGGTGCCAGAACCGACTTCCACCATGTACGGGCATCCTTGTTGAGTTGGAAAGTTGCAAGACGGTGTTCTCTCGATCGATGCATTGGATGACGTCAAAGATACTGTTCATCTCATCAATCCAGTTCTCTGCTTCGTCCGGATTAGAAGAACCATAGAAACGCGGAGGGTTTAAACTCTGAAAATTGCGATGTAAGTCGCCAGCCCTTGCCCCTGCGCTAGCTTGCGCCATGGTTTGTAATGCCTGAGTAAGGCCAGCAACAGTTTATTGCATGCCATTCCAATCTACGCGATGAGCCATGGTAATAAGAGGGTACCTGAGAGAAATATAATAACTTATTATTTCTCGTGAAATTGGAAGAAAATAAATCTTAAAGCTAATTAACTATCTTATCCCGGGCTCTACCCAATTCTCACATGGGTATGGAAATTGCTTCCTTAGTTTATAGGTAGGGGTCCTTAACATTGGACTTATCCTACGACATGACTCTTCTCCCTAAGTCCTGAGACTTAGGCTCTGATACCAACTTAACTGTCACGCCCCGAGCCTTTATTACAGCGGAAGACTCGCTCGAGGAACGCGAACAGCCGACATGGTAAGCCTCTTGCAAGCAAGAACGATCAGAGCGCAAGACAATCACACATAATGCAATTGCATAATAATTACTCAACTTCAACTTTATTTTATTAATAATCAAGTATTCAAGTACAACCACTACTTCAACTTCCATCATACTAGACTCAATAAGTAGGAAAATTACATAGACTCAATCTAAATAATGTAGACTTTCCTAAGTCTTCACTCTCAATTTGATATGACTTTCATTTGCTCTCAGACCCGCTACTTGTATAACTCGAAGATGAATTTGTATCACTTCCATCTCCTAAAAAGATTGGAAATAGGTAATGAGTACACTTACCCAGTAGGTATCTTCGCATCAACATGATTAGCACTATTAAAGTAATTAACATTTTTCCTCTAAAGAATTTAGGTAAAATCATGCGAACACGATCAATCATGCGAATAACCAAAGTAACAAAGATGATCGTTTAAGATAGAATGAGAACAAGTATGAACTAGCAAGAATGTCACAAGAACATGATATGACCTTTCATGAACAAGAATATATCGAGAATGTACTAGCAAGTCACATAATCATCACTCTGGCATCTTTTGCTTATGAGCAAGTACTTCATGAATTTCTGTGGAATATCAAGCAATCAAGCAAGAAAGTCATGTCGTGCCGTGGATTTTCACTTAATTATAAAGAAAGTACTCCCAGCACAATGCGACTCCAGTAGCATCATACCCCATGGTTTATAATAGTATGTTTCCGGCAATCAGTCGAGGGGACTAACATAGAGCCCTTGAATACAATCAGTGCTCGATCGCATCTTCAAGTATAAATCAAGCTATTTCCACGCATGTAACAATAAAGTATGGCCAAGAATGTAATACGTTCAATAAGCTCATGATAACAATAATCAATGAATGAAGGCTTTGATTTAGAATATGATAGATCAAGAATGAATTAAGACAATGTTATGCTTATGGAAACAAATCGGCAGCATAACGGTACATTTCTTTAACTTTCATTCATTATTTTAAGTTTCTTGATCGATATGATAAGTCCTAGACCATTATCAAGCCACCTAGGAACTTAGAATATCAACCCTTGGGTCAAACCTCGGGTTAATGTACGCAAGAACTATGACGGTCTTGTACTGGGCCATTACATAACGTGGCACTCCAGTATTGGGCCGTTACAATGATCTGAATCCTGAAATAAGAAATTGGAATCAGTACAATGTGACGGTAGTTTATTGGGCCGTTAGATGAGCCTAACGGTCCAACATTGATCCGTTACATCTCTAGAAACCAGAAACCATCGATAGTGTTTTCTAATGATTGGACTTTCATGGTACAACCAACTCGGCGTCTTAGTGGGAATCCCAGGCTCGCAGAGAATTACGGAGGCCTTGAAATAAGATTTCCTAATCCATTGGAAGGAATATCCAATAGAGAGGTCCTCATGTGCAAGAATATATTCCTATAGTGCAAAAGTGTAAATTAATGGTCATATACCGGAATATATGCCAAGTACTTAAAGAAAATGACTCTATTGATATAGAGAGAATGTGTAGCAACGTGAAACCAAGATAAAACTCCGTCAATACATCATTGAAAATCATGATTTATGATACAAAGCTATAGAATTTTGACACATGAAATTAACATAACTTAAGATACCTTAATCATGCAATTTATATTATGAATCAGTAACTAAATTTAAAGTCATGATAACAAATCCAAACTTAGCTATCTAAGCTTATTTATAAGTAAACTCAACCAGTTACCATTCTGTCTCGGCTTGACAGAACACAGGGGTCTGACGGTCTAACAAGTGCGCGTCACAGTACCTGTGACGGTTTATCGAGGTGCCGTTACAGTAGTGTAACGCTGTTGTTATGGTGCGTCAGAGACAACAGAGCAATTAAAATGCAACAGAGGGTGTGACGGCTTATCGTATGGCCGTTACAGTGTTGTGACGGTCCTACCCTAGTTCGTCAAAGTTTCTGCTGACAGTAATAGATAAAAAGATCCAAGGTTTCAACTTACATCATGTCTGGAAATCATATATAAATTTCTACATGATAGAATGAAGGTTAAGCTAGTATGCATAGGTTTTCTATGAATTTGACAAGAAAGTTCCTTTTTAACTTAATTAGGGCTAAGAATACTCATGTATGCATGACTCTACTAAAACATCAAATCCATGATCTATAGTGCATGAAATCAAACACAATCAGTGGGCTTTTATCCCTAAAATGATATTTTTACCAATCATGAGATGACCTACCTTTTAACTGAGCTTTAACTTTCCAAGTTATGACTGCAAGACACACCCTAGTCTCTCCTTTCCTGGGATTTTTCAGCAATTTCACGTTGCCCTAGCTCCTCAGCCTGTTGACCTAAGGATGTGAAAGTTTGAGGGTAAGAAGATGATACTATTGGGAACAAAAAGTTCTAAATAACCAAACTCTAATTACCTCGTTTAGACATCCTAATCTCTTGATCTTCAAGGGGCATGCGTTCAGTTTCCTGGGTTGCTAAGGTCAAACCAGCAACTTTGGAAGCTTCAATCTCCTTGTTTGGTTGATCTACTAGCACGAAATTTGGAGAGCTATTAGTCTAATGTATTATAAACAAAAAGTTCTAAAGAACTTACCCGAAATTCTATCTCCTTACCTTGATTCTTCGCGAGCCAAAAGTAAGGGTTGCTCAGTTCAGAACTGGGTCCTATTTATAGGGTTTTGGCTAGGGTTTGAAGATTAGATCGATTCTAGAGTCTTTAATTTGCCAGAACCTGATCCCTAAGAGTCCCTAGTATCCTTACATGTTCTCCTAATTAGGTCTCTTGCAGATAGGATCCCAAAGATCAAATCTTTTTGCAAGTTCTTCAACTCACGGAACTGTCAGGGTGTAACGCATCAAGACTAGTGCATTACATGCTGTAGCGGTCGCCTGATAGACCGTTACACCAAACGTGTGCAGAGTTTCAATTTAATAAAACTCTTTTATTCATTTATCCTTCTATTTATCTATATAAAAGAGTATTTATCTTTAAAATTCGTGGATAGGCTAAATAACATTCTAGAATATGAGCCAAACTTAATGGGCTTGGTCCTTAAACCTTTTGAGTCTTAAATGAATAGGCTAGGCTAATTATTTAACACCATTGGGCCTTATAACCCATTTATTAGTTCAATAATCTATTTATTAATCTATTTAGCCCTTATAAATTTCAGAAAATTCCATTTATAATCCAAAAATTATTTATATAAATTCTGGGGCACTACAGGCCGTTTGCCCAATGGGGAACGGACGTGGTAGGGCCACTGCCAGCATCTTCATCAGGGTGCAAATACATCTTAGCAGCTACAGATTATTTCTCCAGATTGGCAGAGGCAGTAGAACTAAGAGAAGTAACGGGAGAACTAGTCGCAAGATTCTTCCGGTAGAATATAATATTTTGGTTCGGGATTCCCAGCCGCATCATCTCTAACAATGGCAGCCATTTCAGAAACCAAAAGTTTTATCGGCTAGCTGATAAATACAAGATTGACTGGAGGACGTCGTCCCCTTACAACCCTCAAGCCAATGGACTTGCAGAAGCCTTCAACAAGACGCTCTGCACGTTGCTGGCAAAGACCGTCAAGTCCAATAAGAAGGACTGGGAAGAAAAGATGTACGAAGCGCTTTGGGCCTATCATACCGTCTATAAAACCCCAACCGGCTATTCGCCATTCTCCCTCGTATACGGGTCAGAGGCTGTGGTGCCGATTGAATTGGAAGTCCCCTCGCTGTGAGTCGCTATCCCACATGGACTAGTCAGCAGTGAACAAACTAATGCAGAAAGAAGATTGGAAGAGCTTGTCGAGCTCGAAGGAAAGCGTCTCTATGCGCAACAAAACATTCAACTCTACCAAGCTCGCATGGCCCGTGCTTTTGATAAGCTGGTCAAAGGTCGAGAATTCAAGAAAGGAGACCTGGTAATGGTCAAAAGGAGAGAAGTGATGGCTTCCAACCCCAAGGGGAAGTTGGTTGAAAAATGGGTCGGACTGTATATCGTCCACCGAGTATATAAAGGGGGTGCCTACGTCCTGGTAGACCACAAAGGAGTCTTTCAGTTCTCTCCCCTCAATGGAAAGCATATAAAGTTGTACCACACGGTGCAACCGGCATTCCCTGAATAATCGGGATACCCTTACCTTGGTCTAGTGGCACTCCGCCTTGATCGAGCTACCCTTACCTTGGTCTAGTGGCACTCCGCCCTGTCCGAGCTACCTTCACCTCGGTCCAATGGCACTCCGCCCTGATCGAGCTACCCATACCTTGGTCTAGTGGCACTCTGCCCTAACCGAGCTCGCATAAAAAAAACAACATCGCCAATGCGGACCTTACGTCCGAATCGGCAAAAATATATCCCTTGCGTCGACATTGTCTCCTTGCTGACGAATATACCCTTTTCCTCGGCACAAGACTTCGTGTCCTAGCCGACCCTTCAACAACATTGCCATTGCGGGCCTTACGCCCCAATCGGCGAAAATATATCCCTTGTGTCGGCATTGTCTCCTTGCTGACGAATATACCCTTTTCCTCGGCACAAGACTTCGTGTCCTAGTCGACCCTTCTACAACATTGCCATTGCGGGCCTTACGCCCGAATCGGCAAAAATATATCCCTTGCGTTAGCATTGTCTCCTTGCTGACGAATATACCAATTGATGCGGGACGGACACGGGAGACGACACTATTAGGTGCCACCCTCGGACTCTAGATGAAGACGCGACCAGCAGCACACACCAGGGAGACACTAAGCCCGACACTACGAGCTCCTAGTGGAAAAACGTCACTAACAGAAGTGGAAGCTCACTCGTCGTCCCAAGCGAGGGAAAGCGCGGACCGTGCGCGGTTAAGGAACCGACGGAGGTCAAGGGTAGTCCGACTCAACTTCTGGACTCGGATCGAGTCACGGGACGGGTCACACTCACTCTCACAGTGGTGACATGGACACACGGGCTAGTACCTATGCTCTCGGCAGCGGCAAAAGACCGTATACTAGCTAAGCAAATGAACGCCAAGAGGTTCGGACCATTACCTCCACGCACCCGGCGTGGCGAAGACAACCCCGGCCGAATCACGGACTCCCGGTTAAACAATATCACAGTAATACAAAGATTTGACCCACTCCACGCAGGGAGGTAAAAGGTCACATGTGGAGCCCGGGAATCACGCAACTCGGGTTGACGGGCAGCATCTTGATGTCGCCCGGCGGTGCCGAACTCCGCATTTTCATGCTTTCCGAACGGCGGGTTCTGCGGGCCCGCGGGGCCCACGGATGGCGCTGTCCTCCGGATCTATGGGGGTGGGACCCACTATGATGAGGACCCCTGGTGGCGCGCCTCCACGGACGGCGGTCGGCCGGGAACACCGATCGGGGGTCGATCGGTCCCGATTCCCAAGCTTTGAAGTTGCTGCCCACGGATTTTTAGTTGCTGTTTTCAGGCGCGCGCTCCGGCGAAAATGGCCGCTGCGATCAATCCCGACGTCGGATCGGGGCGCATGAGCTATCGTTGGAAAGCTCTCTTCAAATGCTTCAATCTAGACTCAGAGAGATCTGCTGTATCTGGTCAGATCAGAACTTTAATGAATTTACAAGCCCCTGTTGTATAGTAACCGAAATCTCAGATCTGTAGGGTACTTTTCTGAGAACCACCGTTGACCGGCTAGTAAACCTCTGATTCAGCTCTTAAGCTCTTCTTCAAAGTTGTAGGGTATCAAACCACGGAATTGGGACTATTTTGGGAATTTTATTTGGAGGTGGTGGTGATTTAATATGATTTTTGGAGTGACTAGTGGTCGGATCTGGGAACAGGGGGACAAAACTATAGCTGGGACTGAGAATGATTTTTAGAAAATATGAGATTGACGAACCAAAAATTGAGAAAAATTATGGATGAAGGGGTGGATGGGTGGAACCTCCAGTAAAATTGGACGAACTATCAGAAATCAAAAAGTGGATCTAAGGCATGAAACTCAGGGCGGGGATGAATCTGGATAGAACTCTGGCAGAACCGAAATGGAAGAGTGGATGAAAATAAAAAAATATGAAACGAGATCTGAATGGTAAACCAAAATTTATGGGATGTCCTTGACACCTCTGGAACATTCACTAAAATTCCCAGATCTATCTGAGCTCGTGGCTGAGACAAGAAATTCGTGGAAGCTCCTATGGTACTGCGCGGGCAGAACTCCGTTGATGGCGAAGGCGGTGCGGTGGCGGCTCGTGGCTGCAGCGGCGATCGTCGGAACCGATACACGAGGCGTCACACCTGAGAATGGAAGCCTTCATAGCTTCAAGGGGGAGAGGGAGGAGATAGGAGGGGGGCGCACCAGCCCTTGCTCTTGAATTTCTTTGAATCAAATGGTATTTTTTTTATCAAAATAGAAAATACAAGCTTAAATAGGTTACATCTCACATCCATCCACAACCATTGGATCTAGGGGATGGGAATGGAGGGTTGGGATGGAGTGTGACACACACACAAAAAATAAATAAAAAACTACAAGGAGGGGGGCGGCCCTTGGACTAGGTGTAGAAGGTGGACTTGGTAGGTGGGGGTGGGTGGCCAAATGTGGACTTTCCAAGCCCCTTGTCCCCCACTTGGCCCACCCATCTAGAAGCCTCCATTTGACATGTTGACTGACCCCACATGGGGCCCATGGGTGAGGTGGCTCAATGGGATGGGGCCTGGGGGGCCCGTGGGGCCCACGGGGTCTAAATTACACATAAGCCCCTCTTACAATCAAAATAGCAAACCGAATATAATGAAATAAACACAAATTACACACACATAAAGGCTAACTAAATATGATAAATGGGGAGGCTCAAGGCGGAGTCTCAGGCTGTCTCCGAGTCAGATGGACGCTGAGGTGGCTCGAGTCGTGCTCCGTGTGCGGTACTGGTGGCTCGGCGTGTCGCGCCGCTCAACTGCTCGGGTGTCCGCACCAATTCTCCCCGGGTGGGAGAAACTCGACCCTGTCGAGTAAGGGTCTGCATCGCTCCTGTATCGCTCCAGAAGGTCCGGATCGATCCGCTGCAACTCGCCATGTGTGATCCATGTGTCCTCAGTAGCGGGCCGTCCTCTCCATCGCACTAGGTAGCGCGGGTAAGATCCACTCCTGGTAATTGTCACTTGCTCATCCAGTATACGATCTATATGTTCACGCTGCCGTGAAAAAGGGGCTGGAGGTGGAAGTGGACACTCAGGTGTGGGATCACTCTCAAGGGGAGGAGATGGCTCAAAAGGCTCACTAGGGATCACCGCTGGGTCCCTATATGCAACAAGATCCGATACATTGAAGGTAGAGCTTATACCATATTCCTCGGGCAAGTCCACAACATACGCATTGGATCCAATGCGTTTCAACACTCTGAATGGACCGGCTCTGCGAGCTTGCAACATCTTAACGGTTCAGGAGGGAAACTGTTCAGGTCTTACCCTGATCATGACGTATTCGCCCTCGTGGAACTCTCAGTGGTGTCGGTGGGCATCGGTTAACTCCTTGTACCGTGCTTTGCTGGCCTCAATGTGACGACGGATGTCGTCATGCAAACTCCTAACGTGCCTAGCAAACGACTCGGCCGACTCCGACACTCTAGCATGGATAGACATGGGGACAAGGTCAACGGGTTTCCTAGGCCTACGACCTGTGACAATTTCAAATGGACTCATGCCGGTAGACCTATTCACCGAATCATTGTATGCAAACTCAGCCATGGGTAAAATGAGATCCCAATCCCCAATGCGGTCTTTGACTAGACACCTCAAAAGATCTCCCAGACTCTTATTGACTACCTCGGTCTGGCCATCTGTCTGGGGATGATATGCAGTGGAAAACTTGAGGTGAGTACCCATCATATGCCATAGTGTCTTCCAAAAGTAGGAAGTGAATCTAACATCACGGTCAGACACTATAGTGCGAGGCAACCCGAACTTGCACACCACATGAGTAAGGAATAGGCGGGCTACCCTAGAAGCATCCGACGTCTTAGAGCAAGGAATAAAGAGGGCCATCTTCGAGAAACGGTCAACCACCACATAGACCGAATCATGCTTCCTGGAGGTACGTGGCAATCCCAAAACAAAGTCCATACTAACATCATGCCACGGGGCATCAGGCACGGGTAGAGGCGTATAAAGGCCTGAGCTTTGCTTCTTCATCTTGGCCGTAGCACATGTACGGCACTGAGCCACGATGTTAGCAACGTCGCGCTTCAAGCTCGGCCAATAAAATCGATGCTCCACTGCCTCAATAGTCTTGTTCCGACCAAAGTGGCCGCTAGACCTCCCGCATGTAGTTCCCACACTAAGAAATCTCGAACCGAAGTTCGGGGAACACATAGCCTGCTACCTCGAAAGAGGTAACCCTCCTGAAGCATATAATCATCATGATCTCTCGAGGGTCCGGCCTGGAGAGTGGCAAAAATCTGACCGAAGTCAGGATAGTCAACATAGGCCTCCTTCATCTTCTCTAGCCTTATGACCTTGGCACTCATGGTGGTAAGCAAACATGCTCGCCGACTCAAGGCATCAGCCACCTTGTTCTCCACTCCAGCCTTATGTTTCAGCACAAAGGTGAACTGCTGGAGATACTCGACCCAACGACTATGACGCGAGTTAAGCTTCTTTTGCGAATGGAGGTACCTCAATGCTTCGTGGTCGGAGTATAGGACAAACTCCTGATGTAAAAGATAGTGCCTCCAATGCCTAAGAGCCTGAACAACTGCGTAGAATTCTTTATCATATGTGGAATATCGCAGCTTCGCGTCATTCAGCTTCTCGCTGAAATATGCGATCGGGTGGGACTCCTGACTCAAAACTCCTCCAATTCCCACGCCCGACGCATCACAAGAGACCTCAAACACCTTCGAGAAATCAGGCAGTCGAAGGATAGGTGTCTGGGTCATGCGCTCCTTGATGTCCTTGAAGGCGGCAGATGCGGCCTTCGTCCATACAAATGTGCCCTTACGGATGCAATCCGTGATCGGGGCGGTGACGGAGCTAAATCCGCGGATGAAGCGACGGTAGAACGTCGCAAGGCCATGAAAGCTGCGGACATCATGAACCGTACGGGGTTCCGGCCACTCAACAATGGCCCGGACCTTCTCCGGATCGGCGGAGACCCAGTACTAGACACAATGAAACCCAAGAAGGTAAGCTGAGGTGTCATGAAGGCACACTTCTGTGGGTTCGCAAACAACTGCTCTCGCCGAAGAAGTAGACAGACCTGCCGAAGGTGGTCTAAGTGGTCCCCTGTGGTGCGGCTATAGATAAGGATATCATCAAAATACACCACTACAAAGACTCCAATGAAAGGTCGAAGGACCTGAGTCATGAGCCGCATGAAAGTGCTAGGGGCATTGGTCAACCCAAAAGGCATGACCAACCACTCATATAGACCGTCCTTGGTCTTAAATGCGGTCTTCCACTCATCACCTGGCCTAATCCTCACCTGATGGTAGCCACTCTTAAGATCGATCTTCGAAAAGATAGTGGCACCTGCCATCATGTCTAGCATGTCATCCAGG
This sequence comes from Amorphophallus konjac, assembly GCA_022559845.1. Classification (NCBI taxonomy): domain Eukaryota; kingdom Viridiplantae; phylum Streptophyta; class Magnoliopsida; order Alismatales; family Araceae; genus Amorphophallus; species Amorphophallus konjac. The sequence continues at coordinate 289,362,501 of CM040118.1, forward strand.
CGGGGAATAGGGAACCTGTACTTCACGGTGATCTTGTTGATGGCACGACTATCAATACACATTCTCCATGTGCCATCCTTCTTCGGGGCGAGTAATGCAGGTACAGCACATGGACTCATGCTGTCCCGGACAGATCCTCTCTGCACAAGCTCATCGACCTGCCGTTTAAGCTCGGCATGCTCCGTGGGGCTCATTCGATAATGAGGAAGGTTGGGCAAAGAAGAGCCCGGAACAAGGTCGATGGCATGCTGAATATCCCGCATGGGTGGGAGTCCCTCGGGAAGCTCATCGGGAAAAATATCAGCAAACTCCTGCAGAATAGGAACAACCTCGGGTGGGAGCTCACCCTCGGAGTCCCGCTCCACCTCTCGGACCGTAATGGCAAACACCGGACAGCCCTGACTAAGCTCCTGCTCCATTTCCCGGGAGCTAATCATCATCAATCTCCTCGTCGAGGGCTCTCCTGGGCCAGAGGTAACGGTCATAGTCCGAGCTGGGGATGGGGTACTGGGCCCGGGTACGGAAGGCTTTGGAGTACTAGGGCCAGTAGGACCCCTGACTGATGGGCTCCTGGGCCGAACGGGGTGGAGGGTGACCCGCTGGCCATCGTGGTCGAAGGTACAGGTGTTCGACCGACCATGGAGTGTGGCATCTCGGTCGAATAACCACGGCCTACCAAGAATGATACTTCCCACTTCCATGGGGAGAACATCACACCAGATCTCGTCACGGTAGGAGTGGAGCTGCAGCGGGACCAAGCACCGCAGCCTGACCGAAATGGAAGTGGTATCCACCCATGATACCTGATAGGGACAAGGATGGTCTACGGGTGTGAGACCAAGACGAGCGACAGCGTTCGTGGAGATTGCATTGATACAACTCCCGCTATCGATGACCACCTTGCAAATTTGCTTTCCCAGCCTACAGAATACCTGAAGGATAGTGGTCCGACACCAGTCATCACTGGCCTGTGGCTGGGTGAGGATACATCTGACGACCCCCACGTGGGTATCATCCGACTGCTGGACATCCTGGGCCTCACCTCCCATCTCATAGTACTCGTCAGCTAACTCTTCATCTGCCTCATAGCTGACTAACTCGAGGCCCGTAGGGGTGGTATCCTCGGCCTGTGTGTCCCCAATGTGAAGAGATGGGCGGGTGGGACACTGGTTGGCGAAATGGCCAAACCCATTGCAGCGATAACACTGCTGCCGTGATCCACTAGGCTCCCCAATCATAGGTCCTTTACCTTTATCCTCCCGACGGATAGGAGGCGTAGGCAACAAAGGACGTGCAGGAGGTGCGGGTGCCGGTGGACGGGCTATGGGTGGGGCCGTAAGATGCTGGGGACGAGGAAGGTCCCTCGGGGGTGGAGGACGAGGCCTAGGAGCAAAGGGCTCGGGGCGAGCGGGCTCCTGAGGTCGTGCCATGGGGGCCCTCGGATACGTGCCAGATGAGCCACGGGACTCGACACTACGAAGGGGAAAGGAGCCCAACCGATGGGGTGACTCAAACTCGGCCTCGAACTGCTCCAATTCGAGAGCAATCTGATATGCCTGCTCCAAAGTGGTGGCATTGCGGCGAAAGAGTTCATATTGATAATTAGGCCGCAAACCTCTCCGAAAGCGGGATATCGTCATGGTGCTCTCTTCCGTGACCCCGCACCGCAAATAATACTCATCGAACTCGGCGGTGTACTCGGTCACGGATCGGTTCCCTTGGGAGATGCTTTGCCACTTGTCTATGAGACGTTGGCGATATGAGGCGGGAAGGTACTTCTCCCTCAACTTGGACTTCATATCATCCCAAGTACCTATTTGGGGTTGACGTCGCTGGTTGAGCAGGCTCTCCACATTGATCCAATAAGTTTGGGCCTGCCCTTGCAACTTCATCTTTGCGTATCGGACTCTTCGGTGGTCCGTCATCTCAAACCACTCGAAGTACCGGTCCATGCCGGCCTGCCAATCTAAATACACCCTAGGGTCCAAGGACCCGCTAAAAGTGGGAGGGTCCGCACGCACACCCCTAAGAATGCGGTCGTCATCCTCGTCATCATGATTCCATCGTTGATGACGACGACCGTTACCCCCTTGATCATTATCAGATGCATAATCATCCACCACATGCACCTGTTGAACCCCAACATTCTCCGCCTGAGCCCTTGGCACAGCAGGCTGCTGAACCGGCTCCTGTTGGCCGTTCGTCGGCGCGGGTTGCGCCGCTACTGGGCCCCTCTCTAGGATGGCAATCCTCCCAACAAGGCCTTGAATGGACTGCTCCAAAACCCCAGCCCGATCCTCGAGGACCTTCATCCGCCCTTCTACACGCGTCCCTATGCCATCCATACGCATACTAAGACCATCCATACGAGTGTCTAAACGATCCATGATGGCCCGGAACATCTCGGCCGTGGAAGACTCATCGGAACTATGGGCTCGGGACTCCGCCATAGGTGGTGGTGGCGAGTACTGGGTACCTCGACGGGTGGGCATGCAACTGACACACGACCTAGAAGACACCGACTAATGCAAACACACACTAAATGATGCACTTAGACCTAAACCAATATCCGGTACGGGGCAGAGTTAATTGATCCGAAGATCACTCCCGCAAGTGTGCGACCTCCCGGTAGGCGTAGCCTAACGTTCGGACAACACCTTTTAAGATACCGAATAAAGGGTGCAAATGTAATTTAAAACACACTTTTTTTGTTTTGAGAATAATGATGGTCCTAGACTCGACTTAGACCATGATGCATGTAAGACATATGCAATGACTACCCTAGACTCGACTAGCTCTGATACCAAACTGATGCGGGACGGACACGGGAGATGACACTATTAGGTGCCACCCTCGGACTCTAGATGAAGGCGCGACTAGCAGCACACACTAGGGAGACACTAAGCCCGATACTACGAGCTCCTAGTGGCAAAACGTCGCTAACAGATGTGGAAGCTCACTCATCGTCCCAAGCGAGGGAAAGCGCGGACCGTGCGCAGTTAAGGAACCGGCGGAGGTCAAGGGTAGTCCGACTCAACTTCCGGACTCGGATCGAGTCACGGGATGGGTCACACTCACTCTCATAGCGGTGACATGGACACACGGGCTAGTACCTACGCTCTCGGCAGCGGCAAAAGACCGTATACTAGCTAAGCAAATGAACGCCAAGAGGTTCAGACCATTACCTCCACGCACCCAGCGTGGCGAAGACAACCCCGGCCGAATCACGGACTCCCGGTTAAACAATATCATAGCAATACAAAGATTTGACCCACTCCACGCAGGGAGGTAAAAGGTCACATGTGGAGCCCGGGAATCACGCAACTCGGGTTGACAGGCAGCATCTTGATGTCGCCCGGCGGTGCCGAACTCCGCGTTTTCGTGCTTTCCGAACGGCGGGTTCTGCGGGCCCGCGGGGCCCACGGATGGCGCTGTCCTCCGGATCTATGGGGGTGGGACCCACTATGATGGGGACCCCTGGTGGCACGCCTCCACGGACGGTGATCGGCCGGGAACACCGATCGGGGGTCGATCGGTCCCGATTCCCAAGCTTTGAAGTTACTGCCCACGGATTTTTAGTTGCTGTTTTCAGGCGCGCGCTCCGGCGAAAACGGCCTCTGCGATCAATCCCGACGTCGGATCGGGGTGCATGAGCTATCATTGGAAAGCTCTCTTCAAATGCTTCAATCTAGATGCAAAGAAATCTGCTGGATCTGGTCGGATCAGAACTTTAATGAATTTACAAGCCCCTGTTGTATAGTAACCGAAATCTCAGATCTGCAGGGTACTTGTCTGAGAACCACCATTGACTGCCTAGTAAACCTCCGATTCAGCTCTTGAGCTCTTCTTCAAAGTTGTAGGGTATCAAACCACGGAACGGGGACTATTTTTAGAATTTGATTCGGAGGTGGTGGTGATTTAATATGATATTTGGGGTGACTGGTGGTTGGATCTGGGAATAGGGGAACAGAACTATAGCAGGGACTGAGAACGATTTTTAGAAAATATGAGATGGATGAACCAAAAATTGAGAAAAATTGTGGATGAAGGGGTGGATGGGTGGAACCTCCAGTAAAATTGGGTGAACTAGCAGAAATCAAAAAGGGGATCTAAGGCATGAAACGCAGGGCGGGGATGAATCTGGACAGAACTTTGGCAAAGCCAAAATGGAAGAGTGGATGAAAATAAAAAAATATGAAACGAGATCTGAATGGAAAACAAAAATTTATGGGATGTTCTTGACACCTCTAGAACATCCACTAAAATTCCTAGATCTATCTGAGCTAGTGGCTGAGATAAGAAATTCGTGGAAGCTTCTGTGATACTGCGCGGGCAGAACTCCGTTGATGGCGAAGGCGGTGCGGTGGCGGCTCGTGGCGGCGGCGGCGATCGTCGGAACCGATACACGAGGCGTCACACCTCAGAATGGAAGCCTTCACAGCTTCAAGGGGGAGAGGGAGGAGAGAGGAGGGGGGCGCACCAGCCCTTGATCTTGAATTTCTTTGAATCAAATGGCATTTTTTTTATCAAAATAGAAAATACAAGCTTAAATAGGTTACATCTCACATCCATCCACAACCATTGGATCTAGGGGATGGGAATGGAGGGTTGGGATGGAGTGTGAAACACACACAAAAAATAAATAAAAAACTACAAGGAGGGGGGCGGCCCTTGGACTAGGTGTAGAAGGTGGACTTGGTAGGTGGGGGTGGGTGGCCAAATGTGGACTTTCCAAGCCCCTTGTCCCCCACTTGGCCCACCCATCTAGAAGCCTCCATTTGACATGTTGACTGACCCCACATGGGGTCCATGGGTGAGGTGGCTCAATGGGATGGGGCCTAGGGGGCCCGTGGGGCCCAGGGGGTCCAAATTGCACATAAGCCCCTCTTACAATCAAAATAGAAAACCGAATATAATGAAATAAACACAAATTACACACACATAAAGGCTAACTAAATATGATAAATGGGGAGGCTCAAGGCGGAGTCTCCAGGCTGTCTCCGAGCCAGATGGACGCTGAGGTGGCTCGAGTCGTGCTCCGTGTGCGGTACCGGTGGCTCGGCGTGTCGCGCCGCTCAACTCCTCGGGTGTCCGCACCACCATTTTCCTCGGCACAAGACTTCGTGTCCTAGCTGACCCTTCTACAACATTGCCATTGCGGGCCTTACGCCCGAATCGGCGAAAATCTATCCCTTGCGTCAGCATTGTCTCCTTGCTGATGAATATACCCTTTTCCTTGGTGCAAGACTCCGTGTCCTAGCCGACCCTTCTACAGCATTGCCATTGCGGGCCTTATGCCCGAATCGGCGAAAATCTATCCCTTGCGCTAGCATTGTCTCCTTGCTGACGAATAAACCCTTTTCCTCGACGCAAGACTTCATGTCCTAGCTGACCCTCTCAACGTCCTTCTGTTACATGAGTCAAAAAAAGGAAAAGAAAAATGGGGTTAAAAATAGAGATACTCCACCGACCTTGTTCTTAAACTAGGACAAGGGCAAAAATGGCTATAACCCGGCTGTGGCGAAAACCTGAAAGGGCGTTGCAGACAAAATCGGGTACCCCGCCACGTGAAAACCTGAAAAGGAGCGTGGGCAAAAGCAAGAGGGGGCTGGCTTATGTGAAAATCTGAAAGGGTGCGTAAGTCGGTAAAGTGGTAATTTAAAGGTTCCTCTTTGATTCTCCTCCTATTGAAACTCCCAAGGAAAAACCATCAAAAGTCTTACCGGAGATCCCTTAACAAACCCACATTCGACCCTCGTCATCATCAACGAGATCAGTCGATCTCTACCTTTAACTCGGACCTTTCGTCCTTGTTAATGAACATACCTTTGCTTCGACATGTAACTCATGTCGATGAACAAACCCGTGTTCGACCCTCATCATCATCGGCGAGATCGGTCGATCTCTACCTTTAACTCGGACCTTTCGTCCATGTTAATGAATATACCTTTGCTTCGACATGTAACTCATGTCGATGAACAAACCCGTGTTCGACCCTCTTCATCATCAACGAGATCGGTCAATCTCTACCTTTAACTCGGACCTTTCTCTACCTTTAGCTCGGACCTTTCGTCCCTGTTAATGAATATACCTTTGCTTCGACATGTAACCCGTGTCGATGAACAAACCCGTGTTCGACCCTCGTCATCATCGGCGAGATCGGTCGATCTCTACCTTTAACTTGGACCTTTCATCCCTGTTAATGAATATACCTTTGCCTTGACATATAACCCATGTCGATGAACAAATCCGTATTTGACCCTCGTCATCATCGGCGAGATAGGTCAACCTCTATCCCTTAACTCGGACCTTTCGTCCCTATTAAGAACTATATAGCCTTTGCTTCAGCATTTAACCAATGTCGACGAACTAAACCAGGGTCCGACCCTTGTCATCATCGACAAGGCCGGTTGGCATTATAGCAGACAAAGCTCTCCCATGTTCCGGATTCTCCACGCAGTACAAAAAAAAAAAGAAAAGAAAAATGGGGTTAAAAATAGAGATACCCCGCCGGCCTTGTTCCTAAACTAGGACAAGGGCAAAAATGGCTATAACCCGGCTGTGGCGAAAACCTGAAAGGGCGCTGCAGGCAAAATCGGATACCCCGCAACGTGAAAACCTGAAAGGGCGCGTGGGCAAAAGCAAGAGGGGGCTGACTTCGGCAAAAACCTGAAAGGGCGCTTGAGTCAGTAATGTGATAAAAATTGATAAAAAAAGAAGAAGAATGAAATGAAATGATGATGTAGTAACGAGGTTACCCTTGTTCATCATTCCACTTCCACCTACCTTTTCGACCCTTGTCACCATCGGCAAGATCGATCGCTACATTTCGGTCCATGTCACCATCGGCAAGACCGGCCACCTTTTCGACCCTTGTCACCATCGGCAAGATCAGTTGCTACCTTCCGATCCTTGTCACCATCGGCAAGACCGGCTACCTTTCGACCCTTGTCACCATCGACAAGATCGATCGCTACCCTTTCGGTCCTTGTCACCATCGGCGAGACCGGCTACCTTTTCAACCATTGTCACCATCGGTAAGATCGGTCACTACCCTTTCGGTCCTTGTCACCATCGGCAAGACCGGCCACCTTTTCGACCCTTGTCACCATTGGCAAGATCGGTCGCTACCCTTTCGGTCCTTGTCACCATCGGCAAGACCGGCTACCCTTCCAGTCCTTGTCACTATCGACAAGATCGGCTACCTTTTCCACCCTTGTCACAATCGACAAGATCGGTCGCTACCCTTTTGGTCCTTGTCACCATCGGCAAGACCGGCTACCTTTTCGACCCTTGTCACCATCGACAAGATTGGTCGCTACCTTTCGCTCCTTGTCACCATCGGCAAGACCGGCAACCTTTTCGACCCTTGTCACCATCGGCAAGATCGGTCGCTACCCTTTCGGTCCTTGTCACCATCGGCAAGACCAGCAACCTTTTCGACCCTTGTCACCATAGGCAAGATCGGCTGACCTTTTCGACCCTCGTCACCATCAGCAAGATCGGTTGGCTACCCTCCAACCCTTGTCACCATCGGCGAGCCCCGATCAACTATCCCTTAAACTTGGACCTTCCGTCCTCGTTAATGGGCAAACTATTATTGCTTTGACATTTAACCCTTGTCGATGAATAAAACTCGCTCTCAGCTTTTGTCACCATCGGTGAAATTTATAAGGCATATTCGCCTACTCTACGTATATCCCACCTTGGCCAAAGTTTGGCTTCGGGAACAACTATGCTGCGGTGGAGTGAACACCTCACCCCTTCGCTGAAGGCGTGAGCGCTCTCCTGCGCTAGTAACTTGTATCCCTGGACTAAGCTAATCGGCTGAAGGGAGAAAGTAAAGAAAAGAAAGAAAGAAGTCATGATTGGGGCGACAAATAAAGATATTTCATTAATTTGAAGTGTCAGAACAACATCTTTGCCCGGGGCATTCCCCGAGGTACATAAGCTCCGAAGACAAAAATGAGCGAAATTTGATACAAAAAGAGAAGCAAGGGCAAAGGGCGCACCGTTTTAAACGGCGCCGTTCAAGCCTCCGATCGCGCCGGATTAGCATCCAACACCGGAATTGAGTGCCGTTCCGAGCTTCCATCACCAGAGGAGATCAATCCGGACGAAGCTCATCTGTCGGTCCTGCTGCACTCCCGACTCGCTTGGAACACCCACGTCTGGGGGGCATTTGTTGGCACTCAAAATGTGATGAACGGCGATCGAGCCGCAAAGATGAATGACACGGCCTACTGAAGCACAGAAGCCGATAAAGAACAACCTGCTGAAGACTTCTCGAGCTACCAGAGCCTCGAGTCACCTGGAATGAGCACCGGGGACTTTGCCTCGTGAGAGTCAAGATGAATCCACAACCAGCCGGCAGTGCGACCAAGCCTACCTAATGATCCGGCATCGACTTCGTCGTGCAGCTACCCTACACCGTCTCCCGACCAAGGACGACGGTCTACCCGGTGGCTCGCCACCTGAATGAAGACTCTCCTGAGAAGGAAGAACGCCATCGGCCCTTCATAACAAGGGACCAAAGGCTCTGGCAGCAGGAGGTTCCGATCGCCCGACACGGGTTCGACTTCTCGCTATATTGGGTCTGTTAATGGCCGAATGATCGCCAGTCAAGGCGGAATTATTCCGGATGTCGTACCATCCCGCAAGGAAGCTCCAGGCACGAGTCAAGCCGAGCCGGAAGCACAAATCACAATGCCGAAGGCCGTATGAGTGGAAAACCCACATGCTCGAGCCGAACACACACGAAGGTCCGATTAAGGCCATTCATCGTGCCGAGAGCCTCATCAACGCCCGCCAAGGTTTTCCAAGGACCGGGGCAAGAGGAAGAGTCGATGGGAGCTTCCGGAATCATCCCCGGACCCCATCGGCTAGCCTGCGTCGAGCGAACAAGCTAAAACGGCGCACAAAGGGTCACCGGCACCCCTTAATCTGGCGCCATCAAATCCGGAGCGCCAAAAGCAATTGGGGGACATTTCTCCTGGCACCATTGAATCCGGCGCGCCCTTCATGGCACCGGATTAGCTGGTTGCTATAAAGGCAACCCTCGTTCGACCAATTTAAAGAGGAGAGAACATTCATAAAGAAAAAAAAGACAGTCGGAGAGAAGAAGAATCCAGAGGAAAGGCCTGAGGGTTTTTGGTGTGGGAAAAACCTCCCATCTGAGCGTCTCCACGGCTGCCACCTCTCTCCGCACGAACCTCCCGGTGCCGAAGAAGAAGATCGTCCGCTTCTTTGTCTATTTAGGTGGGTCGTTGTAATTTCCCCATCGATCCCCCTCTGTTCGAGTTTCTCCTTCGATACAATGTAAGTGAGAAGGGGGGGGAGGAAGGCGATGATACGAGCCTTGTTTCCTCTCCCCTTTCTCACCATTTTTATGGTTCTCCACCTCTCCCTCTGTAATTTCTTTCCTCTTTATTAATGAAAACGGTGACCGCGCGACAACGCCGGCATCGGAATGATAATATGTACATTTTCTTTTCTTTCGTTCATGGAATGAATGGATATGTCAACGAGCCGAGGGGCCTAATGTTCTTATCCTTCCTCTGTATCGTTCTTTTTTTATTGCGTTTTCTCTTTACGGTCGGTGAAACGGCGCCGCGCAATAGTGCCGGTGCCGGGGAGGATGATGTGCACATGTGCACATTTCTCCAGTGACCTGTGCACAGAATGAATGGACGTGAGCATGCCCGGTGCCATGGTGACCTCTCCAGTCTGCTTCCTCTTCTTTCTGTCTGTGCGTCCACCAGATTTGCTTCCCCGGCGCTGATTATGCCCTGCTACGCCATGGGCTACAGCAACTACTCCCCTCCCCCGGGGTTTCTCTTTCGTTCGAACACCAAAGGTTTTCACTGTCGGAGGCGCATACATATGTGCGTTTCTCCGATCGATCTTGGACTGTCTTCTCACCTTCCCTCCTGCGCTCGATCATGAACAGGAGGGGATGAGGCCGTCCCCATACTCCTCCTCTTCGCCTTCTAAGCTCCTCCTGGTGAATGCTTCGTTGACCTGTTAACATTTACATGCGCGGATATAATGCATACCTACAGACATTAACATTAGTCTGCTAACTGTATAAGTTTTCTCACCGCGCTGTCTTACCATCTCGTTAGTGAGGTTCGGTGACCCGGGGAGGGGGACATTCCCAAACTTCTCATCCTAATCACTCGGTCTACAGGAGTTCGTTCGCCAATAATGAATCTCCGAAGACCAATGAGTGCACAGTAATTGGGTTAATCCCAACATTTCAAATCCACAGCCCCTAGAGGGCCTTGTGGTGGCCGTGAGATGGGTGACCCTCGTAGGCTGGCCCTCGGGGTTTTCCCCTCTCTATCGGTCGTCCCGACTTAGACGTGGTATCGACTCGGGTCGCATGCCCCTCGTAGGCTGGCCCTCGGGGTCTTTGTTCCCGCTATGAGTCGCGCTATCAGTCTGCTTTCCACCCACGGACTCGGTGCCCCTACTGGCCCTCTGGGTCTTTGTTCCCGCTATGAGTCGCGCTATCAGTCTACTTTCCGTTCGGGTTTACAGGCCGCCGTTGTGCCACCCGGCCCGTAGGGGTTTACTCCGCCACATGAGTACTCCCCGCTTCTCCCTGACGATCCTCCAGGATGGGGAGATGCTGCCAAAATTTCGGCTCGAACGAGTTTGACTCGGATCGATCGCCGCGCTCGAGTACAAACCTCGCGCGAGCCTGTGACTTGACTTCCGGAGGGCCCGGGACCGATCCGATGAATGACTGATTCAATAAACTCCCAAAATCCTCCAAAACGTGTTAATAAGTCCAAAAATAAATCAATAAAATCTCGATTTTCATGAAACAGGGCTAAATCGACGCCATTGACACTCGGCGCGCCTTAATACGGCGCGCCAGAAGGGGCGCGCGCCGTTTTCAGGCCAACCCTTATACCTACGGATGGTGGCGCCGTTTTAAGCCTTTACCCATGCTTCCCGCGCCGCTTTAAGCTCTATGCTTACGCGTACCGCGCCGGTTTCATTCTGAATCGCATTGTCGTGTCGTTTCAACCCTCTCCTCACCTCCGGGGCGATTTCCAATGTTCATAATAGAATTAAATAAACCATGTAATCAATAGATTGAATAAATTGGTTTGTTTGAACCTGAATTAGCTAACTTCATAGTTTCATCATCATGTTTTAGTCTAAGCATTCATGCCGCATCAATGTATGCTTGAGTGCGCGAGCCCTTGGTATATCAAATGATATTAGCCGAAAGCTGGGCAACGCCCGACAGGAAGCTCTTGCCATGCGTGATGGTGGTCTCCAGACCCCTGTCCTCCGTCACGTATCGAGGGTTCCGCCTTAATAAACTGTGCATGGTAGACTATAATATCTTGCATGATCATCTGCATCCTTCGCATTCTTTATTCCGGCCTCAACAGCCCTCTATTTCGGCAATTAATCAAAGGTTTTCCCTCCTCGCGGGGGATGTAATTAACGCCATAGCCTTTATGGTATGGCGGACTGCTGGTCCCGACCGAATCTCACTCTCGCCCGACATGGGTCAGAATGAGCGCACAATAAACTCGTCACTTACGTGACTGGCATGCCTACGCCGTCAATCAGTCAGTTAATTACCGGTTAATTAATTGGTTGATCGACATGTAAAATAAACCAAATAAACCCACCAAATAATAAAACCAAACCAAATCAAAAGAAGGAGAAATCCCATCGTCTGAACTAGTCTTGGCACGCCCGGTGGGACATGTATAATAAAATACCTCGGGTAAAATAAACCACGAAACAGTCTTGGCACGCCCGGTGGGACATGTATAATAAAATACCTCGGGTAAAATAAACCACGAAACAGATACCTACTGGGCATGTGTGCTCATTCCCTACTTTTCCAATCTTTTTCAGGAAATTCTAGCGGGTCGGATTTAGACTATTCAACTGATGGATTCGAGAGTGATTAAAGAATGAGTGAAGCCTTAGATTGTCATTAGTGGAATGTCAAGAGTCGTTATGTAATTTTCCATTTTATTCAGTCTAGTTAGTCAAGGAGTCAAGAGTCAACCTTATGTACTTTTGATTATTATTTAAATAAAGTAAAGATTTTGTCCAAATATTGTGCATTCATTTCTTATGTGTGAATGTGTTAGTGCTCTGATTATATTTGTTACTTGAGGCGTACTAGCCGACTGTTCACGTTCCCAATTATTTCCGCTGCATAATCTCGGGGCGTGACAGTTTCCACGCCCCACAGGGGTTAAAAAATCACCAACCCCCAAGTATTGGCCCTTCCTTTGATGCATATTGATCATATTAGTTTTATGGATATTGCACTTTCTCAGGGCTAATTGGGTTGTTATTTTCGTGTTCTACACTCTTTTTCAGGTTCACAGTACTCACCACATGAGGCCCTTCCCCTCTGACCAGCGAGAAGGGAGGGAGGATCAAGTTCTCAAACTTACTGTCTGGGTGCTAGTTATGGTCGTGCATGGACAGTTTTCTGGGTTTGGCGGCCTTACTGGAGACCATTTTCGTTCACGTGTCGGGCTTATTCTCTGCGCACAGTAGTGGCCACCCAGAGACCGTCTTATTTGTTTAGCGGCCCAGCTAGGACCGTCTTTATTTCTGCACCTGGGTTTTTTCTCCCGCTCGTGAGTGTGCTATCACTCGGCTCCTTTCCAAGGTACGTAGTGTGGTTCTTTTCTGCATTGCATACTTTGGTGGCGATCACGATCTTGGCTTTTGGGTATTCATCACCTCTTATTAGTTATTTGTCTCTTCTCCTTTTCATTACTCCACGCCCACGGCGTGTGTTTTCTTTCTCTCCTTCCTCCACGCCCACGGCGTGTGTTAGTTTGGTTTTTTTACTACTATGTTGTTCATATCTGAGGTGATACATCCACATGCTTTTGATTTCATTCTATTATCCATCTTAAGAGTGGCACATTCATACATCTACTCCCCAATTTTTTGGCGATCATGGTGGGACACCTTGTGCCAATCGTGTTGAGTATTATTTGACCTACTTCTGTTTGTTCCCCTCTGTGCCTTCCGTGGTTCTTCTCGGATTTTCCTTCTCTTTGGACCATCTCCATCATATTACGGTCATCCGGTGATCGTTTATATTCATATTGCAGTCTTTCTCTGACTGCCATTCTCTCTCAGGAATGCATCCCGAGGTTTACTGTTGGTGTTCATTTTCTACTATTTCATATTGATTTCTGGTTGCTATTTGTCTCCTCCCATAGTGCTGTTCATGCTCATATTCATATCATTGATTGCACATTGATTGTTAGTTTCTAGGTTAGAAATTGCATGCACTCCGATGCGCATAGGTGTAGACGCACTTTTTAATTAAATCGTTGGTTATTTGTTTATTGAGTTCGTTTATTGGTTTATTAAGTGCGTGGGCATGCCAGTCACAAAGTGACAATTTATTCGGGCTTCATGGAAGCCCATGGTGCGCTCAATCTGACTGATCAGGCAATTGTGTGGTTCATGTCGGGACTAAGACATGCCATGTCATAAAGGTCACAGCGTCATTTACATCCCCTCGGAGAGGGGAACACCCTTGATTAATTGTCGGGAATAAGGGCCCTACGGCTGAAAGAATTACTAGTTAACGCAAGTAGAAAGGGATGGTCGAACTATGCTAAACGCACGCATCAGGGTATGAACATTCAGATTATGTCGGTCACTCACGGACCATTCCATGTCCGGACAAAGGTCCATGTAGAAAACAAGACGGTGACGGGAATAAACTCGGGGAAATGTCTGCCAAGAAATGACAATTTTAATAGGAAGATGGGATCAAATCCCGGTGGCAGGGGGGTGACTCTGGTGAGATATTGGTCCAGAGCGAGGTCGAGCAATGACCATGACGGGGAGTAACTCCCGAGGGGGAAGTCCGGCCTATGAGGGCATCATTAATATTCCCGGATCCGGGGTCCGAGGGAGACGGGGGGCTGTATCGTTCTGCTCATCATTATTATTATTGTTGTTTATTACCATCATCATTCATTCATTATTATTCTTATTATTTGCTGATCCTTCTTTTATTACCCATGAACTAGGGACTCCTCTTCCACTCACTTTTTTATCATTATTATTCTTTTTTATTATTATCATTTTATCATTATCATTACATAAAGTTTCCTTGTTTATTATCATTATTATGTCCTCCCCTTTTTTTATGGTGTGGTGTTTCAAACGAAGGTTTTAGGGAGTGTACCGCTGGAGAAGTGTGCCGGATAGGGGAGTTGATAGTGTACCGGGTGGAGGTGTAAGCATGAGGGTGTACCGCTGGGTTAAGCCACGGGTGTATCGGACAAGGCTAGAGTGTGCTGGGTAAAGGCAAGCTGGAGGGTGCACCGCTGAAGGAGGGTTGAACGGTGTACCGGGCAGAGGGGCTGAAGGGTGTACCGCTGAGGGAAAGTGCAAGTGTGCTGGGCGAGGAGGCAAAAGTGTGCCTGGCTAGGATGTTCAAGGGTTTGAGGGTTTGAGGGTGCACCGGCCCAGGTGAGACCAAAGTGCACCGGACGGATGGCGATGGGAGCGTGCCGGGTGGAGGCTGGGCAAGGCCAATGCAAGTCTGGGCTTGGTGTTGACACCCGTTTTTTGCCGATAAGGTGAGTCGTTCCTCTTACTCCCATTTGTTGATGCCTCGAGTTATCCATCACTCGTTAGGGCTGTTCTCAGGCATGTTTTGGGCCGATTTTATGGTCTGCCTCCCTCCTTGGGTAGGTCCAAGTTAATTCAGGGCTTAACGGGCCTTGGTTTTGGTTGATTGGGCTTTTTTATAAGTTTCAAGCGCCCATGTGCATGTACGGTTCATCCCTGGCCGCTCAATCCTTGTGCGGTTGAATATGGGCCGTTCATATATTCTGGAGTATTTTGGTTAATTTTCTGAATTTCCACCGACAAGCCTTTATACGGCCCTATCCTAGCCGTTCAACTTGATGAACGGACGGATGGTGACCGCTCATCTTTCAGAGTCCTACGCTTAAGAGTTTTCTCAGATAATTATCTAATTATCTTATCTATTTTGATTTTCCACCGACAGGACTAGAACGGTTTGTCTTTGGCCGCTCTACATTTGAACGGTCTCATCTGAGCCGTTCATCCCTGAGAGTCCAATGGCGAAGGTTTCGGTCAGTTCAACGGATAATTTGGGTTATTAATAATTTATTTTAAATTTCCACCGACGGGGTTGGACGGTCAGTAGATGGCCGCCCATCCAGTTGAGCGGTCTATCGTAAGACCGTTCATCCCGTCGATTGTTCAATTTTGACAGATTTCGTCCCTTTTATCCGTGGTTAAACCCTCAACTTTGTCCTTGATTTTCTCCGTGGATTCTAAACCAAATCGGATGAGATTTGATCCTAACAAAAGCTCAGGATATTATCTTTTGATATCTCGGATTAATATCCACTAGAACCCTAATTTCGAGCTAGGCTTTCTAGGCACTATAAATAGACCCTAAAGGCCGGGTTTGAAAAGGGGGGGGGAGATTTTTGGTCGATGGCGAAGCCCTGCCGCATTCTTGAGCGACCTAGCACCAAGGAGGGAGGCTTTCTACGTCCATACAAGCCTCCGGTTCAGGGAGTAGTCAAGTTTTGAGTCCTTTGTGTTTCATAGCTTTCGTCACTTTTCATCGCATGCATTACTTTCTCCCCACGTTCTTCTTCATTCTCATCACCATGCACACATCCACCTGCGTTTTTTGCACCCTAGGTGTTTAAAATCCCCAAGGTATCCCCCTTTCCACTTAGTCACGTTCATTCCATATTATTTTGACACTTACTACACCATTCAGTCCTAATCTAGGTTGTTTCTATGTGTTTTCACGTTGTTTTTGCAGGTCAGCAATCCCTAGCACGAGGCCCATCCCCTATGGCCGGCTAGAGAGGGTGGAGGTTGGACCCCTTTGCGACTTCTGGCTTGGTGGTCTTGCGCAGTTCTACACGGTCCTTTCAAGAGGACGTGTAGTGCAGATTGGGCCGTCCATCTTCTTCCTGCGGTCTTTACAGAGCCGTTCAACTTCCAGGAGCGCTTCCTCCCGCATCTTCTGCAACGTCCTTAGGCGGTCTATCGTAAGACCGTGCAAGCTATAGGCGGTCCTTCCTGGACCGCTCATCTAACCTGCGTTGCAACTAGGCGAGTGTCTCTCCCCCTTTCCAAGGCACGGCGTGTCCATCACGTTCGGCGCTTTGGTGGTGATCACGGTTTGTTACACTTCCCCTTTTCTTCTGCCTTCATTTGTTCCTCATGTGGAGGTGGTAGAGTAGACACTTGGGAAGACATTTGGAAAAGGAATGGATTCGGGAGGAAGAAAATATATCTACACCCTTCTTTTGTAGCTATCACGGTGGGACCCCTAGTGCCCATCGTGCTTGTGAGTTGCTGACCCCCCTTTCGTTGTTTAGTTTTCTTCTTGGAGTGATTGTAGGTCGGGTGCGTTTTCTGCCTTCTGGACCATGAGCGGTTCTCCCAGAGCCGTCCATCCTCTGGGCGGCTGATCATCCGCCGTCCTTCCCTGCGAACAGCGCCAGTTCTCCTGCCAGCGTCCTGTCGTAGACGGCGTCCTATTGACCGTCCATACTTCTGCACGGCTTGTCTCTGGCCGTCCATCGCTCTGGCACAGGTACGCTTCTGGATGTTCTGACTGTAGGTACACGGCTTGTGGGGATCCGTTTCAGAGCTTACGCGGCGCTATACAGACCGTTCTTCCCGGTACGCTGCTCATCTCTGCCGTCCTATATTTCCAGCACTCTCTGATTTTTTCTACAGTCACTCTGCCATTCTGTTGCTCTCTGGATTATACGGTTCTGTCCAGACTGTTTGTCTGTTGGAGCGGTCTCATATAGACCGTCCTTGTCGTGCTACAGTGCACTCGTAGTTCATTTTTGATTACCATGTTCCATGATATTTGTGATCTTTGGTGCTACTTAGTGATCTCCCCCTGCTCCCAGATCATTGTTCTATCATTATTTTCATTACTTGTACATTTGATTGATCATTGCTTGATAGTTGCTAGGCTAGATTTTACATGCACTCCGGTGCACATAGGACCATCCATCTCTTTCATAGTAGTTGCATTCCTACCGAGGTAGGGTTTCTTCTCGTCTCCATACTCCTTGGAGCCGACTAGGGACCTTGCTGAGGACCTCCGTAAGCCCCCGTGAGCCGTGGATTCCCACACGGACGCTGGGCAGGTTGTACCGTATCCACCCCCCAGTCTAGGGTTTGCATCCGCGAGTGAGAGATCCCCATAGAGTCACCCAGTTCCTCATTCCCCATCCTGGTTAGGTACCCTGGGGTTGAGCAGAGTCATGTATTAATTAATCCACTAAGGTCCTACAAGGGGAATTTAAAAAAAAAATTGGCGTGCATCATTTGACAACTTGGTTGCTCATGTGCTTGATTCTCTTCTCATCTCTCCTCTCCCTTGGATGCTTGTTTGATTGAGATTGCTTTAGTTAGGATTGTTTTCCCTAGTCTTAGGTGTTTAGTGTATGTGGGGTTGTCTCTTTCCCTCAGGATCATCTCCTAGGGTCAATTCTCATTTCCATTCCTACTTCAATCCTTTGTTTGATTCATCACCTTCCATGTCGTCATACGACTTCTCTCAGTCCCACGAGGATTCTCTTCCTCGCGGCCTTCTTGAGGACCCACCTAGGGTCACCCATATGCAGGGAGGAGAGGGGACCGCCCCTCCACTCCCGACCATTCGTGGTGAGGGTTCCCAACCCTCTCTTTCAAATCCATCCATTCAGAATCCGGCCAATCAAATTCTCAATATGATGGCCCAGCTGGACCCTACCCAGCTCCATCTCATCCGGCAAGCCTTGCAAGGGGCCGATGCCCCATCTTCAGTTCCTTCTCGTGGCATGACCGCTGTTGCCACTACATCTTCTGTTGCTGGGACCACCTCCGTGGCCCCTATTGACCTTACTCCCACTCGTCCTCTGGTCCTTCGGTACTCCAACATGGAAATGGGCCAGTCTTCCACCTCGGCTCATCAGCCGCTCGATAAGGGGAAGTCTCAAATCCCCTCTGTTCCTTACCTTGATCCCTATGCCACTGTTTCTCCATCGCCGCAGGCCCTCATAGCCCCGGCAGACTTCACTCGGTTGCAACCAGGGGCCGCCCAGCTGGCTCATGTGGACGTGGGCCCTTCCCTGGCCCATTATCCATCTTACGGGCCGCCCCCTCAGTCAGCTTTTCCTTTGGCTACGTATCTAGGTACTGCTCCTCCTACTCCTTCTCCCCCATCCCGAGAACGGGAAATTCTTGACAAATGGGTTGCTATGCAGCAACAAATTGACCTCCTCCACAAGCGGGTTAGCCCGCAATCTCTGGCTGACGTCCCTATTCCTAACTTCAGGGACATTCGTTTTCCTCCTCAATCAGAGCTCCCCGTGTACCGAAAATATGACGGGAACGGCAACCCGTTCATCCATGTTCGGGAGTTTCTTTACGAGTCAGCACAGTTCCAGCATGATGATCGCCTGATGGCTTACTTATTCCGCCGATCATTGGAGAGGTCGCCCTGGAATGGTTTTATACTTTGCCTATGGAGGTCGCCCTGGAATGGTTCATCCAGAGGTTCCAAGATCGGGTCGGTCCCAAATACTCCTTCACCGACCTTGTAGCGGAGAAGATGAAGCCGGAAGAGGACTTTGCAACCTATGCAGATCGATGGAGGCAGATGGCCTCGCGTGTGCCTGGGCAGATCTCGGAAGAAGAAAAAGTCAAGTTATTGATCTCCAACGCCACCCCAACATTCAGAAATATTTTGGCAATGAATGACATCTCGAATATGCACCAGTTATACAGTAGAGCTC
Source organism: Amorphophallus konjac (assembly GCA_022559845.1). Classification (NCBI taxonomy): domain Eukaryota; kingdom Viridiplantae; phylum Streptophyta; class Magnoliopsida; order Alismatales; family Araceae; genus Amorphophallus; species Amorphophallus konjac. The sequence goes on from CM040118.1 coordinate 289,381,328, forward strand.
GGTTCATGCAAACCCAATTTAAAGACTCCCCTATTCATTCACTATTTGAGGCCCAGAAACCCAAAATCGCCAGAAAGTCCCAGGGCCCCGTCACTGAGGGAGTACAAATCAACGAGCATGTTCAGGTTGTTCAGTTCCCCCACCAAGCCGCTCCACCTCGCTTCCCACAGCCTCCACGCAACCCCCATTTTGCCACTCCACAAGTTCCCCAACCCACTTTCCAGGTTCCCCAATACCCGCAACAACAACCACCACCACCCCAACAGCCTCAGCGGCCGCCACAATATAATAATGTTCCTCCACCCACCGCTTATGGATCTGCACGACCGAGCCCAAAGAGGACCCATTACCCTCCTCTTCCTGAGACATTGCCTGATATTTTCTCTGCTTTGATGTATACTGGTGATATTCAATTGCCTCCGGAGCGTCAGAATTGGAATCCGGCCGCCGATCAGTCCCGATATTGCATATATCATCGGCAGCCCGGGCACACGATAGAACGGTGCTATCAGTTTAGAGATCTAGTGTATGACTTACACGAGGGCCAGAGGATTGATTGGGCCCAGATGCACCAGCTGATCGAGGACATCAAGCAGAGGCAGAGACAAGCCATGCCACAACAAGCGGCACCCCAGCAATAGCAACAACAGCAACCCCATCAACAACAGCCGCAACAGGACCTTGGGATCCATCAGAATCCTATACCGATGCATCAACCCGCCCCTCAGCAACAACAACAGCCGCCGGCGCCGGCACCGGCACCAGCACCAGCACAAGTAAACATTGTCCAGCACCCAGCCCCCAACGCTGGGTGGACTTTTGATGATGAAACCCCCGCACACCTCTTGGCCTTCCACCACAACCATTCCCCCGCACTTGCTATCCCCTCCATTCTCAGGACCGCCGTTCTCACCACCACTCCACCCATTATTCCCTCCGCATCACCCATCAGGCCCATTGCATTCCCCTCCACACCACCAGTCCCTTCGCCACCACCCACCATACCCTCCATCATCACCCCTCCGCTTAACCCTTCGCCCATCTCCCCTTCACCAGGGCCCATTTGACCGACTTCCGCCATCCTCACCCCCATTTCTACGCCTTCCACCTACCCCACCGGGCCGAGCGGGGGTCCATCTCTAGCCGTGCCAGCACCGCATTGCGCCCTTCGGAGCGAGCGTCCCTTCCAAAGAGTTTTTCCTTCCTCTGGTGCGTCCGCACCCAACCTCCAAGTTCCCTCCACTACAGCGGAGACAGAAGAAGTAGACCCCATGCCAGGCACGAAGTATGACCTATTGCAGCACTTGGACCGGATGCCAGCCAAGATTTTAGTTTTGGAATTAATCAAAAGGTCACCGCTACACCAGGATGCTTTGAGAACTTTTCTACAAAAGGTTATTATGAACGAGGATGTGGCAGTAGATAGCTTGCCGACGGTGTTGGCAACAATTACAAAGGGGCCTTCTATTTCATTCTCTGAGTCAGAGCTAGCACCCCCTGAGGCACGGCAGATGCCGCTGTGTATTACCATCTCTTTGAACAAAGTGGCTATTGAGTCTGCCCTAGTGGACACAGGAGCATCGATAAACGTGTGTCCATTGAGTACCCTCTGTGCCTGCAACATTTCAGAGGATATGCTCAAGCCAACGCCCACCACCATAGTAGCATATGACAATTCCAAGCGTGCTTGTCACGGGGTCGTGACTATACAGGCTGAGCTAGGGCCATTGGTTATGGACGTGGAATTTTATGTATTGGACATAGACCCAATGTTCAAAGCTATTCTGAGTCATCCATGGATAAACAACCTGAACGCCGTGCCCTTGACTGCCCACCAGTGTTTGAAATTCCCATTTCAGGGGCGGGTGGTCAAGGTGAAAAGCATTTCCACGGTCCAGAATGTTGATGCGATAACAGCCAAGATTCTTCCTACATTATGGTCGAGTAATAGGCCAGTTCTGTCAGTTATGGACTTGAATTATTCATGGGCATATGCGTCACGCAAGCCCGCTACCGCACCAACAAATGTCAAGATCAAGTCCAAGATTAGAGATTCAAAGGGGTGGTGCATGATTCTGAAACTGGGCTATCAGCCGGGCCTGGGTCTCGGTGCACAATTACAGGGGCGGACTAAGCCCGTCCCTAAAGGAAGGAAGATGGGCCGCCGAGGCCTTGGCTATCGTGATTTGGCATTGTCCATTCTGGGAGACACCGGGCCACTGACATGGGACTATCGTCAACATTTTGTGAAAGGCCCGTTGCAGCCCGGCACTTTGAAGAAGCCGCCACCCTGCCCTGTGAGGGTTGATGATGCCTATGATGATGCTGACCCACCACCGCCGCTGAAGGGGTTGGTGGGTGATGTGGAAGATTTTGCGGGTTGTTTTGAAAAGTTGTTCAGTGAAAGAGAAGGCCGTCCGAAGAAGAAGGAGACGCAGCTGGTGAAGCGTCCTCCAATGCAACTGGTCCGCCAGGGGCCACGGGAAGTGGGGAGCTCTACCACTACCTATTCTTTATCCCCATCCCATCTTGCCTCTTGGTTTCAACAATTGGGATTTGTCCCCCATTCCCCTCCAACCCTGGTCGACACGTATTTCAGGGAGAGACCACCTGAAATTTTATTTGTTCCCTGTGCTTGCGGGCGCTGCCCGCCTATTGATCTTTCAACCATATTTACTCCTCCTCCCCCCGGTGCTCAACTCCACGAGATGTGGTTTTCCTCCTCTGATCCATTCTTTGATTGCATATTCCCTGAATTATTTCCCATCCAACTCCCTCCTCCTCCATCCTCTTCCTCGTGTTGCGTGATCTCCTCTGGCCTCCAAAAAAAATGCCAATTTCAAAATAGAGGTTTAAGTGGAAAATTACACTATGTTCTGCTCAGATTCCAAGGGGTGCGAGACCCCTGTTCCTTTTTCGGTAGATTTCCTATCTCCTAGGTTAGATGTACAGTGTGTAGAGTCTCCTAGGTTAGTCAAGTCAGTTAGGGTAGAGTCTAGTTCGAGTCTAGTCAGCCCATCCTCGCCTGCAGCACACCCTGTGGTGCGTCGTCCTAAATCCGTCCCTGATAGGTTTTTGCAAGATTTGGTCGAGAGGTGCCATGCCCTTCTTAGGTGCCCGGAGTTTGTGGAGACCGTAATTGTTTTGGAAGATGATGAAGAATTGGAAGGAGAGTGGATCAATGACGGATTAGGGGTATATGAAATCGTGAATGAGAAGGACCTAGCTGATGATGAGGAAAGCGAGGTGGATGACGCTGTCGATCTGTACGCACAAGGTTTGAAGAGGTTTGATGAACCATCCTCGGCAGTGGATGAACCCACTAAGGAAATTAATCTTGGAACCGAAGAGGACCCCAGGCCCATACTTATTTCTGCTAATCTCCATCCTAAGGTTGAAGAGGAGCTCATCAAGGTTTTGAGGGAGTATAGCGATTCTTTTGCCTGGTCCTATAAGGACATGCTGGGTCTTGACCCCACATTGGTTGAACATCGATTGATTCTTAAACCAGGGGCAATATCTGTTAAGCAAAAAGTGAGAAGATTCCACCCGCAGATGGCCTTAAGAATTTAGAAAGAAGTCGACAAATTACATAAGGCCAGGTTTATTAGAGTTGTTTTATATCCGCAATAGGTGGCAAACATAGTCCCGGTGATGAAAAAGGATGGCAAAATTTGGATTTGTATCGATTTCAGGGACTTAAATAAGGCATATCCGAAGGACGATTTCCTGCTTCCTCACATTGATGTATTGGTTGATAACACAGCTGGATATGAAGCCCTCTCGTTTATGGATGGTTATTCTGGATATAACCAAATCCGTCTGGCTCCTGAGGATCAAGAGAAGACCTCCTTCACCACGCCCTGGGGCACATACTACTATGTTGTTATGCCGTTTGGATTAAAGAATGCAGGTGCTACCTATCAGAGGGCAATGATGGCTATCTTCCATGACATGATGCATGTCTACTTAGAAGCTTACGTGGATGATATTTTGGTAAAGTCGAGGTCTCAAGAGGAACACCCCGCCATTCTAGCCAAAGTGTTGCAAAGGGCTAGGGAATATAAGTTAAAGAAGAATCCAAAGAAATGCGTGTTTGGAGTTGCATCGGGGAAGTTACTAGGGTTTATAGTTAGTAAACGGGGGATTCAGATCGATCCAAACAAAGCAAAGGCCGTTATGGAGATGCCGCCGCCTAAGAACATCACTGAACTTCGAGGTTTGATTGGGCGTTTACAATTCATCAGGAGATTCATATCTCAACACTCGCAGAGATGCCGCCCATTCTATGAATTGTTAAAGGCGGGAGCAAAGTTTGAATGGAATGAACAGTGCCAAAAGGCCTATGAGGAGCTTAAGGTTTATCTTTCTAATCCCCCAGTTCTGCAACCACCCGTCCCCGGGAAACCCCTGATCTTATACATTTCTGTCATTGAGGACTCCCTAGGAGCTGTCTTGGCGCAGGTAGACGACGAAGGAAGGGAAAGGGCAGCATACTACCTTTCGAGGTTGTTTAATCCTGCTAAATCCAAGTATACTGCCATGGAGAAGACCCGTGCAACGCTAGTATGGGTAGCTCAGAAGCTCAAACATTACTTCCTTGCCAATGAGGTCAAGCTGATCTCTAGAATGGACCCCATTCGTTATCTCTTAGAAAAGCCTGTCCTTTCTAGCCGATTAGCTCGCTGACAGTGCTTTCTTTCCCAATTCGACATCACATTCGTCATCCAAAAAGCGATCAAGGGATATGCCATTGTTGAGCATCTTGCTCATTCTCCCATCCCTCGCACGAATTCAATACAGGACGAGTTTCCTGATGAACACTTGGTGGTAATCACTCATCTTCCTTTTTGGTCTCTCCATTTCGATGGTGCTCTCAATTCCCAGGGTAGTGGAATCGGCGCCGTTCTCCTTACCCCGGAAGGGGTAACCATCCCTGTCGGTTATCAACTCTCATTTCTTGCCACCAATAATATAGCTGAGTATGAGTCTCTCCTAGCCGGTCTGAAGCACGCGTACCTCTTGGGCGCGTGTGGACGCACTTTTTGTTCGTTTATTATGGTCATCTCTTCGAGAATGGTTGATTCATCTATTAAGTGCGTGGGCGTGCCAGTCACCGAAGTGAATTTATTCGGGCTCCGAAGAGCCCACGGTGCGCTCGATCTGACTCGGTCAGACGATTGTGTGGTTCGTGTCGGGACCAAAACCCGCCGTGCCATGAAGGCCACGACGTCATTTACATCCCCCATACGGGGGAACACCCTTGATTGATTACCGGGAATAAGGGCCCTACGGCCTAAAGAGAATACTAGTAATGCAAGAGGATAGTGAAAGACGGACCATGGTAGAAACCCGTATCGGGACGCGAATGTTAAGACTATGTCGGCCACTCATGGGCCACTTCATGTTCGGATGAAGGTCCGTGTTTGTAGTATAAAAGATGGTAACAAAACTGCATAGATGTCTGCCACGAACAAGGCAAGTCTAATGAGAATGCGGGATTGGACCCCGGTAGGGACGGGTCAAGTTGATAGACTGTTGGCCGGGGATGATTTCGGACTATGGCCACGTCAGAAATTCTGTAAACCATGCTCGATACCATAAGGCGTCATTGATTTTCTCTTTGCACCCAGTCCGAGGGAGTGAATTATTAAGTGCGTAGCCCGAGCTCACTAACGTGCACCCTCGCACGCGAATCGACCTGCGCGGTCAGGTCGTGGGGTTTATTGTCAATAAAGGGCTACTGATTTAGTCCCGATCATTGAATTAAGTGGTTTATTCCCATTCCATTCTTTCTATTTTGTTTACTGATTTAGTCCTTATTCTCTAGTTTATTCTTTAATTTCAATAGTTCTCTTTCTTCTTTTCATTCTTTTAGTTTTCTTTTGCCACGCCGTATTAGCAAGTTGCAAGAAGATGGGCGCGTCGGTTAAGGGGCGCCGGGTTAAGATGTGAAGGGGCGCGCCGGAATTGGACGGCAAGGGAGGAGGGAGCGCGCCATTTATGTCGTCGGTTTAGGTGGTCACCAAAGGGGCGCGCCGTATTTGGGCTTCGGTAAGATGGAGATGGGCGCGCCGTTCTTAGGATTCAAGGAAGAAGATGGAGGGAGGCGTGCCGTTTAAGGGTTCAATGAGGAGGAAATGGGGGGCGCGCCATTTTTAGGTGTTCACAGAAGGAGATGGGGGGCGCGCCGTTTTAACATTTGAAGGGAGAAGATGCGGGGCTTTTGTGAGGAGGGCGCGCCGGTTAGGGCCGCGCCGGGGTACGGTGTTGAAGGCACTTGTCGATTGAAGGTTCAAAGAGGATTTTGAGAGTGATGTTAAACCGGCGTGGTGAAATAGTCACCGTGCCGTATTAAACTCCCCCGAGGGCTTATTGCTTTGATTGTGTGTTTCTTTCCTTTCACCGGTAGATAGATTTTATGATGCGTTTGTTCATTCATTTGATAGATTAAGCGAGCAGGGAGGAAGTTTAGGCGTTTAGCTGTTCATTAGGGTGACTTAGCGTGTACTTTAAGTGTTTCGTTCGAGGGGTTTTAGTTCACAGATTTACTGTGTGTGGTTCTTGTTCTCAGAAGTGGTTTGTTCATTTGTTCTCTGGAGGGTGTCTTCCTCATTTGATCTTGAGCGTTCTCGGCCCTGGCAAGAATTGGGCAGCACCTCCCCCGGACTAGGACTTGCCGAAGATAAAGGAGAGTCACCAATCGGATTGCTCCGGGGTAAACTCTCAAAATGCGGAGCGGCCTCGCGGCGGTCTGTTAGCCCAAGTGTGAGTGCGGAACACTCGAGGGCCAGCCTGCAAGAGTGACCACGACTCACGGGCGATGGGTCTTCAACAGGGACAAGTATTTGCCACGGCTGGGCAAGAAATGTTCATCCATCGAATGGGTTACCTTGGGGGTCATGCCATGAAGTGGCAGACCTCAAAGGCCCCCGGATGATCCGAGAGCAAGAAAGGGGAGCAAGGGGCGGAACAGAGGAGACTAAGCTTGCGAAAGACTTCCTTTCTTTCTCTTTTATTCATCCATACAAACGGGGAAGGAAACTTGATACAGATAAAAATGGAAGAGAAGGCATTACAAAAAGAAAGGGAAAATACATTCGATGGAGAGAAAGATAGAAGCATTAAATGGAGGAGGGAGAGGGAAGCATTAGCTTCTCCCCCTCCGACTCACCTCTCACTCTCGCCCCCTACCTCTTTTCTCTTTTCTTCAGCCTAGAACCGTGGAGCTCTCGAATGCCAGTTCCTTCTTCTCCCTTCTCTGTCTCTCTCTTCTCTTTTCTTTCTCACCTTCTCTTCTTTTTTTTTGATCCTCTCCCTTTTCTTTTCTCTTCTTTCGATATATATATACATCGAGCTGGGAACGAAGCCTCTTGAGGTTCACAAAAATCCCTTCGCTTCCATTCTCCTCCTTCTCTATATCTGACGCTGTTGAGTGGCCTGCAGGTATGGGGATTCATAGCGTAGGAAAGGTGCCTCCTCCGGATTGGTCGACGATGACTGGCGGGGAAGCGACGTTCGGTGCGGAGCTCGAAGATTGCCATTCCAGGGAGCTTGAGGAGTTTAGGTGGTTGCACGTTGGTCGGACGCCGGAGGCCTGGCCATTTCAGGTAAGTTCTCTTCATTTGCGCCTGAAAACAGGGGATCGGACTGATGACAGGATGGGTTGATTGCGCACCGGGGAAGCGCTTCAGAGAATAGAATGAGGGGTTAAAACGGTGCCACATTCAAAGGGGCACTGTTTTAAGCATCAAGGGGGGAAGCCCCTTCGACAGGAGCGTGCCGGATAGCCAAAGAAAAAAAAGGGGCGCACCGTTTTAAGGCGCGCCGTTTTAAGGTCCCTTCGTGCCGTTTTAAGCACCAAACGGATTCTTTTCGAAGTCGCGGCCGTTTATATGAATGTCGGCATTCCCATAACATTCTGATTGCGATGTATGGCCTCCACAATATCCCGTTTGTAGCCTCTGGGACTTGGTCCCAGATTCTACGTGACTTTCGGTGCATGCCGAGACTATGCCGAAGTTCCCAACTTTTCTCTGATTCAGCTCTCGGCATGGCCGGTCAGAGCATTGTAGCTGTATCTTCTGCTTAGGGGGCTTCCTTAGCGGGTAGCAAACCACCAAGCGAGTTCTCGTCCTGATCGGGCGAGGCATGAGGTTTATTCGGCATTTTCGTTTTCGGATTGCTCTCGAGTGTTACGACGTGCGTGCCGTATGCACATCGCCGTCATTTTTTGACGTCCACAGCGCGCGATACCTCAACATCATAGGAGACTCTCAGTTGGTGCTGCGTCAAGTTCTGTCAACTTACCGCACCCGTGACCCTAAGCTTAAGCCCTATCAAGATCAGGTCACGCTCTTGGCTAGGCGATTCCGGAAGCTTATCTATATTCACACTCCTCATTCTCAGAACATTTTGGCTGATGCCCTTGCATAACTAGCTTCTTCTCTTTCATTTCCCCTCAGTCGTGCCACTGAGACCATTGTGGTCCAGCGATTAGACGCTTCCTCTCTTCAGGATCCCTGGTTCGATAACCTTAGGAAATCTGTAGAAAGGAAGGCAGAAAGGGAAGAGGTGAAGGAAGTCTCATTAACTGAGCTTGAGGAGATCATAGAAGAAGAAGAGTTGCTGTGGTATTATGAGATTGAGCAGTATTGTAGGGATGGTTCATTTTCGGAGACGGCGAATGCCGAACAGCGAAAGGCCATTAGAAGAGTCGCCGCCAGATACACGATTGTTGCTGGAGCATTGTATAGGCGAGCTCTCAATGGAGTTCTAATGAGGTGTCTAGATGACGATGAGGCTTGGAAGGTGGTAGAAGCAGCTCACTCCAGTGAGTGTGGAGGGCACAGTAATGGGCAGGCGTTGGCAAAGAAGATTCTTAGGCAGGGCTATTACTGTCCAACCCTAGAAGAAGAATGTTCTACCTATGTCCGTAGGTGTCTTCAATGTCAGCTCCATGCTGACAAGATCTATGCTCCTGCTTCTTCTCTCCATCCTCTCTCTGCTCCTTGGCCATTTTTCATGTGGGCCTTTGATATCATCGGACCTCTCGGTGACCCGAATTCCGCAGTCAAACAGAAGTCCTTCATCCTGACGGCTATGGAGTACTTCACCAAGTGGGCGGAAGCTGAAGCCTATGTAGAAATCAAAGCCACCACAGTATGCCGCTTCATCATGAAGAATATTATCTCGCGGTTTGGAGTGCCAAGTGATATCGTCACCGACAACGGGCCTCAATTTGTTTCTCAAGAACTCCGGGACCTCTGTAAGAAGTTTAATGTATCATTGCATCATTCATCACCATACTACCCCCAAGGTAATGGCCAGGTTGAGGCCACGAATAAAACCCTTCTTAAAATCATCAAGAAAACATGCGAGTCACAAATTTGCTGATTGGGCCGATAAACTTGTAGAAGCTCTATGGGCTTATCGCACCTCCGTCCATACTCCCACGGGGAAAACTCCTTTTGCTCTCACCTATGGGATGGAGGCGGTACTCCCGTATGAGATCATGATCCCTTCCCTAAGGGTGCAGCTGGATAATCTCGATGAACGTCGAGAGGCGTTGCTAGTCCAACTGGAACTCTTAGATGAGAAGAGGCTTAATGCGGCCAATCATGTTTCGATTTACCAAAAGTGTGTCTCGCCGTATTTTCAAAAGAAGGTTATCGAATGAAAATTCCAAGTGGGTAATATGGTTTTGAAACATAAATTTATCAGGTCAGCAGGTCCCAGGTCTAAGCTGCAACCTAACTGGGAAAGGCCGTTTGTAATTAAGGAAGTCTATCCGGGTAACACGTATCGCTTAATCAACGCGGAGGGTGAAGAATTACCAAATCCGTGGAATGGGCTATATTTAAAACGATTTTATCCATAGAGTCAAACCAGCAACGACTTGGTGGCGGGGTGCGCCTTCGCTTAATCACGAAAGGAAATCCCCGGTTCAACATTTCACACACTACACAACCCTCGTGGGTCGGTTTCTTTCTTTTGCATAAACACCGTTTCTCCTTTGACCATGCTTCGGAAAGGGTGAAAGTCCTTGTTTTTCCTTCTCTCTCGGCTGAAAATAGGGCGAAAGGGTGAATAAGGGGGTGAGAACCAATCTAGACCCCCCCCAATAAAAAGAGGTCTCAAATAGGGGCAGTCCATTATGACCTTATTCTGTAGAAGAACAAAAGAAAAAAAAGAGAAAAGAAAGAAAGGAATGAGAAAGAGGGGCAAAAATTAAGGCTAAAAGCTCACTCAAAGCTCGCAGCTCCCAAAAAAGTTTGAAAGTCCCCGAATAACAAAACTAGGCATGACAAGAGTGGCAGTACAGTTTCCCCGCGGGACGTTATGAGCCCGGTCGTATGCGTGCCTAGAGTGGAAGTAGGTTCGATAATGGACGCAAAGCCCCGGCGCAACAGACCAAATCCTTTGAAAAGGGGGTGTCGCGAGAAGAACTCAAGCCCTAAAAACCTCTATACCTACCGTCAGCTTTCCTGCTAAATCTGTTTTATTTTCCAAGGAATGGATCCTACCCCGGGTATGGCCTCGACAGAGGCACCGTTAAAGCAAAGATAGCATTCCTTTATATTGCACATTGAGCCCGGGAGGCCCCTGGTGAGGTGGGAGGTTCCTTGTCGTCAGATCTGAGCTGGTTTCAAAATCCAAAAAAAATCAAATATTTCAAAATCCAAAAAAATCAAATATTTCAAAATCCAACAAAAATCAAATATTTCAAAATCCAAAAAAATCAAATACTTCAAAATCCAAGAAAAAAAATCAAATATGTTCAAAATCCAAGACAAAATCAAATATTTTGAAAACTAAACAAAAATCAGACATTTTCAAAACTCCAAAAAAAATTTCCTTGATTTGCATTCATAGCATCCATTGCATTCATTTGACATTTGTTATTTGCCTATTTAATAAGGCTTACCCCCTTGACCAAAAATCAAGAACTGGTCGTCTCCTAACTTGTTATAAGCAAGGGGTTAAGCCTAAAACAAATGTAATCTGTTTTATGTATTTATATGTGTGCAGGGGCAGGTGGAAGCTGAAAAGTGCAGTTGGCTCATAACCATGTGAATGTTGAAATCTTATCCCAACTTACGCAATCATGCCATAACCCAAACAAAGCTCAAAATCAATCCAATCATCAATCTTATTCATTTCATATATCAAACCTTCTAAACACAAGTCCTATCCAACATCATCATGAACACAAAAGAAAATCACTCAGTCCTCCGCTGGGCATCCCCGCGGGGACTTATCTCTCTCAGCTCTCTAACATAGGCCTGGCGCGTCGTCGGGATCTCAGCAACCTCTGCTAGTAGGGTAAGCACCCTACTCACCTCCCACATGATCAAGGCACCCCTGACCGCCTACTCATCCTCCTCTGTACCGATCCTCCACGCCTGTAGTGCGGGAAGATGAGGTAGTGCTGGTAGAACAGTCCGGGGTAGTCCAACCTGTAGGTAGCACCGGTGCGGGCTGTACATCGCCAGTGCGGTGTCGCTCACAAGCCTCGAGTCCAAGCCTGGCCTCCTGGGAACTCTGGCGGAACTGTCACGGAGGAAGCCCGGGCGCATCACGAACCGATCCAGGGGCAATCTGTTGATGTACAGTCGCCACTCATCCCTGGTCTTCATCTCTGCTGTCCTGCACTCTACCTGCGGAGAGAATCCGAACGCGCCACCAATGAAGAAGAGGGGGTGGCTCCCGAAGATCCTGCTAGCCGATGTGACATCCTCCTTATAGATGAATTTCATCCTAACACCCATCCAACACTCTAGAAGGATCATAGAGCCAAATAGAGGACCTCTTAAGACTGCTGAAGTGAGGCCCTCGTACAAGTAAGCGAGGATGGCCTGGGAGATGGAAAGTCCCTGCCATAGGCCACTAATGGTACTAAGAAGGGGCATCTCTAGAGCGTGGTCAACTGAAGGAAATAAGATGGCCCCGCACAAGCAAATGGACGTAGCCTTAGCTATGCCTTCATCCCACCCACACTTGTTCTTGCAATGCTCCACTACCCACTGGCTGAGAGGAAGAAGGTGAATCTGACGTGGGCCTACGAAGGTATGGACCTCCCTGCTATCTGGTATGAACCCTCCCAAGATGAGTCTAAGATCTATGGGGGTAACAGTATAACACACTAAGTCTTCCCCTCCCACCTGGGACCTGGGTAGAGAGAAGTAGGTCTCCACCTCCTCTAGTAGGATAGTGGCCTCGAATGATGGGAAGATGAATGTATGGGTTTGAGGATGCCAAATTTTAACTAAGGCTGAGATGCTATGCCAATCAAGGGAAAGCTTTGGGTAGTTCTGACCTAACACTAGGAGAGGTTGTAAGTGCCAAGATCTCAGGATGGATGTCACTCCTGGGGGCAAGGCGCGGACCATGGGAGCCAACCACTTCAAGGTAGAGTACCGCCTCGCGCCAGGAAGAAGCTGAGGTTGGAAGAAAAGAGATGGAAGAAAAGAGAGGAAGGAGAAGCATGTAAGTAGATGAAAGAGAATTGAATTGAATGAAATCATGATTAACTTACCTCTCTCAGAGGGCTCGAGCTCATATGTCGCGGGATCGCGATCAGTCGTTGGAGCACTTCCCGCTCTTTCCTGGCCGGCTTTGGCCCTTCAAAAGATGCTCCCTCCATGGAACTCCCCTCTAGGGCCCTCTTCATGATGGTTTGGTGGTGAATATCAAAGATTTCAAGGCTTAGAAGGAGGAGGATGTGTGAACTACGAATTTAGGACCCCCTCTTACTTATAGGGCTTGTTAGGAAGCCTAGGTCTCTTGAGATTGGGTTGGATAAGTCTAGGACGGGTTAAGATGAGGCTTGGATAGGTTCAAAGTGATTTACCCTCAGGTTGAGGACTCTCCAAGAGAGTCCCCTTTGAGTTCGCAGGGTACCCCATTGGACGGTCTTACGATAGACCGCCCATCTCTTTGAGCGGTCTGTAGCAGACCGTTCATCATCCTCCAAAGAACTCGAGGGCAAGAATTTAGGCGGCCTTACCTAGACCGTTCTTCTTATTACGCGATTTATGTTAAACCGTTCAGCACTCATCATGGTTAATGTAAAACCATTCGTTTCTCCTTGGAACGGTCTATTATGAACCGTTATTGCTTTCAGCAGCTCACTGTGAACCGTTCATCTGATCTGAAGCCCTTTGTCAACCTGTCCAACTAATAGTCATGGCGTCTCTCGTCTCGCTCATTTGACGCCCTCATCTCACTCATTTGACGCCCTCATCTCACTCATTTGGCGTCTCTCCTCTCACTCATTTGGTGTCTCTCCTCTCACTCATTTGGCGTCACTCATCTCACTCTCTCTCACTTAGGGACGGCATCCCTCTCTATCTCACTCATGGTCATGTCGCGTCACACTCATAGTGGTGCCTCACCCGTAGTCGTCGTCTCTCACTCACGCACTCGTGTCGAGTCAGTAGTTGCATTCATCCATTCATTCATTCACACAAAATCAAAATAAAAACATGCATATCACTATCATATCATATCATATCATGTACAAAAGTCGGGCCAAGTACAAAGTCAAGCCTGTCCCTCTCCCTGGCCCCCGTCGCTGTCCCCTGATCCCTCGTGCCTCTTTGGTGGAGGCATCGTTGAAGCCGCCTCGTCACGCTGACGTCGCCGGTGTCTCTCCTCCTCCTCATTCCTCCGGTGGTCGGAGGAACCTATGATGTAACTCCTAACAGAGCCATGAGTGGCGTGTCTACCTCTCGAAGTCGCTCGGCTGCGCTCTCGACTCACCTCTCTCATGCCCTCCACCTTGCCCTCCAACCTGGCAACCTGTAACCGGGCCTGCTCTGCCTCAGTCTGGTAACGCTCTGCCTCGGCCCGGTAGCGCTCCGCCTCGGTCGCGCTGGCTTGAAGTCGCTCCATCTCAGCTCGGTAGCCCTCCGCCTCGGCCGCGCTGGCTCGTAGTCGCTTCAGCTCAGCCCGCAAAAGTGCCGTCTCCAGTGCGTCTGCTGGTCGGCTCTGTGCTGCCTCCTCCCGCACACGGGCCACCTCCTCCCGAGCCGCTGCCCGGCTCTGCTCTAGCTCGGTCCTAAGGCGGGTCAGCTCGGGCGTCTGCATACGCACATCAGTGTCAGTCAATTGCATTTCATACACATCATAGCATAAATAGCAAAAGGGAAAGTGTAGTAATTTGCGTACCCTATCGGTGAGCGCCACCTCGGCCGCCTTGGCCCGCGCCACCATCCTAGTGAAGTCGGCCTCCCGCTCAGCCCGATCTGCAAGAGTCTGGGTAGAAGAAGAAGAAGGAGCATCGACCCCCTGTCGCTGGGCCCCCTCAGCGCGCTGCATCCAAAACTCCAGGTCAGTCACATGTATAACCATAATCATTTGCATAATTTAAAGGGTTTAGAGTTTAGAAAACTCACCAGTAAGGCCAGGGCCTGCCGGGCCTCGTCCCGCTCCCTGATGGTGGAATGCAGGAGCCCCTGCAGCTCTGTCAGTCATCCCTTAGGGTCAATCTGCATTTAGAAGTTCATATGTCAATGCATCATCATAAAGGAATCATAAGCAGAATAGGCGGAGTTTGAGTTTAGAAGTCGTACTGGTCGGTGGGCACCTCGGAACACCTAGTCCCGGTAGTGTCTGGCGTACGCGGTGTAGTACATCGAGGCACTCTCCGCTCGGGCGGTCACCACTCGCCCCTGAGCTGTCCAGTCGGCCACCTGCGTAGCATTCCTCGTCGACCAATCAAATGCTGCTGCTAGGCCCCGGGTAGTCCTCGTCACTCGCTCCCCTACCTTCTCAGGCGCTGGGAACTCCACCGCGGGCTGATGGACCCCGATGGTCCTCATCACCAACCTGTAGTGCAGTGGCTCCACCACATTCACGCAGTGAAGCCACACATCTCGCCCAGTGAAGGCAAGGGCGCCGACCACCCAAGGCTGACCCTCCTGGCCCTCCTCTGCGTAAGGTGTCCACCGTACCTGCAAGAAGTAGAAAGTCGCATCAGCATCATATAAGAATTACATTTAATTAAAGAGTCTGAGTTTAGAAGCATGCCGAGGCGAACGGTAGAGCGTCCAGGTCATCCTGCAGCTCTCGGATCTGCCGTCTCAGGTCACAGTCTCCCGAGGTGCTGTCCACCTCCGTGCAATCGGCAGGAGCCCAGGACGGGTCTCCTCGCCTCTGCCCAGCCCACGTAGGCGTACGTAGGCCCACACCTGCATCATAGCATTGCGTCAGCATTTTAGGAAACATATAGAGTTGCATATTTAAGTCTAGGGTAAGAGTCGTACCTGGAGTAAGGGGCAGAAGCCCCCGAGCATCGTCCGGCGGGCCGTCGAACTCAGCGTGTCAAAGAGGAAGGCGAGGACTGTTGCTCCCCACGCATAGTCGCCTACGTGGCTCAGCTCCTCAAGGAAAGGAAGGAACCGGCAGCTCATCACGTCCGCTCTGGTGGAGAAGAGGAGTCGCCCAAACATCAGCATCAAGAACCGCCTCAGCACTCTGTCCGCTTCCGCTCCCAGTCCTGCAGCTACCCGCGGCCACGCCAGCCCCACCAACCGCTGCAAGTGCTCCTCCGGCTGCTCGCCGACTGCAACTGCCGCTCGTCGTAGCCCCAGGCTGTCCTGGAGACTAGCCCGGGGTAGGAGGGTCGACTGCCTCTCGGGGGCGCTGTAGCTCTAAGACCAGCAATCCCCGAGCCATCGCCCGGTAGTCGGGAAAGGTAGTCCCGCTTACCGGTGACCCGTGCACTCGAAGGCCAGTGAGCCTGGCCACGTCCTCCAGCGTAGGGACCATATGCCCCCACGGGAAAAGGAACGTCTGACTCACTGGGTCCCAGCGGTCGTGCAGGGCGTAGAGTAGAGATGCGTCAAAATGACACACCTCAATGCTCAGGAATGGGGCGAACCCCATGGCAGCCAACCGCTCCCTCTGGAAGTCCGGCAGTGCTAAGTACACTGCGCGGACCTGCAGCCATGAGGTGCGAGTCCTGCGCTTTCCTTGCATTCATTCATTCATTTTAGATGCATTTTAGTAAATTAGTTTAAGCATTTTGTTTCATTTCTAAATAAAACCATTAAAGCTTAATTTTTCTTCAGAAGAGTGGTTCCCCACAGGCCGCTCGTCCCCTTGAACGGTCCCATGTGCATCGCTTTACTCCCCAGGTTCAGTGTTTCGAACGGGCTGATGTAGGCCGTTCCTATCTTGAACGGGTGATCTTGCACCGTTCTTTCCTCATGCTGCTTAGTGTCAAACGGCCACTCCTGGGCTGCAGGAAGGTTGGGCGGGCCTATGGTGACCGCATTGTTCTTTGTTGACCAGTTTTGGCACGGACCGATGAGGCCCGTTTGATTATTTGTACGGTGAGACTCTCACCATCGTTGTTTGGTTCGGTTCTGTTGTTGTGCGAGTTTGAACGGCTATCCCTGGGCCGTATGAAGTTTGAGCGGCTCTATGTGAGCCGTACGATTTTGTTTCCGTGGTTTCTGTTCAACCGCCACCGGCAGGGAGGCCACCGTGGCCCCCCAAACCGGCCCCCTTAAGCCCTCTAATCCCCCTTTAACTAACATGCATGAAGAAAAATGGAAATGGGGGGGTTAGAGCACCTACCTCGGGGTCCCGTGGCTTCTTGCCCGGCTTCTCCACTGGTGGCCCCTCTCCGGCAGGTTCCTCGTCGGCTGCGTCTGCTCCCGGCTCTTCCACGGCGTCGGGCGGTGGCAGGGGTGCGTCTCCCCGGGCCGTGGACGTCATAGGCGCCTCCGCCGGTGGTGGTCCTTCGGTGCTCGCCATCACGGCGGCGGTGGCGAGGTTTCTCCTTCTTCGGCCATCCCGGGGCGTCGGGCTTAGTGCTTGTGGCGCATGAAGGATGAGAGAGGGGGGGTTTGAGAAGAGAGAGAGCTTGGGGGGGGGGGGCGAGAGAGATGGAGAGAGGGGTTGGGAATGGCCTCGGTTGCCCTTCGTTCTCCCCCACCGTCAGTTACGGTGGAGGGAGGTGAAGGGTTTTGCTTTTCGAGGTTGCAGAGGATGTGCGGTCTAGCGATAGACTGTTTTTGGCTTGTGCGGTTGATCTGTGGCCGTTCATCGTCAACGGTAAGCTTTTTAAGTCGGTTCAAATTCCATGATATATGCGGCTCGCATATGACCGTTCTCCGTAGGGCGGTTGTTCCCTAACCGTTCATGTTTGAAGATTGTTTGCACTTAATGTTTAATTGATGAATTTTGATATTATTACAAATCTTGTTAACCATTTCATGTGCAGCAATAAAGCTTTCATTTGCCGTTTCGCCTGCACAGGTAAGTCAGGTATGGCCTTCTATCCTTATCGCCCTTACTGCATTACTATATGGTATTATAATATTTTATCTCGAGAACTAGTTGGTTATCTACGTGTTCCAGGATCTGATGTTCCCCTTCAACAAAAATGATGATGATCCAGATTCACGTATTTGATCTTTGGATAGGCTGTTAGGTTGGGATGTCACGGGGAGGATGGTTCTATCCTGCACGCCGTGGTTGCGGATGGTATCTTGACTCTGATTTTCCTAGCTTAGCAATATTATTCTCGAGTATGTTATATTTTAATCTTTCTTTGCATTTGTTTTAACGATTTCTTTTATTTTAGCCCAGCATGCATCATACGCATCCTTTTGAGCTTTCATGACCCATGGTTTGCTTGAAGAATGTCCCGTCAATGATGGTTAGTTGTGCGTTCAGTGTTTGAGTAAGAGGAACTAATTCCACTCCGAGTTGGAAGGTTCACTTTGGTCGATTCGCTTGGTTTGGTTGATTGAGAGGTCCCCGTCTGGAGCTTTAGCCTGTTTCCTTTATTTTTGCTGCCTGCTTTTGGCCTCCTCATTGGACCGTGGGATTGTGTCCCCCATGAGGTTGGTCTTGTCGATTTATTTCATTTTAGTTTAGTTCCTCCAGACTGGTGTCACTTTTAGTTTTATCATTCCTTGCGTTTGGTTCAGAGTTTTTCGGAAGATTCCCATCGCTTGTTGGTAAAAACGAGTGTCGTTTTACCTTAATGCCCGCTTTTCCGGTCCACTCCGCTGCATTTCCGCTCCATCTCCATGTTCCATGTCACTTCCGCTTCACCTCCGCTCGCTCCCCTGCAAAGAGGACGTTAAGGAGGGGCATTTGTTGACACCCGTTTTTTGCCGATAAGTTGAGTCATTCCTCTTACTCCCATTTGTTGATGCCTCGAGTTGTCCATCACTCGTTGGGGCTGTTCTCAGGCATATTTTGGGCCAATTTTATGGGCTGCCCCCCTCCTTGGGTAGGTCCAAGTTAATTCAGGGCTTAACGGGCCTTGGTTTTGGTTGATTGGGCTTTTTTAAAAGTTTCAAGCGCCCATGTGCATGTACGGTTCATCCCTGGCCGCTCAATCCTTGTGCGGTTGAATATGGGCCGTTCATATATTCTGGAGTATTTTGATTAATTTTTTGAATTTCCACCGACAAGCCTTTATGCGGCCCTATCCTAGCCGTTCAACTTGATAAACGGACGGATGGTGACCGCTCATCTTTCAGAGTCCTGCGCTTAAGAGTTTTCTCAGATAATTATCTAATTATATTATCTATTTTAATTTTCCACCGACAGGACTAGAACGGTTTGTCTTTGGCTGCTATACATTTGAACGGTCTCCTCTGAGCCGTTCATCCCTGAGAGTCAAATGGCCAAGGTTTCGGTCAGTTCAACGGATAATTTGGGTTATTAATAATTTATTTTGAATTTTCACCGATGGGGTTGGACGGTCAGTAGATGGCCGCCCATCTAGTTGAGCACTCTATCGTAAGACCGTTCATCCCGTCGATTGTTGAATTTTGACAGATTTCGTCCGTTTTATCCGTGGTTAAACCCTCAACTTTGTCCTTGATTTTCTCCGTGGATTCTCAACCAAATCGGATGAGATTTGATCCTAACGAAAGCTGAGGATATTATCTTTACTTTATCTTTTGATATCTCGGATTGATATCCAATGGAACCCTAATTTCGAGCTAGGCTTTCTAGGCTCTATAAATAGACCCTAAAGGTCGGGTTTGAAAAGGGGGGGAGATTTTTGGTCGACGGCGAAGCCCTGCCGCATTCTTGAGCAACCTAGCATCAAGGAGGGAGGCTTTCTACGTCCATACAAGCCTCCGGTTCAGGGATTAGTCGAGTTTTGAGTCCTTTGTGT
The DNA here is from genome assembly GCA_022559845.1 of Amorphophallus konjac. Classification (NCBI taxonomy): domain Eukaryota; kingdom Viridiplantae; phylum Streptophyta; class Magnoliopsida; order Alismatales; family Araceae; genus Amorphophallus; species Amorphophallus konjac. Next base: position 289,400,484 of record CM040118.1, read on the forward strand.
TTCATAGCTTTCGTCACTTTTCATCGCATGCATTACTTTCTCCCCACGTTCTTCTTCATTCTCATCACCATGCACACATCCACATGCGTTTTTGGCACCCTAGGGGTTTAAAATCCCCCAGGTATCCCCCTTTTCACTTAGTCACGTTCATTCCTTATTATTTTGACACTTACTACACCATTCAGTCCTAATCTAGGTTGTTTCTGTGTGTTTTCACGTTGTTTTTGCAGGTCATCAATCCCTAGCACGAGGCCCATCCCCTCTGGCCGGCCGGAGAGGGTGGAGGTTGGACCCCTTTGCGACTTCTGGCTTGGTGGTCTTGCGCGGTTCTACACAGTCCGTTCAAGAGGACGTGCGGTGCAGATTGGGCCGTCCATCTTCTTCCTACGGTCTTTACAGAGCCGTTCAACTTCCAGGAGCGCTTCCTCCCACATCTTCTGCAGCGTCCTTAGGCGCTCTATCGTAAGACCGTGCAAGCTATAGGCGGTCCTTCCTGGACCGCTCATCTAGCCAGCGCTGCAACCAGGTGAGTGTCTCTCCCCCTTTCCAAGGCACGGCGTGTCCATCACGTTCGGCGCTTTGGTGGTGATCACGGTTTGTTACACTTCCCCTTTTCTTCTGCCTTCATTTGTTCCTCATGTGGAGGTGGTAGAGTAGACACTTCGGAAGACATTTGGAAAAGGAACGGATTTGGGAGGAAGAAAATATATCTACACTTGGGTCGGTGCAGGCTTCAGTCGGGCTGAGTGGAGGTCGGTGCACATGTGCACCAGGCTAAATGAGGATCAGTGCAGGTCCCAAGCACGCAATGGACAAGGTCAGTGCACTTGGGTGAAGTCGGAGCAAGTTGGCCAAAGTCTAATCATGTGCTGGTCCAAGGTCTGAGCAAGGTCCGTGCAAATCGCAGTTGGGCTGAAATGAAGGTCGGTGTACATGGGCACCGGGCTAGGATAAAGTCAGTGCAGGTTTTATGCATACAAGGGACAAGGTCAGTGTATGCTGGGATGAAGTCTGTGCGGGTGTTAGCTGGGCTGAATGAAGGTCGGTGCAACTATGCAGCCAGGACAAATGAAGGTCAGTGCATAAGGAGGCCAAAGTTAGTGCACAAGGACGCCAAAGTCAGTGCACATTTGAAATGTGTGAAGGGCAGGGCCTGTGCACGTTGGAAACAAGGTTAGTGCACAAGGGGACTAAGGTCAGTGCACATTCAGGGCAAAGGCTGAACAAGGTTAGTGCACATTGAAAGTAAGGTCAGTGCACATCTGAAATAAGGTCAGTGCACATACGGGAAAGGTCCATGCACGTTCAGAACCGAGGTTGAGCAAGGTCAGTGCACGTTGTCAGTAGGGTCGGTGCACATAGGGATAAGGTCCGTGCACGTGGGAAGCAAGGTCGGTGCGCATGAGGCTAAGGTTGGTGCACATTTGAAATGTATAAAGGGCCAGGTCCGTGCGCGCCTGGACGAGGTCGGTGCATGTTTCACTTGAGGTCTGTGCATGGTGGGTTTAGGTCGATGCTAGTTTGGGGTAAGGTCTATGCTAGTTGGGGTAAGGTCTGTGCAAGTTCTGTTGGGCTAATGAGCAAGGTCAGTGCAATGTTTGGGTTGAGAAGGGCAGGGTCATTGGATGGTGTGCCGCTGGAGGAAGGTGAGAGTGCACCGGGTATAGAGCTAAGGCTGTGCCGGGTGGAGGCACAGAGAGTGTGCCGGAGAGAGGGAGATGAGCGTGCCGGGAGAGGCTGGGCAGGGTGTACCGGTAGGGATACGGTGGAGTCTACCGAATAGGGCGAAGGCAGAGTGTGCCGGGAGAGTATGTACCGGGGGTGCACTGGGTGAAGGAGGGTGCAAGGGTTAATGCAGTTGGGGCAAGATCCATGTGGATGAATTAAAGTCTGAGAGGAGGCTCCCCTTGTTCATGAAATTCAGGCGGAGGGCCTTAAATGGCAATTTTCAATTCTCTGTTATGTAATTAAGTCCACGGTCATGTTCAGCAGTCCAACTCTTCGAGTCTTGCACGGTTTCCTTGTCTTGGTTGGAATGTTTTATTATTGCTCGTTTTATTTATTTGTTGCTTCCTTTTGTCTTTTAATGTGTTATTATTTCTGGCAAAAATTCGGCAGAATCTCCCCTTGACCCGGATGCTAATGGAGTAAAAGGGGAACACGCCCACAAGGAGTGGCATGACCCAACAATTCGAGGTCCGTGCCAGGGCAGCAACACCCTTAAGAAAGCTCTAGAAAACTCGGGGAAAACCACAAACGAGGGACATCGGGCTGATACAGGATAGGAGTGCACTGACTGGAAGGGGCCCAGGTGTGCCGGGTAAAGGCAGATCAAGGGTGTGCCGGCCAAGGCAGGCTGGGGGGTGTGTGCCAGCCAAAACGCAGGCTAGAGGGTATGCCAGACACGACACAGCTGGAGTGTGTCGGTCGAAGGCCAAAAAGAAGGGGTGTGTGCGGGCCAGGGCACGTGCCAAGAGGTGTGCCGGGTGAGAGGGCCAGGAGTGCACCGGGCAAAGACAAATGAGGATGTGCCAGAGTAGGGGTGGCACAGGTTCAATCTGCCCAAGGGAGGAAACAAACAGTGCCAAAAGGGACTTCCCTTGCTAGACCGATTGGGATGTTTTGGGAGCGAAACTCATGGAGGGTGACATTGTTACAGAGACTAGTGGGAGGAGATCAGCTTCACACCATTGAGCCGGTGACGCTATCTATTGAATTGGATAGGTTTCACGGCGTCATGGGGAGCAAGTGACCCAAGTAGTAAGAAAACCACGGAGAATAAGAAAAAACAAGTCATGAGATGCATTGTAGGGTGGAATCTGACCAGAACAACAAGAAGAAAGAGAAGATATTTTCATTCACAAAAAGAGAACAAACAACGTAGATCGTGGCCAAAGGGCCAAATACAATGCAATGTACCCAAACGAAACGGGGAGGAGAAATAAGAAAGAGAAAAGTGATGGGGACATCAGAGCAACAGCACTGACATTTTAATTTGCATTTGTGTCCTTTAGTTAATTTTTATATCCTTGAGAAAGTATATGTGTAATTGTAAGGCTTTATAAGCCAATATGTCATTCCCTTGGATTCTTTGGGTTTTTGTGCAAATTGTCAGTAGGTCCAACAAGGGGGCCCTCACTCCTTCCCCATTGGTCCACATAAGCCATATGGGTCCATGTGGGGCTGGTCAAAGTCCTAAGTGGCATCTAGAAGGTCAATTGGACACATGGGAGACAAGGTGAAAGAAAATTCAAAATTGGACCAAGCAAAGTCCAAGATACTTCCCCCTTATAATATAGTTTATCCCATGTTATATTTTTTATTTAATTTGGTCATTTGACCACATGGGTAAGAAAATCTCCTCTCTCCCACGAAATTCCCATCCCCCACCCCTTGCCATTCTCTATATAAGCCTACGTATAGCGTCATTAGAGAAATTAATGAAGAATTAAGCATTTTTGCCAAGAGCACGCCCAAGGGGCACCCCTTGTGTCTCTCCTCCCCCCCTTGCAGCAGTGATTGCTGCCCATTCTGGGGTGTTATGCCCTCCTCTTGGTGTGACTCCAAGAACTCCACCTCCGTTGGATGCGACTTCCGGCCACCGCCGTCCGTTCGTGCCGCCAACGCGCCGCCACCGCCGCTACGTCGGAGTTCTATCCAAATCAGGACAGAACCACATCTCTAAAATTGTACCTTTTTTATTTGTTGTCTGTTCGAGTCCTAATTTTGAGAGTTTGTTCTCCCTGTCTTCCCTAATCTCCAGTTCAAATTTCGTGCCATTTGGCCTTAGTTTGATATTTTTCCCATATTTTTTTTTTCCTCTCAGTAATCTGCCCTTTTTCAGATCTGCCGGATAGTGTCACCTTGTCGTATTTTCCCCACCCACCTATAAATTTCTAAAAAAATCACAAAACTTCCTCAGTGTTCCTCACATATACCCCCTTCCACCATAATGTTCGTGGAGTCTAGAAAAATCATTTCCCCTTCGGTCAAAGGTCAGTCTCAGGAAAACACAGTCTGCCCTGTGTGTCTGTCAGTCCGAGTCAGAAACAAAAATAGTGTTACAGTCATATTCATTTTCAATCCGTTTGGTGGATGGAGCTGTCAAAATTATATGTTATAGATCTATGAGTTCTCTTTCCAACGGTACCAGCCACGCCTCGATCGGCTTCCGGATCTGAGCGTCGTAATTCGTGTCGCCGAGGCCTACAGATCGGTTCCCTGTGCAGATCCGAAATTGTAGTCCAGAAGATATTCAGAAATAAATATCAAAAATCAACTTCAGGAGCCGCCCCTTCAGGGAGTTGTTCAGGGACGCCCTTCCATCGTCCGAGCCAAGCGGCGCCTCCGGAAGATCTCAGGAAGGCGACGTTCCTTTGGAAACTGTTGCTTGCTGTCTAGTGAGTCAGCAACTGAGTTGGCGTAGCACCGAGTTGGAATAGTGTCGAGTCGGACCAGCAAGCTAAGTTCGTGACGTACGCACCTCCAGATTGTTGCCCGTCAACCCAGGGTCGGTCCCCCCGGGCCCCACTTGTATCCCTTTACCTCCCAGCGTGGAGTGGGCAATAAAATTCAATGTTGTAATTAACCTTTACCATTGTTACCGGGAGTTACTGTACTTGGCCGGGAACGTCTTCCCCACACCCGGAGCGTGGAGGTATACTCACCACCCTCCTCATAGGCGTTGCTTTACTCGTATATTTTTTTATATGTCGCTGCATGAGTGATAGATTATCTAGCTTGTTGTCATTTTATCACCGCTGCAAGAGTGAGAGTGAGTGACCGTCCCGTGACTCAATCCGAGTTAACACGGAAAAGTCGATACCCGAGACTCACAGTCGGTTTCTTAACCGCGCTCGGTCTCACGTCTTCCTTCGCTTAGGGGCGATCGAGAGCTAGAGTCCCAGGTCGCGTGTCCGTCCCGCATCAGTTTGGTATCAGAGCCAAGTTGAGTCTAGGATAGTCTGGTGGAAACAAAACAAAAAAAAGAGTCGTTTAAGTCAGTATAAGTGTCACATTTGCATACCATTAATCGGTTTATCAAAAGGTGTTGTCCGAACGTTCGGCTACGCCTATCGGGAAGGCCGCACCCTTGCGCGAGTGATCTTCGGATCGATTAATTCCGCCACGTACCGAGTCTTGGTTTAAGTCTAGGGTCCTTAATGTGCATTAGTTAGTGCATTCCAACCTTGCATTGTCGTTTTCGTGTCTTGTCTCTTAGTGTCAGCATGTCCATCGTGTAGTTCCCAGGTGTCCAATGGACTCCAAGTCGCCCCGGCGATATGACCGTTGGCCCACCCATGGGCTTGGCAACCATCCCCCCCACTTCCGTAGGCCCAGAGCCTCGGATTTTTATGGCTCCAATGACCCGGGCGACTACCTCAAGTGGGAGGCCGCCATGGACACATACTTTGATTGTTATACCATGTCTGAAGCCGGGAAATTCTATTTTTCCAAGGAGAGACTTCTACACGAGGCCTCCGAAAAATGGAACCACATTGAACGTTTGAGAGAGGTTAAGAGGCAATGGCCCATCGAGTCATGGTGGCACATGAAGAGAGAGCTTAGGAAGGTCTACGTTCCCCAACCGGTCACCACTACCCGACCCCACACAATCACTTCCAACCAAGTGGGTCCTAGTCGGAGGCAAAGAGCCCCACACGTAGATGAGCCTAGACCCAAGGCTCCACGATCTCCCTACTCCAACCTGCACCGTTGCCGAACTTGTCCAAATGATTTCGGATCGAGTGGATAGGAGATGTGCCTATATGGAGTCGCTGGTCTCCCCTTGCCCACCTTCGAGGCAGGAGGTAGCCATACCCGCGCCTAGGGAGGCCATAGCCCGTAGCCCCAACCCGGCCCCATCTAAGGGGTCCCCAAGCCCTCTCCCCATCATTGAGGCCCCTCCTTCGCCACCCGTGAGTGCTCCGTTACCACCCTTACCTTCCGATCCTCATCCGGAGCCATCATATTGGGAGCCACCTCCGCCCGAGCCACCCGTGTTTCTTACGGGAACGCTTTTCATCACCGAGCCACTCCTTAGCTTGCTCAAAGATGGCCTGGTCCCACCTCCCTTCCCATCCATGGACCCCACGCTACCTCTACTGCCAAGCAATTCATTTCACACCACCTTCCAGTCTAGTCACTATGTGGATACATTGGATGACCTTCTTAAAGGGTTAGACCGGCAGTTGGCATTTATGCACTTGTTGGCCCCAGGCTTCGACCGACCCACCGGTCGTAGCTTCACCCATCCCACCTTAGGGTCCATTACCTCTGTGTACACCGTGGGTCATGTTACCACGGAGGTTCTTCTACTCCTCCCACTATCGGCCGAGCCCGATTTCATTTATTTTATCCCGAGGGAAGAACCGTACCTTCTCTATGAGATCACCGTCCCAGTTACCATAACAGATGAAGGTGACTACCTACACCTTCAAGAATTTCACAATTGGGACCGTGACTTATGGGAACCCACCATCAGGGGCCATACCTTCTTTGATCCCTTTGACTCATTCCCTAGTGGGCCCCTTGACCCACTATATATACTTTAATTCTTCGAGGGAGTCTACTACCACACCCCTTCCCTACGGGCCGGGTCGTCTATACCCACCAAGCCCGTTCACGATACTCCTACATCCGACTCTCCTAGCCCTTCCAAGTCTCCCAAATCCGATAGAAAGTCCAATGTGTATGCATGGTCCACTTTAGGAGGTCTAGGAATTCCACATTCCGCCAACCACCAGTTGCATCTAGTGTATGCATGGCACATATTCGGGTGTCCTGGTCCACCATCGCCTATGCGTAGGTCGGACTAACATTAGATTTGTTTAGGGTCTGTGTGAGTCTTTGTTTCGTCCGGTTTCTTTGTCGAGTGCATTGTGTGTCTGTGCATACGTTGAGTCGAGTCAGTTTTGTACGCTCGCGTTGTTAGTCCCATTCGAGTATGAGACTTGTCGGACTATTGGGATCGGTTCTACTCCACATATCGGATCTAGTCACATAAGAGACCCACGGTGATTCCTAGTGAGTCTTTGAGCCGCCTCCCTCATTTGAGAGTGACCCCACACCGGAGTGTCCACCTCTAGCCTCATTCCCATGCATATCGAATCTATACGGGTTGAGCAGGTGTCGATTACTATGAGTGGAGCGTACTCCGCGCTTCCAGGTTCGGTGACGCATCCGCCGAAGCTACTCGAGCAGCCGCACCCCTTACTCGACGGGGTCGAGTTCTTCCCACCCGGGGAGAATTAATGGGGACATCAGAGCAAGAGCACTAACATTTTAATTTGCATTTGTGTACTTTAGTTTATTTTTATATCCTTGGGAAAGTATATGTGCAATTGTAAGGCTTTATAAGCTAATGTGTCATTCCCTTGGATTCTTTGGGTTTTTGTGCAAATTGTCAGTAGGTCCAGCAAGGGGGCCCTCACTCCTTCCCCATTGGTCCACATAAGCCATATGGGTCTGAAGAGGCGAGATCTCGCACTGAGTTCTGAGCGGGCTATGGATCACCAGAAGATGAATCTGCAAGAGAGGGAAACGTATCAGAGGGCCCAGGGGATCTCCCTGGGGGAAAACCCTCCGATGGCTAAGTCAGTAGAGCTATGGTGGAAGCGATAATGGGGGGAGGAGAGAGCTGATGCGCGAGAATCCTCTCCACCAAAGGGTGAAGCGAATCGTGCTCAGGAGCTTAGGGTGTGTGAATGCCTTGTTTCTCTTACCTTCTTCCGGAGGGTATCCCTTGCTTAAATAGTGCGCCGCCTTCAGGAGTCCTGCAAGCTGAGGGGTTCCCGACGGGAGTTACGTCTTTAACGGGGGCTTTCATGGCCTGATCATGGGAACGTTATCCCCTTGGAGTCCGGCGGCTCCCCTGACTCTCCCGCTGGCGGGGGACTCTGAACGGCTGCACATGCGGATAATCAACCGACCTTACCGAGCCTCGGGGATGCTAGCTCTTGTCCGAGCGATAGGCATGGCCCGGCGAAGGTGGGGTCGGATAGGTCGGCCAGAGCCTATCTCTCTCGGACGGGGAGAGGGCTTTAGGCCGGACCTTCCTTGGGACCTGACCGTTGTCTCGGGCCCTCCGAGCCTAGAAGGCCGCCAGGGAGAGTTAGTTCCTCGAGTCTTATTTATTGGGCTTTTCTTCCCTAAGTGGGCCCTGTGGGCTATCACTCGGGCAGGCTCGCCTAGTTGGACCTTGTGGGTCTTGTTGGGCTACCTTTGTGGTGGGCTGCGGAAATCCCCCTCTCCACTTGTCCCCCTCCTACTCCCGAGCCAAGGAGGCTCGGATGAGTAGTTTTTCGAGGCTTTGGACCGGCGTGGCTCAGGTGGGTGGAATTCCGTTGGCGTTATGGAGCCGCTTATAGCGGTCGCCGAGGCCCGTAATGATGATCCTGACGGATTCAAAATGAAGGGGCCCCCCTTTTTCTCGGAGCACGGAACGGCGCGCCGCCACCCTCAGGGGTTTTTAGGGGGCGCTGTTCATCGTTCTAGGCTTCCAGGGTTTTAGGCTTTCCTTGCTTCTTGATGCGCCGTGAGAGCACAGCGGAGACGCGGAGCCTTGCGGCGGCGTTCGTGGAGTTGGCGAGGATAACCGCAGAGGCGGTCCAGCAACTACCTTCTCCCCCGGAGTCTTCGAGCTCGTACGAGGGATCTTCCCCCGACTCGATGGCGGATCAGAGTCCGGAGCTTGTGCCGGAGAGGCGGGAACCCGTCCCCAACTGCAGTGAGTTGGGGAAGCGGAGGTGCGGAGGCTGGAGCATCATTTTTGCCTGCCTCTCAGATACAGCTTTGCTGTCGCCGCTCCGCACGAGACGAGTCTGGATGATCGCCGGGAGCACATTTGCACCTTTCTTCTGGCTTAGAAGAGCGGATTTCATCTCCCTTTCGATCCTTTCGTGCTGCAGCTTCTTAATTTTTTCCGGTTGGCGCCTATTCAGTTGGTGGCCAACTCATATCTTCTGCTCTCGGCCTTCCGGATTCTTTGTCGTCAGCATGACATTTTTCCTTCCTTGGACCTCTTCCATTTCTTCTTTGAGTTGAAAGCGCACCCGTCGGCGGGGAAAGGCTTCTACTTCATCCAGGCGCGGAGGAATAGGAGCTGCATCTCGCTTGCGGCGAAGGACTCCTCGCACAAGGGGTGGAAGACCCACTTCTTCTGGGTGAAGGCGGTGGCAACGGACGAGATCTGGAGATGTCGGACCTCGCCCAACTTTCATCCGAATCTGCCCCCTCGCCAGGAGGAATTCCCTCCCCACGTGGAGCAGCAGGCTGCCCGTCTACTAGAGGACCGTCGATCGACCGAGGAGCTGGTGACGCCGGAGAACATCGAACGGTGTCTTCTCTCGCGGTTGACGTCGACAGGTACAGCTCTTGAGGCTCTTTTTCTGGGGTGGTAGCTCCTTTCCTCCTCCTGACTGGGGCTTCTCCTTGTTGCAGACGTGAGGCGGGAGCCTCTAGAGGAGGTGGCCGAGGTCATCGATCTGGGAGATGACTCAGCAGCCGATGAACCTGATGCCTCGGCGAGTCGCGCCCAGGCCCGAGACAAGGGCAAGCGGGTGGCCCCCGAGGGGTCTTCTCGATCGACCGGCCTGAAGCGCAAGGATCCCCTGGCGGGGAAACTACGGGAGGCCGTGAAGGCCAGGAAAAGAGCCAAGAAGGCCGGCCTTTCTACCGCCGTCGGGGGCGATTCTGGCTCGGCGGCGCTCCCCCCTCGGGGGCAGGATGGGGCCGACCCCTCCGGGCTGGCTCTCCCATCCGCCGGGCGAGAGGGGGCCGAGGAGACCAGGGGTCCCTCAGAGGGAGGTGATGGGTTGGCTCTCCCCTCTGGGACCGATGCCAGTGTGGCCGGTGCTGGGATCGAGGGATCGGTCGGCGCGAATGGGGGTTCGCCCGCGGGGGCGTTGCAGCCCCACGTGCCGGAAGTTTCTGGTGCGGCCGATCCCGCGGCGCCGGTCGAGGGTGGGGGTTCGCCCGGGGAGGCGTCGCAACCCCAACCGACCGTGGCGCACGGGGCGGTCAGCTTCGCTGCCCGAACAGGGTCTTCTGTTGGGGTGCCCAGGGTGGAGCGGTCCCCTTTGCCGGAGCCTCTGGACAGGCTCGGTATCTCGGGTGACTTGTACCGGTTCTGCCGGTTGATCGCCGAGAGGACGAAGGGGGGGAGAAAGGCGCAACACTCCAGCCGGGGTCCTTGATGTCCTGATGGAGGGCGGCCTGGTCATAGCTCGGACAGCGGCCGTGATGGCGGAGGCGCACGCCCGGACGGAGGCGGAACGGTCGAGGCTTGCCTGGACCCTTGGTGGATGCGAGGGAAAACTAGCCCGGCTCGAGGGGGAGCATGAGGGGCTCCGGTGGGAGTTCCTCGCATTGAGGGAGTTGGCGCGGTCAAGCCGACGGGAAGCCGAGGCGCTGGCCGAGCAGCTAGCAAGGGCCCAAGAATCGCTTAAGAGGAAGAGCAAACGTCTGGAAGATGAGCGTCAGCGTTACATCGAGCTGGATGGCCTCTGGGAGCTTGAGCGCGGCGAGCTGCAGGATCGGGCGGAGGACGCGGAGCGCCTTCATGCTGAGGCCGAGGCGGACCGAGCCCGGGCGGAGGGCCGGTCGATCGAAGCCGAGCGGAGGATGATCGAGCTAGAGGAGCGTCTGGCGAGGGCGGAAGAGCGTGCAGCCGAGGCGGAGTGGGCTCGGGTTGAGCTTGTCGGAAGGGTAGGGCAGGTCGAGGCGGAGGCGATCGAGCATTACAAAGGCTCAGAAGCTTACTCGGCCGACTTGATTAAAGCTGCCCTCCCCTACTACGAGGTAGCGCTCCGCCGGGGTGCTCGAAAGGGATTCAGGCAGGGCTATCGCCGGGCGATGAGCTATGCCAATGAGCACCTTGCCGGGGGTGATTTTCCTTACGGCCAGAGTTATGACTCGGATGAGTCAGTTTCCAACTCCTCATCCTCGGCCGGGGAAGAACCGGAGGAGTCACCTCCAGTGGGGTCACCAACTCCGGAGGCTCCGGGAGGGCTCACGACCGGGACAGTTCTCGCACAGGCGAGGTCAGTGTCCGGGCCGGCCGTCACCGAAGGTACCGGGGGTGACGCGTCCCCTACTTATTCCTGAGCTTCAAAGTGGGCCCGAGACCTGATGTATTTTGCTTTATTTTGCCCCTTCCCCTTTTTGTCTATTTTTCCTTTTGTAAGAGGACTTCTTTATGGGAGGCAATAAAGAACTTACTTTGTTTGATCGCTATCTTTGCCGTGAATTGGCTGGCATATCGGGGGCAGTTGGAAAGTGCCGATATTCTTTGCACCATTTTCGCATGCCGATTCGGGAGACTTCTGGCGGGGCGTCCTTTCATTCCACCATCCTTTGAAAGTCGAGGCGCTTCGCGAATCCCGCTAGGGCGGGGGCCGAGGAATTGGAGGTGACCTTCCAGGGGAGGTCCTGTAGCGTGTTTTCGAGGGGGGAGTCATTTAAGGCGCGTGGCCTCCCTTGGCCTATAAAAAGGACCGAAGGGTGCTCCTTCCCTCTCAACACTTAGGACTCTCGCCGGCGGTCTGCTCTTATTCCCTCGTTTTCACTCTGCGTTCCGCCGTCGCGATCGGAGCATGGAGGACCCTTCAGAAGGTGACGCCGCAGACGACGGGGAGCGGCCGGTTCCAACTGTCCTGGAATATCGGTCGGATCCCACGGTCACCGCGCGTGCATGAGACGGGTCCGACGGTCACCGTGCGGATCTGGAGAGGGCTTCGACGTGTGGGGGCACGCCGTTTGCCTCCTCTTGGCTCCAGCGGGGCTTCCGGGCGGACGCCGAGATGGAGGGCGGACGGGGGAGTTAGGGATGCCGGCCGCCATTCCCCTCCGTGGGAGGGGAGGAGGCGGCTCACCTCTGTCCGCAGCCTCTTTCTCTCTCTTTTGTTCTTCATTTCTTTCACTCTTCGGGGGTTGCTTGCTTTCTGTTCGCCTCCAAGGAGTTGGTGGATTGGCAGAGAGGAGACCTTCACGGCGCTCCTTTTTCCAGGTTGTTGCCAACTTGGAAGGTAGCCTTCCTCGCGTGAAAGGTGGCCTTCTCCTTGTCATCCCTCTGTCACCCTTGTCACGGTCCACCCGAGCCAACTGGGTCGACCATCTCTTGTCCGAGCCAGTTTCTACGCGAGGCAGAGTCAGTGGCTGGATGCGAGAAGGTCAAGACCGGGTCGGCTGGGCGATGGCCGTCTGCCGTGGTGTTAGATGGATCTTTGCTTTTCACTATGTAATGTATTGGCAGTTACCTTTCTGATGTACCAACAATTATCTTGAATGAATGCAAAAAGGGGGTTTTATTTTACCCGATTTGTTGATACAGTTTTCAGAAATAAAATCTGCGTAGTGTGGTTGCGTTCCATGTCCGGGGAATGGGTTCCCCTTCCATTGTGGCCAACCTGTACGCACCTTTCCCGAGCGTCTCGATCACTCGGTAGGGGCCTTCCCAGTTGGGGGATAGCTTGCCCGCCGCCTCCAGTGGTCGAGAGGCTTCGGTCTTCCTGAGGACGAAGTCCCCTGGTCGGAATTGTCTGCCTTGGACCCTGGCGTTGTAGTACCGAGTGAGGCGGCGCTGGTATTCCGTAGCTCGGACATTCGCGATCTCTCGGAGTTCGTCTGCCAGGTCGAGGTTCTCGAGCAACTTTTGCTCGTTTGCCTCGGGCGAAAAGCTGATCACTCGGAGAGACGGATTGGCGATCTCTAACGGAACGACGGCTTCGGTGCCATATACCAGCTGAAAAGGGGTCTCACCGGTTGCCGTCCTGGGGGTCGTTCCGTGCGACCATAGTACGCTAGGCAGTTCCTCGAGCCAGCTACCCTTAGCCTTGCCGAGTCTGGTTTTTATGCCCTTCAAGATGGTTTTGCTGGCATTTTCAACCAGCCCGTTGGCCTGAGGGTGGGTGACCGAAGTGAAGTGGTTGCGGATATTTAGGTCGGCGCATCTGTCTCGGAAGTACTGAGAGTCGAATTGCTGCCCGTTATCGCTCACTATCACTCGGGGGATGCCAAAGCGACAGATGATCGATCTCCAAACAAAGCCCCAGGCGACTGTCTCGGTGATCCTTGATGTAGCTTCAGCCTCGATCCACTTGGTGAAGTAGTCGATGGCGACGATGATGAACTTCTTCTGGGATTGAGCCGTTGGGAATGGCCCAAGGATGTTGATCCCCCACCGAGCGAAAGGGTAGGGCTCGGTAAGGGTGATAAGTTCCGTGGCTGGATGATGGACCAAATGGTCGAACCGCTGGCAACGATCGCACTGTTGTACGTAAGCCGTGCAGTCGCGCTGTAGGGTAGGCCACCAGTACCCCTGCCTTAGCAGGATTCTGGCCAGCGACCGACCTCCTGAATGTGCTCCGCACAGGCCTTGATGAATCTCTTCAACAGCTTGGCTTGCTTCGTCGGGACCGAGGCACTTCAGAAGGGGCCCGGAGAACGATCTTTGGTAGAGAACGTTGTCGAGGATGACGAAGCACCGAGCTTGGTACTTCATTCGGCGGGCTTCCCGAGGGTCGGAGGGCTCCTGGGAGTCCCATAACCAGGACAGGTAGGGGGAGCGCCAGTCACCGGGAGTGGCCGAGTCAATGGCGAGGAGCTCCGAGTCTATGCTCGGGCGCTCTAGCTCTTCTAGGAGGACCGATCGTGTACCTTCCGGGTCTAGGGAGGAGGCCAGTCGGGAGATGGCGTCCGCCCGAGAGTTTTGCTCCCGAGCTATTCGGACTACCTCGAACTCCTCGAACTGCTGGGCCAGGCTCCAGACCAACTGGAGGTATTTGATCATAGGTGCCTCCCGAGCTTCGTACTCGCCATTGACCTGGCTTGTAACTAGCTGGGAGTCGGTGTGGATCCTGACTCGCTCGGCCCCCAACCGTCGGGACATGCGGGCTCCCGAGATAAGGGCCTCGTACTCGGAAGCATTGTTGGATGCCAGAAAGTTAAACTTCAGGGCGTATTGCAATTCTATTCCTTCGGGGGACTTTAGGAGGATCCCTGCGCCGCTGCCGACCGCGTTGGACGATCCATCGACGAACAGCTCCCAGGTTGGCCCGGTTGCTGTCGGAGGCCTATCCTCGACCGGAACGGTGCTCTCGGCGATGAAGTCGGCGAGCGCTTGTCCTTTGATAGCTGATCGTGGCTGATACGAGATGTCATAGGCCCCGAGCATGATGGCCCATTTGACGAGTCACCCCGAGGCTTCGGGATGGGCCAGAATCTTCTTCAGTGGCTCGCCGGTTAGCACGGTGATGGGATGCCCCTGGAAGTAGGGTCGGAGGTGCTTTGCGGAGGTAACCAATGCTAGCACGAGTTTCTTGGTTGCGGGGTACCTCCGCTCGGCCTCGTTGAGCACCTTGCTGGTGTAGTAGACCGGCCTCTCGATTCCCGAGTCATTTCTGACTAGGACCGAGCTGACCGTTGATGGCGTCGCCGAGAGATAGAGCAACAAGACCTCGCCCGGGACGGGCTTGGAAAGCACCGGGGGCGAAGCCAGGAACTCTTTGAGCTCGGTGAACACTGTCTGGCATTCCCCATCCCATGCGAACGTAGCAGATGCTACCTTGGGCCCCCTCATCAGTTTGAAGAAGGGCAAGCATCGTTCGGCCGCACGGGACAGGAAACGACTAGAGCAGCGACACGCCCCGTCAGACGCTGGACGTCTTTAATACACGTGGGCGGGCGCATGTCCAGGATGGCCTGGACCTTGTCGGGGTTGGCTTCGATCCCTCGCTGAGTGACCAGGAAACCGAGGAACTTCCCGGATCTTACTCCAAAGGCGCACTTGGCGGGATTGAGCTTCATGCTGTACTTCAGGAGGGTGCCGAAAGTCTCGGCGAGGTCGGTGAAGTGGTCTTGGGCCCTCGGGGTCTTGACGAGCATGTCATCGATGTAGGCCTCGACGTTCCGACCTAACTGTTCCTCGAACATATGGTTGACCAGTCGCTGGTATGTGGCTCCAGCATTCTTCAATCCAAAGGGCATCCGGGTGTAGCAGTACATGCCATAGTCGGTGATGAAGGCGGTCCTCTCGACATCTTCAGGGTTCATTCAGATCTGATGATAACCCGAATAGGCATCCAGGAAACTGAGTATCTCGTTGCCCGAGGTTGAGTCAACCAGTTGGTCGATGCTCGGTAGCGGATAGCAGTCCTTGGGGGTGGCCTTGTTCAGATCGGTGAAGTCTACGCACATTCGCCACTTGCCTGTGGTTTTCGGCACCAGGATGATGTTAGCTAGCCACGTCAGGTACAGGACCGGTCTTAAAAGACCAGTCTCTTGTCCCTTGGCGACCTGCGCCTTGATGATCGCCTGTTTCTCGGGTGCATGCTTCCTCCTCCGCTGCTGTACAGGTCTCACGGTGGTATCGAGGTTGAGCTTGTGCATCACAGTTTCCTCTGGTATACCAGGGAGTTGATCATCGGACCAAGCGAAGACCCGAACGTACGCAGAAAGAAACTCCTTGTATTGCTACTGTTCCTCTGGTGGTAGGTCGGCGCCGATCCTTACTCCTAGGGCCGGGTCGTCGTTCAAGAATACCGTTAATAACTCGCCACCGGGCTCGGTGGTCACGGCTTTTCCTTCGACTCCCCTGGGGCCCTTATCCTTCCCGTCCGGCCTTGAGGCTTCCACCGAGATATTGTAGCACCTTCTAGCCGTGGCCTGGTTACCTCGGACTTCCGCCAACCCGTTTTTGGTCGGAAACTTCATTTTTTGGTGATAGGTAGATGGTACGGCCTTTATTCGGCTGAGAATTTTCCGACCGAAAATGGCGTTGTACGCTATCATACCTTTAATCACTATGAAGTCCACTATGATCGTAACGGTTTTGGGTGGGGTGCCGATAGTGACCGGCAGGCTTAGGGCTCCCTCGGGGTAGGTGGCCAGGCCATTAAACCCGCAAAGGGGCGTTCGGATCGGGCGGAGCTTGGATGGGTCTTCCCCCATCTTGAGAAAACAGTCATAAGATAATACATCAGGGGCGCTCCCATTATCAACCAAAATCCTGTCTATATTACAGTGATTTATCGTGGCCGAGATAACGAGGGCATCGTCATGCGGGGTGCTCAGCCCTTCCAGGTCTTGGTCGGAGAAGACTATGACCTGGGGCTGCATCGGCGGGCCTCTGGGGGGCTCTAAGGCTCGGCTGGCCCGCTCGGCATGACGTTTCCTTCCTCGGCTGGTATCGCCGCCCGATGCCGCTCCTCCGGAGATGACGTTGATGTGGACCCCTCGGGGGGCGTTGTCGATCTCCTCTGCGGCGTCTCGGTCTTCTTTGTGCCCGGTCGTGAACCGGGCTAGATGCCCCAGACGGATGAGGCGCTCGATCTCGTCCTGGAGCTGATGGCAATATCCGGTGTGGTGCCCGTGGTCACCGTGGAACAGGCAATGCCTGTCCCGCTTGTGGTTCTTCGACCTCATTGGCTCGGGCTGGCGGAGAAGTCCCGAGTCTTTGATGTCTTCATAGATCTCGTAGACTGGCGCGGTCAAGGGGGTGTACCGCTCGTACTTTCTCTTGCGCTCTCCTTCTTGGTCGCGCTTCTTACCCGAGCCAGGGTTTGGCTCGGAGGTCCGCTTCTTATCCCCCTCCCGACCCGAGCCGGTTGCGTCTCGGCAGGCGCTGAGTACTTCTTCGCACTCGGCGTGGCGCAGTGCCAGAGTCACTAGCTCGGCAAGGGTCGAGGGAGGGTGGAGGACAAGCTCGCGGCGGAGATTCTCATCCCGGGTGCCCCCGGTCAGTGCGGTTGTGGCTGAGGCCACATCTAGGCGGGGGATCCTGAGGGCTTCCAATTTAAATCTGTGGACGTAAGTCCGGAGCCTCTCCCCTTGCGCCTGTTTGAGAGCCAGGAGCCCCGCTACTGACCTTGGGGGGTGCTACCGGTGAAACTCTCCTTGAAAATTCACCCATATTGCCTGAAGTCTCGGATGGACCCAGGGGCGAGGGCCCGGAACCATGCCTGAGCGCCTTGGACCAGGGTGGCCGCGAAGGCTCGGCATTTGATGGGATCCGGCGTTCCATGCAGGGTCACCAGGGCGTCGAAGCTATCGTAGTGGTCGGCTGGGTCGCCCTAGCCGTCGTAGAGCTTGAAGGTTGGGATGGAGGCTCTGGGAGAGACCTCTGCCTTCAAGATGTACTCGGAGAAAGGGGATTTCTCCTCGTCCTCCGGGAAAGAGGTCTTCTGCAGGGCGCGGAGGGCGCGCTCTTGCTCTGCGAATCGTCTTTCAAAATCTCGTAGCCGGAGAGACAGCTCTGGCTGCGGTCGCGCCGTGGGGCTGGGGGGGCGTCGTGGCGATCTCCTGGGGTACTGGTGCCCGGGCGCAGCGGCCTCGCCCCCTGCTTCCCTCTCCTCGGCGTGGAGGAAGCCTCTTGCTCCGTAGGCAGAGCATGCGAGGGTCCTCCGACGTCGTTGCGGAGGAGCTGTCAGCTGCGGAGGGTGAAGCGGCCTGCGACGGTGTGCTGCATCGCACTCCTTCGAGGCGGACTTCCTGACGGGGCGCGGGACCTTGCGTCCCTAGCCGCCTGGGCCCTCATGAGCTCCACGAGGACGTCCATCTTTTTGTTGAGGGCCTGGAAGGCGTTGGCGCCACCGTCGAGGGGTGCCCCTGTCTCCGCCGGGGGGGGTGGTGGCCTGTTGGTGGGGATGCTGGCGTTGGAGGGGGAGCTCTGCGAGACCCTAGAGGGGGCGCCTCCCTCCGCTGCCATAGCCTTACCCTTCCCATCGGCGGATCTCCTCCCTGAGCTTCTTCTCACCATCTTGGCTCTTCGTGCGTTTCCTACAAACGACGCCAGATGAAGAGGCGAGATCTCGCGCTGAGTCCTGAGCGGGCTATGGATCACCAGAAGATGAATCTGCAAGAGAGGGAAACGTATCAGAGGGCCCAGGGGATCTCCCTGGGGGAAAACCCTCTGATGGCTAAGTCAGTAGAGCTATGGTGGAAGTGATAATGGGGGGAGGAGAGAGCTGATGCGCGAGAATCCTCTCCACCAAAGGGTGAAGCGAATCGTGCTCAGGAGCTTAGGGTGTGTGAATGCCTTGTTTCTCTTACCTTCTTCCGGAGGGTATCCCTTGCTTAAATAGTGCGCCGCCTTCAGGAGTCCTACAAGCTGAGGGGTTCCCGGTGGGAGTTACGTCTTTAACGGGGGCTTTCATGGCCTGATCGTGGGAACGTTATCCCATTGGAGTCCGGCGGCTCCCCTGACTCTCCCGCTGGCGGGGGACTCTGAACGACTGCACATGCAGATAATCAACCGGCCTTACCGAGCCTCGGGGATGCTAGCTCTTGTCCGAGCGATAGGCATGGCCCGGCGAAGGTGGGGTCGGATAAGTCGGCCAGAGCCTATCTCTCTCGGACGGGGAGAGGGCTTTAGGCCGGACCTTCCTTGGGACCTGACCGTTGTCTCGGGCCCTCCGAGCCTAGAAGGCCTCCAGGGAGAGTTAGTTCCTGGAGTCTTATTTATTGGGCTTTTCTTCCCTAAGTGGGCCCTGTGGGCTATCACTCGGGCGGGCTCACCTGGTTGGACCTTGTGGGTCTTGTTGAGCTGCCTTTGTGGTGGGCTGCGGAAATCCCCCTCTCCAGGGTCCATGTGGGGCTGGTCAAAGTCCTATGTGGCATCTAGAAGGTCAATTGGACACATGGGAGACAAGGTGGAAGCAAATTCAAAATTGGACCAAGCAAAGTCCAAGATGCGTCCCCCTTATAATATAGTTTATCACATGTTATATTTTTTATTAAATTTGGTCATTTGACCACATGGGGAAGAAAATCTCCTCTCTCTCACAAAATTCCCATCCCCCACCCCTTGCCATTCTCTATATAAGCCTATGTATAGTGTCATTAGAGAAATTAATGAAGAATTAAGCATTTTTGCCAAGAGCAAGCCCAAGGGGCACCCCTTGTGTCTCTCCCCCCCCCCCTTGCAGTAGTGATTACTGCCCATTCTAGGGTGTGAAGCCCTCATCTTGGTGTGACTCCAAGAACTCTACCTCCCGCTGGATGCAACTTCCAGCCACCGCCGTACATTCGTGCCGCCAACGCGCCGCCACCGCCGCTACGTCGGAGTTCTGTCCAAATCAGGACAGAACCATTCTCTGAGATATGTTCCCTGTGCAGGTCTGAAATTGCAGTCCAGAAGATATTCAAAAATAAATATCAAAAATCAACTTCAGGAGCCGCCCCTTCAGGGAGTCGTTCAGGGACGCCCTGCCATCGTCCCAGCCAAGCAGCGCCTCCGGAAGATCTTAGGAAGGTGACGTTCCTTTGGAAACCGTTGCTTGCTGTCCAGTGAGTCAGCAACTGAGTTGGCGCAGCACCGAGTTGGAATAGTGCCGAGTCGGACCAGCAAGCTAAGTTCGTGCCGTACGCACCTCCAGATTGCTGCCTGTCAACCCAGGGTCGGTCCTCCCGGGCCCCACTTGTATCCCTTTATCTCCCAGCGTGGAGTGGGCAATAAAATTCAATGTTGTAATTAACTTTTACCATTGTTACCGAGAGTTACCGTACTTGGCCGGGAACGTCTTCCCCACGCCCGGAGCATGGAGGTACACTCGCCACCCTCCTCGTAGGCATTGCTTTACTCGTATATTTTTGTATATGCCACTACATGAGTGATAGATTATCTAGCTTGTTATCATTTTATCACCGATGCGAGAGCGAGAGTGAGTGACCGTCCCATGACTCAATCCGAGTTAACGCGGAAAAGCCGATACCAGAGACTCACGGCCGGTTTCTTAACCGCGCCCGATCCCACGTCTTCCCTCACTTAGGGGCGATCGCGAGCTAGAGTCCCAGGTCGCGTGTCCATCCCACATCAGAAAGAAAGAGCAACAAAACTCAAGGGAGCAAGGAAGGGTAAAAGCTCCCTTCTCTACCCCGTCCCCTCCTGTTACATCCACCACACTCTCTCCCTCTCATCTCCCTCTCCTCTACCTTCTTCTTCTCTTCTTCTTCTTCTCTTCCTGTGTATCCTCATCTCCCTAGCTACTGCTCACTGTGTGTCTCGCTCACTGTGTGTGTCCACCTTCGTCCACGTTGTTGTCTTCTTCGTGAGAGGTTATATAGGTCTGACGTTGATGAGGGGCCTCATGATGGAAACCCTGTCCGAGGTTGACCAAGGTCATGTCTTTGTCAAGTGGAGGCTTGCCTACTGGAACCAGAGGGCGATACCACGGCAAAGTATTAGCTGGCGTCGAGGTGGCCGAGCTGTGCGCCAAGGGTCCCACGTAGTGACCGTTGTGTCTTCTATCGGTTTGTGCCATGCAAATGGTTGTAACGTTGTGCTGGGTGTGACGGTCTTAACGCTGCACCAGGTGGACCATTTGGCAGGGTGTGCCGCTGAGAAGTCCTAATGACTGTGCCATTGGAGTGGGCTCGCATGTGTGACGTTGAAGGGCACAGGGAGCATGCCGTTGGTGGGCACAGGCTGATGTGCCGTTGGAGAGGCACATGAGTGTGCCGTTGGAAAGGCACTAGGAGTATGCCGTTGGAAAGGCACAGGAGTGTGCCGTTAGAAAGGCACTAGGAGTGTGCCGTTGGAGAGGCATTAGGAGTGTGCCGTTGGAGAGGCATTAGGAGTGTGCCGCTGGGAGCATTTCAGGTGTACTGCTGGGAGGGCGCCTGACAGTGTGCCGTTGAAGGCTTTAAGGGGTGTGCCGTTGGAAGCACCTGAGGAGCGTGCCGCTGAAGGGCCTGAGAAGTGTGCCGTTGGGAGGGCACCACCAGTGTGCCATTGGAAGGCTGTTTGCAGGTGTGCCGTTGGAGGCACTTTGAGGGTGTGCCGTTGGAGGCATCTAAGAGTGTGCCGCTAGAGGGGCTGGCAAGGTGTGCCGTTTGCGGCACTTTGAGGGTGTGCCGTTAGAGGCATCTAAGAGTGAGCCGCTGGAGGGGCTGGCAGGGTGTGCCGTTGGAGGCATCTAAGAGTGTGCCGCTGGAGGGGCTGGCAGTGTGTGCCGTTGGAGGCACTTTGAGGGTGTGCCGTTGGAGGTATCTAAGAGTGAGCCGCTGGAGGGGCTGGCAGGGTGTGCCGTTGGAGAGGTGTTGATCCCTTCTTCAGGAACTCATAACTGTGAATTTCTTTGGGACATTCTTCACCGTTAGGGACCCGAGGGTGGGCCCCTAGCAGTGTATAGATTCAGGAGGGTATCCTATGTTTTCTTTGTCATTTAATGCGCCCGTACGAATGTGAGGATTTGCCAGACGGTAGTATTCTCCGGAGCCCTGGGTAGCCAGTTTCTCCAAGTCTTCTCTCATTAGCTCTGATGCCAATGAAGAACTGGGCGAAATGTATGGACGCATAAATTTGCGTGTCCACAAATGCCCCCCACCCTCGGGCAGCGCGGGCGAAGGATGAGACGAGCGGTGCTCGTGGGTGTGTTCGCGTAACAAACATACATTATTATATACATATACATATATATATATATATAATATATTATGTATATACATTGCTATTTTTTATGTTTATTTTTTTTCTCTTTTTATATATATATATTCTCTTTTTTCCATTTTTTCTTTCTCTTTTCTCTTTTTTTTTTCTCTCTCCTTTGTTTTCTTTTCCCTTCCCCTTTTTTCTCTTTCTCTCTCCTTTTTTGTTTTCTTTTCTCTTCTTTTTTTTCTTCTTTTTTGAAGCCCCTATAAAAGGGGAGGGGGTGTCCGCTCGAGCTCCCCCTCTCTCCCTTTCAAACCCCCCTCTCTTTTCTCTCTCTTCGTCTCTTCGGCTACCATCACCGCCGTCGTCTTCTTCATCTACCACCGGACGCCTTTGTTGGATCGCTGGTTTTGATAATGACAGTTTCTGAGTCATGTGTGATAGAATTGTGGTCAGTACATCTGATTAGAATATCTGATTAATTGATGTGAACTGTTTGCATGGTGGATTGGTCACAAACCCTAATCTTGAGAGTAACTTACTGATGAATCATGCTTAGCTGTTGGTGCTTTAATTCTTCAAGTTTATCTGTTGAGTATGGTCCATGTAGTCCATGCTATTTCATAGACCAAGTCATAGTCAGTGCATGCGGTGTCTCGCTCATTATCTTGCTCGGTGCAACTCTCGTTTAGTTCTGCACCTAACGCATAAATGCTTGCCTCGGTGCAAGTTTCTGTTCATGCCCACATTCTATCGATTAGCCTCTTTCTCGGTGCATCCAAATGCATCATGCCTTTCTTGACTCGGTGCAAGCTTTGTCTTGAATCTCTCTCTAATTAAGCTCATCTCTGATCGGCATCTCGGTGCAGATCTTGCTTGGACAGCCTAACCTAGTTCGGTGCAATTCTCGTTTTTGCTTACTATCATCTCGGTGCAACTCTAGCTTGGACTTCTAATCCAAGTCGGTGCAGGTCTTATCTTGCACCACTTGAACAAAGCTCGTGCATGTCGTGCATTTTACGTCTCTGCATCGGTGCAACAATTGAGTCGGTGCATATCCTATTGATTGCACACCCACATATAGGGTCGGTGCAGTCTGTTTTGCTACATAAAGTATGTGCATGTTTTGATCGTTACACTACATGTCCTATGCATCCCTTAAGAACTCAATACATAAACCATACTCTGTCCTTTTTCTTGCAGGGAATAAGTTCATCTGCAAAGGAAAGGCACATGATCCGAGGAAAGGAACATTCTCGTCCAACACGTGGACCTATGGGGTTTCAGTAGGATTCTTTTGCCTCATCCATTCGGAGCCCCTGCTCCTATATATAAAGCTACATAACCCTTCGAAGAAGTTAGCGCAAAAAAAAAGGAAAGAAGGGAAGAGAGAGTGCCAAAAGAAAGAGAGGCCGCCAGAAGAAAAGAAAAGAGAGCCAGCAGCTGAAGAAGAAAAAAAAGGAAAGGGAAGAAGATAGAGAGCCTAGAAGAAGAGATTGCGAAAGGAAGAAGAGAGAGTGAGAGCAGTCATTCATTCTGAAGACCTGTTTTATCTGTTCGTGGATCAAATCCAGAACGACTGTGCTCATTGGAGCTTATTTTTTTTGTTATTCTCTTTGGATCTTTCGGTTTCCCTTTTTGCATTTTCTCCATGTTCTTCCGATACTCTGTTGTGGGTTCGAGTTCCTCCTGTGGACTCAGGAGAAGGGAGACGTAGTCTCCGATTGCAAGTAGTGGTGTGCTACTTGTGGGTTTTCCTCCGGTTTGGAGGAAGGGAGGATTGTCTCCGGTTCTAGTCTTGTGGGTAGCAAGTCCAGGTGCCAAGCTTCTGTGAGTTGCAGAACTTGGTTTGAGGGATTTGTCTCCCTCGGTTTGTCAAGCTGTTAGGCAGCATCTGTCTGCAGACTGAGTCTGTGGTTCTTGCTATTGCAAGGGAAGCCTCACTCTGGTTTGGAGTGAGGGGTGGACATAGGCAGACTGTGGATCTGGCCGAACCACCTAAAAAACCCTGCGTACTGTGTGATTGCTTTGGTGTGGTTACTCTCTATCTTCTACCCCATTCGCAGGTTGGCATCTGAATGGTTTGGTTGATCTTATGGTTCTCTGATTGCTTACCTGTTTCTTGATTAGATGAACGTCTAGTGAGCTTCAATTGTAACTGGTGAAATCTTTGGTGATTGTTTATCTGAAGGTTCCTTGAAAGCTTTATACTCTAATCAATAGATTGGTTCGGTGTTGTTCCTGTCTGCTGTGATAGCATGCTACATAATACAGATAGGTTAGATTGTGTGTTCAACGACTTATCTGTCTGTATGCACCATTAGTGCTTGATTCTATGTTTGGGAGAAGCTCAATTGAGTGTGTGTTAGTTATTTTTATTTCCGCAAGTCTTTGTAAGTTCAGTGTTAATCAAGATCTTAGATTCAAATTGGGTAAATTTCCTTCTGGGATTCATTCACCCCCCCTCTGAATCCGGGCTCTTCACTCAACAAGTGGTATCAGAGCGGGTTCTTACTGCCCAGATTTATCGATTCTAAGTGGATCATGTGTCTGTGTGGTACGTATCCGGTTGATGTCTTAGATCCATGGCTCATCCACCGATCTTCAACGGTTCGAATTTTGATTCATGGTTCGTAAGTCTACGCAGAAGTGTAATCTCAGCCGATCTTGATCAGTGGAAATTAATTTCACATGGTCCTTACAGATTACCAAAGAAAATGTCCAAGTGGACCGACAGTCACAGATTAAAGCATGAGGAAAATCAGAAAGTTTTGAATCTGATGAAAGTAGCTACTGACAAGGTCTTACATCCTTCTCTTCTTGACTGCAGGTCTGCAAAGGATGTTCTGGAGAAACTAAAGCTAGCTCATAGAAAAAGGGAGGTCAGTTGCATGATGGCTAATGGAAGCTGTGAAAGTAGCAACCAAAATGAAGACGAGGAAGATGATCATGTAAACCCCTTCGAGAGTTATACTCTGGATGATTGGCAGAATGCATATGGTGATCTGCTAGAGTCACATGAAAAACTTAGAAAACAATACAAAAGGTTGAAAAAGAAAACTAGTCAGAATATCTCTGATCTCACAGATGAAAATTACTTGGAGCTGGAACAATCTCATGATGCGTGTAAGTCTGATAATCAAAATTTGCTGAAACTTTTGAAGGATCTTGAACAAGTTAACTCAGAATTAAACAAGGTAAAATCTGAAAATGATTCCCTTAGAAAATCTGTTAAAGAAAACCAAGAAAAATTTGGAAAACTTGAGCAAGAGAAGAATTTGTTAGCTGAAAAATTTGAAGCCATCAAATCTGTAAACATGGAGTTGCAGAAAAATATTGAAAAACTTCAAAAAGATCTGAAGGAAACTTCTGAATTTAAAAGGAGAGAGGAAGCCAATTCAGATGATCAAATTTTAATAAATGAATTAGTTCAAAATGATAAGCTTAAAGAAGAAATTGAAAAA
This sequence comes from Amorphophallus konjac, assembly GCA_022559845.1. Taxonomy (NCBI): domain Eukaryota; kingdom Viridiplantae; phylum Streptophyta; class Magnoliopsida; order Alismatales; family Araceae; genus Amorphophallus; species Amorphophallus konjac. The sequence continues at coordinate 289,425,315 of CM040118.1, forward strand.
TTAAAACTGTTGAACAATGCCATGTCTGAAAGACTTCTTACATTGGAAAAAGGGAAATCATCGTACAAACGAAACTGAAAAAGTTGATGAGCTGAGAAAGGAGATCGAAGAATACAAAAATGCCAACAAAGTGTTGAATGAAGCTGTCAATTACAGCGATCAAGAGATTGCTAGTTATGAAATACACATTGCATCTCTTGAAAACAAAATTCAGGATTTGAACAAAGTCTTGTCAAAATTTGTTGATGGAAAAGAAAATTTAGACAGGTTGCTAGGAGTTAAGATGAATGCTCAAAAGGAAGGGTTAGGCTACAACAATGTCAACAAAAAGGTTTTCAAAAACAAGCTAATGACAACCTTTATCAAAGCATCAAATGTAGCCACCACCTCAGAAAATAAACAACCTAATGTTCAGAAAAATCAGAAACAAACTGGAAAAATAGAAAAGGCCAGTCATGTGAAGAAAGGATTGAATCACACTCATATTAAAAATGTGCATGCTGTAAAACACACTAATACACCTAGACATGCACATAAAAGGGAACTCATGAAATGTTATTACTGTAACAAGATTGGTCACTTGATGCATGAATGCAACTTAATGGAATCAGATGATCTGAATGCTAGAAAAATGCATGCTAGGGATCCTCAGGCCAAGTTCCCTATCACTCAGAAAAAGAGTGTCACATGTTCTAATTGTGGTAAAGTAGGACACGCTGCTGCTCATTGTTGGTTTGGAAATGGTAAGAAAAGACCTCATTCATATCATGTTAAATTCCCTGCAAGCCAACATGGTTTTAATAAGAGAAAATTTGTTTCAATGAACCAGCACATCACTTGCTTTAACTGTAACAAGATTGGTCACAAGGCCACTGAATGATGGTCAGGCTCGTTCAGAATGAAATTCTCTCAAATGCTCTCACTGTAGAAAGCATGGCCATATAGTCAAGGACTGTTGGCACCTTCAAAATAGGCGGGCAAATTTCAAAAATGCTAGACATCCTGTTAAGGAAAACAAGTTTGGTACGATCAACAGGAACAACTTCCATGATAAAAACAGAAACCAGTATGCACCTGCATAAAAACTCCATGCAAATAACTGTATGCACAACAAGAAATCAAAGCATGATGCTCTCTGTAATGATTGTGGGGGAATTGGACACATGATGAATGGTTACTCTTTAATGATACATGATGATACAGAGGACCAAAAGTTGTGGAAAGCACCCATCAAATGTACTACTATTCATGTAGGACCCAAGACCGTTTGGGTACCTGCCCATGCCAAATAGAGTGCTAACTTGCAGGTATGTCGTGGAATGAAATAAATGGGTAACTGAGACACGGCATTCGAAGGAGAAAACCCCATGTCTGGATTTCTATTCAGGTCAGTCTTCCAATCGTACTAATGTTAATGTTCTAGATAAATGCGTGCAAATAATAAGAGTGCTTCTGAATTGTTACTACATGAATTGTCACTCTCTCTACATGTTAGCTCTTCGCACAGAACATTATTATGAAAATCTAAAAAGAGTCACTTGAATGTGTGCACAAGGGCCTAGAAATAAAACATGTTTTTACCTCTCCTTATCTGCAAGAAAAACAAAGTGCTGCCTAATTATGGATCTTGGCACTCAGTAAGGGGGAGCTGAACTATTCTAAGTGGAATGAAGTAGTTGGTGCACTTTATGAGTTTGAAAGCTAGAAGTGTTTAAGATGAGATGTTGAGCTGAAATTGTCAGGTCTAATCAGAAGTGGTTGGGTCAAGAGTTGGCTAAGGATATCCTTGGATTAAAGCAGTCTGCAACTCTACACCAATTTCGACCTCTACTCCAATGTCGTTGGAAAGCTCACCTCTTCATCCTTCATCTTTATCATCAAATGATCCATCTCCTCTCATCTAAATTCCTTTCCCATGGGCTGACACTTAGGGGGAGCAATGTATGGAACATTATTATCCTTGTCCAACGTGCATTATTATGACCAAAAACCACTCCCAGAAGTGTATGAAGATGTTGGTCTTCCCTATTGAGTGATCTTCGGCCTATAAAGATTATATCTTATGGTTAATTGTTCAAGAGAACTCTTGAAAGCATTGTCACTGGAGCTGAAAACACTCTTAATAACTAGAAATGTCCAACCTAATAAAATTCATCAATCTGAAATTCATGAGTTTTGGGATAATCTGGTAAGAGAAAATGTCTTATAAAGTGCTTTTAAATCATGCTTCCAAGCTAATATGAAGTAGACCAGGGAATACGCCATCAAGTAAAATAAACAATAATGGCAGAGCAATGGCAAATTTCTGAGAAACTAGTCATCTAGATCAAAGAAATCTAGAAATTATGTCATGAAGAAATAAGCTATCTCTGTTCGTAAAAAGAGGCAAGAAGGTAGACTGTGCTGAGTAACCAGGGTTTCTGGTGTCTGATAAACATGTCTCCTTGTGTAAAAAGGCCAGTCTTACTGGAATGCTCCAATAAAAAAAAATTAAAAAAAGGGGGGCAAAAGAAAGAATAGATGTGGTTGACTCTGGTTCCACCTCAGGGGCTGAAACTGAATTTAAAACACAATATAAGACATATATCTGAAAACCAGCTTTATCTTATGAAATAATGAGTTACCTTGGTGACTTTTTATTAATTGGACATTGACATGTGACTAAAAGTGTTTATCTCCATTGGGTATGCGTTAAAAGATGAACCTTTGAGCGATAGACATATAAGATATAAGTTTAATACGCCAAAGACCATAAAGGAGGTGAAGAAAAATATTCTATACACGAGAGGGGCTGTTCGGGGATAAAGTGTACGTCAAAAAAAAGAGGATAATGTATTTTATACATTGTTTAACCCTAAAAGTGCCGATTGAACTTCCGCCTTTTTCTTTTTATAAGCCAGGTCATTTCCTCTCTCATGACTTCCCGTCGTAAGCGTCTCTCCAGTCTTCTTCTCCGCCGTTTCTGCTTCTCGCCCTTTCATGTGCCGATCACTGGGTTCATCTTCCACCCTTGTCGTTCTCGAAAGAGGACGTCCTCGTCTCAATCACAATCATCTGTGATGTCTATTCCGTCAACTAAGATCGAGGGGAAGGAAGAGGTGTCTGAGGAGCATCTGCCGCCAACTCAAGACATCAGCATGTCCGAAAGAGAAAATGATTCTGAGAGCAAAAGTAAGGAGGGGCCTTCTGGAGATGCCCAAGGAAAAAGGAAGGCCGATGAACTCGTCCATCTCGAGGAAGCAAAGGCTGAGAAAAGCGAAGAAGTTCCATAAGGAAAGAAAAGGAAAGGAAAATAGATAGTGGGAGAATCTTTTGGAAACAAAGGTACATAAAATCCCCTCGTAAAGATGATATGTTTTTTTTGGAAAGCGAAGTTTGCTCTTCTGTCTTTAGTGGATACTCATAATATTGAGATGACCGCAAAGCATTCTGAACTGGTAACTTTTTTGGGGGGTCTCTGAGATGAAAAGTGTTTGGGAAAGCATTGATATTGATTGATCTTTATTGCTCTGTAGTGTCTAAGGATCCAGCTGAACCATTTGCCGAGGATACACAAATTTTTGAGGAAGAACAACCGGTTTACAATGTCGAGTATCCTGAATTAAGCACTCCGTCTGCAAGTTCAACTGAAGCCAATAGTGAGCCGAATATTTTTGATCTGCTCAACAATCTGTCAACTTTGGTTCAAAATCAGAGTAAGATGGTGTCTTCCCAGCTTCTGTACATAAATCTTTATCTGAACAAAATGAGCACAAGACTACATCTTCTAGAGCTCAGAGTGAATACGCAGTGGACACAATTTGTGGCTGAAAAACGGAGGGCAGATGATACGATGCAAGAGTTCTTGGGAAAGCTCTTAGGTCTGATTGATAGAATAGGGGAGGCGGTTAGCTGTGTTCAGAGCACTCAGACCAATTCTTACAAGACTCTTGTCACTATCCTTGACAAGACCTACGATATCAACATTGAGCTTGCGAAGATGAGGACTCTGGATCATCCCTTCCTCACTGGTCAACAGGAGATCCGTACAGCATTGGACAAAGCTCAATCTGAAGTTGCTGCCATTGTAGCCAGACTTGAAAAATTCTTAACAGAGCAAGCGGATATGTCCTCTCTCTTGACCAGTATTAACGGCACTATTTTCTACTGCTTTGAGCAGCTATCCAACTCCTTGCAGTCTCTTCAGAATTCCATCCTGGACAGAACCCCTAAAGGAGGAAATTCAAGTTCTGCTCCTCCCAGATATCCGAGAGACCCCAGAAGCTCCCACGGTTTTTGATAGTGACAAAGGGGGAGAGAAGATGTCATGTAGTTGGGATCTACTGATGATGGTTTTTGATGGATGATCTGTTGATGATGGTTTTTGATGAATTATGGTTTTGTTGTTGTTTTTGGATATTGCATAAAACCTTCCCTATGGATGACTTTAAGTTTTTGATGAATCTCAGAGTTCTGATGGTAATTGTTTACACCTGATTCATATTGCTTTTTGTGCTGAAGTAGTGGTTGCTATATCTATGACAGATTTTGCTTAATTCATTATGTGAATTATCATACATGACTCATTAGGTTGTCATCATCAAAAAGGGGGAGATTGTTGGATCGCTGGTTTTGATAATGACAGTTTCTGAGTCATGTGTGATAGAATTGTGGTCAGTGCATCTGATTAGAATATCTGATTAATTCATGTGAACTGTTTGCATGGTGGATTGGTCACAAACCCTAATCTTGATAGTAACTTACTGATGAATCATGCTTAGCTGTTGGTGCTTTAATTCTTCAAGTTTATCTGTTGAGTATGGTCCATGTGGTCCATGCTATTTCATAGACCAAGTCATAGTCAGTGCATGCAGTGTCTCGCTCATTATCTTGCTCGGTGCAACTCTCGTTTAGTTCTGCACCTAACGCATAAGTGCTTGCCTCGGTGCAAGTTTCTGTTCATGCCCACATTCTGTCGATTAGCCTCTTTCTCGGTGCATCCAAATGCATCATGCCTTTCTTGACTCGGTGCAAGCTTTGTCTTGCATCTCTCTCTAATTAAGCTCATCTCTGACCGGCATCTCGGTGCAGATCTTGCTTGGACAGCCTAACCTAGTTCGGTGCAATTCTTGTTTTTGCTTACCATCATCTCGGTGCAACTCTAGCTTGGACCGCTAATCCAAGTTTGTTTTTGCATGTCGTGCATTTTACGTCTCTGCATCGGTGCAACAATTGAGTCGATGCATATCCTTTTGATTGCACACCCACATATAGGGTCAGTGCAGTCTGTTTTGCTACATAAAGTCTGTGCATGTATTGATCGTTACACTACATGTCCTATGCATCCCTTAAGAACTCAGTGCATAAACCATACTCTGTCCTTGCTCTTGCAGGGAATAAGTTCGTATGCAAAGGAAAGGCACATGATCCGAGGAAAGGAACATTCTCGTCCAACACGTGGACCTATGGGGTTTCAGTAGGATTCTTTTGCCTCATCTATTCGGAGCCCCTGCTCCTATATATAAAGCTACATTACCCTTCGAAGAAGTTAGCGCAAAAAAAAAAGGAAAGAAGGAAATAGAGAGTGCCAAAAGAAAGAGAGGCCGCCAGAAGAAAAGAAAAGAGAGCCAGCAGCTGAAGAAAAAAAAAGGAAAGGGAAGAAGATAGAGAGCCTAGAAGAAGAGATTGTGAAAGGAAGAAGAGAGAGTGAGAGCAGTCATTCATTCTGAAGACCTGCTTTGTCTATTCGTGGATCAAATCCAGAACGACTGTGCTCATTGGAGCTTATTTTTTTTGTTTTTCTCTTTGGATCTTTCGGTTTCCCTTTTTGCATTTTCTCCATGTTCTTTCGATACTCTGTTGTGGGTTTGGGTTCCTCCTGCGGACTTAGGAGAAGGGAGACGTAGTCTCCGGTTGCAAGTAGTGGTGTGCTACTTGTGGGTTTCCCTCCGGTTTGGAGGAAGGGAGGATTGTCTCCGGTTCTGGTCTTGTGGGTAGCAAGTCCAGGTGCCAAGCTTCTGTGAGTTGTAGAACTTGGTTTGAGGGATTTGTCTCCCTCGGTTTGTCAAGCTGTTAGGCAGCGTCTGTCTGCAGACTGAGTCTGTGGTTCTTGCTATTGCAAGGGAAGCCTCACTCTGATTTGGAGTGAGGGGTGGACGTAGGCAGACTATGGATCTGGCCGAACCACCTAAAAAACCCTGTGTACTGTGTGATTGCTTTGGTGTGCTTACTCTCTATCTTCTACCCCATTCGCAGGTTGGCATCTGAATGGTTTGGTTGATCTTATGGTTCTTTGATTGCTTACATGTTTCTTGATTAGATGAACGTCTAGTGAGCTTCAATTGTAACTGGTGAAATCTTTGGTGATTGTTTATCTGAAGGTTCCTTGAAAGCTTTATACTCTAATCAATAGATTGGTTCGGTGTTGTTCCTGTCTACTGTGATAGCATGCTACATAATACAGATATGTTAGATTGTGTGTTCAACGACTTATCTGTCTGTATGCACCATTAGTGCTTGATTCTGTGTTTGGGAGAAGCTCAATTGAGTGTGTGTTAGTTATTTTTATTTTCGCAAGTCTTTGTAAGTTCAGTGTTAATCAAGATCTTAGATTCAAATTGGGCAAATTTCCTTCTGGGATTCATTCACCCCCCCTCTGAATCCGGGCACTTCACTCAACAGCCGTCACCGTCCTTGCCAGGGTGAGGAGGCCGTCGTGCCCCTCTCTCTCCCTCCTCTCTTCTCTTCCTCTCCTCCTTTCCTCTTCTTCTTCTTCTCATTCTTTCTCTTCTTCCTCTTTTTTTTTCTTCGTTCGGAGGGCGACGGAGCCCTAGGCTCCTCTCTTTCATCTTCCTTCTTCTTCTCTTCCCCCTTCTTCCCTTCTTCTTCTCTTCTGCTTCTTCTTCTTTTCTTCCTCTTTCTTCTCCTCCGGTGGAGCGACGGTGGGCACGTCGGTGGGAGTGCATTAGGGTGTGCCGGTAGCGAGGGAACAGGGTGTGCCAGAAGCGGGAGCATCGGGCATGCCGAAGTGGGTTGGCACGAGCGTGCCGGTGGAGCTTAGCATCCCGGGTGTGTCGGGTAGAGGCACAGGTGTGCCGGGTAGCACGGGCACAAGTGTGCGGTCGGAGTTGGGTCGCACAAGTGTGCCGGGTAAGGTGGCACATGGTGTGCCGGGTGAGCGAGGGCACGAGTGTGCCGGGTAAGGTGGCACAGGGTGTGCCGTGTGAGTGCGGGCACGAGTGTGCCGGGTTAGCGCTGGCACGAGTGTGCCGGGTAGCTAGGGCACAAGTGTGCCGGACGAAGGCGCCTGGGGGTGTGCCGAGCAAGGGCACTGGGCAGTGTGTCGGGCGAAGCAGAAGGTGGCTTGAACGGACCGAGGGAGCATTCGGTGTTGCCTTCTGTGCGCACCGTGATTTTTTTTTGGGGCCGTTACTCCTTATGGACGAGCACCCATGTCTTCTCTTTACGCCCTCGGCCTAGGGGAGACTCTACCAAAATTTTATCAGAATTTATTAGCATTTTGCTTAATTCGATTGTAGTGTAGCCCTTTATAGTCTTTTTCCTTTTATCTTTGCTCGGGACTTGTTCTGACTCTAAGTCTTTTGCACCTTACAGATAAATGGCTGCTCCCAGTGGTTCTTCAGCTTCTACTGTCGCCAGTGCCAAGCCTACTCTATCACTGGTCGTTCCTGTCGTCACCTGGCATAATGTGGAGGACCTTGACCGGGAACCTGCCGAGGTGGCCTCACTAGTCGAATCATCAGACTCTGAGACCAGTACTAAAGAGCTTAGCCGAGTTGCCTTGACTGACAGTGGCTTTACATTTGATCGAGCCGGCGACTACCGGAGGGACCATCCCAAGGACAAGCACCTTCTGCACTTTTTAAAGCACTTTCGCCACCAGGACAAGAGGGACTTTAGAGCTGTGCGGGGCGTAAAGCGCGCCATCTTACAGTTCCGAGATAGCCTGCTATACAGTGTTCGCCGGAGTGTGCCAATGTACCTAGTGGGCGAACCGAGGGAATGGAATCTCGTGCTAGGGCTGGAGGCACTGACACCAGCGGAGGGCAAATTGGTACGGGCGCCGGAGTTTACCCCTTCCCATTGGGACAATGCAGCGGGGCAGGTGCACAAGGAGCAACCCCACTTCGGCTTATTTCTGGCACCGCTGAAGTGGGGGTATCGAGAGGAGCCCTACCTTCTGGACTGCCTGGCTATCCGCTTCAAGCATGAGCTTGCCTTGGGTTGGTTCGGGGAGCTTAAAGTCCAGGATGCGCACATATTTCGGGAGGGGGCAGTGGAGTTCACCGAGTGCGTGTTGTTCAATTATGCTCCCCTGCTTATTCGGGCTGGCGTCTACCACAGCGTTTATGCCTCCCAGTCATAGTTTAAAAGGTCTTGAGGCAGTTGTGAGGCGCTTTCTGTAAGCCTCACAAGGTGTAAGCCTTAAGGCACAACGAGGTGTAAGCCTTAATAGAGAAGAAAATAATCTTAAAACCATAAAAAATGCTAAAAATAATAGTGATTTTCATGTGTTAGTGTTATATCAACTCAATGATAAATTCATGTAATTTTAAAAGTACTAAATTATGAGCCAGTTGTCTAGTGCAGTTGGTTTGTCACCCTTCCCCATATAGGGAAAGGCCCGAGTTCGAGCTCGATTATCCCCTCCCTATTAAAATAATAGTACTTACCAAGAAAAAAATTGAATTACTTTTTAAAGACAACAAAAGAAACGTAAATTTTAGGAGTACCCTACAACACCTCATTACATCATCTTCTCAAGTGATGCACACGTTTCAGTTAAATACCTTGAGACGGTGAAGGCGGTGAGGCGTACCACCTCAATCAAAAAAAGACGTAAGCCTCAAGTAAAAGACATGAGGCACATGCCTCAAGGCATTTTTCTAGTGCCTCACCTTGAGGATTAAGCCATACAGCTACCCGATCTCTAAAGGCCTCTGCTGTGGGATGATCGAGGTCTTCAACGAAGAGCAGAACACCTTCTGGAAGGTGAGACTTCGCTTTATTTATGGAGTCTTCACCAGCTGAGCGGCCTGCCTATTGATGGAGAGCCGTATGAAGAAGTATGCCTCCCCGACCTTATCAAGGACGGGACAGACGGGGATGGCATCTACACACTCAGATATTCTTACCGGTTCCTTATGAAGGCGTACCGGGAATTGTACCAGTCATCCCATGGCGGGAAGCAGCCTCCCCGTGGGGACCGCAAGAGGGTCCGCTTGAGCTTGTGGCTGAAATACTTTTTCAACGGGCCGAAGAAATATGAAGATTTCCCCTGTGTCGGCGCCGCTGTGGTCCGGAAGAAGCGTAGCAAGAGTAGGGCTGAGGTGAAAGTCCCAACTTCAAAGGGGCATCGGAGTGGTGCTAACCTAGCGGGGGTTGATCTGATGACGCACTGTGCAGCTTTCCTCACATACTAGCTCTGTTCTTTTACTATGCCGTACGGGGACTAGAGTGTCATCCGGCCAGTTGCCATCTACCCTGCTTGCCAAATGGCATGGGGCATTAAGCTATCATTGTGCCCGGCTGCACTATGCCTGATATTCAAGACGTTGGGGGACGTTAGTGTACACCAACTCTCGCGCCAGGCCCATTTCATCGGCCCACTGCACTTCTTCAATGCCTGGGTCTGCTCCTTATTCCCGGAGTACCCCCCACGTACGATACAGTCTTGGGGGTTGTTCCCGTGTATGCTGGAGTTTGCCAACGCGGAGGCGGGTTCAACAACGTTGCGGCTATTCAACATCCGGGGTAGGCTTACAATAGTTCCCCAAGACTTACCGGGCAGAATTCATTTTTGGACTCTGGCTGCTCACTCTAGTCCTTTGGTGAACAGTAAAAGGGAGGGTCGGGATAACGAGGTGGAGAAATACCCTCACCCGATCAGCCAGTAGACAGTGACCCGCCCGCTGCTAGAGCCAGAGCTTCGCGATTGGGCGTTGTCTATCCACCCAAGCGTGCTGGTCTTCAGGAAGGGAGACACCTTGCTGCTGGAACCCTATTACCCCTTCCCCTTCGGGCGTAATTTTGGTATGATCAGCATATCCCTATATACAGCACACAGTTTACTCTGCCTGTGCGGAGTCTTCGGGGCAGCCCGACTGCTGAGCACGCCCGGTCCTGGTGGGACTACTTTCATAGGGCGGACAGTTCTGCTTTCAGGGTGCCGATGCCCGGGCGAGTTCCACGAGTAACCGTGGACTACATCAAGTGGTGGAATGCTCGGACATGCTTCTATCAGTTGTGCAGGACTGACTGCTGGGATGGCACCGAAAGGAAATTCTTGAGCAAACAGTCGGCGGCCGTCCTTGATATTGATCCGGAGCATCTGCTCCGACTGAAGCATGGCAAGGAATGGGAGGTGGCTGCATACTTGGCCGCTCGTAAGGAAGCCCGGGAAGCCTGGCCGTCGTCCCAAATTAAGATGCCTCCTGTTGCCAAAGATGAGTTTAAGAGGACTCTTACGCATCTGTGCCGGGTTGGGACGGACTGTCTGGACCTCATTAACTACCCCTTCCCGGTAGAAGAAGAAGGCACACAAGCTCCCACCTGGCGCCCGGAGACGGACCCGACGTCTCCCTATCGCACCTTCTTGAGGAGAGAGGAGCGCATGCCCAAAAATTACAAGGAAACCACATGGCTATATGTTCTTCTTCGGGCAAACGGATTGAAGGTGGAGGACCCAACAGCTACCATCCTGGATAAGCGCCTGCGTATTTTTTTTCATTATGCCGACGGGTGGGGCATGGATCACTTCAGTCTTTACTGCCACCTCTCCTTCAAGCAGCATGCGGATCTGGCTTATCTTGCAGACCGTTGTACGAAGATCGGGGATGTTCCTTGGTTGGTCCGAGAGGCGGCTGTTGATATGTTTTGTTCTACTCTCTTTCTCTTCAATACCGGCTTGAAAGATCTCTTCTCTCCTTCTAATAAATTGATATGTGAAATAAAATAGGACAGTAGAAAAAGAACAGAAGAGAATAAAGAACCGTGATCGCTACCAAGGCGCCATACGCGATGAACACGCCGCACCTTGGAAAGAGGGAGACACTCACCTCAAAATCAGCACTGTAAGGGATGAACGGCCCGTGAAGAACCGCCTGTGGTGTTGGACGGCCACACGATAGACCGTTCTTCAGTGCTGTAGGGGACGCGGGACGTAGGACTACTGGCTGATGGATGGTTTAGAAACAACCGCAGGAGGTGAAGGATGGTCGAAGATGCACCGCACATACCATCGAACGGTCCTGGAAGAGCCGCACAAGACCATCAAGCCAGAAGTCACAAAGTGGTCCAACCTCCACCCTCTCCGGCCGGCCAGAGGGGATGGGCCTCGTGTTAGTGAGTTGCTGACCTGCGAAACAGAGTGTAAACACAAAAAGAAAACCCAAGTTAGAATTATAGAATGTAGTATATGCTAAAACGGAGACGAATGATCATAACTAAACAGAGTGGGGGATACCTGGGGAGTTTTAAACCCCTGGGGGAGTCAAAAACGTGGGAGGATGTGTGAATGATAGTGCAAGCAGTGAAGAAAAATGAGGGAGAATGATGCATGCAACACAAAAGGGAATGATGGAATATCAAAGATAGAAAAAAAAGACTCAAAATGAAAGTTACTCCCTGAACCGGAGGCTTGTATGGACGTAGAAGGCCTCCCTCCTTGGTCGTAGGTCGCTCTAGGATTCGGCAGGGCTTCGCCGTCGACCAAAATCTCCCCATTTCAAACCCGGCCTTTAGGGTCTATTTATAGAGCACCCAAAGTCCTAGCCCGAAATTATGGTTTAGAGGCATTTTCAGATCGAGATAATCAAAGGAAAATCGTAGATAAACCAATTATCTTTTATCCAGTCGAAACGGCGCTTAAAATGGTTGATTATCCGTGGAGAAAATGATAGGAGAAGTTGGAGATAAAACCACGGATATAGGGATGAAAATCTGTTGAAATTCAGCAATCGACTGGATGAACGGTCTTACGATAGACCGTCCAACTGGATGTGCGGCCATGTCCTGGCCGTCCAACCCCGTCGGTGGAAATTCAAATAAATTATAAATAATCCAGATTATCCATCGAACTGACCGAAACCTTCGCCGCTGGACTCTCATATATGAACGGCTCAGATGAGACCGTTCAAAGGAAGAGCGGCCAAAGATAAATCGTTCTAGCCTTGTCGGTGATAAATAGGTTAATTGGATAATTATTTGAGAAAACCATCCAGCGCAGGACTCTGAGAGATGAGCGGTTACCATCCGTCCGTTCATCAAGTTGAACGGCCAGAGGAGGGCCGCATAAATGCTTGTCGGTTGAAATTCAAAAAATTAACAAAAATATTCCAAAATAGTTGGACGGTCCACAGGCAACCGCGCATTGATTGAGCGGCCAGGGATGCACCGTACATGTACATGGGTGTTGAAACTCATAGAGAAGCCCAATCAACCAAAACCAAGGCCCGTTAAGCCCTAAATCAACTCGAACCAAACTAGGGAGCGAGGCTACCCATAAAATAAGTCCAAAACGTGCCTGAAAATAGCCCCAAACGAATGATGGACAACTCGAGGCATCAACAAATAGGAGTAAGAGGAACGACTCAACTTATCGACAAAAAATAGGTGTCAACAGATGCCCCTCCTTAACGTCCTCTTTGTAGGGGAGCGAGCGGAGATGAAGCGGAAGTGACATGGAACATGGAGATGAAGTGGAGATGCAGCGGAGTGGACCGGAAAAGCGGGCGTTAAGGCAAAACGACACCCGTTTTTACCAACAAGCGATAAGAATCTTCCGAAAAACTCCGAACCAAATGCAAGGAATAGTCAGATCAAAAAGTGTAACACCCCAGTTAAATAATAAAATGTAAAAGTAAAATTTTGAAATATGTATTGGAATTAAAGCTATTTTTGGCTTCAATGATTTCTCTTAATTAAAGAATACTATTTATTTTGAAAGTGGCTAAATTATATCAATAAAAAGGAATAATTATTATTTTTCTACAATTACCGTAAAAGAACTTTCATATTTCATGAGATAATTGAATTTTTCATGATAATCTAAATTTTATATGTATATAGGTTAAATTAATTGAATTTCACCCGTAGGCTAAAGTTTTGACTAATTTATAAAAATATGGAAAAATCACATCTTGTAGAGAACGAGGAGTTTAACAATATTGTCAACTAGGCTAACCCCTAATAAAATTTTTATTAGGCTGAATTAAGGAGTTTTTAGCCAAAATCGTTATTTTTCTTAGAACAACCTTAAAAGACCAAATTTGAGCCTATTTCTCAACCATTCGAGCCCAAACCAGGCCCATTTGATAGATAAACCCTAGGAGTTCATTTCCCCTCTGTAACCCTAACCTATAGAGCCTTCTATTGGCGGCGGCGGCATGGATTAGGTAGAAGAACCGAGTTTTTCGCCGAGTTTAAACCCTTGGACTCTCGAGTCCAATTCGATCCCTAGAATGACCTATAGGCTCTATAAATTGAGGGCTTTCACAGCCCTAGACCTCCTTTTGTTTTTCCAACAGGTGGCGTGGGCGATTGTGGTCGAACCTAGGCGAATTTAGGCATTTGGTGGCGGCGTGTATTAGGGTTCCGGCGAGCACGCCTTCCCTTCTTCTTCCCAAATCGGTAGGTTTCTCTCAGGCTAAACCCACGGATAATATATCATTTTGTTCATCTCTAAATCCTCTTTCCATTGGTAGGCAAAGCTCTAAATTCCATGTAGTATCCTGCGTGAATTTATAGATTTAGTGGAAGCATGTCAAAATTAGGGTTTCTATGTTCCGCCTTGATTTAAGTAGGAATTTCAAGCCTTAAACATTCAATTGATTATCCTATCTTGTGTAACTTTTCGTGCTCGTTCTATTGATTATAAAAGCCCCAATTTTCATGCTCTATATACTGTGTATTTAGCTATTGTTCCTAACCCTAGCCAAATTCGTCGGAGGCGGGCAAGGCGAAGGTAGCAGATTCTGTTTTGGGATGGGCAGCCATGCGATAGACCGTTTGTCTATATGCACGGCCAGTCCATGACCGCCTATGTTACTTACGTTATCATATTTTCATAAGATGAGCGGCCACTCGATAGACCGCATGTCTATATGAACGGCCAGACTTCAACCGCCTGTGTTCTTTGCGTTATTGAGTTTTCTTGAGTCAACGGCTAATCCAGAACCGCCCAACGAGTCGTGCGGCCATCTATAGACCGCTCATAAGAGCGTGAACGGCCTATGAACGACCGCACATGTCTTTGAAAGGTTCTGGACGAACCGTTCATCTCCCAAGAAACTATGTTAAGTTTGAAACCTAGCATGTTTTCTCTCAAGTTACTTAATCTTAATGATAGGCTAACAACCAACATGAAAAGGGATCATACGGAAGATTAAATGTTATAAGTGCTGGTTTATTTTCTTCATGACCTTGATTTAGTATTTCAATAAAGTAAATTTCAAACATGATTATATGAACCATGTTACTATGATTGTTTGACAGCCGTTCTACTCCGGTAGGATGGACTGACCGCTATACTTGTTCTCGATGTTTTGTCAGCCTCTTTTTCTTGTAATGGTTGGAACTCTCCGCCGGATACTCCTTCCGTCGGACTAGGACCTCCATTACGGGACCTCCGTAAGCCCCCGCGAGCCTGGGATTCCCACTAGGATGCCAGGCAGGTTGTACCATCACGACCTGAACCTGTCATGTGATCAAATCGCTTGGATTACTGTGTTGTGAGTCACGGCTCAATTGGGACCAACTGAGTCTTGAATGGCCGGAATTGGACCGTTTTACTCAGTGTGCGGCCCATTCTTGACTGTCTATACTAGTTGAAAGGCCCATTTATAACTGTTCTTCCCTAAGAGCGGCCCAGAATCGTCCGTTTATCATTAAGCTCTGGCTGGAGCCAGTCATCCTTCAACGGCCCAGTTTGGACCGTATATATCTTGAGCAGCCCGATACTGACCGCGTATCTTCCTGTTTCCCGGAAAGCGATGTTTTGTGGTTTTGATTTATGTGAGCTGCTCTAGCCTATCCAGGCTATGGTATTTCATGTGGCGACCTATTGTTAGGTCTATTAATCCATTCTAAGTCATTTTGAATGACTCTTTCTCTTGATTAAAGAGCTTATTGTTTGGAATCTCAAGAAAAATCAATATTCTCATGCAATTTACCTTGATTACATGAACTTGATCATGAAACTCTTGGCCATTATATTCGTGGATGTCTAGATTTCATGGGATCTATGATCCAAGCAAATAAATGCCAAGGCAATCATATTTAAGGGCCCAGTCTGGTCCTGGGAGGCGCACCCGAAAAGTACTTGATCCCCGGGGAGGTGAATGACTAGGTGTGGCATTTGGCACCGGTACTATCTAGCGTGTTGGGTCTACGACATTCCACATTCTCGTGAACTTGCTATTCATGCTTGAAAGTATGAAGTACTTGCTTGCATGACTCGACTTGACTTGACTTGATATATGGCCATTCACTTGAAGTTCTGTTTATTTGCTCTTGCTATCGTGACTTGCAATCTTTATCGTGCTAGTTATCTTGTTATCTTACTTAATTGTTTTCTCGCGTTATTCATGCATTCATGAAATGGTTAATTACTTAAACTATGCATGATGATAGAGTGTAATTCCTACTGAGCTGCTTGCTCACCCCCTACTTTCCAAACCTTTTCAGGTAACGCGGTAGATGGAACGTTTGCAATTGGGATCGGGACAATGTGATCGAGTGAACTTGGAGCTTTAGAGACCGGAGTCTGTCTTTTTATTTTCTTGAGTCTAGACAGTATAGCGAGTCTTGTCATTTTCTCTTCTTTTATCTTTATTGAGTCAGAATTGTAAAATTTAATTTCAATCTTCAATAAAAATATATTTTTATCAAATTGTATGGCCTCCATGTGTCTATTTGTGTTTATTTATTTTGCTCTTGTTATCATGACTGTTTCGCTGTACGTTCCGAATACTGCTTCCCACTGCTATCGGTTCGGGACGTGACAAAAAGCGACACCAGTCTGGTGGGACTAAACTAAATGAAATGAATCGACAAGACCAACCTCATGGGGGACACAATCTCGCGGTCCGATGAGGGGGCCAAACGCAGGCAGCAAAAAGTAAAGAAAACAGGCTAAAGCTCCAGATGATGACCTCTTAATCAACCAAACCAAGTGAATTGACCAAAGAGAACCTTCCAACTCAGAGTGGAATTAGTTCCTCTTACTCAAACACTAAACGCACAGCTAACCATCACTGATGGGACATTCTTCAAACAAACCATGGGTCATGAAAGCTCAAAAAGATGCGTATGATGCATGCTGGGCTAAAATAAAAGAAGTCATTAAAACAAATGTAAAGAAAGATTAAAATACAAAATACTCGAGAATAATATTGCTAAGCTGGAAAAATCCGAGTCAAGATACTATCCGCAACCACGGCGTGCGGGATAGAACCATCCTCTCCATGACATCCCAACCTAACGGCCTATCCGAAGATTAAACACGTGAACCTGGATCATCATCGTTTTTGTTGAAGGGGAACATCAGATCCTGGAACACGTAGATAATCAACTGGTTCTCGAGATAATATATTATAGTACCATATAATAATACAATAAGGGTGATAAGGATAGAAGGCCATACCTGACTTACCTGAGCAAGTGAAACGGCAAGTTTTTTTTTGATTTTATTTTTCAAATTTTTATGGATTTCCATGAATAAGATAAATGAGATAAACATAGCGATTAACATAATGACAAACATCATGACATAACATAGCGAATGGAAACAACACAACAAGACGAATAAGCACATAGGTAAAAGCATAAACAGACAATACGTATGCATGAACATGGTGTGACAAGACAACAATCGGTAGGAGAACACATGGTTGAGATAAGAACATGATGGATCGCATGGTTGGGACAACACATGGAACATGGAAAAATGACCATTGACATGTGCAAGAAAATTAACAACATGTGGTGAGGAACAAAACAACATGTGTGGGACAACACGGTGGGACATAGACATGAGACAAAGATACGGTGGGACAAAAGAGACATAAACAAAACACGCTCTTCAATCGAAACTCGAGATCAGAATGAAGCAGAACCGCCAGGTTTATAATCGTGAGGTAAAGTCTTCTCATATAGATATGATCCTTGCAAAAAAAAGTTGAGAAGGACATAAGCTTCAGAACAGATCGAGAGAGTGGATTGAAGAAGGAAACAACAGATCAAAGATGTGGACATGAGGCAGAGTAAAAAGATATAGCAAGGAATGCCTGAGTACCTGCAACCTGCACACTTAGCAAACAGATTACGTATCTGTTCTCAAAATACAATATAAAAGATAAATATTTTTAGATTTTTTAATTTTCTTGATTTTTTTTAGATTTTTTTTATTTTTTTTAATCTCATTTTTTTTGGATTTTTGACACTTTCTCATTTTTTGGATTTTTGAAATAGCAATCCGCAGCACCCAAAGACAGGCTTGAACTACTGACCAGGGATCGCCGTCCCTCCCTTCTCATTAAAGGCTTCCCTTAAGCAAGGCGTGCATGTGAGGGTGGCTTACCACAACCAACCGCTTCTAAAGAACGGTGCCCCTACTAAGGCCATACCCGGGATACAACCCAGCCTAAGAGGGAGGAGTAGAAGAAAAATTGGAGACAAGTTTTATGCAGGATGGGAGACATCAGGACTCGAATTCCTTCTAGGGCACCACCCCTCAAAGAGTAGGTCTGTTGCGCCGGGGCTTTGTGTCTTTGATTTTGAGACCTATATTTATCAGGCACGCATGCGATCGGGCTCATGACGTCCCGCGGGGAACTGTACTGCCACTCTTGCCATGCCTTTGATTCATAATTTTGCATTGATTCATTTTCTCATTTTGGTAGCCCTTATTGGCCAGATATAGCATAAAAGCCCACTTTTGAGGGTCAAGACTGTCCCTATTTGAGACCTCTCCCATATTAGGGAGCGCATAGGTTGGTCATCTCATCCATCCATCTCTTGCCCCTGCACTTGGCTGAGCAGATAAAAGAAAAGACCTTTGTGCATACCCAAAGTATATCCAAAGCAGCAATGGTGTTACTCAAAGAGATCGGCTATGGCTCACCGTGAAGTGTGTGAAAAACCCGTACAAAAGGTCACCCTCAACAATCGGGGAAAGAAACTAGACTCCCAACGTGGAGCTTTCACCAGCCTAAGGATGCTGCAGAAGCAAACTCGTTTGACTAAGCTTAACTAAGCAAATCTCTAAAAGCCACTTAACCATGTTGAGGAATAGCATTATTAGCATGTGCATGAAGTAATAATGGAAATGATAGCATATTCTTGCACAAAATAACGATACCTTTGCAAATCCATGGCATGGAAACCGACATCCTGAAGCGATTTCGATCATCGAGCTTTGAGGAGCGCGAGTAGCTTTGTATTCCTTGCTTGACAAGATGAAAGAATGAAACGAGAGCAAAGGATTGGATTCCTCGACACAGAGGAGTGGCAGACATCATACTGGGCGAAGAAAGGATAAAAAGGAAGAGAGACGAGGGCTAGAACTCCCTCGTTAGGGCACTGAGGCTCTGATAACAAGGAACCAGATACAGAATAAACATGGATTAACTGAGATCAAGGTGGGCTAAAGCCTCAAAAATAGTAAGAGAAAGGGCGAAGACCCCGAAAGGGTGAGACAGAAAGAACAGAAAGATGATGAAAAGATAGCTGTGAAGATAAGGAATAAGGAGAATGATCATCTGACGTGGTCGGAGAAGAAGAGTAGCGATCACCCGCCAGAGACGGGGAAGAAAATGCAAGAACACCCGATAAGGTCGGGGAAAAGAAATGGAAACCACCCGAAAAAGTCTGGGAAGGATCAGAAAAACCACCCGACAATGTCGGGGAACGAGCGCAAGGAATCCCCAACAAGGTCAGGGGAAAGAGACGAGAAGTGAAATCCGGACGTGTCCGAGAAGGAAAGTGATGAGGACATCTCCCGGCATTCCCTATGGCACGAGGCGACTCCGACTTCGTGACCCCTTGGAGATGTGGTCCTCATGGCTATCTTTATTTGTTGCTTATGTAGTTTCTTTATTTGAGTCATATCATGTGTAATTTTCCTTTATTTGAGTCCATTATCTAGGTCTTAGAGTTAATTATCCAAGTCTTGAGTCATTTGGACCCTTAGTTGAGGACATTGGGCCCAGTTAGTGGGCTTGGCCCATGGGCGCCCCCCCCTGTCTCTTGGTCTTTTGCATTTATGCACTTTGTTAGGGGGTTTTGTGCAAATGGTCCAACTCTATATAAGGACCCCCCCCTCTCCCATTTGTAACAACTTTTGATGAATTGAAAAATTAAACCCTCAAGTATTCTCTCTCCCTCTCTCTATAGTTCTCTCTCTCTCTCTCACTACTTCTCCCTCTCTCTCTCTAAATTTCGAAATCCCCTCTCTCTCCTCCCTAATCACCCTTCTTTAAGACCCCTCCCCCTTCCCTATACACTCATTCAATTCCCCCTCCAACCCCTAGGTGGAAACCCCTTCTCCTAGGCACCCTTTCATCTTCCCAGGCACCCTTTCACCTTCCCAAGGCCACTCCCCACCCTTCCCAAGCCATATTCCTCCACCCAAGACCCCTTTCCCCTCTCCAAGGGACCCCTTCACCTCCCTAGGTCGTCCATCCCCTTCCCCTCCCTCCTAGGGTCGCACCCCCCTCCATCTCCACCCACATACACCACCACCACCTTAGCCTCCCCTCCACAAATCCATTCCAGCCCGCAGGCAGTTTCTGGCCCCAACTTGCAGAGCATTTTCCAACCCGTTCCAGGAGGATTCGGCATCCAAGCGCTTCAGCAAACTTGTGCATCCACGAGTCTTCTCCGCAGGCGAGTTGGAATCGCTCCGTTCCAAGATCGTGGCCGGCCGCTAGCTCCGTTCTACCGCGACTGCGCACTGGGGGCTCAACCAGAAGGCCATCTCTGTTCGACCCTCGTGCAGCGGCCAAGACTGGAGGAATCGGTCATCAAACTCTTCATCAAAATTCTTCCTCCCCCTGTCAGCTTTCAGAAGCCGAAGACGGAGCATCGTTTGAACGCCGTAAGTGGAAGTTACCATTTTTATACCGCCGGGCGTTCGTTCTGCCTCCTGTCTGTCTTCCCCGACCTGTCCCCCTTCAACGGGACCATCCTGTCCACACGGACTTCAGACAGTGGCGAGGCCGGCTCCGTTGGAAAGTAGACTTCCCCACGCTTCCATCGACACCGGCCGTTTGCAAAACAGAGCCCGGGAGCGTTCGTGGCGTCCTCGGCAATCTGCTGTTCAGAAGCTGAACCTGTGCAGGTCCTGAACAGGGACCCCGTTCGGTCGATCGTGGCAGCCCGGCTCGTGCAGAACGAAAATCCATAAAATTTGAGGCGCACCCCTATTCTGTTACGAAGCCAACGACACCGACCGCGCCTCCGGCAAAATTCCAGAAAGTGTTCTACGGCTACATCAGTGACTGCTGGTCCAGAATCCCAGAACCGGACAGGTTTCGGTATCGACCGCCGGTGTGATAATTAACCAATTTTCCCCACCCCGCTTGGCCGGCTGAAGGCCCCACCCTGCGTGGTGGTAGTGTTTGGTGTAAACTCCATAACCCCCACCCCGAGATCCCCCCTCCTGCGAGAGGCGTAGTTGTGTAATTAACTAACCAGCAGGTCAAGCTACCCCGCCGCGGCGTTCGGGTGCATACCCACGCCTCCCGGCGCGCCCATCGTCTCCGGCCGGGATCGGTGTCTTCACACCGATCAGGTGAGCTTCTGGTCCCTCTCCTGGTCCTCATTTACTTTGCTTAGCTAGTATCGTTTCCTTAGCTCGTTGGCGGTAATTGAGTGCCCGGACTTGATTGTTTGTGAAACCACGAGCGCACCACCGTGGCAAGTGAGAGAGCGCCACCCAAGCCCACGCCCCAGCGTGCTAGCCCGCCCATAAATTGGGTATCCCAGGCCCATTAGGGGTCAGCCATAAGCCCACCAACCGGTGGAAACCTTAGGGTCCCACCCCGGATCCTCGCCGGCATCACTCGGACCCACCGGGAGCGCATGTGCGTCGCGTGAGATAGGTCGCACGGTGAGCCGAATTGAGAGCTTGTATGCTTGTGGATGCATAGGTCTAAGGGTCATTCTGCACTAGACCGTAGCCGTTTCACATCAAGTGGTATCAGAGCAAGTTTTAGACTTGTCTCTACTAAGTCTAGTCCTAGGGCGCATTGTCATCTAGTTCATGAATCATGGCTACCACATACCCATCCCACTCGGCCCACTACCGGGATCCGATCAACCCAATACTTTGGGACATTATTCGAGATGAGGGTGTTACCTTTGATGGGTCGCATGCTAGTGATTACCTCAAGTGGGAGGCTGCAATGGAAAGGAACTTTGAGAGGAATCGGGTATACGGACACACAAGAGTTTGTAGGGCCAAGGGACAAATTCGGGGTCAAGCCAAGATAGAATTGGAACACATAGAGGCCATAAGAAGGATTGAGAGGCAAGAGCCCATTCACTCGTGGGAAGAGATGACGAGAGAACTTAGGAAAATCTACATTCCAAAACCTTCCTACTCTTCCTACTCACACACCCCTAGCCCGAGGAGCACCACCACTACTCAATCCCAACCCGGCCAACTTAAGACCATCCATAGGACTCCGCCCCCACCACCCCTAACCGATCCCCTCTCCACATTTCGCCACCAACTCCTCTCCCTTAGAACCCAACTGTCCCAACTACCCACCCCTCCACCTAGGCCCCCAAAGACCACCACCCTCCAACCCACAAATCCCTACCAAACCCCTCCACCCCAAAGAGTTGAGAAAGTGATTGAAGTTCATGAAGCTCCCCTTGAATGGGAGGAAGAATTTGAGGCACAATGCCAAGAGTCAAGTCAGGAAAACCCAATCCCCACCAACCTTCCCCAACTAAAACTCACTTCCATAACCCTCACCGTTCAAACCCAAGTGGATCCCGTGCCCACCCCTCCACCTAGGCCCGCACCGGTCACCACCCCGCAACTCACTATTCCCCATGAGACCCATACTCCCCAAACCCCCGTAGCCCCTACTACTACCCCTCCATTATCCCCTATAAGGGATGCCCCACCCAAGATCGACCAATCCAACTGTCTTCACCCAACCCACCTTCCACTTCCAACTACAAACCTACCCCAACCTAGACTCCCACTACCTCCACTTCCAACCCCAACCCAATTCCGACCTTGCTCATCACCTTGGGGGCGCCATGCACCTACCATCACCACCCCACCCCGAACATACTCTCTCACCTCTTTGGAGGAGGAACCCATACCCGA
The DNA here is from genome assembly GCA_022559845.1 of Amorphophallus konjac. Classification (NCBI taxonomy): domain Eukaryota; kingdom Viridiplantae; phylum Streptophyta; class Magnoliopsida; order Alismatales; family Araceae; genus Amorphophallus; species Amorphophallus konjac. Next base: position 289,447,660 of record CM040118.1, read on the forward strand.
CCCCAAAGTTGTGAACACCCCGGACCCAATTCCCAACATGGAGACCACACATGTCCAAATTGAAGAAAAGAACTCACATGGTAACCCTCACCCTACACCACCCTCTCTAGATGGGACCGAGCTTATTTTAGGAGAGACCCTTGTTAGCTGGTTGATGGGTAGCCCAATTAGAGAGATGATGGCCCATGCCTACCCTCCCATGGAACAACACCTCCCCATAGTCCCTCTCTCCTCCTATCACACCACTATCCAATCCTCCTATGAGGTTGAGAGTTGGGATGACCTTCTTAAGGGCCTAGCATGGCAAATAGAGTTGACCGACATGTTGGCCACAATGGCTGACCAACCTAGGAGCGTTGACCTCCTACATCTATGTGTCGGATCCATCACCACAGCTTACACTGTAGGTTGCTACACTAGCGACCTCCTTCTAATCCTCCCTACACCGGATGAGCCTGCTGCTCTCCATGAATTAGAATTGCTTATCTCGGGTAGAGTGTCAAACCATCCCTTCCTGGCTGATCCACCCACCAAAGACTTCGGCCCAATTATTTCTTTAGAGAAGGATGACTCACCGCTACATGAGGACCTGGAGTTCCTCTCCCTAGGGGACCCTTACCATGACCCCTTTGACCCCTTCCTATGGGAGTCTAGACCCCCATGCAACCCACCCCCCTTACCCACCACCCACCCTTTCCTACCCTCACCCACCTTAATAGACCAGGCCCACTCTATTTTCCCAGACCCATTTGACCCCTATGAGAGGAAACTCCCACACCAAGCCATACACATTAGGGATGCCATTTGGGAAGGAATGCATGTGTCTAGACACACCACACCGCTTGACATGATTCATGAGTCGGGTCCATTCATTCAAATCACCCACATGACATGTAAGAAGTATGAGTGGTCTATGTACGGATGTAATGGCCCACCCTCGTTCGTCGCAAGTCTTAGGCATGAGAGAAATATTCAAGGAAGTTCGGGTTCCCCGGTAATTATCACCACCATGCATGATAGATCCATCTATGGTTGTCCTGGCCCACCTAGGTCTATTAGGGCCTACATGGCATGGCATGATAGGTCCCTTTATGGGTTTTCCGGGTCTTCCATCCCCACCCCCTTTGACAAGACGCATAAGCCTCCTAGGTCTACCAAAGTCTGTGTAGCACCACTGCATGATAGGTCCACTTTTGGTTGTCCAGGACCCCCATTATCTCCTAGTGAGTCAACATCCACAAAGATACATGAAAACATCCGCAAGCATATAGGCAAAAGCAATGAGGCTTACAAAAGGCAGGCCGATGCTCATCGTCGTCACTATGAATACCAAGTGGGAGACCATGTGATGGTGAGAACGGAGCGGCTCCTCCCAGGGCCCGCCTCCAAATTGAGGACACGGGGTTTGGGACCCTTTCGGGTTCTAAGACGGGTTGGTACCAATGCTTATGAGCTCGACTTACCTAAGGGCTTTGGGGTTCACCCCACTTTCAATGTGGCGGATCTGGTTCGCTATAAGGGCCCCACGGTGGAACCCAGTCAGGATCTCGAGCCTTTACCCCCCCTTGTGAGTGACCCTCCCGGAGCGAAACTACCACCCCGATTGAGAGGCCGACTTGAGCAAGTGGAGGCAATACTGGATGAGCAGAGCACACTTACCAGGAACAGGGTCTACCAGCGCTACCTCGTGAGGTGGAAAGGCCGTTCCCCGACCGAGGATGCTTGGGTAAGCCGAGAGGACTTGATGCGCCTAGACCCGGACCTGCTGGTGCAGTACGAGAGCCGATTGGACCCCTACTCGACGGGGTCGAGTTCTCCCCACCCCGGGGGATTTGATGAGGACATCTCCCGGCATTCCCTATGGCACGAGGCGACTCCGACTTCGTGACCCCTTGGAGATGTGGTCCTCATGGCTATCTTTATTTGTTGCTTATGTAGTTTCTTTATTTGAGTCATATCATGTGTAATTTTCCTTTATTTGAGTCCATTATCTAGGTCTTAGAGTTAATTATCCAAGTCTTGAGTCATTTGGACCCTTAGTTGAGGACATTGGGCCCAGTTAGTGGGCTTGGCCCATGGGCGCCCCCCCCTGTCTCTTGGTCTTTTGCATTTATGCACTTTGTTAGGGGGTTTTGTGCAAATGGTCCAACTCTATATAAGGACCCCCCCCCTCTCCCATTTGTAACAACTTTTGATGAATTGAAAAATTAAACCCTCAAGTATTCTCTCTCCCTCTCTCTATAGTTCTCTCTCTCTCTCTCACTACTTCTCCCTCTCTCTCTCTAAATTTCGAAATCCCCTCTCTCTCCTCCCTAATCACCCTTCTTTAAGACCCCTCCCCCTTCCCTATACACTCATTCAATTCCCCCTCCAACCCCTAGGTGGAAACCCCTTCTCCTAGGCACCCTTTCATCTTCCCAGGCACCCTTTCACCTTCCCAAGGCCACTCCCCACCCTTCCCAAGCCATATTCCTCCACCCAAGACCCCTTTCCCCTCTCCAAGGGACCCCTTCACCTCCCTAGGTCGTCCATCCCCTTCCCCTCCCTCCTAGGGTCGCACCCCCCTCCATCTCCACCCACATACACCACCACCACCTTAGCCTCCCCTCCACAAATCCATTCCAGCCCGCAGGCAGTTTCTGGCCCCAACTTGCAGAGCATTTTCCAACCCGTTCCAGGAGGATTCGGCATCCAAGCGCTTCAGCAAACTTGTGCATCCACGAGTCTTCTCCGCAGGCGAGTTGGAATCGCTCCGTTCCAAGATCGTGGCCGGCCGCTAGCTCCGTTCTACCGCGACTGCGCACTGGGGGCTCAACCAGAAGGCCATCTCTGTTCGACCCTCGTGCAGCGGCCAAGACTGGAGGAATCGGTCATCAAACTCTTCATCAAAATTCTTCCTCCCCCTGTCAGCTTTCAGAAGCCGAAGACGGAGCATCGTTTGAACGCCGTAAGTGGAAGTTACCATTTTTATACCGCCGGGCGTTCGTTCTGCCTCCTGTCTGTCTTCCCCGACCTGTCCCCCTTCAACGGGACCATCCTGTCCACACGGACTTCAGACAGTGGCGAGGCCGGCTCCGTTGGAAAGTAGACTTCCCCACGCTTCCATCGACACCGGCCGTTTGCAAAACAGAGCCCGGGAGCGTTCGTGGCGTCCTCGGCAATCTGCTGTTCAGAAGCTGAACCTGTGCAGGTCCTGAACAGGGACCCCGTTCGGTCGATCGTGGCAGCCCGGCTCGTGCAGAACGAAAATCCATAAAATTTGAGGCGCACCCCTATTCTGTTACGAAGCCAACGACACCGACCGCGCCTCCGGCAAAATTCCAGAAAGTGTTCTACGGCTACATCAGTGACTGCTGGTCCAGAATCCCAGAACCGGACAGGTTTCGGTATCGACCGCCGGTGTGATAATTAACCAATTTTCCCCACCCCGCTTGGCCGGCTGAAGGCCCCACCCTGCGTGGTGGTAGTGTTTGGTGTAAACTCCATAACCCCCACCCCGAGATCCCCCCTCCTGCGAGAGGCGTAGTTGTGTAATTAACTAACCAGCAGGTCAAGCTACCCCGCCGCGGCGTTCGGGTGCATACCCACGCCTCCCGGCGCGCCCATCGTCTCCGGCCGGGATCGGTGTCTTCACACCGATCAGGTGAGCTTCTGGTCCCTCTCCTGGTCCTCATTTACTTTGCTTAGCTAGTATCGTTTCCTTAGCTCGTTGGCGGTAATTGAGTGCCCGGACTTGATTGTTTGTGAAACCACGAGCGCACCACCGTGGCAAGTGAGAGAGCGCCACCCAAGCCCACGCCCCAGCGTGCTAGCCCGCCCATAAATTGGGTATCCCAGGCCCATTAGGGGTCAGCCATAAGCCCACCAACCGGTGGAAACCTTAGGGTCCCACCCCGGATCCTCGCCGGCATCACTCGGACCCACCGGGAGCGCATGTGCGTCGCGTGAGATAGGTCGCACGGTGAGCCGAATTGAGAGCTTGTATGCTTGTGGATGCATAGGTCTAAGGGTCATTCTGCACTAGACCGTAGCCGTTTCACATCAGAAAGCTAGAAGATGCCCCTGGATCAGGGGAAGAGGGGGGCATAGGTCGATGCCTAGAATGGTAAGAGTAGGAGAAGATGGTGGAAATATGGTCAGGTGGTGGAAGGTACACCACCCAAGGATAAGAACTTAGCAACAGAAAAGATGAATGGACGGAAGAAGGAGAGGAGGAAGGGGACCCCAAAATGCACAACTGACGGCCCTTGAACTTATGTCGCCGCCTCTTCTTCTTCTTAGCAGAAACTCCCTCGTGATGGACCCGCCTGGCGCGGACTTGGCTTCTCGGGCTCCTTAATCTGTAACGTCTTCTCAAATAGCGGGCCCACCTGGTAGATGGCCTGGCCTGATTGCGAATATGCAGCTTCATCGGGGTAGTTGCCCCTAGACTCCCAGTGCTAACCATAGGTGGACATTCTTGGGCAAATAGCTTCTCAACTGAATGAATATCATGAAGCCACGGAGTTTTGTCTCTTGACACTAGAACATAGAGGTTTGGCAATTCCACTCGACAATCACACTTGAAGCATAACTTCCATACTAGAAGAGCAGGGCAAAGCTGAGGGAGATCAATGCGCGGCGTTGATGTGGCCGACATGCTAATAAATTAAGGGAAATTGCATAGCAAGTGCAGAATGTCCTTGGAAAGTGCAGAAGATACGGCCAATTGCTCCTTGAATAGGGAATCCATCAGGCTCCGGGCGGCCGTATGTGTTAGCATAATCTGAGTAGAGAACCCCTCTCGGCCAGTGAACTGAACAGCAATCGAGCGCGATGTAATAACAGCATTAGTGGTGAACTTCCCGGCGAGCAGAGAGATTGCTACCGGCCTCGCCTTTGAAGAAACTGGCACCAACACAAGGGAACTCTTCTTTACAACCGTCTTCATAGTAAATGCAGGCTCCTTGTTCCCAAAACGGCCAAGGGCTAGGACTCGTATCGGCATGCGGGAAATAACATCCTGGATCTTGAAATGCATAATCGAAACCCGACTTGGCTCTTTATCTCCCTGGGGACTAGACCCGAGGGGCACCAAAGGTAGCGTGTACCTGCTCCGCGAAGTGGGAAGTGGTAGAGGGATATTAGAAGGAGGAGGTTTGAAGGGCGTGGGTGGCGTTAGTGCAAGTGATGGAGAAATACTGATGATGATGGGCATGGGTAGAGGTAAAGGCAAAAGTGGAGGTATGGGTTTAGGGTCGGCCTGCTCGGGCTCAGAGGACGATGGCGAAAGAAGTGGCATCGGTCGCGGGGATGGTTGTGAAGGTGATGGTGGTAGCAAAGGTGATGAGGGTGGTAAAGGGGGTGATGGGGTTGATGGAGATGGTGAAGGCAATGGGGATGATGGAGATGACGGTAGGGGTGGGGAACAAGGAGGAGAGGAAGGTAGTGGCGTATTGGGGGAAGTGGCGGGTGATGGCGTTCTTCGGCGTATATTTACAACACGTCGAGAGGCGTTGGGAACAGGTGTGGTGGTGGAAACGGAGGGTGAAAGAGAGGTTGCCCGAGCGGAGGCTAGGGTAGGTAAAGGTGGTGGAGGAGATGGGATAGAGGAGGAAGTGGGTAACGGAGCAGATATCTTATCAACTGAAGAAACGCCAGGGTGCCCCTGGTCTTGACGTGGAGACGGCTGCCTAGGCGACACGGCTTGCTGCTGTTGCTGCCTGCTGCTGAGATCTGAAATAACTTGGCGCATGACAGCCCAATCAATCATCTTCTTATCTTCCAAACTGTAAACGAGTTCCATGAATTCGGAGCAATTCTCGACCACATGCCCCTGTTGACGATGGAACTCATAGAACTGGAGCAAATTCCCGACCGTGGGTCAGCAAGGCATAACCGGAGGGAGCTGCAACGCATGGGTGGTCATCAAAGCTCTAAAAACATCTGTAAGGGATTCCGACAATGGGGACTGAGAAGCCTGCTTCAGGCAAGGCGGATGCCGAGGGGTGTGAGAAGGTAGTGGGGATGGTAGCGGGGGTTGCATAGGCAAGGGGGATTGCGTATGTGAAGGTGGAGGGCTAAAATGACGTGGAGGCATGGAGGGAGTCGGAATGTAATAGACGGCATCTACCTGCTCTGGGTGTAGTGTTTCCTTGACGGGAGGTGGAGGGGTGTGGTGAGATGAAATAGCGGAGGGCTGACTCATGGAGGGTTGGTATGCGGTGGAGCACATGGAGGTATAGGGGTATGTGGGAGCGGAGGGCCGACTCGTGGAGGGATATAAGGTGGAGGGCTGACTTGCGGTGGAGGGCGGAGGGAAAGTGTATGTAGAAGGTGACGGTGGAAGAGACTCATGGTCAAAAGAAACTAGGAGTTTTTGGCTAACGAATCGGGCTCGATTGTAAAGCTGTTGCCAGGATGTGATATCGTTCAGGGATAAGATACATCCGAGCTCGGGCGTTGCGTTAGAAATAACCATCTTGATATGCTCGCCCTTCGGAATATGCCCCGGGACTTGCGCGGCTAGGCGACGCCAGCGGTCGGCAAATGTGGAGAATTCCTCGTCGGGCTTCATCTTCTCTTGGGCCAAATCAACCATAGAATATCTGGGCCCAACCTAGTCCTGATATTGCTGGATAAATCTTGCCTGAACGGCTTGAAAATTCACTATCTGCTTTTGCGGCAATGTGAAGAACCAATCCTTGGCCGAGCCCTCTAAAGATAGGCCAAACAAATAGGCCATCAAGCGTAGATCATGCTGGAACTGGGCCGACTCATAGAGGAAATCCTTCAAATGGACATAGGGGTCACCGATTCCACCGTAGCGATGATAAGTAGGAATCTGTGAACGTGGTGGAAGCTGAAGACCTTGGAAGGCAAGTGGGATATCCGAAAAAGTTTGAGGATTGATTCGTCGTTGCAATTCATCAAGCTGGCGTTGGGCCCGAGCGGGCATCTCCTCGGTAGGAAGAGTCTGAGAAGGATATGGGCCAGCCCGAGCAAGAGATGGCGAATTTAAACCAGGATAATGATGATGGGTCGGATAAGGGGACCCAACCTAAAAAGAAGGAAAGCCCATTCCAGGAATGGAGGAATGCAAGGGCCTGGACGGATTATGTGCGTGGGAATGAGGATTGATTGGACTAGCAGTAGCACGGGCGGGATAAGAAGGCCCGTTTAGAGAATAGGGTCCAACGGAGGAATAAGGAGATGGCCCGCATGTGAAGAGGAATCCACGCGGGGTAAGAAGATGGAGAAGTATAGGAATAAGGTATAGGGGAGAAGTGCTCCATGGGGAGAATGGAGACTCTATACAATGAATTTCAAATGAATACAAGGAGGGGAATGAACCTAAGACAATTGTAGCTAAATGGAGACACACGAAGACGAGCTAGACCTAATGAGCCTAATCTGACAAAAAAGATGCAAATGATGACACTGTGCAACATACAATGGAGGAGAGAGATGAGAAAAGAATCAACCAATTACCCAAACAAATTCCAAATGACGCGCGGAGTTTTCTTATAAGTTCTCTTTTAGGACCTTAGTGGATTAATTAAAAATGTGAGTTCACTCAACCACAAGGTACCTAAATAGGGTGAGAATGGAGAACTGGCAGACTCTAAAGGACTCTCTCTCGCACGAATGCAGACCCTAGACTAAGGGGTGATATGGTACAACCTGCCCGGCGTCTGTGTGGGAATCCACGGCTCACGGGGGCTTACGGAGGTCCTCGGCAAGGTCCCATAGTCAGCTCTAAGGAATATGGAGACGAGAGGAAACCCTACCTCGGTAGGAACGTAACTAAATATGGATGAAATGCATGAATCCTATGCGCACCGGAGTGCATGCAAAATCTAGCCTAGAAAATAGCAACCAATGACCAAAATAAACGTGCGAGGATGAAAGCAAATAGGCAGCAACAACATATAACAAGGGGAAGATCAATAAATGGCACCAAGGAGAACAAAGACAATATATATATAGAAATCAAAGCAACCTCGGGTGCACTGTGGCATCAGAAGGATGGTCTGTGGGAGACCGCACAACAAGATAGACGGTCTGTAGACGACCGCATAAGCCATGGAGTAACGAGAAAGTAACGACTGAATAACTGCAAAAATCAGAAAATGCTGGAAATGAAGGACGATAGAGATGAGAAACGTACCAGGAAGAGCGGTCTATGAACAGCCGCGTAAGCTCTAGAACGGATCTCCAGAAACCGTATACCTGCAACCAAACCAACCATAAGCGTACCTATGCCAGAAAGATGGACGGCCAGGGATAGGCCATTCGGAAGTGTGGACGGTCGATAGGAAGCCGTTTACGGTAGGACGCTTGCAGGAGAATTGGCACTATTCGCAGAGAGGGATGGTGGGCGTGTAGCCGCACAGGGGATGAACGGCTCTGGGAGAACCGTTCACGTTCTAGAAGGCAGAAAACGCAACCCAACCTGCAATCACCTCAAGAAGAAGACTAACACAACGAAAGAAGGGGTCAGCAAATCACTAACACGATGGGCACTAGGTGTCCCACCGTGATCGCCAAAAAATGGGCTTTTTATATGTTTTGTTCTACTCTCTTTCTCTTCAATACCGGCTTGAAAGATCTCTTCTCTCGTTCTAATAAATTGATATGTGAAATAAAATAGGACAGTAGACAGAGAACAGAAGAGAATAAAGAACCGTGATCGCCACCAAGGCGCCGTACGCGATGAACACGCCGCACCTTGGAATGAGGGAGACACTCGCCTCAAAATCAGCACTGCAGGGGATGAACGGCCCGTGAAGAACCGCCTGTGGTGTTGGATGGCCACACGATAGACCGTTCTTCAGTGCTGCAGGGGACGCGGGACGTAGGACTACTGGTTGATGGACGGTTTAGAAACAACCGCAGGAGGTGAAGGACGGTCGAAGATGCATCGCACATACCATCGAACGGTCCTGGAAGAGCCGCACAAGACCATCAAGCCAGAAGTCACAAAGGGGTCCAACCTCCACCCTCTCCGGACGGCCAGAGGGGATGGGCCTCGTGTTAGTGAGTTGCTGACCTGCGAAACAGAGTGTAAACACAAAAATAAAACCCAAGTTAGAACTATAGAGTGTAGTATATGCTAAAACGGAGACAAATGATCATAACTAAACGGAGTGGGGGATACTTGAGGAGTTTTAAACCCCTGGGGGCATCAAAAACGTGGGAGGATGTGTGAATGATAGTGCAAGCAGTGAAGAAAAACGAGGGAGAATGACGCATGCAACACAAAAGGGAATGATGGAATATCAAAGATAGAAAGAAAAGACTCAAAATGAAAGTTACTCCCTGAACCGGAGGCCTGTATGGAAGTAGAAGGCCTCCTTCCTTGGTCGTAGGTCGCTCTAGGATTCGGCAGGGCTTCGCCGTCGACCAAAATCTCCCCCTTTCAAACCCGGCCTTTAGGGTCTATTTATAGAGCACCTAAAGTCCTAGCCCGAAATTAGGGTTTAGGGGCATTTTCAGATCAAGATAATCAAAGAAAAATCGTAGATAAACCAATTATCTTTTATCCAGTCGAAACGGCGCTTAAAATGGTTGATTATCCGTGGAGAAAATGATGGGAGAAGTTGGGGATAAAACCACGGATATAGGGATGAAAATCTGTTGAAATTCAGCAATCGACTGGATGAACGGTCTTATGATAGACCGTCCAACTAGATGTGCGGCCATGTCCTGGCCGTCCAACCCCGTCGGTGGAAATTCAAAATAAATTACAAATAATCCAGATTATCCATCAACATGACCGAAACCTTCGCCGCTGGACTCTCATATATGAACGGCTCAGATGAGACCGTTCAAAGGAAGAGCGGCCAAAGACAAACTGTTCTAGCCTTGTCGGTGATAAATAGGTTAATTGGATAATTATCTGAGAAAACCATCCAGCGCAGGACTCTGAGAGATGAGCGGTTACCATCTGTCCGTTCATCAAGTTGAACGGCCAGAGGAGGGCCGCATAAATGCTTGTCGGTGGAAATTCAGAAAATTAACCAAAATATTCCAAAATAGTTGGAGGGTCCACAGGCAACCACACATTGATTGAGCGGCCAGGGATGCACCGTACATGTACATGGGTGTTGAAACTCATAGAAAAGCCCAATCAACCAAAACCAAGGCCCGTTAAGCCCTAAATCAACTCGGACCAAACCAGGGAGGGAGGCTACCCATAAAATAAGCCCAAAATGTGCCTGAAAACAGCCCCAAACGAATGATGGACAACTCGAGGCATCAACAAATAGGAGTAAGAGGAATGACTCAACTTATCGACAAAAAATGGGTGTCAACAGCGGCTCGCCGGGACAAGGAGTAGTTCCTGACCTACTGGCTGCTGACTCTACGATTGTACACCGGCCCTCATGGTATAATGCCTCTTTATCTTTGCCTTCCATGGTTATGTTCCTTCATAATGTTGGTTGATTGATTGATTTTTTTTTGACAGATCATCCCTCCGGCACCCAATTGGCGCAATATAGGAACCTTCTTCGACTGGTACATAAGCCCCCCCACTTTGATGCGGTGGAGCCGGCTCCCACCACGACTCCTTTGCCGAACTATTTTTGTTTTCTCTCTTTTTTTTATCTTTATCTTTATCTTTTCTTTTCTTGTCTTTTTCTTTCTTTCTTTTCTTTTCTTTCTCTTTCTCTCTCTCTTTTTTTATCTTTTTTTATTTTTTTCTTCTTCTTTTTTTATATGGGGCTTAATAGGCACACCCGTAGGCCGACAGTTTGAGAGGTAAGTGGCTGATGAAGCGACAATGGAGAGAAGATGTTTGTGAATCCCGAAAGGGGTCAGGAGTTGGTGTGAAACCAAGTGAGGGGTCTTTTCGTTCATTGGTTTAGACTGCGATTCCGAGCCAATAGTAAGGTAGCAGTCAGCCTCAACCGAAGGTCGTGACGCTGAAAGACTTGGCTTAGCCATAAAGCCATAGTGCCAAGGTAGAAGGGTCTTTTTGTTCATTGGGTTGGTTGATAGTTTTCGGGTCAATGATAAGATGACTTGTCGGCTTAGACAGAAGGTCATGACGCCGAATGACTTGGCTTAGGCGTAAAGCCATGACGCCAAGGGCGAGCATTCGCCGGCTTAGGCAAGGAGCCATGACGCCGAGCCACTTGGCCTAGACGGAAGGTCATGATGCCAAGGGAGAAATATTTACCAGCTTAGGCAAAGAGCCATGACACCAGACAACTTGGCGTAGACGTAATGTCATGATGCCAAGGCAGAAATATTAACTGGCATAGGCACAAGGCCATGACGCCAGATAACTTGGCCTAGATGTATGTCATGTTGCCAAGGTCAAAATATTTACCGGCTTAGGCGAAAGGCCATGACGCCGAACAACTTGGCTTAGGCGGAAGGCCATGATGCCAAGATATAATATTTATCGGCTTAGGCGGAAGGAGCCATGATGCCAATATATAATATTTATCGGCTTAGGCGGAAGGAGCCATGACACCGGACAAGGATGTTTAACGACTTAGACGTAAAGTCATGACGCCGTGTAGCTTGGCTTAGGCGGAAGGCCATGATGCCAAGATATAATACTCACCAGCTTATGCGGAAGGCCATGACGCCGGACAGCTTGGCTTAGGTGAAAAATCATGACGCCAAGATATAATATTTACGGCTTAGGCGGAAGGAGCCATGACGTCGGACAAGGATGTTTAACGGCTTAGACGTAAAGTCACGATGCCGTGCAGGTTGGCTTAGGCGGAAGGCCATGACTCCAAGATATAATATTTACCGGCTTAGGCGAGAGGCCATGACGTCGGGCAAGGATACTTAACGGCTTGGACATAAAGACATGACGCCGTACAACTTGGCTTAGGCGGAAGGCCATGACGCCAAGATAGAATATTCACCGGCTTAGGCGGAAAGCCATGACGCCGGACAAGGACATTTAACGGCTTAGACGTAAAGTCATGACGCCATATAGCTTGGCTTAGGTGGAAGGCCGTAACGCCAAGATATAATATTCACCGGCTTAGGCGTAGAGCCATGACGCCGGATAAGGATATTCAACGGCTTAGACATAAAGTCATGACGCCGTACAACTTGGCTTAGGCGAAAGGCCATGACGCCAAGATAAAATATTTACCGACTTAGGCGTGGAGCCATGACGCCGGACAAGGATATTTAACGGTTTAGACGTAAAGTCATGACGCCGTATAGCTTGGCTTAGGTGGAAGGCCATGACGCGAAGATATAATATTCACCGGCTTAGGCGTAGAGCCATGACGTCGGATAAGGATATTCAACGGCTTAGACATAAAGTCATGACGCCGTACAGCTTGGCTTAGGCGGAAGGCCATGACGCCAAGATAAAATATTTACCGACTTAGGCGTAGAGCCATGACGCCGGACAAGGATATTTAACAGCTTAGACGTAAAGTCATGACGCCGTACAGCTTGGCTTAGGCAGAAGGCCATGACGCCAAGATAGAATATTCACCGACTTAGGCGTAGAGCCATGACGCCAGAAAAGGATATTCAACAGCTTAGACATAAAGTCATGACGCCGTACAGCTTGGCTTAGGCGGAAGGCCATGACGCCAAGATAAAGTATTTACCGGCTTAGACATAGAGCCATGACGTCGGGTAGCTTGGCTTAGGTAGAAAACCATGACGGCAAGATATAATATTCACCGGCTTAGGCGGAAGAAGCCATGACGCCGGATAAGGATATTCAACGGCTTAGACATAAAGTCATGACGTTGTACAGCTTGGCTTAGGCAGAAGGCCATGACGCCAAGATAAAATATTTACCGACTTAGGCGTAGAGCCAAGACGCCAGACAAGGATATTCAACGGCTTAGACATAAAGTCATGATGTCGTACAGCTTGGCTTAGGTGGAAGGCCATGACGCGAAGATAGAATATTTACTAGCTTAGGCGAAAAGCCATGACACCGGATAGCTTGGCTTAGGTGGAAAACCATGACGCCAAGATATAATATTCACCGGCTTAGGCGGAAGAAGCCATGACGCCAGACAAGTGTGTTTAACGGCTTTGACATAAAGTCATGACGTCGTGCAGCTTGGCTTAAGCGGAAGGCCATGACGCCGGGTAGCTTGGCTTAGGTGGAAAACCATGACGCCAAGATATAATATTCACCGACTTAGGCGGAAGAAGCCATGACGCTGGACAAGGGTGTATTTTGTTAACTCACGTGCCAGCTTGGATGAAAGGTCATGATGCTGGCGGTAGAAGGGTTCTTTTGTTCTTTAAATGGATGGAAGGGCATAGCCAAGGTAAAAAGGGTCTTTTTCTTCCCGATCGTGCGAGAGGCCCAAGCCGAAGATAAAGGGGTCTTTTTGTTCTTTAACTGGATGGAAGGGGTAGAGCCACAGGTAAAATGGTCTTTTTGTTCTATGGTCGGACGGGAGGTTCGAGCCAAAAGGTGAAAGGGTCTTTTTGTTGTCTGGCTAGATGAAAGGTCCGAGCCAGAGGTAGAAGGAAGGTCTTTTATTGTCTGGTTAGACGAAAGGCCCGAGCCAGAGGTAGAAGGGTCTTTTTGTTCTATGATCGGACGGAAGGTCTTAGCCAAAGGTGAAAGAGTCTTTTTGTTCTATGGTCGGACATACGGTCCAAGCCAAAGGTGAAAGGGTCTTTTTGTTTTATCGTCGGACGGAAGGTCCGAGCCAAAGGTGACAGGGTTTTTTATTCTATGGTAGGACGAAAGGTCCGAGCCAAAGGTGAAAGAAGGATCTCTTTGTTATGGGGTCGGACGGAAGCTCCGAACCAAAGGTGAAAGGGGTCTTTTGTTAACTAGCTAGACAAAAGGTCTGAGCCAGAGGTATAAGAAGGGTATTTTTGTTCTCTGTCCGGACGGAAGGTCCGAACCAAAGGTGAAATATGAACGTTGACCCAACGGGATGTCGGAGTCAACAAACCTTGCTTAGACGGCATGTCCAAGACAAGGGCAGACATAAAACACTGTTGTCGTCTCGAAGTCATGTCGAAAATGACCAACCTGGGAGAGACACAGGGTCTGGGCCAGGGTAGAAAATGGTTGTTGACTTGACAGACTGCCAAAGTCAACCAACTTGGCGATGATGTGGGGTCTAAGCCAAGGAAGGAATATAGGATATAAATGTGGATCCGACGTCATGTCGAGGCCAATGAACTTGGCAGAGGCATGAGGCCTTAGCCAGGGGCAGAATATAGGATAAGTGTTGACTCGATGTCCTGTCAAAGCCAACGAACTTGGCAGAGGCGTGAGGACTAAGCCAAGGGCAGAATATAAGATAAGTGTTGACTTGACGTCCTGTCAAAGTCAACGGACCTGGCAGAGGCGTGAGGCCTTAGCCAAGGATAGAATAGAGGATAGGTGTTGACTCGACGTCCTGTCGAAGCCAACGAACTTGGCAGAGGCATGAGGCCTAAGCCAAGAGCAGAATATAGGATAAGTGTCAACTCGATGTCCTGTCAAAGCCAACGAACTTGGTAGAGGTATGAGGCCTAAGTCAAGGGCAGAATAAAGAATAAGTGTTGACTCGACATCCTATCGAAGCCAACGAACTTGGCAGAGGCGTGAGGCCTAAGCCAAGAGCAAAATATAGGGTAGGTGTTGACTTGACATCCTGTCGAAGCCAACGAACTTGGCAAAGGTGTGATGCCAAGGCCAAGGGCAGAATATAGGGTGTGGATGTTGACCTGACGTCATGTCAAAGTCAGCGGGCCCTGCCCCGATAGAAGGTTTGGGGTGAGGGTAGACTAAATTATAGGTGAATGAGAGGCCCAGACCCAGGGCTAAATGTTGGTGTCAACCCGACGAAATGTCAGAGTCAACGAACCTTGCTCAGACAGAAAGCCTGAAACAAGGGTAGAATGTGTAGACGAGGGTGTCAACCTGACGTCATGTTGAAGTTGACCAACCCAGTAGAGACGTGAGGTCTAAGCCAGGGTAGAATATGGACATTGCCCCGTTAAGAGGTTGGGGTCAACAAACCTTGCCCAGATGGAAGGTCTGAGACAAAGTGAAGATGTCCTTTTGTTAGTTTATTAGTTTGTATTGATTGAATTTATTTAATTTGTTGAGTTCATCGAATTTGTTAAGTTTATTGAGTTTATTGGATTTATTGGTTTTATCGAGTTCATTGATTTATTTAGTTTACTGAGTGTATTGGGCTTGTCGAGTTTATTAGTTCCCCTTAGTTTATCTAGCTTGCTTGATTTATTGAATTGATTAAGTTTATCGTGGTTTATTTAGTTCACCGGATTGATTGATTTACTTTGGTGATTGATTTTGTTCTATTTATTGGGTTTATTGAGTTTGCTAAATATGTTGAATTTACTGGTTTTGTTGAATTTGTTGAGTTTTTTGATTCATTAAGTTTATTTTAAATCATTATCTTCATTTCTTCATTCTTTTTGTTTATTTCTTTCTTCTTTTTGTTTCTTTTTTTTGTTGTGCTTTTTTTTGTTTTGTTTTTGGTCTCCCTGGCACAGACTCGTTCGCGGTGCGGGACATTTTGTTCGGTGGGACTATTGGTGAATTTCATTATTTATTATGCCGGTGGGACTAGGGATCAACGTCCAAGAGTCCATCCAAGACGGGGTGCCTCGAGCCAGAAAGGAAGGGGTTTAAGGGCCCAATTTCGTGAGGCTAGGGACAGTTTTTGAGCTCAGCGAGGGTGGAGCGCCTCAAGCCGAGAAAAGGGATTTATGAACCCAGCCTAGTGGGACAGAGGTTAATTTTTGGGCTCGGCGAGGGTAAAGTGTCTCGGGCCAAGGAAAAGGTTTTGTTGACCCAGCCTGATGGGACAAAAGGTTATTTTCGAGCTCGACGAGGGCGGAGTGCCTCAGGCCAAGAAAAAAATGATTTTGTGGACCCAGTCCGATGGGACTGATGGGCAAAGATTTAAGCTCGGCAAGGGCAGAATGCCTTTTATCAAAAAAAGGGAGATTTTTTTGGGCCAACATTGGGCAAAGGGGTCCGAACCAGTAGTGGTGGGGGAGCCCTGTGAGACGAATATGGCACTTATGGGCGTAGTTGGGTTATTGTTCGCCGAATGCCAAAAGTCAATGTGAATGCATTGGCCGGAGACATGGGTCCCAAATCAAGGGTGGAGGGTCAATCCTGGTGGGACAAGCAGGGAGTATCCCCATAGGATGGGGCGTCAGTACGGCCTATTCTTTTTGTTCCCCTCAAAGGGCACGGATCTGTATTTGAAACGGGAGGCCTAGTGGCCAATGAGGGCTATTTAGCATTGGTGGGACCATTGATTAACGTGGTCCCCTTGGGGATATTCGATGACAGCTATGCATCAGATCAACAGCTGCCTTCTTTTGTCATTGATTTCTTCAGGAGACGCTCGGAGTAGCTTCAGCTCGGGCCGCCGGTGCTTATGCCAAGCGTCATCCTCTTGGCCCCTTTTTCTTGGAAGTTGTCGTTGCAGGGCCTTCCTACCTCCGCAGATTGGCATAGTCATTTTATTTTCCCTTGGCATTTACCATAAATTGCTACTGAGGAGTCTTCTGCCCACGGTGCGGATGAGGAGGGCCTGTTGACCTCATAATTTTCTTTCTTCTTTTGTTTTGCATTCATTTTCATCATTTTTTTTTGTTTCTTTTTTTTTGAATGGACAACTCGGATGGCGCTGACGGTGCAGTTCAGTGCAGAGCCATTACCCTTCATCCATTTATTTTTAAACAGACCAAGGTGGTGTACAGGAGAGCACGCACCTCCTCAGAGAGGAGATGAGTGGTTCGCTCCACCATACCAATCCCACAATGGTAGGTTCTTATTGGGCACGGGCCAAGTCATGAGGGGAGTGATATTTTCGCTAGCAGATGCAGCCATCAAGGCCTCCTTTGTTCATCATTTTTTTTGGTGCCTACCCCCAGCACAGACCATTTCCTTTCTTTCTCTTTTTCTTTCTTCTTCTTCTTCTTTTTTTTTTGCAAACATCTACATTCGAGTTGCGGGATGATACTAAATGTTGGCTTCTGCCAGATCTGCGAGGAGCAGCTGGGGCAATGATGTTGCGTGGGGCTACTCTTTTGAAGATGGGTATTTGATGAGGGCGCGGTGGATCCACCTTGTATTCGCCCATCTACAGCTCGCCTTTCTGGATCAGGCCTTCAATAATGTCCTTGAACACATAGCAATCCTCAATAGGATGCCCTAACATTTGGTGATAAGGACATAAGCGTGGGTCATCTTTCTTTGTGGAATCACCTGGTTTCTTTGGCTCTGGAAGCGCCACTTTACCACATTCATAGGCCCACTCAAAAAGAGCCCTAGTCTTATCCTTCGAAAAGGAGTATGGCTTCATCATTCTACCCCTTAGTAAGGACCCTTGTTTTGCCGGCTCGGCGGAAGAAAAGTTGGCTGCCTCTTTCATTTTATTCTTTTGTTGCTTGGAGACTTCAAAATTTGAAGCACAAATTTCTTTTTTCGCCGAGTATTTGTCGATTGGTTTCTTCTTTTGACTCGAGGCTGTAGAAGCCGGGCAGAGCTTGGCCAGAATTACTTTGACATCGGCCACGATGTCACTTAACTGTTCAAAGGTTATGACTTCAATGTCAATAACCCATCGGTGGATGTCGACACCTTTCACGGAGATTCCTCCACCTTCTTATGTAGTCCATGACAGACTCATTATCTTTTTGTTTGGCTGCTTGTAATTCGACCTCAGTAACTTCTTCTTAGTCATTGTTTGTTTTGTCCTCGGTCTGTCTATTGTCACCAGACTTGTTGGACTTTGATGTAGGGTAGTTGGTTGCATATCCAGCTCCAATGACGACATTATCGGAGACGCTTCGATTGCCTCCTGACATGCCTGGGAGACTGGATATTGGAACGGTTGAGGGGGAATGCCCCTTGTGTATTTAGGCATTAGTCGGAGCATGGCTGGCCATGTTGGGGCTTTAGGTGAGCTAGCACCAGCTTGTACCACGTCAAGTAGATGTCCTGCCGATCGAGGCATGTATGGACTCACATTCATTTCATTTAGCTGCCTCTGCAACATTTCAATCTCTTGATGTTTCTGGTGCAGTAACGCCATTAGGGCGGGGTCTCGCCAGGAGGGGCCAAGAGTGCTACTGCCTTCCACCTCCGATTTGTATGAGATGAATGGCCTCCTGCCATCATTGTCGACTGCATGTAGCTCCTTCAAGACGAACTGCTTGTATTTTATGCCTCCGGATGTAGGAGGAATGTGGTGTTGAACCCCCTTATCAGCTGATGGGCATTATTTTGACATTCTCCCGGACCCAGTAGATGAGTGGGAGGCGGAAGCTCCAGCCTGAGTTATTCTTTTCGACACAAACCAGATTTCTTCATTTTCCTCATCAGCAGTTTGTGCCCTGCTAGATGAGGCTGACAATGTGTTACAGGAGAGGGCCATATGTCTCCTTTCAACTTTTGCATTCTTCTTTTTCTTCCCCTTTATGGTTGGCATCTGCCCCGCTCGGTGCATTGAACACCCTCTCTTTTCCTTTAATTCTTTTTGTTAGCCGGTGGGGCTCATTGCATCTTTGAGGGGCAGGCTTCTTAAGCTGCATGGGCTGGTCACTGGGTGGCTCATGCTTGTCTAGTCCATTTATAATGGTCTGTAGCTATTCCTCGGCTGGGTTGATTTCTTCATGCATCTCAAGAGCCGGGTGAGGTGCCGGCCTTGTTCTTTTTCTTGTTGGCATTGCTCGCCGATTCCTTTGTTTTTCTTTAGGAGCTAGAACACACTCCTCATTGGTGGGTCGGTTGTAGGCCTCTGGCACTTCTTCGGGCAGCTGTTGACATATAGATATCATGTTAATTGATGCCCCCTGAGTAGGCATTTCATGAGGGCGTGGAGGATCGACTCTGTGCTCCCCAGTTTGTAACTCCCCTCTTTTGATTAGACCCTGGGCGATGTCCTTGAATATTTGGCAATCCTCAATATTATGTCCCAGGATTTGATGGTAGTGGCAGAAGCAAGGGTCATCTCTTCTTCTGACGTCGTCAGGCCTCTTCGGCTTCGGAAGAGTAATCTTGTTATACTTGATAGCCCATTCGAACAATGCTCGAGTCCTGTCCCTGGGGAAGGCATATAGCTTCTTTTCTTTGTTCTGCTGGGGATGCCTTTCTTGACATTCAGCGGGTTCATTTGGGGAAGGATTGTGCACCCACTTGTGCCTTTTCGCCTTGAGGCTAACAGCATGGACCGCTTTCAGCATCGGCCGCTTATTAACCTTCCTGGCTTGGTGACTTGAGTTGGCAGGAAGTGAGGGATATCTCTCGAAGAAGTCTTCCACTTCCGTGGCAACATCAATTAATCGGTCAAAAGACCAAATTTCTATTCCGATTATCTTTTCCAAGATTTCTTCCTTCAGATTTTGTTTGCACATTTGTATTGCATCTTCTGGATGCGGAGGATGCCGGGACCTCATGCTGAGACCCCTCCATCTCTCGATATATTCTGCAGCAGCCTCATCATCTTTTTGTTTGGTTGCCAATAGTTTGGCCATAGTTACCTCTGCCTCGGCAGCGTGAAATCTCTCATCAAATTTATGTTGCATATCTGACCAGCCTTTAATAGATCCGGCCGGCAGGGTGGAATACCATTCAAAGGCGGGTCCTGTCAGAGAAGACCCAAAAAACTTCAGTAGGTACAACTCGTTAGCCGCCAAGTCACCCATGGCTGTTATATAGTGTACAATGTGTTCTTTCGGGGAGCCCTGCACGTCGAATTTGTCAAATTTTGGGGGCTTGTTAATGCCAGGTGGCAGTCTCTTGTCAGCATGACAGGCTGGATATGGCACTTCATATATATCAAAGGGGGCATAATCTTCACTACCTCTCTTTGCCAGCCTTGCTTCGATCAATTACTCCACCATCAGCTCGTTCACCATAACTAGCTTTGCTGGTTGAGAGCAGAGGTTCATCAATTGTGAGGCCGAAGCCGTAACATGAGGCGGCAGAGGCTCTGTGTAATGCCCCGGGGTTTTCGAATCCTTCTTCTTGGGTCCCGGATTTATTTTCTCAGAGAATTTATTCTCTAAATGACCGAAATTATCTTTCAGACATTTTTCGGGTTCGGATCCGTGCGTTTCGGATCAGTTTCGGAGGTCCCAGAACATGTTCCGCTGTTTCCCGTGTTTTTCCCTAATTGGACCTTCGGAACCCCGTAGCGGGTAAACCGGGTCGTTCACCTACTCAGGGATGGTACCACGGCGATCAGCGTGTTCCGAGGATCGCGGGGGTATATTTTTCTATTTTTTGGTATTTTTTGGAATTTCCGAGTTTTTCTATATCACCTCTAACCTCTCTATCCCCCCATTCTCTCTTTCTCACTCTCTCTCATCTCTTTCTCTCCCCCTCTCCCCGGGTGACCGACGGTGGCGGAGGAGGGTGAGGTGGCGATGGCGGGAGGCGAGGAAAGAGGAACGGGTCGAGGATCGAGGGTCGGTGGCGCGTGGAAGCTCGGTGGCGCGTTCGTGAACTGGTGAGGGTTTCGTGGCGTTTTCTTCGTGGATCGGCGTCCACGGTGCGTCGAATCTTCGATGGAGGTAGGGTGATGGACCCTCAGCTCATGTACTTCATTTCTCGCGGATTTGGTAGCCCGTGGTGAGACGAGTGGGGTTCTTTTCGCATTTTGGAGAAAATGCATATTTTTGGGGTGTGAGCCCGATCTAGCATTTTAACACGTTAATTGGTGGTTTGAGGGCATCATTGAATGCCTAGGGGCTTTGGGAATGATTTTCACATTGTTTCCCCTTCACCTGGGGGTGAACGGGGCGTGGAATGAGTTTCTTCGCAGTTTCTACCATTTTCGGGCGCGGACTGAGAATGCGCTCGCCAAGGTGGGCGCGTTCTTGGATGTCGCGCCATCCCGATAGAGCATGTTCATCGGGGAAGATGAACAGTAAGGTGGTTCTTGTCGCGCTACAGGTGGGTAGCGCGTTCCGTTCTTATCGCGCTATAGGAGCATAGCGCGTTCATTCATGTCGCGCTACAGGTGGGTAGAGCGTTCTGTTTTGTCGCGCTATATATGTATAGTGCATTCTGTCTTGTTGCGCTATAGGAGTATAGCGCGTTCTGTTCTGAACGCGCTATAGGAGGGTGGCGCGATCTTGAGGGTGACTAGTCGGGCAGCCCAGGGCGGGTAGTCTATGGCTGAGCGTGCCTCTTTTGGCCGTGTGTATCTTGGAAACCCCGTGGAGTTCCGTGACCATATCTTTGGGTGTCCGGAGGTTTTGTTTTCCTCGATTAGCGTGCCTATAGGTGTGTGTGTTCCGGGCTTTGTGTTATGCTGGATCGAGTCACCGTGGATCAGTGTGTGTGCGGTGGGGTCTCCCCCACATGTCGTGAGTTTCCCTGGAAGATGATTCCCGAGTGGGCCATGTGTTTGGCCTTTGGACTATGAGTCTAGTCATCCTGCCTGGGGCTGGAGGTTTCCCGCTTTTCCCTGGGATGGGGAATCTGCGTGGCGGCTTGTGCGCTGCCTTGGGAATCGTGCTTCTGTGCTTTCCGCATGGGTCATGTGTGTGGCCTTGGACTATGAGTCCAATCACCCAGCCTGGGGCTGGAGGGTTTCTGAGTTCCCTTTTGAGGGGATGGTCTCAGCGGCTCGTGAGCTACCTCGGTATTCATGTTACCGTGGTTTTAGACGTAGGGATTAAGCTAGATTGACGGCGTGGAGCCGATCGGTGCAACGGTCTTGACTCCGAGTCTTGTGACTCAAGGAACATTGGATTTAGTGAGTCTAGAGGACCGTCCAGAGTCCAGTGGCTCGTCGCCACTTGGCCCTTCTCGACTTTCGCGTAGGGTGCGTGCGTGTTTCTCGGAGTTTCTCCTTGGAGAGTGGTCACATTAGTGACTTCCCACTAGTCATAGTCTTCCAACACGCGTGCGGTCCCACCAGGGAGTGGTGGCGAGGCTTTACCCGAGAGAGACAGCTTTAGGCTGGTTGCCGTAGGGCCTCCCACTGTGGCGGCTCCAGTCCGGGCCGGGAGGAATACTAGCTAGAGGGCCTGACGTAGCGCAGTCAGTCAGTGTGTGCACACGTGGTTGGGAACTTCCGACGCGTGCTGACGAGCACGACCCCGCCTAGACCCTTGTTCTGTGTTCTGTGGTTACTTGTACGGTGTCTCTGTCTCCGCCTGGGGCACCGCAGCGAGACACCTGAGGCAGCGGTCTAAGTCGTTAGTGGATGCATCCGGTCTTGCTTCTGGTGGGCAGGTACTTCCGCCACGTGAGACGTGGCTCTCTTGTTTCTGGGTTCCGTTTCCCATCTGAGACGTGGCATTTTGGACCGTCCGGAGTTTCCGAGAGAGTGGCCTGGGTGCCAATGGCTTCATCGAGGTTGCGTCTTGTTTGTGCGGTGCCCGCTACCAGGTGGTCTGGGTTGCACTTTGGACAACGTGTCAAAGTTGGCCTTGTCCTGGGAGACAGGCCTCTACGGCGGGATTGCCGTAGGTTTTACCTCGATAAGTGGTGTTAGTGTGGCCCGGTTCCCGATGGCGAGATCGTGATGGGGACATCATCTCCCGTGCCCACACTCACGTTTCGTCTCCTCGCCCCGGAAGCGTCCGACATGGTCCAGTCATTTATCTTGAGTCATATGGTGTATTTCCTCATTTTTATTTGAGTCATACCATTGTAATTTTCCTTTTATTTGAGTCATGTACCTAGGTTAATGAGTCATCTACCTAAGTTAAGTGTCATAGGGTTGATTATATTAGTTAATGGGCCCAATTCTTTGGGCTAGGCGTAGGGGCGCCCCCTACCCCCTTGGTTATTTGTCATTGTAGCAAGAGTTAGGGACTTTTTGTAAAATATGGGTTACCTCTATATAGGACCCCATTCCCCCCCATTTGAAGTTAATGAAATAGTGATGGGAATCGACACCGAGCCAGTACCTTTTCATATTACATTTATATCCTTTAGTTTATTTTTATATCCACGGGAAAGTATACGCGTAATTGTACGGCTTTATCGGCCAATGCGTCACTCCCGTAGATTGTGTGGGTTTCTATGTAATTTGTCAGTAGGACCAGCAAGGGGGCCCTCAGCCCTTTCCCATTGGTCCATGTCATCTTGTGGGGCTGGTCAACCATCCTAGGTGGACATCTAGAAGGTTGGACTAGTCATATGCCACATGGGTAGACAAGTGGCCCATTTTGTCCAAGGTAGGCCACCTACCATTCACCAACCCATTCAACCTTACTTGTAGTCAAGGGGGCGCCCCATTCCACTTGCCTTAGTTTAATATTTTTTGTGTGTTATTAGAATGCAATCCCAGCCCTTCAATCCTCTTCCCTAGATCTAAGGGTCCACATTGCATTTGATGTAAACCATATATAAGCTTGTATTTTCATGTGAAATTCAATGAAAAATCAGAAAATTTTGTGAAATCCAAGGAGCTTCTTGCGCCCCCAGCCCCTCTCCCTCTGGTTCCTCTCCTCCAACCTCAAGTTCTAGAGTGATTCTACCTTCTATCATCTCCTCTCAACCTCCGGTGATCGTCTGTGCCGCCGCCGCCGCCGTTCGTGCCGCCATCGAGCCGCCTCTGCAGTTCTATCTTCATCCGACCACAGTAGCTTCCACGAATTGTCTGTCTCAGCCACGAGCTTGGATTGATCTGAATTTTTTATGGTGTGTTCAGCCCTTGCATCCCAAGATCCACCTAAATTTTCACGCCATAATTCCATCGTTTAGTATTTTTACATTTTCGTCCAATCTGTCATCCCAGATCTGCCATGTTTCTATCTACAGTGATAGAACCTCTGAGTTCTCCCCCTCCGACCATCTTTTTGATTTGTCCAAACCCTCCCAATTTTACTGGGAGTTCTGTCCATCACCCTCTACCTTCAAAATTTTTCTTAATTTTTTATCAGCCTTCTATCTATTTTTAGAAATTCGTGTTCTTCCTCTGATACAGTGTTTTTAGTCAGATCCCAGATCCGACCACCCTCCACTTCCAAAATCATAAAAAATCACCACCACCTCCAAATCCAGATCCAAAAATAGTCCTGGTTTTCTTGTTTGATGTCCTACAACCTTTCTGAAGAACACATCTTCAAATTCGGACATCTACTTCACGGTCAAAGGCAATCAACAGGAAAGTTCTCTGCAGATCTGAGTCTTCGGTTACTGTACAACAGCAGCATATAAAATTCGCCAACACAAAGTACAAATCTGGTGAATTTTTCTGAAGGCCACTAGATTGTAGTACTTCGAAGCAGCTTTCCAACGGCTCTGATCTCGTCGCATTCCGACACCGGTGCTGATCGCAGCGTCCGTTCTCGCCGGAGCGCGCGCTGAAATACAGAACCGGCAGATTTCCGATCGGTTTTTCCGACCGGTGCCGAACGGAGCCGCCCGGCCTCCGGCCGGCGAACCAGCGTGCCGCCAGCCCGGGGAGCGCTTCTCCAAGTGTCTCCACTACAGCGGTACCACCGGGTCCCACACGGCCCCTCCGGACAGCACGTGGGCCCCACGGTCGTGAACACGCGTGTAGCCGAATCAACACCCGAAGCTGCCCGTCAACCCGAATTCGGTCCTCCCGGGCCCATTTGTATAGCCCTTTACCTCCCTGCGTGGAGTGGGCATGTTCCCATTGCTGTAATTATTGTGTGTTAAGTTTCCCGGGAGTACGAGTTTTCGGCCGGGTCCGTCTTCCCCACGCCGAGCGCGTGGAGGTATCGCCTTCGCTCCTTACTTGGCATTTTGCTTAATTTCATATATGCTTGTTTATGCCGCTGCTAGAGAGCATGATAGGGTAATTAGCTCGCTTTCTATTTATATCACCGCTGCTGCGAGAGAGAGCGTTACCGTCCCGTGACCCGATCCGGGCACGAAAGAGAGAGCCGACCACCCTAGCTCTTGCCGGTTTCTCAACCGCGCACGTCCGACGCTTCCCTCGTTAAGGGACGATCGCGAGCTTGTCGTGTTCGTGGTCCCGTCCCGCATCAAATTGGTATCAGAGCAAGTTGAGTCTAGGGTGTCCAAATCAAAAAAAAAAGTGTCATTCATTAGTCATTTACGTCTAAGTCGTGTTTAGGGTCATCATTGTTTTAAAACAAACAAAAAAAAGTGTCTTTTTGCATTGCATCCCTTTACTCGGTATATCAAAAGGTGTTGTCCGAACGTTAGGCTACGCCTATCGGGAAGGCCGCACACTTGCGCGAGTGACCTTCGGGTCGATTACCTCCGCCGCGTACTGTGTTTTGGTTAAGTCTAGGCGCATCATTTTGCATTAGTGTGTTTTGCTTTAGTCGGCGTCTTCTAGTCGGTGTGTTTGCATGCCCACTCGTCGGGGTACTCAGTACTCACCCCCACCACCACCTATGGCCAACCCACGGGATACCTCGGGAGACTTCCACTCCCTACAAGAGGCGATGATGGCCATTATGACTAGGTTGGACCAATCCGATGCTAACTTTCGACTTTCTCCGATAATATGGATGGTCGCCTTAGAGCCATGGAGGGGCGCTTGGAGACCTCCGACAGGTCGGTCCAAGACCTCGTTGGGCGGTTAGATAGGATGTCACACGGGGACCCTCCAGGGGCAGCCCAAGGCCCACCCGCACCTCCTCCCGCGGTGGCCCAAGTCCAACCCGCTCCCATGGCCCAAGTCCAGGCCGCTCCCGCGGCCCAAAACCAGCCACCACAGGCTCCTCCACCCGCCCTTCCTCGGGTTCCCCAACTACCGCACCGTGACCTTGGTCTCGAGGACTATGGTTCCGACAATGCCTATGAGGGATATGGTCAACGCCGTCGTGGTTTTCAGCCACAACGAGATGAGGATGATGACCGGGTCCTTAAGACCGTGCGAGCGGACCCTCCCGCTTTTTACGGGTCTTTGGATCCGAAAGTCTACCTAGATTGGGAGTTCGGCATGGACCGTTACTTTGAGTGGTATGATATGTCGGAGCGTCGAAGGGTCCGATTCGCCACCATGAAACTCATGGGGCAGGCACAAACCTATTGGAAGAATGTGGAGAGCCTGCTACTTCAGCGGCTAGAACCCCCGATCGACACATGGGCCGAGATGAAGAATAAACTTCGGCAAAAGTACCTTCCTCCCACATACCGCCAGCGACTCATCGATAGATGGCAAAGTCTTAGCCAGGGAGACCGGTCCGTCTCCGAATACATCGCGGAGTTTGATGAGTACTTTCTACGATGTGGTGTCACGGAGGAGAGTACCATGCCCGTGTCCCGCTTTCGACGTGGTTTGCGGCCACACTACCAGTATGAGCTTTTCCGCCGCAATGCCAAGACGTTGGAAGAGGCATACCAGGTTGCTCTCGAGATGGAGCAATTTGAGGGAGAGTTCGAGTCTAGCCATCGGTTGGGCCCCACCCCTCTCCGTAGTACCGAGCCCCGTCACTCCATAGGCCCACATCAGCGGCCTCCCATGGCTCGACCTCAGGAGCCCACCCATCAGGAGCACTTCGCTCCACGGCCTCGTCCTCCTCCACCCCGGGATCTATTCCCACCCCAACCACCGGCACCCGTTGCCCGTCCCCCGGCTCCTATAGCCCGTCCTCTGGCACCGGCACCCCCTCCACTATTGTCCAAGGCACCTACATCTCCCCCTTTGCTGCCTACACCCCCTACCCGACGGGATGATAAGGGTAAGGCCCCTTTTATAGGAGAGAGTAGTCGGTCGAGAGTGCAGTGTTTCCACTGTCATGGATTTGGCCACTTTGCCAGCGAGTGTCCCGCTCGCGCCACCCTAGCCTTAGGTGTTGGAGAGCCCGCACCTCCCGAGCTTGAGTGTGTCAATTATGAGGCCGATGACGCACTAGCCGATGAGTACTATGCCTTGGGGGGAGAGTTGGATGGCTCACCCGCCGCCCAGGATGCCGCCACCTAGTGGGCTTGTGTCACCATCTTAGTCTAGGGTCATATATGAGTCGGTGTGTTTTTTCTTGTGTGGTTTGTTTGTGTGGTGTGTCTCGAGTCGATTGTTGTGTGTATTGCATGGTAAGTCTGCATGAGTCTTGTGCAAGCTCGTTGTCGGTCTCTTATGAGTAAGAGGCGAGTGGACTCACTTGATGAGTATGGGGTCGATTCTACATCTATACCCGGATCAGTCACCTATAGGGACTCAGCGGTGATTCCTAGTGAGTCTTTGAGCCGCTTCCCTTCCTTTTGAGAGTGCCCCACCCGGAGTGTCCACCTTCAGGCCATAGCAGTTTGCGCATATCGAGTATATATGGAATGAGCAGGTGACGATCATTTGGAGTGGAGCGTACCCGCATTACTTGGCACGGTGACGGATCCGCCGGAGTATTCGAGCATCCCTACCCCTACTCGACGGGGTCGAGTTCCTCCCACCCGGGGAGAGTTGATGGGAATCGACACCGAGCCAGTACCTTTTCATATTGCATTTATATCCTTTAGTTTATTTTTATATCCACGGGAAAGTATACGCGCAATTGTACGGCTTTATCGGCCAATGCGTCACTCCCGTAGATTGTGTGGGTTTCTATGTAATTTGTCAGTAGGACCAGCAAGGGGGCCCTCAGCCCTTTCCCATTGGTCCATGTCATCTTGTGGGGCTGGTCAACCATCCTAGGTGGACATCTAGAAGGTTGGACTAGTCATATGCCACATGGGTAGACAAGTGGCCCATTTTGTCCAAGGTAGGCCACCTACCATTCACCTACCCATTCAACCTTACTTGTAGTCAAGGGGGCGCCCCATTCCACTTGCCTTAGTTTAATATTTTTTGTGTGTTATTAGAATGCAATCCCAGCCCTTCAATCCTCTTCCCTAGATCTAAGGGTCCACATTGCATTTGATGTAAACCATATATAAGCTTGTATTTTCATGTGAAATTCAATGAAAAATCAGAAAATTTTGTGAAATCCAAGGAGCTTCTTGCGCCCCCAGCCCCTCTCCCTCTGGTTCCTCTCCTCCAACCTCAAGTTCTAGAGTGATTCTACCTTCTATCATCTCCTCTCAACCTCCGGTGATCGTCTGTGCCGCCGCCGCCGCCGTTCGTGCCGCCATCGAGCCGCCTCTGCAGTTCTGTCTTCATCCGACCACAGAAGCTTCCACGAATTGTCTGTCTCAGCCACGAGCTTGGATTGATCTGAATTTTTTATGGTGTTTTCAGCCCTTGCATCCCAAGATCCACCTAAATTTTCACGCCATAATTCCATCGTTTAGTATTTTTACATTTTCGTCCAATCTGTCATCCCAGATCTGCCAGGTTTCTATCTACAGTGACAGAACCTCTGAGTTCTCCCCCTCGACCATCTTTTTGATTTGTCCAAACCCTCCCAATTTTACTGGGAGTTCTTTCCATCACCCCTACCTCCACAAATTTTCTTAATTTTTTATAAGCCTTCTATCTATTTTTAGAAATTCGTGTTCTTCCTCTGATATAGTGTTTTTAGTCAGATCCCAGATCCGACCACCCTCCACTTACAAAATCATAACAAATCACCACCACCTCTAAATCCAGATCCAAAAATAGTCCTGGTTTCCTTGTTCGATTTCTACAACCTTGCTGAAGAACACATCTTCAAATTCGGACATCTACTTCACGGTCAAAGGCAATCAACAGGAAAGTTCTCTGCAGATCTGAGTCTTCGGTTACTGTACAACAGCAGCATATAAAATTTGCCAACACAAAGTACAAATCTGGTGAATTTTTCTGAAGGCCACTAGATTGTAGTACTTCGAAGCAGCTTTCCAACGGCTCTGATCTCGTCACATTCCGACACCGGTGCTGATCGCAGCGTCCGTTCTCGCCGGAGCGCGCGCTGAAATACAGAACCGGCAGATTTCCGATCAGTTTTTTCGACCGGTGCCGAACGGAGCCGCCCGGCCTCCGGCCGGCGAACCAGCGTGCCGCCAGCCCGGGGAGCGCTTCTCCAAGTGTCTCCACTACAGCGGTACCACCGGGTCCCACACGGCCCCTCCGGACAGCACGTGGGCCCCACGGTCGTGAACACGCGTGTAGCCGAATCAACACCCGAAGCTGCCCGTCAACCCGAATTCGGTCCTCCCGGGCCCATTTGTATAGCCCTTTACCTCCCTGCGTGGAGTGGGCATGTTCCCATTGCTGTAATTATTGTGTGTTAAGTTTCCCGGGAGTACGAGTTTTCGGCCGGGTCCGTCCTCCCCACGCCAAGCGCGTGGAGGTATCGTCCTCGCTCCTTACTTGGCATTTTGCTTAATTTCATATATGCTTGTTTATGCCGCTGCTAGAGAGCATGATAGGGTAATTAGCTCGCTTTCTATTTATATCACCGCTGCTGCGAGAGAGAGCGTTACCGTCCCGTGACCCGATCCGGGCACGAAAGAGAGAGCTGACCACCCTAGCTCTCTGCCGGTTTCTCAACCGCGCACGTCCGACGCTTCCCTTGTTAAGGGACGATCGCTAGCTTGTCGTGTCCGTGGTCCCGTCCCGCATCAAAGAGTATTTGAATTTTTAAATGTCCAATTTAAATTATCTTCTTTTGGAGAGAATCTAATTGAGTGGGTGAGAAGCCCTTATCCCCCCTCCCTCTCCCTCTCTCCCTCTCTCTCTCTAAGGGGTTCGCCCCATTCTCTCTCTCCTCCCCTCCCAACTATTTTCTCTCTCCTTCCCCCTCCATTAAAGATGCTCCAACTCCCCACACCCCTCTCTTTACTCCACCCCAACCCCAAGAGACCCCCACCCAATCCTAGCTCCACCAAACAACTCCCAACTACCCACTTTCCCTTCCCAAGCAAGCCTCCACCTTCCCAAGGCTGAACCCACCCCTCCCTAGGCCAAATTTGAATTTCCCACCTCCCGCCCCTTCTTCCCCAGCCCCGTTTGGGTCGCCCCTCTCTAGCCCTCCCACCCTAGGGTCGCCCCCCCCCCCATCCTCCCCCTCCATTCCTCAAAGAGCATCCCCCATCTCCCCTCCCCCTCCACCTTGTAGAGAACCAGCGTCTTGCAGAGCCGGCCACAACTGCATCCCGGTGTCCCTGGAAGCACAAGTAGTATCGTCGGAAGCGTCTCCCTGTCCTCTTCACGACGGTGGTGGTCTCGTCCCGTTCTGAGTTCGTGGCTGCCCGGGCGAGCCGTCATCGCCGGACTGCGCATCTACTTCCTGATAGTCAACCTTAAGCAAGTTGCAGAGCCTCACACACCCTTGAAGATCTGGAGGCGACGCTTGGCTGAGATCATCTACAACGAGTCTACTTCCAGAATCAAGAAGCGGAACCCCATTCGGCATCCGGAGCTTAGAGTTATCATTTTTCTCCCCCAGGTGCGCCCTTCTGTTCCCTCTGGGACTGAACAGACACCCAGTCACTGTACGGGATCTATCTGTCTACTCCAACCTTCTCTGGTGCCCCCGTGGGTCTCCGTTCGAAGAGGGCTTGACAACGAATCCAGCGACTATGGCCCCGCCTGAATCAGAGATCTGGAGCATCCGTGGTGACCTCGTCTTCCTGCTGAAGCGGTACCGTAGCAGTCAGATTCAGAGAACAGAGGCCCTGCTCACGACCCTGCCCCGTCTAGCGCCGGCAACTACAAATTCTCCCAAAAATCAGGCAACCTCTTGGGCCAACTCAGAATAGTTTGCCACTGTTTCGGTGCAATCGGAGTTCGGGACCGACCGCAGCGGCGTCGACACCGACCCCCTGTCTGCTATTCCAGAGCGTGGGCAGAACCGACTTCATCTTTCAATTAGTCCCTAGTTCCCCTTTCCCCTCCCCGCCCGGCCAGCTTACAGCCCCTCCCTGTGGGAGGTAGTGTTTGAATGTAATTTTGACTTCCCTTCCCCAAGTGGGACGTAGTGCATGGGACGTAGTGGTGTAAAACTTTGAACAGGTACAAGCTACACCGGCACGGCGTGTGGGGAACCCACGCTTCCCCGCTCGCCCACGTCTCCGAGTGGGACCGGTTTCTTCAAGCCGGTCGAGTAAGTGCTCTATTCCTTGCTCATATTTGGTGCCTTGTTCTTTCAATATTAGCTCATAGCTGCGCTGGCCCGTGAGAGTGAGTGCCCGATCCGGAAGCTCCATTGCTTCAAGAGATCACTGTGGGAGAAAGTGTGTGACCCGTGCCCTCGGCACGACGTCGGCTCCATTGAATTGGGCTTCCATACCCTTGAGAATAACCTTGGACTTGCTGGCCCTCTACCAGCAAGGGCCCAGCCCTCACATCCTCCACTTGGCATCGCCAAGTTACCCCGGGTTTTGGGTGAGTGTCGGGTGAGAGGCCACCAAATTTCGGTCCGTTTCAATTGCAAATCGTGCTTGCTTGTTAAGGTCCAAGGTTCATCGGTCTTGTGACTATCACCCTCAAGGTGGTGTCACATCAATTGGTATCAGAGCAAGTCATTGACTTATCTCTACAAGTCAAGTCCTAGGGCACGCTTGCATTGGTGTCATCATCGGTCCGACCCTTGCATTGTCCACCCACCATTGTCATCATTGAGTCTAGGGTCAAATGGCCCCTCTCCCAATCATATCCCATGCATACGTACCTAATGGAGAGCCCACGGAAATTGATTTCATTGACTTAGAGTCTGATAATTGGGTATCCCCCGATATCGTTGCCTCTCTTTCTAGGACCGGACAAAGTATGCACAATGGAGACCAAGTCTTTGTTGAATTCCATGGATGGTTTGGAAAGACTAAGTATTTTGATGGGGCTTGGTGTCAAGTAGGAACATTGGCGGGTCCATGTATAATCCTAGGAAAGAAATGGTTAGATGAAAGGAATGTCGACATCGACCCGACACGTCAGACTTGCCTTGTGCATCCGCCATACCTTTCGAGAGCCTTTAAATTCAACAAACTTGGACTCTCCCATCCACCGGAGTCCCACCCTTGTTCACCACCCCGGGTGCACCACACACCGGCTATCATCACCCCACCCTCAAAGAACCTTCCCACCCCCTTAGCATTAGAAAAGGTAGCCCACCCACTTTGCCATATGGAGACAAATGCCCCTTCGGATCCTTTCCCCTCCATGGAGGGCACCCATGTCCAAATTGAAGGGGAAGCCTCGCACAAGGTTCTTCACCCAACACCACCCTCTCTACATAAGGCCGAATTCATCTTAGAAGAACCCCTTATTAGGTGGCTAAGGGAGAGCTCAATTAGAGATATCATGGCCCAAACCTATCTACCCATGGAGCGAGACCTCCCTCTAGTGCCCATCCACACCACTCACACAACGATCCAATCCTACTATGAGGTAGAGGGTTTAGATGACCTCCTCAAAGGCCTAGAATGGCAGCTAGAGTTGACTTGCTTGTTTACCCTAGGGACGGCCCACCCAACAAACCTTAGTCTCATCCACCCCTGTGATGGGTCTATCACCTCGATTTGCACCATTGGTTGCTACACTAGTGACCTCCTTCTATTCCTCCCCACACCCGATGAGCCCAACCTTCGCCTCAATTTGGAGCTTCTTATATCGGGTAGAAAGCCAAACCCTCCCCTCATGGCCGACCCACCCACCAAGAACTTCGGCACAATTGTTTCATTAGAGGAGGATGACCCACCACCATTTGGGAATCTTGAGCACATAAGGCTCCTCCCCCTGGGTAACCCTTTTCATGATCCCTTTGATCCCTTCCAATGGGAACCGTGGAACCCATGTGACCCAACCACCTTACCCATCGCCCCTTTCCTACCTTCACCCACCATGTTGGGCCAAGCTCACCTCATCCATAACTCATGTAACATCAAAGGAGCCATGACCTTAGGCAACACCCACCTAGAGATCGAGGAAATGCCCCACCCCATATCCACCTTCCTAGATCCCTTCGACCCTTTCACATGGAAGTTCAAAGGTCATCCCACATCTATGCACATGGAAGTCACCTTTGGGATAAGCATGCATCTGTCTAGGCTTACCACACCACTTGGCATGAACACTATGTTGGGTCCATTCATTCACATCACCCACATGTCAAGTAGGAAACAAGAGTGATCCATATTCGGGTGTAATGGTCCTCTTTCATTCATCATGGGTCGTGGGCATGATAGGAGTATTCATGGATGTCCGGGTCCCCCAGCATTTGTCACCCCCATGCATGACCGGATCACCTATGGATGCCCCGGTCCTCCCCATTCCATCAAAGTCTTCTTAGCGTCAAAGCATGATTGGTCTACTTTTGGTTGCCCAGGTCCACCCATCACCCCTAGAATGTCAGCATTCACAAAATTACATGAAAACCTTAGCAAGCACATCAGCAAGGAAAATGAGATTTATAAAAGGCAGGCTGACTCCCAACAGCGTCACTAAAAATTCCACGTGGGTGACTTTATGATGGTGAGGACGGAGAGGCTCTCCCCGGGAGCCATCTCTAATTTGAGGCTTCGTGGGGCTTGTCCCTTCTAGGTTCTGAGGTGCATTGGCACTAATGCCTATGAGTTAGATCTTCCCGAGGAGTACGGAGTGAGTCCCACATTCAACGTGGCTGACCTAGTGGATAAGGGTCTCACGGTGGTACCTAGTTAGGATATTGAGCCCACTCCCCTCATTGAGAGAGCACCCACCCATGAGAAGAGTCCACTAGCCAGGAGAGCCCAGCGCGAGCGAATTGAGCGAATATTGGATGAACAGGTCACTGCCACCAGGAGCAAGGTGTATGAGCACAATCTCAACAGGTGGAAGGATCGGTCTCATTCGGAAGATTTGTGGACGGTACCAATTCTACACCCTCCGAGGAGGGAAGGACTCTTACTCGACGGATTCAAGTTCTCCGCACCCAGGGAGTATGATGGGGACATCACCTCCCGTGCCCACACTCACGGCTCTTCTCCTCGCCCCGGAAGCATCCGACATGGTCTAGTCATTTATCTTGAGTCATATGTTGTATTTCCTCATTTTTATTTGAGTCATACCATTGTAATTTTCCTTTTATTTGAGTCATATACCTAGGTTAATGAGTCATCTACCTAAGTTAAGTGTCATAGGGTTGATTATATTAGTTAATGGGCCCAATTCTTTGGGCTAGGCCTAGGGGCGCCCCCTACCCCCTTGGTTATTTGTCATTGTAGCAAGAGTTAGGGACTTTTTGTAAAATGTGGGTTACCTATATATAGGACCCCATTCCCCCCCCATTTGAAGTTAACGAAAGAGTATTTAAATTTTCAAGTGTCTGATTTAAATCTTCTTCTTTTGGAGAGAATCTAATTGAGTGGGTGAAAGCCCTTATCCCCCCTCCCTCTCTCTCTCCCTCTCTCTCTCTAAGGGGTTCACCCCATTCTCTCTCTCCTCCCCTCCCAACTACTTTCTCTCTCCTTCCCCCTCCATTAAAGATACTCCAACTCCCCACACCCCTCTCTTTACTCCACCCCAACCCCAAGAGACCCCCACCCAATCCTAGCTCCACCAAACAACTCCCAACTACCCACTTTCCCTTCCCAAGCAAGCATCCACCTTCCCAAGGCTGAACCCACCCCTCCCTAGGCCAAATTTGAATTTAGCACCTCCCTCCCCTTCTTCCCCAGCCCCTTTGGGTCGCCCCTCTCCAGCCCTCCCACCCTAGGGTCGCCCCCCCCCATCCTCCCCCTCCATTCCTCAAAGAGCATCCCCCATCTCCCCTCCCCCTCCACCTTGCAGAGAACCAGCGTCTTGTAGAGCCGGCCAAGACTTCATCCCGATGTCCCTGGAAGCACAAGTGGTATCGTCAGAAGCGTCTCCCTGTCCTCTTCACGACGGTAGTGGTCTCGTCCCGTTCTGAGTTCGTGGCTGCCCGGGCGAGCCGTCATCACCGGACTACGTATCTGCTTCCTGATAGTCAACCTGAAGCAAGTTGTAGAGCCTCACATAGCCATCCCCTTGAAGATCTGGAGGCGGCGCTTGGCTGAGATCATCTACAACGAGTCTACTTCTAGTATCAAGAAGCGGAACCCCGTTCGGCATCCGGAGCTAAGAGTTATCATTTTTCTCCCCCAGGTGCGCCGTTCTGTTCCCTCTGGGACTGAACAGACACCCACTCACTGTACGGGATATATCTGTCTACTCCGACCTTCTCTGGTGTCCCCGTAGGTCTCCGTTCGAAGAGGGCTTGACAACGAATCCAGCGACTATGGCCCCGCCTGAATCAGAGATCTGGAGCATCCGTGGTGATCTCGTCTTCATACTGAAGCGGTACCGTAGCAGTCAGATTAAGAGAACAGAGGCCCTGCTCACGACCCTGCCCCGTCCAGGGCTGGCAACTACAAATTCTCCCAAAAATCAGGCGACCTCTTGGGCCAACTCAGAAGAGTTTGCCACTAGTTTTGGTGCAATCAGAGTTCGGGACCGACCGCAGCGGCGTCGACACCGACCCCCTATCTGCTGTTCCAGAGCGTGGGCAGAACCGACTTCATCCTTCAATTAGTCCCTAGTTCCCCTTTCCCCTCCCCGCCCGGCCGGCTTACAACCCCTCCCTGTGGGAGGTAGCGTTTGAATGTAATTTTAGCTTCCCTTCCCCAAGTTCAACCCCCTTGCATGGGACGTAGTGGTGTAAAACTTTGAACAGGTTCAAGCTACACCGGCGCGGCGTGTGGGGAACCCACGCTTCCCCGGTTGCCCACGTCTCCGAGCGGGACCGGTTTATTCAAGCCGGTTGAGTAAGTGCTCTATTCCTTGCTCATATTTGGTGCCTTATTCTTTCAATATTAGCTCATAGCTCCGCTGGCCCGTGAGAGTGAGTGCTCGATCCGAAAGCTCCATTGCTTCAAGAGATCACCGTGGGAGAAAGTGTGTGACCCGTGCCCTCGGCACGACGTCGGCTCCATTGAATTGGGCTTCCATACCCTTGGAAATAACCTTGGCCTTGCTGGCCCTCTACCAGCAAGGGCCCAGCCTTCACATCCTCCACTTGGCATCGCCAAGTTACCCCGGGTTTTGGGTGAGTGTCGAGTGAGTGGCTACCAAATTTCGGTCTGTTTCAATTGCGAATCGTGCTTGCTTGTTAAGGTCCAAGGTTCATCGGTCTTGTGACTATCACCCTCAAGGTGGTGTCACATCAGATTGGGATTTCTCTTTCTGCTCGATCGGTACAGTAGGAGTAGTTATAGTGCCGAGTTTTGACCATCCACCGTGTTTACTGTTCCTGTTGTTACTGTTGTTCTTGTAGTTACTGCTTTCCGTGCCGCCGTTGTTCTCAGTTGGGGTTCTACGGGATCCCTACTGAGCTAGTGATAGGAGGCTCACCCCTACGTTTTAGGTGCGACGGTTCTTCCTCAAGGTTCGAGGGTGCTGTTCGGAGGTTCTTAGTTGCCAGCTCACCGGGCCGAGTGTTCACTTGGCATGTGGTACGTTTTACTGCTTTAGACTGTACTTTCTGTTGGACTGGACTCTGTTGTAGTAGTTTTTTATTTATTTCTATTAATTATTGAAATGTCATGTTTTATTTTCTATTTCTTTATACCTCCACACTCCTTTTAGCCCTTCCGAGCCCTCCCGGCTCATGGGCGGCGGGCCAGGATTCGAATGGTATCGGGTTCTTCCCGATATCTTGATCTTGGGTCGTCACACTCTGGTAGGGGATCCTGCTATTGCATTTAAGGAGGCATTGGCTGTGTTGGCTGGAACCACAGAGAATAATATCCCAGTTCTGATTGACAGTTTGTAGAACGGCCAATGAAGGAGCACTCACAGGGTCGGAACCTCCCCGTGACGGTTCGGCTCGTGCCCCCGGTTGCTCGGGTGCCATAGCATGCTCAGTATTTTCATTTAATTATTTCTTCAGCAGGTCTACCTCCTGCTGGTACCTTTGCATGGCTATTATGACAGCAGGGTCCATAGATGTTTCATTATTGGTGCCTTCGAGTGTGCTACTGGAGGCACACTTAGATAGAGGAGACGGGAATGCTCCTTCTTGTCCAGACGCCACTATTCTGGCAGTGACAGTAGCGATGTCTTCATTAGCAACCTGTTTGCCCTCAGCGGCTTGTAGTAGTTCAGTGGTAATTTCACCTTGTCCTATCATTCGGCCTTTTCTTACAGCGATCTCAGTCGGCTCTTCTTGTTTATTCGGCGTAGTACCATGCCCACTCATCACCCCTATCATATTACAGGTGAGTATTTGCATTCTTCTATTGTACTTTCTAACTCCCCTTCGGGCTTGATGGGACAAAGTCGATTCTTTATATAGGGAAATTCTTTTCTTCTTTTCATTTTGCAGAGGCCTTCCAAGGCTCCTAGCTTTGGCTCGCCTCCCCTCTTCATTCACCTCCACTGGTGACATCTTGCTTTTTCTTTCTTCTTCGACTTTGACAGCATGAAGCGACCTCTGTTGGCCCACAACGGGACTTCCAAAGCAATGGAAATATTCTCAGACCATCTGAATCATATCTTCTTGGCTGCACTTCGTAGGGATGGCAGAAGGCAGCGCTTGGATTCGGGCCAATGGCATGTGTGAAAGCCGTGTTAGTTTGGCCACTTGATTGAGATTTCTTGAAAGTTCAGGAATATCGGCCTGCCTTGCACAGGCCTTGACAGTGGATGGAGGAGTTGTAGCTATGGCCTCCTCCACATGTATGATTGTGTTGCCCCCTCTCCTAGGGACAACAGTATAATTATTGAAGTTCTGCAAGGCTGGTGTAGCATCTCGGGTCCTCTTGGGAATCCACATTTGCTTAATTTTCACTAATTTTGGAGGAAGCCTCTCTTGCTTGTTCTCATCAAAATTCACCCTCTGGCTTGCTAGCACTTGAAGGTGTTGTGGGTGGGGACAGTTGGTATAACCCAGTCCGACAAAACTTCGGCATTGCGGCCATTGAAATATACTCGGACGCCCCCGATTATCATGGATTTCCCAGTCACTGACAATCGACTTCGGGGAGTAGCATCAATTCTTGCTCTGGAGCTCTTCTTGTTGCCCCCAGCAAGCTTCTTCTTGTGTATCCCCGTTGAGCGGGTAGTATGGTGAACATGACAGCTCACGATCACTGGACTCTTTAGTAGAGTTTTGTTAATTCAGCCTTCACTTTGGCGGGCCGCAGCTTCATCATTCTTCAGCTTCGCAGGTTCCGAGCCCTCCACATGCAGAAGACTCACAAATGCAACTCCCAGGAAGTTGGCGAAGCCAACAGCCGGGGGGAAGTTGCCAAAGATAGTTGGTACAGTAAGGTAGCCGTATGCAGCATGACCAGCCATGATCTGGGGGCCGAAGGTAAGTCCAGACAATCCACTTATCATCGCTCCAACCTGTAAAGGGGAGAAACAAGACAAACAAATGGTTGATATATATATAATATTTGAGTGGGGCCCCACGGTCCCCCTATTTCGGTGAAAAGGTGAAGGGAAGTTGAGTCCCACCGGGCGTGCCACTTTGGTGACACATATTTATTTAAAGTGCGTAGGCGTGCAATCACATAGGTGACAAATTAATTGTGCACTCGATCTGACTTGGTCAGTCGATTGTGAGGTTCGTGTCGGGACTCAAAACCCGCCGTATCGTAAAGGCTACGACGTTAATTACGTCTCTCTGGAAGAGGGACAACCCTTGCTTAATCGCCAAAATAGAAAGACCATGGGGCCCATAAAATATATGAAGGATTTGATTGCATGCAAGCACACAATATGGTAGTATTTATTTATTCAATCGACTCCCGATACAAGGCGGAGAGCTTAGGTATGAAGACCATCATCACGCATAGTGAAAGCTTACGGTCGGTCATAACCCGACTTTTCGCTAATCACCATTTGATATACCGGAGAGGCGGCTCATGCAAACATACAAGGTAGCAATATTTAGTTTTATTGTTGTTTATTGTCTATTCGATCTTTTATTTGTAGTTTCAAGGGGGGTTTTTGTAACATCTCTCTTATTTCGGGAGTTATCGAGGCCGTTTTATTTTGAGACTGCGCATGGCATTACGGTGCACGCATATGGACCCATGAGGTGGGCCGAGCGTGACTATATTCGGCCAGACTTACACATTATCGGGACAATGTATGCCGAGGTACGGCAAATTTGCTATTCAAGAATCGAGGGAATGCGGTTGAAACCCAGTCGAAACGAATTGAAGCCAGCAGATTATTGGCCCAGAGCAAAGTTATGTCATGACCATAATGGAATGAATCCCGAGGTTCAAGCACGACCTTTCGGGCATCATTAATATTCCCCATGTTCAGATCTAGAGGAGGTGAGAGCTCCGAAGCGAGTATAGTGGTGTTTATTGTTCTCTATTTATTCATATTATTATTTAGGTGTGTGAATGTGCTCCTCTCCTTTTTTTATTCTTTGTTCTTATTCTGTTTATATCATTCCATTAGTTATTATTTATTTGTTTATTTTTTACATTTGCATGCATGTATTTTATTTTATTTTTTTTATTGGCCTTTGTTTGATTATTATTCATTTAGTATTTTTTTCCTCTCTTTTTTTATTTATTTATCATTTTTTATTCTCTTTATTTATTTATTATTATTTATTTTTTTTGTTGTCATTCATTTGATCATTATTTAGTTAGCATGTCCTTTTTTATTATTTGTTTGTTTTTATTTTAACTATTATATTATATTTTTTTATTTCATCAATTTTGGATGAACGTGTTTTGTTTATTTCATTGTTTGTTTTCTTTCTCTTCTTCTTTTATATATATATGGATATGGAGGGGGGGTTGGACGTATTACCATGGATTAGTGGGTTTTGGTAGGTTTAGTTAAGGGTGGTTAGTGTTAATTGGATGTGTTAAAGGGGGGGTTAGTGTCACGTGGGTGCATTGAGTATGAAGTGTGTTTTGTCTTTAAGTGGGTTGAACGCGTATGCTTCACGTGAATGGGTGCATGGGTTGAGACGGTGGGGGATGTTAGATGAGACGGTGGCAACATTTTATATGTTTGGAGGTTGCACCGAATCAAATTTTATTTTTAGGGTCGAATCGGTGCTAACGCCACCGAATCACCCACTTTAGATATGAGTCGGTGGCGGCAGCACCGAACCACCGCGTGAGTCGGTGGCATACGACTCAACTTTTACAGGCGTTGAGTCGGTGCCATCGGCACCAATTCAATTTTTTTGTTTTATTTTATTTATTTATTTATTTATTTTATTTATCTATTTATTTATTATTATTTTTATTAGTATATTTTATAACTTGATTCAAAGTTTCTCGTAAAAATTAGGCAGCATCTCCCCTGGACCCGGAGGGTTCGGGGAGCAAAGGGACATACACACGGGGGGCCGGTGTAAGTCCGTAAATTGCTGAGACGTCTAATGAGCCTATCTCAGAACCCGGGATCGACACTCAATGAACCCTGAGGGCTAGTCTGCTAAAGATTCGTGATGATCTGGAGAATCAAGAATTATAGAGGGTACGAATGTAGCCAAGTGAATGGCATTTAGTGTCTCACCTTGTGCAAGGGATTTCTAGGGAACATGTGACAGAGCGACAGATCCCCTGGAACCCATGGTGAGTGAAGTGCAACCAAATGTGAATCAACATATGGGGAACTATTCCCCTCCCCGGCAATGGATTCATATTTACAATTGAGCGACAACTAACACGATTGGGCGAAAACCATCATTATGCATGAACCCAGGGGTATGGCAACCGAAGCCAATTAACCATACAATGCCATAATGGGAGATCAGGGAACATGTAGTCCTGGCCGATAACATAGACTCGTGCCTGCATTTGAAGATATAAGGAGGAAGGGAGTTCAGGGAAATAGAAACCCTCAAAGGTAAATCGTCGAACATACAGAGAGTGTGCAGGGTGACCTTCAAAGACTGAAACAATGGCGGATGTCGGAGCAGGTCGATGCCCCTACAACTTACTGAAGAGAGTGAAAGGGCATCCGACCGTCCCCTATTCCTAAGGCAGACACCTATTCATTGTTAGGACAGAGCTTACGCTCTACGTCATTTGATCATTTCACGCCCGATTTGCACGCGTTGGAAACAGACAGTGAAAACTGGTGAACCCCGGGGAGGGGAGTGTTGATGTCTCCCCATGAGGCGTGGCCATGGGCCATTCTCCAAAACTGTGGCGTCCGATCGATCCCGAGATTGGGGGAAAATGTAGCCCCGAGGGGCCTCCTTCCGATCGGTGCAGAGGGTAACCGTCGAATCGAGCAGAAATGGGAACCACAATGGAAAGGGAGAAAACCACGAACGAATCAAATACAAGAACTAATGTTAGCATCTACACCATGAACGCATGTGTATCAGCATAAAAGATAAGATAAAGGAGATTTTATTCATCCCTGCAATTGCAGAGGGCACAGGTGAGTAAGAACAAGCGATACAACATAGAAGAAAAGAAAGAATACAAAGCCTCTCCTCGAGCCCTGAGACCCACCTTGCACTCCCCTCTCTCTTTGGCTCTCTCTTCTCTTTTTCCCTCAGCTTCTTTCCCTCTGCTCGCCCTTGCTTCCCTCTGCCAAGTTGATCTCTCTCATCCCTCTCTGTTGTCCAGGTTTTTCTTCTTGTTCCCCTTTCGATCGAAGGCCAGGGGGCCCTTTTATAGGAGAAAGCGGCGAACAGGGGATCGGTGGCGGGATGGGACAGCCCCGCCACCGAATCACCTCGTTTGCAGCTTTAACAAGTGCCACCGAATCACTTCCAAAAGAGGGCCACAGAATCACACAAGGATGCCACCAATCCCTTTACATAAGGTGCCACCGACTCATTTGAACAAGTGCCAAAAAGGTGCCATCGATTCACCTTTTGGCCAATTCACTTTTCACCCCTTTTTTAATAATAAAATATGCCACCGACTCATTCCCATGGCATTTTGTAGTTTTTGTCATTTTGCCTCAGAACTGGTCCGAATGGAAGCCCGACGTCCGGTACCACCTTGGGTTTGATGCAGTGGACTTAGAGTATAGACTTCATCATTTTCGGGCCCGATTT
Organism: Amorphophallus konjac; assembly: GCA_022559845.1. Taxonomy (NCBI): domain Eukaryota; kingdom Viridiplantae; phylum Streptophyta; class Magnoliopsida; order Alismatales; family Araceae; genus Amorphophallus; species Amorphophallus konjac. Next base: position 289,489,411 of record CM040118.1, read on the forward strand.
GCAGTTGCTAGTAATTCCGGTGTGCCGAACCCATACCGATTTTCCCAGGTTTTGTCATGATTCGGCCTTCGGCACTATAATTCATGCGACCAACTCAACTTCGAATATATGTGGGGCATCCTCATCGAGTGGACTACCCGTGGAAGTATTTTCATCCTGGCTGGGCATCCTTTTGGTCACTTACGGACCTTTCCGGTGCGATGTGTACTCGAATTGGGTAACCTGGATTTTCTCCTGATTTGGTGCTCGGCACGTTGATTCGTGCCGCCAACTTCACGCTGTGGACACGTGTGTAGATTATGAATTTATGATCACCCCCAAAATTGATGAATTTGCCTTTAGCAAGATAATTTAGCAAGATAAAAGCGCTAAAGTTGATGATAAAAGAGGGGGTGAAACATGCATTAATAAGATCCGTGATCGCCACTGAGGCCAGAAACATGCCAAATAATAAAAGACTAAAATAGGGGCATGCTACATACCTCAGAAATTCATGAGGGGGGGCCAGCCGTAGGCCTGAAGATGAACGCGCTATATCGTCCTAGCGCGTTCTTCAGGTCGCGCTAGGAACATATAGCGCGATATCAGACAGGAAGCGGGCTTATTTGGATTCGTTCCTTCCTTGCTCCAAGGCCGGCCTAGGTGCAAGGGCTCCACGTATTAGTCTTCTAGTGCCTGCAAACAATCATAAACAACAAACAAAAGACCCATTAGATCGAGATTTTAGTAGAATCTACCCCTATTCTTAATCAAAAGCACGCAAACGGGGGGCTCGATTACCTGGGGGTTTGGTGGTTTTTAAACCCCTATGGATGGGCAAAAGATAGGCGTGGTGTGTGTGTATGCATGTATTTCGTAAAAGGAGTGTTTTGAAATCAATATGCAATGCTATGCAGAGATTAAAATTCGTAAATTGGGGAAAGAAAAAGAGTAGAAAGAGGAATAACACGAAAAGAGCCCCTAAATACTCCCTTGGGTGTGCGAGAAGCGAGGATCTATTGATCTGGCACGAAGAACTTCCTCCTACTCATCAATACCTTGAGTGGCATCCTCCTAGAATGACGGCCAAAGGGTGCAATTTATAGGAGAAAGATCAAGAAGCAGCCCTAGGTCGGAGTTCAATTCAATCCGATGATTTGGCGGCTCAAATTGAGGTAATCTTGTCGATTAATAAAGGGGAAAGACTCCTATTAGGGTTTGGAACCTTCCTTTGGAAGGAAGACGATTGAAAACTTACCAAATAAGGACTCTGAGTCGAAAGAAGGGAGTCCGGGTCGAACTGGGTTCTGCCTGATAACGCGCTATACTTCCATAGCGCGTTCATGAAGAACGCGCTATTACGATATAGCGCGATAATTAAAGGCCCATGAAATGATTTAAAAAAGGAGAAATATCCTTTGGGCAGCCATTTAATCAAATGTTAAGTGAGAATAACATCCAAAGTGGACGCTACAATGATCAAACGTCAATCAATAACAACTGCTCAAATGATAACTTCAATTAGATCCACCACGCGTTATGAACAAGAAAGTGATAAGAGCGGATAGCGCGGGGATGCCGGACTCGAGACGAGATCCATGGTATGGAATTGACATGTTGGGCCGAGAATGGAGAGAAATCCCAGAAAATCAACCAACTAAGGATCAATTGGGGCATTAACTAGGAGAACAAAGAAAATGCTCAATTTATCGGCCAAAATTGGGTGTCTACAGATGCCCCTCCTTGATATCCGCTTTGTAGGGGAGCGAAACGGAGGTGAAACGGAGGCAAAACGGAGACGACACAGAGTGGTAGTGACGGGGAGATGAAGTGAAAATGCAGGGGAGCGGACTGATAAGTGGATATCAAGGAAAAAGAGACACCCATCACAACCGATAAATAATAGGAATAATCTAGAAAACTCCGAGCTAACCGCAAGGTAAAGCTAGCATCGGTGACTCCTGCCTAGAATGATAGGCACGGAACAAAGAAAGGGAGCTGATCAACCTCTTGCACAAAAGAGGCACCCGCAGCGCGTAGCAACTAGGAATTTCACTCAATTAGTGGAATAGACGCGAGCCCGGTGGATCCATCGATGCCATCGTGCGGTTCACAGCTAATGAGTGGATCAAAAGAAGGAGGATAAGTTGAATTGGATCGAAAGGGGATAAGCAAATTCCAGGTAAAGGTCACGATGACTAACGAGATCCAGTGCTCAACTAGGAGCAAACTTCAAATTCGGAATGGAATTGAATTTCTTTGTTCAAGGACAAAAGCATTATTGATCCTTAATCGAGAAGGACTGAACATTCATGGATGTAAAAATGACATGATGCGTGCAGGGCTAAAATAAAAGAAATCATTAAAACAAATGCCAAGAAAGGATAAAATATAAGATACTCAAGGATAATATTGTTAAATCAAATAGACTTGGGTCAAGAGTTATTCGCAACCACGGCGTGTGAGATGGGAGTCCATCGTCCCCAAATTTTTCTGACCTAACGGCCTATCCGACAATTAACTGCATGTTTCTAGATCATCACTGTTTTTGGTAGAGGGGAACTCAAATCCCGAAACATATAGAGAACCAGTCGGTCCTCGAGATGATGTAATAATGTAAAATAGCATATAGTAATGCAATAAAGGAATGGATAAGGAAATACTTACTTGATGGCGTGCCACTTCATTTTTCTTCTTTTCTTTTCCTGAAATACAATGTTAAGCACAAGTAGAACAACTTCAAGTACGTGTAAGCAGGAGAATGCAATTTTTTATTCATCCACAAGCTGCATTTTCTTTGATTTTCTTCCCCCTTCTCTATTTTCATTTTTATTTCTTTCTTCTTTTTTTTTTACTTTGATTATCGCGCTATATATACATAGCGCGACATTGTCGCGCTATGAACGTGTAGCGCGTTCATTAACCGTAGGTTTTCAAAAACCGCCCCCCCCATTTCATTCATTCAAACCTATTCTTTCCCTCCCTCGACTCCCTCTCTCGCCCTCTCACCAACCCAGCAACCTATCGCCCGGATCCGATGGAGGGAGAGGCCCCTCGACGCTCCAAACGGCGTGCCACCCACGGCCGTCAAAGATCACACCCGGAGGAAGAGCGAACGCCCCCTCCCGTGGAAGAGAACGTCGACTCGGAGGCGACCGTCTCGGCCCGGCTTGAAGGGGACGAAATGGAGATCCCCCGGACGAGGCGGAAGAGGTTGAAGGCGCCCCGGCGGCCGAGGAAGCAGCGACGGAGCCCGTTGGCGGCGTGGCGGCCTGAAAACGGCGAGTGGTAAGAAAACCGCCCCAATCTTGTTTCTTTTGATTTTTTTTGTTCTTTTTCTTTCAGATGTGATAAAAACGGAAGAGGGGATGCCCTCTTAAATCAAAATGTAGGGCAGAATGCCCATGGATTGAAATTGGGGACTGAGGGGTCACCCCCTACCTGCAAAAAATGAACGCGCTATGTCTTCATAACGCGTTCTTGAAGAATGCGCTACGTCGATATAGCGTGACAAAGAACATCATGCTAGTTTTTTTTGTTTTCTGATCTTTTCTTGTTTGATGAACACAAATTGATGCCTTCTTGCTTTTATGTTGTGTGCAGGGTGTGGAGGGTGCAGTCCGTGCCCGGATTTCATGGACATTGGTTCGGGACGCCTACTCCGCACTACCGGAGTTTCAACGGGCCCGCCTCCGCCGAATGGGCTTCGGGGAGTTCCTAGATATCGAGGTGCTGAGAGTGGATGTGGGACTGATAAGGGCTCTGAAAGCCAGATGGGACACAGGGTGCAAGGCCTTCCTCTTCCCCTGGGGTCATATGATCCCGACTCTAGAGGATGTCACCCGCATTACTGGGCTGCGGGTGCATGGATCAGCAGTGATGGGCTGCACTTACGCCGACTACCGGGAGATGGCGCGTAGATTGCTAGGCTTGGAGCTAGAGGGGACTGGCCGGACCTCGCTAGTGTCGAGGATCATCTTGCAGGAGAGTCTCGGCCTGTTCCACACGCAGAGGGAGGTTGGGGAGACCTTGACAGCCCATGAGAAGAGGTTAGAGGCTGGAGCCAGAGAGAGTTTCACGACCGAGGCAAGCCCACAGGCAGACATGGAGCTGAGAAGGTTCCTTATTCTGTTGATCGGCAAGCTGCTTCTAGCGACTCAGGGTGACGTAGTGAGCTGCCGATTTCTACCCTTACTGGAGGACCTGGACAGAGTGGGACGGTATGCTTGGGGTGCGGCAGTCCTTGCCCACTTGTTTGACAGCTTCGGCATCTCTTCACTCCAGTCTTCACTCGGGGGGTTCTACCCTCTACTTCAGGTATCTCTCTAAACCTTAAACTCCAGTGATTAAGTTATGCACTTTCCTTTTATATTGATCACATGAGCTTCATTTCAGGTTTGGAGTTATCTATATCTTCCTACCCTCAGGCGCGCTTGGGAGGATCGGGGAGATCTACTGCCCTTGGCCAGACGATGGACCCCTACACGAGATGGCCGATCTCTGAAAGACCAGGTCACCCATATTCAGGAGACGCTAGACATGATGCCCCACATAGAGGTAAGATTTAATTGTGAAATTGAATTGAATTATGAGTGGAATCGAGGGCAATGATAAATTGAATTATGCAGGTGGACTGGACTCCCTACCAGAGGGATATCGGGGTGATGCCTTGGGTGGAGGCGGCCATCCCATACTTTGGGAGAGAGATCTGGTTACATGCCCTCAACCTGGTCGAGCCCCTATATCATAGACTGATCATGAGGACACTAGGGCTCCACCAGGCGGTAGTAGAGTTCCCGACCCAGGCGACGGACCCACGACCTGGGTGACGTTTTCGAGGCCTCCAGGGGACAGATGACTGGCGGCAGCGAGCTCGAGAGCAGTTGGCAGATTGGAAGAGGCGCGGCCGAGCAGTCCCTGCGGGAGCGGATTCAGATGATGCCTATCTCCAGGCCTACTCCCAGGCATATGGCAGCCGAGTCTATCAGAGCGCTCGCGGACAGGTATGCTTTAATTTACTTGCACTTCCATTTATAAAACCTGGTTATTCAATATGTGACCAACATGTGTTATTGCAGTTTGACATAGAGGGGAGACTGGCCATGGTACAGGGACTCCTCGACTCCACAATCCGGCAGCACGAGGACCTCCAGCATACTGTTGATGAGTTGGTAAGAACTTGTATTTTAAATGATTTGGATTTGAATTTTAATTAATGGTAATGCTTTCTTTTCAGCGCGAGGAGTTGGAGGCAGTCCGATCCTCGCACGGCACGTCATCCTCTACTCAGCCCGTCTGTGACCACACCGAGCTAGAGAGCCAGCTCGCCAGTGCAGTGGCTCGGGCAGAGGCAGCCGAGGCCTCCCTGCAGGAGAGAGTAAGCAATCTTGTTCTTTTAATCTTAGTCTTGGAGATTTATCAATTATCAATTATTGATCAAGATTTTGGATGCAGGAACAGGAGCTGCGCGTGGCAGAAGCAGAGCTGAGGTGCCGAGATGCAGAGGAGCTTCCCCGAGATGTGATAGAGCTATGCGCCCTTCTTGGCATGGAGAGGAGCGAACGGCAGAGGGAGAGGGAGGAGCGAGACAGAGAGCGAGTGGAGCGTGAGCTGGAGAGAGTACAGTTGATTACCAGATTGGGAATGGCTGAGCAGCGGGCGAAGGACGCGGAGGATCGTTATCGGCGAGGGCGTGAGCGGGCCCAGCGCGAGGGATACTCCCGAGCTTACTCGAGTACTGATTATTTAGTTACCTCCTCTGAGCACCAGAGGAGGGAAGATGCTGAGAGGGGAGCACATGGTGACAGGGTTTCAGCTTCTCGGGGACAGATGGCTCCTCCTAGGTCTTCGCGGGGAGGACAGGAGGAGGTTGAGAGTTCACGTAGAGGGGGAGACCAGGAGGGTCGAGGGGAGAGCTGAGAGATTGTTGTATCCACTCTCATTTTGTACTCTTTTGACATGTTATAGTGGAATGTGATAGTCTTTGATACTTGTTGCACTTCTTGTGATTTGTTCTTTATTTTGCGTGCCTTTACAAAAGGATGCCATCAGAAATGTAATTCGATTTTTTTGGATTTTCGAAAATATGCAAATGTTCATAAGTTTTTGAATTTTTTTTGTTTTGGAAATATTGGAATTTATGACAATATTCAATTTTTTTAGAATTTTAGCAACATTCAAATTTTTATGTGGAATTTTTGGCAATATTCAAATTTTTATGGAGAATTTTTGGCAATATTCAAATTTTTATATGGATTTTTTGGCAATATTCAAATTTTTATATGGAGTTTTTGGCTTAGACCTTGCTAATGCAGCACCAATGGATGTTTTAAACCACTGGCTAGGGGTCCTTGTTCCTTCCCCTTTTACTTAAAACTGCCGAAAGCTGGGTGTGCATTGGAGGTGGTACCCTATAACTGACTGCCCTTGATTAACGGTGCCCCTACCAAGGCCATACCCGAGAAACATTCGGTCTTAAAGGGAGAAGAGAAGAATAATTGGAGATAAGCTTTATGCGAGATGGGAGATGTCAGGACTTGAATTCCTTCCAAGGTATTTCCCCTCAAAGAGGTAGTCTGTTGTGCCGGGGCTTTGTGCCTTAGATTTTTAGACCCTTGACATGCATACGACCAGGGTTTTCCCTGCGGGGACTTTGCCACTCTTGACATGCCATAATTCATAATTTTGCTTTTATCGAAATTTTGACTTGATTTTCATAATAGCCCTTTTGGCAAGATGCATATCATGAAAACTCATATGAAAACTCATTTGATTTTGGGTCAAGACTGCCCCTATTTGAGACTCCTCTCGTATTGGGGAGTACCGAGATTGGGTCATCTCATCCGTCAACCTCTTGCCCCTGCACGCGGCCGAGTAAAGAAGAGAAAAGACTTTCAGGAATTCTCATGGCATGGCCAAAGTAGCAACGGTGTTTATCAAGGAGCCGACTAAGGACGCCGTGAAGTGTGTGGAATGCCCAGCTAAGGGTTGCCCTTAACAAGCAGGGAGAGAATGTTGAATTCCCAGCGCGGGGTTCTTATTAACCAATGGTGCTGCAGAAGCAAGCCTAAAGACTCTTTTGAGAATGATTTAATTAAACAAAAGCCTAAGATAAAGGTCTAAAACACCACTTTTAATCTTGTTAAGAAGCACTTCATTTTGAAAATCATGCGTGAAGTAATGAGATAATGATATCATAAAAATGCATACTTACGCCAATATGTTACCTTGCAACTTTATTGAAACAGCTGCCAGAGGCGAGGTTGATCATCGTGGGATTGTCCTCTTTTGGCGAAGAAAAGGAATGGAAGCAAAGGATTTGAAAGTGGCTTAACAAGAAGGAGTGGTGCTCAGACCAGACTCAGACGAATAAGGAGAAAAGGAAGAGAGGCGAGGGCTAGAACTCCCTCACTAAGGCGCGGAGACCCTGATCACATGGAACAGTCTACAGAAGAAGCGGAGATTAGAAGGAGGAGTGAGGACTAAAGCCTCGAAGCAGTGGGAGAAAGGGCAGATGCCCAAGGCAGTGGATGTGGAAGAAGTTGGGTCGGACCCATGATCAGGAGGAATTAGGAGAAGAAATTGATAGACGGAAAGAGGCGGATCCGGAGGGTCCGGAGATAGAGGAGGAGAATCATGATAGGAGGAATCCGGAGGCTCCGGAGGGATAAAATATCGAGGGACGCGGTGCCCTGGGAAAAAATAGGGAAAAAGATGATGGAAAAGGAGGAAGAAAATGAAGGATGTGATGTCCCGGAGGAGCAGAAAGATGAATCGGAAGAAAGATGGAGGGTCCGGAGGTTCCGGGGGAGGAAGATACCATGGGACGTGATGCCCGGGGAGAAGAGAAAGAGCCGGAGGTTCTGGAAGAGTGGAATCAGAAGGGGCGACATGCCCTAAGAGGAGGGATAAAACACTTGGAGGTTCCATGGAAATAGCAGGAAAGGGGACGCGATGCCCCAGGGAGAGTGGATTAAAAGAGGATGAAGGATCCGGAGGTTCCGGAAGAATGAGACACCAAGGGGCGTGATGCCCCAAGAGGACAAGAGAGAGATCCGGGGAGTGCGGATGCAATAGTTGGAAAGGGGCGTGGTGCCCTGAGGGAAGATCGGAGGGGGTACAATGCCTGGCGAGTGTAAGGGGACCTGGAGATCCCGAAGATAGAGGCAGAAGAGATAGGAAACGTGGGGGATCCGGAGGTTTAGGAAGGCGTGAAAGATACGGGTCTGGAAACCCGGGAAAGAAGAAGTGCAAATGTATGCGAATGCAATGCAACAGATGCGATGAATGCATGGATGCAACAGAATGCATGAGATGCAAAGAATATGAAGGACATGAAGGGCGAGAGGATGAGATCCCCCTCCTTACCCTTAGAGTGGCCCATGAAGAAAAAGTGATAGACAAGAATGTGGATGACATTAAATAGAAGGTGGGTAGAATAGTGGAAAGCCCTTTGGCACCAAGATAACCGCCCCTCCATGGCAGTGAAAGTGTATAGCCAATCGGCCCAATGGAGAAAGCAAGAGCCCATGATGAAGCTTCAACAATGAATGACCACTCCCTTGTAGAGTGAAAAACAATAGTGTGAGGGAGTTGGAAAGTTGGGATAGGAAGCATTGTGTTGCCCAGGGGTTATGGCGTATAGAGAGTGTTGAACAAAATGGTCATTCGCCCCTTGTATGGAAGAATGGGTTCAAGATTTGAAAGTTGGAACAAGGGGTGCCCTGCCCGGCCCTTGGGCACAAACTTACACGGCATCAAAGTGAGCAGTGATGGGAACTTGGCCTCTTCGACCATGCTTGGCACAACAACCCGGATCGGCATCCGGCATACAAACTCTTGCATTATGAATAGTGTGGTCATGGCCAAATCCTTCTTGCCCGGCTCTTGATCATCTTCTGTACAAGTACTTGATGAAGCACTCCCATTCTGAGTAGTAGAGAGGTGCGAAGCGGAGGTGGAAGGTTCCATGGATGGTGGAGGTATAACGGAAGGTGTTGGAGACAGGGTGAGTGGAAGCGAAGGTTCGAACACGTCGAGCTTCTCCCTTTGCTTGGAGGCAGTCGGGGTTGGCTCAAGTGCAAAAAGGGGTGGACCTTGCTCAGGACTAGCCACGGGTAAGGGTGAAGGGTTAAGTAGTGGAATAGGAGTGGCTAGGTCACGGGTTAAAGGTATAATAGAGGACGGCTGAGGTGGCGAACAAAGAGGAGGTGTAATGGAAGGCTTGGCGGAAGCCGGCGTAGTGGAGGGTGATGGAGGCTCGGCGGAGGCCGATGGGATGGAGACTATTGGTGTGGTTACGAGAGGTGTGAGCGAAGAAGGTTTAGTGCGTTGAGAATGCCGGATGGGGCGAGCGGTGTTAGGGATAGAATGTGACTCATGGTGTGGCGGTGTGGGTGATTGGAATGTCGACCCATCATCGTAACACCAAGAGGTCTCATAAATGGGGGTTGGATCGGGGACTGTGGCTTCGTCCTGAGTAAGGGGTTCATCAAGTGGTAGTGGAGGGAGAGGGAAGCGAAGAAAACTCGGAAGGGATGCCTGCAGAGCTTCATCATCATGTGCCGTCTTGAATTCTTCAATTGCCGGTTCTTCATTATCGAGTTCAAGTGGATGCCATGGTGGAGATGTATTAGTAGGTGGTGGAATGTAATGGTATTGCAGATGATGTGGTGAATGCAAGTGTGAATGCGTAGGCGGAGGCAGAGGGCCATATGAATGAACGGGGTGAATGGGTGGAGAATGGACAATGTCCACTTGAACGTTGAAATCTGCCGGCTCTTGCTTGCTTGAACTGTCGACGCCGTAGCCGTCTCTCCTATCCTTCCAATCTTTCTCCATATTTGTAATGTCATTTAGAGCCGCATAAAGGGGATTGACTGGAGTAGGAGGAGCGGGCCGTGGGCTCGTAACCCTCTTTAATTGTTCCTCCAACAAAGTGACTTTGTCGAGAAGAGTTTGTTGGAGGGGTGTGACTTGAGCAACAGAGGGTCGGCAGGGCCTTGAAGGAGGAGCCGCACAAAAAGGCCGTGGAAGGGGATTAATGGGATGACCCATAGAAGAACCCGGATGGGCCGGGTTGCAAGGAATAAATGGGCCTTGGGGCCGTGGTAGAGGAGGAATAGAAGGAGACGAGTATTGGACCACCCGAGGAGAAGTGTGAATAGGAGGAGATGGGTGATGGGCTACCCGAGTAGGAATGTGAATAGAAGAGGGAAGTGGGTGATGGGCCACCCGCATAGGATTGGAAGGAGGATGAGAGGAATGAGATGCACCCTCAACAACGGCCTTAAGGGCTTGGATTTGTTGAGGGGTGAGATGATCTAATGCATGCAAGATCTGGGAGACCTTCTCATCGTCGGGAGGAGACGGTCCCGTAGGAGTAGTGGCTCGCGATTGAATCGAGGGGCCATGAAATTGGATATTGCCCATGGGCGGGACAACACCATGAGAATGAGGGCGTGGTCCCTTGAAAATATGGTGAGAATTATGATGAATATGTTGAGATTGAGGGGAATAAGATGTGCTAGGTTGATCACCCTCATGAACATTAATTGAGTTAAACATGTTGACTTTCTTATCAAGGTAATCCAAATAATTCAATGTGCAATCACAACAGAGATAACAAACAAGTTGGGATGGTTACCTTTGATTTCTTTTATTTGAACCTTGGTGAATTAATGATTTTTAAGCAAATTGATGTGATCACTCAAGGGGGGAACCTAGTTTCAAAATGTGATTTTCTCCGGTGCCAACTAGGAACACTCTCTCACCATGCGTAGGCCAACTAAACCCGGGACTTCAAAGGTACAACCTGCCCGGCGTCCGTGAGGGAATCCACGGGTGCGGGGACTTACGGAGGTCTTGGAAAAGGAATTTCCGGTCCAAAGAGACGGAATGCTCAATGGAGGGTTGTTCCAATTCCAAGAAGGGTGTGTGGAATCCTAGTGTAGAGAGAGGAGGTCTCTCAAACCAAATGCAAAGATGAATGCCATGCTATGCAAAAACATCTAAACTAGAACTGATAAATAAAACAAAAATATGTAAGTACACAGCAAGAAATATACAAGATGCCCCAAGAGATGAACCCCAACAGAAGGTGTACCTGAGAATACCCTCAGATGATGAACGCGCTATATGTCCCCAGCGCGATCTACAGAAAGCGCTATGGACACTTAGTGCGATCAACGACAATGGGGGAAAAGCCTAAAAATCAAATAAACACACACACTGATATATGGACAAGCAGGTAACTAGAAGCACGAACGTGGTAGCACAAAGCGTCCCACCGTGATCGCCAATTTGTAGATTATGAATTTATGATCACCCCTAAAATTGATGAATTTGCCTTTAGCAAGATAATTTAGCAAGATAAAAGCGCTAAAGTTGATGATAAAAGAGGGGGTGAAACATGCATTAATAAGATCCGTGATCGCCACTGAGGCCAGAAACATGCCAAATAATAAAAGACTAAATAGAGGGCATGCTACATACCTCAGAAATTCATGAGGGGGGCCAGCCTATAGGCCTGAAGATGAACGCGCTATATCGTCCTAGCGCGTTCTTCAGGTCGCGCTAGGAACATATAGCGCGATATCAGACAGGAAGCGGGCTTATTTGGATTCGTTCCTTCCTTGCTCCAAGGCCGGCCTAGGTGCAAGGGCTCCACGTATTAGTCTTCTAGTGCCTGTAAACAATCATAAACAACAAACAAAAGGCCCATTAGATCGAGATTTTAGTAGAATCTACCCCTATTCTTAATCAAAAGCATGCAAACGGGGGGGGCTCGATTACCTGGGGTTTGGTGGTTTTTAAACCCCTATGGATGGGCAAAAGATAGGTGTGGTGTGTGTGTATGCATGTATTTCGTAAAAGGAGTGTTTTGAAATCAATATGCAATGCTATGCAAAGATTAAAATTCGTAAATTGGGGAAAGAAAAAGAGTAGAAAGAGGAATAACACGAAAAGAGCCCCTAAATACTCCCTTGGGTGTGCGAGAAGCGAGGATCTATTGATCTGGCACGAAGAACTTCCTCCTACTCATCAATACCTTGAGTGGCATCCCCTGAAACGACGGCCAAAGGGTCCAATTTATAGGAGAAAGATCAAGAAGCAACCCTAGGTCGGAGTTCAATTCAATCCGATGATTTGGCGGCTCAAATTGAGGTAATCCTGTCGATTAATAAGGGGGAAAGACTCCTATTAGGGTTTGGAACCTTCCTTTGGAAGGAAGACGATTGAAAACTTACCAAATAAGGACTCTGAGTCGAAAGAAGGGAGTCCGGGTCGGACTGGGTTCTGCCTGATAACGCGCTATACTTCCATAGCGCGTTCATGAAGAACGCGCTATGACGATATAGCGCGATAATTAAAGGCCCATGAAATGATTTAAAAAAGGAGAAATATCCTTTGGGCAGCCATTTAATCAAATGTTAAGTGAGAATAACATCCAAAGTGGACGCTACAATGATCAAACGTCAATCAATAACAACTGCTCAAATGATAACTTCAATTAGATCCACCACGCGCTATGAACAAGAAAGCGATAAGAGCGGATAGCGCGGGGATGCCAGACTCGAGATGAGATCCAAGGTATGGAATTGACATGATGGGCCAAGAATTGAGAGAAATCCCAGAAAATCAACCAACTAAGGATCAATTGGGGCATTAACTAGGAGAACAAATAAAATGCTCAATTTATCGGCCAAAATTGGGTGTCTACAACGTGGGGTGTCTTCATTAGGAGGGCCATCCCTCGAAGGATTTCTGCCCTGATCGGATGATGTTCTGGCCACTTACGGACCGTTTTGACATTCTGCCTGTGCTGAGCGGATTTCTTGGGTTTTCTTCTGATTTAGCCTTCAGCTCAGCAATCTATGCCACCAACTCCACGCTGTTGACACGTGGAGTATCTTCATTAGGAGGGCCACCCCTCGAAGTATTTCTGCCCTGGTCGGACATCCTTCTGGCCACTTACGGACCACTTTGACATTCCGCGTGTCTTGATCAGATCACTCGGGTTTTCCGCTGATTAAGCCTTCGGCTCCTCCTTTTGGGGGTGTAGGGGCACTCGGCCAATGTTTATGACCTGCCAAAACAAAGGTCAAGAAAAATTAGAAATATTTTCAGTGTCAACAAGGCCAGGAAGTGATCTCGGGCGAGGTCGCCTGTGAAGGAGGCGTTGCTACAGCTAAGGTGGTCGAGCGGCAGAAAGTGAAGCAGAGTAAAACGGAGGCTACCTCTGCCTCCGTAGTCGCCCCTCCAGTTCCTTTACCCATGTCCTTTGAGGAGTTCACCGTGTTAGCGCAGCGAAGAGTGATATACAAGGGGGGGATGAATAGATCACTCCCGATTTTAAAAAACTTCAGCGGAATATTAGTTCAACGGTTTACAACCCTTCAGAAACAGCACAAAGAGTATTGCTAACGCAGTCAATAACCAAGACAGAAGAAGTAAGAGTGATTGAATGAGCTGTCCACAGTCAAACACAATGCCAAGCAGATGGAGAGCACAAACGATAACAGCAAACCACAGAGGAGACAAGAATTTTTAAGGTGGTTCGATTGTAGTCCACAATCTACATCCACCCCTCACTCCAACTAGAGTGAGGCTTCCACTAGCCACGGCTAGAAACTGCAGACTCAGTCTGCGAACACAATGCTGCCACATAGTTTGACCAGGGAAACAACCTCCCCTTTTCCTCCACACCGGAGGGATACAACCAGTGACAACAGTCACTAGCAAACTAGAGACCGAGGTCTCTCTTCCTCCACCCAGGAGAGAACCCACAAGCGACTCCCTGTCACTTGCAAACTGGAGGATCAATCCTCCCTTCCTTCGATCACAGGAGGGTAACAATATTCGATAAGGAAGATGAAATGAAAAAATGAAAACATGAAAATCAAAGCACAAAAATCCTCTCTGAAAATAGGAAACAATGTAGCTTCCGAAGAAGCAATTCTTCAAACCACAGACACTGCTCTCTCTCTCTCAAATATATTTCTCTCAGATCTGGATGAAATGGAATTCTCTACTCTCTCTCTTTTCTGGATCGTGCAGCCTCACAAGAATGCCTTCTGCTCTTTCTTTCATGATCGAACTTCTACTGAAAGAAGATGCTCTATATATATAGCAGATGTTGGGCATGTGTCCTTTAGGTTCCCGCCCAGAGAGCACCTTGGATCACGTGCCAGGTACCACCTCGGATGACGTGTCTAATCATCAGTTTGAAACATTATGCAGGCATAGACAAAAGGATTGTATCGAATTAGTTCAGTTCAAGCTTTTAACAAGGCGTGTATAGACTTTAGAACAGCATATAGGCAAGTATATACAACGTTAGAATGTATAGACTTGAAACCCTTCAGCGACCTTAGTGTATAGACTTGCAGAATGTTGCATTAACATAACAGAGGGGAATGTGTAGACTTCAGTGTAATTCATGAAGCAATCGAATGTATAGACATGAAAACAAGGAACATCAGTGTATAGACTTTGTGATGCACAAGCATAACCAGTGTATAGACTTTGATGTAAAGGCTTGAGTTACACTAGCAATGTATAGACTTTAGGTAATGCATGCAATGCAACACAATGTATATACTTAGTTGTTGTGCAACCGATGTTCAGACATGTTATGCTTGCTGTGGGAGATGTATAGACTCTGCGTCTATCAAAGTATGCACAATGGAGAAAGACGCCTCTTTCCTAGGCGTTTATTTCAGAAGTGACGCCACTTCTGGTGGGTGTCAGATTTCGAGCTTAAAAGAATGTATAGACATGATGTGGCTGTATAGATTAACAAATGCATGAAGTAGCAAGCCAATGTATAGACACTGCTGTATGGACTTTAACCAAACGCTGTACAGACTTGACAATTGATGTATGAGCATTACAGAAGTGAATGTACAGACTTTTGAGAGCTTGAACACTGCTATGTATAGACTTTGTACTTTGAATGACAAAGCATGTTGTACAGACTTTGAGCGTTGTATAGACTTTACGAAGCACATGCCAAGGCTGTACAGACTTCAGACTTTGAACGTGTGTGCTGTGAACGATGTATACACTTGGCCCTTGAAGGATGTACAGACTTGAAGAACCGAAGCCCACGATGTATAGACTTGGCGTTATGAGGCATGCATGCTGTATAGACTTGCGATGCCATGAAGACAATGTGTAGACTTGTGAAGCTTGAGGCCAATGTACAGACTTAGAAGTGAAAACCAATGTATAGACTTGAACATCTTCAAGGCACAATGTGCAGACTTTACCAATGTATAGACTTGGAGTTCTGAACGTTGGTAAAGACTGGGAATGTATAGACTTGGCGAATGGCTTGAAACACAGACACGCTGTCAATGTATAGACTTGCACAGTGCTGCCAATGTGTAGACTTGGATGCCCAAAGGCAATGTATAGACTTGCAAGTGTGAGACGCTGAAAGAGACGGTGGATGTTCAAACTTTGGCAGTGTGTAGACTTTGCCTACATGTGAATGTATAGACTTGAATGAGATGAAGTATGAGACACTGAGACACTGTATGGACTTTAGACATGATGCAATGTATAGACTTCTAGGACTGCATGCTGTGCCATGTATAGACTCTAAAGTCTTGCGTGCAAACAGGATGTGTAGACTTGATGCAAACGACTCTGTACAGACATGGCCAATGTACAGACTACAATGCAGAGACTTTGAACAAGTATGCTGGCAGTGTATAGAGTTGATCAAGTAATGCATGTCTGTATGACAATCACATGAACTGTATTGTCCTAAGTGATGAAGCATGAATTAATCTAGAGATAGAAACAGATTGATTTATAGTGTGAGACATCATCAAAACCGTAGGGATGCAACAATCTCCCCCTTTTTGATGATGGCAACACTATGAATCAAGCAATATCAAGGCTTCACAAGAAATTAACACTCAAGGCAAATTTAAAGCAAATGCATGCAGAGCCAAATTAAACACTACTGCTAAAACACTTCTTTCTCCAAAGCCACTCCCCCACAACACACTCTCAGGTATTTCCATGACAAGCTATTCTCTCCCCAACAACTCATGATCTACTGATATTGCAGAGCCTCTCTCCCCCTTTGACATCAGCAAAAGGAAATGCAGAATATATGAAAGTGCTGGAGACATGAGGAGGAAGTGCAGTTAACATCTTAGTGTACAAAGGCACGAGCAAATCTTAAGAGAATAAGTGAGGTGCTAAACTTAAGTGAAGATTCTTGAACTCCAGTAAACAGTAGAGAAATAGAATGATAGAAAAGTTTATCAACATACATAGTGTATGATTTAGAGCAGGAGTTAACAAGTATGACATGATTTAGCTGAACATGCAACTATCCCACGAGACAATAAGAGACAAAGTCAGAGAAGGTGTTCTCAAGGTATTGAGGACAAGCAATCCATTAGTTGCATAACTACAAGGGATGTTTGAGATGATTTTCAAGAAGACCAATGAGTAAGTTGGTAATTCACTCTTTTGACATGAGGGAGACACCTTGATTAGAGGCCTGAATCCCCAGTTACTCAGTGTGAGTACCTCATTACCTCCTTTTTTTTTAAGGAACAGAGTTAGTAATTGTGGCTTTTGACATGAGGAAACTCCTTGATTAGAGGCCAGAGTCCCCAGTTACTCACCAGCTAGCCACCATTGCTCTGTCATGTCTTTTCATTCATTTTAAGCATTTGACACCTCATGACATAGGAGAAAACTTCATTTCATTGATGAAGCTCCCAGTTTCTCAGTGACCAAAACAGGACATTGTTATTCAGTTAAGCCCTTGTGTTGAGGAGATGGAATGATTGAAAACAATACCAGAATGACTATTTCTTGAAGTGAATCTTGAAGTCTAGATTTCAGGTTGATTAGGTCAGATATCAAGACATACAGGTTTTGGCCTGAACCAGAATCATTGGCAATGTAGGAAGATATACTTTATACAATTAATCCAAATCTCTGAAGGAATACCATAGGAAAGATTCTAGCTGGACTTTAGTATCACTGACTTATAGACTTAAGAGATGAGTGAGATTCTACTGTCTGAGAGAACCACACTAATTCAGTCATGAAAACCAGCAATGATACACATTTGGTCAATCCTTTTGAATCTGTCAAAGAACTCTCCCTCTCATAGCTCAATCAGCTCCCCCTTAATCATAGCAGAACTGAAAGCTAACCAACAGACATACACAACTCCTCCTCACAAAAAGAACATATATCACATTTAAGACAACTTGTATAAGCCTAACTCTCTTCTTAGAGTAGTGAATTTTTCATTATCCAGAGGTTTAGTGAAGATGTCTGCAATCTGATTATCAGTGCCTACATGAATCAGTTCAAAATTGTTCTTAGAAACCTCATCTCTTATGAAATGATGCCTTATTTCTATGTGTTTGGTGCGTGAATGCAAAACAGGATTCTTGGCAAGATTGATGGAACTGGTATTATCACAATAGATAGGTGTGCACCCAAAGTCTACTTGGTAGTCCTGAAGCTGGTGTTTAATCCATATGACTTGTGTACCACAACTCCCTGCAGCCACATATTCAGCCTCAGCAGTGGAGAGGGCCACAGAGTGCTGTTTCTTGGATCCCCAAGAGACTAAACACCCACCTAAAAATTCACAGTGACCACTAGTGCTTTTTCGGTCTAGTTTACATCCTGCATAATCTGCATCTGTGTATGCAATTAAATCTAGTGAGTGTGTAGCAGGAAACCATAGACCAAGAGAGGGTGTAGCTGACAAATATCTAAAAATTCTTTTCACTGCAGCTAAATGTAATTCAGTGGGTCTAGACTGATACCTTGCACACATACCTACACTGAACTTTATATCATGTCTAGAAGCTGTCAAGTAGAGTAAAGAACCAATCATACCTCGATAGAGTTTGGCATTTACTTCTTTACCTGTCTCATCAGCATCCAGTGAGGTGTTGGTACTCATAGGTGTTGTTATATGCTTCAGGTTGATCATATCAAACCTCTTGAATAGTTCCATTGTGTATTTGGTCTGGTTGATGAAGCATCCATCCTCCAATTGTTGTATCTGTAAGCCAAGAAAATACTTTTGTTCACCTACCAAACTCATCTCAAATTCAGCAGACATCATTTTAGAGAATTCAGCACATAATTCACAGCTAGTTGATCCAAACACAATGTCATCTACATATACATGAGCTATGATGAGATCGGTATTTGTACTCTTGGTAAATAAGGTTTGATCAACTTTACCTCTCTTGTAGCCCTTGCTGTTCAGAAATTCAGTCAGTCTTTCATACCAAGCTCGAGGGGCTTGCTTTAGACTATACAAGGCTTTGTTTAACCTGAAAACTTGGTTAGATTGAGGAGAAAACTGAAAACCTGGGGGTTGTTCAACAAACACTTCTTCCTTGATGATGCCATTCAAAAAGGCACTCTTCACATCCATTTGCTGGAGTTTTATGTCCTTAGAGCATGCAAATGCTAGCAATATTCTTATTGCCTCCATCCTAGCAACAGGTGCATAGGATTCATCGAAGTCTACACCAAATTCCTGACAGTAGCCCTTGGCTACTAGTCTAGCCTTATTCCTAGAAATGATTCCATCTTCATTCATTTTATTTTTGAACACCCACTTAGTTCCTATGATATTAACACCATCTGGTCTTAGAACAAGTTCCTAGACATTATTTCTTTCGAACTGACCTAATTCCTCACTCATAGCATTGACCCAAGCTTGATCAGCCAAGGCCTCTTCTACAGATTTGGGTTCTATTTGTGAGACTAAAGCAATTAGATCTTCATTATTCACATTCCTAAAATGAGACCTAGTCCGAAGAGGATCTTCAGGGTTGCCTATGACATTATCTATCGGATGGTCTTTAAGAAATCTAACATTTATTGAAGACTCACCTGTTTCTCTTGGTTCTTCCTGGTTGGGAGGATTTGATGTTCCACTCGGCTGAGTCTTTTCTTCTTCTTGGTCTTCTAGGAATTCCCCATCATGATTGGAATCCCTGTCAAAATTTTCAAAGTTAGAAACACCTTTCTTTTCACTATGATGTGTGGAGACTCTTCAACCTTCTGGTTTGTTTTGTTAAAGACCCTATATGCCCTAGACACTTCAGAGTATCCTAAGAATATTCCAGGGGAGCTTTTAGCTTCAAACTTATCTAAATCTTTCTTGTCATTGTTATGAATAAAGCATTTAGCTCCAAAAATTCTGAAATGAAACAAGTTTGGTTTCTTACCTTTTAGTTGCTCAAAGGGTGTTTTCTTGTGAATGGATCTTACCATGGCCCTGTTGATTATGTAAGTTGATGTATTGGCCGCCTCTGCCCAAAACCTCCTTAGTAATTGACTTTCAATCAGCATGGTTCGGGCCATCTCCACAATAGTTCTATTCCTTCTCTCCACAATTCCATTCTGTTCAGGTGTCCTGGGAGAAGAAAACATGTGTGTTAGTCCTTCTCTTTCACAAAGATCAGAAAACATAGAGTTTTCAAACTCACCTCCATGGTCAGATTGAATAGAGCAAATCTTGTGTTTTCCTTCTTGTTTGATCTTATTGAAAAACTGATTAAACTTTGAAAAGCATCACTTTTATTGGCTAAGAAAAAGATCCATGAATCTCTAGAATGGTCATCAATAATCACATAGCCAAACCTATTCCCATTAAGACTCTGAGTTCTAGTAGGACCAAAGAGATCCATATGGAGAAGTTCCATTGGTCTAGTGGACAATGGCTCAGATCTTAGCTTGAAAGAATCCCTGGTCTGTTTGCCTAGAGCACAGGCATCACATGATTTTAAAATAGAATTGAATTTAATTCTAGGCATGCCTCTAACTAAATCATGCTTAACCAATTTATTTAAAGTAGAAAAGCTAGCATGGCCTAGACGTCTATGCCATTCAAAAGCATCATTTTCAGAATTAGCAGATAAACAAAGATTTGATTCAGATTCTACATCTAAGTCTACAATGTAGACATTATTAATCCTGTTGGCTACAAATTTAACCACTTCAGAATTTATTTCAAAGATTTTGCACGAACAATCATCAAACACAACCCTGTGACCCTTGTTACATAACTGACTAATGCTGATCAGGTTGTGTTGAAGACCTTCCACAAGTAGAACTTTTTCAATGGAGTTTGTGGAAGACTTACCTACTGTGCCAACTCCAATTATCTTACCTCTGTTCTTTCCTCCAAATTTGACCAGACCCCATACCTTCATCTCTATCTTGCTGAATTTGGATCGGTCTCCTGTCATGTGCCTGGAGCAGCCATTGTCGAGGTACAACTTGTTGTCTTCAGCTGCCAGGCCGACCTACACAAACAAAATCAAGCAAAGTGATTTGGAACCCAAGATGAGTTGGGTCCAAAGACATTGTTCAAATCTTTGATCAAATGTTTAGGAATCCAAATTTACTTTAACATGGTTTTCTCTGGCACCTTTACTTCTAGTTTATTGTAATTATAGCCGGGGTTCTGTCCAGCTGGTCTGGAGAAATAAGTTCTATTCCATTCATTAGTCTTCCCTTTCCTAGGATATCTCCTGTAAGCTTGTTGATTAACAGATTTTTGAGTTTGAGGATGATAGTTATTTCTCCAGTAGGTCCTGTTTGGACCCATCTGATTGTAGTAATTCCAGCTTTTCTTCTGATCCTCTTGCTTGGTCCATCTACCATTTTTGTTCTGATGAGTGGGCTTAGTGAAGTTCTTCACAAAATTCATTCCCATTTTAAATGGTTGACCAGCACTGTTTTTTAAAGTTTCTTTCTGACATTGAGTTCCTTGACTGCTGTTTGAGCTGGATGGTGTGTCCAGCTTCTCTTTTCCCTTCTCTGGGCAGAAGGTGATGGTTTTGAATTATAGGGGTCTCTTGTTAGTTGGGTCATAGCCTAGACCCTCCTTATTGAAGTTAACCCTAGTCCCTAGTATAGCATCCAGACTAGTTTTTCCTTGGACAAATTTTTCCAAAAGTTTCTGTTTGTCTTCCAACTCTTTTTGAAGAGATTCAGAATTTTTTAGAAGTTCAGCATTGACTTTCTTAACAGCTTCATATTTGTCTGAATTCACTCTACTTTCATTCAGGCTTTCTTCAATTTTGATTTTGAGTTCATTGAGCTGGTTTTGACTGTCCTGATTTTCTCCCTTGAGCTTTTCATTTTCTTTTCTTAGGGAAGTTACTTCTTCCAATTCTTCTTTTAGTTTCTGATTTTCTACACAGATTTGGGTTTGTTCTTCAACAGTGGTATTGAATTTTCTTTTCAGAACCCTATGCTCTTTACTAAGTGAATTGAACTTATCTAATAATTCAGCATAGGCATCTTCCCAGTCATCAATAGAAAAATTTTCAAAAACATTTGTTACCTCTTCTTCGCTGTTTGCCATTAGGCAAATTCCTTCTTCATACTCCTCTGAGGAAGTGCTTTCCGGATCTTCTTCCTCATCGCTCCACGTGTAGACCATTGCCTATGGCTTCTTCTTTTTCTGCACCTTTGAGCCCTTCTTCTGAAAGTAGGGACCCTTCTTCTGGAGATCTGGGCATTCCCCTTTCATGTGTCCCTGTTTGTTACAATGAAAACAAGTCAGTCTCTTATTATTTCTGTCCTTATGATTGCTGGATTTAACATTCTTACTAAAGGAGTATGGCTTCTTCCTCCTAAAGGTTTTCCCCTTTTTCCTTAAAAATTTACTGAACTGTCGAGGGAGCATTGCCTGCTCCTTCTGGTCGAGATCGAAAAAACCATCGGACTCACCGCTACTGCTGCTGCTGCTGCTACTGCTACTCTTGTTACGGGATGCCTTGAGAGCTACATTCCTAGCCTTCCTGTCACTTCCTTCACCACCTCCTTTGAAATTCATCTCATAGGTCATGAGGGATCCTATGAGTTCATTCACTGTCAAAGTCGTCAGATCCTTTGACTCTTCAATCATGATGGCCTTAGTGTGCCATGCTGGGGATAGGGATCTAAGAATTTTCCTGACTATATCTGCCTCAGCTAGCTCTTTTCCTAGCCCCTTAAGAGTATTCGTGATCAAGGACAACATGGCATACATTTCAGTAATATTCTCCTCTGCATTCATCTTAAACTATTCGTACTTAGAGGTGTAGAGATTTACCTTCGAAGCCTTCACTTGAGTTGTACCTTCGTAGATTAGTTGCAGCTCATCCCACATTCACTTGGATGTCTTGTAGGCTGATATGCGGGCATATTCATCTGGGTGAACAGCACACTGGATGATGTTCAGCGCCGTCTAGTTGAGTGAAGATAGCTTGACATGATCATCTGTCCACGTGTCCTCGTTCGGTGGCAGATCATACGGCCTAGTTGTGATTACCCTCCACAGCTTGTGGCTCTGTGCCCTGATGAACACCTCCATCCTGTTTTTCCAAAAGAGATAGTTATAACCATCGAAGAATGGGGGGCGACTAATGGATTGACCTTCAGGAATGAAACTTCGAGGACCATTAGCATTTCCCTGACCATTTGCCCACATGATGCAAACCTGCTCTGATACCAAATGTTAGCGCATCGAAGAGTGATATAGAAGGGGGGGGGATGAATAGATCACTCCCGATTTTAAAAAACTTCAGCGAAATATTAGTTCAACAGTTTACAACCCTTCAGAAACAGTACAAAGAGTATTGCTAACGCATTCAATAACCAAGACAGAAGAAGTAAGAGCAATTGAACGAGCTGTCCACTGTCAAACACAATGCCAAGCAGATGGAGAGCACAAACGATAACAGCAAACCACAGAGGAGACAAGAATTTTTAAGGTGGTTCGATTGTAGTCCACAATCTACATCCACCCCTCACTCCAACTAGAGTGAGACTTCCACTAGCCATGGCTAGAAACTACAGACTCAGTCTGCGAACACAATGCTGCCACACAGCTTGACCAGGGGAACAGCCTCCCCTCTTCCTCCACACCGGAAGGATACAACCAGTGACAACAGTCACTAGCAAATTAGAGACCGAGGTCTCTCTTCCTCCACCCAGGAGGGAACCCACAAGCGACTCCCTGTCACTTGCAAACTGGAGGATCAATCCTCCCTTCCTCCGATCACAGGAGGGTAACAATATTCGATAAGGAAGATGAAATGAAAAAATGACAACACGAAAATCAAAGCACAAAAATCCTCTCTGAAAATAGGAAACAATGTAGCTTCCGAAGAAGCAATTCTTCAAACCACAGACACTACTCTCTCTCTCTCAAATATATTTCTCTCAGATCTGGATGAAATGGAATTCTCTGCTCTCTCTCTTTTCTGGATCGTGCAGCCTCACAAGAATGCCTTCTGCTCTTTCTTTCACGATCGAACTTCTACTGAAAGAAGATGCTCCATATATATAGCAGATGTTGGGCGTGTGTCCTTCAGGTTCCCGCCCAGAGAGCACCTCGGATCACGTGCTAGGTACCACCTCGGACGACGTGTCCAATCATCAGCTTGAAACATTCTGCAGGCAGAGACAAAAGGATTGTATCGAATTACTTCAGTTCAAGCTTTTAACAAGGCGTGTATAGACTTTAGAACATCATATAGGCAAGTATATACAACGTCAGAATGTATAGACTTGAAACCCTTCAGCGACCTTAGTGTATAGACTTGCAGAATGTTGCATTAACATAACAGAGGGGAATGTGTAGACTTCAGTGTAATTCATGAAGCAATCGAATGTATAGACATGAAAACAAGGGACAGCAGTGTACAGACTTTGTGATGCACAAGCATAACCAGTGTATAGACTTTGATGTAAAGGCTTGAGTTACACTAGCAATGTATAGACTTTAGGTAATGCATGCAATGCAACACAATGTATATACTTAGTTGTTGTGCAACTGATGTTCAGACATGTTATGCTTGCTGTGGGAGATGTATAGACTCTGCGTCTATCAAAGTATGCACAATGGAGAAAGACGCCTCTTTCCTAGGCGTTTATTTCAGAAGTGACACCACTTCTGGTGGGCGTCAGATTTCGAGCTTAAAAGAATGTATAGACATGATGTGGCTGTATAGACTAGCAAACGCATGAAGTAGCAAGCCAATGTATAGACACTGCTGTATGGACTTTAAGCGAATGCTGTACAGACTTGACAATTGATGTATGAACATTACAGAAGTGAATGTACAGACTTTTGAGAGCTTGAACACTACTATGTATAGACTTTTTACTTTGAACGCCAAAGCATGTTGTACAGACTTTGAGCGTTGTATAGACTTTACGAAGCACATGCCAAGGCTGTACAGACTTCAGACTTTGAACGTGTGTGCTGTGAACGATGTATACACTTGGCCCTTGAAGGATGTACAGACTTGAAGAACCGAAGCCCACGATGTATAGACTTGGCGTTATGAGGCATGCATGCTGTATAGACTTGCGATGCCATGAAGACAATGTGTAGACTTGTGAAGCTTGAGGCCAATGTACAGACTTAGAAGTGAAAACCAATGTATGGACTTGAACATCTTCAAGGCACAATGTGCAGACTTTACCAATGTATAGACCTGGAGTTCTGAACGTAGGTAAAGACTGGGAATGTATAGACTTGGCGAATGGCTTTAAACACAGACACGCTGCAAATGTATAGACTTGAACAGTGCTGTATAGACTTGGATGCCCAAAGGTAATGTATAGACTTGCAAGTGTGAGACGCTGAAAGAGACGGTGGATGTTCAGACTTTGGCAGTGTGCAGACTTTTCCTACATGTGAATGTATAGACTTGAATGAGACGAAGTATGAGACACTGAGACACTGTATGGACTTTAGACATGATGTAATGTATAGACTTCTAGGACTGCATGCTGTGCCATGTATAGACTCTGAAGTCTTGTGTGCAAACAGGATGTGTAGACTTGATGCAAACGACTCTGTACAGACATGGCCAATATACATACTACAATGCAGAGACTTTGAACAAGTATGCTGGCAGTGTATTGAGTTGATCAAGTAATGCATGTCTATATGACAACCACATGAACTGTACTGTCCTAAGTGATGAAGCATGAATTAATCTAGAGATAGAAACATATTGATTTATAGTGTGAGACATCATCAAAACCGTAGGGATGCAACATGCCGCCGCTCGGGCGGAGACAAGTCGATCTACAGGTTAGATCCTCTAACTTTTGAAGCTCTTCAAGGCTTATCTGTATGTCAAGAGGGACCCTCTTCTAACACATGTGTTTATCCTTTTTTTTTACTTCAGTCGCGGAGGAATCAACTCCCATTTCTATTCCCAGCGTGGGTAAGGCCACGGTTCACGGGGCAGTGCAACCCGTTAAAGAGACCATTTTTGAACCAACCTCTACCACGGAAGTCGGGGGAGGTACTTTTTCCTCGTTCTCTTGGCTGATTTCCTTCATTTCTTGTGACCCTATGGGCCCTGCTTAATTCACATCATTCTTCACTTGGCAGGAGCTGGTGTGGCAGCCACTCGGCCGAAGGCGGTCCACTGGATGCCACCGTTCGAGCAAACATATGCGAGGAAGGGGCGAAGGCCCGAGAAGTCACGGTTGCTGAGCCTGCGTGACGATGCTCCGGCCATATATCCTGCCGCAGGGACTCCCCTCACAGTGAAAGAGGTGCCCACCCAGACCAAGTCCTCGTCGGGTGAAAAGGTAGATTATGGCTATTCTTCTGACGAGGTGCTTTCAAACGAGGGCCCGTCCGGGGAGCCCGAGCTTCAAGTACCTGCTTGGAAAGCTCCAATATTTTCCGCTTCTCAGAGTTTAGTGGGACAGGTACTTGTGAGTGTGGACCTATTTATTCGGGCTTCTCTCGAGGTCGCCAACTAATTTCTCTGATGTTATCATTTTTGAACTTAATAGGAACAAACTTTGCCGGAGGGCACAGAGACCCATGTCTCGGGCTCAGAGGTCGCTCGACAAGAGAAAAACACTGCGTCTTTGGACAAGCTGGTGTCCATAGTTGAGGCCTTGCGGCAGGAGGAGGCTGTAGCAAGTTCAGATGCCCCCTCCCCGGCAGTCGAGGCACTGCAGCAAGAGGAGGCGGTAGTGGCCGTGAGTATATAGACTTTATCATCTTTTTTTTTGAGTTTCCCTCGAGATTGTTGATTAATTTTAAGCTGGACAGGACCATGCCTCCCAAAGGGTCGCGGGGACTCCTACTACGACAGCTGAAGCCCTGGAAGAGGGAGAGATAGTGCCAGAGACTTAGACCCGGGAAGAGGGAGAGATAACGCCGGAGAGCAGCATAGTGCCGGCGGATGAGGTAAGCACGGGGGCCTCTCGGTTCTTTTGAAAACCCAGTAATTCGTTCCACATAGTGAGTGGCTAACCTTGCTCTGTGTGGCCAGTCAATGACGACGCCCAGGAGAGCACCTGCTACCCGAGCTCGTAAAGCCGTTCCCAGGTGGAGGTCATCCTTTGGTCCGCAGGCGGCACGAAGGTTGAAATCACTTCTGGGACCGGACGTGGGATCCTTGGCATCTCTTCTGCAATTGGGGGCCATCACGTGGCTCGTGATTCCCCTTCCGCCTCTCCTGAAGTCAGTTGTACCAGAGGAAGTCCGACTACTGGGGAAGATATTGGCGAGCCTTACTATACCTTCTAGGTAGACTCGGGCAGGGGAGGCCGCAGGTCCCCCAAGAGCAATATCGAGCCCGGCTCTACTTGATACCCCTCCTTCAATCGAGGTCGTGACTCTCCCGCTCCCGGCCTGCGAAGCGATGGCGGGTCCGGGCCTTACCAAGGAGGTGGAGATGGAAGCGAGTTCATCCGCCGCGGTGCCTGATTCGGTCCTTGCGGCCATTTGCTCTGCAGACGAAACCGTGGCTCCCGTCCCGGCGGCGCAGATGTCATCATCGGACACGGGCCTTACCCGACCGGTGGAAATGAAGCAACCACTCATCACAGCGACGTCGAGTGCTTCTACTATAATCTTGCCTTCGCCCCTCGCAGTGATTGGCTAGGACCTATCCTCTGAGCCAGAAGGAGCTCGCCATTCGACCTTGACTCTCCCGTCTTCATCGGCTGTGGTGGACGCCGAGCTATGGGCAGCGGAGAGAAGAGTTTGTTCATTCAATGATGTAGACGGGAGGTCTTGGTCATAGAAAAGGGTTTTTCATCGCCAAAGGGGCAGAGAGAAGAGTTTGTTCATTCAATGACCTAGACGGAAGGTCTTGGTCAAAAGGGATTGTTCGACACCAGGCAGGGTACCGGTGGCATGACATGGTTTGTTTGTCTCTTGAAATATTCGTTGGTACGGGGGTGGTGCCAACGCCAAGGACAATGTATTCTCCGATCTCAAATGAAAGGTTCAGGTGAGGTGTTTTTCGTCAGCGCTGACGAGATGTCAAGGGCGGACATGGCTTGTTTGTCTCTTGATATTTTCGTTGGTACGGGGTTGGTGCCAACGTAAGGAAGAAGGTTGATTCCCCAATCCCGAACGAAAGGTCCGGGTGAGGTGTTTTTCGTCAGTGCTGACAAGATGTTAAGGGCTGACGTGGTTTATTTGTCTCTTGGTATCTTCGTTGGTGCGGTGTAAGTGCCAACGCAAAGAAGAATGTTGATTCCCCAATCCCCAACGAAAGGTCCGGGTGAGGTGTTTTTCATCAGTGCCGATAAGATGTCAAGGGCTGACATGGTTTATTTGTCTCTTGGTATCTTCGTTGGTACGGGGTAAGTGCCAACGCAAAGAAGAAGGTTGATTCCCCAATCCCGAACGAAAGGTCCGGGTGAGGTGTTTTTCGTCAGTGCCAACAAGATGTCAAGGGCGGACATGGTTTGTTTGTCTCTTGATGTGCTCTTAATGACAGGAGAGAGCGTTAATCACGGGGGACTAGTTCCTCCTCCCCCCTTCTATTCTTCTCTCTTTTTTTTCTCTTTTTTTTCTCTTTTTCCTTCTTTTCTCTCTTTTCCTTCTCTTCTTTTTTTTTCTTCTCTTTCTTTCCCTTTTTTTCTTCTCTTTCTTTCTCTTTTTTTTCTTCTCTTCCTTTCTCTTTTCCTTCCCCCCTCCCTTTTTTAAAAAAAAATGCAGGGTAAATAGTGGCTAAACCATCTGGACAATAGTGATGCAAATTGGCCCGCGGTGGGGCAGAGAAATGTATTATTCATTGAATGGAGGAATCGGAGCGTGGTACAACCTCAAATGCCTACCATTAAGGGGTGGAAACTGAACCTCCCCCCGATGATTGACGATTACATATGCTCCGCCCTCGTAGACTTTCTGGATTACATAGGGTCCAAGCCAATTCTCATTTAGCTTGCCCTTGGGGTTGGAAGCTATGACTTCTCTTCTCTTGACCATAACGAGGTCACCATTTTTAAATACGCGCTCCTTGACGAGCTTGTCAAAGGCACGCGCTATTCGGGCCTGATAGACTTGAATGTTCTGCTGGGGTTGGAGCCGTTTCCCCTCCAACTTGGAGAGCTCTTCGAGCCTTCGCTCGACATTTGTTTGCTCTTCCCGGACCAACCCGTGCTAGATTGTGACCCAAAGGGAGGTTATTTCGAACTCGATGGGGACAATTGCTTCTGAGCCATACACCAAGGAAAAGGGTGAACAACCCGTTAGAGTTTTGTATATAGTTTAATATGCCCACAGGGCTTCGTACATCTTCTCTTCCCAGTCTCTTTTGTTGGAATTAACAATTTTGGACAGGAGAGTACAAAGAGTTTTATTGAAAGCTTCAGCCAAGCCATTGGCCTGTGGGTTATAAGGGGTTGACGTCCTCCAGTCAATTTTGTATTTTTCTGCCATTCGGTAGACTTTCTAGTTGCGGAGGTGGATTCCATTGTCTGAGATAATTCGGTTTGGAGTGTCAAACCAGAATATGATGTTGCGACGGACAAATCTGACGACGATTCCCCAGTTACTTCTTTTAGAGCGACAACTTCCGCCTAGCAGGAGAAGTAATCAGTTGCCGCCAAGATATACTTGCACCCAGCGGACGACGCAGGTAGTGGACCCACGACGTCTGTTCCCCATTGGGCAAAAGGCCAGATGGGCAGTGTTGGATGCAGCGGCACGGATGGTCTCCTGGGCACCGTCACGTGCTCCTGGCATTTTTGACAAGACTTGGCATACTTATAGCAGCCGTCAAACATTGTCGGCTAGTAGTAGCCAAGCTTTTTTATCTCAATTTTCACTTTCGATCCCGCCTGGTGTGCACCAACTGTTCCGGCGTGAACCTCCTTCATGACTTTCCAAGCTTCTTCGATGGATAGGCATCGAAGGAGTACCTTCGTTTGGCATCTACCATGATTCGGAATAGGATCCCGTTCCGGACCTCATAAGAGTCCTTTGTTCTGATCAACTTGATCTTCTCTTCCCTTTGCCTGGGTAGTTGCTGGTATTTAAACCACTGCATAAGGGGTTCCCTCCAGTCGGGTAAGCTGATGGCTTCCACCGTGGCGACCTCAAATTCTTCCCCTTCTGGCTCTTCTATCATGCTAGGCACTTGGCGCTGATTTACCACCCGGATGCTGAGGGATCCATCTGGCGGTACTGCTGATGGGGACATCACCTCCCATGCCCACGTTCACAGCTCGTCTCCTCGCCCCGGTTGCATTCAGCATGGTCTAGTCATTTAATTTTGAGTCCTATGTAATTTTTATTTGAGTCATTTGATGTATTTTCCCTTTTATTTGAGTCATGTTCCTAGGTCTTGTGTTCATTTCTCTAAGTTTGAGTGTCATTAGGTTGTCTAGTTAGCTATTGGGCCCAATTCATTGGGCTTGGCCCAAGCGCTCTCCCCTACCCCCTCGGTTATTTGTCATTGAGTCAATTGTTAGGGACTTTTGTAGAAATGAGGGTTTCCTATATATAGGACCCCATTCCCCCCCATTTCAACATAATGAATCAATGAATGAAAAAACTTGCCATTTTGAGAGTTTACACTTCTTATCTAGTGGAGAGATTCTATTTTTTGGGTGAGAAACCCTAGGGGAGAGATTCCCCACCCTTCCCTCTCTTAATCTCTCTTTTTCACTCCACTTTCTCTCTCCTCAACACCCAAATTCGAATTTTCTTCTCTCTCCTCCCTTCCCAACCACCTCCACTCCCCACCTACCCCATTTAAGTCTCTTCCCATTCCCCACAACCCTCATCAATACTCCACCCCCTTCCCAAGACCCCATCCACCAATCCTCTCCTCACCATCCAACCCCCAACTACCCCTCCCACTTTCCCAAGCACCCTTCCCACTACCCCAAGCACCCCTTCCCTTCCCCAACACAACCCCCCCATTCCCAAGACAAAAAATTAACCCCACCCTTAAACCTATTTTCGAATATCCTTTCCCTCTCTCCATTCCAACCAAATTCACAGCCCCCACTACCACCATTTATTGGACCCTCTTCCAGACCTTATTCTCCACCTCCCACACCTTAGAACACCCCCTCCAAGACCCCCTTACAACCATGGGTCACTCCCACACTCATCTACCCCCTTCCCCTTCTTCTTTCTTGGTCATTGGAAGCTACTTCGAAGTTACAGTTTGCTGTCCAGAGGTTGCAGATGAACCAGCAACTTGCAGCAGCCACGACGACTTCCTCCGGATGAGTTTGAAGACCCAAGAGCCATCGTCAGAAGCGTCTACCAGTCTCCTTCGCAACAGAAGTGATTTCATCTTCTTCTGATCTCCGAGCCGTCCAGGAGGTCAATTCTCCCACAACTGCGCAGTTCCGCCTCGGCTGAGGACCTGAGCCAGATTAGAAGCTCTGCCACGACGAACCCCGAAGGAATCAGTCCATGAGTTCTTCTTCAAAGTTATTCATCGCCCAGTCTACTTCCACAATCAAGAAACATAACTTCATTCGGCGTTCGTGATCCAGAGTTCTCATTTTTCTCCCTCAGCTGCGCAGATCTGCTACTCATAGTCTACACCGACCAGTCGCCATTGTTCTGCATCCCTTAGTCTTCTCCAACATCGGTTGGCTTCCTCGTCAGTTTTGCTGCAAAGAGGACTCGTCCACAATTCCAACGACTCTGACGGCGCTTGATTCCGAGGTCGGGAGCTGCCGGGGCATCCTCTGCAACCTGCTGTTGGAAACCAGGAGCTAGCTCTGCAGAGATCCTGATCCGGAGAGAAAGCTTCACCACGACAAACCCCGGAGGAATTAGGCCACGAGCTCTTCTGCAAAGTTCTTCCTCTCCCTGTCTAATTTCATAACCAAGAAGCGGAACTCCGTTCGGAATCATGCAGCAGAAGTTACCAATTTTCTTCCTCAGGCGTTTGACTTTGCTTCCCACTGTCTGCATCGACCACTCCTCACTTTTCTGAGTCCTCTGATCTTCACTGGCATCTTTTAGCATCCCCGTTTGTTCTGCTATAAATAGGACTCACCCACGGTTCCAACGGTTCCAACGGCAACTGATTCGGAGTTCGGGAACGGTCGGGGCAGCCGTGTCTTCCTGCTGTTGATAGTCTATTGCAGACAGTCTGAGATTCAGCAACCCTGTTCATACTCCCGCCCAGGCTGCCAGCGACCCCTGAAGAAATTGGAAAAATTCAGAGGCACTCCTGTTCCAGAGACGAAGAGATCCCCACTGGTCTCACCCTCAGCAAAATTCCATAGAGAGTTCTGCGGCCTCCACACCCTCTGTCTGTCAGCTATTACAGAGGGAAGACTGATTCGGTGTCATCACTCTTAGCACTAGTTTCCCCTCCCCGCTTGGCCGGCTGAAGGCCCCTCCCTATGTGGAGGTATTGTTTGGATGTAACTATCATCTTCCCTTCCCCACGATCCCCCCCTTGCATGGGGTGTAGTGTTGTAATAGCTTAAACAGGTCAAGCTACCCTGGCGCGGCGTGTGGGGAACCCACGCTTCCCCGCTCGCCCTCGTCTCCAAGCGGGACCGATTTCTTCAAACCGGTCGAGTGAGTGCTCCAAAACTTTGCTCTAATTCATGCTTGTTCTTTCAATATTAGTTCATAAACTCCGCTGGCCGTGACGAGAGCCCGATCCTGAAGCTCATTTGCTATAAGTGATCATCGTGGGAAGAGAGTGGAACCCGTGTCCTTTGGCACTTCATCGGCCCCATTGAATTGGGCATCCACAACCTTTGGGATTCAAATCTTGGCTTTGCTGGCCCTCTACCAGCAAGGGCCTAACCCCTCAACCTCACCTTGGCATTGTCAAGTTACCCTGGGCTTGGGTGAGCGACGAGAGAGCGGCGGCCCAAATTGGCCCATTTAGATTGCAAATGTGCTTGCTTGCTTAAGTCCAAGGTCGTGTCACATCAATTGGTATCAGAGCAAGTTCTAGACTTGTCTCTACTAAGTCTTGTCCTAGGGCCATTGCATTTATCACTCGATCATCATGGCCACTTCCTACTTAGCCTACTCGTCTCGCTTGGACCCAATAGATGCCTTTGTGTTTGATGGATCCCTCCCTAGTTTATATCTAGAATGGGAAAGCTCCATAGATCACCACTTCGGGAGGTTCACCCTGTCAGGGTCTATGCAAGTCAACTATGCCAAAAGTTTGCTATGGCGCCAAGCTAGGAATGAATGGCAAAACATTGTAGGCTTAAGGGAAGTTGGAAGGTAAGATCCAATTGACTCTTGGGTTGAGATGAGAAATGAACTTAGGAAGATTTATGCCCATATGGACCCTCCTATCACCATAGAGGAAGCCCAAGCTCCCACCAATAAAGAAGAAGAGGCTCAATCTTCCCCCACCCCTCATGGTCCGGATCCTCAAAGGCCATGCACCGTCACACATGGCACCCTCACCATAGATGAGTCCATACTCCAATGGCTCAAGCAATGTCCCACCCTCCCTAGCTCATCACCATTGGGATATAAATCCCAAATTGTTCCCACCCGACCTCCCCATGTCACTTATCAAAACTTCTACTCTGTGGAAGACTTGGGAGACCTTGTGGATTGCCTACATTGGCAAGCCCACTTAACTGGCCTACTAGCCATGGGACCATTGGAGCCTAGCACCGTCAACTTTGTCCACCCATCCATCGGTTCCATCACCTCCCTTTGCACAAGTGGGCATTGTACTAGTGAGATCCTCCTATTTCTCCCCTTGGAGGAAGAACCCATCCCGGTCTACTCCCCACCCCTTGAGATCCCAAGTACCTTGAACGGTCAACCCACTAGAGACCTTGGACCAACTACTTGGGAGGAGGATGACTCACCACCTTGTAAGGACCTTGGGGACATAGAGTTCCTCTCTCTAGGTAGCCCTTACCATGATCCCTTTGACTCATTCCAATGGGAGTACGGATACCCATGTGGCCCAACCACCTTATCCACCACCCACCTTCCCCTACTCCAACCCACCGTGATGGATCAAACCCACCCCTTCCTAGACTCGGGTTACACCTTGGGAGCCATGACCTTGAGCCACATATCCCTAGGTAATAAGGTTGTGCCCCACCCCATGATGACCACCTTCTTAGATCCATTCGATCCTTTCCAATGGGAGTTCAAAGGTTGTCCCACACCTATACACATGGAAGTCACCTTTGGGAAAAGCATGCATGTGTCTAGGCTTACCATACCCCTTGGCATGAACACTATGTTGGGTCCATTCATTCATATCACCCACATGTCAAGTAGAAAGTATGAGTGGTCCATATTCGGATGTCATGGTCCACCTTCATTCATCATGGGTCTTAAGCATGTCAAAGGCATCTACGGATGTCCGGGTCCCCCGATATTTATCACCACTTTGCATGATAGGGCCACCTACGGGTGCCCCGGCCCACCTAGGCTGACCAAAGTCTACACTACATCATTACATGATAGGTCTACTTTTGGTTGCCCAGGTCCACCCATCACCCCTAGAATGTCTGCATTCACAACATTGCATAAAGAGATCCGCAAGCACATTAGCAAGAAGAATGTGACTTATAAAAGGTGAGCCGACTCTCATCGACGTCACCAAGAATTCCATGAGGGTGACTTTGTGATGGTAAGGACGGAGAGGCTCTCCCCGGGAGCCATCTCCAAATTGAGGCCACGTGGGGCTGGTCCCTTCCAGGTCCTGAGGCGCATTAGTGCAAATGCCTATGAGTTAGATCTCCCCGAGGAATATGGGGTAAGTCCCACATTCAGTGTCGCCGACCTAGTGCCATACAAGGGACCCACGGTGGTACCTAGTGAGGATATTGAGCCTATTCCCTCCGTTGAGAGAGCACCCACCCGTGAGGAGAGTCCACCAGCCAAGAGAGCCCAGCGTGAGCGCATTGAACAAATATTGGATGAACAGGTCACTACCACCAGGAGCAAGGTATACGAGCGCTATCTCGGCAGGTGGATGGATCGGTCTCGTTCGGAAGACTTGAGGGCAGTACCACTTCTACACCCTCCAAGAAGGGAAGGACACTTACTCGACGGAGTCGAGTTCTCCGCACCCCGGGAGTATGATGGGGACATCACCTCCCATGCCCACGTTCATAGCTCGTCTCCTCGCCCCGGTTGCATCCGGCATGGTCTAGTCATTTAATTTTGAGTCCTATGTAATTTTTATTTGAGTCATTTGATGTATTTTCCCTTTTATTTGAGTCATGTTCCTAGGTCTTGTGTTCATTTCCCTAAGTTTGAGTGTCATTAGGTTGTCTAGTTAGCTATTGGGCCCAATTCATTGGGCTTGGCCCAAGGGCTCTCCCCTACCCCGTCGGTTATTTGTCATTGAGTCAATTGTTAGGGACTTTTGTAGAAATGTGGGTTTCCTATATATAGGACCCCATTCCCCCCCATTTCAACTTAATGAATCAATGAATGAAAAAACTTGCCATTTTGAGAGTTTACACTTCTTATCTAGTGGAGAGATTCCATTTTTTGGGTGAGAAATGTTAAGGTGCTAGGCCCGGATACAGAGGGGGGTGAATGTATCCTTCTATGAATAATGGCCAATTAAAAACTCAGATGCTAGATGCAATCACAGAATGAAACGAATTCAATTAAACTTATGAGCAAACACATAGAGCGCGTCTATCCAAGCATCTAGCGGAAGCAAGCATACAAAGCAAACCATTGCTCAATAGACTTTTTAGGTGGTTCGGTCCTCCAGACCTACATCCACCCCTCACTCCCAACCGGAGTGAGGCTTCACTAGCCAATGCTAGACAAGCAGACTCAGTCTGCAAACAGTTGCTGCCACACAGCTTGACCAGGGGAACAGCCTCCCCTCTTCCTCCCAACCGGAGGGACCCCTGGACTTGCAACCCGCAAGCCCAGAACCGGAGACAAGTCTCCCTTCCTCCAACCGGAGGGAACCCACAAGTAGCTCCCAGCTACTTGCAACCGGAGATCAGATCTCCCTTCTCCTGATCCACAGGAGGAACCCAACCTCACTACTGAGAATCGGAAGAACAAGGATAACCAAATAAGAAGAGGAAAAACAAAAACACGAAATGAAAATAACTTCAGCAAACAGAACGCTGAAAAATGAAATGCACAATGTGGCTCTCAACGGAGCTGACTGGCCTGGATCTGATCCACGGTCCAGAAGACAGATCTTCAGGTAAGCTTCTCTTCCTCTTCTCTTCTCTCTCACTTTCTTTTTCTCTTAACCCTCACGAGCTCTTTAACTCTCTCTTTCTCTTCTTTTCCTTCTGCTCTTCTTCTCTTTCTTTTCTTCTGGATCGAACTCTCTGCACTTCTGCTTTTTGCTTTTTTTTTTCTTTCGATCAACTTTCATCTGTGGACGAAGGCTTCAATATATAGCAGCAACAGCAGGTGGGTAAGGTGCAGAATGCGTGTGCCTCCCACACTTCATCCAGAACCTTCTTGCCACGTGCCTTTATAGCATTGGTTCCTTTAGCATTGGATCACGTGCAGCCCAGTCACTGGGAATATTCTTCCTCGGACCACCTTCTTCTTTTTGTTTTTCTTCTTCTCCTGCAAAGAAATAAAACGATTAAAACTTAGGGCCACAAAAGCTAAAACTGCATGAGGTATGTGATAGCAATACGAGATGCACTGTACTAAGAACGACACGAGATACACAAGATTACTACAGTACGAAATAAAGAGAGAATGACACGAGGTCAGATTAAAACAGCACGAGGTAAAAAAGAGACGACACGAGATACATACTAATAAGGCTAACACTACAAAGAGAACGACACGAAGTATCACTGTAACAAAATAAACACTACGAAGAGAATGACACGAGATACACAATAATAAAGCTAACACTACAAAGAAAACGATACGAAGTCAGAAGAGAACAGCACGAGGTGAGAAGGAAGTCTCACGGAGTGAAAAGGTAGACAAACACGCGATCAGAGGGAACCTGGACGAAGATAGAAAGAAACAACACGAGGACATAAACACAAGAATAACACGAGGATGAATACAAAAGCAACACGAAGACACGAATACAAAAACAACACGACATAACAAACAGCAAAGAGAACGGCACGAGGTGAAATGGCACTTTACTAAAAAGACTTGAATACACACGAAAACAGCTCGAGTACTAAGTTGCTCGAACGTACGAACGACTCGAAGATGAGGACGACACGAAAACAACATGGACTGAAACCAACTCGAAGATGAAAACAACACGAAAACAACATGGACTTTCACAAGGTATAGACTTGAACAAGGCAAAGTCTGTACAGACTTGAGGGTTCACAACGTATATACTTTAGCAAGACAAAGGTTGTACATACTTGAAGTGAAGACCAATGCATAGACTTCAAAGTTCAGCTGCCAATGAATAGACTTGGAAAGCTTGAAAGCCAATGTACAGACTTGGAAGCTTAAACCAATGTATGGACTTAGCTTCGAACATGCTACAGTGCATTGTATGGACTTTGAAGACTGATGCATGATGCTAAGACAATGTGTAGACTTTGGCTTGGGACGAAGGAAAAGATGAGGCTGTATAGACTTGGAACGAACATAAGTCTCGAAGATAAAAGGGTGACACAGATGGAGCGACACGAGGTGGTACAGAAAGCAGCACGAGGTGCTGCAGTGTTCAACACGCGCTGGAACAAAAGACGACACGAAGACAACCAACAAACATAGTTGGAACAACACGATGTTCAAAAAGACAACACGAAGTGAAGTGAACACAACCAACACGAAGTATGAAAGGAACAGTACGGACATGCAGGGTATTATCTCATGGCAGTTTTTTCTGTTAATCAGAGAAATTTCATTTGCATAACATTACTCAAGATATCTGATTAAAATAACAATATTTAACATAGTGATGCTCATCATCAAAACACTAGGGAAGTCACAAAAGTCCAACAATCTCCCCCTTTTTGATGATGTCAACACTATATTAAATAACAGAGATGAAGTGCATGAAGATAAGCTGTGAAAATAAGCAATGCAGACACACAACACACTCGCCTCCTCTGACGACTCCCAAGAGCTCCCCCTGAACACAACATCTACTTTCCTCTGACTAGATAACTCAGGGCACTTATCTTTCGCTCCCCCTCAGCAAAGCACAAAAGCACAAGCAAGACACTAGCAAAGACACTCTCCCCCTTTGACATCATCAAAAACTAGGGGCAGGTCTGAAGATATCACGAAAAGAAAATTGCTGACAGTGGAGAGAAAACAATAGAGAGTATGGCTGATAAAGGAGCGTTATTGAGATGTTTAAGCAATTAAGAAAGCCATTAATTTTATGTGGGAGTTTGAGGATCAGTTAGTCAGACTGTGTGCAAAATGGTGAATGAAGAGTTGCTCCATACACAGAACCAGATTCTAAGCAAGTAAGGTACAAGATACCAGTATGGTCAGAGTAAGTCTTTACTCAGAGTGTATAAAGCAAGGAAGTCAGGAAAACAAAGACCTGTGGTATTGAGAACAAACAAACCAAGACCGAAATGCTAAGTGAGCAGGATCTTGATACCAAGAGGGAGAAAATATTTAAAAGATGGTCAAGATCAAAGGCAAATCTGTCAAGTACACCTTTGACATTAGGGAGACACCTTGTTTAGAGGCAGGAATCCCCAGTTACTTGGTGGCAAGACCACATTACCCCTTCTGATAAGAGGACAGAGATAGTATTCTAACTGGTGTTGACATTAAGGTGACACATTTACTAGAGGCCAGACACCCCAGTTACTAACCAGATATATACCATAGCTCTGTATGATCAAGACAGCTAATTAAGCCTGATTTACTGCCATCTCATGACATGGAATTCTTTCACTTCATTGATAAAAGTCCCAGTTTCTCAATGAACAGATAACAAGATTTGTAAAACTTCTTTCATGAATTTTTCATTAAACTGCACTTGAAGCCTTGTAAATTAGTCTTGATTCAGTTTGAGAACAATACACCAGCTCCAAAGTTTTTCAGACAAAAACACTATATACCTCATTTCGGACTCAACTTAGACTAAGTAGGTATGCTGTACTGGCTAGATCAGAAGTCAGTTACAGTGTAGGAAGATAGTCTTGAATTCAGATTTTGATCTCAGTGGGACTAACAGCCGAAATTCCAACAAGAAATTAGATGAACAGTCTTAACGGATAAAGCATTCAAAAATTTCTTTTATCCACCTACTCAAACTGATTCTCTTATAAGGTCAGCAAAAGTCCGTTCAAAGTATGTTCAGATTTAGCCAAAAGAGCATGACACCAATTATTAATCTAGCTCCCCCTGAGACCTTGACTCCAACTCAGACTTAACCAAGACAAACCTCAAAACAACTCAAGAAAGAAAAACAAAGTGATATCAATCAATACGAGTGAATCAGCAAACACTCATAATGAGGTTATTTTCAGCAACAGACAATGAGTATAGGTAAGCACAAGAGCACATGACAGATTATTCAGAGATCAATTATTCAATTATGAAATTCTGTAAATACCTAATTCTCTGCGCAATGTGCTAAATTTTTCAGTATCCAGTGACTTAGTGAAAATATCTGCAATTTGTGAGTTAGTGCCAACATGGATCAATTCAAAGGTCTTCCTAGCTACTTCATCACGAATAAAATGATGCCTGATTTCGATGTGTTTAGTTCGAGAATGAAGTACATGATTCTTTGCAATGTTTATTGCACTAGTATTGTCACAAAAGATGGAAGTGCAACCTAGCTCAACTGAGTAATCCAGAAGCTGGTGTTTTATCCATATAACCTGTGTGCCACAGCTCCCTGCTGCCACATACTCAGCTTCAGCAGTAGAAAGAGCCACAGAGTGTTGCTTCTTGGATCCCCAAGAGACTAGGCATCCTCCTAAAAATTCGCAGTGACCACTAGTACTTTTCCTATCCAATTTACATCCTGCATAGTCTGCATCTGTATATGCAATGAGATCTAAACTACAAGATGCAGGATACCAAAGACCTAGATCATGGGTAGCAGATAAGTATCTAAAGATTCTTTTTACAGCTGCCAAATGCAATTCAGTAGGCCTAGACTGGTATCTGGCACACATCCCTACACTAAATTGAATGTCAGGCCTGGATGCTGTTAAGTAGAGGAGTGAATCGATCATACCTCTATATAATTTAGCATCCACCTCTTTACCTTTTTCGTCTGAATCCAGTGAGGAGTTGGTGCCCATGGGTGTTGAGATAGTCTTGAGGTTGGTCATTCCAAACCTTTTCAGCATCTCCAGAGTATACTTGGTTTGATTTATGAAACAACCATCCTCCATTTGTTTGACCTGCAGCCCAAGAAAATACTTTAGTTCGCCAACTAAACTCATTTCAAATTCATGAGACATAGATTCAGAAAATTCTTTACACAATTTTGAATTGTTAGATCCGAAGATGATGTCATCAACATATACCTGGACCACTATTAAATCCTTTCCGAGATTTTTGGTGAAGAGGGTTTGGTCAACCTTACCTCGAGTGTACCCCTTGCTCAAGAGGAATTCAGAAAGTCTCTCATACCAGGCTCGGGGAGCCTGCTTCAATCCATAGAGGGCTTTATTCAACCTAAAAACCATGTTAGGCTGAACAGAGAAATTAAAACCTGGAGGTTGTTCAACATATACCTCTTCCTTCAATACCCCATTTAAGAATACGCTTTTGACATCCATCTGCTGCAGTCGAATGTTCCTAGAGCATGCAAATGCAAGCAGAATTCATATAGCTTCCATCCTAGCCACTGGGGCATAGGATTCATCAAAATCCACACCAAATTCCTGACTGTAGCCTTGAGCTACAAGTCTTGCTTTGTTTCTAGAGATAGCTCCATTCTCATCAACTTTATTCTTGAAAATCCATTTAGTGCCAATGACATGAGTGTTATCAGGTCTGGGAACTAGTTCCCATACAATATTTTTCTCAAATTGATTTAATTCCTCACACATGGCGGATACCCAAGAATCATGTCTTAAGGCTTCTTCCACAGATTTGGGTTCCACCTAAGATACCAATGCAGCTAAGTCCTATTCTTGGACAATTCTAAAATGAGACCTTGTCCTGGGAGGATCATGCACACTGCTTATGACATTTTTACTAGGGTGGTCTTTGTGAAATATTATCTCACCTGAGGGTTCACCTATCTCAGCTGCTCCTTCTTGCTGTGAGTTTTCTGGTTGAGCAGCTGGCTGCATTTCTTCTTCTTCAATTCTCTCCAAGAAATCTCCCTCATTAGATGGCTCCCTGTCATCATCCATCACTTTGTTAGAGAAATCATTTTCATCAAACACTACATGCGGTGTTTCTTCAACATTTTGGTCAACTTTATTGAAAACTCTATAAGCCCTTGAAGTTTCTGAATATCCGAGAAAAATTCCAGGAGAGCTCCTAGCTTTAAATTTGTCCAAACCATTCTTACCATTATTGTGGATAAAACATTTGGAGCCAAAAACTTTAAAGTAAGAAATGTTTGGCTGCTTACCCTTGAGAAGTTCATACGGAGTTTTCCTATGAATAGGTCTTACCAAGGCTCAGTTTAGAATGTAGCATGCAGTATTCGCAGCTTCAGCCCAAAATCTCCTTGGAAGTCCACTCTCAATCAGCATAGTCCTGGCCATTTCAATTATTGACATGTTTCTTCTCTCAACAATTCCGTTCTGCTCCGGTGTCCTGGGA
Source organism: Amorphophallus konjac (assembly GCA_022559845.1). Classification (NCBI taxonomy): domain Eukaryota; kingdom Viridiplantae; phylum Streptophyta; class Magnoliopsida; order Alismatales; family Araceae; genus Amorphophallus; species Amorphophallus konjac. The sequence continues at coordinate 289,530,359 of CM040118.1, forward strand.
GAAGAGAATTTGTGAGTCACTCCCTCTCTTGAGCAAAATTCAGAAAATGAAGAGTTCTCAAACTCTCCTCCATGGTCAGACTGAATTGTAATGATGTTATGTTCACCTTGCAATTTGATTTTATTGAAAAGTTCTTCAAAGTGAACAAAGGCATCATTTTTATTTGCTAAACAAAACAACCAAGAAAATCTAGTGAAGTCATCAACTATGACTAATCCATATCTCTTACCTGACAAACTTTGTATGCGGGTAGGACCAAAGAGATCCATGTGCAAGTGCTGCAGCGGTTTAGATGAAAGACTCTCAGTTCTCAACTTAAAAACTGCACGAGTCTGTTTACCTTGTGCACAAGCATCACATAGCTTGGACCCTAACTGAAATCTTATTCGAGGCAAACCTCTAACTAGGTTATGCTTAGACAGTTTATTCATTGTAGACAAACTAGCATGGCCTAGACGCCTATGCCAGTCAAAAGCAACCTGTTCAGAGTTAGCAGACATACACAAGTGAGTTTCAGGATTATCATCCAGGTCTACGATGTATACATTGTTTACTCTATGACCTTTGAACATGACGTTATCAGAATTCAGCTCAAAAATAGTACAGGAATTGTGGTCAAAGAGTACCTTGTGTCCTTTGTCACAGAGTTGACTTATACTTATCAAGTTGTGCTGAAGTCCTTCTACAAGATACACATCTTCAATGGAGTTAGTAGAGGACTTACCAATTGTACCAATTCCAATTATTCTTCCTCTGTTATTTCCACCGAATTTGACCAAGCCCCCAAACTTCATTTTCAGTTTGCTAAATTTGGACCGGTCTCCTGTCATGTGCCTGCTACAGCCGCTGTCAAGATACCACTTGTTATGCTCGGCTGCCAGGCTAACCTGCGAAAGTTCAGACAAAGTGATGTGGGACCCAATTCAAATTGGGTCCAAAGATAGTTTTCAATTTATCCAAATCACACTTAGGAACCCACATTTGTTTTACAGTTCTTTTCAGAGATTTCATGTAGATTGATTCTTCCTTCTTGGCATTTCTCAGTGGGTGTTGAATGAGCCTATTCCTATTAAAATTATGCTGTTTCCGAGCAGAAAAATTGTTGTTTGGCCTCTTAGAGGAAACACGTGTGTGCTGAGCATAATTCATGTAACCATTTTTATTCAAATGAAAATTGTACTGAAGGTGATGCATGTTCGCATGCTTTCCTTGATAACTATCATGCTGACCTTTCTTAGCGAAACTGTTCACCCTTCTAGTGACATCAATAGGAATGGTCGTGTGAAAACCTTTGTTCCACAACTGTTGCACAGGAATAGTTCTAGTCTCAGGATTTCCTGACTTAGCTTGCTGACCAGTGGATTGAATAGATTTGCTGGTCGAAACCTTCAATGTAGAGACAGATTTGGAACTGGATGGGGTTTCCAGTTTTTCTTTGCCCTTGGCGGGGCAGAACGTGACAGTTTTGAATTCAAAGGGTTTTTTACTTGTGGGATTGTATCCTAATCCCTCCCTGTTGAAGTTTACCATCGACCCCAGAAGGGCATCCAGATTGTTTCTCCCCTCTGTAAATTTTTCTAGTATTTTTCCTTTGTCCTCAATCTCCTTCTGAAGTTCATTACATTGGTCCTGGAGTTCCTGATTAACTTTTCTAACTGCCTCATATTTTTCTGCAATCAGTCTAAACTCCTTTTTACTCTCTTCAGTTTTACTCTTCAGCTCATTCATCCTAGCTAGATTTTCCTCTCTTTCCATTCTAAACTTCTCGATCTCACTTCTAGCCTGATCTAGCTCAATGGCCATCTCCTTGGTTTTCATGTTGTCCGTAACAGCAATAGAGTGTTCCTTAGAAACTGAGTGAAACTTTCGTTTAAGCATTCTGTGCTCCTTGGTTAGAAAATTATATTTGGCTAACAGGTCGCCATAGGCGTCCTCCCAATCATCCAAAGTAAAATTCTCAAATAAGTTCGTTACCTCTTCCTCATGGTTGGCCATGAGGCAAGTCTTTTCTTCACCTTCACTGGACGAGGTGGCTTCTGGATCCTCCTCCTCGTCGCTCCATGTGCACAGCATGGCTTTCTTCTTCTTGTGCACCATCTTCTTCTGGTATCCGGGAGCCTTAGCTTGCAACTCTGGACATTCACTTTTCATGTGACCAGGTTTCTGACAATGGTAGCATGTAACCTTTTTAACAAACCGGTTCTTCTCAAGTTCTCGTTCAGGAGACTTCCTTGTAGCATTAAATCTCTTTCTCTTGTAGAATTTCCCTTTAGTTCTTAAGAACTTTCTGAATTGCCTGGTGAGCATGGCCTGCTCGCCCTTGTCCAGGTCTGAGAATCCGTCAGAGTCTTCGCTGCTACCACCACTGTTGCTGTTGCTGCTGCTCTTCTTAGTATGTCGTGAGACTTTCATAGCAACATTCTTTCCCTTTCCATCATATCCATCATTCCCTTGTCTGAAGTTCATTTCGTGGGTCATGAGAGACCCAATCAGCTGGGTTACTGACATGGTGGATAAATCTCTTGATTCCTCTATGACGGTCACCTTAGTATCCCAGATGGGAGTTAGGGACCTAAGGATCTTCCTGACAATGTCTTCTTGCTGAATCTCCTTTCCAAATCCTCTCAGACTGTTGATGATCACAGACAATCTAGCATACATTTCTGTGATCGACTCCTCTGGCTTCATCTTAAACAACTCATACTGAGTTGTAAGCATATTGATCTTGGTAGCTTTCACTTGAAAAGTGCCCTCATAAATTAACTGCAATTCATCCCACATTTTCTTTGCAGTCTTGCATGCTGAAATCCTCAAGTACTCTTCCGGGTGGACGGCGCACTGTATGATGCTAAGAGCCGTCCAATTCAGTGCGGAGAGTTTAACCTGTTCCTCTGTCCACATGTCTTTGTTCGGTGGAAGTTGGTACGGACCATATGTAATTACTCTCCAGAGCTTGTGGCTTTGAGCCCTGATGAAGACTTCCATCCTGTTCTTCCAAAAGAAATAGTTATTACCATCGAAGAAAGGGGGACGGGTGATTGACTGCCCTTCAGCAATGTAGCTGCGAGGACCAGCGGATCCGTTTCCCTAGCCGTTGGACCACATATTGGGAAATACCCGCTCTGATACCAAGTGTTAAGGTGCTAGGCCCGGATACAGAGGGGGGTGAATGTATCCTTCTATGAATAATGGCCAATTAAAAACTCAGATGCTAGACACAATCACAGAATGAAACGAATTCAATTAAACTTATGAGCAAACACATAGAGCGCGCCTATCCAAGCATCTAGCGGAAGCAAGCACACAAAGCAAACCATTGCTCAATAGACGTTTTAGGTGGTTCGGTCCTCCAGACCTACATCCACCCCTCACTCCCAACCGGAGTGAGGCTTCACTAGCCAATGCTAGACAAGCAGACTCAGTCTGCAAACAGTTGCTGCAACACAGCTTGACCAGGGGAACAACCTCCCCTCTTCCTCCCAACCGGAGGGACCCCTGGACTTGCAACCCGCAAGCCCAGAACCGGAGACAAGTCTCCCTTCCTCCAACTGGAGGGAACCCACAAGTAGCTCCCAGCTACTTGCAATCGGAGATCAGATCTCCCTTCTCCTGATCCACAGGAGGAACCCGACCTCACTACTGAGAATCGGAAGAACATGGATAACCAAATAAGAAGGGGAAAAACAGAAACACGAAATGAAAATAACTTCAGCAAACAGAACGCTGAAAAATGAAATGCATAATGTGGCTCTCAACGGTGCTGACTGGCCTGGATCTGATCCACGGTCCAGTAGACAGATCTTCAGGTAAGCTTCTCTTCCTCTTCTCTTCTCTCTCACTTTCTTTTTCTCTTAACCCTCACGAGCTCACTAACTCTCTCTTTCTCTTCTTTTCCTTCTGCTCTTCTTCTCTTTCTTTTCTTCTGGATCGAACTCTCTGCACTTCTGCTTTTTGCTTTTTTTTTCTTTCGATCAACTTTCATCTGTGGACGAAGGCTTCAATATATAGCAGCAACAGCAGGTGGGTAAGGTGCAGAATGCGTGTGCCTCCCACACTTCATCCAGAACCTTCTTGCCACGTGCCTTTATAGCATTGGTTCCTTTAGCATTGGATCACGTGCAGCCCAGTCACTGGGAATATTCTTCCTCGGACCACCTTCTTCTTTTTGTTTTTCTTCTTCTCCTGCAAAGAAATAAAACGATTAAAACTCAGGGCCACAAAAGCTAAAACTACATGAGGTATGTGATAGCAATACGAGATGCACTGTACTGAGAACGACACGAGATACACAAGATTACTACAGTACGAAATAAAGAGAGAATGACACGAGGTCAGATTAAAACAGCACGAGGTAAAAAAGATACGACACGAGATACATACTAATAAGACTAACACTACAAAGAGAACGACACGAAGTATCACTGTAACAAAACAAACACTACGAAGAGAACGACACGAGATACACAATAATAAAGCTAACACTACAAAGAAAACGACACGAAGTCAGAAGAGAACAGCACGAGGTGAGAAGGAAGTCTCACGGAGTGAAAAGGTAGACAAACACGGGATCAGAGGGAACCTGGACGAAGATAGAAAGAAACAACACAAGGACATAAACACAAGAATAACACGAGACGAATACAAAATCAACATGAAGACACGAATACAAAAACAACACGACATAACAAACAGCAAAGAGAACGGCACGAGGTGAAACGGCACTTTACTAAAAAGACTTGAATACACACGAAAACAGCTCGAGTACTAAGTTGTTCGAACGTACGAACGACTCGAAGACGAGGATGACACGAAAACAACATGGACTGAAACCAACTCGAAGACGAAAACAACACGAAAACAACATGGACTTTCACAAGGTATAGACTTGAACAAGGCAAAGTCTGTACAGACTTGAGGGTTCACAACGTATATACTTTGGCAAGACAAAGGCTGTACATACTTGAAGTGAAGACCAATTTATAGACTTCAAAGTTCAGCTGCCAATGAATAGACTTGGAAAGCTTGAAAGCCAATGTACAGACTTGGAAGCTTAAACCAATGTATGGACTTAGCTTCGAACATGCTACAGTGCATTGTATGAACTTTGAAGACTGATGCATGACGCTAAGACAATGTGTAGACTTTGGCTTGGGACGAAGGAAAAGATGAGGTTGTATAGACTTGGAACGAACATAAGTCTCGAAGACAAAAGGGTGACACAGATGGAGCGACACGAGGTGGTACAGAAAGCAGCACGAGTTGCTGCAATGTTCAGCACGCGCTGGAACGAAACACGACACGAAGATAACCAACAAACATAGTTGGAACAACACGATGTTCAAAAAGACAACACGAAGTGAAGTGAACACAACCAACACGAAGTATGAAAGGAACAGTACGGACATGCAGGGTATTATCTCATGGCAGTTTTTCCTGTTAATCAGAGAAATTTTATTTGCATAACATTACTCAAGATATCTGATTAAAATAACAATATTTAACATAGTGATGCTCATCATCAAAACACTAGGGAAGTCACAAAAGTCCAACAAGAAACCCTAGGGGAGAGATTCCCCACCCTTCCCTCTCTCAATCTCTCTTTTTCACTCCACTTTCTCTCTCTTCAACACCCAAATTCAAATTTTCTTCTCTCTCCTCCCTTCCCAACCACCTCCACTCCCCACCTACCCCATTTAAGTCTCTTCCCATTCCCCACAACCCTCATCAATACTCCACCCCCTTCCCAAGACCCCCTCCACCAATCCTCTCCTCACCATCCAACCCCCAACTACCCCTCCCACTTTCCCAAGCACCCTTCCCACTACCCCAAGCACCCCTTCCCTTCCCCAACACAACCCCCCCATTCCCAAGACAAAAAATTAACCCCACCCTTAAACCTATTTTCGAATATCCTTTCCCTCTCTCCATTCCAACCAAATTCGCAGCCCCCACTACCACCATCTATTGGACCCTCTTCCAGACCTTATTCTCCACCTCCCACACCTTAGAACACCCCCTCCAAGACCCCCTTACAACCAGGGGTCACTCCCACACTCATCTACCCCCTTCCCCTTCTTCTTTCTTGGTCATTGGAAGCTACTTCGAAGTTACAGTTTGCTGTCCAGAGGTTGCAGATGAACCAGCAACTTGCAGCAGCCACCACGACTTCCTCCGGACGAGTTTGAAGACCCAAGAGCCATCGTCAGAAGCGTCTACCAGTCTCCTTCGCAACAGAAGTGGTTTCATCTTCTTCTGATCTCCGAGCCGTCCAGGAGGTCAATTCTCCCACAACTGCGCAGTTCTGCCTCGGTTGAGGACCTGAGCCAGATTAGAAGCTCTGCCACGACAAACCCCGAAGGAATCAGTCCATGAGTTCTTCTTCAAAGTTCTTCATCGCCTAGTCTACTTCCAGAATCAAGAAACATAACTTCATTCGGCGTTCGTGATCCAGAGTTCTCATTTTTCTCCCTCAGCTACGCAGATCTGCTACTCATAGTCTGCACTGACCAGTCGCCATTGTTCTGCATCCCCTAGTCTTCTCCGACATCAGTTGGCTTCCCCATCCATTTTGCTGCAAAGAGGACTCGTCCACAATTCCAACGACTCTGACGGCGCTTGATTCCGAGGTCGGGACCTACCGGGGCATCCTCTGCAACCTGCTGTTGGAAACCAGGAGCTAGCTCTGCAGAGATCCTAATCCGGAGAGAAAGCTTCACCACGACAAACCCCGAGGAATCAGGCCATGAGCTCTTCTGCAAAGTTCTTCCTCTCCCTGTCTACTTTCAGAACCAAGAAGCGGAACTCCGTTCGGAATCTTGCAGCAGAAGTTACCAATTTTCTTCCTCAGGCGTTCGACTCTGCTTCCCACTATCTGCATCGACCACTCCTCATCTTTCTGAGTCCTATGATCCTCACCGGCATCTTTTGGCATCCCCGTTTGTTCTGCTGTAAAGAGGACTCACCCACGGTTCCAACGGTTCCAACGGTGACTGATTCGGAGTTCGGGAACGGTCGGGGCAGCCACGTCTTCCTGCTGTTGATAGTCTGTTGCAGACAGTCTGAGATTCAGCAACCCTGTTCGTACTCCCGCCCAGGCCGCCAGCGACCCCTGAAGAAATTGGAAAATTTCAGAGGCACTCCTGTTCCAGAGACGAAGAGATCCCCACTAGTCTCACTCTCAGCGAAATTCCAGAGAGAGTTCTGTGGCCTCCACACCCTCTGTCTGTCAGCCATTACAGAGGGAAGACTGATTCGGTGTCATCACTCTTAGCACTAGTTTCCCCTCCCCGCTTGGCCGGCTGAAGGCCCCTCCCTATGTGGAGGTAGTGTTTGGATGTAACTATCATCTTCCCTTTCCCACGATCACCCCCTTGCATGGGGTGTAGTGTTGTAATAGCTTAAACAGGTCAAGCTACCCCGGCGCGGCGTGTGGGGAACCCACGCTCCCCGCTCGCCCTCGTCTCCGAGCGGGACCGGTTTCTTCAAACCGGTCGAGTGAGTGCTTCAAAACTTTGCTCTAATTCATGCTTGTTCTTTCAATATTAGTTCATAAACTCCGCTGGCCGTGACGAGAGCCCGATCCTGAAGCTCATTTGCTATAAGTGATCATCGTGGGAAGAGAGTAGAACCCGTGTCCTTTGGCACTTCATCGGCCCCATTGAATTGGGCATCCACAACCTTTGGGATTCAAATCTTGGCTTTGCTGGCCCTCTACCAGCAAGGGCCTAACCCCTCAACCTAACCTTGGCATTGCCAAGTTACCCCGGGCTTGGGTGAGCGACGAGAGAGCGGCGGCCCAAATTGGCCCATTTAGATTGCGAATGTGCTTGCTTGCTTAAGTCCAAGGTCGTGTCACATCAACTGCCAATGAACTTGCCAACGTTGCCAGTACATCGGCTCGTGCATTTTCTCCTCTGGCGACGTGGCCTATCTCAATGAGCTAGAACTGTTCCATGAGCCGTTTCGCCTTAGCGTGGTAAGGGAGTAGCTCTGGCTTTGGAACGTCAAACTGTCCTTAGACCTACTTGACGATCAACAGTGAATCGCCAAATACTTGTAGCATTCTGATCTCCATTTGCAAAGTGACATGGAGACCGATAATCAGAGCCTCGTACTCTGCTTCATTATTTGTGCAGGGCTTGCTGATGGAACAGGAGGTGTGTAACACTTCCCCCTCCGGAGACTTGAGGGTGATGCTGGCCCCGGCCCGTACTTTTGCATGCCCGGACGGGGTTGTTTCTGTTCTCGAAGCTCCGTCAAAGTACAGTTTCCAGACGACCTACTGAACTTGGTCCACCTCTAGTGTTTCATCTTCAGGCAACTCCATGGCCAATGGGGAATCTTCGGGCACAGGGTGCGCTGCGAAGAAGTCCGTAACGGCTTGACCTTTAACGGCCTTCTGCGGTACGTAGGTGATGTCAAACTCCATCAGTAGTATGGCCCACTTGCCGAGACGCCCCTTCAGGACTGGCTGGGAGAGAATGTGCTTGACTGGGTCAGCCTTAGATATCAGGTTTACTTCATGCGAGAGCATGTAATACCTCAGCTTCTTGACTACGAAGACCAAGGCGAGACAAACTTTCTCGATTGGAGCGTATTTTGCTCCAGGCCCAACTAGTCTTCGACTGAGGTAATAGAGAGCTTGCTCCTTTCCCTCAACATTGTTCTGGGTGAGTATTGCCCCCAGTGAGCATTCGGTGGCAGCTATATATAGGATAAGCGGTCTTCCCTTGACAGGTGCCCCCAGCACGGGCGGGGTCTTCAAGTAATCCTTCAACCGGTCGAAGGCCCTCTGGCATTCCTGGTTCCAACTGAAAGGTGCATTCTTCATCATCAATTTGTGGAATGGCTGACAGCGTCCTAACAAATTAGAGATAAATCTGCGGATGTAAGCCAGCCGACCTTGCAGGGACCTTAACTCTCCCAGATTATTCGGAGGAGGCAACTCTTGAATAGCTTTTATTTTAAAAGGGTCAATCTCGATCCCCCTATATCGGACAATGAAGCCGAGGAACTTCCCACTGGAGACGCCGAAGGCATACTTCATCGGGTTCATTTTCAGCTCATACTGTCGGAGTCTCTCGAAGATTACTCTGAGGTCATTCAGGTGGTCCCCCCTTTTCTTTGTCTTGATGACCAAGTCATCAATGTAGCATTCGACCTTGTTGTAAAGCAACTCATCGAATATCTTGGTCATCGCCCACCGGTATGTGGCGCCGACGTTCTTGAGGCCAAAGGGCATTCTTTTGTAGTGGAATATCCCTTTGGGCAACCGGAACGCCGTGTGAATTCGGTCGTACTCAGCTATCCAGATTTGATTATAGCCGGACGATCCATCCATGAAGGACAAGGCCTCATGGCCAGTAGTTGCATCAATTATCACTTCAGTGATGGGCACCGAGAAGTCATCTTTCGGGCAAACTTTATTCAAGTCGTGAAAGTCCACGCAGATCCTGATCTGTCCATTCTTCTTCTTCATTGGAACAATATTGGCCAACCAGGTGGTGTACTGGTTTTCAGCTATAAAAGTGACATCTATGAGCTTGTCGACTTCTTTACAAATCTGGTTTATCAGCTCCGGCCTCATGCGTCGGGGCGACTGCTTCACTAGTTCCACCGTGGGATCGATAGCCAGAATGTGTTGAGTCACACTGGGGTTGAGGCCGGGCATCTCTTTGTAGTTCCAGGCAAAATAGTCCCGGAATTCTTGCAACAACTTCACATATTGCTCCCTCTCCTATGGAGGTTAAAGGGCACTTAGAAAGGTTGGCCTGGGGTTGCTTTCCGTGCCCAGGTTAATTTCAATGAGTTCATCTATTGTGGCCTGGCCGCCATCTTCAATTTTCGGCGGTATCGGTAGTAGGTCGATGAAATCTTGATCTTCACCATCTTCTGCTTCAAGGACACCATAGGCGTCTTCTTGCTCCGCCTGGTTGGGTAGTAAGGCTTTGCTTATTTCCCATTCTTCTAGGCTCGTTGTCTGCGGCTTCGAGGGGTTTTCCTGCGTGGAGAAGTACAGGACTTCTCTAGGATCTTCTTGGTAATTATCGTAGACGCTTTCTGCAGGAGCCGAGGCGATTGCTTGCCACACAGAGGACTGCTCCACATGGGGGCGCGGCGGAGCCACCACATAATCTCCCATTCTGAGCTCATCTCTCTCAATCAAGTCTTGAGCATTATCCTTGAAGACGTAGCAGTCTTCGATAGGGTGACCCAGTATTTGGTGATAAGGGAAAAACAAGGGGTCGCCACTTCTACGGGCATCTTGGGGCTTTTAGACCTTGGGAGGGAGACCTTGCCATAGTGGCAGACCCAGTCAAAGATTCCTCGACTCTTATTCATTGGGAAGGAGTAAGGCTTTTGCATCATCTCTTGTAGTGTAGGATTTCGATCCGCCACTCGCCCGACTGGAGAACCGGCTGCATCCCTTGCGCCCTTCTTCAAATGCATGGGGGCGTTTGGGATAGTGTTCGGGGACTGGTGCATCCCGATATTATGCTGGCGGAAGATACCCCCGATCAAATCAGACACAAGTGCGGTCACTTCGGCCAGTCGAGCCTTCAACATCTCAATCTCTCGTTGCTGCTGATAGCACAAGGCAAGCAGGGCAGAGTTGCACCGAGGGGGCCCTAGAGTGTGGCCCGCTTCCCCGTCCTTCGCATCAATGTTAGGCGAGGGCAATGGATTGCAAAGCACGGATTCAGAAGGGGGGGTGAATGAATCCCCGTTCAAAAACTATTACGGAATTATAATCTTAGATTGCTTAATCAAATAAGCACGCTTTAGTTGACACATGAAAGCACAGGCTGGAAGACTAGCTCACACAAAACGTAAATCTGACAGACACAGTATCGAGTACTAATCGAGGACCAGGGTGATGTAACGATGAGCACTCTACCAACCCTTCAAGTACCCAAACGCAAGCTGACACACAGAGGAAACTTTTAATAGAACTCAATATAAACTAATGAGACAACTGAGCTTCTCTCTTTTCACAACCGTGAACTGAGAAACTCAGGCTCACACACGAGTTGTAATTCTACTGAGCGTATGAACAAACACTTCACATTCATAATAACTCCCCAAGATCACACATATAATCAAGCACACAAAACCTGTGAAGGGGAGATAGATGATATGGAAGAACACACAAAGCAAACCACGATAGACAGGATTTTTTAGGTGGTTCGGTCCTCCAAACCTACGTCCACCCCTCACTCCAAATCGGAGTGAGGCTTTCCTTACAAAAAGCAAGATGCAGACTCAGTCTACAACAAACGCTGCCAAATAGCTTGAAGCTTGACCCAGAGGAACACACTCCTCTCTTCCTCCACCCCGGAGGGCAACCACTAGTGACACACAGTCACTAGCAAACCGGAGACCAAATCTCCCTTCCTCTGAAACCCAGAGGGAAACAACAAGCGACACCCAGTCACTTACAAATCGGAGGACCAAACCTCCCTTCCTCCAAACCGGAGGGAACCACTAGCGACACCCAGTCACTAGTAAACCGGAGAATAGATCTCCCTTCTCTTGAGACCACAGGAGGAACCCCGACCTCAAACTAGAGAATCGTAAGAACAAAGTGAAATCATAAAATGAACAAAGGAAAATGCAAATGAAGGAAAGAAAATGTAGCTCCAACTGGAGCAGGACTGTTCAGGATTTGATCCTAGAACAATGACTATATATCTTCACATTAAGAACTGGCTACTTCGATCTCGACCTCTCTTCTCAGCTCTCTCTCGTTCTCTCTTCACTTCTCAGCTCTCTCACTCTTTCTTCTCTTCCTTTTTCTTCTTCTGTTGCTGGCTCTCGTACACTTCTCTCTGGCTGTACTCAGATGTCTTCTATTCAGCATTTTTCCCTTTGCGTAGAAGAAAGGTCTTATATAAGGCTTCAGTCTGGGACCCACTAGCTCACACCCTAGGCGTGTGGAGAGAACGTTCCCGCCAGGAAGCTTCAGGAATCTTTCAGCCACGTGTCAGAATCTCCATCGTTTAGCTATCCATGTGGCAACTTCTTAGAATAATGATCAGTCTTGGATCAAGTGCCAGTTGTTTGTTCTGCTTATATCACGTGCTCCTGTTCTTCTGATCCTCGTAAGTAAGGTACTCAAGTGCACATAAGTTGCTCAAACCATGGTTTTCCTCAATTGATCACCTGCGTGCTTAAGTTCCATAAAGATGCACCAACTTAGTTTGCTGTCCTGAGGAGAGTTTGCACCGAGTTGCTTCATACGTTGCACCGAGCTTGTTCTCTCGAAACCAGACATTGCACCGACCGGGTCATGTTGGCAAAGGCATTGCACCGACTTGTTAGAGCAGTCGTGCTGACAAAGACATTGCTTTGACTTGCTCGTGTAGAAAAGGGATGCTTCGACTTTGAAGTTCATTCATATGAAAATCTTAGCTTGCACTGACTCGAATGCATGAAGTGCACCTTGCACTGAGTTCAAGCTTGCACATTGCTAGGAATGCACTGACTCTAAACACCGCAGCTCAGTCTTGCACCGACCTAGTTAGCATGCAATACAAATGTTGCATCGACAGCAAGTCAGGACATGTATCAACTCACAATATGCATCATGCAACCATGCATTGACTCAATATGATCTAAACATAGACATGCACTTACTTGGTGCGTGTAGAACATAACCTGCACCGAGGTAAGATATGCAGTCTAAGCAAGCTTGCACCGAGTAGCCTAAGGAGAGTGCATGGACTAAATAATGCACATACCTACTACGTTGTGCAACAGTGATGTACACCAACTTTAATCGATGCACAGACCTAAATGTAATGCAAGACAAAGCTTGCACCAACTCAGTTATGCACTGAGGCAACGAGTGTGCTGACTATATGATGCATGCTTACCAAAATGTTACACCGACTTCTACTGTGGTGTGCACGGACTAAGATGCACAGACCTAAATGCTCATGAACAATGGCATTGCACCGACTTTGCTGTGCAATCTAACTAAGATGTGCACGAACTTTGGCTTTAGACAAATGACCCTGCATAGACTTAACCACCGAAGAGCATTGACTTAGCCTGCTGAACCATGAGAATGCACCGACATAATGTGCTGAACGTAAGTGAATGCATTGACCTTGAACTATTCGATGAAATTCCATGCACCCTGATGAAGTTGTACGCAATATAACATGCAAAGACTAGATGCTCATTCAATCATGCTCATTCGATCTTTCATGCAAACACAGTGTGACTTATAGTGTTCGCTATCATCAAAACCATAGGGGCACAACGATCTCCCTCTTTTTGATGATGGCAACACCACTGTCACGCCCCGAGAGCGGAAGATACCCGGATGGTGAGGACACACGGCGCTATCCTCGACGGAGCACCCGGCACACCGCTACCTCTTTGTGGCTCGGCGACGGCGGTACCTTCTAGTTATTTTTTTTCATCATGTTTAGGCCATGTTGGGCCTCAGTCTGGACTTGCTCAGGCCTTGTGGGCCTTGTCTTTTAGTCCCTGCGTGGACACTGCTTTCTAGTTGTGGGCCCTTGTAGGCCAATTGGACAATTTTTTATGCTTTGTAGGCTTATTTAGAGGGCAAAGGGTTAGTGGGCCATCTTGTGCTCCACTCCTCCTTGGCCCATGTGGGGATTTGCGCACCCACCCCTAGGGTTAGGGTTTTGGGCGCATCCCACCTCCTCCAAGTGGAGGAGGTAGCAGCCGCCTTCCCTTTTGGGCGCCCCCCCCCCTTTCCCTTTCCACTCTTTCCCCCTTGCCTCACTTGAGCGCACCCCCCTTGATTGGAGGGAGGGCTGGTCGCAACCCCCTTGAATGGAGGGAGTTGGGGCCCACCCCTCCTCCCATTTGCGCACCCCTCCCCTTCTAGCTAGATTAGGGTTTCCCCATCCCCTATAAATAGTTCTCACCTTGTACCGATTACAGTTTACACATGATTTTGAATACAAGTGAGTATTGTGCAAAGCTTTTTGCGCCCTTCTCTCTCTCTCTCTTTCTTCTCCTGCGACGGGAGAACGGCGGGGTGTGACGCCTCAGCCCTCGGTGGACTCCGGGGTTCCCTCTTATCCTCATCTTCTTCCTCAACGGTTCGTGTGCGTGATTCCAGATTTCTGCCCCGACTTGTAGCAGAGCTCGCGCCCCCTTCTTGGACGAGTTTTGCCACGATCTATTTTCTGGAGATACGTCCGCGGATCAGCTTCGCGTCGGCGCCGGTTTTGCATCAATCGGGGATCGGCACTGCCCGTACCGATTTTCTCCGCCGACCTGCGCCAGCACCACTTTCTCTGCTCGCCCAGCGGGGAGGCCCTGATTGCGAATTTTCCCCAGGCCTCCACGCTGCGTCTTTTGCGCTGGTTTCTTCAGGGTTCGTGGATCTCCGAGTTAACTTTCCAACTCCGCCGACGGCGTTGCGTTTCGACATCGTCACCGTCCGTGGCGGTCGATCTCGTGGGGTTGCGCCAGCGTGTCTGCCCAGTCCGCCCAGCGAACCAGTCCTGACTTTCAACGACTCCTGCGGCTCGCACCGGCGTCGTCTGCCAGCGCCATTTGGCCGGGGGCGACCTCTGCCAATCAGCTGTCACCACCAACCGGCCCGGACTTGTTCGGGTACCAGAAGGCCGACTTCCAGATTTTACCGATGGCGTGCGCAGTTCTGTGTCCACAGAACCTGATCTGACTTTCAGCAGTGCCCACGGTCACCACCGGCGGATCCAGCGCGCCCCCTTTGGCCGGAGCGTTCCTCCATCAGTCAGCGACGCGTCCTCTCTGACGGTGCTTCAAACGGGCGTCGTATCAGCCCGTGAGACCCCCTCCGCTCAGGCGCGCGCGACACCGGTTTCGGCAGCGTTGCACCCGAACCTCCTCGCGGCCAACCCGTCACCGAGTGCGGCCCGTCAACCCGTGTCCGGCAGCCCCGAACGTATTGGTTGTAGCCTTTTACCTCCCTGCGAGGAGTGGGCCACTATTGGGTTGTATTTTATTGATCTCTGGTGTATCGGGGTTGTTGGTTCACGGCCGGGGTTCCTTCCCCACGCCTAGGCGTGGAGGTACGCGCTCCGACTCTCCTCCTTTTGCTTGCTCTTTTAGTATGTGATTGATTATGCCGCGTGAGAGAAGGTAGGCGTCTAGCCACTTTTTGCCATCACCGCGGATCGTGAGTGAGAGCATCCATCCCTAGCACTAGTCGAGCACCGAGCTAGGACTCGACTCCCCTTGTCTTTGGAGGTCGACTATACGCCTAGACACGTGCGCTTCCCTCCTTGGGACGGCCGAGGTCGGAGTTTCTGTTGAGAGACGTCCCTCATTCTGTGGGATATCACGGTGGTCAGCCACTTGGCGACCCTTGAGCGTGCTACTGCTGGCCTGAGTTAGAGTCTTTTGTGAGTCTTAGTTCGTGTCGGTCCCCGTCCCGCGTCAAATTTGGTATCAGAGCATGGTTACCAACTTGTCCTTACAGGTTGGGTCTTAGGGTTGTGTCTAGGTTTTGGACGTGTCTTGTTTGAGTCTTGCATCTCATTGCATTCGTGTCCCTCTAGGTCTTAGGGTGTCAGCCTACCCTTCCCTTAGTCTCCTTTGCATGCCCACTCGGGGTGGTTTGGATTACCATCGCCCGGACGCCATGGGTGACCAACACCCACCTCAGGGACGCCCATCTCTAGAGGATCTGATTACCCAACTTATGACCCGTATGGACAGGTCCGACCAGTCCATCAAGGAGTTGACTGAGCATCTAGATGGCCGTCTGAAGATCATTGAGGATCGTGCCAGAGTGTCTGACTTAACCATCCAGGGCCTTGTTGGACGGATTGGGAGAGTTGATGAAGTGCCCCACCAGGACCCTCCTAGAGCCGATCGAGCCCCTCCAGTTGCTGCCGCTCAAGCCCCTCGGGCTCAGGAGCGACGTCCCCGAGCCCCCGACTTTGATGACTATGGGTCCGAGAATGATTTTGAGGGGAATGGGCGCCAGTACCGTGGTCGTCGACCACATCAGGATGAGGATGATAGGATCCTTAGGACCGTCCGTGCCGATCCACCCACTTTCGAGGGGTCCCTTGACCCAAAAGTCTACATAGACTGGGAGAATAGCATGGATAGGTATTTCGAATGGGTTGAGATGTCTGAGCTTCGGCAAGTCCGATTTGCCAAGATGAAGCTCGTGGGGAGAGCCCAGACCTACTGGAGGAATGTCGAGAGCCTGATGTTGCAGAGGCAGGATCCACCCATAGAAACCTGGATTGACATGCGGCGTAAGCTCCGCGAGAAGTATGTCCCTCCTTCTTACCGCCAGAGGCTCATCGACCGATGGCAGACCCTTAGTCAGGGCGATCGGTCCGTGACCGAGTACATCGCCGCGCGTTTTCGCCGTGGTTTGAGGCCCGAGTATCAGTATGAGCTCTACCGTCGCCAGGTAGACACTTTAGAGCTGGCTTACCAGGTTGCCCTAGAGTTAGAGCAATTTGAGTTGGAGTTTGGCCCCACCTTTCGTCAGGGGATGCCTAGTCAGCGGGGTCTTGACCCTCGCTCCACTTCCACCCAGTATGGTCGATATCCGGCGGCTCGGCCCGCGGAGCCTCTTCGCCAGGACCCCACTGGTCCCAGGCCTCGTCCACCCCTTCCTAGGGACCCGTTCCCTCCACCTCGCCAGCAGCCGCCCTACCCCCCCACACGCCCTACACTTCCACCTCCCGCGCACCCTGCGCGTTCTCAGCCTTTACTGCCCGCGCCCCGTCATGATGACAAGGGCAAGAGTCCTATGACCGCTGGAGCCTCATCCAGTGCGGGCGCACGTAATAATTGTTACCGGTGTGGCGGATTTGGCCACTTTGCTGATAGATGCCCCACTCGAGAGAGGAAGGCCCTTGTCATGGCAGACCCCACTTCCACTGAGTCCCCCACTGAGCCTATTCCTGTTAGTTATGAGGTAGACCAGGACTTGGTCGAGGAGTTCTTCGATGATCTGCTCGAAGGAGAGCAGGATGGTGCCCAGGATAGTCACTTTCAGGGTGACCCACAGTTAGGGGTAGTTAGGTGCATCCTAGCCCAGCCCCAGGTGAGTGACGACTGGCGTCGCACCACCATTTTTCACACCTTCTGCAGGCTTGGGGGTAAAGCTTGCAAGATTGTCATTGATAGCGGGAGTTGCATCAACGCCATATCTACTGGCACTGTTACCCGCCTTGGGTTGACCCCAGTTGACCACCCTGCCCCCTATAGGGTTTCGTGGGTCGATTCTACCTCCATTCCTGTTAGGCTCCGTTGCCTGGTGCCCCTTCAGTTCCAGACCTATCAGGATGAAATTTGGTGCGATGTTCTACCTATGGAGGTAGGTAACATTATTTTAGGGAGGCCGTGGTTGTTTGACATGGATGCCACCTTACAGGGCCATGCAAACACTTGCACATTTGATCACAACGGCCACAGGATCACCCTCCACCCAGCCCCACCTAGGGACCCTACTGTTAGGGGACCAGCCGGCCCTAGTGCCACGACCACCCCTCACCAGGGGAAGGTCAGCCCACCACCACCACCACCTCCGGTGTCAGTTTTCACCCCCTCTCCCACCCTCACCATAGAGGCCCCTCCGACTAGGAGGTTGATGATCATCAGTCCCCGAGAGATGGAGAGAGAGGTTGCTAGTGGTGTCCCTCTTTTAGCTGTGGTTGTCAGGGAGACGGGTGAGGTGGTCCCCAGTCTCGAGGGAGTGACAGACCCTCAGTTAGCTGAGATGTTGCGAGAGTTTGCTGATATTTTCCTGGAGGACCTTCCCGAAGGCCTTCCACCATTGCGTGACATTCAGCACGAGATTGATCTTGTCCCGGGCTCGTCCTTGCCCAATCTTCCACATTATAGGATGAGTCCCGCGGACCACGCTGAGCTACAGAGACAGGTTGATGAGTTGATGAGTAGGGGTTCCCTTCGGGATAGCAAGAGTCCCTGTGCTGTTCCCGCCCTGCTAGCGCCGAAGAAGGATGGCACATGGCGTATGTGCATCGATAGCCGTGCGATCAATAAAATCACGGTTAAGTATAGGTTTCCCATTCCCCGGCTGGATGACTTGCTTGATATGATGTCGGGAGCCACGATTTTCTCGAAGATCGATCTTAGGAGTGGCTATCACCAGGTGAGGATCAGACCAGGTGATGAGTGGAAGACTGCATTTAAGACCAAGGATGGTCTTTACGAGTGGTTGGTCATGCCCTTCGGGCTGACTAACGCCCCTAGCACCTTCATGCGGGTGATGACGCAGGTGTTGCGTCCTATGATTGGAGTGTTTGTGGTCGTCTACTTCGACGACATCTTGATTTATAGCCGCACTAGGGAGTTACACCTAGACCACCTTAGGCAGGTGTGTGTTGTTCTGAGACGGGAGAGCTTGTTTGCCAACCCTAAGAAGTGTAGCTTCATGACTGACCAGGTTTCTTTCTTAGGGTTCATTGTGTCCCGTGACGGAGTCTCCGCTGATCCGGAGAAAATCCGTGCCATAGTGGAGTGGCCCGAGCCCCGCTCACTCCACGATGTTAGGAGCTTTCATGGTCTGGCGACATTCTATCGCCGTTTCATTAGGGGGTTCAGTTCTATCACCGCCCCGATCACGGATTGCATCCGTAAGGGCGAGTTTACCTGGACGAAGGCTGCTGCCACAGCCTTCCAGACTATCAAGGATCGCATGACCCAGGCACCCATTCTTACACTTCCTGACTTTTCTAAGGTGTTTGAGGTTACATGTGATGCCTCAGGTGTAGGCATAGGGGGAGTGCTTAGCCAGGAGTCCCACCCTATAGCCTTTTTCAGTGAGAAACTCAATGATGCCAAACTGCGTTACTCTACTTATGACAAGGAATTCTACGCAGTTGTCCAGGCTTTGCGCTATTGGAGGCACTATCTCCTCCACCAGGAGTTCGTGCTCTTTTCTGACCACGAGGCATTGAGATTTCTCCACACCCAAAAGAAGTTGAATGCCAGACATAGTAGATGGGTGGAATATTTGCAGGAGTTTACATTCGTTCTCAAGCACAAGGCAGGTGCTGAGAACAAGGTGGCCGATGCTCTTAGTCGGCGGGTGATGTTGATATCCACCATGAATGTTCAGGTGGTTGGTTTAGAGAAGTTGAAAGAGGCCTACATTGATTGCCCGGACTTCGGTCCCATCTATTCTGCCCTTCAGTCAGGACCGTCCCGTGAGTTTAGCGAGTATGTCCTTCAGGATGGTCACTTATTTCGAGGTGATAGGTTGTGCATCCCACGGACTTCAGTTCGTGATTTTCTTACGTGGGAGCTTCATGCAGGAGGTCTTGCCGGCCACTTCGGCCGAAACAAGACCATAGAGGCTGTTGAGCACCGTTTCTGCTGGCCCAGTTTGAAGAGGGATGTGGCCCGCATAGTTGCCCAGTGTCGTATTTGTGCCCTAGCGAAGCAGAGGAAACAGAACACTGGCCTTTATACCCCTCTGCCTGTCCCTGATAGTCCTTGGCAGGATATCAGCATGGACTTTGTGCTTGGTTTGCCCCGTACTGCACGGCGGCATGATTCTATTTTTGTTGTGGTTGACCGCTTCTCCAAGATGGCCTTGTTTATTCCTTGTTCCAAGACATCGGATGCCTCTAGAGTTGCCAGGTTGTTCTTCACCCACTGTGTGTCCAGGTTTGGGTTGCCACGTACCATTGTTTCTGATAGGGATGTGCGTTTTACGAGCTATTTTTGGAAAACCCTTTGGCGGATGATGGGCACCCAGTTGAAGTTCTCCACCGCATACCACCCCCAGACTGACGGTCAGACAGAGGTAGTCAATAGAAGACTAGGGGATCTTCTGAGGTGTCTAGTGCGTGATAGAGTTGGAGATTGGGACCTTGTCTTACCATTAGCAGAGTTTGCATATAATGATTCGGTCAATAGGTCTACAGGGTTGAGTCCATTTGAGATTGTCACTGGTCGAAGACCTAGAAAGCCGATTGATTTGATTCCCTCCCCCATTCAGTCCCGAGTCTCTGAGTCAGCTGAGTCTTTTGCGGAGCATATTAGACAGTTGCATGACCATGTCCGTCGTCATATAGAGGCCAGCAACGCACGTTACAAGGAGTTAGCTGACGCGCACAGACGCACACGTGAGTTCCGCGAGGGAGAGTACGTCATGGTCCGGGTTAGACCGGAACGGTTTCCTTCGGGAGCCGTAAAGAAACTCCAAGACCGCGGTGCAGGACCATTCAGAGTGTTGAGGCGTATTGGGTCGAACGCGTATGAGATCGAGCTACCAGACGACTACGGGATCAGTTCGACGTTCAATGTCTCTGATCTGGTAGCTTATCGGGATCCCGCGGTGATACCCAGTGAGTTATTTGGGCCTGACCCTCCTGTTGTGAGTGATACACCTACTGAGAGTCCACCTCCTCCAGCCCCATTACAAAAACGCGAGCATATAGATTGCATACTGGATGAGCAGGTGACTACTACCAGGAGCGGAGCCTACCAACGCTTCCTAGTGCGTTGGAGAGGGCGCCCCGAGTCGGACAACACCTGGATTACATGTGGAGAGCTGGAGCGGATCGATCCGGACCTGCTGGAGCGGTACCTCAGCGACCGTGACCCTTACTCGACGGGGTCGAGTTCTTCCCACCCGGGGAGAATTGGTGAGGACACACGGCGCTATCCTCGACGGAGCACCCGGCACACCGCTACCTCTTTGTGGCTCGGCGACGGCGGCACCTTCTAGTTATTTTTTTTCATCATGTTTAGGCCATGTTGGGCCTCAGTCTGGACTTGCTCAGGCCTTGTAGGCCTTGTCTTTTAGTCCCTGCGTGGACACTGCTTTCTAGTTGTGGGCCCTTGTAGGCCAATTGGACAATTTTTTATGCTTTGTAGGCTTATTTAGAGGGCAAAGGGTTAGTGGGCCATCTTGTGCTCCACTCCTCCTTGGCCCATGTGGGGATTTGCGCACCCACCCCTAGGGTTAGGGTTTTGGGCGCATCCCACCTCCTCCAAGTGGAGGAGGTAGCAGCCGCCTTCCCTTTTGGGCGCCCCCCCCCTTTCCCTTTCCACTCTTTCCCCCTTGCCTCACTTGAGCGCACCCCCCTTGATTGGAGGGAGGGCTGGTCGCAACCCCCTTGAATGGAGGGAGTTGGGGCCCACCCCTCCTCCCATTTGCGCACCCCTCCCCTTCTAGCTAGATTAGGGTTTCCCCATCCCCTATAAATAGTTCTCACCTTGTACCGATTACAGTTTACACATGATTTTGAATACAAGTGAGTATTGTGCAAAGCTTTTTGCGCCCTTCTCTCTCTCTCTCTTTCTTCTCCTGCGACGGGAGAACGGCGGGGTGTGACGCCTCAGCCCTCGGTGGACTCCGGGGTTCCCTCTTATCCTCATCTTCTTCCTCAACGGTTCGTGTGCGTGATTCCAGATTTCTGCCCCGACTTGTAGCAGAGCTCGCGCCCCCTTCTTGGACGAGTTTTGCCACGATCTATTTTCTGGAGATACGTCCGCGGATCAGCTTCGCGTCGGCGCCGGTTTTGCATCAATCGGGGATCGGCACTGCCCGTACCGATTTTCTCCGCCGACCTGCGCCAGCACCACTTTCTCTGCTCGCCCAGCGGGGAGGCCCTGATTGCGAATTTTCCCCAGGCCTCCACGCTGCGTCTTTTGCGCTGGTTTCTTCAGGGTTCGTGGATCTCCGAGTTAACTTTCCAACGCCGCCGACGGCGTTGCGTTTCGACATCGTCACCGTCCGTGGCGGTCGATCTCGTGGGGTTGCGCCAGCGTGTCTGCCCAGTCCGCCCAGCGAACCAGTCCTGACTTTCAATGACTCCTGCGGCTCGCACCGGCGTCGTCTGCCAGCGCCATTTGGCCGGGGGCGACCTCTGCCAATCAGCTGTCACCACCAACCGGCCCGGACTTGTTCGGGTACCAGAAGGCCGATTTCCAGATTTTACCGACGGCGTGCGCAGTTCTGTGTCCACAGAACCTGATCTGATTTTCAGCAGCGCCCACGGTCACCACCGGCGGATCCAACGCGCCCCCTTTGGCCGGAGCGTTCCTCCATCAGTCAGCGACGCGTCCTCTCTGACGGTGCTTCAAACGGGCGTCGTATCAGCCCGTGAGACCCCCTCCGCTCAGGCGCGCGCGACACCGGTTTCGGCAGCGTTGCACCCGAACCTCCTCGCGGCCAACCCGTCACCGAGTGCGGCCCGTCAACCCGTGTCCGGCAGCCCCGAACGTATTGGTTGTAGCCTTTTACCTCCCTGCGAGGAGTGGGCCACTATTGGGTTGTATTTTATTGATCTCTGGTGTATCGGGGTTGTTGGTTCACGGCCGGGGTTCCTTCCCCACGCCTAGGCGTGGAGGTACGCGCTCCGACTCTCCTCCTTTTGCTTGCTCTTTTAGTATGTGATTGATTATGCCGCGTGAGAGAAGGTAGGCGTCTAGCCACTTTTTGCCATCACCGCGGATCGTGAGTGAGAGCATCCATCCCTAGCACTAGTCGAGCACCGAGCTAGGACTCGACTCCCCTTGTCTTTGGAGGTCGACTATACGCCTAGACACGTGCGCTTCCCTCCTTGGGACGGCCGAGGTCGGAGTTTCTGCTGAGAGACGTCCCTCATTCTGTGGGATATCACGGTGGTCAGCCACTTGGCGACCCTTGAGCGTGCTACTGCTGGCCTGAGTTAGAGTCTTTTGTGAGTCTTAGTTCGTGTCGGTCCCCGTCCCGCGTCACCGGAGACGCGTGACGAGTTTATATCAATCATGTCAATAAGAGTATTAGTGTATTCGACACCAAAATCAGAGACGCGCAAAAGTAAAGATAACCCAATCCTTTATTCCTTCATAAGAATATGTCTATTACAAACCTTTGAAGTACTAACTAAAATAAAGGAAAAATACAAGGTTGACTCAAGAAAATATGAAAAAGACTAGATAACACGGGAGAAGCTCTATCTCTTTCACTCTTGATTTTCCCCATCCGTTTGAGTTCCCTCATCGTCGGACTTACCTGAAAAGTAGGGAAACACTAAGTGAGCGAACGCTCAGTAGGAAATTATATCTCAAGAACTAGCAAGGGGTTTAAGTGATTACATCTTTCATGAATGCACTATAGCTATGCATGCTCGCATAAAACGACAAGATAGAGAGAGTGTATAACAATAAGATAGCGACGAGAACTAGTCATGAACTTTGAAGAACTTATATCAAAAGATATCAAGATATTCAAGCAAGTGTATTCATCATGTCATGTTGGAATTTGGCTATCACGTTCAAGCACGCAAGTATGCAACTGCCCTTTTTCGGGTCACGCAAGTCATGTAATATCAAGTCAAGTACAAGTACAAGATTTGTGGAATGTTCAATCAAGCTAGTCATGCACTTCGGTATAATGCCAATACCGTGATCAATCAACTCCCATGGGCACAAGTACTTTCGGGTGCTCCTCCTAGGACCAGATCGGGCCCTATATGCGCAGGCATTAATCATGTATTTTAACATCCACTTTTGTGTATAGCCAATATGGAATTTCAAGAATAAAGCTTGTAGACATGTAGGATAGACTTGGATAGAGTAGAGTCCAAAAATATGACACTTGACATAGAATGGCGATAATAACGGTACAATCATGATTATCGATAAAACTAGGTGGAATTGTTTCCCTAACTTGGGTACCATGACAAACATGTATGGACATTCTTTATAAAGAATTGAGGTCCACAAGAACATCAAGTTTAATAGAGAATTGGGGTCTACAAGAACATCATAACAATGTTGATATAGAGTTGGGGTTTACAAGAACATCATAACAATGTTGATATAGAATTGGGGTTTACAAGAACATCATAACAATGTCATGCTTTACCCCGTTCATTAAGATAATTCTCATATCATACACATGGCATGACATGAGGGCCGGTATACCATATTTCTTTAGAGTGACATGACAAAAATAGGGTGATAGGTTTTTATGGTACAACCCGCTCAGTCGGCCTTGAGGGAATCCAAGGCTCGAGGAGTCTTACGGAGGTCTCTATGACTAACTCGCTAGTCCAAAGGAACGGAATGTCTAATGGAGAGCTTGTATGTCACCGAGAATTGAGGTGGTAACGTTAAAACATCATGAAACGTGGGACTATATTCACGGAGTGGAAATATAGTGCCAATATATATATATACATAAGCATGAAACCATGTTAACCGAGGGAAAAGTAATAATACAGGAAAATAGCGACTTGACCAAAGTCATTAATCACGTAATTAACGCCTTACATAAGGGCGTTTCTTGAGCTTTTGACGACTCGTGAAGCAGTCGTCCAAACTATGTTTCAATTTTAAGGAATTCCAATATTTCAGAATTTTAACCAAAACGCGCCCTGGACAGGGGCGTTACTTTTCAATTAGCGCCCTTGTCTGGGGCATCAGTTTAGTAATAGACGACCTAGACAAGGTCGTGAATTCAAGAATTTACCAATTTTCAGATAATAAAATTTCAGGAAAAAGGGTACATGATCATGACAGGAAAAATAGCAGGATTTCACAGGTATACTCATGCAATACATTAGATTCATGGTTGCATAGATATTAAATTTTAAACGTGGGTATTTATTAATTACATGTAATTGACGACTTCTGGGCAGGGCGTCAAAACAATAATTAGCGCCTTAGTGTGGGTCGCTTCTTTAAATTAGCACCCTTGCCAAGGGCGTTTCTTTTTGAAATTTCATAGAAAACATCTGAAACCACAATAAAACTACATGCATGCACGACCGATGATATTATTAAGATCCTAAGCTAGTTTGGGCTACGATCTTGATAAAACCTACCTTGATTAAGATCTGGAAGAAGAAACGTGAAGGGTTTTGATAGAAAACGATGCTCTGTTTGTAACAGAGCCTTCTGATCACCGGAAGAAGAAGAACTTCACGTCCTTGAATCTATATGAGAGCCCTTTCTCGATGCAGGTAACCTATAGGAGAATAAGATGAAGAAAAATTAATATTCTTCATGAGTTGATCGAAAGCAGAGGCAGGAAGAAGAACATAAACCTGTTCTTCACGCACAGCAGCAGAGCAAAACTTCCTTCGACCAAATAGCTTTTAGGGTTCGATGGACAAGGTTATTTATAGGATTTTGGGGATCCTAATAGGGTTAGAGTTGTATTGGAAGTAATACTTCCATGATAGAGTCATTACCCTACTCAATCTTCCTCGTAGTTATCCAGAAACTTGCTCTGGATAGTCTCTTGGGTCGAACGAAACTCGAACTGAATTCACGCCTTAGGCTAGGTCGTGTGTTTTAATTGACGACGTTGTCCTAGTCGTTTCTTATTAAAAACGCGCCCAAGGTGAGGGCGTTTCCTTTCCTTTCCTTAATTTTATTTCCCGTCGTTTGAAATTTGACGCCCTAGGATGTAGGCGTCCTTTTTAAATTAACGCCTTAGACAGAGGCGTTTCTTAATGAAGTAGCGCCTTGACCAAAGGCGTTATTTCCATTCTGTCTTATTCTTATGCGTTTAGGATTTCA
Organism: Amorphophallus konjac; assembly: GCA_022559845.1. Taxonomy (NCBI): domain Eukaryota; kingdom Viridiplantae; phylum Streptophyta; class Magnoliopsida; order Alismatales; family Araceae; genus Amorphophallus; species Amorphophallus konjac. The sequence goes on from CM040118.1 coordinate 289,555,853, forward strand.
TCATCTATTTACTTATCTTTTATTTTAATTTGATCCATTTTTAAAATCTTTATTTTTTTCCAGGGTTGCTATACCCTCCCCCACTTAAAAGAATTTGGCCCCCAAATTCCATAGTATATCTATATGTGGAGAGTGTAGAGTATATACCTTAAAATAATTCTGGAAATTACTTCCTCATGAATTCCTCGGTCTCCCATGTGGCTTCATGATCGGAACTCTTATTCCATTGTACTTTTAGCATGGGAATAACCTTATTCCTTAGAGTACGTACTTCACGATCTAGTATCTTTATGGGCTTTTGCTCATATGTGAGATCCTTCTGGATAACTAAGTCTCCATGTTCAATAATATGTGATGGATCGTGTACATACTTCTTCAACATAGATATGTGGAACACATTATGAACATCGGACAATTGGGGAGGCAATGCGATGCGATAAGCAACCTCGCCGACTCTTTCCAGTATCTCGAAGGGTCTGATGAATCTTGGTGTAAGCTTGCCCTTGACACCAAATCTCCATATGCCACGTCCAGACGATATCTTGAGAAATACATGATCTCCGATTTGGAACTCAAGATTTCTCCTTCTTGTATCAGCATAAGCCTTTTGCCTAGACTGAGCAACTTGCAGTCTTTCTCTAATCAATTGTATCTTCTCAGTGGTAACCCTTACCATGTCTGGACCTAGCAGTTGTTTCTCTCCAACTTCGTGCCAGCATAAGGGTGATCGGTAACTTTTTCCGTATAAGGCTTCGAAAGGTGCCATTTGTATACTTGCCTGGTAGCTATTATTGTATGCAAATTCAACCAGAGGCAAGTGATCATGCCAGCTTCCACCAAAATCAATGATGCATGCCCTAAGCATATCTTCAATGACCTGATTAGTTCTCTCGGTCTGACCATCCTTTTGAGGATGAAAAGTTGTACTAAAGTTAAGCCTTGTTCCCAACGAATGTTGTAAACCCTTCCAAAAATGAGAAGTAAAACGGGGATCTCTGTCAGACACGATTGAAATAGGAATACCGTGTAATCTGACTATGTCTTTGATGTATAATGCAGCCAACACATCGACTGACCATCGGCTCTTGATTGGCAAGAAATGCGCCGATTTAGTCAATCGGTCAATAATAACACATATTCCATCATGTCCTCCTTTTGATTTAGATACACCCATGATGAAATCCATACCAATATCCTCCCACTTCCATTTAGGGATATCCAGAGGATGTAATTTTCCAACATGCTTTTGGTGTTCCGCCTTGACCTGTTGGCATCTGAGACAGCGCGACACGTAGTCCGCTATTTCCCTTTTCATGTTGGGCCACCAAAAATTTCTTTTCACATCTTGGTACATTTTGGTAGATCCAGGATGAATCGTGTACCTTGATCTATGAGCTTCATCTAAGATCTTCTTCTTTAACTCGGGACAATCCGGTATACAAGTTCTGTTTTGGAATAGCAACCTTCTATGTAGCAACCCTGATAAAATATTAATAATAATAAAGATTTTAAAATAAATCAAATAAATAGATAAATAAAATAAAATAAAATAACGCCTCGGATAAAGGCGCTATTCAAATTAGAAACGCCTCTGGATAAGGCGTTATTCAATAAGTAACGTGTCACGCCCCGAGCGCGGAAGATACCCGGAGATGCGCGACGTGTCTATATCAATCATGTCAATCAGAGTGGTCGTGTATTCGACACAAAGACAGAGATGCGCAAAATAGCAAGATAACCCAATCCTTTATTTCATAATGGATAGACTATTACAAATCCAATACTCTGTTTAATAAAAAGAAAAGTACATAGTTGACTCGAGAAAACTATAGAAAAGACTAGACGACACTTGTAGAAGCTCTATCACTTTCACTCTTGACCATTCCCATCCGATTGACTTCCATCGTCGTCGGACTTACCTGAAAAGTAGAAAGGGACAAACGGAATGAGCGAACGCTCAGTAGGAAATTATATCTCAAGTACTAGCGAGGGGTTTAAGTAATTACATTTTCATGAATGCAATAAAGCTATGCATGCTCGCATAAAACGACAAGATAGAGAGAATGTAATATCAAGAAACAAGATGAACTTAGTCATGAACTTCCAACAAGATGACAAGTTTATTCAAGGTATTCAAGCAAGCACGTTTAACAAGTCATGTCAAGAACTTTGGCTATCATGTATCAAGCAAGTAAATTACCCTTTTCGGGCCACGCATTTCATTTCATGTCAAGTACGAGTCAAGTACAAGATGTGTGTGGAATGTCCAATCAAGCAAGTCAAGTACTCGGTATAATGCCAGATACCTTATCATTTTAACTCCCATGGGCACAAGTACTTTCGGGTGCTCCTCCCAGGACCAGATCGGGCCCTATATGCGCAGGCATTTATCATGTGTTTTGACATCCACTCTTGTTTATATAGCCAATATAGAATTTCAATAATCAAGCTTGTAGACACGTATGACAACTTTGATAGAATAGAGTCCAAAATATGACAAAGGACATAGAATGGCGATAATAACGGTATAATCATGATGTCGATAAAACTAGGTAGAATATGGTTCCCTTAACTTAGGTACCATGACAAATCAATATGGACATTCTTTATATAGAATTGAGGTCCACATGAACATAAGATCAAGCAAGATACCCTCATTCTTATCATAGAATTGGGGTTTACAAGAATGACACGATATGGCATGATATCATCATCCCATTAAGAATTTCTTATGATATACTCTTTGTATAATCATAAGGGCCTGTATACCATGTTTCTTTAGATTGACATGGCAAAAACTGTGTAATGGGTTTTTAGGGTACAACCAGCTCAGTTGGCCTTGAGGGAATCCAAGGCTACGAGGAGTCTTACGGAGGTCTCTATGACTAACTCGCTAGTCCAAAGGAACGGAATGTCCAATGGAGAGCTTGTATGTCAATGAGAGTTGAGTGTGATCGATAAATCAACATGAAACGTGGGACTATACTCACGGAGTGGAGAATAGTGCCGATATATATATATATATGTATAATATGAAACCATCGGTAATAGAATCAGGATAAAATCAGTTTACAGTAAAATAACGACTTAAGTAAAGTCGTGTATTGAATAATTAACGCCTAACAGAAGGGCGTTTACATATATTGCCAATTTGCAGAATTTCCATTATTTCATTAATTTATCAAAAACACGCCTTTCCTGGGGGCGTTTCTTCAAAGTTTACGACTGCAGAGGCAGGCGTCTCATCATTTACATATTCGACATGATATAATTATTCTCAGAAATTTATCAAAAACGCGCCCTTGTCAGGGGCGTTAATCATTAAATTCTTATTTTCACAGAATATATATTCCAGGATTTTAACAGGTACGCGCCCTAGTAAGGGGCGTTTATTTTTAATTCACGCCCTATGATGGGGCGTTTACATATGGAAAACGGCCTAGTCTAGGTCGTGAATTCAAGAGATACCATGAGTTTTCATGGGCAGTAATACTTTCAGGATAATAGAATTCATGGAGAACGAATGTATGGTCATGACAATAAAATTTAGCAGGTTTGAAGACATGTGATCATGCATCATTGTAGGATCATTATTTCATAGATACTCAATTCTTAACATGGGTGATTAATGATTAAATGAAATTAACGCCTGTGTGCAGGGCGTCAAATCCAAAATTGACGACCTTGGCAGGGTCGTGATTTGTAAAGTAGCGCCCTAGTCTGGGGCGTGTATTTCATAGTCACGCCCTTGCTAAGGACGTTTCTTTCCAGAAATTAACAGAAAGTCGTTCAGAAACCATAGTAAACCAAACCATGTATATGCATGATAATTATTGTACTGTATCAATTTAGTTTGGGCTACAGTGACTTGAGAAAATCCTACCTTTAAGAGTTGATTTGGAGATGACGATTGATATGAAGAAGGGAGAAAACTCTGTTGCTTAAACAGCAACCAATAACTTCAGCCGTATCAGCAGGAAGAAGTCTTTATGTTCAACTGATGAACCCCTTTCGACTGAACTTCCTACAGAGAAATACGAAGAAACATTAATATTTTCTTCATAATACCTGACCGAAGGTAAAGGAAAGATTATTACCTTTGTTCTTCACAACCCCAATGCTTCTTCAACCTGGAAGAAGGAAGAAGTCGAATTAATGATCGTCCACCAAATCAAAAAGGGACAGAGAGAAGGAAGAGCTATTGCTCTGTAATTACCTTCAGAGAACTCGAACGCCAAATAGCGTTCACGGGTTCGATTAGTAGATTATTTATAGGGTTATGGAGTCCTATTAAAAGTAGTGTTTGATTGAGGGTAACATATCCCCAATAGAGTCCTTACTCTAATAGACACTTACTAGATTAGGTTAATCTTTCCCTGGATAAGCTCTGGGTTCGAACGAGTCACGAACTGAATTAACGCCTTTGGTCAGGGCGTGTATTCTTTAATTAACGCCTTGTATAAGGGCGTTTCTTAAAAAGCGCCTTGAAAAAGGGCGTTTCGTGTTTTAAAACACGCCCAAGATAGAGGCGTTTCTTTTACTTACCCATTTGGTCGCGTGAGAACTGACGACCGTAGGTGTGGGCGTCCTTTCTTTATTCACGCCATGGATAGAGACGTTTCTTTATAAATTAACGCCTTAATAAGAGGCGTTATTTTTAATTTGTTTTATTTCGTCCAATTAACCCTATTCCTTTTATATATATATTACTTCTGTAATATATATGTTTTAATTCATTTCAATTATTCATTTATTAGGGTTGCTACACCCTCCCCCACTTAAAAAGAATTTGGTCCCCAAATTCAATATATATATATAATTATACCGTGGAGAGTGTAGGACATATACCTCTTAGAATAACTCGGGAAATCGTTTCTTCATAGATTCCTCGGTCTCCATGTCGCTTCGCGTTCAGGATTCTTATTCCATTGCACCTTAAGCATGGGAATAACCTTATTCCTTAGAGCTCGTATTTCTCGATCTAATATCTTTAAAGGCCTCTGTTCATATGTGAGATCTTTCTGGATCACCAGATCTCCATGCTCAATAATATGTGACGGATCGTGCACATACTTCTTCAACATAGATATGTGAAATACATTGTGTACCTCGGACAACTGAGGAGGCAACGCGATGCGATAAGCAACCTCGCCAACTCTTTCGAGTACCTCAAATGGTCCGATGAATCTTGGCGTAAGCTTGCCCTTAACACCAAATCTTCGTATGCCACGTCCAGGGGATATTTTAAGAAATACATGATCTCCAACCTGGAATTCAAGATCTCTTCTCCTGGTATCAGCATAAGCCTTTTGCCTTGTCTGAGCAACTTGTAATCTTTCTCTGATTACTTGTATCTTCTCGGTTGTATCCCTTACCATGTCTGGACCTAATAGTTGTTTTTCTCCAACTTCGTTCCAACATATGGGAGATCGGCAACTCCTTCCGTATAAGGCTTCGAAAGGTGCCATTTGGATACTAGCTTGGTAGCTATTATTATATGCAAATTCAACTAAAGGTAAGTGGTCATGCCAGCTTCCTCCAAAGTCAATAATGCATGCTCTCAGCATATCTTCAACAACTTGATTAGTTCGCTCGGTCTGACCATCCGTTTGTGGGTGAAAAGCAGTACTAAAGTTGAGCCTTGTCCCCAACGAATGTTGTAATCCCTTCCAAAAATGAGAAGTAAAACGGGGATCTCTATCAGACACGATTGAGACAGGAATTCCATGTATCCTGACTATTTCTTTAATGTATAGTGCAGCTAGCACATCAATTGACCATCGGCTTTTGATTGGCAAGAAATGTGCCGATTTAGTCAATCGGTCAATGATAACCCAGATTCCATCATGTCCTCCTTTAGATTTAGACAAACCCATGATGAAGTCCATACCAATATCCTCCCATTTCCACTTAGGAATATCTAGAGGATGTAGTTTTCCCGCAGGCTTTTGGTGTTCCGCCTTGACCTGTTGGCATGTGAGACAGCGTGATACATAGTCCGCTATTTCTCTTTTCATATTGGGCCACCAAAAGTTCCTCTTTACATCTTGGTACATTTTAGTTGATCCAGGATGAATAGTGTATCTTGATCTGTGAGCTTCATCTAAGATCTTCTTCTTTAATTCCGACAATCGGGTATACAAGTTCTATCTTTGAACGATAATCTTCCATCAGAAGTTAGTTGAAAATCAGATTGTCCTTCTAATCTGCTTTGATTTCTACTAACATAGGATCATCATCCTGAAGTGTTTGTATTCAGATAATAAGTCTGACTGTATGCTTACATGAGATAGTGTGATAAATTTGGATTCCGTGTCCAAGCTTATATTGAGCTCGGAGAATTGTTCAAGTAACCTCCATTCTTGTATCATACAATTTGCTATCCTTGCTCTCGGCTTTCGACTAAGGGCATCAGCCACATAATTACCCTTTCCGGGATGGTATTGTATACTGAAGTCGAAGTCCTTGAGATATTCTAGCCAACGTCTTTGTCTCATGTTCAGCTCCTTTTGTGAAAATAGATATTTGAGACTTTTGTGATCGGAGTATACAGTAACTGTACCCCATAGAGATAGTGTCTCCATATCTTTAGGGCAAATACTACCGCGGCCAGTTCCAAGTCATGGACGAGGTAATTCTCCTCATGCTTCTTCAGTTGACGAGAAGAGTATGCTATGACCTTCCCTTGTTGCATTAGAACACATCCGAGGCCAATGCCAGAAGCATCAGTGTAGACCTCGAATTTCTCTCCTTCAATTGGTAGGGCTAAGACCGGAGCTGTGGTGAGATGATCCTTGAGAGTTTGAAAACTGCTTTCACATTCCTCACTCCATTCATATCGGATCTCCTTACGAGTTAATCTTGTAAGTGGTACGGCGATCTTAGAGAAATCTTTGATAAATCGCCGATAATAGCCTGCAAGACCTAAGAAACTTCTGATCTCGCTTGCATTAGTGGGTCTCTCCCAGTTTCTCACAGCTTCAACTTTTGACGGATCCACAGATAAACCGTCCTTGGATATGACATGTCCGAGAAAAGCCACTTCTTCAAGCCAGAACTCGCATTTGCTGAGTTTAGCATATAATTGATTTGTCCTCAAGACTTGCAATGCAATCCTCAAATGCTCTTCATGTTCTTCCTTAGTCTTAGAATATATCAATATATCATCAATGAAGACTACTATGAATTGATCCAAGTAAGGCCTGAATATGCTATTCATTAACTGCATAAAGGCAGCAGGGGCATTTGTTAGTCCAAAAGGCATAACAACAAATTCGTAATGGCCATACCTGCTTCTGAATGCAGTCTTGTGAATGTCATCGTCCTTGATCCTTAATTGATGATATCCCGACCTGAGATCAATCTTGGAGAAATATTTGGATCCTGAAATCTGATCAAATAACTCATCGATTCTCGGCAGTGGATACTTGTTCTTGATAGTAAGATGATTCAACTGTCGATAGTCGATACACAATCTCATGGACCCATCCTTCTTCTTTACAAATAAGACTGGTGCTCCCCACGGGGAAGTACTTGGTCTAATAAACCCTTTTCGGATTAGTTCCATCAACTGCTCCTTCAACTCCTTGAGTTCAGCAGGGGACATTCTATATGGTGCCTTGGAAACAGGACCGGCACCAGGGACTAAGTCAATGGTGAAGGCCACTTCTCTTTGAGGGGGTAATCCCGGCAATTCTTCCGGAAATACGTCTGGAAATTCTCGCACTACCTGAATGTCCTCTATCTTGGTTTCTTTAGCTTCTTTAATAGTGACAAAAGCAAGGAAGGATACACATCCTTTCTTGACGAGCTTGCTTGCTTGAAGAGCCGAGATAAGAGGGGATTTGCTTCGACTCTTAGGACTAGTATAAGTCAGTTCCGGAAATTCCTTGAAAACAATCTTGCTATCACGGCAATCAACCGTTGCCTGGTATTTGGATAACCAATCTGCTCCTAGTATAACATCATATTCTTTTAGATCTAAGCAGATAAGATCAATAGGAAAATTCTTTCCTCGAACCAATACCTCACAATTTTGGTAATGATGTGTGATATCCGTCTCGTTTCCGAGAGGAGTAGACAATATTATCTTCATCCATTCTGGTTCTAGAGGTAATGGGTCAGCAAACTTCTTGGAAATAATGGAATGCGATGCACCCGTATCAAATAAAACATGTGCATATTTAGAACAAATTTTTAATGTACCTTCCACCAATCCGCCTTCTTCTCTGGTTCGGTCCCTTGGATTGCATGAAGACGAGCATTCTTTGTCACTGGACGTTTACCCTCACCGGCTTGGTCATTCATTAATGGACAATCGGGAATCCGATGTTCACGACTCCCACAACGGAGACATGCTCCTAGTTTCCTCCAGCATTCTTCTGTTTTGTGACCAGCCTTGTCACAATGCTTGCATACTACGTTTGAAGGTGTAGTGGTGATAGAGAAAGGCTTGGATTTCTTGTACTTCTGATCTTGAGAGGAAGAACCTCCATTATTGGGCCTCTTCTTAAAGTTGGGTTTAAAAGAACCCGAACTTGTGACTTGCTCCTTTTTGTCTTTCCCACGGATCCTATCAGATAATTCCGTGGCATCTTCAAGTAACTGAGCTCGGCGCACCATTTCAGTATAAACTTGAATATCCATAGGCGCCAATTGAGTAATGTAGTGAGGCCTAAGCCCATTAAGAAATCTACGAGCTTTCATCTTTTCCGTGCTAATTAAATGCTTAGCATATCTAGACAGTCTAGAGAACTGTGCTTCATAATCAGCCACCGATAAAGATCTTTGCTTTAATGCGGCAAATTCGGCGGCCTTCTTTTCCTGGACCCTATCAGAGAAATATTTGGCGTTGAAATATTCAACGAATTCACCCCATGTAACTTGAGTTGGGTCAATTGTAGCTTCAATCGACTCCCACCAGCATCTAGCATCCTTTTCTAACTGGAAAGTAGCTAATAAGACTTTGTCCTGATCCGTGCATTGCATGACACGGAATATACGTTCAATCTCCCGAACCCAATGCTCGGCATCGTCTGGATCGGTCGATCCCATGAACTTCGGGGGATTCATATTCTTGAATGCTTGGTGTAAGCTTCCAGCTCGTGGAGCACCACCTTGTGCTACCTGTTGTAGCACTTGGGTCATCCCTTGAAGGGTACGCTGCATGTTGCGCCATTGAGCACGTTCGGCAGCCATTATCCTACAATTACGATAGCTACGTTAGTATTATATCACTATGATCTTATAAAGGACTCATTGATCATTTAACCCTTGGTTCTACCCACTCTCACTTGGTTAAAGGTTTTGAAACCTATCCTTGGACTTGGGTTTCCTAGGAATTGAATACCTTAGGCTCTGATACCACAAAGACTGTCACGCCCCGAGCGCGGAAGATACCCGGAGATGCGCGACGTGTCTATATCAATCATGTCAATCAGAGTGGTCGTATATTCGACACAAAGACAGAGATGCGCAAAATAGCAAGATAACCCAATCCTTTATTTCATAATGGATAGACTATTACAAATCCAATACTCTGTTTAATAAAAAGAAAAGATACATATTTGACTCAAGAAACTATAGAAAAGACTAGACGACACTTGTAGAAGCTCTATCACTTTCACTCTTGACCATTCCCATCCGATTGACTTCCATCGTCGTCGGACTTACCTGAAAAGTAGAAAGGGACAAACGGAATGAGCGAACGCTCAGTAGGAAATTATATCTCAAGTACTAGCGAGGGGTTTAAGTAATTACATTTTCATGAATGCAATAAAGCTATGCATGCTCGCATAAAACGACCAGATAGAGAGAATGTAATATCAAGAAAAAAGACGAACTTAGTCATGAACTTCCAACAAGATAACAAGTTTATTCGAGATATTCAAGCAAGACATTTAACAAGTCATGTCAAGAACTTTGGCTATCATGTATCAAGCAAGTAAATTACCCTTTTCGGGCCACGCATTTCATTTCATGTCAAGTACGAGTCAAGTACAAGATGTGTGTGGAATGTCCAATCAAGCAAGTCAAGTACTCGGTATAATGCCAGATACCTTATCATTTTAACTCCCATGGGCACAAGTACTTTCGGGTGCTCCTCCCAGGACCAGATCGGGCCCTATATGCGCAGGCATTTATCATGTGTTTTGACATCCACTCTTGTTTATATAGCCAATATAGAATTTCAATAATCAAGCTTGTAGACACGTATGACAACTTTGATAGAATAGAGTCCAAAATATGACAAAGGACATAGAATGGCGATAATAACGGTATAATCACGATGTCGATAAAACTAGGTAGAATATGGTTCCCTTAACTTAGGTACCATGACAAATCAATATGGACATTCTTTATATAGAATTGAGGTCCACATGAACATAAGATCAAGCAAGATACCCTCATTCTTATCATAGAATTGGGGTTTACAAGAATGACACGATATGGCATGATATCATCATCCCATTAAGAATTTCTTATGATATACTCTTTGTATAATCATAAGGGCCTGTATACCATGTTTCTTTAGATTGACATGGCAAGATCGTGTAATGGGTTTTTAGGGTACAACCAGCTCAGTCGGCCTTGAGGGAATCCAAGGCTACGAGGAGTCTTACGGAGGTCTCTATGACTAACTCGCTAGTCCAAAGGAACGGAATGTCCGATGGAGAGCTTGTATGTCAATGAGAGTTGAGTGTGATCGATAAATCAACATGAAACGTGGGACTATACTCACGGAGTGGAGAATAGTGCCGATATATATATATATATATGTATAATATGAAACCATCGGTAATAGAATCAGGATAAAATCAGTTTACAGTAAAATAACGACTTAAGTAAAGTCGTGTATTGAATAATTAACGCCTAACAGAAGGGCGTTTACATATATTGCCAATTTGCAGAATTTCCATTATTTCATTAATTTATCAAAAACACGCCTTTCCTGGGGGCGTTTCTTCAAAGTTTACGACTGCATAGGCAGGCGTCTCATCATTTACATATTCGACAGGATATAATTATTCTCAGAAATTTATCAAAAACGCGCCCTTGTCAGGGGCGTTAATCATTAAATTCTTATTTTCACAGAATATATATTCCAGGATTTTAACAGGTACGCGCCCTAGTAAGGGGCGTTTATTTTTAATTCACGCCCTATGATGGGGCGTTTACATATGGAAAACGGCCTAGTCTAGGTCGTGAATTCAAGAGATACCATGAGTTTTCATGGGCAGTAATACTTTCAGGATAATAGAATTCATGGAGAACGAATGTATGGTCATGACAATAAAATTTAGCAGGTTTGAAGACATGTGATCATGCATCATTGTAGGATCATTATTTCATAGATACTCAATTCTTAACATGGGTGATTAATGATTAAATGAAATTAACGCCTGTGTGCAGGGCGTCAAATCCAAAATTGACGACCTTGGCAGGGTCGTGATTTGTAAAGTAGCGCCCTAGTCTGGGGCGTGTATTTCACAGTCACGCCCTTGCTAAGGACGTTTCTTTCCAGAAATTAATAGAAAGTCGTTCAGAAACCATAGTAAACCAAACCATGTATATGCATGATAATTATTGTACTGTATCAATTTAGTTTGGGCTACAGTGACTTGAGAAAATCCTACCTTTAAGAGTTGATTTGGAGATGACGATTTGCAGATTGATATGAAGAAGGGAGAAAACTCTGTTGCTTAAACAGCAACCAATAACTTCAGCCGTATCAGCAGGAAGAAGTCTTTATGTTCAACTGATGAACCCCTTTCGACTGAACTTCCTACAGAGAAATACGAAGAAACATTAATATTTTCTTCATAATACCTGACCGAAGGTAAAGGAAAGATTATTACCTTTGTTCTTCACAACCCCAATGCTTCTTCAACCTGGAAGAAGGAAGAAGTCGAATTAATGATCGTCCACCAAATCAAAAAGGGACAGAGAGAAGGAAGAGCTATTGCTCTGTAATTACCTTCAGAGAACTCGAACGCCAAATAGCGTTCACGGGTTCGAGCAGTAGATTATTTATAGGGTTATGGAAGTCCTATTAAAAGTAGTGTTTGATTGAGGGTAACATATCCCCAATAGAGTCCTTACTCTAATAGACACTTACTAGATTAGGTTAATCTTTCCCTGGATAAGCTCTGGGTTCGAACGAGTCACGAACTGAATTAACGCCTTTGGTCAGGGCGTGTATTCTTTAATTAACGCCTTGCATAAGGGCGTTTCTTAAAAAGCACCTTGAAAAAGGGCGTTTCGTGTTTTAAAACACGCCCAAGATAGAGGCGTTTCTTTTACTTACCCATTTGGTCGCGTGAGAACTGACGACCGTAGGTGTGGGCGTCCTTTCTTTATTCACGCCATGGATAGAGGCGTTTCTTTATAAATTAACGCCTTAATAAGAGGCGTTATTTTTAATTTGTTTTATTTCGTCCAATTAACCCTATTCCTTTTATATATATATTACTTCTGTAATATATATGTTTTAATTCATTTCAATTATTCATTTATTAGGGTTGCTACATAACGCCCCTATCTTGGGCGTGTTTTAAAACCAGGAACGCCCTTACACAAGGCGCGTCTTAAGAAACGACCTGCACCAGGTCGTCAATTCAAGAATCGACGACCTGACCGAAGTCGTTAATTCCATTTGTGAACCGTTCGAACCCAGAGCTTATCCAGGGAAAGATTAACCTAATCCAGTAAGTGTCTACTAGGGTAAGGACTCTATTAGGGATATATTACCCTCACACGAACACTAACTCTAATAGGATTTCCATAACCCTATAAATAATCTACTATCTAACCCTAAAACGCTATTTGGACGTTCGAACTGTAGGTGCGTGAAGAACATATGTTCTTCTTCTTCTTCTGATTCCTTTCATTATGAACGTAGTATGTGAAGAACTAATGTTCTTCATCTATCTCTATTCTTACAGGTTAAGAAGCTCCTACGCTCTGAAGAAAAATAGAGTTCTTTCATCCGGGTAAAAGTTATTTACCTTCGTATGATGTTCAGATCACAAAGAAACTGATACAGTTTCTTTATTTTCTTATAGGGAAACTGCAGTTCTTCTTCTACAATTTTTCATCCAAGCCAAACAGGCCATCATCCAGTAGCCGTTGTTGTCTTCAGGAGCATAACAGAGCATCATCTTCTTCTAGTCAAAACCTCTCACGGTTGTCTTCAAATCAAACTTTAAGGTAGGTTTTCTCAAGTTACTGTAGCCCAAATGAAATTAATCCAAGATATATATATATATAAGCATGCCATGCATACGGTTATTATAGTTTTTATGCGTTTTCTGAAATATTTTGAAAGAGACGCCCCTGTCAAGGACGCTAATTTACAAGACACGACCCTGCCCAGGTCGTCAATTTAATATTTGACGCCATGTACATAGGCGTTAATTTCACTTAATCATGAATTAACCATATTAAGAACTGATTATATATGAAATCCTGATTACATTAATGCATGATCCTCTGTCCTCAACCCTACTGATTTTATTATCAATATGATTGTTATCCTTGATTATCGTGCAAATCATGCTTTCTGATATTTATTGAATTCACGACCTGTACAAAGTCATTTTTCAAATGTTAACGCCCCATCATAGGGCGTGAATTGAAAGGAAACGCCTCCTCCTAGGGCGCGTATCTGTTAAATTTCTGAAAAATATATATTCTGCAAAATAGAATTTAATGATAACGCCCCTGCCCAGGGCGCGTTTTTGATAATTCCTGAAATTAAATATATCCTGTCCAATATTGTGAATAAAAAGGACGCCTTCTGGTATAGTCGTCACATCGTGAAGAAACGCCCCTGCCCAGGCCGCGTTTTAGATAAATTATTGAAATATTGAAATTTTGCAAATATGTAAAATAGATAAACGCCCTTCTGTTAGGCGTTAATTACTTGATAAACGACTCTGCTTAAGTCGTTACTTTACTGTAAAACTGATTTTCCACTGTTTCTGTTAACCAATGGTTTCATATGTTATATAATATATATATCGGCACTATTCTCCATTCCGTGAGTATAGTCCCACGTTTCGCGATTGTTTTATCGATCACACTCAATTCTCATTGACATACAAGCTCTCCATTGGACATTCCGTTCCTTTGGACTAGCGAGTTAGTCATAGAGACCTCCGTAAGACTCCTCGTAGCCTTGGATTCCCTCAAGGCCGACTGAGCTGGTTGTACCCTAAAAATCCATTACACCATTGATGCCATGTCACTCTAAAGAAACATGGTATACCGGCCCTTATGATTATACAAAGAGTATATCATAAGAAATTCTTAATGGGATGATGATATCATGCCCTATCATGTCATTCTTGTAAACCTCAATTCTATGATAAGAATGAGGGTATCTTACCTTGATATAATGTTCATGTGGACTTCAATTCTATATATAGAATGTCCACATTGATTTGTCATGGTACCCAAGTCAAGGGAACCATATTCTACCTAGTTTTATCGAGATCGTGATTATACCGTTATTATCGCCATTCTATGTCCTTTGTCATATTTTTGGACTCCATTCTGTCAAAGTTGTCATACACGTCTACAAGCTTGATTATTGAAATTATATATTGGCTATATAAACAAGAGTGGATGTCAAAATACATGATAAATGCCTGCGCATATAGGGCCCGATCTGGTCCTGGGAGGAGCACCCGAAAGTACTTGTGCCCATGGGAGTTAAAATGATAAGGTATCTGGCATTATACCGAGTACTTGACTTGCTTGATTGGACATTCCACACAATATCTTGTACTTGAATCGTAGTTGACTTGACATGAAATGCGTGGCCCGAAAAAAAAAAGGGTAATTTACTTGCTTGCTACATGATAGCCAAAGTTCTTGACATGACTTGTTAAATGTACTTGCTTGAATATCTCAAATGTCTTGATTATCTTATTGAAAGTTCATGATTTGTTCATCTTATTTCCTTGATATTACATTCTCTCTATCTTGTCGTTTTATGCGAGCATGCATAGCTTTATTGCATTCATGAAAGATGTAATTACTTAAAGCCCCTTGCTAGTACTTGAGATATAATTTCCTACTGAGCGTTCGCTCATTCCGTTTGTCCCTTTTTACTTTTCAGGTAAGTCCGACGACGATGGAAGTCAATCGGATGGGAATGGTCAAGAGTGAAAGTGATAGAGCTGCTCAAGTGTCAATTAGTCTTTTCTATAGTTTCTTGAGTCAACTATGTACTTTTCCTTTTTATTTAACAGAGTATTGGATTTGTAATAGCCTATTAATAATAAAGGATTGGGTTATCTTGCTATTTTGTGCATCTCTGTCTTTGTGTCGAATACACGACCACTCTGATTGACATGATTGATATAAACTTGTCACGCGTCTCCGGGTATCTTCCGCGCTCGGGGCGTGACAGTTTTTGTGGTATCAGAGCCTAAGGTATTCAATTCCTAGGAAAAAACCCAAGTCCAAGGATAAGTTGAACGTTTAACCAAGTGAGATTGGGTAGAACCAAGGGTTAAGAGTCAATAAGTCTTTTAATAAGATCACAGTGGTATAATACTAATATAGTTATGGTAATTGTAGGATAATAGCTACCAAGCTAGTATCCAAATGGCACCTTTCGAAGCTTTATATGGAAGGAGTTGCCGATCACCCTTATGCTGGAACGAAGTTGGAGAGAAACAACTGTTAGGTCCAGACATGGTAAGGGATACAACTGAGAAGATACAAGTAATCCAAGAAAGATTGCAAGTTGCTCAGACCAGACAAAAGGCTTATGCTGATACAAGGAGAAGAGATCTTGAATTCCAGGTTGGAGATCATGTATTTCTTAAAATATCGCCTGGACGTGGCATACGAAGATTTGGTGTTAAGGGCAAGCTTACGCCAAGATTCGTCGGACCATTTGAGATACTCGAAAGAGTTGGCGAGGTTGCTTATCGCATCGCATTGCCTCCTCAATTGTCCGAAGTGCATAATGTGTTTCACATATCTATGTTGAAGAAGTATGTACACGATCCATCTCATATTATTGAACATAGAGATCTGGTGATCCAGAAAGATCTCACCTATGAACAGAAGCCTATGAAGATCTTAGATCGTGAAATACGAGCTCTAAGGAATAAGGTTATTCCCATGCTTAAGGTGCAATGGAATAAGAATTCTGAACACGAAGCAACATGGGAGACCGAGGAATCTATGAAGAAACGATTTCCCAAGTTATTCTAAGCGGTATATACTCTACACTCTCCGCGTGTATACATAATATGCAATTGAATTTGGGGACCAAATTCTTTTTAAGTGGGGGAGGGTGTAGCAACCCTAAGAAAATATTAATAATAATAAAGATTTTAAAATAAATCAAATAAATAGATAAATAAAACAAAATAAAATAACGCCTCGGATAAAGGCGCTATTCAAATTAGAAACGCCTCTGGATAAGGCGTTATTCAATAAGTAACGCCCCTATCTTGGGCGTGTTTTAAAACCAGGAACGTCCTTACACAAGGCGCGTCTTAAGAAACGACCTGCACCAGGTCGTCAATTCAAGAATCGACGACCTGACCGAAGTCGTTAATTCCATTTGTGAACCGTTCGAACCCAGAGCTTATCCAGGGAAAGATTAACCTAATCCAGTAAGTGTCTACTAGGGTAAGGACTCTATTAGGGATATATTACCCTCACACGAACACTAACTCTAATAGGATTTCCATAACCCTATAAATAATCTACTATCTAACCCTAAAACGCTATTTGGACGTTCGAACTGCAGGTGCGTGAAGAACATATGTTCTTCTTCTTCTTCTGATTCCTTTCATTATGAACGTAGTATGTGAAGAACTAATGTTCTTCATCTATCTCTATTCTTACAGGTTAAGAAGCTCCTACGCTCTGAAGAAAAACAGAGTTCTTTCATCCGGGTAAAAGTTATTTACCTTCGTATGATGTTCAGATCACAAAGAAACTGATACAGTTTCTTTATTTTCTTATAGGGAAACTGCAGTTCTTCTTCTACAATTTTTCATCCAAGCCAAACAGGCCATCATCCACTAGCCGTTGTTGTCTTCAGGAGCATAACAGAGCATCATCTTCTTCTAGTCAAAACCCCCCACGGTTGTCTTCAAATCAAACTTTAAGGTAGGTTTTCTCAAGTTGCTGTAGCCCAAATGAAATTAATGCAAGATATATATATATATAAGCATGTCATGCATACGGTTATTATAGTTTTCATGCGTTTTCTGAAATATTTTGAAAGAGACGCCCCTATCAAGGGCGCTAATTTACAAGACACGACCCTGCCTAGGTCGTCAATTTAATATTTGACGCCCTGTACACAGGCGTTAATTTCACTTAATCATGAATTAACCATGTTAAGAACTGATTATATATGAAATCCTGATTACATTAATGCATGATCCTCTGTCCTCAACCCTACTAATTTTATTATCAAGATTATATGATTGTTATCCTTGATTATCATGCAAATCGTGTTTTCTGATATTTATTGAATTCACGACCTGTACAAAGTCATTTTTCAACTGTTAACGCCCCATCATAGGGCGTGAATTGAAAGGAAACGCCTCCTCCTAGGGCGCGTATCTGTTAAATTCCTGAAAAATATATATTCTGCAAAATAGAATTTAATGATAACGCCCCTGCCCAGGGCGTGTTTTTGATAATTCCTGAAATTAATTATATCATGTCCAATATTGTGAATAAAAAGGACGCCTTCTGGTATAGTCGTCACATCGTGAAGAAACGCCCCTGCCCAGGGCGCGTTTTAGATAAATTATTGAAATATTGAAATTTTGCAAATATGGAAAATAGATAAACGCCCTTCTGTTAGGCGTTAATTACTTGATAAACGACTCTGCTTAAGTCGTTACTTTATTGTAAAACTGATTGTCCACTGTTTCTGTTAACCGATGGTTTCATATGTTATATAATATATATATCGGCACTATTCTCCATTCCGTGAGTATAGTCCCACGTTTCGCGATTGTTTTATCGATCACACTCAATTCTCATTGACATACAAGCTCTCCATTGGACATTCCGTTCCTTTGGACTAGCGAGTTAGTCATAGAGACCTCCGTAAGACTCCTCGTAGCCTTGGATTCCCTCAAGGCCGACTGAGCTGGTTGTACCCTAAAAACCCATTACACCATTGATGCCATGTCACTCTAAAGAAACATGGTATACCGGCCCTTATGATTATACAAAGAGTATATCATAAGAAATTCTTAATGGGATGATGATATCATGCCCTATCATGTCATTCTTGTAAACCTCAATTCTATGATAAGAATGAGGGTATCTTACCTTGATATAATGTTCATGTGGACTTCAATTCTATATATAGAATGTCCATATTGATTTGTCATGGTACCCAAGTCAAGGGAACCATATTCTACCTAGTTTTATCGAGATCGTGATTATACCGTTATTATCGCCATTCTATGTCCTTTGTCATATTTTTGGACTCCATTCTGTCAAAGTTGTCATACACGTCTACAAGCTTGATTATTGAAATTATATATTGGCTATATAAACAAGAGTGGATGTCAAAATATATGATAAATGCCTGTGCATATAGGGCCCGATCTGGTCCTGGGAGGAGCACCCGAAAGTACTTGTGCCCATGGGAGTTAAAATGATAAGGTATCTGGCATTATACCGAGTACTTGACTTGTTTGATTGGACATTCCACACAATATCTTGTACTTGAATCGTACTTGACTTGACATGAAATGCGTGGCCCGAAAAAAAAAGGGTAATTTACTTGCTTGCTACATGATAGCCAAAGTTCTTGACATGACTTTTTAAATGTACTTGCTTGAATATCTCAAATGTCTTGATTATCTTATTGAAAGTTCATGATTTGTTCATCTTATTTCCTTGATATTACATTCTCTCTATCTTGTCGTTTTATGCGAGCATGCATAGCTTTATTGCATTCATGGAAGATGTAATTACTTAAAGCCCCTTGCTAGTACTTGAGATATAATTTCCTACTGAGCGTTCGCTCATTCCGTTTGTCCCTTTTTACTTTTCAGGTAAGTCCGACGACGATGGAAGTCAATCGGATGGGAATGGTCAAGAGTGAAAGTGATAGAGCTGCTCAAGTGTCAATTAGTCTTTTCTATAGTTTCTTGAGTCAACTATGTACTTTTCCTTTTTATTTAACAGAGTATTGGATTTGTAATAGCCTATTAATAATAAAGGATTAGGTTATCTTGCTATTTTGTGCATCTCTGTCTTTGTGTCGAATACACGACCACTCTGATTGACATGATTGATATAAACTCGTCACGCGTCTCCGGGTATCTTCCGCGCTCGGGGCGTGACATTCTATCTGATGCTAATTGGAAATCAGACTGTCCTTCTAGTTTGCCCTTGATTTCTACTAATATTGGGTCATCATCCTGAAGTGCTTGTATTTCAGTTAATCGGTCTGGATGAATGCTTATATGAGATAATGTGACACATTTGAAGTTCGTGTCCATGCTTATATTGAGCTTAGAGAATTGCTCCAGCAACTTCCATTCTTGAATCATACAATTGGCTAACAGTGCTCTCAGCTTTCGACTAAGGGTATCGGCTACATGATTACCCTTTCCGGGATGATATTGTATATTGAAGTCGAAGTCCTTGAGATATTCTAGCCAACGCCTTTGCCTCATATTTAGTTCCTTTTGAGAGAAAAGATACTTGAGACTCTTGTGATCAGAGTATACAGTAAACTGCACTCCATATAGATAATGTCTCCAGATTTTCAATGCAAACACTACCGCGGCCAATTCTAAGTCATCGACGGGGTAGTTCTCTTCATGCTTCTTTAATTGACGAGAAGAGTAAGCTATTACCTTTCCTTGTTGCATTAGAACACATCCGAGGCCAATGCCAGAAGCATCCGTGTATATCTCGAATTTCTCTCCTTCCATTGGCAAAGCTAAGACAGGAGCTGTAGTAAGATGATCCTTGAGAGTTTGGAAGCTTCTTTCACATTCCTCACTCCATTCATAACGGATCTCCTTGCGAGTTAACCTCGTAAGTGGTACGGCGATCTTAGAGAAATCTTGGATGAATCGCCTGTAATAGCCAGCAAGACCTAAGAAACTTCGGATCTCTTTAGCATTGGTCGGTCTTTCCCAATTTCTTACAGCTTCAACTTTTGACGGATCTACTGATAAGCCATCCTTTGATATAACATGTCCGAGAAAAGTCACTTCCTCAAGCCAGAATTCACACTTGCTAAGTTTTGCATATAATTGGTTTGCCCTCAATATTTGTAATGCAATCCTTAAATGCTCCTCATGCTCTTCCTTGATCTCGGAATTAATCAATATATCATCAATAAAGACCATCACGAATTGATCCAAATAAGGCCTGAATATACTATTCATTAACTGCATAAAGGCAGCAGGGGCATTCGTTAGTCCGAAAGGCATAACAGTAATTTCATAATGGCCGTACCTGCTTCTGAATGCAATCTTATGAATGTCCTCATCCTTGATTCTTAACTGATGATATCCCGGCCTAAGATCAAATTTGGAAAAGTACTTGGATCCTGAAATTTGATCAAACAACTCATCGATTCTCGGTAGTGGATACTTGTTCTTGATAGTGAGATGATTCAACTGTCGATAGTCGATGCATAACCTCATGGATCCATCTTTCTTCTTTACAAATAATACAGGCGCTCCCCATGGGGAAGTACTTGGTCTTATGAATCCTTTCTTAATGAGTTCCATCAATTGCTCCTTTAACTCCTTGAGTTCAGCAGGTGACATTCTATACGGTGCCTTAGAAACTGGACCCGCACCAGGAACTAAATTGATGGTGAAGGCCACTTCTCTTTGTGGGGGTAATCCATGCAAATCTTCCGGAAATACGTCCGGAAATTCTTGTACCACCGGAATGTCTTCTATCTTAGTTTCCTTAGCCTCCTTAATCGTGACGAATGCAAGGAAAGATACACATCCTTTCCTGATGAGCTTGCTAGCTCGGAGAGCCGAAATAAGAGGGGTTTTGCTTCGCCTCTTGGGGCTAGGAAAGATCAGTTCTAGAAATTCCTCGAAAGTAACCTTGCTATTGTGGCAATCGACCGTTGCCTGATATTTAGATAACCAATCCGCTCTTAGTAAGACATTATACTCCTTTAGATCTAAACATATAAGATCAATAGGGAGATTCTTACCATGAACTAATACTTCACAGTTCTGGTAATGGTGTGTAATATCAGTCTCGTTTCCTAGAGGAGTAGACAAGACTAATTTTATCCATTCCGGTTCTAGGGGTAACGGATCAACGAACTTCTTGGAAACAATTGAATGTGAAGCACCAGTATCAATTAAGACATATGCAGACTTGGAACAAACTTTCAATGTACCTTCTACTAGTCTGCCTTCTTCTTCTTGTTCAGTCTCCTTAATTGCGTGAAGACGAGCATTCTTGGTTACTAGCTTCCCGTCCCCGGCTTGATCATTAAGTAATGGGCAATCGGGAATTCGATGATCGCGACTCCCACAGCGGAGACATGCTCCTAGTTTCCTCCAGCATTCTTCTGCTCTGTGGCCCGCCTTGTCACAATGCTTGTACACTATATTTGATGGGGTAGTGGTGATGGAGAAGGGCTTGGTCTTCTTAAACTTCTGATCTTGTGAGGAAGTACCTCCATTGCTAGGCCTCTTCTTGAAGTTGGGTTTAAAGGAACCCGAACTTGTAACTTGTTCTTTCTTGTCCTTCCCACGGATTCTATCAGATAGTTCCGTGGCGTCTTCTAATAGCTGAGCTCGGCGCACAATTTCTGAGTAGACCTGGATATCCATTGGCGCCAGCTGTGTGATATATTGGGGCCTGAGCCCATTTAGGAACCTCCTAGCTTTCATCTTCTCGGTGCTAACTAAGTGCTTAGCATACCGAGATAATCTAGAAAATTGGGCCTCGTACTCGGCCACTGTCAAGGACCGTTGCTTCAGTGCAGCAAATTTTACAGCTTTCTTTTCCTGTACTCGGTCCGAAAAATATTTAGCGTTGAAATGTTCAACGAATTCTTCCCAAGTAACTTGGTCTTGATTTAAAGTAGCTTCTATTGATTCCCACCAGCATCGGGCATCCCTTTCCAACTGAAAGGTAGCTAATAAGACTTTATCTTGATCCGTGCACTGCATAACACGGAATATACATTCCGTCTCCCTGATCCAGTGCTCTGCATCGTCCGGATCAGTAGAACCCGTGAATTTAGGCGGGTTCATGTTTTTAAAGCCTTGGTGGAGACTCCCTGCTCGTTGTGCTCCTCCTTGTGCTACCTGTTGCAGCACCTGAGTCATGCCTTAGAGTGTACGCTGCATGTTGCGCCACTAAGCACGTTCGGCAGCCATTATCCTACAATTACAATAACTATATTAGTATATACTCGCGTTAAGGGCTTTTAAGTTTTTATGTTAACTCAACCCTTCGTTCTATCCCAATCTCACTGGTTAAAGGTTTGAACCTATCCTTGGACTTGGGTTTTCCTAGGAATTGAATACCCTAGGCTCTGATACCACAAAAACTGTCACGCCCCGAGAGCGGAAGATACCCGGAGACGCGTGACGAGTTTATATCAATCATGTCAATAAGAGTATTAGTGTATTCGAAACCAAAATCAGAGACGCGGAAAAGTAAAGATAACCCAATCCTTTATTCCTTCATAAGAATATGTCTATTACAAACCTTTGAAGTACTAACTAAAATAAAGGAAAAATACAAGGTTGACCCAAGAAAATATGAAAAAGACTAGATAACACGGGAGAAGCTCTATCTCTTTCACTCTTGATTTTCCCCATCCATTTGAGTTCCCTCATCGTCAGACTTACCAGAAAAGTAGGGAAACACTAATTGAGCGAACGCTCAGTAGGAAATTATATCTCAAGAACTAGCAAGGGGTTTAAGTGATTACATCTTTCATGAATGCACTATAGCTATGCATGCTCGCATAAAACGACAAGATAGAGAGAGTGTATAGCAATAAGATAGCGACGAGAACTAGTCATGAACTTTCAAGAACTTATATCAAAAAATATCAAGATATTCAAGCAAGTGTATTCATCATGTCATGTTGGAATTTGGCTATCACGTTCAAGCACGCAAGTATGCAACTGCCCTTTTTCGGGTCACGCAAGTCATGTAATATCAAGTCAAGTACAAGTACAAGATTTGTGGAATGTTCAATCAAGCTAGTCATGCACTTCGGTATAATGCCAATACCGTGATCAATCAACTCCCATGGGCACAAGTACTTTCGGGTGCTCCTCCTAGGACCAGATCGGGCCCTATATGCGCAGGCATTAATCATGTATTTTAACATCCACTTTTGTGTATAGCCAATATGGAATTTCAAGAATAAAGCTTGTAGACATGTAGGATAGACATGGATAGAGTAGAGCCCAAAAATATGACACTTGACATAGAATGGCGATAATAACGGTACAATCACGATTATCAATAAAACTAGGTGGAATTGTTTCCCTAACTTGGGTACCATGACAAACATGTATGGACATTCTTTATAAAGAATTGAGGTCCACAAGAACATCAAGTTTAATAGAGAATTGGGGTCTACAAGAACATCATAACAATGTTGATATAGAGTTGGGGTTTACAAGAACATCATAACAATGTTGATATAGAATTGGGGTTTACAAGAACATCATAACAATGTCATGCTTTACCCCGTTCATTAAGATAATTCTCATATCATACACATGGCATGACATGAGGGCCGGTATACCATGTTTCTTTAGAGTGACATGACAAAAATAGGGTGATAGGTTTTTATGGTACAACCCGCTCAGTCGGCCTTGAGGGAATCCAAGGCTCGAGGAGTCTTACGGAGGTCTCTATGACTAACTCGCTAGTCCAAAGGAACGGAATGTCTAATGGAGAGCTTGTATGTCACCGAGAATTGAGGTGGTAACGTTAAACATCATGAAACGTGGGACTATATTCACGGAGTGGAAATATAGTGCCAATATATATATATACATAAGTATGAAACCATGTTAACCGAGGGAAAAGTAATAATACAGGAAAATAGCGACTTGACCAAAGTCATTAATCACGTAATTAACGCCTTACATAAGGGCGTTTCTTGAGCTTTTGACGACTCGTGAAGCAGTCGTCCAAACTATGTTTCAATTTTAAGGAATTCCAATATTTCAGAATTTTAACCAAAACGCGCCCTGGACAGGGGCGTTACTTTTCAATTAGCGCCCTTGTCTGGGGCATCAGTTTAGTAATAGACGACCTAGACAAGGTCGTGAATTCAAGAATTTACCAATTTTCAGATAATAAAATTTCAGGAAAAAGGGTACATGATCATGACAGGAAAAATAGCAGGATTTCACAGGTATACTCATGCAATACATTAGATTCATGGTTGCATAGATATTAAATTTTAAACGTGGGTATTTATTAATTACATGTAATTGACGACTTCTGGGCAGGGCGTCAAAACAATAATTAGCGCCCTAGTGTGGGTCGCTTCTTTAAATTAGCGCCCTTGCCAAGGGCGTTTCTTTTTGAAATTTCATAGAAAACATCTGAAACCACAATAAAACTATATGCATGCACGACCGATGATATTATTAAGATCCTAAGCTAGTTTGGGCTACGATCTTGAGAAAACCTACCTTGATTAAGATCTGGAAGAAGAAACGTGAAGGGTTTTGATAGAAAACGATGCTCTATTTGTAACAGAGCCTTCTGATCACCGGAAGAAGAAGAACTTCACGTCCTTGAATCTATATGAGAGCCCTTTCTCGATGCAGGCAACCTATAGGAGAATAAGATGAAGAAAAATTAATATTCTTCATGAGTTGATCGAAAGCAGAGGCAGGAAGAAGAACATAAACCTGTTCTTCACGCACAGCAGCAGAGCAAAACTTCCTTCGACCAAATAGCTTTTAGGGTTCGATGGACAAGGTTATTTATAGGATTTTGGGGATCCTAATAGGGTTGGAGTTGTATTGGAAGTAATACTTCCATGATAGAGTCATTACCCTACTCAATCTTCCTCGTAGTTATCCAGAAACTTGCTCTGGATAGTCTCCTGGGTCGAACGAAACTCGAACTGAATTCACGCCTTAGGCTAGGTCGTGTGTTTTAATTGACGACGTTGTCCTAGTCGTTTCTTATTAAAAACGGGCCCAAGGTGAGGGCGTTTCCTTTCCTTTCCTTAATTTTATTTCCCGTCGTTTGAAATTTGACGCCCTAGGATGTAGGCGTCCTTTTTAAATTAACGCCTTAGACAGAGGCGTTTCTTAATGAAGTAGCGCCTTGACCAAAGGCGTTATTTCCATTCTGTCTTATTCTTATGCGTTTAGGCCTTCATCATCTATTTACTTATCTTTTATTTTAATTTGATCCATTTTCAAAATATTTATTTTTTTCCAGGGTTGCTACAACCACTATGAGTCACACTGGCTCAAGTCAAAATATTCTCCCCCTTTGACTTCATCAAAAAGGAAATATTTTGAGACGAGAGTTACAAACATATATGATATGATTGAATTAAAAACTTCTCCTTTGACAAAATCATTAAGGCATATAAAAGATATTCTCCCCCGGGAGAAAGGAATGAAATCAGCAAACACAGAGGCAATTAAACCATTAAGCACCAATCAAGTCTATGTTGCAGATGTATTCTCTCCTTATAAAGAATGAATGCAATTCATGGAGAACCTGATGCTTACATGATGCAGATGGGACAAGAACCAATCAATCTATCCTCCCCCTTTGACAAGATCACAAACAAACCTCCCCCTTTAAAAAGCAATAAGTGCAGTCTAGACAATACCTAACATCTTCTTTAAAAATAATCCAATGCTCCCTAATCTGAATGAAGCAAGGCTTCCAAGAGTGTAAGGTGAGAGATATGTCAAGAAGAAATTCAGGAAGGATAACATGGCAGCATGCAGAATATAGAATCTTTCAAAGAATAGAAGATTTTCAATAAGATACTTATTTCATAAATCTGAATAAATGGATGGTTCAGACTCTTCCATTATAGGGGCTTATGAATTTTTATTTGAACATCATGGTTTAAATATGATGTATACACAGTTTGTCAATGAAATTCTGTACTCATATCTGAACATCAATGTTTAATAAAAGTGAACCAAGCCCTCATATTTATATCTTGATTAACCTCCCTTCATCTTACTACGTCAATTTCAATGACTTCTTTAGAAATTACAATCATTAGTATTGAGGTTAAACAACATGAAAGAATTCAAATTTGGTTCCAGAGGATTAACCATACTTCTTCAAATAATTTCAGATTTTTCTTTATGCACAGTACAAGATTTCAGAGCAAGTTTACCAGGTGCAATTAAGTTCAGTACACACCTTGTAACTAGAGGATACACGTTGTTTGGACGCCAGTATCCCTAAGCACTTAGTACGACTAACTGTTATGCTTCAGAGATAGTATTGACACCTCAGGACATACTTCATCTTATTTCATTGATAAGTGAGGTATATTTCTCAGTATTCAAGCCATTGCTCTGCCTGGATTTTTAATGAATTTTATTTAGCAGAGTTGATTATGGCACTTCATGACACAGTCCTGTAGACTTCATGGTCAATGGACATGGTTTCTCAGTGACCAAAATCATTGCTCTGACCTTAGGAACATTTCAGATTCATCAGATGTTTAAAGACAATACTTATTTCACATAATTCAACCAAATAAAGCCATGATTTTAACATTTTCAGATTTCAGAAGAGTTTACAAGATTCAACATGAGATAGTTGGTTAAAGTTTTTTAAAGTTGACTCAGATATTTTCAAGATATTTATAGCCAAGCTCAATGAATACATTAGACTTAAACCAATCTAATCTTTTAGACATTCATAAATCTGTATAATAGAAGATTCTTTAATAAACTTATTTTCATATTTATGATCAAGGTATACAAATTGAAATCTTCTCAGTTTTCTAAAATTTCAATGAGATTCAGCAGCAGTCAAGTTGTGAACTGCGCAAGAGTTTCAAGCATAAACAAAGATGAGCACAACAATGAAGGTGTCGACATTTGACAAGGCATTTCTAAGATGATGTGGTTTCACTGTGTCAACACTTCCAGTCAGGACAATTAATAGGTGCAGCAAAGAATGTATCAAAGAGAATCAGAGATATCCAGAGGTCCATCAGGCAGATTTATTCAAGAAAGACCAGCTCAGTAGATTCAAAATCAAATCAGAGTCAAGTTGAGATACGTGAAATGGATGATCTCAAGATAAGGATGGGAGCTTTAGTTGACTGACTGAAATAACAAGAAACTAGATGAATAGCCAACAGAACACAATCTTGTTATATACTCCCCCTTAATGAATTCAATTTTGTTATTTTCAATATGGGTGATGTGCGATGAGTTCTGACATAAGTATATGCATTTGACAACATGTATGCAATGCATTGACTCCCCCTAACTAAATGCATTGAATCATCATATATGTCATGAAGACAATGCATGGGACTTTATGTACGGGAAGTCATGAACTATGCTTATTGATGCATCGGGGGCATATGTAGTCCTATCAGATTTTTAGTGACTATGCAAGACACATGTGGCATGAAGACATGCAAGAGCTAGACAGACTCCCCCTGACTTTATGTAATGTTCGCAATAAAGTCTGAACATATGATTTTATGACTCATGCTCATTCAGACTGCCCTATTAAGCAATATGACCCATGGTACTAGGCGGAGAACTTGGTCTAAAGGACCATCTCACATATAGTAAGAACATTCAAACAGATTTCACCTGCCTTTTAGTAGCTTACCATTTGATATACCATAGTGGTCATGCATGACAATGCACTACCAATAGTTCTAAGTCCATCAGATTTTCAATGACTGTATGTCAAATACATGTATATGCAATTCACATATATGCACAAATATGCAAACTGAGTTCATGAATTTCTAACCTTCTCTATGTGCACAAAAAAATGTCAAAACATTAATTCATGCAGATGAGAAATGAATTCAACATATCTTCAATGAATATGTACACATACAGTTCAAAACTATGAATGTATAGACTCATGTTGCTCAATGCACTTGTTAAAGCAAATAAAAGTATGTATGCATGAGAATTTTATTTAACAACTTAAGCATGCAATGCATCAAATGAGATTTCTGCATGATTCAAATGAACAATCCTGAAGAATGCAAGAATGTTACCTCACAATTTCAGAAATGGGGTTTTCATACTATGGTGCCTTGGTTTATTTACCCCTCTTTATTCCTCAGCCCCAAGCCACACCTGCAAAGCAATTCTTCATTTTGCACCAGCAGGTACCCAAGGCATCTTGGGTCCTGAAATAACAGTGGCACCTCTAGCAGGTGTTCTAAACAATCTTTATGCATGAAGGTCATCAAATCTCATCAAGTAGCAATTATTCATTGAATGGCCTATTTGACCACAGTAATGGCATGATGCAGCAGATTTCAAATTCTTTTTATGCAAATTACTGTTGTCATGAAATTTATTAGCAGAGAGAAAATTCTGTTTACTACAACCAGCCAGCCAACAATCAGCAGCTCTATGACCTGGCTTTCCACATTCAAAGCATGAAGAGTTTTTCTTTTTATCAATTAAGTTATTCCTAGCAGAAGAATAGAAAGCAGGGAATTTTACAGATTTAGAATTCAATCTATTTCCCTGAGCATCCCAGCAATTCTTGACTGTATGGCCATGCTTTCCACATTCAAAGCACTTAAGGTGCTTTCCTTTAGAACCAAAATTATTTCTTTCAAAAATATTTTTGTTAACATGGAAATTAACAAATCCAGAACGAAATTTCTTTCCCTCATTATGCCAACATTCAGCAGCAATGTGGCCCAATTTGCCGCAATGAAAACATTGAAGTTTCTTTTTATGAGTTGCATGATTTTTAGCATGGAATAGTTTATCATGCACTCCAACAGTAGACAGGTCATCTATTTCCATTAGCCTACATTCACGCATGAGATGACCTATTTTATGACAATAAAAGCATTGAGGCCTTTTGGTTTGAACAGAAGAGGGTTTCTTCATATTAGAATTCCTAGCATGAATTCTATCAGATTTCAATTCATCCTTCTTCATGATAAAACAATCAACCATCTCATGGCTAATCTTTCCACAGTAAAAGCATTCAACATTCTTGATAATAGATTTGTTGGCCTGAACTTTCTTAGCATGCTGATTGTTATCATTCTTTTTCAATATTTTCCTTTTCTATTTTGTTTTCTTATTTTTCTTGAGCAACAGCTTATTTAGGCGATGAGGTGGAAGTGCTAGCTATGTCTGAGCTACACACAAAAGTTGTATAAAGTTTATTCCCCATTCCCTGCTTAACTTGAAAATTACTGCCTTTCTTCATGCAGTTATCTGTGGATACAACATTCTGCTTCTCTTGATTAGCAAAATCAGACAGAGACTTATTCAAATCTAAAATCTCATTTTTAAGAGAAGAGATGAGCAGTTCATAGTTTATGATCTTTTCATTAAGCATAGCATTGATGATTTTGTAGCTGTCTATCTCTTCCATAATGTACTCACTCTCTCACATTCATTTTCAAATGAACTCTTCCCTTTTTCAAGCATTAAAAGCCTCTCAGAAATAACAGAATTCAGCAGCTTCAATTCTTCATTTTCTTGTTTTAGTTTTTCTTCTATCTTTTCAATTTCCTTTTCATTGAGCAACATTTCTTCTTTTAATGAATCAATCAAGGTTTCTTTTAGGCCCAAATCAGATTCCATGCTATCACACAATTTTTTCAAAGATGAACAATCTTTACATGATCCTTCTTTATTTTTCAATTCTGATTTTAGATTTTCATTTTCAACCCTCAGTTCATTCATTTCTGAAACAATATTTTCAAAATCTTCCAATTGTTTCTTATAATTCTGAATATCAGTCAAGCAAGCATCATGAGACTTTTTCAATTTTAGGCAATTTTCACAAGATTCATTCGAACTAATCTGATTAATCTTTTTCTTCAACTTTTTATTCTTAGATTGAATTTTCTTACATTTCTCTAGCAGTTCATCATACATTTCTACCAGTTCATCAAATGAAATATCTTCTAATTCAGTGCTTACCTGGGATGCTGCTTCTTCAGTCCGATCCCTTCGATCAGCCATCATGCAAACTCCAACTTGTTCCTTATAGATGGTGTTTATTTTGTCCATTATCTCCTTACCAGACTTGCATCCTGCAACACATGGAAACTTTTCAATGTTAACTGAGTTTCTCAGAATGTTAAAGACAGTAGCATTCTCACTGTCTTTTATCCTATCCTCTCTAGACCATATAGTCTTATTCTGAGGTACTTTATGTGGGCCTTTTGATACAAGACTCCATAGATTTGGATCAATGGAGTTCCGGTGAACACATAGGCTGCCTATCCATTTGT
Source organism: Amorphophallus konjac (assembly GCA_022559845.1). NCBI lineage: Eukaryota > Viridiplantae > Streptophyta > Magnoliopsida > Alismatales > Araceae > Amorphophallus > Amorphophallus konjac. Next base: position 289,586,313 of record CM040118.1, read on the forward strand.
TGAAGTTAGAACCATCAAAAATAGCAAAAAATGCCATTAAAAGAACAACTGAATAAGTTCAGATCTAAAAACCTGAAAGACAAGATGACAAATGCACCGAACTAAAAATAGCAAAGCACCACACAAACCAGCAGGATCCTCTACAGATCGTTGGATCTGGAAGTCAAAGACCCGCTCTGATACCACTTGTTGGATTACAAAGCACAGATTCAGAAGGGGGGGGGGTGAATGAATCACCGTTCAAAAACTATTATGGAATTAAAATCTTAGATTGCTTAATCAAATAAGCACAATCAGTTGACACATGAAAGCACAGGCTGGAAGACTAGCTCACACAAAACGTAAATCTGACAGACACAGTATCGAGTACTAATCGAGGACCAGGCTGATGTAACGATGAGCACTCTACCAACCCTTCAAGTACCCAAACGCAACCTGACACACAGAGGAAACTTTTAACAGAACTCAATATAAACTAATGAGACAACTGAGCTTCTCCCTTTTCACAACCGTGAACTGAGAAACTCAGGCTCACACACGAGTTGCAATTCTACTGAGCATTTGAACAAACACTTCACATTCATAATAACTCCCCAAGATCACACATATAATTAAGCACACAAAACCTGTGAAGGGGAGATAGATGATATGGAAGAATGCACAAAGCAAACCATGATAGATATAATTTTTTAGGTGGTTCGGTCCTCCAGACCTACGTCCACCCCTCACTCCAAACCGGAGTGAGGCTTCCCTTGCAAAAAGCAAGATGCAGACTCAGTCTGCAACAAACGCTGCCAAACAGCTTGACCCAGAGGAACATACTCCTCTCCTCCTCCACCCCGGAGGGAAACCACTAGTGACACACAGTCACTAGCAAACCGGAGAACAAATCTCCCTTCCTCTGAAACCCAGAGGGAAACCACAAGCGACACCCAGTCACTTACAAACCGGAGGACCAAACCTCCCTTCCTCCAAACCGGAGGGATCCACTAGCGACACCCAGTCACTAGCAAACTGGAGAACAGATCTCCCTTCTCCTGAGACCATAGGAGGAACCCCGACCTCAAACCAGAGAATCGGAAGAACAAAGTGAAATCAGAAAATGAACAAAGGAAAATGCAAACGAAGGAAAGAAAATGTAGCTCCAACTGGAGCAGGACTATTCAGGATTTGATCCTGGAACAATGACTACAGATCTTCACATTAAGAATCGGCTGCTTCGATCTCAACCTCTCTTCTTGGCTCTCTCTCTTCTCTCTTCACTTCTCAGCTCTCTCGCTCTTTCTTCACTTCCTTTTTCTTCTTCTGCTGCTGGCTCACGTACACTTCTCTCTGGCTGTACTCAGATGTCTTCTATTCAGCATTTTTCCCTTTGCGCAGAAGAAAGGTCTTATATAAGGCTTCAGTTTGGGACCCACTAGCTCACACCCTAGGCGTGTGGAGAGAACGTTCCCGCCAGGAAGCTTCAGGAATCTTTCTGCCACGTGTCAGAAACTCCATCGTTTAGCTATCCACGTGGCAACTTCTTAGAATAATGATTAGCCTTGGATCAAGTGCCTGTTGTTTGTTCTGCTTATATCATGTGCTCCTGTTCTTCTGATCCTCGTAAGTAAGGTACTCAGGTGCACATAAGATGCTCGAACCATGGTTTTCCTCAATTGATCACCTGCGTGCTTAAGTTCCATATGGATGCACTGACTTAGTTTGTTGTCCTAAGGAGAGTTTGCACCGAGTTGCTTCACATGTTGCACCAAGCTTGTTCTCTCGAAACCAGACATTGCACCGACCGGGTCATGCTAGCGAAGGCATTGCACCGACTTGCTAGAGCAGTCGTGCTGACAAAGACATTGCTTTGACTTGCTCGTGCAGAAAAGGGATGCTTCGACTTTGAAGTTCATTCATATGAAAATCATAGCTTGCACTGACTCGAATGCACAAAGTGCACCTTGCACTGAGTTCAAGCTTGCACATTGCTAGGAATGCACCGACTCTAAACACCGCAGCTCAGTCTTGCACCGACCTAGTTAGCATGTAATACAAATGTTGCATCGACAGTAAGTCAGGACATGTATCAACTCACAATGTGCATCATGCAACCATGCATTGACTCAATATGATCTAAACATAGACATTCACTTACTTGGTGCGTGTCGAACATAACCTGCACCGAGGTAAGATATGCAGTCTAAGCAAGCTTGCACCGAGTAGCCTAAGGAGAGTGCATGGACTAAATGATGCTTAAACCTACTGCGTTGTGCAACAGTGATGTACACCAACTTTAACCGATGCATAGACCTAAATGTAATGCAAGACAAAGCTTGCACCAACTCAGTTATGCACTGAGGCAACGAGTGTGCTAACTATATGATGCATGCTTACCAAAATGTTACACCGACTTCTAATGTGGTGTGCACGGACTAAGATGCACAGACCTAAATGCTCATGAACAGTGGCATTGCACCAACTTTGCTGTGCAGTCTAACTAAGATGTGCACGAACTTTGGCTTTAGACAAATCACCCTGCACAGACTTAACCACCGAAGAGCATTGACTTAGCCTGCTGAACCATGAGAATGCACCGACATAATGTGCTGAACGTAAGTGAATGCATTGACCTTGAACTATTCGATGAAATGCCATGCACCCTGATGAAGTTGTACGCAATATAACATGCAAAGACTAGATGCTCATTCAATCATGGTCATTCGATCTTTCATGCAAACATAGTGTGACTTATAGTGTTCGGTATCATCAAAAGCACAGGGGCACAACAGCGCCATGTTGTTGTGATCGTCTGGGGTCGATCCTTCAGAGGAGGGCGTGTAGCAACCCTGATAAAATATTAATAACAATAAAGATTTTAAAATAAATCAAATAAATAGATAAATAAAACAATATAAAATAACGCCTCAGATAAAGGCGCTATTTAAATTATAAACGCCTCTAGCAAAGGCGTGATTCAAGAAGGGACGCCCTGACAACACGGCGTCAAATTCTAAACGCCAAAAATGGTAAGGCCAAGAAACGCCCCTATCTTGGGCGTGTTTTAAACAAAGAAACGCCCTAACGAAAGGCGCTTCTTAAGAAACGACCTGACCAAAGTCGTTAATTCCATTCGTGAACCGTTCGACCCAGGAGCTTATCCAGGGAAGGATTATGTTAATCTAGTAAGTATTTAATAGGGAAAGGACTCTATTAGGGATATATTACCCGCAATCAAACACTACTTTTGTTAGGATTCCAAAATCCTATAAATAAGCTGCTCGATCCAAACCCTAAACCTATTTCATCGACTGCTGCTGTTACGGTAAGAACTGAACGTTCTTATTTTCTTATGTTTCTCTTCCTTATGAACGTAGTAGGAGAAGAATTAATATTCTTCGTTGCTTCTCTTCTTACAGGTTAAGAAGCCCTACGTTCTGAAGAAAGCAGAGCTCTTCTTCCGGGTAAAAGTTCTTCCTCTTTCTTTTTCCCTTGCCTTTAGGTTACGTAGGTAAAGAAGATTTATGTCTTCTCATCCTTTATAGGTAGCCGTGGCAAAATCATCTTGAAGAACGAAGGTTCTTCATCCACATACATCATCAGTAGCGGTTTATTGATCTTCAGAGGGCTCCGTTCTAAACAGAGCATCGTTTCCATTAAAACCTTCACGTTTCATCAAAAGGTAGGTTTTCTCAAGTTACTGTAGCCCAAATGAAATTAATGCAAGATATATATATATATAAGTATGTCATGCATACGGTTATTATAGTTTCCATGCGTTTTCTGAAATATTTTGAAAGAGACGCCCCTGTCAAGGGCGCTAATTTACAAGACACGACCCTGCCCAGGTCGTCAATTTAATATTTGACGCCCTGTACACATGCGTTAATTTCACTTAATCATGAATTCACCATGTTAAGAACTGAATATATATAAAATCCTGATTACATTAATGCATGATCCTATGTCTTCAACCTGCTAACTTTACTGTCATGATATTACATTCGTTCCTCTGTTATCCTGAAATTATTACTGTCCTTAAAGTTTCTGAAGGAACTTGAATTAACGACTTGGACAAAGTCGTTTTCCACATATTAGCGCCCCCTCATAGGGCGTGAATCTGAAAGATAACGCCCCTTCCTAGGGCGTGTATCGGTTAAAATCCTGAAATTTATATATTCTGAAAAATAGAATTAAATAGTAACGCCCCTGCCCAGGGCGCGTTTTGATAATTCCTGAAAACTAATTATATTCTGTCAAATATGTAAACAATAAGACGCCTTCTGGTGTAGTCGTCAGATCTTGAAGAAACGACCCTGACCAAGGCGCATTTTAGATAAATTACTGAATTAATGAAAATTCTACAAAATGGAAACACGTGTAAACACCCTTATGTTAGGCGTTAATTACTTGAGAAACGACTTGACCTAAGTCGTTATTTTCTGTAAACTGATTTTTATCCTGATTCTGTTAACCGATGGTTTCATATTATACATATACGTATATATCGGCACTATTCTCCACTCCGTGAGTATAGTCCCACTTTTCACGTTGTTTTATCGATCACACTCAACTCTCATTGACATACAAGCTCTCCATTGGACATTCCGTTCCTTTGGACTAGCGAGTTAGTCATAGAGACCTCCGTAAGACTCCTCGTACCTTGGATTCCCTCAAGGTCGACTGAGCTGGTTGTACCTTAAAAACCCATTACACCATTGATGCCATGTCACTCTAAAGAAACATGGGATACCGGCCCTTATGATTATACAAAGAGTATATCATAAGAAATTCTTAATGGGATGATGATATCATGCCATATCATGTCGTTCTTGTAAAAACCTCAATTCTATGATAGGAATGAGGGTATCTTACCTTTGATATACTGTTCATGTGGACCTCAATTCTATATAAAGAATGTCCATACTGATTTGTCATGGTACCCAAGTTAAGGGAACCATATTCTACCTAGATTTTTATCAATATCGTGATTATACCGTTATTATCGCCATTCTATGTCCTTTGTCATATTTTGGACTCTATTCTATCAAAGTTGTCATACGTGTCTACAAGCTTGATTATTGAAATTCTACGTTGGCTATAAACAAGAGTGGATGTCAAAACACATGATAAATGCCTGCGCATATAGGGCCCTATCTGGTCCTGGGAGGAGCACCCGAAAGTACTTGTGCCCATGGGAGTTAAAATGATAAGGTATCTGGCATTATACCGAGTACTTGACTTGCTTGATTGGACATTCCACACACATCTTGTACTTGAATCGTACTTGACTTGACATGAATTGCGTGGCCCGAAAAAGAGTAATTTACTTGCTTGATACATGATAGCCAAAGTTCTTGACATGACTTGTTAAATGTACTTGCTTGAATATCTCAAATGTCTTGTTATCTTATTGAAAGTTCATGAATTGTCCATCTTATTTCTTGATATTACATTCTCTCTATCTTGTCGTTTTATGCGAGCATGCATAGCTTTATTACATTCATGAAAGATGTAATTACTTAAACCCATTGCTAGTACTTGAGATATAATTTCCTACTGAGCGTTCGCTCATTCCGTTTGTCCCTTTTTACTTTTCAGGTAAGTCCGACGACGATGGAAGTCAATCGGATGGGAATGGTCAAGAGTGAAAGTGATAGAGCTGCTCAAGTGTCATCTAGTCTTTTCTATAGTTTCTTGAGTCAAATATGTATTCTTTTCCTTTTTATTAAACAGAGTATTGGATTTGTAATAGTCTATCCATTATGAAATAAAGGATTGGGTTATCTTGCTATTTTGCGCATCTCTGTCTTTGTGTCGAATACACGACCACTCTGATTAACATGATTGATATAAACTCGTCACGCGTCTCCGGGTATCTTCCGCGCTCGGGGCGTGACAGTTTCTGTGGTATCAGAGCCTAAGGTATTCAATTCCTAGGAAAAAAACCCAAGTCCAAGGATAAGTTGAACGTTTAACTAAGTGAGATTGGGTAGAACCAAGGGTTAAGAGTCAATAAGTCTTTTAATAAGATCACAGTGGTATAATACTAATATAGTTATGGTAATTGTAGGATAATGGCTGCCGAACGTGCTCAATGGTGCAACATGCAGCGTACCCTTCAAGGAATGACTCAAGTGCTACAACAGGTAGCACAGGGTGATGCTCCACGAGCTGGAAGCTTACACCAAGCCTTTAAAAGCATGAATCCCCCGAAGTTTATGGGATCGACCGATCCGGACGATGCCGAGCATTGGGTCCGAGAGACTGAACGTATATTCCGTGTTATGCAATGCACGGATCAGGACAAAGTCTTATTAGCTACTTTCCAGTTAGAAAAGGATGCTAGATGCGGGTGGGAGTCTATTGAAGCAACCATCGATCCTACTCAAGTAACATGGGAAGAATTTGTGGAATACTTCAATGCCAAATATTTCTCGGACCGAGTCCAAGAAAAGAAGGCTGCAGAATTCGCTGCATTAAAATAACGATCTTTATCATTAGCAGATTATGAAGCTCAGTTCTCCAGGTTGTCTAGATATGCTAAGCATCTTATTAGCACGGAGAAGATGAAAGCCCGTAGATTTCTTAATGGGCTTAGGCCCCACTATATTACTCAACTGGCGCCTATGGACATCCAAGTTTATTCTGAAATAGTGCGCCGAGCTCAATTACTTGAAGATGCCACGGAACTATCTGATAGGATCCGTGGAAAAGACAAGAAGGAGCAAGTCACAAGTTCGGGTTCTTTCAAACCCAACTTTAAGAAGAGGCCCAATAATGGAGGTTCATCCTCTCAAGATTCCAAGTTCAAGAAATCCAAGCCTTTCTCTATCACAACTACCCCTTCTAATACAGTATGCAAGCATTGTGACAAGGCTGGTCACAAGACAGAAGAATGCTGGAGGAAATTAGGAGCATGTCTCCGTTGTGGAAGCCGTGAGCATCGGATTCCCGAGTGTCCATTAATGAATGACCAAGCCGGTGATGGTAAACGCCCGGTGACAAAGAACACTCGACTTCATGCAATAAAGGAGACCGAGCAAGAAGAAGGTGGACTGGTAGAAGGTACATTGAAAATTTGTTCCAAAAGTGCTCATGTCTTATTTGATACGGTTGCATCGCATTCCTTTATTTCTAAGAAGTTTGCCGACCCGTTACCATTAGAACCAGAATGGATAAAAATAGTTCTAACTACTCCTCTTGGAAGTGAAAATGATATTACTCATCACTACCAAAACTGTGAGGTAATGGTTCAAGGTAGGAATTTACCTATAGATCTCATATGCCTCGATCTAAAGGAGTATGATGTTATACTGGGAGCGGACTGGTTATCCAAATACCAGGCAACGGTTGATTGCCGCAATAGCCAAATTGCTTTCAAAGATTTTCCAGAATTAGTCTTTACTCGCCCCAAGAGTCGGAGCAAATCCCCTCTTATTTCGGCTCTTCGAGCAAGCAAGCTCGTCAGGAAAGGATGTGTATCCTTCCTGAAGCTAAGGAAACCAAGATAGAAGACATTCAGGTAGTGCAAGAATTTTCAGACGTATTTCCGGAAGATTTGCCGGGATTACCCCCTCAAAGGGATGTGGCCTTCACCATTGACTTAGTCCCTGGTGCTGGTCCAGTTTCAAAGGCACCCTATAGAATGTCCCCCGCGGAACTCAAAGAGTTAAAAGAGAAATTAATGGAACTAATTCAAAAAGGGTTTATTAGACCAAGTACTTCCCCGTGGGGAGCACCAGTCTTATTTGTGAAGAAGAAGGACGGATCCATGAGATTGTGCATCGACTATCGACAGTTGAATCATCTCACTATCAAGAACAAGTATCCACTACCGAGAATCGATGAGTTATTTGATCAAATTTCAGGATCCAAATATTTTTTCAAAATTGATCTCAGGTCGGGATATCATCAGTTAAGAATCAAGGATGATGACATTCACAAGACCGCATTCAGAAGCAGGTATGGCCATTACGAGTTTGTTGTTATGCCTTTTGGACTAACAAATGCCCCTGCTGCCTTTATGCAGTTAATGAATAGCATATTCAGGCCTTACTTGGATCAATTCATAGTAGTCTTCATTGATGATATATTGATATATTCCAAGACTAAGGAAGAACATGAAAAGCAATTGAGGATTGCATTGCAAGTCTTGAGGACGAATCAATTATATGCAAAACTCAGCAAGTGTGAATTCTGGCTTGAAAAAGTGGCTTTTCTAGGACATGTGATTTCAAAAGATGGATTATCAGTAGATCCGTCAAAGGTCGAAGCTGTTAGGAACTGGGAGAGACCAACCAATACTAGCGAGATCAGAAGTTTCTTAGGTCTTGCAGGCTATTATCGGCGATTCATCAAAGATTTCTCTAGGATCGCCGTACCACTTACAAGATTAACTCGTAAGGAGATCCGATATGAATGGAGTGAGGAATGTGAAAGAAGCTTCCAAACTCTCAAGGATCATCTCACTACAGCTCCGGTGTTAGCTCTACCAATAGAAGGAGAGAAATTTGAGGTCTACACATATGCTTCTGACATTGGCCTCGGATGTGTCCTAATGCAACAAGGAAAGGTCATAGCAAACTCTTCACGTCAACTGAAGAAGCATGAGGAGAATTACCCCGTCCATGACTTAGAACTGGCCGCGGTGGTATTTGCCCTAAAGATATGGAGACACTACTTATATGGAGTGCAGTTTACTGTATACTCCGATCACAAAAGTCTCAAATATCTATTTTCACAAAAGGAGCTAAACATGAGACAAAGACGCTGGCTAGAATACCTCAAGGACTTCGACTTCAATATACAATATCATCCTGGAAAGGGTAATTATGTTGCTGATGCCCTTAGTCGAAAGCCGAGAGCAATGATATCCAATTGTATGATACAAGAATGGAGGTTGCTAGAACAATTCTCCGAGCTCAATATAAGCTTGGACAAGGAAGCCAAATTTGTCACCTTATCTCATGTAAGCATACAGTCAGATTTATTATCTGAAATACAAGCACTTCAGGATGATGATCCTATATTAGTGGAAATCAAAGGCAGAGTAGAAGGACAATCTGATTTTTAACTAACTTCTGATGGAAGATTACTGTTCAAAGGTAGAACTTGTATACCCAACTGTCCGGAATTAAAGAAGATCTTAGATGAAGCACACCGATCAAGGTACACTATTCATCCAGGATCAACCAAAATGTATCAAGATGTAAAGAAGAACTTTTGGTGGCCTAATATGAAAAGAGAAATAGCAGACTATGTATCTCGCTGTCTCACATGCCAACAGGTCAAGGCAGAACACCAAAAGCCTGCTGGAAAACTACATCCTCTAGATATTCCTAAGTGGAAGTGGGAGGACATTGGTATGGATTTCATCATGGGTTTATCCAAATCAAAAGGAGGACATGATGGAATATGGGTTATTATTGACCGTTTAACTAAATCGGTGCATTTCTTGCCAATAAAGAGCCGATGGTCAATTGATGTACTAGCTGCACTATACATCAAGGAAATAGTCAGGTTACATGGAATTCCTGTCTCAATCGTGTCTGACAGAGATCCCCGTTTCACTTCTCATTTTTGGAAGGGATTACAACATTCGTTGGGAACAAGGCTCAACTTTAGTACTGCTTTTCATCCTCAAACGGATGGTCAGACCGAGAGAACTAACCAAGTTGTTGAAGATATGCTTAGAGCATGCATCATTGACTTTGGAGGAAGCTGGCAAGATCACTTGCCACTAGTGGAATTTGCATATAATAATAGCTACCAAGCTAGTATCCAAATGGCACCTTTCGAAGCTTTATATGGAAGGAGTTTCCGATCACCCTTATGCTGGAACGAAGTTGGAGAGAAACAACTATTAGGTCCAGACATGGTAAGGGATACAACTGAGAAGATACAAGTAATCAGAGAAAGATTGCAAGTTGCTCAGACCAGGCAAAAGGCTTATGCTGACACAAGAAGAAGAGATCTTGAATTCTAGGTTGGAGATCATGTATTTCTTAAAATATCGCCTGAACGTGGCATACGAAGATTTGGTGTTAAGGGCAAGCTTACGCCAAGATTCATCGGACCATTTGAGGTACTCGAAAGAGTTGGCGAGATTGCTTATCGCATCGCGTTGCCTCCTCAATTATCCGACGTGCATAATGTGTTTCACATATCTATGTTGAAGAAGTATGTGCACGATCCATCTCATATTATTGAACATGGAGATCTGGTGATCCAGAAAGATCTCACCTATGAACAGAAGCCTATGAAGATCTTAGATCGAGAAATACGAGCTCTAAGGAATAAGATTATTCCCATGCTCAAGGTGCAATGGAATAAGAATCCTGAACACGAAGCGACATGGGAGACCGAGTAATCTATGAAGAAATGATTTCCCGAGTTGTTCTAAGAGGTATATACTATACACTCTCCGCGTGTATACATGATATGCAATTGAATTTGGGGACCAAATTCTTTTTAAGTGGGGGAGGGTGTAGCAATCCTGATAAAATATTAATAACAATAAAGATTTTAAAATAAATCAAATAAATAGATAAATAAAATAATATAAAATAACGCCTCGGATAAAGGCGCTATTTAAATTATAAATGCCTCTAGCAAAGGCGTGATTCAAGAAGGGACGCCCTGACAACATGGCGTCAAATTCTAAATGCCAAAAACGGTAAGGCCAAGAAACGCCCCTATCTTGGACGTGTTTTAAACAAAGAAACGTCCTAACGAAAGGCGCTTCTTAAGAAACGACCTGAACCAGGTCGTCAATTCAAGAATCGACGACCTGACCAAAGTCGTTAATTCCATTCGTGAACCGTTCGACCCAGGAGCTTATCCAAGGAAGGATTATGTTAATCTAGTAAGTATTTAATAGGGCAAGGACTCTATTAGGGATATATTACCCGCAATCAAACACTACTTTTGTTAGGATTCCAAAATCCTATAAATAAGCTGCTCGATCCAAACCCTAAACCTATTTGATTGACTGCTGCTGTTACGGTAAGAACTGAACGTTCTTATTTTCTTCTGTTTCTCTTCCTTATGAACGTAGTAGGAGAAGAATTAATATTCTTCGTTGCTTCTCTTCTTACAGGTTAAGAAGCCCTACGTTCTGAAGAAAGCAGAGCTCTTCTTCCGGGTAAAAGTTCTTCCTCTTTCTTTTTCCCTTGCCTTTAGGTTACGTAGGTAAAGAAGATTTATGTCTTCTCATCCTTTACAGGTAGCCGTGGCAAAATCGTCCTGAAGAACGAAGGTTCTTCATCCACGTACACCATCAGTAGCGGTTTATTGATCTTCAGAGGGCTCCGTTCTAAACAGAGCATCGTTTCCATTAAAACCTTCATGTTTCATCAAAAGGTAGGTTTTCTCAAGTTACTGTAGCCCAAATGAAATTAATGCAAGATATATATATATAAGCATGTCATGCATACGGTTATTATAGTTTCCATGCGTTTTCTGAAATATTTTGAAAGAGACGCCCCTGTCAAGGGCGCTAATTTACAAGACACGACCCTGCCCAGGTCGTCAATTTAATATTTGACGCCCTGTACACAGGCGTTAATTTCACTTAATCATGAATTCACCATGTTAAGAACTGAATATATATGAAATCCTGATTACATTAATGCATGATCCTATGTCTTCAACCTGCTAACTTTACTGTCATGATATTACATTCATTCCTTTGTTATCCTGAAATTATTACTGTCCTTAAAGTTTCTGAAGGAACTTGAATTAACGACTTGGACAAAGTCATTTTCCACATATTAGCGCCCCCTCATAGAGCTTGAATCTGAAAGATAACGCCCCTTCCTAGGGCGTGTATCGGTTAAAATCTTGAAATTTATATATTCTGAAAAATAGAATTAAATAGTAACGCCCCTGCCCAGGGTGCGTTTTGATAATTCCTGAAAATTAATTATATTCTGTCAAATATGTAAACAATAAGACGCCTTCTGGTGTAGTCGTCAGATCTTGAAGAAACGACCCTGACCAAGGCGCGTTTTAGATAAATTACTGAATTAATGAAAATTCTGCAAAATGAAAACACGTGTAAACGCCCTTATGTTAGGCGTTAATTACTTGAGAAACGACTTGTCATAAGTCGTTATTTTCTGTAAACTGATTTTTATCCTGATTCTGTTAACCGATGGTTTCATATTATACATATACGTATATATCGGCACTATTCTCCACTCCGTGAGTATAGTCCCACTTTTCACGTTGTTTTATCGATCACACTCAACTCTCATTGACTATAAGCTCTCCATTGGACATTCCGTTCCTTTGGACTAGCGAGTTAGTCATAGAGACCTCCGTAAGACTCCTCGTACCTTGGATTCCCTCAAGGTCGACTGAGCTGGTTGTACCCTAAAAACCCATTACACCATTGATGCCATGTCACTCTAAAGAAACATGGGATACCGGCCCTTATGATTATACAAAGAGTATATCATAAGAAATTCTTAATGGGATGATGATATCATGCCATATCATGTCGTTCTTGTAAAAACCTCAATTCTATGATAGGAATGAGGGTATCTTACCTTTGATATACTGTTCATGTGGACCTCAATTCTATATAAAGAATGTCCATACTGATTTGTCATGGTACCCAAGTTAAGGGAACCATATTCTACCTAGATTTTTATCGATATCGTGATTATACCGTTATTATCGCCATTCTATGTCCTTTGTCATATTTTGGACTCTATTCTATCAAAATTGTCATACGTGTCTACAAGCTTGATTATTGAAATTCTATGTTGGCTATAAACAAGAGTGGATGTCAAAACACATGATAAATGCCTGCGCATATAGGGCCCGATCTGGTCCTGGGAGGAGCACCCGAAAGTACTTGTGCCCATGGGAGTTAAAATGATAAGGTATCTGGCATTATACCGAGTACTTGACTTGCTTGATTGGACATTCCACACACATCTTGTACTTGAATCGTACTTGACTTGACATGAATTGCGTGACCCGAAAAAGGGTAATTTACTTGCTTGATACATGATAGCCAAAGTTCTTGACATGACTTGTTAAATGTACTTGCTTGAATATCTCAAATGTCTTGTTATCTTATTGAAAGTTCATGAATTGTCCATCTTATTTCTTGATATTACATTCTCTCTATCTTATCATTTTATGCGAGCATGCATAGCTTTATTACATTCATGAAAGATGTAATTACTTAAACCCATTGCTAGTACTTGAGATATAATTTTCTACTGAGCGTTCGCTCATTCCGTTTGTCCCTTTTTACTTTTCAGGTAAGTCCGACGACGATGGAAGTCAATCGGATGGGAATGGTCAAGAGTGAAAGCGATAGAGCTGCTCAAGTGTCATCTAGTCTTTTCTATAGTTTCTTGAGTCAAATATGTATTCTTTTCCTTTTTATTAAACAGAGTATTGGATTTGTAATAGTCTATCCATTATGAAATAAAGGATTGGGTTATCTTGCTATTTTGCGCATCTCTGTCTTTGTGTCGAATACACGACCACTCTGATTGACATGATTGATATAAACTCGTCACGCGTCTCCGGGTATCTTCCGTGCTCGGGGCGTGACAGGGCGAGACCTTCCCCATGTCTCGGCAGGGAGGTGGGTTCCATAGGAACACTTCATCATCTTGATCTTCATCGGTCGGAGGCATAGGGTGTCGATGGTCTTTGACTTCCCGTAGGCCTGCATTGCCCGCGGGGCTATTGCCGTCTGGAGCCGAGACTGATATCACATCGGCTCCATTGGAGTCTTCTATTGAGAAGCCCAAACCTGGGTGTCGGGTGATTTGTAACAACCTCCGGTCCATGTTTGGCAGGTTCCACATTTTCTTGAACATTTCTTTCCGACTGGAGAGCTGGCAAAATGGGATGCCTTGTTTCCTGGTCATTTTGATCACACGGTCGGCTATGTCGGGAAGTCCCATGATCGGGACGACTAGATCGTGCAGCTCATCGGGGAGTTTACAATCATCATCCCCCCTGACCGGGTGCTCTTTAGCCACATAGAAGATGGTGGACGGGCCCCCGGGGTTAGGCACCTCGAAGGTTCTTAATGGCTGGACCACCTGGCAGTCAGCTTCTGCGAGAGGTTTGATCATCCCGGGTGGGACCTTGACATCCTCCAACAAGTCTTCGAGGTACAACATCCCCGGTGTAGGGTAGATGGGAAGGGGAGTTGCCCTGAATATCCCTTCTGCTTCCTAAATAAATGACACCTAAGGGGGAGCCACATAGCCTGGCGGTGGTGGAGGAAACTAGCTGTCAGGCTCTACCTTCTTCTTTCCTTTGTCTTGAGTGACTTGGGGAGCTTGCTTCGGCTTCTCCAAATACAAAGTGGTGTCTAACAAGTGACACTCGAACACTTCGAAAGGGTGGAGGTCAGCAAAGATTCTCTCCTCTTTCTCGTTGCTGGGGTACTTGATGCATTGGTGCAGAGTGGATGGTACAACCCTATTCTGGTGCAGCCAAGGTCGGACGAGCAATGCCTTGTAAGAGGTGTTGGAGTTGATCACATGGAACTGGACATTGGTTGTGAAGTCGCTGAGGGAGAGATTGAACTCTGCGACCCCCATGGGGACCTCACACTTCTGGTCGAAGCTAGCAATCTTGACGTTCCTAACCTCGACCAGGTGTACGTCAAAATAATGCTTCTCGTACACCCGGTAGGGGAGTATATTCACGGCTGCTCCCGGGTCGACCAGGACTCTGTTGATGGGATGCCCATTCAGCTGCCCCTTCATGTAGAGTGGCCTATTATGGCTGCATGTGGGTAGAAGCATGTCCTCTTCTGTGAAGGCCACAGCCACCTCAGGTGACATTTTTGCAAGGCAAGCTTCAACATATGCTGGTGTCTGGAGTACAGCGATGACAGATTGCCGTGTGTCTTCGTCTAAAGATAGAATCTCCCAGATGATAAACCTGGCTAGGATCTTCTTTAGGTGTTTGACTATTCTACTGCCAGCTCGGACTTTAAACAACTTCATTTCCTCGGCTCTGCTGCGCCTGCCCCCGCTTTGGGCCTGGGGAGCCGGCTCAGCGGGTGCCTCCTCCACTGGGTCGGATGTCGCTTGAGCTTGTGGGGCCTGTTGGGTCACCTCTTTTTCTTGCATGAACTCGGCAAAGTTCGGGGTGTTATCGGGCTCTTCTCTTGGCCGAGGAGGAATCACTACAAATGGAGCCGACGGGTCACTTGCTTCTTTGGTCAACTGGGGCTCGCGGGGGCATGCCTGCATTCCTTTTTGAGCCATAAGAAATTCAATGAATGACGGGGCGCTCTGGCCACTTGGTTCTCCAGGGTAGAGGCCCGATGGAGGGGGGATCTCCATGCCTTGGATCCTAGGTTCGGGGATATGATACGGTTGCTCCCCCCTGAGCAGGATGTTATGGTCAGCCTGAGGAGGGCGTCCCCACTTCCGTCCCGACCTAGTGGCATGTTGGGAAGTTGCTGCTTCGGCCTGGCTCACCTCTGGCAACTCGAGGGGTACTTCTTGCTGTTCCTCTCCCAGGGAGAGGGCTGTGTCAAATAACGTTGAGAAGGTGTTGCAGGAGAGGACGACCCCATTCTTCTTTTTGTTTCTGGGCCTTCTCTTCTTCTTTTTCTTCTCTTCCTCGCCAGCTGGTGGCCGCTCCGTAGGGCGTTCTCCCCATAGAAGAGGTTCTTCCCCTGTCCTGACTTCTGCTTCTAGGGCCAGTTCGAGTGACTCGAACTCCTCCCAAGGGACATACTCCTTCAGCTCCACAGGCTGGATCTCAGACTGTTCATAGTCTTCAAGCCCATCAATAATAGCCTGAAGTCTTCTGACCGCGGGGCTGGTTTCTTTGTGCACCCGCATCGGGATGTGCTTTTTCTTGTTGTGAGTAGGCCGCCTCATAACTAGCCGGGGGGCTGTGTCATGCCAAACCGGTGTTACCGGCGGCGGTGCTGGTCGGGGTGTAACACCCCTTATATGAACCCCGGAGTGGGCCGAAGAGCTTGTCTTCTTCTTCTATTCTTCATTGGTGCGGCTTGCCAACCTCCTTGGTCCTGGGCTGGTGCCATGATGAAGGCTTCATAAGTGGCATGCGTACTGGCCTTCAACCACTCCTCAGGCAGCTGTTGGTACAATGACACCATGTTGACGGTGGTGCCCAAGTTCGGCATCTCGTGCGGCTGCGGAGGGTCTACCTTGAGCTCCCCCATGTCCAGCTCTCCCTTCATGATCAAGGACTTAATAACATCCTTGAAGATGTAACACTCCTCGATAGTGTGCCCAAGCATATGATGGTATGGGTAGAAATGAGGGTCATCCTTCTTCTTCAAGTCACCAGGCCTCTTTGGTTCTGGTAGTGTAATTTTGTTGTATTTGGTGGCCCATTCAAACAGGACCCGGGACTTCTCTCGAGGAAAAGAATACAACTTATTCCTCATTTTCTCTCGCAGGGAGGGGCCTTCCCGCCGCTCAGTGGACCTGGGCGGACGAGGGTTGGCTGTCTCCTTGGCTTTCTCTTTCTGCTTCTCGAAGGTTTCGAAGTCCAGGGTGTGAACTTCTGGCGGTGCCGGTCTCTTCTCGGCTTGCCTAGCCCTCTGACTCAATGCAGCAGGAGCAGAAGAGTATCGAGCAAGGAATGCCTCGATCTCTGCCACTATATTGTTCAAACGGTCAAATGAACTTACCTCAGCACCGATCATCCTCTCAAGGATTTCCTTCTTCAGATTCTATTTACAAATCTGCACTGCGTCCTCCTGATGCATGGGATGTCTGCACCTCATGCTGAGGTTCCTCCATCTCTTCATATATTCGAGCGATGACTCATCATTTCTTTGCCTTGTGGCATAAAGCTCAGCCACAGTTACCTCTCATTCAGCTACGTAGAACCACTCTTTAAACTTCTTCTGCATGTCGGGCTAGTCTACGATGGACCCAGCGGGCAAGTTCGAGTACAACTCCAAAGCTAGCCCGGTAAGTGTCGAGCCAAAGAATTTGAGGAGATAGGCTTCAACCGCCACCAGATCCCCCATAACATTCACATAGTAGGCAATGTGCTCCCTGGGAGACCCTTGCCCATTAAATTTCTCAAATTTTGGCAGCTTGGTGATGCCGGCCGGCAGCCTCCTGGCAACATAGTGCGCCCGGTAAGGTACCTGGTATACGTCAAATTGCGTGTGATCACCATCACCCCTCTCTGCCAACTGCATGTCTATCATCTGTTCGAGCATCAGTCTGCTCACTATTGATGGGTCGATCGGACTCTGATAGAAGTGGGCCGGTTGCGCCAGTGGCATTGTTAGTACTGTTGCCTGTCGTGCAATAGTGGACCCATGGAATGGCAAGTTCGGTGGCGGGGCCGGTGTGGTATGCTATGGCTGGTGCAGGGGTATGCCTCAAGTGTAGCTGGGTCTCGGTGGAGACACCGTCGCCTGCGGAGAAGCTTCCGAGGCTTGACCGTTGCCTCCAGGAGTCTCGGGCAATGCCTCGGTCTGCCCGAATGTTGAGGGCTGAGCAGCTCTTTCAGTCAGTTGTTTCCGTAACAATTCAATCTCTCGTTGATATTGATACATCATATGCAATATGGCGGGGTCATTCATGGAAAAGCTAGGGGTACCCCCCCTCTCTTCAGCCGGTGCCTCCTCGGATGACGTGGATGGTCCTCTCGTGATGCCTTCGGTAATAACATTGGCGGCCAAGGCCATTACAGGCTCCCCATGTCCAGCTTCTCCGGTGTGAACTCGCACCACCTCATTTTCCGCTCTCCCCCTTCTGGTAAGTGGTCCTGGCCTTGTGGCAAGTCTGGCCACTTCTTCGGGATCTGTCGGCAAAGCCCCGTACCGGCCGAATGCTCTGGCCATATTGTAGGTGTAAACCTTCAGGTCTCTGCCTCTTCTTGCTGCTCTTCTCGACGGCCTGCCTAAGAAGACCAATCTGTCAAAGACCGATCTCCGCAGCTTCACTTCTTCCCTCAGCAGGGACTGATGACGCTCTTCCGAGCGGTTTCTTGACTCGGCGCTGGGCACTGGTCGGGTCTCTTCTTCTTCAAAGGTGGAGGCTACTACCTCCAATAATCTCTGGCGGCCTAGGGGAGTGCTCCCTGGGCCCCGTAAGTAATTCCTCATGGCTTGCTCCACTCCTTCCCAATCTTGATCAGGAGGAGAAACCGGTGATAATGTGTCGACAGCAGTGGCAGGGGTGTAAGCTGAGGGCCTCGTGTGGGCAGCTTGGTGACGGCGCATGTAGTGTTGGCGATGGATGTTTTCAGGTGATGCCGGTGTTGTGATTACCGTCTAGTAAATAGGGGCCACTATCTCGACCCGCTCTTCTTGTCGTGCCCTCACGGGGAGAGAGGTACTGGGCCCTGCTTGGGCGGGTGAAGTAATCCGGGCTCCCCTGGGGATCCATACTTGCTTAGACTTGGCCGGCCTACGGGCTGGCACATGCTCTGGCACTCCGGCCGGGGTAGCGGGCATCATCTTGCCCTTCATCTTTTCTAGTTCTCGGAAGGAGTTCCTCACTGGCACAGTGGGTACGACCCGGTCAGGGATCTCTTTGGCTCATTGCCCGTTGGCGTGGACTCGGATGCTTCCAATGACAAAGGATTTGCCAGTGCTGGAAAGCCCGCCCCTTGGTGCAGCGATAGCACGGCTCCTCCGGAGCCTCCTTTGGTGGGACGCCGACCCGCGGCCAGGTGGGCCGACAGTTGGGTGCACATTGTGCACATAGAAGTTCAACGTCCCGGTTGGGACAGCTTCAGCAGTTCTAGAGGGTGGTTGACCAACAGCGGCCTTGGTGGCTCCCTGAATGGGAGCGTTGGTCTCGGTCGAGTCGGATGCCTCCACGTCCAACAAGTTTGCGAAGGCCACCCCAAGGAAGTTAGGGAAGCCCATCACGGGACGGAAGCTCCCGAAGCCAAAGGGAACGGCCAGGTACCGGTTCCGGACGTGGTTTTCGACGACCTGCGGGCCAAAAGTGAGTGACTTCATCATTTTTTGGGATCCAACCTGCATTTGCAAATCGAACAGTCAGTACTACAAGAAATGGGCCGTGAGGCCCTTAGTCCTTGCAAGGAGATGAAGGGTGGTCCTGTCCCACCTGTCTTTCCAGACTTGTGGACGCACTTTTTAATTAAATCATTGGTTATTTGTTTATTGAGTTCGTTTATTGGTTTATTAAGTGCGTTGACGTGCCAGTCACAAAGTGACAATTTATTCGGGCTTCATGTAAGCCCATGGTGCGCTCAATCTGACTGATCAGACAATTGTGTGGTTCGTGTCGGGACCAAGACCCGCCGTGCCATAGAGGTCACGACGTCATTTACATCCCCTCAGAAAGGGGAACACCCATGATTAATTGCCAGGAATAAGGGCCCTACGGCCGAAAGAATTACTAGTTAACACAAGGAGAAAGGGACGGTCGAACTATGCTAAAAGCCCGCATCGGGGTATGAACATTCAGATTACGTTGGTCACTCGTGGACCATTCCATGTCCGGACGAAGGTCCATGTAGAAAACAAGACGGTGACAGAAATAAACCTGGGGAAATGTCTGCCAAGAAACGACAATTTTAATAGAAAGATGGGATCAAATCCCGGTGGCAGGGGGGTGACTCTTGTGAGATATTGGCCCAGAGCGAGGTCGAGCAATGACCATGACGGGGAGTAACTCCCGAGGGCGAAGCCCGGCCTATGAGGGCGTCATTAATAATATTCCTGGATCCGGGGTCCGAGGGAGACGGGGGCCTGTATCGTTCTGCTCATTATTATTATTATTATTATTGTTTATTACCATCATTCATTCATTCATTATTTTTCTTATTATTTGCTGATCCTTCTTTTATTACCCATGAACTAGAGACTCTTCTTCCACTCACTTTTTTTATCATCATTATTCTTTTATTATTATTTTTTTATCATTATCATTACATAAATTTCCCTTTTTTATTATCATTATTATGTCCTCCCCTTTTTTTTAGGGTGTGGTGTTTCAGACGAAGGTTTTAGGGAGTGTACCGCTGGAGAAGTGTGTCGGATAGGGGAGTTGATAGTGTACTGGGTGGAGGTGTAAGCAGGAGGGTGTATCGCTGGGTTAAGCCACGGGTGTACCGGGCAAGGCTGGAGTGTGCCGGGTAAAGGCAAGCTGGAGGGTGCACCGCTGGAGCAGGGTTGAACGGTGTACCGGGCAGAGGGGCTGAAGGGTGGAAGGATGTACCGCTGAGGGAAAGTGCAAGTGCGCCGGGCGATGAGGCTGAAGTGTGCAGGGCTAGGATGTTCAAGGGTTTGAGGGTTTGAGGGTGCACCGGCCCAGGTGGGACCAAAGTGCACCAGACGGATGGCGATGGGAGTGTGCCAGGTGGAGGCTGGGCAAGGCCAGTGCAAGTCTGGGCTTGGGTCGGTGCAGGCTTCACCCGAGCTGAGTGGAGGTCGGTGCACATGTGCACCAGGCTAAATGACGGTCAGTGCAGGTCCCAGGCACGCAATGGACAAGGTCAGTGCACTTGGGGTGAAGTCGGAGCAAGTTGGCCAAAGTCTAATCATGTGCTGGGCCAAGGTCTAAGCAAGGTCCGTGCAGATCGCAGCTGGGCTGAAATGAAGGTCGGTGCACATGTGCACCGGGCTAGGATAAAGTCAGTGCAGGTTCTATGCACGCAAGGGACAAGGTCAGTGCATGCTGTGATGAAGTATGTGCAGGTGTCAGCTAGGCTAAATGAAGGTCGATGCAGCTATGTAGCCAGGCCAAATGAAGGTTAGTGCACAAGGAGGCCAAAGTTAGTGCACAAGGAGGCCAAAGTCAGTGCACATTTGAAATGTGTGAAGGGCAGGGCCTGTGCACGTTGGAAACAAGGTCAGTGCACAAGGGGACTAAGGTCAGTGCACATTCAGGGCAAAGGCTGAACAAGGTTGGTGCACATTGAAAGTAAGGTCAGTGCACATCTGAAATAAGGTCAGTGCACATAGGGGCAAGGTCCGTGCACGTTCAGAACAAAGGCTGAGCAAGGTCAGTGCACGTTGTCAGCAGGGTCGGTGCACATAGGGATAAGGTCCGTGCACGTGGGAAGCAAGGTCGGTGCACATTTGAGATGTATAAAGGGCCAGGTCCGTGTGCGCCTGGACGAGGTCGGTGCATGTTTCACTTGAGGTCTATGCTTGGTGGGTTTAGGTCGATGCTAGTTTGGGGTAAGGTCTATGCTAGTTGGGGTAAGGTCGATGCTAGTTTTGGATAAGGTCTCTGTCACGCCCCGACACGGAATATCGGGACTGGTAGTAGAAACAATTAATAATAATATGTTGATTTACAGACATGCTATGCTAAAGCTAAAGGGTCAACACCATGAACAGAAATAACTCCATCAACTAAATAAACATCAAATGCTCCATAATCCAATTAGATCATCCTTCAAACCAACTTAAGAAACTTACATAACAATATTCACTTGACACTATTACAATTGCTAACTTCATAACTACAACTCTTATAAGACACACTTTTTAGATCATAACTAGACACAAAACATCCATAACAACTCTTCGAAATCTCCAACTGGCTCGCTCCAGGGTTGTCACTCTTGCCCATCCCCATCGGTCTGCAAATCCTCACCTGAGCTACCTGAAAGGGGGGAAAACAACTGAGTGAGCGAACGCTCAGTAGGTAATAATAGGCAAGTTTAAATGATTAACCAATTAATTACATTTATATGTGTGAAAAGAAAAGAACGAAATGAAATGACGATATGACAAGTAACATAAGTACGAGATCATGAACATAACGTAACCAGAAATCTGCCAACAAGCAAGAATTTATCAAGTCAAGAAGATTCAAGTAAGAGATTATGTCATAGACATCACGCTAGTCATGCACTCGGTGTAAAGTCTCATCATGTCATTCAAACTCCCCGGGCACAAGTACTTTTCGGGCGCTCCTCCTAGGACCAGATCGGGCTCTTATGATGCGTTGGTATTGATTTAATGGATCCAAGATCCCAAGTTATGTCTAGACATTAATCAAGTTAAATGGCCAATAATTTCAAGGTATAGAACTTACCTCGGAGAATTCTAAGGGTAAGTGAAGTAGATATTTTGACCAAAAAGTTCAAATTATCAAGAACCAACAGGTCCTTGTATTCAAACACGAATAACCATGGAAATCATTCTTTGGAAGGTACACGGTCCATATTGGGCCGTTCAGAGGAAGGGATGATCGTTAGCCGGACCGCGCTAAAGGGATCGGCTGAAAGAACAGCCTTATAGAAGCAACGGATAAACGGTCTACTATGGGCCGCTCAAATTATAGGACGGTCACAAGTGGGCTTTTCAATAGATATGAACGGTCTACACTGGGTCGTTTACGATAGGAAAGATCTGAAGCCCACGATGACAGTAAGCGGTTTGGATGGGGCCGCTCAGTAACTAAATGGTCCATTACGATCCGCTCTAAAGAATGAGTGGGCCGAGACTATCCGTTCAATTACTGGGCCTGACTGGCAACTAGAATCCACCCAAAATGGGCTCCGGGCTGTCATAATTGGGGCAGAACTGAACCAGGGTCCAGCCCACTATCCACTGGCCAACCTAGGGCTTATTGGGTCGATCAAATCATGATTTGGTGGAAGATGAATCAAGGTTAATCGACCAACAGGAAATGGCATTTAGCCAGGAATGCACAGTTCATAACGGGTCGCCTATTGAGTTAAACAGTCCAAATCCGACCGTTCAAGACTCAATCGGTCCAATTGAGCCGTGACTCACAACACAACAATCCAAGTGGTTCGATCACGTGAACAGGTTCAAGTCTTGGTGGTACAACCTGCCCGGCGTCCTAGTGGGAATCCCAGGCTCACGGGGGCTTACGGAGGTCCCGTAATGAAGGTCCTAGTCCGACGGAAGGAGTATCCGGCGGAGAGTCCTAACCATTACAAGGAATAGAAGCTAGCAAAACATCGGAAACCAAGTATAGCGGTCAGTCAATCCTACCAGAGTAGAACGATTGTTAAACAATCCTAATAATAATTTCAATTATCAATGGATCATAATTAAGATTAACTTCATTGGAAAATATGAATCAAGATCAAGTGAGAACAAACTAGTAAGAATTCATAAACATTTACTTCCATAAATTCCAGTTTATCATGTGTGTTGCTAACTTACCATTAGCCACTAATCTACTAAAACAAATCATGTTGAATGATAATGAAGTAGTTCTATATTGTAGGGCGGTCCGTGCCGAGCCATTCACATGCCTCGGCGGTCGCACGACAGGCCGTGCGCGCCCTCTCAGGTCCGAAGGCCTACTGGGGATGAGCGGTCTGTAGAGTGCCGCTGGGGAAGGTGAACGGTCTGGAACTGGCCGCCTAATGACAGGGCGGTTAGGGGTGTGCCGCTCGTTCCACGAAACATATCAGAGATAAAAGCACATGAACGGTCAATAACCGGCCGCCTATCTAGGATGGGCGGTCTATCAAGAGGCCACGCAGATATGGGCGGTTTATGTTGATCCGCTTTACCCTTGCCTTGCCCGATTCCGGTGAGCTCAGCTAGGGCTTAGCAAAACGACGCAATACGATTGGTATACAACATAAAAATTGGGGATTTTGCCTTCCATGGATCGAAAATAGCAAGATGTATGCTATGGCATGATCAATTTATCATTTAGTGCCTGCAATCCCTACTTAATTCAAGGTTAAACAAAGAAACCCTATCTTAACATGCTCATACTAAACCATAAATTTGCGCAGGATGCTTAACCAAAATTAAGGCTTTTTAAATCACTAGAAAGAGGACAAGAGGACGAATCTAACGGTATATTATTTGCTAGGTTTGGTCTGCTAGAACCTACCTTAATCGAAGGATGAAGGGGGAAGAAGAACTCCGATCGCGCTAAGAACACGTCGTCGATGATCGTCGGAATTCGCCCTCGTCCGAGCTCCTCACCGGCCGCCACAACATACAAACTATTCTAGGGCGTCTGAGGTTTGATTTTATGGGGCTAATTGGTCTCTAGACAGATCGATCGGGGAGATTGAGTCCTCCCAACTGCGGACAAGCGCGATTCGCGCAAGGGTCAATCCGCCACTCCGCCGCCAAATTCCACTCCTAGGGTTAAGGTTTTGAAGAATAACCAGAGGAGAAACGATCTCTTAATCCTAGCCTTTTATTTGCATCTGGTTTTAGCTTAAATGATCGGGTATTGGGCTCAAATTTCACGCTTTAAGGTCCGATTAGACTAAGTGTGGATTTTAGCCTTAATCTGCTAATTCGGCTTGATTAAAAATTTTATTTGGGTCGGTCGTAGAAGATAATTTTACTAAACATTTTATCCTCTACAAGATTCTAATATTTCCAGATTTTTATAAAATGGTCAAAATTTTACTTATTCTATTTCTTAAGGAATTTCTTATTAATTTTCTCGAAATTTTTATTCATTAATATACTGGGCTGCTACACCCTCCCCCACTTAAAGAATTTGGTCCTCCAAATTCATGGCACTTAATAAAAATGGGGAGTGAGATAGCACACCTAGAATAAGTCAGGATACTGCTTCCGCATGGTATCTTCTGACTCCCAAGTAGCCTCTTCGGTTCCACGCCGACTCCACTGTACTTTAACCATGGGTGTGGAACGATTTCTGAGTTGCTGTTGCTTATGATCCAGAATCTTGATTGGTCTTTCTTCATAAGTCAAATCTTCCTTCAGCTCTAAATCTGCATGCTGAATGACATGAGTGGGGTCATACACATATTTTTGCAGCATAGACACATGGAAGACGTTGTGTACTCCTGATAACTGAGGTGGTAGTGCTAATCGGTAAGCAACCTCTCCCACTCTTTCCAGAATCTCGAATGGACCAACATATCTTGGACTCAACTTGCCTTGAACACCAAACCTGTGAATCCCTCTCATGGGAGAAATCTTCAAAAACACATGCTCACTAACCTGAAATTCCAAGGCTCTTCTTCTGTTGTCGGCATAGCTCTTCTGTCTTGATTGTGCTACTTGCAACCGATCTATGATAATACAGACATTCTTGGATGATTCAGAGATGAGATCTGGTCCCAGCCATTGCTTCTCACCTACCTCCTCCCAACATAATGGAGATCGACAGCTCCTTCCATACAAAGCTTCAAACGGAGCCATCTGAATACTGGACTGATAACTATTGTTGTAGGCAAATTCAATCAAAGCCAAGTGATCACTCCAACAACCTCCAAAATCGATCATGCAGGCTCTAAGCATATCTTCCACTATCTGGTTGGTTCTTTCAGTTTGTCCGTCTATTTGTGGATAAAAAGTGGTACTGAAATTCAGACAGGTACCTAGGGATTCTTGTAATCATTTCCAAATATGCGAAGTGAATCTGGGGTCTCTATCAGACACAATGCTGACTAGAATACCATGGAGTCTTACAATTTCCTTCATGTACAGAGCCGCCAAGACGTCAACTGTCCATTTAGACTTAATGGACAAGAAATGAGCAGACTTTGTCAATCTGTCGATGATCACCCATATTGCATCAAATCCACTACGAGTCCTAGGTAGACTCATGATAAAATCCATGTCAATACTCTCCCACTTCCATTAAGGTATATCAATTGGTTTTAATTTCCCTGCAGGTCTGAAATGATTAGCCTTGGCTTACTGACATACCAAACATCTACTCACAAATTCTGCAATTTCCTTTTTCATATTCGGCCACCAAAAGGATCTTTTCAAATCCTTAAACATCTTAGTACCTCTAGGATGAATAGTGTATCTGGATCTATGAGCTTCTTCGAGAATCTTATTCTTTATTTCAACTACATCAAGTACACAGGTCCTTCCCTGAAACAACAATCTGCCATCGTCAGCTATCATGAAATCAGGTCTGTTACTCAAACTCTCCTTGATCTCTACTAACTCTGGGTCATGGTCTTGCAAGGACTTGATTTCTATCAAGAATTCTGGTTTAAGTTTAATCTGAGCAACCGTAACTCGGTCCTTGTCAACATTGAGATCCAAACTAGCTAACTGCTCCAACAGTCTCCATTATTGCAACATGAGATGCGACAACTTAGCTATTGGCTTGCGGCTCAAGGCATCCGCTACTACATTTCCCTTTCCAGGATGATACTCTATGGAGAAGTCAAAATCTTTTAAATACTCAAGCCATCTTCTCTGCCTCATATTGAGTTCCTTCTGAGAGAATAAATACTTCAGACTCTTATGGTCTGAGAACACTGTAAATGTCTCTCCATACAAGTAGTGCCTCCATATCTTCAAGGCGAACACTACAGCTGCTAGTTCCAAATCATGAATAGGGTAGTTCTCTTCATGCTTCCTCAACTGCCTAGAAGAATAGACTATCACTTTCCCGTGCTGCATGAGCACACAACCTAGACCAATGCCTGAAGCATCAGTGTACACCACAAAACCTCCTTCCCCAGATGGTAAAGCCAAAACAGGGGCAGTAGTTAAACACTCCTTCAAGGTCTGAAAGCTTCTCTCGGACTCTTCTGACCAATCAAATTTGTTCTCCTTGTGGGTTAATCTAGTTAAAGGCACCGCAATCTTGGAGAAATCCTTAATAAACCTCTGGTAATAACTTGCTAGGCCTAGGAAACTTCTAACTTCAGTTACATTAGTAGGCCTATCCCAATTCTTTACTGCCTCTACCTTCGAGGGTTCAACAGAAATACCTTCCTTTGTAATAATATGTCCTAGAAAGGACACTTCTTGCAACCAGAACTCACACTTACTAAACTTGGCGTATAGCTGATGGTCTCTCAATATTTGCAACGCCATCCTCAATTGTTCAGCATGCTCCTCCTTACTCTTAGAATAAATCAAGATATCATCAATAAACACCACGACCTACTGATCAAGATAGGGCTGAAACACATTGTTCATCAACTACATGAAAGCTGCAGGTGCATTCGTTAGTCCAAAAGGCATTACTACAAATTCAAAATGCCCATACCTGCTACGGAAGGCCGTCTTATAGATATCCTCTTCCTTAATCCACAATTGATGGTATCCTGATCGAAGATCAATCTTAGAAAAATACCGAGCTCCTGCTATCTAATCAAATAATTCGTCAATCCTCGGCAATGGGTATTTGTTCTTGATAGTCAGCTGGTTCAATTGCTGATAATCGATGCACAACCTCATCGAACCATCCTTCTTCCGGACGAACAATATTGGAGCTCACCATGGGGATGTACTTGGATGAATGAACCCCTTCTCAAGTAATTCCATTAACTACTGCTTCAATTCCCTCAGCTCCGTAGGGGACATACGATAAGGAGCTTTAGAAATAGGGGTCGCGCCAAGAATTAGATCAATAGAAAAGATAACCTCTCTCTCAGGCGGAAGTCCTAGCAATTCCTCAGGAAAGACATCTGGAAAGTCTCGAACGACTGGAATGTCCTTAATCTCGATCTTCTTCTCAAGGGTCACAAAAACAAAGGCTAGAAAAGCCTGACATCCTCTCCTCATTAACTTATCAGCTCGAAGGGCCGAAATAAGTGGCACAGACTTATGGTGCCTAACCCCTATAAAAGAAAGTCTAGGGTGTCTAGAAAAAGACACAGAACTAGAACTACAATGAACATTGGCCTCATACTTAGCCAACCAATGCGCTCCTAAAATTACATCATAATCTTTCATATCCATACAAACTAGATCAACTGGCAAGTTCTGTTCATTAATCATAACCTTACTAGAAGGATAGAGATACTTAATTGCTGAACTGGAACCAATAGGGGTTGAAATCTCTAACGAAGAATTCATCAAGACTGGCTTCATAGATAAGGACTTAGCAAATTTCTGAGAAACAAAAGAATGAGTGGCACTGGTATCAAAGAGAATGAATGATGGCTTATCATGTAAAATAAGAGTACCTTTAACGAGTCCACCCTCCTCTGTGGTTCCAGCATCATCTTCTTGTAGTGCTTGGAGCTTGCCCTGTTGCTTTTTGTATCCTTGTGGCTTAGTCGGGGTAGCTTGATCTGACAAAAGGAGACACTCAGGAATACGATGGTCCCTACTACCACAACGTACGCAGGCGCACAGCTTGCGCCAGCACTCTTCCATCCTGTGACCCGGATGGTCACAATACTTGCACATGCCCTTAAATGGCACAATCGGGCCAGGCTTCTTATCTTCATTCTTCGGCATCTTGCCCTTCCACGAACCAGACCCGCCATTGGGCCTCTTCTTGCCATTACCGGGTTCGACACTCCTGGAACAAGTAGGTTGTTCCTTCTTAACACCCTTTCCACGGATTCTCTCCGTCATTTCTAAGGTGTCTTCCAAGACTTGAGCTTTCCTGACCATCTCTGCATAAGTTTGAATTTCCATTGGCGCCAACTGGTTGATATACTGCAACTTCAGTCCGTTGAGAAAATGCTTAGCCTTCATCTTCTCTGTAGATATCAAGTGAGTGGCATAACGAGATAACCGAGAGAACTGAGCTTCATACTCATCTATAGATAGATTCCGCTGCTTCAAAGCAGCAAACTCAGCCGCTTTCTTTTCTTGCACTCTATCAGAAAAATATTTGCTATTAAAGAGTTCCTTGAACTCCTTCCAGGAAACTTGTCTATCTCCAAGGGTAACCTTCACTGCATCCCACCATGTTCTTGCATCACACTCCAGCTGGAAGGTCGTTAAAAGAACACGGTCCTGATCGCTACACTGTATCACTTCAAAGATCCTTTCCATCTCTTTTAGCTAGTGCTCAGTTTCATCGGGA
This sequence comes from Amorphophallus konjac, assembly GCA_022559845.1. NCBI lineage: Eukaryota > Viridiplantae > Streptophyta > Magnoliopsida > Alismatales > Araceae > Amorphophallus > Amorphophallus konjac. Next base: position 289,615,001 of record CM040118.1, read on the forward strand.
TCGATCGAGCCTCCAAAACGTGGGGGATTCATCCCACGGAAGTTTCGGTGCAGATCGCCAGCTCCGTGGTTCGCTCCTCCTCCTTGGGCCACTTGCTGCAAGGCTCGAGTAAGTCCTTGAACCGTTCGTTGTATGTCTCGCCATTGCGCACGCTCTGTTGCCATTAGAATGTCCTACACGTAGAATAAATTATTTTAGGGTCGTTAGGAAGAGAATCTTAGAATTAGATTATTAACTCAACCCAAGTCTCTACTCAAATCTCACTAGGTTTGGTTCTTAGACTTATAATAAGGTTATAGGTTCTACGACATCACTTAGGATCCTAGAACTTAGAAAAACCTAAGAATATTAGAAATCTAGGCTTTGATAACACCAAATTGTCATGCCGCGATGCGGAATATCGGGACTGGCAGTAGAAATAATTAATAATAATATGTTGATTTACAGACATGCTATGCTAAAGCTAAAGGGTCAACACTACAACACCACGAACAGAAATAACTCCATCAACTAAATAAACATCAAATGCTCCATAATCCAATTACATCATCCTTCAAACCAACTTAAGAAACTATTACAATTGCTGACTTCATAACTACAACTCTTACAAGACACACTTTCTAGATCATAACTATACACAAAACATCCATAACGACTCTTCGAAATCTCCAACTGGCTCGCTCCAGGGTTGTCACTCTTGCCCATCCCCATCGGTCTGTGAATCCTCACCTGAGCTACCTGAAAGGGGGGAAAACAACTGGATGAGCGAACGCTCAGTAGGTAATAACAGGCAAGTTTAAGTAATTAACCAATTAATTACATTTATATGTGCAAAAAGAAAAGAATAAAATGAAATGACGATATGACAAGTAACATAAGTACGAGATCATGAACATAACGTAACTGAAAATTGGCCAACAAGCAAGAATTTATCAAGTCAAGAAGATTCAAGTAAGAGATTATGTTGTAGACATCACGCTAGTCATGCACTCGGTGTAATGCCTCACCATGTCATTCAAACTCCCCGGGGAACAAGTACTTTTCGGGCGCTCCTCCCAGGACCAGACCGGGCCCTTATGATGCGTTGGCATTGATTTAATGGATCCAAGATCCCAAGTTATGTCTAGACATTAATCAAGTTAAATGGCCAATAATTTCAAGGTATAGAACTTACTTCGGAGAATTCCAAGGGTAAGTGAAGTAGATATTTTGACCAGAAAGTTCAAATTATCAAGAACCAACAGGTCCTTGTATTCAAACACGAATAACCACGGAAATCATTTTTTGGAAGGTTCACGGTCCATATTGGGCCGTTCAGAGGAATGGACGGTCGTTAGCCGGACCGCGCTAAAGGGATCGGCTGAAAGAATAGCCTTATAGAAGCCACGGATAAACGGTCTACTATGGGCCGCTCAAATTATAGGACGGTCACAAGTGGGCTTTTCAATAGATATGAATGGTCTACACTGGGTCGTTCACGACAGGAAAGATCTGAAGCCCATGATGATAGTAACCGGTTTGGATGGGGCCGCACAGTAACTGAACGATCCATTACGATCTGCTCTAAAGAATGAGCGGGCCGAGACTGTCCGTTCAATTACTGGGCCTGACTGGCAACTAGAATCCACCCAAAATGGGCTCCGGGCTGCCATAAGTGGGGAAGAATTGAACCAGGGTCCAGCCCACTATCCCCTGGCCAACCTAGGGCTTATTGGGTTGATCAAATCATGATTTGGTCGAAGATGAATCAAGGTTAATCGACCAACAGGAAATGGCATTTAGCTAGGAATGCATGGTTCATAATGGGCCGCCTATTGAGTTAAACGGTCCAAATCCGACCGTTCAAGACTCAGCCGGTCCAATTGAGCCGTGACTCACAACATAGCAATCTAAGCGGTTCGATCACGTGAACAGGTTCAGGTCTTGGTGGTACAACCTGTCCGGCGTCCTAGTGGGAATCCCAAGCTCGCGGGGGCTTACGGAGGTCCCCTAATGAAGGTCGTAGTCCGACGGAAAGAGTATCCGGTGGAGAGTCCCAACCATTACAAGGAATAGAGGCTATCAAAACATCGGAAACCACGTATAGCGGTCAGTCAATCCTACCAGAGTAGAACGACTGTTAAATAATCATAATAACAATTTCAATTATCAATGGATCATAATTAAGATTAACTTCATTGGAAAAGATGAATCAAGATCAAGTGAGAACAAACTTGCAAGAATTCATAAACGTTTACTTCCATAAATTCCAGTTTATCATGTGTGTTGCTAACTTACCATTAGCCACTAATCTACTAAAACAAATCATGTTGAATGATAATGAAGAAGTTCTGTATTGCTGGGCGGTCCGTGCCGAGCTGTTCACATGCTTCGGCGGTCGCACGACAGGTCGTGCACGCCCTCTCAGGTCCAAAGGCCTGCTGGAGATGAGCAGTCTATAGAGTGCCACTGGGGAAGGTGAACGGTCTGGAACTGGCCGCCTAATGACAGGGCGGTTAGGGGTGTGCCGCTCATTCCACGAAATATATCGGAGATAAAAGCACATGAACGGTCAATAACCGGCCGCCTATCTAGGATGGGCGGTCTATCAAGAGGCCACGCAGATATGGGCGGTTTATGTTGATCCGCTTTACCCTTGCCTTGCCCGATTCCGGTGAGCTCAGCTAGGGCTTAGCAAAACGACGCAATACGATTGGTATACAACATAAAAATTGGGGATTTTGCCTTCCATGGATCGAAAATAGCAAGATGTATGCTATGGCATGATCAATTTATCATTTAGTGACTACAATCCCTACTTAATTCAAGGTTAAACAAAGAAACCCTATCTTAACATGCTCACACTAAACCATAAATTTGCGTAGGATGCTTCACCAAAATTAAGGCTTTTTAGATCACTGGAAAGAGGACAAGAGGGCGAATCTAACGGTATATTATTTTCTAGGTTTGGTTTGCTAGAACCTACCTTAATCGAAGGATGAAGGGGGAAGAAGAACTCCGATCACGCTAAGAACACGTCCCCGATGATCGTCGGAATTCGCCCTCATCTTGTGGACGACGGGATCGTACCAAGGAGAGGGAAGGAGAAAAATGACGAGACGAGAGAAAGGATTACACTGAAGACCTGGACGGAACCAGACTCCGGTACGTGGCGGAGATGGGGGTCCGAAGACCCTCTCGCGCAAACTGGCCCCTTTCCGGTAAGCGTGACCTACCGTTCTGCGAGCAGCTTTTTATATACCGAGGAGTCTGAGAACCCACGTAATGGAAGTTGAAAGACACGTAGGCTCGGAATTTGTAATGATTTATCACTCCTAAGACAATTATAAGAACAATATGAAGAAAAGCATACCACCGCAGGACATTGGTCTTTGTGGGGTTTTAACAGCAATATAGCAATGTCAGCAGTAATGAAAATGTATACATATAGAAACCACCGCGAGACATTGGCCTTACGGGATTTTTACTGTAATATAGATAATAAATATAAGTATATATATACATAAGACCACCGCGAGATATTACTCTCCACGGTGTTTTTATTATAATATAAGTATATATAATAAGAAATGAAAAGGGGATCAAATAAATCGCCGCGAGATGTCACACTCCGCGGGGTTTTAAGGCGGTGATAGAGGAATGCTGAAATTAAACAGTTAGGGGTTAGGATGTTAGAGTGCAGAAATTAGATTACTGAAATGAAAATGGTCGCGGGAGGTGACCCACCGCACCAGTTAGATAAAACCGCCGCGAGGAAAGGATTCCTTGATCGGGGTTGGAACAAAAGTACAGGAAATGAAACCACCGCGAGGAACGGGTTCCTTGATCGGGGTTGGAACGAAAGTACAAAAAATGAAACTACCGCGAGGAACGGATTCCTTGATCGGGGTTGGAATGAAAGTACAGGAAATGAAACCACCGCGAGGAACGGGTTCCTTTATCGGGGTTGGAACGAAGTATAGAAAATAAGACCGTCGTGAGGAACGGATTCCTTGATCGGGGTTGGAACGAAAGTACAGGAAATGAAACCACCGCGAGGAACGGATTCCTTGATCGGGGTTGGAATGAAAGTACTGGAAATGAAACCACCGCGAGGAACGGGTTCCTTGATCGGGGTTGGAACGAAAGTACAGAAAATGAAACCACCATGAGGAACGGGTTCCTTGATCGGGGTTGAAACGAAAGTACAGAAAATAAGACCGTCGCGAGGAACGGATTCCTTGATCAGGGTTTAAACAGGGATTAAATGAGGAGGGGAACCGCCACGGGGATGGCCCTCCTCGCGGGTGAGGATAAAGTAAAGAATTAACATAACGGGAGTAAGGAGGGTGTGATCGCCAGAGGTAGTGTACCTCAAAATAGAAGAATGATCGCGTCTTGCCTCCAGGTAACGGGATTGTGTGGGTTTCTTCTTCCTCTTCCTTCGACCGGCCGACGAAGAGGGCTTCCTTCGGTTACCCTTGCAAAACACAGCAGACAAAAAAAAACAGATGGTGGATTAGAATAAAAGTAGTGTAGTACCGGTCCCTTGATATGAAAGTAGCAGAATCGTGTTCAAACGCGCACCTGGTTGGTGTTGTTTTAAACCCCTTTAGAACTAAAGGTTGGGAAATAATATGATGAAATGCACACCAAAATATTCTCAGTGAGGGGATTGTATTACAAACATAATGATGAGTGATGTATGCAAAAGAATTAACAAACCGAGCATAATGCAAAAGGAGAGAAATGCTTATTGGTAGGTGCCGATGACGGGCTTTGGAAGACGTGTCAGTGACACGAATGCAGTACGGCCGAAGGCCTTCACAACAGACTTCAGAAACTGGTTAAGCTGAACATAAGAACACACACGCATACACGTATATATGAGCAGTAAATATATTTACATATACATAAACATATTAAACATTTTAAACATATTTACATAAACATATATAAACATATACATGAACTAGTCGAAATAAAAGCATGGGAATTTGAGAGAGAAGGAGAGAATGAAAAGGAGAGGGGGAAACTTCCCCTTTTATTTTTATTTTTTTTAAGATTTTTTTTAAGAAGAAGAAAGAGGATGTAAGATTAAAAGAAAACAAAAAAATAAACGAAAATAAAGAATAGAATAAGATATATATATGTATATATATATATATATATATATATGGGAGAGAGAGAGACAGCAAGAGAGGAGAGGGAGAGGAGGAGAGAGAGATGAGATAAAGAAAAACAAAAAAAAGAGATGAGATGAGAGAGTTCGAAACAGGGAGAGGGGGGAGAAATAAAGAAACACGGAGAGATGGTGAGAGAAAAAAAAACAATAAAAAGAAGGAGAAAGAGAGATCACGTGAAAGGGGGAGAGAGGAGGGTGAAGCAGAGAGAGAGGAGAAAAGGAAGAGAGGGGGATAGAAAAGAAGAGAGGGGGGTGAGAGAGGGAATTAAAAAAAATAATAAAAAAAGAGAATCAGGGAGAGGGAGTGATGTGACACCACCTTGGGGTGATGACCACAAGACAATATGACCCTTGAACCTAAGGTTGCAAGCAAGCAAATTGGCGATGATACCACTCGAGCGGCTCACTCGCTTGGTGCACACTTGTGCCCGTGGGCAACTAAACGATAATGGAGAGGGTCCGGGGTGGGACAATGATGCTCCGGTGCTTGGCAAGCTTGGGGAGAACCCCAATTGGGCCAGGGATGCCCACTCACGGGCGGCCGTCACACCATGGGTGTAGGTTGAAATGGCTCGCTCACAACTCGCCCGCGATGGACACTCACGTGTTCGGCAATTTGGGCCGGGCCCTCGCTCTCCGTCCGACGCAGCAAAGCAAGAATACTAAGCTAAGCAAGTGATATTGACCAGAAAGGAAAGAGGGACCGAGGCTTACCTAGCCGGCGTGAAGACGCCAACTCCGGCCGAAGACGGGGGCGAGCGGGGAGGCAAGGGTTTGCGCCCGCAAGCCGCGTCGGTGTCGCTTCAAATCTACGAAAATATTATTACATGAACTACACCTCTCGCAGGAGGGGGGCTCTTGGGGTGGGGGTTAGACTTATTACAACCAATATTACCTCCACGCAGGGAGGGGCCTTCAGCCGGCCAAGCGGGGTGGGGAAATTATGAAGAGAACGCCGACTCTCCAAGCTTCGCCGGTTCTGCCACTCTTCAATTTTGTTGAACAGGTTGTCAATGAAGATGCTGCCACGGACTCAACCGAGCTCCAAATTTGATGAAACTGGTGCCAAAAGTTCCCAGCTGGCCGAGGATGATGCTTGAATTTTTTGGGAAGCTCTGGAACTCGGGGCTGATCGGACCGGCGACTGGAGCAGGACAACAACACTCTGCCTCTGACTGATGCAAAACTAATACAATGGATTGCAGAAGGCACTGCGGTCGCTCCCGAACTCCAAATCGAACGAAACTAGCGGTGACGCGATCGTGGTCGGAGTAGCTTCGAGCATAAATTGACGGGGCCACAATCCAAGGTCAGAGAGGAGAATGGTGGCTGCAGAAGTGAAGACAGGTCGAACTTGGACCTGCAGGGGGCAGACTGCACACTCCGGCGAAGAAATTCAGAACAAATAGCTCGGGCGGATGATTGGCGTCGTTCCTTCTGATATTGATGGAGGACTAGACGAAGAAGAATTTTGTAGAAGGAAGCGTGATCGAATTCCTCCAATGTTGTCCGCTGAACGGCTTCCAAGATCGCTCTTGCCTTCAGTCTGGGATAGATTGTGCAGTCGTTGAAGATGACGTTCCTCCGGACAGCTCCGAACTCAGATGCAGGCAGGAGTACCACCGTTGGAAAGAAGACTTGGATACGATTCCAGAAATATAAGATATGCCACCGGGAGCCTTCAGGGGAAGTCGTGGCCGCTACTGCAAGTCACTACTTTTCTGAAACCTACAACAGGGACAGAATAGGTGGAGGAGAGGGTGTGGGGAAGGGCATGAACAAGGGGTTATTTGGTGGATGGGGAAGGGGGGGTGCGACCTTGTGTGGTTAGGAAGGTGGGGAGATGAAAGGGCACAGCCCAAGGGAGAGAGAAATTCGAAATTTGGCCTAGGGAAGGGCTCTTTCAGTCTTGGGGAGAGGGAGGGTTGCTTGGGAGAGTGGAAAGGTGCCTAGGAGAAGGGGTTTCCACCTAGGGGTTGGAGGGGGAATTGAATGAGTGCATGGGGAAGGGGCCTTAATGAGAGGTGAATGGGGAGGAGAGAGAATGAATTTCGAAATTGGGGTGGGGAGGAGAGAGAGAGGGGGCACAAACCACTTAGAGAGAGTGATAGTAAGAGAGAGAGAGAGAGGGAGATATTGAGAGGGAACTAGAAGGTGTGGAATATTTCTAGATTCAATATTCAAGTATAATTGTTACAAATGAGAGAGGGGCGGGGCTATTTATAGACCCCACACTTTTCCTAAGACCAAACTGACCCTGACAAACTAACTAATGACCAAACAGTCCAAGGGAGGGGCGCCCCTGGGCCTAGCCCAATGAATTGGGCCCATTAACCTATCAAACCAACAGAATGACTTCAAGACTTAGGAAAATGACTTTCTAACCTAGGTACATGACTCAATAAAGGGAAAATTACATGACTCGACTCACAAACACATGAGGAACATAATGGCGTACACCGATGATCAATCCGAGCTTCAGAAAATGTGGAGGGGCAAGGGATGTCCCCATCATACCCCCGGGGTGGGGAAAACTCGACCCTGTCGAGTATGGGTCCACCGGGGAAGTAGCATCCCAAACGCAGTTCCGGGCGAACCTTGTTCTCCAAACTCGACCCATGTCCATAGCCGAGGAACGGTGCTTCCACTCGACAAAGTGGCTCGGACACACCCTTAGGCTGGCGAAGAGATCTTGCTTTGCTTAGTATTGCCGCCATGTGCTGACGTCGGGCTCTCGGGCTAGTTTGTGGTGGCACTCCGAGGGTGTCTCTCACAAGGATAGGTGTAGGCTCAAGACACTCACTAGGATCCACCGCGGTACCCTTAGAGGGTGTCGGATCCGCCACGTGGGAAGTGGGATGAATCCCAAAACCCATTGGTAAGTTCAACCCGCAAGCCGGGTGCCAAGGCCACTCGGATCTTGGCAAGGTCCAAGTCCTCGTGCCCTCAAATTGGAGGTGACCCTAGAGTAGAGCCACTCCAAAATCATCATCATCATCAAGTCGCCAACGTGGAATTTCAAGTGGCGCTCACGAGTTTTTGCCCGCTTTTTGTAATTCTCACCGCTTTTTGCTTGATGCATGTTTTGATGCATATGCCATGTACTAAGATGCGGTGTGAGTGAGCAGTGCGTGGTATGCAAAGGTGGTCCAGGGTAACCACATGTAGACCTATCATGCATTGATGTTATGAAGACTTTGAATGTCTTGAGAGGACCGGGGCATCCATAGGTGTCCCTTTCATGTGTGAGTGTGATGAGTGCCGGGGGACCCGGACATCCATGAATGCTCCTAACATGCTTGAGATTTATGATGAATGATGGTGGACCATTACAACCAAATATTGACCACTCATGTTTTCTTCTTGACATGTGGGTTATATGAATGAATGGACCCGACTTTCTAATCATGTCAAGTGGGGTGATATGCCTAAGCACATGCATTTCAATCCTAGTGATGACTTCTATGTGCATAGGTGTGGGGTGGCCCTTGAGCTTCCATTCGTATGAGTCAAAGGGATCTAAGAAGGGAGACATTATGGAGTGGGGCCATCTATCAATCCCATTGTGTATGTTGCCTATGGTTAAGGCTTCTTTGGTGTAACCCAATTCTAGGAAGGGAAGGTTTTGGGTTATCATGGGTGGTAAGGGTAGGGTAAGGTGGGTGGTGAATAAGGTGAGTGGGTTACATTGAGATCTAGGCTCCCATAGAAAAGGGTCAAAGGGATCATGGTAAGGGTCACCTTGGTAGGGGTACTCTATGCTCTCAAGGTCCTCGAATGGTGAGTCATCCTCCTCAATAATTGGGCCAAGGTTGCTAATGGGTTGACCGATCAAAGCACTTGGGATTTTAATGGTTGGGGAGTGGACTAGGATAGGTTCTTCCTCCATGGGAAGAAGGAGGATGATCTCACTAGTAACTTGGCCATTAGTGTAGATGGAAGTGATGGAGCCAATGGAGGGATATGCTAGGCTAATGGTGTTAGTTTCGGACGGCCTCAAGGCTAGCATATTGGTCAAGTGAATTTGCCAATGTAGGTAGTTCACTAAGTCTCCCAAATCTTCCACACAATAGGAAGTTTGATAAGTGACATGTGGCTGAATGAGAATGATTTGGGATTGATATCCCATGGGTAGGTGGCATGGTTGTAAACTAGGAATGGTGAGACCTTTCTTGAGCCATTGGAGTATGGACTTATCTATGATGAGGTTGGGTGTCTCTAGAGGAGCTAGGCAAGAGGTGTGTGAGTTGTTTGGCCTTTGGATTTCCTCTATATTGGGAGGTGGATTCAGATGGGCATCCTTCTCCACTTGGGTAGGTGTGTGGGTAGCAACTTCTATTGCTAATGGAGTAGGGGGATCTATGGTGGGTGGTTTGGTGATAGCTAGCGTATGACACACTCGAGGTGGTGAACAAGCATGGGCTTGGGTTGGGATAGGAAGGGGAAGTAGAGGAGGCCTAGGTTGGGGAAAGATTGGTGTAGGAAGTGGGAGGTGGGTTGGGTGAGGGGTTTTGGGTTGATTTGTTTTGGGAGATGTGTCCCTTTTTGGGGACGATGGTGGGTTTGTGGTGGTGGTCAAGGGGGCTTGTGGGGTACGGGTTTGGTGAGGGGTTTTGGGTTTGGGGGTGGTGGCCATTATGAGCCTAGGTGGAGGGGTGGACGCGGTGTCCACTTGGTTTTTAATGGTGAGGGTTGGATAAGTGGTGGTCACCATGGAGGGAATTGGGTCGGTTAGGGGTCTCTTGTCCTTGGGATCGTTTGGGGTGGAAGTGGGGGCTAAAGGGGCTTGACTAGTGTAGGTTAGGGAAGGGGGGTTTGGTTGGGATGTGGGGGCCCTCATGGGGTTAGGTGGGGAGGTGGAGGCCTTTGACACTTGGGTTCTAGTGGTAAGGGTTTGGACGGGTGGGGTTGGAGGAGTGGGAGTGCTCCTCGAGTTTTGGTAACCCGGGTAAAAGGGAGGAGGTCGGGGAGTGTAGACTTTCCTAAGTTCGGCTCTCATGTTCTCCCATGTGTTAATAGGCTCTAGCCTCATAACCCTCCTAAATTGTTCAATGAACTTCCACCTATCCTCGGCATGGTACACAAGTCGACTCTTGGCAAGGTAGATTTTCATGGGTTCAGTCATTGGATTCCTTTTAAAGTATTTGTCCATGTTTTCCTCCCACTCTAAATATGCACTAGGGTGGTATCCGTTAAAGATAAGGTCCTCAAATAGGACTTTGTCCAAAGGGGTGTCAATCGGACCTTTGCGGAAGGCCGAGTGAGATAGATGTGACTTACATGAAGTAGCCATGCTAGTGGACAAAAGAGATGCAACCGAAGACTCTAAATGCATATGAGCGTCCTAGGACCAACTTGATAGAGACAAGTTATGAACTTGCTCTGATACCACTTGATGTGACACCACCTTGGGGTGATGACCACAAGACAATATGACCCTTGGACCTAAGGTTGCAAGCAAGCAAATTGGCGATGATACCACTCGAGCGGCTCACTCGCTTGGTGCACACTTGTGCCCGTGGGCAACTAAACGATAATGGAGAGGGTCCAGGGTGGGACAATGATGCTCCGGTGCTTGGAAAGCTTGGGGAGAACCCCAGTTGGGCCAGGGATGCCCACTCACGGGCGGCCGTCACACCATGGGTGTGGGTTGAAATGGCTCGCTCACAACTCGCCCGCAATGGACACTCACGTGTTCGGCAATTTGGGCCGGGCCCTCGCTCTCCGTCCGACGCAGCAAAGCAAGAATACTAAGCTAAGCAAGTGATATTGACCAGCAAGGAAAGGGGGATCGAGGCTCACCTAGCCGGCGTGAAGACGCGAACTCCGGCCGAAGACGGGGGCGAGTGGGGAGGCAAGGGTTTGCGCCCGCAAGCCGCGTCGGTGTTGCTTCAAATTTGCAAAAATATTATTACATGAACTACACCTCTCGCAGGAGGGGGGCTCTTGGGGTGGGGGTTAGACTTATTACAACCAAGATTACCTCCACGCAGGGAGGGGCCTTCAGCCAGCCAAGCGGGGTGGGGAAATTATGAAGAGAACGCCGACTCTCCAAGCTTCGCCGGTTCTGCCACTCTTCAGTTTTGTTGAATAGGTTGTCGATGAAGATGCTGCCACGGACTCAACCGAGCTCCAAATTTGATGAAACCGGTGCCAAAAGTTCCCCAGCTGGCCGAGGATGATGCTTGAATTTTTTGGGAAGCTCTGGAACTCGGGGCTGATCGGACCTGTGACTGGAGCAGGACAGCAACACTCTGCCTCTGACTGATGTAGAACTGATACAGTGGATTGCAGAAGGCACTGCGGCAGCTCCCGAACTCCAAATCGAACGAAACTGGCGGTGACGCGATCGTGGTCGGAGTAGCTTCGAGCATAAATTAACGGGGCCACAATCCGAGGTCGGATAGGAGAATGGTGGCCAGAGAAGTGAAGACAGGTCGAACCTGGACCTGCAGGGGGCAGACTGCACACTCCGGTGAAGAAATTCATAACAAATAACTCGAGCAGGCGATTGGCAATGTTCCTTTTGCTACTGATGGAGGACTAGACGAAGAAGAATTTTGTAGAAGAAAGCGTGATCGAATTCCTCCAAGGTTGTCCGCTGAACGGCTTCCAAGATCGCTCTGGCCTTTAGTCTGGGACAGATTGCGCAGTCGTTGAAGATGACGTTCCTCCGGACAGCTCCGAACTCGGATGCAGGCAGGCGTACCACCGTTGGAAAGAAGACTTGGAGATGATTCCAGCAATATAAGATATGTCACCGGGAGCCTTCAGGGGAAGTCGTGGCTGCTACTGCAAATCACTACTTTTCTGAAACCTGCAACAGGGACAGAATAGGTGGAGGAGAGGGTGTGGGGAAGGGCATGAACAAGGGGTTATTTGGTGGATGGGGAAGGGGGGGTGCGACCTTGGGTGGTTAGGGAGGTGGGGAGATGAAAGGGCACAGCCCAAGGGAGATGGAAATTTGAAATTTGGCCTAGGGAAGGGCTCTTTCAGTCTTGGGGAGAGAGAGGGTTGCTTGGGAGAGTGGAAAGGTGCCTAGGAGAAGGGGTTTCCACCTAGGGGTTGGAGGGGGAATTGAATGAGTGCATGGGGAAGGGGAAGGGGCCTTAATGATGGGTGAATGGGGTGGAGAGAGAATAAATTTCAAAATTGGGGTGGGGAGGAGAGAGAGGGGGCACAACCCACTTGGAGAGAGTGATAGTAAGAGAGAGAGAGAGGGAGATATTGAGAGGGAACTAGAAGGTGTGAAAATTTTCTGGATTCAATATTCAAGTATAATTGTTACAAATGAGAGAGGGGTGGGGCTATTTATAGACCCCACACTTTTCCTAAGACCAAACTAACCCTGACAAACTAACTAATGACCAAACAGTCCAAGGGAGGGGCGCCCCTGGGCCTAGCCCAATGAATTGGGCCCATTAACCTATCAAACCAACATAATGACTTCAAGACTTAGGAAAATGACTTTCTAACCTAGGTACATGACTCAATAAAGGGAAAATCACATGTTTAAGACTCAAATGAAAATAAGAAAATTACATGACTCGACTCACAAACACATGAGGAACATAATGGCGTACACCAACGATCAATCTGAGCTTCAAAAAATGTGGAGGGGCAAGGGATGTCCCCATCAGGGAGAAATCGAGAGAGAGGGAGAGAGAGACGATGGGAGGGGGGAAAGAGAAGTAGAGAGAGGGAGAGAAAGAGAAAGAGGGGAAGGGGATTAAAAAAATAAAAAAGGATGAGAAAGAGGGAGATCGAGAGAGAGGGAGGAAGAGGAATAAACAATAAAAAAAATCAAAGAGAGGGGGGAGAATTAGAGAGAGGGGGAGTGAAAGCAGAGAGAGAGAGAGAGAGAGCGGGAACGGGAGGTGGAGAAGGTGGAGAAGGAAGAGAGAGAGGGAGCTCGCGGTGACGTGCACGGAGGAGGAGGACGGGCCGCGGTGGCGGCTGGCGACTGCAACGTGGGCACACCGGTGGCGATGCAGGCGACGTGGAGGTGGCAGCCACGGCTTCAAGGGCATGCAGGGAGGTGGCCGACAGCGACGTGGGGTGCTCGGACGGCAGCGGTGGCGTGAGGGTGATGCCAGCATGGTAGAGCAGCGAAAGTCGCCCGGAGGGGGGGGCGCAGTGGAGGGCGGAGCTGCAACGACGTCGGCGAGGTGGCCGGCGAAGGTGAGGATGACGACGGCAGTTGGTGGCCTTTGACACGAAGATGGTCGGCTGACGTTTGCGTTGGTGGCGGAGGTCACGGGAGGCTGCCTCGCGTGGTGTGGGCTCGGACGTGGGGCTTCATGGCAATCGCGGCGGTGGCGAGGGCGTGTTGGCAACGGGTTGCTGTCGGTAGGAGGAGCTTGGGCGTCGCGGTAGTCTGGCACGGTGGGTTAGCAGCGGTGGTGGCCAGTGGCGTGAAAAGCCGGAGATGGATTTTTGGCGTAGAGAGGGAGAGAAGAGGTGGCGAGAGCGGTGATGCTGTGGCGGGAGTTGCAGTGGCGACCTGAGAAAAGATGGTGGTGTATGGGGGCGATGTGGGTTACATGCAGAGGGGAGTGAGGGTGGAGGTTGGCCGCAGTGTGGTTGGCTCGCGGGAGAGAGATGGAGGATAGCCGAGAGGCTTGGGTGGTTCTGGTGGCTGTTAGAATGAAAGGGGGGTCCGTCTGGGGGAGATCTCGCGGACGCGATTAGAGGGAGGGGAAGAGAGGGAGTGGAGAGAGTGCCGTGGGATGGAGGGTGAGTGCAGTGAGAGGAGTGTGTACGTATGTGTGTGCCTTGGTGGAGAGGGGTGTGTGCAATGTGTGTCTGTATGTGCCGTGGTGGAGAGGGTGAGAACAGTGAGTGGGGTGTGGGTGTGTGCAGCGAGAGTAAGGGTGAGAACAGTGAGAAGGGGGTTACGTGAGAGATAGAGAGGGAAGAAAATAGAGAGAGAGAAAGATACGTGAGGATGTAACGTAGTCAATGTATAGACACAATGTATAGACTTTGAGAGGTAGTCAATAGAGAAAGAGACGTGAGGATGATTAGGAGGAAACCAATGTATAGACTTTGAGAGGATGTACAAACTTTGTGTTGTTAATGTATAGACTTTGAACTTTGTAACGTAAGTAAAGATAGGAACGTATAGACTTTGAGGAAGCCAATGCATAGACTTTGAGAGGATGTACAGACTTTGTGAAGTCAATGTATAGACTTTGAGGAATGTACATACTTTGTAACGTAGGTAAAGATTGGAACATATAGACTTTGAGGAAGCCAATGTATAGACTTTGAGAGGATGTACAGACTTGGTGAAGCCAATGTATAGACTTTGAGGATGCCAATGTATAGACTTTGAGGACGTACAGACTTTGTGAAGCCAATGTATAGACTTTGAGGAAGCCAATGTATAGACTTTGAGGACGTACAGACTTTGTGAAGCTAATGTATAGACTTTGAGGATGCCAATGTATAGACTTTTAGTGAATGTGGAGATGAATGTATAGACTTGGAGGAATGTATAGACTTTGGAGATGAATGTATAGACTTGGAGTGAATGTGGAGATGAATGTATAGACTTGGAGTGAATGTATAGACTTTGGAGATTCATGGATTTAGGGATTGTATAGACTTTGGAGAATGTACGGACTTGCTATGTATAGACTTGGTGGGAATGTATAGACTTGGAGAAATGTATAGAGTTTGGAGATGAATGTATAGACTTTGGAGATGAATGTATAGACTTGGATGAATGTATAGACTTTGGAGATGCATGGATTTAGGGATTGTATAGACTTTGGAGAATGTACAGACTTGCTATGAAGATGCACGAACCTTTGTTATATATATATGCTCTGACCAACAATGTACTCGGACCATGAATGCATATTTCACCATTATTCAACCTCGTCAGAAAATTGAAGACCATTTTAAAAAATTCGATCGGGAGGGCCGCTTTGGGGCATCATAATATAATACGAGATCTACTCGTCACAATGTCAAAATTGGCGTGTCTACAGCTGCCATGCCTTGGCATCCGCTTTGTAGGGGAACGACATGTAATGGAATGCAATGAAGGGTAATGAAATGAAATGGAGTGGACTGAAAAGTGGATGCCAAGGTATGATGTGACACGCTTTCAACATTTTGGGATTGGAGCCGTTCCAAAGTCTCAACAAGACAACCCTGAAGAGGGTCCCCCAAAGTCAACGCTTGTTCGGATGGAAATAAGGAAAGAGAAAAAGTGCACTTGAGCATAAATAAAAAGGGTGGGGCCAACTTCTCTACGCGGAAGTACCCTGGTCGTAGACTTGTGGGTTTCACCTCGGGGAGTGATTACCAGCCACGTGGAAGTGCTGCGGCGGAGGTGGGCCCCATGGAGTAAAAAAAAGCAGTTGATAAATCCAAACAGACGTTTCTTCCGGAGGACCAACCCAAGGTTGTTTCGAGGAAACTGAGTACTCGACTCAGAATGGAATATCTCGTATTATTCATGAATTCAAGCACAGCAACTCTCGCAATCAAGTTAAGTGAATGATCTTCCACAATGATATCAAAGTCCTACATGAATGCATGCTGGGTTTAAAAGAAAAATATAAAACCAAAGAAAATAGAAGATAACCAAGGATAATATTGTTAAGTTGTGGAGACTGGGTCAGGATACCGATCTGGTGAGCTGATACTGAGCCGGGGCCCGTTTATCCACGCACCGACTCACCGAACGGAACCATCGTCTCCATTCTATCACAACTTAACGGCCTATCCGTACGACTCGAACTCCTCCGGGATCATCACTATTTTTGTTGAAGGGGAACACAGATCCCGGATTTGTCCGGACCGTAAGGTCCTTGGCATATTCTAATAGCGAAAATATCATATAATATAATGTAAGACACAGTGCGGAGGTGATTCACAATGAGATGGTGATGATCCTTTTTTTTTCTTTTCTCTCTCTTTTTTTTTCTTCTTTTGAAACCTGCATTCATCAGTGGGCAACAAAAAATAGAAATATCTCACAAAAAAATAAAAAATAAAAAATAAACACTCACGTTTACAGAATATCAATCAATCACAACAATTCACACAAGCAGGGGAAACATAGAAAGCAGAGTTCATCTGCCAAGACAACTCATTTTTTTTGTTTGTTTTATTCTTTTCCTCTTTTTTTGTTTTGGATTCCTAGTGTACAGTCATTACTCGGCATGTTTTGTTTTCCTTTTTTTTTTTAGCGTGCCCAACAGGTGGCAAAGGATGGCCGACGGAGCCTCTTCCGATTCCTAAGCTCCTCTTTCGGAGGTCATGTCCTTCTAGTAGCAACTTCCAGGCACGGTGACTCATGCCAAAGACGACAAGCATGAGCTCGCAGCTCAGGTGGGCGTGATTTGGTTTGAAATCCAACTACACACTTCACCCACTTATTCCTGACCATGTGGGATGATTGGATCGGGAAAGCAGTAGAAACCAAGGTGGGTTAACTCATACGGTCTGAGCGGAGAAGGAGCGCGTCACTCAGTCAGAACGTGGTGCCTGGACAACAAAGCTGGAGGAGGAGTGACGATGACATATCATTGAAGAACTGCCCCGAGACGTCTTGGAGCTAATAGAGTCTTCAGCGGCAAAGCAGAGGGCAGCTCAGCTAGCGGCCTCGACTTCAAGAGCTTCGCGGCCATCGGGGTCGCGAAGGAGGCTGGAGGACTGCGAGGAGCATCGCCAGAGAGGGTGGGCATGCGCGACGCGTCAATGCAATTGCTGTGTCATAGAGCTCAGGAGACCTCCCTATAGGGACCTCCGCCTTAGGAGGGAGAAGAGAGATGACCAGGAGGGTGATGAGGGTTAGTGAGTGGCTTGTATACTTGCTCTCTCCTGATAGCAGTCACGGACCCTTATATAGATGTGTGAGTAGAATAGCTCGACTTGAACACGGCTTGCTTGCCCTGGATGCGTTCCTTCTCCTCTACGCCTCTTCTCTACCACATGGGTTCTCACGAGACATGCTTGACGAGATGTCTCCTTAAAACACGGGGCAGTGACTCACAATAGCCATGATTTTCAAAGGGAATCTGTCACCGACTTCAACATCGACGCCTAATCCTCTTTTCCCACGTGAATGTCCCCAATTTTCTTCTTCGCGCTAAAAGTGGTCGCAATAGGACAGGGGACACGGGGAATCTTTAGACTACGTAAGGGTGGCGGGTCGACAAATCACGGCTCTGCTCCATTTACTTCACATGGCAAAGTGGCACACAAGGGAACCGGGGCCATGATTTCAAAGGATCTACCACCAATTTCAACAATGTCGGTCACTGATCCTATTTTCCCACACAAATGTCCCCTACTTCCTCCTTAGAGATAGTCACAACGGGACAATGAACACGGGGAATCTTCAGACCGAATAGGGAGGACGGGTCAACAAATCACGCCCCCGAATCGATCACTCCACATGGTAGAGTGGCATGCGAGAGTAAAGAGAGGGTGGCTTGTTGCAAAGGTTGTTGCTAGGGGTGATGGTAGTAGATCCCGATCACCTTCTTTCCAATCCTATAAATACCTCCCCTTTCCCTCGACTTGGAAGCACAAAAGTCGTGAGAGCAGATTTGAGGAGTGCAAGTTTGTAAGGAGGGAAGGTAGTGAGTGTCGCTCATTTTTCAGGATGGAGGTTGAATCTAGCTTCAGAGCAGAAGGTGAGTCTTCCCGCTCTTCGAAGAGGAGCAGATCTGGTAGCAGTTCCAGAAGACTCTCAGAAGTCAAGGGACAACTGAGTGAGAGGACCCGATCGCAGCTTGTAAGTGGATTCTTTAGTTTCCTTTCTTCATCCTTTCTTCTCCTTTCTTGCTTAGCAATGCTCCCCTTTCTCACCTCTTGTGTATGTGTAGAGCATGATGCAATCACACATCTCGTGGGAGCTGGTAGTGGCGGCATATCGAGGTCTCCCGGACTTCCAGAAGGCCATGTTGGACGTGATGGGGTTCGGGGCCTTCCTCCAAATCGAGCCGATAAAGCTTGACCTTGCCCTGATCCAAGCATTGCATGAAAGATGGGACCCAGTGAGTCGGGCATTCCTGATGCCTTGGGGGCACATGGTGCCCAGCCTAGAAGATGTGGTCCGAATCACGGGCCTCAAAGTGGATGGAGAGGCAGTGACAGGCGTCACTTATGCGGACTACCGAGAAGGTGCCCAAAAGCTATTAGGGCTGGACCTCGACGGTCGGA
The DNA here is from genome assembly GCA_022559845.1 of Amorphophallus konjac. Classification (NCBI taxonomy): domain Eukaryota; kingdom Viridiplantae; phylum Streptophyta; class Magnoliopsida; order Alismatales; family Araceae; genus Amorphophallus; species Amorphophallus konjac. The sequence continues at coordinate 289,633,353 of CM040118.1, forward strand.
AGAACAGGTCAGTAGCCAAGACATCGATCATGGAGGCGCTAGGGCTTACTGACATTCATCCACAGGATGACGAGTCCCTGGAGGAATTCATGGAAAGGGCCGAAAGAGGAGTCCGTGCTGTGTACTACGTGGACGCCAGGAACTGGGAAAGGACCAACATGGATCTGAGGAGGTTCCTCATCTTTCTGTTGGGCAAGTTGCTACTGGGCTCCAAGGGAGACAACATACACTACCGCTTTCTGGAGCTGCTTGTGGACTTAGAGAGAGTAGGACAGTACGCCTGGGGAGCTGCCGTACTAGCGCATCTATTCACAGGTCTGTCGCAAAGGACAGGCCGAGAGGTGACAATAAATGGGTTTACGCCCTTCATCCAGGTAAAAGATTATTTTTTGTGGTTTTTATTTTATGCTTTTTTTTTGTATTTGTTGATGCCAATGACACATGATGGTGTAGCTATGGAGCTACTATTATATTCCAATGGGGAGAGCTCGACACTGGCGGCCAATGACGATCCCGTTGGCTAGGCAGTGGCAACCCATCATGAGTACATCACCACTATCCTACCAACTGATGGTATTGAGACGGGAGCTACAAGAGTTCCCTGCAATGATGGTAGGATACTCTTTTCTATTTTTTTTTATTTTGTTCATTTTTTTTATATTTTTGAGTAACTAAGAAGATATGTACAACCCAACATAGGTGAACTGGAGGCCTTACTCAAACATGGCCGATGTCGACCAGCCATGGGTAATTGGAAGCCGTGCCCGATTCGGACGGGACCTCTGGCTCCATTGTTTGAATGAAATTGAGCCACTAAGGCTACGATTAGCCATGAGGACCCTAGGGCTTGCCCAGGAATGGGTGGATATGACCAACTCACCCAGCGTCGGGAAGAAGACGCGTGGGCCGGCAACCTGCGTTGATTGGAGGGTGCGCTTCCCCGAATAGTATGAAGATTGGCAACGGGGTGGCACGCTCGTGGAATCACAAGCGCAAGACAGTGAAGATTACCTACGGCTCTACAGGGTAATGTATGCGGAGAGGCTCCAGCTTGGAGGGCTTATGGAGGTAAAGTAAAAATACCATTTTTTTGCCTTTTACAATTTCCATTTTTTTTGATTTTTTTGTGAACTCAAGAGCCATAACTGTAGGATGCCCGTGACACCATAATAACGAACTTACGAGCTCGTTTGGCGGACACGGAGCAAGAGTTGAATGACACCCGAGCGGCTCTGGGTTCATCAGTGAGTGTATATGTACATGCTCCTGATATGATTTGAGATTCCTGGCGTTAACCACTTAAATGTCACCTCGTGTGCCGCAGCGTGCCCAACTTGATGCAGATTCATCGGTAATGGGGGCAGACGGCGTTTCTTCCAGTTTATGGATTCCTACCTCAGAATTGGATCTACTCCACGAGCAGCTTGCTCATACCACACAGCGGGCTGCGGAGGCAGAAGGGATGTTTTCTGCACAGGTGAGGGTTTCAACATTTAATATCCCTCGTTCAAGCATTGGCATATGCCTGAGATGAGATGTATGGCAGGAGAAAGAAACACAGGAGGCACTAGCGCATGCCGCCCAGAAGAAAGCTAGAATAGCTGAACTAGAAGAGGAACTACAACATCGTCCTGATGAGGACTCTTCTAGGGACGCTGTGGAGCTAAGGATCACCCTTCAGTTGGAAAGAGAAGATAGAGAAAGAGAATGAGCCGAGAGAGAAAAGGACAGGGAACGAGAGAAGGCCAAGAGATCAGCCGAGAAAGAAGAGAAGAGGGCCCTGGAAGCCCAATTATTTGAATTGAGGACCAGTCTCGGCCTCGCCGAGCAATGGCTAAAAGATGGCGAGGAACGCTACCGAAGAGCACGAGAGCGTGGCTTTCGTGTTAGTAGCTTTTTTGCTACCCCTGCAGATCAACGCCGGGGTGTGGAGATCGGAAGAGGAGCACAGAGCGGTAGAAGTACCGCTTTTCATGGTTGGGTAGCACCCTCAAGAGCGTCTTGCCTGGAGAGTGGCGGGACAAGTAATGTGGAGAGAGAAGGTGAAACCTGATGTAGACTTTTTGTTGTTTGTTCTTGGTTGGGAGTGGAATAAAATATTTTTTATTTTTTTATTATTTTATTTTCTGCTTCTTTCCGGTCTCTCGAATCTCTGCACACATTTAAGCAAACAAGTTAGTATTTCTGTTCTGACTTGCCCCTTGCTCAATAAGTAAACGAGGTTTTGAACTGTCCTTAATAACGAGTCAAGGGGCAAGTCTTTATTAACAAAGGTAATAATAAAGGACGATGATGAGTGTGGCAGACAAGCACACGGATGCCAGCGAAAATTTAAAAGTGGAATGCTGCATACAAATGCCAACATGCAAATTGCGATTTTTTTTTATTTTGGAGTTTTCATTCATTTTTTTGTGTTTTGTTGTTTGTTTGTTTTTTTGGTCTTTTACATTTCCATTTTTTTGTGCATATACATTTTTTTGCTTTTTTCAGATTTTTGGATTTGTTATTTTTTTTGTTTTTGGTTTGTTTATTTTTGTTTTTGCTAATGCATGATGACCACTATAACATCTAACCTGCATGAGAACAAGGGTTTCTTACTAACCTCCCAGGCATCCTAAGTGCACATCTAGGTTGATTTGGGCTTCTAGACTCCTCGAATGATAATCTCGCTGACTAAGACTTATCCTGACGACAATACCGTCATGCCATGCTTAGGCTCCCAGTTGCTTCCGACCACAGGGATTCACCCAAAAAGTGTTCAAGGTAAATGATTTGCCGGACCCGGGTCTATTTCCTCACAACTCTAGATGATATGTAATGGAACACCCTGGAACCCAAACGACCAACCGCGCGACGCTGACCCGGAATCAGACGCCGTCGCACCCGTAGGTGACGCGCTTGCATTAGTCTAAGCCCGAGGTTAGGCTAAGAAGACATCAAGATGGTAGATAAGGGTCTTAACTAGCCAGAAACATGGAGACTCCTTCACGACAATGGCTTTTGCTTTTCAAAAAATGGACAACCATATGTTTGTATTGAAATGAGGTTACAAGCTTTGGCAAGCTTCACCCTTCGGGAACTCCATTGAGCCTTCATCTTCAGGGGAAGAAAGAAGAATATTGGGGGCAAACCTCTTGAGAGGACCGGCAAAACCGTTAACCTGGCGAGCCAATAGGGGCGTACTTAACTTCCCCTTTCGGGCAACTTCAGACCAAATCTCGAGCATTTACATCTCATGACCCCTTTGTATAGAATTTGACTTTCAGTCAAAGGGGTTTCATTTGTGGGATCAGGCACGGTTACGACCAGGCTTTTCACTTGACTTTGATTTTGTTCTTCTTTTCAGATTTTTTTGTTGACAGATTTTTACGAGGGACATAGTATTTTGACATTATGGAATCCCTCTTGGATGCCTGCGGGGACACTGCCCTCTTCTCGTGCTCTGACCCATGCTCGAGGAATTGGGCCCTACTCTCACCCTAGGGGTTGTGTTCGTGTTTCCCATGCTCAGCGTTTTAAGGGCGTCGGCTGTCTCATTCGATCGAAGAGAGAGAGAATAAAGATCTAAGCCTTCTGGAGACCTTCTGGGTGAGGCCTCACCATGAGCGATGCTACCTATCTTTTATAGAACACATGTGTACATGCATGTTGCCTTCTTTTGAGGGGGGCATAAGCCGAACTAGCCGGATAGGGATCTCCACGGTTCTGGCAAACCAAGACCCGAAACCTACCAAGTCTGAATAGGCCCTATCCCAACATGGAAGTTGAATGCAATGACTTAACTACATGGTAATCCCCAGGCATTGGCATTTTGAATTTTTTTATTTTCATTTTTTCTATTTTTTTTCTTTTGTTGTTGTATATATACATATTTTTGTTGTTTTCATTATTTTCTATTTTTTTTAATTTTTTGTTTCATCATTTTTTGACACTATGTACACCTATCTAAGGGTAGTACTTCTTAAGATAAAGCCAATTCCAAGGGTGGGATAACTAGATCCCCTCAGCATTGACTAGCCTATAGGCGTTGCCAAGATGCACAGGCTGAACCACGTACGGTCCTTCCCAATTGGGTTGGAGTTTAGTGTTGTGCCCCTGTGGTTTTGGTGATTGGTTTTTTATGTGAGTTAATCACTGTGAGTCATCTTGCTGTGTGAGTCATCATGCTGTTATTCAGTTATTTTCTGATCATAACTCAGTCTATCAAATGTTCAGTCATCTTGCTGCTCAGTTTAGTTTAACATACTTGATGTTCAGTCATGTTAACTGATGCATAAAGCATTCATTGCTACACTCTACTTAGTTAGTATGAACAGTAGTGGGTCAACCCACCCTTGCTGATGCGTCGACCCATCAGAACACTGACTATCTGATTTGTCTAACTTCAAGTCTATACATCATCAGTTGAACGTAAAGTATATACGTTGCAGCGTCAACTCATTGGGCTGCAGCATCAACTCAGCAAGTATGCACATCGCCTTCAGACTTTCAAGTCTATACACTCTATACTCATTCAAGTCTGTTCAGCCGTTTGCATTTCATGAAGTCTGTACACTTCATCACCTTCTGCAAGCATCCTTCAAGTATGTACAGCCTGTGCATTGCTTCACAACAAGTCCGGACATCCTGGTTGTAGTCTAAGTCTACACATCCTGCTAGGTCGGACTTCAAAGTCTGTACACTGCGCACCACTGTACAAGTCCATACAATGGCTGTTGAACTGTGAAGTCTCTACATTGTCTGATCATTCATCTTTGAAGTCTATACAACGTTGCCTTGTTTCTTCAAGTCTATACAATGTGCACAGTTTCTTCATGTCTATACATTACATCATTGTCTTCAGCTCAAGCGTTCAAAGCCAAGTCTATACAACGCTAAGTCAATACATTGAACTGTTCTCCAAAGTCTGCACAATGGTCTTCACACCTGAAGTCTGTACATCCACAGTTAAACTTGAAGTCTGCACACTGGTCTTCAAATCCAAAGTCTGCACATTGGTCTTTGGATTCAATGTCTATACACTGCCCGACCATTTAAGCCTACACATTGCCGAAGTCTGTACATCCACAGTTAAACTTGAAGTCTGCACACTGGTCTTCAAATCCAAAGTCTGCACATTGGCCTTCGGATTCAATGTCTATACACTGCCCGACCATTTAAGCCTACACATTGCCAAAGTCTGTACAGCTCAACTCTATACATCCTTCCAAGCTTCAACTCTATACACTGGATTGTCAAGCTTCATGTCTATACACTGGTTTGTCTAAACTTCAACAATATACATCCGATTACTGTTGCAGTGTTCTCCAAGTCTATACACTGGACTTTGTTTTACCAAGTGTGTACACTCCACATCTTTTCCTACGCTTGGCCAAGTCTATACACGCATACCTTTCCCTACGCTTTCCTGGCCAAGTCAATACATTGCTAAGCCTGTACATTGCATACTGCTCAAACGATCAAAGCTCAAAGTCTGTACAGCGTGAAGTCTAAACATTAGCTTAGGGGCTTCAAGTCTATACATTAAACTATTCCTCAAAGTCTGTACAGTGGCTTCGAATCGGCAAGTCTGTACATCGGCTTCATTCACTCAAGTCTATACATCCACAGTGGATCATCAAGTCCATACATCCACAGTGGTACTTCCATGTCTGTACAACGCTGAAGCCTTCACAAGTCTGTACACTGCTTGAGCCTCACCAAGTCTGTACATCGCTTCAAGCGATTCAAGTCTATACAGCCCGCCTTCACATTCAGAGTCTGTACATCGGTCCTACAGCCGATCGTCTCATTCAGAACTTTGCAAGTCTGTACAGTCGAGCGTCTCATGCATCGTCTCACTCTGGCAAAGTCTATACACTGGCTCAAGCTTGTCGAAGTCTATACATCACCGTTGGGCATCAAGTCAATACACTGTTCACCGTCTTATTAAGAGTCTTACACTATCAAGTCTGTACATTGCGAACAGTGCATCTCTTCCTCAAAGTCTGAACACTGGCCTCTTGCTTCAAGTCTATACATTGGGTTGTCCGACCACAACTCTATACATTCGGTTGTTATAACTTGAGTCTATACAGTGCTCACAGGACACTCGTTCCAAGTCTGTACACTGGTTAGGCTTCGTGAAGTCTATACAGTGGCTGAGCAATGTAAAGTCTACACATTGGTAAGGCTAGTTCATGCATTGTTCATCAAAGGCTAAGTCTATACACTGTCCATGTGTTAACTGTTCGAAGTCCATTCATTGGTCAGCCTTGCTTATGCTTTGATCATCACAAATTTGTACACTGCATTTTAACATGCGTTTCTACATTAAGTTTATACACTCGATTCCTTCATGATTTACACTGAAGTCTACACACTCCCCTGTGATGATAATGCATTCTTCAGCAAGTATATACACTGAGCACGCATGAAGACTTCTAAGTCTATACACTCCCTCACACTGTACACACTTGCTATATTGATTTCTATAAGTCTATACATTGCTTAACTATGCACAGCCTGTGTTAATTTTGTTCATCGACTGAACACTTCTTTAATCATGCAGGTGTCTGGCACATGATCTAAGGAGCTGAAATGCTGACACGTGGCCAAATACCTGGGCGGGAAATGTGGAGGCCACACTCGCCCAGTGATGCCTCTACTCGAGCTGCTATAAGAGGGAGTCTCGGTTGTCTGAAGGAAAGGGATCGAAAATAGAGAAGCAGAAATAGCAGAAGTACAGAAGTGCTGAGGGTTCGATCCAGCAGAAGAGAAGAGTTGCAGAGAAGAGAAGAGAAGAGATAGAGAGAGCCTGCGAAAGAAAAAGAAAAAGAGTGAAGAAGCAGAAGAGAAAGAGAGAGAGAGAGAAGGAGTTCGTAGAGAAGAAATGGGAAAAGCTTGAAGATCTATCCTCTGGCGTTTGGATCAAATCCAAGCCAGACCTGCTCCCTTGAGAGCTACATTACTTGTATTTCGTTTCCAGCTTTTGGCGCTGTGATTTTTCATCCTTTCTTATTTTCCTTTTTATCTTTCCATCTTTGTACTTCTGATCCTCTGGACTGAGGTCGGGTTCCTCCTGGTGGGTCAGGAGAAGGGAGATCTGATCTCCGGTTGCAAGTAGCTGGGTGCTACTTGTGGGTTCCCTCCGGTTTGGAGGAAGGGAGACTTGTCTCCGGTTCTGGGCTTGTGGGTTGCAAGTCCAGGGGTCCCTCCTGGTCTAGAGGAAGAGAGGTCTGTGACCTCTGGGTTCCAAGTGGCTGGGAGTCACTTGGGTGTCCCTCCGGTTGGGAGGAAGAGGGGAGGCTGTTCCCCTGGTCAAGCTGTGTGGCAGCACCTTGTTCGCAGACTGAGTCTACTTGGTTCTAGCATTTGTTAGTGAAGCCTCACTCCGGTTGGGAGTGAGGGGTGGATGTAGGTCTGGAGGACCGAACCACCTAAAAAATCTATTGAGCAGTGGTTTGATTGCTTGATTTGCTTCCGCTAGATGCTTGGATAGGCTCGCTCCATATGCTTGTTATTTTGCTTAATTGAATTAGCTTAATTCCGGATTTTGCCTAGCATCTGAGTTTTTATTTGGCCATTATTCATAGAAGGATACATTCACCCCCCCTCTGTATCCGGGCCTAGCACCCTAACAGTTGGTATCAGAGCGGTGTCTGCATACAAGGTCCAGCGACCTGTAGATTCGATCTTGCAGTCTTCGGTGCTAATTTGTTTTTAGTGCATCAATATTCCTATTGCATTAATCTGTTATGTTCTCATGGCTCATCCACCGATTTTCAGTGGTACACATTTTAATGCATGGTTCGCTAGTCTGAAGAATTATATCAAATCTGTGAATCCAGACCTGTGGAAAGTAATTTCACATGGTCCTCATGAACTACCAAAGAAAAAGTCCAAATGGACTGACAGTCACAAGTCTATGCATGAAGAGAATCAGATAGCTATAAATCTAATGAAGGCAGCTACTGATAGAGCCTTTCACTCATGCTTCTTTGATTGCAGTTCTGCTAAAGATATTCTGGATATGCTGAAGCGAACTCAGAAGAGAGATGTGGATAGCTGCATGATGGCTGACAGAAATGTTCAAGGCAGCAATCAAACTGAAGAAGATGATGATGATGAGGTAAATATCTTCGAGAATTTTTCTCTAGAAGATTGGGAGAATGCATATGCTGAATTATTTGAATCTCATGAACTGTTAAGAAAACAGTATAAAAAATTGAAGAAGGGTACTGGTTTAGATAGTTCAAGTTCTCCTTGTAGAAATTGTGTTGAATTGAAAAATATTCATGATGCCTGTATGTCTGATTTTCAAATATTGAAGAAACAAGTTTCATTATTGAAAACTGAAAATCAAGATCATATAAATGTGATATCTGAACTCAAAGAAAATTCAACTCAGATAATGATAATCAGACTCTTGTTAACTATCATGACCAGTATGAAAAATTGCTGAAAAACTTTGAAAGTGTGAACTCAGATTTAAACAAGCTGAAATCTGAAAATGATTCTCTGAGAACATCTGCTAATAAAAATGATAAAAAATCTGAGAAACTTGAGCAGGAGAAGAACTTATTTGCTGAAAAACTTGAAGCCATCAAATCTGTGAATGTGGAATTACAGAAAAACATTGAAAAGAAGGAAAAAGATTTGAAGGAATTCAAGGCTGGAAGAAAACTTGAAACTAACTCAGAAAATCAGACTTTGATAAATGAGTTAATTCAGAATGACAAGCTTAAGGAAGAAAATGAGAAATTAAAAATGCTGAACTCCACTATGTCTGAGAGACTGCTAGCCTTAGAAAGAGGAAAAACTGTGAGTGTTGAAGATTCTGATAATCTGAGCAATCTGGAACAGGAAGTTGAAAAATATAAAACTGCTAACAAAGTTTTGAATGAAGCTATGAATTGCTGTGAGCAAGAGATTGCCAGTTATGAGCTACATATTTCCTCTTTAGAAAATGAAATTCAGGATTTGAAAGTTTCCTTGTCTAAATTTATTGATGGGCAGAAAAACCTAGACAAGCTACTAGGTATAAAAATCAACCCTAGGAAGGAAGGGCTGGGCTACAATAAGATAAACAAGAAGGAACTTCAGAACAAAGTTATGACATCTTTTGTAAGTGGTTCAGATGTAGCCACCACCTCTAAAGACAAACAGCCCATTGCTCAGAAAATGTTGGGAGCAAAGGATAATTTTAAGAAAGAGGGACTGGGCTACAGTCCAGTCATGAGGAAGGTCGATGGATCCAATTTGAAAACTGTTTTTGTTAAATCTTCTGAACAGGAAAAGCCTTCTATTTCATCTTCACCTCAGTATAAGGCTAAGAAAATAGAAAAACATGATAAAAATCAAAAAATGATTGGAAAACAGAAAATAAATAAAAAGGGTCCATCAATGTTTGTTGATCACAGTCCTCACACACACTCACATGCATCTAAAAAGAAGATTATCTGTCATTACTGTCATAAATTTGGTCATTTGATGCATGAGTGTGAATTAAACAAACTGGATGATTTGAATGCTGAAATGATGAATGTTAGGAAATATCATGATAGAAAACCTGTTGTTCATTCAAAGAAAAGTGAATGCTCTCATTGTGGTAGATTAGGCCACACCTTTGCTCAATGTTGGTTTGCTAATGGAAAGAAAAAACCACTCTCACATCATGCTAAATCTTATGCTAACCAACATGCTTTTAATATAAACAAAACTGCTTCTCTGAACCAGCATGTCAAATGTTTTAATTGTAACAAGCTTGGGCACAAGGCCACTGAATGTTGGGCAAGCTTTTTTAGAAGAAAGTTCCCTTTCTGCTCCCATTGTGGGAAGCATGGCCATGCAGTCAAGGACTGCTGGCATGTCCAGGGTAGGAATAGAAATTTCAAAGCATTTGATAGGAACAAACTTATTTTTAAAAGAATTTCTGTTTGCTCAAATTGCAGAAGACCAGGCCACCAAGTTGCTGCTTGCAGGGTAGCTGGTCATGAAAAGAAAAGGTTTCATAATAATAACAGAAACCCTCATGCTCACTCTTATAATGCTCAAGTTCATGCTAGTATACATAAGAGGAACATGAAACCTGCTAGTTCATGCCACTATTGTGGGCTGTCTGGGCATTCAATGCATAACTGTTTTATCATGAACTCTGATGACTATTTGGCACAGAAAAAGATGCAGGCAGTCCCAAAAGGGGCTAATTACTATGCAAGACCTAAGACCACTTGGGTTCCTGCTAGTGGAAAATAGGAAGGTGCCTAGCAGGTGTGCCTTGGATGGAATAAAGGGGTAATGATCCAAGGCACTCAAGAATGAAAAACCCCATTCTCACACTTTTCAGGTAATCTCTCTGCATTTCCCATTTTGAAACTCATTGCATATCTGGTTTAATGTATTCTTGCATATCCTGTTCTTAGTTTCATCTAGTGCATGCATATTAAATCTGTTCTTGCATATTCATTCATCATCTACCAGTTGCATTATTTTCTGATCATGCACTCTGAAATTTCTGAAAATCTGAACTGAATGTGAATATTGTTTGGAATTTGTGTGTTGCAATAGCTCACTGAACATTCTGAATTGCATATAGGACTGCATGTTGAATTATCATGCATGACCTCAATGGTATATAAATGGTAAGGTACCAAAGGGCAGGGAAGTCTGTCTGGAGGTTCTTACTATGTGTGAGGTGGTCTTTTAGACCAAGTGCTCCGCCTAGTACCATGGGTTACTTTGCTGAATAGGACAGTCTGAATGTGCACAAGTCACTATATCATTTGGAATCACATGTTCAGTTTCTCATGGGAAACATTGCATATTTTTAGGGGGAGTTAGTTGCATGTGTTTTTGCATACATATAGTGCATTACATTTCATTTCATTGAAAATGTCAAAAAGAGTGTCTGAATGCATGTTGACAGGGGGAGTCAATGCATCGCATATAAGTTGTCAAATGCATACTCTTGTGAGAATTCATTGCATACCCTTCATCATTGATCTTAGTTGACAAACCTTGATAATATCAGAAATCATTGAGCCTCGAAATCTCTCTTATCAATTGGTATCATTTGGCTTCAGAAATCTATCAGTCTGTCATGAAGATTTCAATGGGACTATCTCAATCATAAATCTGAACAATTCTTGAACTAGAAATCTTCTATTATACGTTTTTATGAATGACTGAAATAACTCATGTGGTTTAAGTTTAATGTATTCAATGAGTTTGACTTTAAAATCTCTTAAAAATATCTGAAGCATGTTTAATAAACCTTAACTATCTGTTTCGTGCTGTGTCTTGTAAAATCTTCTGAAATCTGCATTATTGAATTCATGGCTTTAATTGGTTAAGTACATGAAATTATTATTGACTTGAAGCAAAGGAATTTGTCTGAATTGTCTAAAGGGTAATTGTTGTCAGAGCAATGACCTTGGTAACTGAGAAACACATGTCCAAAGGACTGTGTCATGAGGTACCATAGTTAACTCTGATTAAGAATAATTGAAATTCAGGCAGAGCAATGGCATGCACACTGAGAAATACAACTCACTCATCAAGAAATGATTTGCAGTGTGTCATGATGTGTAAATGCTATCTCTGTTCATGTAAAGCATGACAGTTAGTCACACTAAGTGCTTAGGGATATTGGCCTTTGATCAAGGTATTTCCTCTAGTTACAAGGTGTGCACTGAACTAGAGTGCTTGTAAAATTTGTAGCATGAAAAATTGTTGAACGAATTGAAATATCTGAATATTGATGCTAAAATCAAATTGCTACAACCCTAGACAAAATTATATGACTTCATAATTGCTTGATTTCAATACTGATGCATGTAATTCCGAAAGAAGTCAATAAATTTGATTGTGTAAGAGAAAGGGAGTTTTATCAAGATAAATATGAGGGCTTGGTTCATTTTTATAAAACCATGGCTTTAGATATCAACGCAGAATTTTATTGATAAACTCTGCATACATCAGGTTTAAACCATGTTGATCAATAAAATTCATTCATAAGCCCTTATAATGGAAGACTTTGAAATATTCTGATTTGGATTTATGAGAATGACATTTCCTTGAAAATCTGATTGAATTCCTTCTGTTTGAAGCTTATCTCAAATTCTTCTGCTCACTGTCCTTGGCTCATTGACCTGAACTTCTCCTTGTTTGCCCCTGTGGTCTCCTTCTTATTCATTTCATAAGGTTCCATTTATTGAGGGGGAGCCTCCTTGTCATATGCATCATGCTGCATAGAAGGAGAAGAATTGTGCACTTGCATTCATATTTCTTGAGGGAGATCTTGCATTCTGGTATCTTGATCTACATTCATATCCCTTCCCATGGTTTATTTTGATTATACCAAAGGGGGAGAATTTCATTCAATCATTGCATGCAAGCTCCTTTTGATCATCTCTAACTCATGTTTTTGCTGCAACTCTTAAAGGGGGAGCATTTTGTTCTTGCAAGGGGGAGGAATTGACTGAATTTTTATACTGCTTTAATTTCTCAAACTATTTTCTTTTTGATGAAGTCAAAGGGGGAGAATAATTTGAGTCATCAGAATGCCTCACATCATCAGAATGACTCAATGTGTTGAAAGTGTTGCCATCATGAAAAAGGGGGAGATTGTTGTGCCCCTGTGGTTTTGATGATGGTTTTGATGATTGGTTTTTGATGTGAGTTAATCACTGTGAGTCATCTTGCTGTGTGAGTCATCATGCTGTTATTCAGTTATTTTTTGATCATAACTCAGTCTATCAAATGTTCAGTCATCTTGCTGCTCAGTTTAGTTTAACATACTTGATGTTCAGTCATGTTAACTGATGCATAAAGCCTTCATTGCTACACTCTGCTTAGTTAGTATGAACAGTAGTGGGTCGACCCACCCTTGCTGATGCGTCGACCCATCAGAACACTGACTGTCTGGTTTGTCTAACTTCAAGTCTATACATCATCAGTTGAACGTAAAGTATATACGTTGCAGCGTCAACTCATTGGGCTGCAGCGTCAACTCAGCAAGTATGCATATCGCCTTCAGACTTTCAAGTCTATACACTCTATACTCATTCAAGTCTGTTCAGCCGTTTGCATTTCATGAAGTCTGTACACTTCATCGCCCTCTGCAAGCATCCTTCAAGTATGTACAGCCTGTGCATTGCTTTACAACAAGTCCAGACATCCTGGTTGTAGTCTAAGTCTACACATCCTGCTAGGTCAGACTTCAAAGTCTGTACACTGCGCACCACTGTACAAGTCCATACAATGGCTGTTGAACTGTGAAGTCTCTACATTGTCTGATCATTCATCTTTGAAGTCTATACAACGTTGCCTTGTTTCTTCAAGTCTATACAATGTGCACAGTTTCTTCATGTCTATACATTACATCATTGTCTTCAGCTCAAGCGTTCAAAGCCAAATCTATACAACGCTAAGTCAATACATTGAACTGTTCTCCAAAGTCTGCACAATGGTCTTCACACTTGAAGTCTGTACATCTACAGTTAAACTTGAAGTCTGCACACTGGTCTTCAAATCCAAAGTCTGCACATTGGTCTTCGGATTCAATGTCTATACACTGCCCGACCATTTAAGCCTACACATTGCCGAAGTCTGTACATCCACAGTTAAACTTGAAGTCTGCACACTGGTCTTCAAATCCAAAGTCTGCACATTGGTCTTCAGATTCAATGTCTATACACTGCCCGACCATTTAAGCCTACACATTGCCAAAGTCTGTACAGCTCAACTCTATACATCCTTCCAAGCTTCAACTCTATACACTGGATTGTCAAGCTTCATGTCTATACACTGGTTTGTCTAAACTTCAACCCTATACATCCGATTACTGTTGCAGTGTTCTCCAAGTCTATACACTGGACTTTGTTTTACCAAGTGTGTACACTCCACATCTTTTCCTACGCTTGGCCAAGTCTATACACTCATACCTTTCCCTACGCTTTCCTGGCCAAGTCAATACATTGCTAAGCCTGTACATTGCATACTGCTCAAATGATCAAAGCTCAAAGTCTGTACAGCGTGAAGTCTAAACATTAGCTCAGGGGCTTCAAGTATATACATTGAACTATTCCTCAAAGTCTATACAGTGGCTTCGAATCGGCAAGTCTGTACATCGGCTTCATTCACTCAAGTCCATACATCCACAGTGGATCATCAAGTCCATACATCCACAGTGGTACTTCCATGTCTATACAACGCTGAAGCCTTCACAAGTCTATACACTGCTTAAGCCTCACCAAGTCTGTACATCGCTTCAAGCGATTCAAGTCTATACAGCCTGCCTTCACATTCAGAGTCTGTACATCAGTCCTACAGCCGATCGTCTCATTCAGAACTTTGCAAGTCTATACAGCCGAGCGTCTCATGCATCGTCTCACTCTGGCAAAGTCTATACACTGGCTCAAGCTTGTCGAAGTCTATACATCACTGTTGTGCATCAAGTCAATACATTGTTCACCGTCTTATTAAGAGTCTTACACTATCAAGTCTGTACATTGCGAACAGTGCATCTCTTCCTCAAAGTCTGAACACTGGCCTCTTGCTTCAAGTCTATACATTGGGTTGTCCGACCACAACTCTATACATTCGGTTGTTATAACTTGAGTCTATACAGTGCTCACAGCACACTCGTTCCAAGTCTGTACACTGGTTAGGCTTCGTGAAGTCTATACAGTGGTTGAGCAATGTAAAGTCTACACATTGGTAAGGCTAGTTCATGCATTGTTCATCAAAGGCTAAGTCTATACACTGTCCATGTGTTAACTGTTCGAAGTCCATTCATTGGTCAGCCTTGCTTATGCTTTGATCATCACAAGTTTGTGCACTGCATTTTAACATGTGTTTCTACATTAAGTCTATACACTCGATTCCTTCATGATTTACACTGAAGTCTACACACTCCCCTGTGATGATAATGCATTCTTCAGCAAGTATATACACTGAGCACGCATGAAGACTTCTAAGTCTATACACTCCCTCACACTGTACACACTTGCTATATTGATTTCTATAAGTCTATACATTGCTTAACTATGCACAGCCTGTGTTAATTTTGTTCATCGACTGAACACTTCTTTAATCATGCAGGTGTCTGGCACGTGATCCAAGGAGCTGAAATGCTGACACGTGGCCAAATACCTGGGCGGGAAATGTGGAGGCCACACTCGCCCAGTGATGCCTCTACTCGAGCTGCTATAAGAGGGAGTCTCGGTTGTCTGAAGGAAAGGGATCGAAAATAGAGAAGCAGAAATAGCAGAAGTACAGAAGTGCTGAGGGTTCGATCCAGTAGAAGAGAAGAGTTGCAGAGAAGAGAAGAGAAGAGACAGAGAGTGCCTGCGAAAGAAGAAGAAAAAGTGTGAAGAAGCAGAAGTGAAAGAGAGAGAGAGAGAAGGAGTTCGTAGAGAAGAAATGGGAAAAGCTTGAATATCTGTCCTCTGGCGTTTGGATCAAATCCAAGCCAGACCTGATCCCTTGAGAGCTACATTACTTGTATTTCGTTTCCAGCTTTTGGCGCTATGATTTTTCATCCTTTTTTATTTTTCTTTTTATCTTTCCATCTTTGTACTTCCGATCCTCTGGACTGAGGTCGGGTTCCTCCTGGTGGGTCAGGAGAAGGGAGATCTGATCTCCGGTTGCAAGTAGCTGGGTGCTACTTGTGGGTTCCCTCCGGTTTGGAGGAAGGGAGACTTGTCTCCGGTTCTGAGCTTGTGGGTTGCAAGTCCAGGGGTCCCTCCTGGTCTGGAGGAAGAGAGGTCTGCGACCTCTGGTTTCCAAGTGGCTAGGAGTCACTTGGGTGTCCCTCCGGTTAGGAGGAAGAGGGGAGGCCGTTCCCCTGGTCAAGCTGTGTGGCAGCACCTTGTTCGCAGACTGAGTCTGCTTGGTTCTAGCATGATGCAGGACAGGACCACGGACATGACCAGCTCGCGATCGTCCCTTAACGAGGGAAGCGTCGGACGTGCGCGGTTGAGAAACCGGCAAGAGCTAGGGTAGTCGACTCTCTCTTTCGTGCCCGGATCGGGTCACGGGACGGTAACGCTCTCTCTCGCAGCAGCGGTGATATAAATAGAAAGCGAGCTAATTACCCTATCATGCTCTCTAGCAGCGGCATAAACAAGCATATATGAAATTAAGCAAAATGCCAAGTAAGGGAGCGAGTGCGATACCTCCACACGCTCGGCGTGGGGAAGACGGACCCGGCCGAAACTCGTACTCCCGGGAAACTTAACACACAATAATTACAGCAATGGGAACATGCCCACTCCACGCAGGGAGGTAAAGGGCTATACAAATGGGCCCGGGAGGACCGAATTCGGGTTGACGGACAGCTTCGGGTGTTGATTCGGCTACACGCGTGTTCACGACCGTGGGGCCCACGTGCTGTCCGGAGGGGCCGTGTGGGACCCGGTGGTACCGCTGTAGTGGAGACACTTGGAGAAGTGCTCCCCGGGCTGGCGGCACGCTGGTTCGCCGGCCGGAGGCCGGGCGGCTCCGTTCGGCACCGGTCGGAAAAACTGATAGGAAATCTGCCGGTTCTGTATTTCAGCGCGCGCTCTTGCAAGAACGGACGCTGCGATCAGCGCCTGTGTCGGAATGCGACGAGATTAGAGCCGTTGGAAAGCTGCTTCGAAGTACTACAATCTAGTGGCCTTTAGAAAAATTCACCAGATTTATACTTTATGTTGGCGAATTTTATATGCTGCTGTTGTACAGTAACCGAAGACTCAGATCTGTAGAAGACTTTCCTGTTGATTGCCTTTGACCGTGAAGTAGATGTCTGAATTTGAAGATGTGTTCTTCAGCAAGGTTGTAGGAAATCGAACTAGAAAACTAGGACTCTTTTTGGATTTGGATTTGGAGGTGGTGGTGATTTGTTATGATTTTGTAAGTGGAGGGTGATCGGATCTGGGATCTGGCTAAAAATACTGTATCAGAGTAAGAACACGAATTTCTAAAAATAGATAGAAGTGTGATAAAAAATTCAGAAATTTTTTGGAGGTAGGGGGTGATGGACAGAACGCCCAATTAAATTAGGAGGGTTTGGATAAATCAAAAAGATGGTCAGAGGGGAAGAACTCAGAGGTTCTGTCACTGTAGATAGAAACCTGGCAGATCTGGGATGACAGGTTGGATGAAAATGTAAAAATACTAAAAGATGGAGTTTTGGAGTGAAAATTTAAGTGGATCTTGGGATGCAAGGGATAAACACACCATAAAAAAATCAGATCAATCCAATCTCGTTGCTGAGACAAACAATTCATGGAAGCTGCTGTGGTCGGACGAAGACAGAACTGCAGAGGCGGCTCGATGGCGGCACGAACGGCGGCGGCGGCGGCACAGACGATCACCGGAGGTTGAGAGGAGATGATAGAAGGTAGAATCACTCTAGAACTTGAGGTTGGAGGAGAGGAACCAGAGGGAGAGGGGCTGGGGGAGCAATATGCTCCTTGGCTTTCACAAAATTTTCTGATTTTTCATTGAATTTCTCATGAAAATACAAGCTTATATATGGTTTATATCAAATGCAATGTAGACCCTTGGATCTAGGGAAGGGGAATCAAGGGCTGGGATTAAGTGTGAATCACACACAAAAATTATAAACTAATCCTAGTGGAATGGGGCGCCCCCTTGACTATATGGAAGGTTGAATGGGTAGGTGGAATGGTAGGTGGCCTACCTTGGACAAAATGGGCCACTTGTCTACCCATGTGGCATATGACTAGTCCAACCTTCTAGATGTCCACCTAGGATGGTTGACCAGCCCCACAAGATGACATGGACCAATGGGAAAGGGCTGAGGGCCCCCTTGCTGGTCCTACTGACAAATTGCATAGAAACCCACACAATCTACGGGAGTGACGCATTGGCCGATAAAGCCGTACAATTGCGCGTATACTTTCCCGTGGATATAAAAATAAACTAAAGGATATAAATGCAATATGAAAAGGTACTGGCTCGGCGTCGATTCCCATCAACTCTCCCCGGGTGGGAGGAACTCGACCCCGTCGAGTAGGGGTAGGGATGCTCGAATACTCCGGCGGACCCGTCACCGTGCCAAGTAGCGCGGGTATGCTCCGCTCCAAGTGATCGTCACCTGCTCATTCCATATATACTCGATATGCGAACTGTTGTGGGCTAAAGATGGTCACTCCGAAGGGGCACTCTCAAAAGGGAAGAAAACAGCTCGAAGACTCACTAGGAATCACCGCTGAGTCCCTGT
Organism: Amorphophallus konjac; assembly: GCA_022559845.1. Lineage (NCBI taxonomy): Eukaryota > Viridiplantae > Streptophyta > Magnoliopsida > Alismatales > Araceae > Amorphophallus > Amorphophallus konjac. The sequence continues at coordinate 289,651,567 of CM040118.1, forward strand.
AGGTGACTGATCCGGGTATAGATGTGGAACCGATCCCATACTCATCAAGTGAGTCCACTCGCCTCTTACTCATAAGAACCCGACAACGAGCTTGCACAAGACTCATGCAGACTTACCATGTAATACACACAACAATCGACTCGAAACACACCACACAAACAAACCACACAAGAAAAACACACCGACTCATATATGACCCTAGACTAAGATGGTGACACAGGCCCACTAGGTGGCGGCATCCTGGGCGGCTGGTGAGCCATCCAACTCTCCCCCCAAGGCATAGTACTCATCGGCTAGTGCGTCATCGGCCTCATAATTGACACACTCAAGATCGGGAGGTGCGGGCTCTCCAACACCTAAGGCTAGGGTGGCGCGAGCGGGACACTCGCTGGCAAAGTGGCCAAATCCATGACAGTGGAAACACTGCACTCTCGACCGACTACTCTCTCCTATAAAAGGGGCCTTACCCTTATCATCCCGTTGGGTAGGGGGTGTAGGCAGCACAGGGGGAGATGTAGGTGCCTTGGACAATAGTGGAGGGGGTGCCGGTGCCAGAGGACGGGCTATAGGAGCCGGGGAACGGGCAACGGGTGCCGGTGGTTGGGGTGGGAATAGATACCGGGGTGGAGGAGGATGAGGCCGTGGAGCGAAGTGCTCCTGACGGGTGGGCTTCTGAGATCGAGCCATGGGAGGCCGCTGATGTGGGCCTATGGAGTGACGGGGCTCGGTACTACGGAGAGGGGTGGGGCCCAACCGATGGCTAGACTCGAACTCTCCCTCAAATTGCTCCATCTCGAGAGCAACCTGGTATGCCTCTTCCAACGTCTTGGCATTGCGGCGGAAAAGCTCATACTGGTAGTGTGGCCGCAAACCACGTCGAAAGCGGGACACGGGCATGGTACTCTCCTCCGTGACACCACATCGTAGAAAGTACTCATCAAACTCTGTGATGTATTCGGAGACGGATCGGTCTCCCTGGCTAAGACTTTGCCATCTATCGATGAGTCGCTGGCGGTATGTGGGAGGAAGGTACTTTTGCCGAAGTTTATTCTTCATCTCGGCCCATGTGTCGATCGGGGGTTCTAGCCGCTGAAGTAGCATGCTCTCCACATTCTTCCAATACGTTTGTGCCTGCCCCATGAGTTTTATGGTGGCGAATCGGACCCTTCGACGCTCCGACATATCATACCACTCAAAGTAACGGTCCATGCCGAACTCCCAATCTAGGTAGACTTTCGGATCCAAAGACCCGTAAAAAGCGGGAGGGTCCGCTCGCACGGTCTTAAGGACCCGGTCATCATCCTCATCTCGTTGTGGCTGAAAACCACGATGGCGTTGACCATATCCCTCATAGGCATTGTCAGAACCATAGTCCTCGAGACCAAGGTCACGGTGCGGTAGTTGGGGAACCCGAGGAAGGGCGGGTGGAGGAGCCTGTGGTGGCTGGTTTTGGGCCGCGGGAGCGGCCTGGACTTGGGCCATGGGAGCGGGTTGGACTTGGGCCACCGCGGGAGGAGGTGCGGGTGGGCCTTGGGATGCCCCTGGAGGGTCCCCGTGTGACATCCTATCTAACCGCCCAACGAGGTCTTGGACTGACCTGTCGGAGGTCTTCAAGCGCCCCTCCATGGCTCTAAGGTGACCATCCATATTATCGGAGAAAGTCCGAAAGTTGGCGTCGGATTGGTCCAACCTAGTCATAATGGCCATCATCGCCTCTTGTAGGGAGTGGAAGTCTCTCGAGGTATCCCGTGGGTTGGCCATAGGTGGTGGTGGGGGTGAGTACTGAGTACCCCGACTAGTGGGCATGCAAACACACCGACTAGAAGATGCCGACTAAAGCAAACACACTAATGCAAAATGATGCGCCTAGACTTAACCAAAACACGGTACGCGGCGGAGGTAATCGACCCGCAGGTCACTCGCGCAAGTGTGTGGCCTTCCCGATAGGCGTAGCCTAATGTTCGGACAACACCTTTTGATATACCGAGTAAAGGGATGCAATGCAAAAAGACACTTTTTTTTTGTTTGTTTTAAAACAATGATGACCCTAAACATGACTTAGACGTAAATGACTAATGAATGACACTTTTTTTTTGGACACCCTAGACTCAAACTCGCTCTGATACCAATTTGATGCGGGACATGACCACGGACACGACAAGCTCGCGATCGTCCCTTAACGAGGGAAGCGTCGGACGTGCGCGGTTGAGAAACCGGCAAGAGCTAGGGTGGTCGGCTCTCTCTTTCGTGCCCGGATCGGGTCACGAGACGGTAACGCTCTTTCTCGCAGCAGCGGTGATATAAATAGAAAGCGAGCTAATTACCCTATCATGCTCTCTAGCAACGGCATAAATAAGCATATATGAAATTAAGCAAAATGCCAAGTAAGGGAGCGAGTGCGATACCTCCACGCGCTCGGCGTGGGGAAGACGGACCCGGCCGAAACTCGTACTCCCGGGAAACTTAACACACAATAATTACAGCAATGGGAACATGCCCACTCCACGCAGGGAGGTAAAGGGCTATACAAATGGGCCCGGGAGGACCGAATTCGGGGTGACGGGCAGCTTCGGGTGTTGATTCGGCTACACGCGTGTTCACGACCGTGGGGCCCACGTGCTGTCCGGAGGGGCCGTGTGGGACTCGGTAGTACCGCTGTAGTGGAGACACTTGGAGAAGCGCTCCCTGGGCTGGCGGCACGCTGGTTCACCGGCCGGAGGCCGGGCGGCTCCGTTCGGCACCGGTCGGAATAACCGATCGGAAATCTGCCGGTTCTGTATTTCAGCGTGCGCTCCGGCGAGAACAGACGCTGCGATCAGCGCAGGTGTCGGAATGCGATGAGATCAGAGCCGTTGAAAAGCTGCTTCGAAGTACTACAATCTAGTGGCATTCAGAAAAATTCACCATATTTGTACTTTATGTTGGCGAATTTTATATGCTGCTGTTGTACAGTAACCGAAGACTCAGATCTGCAGAGAACTTTCCAGTTGATTGCCTTTGACCGTGAAGTAGATGTCCGAATTTGAAGATGTGTTCTTCAGCAAGGTTGTCGAAAATCGAACAAGGAAACCAGGACTATTTTTGGATGTGGATTTGGAGGTGGTGGTGATTTGTTCTGATTTTGGAAGTGGAGGGTGGTCGGATCTGGGATCCGGCTAAAAACACTGTATTAGAGGAAGAACACAAATTGCTAAAAATAGATAGAAGTCTGATAAAAAATTGAGAAATTTTTTGGAGGTAGGGGGTGATGGACAGAACTCTCAGTAAAATTGGAGGGGTTTGGATAAATCAAAAAGATGGTCGGAGGGGGAGAACTCAGAGGTTCTATCACTGTAGACAGAAACCTGGCAAATCTAGGATGACAGGTTGGACGAAAATGTAAAAATACTAAAAGATGGAGTTTTGGTGTGAAAATTTAAGTGAATCTTGGGATGCAAGGGATGAACGCACCATAATAAATTCAGATCAATCCAAGCTCGTGGCTGAGACAGACAATTCGTGGAAGATGCTGTGGTCGGACGAAGATAGAACTGCAGAGGCGGCTCGATGGCGGCACGAACGGCGGCGGCGGTGGCACAGACGATCACCGGAGGTTGAGAGGAGATGATAGAAGGTAGAATCACTCTAGAACTTGAGGTTGGAGGAGAGGAACCAGAGGGAGAGGGGCTGGGGGCGCAATATGCTCCTTGGCTTTCACAAAATTTTCTGATTTTTCATTGAATTTCCCATGAAAATACAAGCTTATATATGGTTTACATCAAATGCAATGTGGACCCTTGGATCTAGGGAAGGGGAATCAAGGGCTGGGATTAAGTGTGAATCACACACAAAAATTATAAACTAATCCTAGTGGAATGGGGCGCCCCCTTGACTATATGGAAGGTTGAATGGGTAGGTGGAATGGTAGGTGGCCTACCTTGGACAAAATGGGCCACTTGTCTACCCATGTGGCATATGACTAGTCCAACCTTCTAGATGTCCACCTAGGATGGTTGACCAGCCCCACAAGATGACATGGACCAATGGGAAAGGGCTGAGGGCCCCCTTGCTGGTCCTACTGACAAATTGCATAGAAACCCACATAATCTATGGGAGTGACGCATTGGCCGATAAAGCCGTACAATTGCGCGTATACTTTCCCGTGGATATAAAAATAAATTAAAGGATATAAATGTAATATAAAAAGGTACTGGCTCGGTGTCGATTCCCATCATAGCATTTGCTAGTGAAGCCTCACTCCGGTTGGGAGTGAGGGGTGGATGTAGGTCTGGAGGACCGAACCACCTAAAAAATCTATTGAGCAGTGGTTTGATTGCTTGATTTGCTTCCGCTAGATGCTTGGATAGGCTCACTCCATCTGCTTGTTATTTTGCTTAATCGAATTAGCTTAATTCCGGATTTTTCCTAGCGTCTGAGTTTTTATTTGGCCATTATTCATAGAAGGATACATTCACCCCCCCACTGTATCCGGGCCTAGCACCCTAACATTTAGAACGCGGCCCACCAAGTTTTACAAACATTCTTTTCACTACCATTTCACCGACTTGAAATTTCCTTTCAATGACCTTCTTTTGATAAAAACGTGTGAGTCTGTTCTGATATACACGTGCATGCTCGGCAGTAGCCAGCCGTTTCTCATCTAAGAGTTCCAATTGAGCAAGGAGTGAATCACGACATTCGTCTAGGGGAAATTCCTTGTCCAACTGTACCCTGAGAGAAGGAACCAAGATTTCATACGGAACTACCGCCTCCATCCCATAAGTAAGGGCAAACAGAGTTTACCCAGTGGGAGTATGGATTGAAGTGCGATAGGCCCATAAAGCCTCAATCAGCTTTTCTGGCCAATCCGAGAACTTGTTTGATTCACAGGTCTTTTTTATGATTTTAATCAATGTCTTATTAGTGGCCTCTGCTTGGCCATTACCTTGTGGATAATAAGGTGATGAATGATGCAATGTAATTTTATACCTTTTGCAGAGATCCTGAGAAATAAATTGCGGCCCATTATCGGTGACGATTGTACTTGGAATGCCGAACCTGGCGATGATGTTCTTCATGATGAATTTATAGACTGTTGATGCTTTAACCTCCACGTAAGCTTCGGCTTCGGCCCATTTGGTGAAGTACTCCGTTACAATAAGGATGAATGATTTTTGCTTAGTGAGGGAGTTAGGATTACCAAGAGGACCAATGACATCGAAAGCCCACATGGAGAAAGGCCATGGGGAGGATACTGGATGAAGTGAAGAAGATGGGGAATGAATCTTATCGGCGTGAAGTTGACACTTGACACACCTACAGACATAGACGGCACAGTCTTCCTCCATGGTGGGCTAGTAAAAGTCTTGCCGAATGATCTTCTTAACAAGCATTTAGCTATTTACATAGCCACCGCACACACCTGAGTGTGTTTCCTCTACACACTTCCAGACCTCATTGTCATCAAATCATCTTAGAAGAACAGCAGTGATGCTTCTTTTGTATAGCAATCCCCCAACAAGTGTGTACCTCTGGGCAACTCTCCTTATGGCTTTCCTGTCCTCTGCTATAATTTATTGTAAAGGAATGGTGATAAGAAAGGGATTAGACAGAAGATGCCTAGAAGAATTTACAAGATAAGAAAGGAATCAAATAAAAAGGTGAGGACTAAAGCCTTGAAAGCAGTATGAGAACGGGTAGATGCCCAAGACAATTGATATGACATGAATCGAGTCAGACTCGGGATCAAGATCGAGAGGAATTAGAAATTGATGAATTGAGAGAGGCGGATTCGGAGGATCCGAATGTAAAGGAGGAGAATTAGAGGAGTATGGATCCGGAGGTTCGGGAGGAAGAAAATGATGAGGGACGCGATGTCCTGGGAAAAAGTATGCAAAAAGGTAATTTAAAGGGATGAAAAGGATGAAGGACACAATGCCACGGAAGAACAAAAGGATAAATCGAAAGAAGGAAAGGTCCGGAGACTTCGGACGAATATGAAAAGGAAGGGCGCGATGCCCTAGGAGGGATGGATAACAAGATGAGAAATCCGGAGGTTCCGGAGGGAGACGAGAGACGGATAAAGATAAGGAATTAAACATGGAGAGGTCCGGAGGTTCCAGATGGAGTGGAATGTGAGGGTAGATAGATGAGAAATCCGGAGGTTCCGGAGGGAGACGAGAGACGGATAAAGATAAGGAATTAAACATGGAGAGGTCTGGAGGTTCCAGACGGAGTGGAATGTGAGGGTAGATAGATAAAGGTAGGGAATTAAATAAAGAGGGGTCTGGAGGTTCCGGACAGGGATGAGAGGTGGATAAAGATATGGAATTAAAGAGAGACGGGTCCGGAGGTTCCGGAGGAATATGAAAATGGGGGTCCGGAGATTCCGGACTAGCTGGAAGGTAAGGGTCCGGAGGCTCCGGAGGGAGATGAGTATAGGGGTCCAGAGATTCCGGACAAGGTAAAAGGTAAGGGTCCGGAGGCTCCGGAGGGGGATGAATGTGAGGGTCCAAAGTGATGGGGTCATCACCATCCGCCCTGACACTCTCGACCATTCTCGTCACCCCGGAGGCGTACATCATCGTCTAGTCATTTATTTTGAGTCCTATGTATGTTTCTTTATTTTATTTGAGTCATATCATTGTAATTTCCCTTTTATTTGAGTCATGTCCCTAGGTCTTGTGCTTATTTCCCTAGGTTTGAGTGTCATTAGGTTTATTAGTTAGCTATTGGGCCCAATTCATTGGGCTTGGCCCATGGGCGCCCCTATCTTGTTGGTTATTAGTCAATGTGTCAAAAGTCAGGGTCTTATTGTAAATTGTGGGATCCCTATAAATAGGACCCCACTCTCTCCATTTTGAGGTAATGAATCAATGAATGAAAAACTTGCCATTTTGAGAGTTCAAACTTTTTATCTAGTGGAGAGATTCCATTATTTGGGTGAGAGACCCTAGGGGAGAGATTCCCCACCCATCCCTCTCTTAATCTCTCTCTTTCACTCCCCTTTCTCTCTCCTCCACACCCAATTTTGAAAATTTTCTTTCTCCTCCTTTCCCAACCACCACTCTCCTACCTACCCCCATTAAAGGCCACTCCCCTTCCCCACACATCCCATTACTCCACCCCCTAGTCCCAAGAGAGCTTCCACCAATCCTAGCTCCACCTCCCAACCCCTAACTACCCCACCCACTTCCCCAAGCACCCTTCCCACTATCCTAAGCACCCCTTCCCTTCCCCAACACAACCCCTCCCATCCCCAAGATCACCATTGAATACCCTCCATTAAGGAAAATTCAAACTCACCTTCCCTCCACCCACTTGTGCCCCCCTCACCTTCCCCTCTCCCTCCAAGCCCAAATTCGCAGCTCCTCTCTCACCCATAGTAAACACCCCCTTCCAGCCCCCATTCTCCCCTTCCCACAACTTGAAACCCCCCCTCCTAGACCCCCTCACAACTGAGGTGTCACGCCCCGAGCGCGGAAGATACTCGGATATGCGCGACGAGTTTATATCAATCATGTCAATCAGAGAAGTAGTGTATTCGACACCAAAATAGAGATGCGCAAAATAGAAAGATAACCCAATCCTTCATTTCATAATGGATAGACTATTACAAATCCAATACTCTATTCAATTAAAAAGGAAAAGTACATAGTTGATTCAAGAAAATAGGAAAAAGACTAGATGACACTTGGAAAAGCTCTAGCTCTTTCACTCTTGACCATTCCCATCCGATTGACTTCCCTCGTCTTCGGAATTACCTGAAAAGTAAGGGACAAACACGGAGTGAGCGAACGCTCAGTAGAAAATTATATCTCAGGAACTAGCAAGGGTTTAAGTAGTTACATCTTTCATGAATGCACTATAGCTATGCATGCTCGCATAAAACGACAAGATAGAAAGAGAATTTATCAAGCAAGACAGCAAGATGAACTAGTCATGAGTTTTCAAGAAAAAGATGACAAGATATTCCAGTAAGTACTTTTTAGCAAGTCATGTCAAGAACTTTGGCTATCATGTATCAAGCAAGCAAGTAATTACCCTTTTTTTTTGGGTCACACAAGTCATGTCAAGTCAAGTATGAGTCAAGTACAAGATTTGTGTGGAATGTCCAATCAAGCTAGTCATGCACTCGGTATAATGCCAGATACCTTATCATTCAACTCCCATGGGCACAAGTACTTTCGGGTGCTCCTCCCAGGACCAGATCGGGCCCTATATGCGCAGGCATTTATCATGTATATTTGACATCCACTCTTGTATATATATAGCCAATAGGGAATTTTAACAATTTAAGCTTGTAGACACGTAGGATAACTTTGAGAGAATGGAGTCCAAAAATACGACATTGGACATAGATAGGCGATAACAATGGTACAATCACGATGAACGATGAAACTAGGTGGAATTAGGTTCCCTTAACTCGGGTACCATGACAAACAAGTATGGACATTCTTTATATAGAATTGAGGTCCACATGAACAGTCTATCAAAGGCAAGATACCCTCATTCTTATTATAGAATTGAGGTCCACAAGAACATCAACAAATGGCATGATATCGTCATCCCATTTAGAATTCTCATGATATACTCTTTACATATCATAAGGGCTGGTATACCATGTTTCTTTAGAGTGACATGGCATTCAATAGTGTAATGGGTTTTTAGGGTACAACCAGCTCAGTCGGCCTTGAGAGAATCCAAGGCTCGAGGAGTCTTACGGAGGTCTCTATGACTAACTCGCTAGTCCAAAGGAACGGAATGTCCAATGGAGAGCTTGTATGCCAATGAGAGTTGAGGGTGATCGATAAAACATCATGAAACGTGGGACTATACTCACGGAGTGGAGTAATAGTGCCTACATATATATATATACATATAGTGAAACCCTCGGATAACAGCAATCGGGAAAAATCAGTAATGCAGAAAGTAGCGACTCTGGTAAAGTCGTTTTTCGTAAAATTAACGCCTTAATCAGGGGCGTTTATATTAAATTTGATGACATATAAAGAGGTCGTCCTTTCCAATATTGCTATTTTACAGGATATTAAAATCTGTAAATTTCGTTGAAAACGCGCCTTGGGTAGGGGCGTTACCAGGAAAAAGGCGCCCTAGTCTGGGGCGTTAGTTAAACAAGAGACGACCTGGTCAAGGTCGTGAATTCATAATTTTACAAATTTCGAGGTAATGAATATTTCAGGAACATGGTATATAGTCAGGACCAGAAAAATAGCAGGATTACAAGAAATTGACCATGCATTAATTTAGAATCATGTTTGCATTGATAATTAATTTTTAAACATGCTATTTATTAATTAACAGGAATTAACGTCCGTGTGCAGGGCGTCAAATCTGGAATTGACGACCTGGGCATGGTCGTGTCTTTTAAATTAACGCCCTTGTTAGGGTCGTTTCTTTCAAACATTCCGTAGAAAATAACCAGAACGCATGAAAACTATATGCATGAACTACCGATGATAATTATCTATAGTTACATGGTAGTTTGGGCTACGTTCCATGAGAAAATCCTACCTTATGATGATTAACTGGAGAGCTGATGAAGACACGGTACTCTGCTATCAACAGAGTTGGATGAAAGGGGCAGAAGTCTTGGTGTAGATGTATTGACAGGTTCTCTTTTTGGCACGATCAGAAGCAGACGTTCGTCGATGAAGAACCCACGTTCTTCAGTAGGTCAAGATGACTTCTCTACAGAGAAATAAGATGAAGAAACATCAGTTTTTCTTCATAATACTTAACTGAAGGTGGAGGAAAGAAAAACTTACCCGTTAATCTTCTTAACCTGTAAGAAGAGAAGAAGAATAAGAATATTTAGTATTCTTTCATGAAATCGATAATCGGACGAACAGAGATACAAGAAGAACCTGCTGTTCTTCACATACCTTAGAATACTCCGAACGCCAAATAGCGTTCTCGGTTCAAGCAGTAGGTTATTTATAGGATTTCTAGAATCCTAATAGAGTTAGTGTTTGATTGGAAGTAATACTTCCATATTAGAGTTATTACTACATTCGAACTCTTTCTCATAGTTATCACCTTACCCTGGATAGACTTCTAGGTCGAACGAAACTCAAACTGAATTAGCGACCTAGGTCAGGGCGTCGAAATTAAATTGACGCCTTGTCAAGCATCGTTTCTTGTTAAAATGCGTCTATGTCAAGGGTGTTACCCCTTTTACTGTATTTTTATTACTCTTACTTATTTTGGTCGCCTGAGATTTGACGCCGTGAAACGTGGGCGTCACTTCTTAAAACACGCCTTGATCAAGGGCACCTATTCATAAAGTCGCGCCTTTTACTGAGGCGTTATTTTTTACAGTGTTTAATTCTTTTTATTCCAAGCTCTTTCGTTTATTTATTAAATATTCTAATCTATTTTGATTTATTTATTCCTTTTTATTTTATCAGGATTGCTACACCCTCCCCCACTTAAAAAGAGTTTGGTCCCCAAATTCCATAGCATATATATTCACATCTGGAGAGTGTAGAGTATATACCTTCTAAAATAACTCTGGAAATCGCTTCCTCATAGATTCCTCGGTCTCCCATGTAGCTTCATGTTCTGAATTCTTATTCCATTGTACTTTTAGCATGGGAATAGCCTTATTCCTTAGGGTTCGTACTTCTCGATCTAGTATTCGTATGGGCTTCTGCTCATATGTGAGATCTTTCTGGATCACTAGATCTCCATGCTCAATAATATGTGATGGATCATGCACATACTTCTTCAACATAGATATGTGGAACACATCATGTACTTCGGACAGTTGAGGTGGCAATGCGATGCGATAAGCAACCTCGCCAACTCTTTCTAGTATCTCAAAAGGTCCGATAAATCTCGGTGTAAGCTTGCCTTTAACACCAAATCTTCGTATTCCACGTCCAGGTGATATCTTGAGATCTCTTCTTCTTGTGTCGGCATAAGCCTTTTGCCTTGTCTGAGCTACTTACAATCTTTCCCTGATTACTCGTATCTTCTCAGTTATATCCCTTACCATGTCTGGACCTAACAGTTGTTTCTCTCCAACTTCATTCCAGCACAAGGGTGATCGGCAACTCCTTCCGTATAAAGCTTCGAAAGGTGCCATTTGTATACTAGCTTGGTAGCTATTATTGTATGCAAATTCGACCAGAGGCAAGTGATCATGCCAGTTTCCATCCAAAATCAGTGATGCATGCTCTAAGCATATCTTCAACTACTTGATTTGTTCTCTCGGTCTGACCATCCGTTTGAGGATGAAAGGCTGTACTAAAATTAAGTCTCGTCCCCAACGAATGTTGTAGTCCTTTCCAAAAATGAGAAGTAAAACGGGGATCTCTGTCAGACACGATTGAAACAGGAATACCATGTAATCTGACTATTTCCTTGATGTATAGTGCAGCTAAGACATCAACTGACCATCGACTCTTGATTGGCAAGAAATGCGCGGATTTGGTCAATCGGTCAATGATAACCCATATTCCATCATGTCCTCTTTTTGATTTAGATAAACCCATGATGAAATCCATACCAATATCCTCCCACTTCCATTTAGGGATATCTAGAGGATGTAGCTTTCCAGCAGGCTTTTGGTGTTCCGCCTTGACTTGTTGGCATGTGAGACAGCGTGATACATAGTCCGCTATTTCTCTTTTCATGTTGGGCCACCAAAAATTTCTTTTCACATCTTGGTACATCTTGGTAGATCTAGGATGAATCATATACCTTGATCTGTGAGCTTCATCTAAGATCTTCTTTTTCAATTCTGGGCAGTCCGGTATACCAGTTCTATTCTTGAACATTAATCTTCCATCAGAAGCTAGTTGGAAGTCCGATTGTCCTTTTAATCTGCCCTTGATTTCTACTAATGTAGGATCATCATCCTGAAGTGCTTGTATCTCAGATAATAAATCTGACTGTATGCTTACATGAGATAATGTGACACATCTAGGGTCCGTGTCCATGCTTATATTGAGTTCAGAGAATTGTTCTAGCAATTTCCATTCTTGAATCAGACAATTGGCTAACAGTGCTCTCGGCTTTCGACTAAGGGCATCTGCTACATGATTACCCTTTCCGGGATGATATTGTATATTGAAGTCGAAGTCCTTGAGATATTCCAGCCATCGTCTTTGCCTCATATTTAGTTCCTTTGTGAGAAAAGATATTTGAGACTCTTGTGATCGGAGTATACAGTAAACTGTACTCCATAAAGATAATGTCTCCATATTTTGAGTGCAAATACTACCGCGGCCAATTCTAAGTCATGGACGGGGTAGTTCTCTTCATGCTTCTTTAATTGACGAGAAGAGTAGGCTATAACCTTTCCTTGTTGCATTAGAACACACCCGAGGCCAATGCCAGAAGCATCAGCGTATACCTCGAACTTTTCTCCTTCAATTGGCAATGCTAAGATAGGAGCTGTAGTAAGATGATCCTTGAGAGTTTGGAAGCTTCTTTCACATTCCTCATCCCATTCATAACGGATCTCCTTGCGAGTTAACCTCGTAAGCGGCACGGCGATTTTTGAGAAATCCTTGATGAATCGCCTGTAATAGCCGGCAAGACCTAAGAAACTTCGGATCTCGCTAGCATTAGTTGGTCTTTCCCAGTTCCTTACAGCTTCAACCTTTGATGGGTCTACAGACAAGCCATCCTTTGATATAACATGTCCGAGAAAAGTCACTTCTTCAAGCCAGAATTCACACTTGCTAAGTTTTGCATATAATTGATTTGTCCTCAATATTTGTAATGCAATCCTCAAATGTTCCTCATGCTCTTCCTTGGTCTTGGAATAAATCAATATATCATCAATAAAGACCACCACGAATTGATCCAAATAAGGCCTGAATATACTATTCATTAACTGCATAAAGGCAGCAGGGGCATTCGTTAGTCCGAAAGGCATAACAACAAATTCATAATGGCCATACCTGCTTCTGAATGCGATTTTATGAATATCCTCGTCCTTGATTCTTAGTTGGTGATATCCGGACCTAAGATCAATTTTGGAAAAGTACATGGATCCTGAAATTTGATCAAACAATTCATCGATTCTCGGCAGTGGATACTTGTTCTTGATAGTGAGATGATTCAATTGTCGATAGTCGACGCATAACCTCATGGATCCGTCTTTCTTCTTTACAAATAATACAGGCGCTCCCCACGGGGAAGTACTTGGTCTAATGAATCCTTTCTTAATGAGTTCCATCGATTGCTCCTTTAATTCCTTGAGTTCAGCAGGTGACATCCTATAAGGTGCCTTTGAAATCGGACCAGCACCAGGGACTAAGTCGATGGTGAAGGCCACTTCTCTTTGCGGGGGTAATCCCGGCAAATCTTCCGGAAATACGTCCGGAAATTCTTGTACTACTGGAATGTCTTCTAGCTTAGCTTCCTTAGCTTCTTTAACTGTGACAAAGGCAAGGAAAGATGTACATCCTTTCCTGATGAGCTTGCTAGCTCGGAGAGCTGAAATAAGAGGGGATTTGCTCCGACTCTTGGGGCTAGTAAATATTAGTTCTGGAAATTCCTTGAATGTAACCTTACTATTGCGGCAATCAACCGTTGCCTGATACTTGGATAACCAATCAGCCCCTAGTATAACATCATACTCTTTCAGATCTAAACATATGAGATCAATAGGGAGATTTTGACCATGAATCAATACCTCGCAGTTTTGGTAATGATGTGTAATATCAGTCTCATCATCCAGAGGAGTAGACAAAACTAACTTTATCCATTCCGGTTCTAGGGGTAATGGGTCAGCAAACTTCTTAGAAACAATAGAATGCGATGCACCAGTATCAATTAAGACATATGCATTCCTGGAACAAACTTTCAATGTACCTTCCACTAAGCCGCCTCCTTCTACTTGCTCGGTCTCCTTGATTGCATGAAGACGAGCATTCTTGGTTACTGGGCGCTTCCCGTCAACGGCTTGGTCGTTAAGTAATGGGCAATCGGGAATCCGATGCTCACGACTCCCACAACGGAGACATGCTCCTAGTTTCCTCCAGCATTCCTCTGCTCTATGACCCGCTTTATCACAATGTTTGCACACTGTATTTGGAGAGGTGGTGGTGATAGAGAAGGGCTTGGTCTTCTTGAACTTTTGGTCTTGTGAGGATGCTCCTCCATTGCTAGGCCTTTTCTTGAAGTTGGGTTTAAAGGAACCCGAACCTGTAACTTGTTCCTTCTTATCCTTACCACGAATCCTATCAGACAGTTCCGTGGCATCTTCTAATAGTTGAGCTCGGCGTACTATCTCTGAGTAGACTTGAATGTCCATCGGCGCCAGTTGAGTAATAGCTTGGGGCCTGAGCCATTAAGAAACCTCCTAGCTTTCATTTTCTCGGTGCTAACTAGATGCTTAGCGTATCGAGACAATCTAGAGAATTGGGCCTCATACTCGGCCACTGACAAAGATCGTTGCTTTAATGCAGCAAATTCTGCAGCCTTCTTTTCCTGAACTCGGTCCGAGAAATATTTCACGTTGAAGTGTTCAACGAATTCTTCCCACGAAATCTGATCTTGATTTATAGTAGCCTCTATTGATTCCCACTAGCATCTAGCATCCCTTTCTAACTGAAAAGTAGCTAATAAAACTTTATCCTGATCCGTGCATTGCATAACACGGAATATACGTTCTATCTCCCTAATCCAGTGTTCAGCGTCATCTGGATCAGTAGAACCCGTGAACTTGGGTGGGTTCATGTTCTTGAAAGTCTGGTGGAGACTTCCTGCTCGTTGTCCACCTCCTTGTGCTACTTGTTGCAGCACTTGAGTCATGCCTTGAAGGGTACGCTGCATGTTGCGCCATTGAGCACGTTCGGCAGCCATTATCCTACAATTATAATAACTAGGTTAATATGTGATTGTATTTAAAGACTCACATACTATGTTAACTTTAACCCTTGGTTCTACCCAATCTCACTAGTTAAAGGTTTGAACATATCCTTGGACTTGGGTTTTCCTAGGAATTGAATACCTAGGCTCTGATACCACAAAAACTGTCACGCCCCGAGCGCGGAAGATACTCGGATATGCGCGACGAGTTTATATCAATCATGTCAATCAGAGTAGTAGTGTATTCGACACCAAAACAGAGATGCGCAAAATAGAAAGATAACCCAATCCTTTATTTCATAATGGATAGACTATTACAAATCAATACTCTATTCAATTAAAAAGGAAAAGTACATAGTTGACTCAAGAAAATAGGAAAAAGACTAGATGACACTTGGAAAAGCTCTAGCTCTTTCACTCTTGACCATTCCCATCCGATTGACTTCCCTCGTCGTCGGAATTACCTGAAAAGTAAGGGACAAACACGGAGTGAGCGAACGCTCAGTAGAAATTATATCTCAGGAACTAGCAAGGGTTTAAGTAGTTACATCTTTCATGAATGCACTATAGCTATGCATGCTCGCATAAAACGACAAGATAGAAAGAGAATTTATCAAGCAAGACAGCAAGATGAACTAGTCATGAGTTTTCAAGAAAAAGATGACAAGATATTCAAGCAAGTACTTTTTAGCAAGTCATGTCAAGAACTTTGGCTATCATGTATCAAGCAAGCAAGTAATTACCCTTTTTTGGGTCACGCAAGTCATGTCAAGTCAAGTACGAGTCAAGTACAAGATTTGTGTGGAATGTCCAATCAAGCTAGTCATGCACTCGGTATAATGCCAGATACCTTATCATTCAACTCCCATGGGCACAAGTACTTTCGGGTGCTCCTCCCAGGACCAGATCGGGCCCTATATGCGCAGGCATTTATCATGTATATTTGACATCCACTCTTGTATATATATAGCCAATAGGGAATTTCAACAATTTAAGCTTGTAGACACGTAGGATAACTTTGAGAGAATGGAGTCCAAAAATACGACATTGGACATAGATAGGCGATAACAACGGTACAATCACGATGAACGATGAAACTAGGTGGAATTAGGTTCCCTTAACTCGGGTACCATGACAAACAAGTATGGACATTCTTTATATAGAATTGAGGTCCACATGAACAGTCTATCAAAGGCAAGATACCCTCATTCTTATTATAGAATTGAGGTCCACAAGAACATCAACAAATGGCATGATATCGTCATCCCATTTAGAATTCTCATGATATACTCTTTGCATATCATAAGGGCCGGTATACCATGTTTCTTTAGAGTGACATGGCATTCAATAGTGTAATGGGTTTTTAGGGTACAACCAGCTCAGTCGGCCTTGAGGGAATCCAAGGCTCGAGGAGTCTTACGGAGGTCTCTATGACTAACTCGCTAGTCCAAAGGAACGGAATGTCCAATGGAGAGCTTGTATGTCAATGAGAGTTGAGGGTGATCGATAAAACATCATGAAACGTGGGACTATACTCACGGAGTGGAGTAATAGTGCCTACATATATATATATACATATAGTGAAACCCTCGGATAACAGCAATCGGGAAAAATCAGTAATGCAGAAAGTAGCGACTCTGGTAAAGTCATTTTTCGTAAAATTAACGCCTTAATCAGGGGCGTTTATATTAAATTTGACGACATATAAAGAGGTCGTCCTTTCCAATATTGCTATTTTACAGGATATTAAAATCTGTAATTTCGTTGAAAACGCGCCTTGGGTAGGGGCGTTACCAGGAAAAAGGCGCCCTAGTCTGGGGCGTCAGTTAAACAAGAGACGACCTGGTCAAGGTCGTGAATTCATAATTTTACAAATTTCGAGGTAATGAATATTTCAGGAACATGATATATAGTCAGGACCAGAAAAATAGCAGGATTACAAGAAATTGACCATGCATTAATTTAGAATCATGTTTGCATTGATAATTAATTTTTAAACATGCTATTTATTAATTAACAGGAATTAACGTCCGTGTGCAGGGCGTCAAATCTGGAATTGACGACCTGGGCATGGTCGTGTCTTTTAAATTAACGCCCTTGTTAGGGTCGTTTCTTTCAAACATTCTGTAGAAAATAACCAGAACGCATGAAAACTATATGCATGAACTACCGATGATAATTATCTATAGTTATATGGTAGTTTGGGCTACGTTCCATGAGAAAATCCTACCTTATGATGATTAACTGGAGAACTGATGAAGACACGGTACTCTGCTATCAACAGAGTTGGATGAAAGGGGCAGAAGTCTTGGTGTAGATGTATCGACAGGTTCTCTTTTTGGCACGATCAGAAGCAGACGTTCGTCGATGAAGAACCCACGTTCTTCAGTAGGTTAAGATGACTTCTCTACAGAGAAATAAGATGAAGAAACATCAATTTTTCTTCATAATACTTAACTGAAGGTGGAGGAAAGAAAAACTTACCCGTTAATCTTCTTAACCTGTAAGAAGAGAAGAAGAATAAGAATATTTAGTATTCTTTCATGAAATCGATAATCGGACGAACAGAGATACAAGAAGAACCTACTGTTCTTCACATACCTTAGAATACTCGAACGCCAAATAGCGTTCTCGGTTCAAGCAGTAGGTTATTTATAGGATTTCTAGAATCCTAATAGAGTTAGTGTTTGATTGGAAGTAATACTTCCATATTAGAGTTATTACTACATTCGAACTCTTTCTCATAGTTATCACCTTACCCTGGATAGACTCCTGGGTCGAACGAAACTCAAACTGAATTAGCGACCTAGGTCAGGGCGTCGAAATTAAATTGACGCCTTGTCAAGCGTCGTTTCTTGTTAAAACGCGTCTATGTCAAGGGTGTTACCCCTTTTACTGTATTTTTATTACTCTTACTTATTTTGGTCGCCTGAGATTTGACGCCGTGAAACGTGGGCGTCACTTCTTAAAACACGCCTTGATCAAGGGCGCCTATTCGTAAAGTCGCGCCTTTTACTGAGGCGTTATTTTTATCAGGGTTTAATTCTTTTTATTCCAAGCTCTTTCGTTTATTTATTAAATCTTCTAATCTATTTTGATTTATTTATTCCTTTTTATTTTATCAGGGTTGCTACATGAGGGTTGCCCCTACACACAACCACCTCATTTCTCCTCCCATCTACCCCATTCCCCATTACCTATCTCCACCCTCTCAAGTTCTGGCTGCAGGCAGCAGATTGGCTGCCGGTTACAGAGGCCACCCCATCGTCTCCTGGGAGCTTCAGGTTGCATACCATATATCAACGGAAGCGTCTACCTGTCTTCTTCGCAACAGTGGTGGTCCCGTCCCATTCCGAGTTTGTGATCGACCAGGAGAGCCATTCTCCCACAACTGCGCAGATCCCCCCTGGCAGGAGACCAGAGCCGGATTGGAAGCTCGACTGCGACAATCGTGTTGGGAATCGGATCGAGAGTTCTTCTTCAAACATCTTCTACTACGAGTCTTATAACATCTCCAAGAAGCAGAGCCCCATTTGGCGACCGGACTTGAAAGTTATCAATTTTATCCCTCGGGTCCTCGGTTCTACTTCCACTTAGTATGCACCGACCCCTCCTCAGTGTTCAGAGCCTACCGGTCGACCCCGACATCAGATGGCATCCCCGTCAGTTTTGCTTCGAAGAGGACTCGTCATCGGTTCGAACGACTCTGGCGGCACCTGATTCTGAGCTCGGTAGCGACCGTGGTAACCTCTGCTTCCTGCTGTTGTGAACTTGAAGCTGTCAGATCCGAGGGTCTGCCACCCTGTTCAAGCCCCTACCCCGACCAGCAGCGGTGCCCGAAGAAATTTAAAAAATTCAAGCATCATCCAGATCCAGCTACGAAGAATCTCCAAGTGGTTTCATCTACAACAAAATTCGGGGCTGACCACAGCATCCAAATACCTGACGGTCTATCCTGAGACACAGTCAGCGGGCAGATTCGGCTTTGACTTCCCTCTCTTTACTTCTAGCTCGAATTCCCCTCCCCGCTTGGCCGGCTGAAGGCCCCTCCCTGCGTGGAGGTCGTACTGAGTGTATTCATTGGCTTCCCTTCCCCGAGATCCCCCCCCTTGTATGGGGGTAGTTCATGTATTATTTACACTCACAGGTTTGAAGCTTCATCGACGCGGCGTGCGGGTGCTTCCCCTCGCCTCCCCGCTCGCCCCCGTCTCCGACCGGAGTCGGTTTCTTCAAACCGGCTAGGTGAGAACTCGTCCCTTGCTCTCAATTATTCTTGTTCATTTAATATTCTCCAATTGCGCCGTCGGTAAGGAAGAGAGCGCCCGATCTTAAGGCTCCACCGCACTTGTGCGACCCTCGTGGGTGTGAGTGAGTGATCCACGTCCCTCGGCCAAGGCCAACACATTGAGTTGAATATCCGCAGCTCAAGGGGAGGTTTGACTTAGACTTTGCTGGCCCTCTACCAGCAAGGGGCTTGTCCCATTTCCTCGACTCGGCATCCCCGAGTTACCCCCGGGTTAAGTGTGTGCGCCATACGAAGATCCGCTTGCGTAGGCTTCATAGCCTTGTGGTTGTGCTTGTTAAATTAGGTCCGAGGTTGTGTCACATCACAAAGACCCTATAGAAGAAGAGGAGCTTGATTGCGTAGATCTAGATGATGGGAAGCGTCCTCTCAGCCAATGGATTTCCCATAAAAAGAAGATGAATAATAGCACAAGCAGTGATGGAATGGGGTATGCAGTAGATGAGCTACAGGATGGCTCCTCCACATGGGATTTATCACTCTTAAGCTCAACTTTATGCTTTCCTTCTTCCTGGCGGATACTCTCTCACAGGGTGACCTCTCAACCTTCAATATGACTTCTTGGCGTCTTGGCCTTGCATGTCGCTCTCTCCAATTATGTGCTCTAAAAGACGGCCTGATCCTTCCCTGACCAGCCGGCTTAATGATCAGCGCGCACGGGCTCTCATTTGATGAACTCTTAGTAAGACCCCTCGAATGTTCAAAAATGAACAATAACTCTCTTGGTAAATAGCAAAAATTTGAGAGTTCTACTTGTGCAGTAGGGATCTTGACATGAAATAGCTCCTTAGAAAATAACTCCCTTGATAAACGAATGGTATCTATCATTGGGAATTTGACCTTCGACATAAGGAGCTTCTTATTCGATGGACTGCTCAAGGGCGTTGGAATATCGTGTGTGAATATACTTGGTAACACATGTGTTAGCCCCTTACATGGAAGTTGGTGAGGAGTAGATAAAACGTCAAAAGTTTCCAACAAGGAGCAGCCCGACCCACCCCTGAACATAGAGTTCATCATCTCCTCGACAGTAGAACATGTCATCACTATGCATGAGGAGAACCCCTTCTTTTGATTGGCCATTTGGACTATGACCGAACAAGGGGTAATAAGGGCCTTGAAAGCATGTTGGCCAATGAGTAACGTGATCGTTATTGTTTTGGCCCTTGATTTACTTAGCACCAATTCCTGAGAGTCCTTCTTGATGGACATTGGTAGAGATGGAGATTCGGGCTGCTCAACAATAACCGGCACGAGAACGCGAATCGGCATTCGGCATATAAAATCTTGAATTTTAAATGGCATAGCCGTAACCAAATTCTTCTTGTCTGATTCTTGATCATCATCTTTGGCACGTGTATTTGTAATAGTACACCCACTCCGAGAGGTGATGGAAGGAGATGAGTCGGAGACAACATGATCAACGGGTAATGGAGGTTCAATGGAAGGGGTTGTGAAAAGGGTAGGTGAAGATTGAAACACAACGAGTTTCTCCTCCTGCTCGGGAGCAGACGAGGTTGGCTCGGGTGCAAAAATAGATGGGCCCTGCTCAGGATTAGCCACGGATTTGGGTGAGGAGTCAAATGGAGGAGTAAGAGGGGTTGGGTTTGAAGTTATAGGGATGGTGGAGGCCTTAAGTGATGGAGGCGAGATGGAGACAACAGGCTCAGCGGGTAATAGAGGTTCGATGGAAAGGGTTGTGGAAAGAGTAAGTGAGGGTTGAAAAACGGCGAGCTTCTCCTTGTGCTCGGGAGGAGACAAGGTTAGCTCGGGTGCAAAAATGGATGGGCCCTGCTCTGGACTAATCACGGGTTTGGGTATGAGGTTGAGTGGAGGAACAGGAATGGTTGGATTCGGAGTTACAAGGCTAGTGGAGGTTTTAGGTGGAGACGATGGAGGATTACTTGGTTGGGGACAAGGGTTAATAGAAGGCTCCGTGGAGGTTTTAGGTGAAGGCGATGAAGGATTACTTGGTTGGGAACAAGGGTTAATGGAATGCTCAGTGGAAGCCAATGGTGCGGGGGTTAATTGTGCAATTAAAGGGGTAACAGTAGAAGACTTGGTGTGTAGGAAGCTTCGAGTTTTGGTAGTACACGAAGGGTTTAGGGTAGGAGGTGATTCATGATGCATTGACGCGGGTTGTTGAAGTATTGACCCATCATCGTAGCACCATGATGTCTCATAAGCAGGGGTAGGGCTAATGGCTTCATCCTGAGCAGGGGGTTCTTGTGGGGGCAGTGGAAGAGGGAAGCGAAGAAAACTCGGAGTAGCTGTATATTCAAAATCTTCATAAATTTCATCATGTGCCACTTCCAATTCTTTATGATCATCAAGTTCAAATGGACGCCATGGTGGAGGCGTGTTGATGAGTGGAGATGGTGTATATTGACATGAAGGATTTTGTGAATATGAATGTGGATGTGGAGACAGAGAGCCGTATGGATTAGTGTGATGAATGAGTGAATGTGGATGTGGAGACGGAGAGCCGTATGGATTAGTGTGATGAATGAGTGGTAGATAGACGGCGTCCACTTGATTGTAACGACTTGGAAGGCTATCTTGCTCACTCATATCCCAGATGCCGTACTCATCTCTTCTCTCCTTCCAATCCTTCTCCATTTTGGTAATTTTATTCATGAAAGCATGAAGGGGATTGGCTTGAGGAGGAGTAGGAAGAGGTCGCGGACTCGCGATCCTCTTTAATTGTTCCTCCATTTGATCAATTTTATCAATGATAGCTTGTTGGAGAGGTGTGACTTGTGAAGTTGAGAGTCAACTTTGAGACTCTGGAGGGGCGGCTTGACATGAAGGCCGTGAAGGAGAAAGGGAGTAAGGTTTGCCCATGGAATGACCCGGTCGAAACGGGGTAAGAGGGACGGCCAGATTTTGGGGCCATGAGAGATGCTGAAATGAGGGAGGTGGTTGGCCCATGTGGTCCTCAAAAGGAGCAGCACGAGGGCCACCTATAGCACATGGATGACCTAGGGGAGAGGTAGAAGTAGAACCCCTCTTAATGATAGCCTGGATGGCTTCAAGTTGTTGAGGAGTAAGGGAGTCGATGTGAGGAGCTAGGACATCTAAGGCATGGGGAGCACTAATGGAGGAGGAAGCTCCCCCGATAGTGGCCTGTACTCCATAAGAGGACTCATATGATGGACCGTCCATGGGCTAGACGTGTGGCTCACACTGGTAGCCCCGATCTGAGTTATAGACTCCATAGGAGTCGTGACCTGGGTCACGCATTTGGGACTCATAGGCGTCGGCCTTGAAAACATTGTGATTATATGCAGCCATCCATAACAATCTTTTGAGAGCATAATAGCAAACACCAGCAAACAATTAACAGAGATTAGCAGACAAGTGAATGCTTTACGTCCTTCTTTTTTTTATTTTTATTTTAACTCTTTTTTATCTTTTTTTTTAACAAATGTAAAAATTCACACAAAAATTGCAAAAGTCCTAGTTACACCTTTGTTTTACCGCCGTGTGAACTAGGGACTCTCGTCTCACCACGGATAGGTAACTAACTTCGGGGTACTTCAGTGGTACAACCTGCCCAGTGAACGAAGAGGGAATCCTTCGATGTCGGGGACTTACGGAGGTCCCGATGGAGGAGATCCTAGTCCGTAGAGAGGAATTCCCGACGGAGAGTCCTTCCTTCACCGAGAGGTTAATCCTTAGAAAAAGTAAAAAAAAGAAAGAAAAGGGGGGTAAATGCATGAAATGCGGTGCTGGATAAAAGATATGTAACACACAGATGGAGCAGAGATAAGCACACAAATATAACAGATGTATAGCAGTGATATAACAAGAATATAACAACAATAAATAGATAGAGGAGGATATAACCGTTCTTTTTTCCGAGCCGACACAGACAAGAAATCACAAAAGAGGGGACTAAAGGGGTGCACGTGGTGCACGAGGGGGATGACGTAGCGCACGCGGGCGCAATAAGAAAGGGGACACACGTGGGTGCCAAGTAGAGGGGAGCACATGTGGGTGCCAAATGGAGGAGGAGTGCACGAGGTGCACGAGACAACGTCGACCTCTCAAGTAACCACAAAGGACCGGGGGGAGTGCACGAGGTGCACGAGGGGAGTGATGTAGCGCACGTGGGCGCAATAGGGAGGGGCACACGCGGGTGCTGAAAGAAGGGAGGCACATGTGGGTGCCGAAAAGAGGGAGGCACACGTGGGTGCCGAGAGTTCAAGGGTAACCAAAAAAGCAAAAGAAGGTCCCACCGTGATCGCCAAGAGATGTGGACGACGGGATCATACCAAGGAGAGGGAAGGAGAAAAATGACGAGACGAGAGAAAGGATTACACTGAAGACCTGGACGGAACCAGACTTTGGTACGTGGCGGAGATGGGGGTCCGAAGACCCTCTCGCGCAAACTGGCCCCTTTCCGGTAAGCGTGACCTACCGTTCCGCGAGCAGCTTTTTATATACCGAGGAGTCTGAGAACCCACGTAATGGAAGTTGAAAGACACGTAGACTCGGAATTTGTAATGATTTATCACTCCTCAGATAATTATAAGAACAATATGAACAAAAGCATACCACCATAGGACATTGGTCTTTGCGGGGTTTTAACAGCAATATAGCAATGTCAGCAGTAATGAACATGTATACATATAGAAACCACCGCGAGACATTGGCCTTACGGGATTTTTACTGTAATATAGATAATAAATATAAGTATATATATACATAAGACCACCGCGAGATATTACTCTCCACGGGGTTTTTATTATAATATAAGTATATATAACAAGAAATGAAAAGGGGATCAAATAAACCGCCGCGAGATGTCACTCTCCGCGGGGTTTTAAGGCGGTGATAGGGGAATGCTGAAATTAAACAGTTAGGGTTAGGATGTTAGAGTGCAGAAATTAGATTACTGAAATGAAAATGGTCGCGGGAGGTGACCCACCGCACCAGTTAGATAAAACCGCCGCGAGGAACGGATTCCTTGATCGGGGTTGGAACAAAAGTACATGAAATGAAACCACCGCGAGGAACGGGTTCCTTGATCGGGGTTGGAACGAAAGTAAAAAAAATGAAACCACCGCGAGGAACGGATTCCTTGATCGGGTTGGAACGAAAGTACAGGAAATGAAACCACCGCGAGGAACGGGTTCCTTGATCGGGGTTGGAACGAAAGTACAGAAAATAAGACCACCGCGAGGAACGGATTCCTTGATCGGGGTTGGAACGAAAGTACAGGAAATGAAACCACCGCGAGGAACGGATTCCTTGATCGGGGTTGGAACGAAAGTACAGTAAATGAAACCACCGCGAGGAACGGGTTCCTTGATCGGGGTTGGAACGAAAGTACAGAAAATGAAACCACCGCGATGAACGGGTTCCGTGATCGGGGTTGGAACGAAAGTACATAAAATAAGACCGCCGCGAGGAACAGATTCCTTGATCAGGGTTTAAACAGGGATTAAATGAGGAGGGGAACCGCCACGGGGACGGCCCTCCGCGCGGGTGAGGATAAAGTAAAGAATTAACATAACGGGAGTAAGGAGGGTGTGATCGCCAGAGGTAGTGTACCTCAAAATAGAAGAATGATCGCGTCTTGCCTCCAGGCAACGGGATTGTGTGGGTTTCTTCTTCCTCTTCCTTCGGCCGGCCGACGAAGAGGGCTTCCTTCGGTTACCCTTGCAAAACACAGCAGACAAAAAAAAACGGATGGTGGATTAGAATAAAAGTAGTGTAGTACCGGTCCCTTGATATGAAAGTAGCAGAATCGTGTTCAAACGTGCACCTGGTTGGTGTTATTTTAAACCCCTTTAGAACTAAAGGTTGGGAAATAATATGATGAAATGCACACCGAAATATTCTCAGTGAGGGGATTGTATTACAAACATAATGATGAGTGATGTATGCAAAAGAATTAACAAACCGAGCATAATGCAAAAGGAGAGAAATGCTTATTGGTAGGTGCCGATGACGGGCTTTGGAAGACGTGTCAGAGACACGAATGCAGCACGGCCGAGGGCCTTCACAACAGACTTCAGAAACTGGTTAAGCTGAACATAAGAACACACACGCATACACATATATATGAGCAGTAAATATATTTACATATACATAAACATATTAAACATTTTAAACATATTTACATGAACATATATAAACATATACATGAACTGGTCGAAATAAAAGCATGGGAATTTGAGAGAGAAGGAGAGAAAGAAAAGGAGAGGGGGAAACTCCCCCTTTTATTTTTATTTTTTTTTAAGATTTTTTTTTAAGAAGAAGAAAGAGGATGTAAGATTAAAAGAAAACAAAAAATAAACGAAAATAAAGAATAGAATAAGATATATATATATATATATATATGGGAGAGAGAGAGAGACAGCAAGAGAGGAGAGGGAGAGGAGGAGAGAGAGACGAGATAAAGAAAAATAAAAAAAAGTGATGAGATGAGAGAGTTCGAAACAGGGAGAGAGGGAGAGAAATAAAGAAACACGGAGAGATGGTGAGAGAAAAAAACAATAAAAAGAAGGAGAAAGAGAGATCACGTGAAAGGGGGAGAGAGGAGGGTGAAGCAGAGAGAGAGGAGAAAAGGAAGAGAGGGGGATAGAAAAGAAGAGAGAGGGGGTGAGAGAGGGAATTAAAAAAAATAAAAAAAAAAGAATCAGGGAGAGGGAGAAATCGAGAGAGAGGGAGAGAGAGACAGTGGGAGGGGGGAAAGAGAAGCAGAGAGAGGGAGAGAAAGAGGGGAAGGGGATTAAAAAAATAAAAAAAATAAAAAAGGGTGAGAAAGAGGGAGATCGAGAGAGAGGGAGGAAGAGGAATAAATAATAAAAAAAATCAAAGAGAGGGGGGAGAATTAGAGAGAGGGGGAGTGAAAGCAGAGAGAGAGAGAGAGCGGGAACGGGAGGTGGAGAAGGTGGAGAAGGAAGAGAGAGAGGGAGCTCGCGGTGACGTGCACGGAGGAGGACGGGCCGCGGTGGCGGCCGGCGACTGCAACGTGGGCACACCGGTGGCGGTGCAGGCGACGTGGAGGTGGCAGCCGCGGCGTCAAGGGCATGCAGGGAGGTGGCCGGCAGCGATGTGGGGTGCTCGGACGGCAGCGGTGGCGTGAGGGTGATGCCGGCGTGGTGGAGTAGCGAAAGTCGCCCGGAGGGGGGGGCAGTGGAGGGCGGAGCTGCGACGACGTCGGCGAGGTGGCCGGCGAAGGTGAGGATGACGACGGCAGTTGGTGGCCTTTGACGCGAAGATGGTCGGCTGACGTTTGCGTTGGTGGCGGAGGTCACGGGAGGCGGCCTCGCGTGGTGTGGGCTCGGACGTGGGGCTTCATGGCAATCGCGGCGGTGGCGAGGGCGTGTTGGCAACGGGTTGCTGTCGGTAGGAGGAGCTTGGGCGTCGCGGTAGTCTGGCACGGTGGGTTAGCAGCGGTGGTGGCCAGTGGCGTGAAAAGTCGGAGATGGATTTTTGGCGTAGAGAGGGAGAGAAGAGGTGGCGAGAGCGGTGATGCTACGGCGGGAGTTGCAGTGGCGACCTGGGAAAAGATGGTGGTGTATGGGGGCGATGTGGGTTACATGCAGAGGGGAGTGAGGGTGGAGGTTGGCCGCGGTGTGGTTGGCTCGCGGGAGAGAGATGGAGGATAGCCGAGAGGCTTGGGTGGTTCTAGTGGCTGTTAGAATGAAAGGGGGGTCCGTCTGGGGGAGATCTCGCGGACGCGGTTAGAGGGAGGGGAAGAGAGGGAGTGGAGAGAGTGCCGTGGGATGGAGGGTGAGTGCAGTGAGAGGAGTGTGTGCATATGTGTGTGCCTTGGTGGAGAGGGGTGTGCGTAGTGTGTGTCTGTATGTGCCGTGGTGGAGAGGGTGAGAACAGTGAGTGGGGTGTGGGTGTGTGCAGCGAGAGTGAGGGTGAGAACAGTGGGAAGGGGGTTACGTGAGAGAGAGAGAGGGAAGAAAATAGAGAGAGAGAAAGATACGTGAGGATGTAATGTAGTCAATATATAGACACAATGTATAGACTTTGAGAGGTAGTCAATAGAGAAAGAGACGTGAGGATGATTAGGAGGAAACCAATGTATAGACTTTGAGAGGATGTACAGACTTTGTGTTGTTAATGTATAGACTTTTAACTTTGTAACGTAGGTAAAGATAGAAACGTATAGACTTTGAGGAAGCCAATGCATAGACTTTGAGAGGATGTACAGACTTTGTGAAGCCAATGTATAGACTTTGAGGAATGTATAGACTTTGTAACGTAGGTAAAGATAGGAACGTATAGACTTTGAGGAAGCCAATGTATAGACTTTGAGAGGATGTACAGATTTGGTGAAGCCAATGTATAGACTTTGAGGACGTACAGACTTTGTGAAGCCAATGTATAGACTTTGAGGAAGCCAATGTATAGACTTTGAGGACGTACAGACTTTGTGAAGCCAATGTATAGACTTTGAGGATGCCAATGTATAGACTTTAAGGGCGTACAGACTTTGTGAAGCCAATGTATAGACTTTGAGGATGTCAATGTATAGACTTTGAGTGAATGTGGAGATGAATGTATAGACTTGGAGTGAATGTGGAGATGAATGTATAGACTTGGAGTGAATGTATAGACTTTGGAGATGCATGGATTTAGGGATTGTATAGACTTTGGAGAATGTACATACTTGCTATGTATAGACTTGGTGGGAATGTATAGACTTGAAGGAATGTATAGAGTTTGGAGATGAATGTATAGACTTGGAGGAATGTATAGACTTTGGAGATGAATGTATAGACTTTAGAGATGCATGGATTTAGGGATTGTATAGACTTTGGAGAATGTACAGACTTGCTATGAAGATGCACGAACCTTTGTTATATATATATGCTCAGACCAACAATGTACTCGGACCATGAATGCATATTTCACCATTATTCAACCTCGTCAGAAAATTGAAGACCATTTTAAAAAATTCGACCGGGAGGGCCGCTTTGGGGCATCATAATATAATACGAGATCTACTCGTCACAATGTCAAAATTGGCGTGTCTACACGTCCGAGCTCCTCACCGGCCGCCACAGCATCCAAACTATTCTAGGGCGTCTGAGGTTTGATTTTATGGGGCTAATTGGTCTCTAGAAAGATCGATCGGGGAGATAGAGTCCTCCCAACCACAGACATGCGCGATTCGTGCAAGGGTCAATCCGCCACTCCGCCGCCAAATTCCACTCCTAGGGTTAGGGTTTCGGAGAATAACCAGAGGGGAAACGATCTCTTAATCCTAGCCTTTCATTTGCATCCAGTTTTAGCTTAAATGATCAGGTATTGGGCTCGAATTTCCCGTTTTAAGGTCCGATTAGACTAAGTGTGGATTTGGGCCTTAATCTGCTAATTTGGCTTGATTAAGAATTTTATTTGGGTCGGTCATAGAAAACAATTTTACTAAAAGTTTTATCCTCTAGAAGATTGTAATTTTTCCTAATTTTTATAAAATGGTCAAAATTTTACATATTCTATTTCTTAAGGAATTTCTTGTTAATTTTCTCGAAATTTTTATTCATTAATATACCGGGGTGCTACAGTCTATGCTACCTGGGGTAAGGTCTATGCTAGTTGGGGTAAGGTCTGTGCAAGTTCTGTTGGGCGAATGGGCAAGGTCAGTGCAATGTTTGGGTTGAGAAGGGCAGGCGTTGGATGGTGTGCCGCTGGAGGAAGGTGAGAGTGCACCGGGTATGGAGCTAAGGCTGTGCCGGGTGGAGGCACAGAGAGTGTGCCGGAGAGAGGGAGATAAGCATGCCAGGAGAGGCTGGGCAGGGTGTGTCGATAGGGATACGTTGGAGTCTACCGGACAGGGCGAAGGCAGAGTGTGTCGGGTGAGGATGGACCGGGGGTGCATCGGGTGAAGGAGGGTGCAAGGGTTAATGCAGCTGGGGCAAGATCCATGTGGATGAAGTAAAGTCTGAGAGGAGGCTCCCCTTGTTCATGAAATTCAAGTGGAGGGCCTTAAATGGCAAGTTTCAATTCTCTGTTATGTAATTAAGTCCACGGTCATGTTCAGCAGTCCAGCTCTTCGAGTCTTGCACGGTTTCCTTGTCTTGGTTGGAATGTTTTATTATTGCTCGTTTTATTTGTTTGTTGCTTCCTTTTGTCTTTTAATGTGTTGTTATTTCTGAAAAAAAATTCGACAGCATCTCCCCTTGACTCGGATGCTAAGGGAGTAAAAGGGGAACACGCCCACAAGGAGTGACATGACCCAACAATTCGAGGTGCGTGCCAAGGAAGCAACACCCTTAAGAAAGCTCCGAAAAACTCGAGGAAAACGACGAACGAGGGACATCGGGCTGATACAGGATAGGAGTGCACTGACTGGAAGGGGCCCAGGTGTGCTGGGTAAAGGCAGATCAAGGGTGTGCCGGCCAAGGAAGGCTGGGGGGGTGTGCCGGCCAAAACGCAGGCTAGAGGGTATGCCGGACACGAGACAGCTGGAGTGTGTCGGTCGAAGGCCAAAAAGAAAGGGTGTGTGCCGGCCAGGGCATGGGCCAAGAGGTGTGCCGGTTGAGAGGGCCAGGAGTGCACCGGGCAAAGACAAACGAGGATGTGCCGGAGTAGGGGTGGCACAGGTTCAATCTGCCCAAGGGAGGAGACAAACGGTGCCAAAAGGGACTTCCCTTGCTAGACCGATTGGGAGGTTTTAGGAGCGAAACTCATGGAGGGTGACATTGTTACAAAGACTAGTGGGAGGAGATCAGCTTCACACCATTAAGCCGGTGACGCTATCTATTGAATTGGATAGGTTTCGCGGCGTCATGGGGAGCAAGTGACCCAAGTAGTAAGAAAACCACGGAGAATAAGAAAAAAACAAGTCATGAGATGCATTGTAGGGTGGAATCTGACCAGAATAACAACATGAAAGAGAAGATATTTTCATTCATAAAAAGAGAACAAACAATGTAGATCATGGCCAAAGGGCCAAATACAATGCAATGTACCCAAACGAAAGGGGGAGAAGAAACAAGAAAGAGGAAAGAAAGAGCAACAAAACTCAAGAGTGGGCCAGAGCAAGGAAGGGTAAAAGCTCCCTTCTCTACCCCGTCCCCTCCTGTTACATCCACCATGTTGGCCCGGTTAGGAGGCAATTGAGAGAGCGGTGAATTGATTGCCCACCCTTTTCGACAAATTTAGATAAAATTAAATCAAACCACAGATATGGCAAATAAACCTTAGATGAAGCATGATTAGAATATATGATTGAGAGGCAAGCAAGCCCTCACAACTTCCCAGCGTAGAAATATAATCACTCGGAGAATAATGTACGAACGGACAATTGATCAAACTCTCGTCTCACCGACTCACACTCGTAGTATGAACGGATAGCAAATATCAACAACCACATAAGAAGTAAACCACAGCATAGTGATTTTTAGGTGGTTCGGACGCACCAAGTGCCGTCCTACGTCCACCCCTCTCACCTCGAGAGGATTTCACTAAAACACGCTACACGACGGCAGCAACCACCACACACGGGCTCGACGACCCACACACGTGGGTTCTCACACGACGACGAGAAGCCCCACACACACTCGGAGCAAGCTCCGAATTCATCTAAAGATGAAAATAAGATGGAAAGACAAAGCCCAGTCTGAGAATAGGAATCTAAGCACAACAGAACTAAGAAGATGATAAACAAAATAGATCTCCCCTAAATCCTTCAACCAAACTCGGAGATGAATGAAGGGAGGTTTGGAATGATGAAATCGAGAGGAGTGAGGTCGCCCCTTGATGAAGCTTGCCCAGCAGGTTTAGGATGGAGAGGAGCCGGAGCACGCCTCCAACCTCGACCTCGGGAACGTGGAATGTGGTCAGGGACGGAGTTCCTCCTTCTCCATGGACGCAGCCCTTCTTCTCCTTTTTCCTGCAAGAGGATAGCACGTTAGAAGCTCTTGGATGCTCTTCCGATCGAACAAGGGCGGCTACATATACAAGAGGGATTGAAACCCAATAAGACATAAAAGCCCATGCCAAACCCTCTTCTAAACACATACAATATATGGTGGACGCCCTAAGGGTAATATGGTAAACAAGAAACCCAATCGGATCTATATTAGGTGGGTTCGAAACAGATCCGGAAAGACCGATCGGAACGCTCAGAAAAAGTGTCGACTCATAGAGTCAACTCGTTTTCACGAGTGTTCTACCAGAACACATAAAAATAATACCCGTGAAACATGTGTCGACCCATTGAGTCGACACTTTTTACCAAGTGTTCTGGCCTTTGAAATTCACAACATTCGTGGTGAAAAGTGTCAATTCTTGAGGTCAACACTTTTTCACGAAGGTTCTGTTTTCATAGAATTAAGTGAACTTATCTGAAAGTGTCGACCCATTAGGTCGACACTTTTTCCCGAGTGTTCTCACTTTGCAAAAATAACAGAACCCTGGTGAAAGTGTCGACTTCAAGGGTCGACACTTTCTGCCAGCGTTCTTAACACTTAATGCAAGACAGAGAGTGTTAAAATACGTGTCGACCCCTGAGGTCGACACTTTTCCTAACAGCAGAAAAACTTCAATTAAATCAATTGAAACCTCCACATTTCATAAACCAAGTATCAAGATCAATCATATATGGACTTGTAACTCAGATAGACATTACAAGACTTGATTTCAACCCTAATCAATTCATCCACATTGAAATCCAATTAGACATCTATTCATACCTTGGCCTTGAGTGATTGAGTGAAAAACTCCACAAATATCCTGCATTTTCAAATTGTCATTCAACTCAATACCTCAAGTTAGCAATTGAAATTTACAACACAATCCATATCATGTGAATCAGTTAATGCATACATTGAAACGGCTATGCAATGTAGTGCAGTGAGGCACAGACATCTGTGCAGTTAAACTCATTCATCATATGACATAAGCTCCTTATAACATGACTCAAGTTCTCAAGGATTCATTTTATCATTCAAACTCCTCATTCATCAAATATGCTTCAAAGCAAATCTCACAAAAATAATAAGATTTGCATGAAAGATGACATTCTTTGAACCAAAACAAGCATTTTCCTTCAAGATCTTCATCAAAACAGTCTGGGGCACAACAATCTCTCCCTTTTTGACTAAGATAAAACCATTGAAAAAATAATAAGATTTGCATGAAAGATGACATTCTTTGAACCAAAACAAGCATTTTCTCATGCATACAAGATGCATGATTTTCATTCAGAAATAGCATATCTTGCTGAATCACATCAACATGCAAGAATTAACATGCAACCATCAAACATTTAACTCTCAAGCATTTAAATCCCCCTCTTTGCCAAAAACACAATCACAATCAATCAAGAACACACGCAAGTCATGAATCTTCATGCAAATGCAAGCTGGAATTATTTCACCCCCTTTTTGTCAGAGTCAAATAGGGGATTATTAAAACTATGGAAGTATGGAAGCAAAGCCTCAATATGCACATTTAACTCAGAGAGATGCATATGAAACGCAAGAATTGAGCATGCAAGCACATATGCACTCATCAGTCTATAAAATAGCAAGCATGTTCTCTATGAACAGGTTAAGAAATATGCTATTGACTGATAACATAAGTTACATGAGCAATAGTACAAGGGTAGTGCTTATAAGAAGTGGTACTGCAAGACTCATGAAATATGACTGATTCAAGATGTACATTCGAACAATCACTCCCTAGATGTAAATGTGATGTATGAGCAATGAATTCTAGACAGTATGGATTTTCAGATTTTCTAAAGAACACAAGTAGGAACTTTTCCTCCCTACACTTTCATACAACGTGCTCGACTTTTGATAGCTTCGCACAACCCCAAATTTATTTTCATTTTTAAATGACAAACCGACTAACCTTTTGACACGAGTCATGCCCTTTGTTTCAGGGGCACTTCCCGATTACTCGGTATCGTCACTTATGATTATGTGGATAGGACACTTTTCAATGCGAGTTCTCTCCTTTATTTCATGGGGGATTCCTGATTTACTTGATGTCAGATCACACTTATTGAAATTTTTGACCGGGCTGACAGCTTTTTCCTCACAAGTCACGTGATTTCTATGTAGGGGATCCAGAGCCCTGAAATGTGTTAAGTGGAATAAGTGAAATCCTTATTTGTTAGAATCATTAACTCAAATGTGCAAGTTGTGTGAGAGATTGCATAGAATGTAAGAGATGAATTAGCCAATTCATGGTGATGTATCCCCCTAAGTGTATGCACAGTTATAACAAAAACCTCCCCCTTAATATGTGTCATGTTAAAAACATGTCCTAGTCAAAGCATCTTATTTAGCAAGGGTGTAAGGTCATAGGAGATATCAAAACTGAAAGGTGTGTAATTTATATACACTCAAGCATGTCAAAATGGTGTTTTCAAGCAATTTGATTACCAGTACGTGGTGGAGAACATAGGTCCGAAGACCATACTCACACATAATGAAAGCTTCCAGGTGGACTTGGTGCGGACACCCGAGCAGTTGAGCGGCGCGACACGCCGAGCCACCGGTACCGCACACGGAGCCCGACTCGAGCCACCTCAGCGTCTATCTGGCTCGGAGACAGCCTGGAGACTCCGCCTTGAGCCTCCCCATTTATCATATTAGTTAGAATTTATTTATGTGTAATTTATGTTTATTTCATTTTATTCGGTATGTAATTTTGATTGTAAGAGAGGTTTATTTGTAAAATGGGACCCTCGGGTCCCACGGGCCCACAGACCCCCTCCCATTGATCCACCTCAGCTCATGGGCCTCATGTGGGGTCAGTCAACATGTCAAATGGAGGCATCTAGAAGTTTGAATGGTAAAAGGCACATGGGAGATAAGTGGACTTCAAAGTCCAAGGTGGCTACCAAACATGTCCCCTTGACCCACCCTAGTCAATGCCCCCCCCCTTGTTTTTTTTTATTTTAATTTTTGTGTGTGTGTCACACTCAATCCAGGCCACCCATTCCCATCCCCTAGATCCAACGGTGGACAATGGATTTGAGATGTAACACATAAATACTTGTAATTTCCCATTTTGGAGAATTAATGCCATTTGAACTTGGAAAATTGCTTGAGCATAGGCCTAGGCCACCCCTCTCTCCCCCTTGAAGCTGTGAAGGCTTCCTCTGGAGGTGTGACTCCTCCCCTTATCATTCCGGTCACCGCCGCCGCCGCCACGAGCCGCCATCACATCACCGTCGAGATCGCCGGAGTTCTGCCTTCATCCGACCACAGTAGCTTCCACGAATTCTCTGTGTCCGCCACGAGCTCAGATCGACCTGGGGATTTTAGGGCATGTTCCAGAGGTGTCAGGCACGTCCCAAAAAATTTGGTTGGTAATAAGATCCCATTTTATATATTTTTCATTTTCGTCCAATCTTAATTTCCAGATCTGTCTGCTGTCTGTTTCCATTTCCACCCGCCCTGTGTTTCCACGTTTCAGACCTCTTTCTGATTTTTTTTGGAACTCCAAATTTTACTGGGAGTTCTGTCCACCAACCCCACAGTCCCAAAATTTTATTGAATTTTTGTGAGGCCATCTCATATTTTTCAAAAATTGATCTCAGAACTAGCTACAGTGCTGTCCACATGTTCCTAGATCCGACCACCCTCCAGTAAACAAATCAGAACAAATCACAGCCACCTTCAAACAGCCCACAAAAAATATCCCCGTTTTCCTTGCTCCAAATCCCATAACTTTGATGAAGAGTTCAAGGGCTGAATCGTCAACGGCAGTTCTCAGACTAATCACCTGCAGATCTGAGAGCTTGGTTACTGTACAATAGGGACTTGTAAATTCAATAAAGTTCTGATCCGGCTAGATCCAATAGATCTCTCTAGGTCTAGATTGTAGTATTTGAAGATAGCTTTCCAACGATAGCTCATGCGCCCCGATCCGACATCGGGATTGATCGCAGTGGCCATTCTCGCCAGAGCGTGCGCCGGAAAACAGAAATCAAAATCTGTGGGCAGCTAGTTCAACAATTGGGAATCGGGGCCGATCGACCCCCGATCGGTGTTTTCGGCCGACCACCGTCCGTGGAGGCGCGCCACCAGGGGTCTCCATCACTGTGGGACCCACCCCCGCAGATCCGGAGGACAGCACCGTCCGTGGGCCCCGTGGACCCGTAGAAGCTGCCGTTCGGAAAGCACAAAAACACGGAATTCGGCACCGCCGGGCGACGTCATGATGCTGCCCATCAACCCAATTTGCGTGATTCCCGGACCCCGCATGTGACCTTTTACCTCCCTGCGTGGAGTGGGTCAAATTATTGTACTGCTGTAAAATTGTGTTAACCGGGAGTCCGTGATTGGCCGGGGTTGTCTTCGCCACGTCGGGTGCGTGGAGGTACGGTCTTAACTACTCGGCATTCGTTTGCTAGTTTAGTATATGGTCTTTTGCCACTGCCGAGAGTGATAGGTACTAGCCCGTGTGTCCATGTCACCGCTGTGAGAGTGAGAGTGACCCGTCCCATGACTCAATCTGAGTCCGGAAGTGAGTCGACTACCCATGAACTCTGCCGGTTCTTCAACCGCGCACGATCCACATTTCCCTCGCTTGGGACGACGAGTGAGCTTGCATTTCTGTTAGCGACGTATAGCCCATAGGAGCTCTCCGTGTCGGGCCTAGTGTCTCTTCTGTCATGTGCTGCTGGTCGTGTCCACATCTAGAGTCTGAGGTCCATACCACGTAGAGTCGGTTCCCGTGTCCGTCCCGCATCAGTTTGGTATCAGAGCGAGTCGAGTCTAGGGTAGTCTTGCATATGTCTTGCATAGTCTAAGTCGAGTTTAGAATCATCATTATTTTGAAAATAAAAAAAAGTGTGTTTTAAAATTGCATTTCATCCCAATAATTCGGTATCTCAAAAGGTGTTGTCCGAACGTTAGGCTACGCCTATCGGGAAGGCCGCACACTTGCGCGAGTGATCTTCGGATCGGTTATCTCCGCCACATACCGGATATTGGTTAGGTCTAAGTGCATCATCTAGTGTGTGTTTGCATTAGTCGGTTTGTCTTGTCTCTTGTCATCATGCCCATCTTGTAGTTCCGAGTTTCCTATGGACTCCCGGCCACCCAGGCGATATGACCGTTGGTCCACCCATGGGCTTGGCAACCATCCTCTCCACTTCCGTAGGCCCGAATCCTCGGATTTTTCTGGCTCCAATGACCCGGGCATCTACCTCAAGTGGGAGGCCACCATGGACACCTACTTTGATTGTTATACTATGTCCGAGGCAATGCAATTCTCTTTCGCCAAAGAGCGGCTTCTTCATGAGGCTGTCGAAAAGTGGGATTACATTGAAAGAATGAGAGAGGTTAGGGGGCAATGGCCCATCGAGTCATGGTGGGAGATGAAGAGAGAGCTTAGGAACGTCTACGTGCCCCAACCGGTCACCTCCAACCGGCCCCACCAAATCACTTCCAACCAAGTGGGTCCTAGTCGGAGGCAAAGAGCCCCACACGTAGATGAGCCAAGACCCATTCCTAGGACGGTTGACTACGGGCGAGTCCACCATGATATCCCTATTCCAACTCACTCCGTTGCCGAACTTATGCAAATAATTTTGGACCGGTTGGATGGGGTGGATAGGACACGTACTCCTAGTGATGTACTCCTACCCGAGACTAAGGAGGTCATCGCGGGTAGTCTTAACCCGGCCCCATCAACGGAGTCCCCAGGCCCTCTCCCCATCATGGTGGATCCTCATTCCCCACCCACGAGAACTCCCATGCTACCACCCTCTACTTCCGAACTCTATTCGGAACCATCTCATTGGGAGCCACCCAAGCTCGAGCCACCCGTATTTCTAACGGGTACACTTTACATAGCCGAGCCACTACTTAGTTAGCTCAAGGATAGCTTGATCCCACTTCCCTTCCCATCTATGGACCCTATCCTACCTCTGGTGCCAATCAACTCATTCCATACCACTTTCCGGTCTAGTCACCATGTGGATACATTGGATGACCTTCTTAAAGGGTTAGACCGGCAATTGACTTTTACGCACTTGTTGGCCCCAGGCTTTGACCAACCTATAGGTCGTAGCTTCACACATCCATCCTTAGGGTCTATCACCTCCATGTGCACCGAGGGCCATATCACCATGGAGGTTCTTTTACTCCTCCCCTTACCGGCCAAGCCTGACTTCACTCCTTTTATCCCGAGGGAGGAGCCCTATCTGCTATACACAGTCCCATCTACGTCGATGGATGAAGGTGACCATCAACACCTTCTAGAATTCCACACATGGGATCTTGAGATGAGGGAATCTGATGCGGGACGAGACACGGACACGACAAGCTCGTGATCGTCCCTTAACGAGGGAAGCGTCGGACGTGCGCGGTTGAGAAACCGGCAAGAGCTAGGGTGGTCGGCTCGCACTTTCGTGCCCGGATCGGGTCACGGGACGGCTTCACTCTCTCGTAGCAGCAGCGGTGATATGAAAATATATCGAGCTAGATATCCCTACACATGCTCTCTAGCAGCAGCATAAACAAGCATATATGAAATAAGCGAAATGCCAAGTGTAGGAGCGAAGACGATACCTCCACGCGCTCGGCGTGGGGAAGACGGACCCGGCCTAAGTCGTACTCCCGGAACAATTATACACATATATTACAGAAATGCAACTCGCTGCCCACTCCACGCAGGGAGGTAAAGGGCTACACAATGGGGTCTGGGAGGACCGAATTTGGGTTGACGGGCAGCTTCTCGCGTTGATTCGGCAACACCCGAACACGTGACGGTGGGGCCCACGTGCTGTCCGGAGGGGCCGTGTGGGACCCGGTGGCACCGCTGTAGTGGTGGATGCCCGGAGGGTCGCTCCTTGGGATGGCGGCACTCTGGTTCGCCGGCCGGAGGCCCGGCGGCTCCGTTCGGCACCGGTCGAAAAACCCGATCGGAAATCTGCCGGTTTTGTATTTCGGCGCGCGCTCCGGCGAGAATGGGCGCTGCGATCAG
The DNA here is from genome assembly GCA_022559845.1 of Amorphophallus konjac. NCBI lineage: Eukaryota > Viridiplantae > Streptophyta > Magnoliopsida > Alismatales > Araceae > Amorphophallus > Amorphophallus konjac. The sequence continues at coordinate 289,689,629 of CM040118.1, forward strand.
CCCCGATGTCGGATCGACACGAGATTGGCGCCGTTGGAAAGCTAGCTTGAAGTTCTTCAACTTAGCCCTAAAGATCTGGCCTGGATCTGCTCGGATCTTGACTTATGGAATTTTCAATCTCTTGTTGTACGGTAACCTAAGACTCAAACCTGCAGAGAACTTGACTGTGGATTGCCTTTTACTACGAGGTAGACGTTCGAATCTAGGGTTGTGTTCTTCAGAAAAGTTGTGGGAAATGGAGTTGGAAAGACAGCCAAATTTGTTTGGACACGTTTGGATGTGTCTATGATTTTCTGTGATTTGTTTACTGGACGAAGGTCGGATCTGGGATCTGACTAAAAGTACTGTAGCTCCGGTAGAACATGAATTTTTAAAAATATGTAGAAGGATGATAAAAATGTAAGAAAAATTTTGGTGGTAGGGGACGATGGACAGAACAGCCAGTTAAATTGGGATGTCTAACCGAAATCAAAAGGGTGGTCGAAGGTGGAGAACTCAGGGCACCTGTCACTGTAGACAGTGACAGAACAGATCTGAGATTGAGAGTTGAACGAAATGGTAAGATATGAAACGGTGGATTTTGAATCCTGATTTTTTCTTGGAGAAGAGGATATAAGATAGGAACCAATCCTCAAAATTTCAAATCGATCTGAACTCGTGGCTGGCTTCAGGAATTCCCGAACTACACCTCTATCCAGCAGGACAGAAAACGAAGATGATCCCGTGGTGACTCGAAGGCAGCACGAACGGCGGCGGCGGCACAGACGATCACCGGAGGTTGAGAGGAGATGAAGGGAGATAGAAACACTCTAGAAATGGAGGTTGGGATGAAGAAACCAGAGGGAGAGAGGGAGGAGGTCGAAATTCACTCAAGGCATTCAACAAAATTCTGATTTTCATTGATTTTCTCATGAAAATACATGGTTATATATGACTCCAATCAAATCTAATATGGACCCTTGGATCAAGGGTTGGGGATTGAATGGCTGAGATGAAGTGTGAATAACACACCAAATACAATTTTTTAATCTATCTTGACCATTCCAATTCAAACTTGGACTAATTCCATTCCAACCTCACCTAAATCACACCTAACTAGCCTAGCCAAAGAAGGGGCGCCCCCTTCATGGGCCTCCCTTGGGCCAAGTGTGGTCAAATGCCATGTTACAAGCCCACTGACCATGCTAGACTCTTCCACCCTTGGTGGCCCATGAGAGAGAGAAGCCTATTTGGGCCTAAGTGGCTATTAAGGTCCATAATGATGGCCTTAAGACCCAATATGGAATAAGCTCCTAATGGACTCTACTAATGGCAACCTAGCCATGGACTCTACATTACAAATGGCCCATTGGCTTGATATAAGCCTTACAAGGAGCCCAAATGAAAGAAATGACACAATTACAATCTCATACAAGCCATAACACAAAAATACACTCCACCCGTGTAAGGAAATCACCTCTGATGCCCCATCAATTCTCCCCGGGTGGGAGGAACTCGACCCCGTCGAGTAGGGGTATGACTGCTCCGGTACTCCGGCGGATCCGTCACCGTGCCAAGTAGCGCGGGTATGCTCCACTCCAAGTGATCGGCACCTGCTCATTCCATATATACTCGATATGCGCGAACTGCTATGGGCTAAAGGTGGACACTCCGGGTGGGGCACTCTCAAAAGGAAAGGAAGCGGCTCGAAGACTTACTAGGAATCACCGCTGAGTCCTTGTAGGTGACTGATCCGGGTATAGATGTAGAATCGACCCCATACTCATCAAGTGAGTCCACTCGCCTCTTACTCATAAGAGACCGACAACGAGCTTGCACAAGACACATGCAGACTCACCAGGCACTAACACACGTATGCAATCCACACAAACAATCGACGCAAAAACTCACCACACAAACAAACCACACAAAGAAAACACACTGACTCATGCACAACTCTAGACTAAGGTGGTAGCATCAAGCCCACTAGGTGGCGGCATCCTGGGCGGCGGGCGAGCCGTCCAACTCTCCCCCCATGGCATAGTACTCATCGGCTAGTGCTTCGTCGGCCTCATAATCGACACACTCAAGCTCAGGAGGTAAGGTACCTCCAACCCCTAGGGCTAGGGTGGCACGGGCGGGGCACTCATTGGCAATGTGGCCATACCCGTGACAGTGGAAACACTGCACTCGCGATCGACTACTCTCCCCGATAAGAGGGGCCTTACCCTTATCCTCCCGACGGGTAGGGGGCGTAGGTAACAAAGGTGGAGGTGTAGGCGCCGTGGGCAACAGCGGGGGAAGTGTCGGGGCCAGGGGGCGGGCCATGTGTGCCGGGGGACGGGCAACGGGTGCCGGTGGATGGGGTGGAGGTAGATCCCGTGGTGGGGGAGGTCGAGGTCTAGGAGCGAAGTGCTCCTGACGGGCGGGCTCCTGAGGACGAGCCATGGGTCCCCTCGGGTATGAACCTAAGGAGCCACGGGAATCACTACGGGAAGGAGCGGGGCTCCACCGAGGAATAGACTCAAACTCTCCCTCGAATTGCTCCATCTCGAGAGCAACTTGATATGCATCCTCCAACTTGTCCACCTTGCGGCGGAGAAGCTCATACCGTAGGTGTGGGCGTAGACCACGCTGAAACCGAGAGACGGTAAGGGAATCCTCCTCCGTGGCATCGCATCGCAAGTAGTACTCATCAAATTCGGCGATGTAATCCGAGACGGACCGGTCTCCTTGGGTGAGACTTTGCCACCTCTCTATAAGACGCTGGCGGTAGGAGGTAGGGAGGTACTTCTTCCTAAGCTTCTCCCTCATATCGGTCCATGTATCGATCGGGGGTTCTTGACGATGAAACAATAGGTTCTCCATGTTTCTCCAATAGGTTTGGGCTTGGCCTAAAAGTTTCATCCTGGCATACTTGACTTTTCGTTGGTCCGACATCTCGAACCACTCAAAATATCGGTCCATACCAGCCTCCCAATCAAGGTAGACCTTCGGGTCTAAGGACCCGTCAAAGGTGGGAGGGTCGGCCCGAACGGTCCGAATGGCCCGTTCATCCATATCTTGGTCGTGGGTACGCCGTGTATGGCGATAATCACGACCATGTCCCCGATGCTCATTATCGGACTCGTAGTCATGCACCTCGGGGACTTCGTGCCTCCTAACAGCTACCCCTTGAACCCTTGGAGTCGCGGGTTGATGAACCGGCTCCGGTTGACCTTGTGTAGGTGGGGCGGGTGCCTGGACTGGGACAATCGGGTGTGTCTCGGCTGGTCCTTTCTCTAGTGCGGTGACTCTCCCGACCAATCCTTGAACGGACTGGTTCGACCCAGCGGCCCTATCCTCTACAACTTTCATCCTCTCTTCTAGGCGGGTGCCTAGGCCATTCACTCGAGTACTCGCTTCTTCCATCCTATCCACTCGAGTGCTTAACTCATCCATGCGCTCACTCAACCCATCCATTTTTCCCATAAGTGTTCGGAACATAGTGGCCACCTCATCGGAACTATGGACTCGGGATTCCGCCATTGGTGGTGGTGGGGGTGAGTATTGAGTACCTCGACGAGTGGGCATGCAAACACACCGACTAGACGACGCCGACTAAAGCAAACACACACTAATATGATGCACCTAGACGTAACCAAAACTCGGCACGTGGCGGAGTTAATCGATCCGAAGATCACTCGCGCAAGTGTGTGGTCTTCCCGATAGGCGTAGCCTAACGTTCGGACAACACCTTTTGATATACCGAGTAAAGGGATGCAAATGCAAAAAGACACTTTTTTTTTGTTTTAAAATAATGATGACCCTAAACACGACTTAGACCGACTAATGACTAGACGTAAATGACACTTTTTTTTTGACACCCTAGACTCAAACTCGCTCTGATATCAAATTGATACGGGACGAGACACGGACACGACAAGCTCGCGATCGTCCCTTAACGAGGGAAGCGTCGGACGTGCGCGGTTGAGAAACCGGCAAGAGCTAGGGTGGTCGGCTCGCACTTTCGTGCCCGGATCGGGTCACGGGACGGCTTCACTCTCTCGTCGCAGCAGCGGTGATATGAAAATATATCGAGCTAGATATCTCTACACATGCTCTCTAGCAGCGGCATAAACAAGCATATATGAAATAAGTGAAATGCCAAGTGTAGGAGCGAAGACGATACCTCCACGCGCTCGGCGTGGGGAAGACGGACCCGGCCGAAGTCGTACTCCCGGAACAATTATACACGGATATTACAGAAATGCAACTCGCTGCCCACTCCACGCAGGGAGGTAAAGGGCTACACAATGGGGTCCGGGAGGACCGAATTCGAGTTGACGGGCAGCTTCTCGTGTTGATTCGGCAACACCCGAACACGTGACGGTGGGGCCCACGTGCTGTCCGGAGGGGCCGTGTGGGACCCTGTGGCACCGCTGTAGTGGTGGATGCCCGGAGGGTCGCTCCTTGGGATGGCGGCACATTGGTTCGCCGGCTGGAGGCCCGGCGGCTCCGTTCGGCACCGGTCGGAAAACCCGATCGGAAATCTGCCTGTTCTGTATTTCGGCGCGCGCTCCGGCGAGAATGGGCGCTGCGATCAGCCCCGATGTCGGATCGACACGAGACTGGCGCCGTTGGAAAGCTAGCTTGAAGTTCTTCAACATAGGCCCAAATATCTGGCCTGGATCTGCTCGGATCTTGACTTATGGAATTTTCAATCTCCTGTTGTACAGTAACCGAAGACTCAGACCTGCAGAGAACTTGACTGTGGATTGCCTTTGACCGCGAAGCAGACGTTCTAATCTGGGGTTATGTTCATCAGCAAAGTTGTGGGAAATTGAGTTGGAAAGACAGCTATATTCGTTTGGACACGTTTTGATGTGTCTATGATTTTCTGTGATTTGTTTACTGGACGAAGGTCGGATCTGGGATCTGACTCAAAGTACTGTAGCTCCGGTAGAACATGAATTTTTAAAAATAGGTAGAAGGACGATAAACATTTACTAAAAATTGTGGTGGTAGGGGACGATGGACATAACACCCAGTTAAAGTGGGAGGTCTAACAAAATCAAAAGGGTGGTCGAAGGTGGAGAACTCAGGGCTACTGTCACTGTAGACAGTGACAGAACAGATCTGAGATTGAGAGTTGAACGAAATGGTAAGATATGAAACGGTGGCTTTTGAACCTGATTTTTTTGTGGAGAAGGGGCTAGAAGATAGGAACCAACCCTCAAAATTTAAATCGATCTGAGCTCGTGGCTGGCTTCAGGAATTCACGAACTACACCTCTATCCAGCAGGACAGAAAACCGAAGACGATCCTGTGGCGGCTCGAAGGCGGCACGAACGGCGGCGGCGGCGGCACAGACGATCACCGGAGGTTGAGAGGAGATGAAGGGAGATAGAAACACTCTAGAAATGGAGGTTGGGATGAAGAAACCAGAGGGAGAGAGGGAGGAGGTCGAAATTCACTCAAGGCATCAACAAAATTCTGATTTTTCATTGATTTTCTCATGAAAATACATGGTTATATATGACTCCAATCAAATCTAATATGGACCCTTGGATCAAGGGTTGGGGATTGAATGGCTGAGATGAAGTGTGAATAACACACCAAATACAATTTTTTAATCTATCTTGACCATTCCAATTCAAACTTGGACTAATTCCATTCCAACCTCACCTAAATCACACCTAACTAGCCTAGAGCCTAACCCTTCATGGGCCTCCCTTGGGCAAAGTGTGGTCAAATGCCATGTTACAAGCCCACTAACCATGCTAGACTCTTCCACCCTTGGTGGCCCATGAGAGAGAGAAGCCTATTTGGGCCTAAGTGGCTATTAAGGTCCATAATGATGGCCTTAAGACCCAATATGGAATAAGCTCCTAATGGACTCTACTAATGGCAACCTAGCCATGGACTCTACATTACAAATGGCCCATTGGCTTGATATAAGCCTTACAAGGAGCCCAAATGAAAGAAATGACACAATTACAATCTCATACAAGCCATAACACAAAAATACACTCCACCCGTGTAAGGAAATCACCTCTGATGCCCCATCAATTCTCCCCGGGTGGGAGGAACTCGACCCCGTCGAGTAGGGGTATGACTGCTCCGGTACTCCGGCGGATCCGTCACCGTGCCAAGTAGCGCGGGTATGCTCCACTCTAAGTGATCGGCACCTGCTCATTCCATATATACTCGATATGCACGAACTGCTATGGGCTAAAGGTGGACACTCCGGGTGGGGCACTCTCAAAAGGAAAGGAAGCGGCTCGAAGACTTACTAGGAATCACCGCTGAGTCCTTGTAGGTGACTGATCCGGGTATAGACGTAGAATCGACCCCATACTCATCAAGTGAGTCCACTCGCCTCTTACTCATAAGAGACCGACAACGAGCTTGCACAAGACACATGCAGACTCACCAGGCACTAACACACGTATGCAATCCACACAAACAATCGACGCAAAAACTCACCACACAAACAAACCACACAAAGAAAATACACTGACTCATGCACAACTCTAGACTAAGGTGGTAGCATCAAGCCCACTAGGTGGCGGCATCCTGGGCGGCGGGCGAGCCGTCCAACTCTCCCCCCATGGCATAGTACTCATCGGCTAGTGCTTCATCGGCCTCATAATCGACACACTCAAGCTCAGGAGGTAAGGTACCTCCAACCCCTAGGGCTAGGGTGGCACGGGCGGGGCACTCATTGGCAATGTGGCCATACCCGTGACAGTGGAAACACTGCACTCGCGATCGACTACTCTCCCCGATAAGAGGGGCCTTACCCTTATCCTCCCGACGGGTAGGGGGCGTAGGTAACAAAGGTGGAGGTGTAGGCGCCGTGGGCAACAGCGGGGGAAGTGTCGGGGCCAGGGGGCGGGCCATGTGTGCCGGGGGACGGGCAACGGGTGCCGGTGGATGGGGTGGAGGTAGATCCCGTGGTGGGGAGGTCGAGGTCTAGGAGCGAAGTGCTCCTGACGGGCGGGCTCCTGAGGACGAGCCATGGGTCCCCTCGGGTATGAACCTAAGGAGCCACGGGAATCACTACGGGAAGGAGCGGGGCTCCACCGAGGAATAGACTCAAACTCTCCCTCGAATTGCTCCATCTCGAGAGCAACTTGATATGCATCCTCCAACTTGTCCACCTTGCGGCGGAGAAGCTCATACCGTAGGTGTGGGCGTAGACCACGCTGAAACCGAGAGACGGTAAGGGAATCCTCCTCCGTGGCATCGCATCGCAAGTAGTACTCATCAAATTCGGCGATGTAATCTGAGACGGACCGGTCTCCTTGGGTGAGACTTTGCCACCTCTCTATAAGACGCTGGCGGTAGGAGGTAGGGAGGTACTTCTTCCTAAGCTTCTCCCTCATATCGGTCCATGTATCGATCGGAGGTTCTTGAAGATGAAACAATAGGTTCTCCATGTTTCTCCAATAGGTTTGGGCTTGGCCTAAAAGTTTCATCCTGGCATACTTGACTTTTCGTTGGTCCGACATCTCGAACCACTCAAAATATCGGTCATACCAGCCTCCCAATCAAGGTAGACCTTCGGGTCTAAGGACCCGTCAAAGGTGGGAGGGTCGGCCCGAACGGTCCGAATGGCCCGTTCATCCATATCTTGGTCGTGGGTACGCCGTGTATGGTGATAATCATGACCATGTCCCCGATGCTCATTATCGGACTCGTAGTCATGCACCTCGGGGACTTCGTGCCTCCTAACAGCTACCCCTTGAACCCTTGGAGTCGCGGGTTGATGAACCGGCTCCGGTTGACCTTGTGTAGGTGGGGCGGGTGCCTGGACTGGGACAATCGGGTGTGTCTCGGCTGGTCCTTTCTCTAGTGCGGTGACTCTCCCGACCAATCCTTGAACGGACTGGTTCGACCCAGCGGCCCTATCCTCTACAACTTTCATCTCTCTTCTAGGCGGGTGCCTAGGCCATTCACTCGAGTACTCGCTTCTTCCATCCTATCCACTCGAGTGCTTAACTCATCCATGCGCTCACTCAACCCATCCATTTTTCCCATAAGTGTTCGGAACATAGTGGCCACCACATCGGAACTGTGGACTCGGGATTCCGCCATTGGTGGTGGTGGGGGTGAGTATTGAGTACCTCGACGAGTGGGCATGCAAACACACCGACTAGACGAAGCCGACTAAAGCAAACACACACTAATATGATGCACCTAGACGTAACCAAAACTCGGCACGTGGCGGAGTTAATCGATCCGAAGATCACTCGCGCAAGTGTACGGTCTTCCCGATAGGCGTAGCCTAACGTTCGGACAACACCTTTTGATATACCGAGTAAAGGGATGCAAATGTAAAAAGACACTTTTTTGATTGTTTTAAAACAATGATGACCCTAAACACGACTTAGACCGACTAATGACTAGACATAAATGACACTTTTTTTTGACACCCTAGACTCAGACTGGCGGCATGCTGGTTCGCCGACCGGAGGCCCGGCGGCTCCGTTCGGCACCAGTCGGAAAACCCGATCGGAAATCTGCCTGTTCTGTATTTCGGCGCGCGCTCCGGCGAGAATGGGCGCTGCGATCAGCCCCGATGTCGGATCGACACGAGACTAGCGCCGTTGGAAATCTAGCTTGAAGTTCTTCAACCTAGGCCCAAAGATCTAGCCTGGATCTGCTCAGATCTTGACTTATGAAATTTTCAATCTCCTGTTGTACAGTAACCGAAGACTCAGACCTGCAGAGAACTTGACTGTATATTGCCTTTGACCGTGAGGTAGACGTTCGAATCTGGGGTTGTGTTCTTCAACAAAGTTGTGGGAAATTGAGTTGGAAGACAGCCAAATTTGTTTGGACACGTCTGGATGTGTCTATGATTTTCTGTGATTTGTTTACTGGATGAAGGTCGGATCTGGGATCTGACTGAAAGTACTGTAGCTCCGATAGAACATGAATTTTTAAAAACAGGTAGAAGGATGATAAAAATTTAATAAAAATTGTGGTGGTAGGGGACGATGGACAGAACACCCAGTTAAAGTGGGAGGTCTAACAGAAATCAAAAGGGTGGTCGAAGGTGGAGAACTCAGGGCTACTGTCACTGTAGACAGTGACAGAACAGATCTGAGATTGAGAGTTGAACAAAATGGTAAGATATGAAACGGTGGCTTTTGAATCCTGATGTTTTTGTGGAGAAGGGGATATAAGATAGGAACCAACCCTCAAAATTTCAAATCGATCTGAACTCGTGGCTGGCTTCAGGAATTCACGAACTACACCTCTGTCCAGCAGGATAGAAAACCGAAGACGATCCCGTGGCGGCTCGAAGGCGGCACGAACGGCGGCGGCGGCGGCACAGACGATCACCGGAGGTTGAGAGGAGATGAAGGGAGATAGAAACACTCTAGAAATGGAGGTTGGGATGAAGAAACCAGAGGGAGAGAGGGAGGAGGTCAAAATTCACTCAAGGCATTCAACAAAATTCTGATTTTTCATTGATTTTCTCATGAAAATACATGGTTATATATGACTCCAATCAAATCTAATATGGATCCTTGGATCAAGGGTTGGGGATTGAATGGCTGAGATGAAGTGTGAATAACACACCAAATATAATTTTTTAATCTATCTTGACCATTCCAATTCAAACTTGGACTAATTCCATTCCAACCTCACCTAAATCACACCTAACTAGCCTAGAAGGGCCCCTTCATGGGCCTCCCTTGGGCCAAGTGTGGTCAAATGCCATGTTACGAGCCCACTAACCATGCTAGACTCTTCCACCCTTGGTGGCCCATGAGAGAGAGAAGCCTATTTGGGCCTAAGTGGCTATTAAGGTCCATAATGATGGCCTTAAGACCCAATATGGAATAAGCTCCTAATGGACTCTACTAATGGCAACCTAGCCATGGACTCTACATTACAAATGGCCCATTGGCTTGATATAAGCCTTACAAGGAGCCCAAATGAAAGAAATGACACAATTACAATCTCATACAAGCCATAACACAAAAATACACTCCACCCGTGTAAGGAAATCACCTCTGATGCCCCATCAATTCTCCCCGGGTGGGAGGAACTCGACCCCGTCGAGTAGGGGTATGATTGCTCCGGTACTCCGGCGGATCCGTCACCGTGCCAAGTAGCGCGGGTATGCTCCACTCCAAGTGATCGGCACCTGCTCATTCCACATATACTCGATATGCGTGAACTGCTATGGGCTAAAGGTGGACACTCCGGGTGGGGCACTCTCAAAAGGAAAGGAAGCGGCTCGAAGACTTACTAGGAATCACCGCTGAGTCCTTGTAGGTGACTGATCCGGGTATAGATGTAGAATCGACCCCATACTCATCAAGTGAGTCCACTCGCCTCTTACTCATAAGAGACCGACAACGAGCTTGCACAAGATACATGCAGACTCACCAGGCACTAACACACGTATGCAATCCACACAAACAATCGACGCAAAAACTCACCACACAAACAAACCACACAAAGAAAACACACTGAATCATGCACAACTCTAGACTAAGGTGGTAGCATCAAGCCCACTAGGTGGCGGCATCCTGGGCGGCGGGCGAGCCGTCCAACTCTCCCCCCATGGCATAGTACTCATCGGCTAGTGCTTCGTCGGCCTCATAATCGACACACTCAAGCTCAGGAGGTAAGGTACCTCCAACCCCTAGGGCTAGGGTGGCACGGGCGGGGCACTCATTGGCAATGTGGCCATACCCGTGACAGTGGAAACACTACACTCGCGATCGACTACTCTCCCCGATAAGAGGGGCCTTACCCTTATCCTCCCGACGGGTAGGGGGCATAGGTAACAAAGGTGGAGGTGTAGGCGCCGTGGGCAACAGCGGGGGAAGTGTCGGGGCCAGGGGGCGGGCCATGTGTGCCGGGGGACGGGCAACGGGTGCCGGTGGATGGGGTGGAGGTAGATCCCGTGGTGGGGGAGGTCGAGGTCTAGGAGCGAAGTGCTCCTGACGGGCGGGCTCCTGAGGACGAGCCATGGGTCCCCTCGGGTATGAACCTAAGGAGCCACGGGAATCACTACGGGAAGGAGCGGGGCTCCACCGAGGAATAGACTCAAACTCTCCCTCAAATTGCTCCATCTCGAGAGCAACTTGATATGCATCCTCCAACTTATCCACCTTGCGGCGGAGAAGCTCATACCGTAGGTGTGGGCGTAGACCACGCTGAAACCGAGAGACGGTAAGGGAATCCTCCTCCGTGGCATCGCATCGCAAGTAGTACTCATCAAATTCGGCGATGTAATCCGAGACGGACCGGTCTCCTTGGGTGACACTTTGCCACCTCTCTATAAGACGCTGGCGGTAGGAGGTAGGGAGGTACTTCTTCCTAAGCTTCTCCCTCATATCGGTCCATGTATCGATCGGGGGTTCTTGACGATGAAACAATAGGTTCTCCATGTTTCTCCAATAGGTTTGGGCTTGGCCTAAAAGTTTCATCCTGGCATACTTAACTTTTCGTTGGTCCGACATCTCGAACCACTCAAAATATCGGTCCATACCAGCCTCCCCATCAAGGTAGACCTTCGGGTCTAAGGACCCGTCAAAGGTGGGAGGGTCGGCCCGAACAGTCCGAATGGCCCGTTCATCCATATCTTGGTCGTGGGTATGCCGTGTATGGCGATAATCACGACCATGTCCCCGATGCTCATTATCGGACTCGTAGTCATGCACCTCGGGGACTTCGTGCCTCCTAACAGCTACCCCTTGAACCCTTGGAGTCGCGGGTTGATGAACCGGCTCCGGTTGACCTTGTGTAGGTGGGGCGGGTGCCTGGACTGGGACAATCGGGTGTGTCTCGGCTGGTCCTTTCTCTAGTGCGGTGACTCTCCCGACCAATCCTTGAACGGACTGGTTCGACCTAGCTGCCCTATCCTCTACAACTTTCATCCTCTCTTCTAGGCGGGTGCCTAGGCCATTCACTCGAGTACTCGCTTCTTCCATCCTATCCACTCGAGTGCTTAACTCATCCATGCGTTCACTCAACCCATCCATTTTTTCCATAAGTGTTCGGAACATAGTGGCCACCTCATCGGAACTGTAGACTCGGGATTCCGCCATTGGTGGTGGTGGGGGTGAGTATTGAGTACCTCGACGAGTGGGCATGCAAACACACCGACTAGACGACGCCGACTAAAGCAAACACACACTAATATGATGCACCTAGACGTAACCAAAACTCGGCACGTGGCGGAGTTAATCGATCCGAAGATCACTCGCGCAAGTGTGCGGTCTTCCCGATAGGCGTAGCCTAACGTTCGGACAACACCTTTTGATATACCGAGTAAAGGGATGCAAATGCAAAACGACACTTTTTTGATTGTTTTAAAACAATGATGACCCTAAACACGACTTAGACCGACTAATGACTAGACATAAATGACACTTTTTTTTTGACATCCTAGACTCAAACTGGCTCTGATACCAAATTGATGCGGGACGAGACACGGACACGACAAGCTCGCGATCGTCCCTTAACGAGGGAAGCGTCAGACGTGCGCGGTTGAGAAACCGGCAAGAGCTAGGGTGGTCGGCTCGCACTTTCGTGCCCGGATCGGGTCACGGGACGGCTTCACTCTCTCGTAGCAGCAGCGGTGATATGAAAATATATCGAGCTAGATATCTCTACACATGCTCTCTAGCAGCGGCATAAACAAGCATATATGAAATAAGTGAAATGCCAAGTTTAGGAGCGAAGACGATACCTCCACGCGCTCGGCGTGGGGAAGACGGACCCGGCCGAAGTCGTACTCCCGGAACAATTATACATGGATATTACAGAAATGCAACTCGCTGCCCACTCCACGCAGGGAGGTAAAGGGCTACACAATGGGGTCCGGGAGGACCGAATTCGGGTTGACGGGCAGCTTCTCGCGTTGATTCGGCAACACCCGAACACGTGACGGTGGGGCCCACGTGCTGTCCGGAGGGGCCGTGTGGGACCCGGTGACACCGCTGTAGTGGTGGATGCCCGGAGGGTCGCTCCTTGGGATGGCGGCACGCTGGTTCGCCGGCCGGAGGCCTGGCGGCTCCGTTCGGCACCGGTCGGAAAACCCGATCAGAAATCTGCCTGTTCTGTATTTCGGCGCGCGCTCCGGCGAGAATGGGCGCTGCGGTCAGCCCCAATGTCGGATCGACACGGGACTGGCTCCGTTGGAAAGCTAGCTTGAAGTTCTTCAACCTAGGCCCAAAGATCTGGCCTGGATCTGCTCGGATCTTGACTTATGGAATTTTCAATATCCTGTTGTACAGTAACCGAAGACTCAGACCTGCAGAGAACTTGACTATGGATTGCCTTTGACCGTGAGGTAGACGTTCGAATGTGGGGTTGTGTTCTTCAAGAAAGTTGTGGTAAATTGAGTTGGAAAGACAGCCAAATTCGTTTGGACACGTTTGGATGTGTCTATGATTTTCTGTGATTTGTTTAGTGGACAAAGGTCGGATCTGGGATCTGACTGAAAGTACTGTAGCTCCGGTAGATCATGAATTGTTAAAAATAGGTAGAAGGATGATAAAAATTTAATAAAAATTGTGGTAGTAGGGGACGATGGACAGAACATCCAGTTAAAGTGGGAGGTCTAACAGAAATCAAAAGGGTGGTCGAAGGTGAAGAACGCAGAGCTACTGTCACTGTAGATAGTGACAGAACAGATTTGCGATTGAGAGTTGAACTAAATGGTAAGGATATGAAACGGTGGATTTTGAATCTCAATTTTTTTTTGGAGAAGGGGATATAAGATAGGAACCAACCCTCAAAATTTAAAATCTATCTGAACTCGTGGCTGGCTTCAAGAATTCCCGAACTACACCTCTATCCAGCAGGACAGAAAACCGAAGACGATACCGTGGCGGCTCGAAGGCGGCACGAACGGCGGCGGCGGCGGCACAGACGATCGCCGGAGGTTGAGAGGAGATGAAGGGAGATAGAAACACTCTAGAAATGGAGGTTGGGATGAAGAAACTAGAGGGAGAGAGGGAGGAGGTCGAAATTCACTCAAGGCATTCAACAAAATTCTGATTTTTCATTGATTTTCTCATGAAAATACATGGTTATATATGACTCCAATCGAATCTAATATGGACCCTTGGATCAAGGGTTGGGGATTGAATGGCTGAGATGAAGTGTGAATAACACACCAAATATAATTTTTTAATCTATCTTGACCATTCCAATTCAAACTTGGACTAATTCCATTCCAACCTCACCTAAATCACACCTAACTAGCCTAACCCTTCATGGGCCTCCCTTGGGCCAAGTGTGGTCAAATGCCATGTTACAAGCCCACTAACCATGCTAGACTCTTCCACCCTTGGTGGCCCATGAGAGAGAGAAGCCTATTTGGGCCTAAGTGGCTATTAAGGTCCATAATGATGGCCTTAAGACCCAATATGGAATAAGCTCCTAATGGACTCTACTAATGGCAACCTAGCCATGGACTCTACATTAAAAATGGCCCATTGGCTTGATATAAGCCTTACAAGGAGCACAAATGAAAGAAATGACACAATTACAATCTCATACAAGCCATAACACAAAAATACACTCCACCCGTGTAAGGAAATCACCTCTGATGCCCCATCAGAATCCATATCGAGGAATCACACATTCTTTGATCCCTTCGATCCCTTTCTTCATGGACCCCTTGGCCCACAACCTCCATTCCACCTCTTTAAGGAAGTCCACTATCATACCCCTTCTACTCGGACCTTCACATGGCAATAGGTCCGAACCATCCTTTGGGGGTACTAAAGACTTTGGTTTCCCCGGGCCCCCGAAACCGCCCAAACCTCCCGGACTTCCCACATCCAAACCCAATGTCCATGATTGGTGCATCGTAGGATGTCTAGGAGTCCACCATGACATTAACCTCCGGTTATGTCAAATGCATGCATGGCACACCTTCTGATGTCCTGGACCACCTTGCATATGATTGGGTCGAACTAACATTAGTTTTGTTTCGGGTTGTGTGTGCATCCGTGTGTGTTTTTTTCTTTTGCTAAGCATGTTAGGAGTCTGCATGACGACGTCCGTCGTCACATTGAGTCCTGCAATGCGCGTTACAAAGAGCTAGCTGACGCTCACCGACACCACCGAGAGTTCCAAGAGGGCGAATATGTCATGATCAGGGTAAGACCTAAACGGTTTCCCTCTGGAACCGTTAAGAAGTTGCAAGCTCGCGGAGCCGGTCCAGTTAGAGTGTTGAAACACGTTGGATCTAATGCGTACGTTGTGGACTTGCCCGAGGAATACGGTATAAGCTCTACTTTCAATGTATCGGATCTAGTTGCATATAGGGACCCAGCGGTGATCCCTAGTGAGCCTTTCGAGCCATCTCCTCCCCTTGTGAGTGACCCCACACCTGAGTGTCCACCTCCAGCCCCGTTGTCACGGCAGCGTGAGCATATAGATCATATACTGGATGAGCAGGTGACAGTTACCAGGAGTGGATCCTACCCGCGCTACCTAGTGCGATGGAGAGGACGGCCCGCTATCGAGGACACACGAATCACGCAAGGCAGTTGCAGCGGATCGATCCGGACCTTCTGGAGCGATACAGGAGCGATGCAGACCCTTACTCGATAGGGTCGAGTTTCTCCCACCCGGGGAGAATTGGTGCGGACACCCGAGCAGTTGAGCGGCGCGACACGCCGAGCCACCGGTACCGCACACGGAGCACGACTCGAGCCACCTCAGCGTCCATCTGGCTCGGAGACAACCTGGAGACTCCGCCTTGAGCCTCCCCATTTATCATATTAGTTAGACTTTATTTGTGTGTAATTTGTGTTTATTTCATTTTTTTCGGTATGTAATTTTGATTGTAAGAGGGGTTTATTTGTAAAATGGGACCCCCGGGTCCCACGGGCCCACAGACCCCCTCCCATTGATCCACCTCAACTCATGGGCCCCATGTGGGGTCAGTCAACATGTCAAATGGAGGCATCTAGAAGTTTGAATGGTAAAAGGCACATGGGAGACAAGTGGACTTCAAAGTCCAAGGTGGCTACCAAACATGTCCCCTTGACCCACCCTAGTCAATGCCCCCCCCCTTGTTTTTTTTATTTTAATTTTTGTGTGTGTCACACTCAATCCAGGCCACCCATTCCCATCCCCTAGATCCAATGGTGGACAATGGATTTGAGATGTAACACATAAATACTTGTAATTTCCCATTTTGGAGAATTAATGCCATTTGAACTTGGAAAATTGCTTGAGCAAAGGCCTAGGCCGCCCCTCTCTCCCCCTTAAAGCTGTGAAGGCTTTCTATGGAGGTGTGACTCCTCCCCTTATCATTCCGGTCGCCGCCGCCACCACCACGAGCCGCCATCGCATCACCGCCGAGATCGCCGGAGTTCTGCCTTCATCCGACCACAACAGCTTCCACGAATTCTCTGTGTCCGCCACGAGCTCAGATCGACCTGGGGATTTTAGGGCATGTTTCAGAGGTGTCAAGCACACCCCAAAAAATTTGGTTGGTCATAAAGATCCCATTTTATATTTTTTCATTTTCGTCCAATCTTAATTTCCAGATTTGTCTGTTGTCTGTTTCCATTTCCACCCGCCCTGTGTTTCCACGTTTCAGACCTCTTTCTGATTTTTTTTGGAACTCCAAATTTTACTGGGAGTTCTGTCCACCAACCCCACCGTCCCCAAATTTTATTGACTTTTTGTGAGGCCATTCCATATTTTTCAAAAATCGATCTCAGAACTAGCTACAGTGCTGTCCACATGTTCCTAGATCCGACCACCCTCCAGTAAACAAATCAGAACAAATCACAGCCACCTTCAAATAGCCCACAAAAAATATCCCCATTTTCCTTGCTCCAAATCCCATAACTTTGATGAAGAGTTCAAGGGCTGAATCGTCAACGGCAGTTCTCAGACTAATCACCTGCAGATCTGAGAGCTCGGTTACTGTACAACATGGACTTGTAAATTCAATAAAGTTCTGATCCGGCCAGATCCAGTAGATCTCTCTGGGTCTAGATTGTATTATTTGAAGAGAGATTTCCAACGATAGCTTATGCGTCCCGATCCGACATCGGGATTGATTGCAGCGGCCATTCTCGCCGGAGCGCGCGCCGGAAAACAGAAATCAAAATCCGTGGGCAGCTAGTTCAACAATTGGGAATCGGGGCCGATCGACCCCCGATCGGTGTTTCCGGCCGACCGCCGTCCGTGGAGGCGCGCCACCAGGGGTCTCCATCACTGTGGGACCCACCCCCGCAGATCCGGAGGACAACGCCGTCCGTGGGCCCCGCGGACCCGTAGAAGCTGCCGTTCGGAAAGCACAAAAACACGGAATTCGGCACCGCCGGGCGACATCAAGATGCTGCCCGTCAACCCAATTTGCGTGATTCCCGGACCCCGCATGTGACCTTTTACCTCCCTGCGTGGAGTGGGTCAAATTATTGTACTGCTGTAAAATTGTGTTAACCGGGAGTCCGTGATTGGCCGGGGTTGTCTTCGCCACGCCGGGTGCGTGGAGGTACGGTCTTAACTTCTCGGCATTCGCTTGCTAGTTTAGTATATGGTCTTTTGCCACTGTCGAGAGCGATAGGTACTAGCTCGTGTGTCCATGTCACCGCTGTGAGAGTGAGAGTGACCCGTCCTGCGACTCGATCTGAGTCCGGAAGTGAGTCGACTACCCATGAACTCTGCCGGTTCTTCAACCGCGCACGATCCGCGTTTCCCTCGCTTGGGACGACGAGTGAGCTTGCGTTTCTGTTAGCGACGTATAGCCCATAGGAGCTCTCCGTGTCGGGCCTAGTGTCTCTTCTGTCATGTTCTGCTGGTCGTGTCCACATCTAGAGTCCGAGGTCCATACCACGTAGAGTCGGTTCCCGTGTCCGTCCCGCATCAGGACTTAATCCGTCTTTCCACTGACGTCATTTTATATACCGGTGAATCATGGCATTCATGCACACATATATGAAGTATATGCATTTATGTACATGCGGATGCATAAAAGATAAAAGCATGTATGCAAACCAAATTGGTATTTTCTGAGATATGCACAAAAAGCAAAGTTTGTACTGTGAAAGCTAGGGAAAATTCTTTCTGTGCAAAGGATAAAGTAGAATGAACAATTTCTTTATGAAGAAGTGAAAAGAGTGTATGTACAATTCAGCTCAAAAGATCTAAGTATCTAACCTGCACACTCCTAATTCTCTCCTATGAAAATAAAATTGATCAGAATTTAAAGGATTAGTAAAGATATCTGCAAGTTGGTTTTTTGTATCAACAAAAATAAGCTCAAAATCATCTTTATTTATATGATCTCGTATGAAATGATGCCTAACTTCTATGTGTTTGGTACGAGAATGTTGGACAGGATTTTTGGACAGATTTATTGCAGACGTGTTGTCACACATTATGGGAGTGTTTTTCAGACTAAAACCAAAATCAAGCAATTGATGTTGGATCCACAGCACTTGAGCCGCACAACTACCGGCAGCCATATATTCGGCTTCAGCAGTTGATAAAGTCACACAATGTTATTTCTTGGAGGCCCATGAAACTATGCAGCCCCCTAGAAACCGATAGTGACCGCTTGTTCTTTTGCGATCCATTTTACATCCAGCATAATCAGAGTCAATGAAAGCATGTAAATCAAATGAATTATTTTTGGGATACCACAAACCAAGGTCTAGTGAACCATTCAAATATCTGAAGATCCTTTTCACGGCCAACAAATGAGAATCCCTAGGACAAGATTGATATCGTGCACAAAGACAGACACTAAAATGGATGTCAGGCCTACTAGCAGTCAGGTATAGCAGTGAACCAATCATACCCCTAAAAAGTTTTTGATCGATTTTTTTAACTTTTTCTTCTTTCATTTTCTGTGAGGTGGACATAGGTGTTACAAAGGGTTTGGCAGTCTCAAGTTGGAATTTCTTCACGATTTCTTGTGTGTACTTCTTCTGGTTGATGGAAATGCCATCGTCCAGTTGCTTTATTTGCAATCCCATGAAGAAGTTCAGCTCGCCCATCAAGCTCATCTCGAACTCTCCCTGCATGAGTTGAACAAATTCATCATTCATCTTCAAATTAGAGGCTCCAAAAATTATGTCATCTACATAAACTTGCACAATTAAAGAATGTTCATCACAAGTTTTTGTAAACAACGTCTGATCTATATTACCTCGTTTGAAGCCATTATCAATAAGAAATGAACTTAAACGATCATACCATGCACGGGGAGCCTGTTTTAATCTATACAGTGCCTTATACAATCTGTACACGTGGTCCAGAAGTGTTTCATCCTCGAAGCCTGGTGGTTGTTCCACGTACACTTCTTCCTTGATGATCCCGTTGAGAAAGGCACTCTTCACGTCCATTTGATATAGCTTGATGTTCCGGTGACAAGCATAAGCAAGTAAGATTCTAACGGCTTCTAATCTAGCCACAAGAGCGAAAGATTCATCAAAGTCAATACCAAATTCTTGAGAGTAGCCCTTGGCTACTAATCTTGCCTTATTTCTCACAACCACCCCATCTTCACTAAGTTTGTTTCAGAAAACTCACTTAGTTCCGATTATAGGATGGTTATCAGGTCGGGGCATGAGAAACCACACCCTATTCCTTTGGAATTGGTGTAGTTCTTCTTGCATGGCGAGAATCCAAGAATTGTCATTCAAAGCATCATCTAAAGACTTAGGCTCAATGCTAGAAAGTAAAGCCAAGTTATCGTGAATTTCAACTTCCCTCATTGAAGCCCGTGTTCGAATTCCTTCATCCACACCGCCGATCACATTCTCCACTGGATGGTCCTTGTGCGTGGTCCATTGGTGTGGAAGGTTCGGATGTTGCTCTTGTTCCGCTTCCTCCTCTTGTTCCTTTTCTTCCTCATGATTTGCTGTCTCACCTTGTTTGCTCGACTCTCCCTTTTCAATTTCATTCTCACCTGTAACAATAAAATGATCATTATCATTCGACTTCCTCATAGTATATTCATCAACAACAACATGTGGACTTTCCTCGACAACAAGTGTTCTAGTGTTATAAACACGGTAAGCTCTAGATGATAGAGAGTACCCAAGGAAAATCCCTTTATCACTCTTCGCATCAAATTTTTCGAGATTATCTTTACCATTGTTCAAAATGTAACATATTGAAATAAATGGCTTAAAATGAGATATGTTGGGTTTCTTACCTTTGTAAAGCTCGTAAGGAGTTTTATTAATGATTGGTCTTACCATTGCTCTATTTGTAATGTAGCAGGCAGTGTTCACTGCCTCAGCCCATAAGTACCGTGGAAGACCATTCTCCGCAAGCATGGTACGCGCCATCTCCACGAGCGTCCTATTTTTCCTCTCGACCACTCCATTTTGTTGCGGGGTTCTAGGTGATGAGAATTGATGTTCATACCCCTGCTTCCTGCAAAATTCATCAAACTCATGATTTTCAAATTCTCTTCTGTGGTCACTTTGAATTTTCTGAATTGAATAACCTTTTTCATTCTGAATTCTAGCACAAAAATCAATGAATTCATTACATGCATCACTCTTGTTGGCTAGAAACAAAACCCATGCATATCGCGAGAAATCATCGACAATCACAAAGCCATAAAGCTTCCCTCCAAGACTACTAGTCCTAGTGAGACCAAACAAATCCAGATGCAACAATTGAAGGGGTTTTTCTGTTGAAACAATATTTTTACATTTAAAGGAATTTGTGGTTTGTTTTCCTTTATTACATGCTTCACAAATTTTTGAAGATTCAAAATTTAAACTAGGAAGTCCTCTAACTAAACCATGATGATTCAGCTTCCTAATGACATTTAGACTAGCATGCCCAAGACGGCGATGCGACAACCAAACATCTTCATCTTTGTTAGCAACTAAACACAACTTTTCAGAAGCAATTTCATCAAAATCAACTTGATAAGTATTGTTACTTCTGACTCCTATGAATTTGATTTCATGTGAGTTAGCATCGACAATGGTGCAGTGAGAAGACTCAAAAATGACTTTGTGACCCTTGTCACAGAGTTGACTAATGTTGTGCTCCTGTGGTTTTGATGATAGCAAACACTATGAGTCATCATGTGCTTGAATGAAAGTTTGTATGATGATGCATCTGGTCATTACACTGTGCAGTGATGAGGATTGTTTGCTGGGTCTTGATTTTTGCGCATTAATGTTGTCGTCATATTCATTTGCAAGATATATATATTTCTCTTAGAATTGATGCATTTTTCATGCTGCATGCTTTGGGCTAATGCAACATATAAGTCTGTGCATACTAGAGTCCGTGCAAGTTTTGCTCATTGGGTCAATGCATGTCTTTTTCAAGCATATAAGAGGTCGGTGCTTATTCTATCTCCGTGCAGATTTCAGCCTTATGCATTCATATACTCAGTGCTCGCTTTGTGTCACCATACATCATCTGTGTAAGTTCCTGTATAAAGCACTCACAAGGTCCATGCTATTTCATAGACCAAGTCATAGTCAGTGCATGCAGTGTCTCGCTCATTATCTTGCTCGGTGCAACTCTCGTTTAGTTCTGCACCTAACGCATAAGTGCTTGCCTCGGTGCAAGTTTCTGTTCATGCCCACATTCTATCGATTAGCCTCTTTCTCGGTGCATCCAAATGCATCATGCCTTTCTTGACTCGGTGCAAGCTTTGTCTTGCATCTCTCTCTAATTAAGCTCATCTCTGACCGGCATCTCGGTGCAGATCTTGCTTGGACAGCCTAACCTAGTTCGGTGCAATTCTTGTTTTTACTTACCATCATCTCGGTGCAAGTTCTGTCTTGCATTTTTCTTTTGTCCGTATACTCTTCTCCATCATCTCGGTGCAACTCGTGTCTGGACCGCAAATCCAACTCGGTGCATCTACTGTGTTACGCATTTTTTTAAGAGTCAGTGCACTGTTCACCCTAGACATATCTAGAGTCATTGCATATCTTTGGTCCTTCTTTTTTCGACTTGGTGCATAGTCTTCTTCTTGTGCCTCTTGGATTCATGTCCGTGCACATCAGCTGCACGGGTGGTCACTAAGATTTGGGCATATGGTGTCATGCATATTTGTAAGTCAATATGGTGTCATGCATATTTGTAAGTCAATACATTTCCCACGTCTAGTTTTATCAACTCAGTGCATGCTATGTTTACTCTTTCATTACCTCAATGCAAACTGTGCTAAGTGCTTGACTAAGTGCCTTGCGTTTTCTGACAGAGTTTCTCTCCGAGGAGGGGCACGTGATCCAAGGTAGATCGACCTCCGAAAGAGTGCCACGGAGAAGGCTACAACGCTTAGATGGTGACATGTGGCTGAGAGCCTTCTGGAAGCCGTTTGGGCGGGAGTTCACCCTCCACTCGCACAGGGCGTGAGCACGGGATTCAGAGACAGAAGATATATATATATATATATATATATCTCGGGCAAGATCAAGAAGAACATCCCTCTCGAAAGCAGTAAAATAAGAAAGGGCATAAAATCAGAGATAGAGCAGAAAAAGAGCAGAAGAGAGAAGTGTTCGAAAAAGAAAGAGTGAGGAGACAGTGAGAAGAAAAGAAAAGAGAGGCAGAGAGACATAGACTAGCAGTAGAAGAAGAAGAGAGAGAGAGAGTTCGTGGAGAAGAAGACAGAAGACTTCAATGAATATCTGGTTCTACTGGACCGTGGATCAAATCCAGGCCAGTTAGCTCCTGCGAGAGCAACTTTGGTTTGAAGAGTTTTGCAGCTTTCCGGCGCTGTTACTTTTGTCTTTATTTTCTCTTATCTTTGTTTCAAGCTGTTTGCCAGTAGTAGCAGAGGTGGACTCCTCTGGATGGGTGTGGACGCACTTTTTATTTAACAATTATTTTATTCGTTTGTTAGTTTATTAAGTGCGTGGGCGTGCCAGTCACAAAGTGACGATTCATTCGGACTTCATGGAAGCCCATGGTGCGCTCGATCTGACTTCGTCAGACGATTGTGTGGTTCGTGTCGGGACCAAAACCCGCCGCGCCATAAAGGTCATGACGTTATTTACATCCCCTCGGGGAGAGGAACACCCTTGATTAATCGCCGAGAAAAAGGGCCTCATGGCCAGAAAATTAATTGCATAAAAATATATCAAGAAACACCGACGTCCTCATACGAGGGCATGAAGAGAGTATTTGAGCTTATGTCGGTCATGTGCTGACCATTTAATGATCGGATGAGTGTCCGACTTGAGAATAGCGTGATCGTCACGGGAAAACCGGAACATGTATATGTCAGGATACGACAAATTTATTATTCAGAGGAACGAGAAACGTTTAGTTAAATCCCGGCTAGAGCGGTCGGAAACGGATGAGTTTGTTGGCCCGATGCAGGATCAAGCTACGACCATATTGCGGTGGGCCCCCCGCGGTCGCAGTCAAGCTCGCGTGGGCATGGTTGATGTTCCCGGTGTAAAGGGGCCATGGATGTCTCGGGGTCGGGTCCAAGAACCATTGTGTATCCAAAGAGGGACAGACTATAGGCTAAGGACATGAGTCAGGCAATGGCCATGGTTAGGACGAACCCGAGGTCCAAGCGTGACTCACGAAGGCCTTATTGATATTCCCGTGCGTAGGGTCCAGGGATGACGAGAGCCTTCTCGTTCCATTTAGATTTTGTTGGTCGTTCATGGACTACTTTATGTTCGAACAAAGGTCCGTGTCGGGGGTACGACGTAAACGGAAATAAATTCGCACAAATGTATGCCGGGTTTACGGTAACTTTAACGAGGGAGCGGAAACAAATCCCAATGGAACGAATCTGATTTGACGAACTATCGGCCCAAAATAATGTCGGATCGCGGCCATATCGGGGTGGTTCTCGAGGTCTGAACCCGACTTGGAGAGGGCGGCATTGATATTCCCGTTACACCGGGTCTCAAGGAGAAACGAGGCTGCGGAGCAGATTTCACTATTTTTTATTATCATTTATTTTTTTATTATTTTTTATCATTTTATATTTTTTTAGTGAGTTTATTATTATTATTTATTATTATTTTTGTTGAGTTTATTATTATTATTTATTTATTTTTTTATTATTTAGATACTTAATTATTTTTTTAAATTTGTTGTTATTATTATTTATTATTTTATTGTTATCATTATTATATTTTTTGCTTGCTTCAATTTGTGTTCTCTTTTCGTTATTTATTATTATTATTATTCGCTTTATGTATCTATATATGTTCATTTATGTATTCTAATGTTGTTTTGTTATTATTTATCTATTATTTGCTCATTTATTTATTTTGTCTAATTATCTTCATTGTTTTATTTTATTTTATTTTTAGATGAGCAAAGCGCATAAATGGAAATAAGCCAAACAACAGGGCAAAACATAAGGAGCAATAGGCTTGCGCCGATTCAACCGTTTTAACGTATTGGGTTTGTGCATACGTTGTGTGTGGAGTGTGTATACGTGATCAAGTGCATATGTGTGAGTATTACGTGAGTGCAAGTGTGTGAAGTTCATGAGAGTGTACGTGTATGTGTTATGTGAAGTATGGGTGTTGTTACGTGAGAGTGAAAGTAGGTGGCGTTCTTTTTTTATTAATTGGTTCATGCAATTCTTGATTGTTCATGTGTTGACGATGAAGTGTTCGATCGGTTCAGTCTTACTCTGTAATACTCGTACTTGGCTCTTCGTATCTCCCATAATTATCTCATCTTATTAGAACGTCTTATTATTTATTATTATTATTATTATTATTATTTATTCGTTACTTCTATTTCATATTTTTGCTCTTTTTATTGTAATTTTTTTTATTATGTTGATTCTGGTGAAAATGCGACAGTGTCTCCCCTACACCCGAATGCTGGGAGAGGGTGGTGAAGGCGAGCTAAGAGTGTGCCGGATAGAGGGTGGATGGGTGTGCCGGGTAGAGGGTGGCTAGAGTGTGCCGGGGAAGGGCTGAAAGAGTGTGCCGGGTGAGGGCTAAAAGGGTGTGCCGGGGAAGGGCTGAAAGGGTGTGCCGGGGAAGGGCTAAAAGGGTGTGTCGGAAAAGGGCCGAAAGAGTGTGTCGGGTAAGGGTTAAAAGAGTGTGCCGGGGAAGGGTTGAAAGGATGTGCCGGGGAAGGGCCGAGAGGTGCCGAACAAGAGGAAGGCTAGGCCGTGCCGGGCCTCTAGGGATTCATGCAAGGTATTTCTTATTTACCATTATTTTGGAGGTTAACATTATGTTGTGTTTTTATTTCTTTTATTAGTTTCAATCCTGACGAAATTTTGGCAGCATCTCCCCCGGACCCGGGATGGAAGGAGAATAAAGGGAACGCGCCCACATGGAGTGGCGGAACCCGACAATCTGAGGTGTGCGCCTGGGGCGACCGCACCTTTGATAAAACTTCGGAAAGTCCGGAAGAACCAACGAATGGAAGATGTCTCCAAGACAGGCCAAGGGGGATTCAGCTAGCAAGGGAGGAGGGCGACAAATGGTCAAAGGAAAGATGTTAGGCTCGTAGGGCTCAAGGAGAGGAAGGAACAAGCTTCCCGTTTGGGCCAAAGACTAAATATGGAATCCGAACCCTCAGAGGGGAAGAGCATCGACGCATAGAATCCAAGAACACCGAGAAAATAGCAGAGGAAATGCACAACACACCACACACGGTGGGATAGATCGAGGGAGGCCACAAGAAACCCAGAAGAAGGGGGGGAAGACTTTCATTCATAAAGAAAAATGACCGTGACCGGCCATGCACATTGCGGTATACATCGAGGCCGAAGCCATAGAGGAGGGGAGAAGAAGAAAAGGAAGAACATGGAGAGGAAATAGGAGGGGAGCTGGGGTCGAGCAGAGGCGACGGCTCGCTGCTCTTCCCCACTCCCCCTGCTACACAGACCCTCCCTCTCTCTCTCTTTCTCTTACTCTCTCTCTTTTCTCTGGCCTCCGGGAAGCCTCCAACACCGGAGCAGCTTCTTTTTCCTCTTCTCTCTTCTCCCGGTGGCAGGCTATGTTCGTCTCCGTGGGTGTGTCCTCCCCGTCTGTGTTCATCCCCTGTTCGTCGGAGAAGAGGGGGTTTTTATACTCCCAGTGGCGGGAGCATTCGAACACGAACGTCAAAGGTGGGAAGTGACGGGCACTGAATGGGGATTTGACTTTCTCCGTCCTCGGTGGCAGGAGGTAGCCTGCGTACCTTCATCTCTGGTTGACACGTCAGACGGCCCACTGCGCGCCAAGGATCTCTAGGGCATGGGCGTTAGATTTCTTTTGTCGGATGCACCGGGTGGCAAGGCGTGCCGCTGAGAAGCCAGAAGGTTGTGCCGCTGGAAGACCCAAGAAGTGTGCCGCTGAAGGCTTGAAATAGTGTGCCGTTGGAAGACTTGAAATAGTGTGCCGCTGAAGACTTGCAGGGGCGTGCCGTTGAAAGGCCCAGGAGGGTGCTGGATAGCGTGCCGAGTGAGGGCATGACAAGTGCACTGGTTGGACTGCCAAGGGGGCGTACCGGGTAAACTGGCAGAATGGTGCACCGGTGAAATGGCAGCGGGGTGCACCGGGTGTGGGTTGCTGGAGGCGCATCGGACCAAGAGGCAGGGGGGTGGATCGGATGGGAGGTCATGCCACCGGATGTAAGAAAGCCTGCTGGTTGTTTCACAAAGAGGCCCGCCTGATACCGTTTATATGTCTTCCCACGGGTTATAAGTTTTCACCACCATTGACGAGTGGCTCGGAGGCCACCGGTTATATCATCTTATGGGGCGCCGGATGTATCACATTTGAGACACCGCTTAAATAGGGAAGATACCCCCACCCCCGGTTAAACTTCATGAAACACTTTGTTGGAGCTGGCTTCTGTCTGCGGGCCACTCACACCACAAGTTACTCTGCCTCCAGCATTTTTGGTGGACTTGTTGAGCTCGTGTTCAGCCCTCTCCAGATCATTGAGGTCTGCACGGACGACAATAGCTCTTCCCACAATAGAGTTTGCTCCAATCAGGACTTAACAGCGACTTATACACCCAATGTGAGTACACCGAAAATCTCAGAAAATCTGGTGCTCAATCTCTATGAAATCCTATATACTCATCTGCTGCTCCATTGGAAATGACGGACCCTAACACTGACAGTACGAAGACAGAGAGTATGAAACCATACACACGTCCTGCTCATATTTTGCAAACGATCTGATAATTGGAAAGCCATGGTTGTCTGGGAGTGCCTTGTTTCCAGGCCTCGTAGAAATGATCACCTCCTGACTAGCTTCCTTCACAGCCAGCTTCTTGGTAGACATATAGGTATTTTCTCATATCACCACACACAGTGTTCTCGGAAAGAAGCCTCCGAATCTCTAAATGTGATCCTGTAACTATTTTCCCAGCGCCTGTGGATTCCATCGTTTCTATGATCGCTGAGTATATGACAACCAAAGAATTGACAGTATTTGCACCAGCCATTGAACTAATATCATAATTCTTTTCCCACTGCTCCATAATCCAATCCTTCTGTAAGAACACAAAAGGCAATTCTTAAACTTGATCAGAGAAACCTGTTCCAACATCCATGATAAGGGCCCATAGATTTGCAGAAGAAGCCACACAACTGATGTATAAACCATCCTCACTACCCTTACCAATATGTTGGGTGCATATGCTATATTATAATGATATCTCTGTTTCACAGGCCGACATGCATTATACACCGAAATCCGTTGGGTCGCCGGGCTTCCAAAACGAACTCTTTTTTTTAAGCACATCATCTTCCTCAAGGCTCACAAGTAATCTCCCTCATTTCTGTCCAACCTTCAAAGCCCCATCAATTCTAATAGCCCTCAATGATGTGCAGGGCTTGATCAAGCTTTCAAAAAAGGGAAATAAGCTTGGAGTAATTCGGTTCTTCATCAAATTTCATATTTGTTACAATCTCAAGAAACTCTTTAAAAGGAGGTGGGCATAAACAACACAGCGTCTCCGGAGGAGTGGCTATCTTTTTCTTGCAAACAAGAAAACTCTTGCTGTCACCCTGATAGCCTTGCCATGGCAACCTTACTCTGATTAGAAATATCAATGTGTACGCCAGCGACTCAAGATCATCTCTTCTACTCCCAACACCAGTGCGTCTTCCTTGCCGGGGGCCACTTCGCAGCTCTGGCATCCTCTCCCCATGCAAGTTATGGGCGCATTAGGTTCCCAGACATCCGTTGCAACCTACGGGAAATGCTGTAGGGCGGTCGGGAAGGGAGTGGCTGGGTCAACCGGTGCAGCGTATGCCCTCCGGCACAGGGGTGTGCCGGGTGATGTGGGGAGGAACAGTGGCTGGTCATCCGGCACAGGGGTGTTGTCCGGCACGGGGTTGTGTTGGTGCAGTGGGGGGATAACTGGCACATGGGTGTGCCGTGGAGTGGGGTGGAAGGTGCGGTTTGGGTTGTCCGGCACGGTTGAGGCGGGAATGGCGCGGTGTACGCCCTCCGGCACAATGGTGTGCCGGAGGAGTGGCTGTGTGCCGAAGGTGGAGGAAGAATGACGCGTGAGGGGGGGTTGTCCGGTACAGTGGGGGGAAGTGGTTATCCGGTGCAGTGGGTGCACCGAGTGAGGAGCCAGAGGTGTGCCGTCCGGCACGGTGACGGTGTGCCGTGGAGTGGGTCATCCGGTGCGATGGGAGTGGGCTGGGAGAGATGGCGCGGGGGCGTACCGGGTAAGGGCACTGAAGGCGTGCCGGGGCTCCGCCCAGGGAGTGTGCCGCGGTGGGAGGCGAAGTGAGAGTGAGAGAAAAGAAGAAAAAAAAAAGGGAGAGAAATAGAGAGTGAGTGGGCCAACCTTTTTATTTTATTATATATATATATATATATTATTTATTATTATTATTATTATTTATTTTTCTTTTCTTTTTCTTCTCTTTTTCTCTTCTTCTATTTAATTTTTATTTTTTCTTTCTCATTCTTTTTTTTTCTTCCTTCTTTTCTTTCTCCTTCTTTTCTTTTTCTTTCTCTCTCTTTTTTTTTCTTTCTCTTTTTTTTTGGTGTCCACAACGGGTTAAGTTGTAAGCCCCAGTGGTTGCAGAGGAGGATTCCTCTGGTCGGCTAAGCTGTAACGCCCAGCAGTCAAGCTGTGAGTCAGCGGATGGCTAAGCTGTATCGCCCAGTGGAAGCAAGCTGTGATGCTCAGCTGATGTTGGCAAGCTGTGAGGCCCAACTGTTAAGCTGTGTATCAGCGGAATCCACACTCTAGTTGGAGTGTGGGGTGGACGTAGGTCTGCGGACCAAACCACCTAAAAATCCCCTTGTCTACTGTGGTTTGATTGCCTTATTCAATTCGCTAGGTGTATGCATAGGCCAATTTGAATATTCAATCTAGCAAGGAATTTGATTGCATATCGTTCATTCGATAGTGGTCTTGAGAGACTCACTTTGGACTGATTACCTGTTGGTCCACGATAGATGTATGATTAGATTTGCTCATCTAACCGTTTCAAGTTTTCTGGATTCACTGAGTGACTAAGTGTTTCATTCGATTGTCCATATTAAATGTTCGAGTGTGAGCCTTCTTAGAACAGTGATCTTGTTGAGCCATCTGAGTGCGTTAATTCTGCGCATCGATCTGCTATAGTTTTTATTTGGGTGAATTTTTTATAGGGGATTCATTCACCCCCCCTCTGAATCTAACAACTAATACTTAGCAAATTATGGCGAAGACCTCTAATAAGTGAAACATCTTCAATGCAATGGTTGAGATCCTTACCAATTCTCCCAATTCCGATTATCTTACCTCTGTTCTATCCACCAAAAATTACCGTACCGTCATTTTTCTCTGCAAGGTCTGCAAAAAGATGTTTATTCCCTGTCATGTGCCTGGAGCATCCGCTGTCCAGGTACCATTTATTCTCTCCAGCCTTCATGCAGACCTGCTCCAATAAGCAACCATGCTCATTTTGATTTGGGTACCCAAGCTAGCTTGGGTCCCGTGATGTTAGCATTTCCAAAGGATTGATTATATTTACTGAAAAACATGTCATCATCATATTGCATTAACTGGCATATGTACATGTCATGCCCTATCTTCCCACAGTAAAAACAAGTGGGTCTCTTCCTACCAGAATTTTTCCTGTTATTTACATTCCTAAAAGTTGAGGGGAAACTAGAATTGACAGTTGATGTAACACGGTGTGTGTATGAACATTCTCCATGATGAAATGAACTTTTAACAGCATAGTGAGAATGGTTTTTGTTGCCATGCATGTAAACTGAATTTTTTACAACTTGTTTTTCTTTTCCTTTCACCATCTTCTCACTTCCATTCTTCACTTTTTCAATTTCACTAATAAGCCTTTCATTATTGATGTTCAATTTTTCCTTCACTTTTTCACATTCAATTAATTTGGCATTCAAATTTTCCAACTCATTTTTCAATAAATCATGCCTTTCTTGGATTTCATCTTTGAGTTTAAAAGCGTTTTTCTTTTCAATATCTAGGCATGCAATTTCATCTTCGAACAAATTCACTTTGGATTCCAAAACTTCATTTGCATTTTTGAAATTTGTTACTTGCATTTCAAGCAGATTACATTTCTCACATGGATTGGATGAATGCAAGATTTCATGGATCTTTTTATTCAGGATTTTATTCTCATTTTTTATTCTCTTGTACTTTTCATCCAATTCTTCATAGGCAAGCTCCCATTGTTCATTAGTGATAAGCTCTAAGTTAGAGATTACATGTTCTTGGTCGCTCCTGGCCATAAGACACATATCCTTCACCAGCTCCTAAATATCTTGTTCATCATTAGACGTGGACTCATCCTCATCCTCGTCGCTCCATGTGGCCTTCATCGCTTTGGGCTTCTTGCCCTTCACCATCCTTCCTTTTTTCTTATGCAGCTCGGGGCATTCACCTCGCATGTGCCCCATCTTCTTACATTCGTAGCACATCACTTCGGCCACTTTTGATGGTTCATTTCTTTGCTTTGGCTGCCTCTTTCCTTTCTCAAATTTCTCGCCAAATCGTCTTCTTTGGCGCAAGAACTGTAGTACTCTTCTTGTTAGCATGGCAACCTCTTCATCATCGGTGGTTCCCATAGAATCTTCTTGGCTTGAAATTGTTTCCGGGTAAGCTTTCAATGCAACGGACTTCTTCTTCTTTGTGTCCTCT
Organism: Amorphophallus konjac; assembly: GCA_022559845.1. Lineage (NCBI taxonomy): Eukaryota > Viridiplantae > Streptophyta > Magnoliopsida > Alismatales > Araceae > Amorphophallus > Amorphophallus konjac. Next base: position 289,720,659 of record CM040118.1, read on the forward strand.
TCCGTTCTCTTAGTGTTAATCTCATAGGCCATCAATGACCCTATGAGTGCATCCACGGTGAGGGTAGACAGGTCTTTAGAATCCTCTATCACCGTCACCTTGGTGTGCCAGCTTGGCGATAGGGACCTCAGCACTTTTCTAACCAAATCGGTGTCCTTGAACTCTCTTCCGAGTGACTTCAATTCATTTGTGATCTCCATGAGACGTGGGAACATCTCAGAGATACTTTCTTCCTCTTTCATGTGAAATAGCTCGTAGTCATGAATCAACATGTTCGCCTTCGTCTCCTTAACTTCTGTGGTACCTTCATAGATAAGCTTGAACTTGTCCCACATTTCTTTTGCGCTGCTGCACATGGAGACACGAGCATACTCGTTAGGGTGAATAACACACTGAATAATGTTTAAAGCATTAAAGTTCACAGTGGCTTTCTTAATACTATCATCATCCCACATATCCTCATCAGGGTGTAAAACATATGGACCATTCCGAATGACAGTCCATATTTCATGACTTTGAGCACGTAGGAAGACGGTCATCCTATTCTTCCAGTAAGGGTAGTTACTACCATCGAAGAAAGGTGGCCGATGAATAGAATGCCCTTCGAGCATTAACCCCTTGTTAATGTTCTTGGCCAATCCTAACAAATCTCTCTAAACCGCTAGGTTTCTAGAAAATAGAGCCGAGGCTCTGATACCAATTGTTGGCCCGGTTAGGAGGCAATTGAGAGGGGGATGAATTGATTGCCCACCCTTTTCGACAAATTTAGATAAAATTAAATCAAACCACAGATATGGCAAATACACCTTAGATGAAGCTTGATTAGAATATATGATTGAGAAGCAAGCAAGCCCTCACAACTTCCCAGTGCAGAAATATAATCACTCGGAGAACAATGTATGAACGGACAATTGATCAAACTCTCGTCTCATCGACTCACACTCGTAGTATGAACGGATAGCAAATATCAACAACCACATAAGAAGCAAACCACGGCACAGTGATTTTTAGGTGGTTCGGACACACCAAGTGATGTCCTACGTCTGCCCCTCATTTCACTAAAACACGCTGCATGACGGCAGCAACCACCACACACGGGCTCGACGGCCCACACACGTGGGTTCTCGCAAGACGACGAGAAGCCCCACACACACTCGGAGCAAGTTCCGAAATCGTCTAAAGATGAAAATAAGATGGAAAGACAAAGCCCAGTCTGAGAATAGGAATCTAAGCACAACAGAACTAAGAAGATGATAAACAAAATAGATCTCCCCTAAATCCTTCAACCAAACTTGGAGATGAATGAAGGGAGGTTTGGAATGATGAAACCGAGAGGAGTGAGGTCGCCCCTTGATGAAGCTCGCCCAACAGGTTTATGATGGAGAGGAGTCGCAGCACGCCTCCAACCTCGACCTCGGGAACGTGGAATGCGGCCAGGGACGGAGTTCCTCCTTCTCCACGGATGCAGCCCTTCTTCTCCTTTTTCCTGCAAGAGGATAGCACGTTAGAAGCTCTTGGATGCTCTTCCGATCGAACAAGGGCGGCGACATATACAAGAGGGATTAAAACCCAATAAGACACAAAAGCCCATGCCAAACCCTCTTCTAAACACATACAATATATGGTGGACGCCCTAAGGGTAATATGGTAAACAAGCAACCCAATCAGATCTATATTAGGTGGGTTCGAAACAGATCCAGAAAGACCTATCGAAACGCTCAGAAAAAGTGTCGACTCATAGAGTCGACTCTTTTTCACGAGTGTTTTGCCAGAACACATAAAAATAATACCTGTGAAACAAGTGTCGACCCATTGAGTCGACACTTTTTACCAAGTGTTCTGGCCTGTGAAATTCACAACATTCGTGGTGAAAAGTGTCGACTCTTGAGGTTGACACTTTTTCACGAAGGTTCTGTTTTCACAGAATTAAGTGAACTTACCTGAAAGTGTCGACCCATTAGGTCGACACTTTTTCCCGAGTGTTCTCACTTTGCAAAAATAACAGAACCCTGGTGAAAGTGTCGACTTCATGGGTTGACACTTTCTGCCAGCGTTCTTAACACTTAACGCAAGGTAGAGAGTGTTAAAATACGTGTCGACCCTTGAGGTCGACACTTTTCCTGACAGCAGAAAAACTTCAATTAAATCAATTGAAACCTCCACATTTCATAAACCAAGTATCAAGATCAATCATATATGGACTTGTAACTCAGATAGACATTACAAAACCTGATTTCAACCCTAATCAATTCATTCACATTGAAATCCAATTAGACATATATTCATACCTTGGCCTTGAGTGATTGAGTGAAAAACTCCACTAATATCTTGCATTTTCAAATTATCATTCAACTCAATACCTCAAGTTAGCAATTGAAATTTCCAACACAATCCATATCATGTGAATCTGTTAATGCATCCATTGAAACGACTATGCAATGTAGTGCAGTGAGGCACAGACATCTGTGCAGTTAAACTCATTCATCATATGACATAAGCTCCTTATAACATGACTCAAGTTCTCAAGGATTCATTTTATCATTCAAACTCCTCATTCATCAAATATGCTTCAAAGCAAATCTCATAAAAACTAAACTCGTGACATTTTCATTCAAGATCTTCGTCAAAATAGCCCGGGGCACAACACACCACACTCTCTCCCTCTCCTCTCACTCTCTTCTACCTTCTTCTTCTCTTCTTCTTCTTCTCCTCCTGTGTATCCTCGTCTCCCTGGTTGCTTCTCACTGTGTGTCTCGCTCACTGTGTGTGTCCACCTCTGTGTGTGTCCACCTTCGTCCACGTTGTTTTCTTCTTCGTGAGAGGTTATATAGGTCCGACGTTGACGGGGGGCCTCATGATGGCAACCCTATCCTAGGTTGACCCCGGTCATGTCTTAGTCAGGTGGAGACTTGCCTACTCGAACCAGAGGGCGACATCGCGTCAAAGTATTAGCTGGCGTCGAGGTGGCCGAGCTGCGTGCCAAGGGTCCCATGTAGTGACCGTTATGTCTTCTGCCGATTTATGCCGTGCTGATGGCTGTAACGCTGTGCCAGGTGCGGTGGTCTTAACGCTGCATCGGGTGGACCATTTGGCAGGGTGTGCCGCTGAGAAGTCCTAATGAATGTGCCGTTGGAGTGGGCTCGCATGTGTGCCGTTGAAGGGCATAGGGAGCATGCCGTTGGAGGGCACAGGCTGTTGTGCCGTTGGAGAGGCACAGGAGTGTGCCGTTGGAGAGGCACAGGAGTGTGCCGTTGGAAAGGCACTAGGAGTGTGCCGTTGGCAGGAGTGTGCCGTTGGAAACGCACTAGGAGTGTGCCGTTGGCAGGAGTGTGCCGTTGGAAAGGCACTAGGAGTGTGCCGTTGGAAAGGCACTAGGAGTGTGCCGTTGGAGAGGCATTAGGAGTGTGCCGCTGGGGGTGTTTCTGGTGTGCCGCTGGGAGGGTGCGTGGCAGTGTGCCGTTGAATGCTTTGAGGGGTGTGCCGTTGGAAGCACCTGAGGAGCGTGCTGCTGAAGGGCCTGAGAAGTGTGCCGCTGGATGGGCACCACCAGTGTGCTGTTGGAGGGCTGTTTGGGGGTGTGCCATTTGAGGCACTTTGAGGGTGTGCCATTGGAGGCATCTAAGAGTGTGCCGCTGGAGGGGCTGGCAGGGTGTGCCATTGGAGGCATCTAAGAGTGAGCCGTTGGAGGGGCTGGCAGGGTGTGCCGTTGGAGAGGTGTTGATCCCTTCTTCAGGAACTCATAACTGTGAATTTATTTGGGACATTCTTCACCGTCAGTGACCCAAGGGTGGGACCATAGCAGTGTATAGATTCAGGAGGGTATCCTGTGTTTTCTTTGTCATTTAATGCGCCCGTGCGAATGTGAGGATTTACCGGATGGTAGTATTCTCCGGAGCCTTGGGTAGCCAATTTCTCTGAGTCTTCTCTCTTTAGCTCTGATGCCAATGAAGAATTGGGCAAAATGTATGGACGCATAAATTTACATGTCCACAAATGCCCCCCACCCTCGGGCAGCGCGGGCGAAGGATGAGATGAGCGGTGCTCGTGTGTGTGTTCGCGTAACAAACATACATTATTATGTACATATACATATATTATATGTATATGTATATATTGTGTATATACATTGCTATTTTTTATTTTTATTTTATTTTTTTCTCTCTTTTTATATTTATATATTCTCTTTTTTCTTTCTCTTTTCTCTTTTTTTCTCTCTTTTGTTTTTTTCCCTTCCCTTTTTTTCTCTTTCTCTCTCCTTTTTTGTTTTCTTTTCTCTTCTTTTTATTCTTCTTTTTTTAAGCCCCTGTAAAAGGGGAGGGGGTGTCCCGCTCGAGCTCCCCCCTCTCCCTTTCAAACTCCCCCTCACTTTTCTCTCTCTTCGTCTCTTCGGCTACCATCGCCGCCGTCGTCTTCTTCATCTGCCACCGGACGCCGTCACCGTCCTCGCCGGGGTGAGGAGGCCGCCGTGCCCCTCTCTCTCCCTCCTCTCTTCTCTTCCTCTCCTCCTTTCCTCTTCTTCTTCTTCTCTTCTCATTCTTTCTCTTCTTCCTCTTTTTTTTTTCTTCGCTCGAAGGGCGACGGAGCCCTAGGCTCCTCTCTTTCATCTTCCCTCTTCTTCTCTCCCCCCTTCTTCCTTTCTTCTTCTCTTCTGCTTCTTCTTTTCTTCCTCTTTCTTCTCCTCCGGTGGAGCAACGTTGGGCGCATCGGTGGCAGTGCACCGGGGTGTGCCAATAGCGAGGGCACAGGGTGTGCCGGAAGCCGGAGCATCGGGCGTGCCGGAGTGGGTTGGCACGAGCGTGCCGGTGGAACTGAGCATCCCGGGTGTGCCGGATAGAGGCACGGGTGTGTCGAGTAGTGTGGGCACAAGTGTGCCGGCGGAGCTGGGTGGCACAAGTGTGCCGGGTAAGGTGGCACAAGGTGTGTCGGGTGAGCGGGGACACGAGTGTGCCGGGTAAGGTGGCACAGGGTGTGCCGGGTGAGCGCGGACACGAGTGTGCCGGGTAAGGTGGCACAGGGTGTGCCAGGTGAGCACGGGCACGAGTGTGCCGGGTAGTTAGGGCACGAGTGTGCCGGGCGAAGGTGCCAGGGGGTGTGCCGGGCAAGGGCACTAGGCAGTGTGCTGGTCGAAGCAGAAGGTGGCTTGAACGGACCGAGGGAGCATCCGGTGTTGCCTTCTGTGCGCACCGTGATTTTTGTTGGGACCGTTACTCCTTGTGGACAAGCACCCTTGTCTTCTCTTTACGCCCTCGGCCTAGGGGAGACTCTGCCAAAATTTTGTCAGAATTTATTATCATTTTGCTCATTTCGATTGTAGTGTAGCGCTTTATAGTCTTTTCCCCTTTGTCTTTGCTCGGGACTTGTTCTGACTCTAAGTCTTTTGCACCTTACAGATAAATGGCTGCTCCTAGTGGTTCTTCCGCTTCTGCTATCGCCAGTGCCAAGCCTGCTCTGTCACTGGCCGTTCCTGCCGTCACCTGGCATAATGTGGAGGACCTTGACCGGGAACATGCCGAGGTGGACTCACTAGCCGAACCATCAGACTCTGAGACCAGTACTGTAGAGCTCAGCTGAGTTTCCCTGACTGACATCGGCTTTACATTTGATTGAGCCGGCGACTATCGGAGGGACCATCCCAAGGACAAGCACCTTCTACACTTTTTAAAGAACCTCCGCAACGAGGACAAGAGGGACTTTAGAGCTGTGCGAGGCATTGAGCGCGCCATCTTACAGTTCTGAGATAGCCTGCTATACAGTGTTCGCCGGAGTGTGCAAATGTACCTGGTGGGCAAAACGAGGGAATGGAATCCAGTGCTAGGGCTGGAGGCACTGACACCAGCGGAGGGAAAATTGGTACGGGCGATGGAGTTTACCCCTACCTATTGGGATAATGCAGCGGGGCAGGTGCACAAGGAGCAACCCCGCTTCGGCTTATTTCTGGTGCCGCTAAAGTTGGGGTATCGGGAGGAGCCCTACCTTCTGGATTGCCTGGCCATCCGCTTCAAGCATGAGCTCACCTTGGGCTGGTTCGGGGAGCTTAAAGTCCAGGATGCGCACACCTTTCGGGAGGGGGCGGTGGAGTTCACCGAGTACGTGTTGTTCAATTATGCTCCCCTGCTTATTCGGGCCGACATCTACCACAGCGTTTATGCCTCCCGATACAGCTGCCCGATCTTTAAAGGCCTCTGCTGTGGGATGATCAAAGTCTTTAACGCCAAGCTGAACACCTTCTGGAAGGTGAGACTTCGCTTTATTTATGGAGTCTTCACCAGCTGAGCGGGCTGCCTATTGATGGAGAGCCGTATGAAGAAGTATGCCTCACCGACCTTATCAAGGACGGGACAGACGGGGACGGCATCTACACACTCGGATATTCTTACCGGTTCCTTATGAAGGCGTACCGGGAATTGTACCAGTCATCCCATGGCGGGAAGCAGCCTTCCCGTGGGGACCGCAAGAGGGTCCACTTGAGCTTGTGGCTGAAATACTTCTTCGATGGGCCAAAGAAATATGAAGATTTCCTCTGTGTCGGCGTCGCTGTGGTCTGAAAGAAGCGTAGCAAGAGTAGGGCTGAGGTGAAAGTCCCAACTTCAAAGGGGCATCAGAGTGGTGCTAACCCAGCGGTGGTTGATCCGATGACGCACTGTGCATCTTTCCTCACATACTGGCTCTGTTATTTTGCTATGTCGTACGGGGACGAGAGTGTCGTCTGGCCAGATGCCATCTACCCTGCTTGCCAAATGGCATGGGGCATTAAGCTGTCATTGTGCCCGGCTGCACTATGCCTGATATTCAAGACGTTGGGGGACGTTAGTGCACACCAACTCCCGCGCTAGGCCCATTTCATCGGCCCACTGCACTTCTTCAATGCTTGGGTCTGCTCCTTATTCCTAGAGTACGTGATGGGAATCGAAGCCGAGCATTGACATTTTTATTTTGCATTTGTGTCCTTTAGTTTATTTTTATATCCTTGGAAAAGTATATGTGCAATTGTAAGGCTTTATAAGCCAATGAGTCATTCCCTTGGATTGTTTGGGTTTTTGTGTAAATTGACTGTAGGTCCAGCAAGGGGGCCCTCACTCTGACCCCATTGATCCACATAAGTTATTTGGGTCCATGTGGGGCTGGTCAACTATCTTAGGTGGCATCTAGAAGGTTGGACCATTCAAGGGGAGAAATGGACCACAAAGTCCAAGTTGGAGGCCACCTTGGTCAAGGGGGCGCCCCCCCCCCCATATATTGTTAATTAATGTGGTTCCAAACCACATGGGATAATTAGTTTTGACCTCCCTAGTTTGCCCTCCCTAACCCTAGATCTGAGGTCATTTTGAGCCTTTTTACATTTATTATAAATAGCTTGTTTCACATTTATTAGAATTAATGAAGAGAAAATTATGAATTTGGTTGGAGCCAAAGAAGGGTGTGCCCTCCTCCTCTCACTCTCCCCCCTCTTACAGATGGATTTCTATCATTCTAGGGTGTGAGACCCTTTCTACCTCCCCCTCTCATCCTCTAAGTTCTATTTCTGCCGCCGCCACCATCGCGCCGCCGTCGCGCCGCCGCCATCAACGCTGGAATTCTGTCCAAATCAGGACAGAACATCATCTCCGGAATTTTATCTTAGGTTCTTGTGGTCTGATCGATCCCAAACTTTGAGAGCTTGTTCTACCTGTCTCCCTTAACCTCTAGTTCAATTTTTGTGTCATTTGGACATTGTTTAGTATTTTTCCCATATTTCTTGTTTCCCCCTGTAATCTGTCATTCTGCAGATCCACAGGATAGTGTCACCTTTTCATATTTTTCTCACCCCTTTAGAAATTTCTCAAAAATCCACAAAAAAATTTCAGTGTTCCCCACGTTCCCTCCTACCTCCCATAATTTTTTTAGCCTATGGAAAAATCATTTTGCCCTCGGTCAAAGGTTAGTTTCAGGAAGATCCCCTGCTGACCTGAGTGTCTGTAAACAGATCCACAGGAAAACTCGTGGTTTGCAGAGCCTCCCATTTCTCATCACTTCACTGGATCGATCTATAACAATTATATGTCGTATATCTGGGAGTCCTCTTTCCAACCCCATTGGTTGCACCTTGATCCAATTTCGGATCTGAGAGAATTAATTCGTGCAACCGAGGCCTGCAGATCTGTTCCATGTGCAGGTCCGAAATTTCTATCCGGGAAAAATTCAGAAATAAATATCAAAAATCAACTTCAGGAGCCGCCACTCCCAAGAGTCGACCAGGGACGTCCTGCCAACGTTCCAACCAAGCGACGCCTTTCGAAGATCTCAGGAAGGTGACGTTCCTTTGGAATCCGTGCCTTACTGTCCACCGAGTCGGTGCAGGACCGAGTCGGACCAGCAGGCCGAGTTCGCTCCGAACGCACCTCCGGATTGTTGCTCGTCAACCCAGGGTCGGTCCTCCCGGGCCCACTTGTAGCCCTTTACCTCCCTGGGTGGAGTGGACAATAAAATTCACTGTTGTAATTAAGTTTTTACCGTTGTTACCGGGAGTTACCATAATTGGCCGGGGTCGTCTTCCCCACGCCCGGAGCGTGGAGGTATCGTGTTCCCTCTCTTACTCGACTTTGCTTTACTCGTATTTATTCGTATATGCCACTGCATGTGATAGGTTATTAGCCCGTTATATCATTTTTATCACCGCTGCGAGAGAGTGAGTGCGACCCGTCCCTTGACTCAATCCGAGTTAACGCGGAAAAGTCGATACCCGAGACTCTTTGCCAGTTTCTCAACCGCGCACGGTCCCACGTCTTCCCTCGCTTAGGGATGCTCGCGAGCTAAGTCCCAGGTCACGTGTCCGTCCCACATCAGTACGCCCCACGTACCATACAGTCTTGGGGGTTGTTCCCACGTATGCTAGAGTTTGCCAACGTGGAGGCGGGTTCGACAATGTTGCAGCTATTCAACATCCGGGGTAGGCTTACAACAGTTCCCCAAGACTTATCAGGCAGCATTCATTTTTGGACTCTGGCTGCTCACTCTAGTCCTTTGGTGAACAGCAAAAGGGAGTGTCGGGATGACGAGGTGGAGAAATACCCTCACCCGATCAGCCAGCAGACAGCGACCCGCCTGCTGCTAGAGCCATAGCTTCACGATTGGGCGTTGTCTATCCGCCCGAGCGTGCTCGTATTCAAGAAGGGAGACATTTTGCTGCTGGAACCCTATTACCCCTTCTGCTTCGGGTGCAATTTTGGGTATGATCAGCATATCCCTGTATACAGCACACAGTTTGCTCTGCCTGTGCGGAGTCTTTGGGGCAACCCGATTGCAGAGCACGCCCGGTCCTGGTGGGACTACTTTCATAGGGCGGACAGTTCTGCTTTCAGGGTGCCGATGCTCGGGCGAGTTCCACGAGTAACCGTGGACTACATCAAGTGGTGGAATGCTCAGACATGCTTCTATCGGTTGTGCAGGACTGACAGCTGGGATGGCGCCGAAAGGAAATTCTTGAGCAAACAGTCGGCGGTCATCCTTGATATTGATCCGGAGCATCTGCTCCGACTGAAGCATGGCAAGGAAAGGGAGGTGGCTACATACTTGGCTGCTCGTAAGGAAGCCCGGGAAGCTAGGCCGTCGTCCCAAATTAAGATGCCTCATATTGCCAAAGATGAGTTTAAGAGGACTCTTACGCATCTGTGCCGGGTTGGGACGGACCATCTAGACCTCATTAACTACCCCTTCCCGATAGAAGAAGAAGGCACACCAGCTCGAACCTGGCACCCGGAGATGGACCCGACGTGTCCCTATCGCACCTTCTTGAGGAGAGAGGAGCGCAGGCCCGAAAATTACAAGGAAACCACATGGCTATATGTTCTTCTCTGGGCACACAGATTGAAGGTGGAGGACCCAACAACTGCCATCTTGGATAAGCGCCTGCAGATTTCTTTTCATTATGCCGATGGGTGGGGCATGGATCACTTCATTCTTTACTGCCACCTCTCCTTCAAGCAGCATGCGGATCTGGCTCATCTCGTAGACCGTTGTACGAAGATCAGGGATATTTTTTGGTTGGTCCAAGAGGCGGCTCGCTAGGACAAGGAGTCGTCCCTAACCTACTGGCCGCTGACTCTACGATTGTACACCGGCCCTCATGGTATAATGCCTCTTTATCTCTGCCTTCCATGGTTATGTTCCTTCATAATGTTGGTTGATTGATTGATTTTTTTTGTCAGATCATCCCTCCGGCACCCAATTGGCGCAATATAGGAACCTTCTTCGACTGGTACAGAAGCCCCCCCACTTTGATGCGGCAGAGCCGACTCCCACCACGACTCCATTGCCGAAGGCCAGGAAGCGATCCCGAGCAAGGTCGCATGTGAAGGAGGCATTGGCTACTACTAAGGTGGCCAAGCGGTAGAAAGCGAAGCAGAGGAAAACGGAGGCTACCTCTGCCTCGGTAGTCTCCCCTCCAGTTCCTTTACCCCCGTACTTTGAGGAGTTCGCCGCCGCTTGGGTGGAGACAAGTCGGCCTGTAGGTTGGATCCTCTAACTTTTGAAGCTCTTCAAGGCTTATCTGTATGTCAAGAGGGACCCTCTTCTAACACACGTGTTTATCCTTTTTTTTTTACTTCAGTCGCGGAGGAATTAGCTCCCATTTCTATTCCCGATGTGGGTAAGGCCACGGTTCACGAGGCAGTGCAACCCGTTAAAGAGAGCGTTTTTGAACCAACCTCTACTGCGGAAGTCGGGGGAGGTACTTTTTCCTCGTTCTCTTGGCTGATTTCCTTCATTTCTTGTGACCCTACGGGCCCGGCTTAATTCACATCATTCTTCACTTGGCAAGAGCCGGTGTGGCAGCCACTCGGCCGAAGGTAGTCCGCTGGATGCCACCGTTCGAGCAAACATATGCGAGGAAGGGGCGAAGGCCGGGGAAGTCACGGCTGCTGAGCCCCCGTGACGATGCTCCAGCCATAAATCCTGCCGCTGGGGCTCCCCTCGCAGTGAAAGAGGTGCCCACCCAGACCAAGTCCTCGTCGGGTGAAAAGGTAGATTATGGCTATTCTTCTAACGAGGTGCTTTCAAATGAGGGCCCGTCCGGGGAGCCCGAGCTTCAAGTACCTGCTTGGAAAGCTCCAGTATTGCCCACTTCTCTGAGTTTAGTGGGACAGGTACTGGTGATTGTGGACCTGTTTATTCGGGCTTCTCTCGAGGTCGCCAACTAATTTCTCTAATGTTATCATTTTTGAACTTAATAGGAACAAACTTTGCCGTAGGGCACAGAGACCCATGTCCCAGGCTCAGAGGTCGCCCGACAGGAGAAAAACACTGCGGCTTTGGACAAGCTGGCATCCATAGTTGAGGCCTTGCGGCAAGAGGAGGCTGCAGCAAGTTCGGATGCCCCCTCCCCGACAGTCGAGGCGCTGCAGCAAGAGGAGGCGGTAGTGGCCGTGAGTATATAGACTTTATCCCCTTTTTTTTGAGTTTCCCTCGGGACTGTTGATTTATTTTAAGCTGGACAGGACCATGCGTCCCAAAGGGTCGCGGGGACTCCTACTCTGACAGCTGAAGCCCTGGAAGAGGGAGAGATAGTGCCAGAGACTTAGACCCGGGAAGATGGAGAGATAACGCCGGAGAGCAGCATAGTGCCGGCGGATGAGGTAAGCACGGGGGCCTCTCGGCTCTTTTGAAAACCCAGCAATTCGTTCCACATAGTGAGTGGCTAACCTTGCTCTGTGTGGCCAATCAAAGATGACGCCCAGGAGAGCACCTTCTGCCCGTGCTCGTAAAGCCGTTCCCAGGTGGAGGTCATCCTTTGGTCCGCAGGCGGCACGAAGGTTAAAATCACTTCTGGGACCGGACGCGGGATCCTCGGCATCTCTTCTGCAATTGGGGGTCATCCCACGGCTCGTGATTCCGCTTCCGCCTCTCCCGAAGTCAGTTGTACCAGAGGAAGCCTGACTCCTGGGGAAGATATTACAGAGCCTCACTATACCTTCGAGGGAGACTCGGGCAGGGGAGGCGACAGGTCCCCGAGGAGAAATATTGGGCCCAGCTCTACTTGATAACCCTCCTTCGACCGAGGTCGTGACTCTCGCGCTCCCGACCTGTGAAGCGATGACGGGTCCGAGCCTTACCGAGGAGGTGGAGATGGAAGCAAGTTCATCTGCCGCGGTGCCTGATTCGGTCCCTGCGGCCATTTGCTCTGTAGACGAAACCATGGCTCCGGTCCTGGCGGCACAGATGTCATCATCGGACACGGGCCTTACCCGACCGATGGAAATGGAGCATCCGCTCGTCACAACGGCGTCGAGTGCTTCTGCTACAATCTTGCCTTTGCCCCTCGCAGTGATTGGATAGGATCTGTCCTCTGAGCCAGAAGGATCTCGCCATTTGACCTTGGCTCTCCCGTCTTCATCGGCTGTGGTGGATGCCGAGCTATGGGCAGCTGTGGACAGCGCCGTCGAGTTCAACCCGTCGATCGTGCCTTCAATAGGTCATGCTACTTCAGACCTGTCGGTTCGGTAGACTCTGCTGACGCTGCGGTCGATGATATTTGCTTATCCTTCGCTCACATACTGGGGGTTACACACTGTGGTCATGCAACTGACTGGGGCTCTACAGATGATGGGTTGCCCACTAGAGGAGTGGTCGCGACGGGTTCTATTGTTACTGAAATATGTAAACTGTCGCGAGTTCCTCGAGACACAAGCTCCAACTGAATTTACAGCCATCGGTGCCCAGAGGGACGAGTACTTGCAGGCCCTAGAGGTACGGAGGGACAGTAGGGAGCAGCGTCGGAGGGCCCTAGATGAATGTTGCGGCAACATTCGTGCTTTGGAGAGCCGAATAGAGAAGCTCAAGGGCTGGCTTGCTAAGGCCGAGTCTGATCTTGCCGAGGCTGAGGTGACCAAGGTCAGAGAGGTCGAGGAGCTAGGCGTCGCTGAGGTTGAAGTGGCCTCCGTGACAACAGAGTTGGGGCGCCTTGATGCGCAGGAAGATCGACTGCGTGAAATGGTGAACTTTCCTTGCGTCGGGATCCTTCCTCTCGAGGAAATCTTCCGGGGGATAGACTAGCCGCCAATCCTCCTTTTCTTCTGCTACTTCCTCTTTCTCCCTTTTTGCATGTAACACTGGGGTATGCCCCGAGGCCCATGTAACTCTTTTTTCAAAAAAGGAATAGAATACAATTGTTTCGTATGCCTCTTATTGTGTGTATGATATTCAGAAAAAAAAAATTTTCTTGCCCTGTGGTAGAGTGTGGGTTCGTACTAATAGTCCATTTGGGGAAAGCCCAGTGGGGTTCGCATGGGAGCATAGGAGAGTGCTCACCCTTCCAGAGGAGCGACGAGGGGATCACTCCACCATGTCCGCCGTGCGATTAACCAAATGGTGCCACCGGGGCGCTTGACCCGAGCAGGTTGATTTGACCTCAGAGGGGTGGAGAGAAGAATTTGTTCATTCAATGATCTAGACGGGAGGTCTTGGTCAAAGAAAAGGGTTGTTCGTCGCAAAAGGGGCAGAGAGAAGAGTTTGTTCATTCAATGACCTAGACGGAAGGTCTTGGTCAAAAGGGATTGTTCGTCACCTGGCGGGGTACCCGGGGCATGACGTGGTTTGTTTGTCTCTTGAAATATTCGTTGGTACGGGGCTGGTGCCAACGCAAAGAACAAGGTATTCCCCGATCTCGAACGAAAGGTTCGGGTGAGGTGTTTTTCATCAGCGTCGACGAGATGTCAAGGGCTGACATGGCTTGTTTGTCTCTTGATATTCTCGTTGGTACGGGGCTAGTGCCAATGTAAGGAAGAAGGTTGATTCCCCAATCCCGAATGAAAGGTCCGGGTGAGGTGTTTTTCGTCAGTGCTGACAAGATGTCAAGGGCTAACGTGGTTTGTTTGTCTCTTGGTATCTTTGTTGGTACGGGGTAAGTGCCAACGCAAAGAAGAAGGTTGATTCCCCAATCCTAAACAAAAGGTCCGAGTGAGGTGTTTTTCGTCAATGCCGACAAGATGTCAAGGGCTGACATGGTTTGTTTGTCTCTTGGTATCTTCGTTGGTACGGGATAAATGCCAACGCAAAGAAGAATGCTGATTCCCGAATCCTGAATGAAAGGTCCGGGTGAGGTGTTTTTCGTCAGTGCCGACAAGAAGTCAAGGGTTGACATGGTTTATTTGTCTCTTGGTGTGCTCTTAATAATAGGAGTGAGCATTAATCACGGGGGACTGGTTCCTCCTCCCCCCTTCTATTCTTCTCTTTGTTTCTCTCTCTTTTTTTCTTTTTTTTTCTTTCTCTTTTTCCTTCTTTTCTCTCTTTTCCTTCTCTTCTTTTTTTCCTTCTCTTTCTTTCTCTTTTTTTTCTTCTCTTCCTTTCTCTTTTCCTCCCCCCCTCCCTTTTTTAAAAAAAATTTGCAGGGTAAATAGCGGCTAAACCATTTGGACAATAGTGATGCAAATTCGCCCGCGGTGGGGCAGAGAAATGTATTATTCATTGAATGGAGGAATCAGAGCGTGGTACAACCTCAAATGCCTACCATTAAGGGGTGGAAATTGAACCTCCCCCCGATGATTAACGATTACATATGCTCCGCCCTTGTAGACTTTCTGGATTACATAGGGTCCAAGCCAATTCTCATTTAGCTTGCCCTTGTGGTGGGAAGCCATGACTTCTCTTCTCTTGACCATAACGAGGTGACCCTTTTTAAATTCGTGCTCCTTGACGAGCTTGTCAAAGGCATGCGCTATTCGGGCCTGATGGACCTGAATATTCTGCTGGGCTTGGAGTTGTTTCCACTCCAAGTTGGAGAGCTCTTCGAGCCTTCGCTCGACATTTGTTTGCTCTTCCCGGACCAACCTGTGCTGGATTACGACCCGAAGGGAGGTTATTTCCAACTCGATGGGGACAATTGCTTCTGAGCCATACACCAAGGAAAATGGTGAACAACCCGTTGGAGTTTTGTATACAGTTCGATATGCCCACAGGGCTTCGTACATCTTCTCTTCCCAGTCTCTTTTGTTGGAATTAACAATTTTGGATAGGAGAGTACAAAGAGTTTTATTGAAAGCTTCAGCCAAGCCATTGGCATGTGGGTAATAAGGGGTTGACGTCCTCCAGTCAATCTTGTATTTTTCTGCCAGCCGGTAGACTTTCTGGTTGCGGAAGTGGCTCCCATTGTCTGAGATAATTCAGTTTGGAGTGCCAAAACCGGAATATGATGTTGCGACGGATAAATCTGACGACGATCTCCCCAGTTACTTCTTTTAGAGTGACAGCTTTCACCCAGCGGGAGAAGTAATCAGTTGCCGCCAAGATGTACTTGCATCTAGCGGACGACGCAGGTAGTGGACCCACGACGTCTGTTCCCCATTGGGCAAAAGGCCAGCTGGGCAGTGTTGGATGCAGCGGCACGGGTGGTCTCCTGGGCACCGTCACGTGCACCTGGCATTTTTTACAACACTTGGCATACTTGCAGCAGTCGTCAAACATTGTCGGCCAGTAGTAGCCAAGTTTTTTTATCTCAATTTTCACTTTCGGTCCCGCCTGGTGTGTACCAGCTGTTCCGGCGTGAACCTCCTTCATGACTTTCCAAGCTTCTTCGGTGGATAGGCATCGAAGGAGTACCTTCCATTTGGCATCTGCCATGATTCGGAATAGGATCCCGTTTCGGACCTCATAAGAGCCCTTTATTCTGATCAACTTGATCTTCTCTTCCCTTTGCCTGGGCAGTTGTTGGTATTTAAACCACTACATAAGGGTGTCCCTCCAGTCCGGTAAGCTGATGGCTTCCGCCGTGGCGACCTCAAATTCTTCCCCTATTGGCACTTCTATCATGCTAGGCACTTGGCGCTGATTTACCACCTGGATGCTGAGGGATCCATCTGGCGGTACTGCCAATGAACTTGCCAACTTTGCTAGTGCACCGGCTTGTGCATTTTCTCCTTTGGCGACGTGGCCTATCTCAATGAGGTAGAACCGTTCCATGAGCCGTTTTGCCTTAGCGTGGTAAGGGAGTAGCTCCAGCTTTCGGACGTCAAACTGTCCTTGGACCTACTTGACGATCAATAGTGAATCGCCAAATACTTGTAGCATTCTGATCTCCATTTACAAAGTGATTTGGAGATCGATAATCAGAGCCTCGTACTCTGCTTCATTATTTGTGCAGGGCTTGCTGATGGAACAAGAGGTGTGTAACACTTCCCCCTCCGAAGATTTGAGGACGATGCTGGCCCCAGCCCATACTTTTGCATCCCCGGACGAGGTTGTTCCTGTTCTCGAAGCTCCGTCGAAGTACAGTTGTCAGGCGACCTGCTGGACTTGGTCCACCTCTAGTGTTTCATCTTCAGGCATCTCCGTGGCCAATGGGGAATCTTCGGGCACGGGGTGCACTGCGAAGAAGTCTGTAACGGCTTGACCTTTAACGGCCTTCTGTGGTACGTAGGTGATGTCAAACTCCATCAGTAGTACGTCCCACTTGTCGAGACGCCCCTTCAGGACTGGCTGGGAGAGAATGTGTTTGACTGGGTCAGCCTTAGATATCAGGTTTACTTCATGCGAGAGCATGTAATGTCTCAGCTTCTTGACTGCGAAGACCAAGGCGAGATAAACTTTCTCGATCGAAGCGTATTTTGCTTCCGCACCTACTAGTCTTCGGCTGAGGTAATAGAGAGCTTGCTCCTTTCCCTCATCATTGTTCTGGGCGAGTATTGCCCCTAGTGAGCATTCGGTGGCAGCTATATATAGGATAAGCGGCCTTCCCTTGACAGGTGCCCCCAGCACGGGCGGGGTCTTCAAGTAATCCTTCAACCGATCGAAGGCCCTCTGGCATTCCTGGTTCCAGCTGAAAGGTGCATTCTTCATCATCAATTTGTGGTATGGCTGACAGCGTCCTGACAAATTGGAGATAAATCTGCGGATGTAAGCCAGCCGACCTTGCAGGGATCTTAACTCTACCAGATTCTTCGGAGGAGGCAACTCTTGAATAGCTTTTATTTTAAAAGGGTCGATCTCGATCCCCCTATATCAGACAATGAAGCCGAGGAACTTCCCACTGGATACGCCGAAGGCACACTTCATCGGGTTCATTTTCAGCTCATACTGCCAGAGTCTCTGGAAGATTACTCTGAGGTTGTTCAGGTTGTCCTCCCTTTTCTTTGTCTTGACGACCAAGTCATGAATGTTGCATTCGACCTTGTTGTAAAGCAGCTCATCGAATATCTTGGTCATCGCTCGCTAGTATGTGGCGCTGGCGTTCGAGGCCAAAGGGCATTCTTTTGTAGTGGAATATCCCTTTGGGTGACCGGAAGGCCGTGTGAATTCGGCCGTACTCAGCTATCCAGATTTGATTATAGCCGGACGATCCATCCATGAAGGACAAGGCCTCATGGCCAGTAGTTGCATCAATCATCACTTCGGTGATGGGCACCGGGAAGTCATCTTTCGGGCAAGCTTTATTCAAGTCACAAAAGTCCACGCAAATCCTGATTCGTCCATTCTTCTTCTTCACTAGAACAATATTGGCCAACCATGTGGTGTACTAGTTTTAAGCTACAAAATCGACATCTATGAGCTTGTCGACTTCTTTGCAAATCTGGTTTATCAGCTCCGGCCTCATGCGTCGGGGCGACTGCTTCACTGGTTCCACCTTGGGATCGATAGCCAGAATGTGTTGAGTCACACTGGGGTTGAGGCCGGGCATCTCTTTGTAGTTCCAGGCAAAATAGTCCCAGAATTCTTGCAGCAACTTCACATATTGCTCCCTCTCCTGTGGAGGTAAAAGGGCACTAGAAAGGTTGGCCTGGGTTCACTTTCCGTGCCCAGGTTAATTTCAACGAGTTCATCTACTATGGCCTGGCCGCCATCTTCAATTTCCGGCGGCGCCGGTAGTAGGTCGATGAAATCTTGATCTTCACCATCTTCTGCTTCAAGGACACCATAGGCATCTTCTTGCTCCGCCTGGTTGGGTAGTGAGGCTTTGCTTGTTTCCCCTTCTTTTAGGCTCGTTGTCTGCGGCTTCAAGAGGTTTTCCTGTGTCACCCCCGAGCGCGGAAGGAACCCGGAGTGCGTGACAAGTTTATATCGATCATGTCAATCAGAGCATTAGTGTATTCAACACAAAGACAGAGTGCACAAAAGTAAAGATAACCCAGTCCTTTATTCAATCACAACCTCAAAGTACTTCTATTACAAATGAAAATGCCAAGACTCAATAAAAGGAAAAAGTACAATGATTGACTCAAGAAATTAGAAAGATATGATTAGTAAACGCTTGGATAGACGGGGAGCTCTAATCTCTTCACTCTTGACCTTCCCCATCCGATTGAGTCTCATCATCGGACTTACCTGAAAAATAGGAGAAAACACTGCATGAGCGAACGCTTAGAAGGAATTATATCTCAAGAGCTAGCTTGCTTTAAGTAAATTACATGTTACATGAATGCAATAAAGCTATGCATGTTTGCGTAAAACGACAAGAGAGAGAGAGAGTATAACAAGAGATAATTGAGTGAACTAGCATGTCTTTCAAGAACTTATATCAATAAATGTCAAGATATTCAAGCAAGTATATTCATCATGTCATGTCGGGAATTGGCTATCACGTTTCAAGCAAGTATATAAATACCCTTTCGGGTCACGCAAGTCATGTCATGTCAAGTCGAGTATGAGATTGTGGAATGTCTAATCAAGCTAGTCATGCACTTCGGTGCAATGCCACACCGTGATCATTACAACTCCCATGGGCACTAGTACTTTCGGGTGCTCCTCCCAGGACCAGATCGGGCCCTATATGCGCAGGCATTGATCGTGTATTTTTCGACATCCACTAAAGTTATAGCCAATATGGAGTTTCAAGGAATAAACTTGTATAACTTTAAGGTAGATCTTTGTGGAATAGCATTTCAAGGATTTGAACATGTTGTATAACGACGATAGTAACGGTATAATCACGATCAACGATAAAACTAGGTGGAATTGGCTCCCTAACTTGGGTGCCATGACAATAAGAGTAAGCGCCCACATGAACATGGTCGCTTGTTCTTGTACATGATAAGGTGGATAGAATTAGTGTCCACAAGTACGGCACACTTTTCTTAAAGGATATAAATGGTATGGATTACCCATCCCATTATTTCAAGAATATTCTCATGGCATACAAACAGCATGTCGTGAGGGCCGGTACACCATGTTTCTTTAGAGTGACATGGCGATTAAGTAGTGTCATGGGTTTTAATGGTACAACCAGCTCGGCTGCTTTGAGGGAATCCAAAGCTAGCGGAGTCTTACGGAGGTCTCTATGATAAAGTCACCAGTCCGAAGGATCGGAATGTCCCGCGGAGGGTTCATCTATCACCGAGAAATAATGGGTAATCGAATAAAAAAAATAATGTGAAACGTGGGACTATATTCACGGAATGGAAATATAGTGCCTTAGCAATTAACTCACTCACAGTGGGTTATAGGAATCCGTGAAATCAGTAAATCAATAAATTGACGCCTGTGATTAAGTCTTCATTTCAGGAATTGACGCCTTTGGCTAGGTCGTCAGTTCCAAATATGACGACTATTCACGCCGTCGTTATATTGTTAACACAATGATTTTTAAAACATTCAAAAAATTTCAGATATTATATAAATGACGACTTAGATCAAGTCTTTAATTCAGTGAATAACGCCTTAGTTGTAGGCGTCTTATAGAAAACTGACGGCATGGTCTATGTCGTCATTTCAATAATCAAGTAGATTTCACGATATGAAAATCCATCGGGTTTTCACTAAGTTGACGCCTGTGGGTGAGGGCGTCCGTTTCAATTGACGGCATCAGCACGGTCGTTATTTATAGTCATATGTCAATAACATGGATTTTGGGGTATTTTCAATCAAGAATCTAGAGATATGGATATATACAGAGACAAATAGCACGAATTTTCTAGGATGCTCATGCATTAATTCAGATTTGAAGGTTCATAGTTATTGAATTTTAGACGATGTGTGATCATAGTCTTTGACTAACTAAAAAGTCGTTAAATCAAAACAACGGATCAAGATCAAACTATATATATGCAATTACTTGTTATTAACTAAGTTTTGCATGAATCTTGAGAAAACCTACCTGGGTTGGTTGTAGATGCTAGAAACGTGAAGAGGATGAAGAATAGGAACCAAAACCGATTCACTAGATATCAGGAAGAAGATGATAGCCCCTTTTTCAATCGGAGGCAAATCAACAGTAGCAGTACTCAATGATAAGTATGTATCTTAGCCGCTGATGGTTTCACGCACAAGAGAACACCCAAGGAAGACGACGGCCTTCCTTCAGCAAGAAGAAGACTTCTTGCACCCTTCCTATCGCAGACTACTCGCAGAAGGAAGAGGAAGAAGAAGATAGTTCTCCCACGTTTCCGTATGAAGAAGATAGTAGCGTAGCCCCCTTCGGCCCAAAGAAGCAGAAGCCTCCTACGACACTTTGAAGAACTTTGCAACAGCAGCAGGTTGTTGGGAGAGAAAAACACAAAAGTATGTTTGATGAAGAAAAAGCTAATAGATTGGCTCGAAGGGGTTGGTATTTATAGGATTTTGGAGACCCTATAGGGTTGGAGTTCGATTGGGAATAGCATTCCTAGTAGCAATCCTAATGGTATTAGTGTCCCCTTTATTAACAGTTCGAAACACATAATAACTTAAGTGTTAGAATCTTCCGGAATTTTTATCTTTTTTTCGGGATGTGATCGAGATGGAAAATTTTAGGAGTATTAATTTTCCATTTTTCTCTATTGTTCCAAATAATTATTTTTCCAAAATTCTTTAGTCGAAAAAATGGCACTATTCATTTTTTTTAATTGACGACTTAGTTTAAGTCATCTTTTATGCAATCCACGCTCATGACCATGGCGTCTTTTACATTTTGTTATTGCCTCACGCCCCTGAAAGAAGCAAAATCGTGGTTATATCCTAGTAATCTTTATTAATATATCATTTCTTATGCTATTTATACTTTAACTAATTAACGACATGCATTCTATCGTCATTTACTTTGTACACGCCCATTGCTATGGGCGTCATTTGATTTTTTTTTTGGCATTTTCACTTAACCCTCCAAAGACTAATATTATGTATATATCCCTATTATCTCTATAATATTTTCACTAATTTATAAACAACGACTTGTATTAAGTCATTTTTCTCCTTGTATACGCCTGCACGAAGAGGCGTTAATTAAGTTTTGGCCATTTCTCATTACCCTTGAAAAGATCAAAATTGTATATATGCCCATTCTTTTATCTTTCACATATCTTTAATGTATTTAACTTTTATATATATATATATATATATATATCCCTCTTCCTTCTAATAAGATTAAAATATAGTAAATGTGGAATATTAAATTTTCTAAATTAGTAATAAAATATAAATTGACATTTTCTTCAAGATTTAATGATTCTTAATTTAATTAAAATTATTTTGTGCATCAAATGGCTACTTAAAATAACATGTTATTCTTAAATTTATTATAATATAATGGTAAGGTCTATGAGTCCATTTCGTAAGACTTTTCAGGATGTAAGAGGGTTATGTACAAGGTCCAGGCCTCGTTTAATTATTATATATTTATATATTTTTAATTTATTTGGACTTTCTAGTCCTTTAATTTACCAGGGTTGCTACACCCTCCCCCACTTAAAAGAATTTGGTCCCCAAATTCAATCGCGTATAAACGTGGAGAGTGTAGAGTACATACCTTTTTAGAATAATTCGGGGAATCGTTTCCTCATAGACTCCTCGGTCTCCCATGTGGCTTCGTGTTCTGAGCTTTTACTCCATTGTACCTTGACCATGGGAATAACTTTGCTCCTTAATGTTCGTACTTCGCGATCGAGGATCTTCATGGGCTTTTGTTCATAGGTGAGATCCCTTTGAATCACCAGGTCTCCATGATCGATGATATGTGCCGGATCGTGCACATACTTCTTCAACATGGATACGTGGAATACATTATGAACTTCAGACAATTGAGAAGGTAAAGCGACGCGGTAAGCAACCTCGCCAACTCTTTCCAGTATCTCAAAAGGTCTGATAAATCTGGGCGTAAGCTTGCCCTTAACACCAAATCTTCTTATTCCACGTCCAGGTGATATCTTGAGAAATACATGATCTCCAACTTGGAATTCGAGATCTCTTCTTCTTGTATCAGCATAAGCCTTTTGTCTAGATTGAGCTACTTGAAGTCTTTCTCTAATGAGCTGAATCTTTTCAGTGGTATCCCTTACCATGTCTGGGCCTAATAGTTGCTTTTCGCCAACTTCGTTCCAACACAAGGGTGATCGACAACTCCTTCCGTATAAGGCTTCGAAAGGTGCCATTTGTATGCTTGCCTGGTAACTATTATTGTATGCAAACTCGACCAAAGGCAAGTGATCATGCCAGCTTCCACCAAAATCGATGATGCAAGCCCTGAGCATATCTTCTACCACCTGATTTGTTCTTTCGGTCTGACCATCCGTCTGAGGATGAAAAGCAGTACTAAAATTGAGCCTAGTCCCCAACGAATGTTGTAGACCCTTCCAAAAATGAGAAGTAAACCGTGGGTCTCGGTCAGACACGATTGAGACAGGAATTCCATGTAATCTGACTATCTCCTTGATGTATAAAGCAGCAAGAACATCAACCGACCATCGACTCTTGATTGGCAAGAAATGTGCCGACTTAGTCAAACGGTCGATGATGACCCATATTCCATCATATCCCCCTTTTGATTTAGACAGACCCATAATGAAGTCCATATCGATATCCTCCCACTTCCATTTGGGAATATCTAGAGGATGTAGCTTACCGGCAGGCTTTTGGTGTTCGGCCTTGACTTGTTGGCATGTGAGACAGCGAGACACAAAGTCCGCTACTTCTCTTTTCATATTAGGCCACCAGAAAGTCCTTTTCAAATCTTGGTACATTTTGGTAGACCCTGGATGAATCGTGTACCTTGATCTGTGAGCTTCATCTAAGATTTTCTTCTTTAGCTCTGGACAATCTGGTATACATGTTCTATTCCTGAACATCAATCTTCCATCTGATGCTAATTTGAACTCCGATTGTTCTTCAATTTTGTCCTTGATTTCCACTAATAATGGATCCTTATCTTGTAGTCCTTGTATTTCTGAGAGTAGATCTGGCAGTATGCTTATATGGGATAGTGTAACACACTTGTTCTCCTTGTCCAGGCTTATATCAAGTTTAGAGAATTGTTCTAGCAACTTCCACTCCTGAATCATACAATTTGCTAAAATCGCTCTTGGCTTTCGACTGAGGGCATCAGCTACAGGATTACCCTTTCCAGGATGATATTGTATTATGAAGTCGAAATCCTTGAGATATTCTAGCCAACGTCTTTGCCTCATATTTAATTCCTTCTGAGAGAAGAGATACTTGAGACTCTTATGGTCAGAATATACTGTAAACTGCACTCCGTATAGGTAATGCCTCCATATTTTCAATGCAAATATTACCGCGGCCAACTCCAAGTCATGAACTGGGTAGTTCTCTTCATGCTTCTTCAATTGGCGAGAAGAGTAAGCTATAACTCTTCCTTGTTGCATTAAGACACATCGAGGCCAATGCCAGATGCATCAGTGTATACCTCGAACTTCTCTCCTTCAACTGGTAGAGCTAAGACCGGGGCTGAAGTTAGATGATCCTTGAGGGCTTGGAAGCTTCTTTCACATTCCTCACTCCATTCATAACAGATCTCCTTGCGAGTTAGCCTAGTGAGTGGTACGGTGATCTTGGAGAAATCCTTGACGAATCACCGGTAGTAGCCCGTAAGACCCAAGAAACTACGGATCTCGCTAGCATTGGTCGGTCTTTCCCAATCCTTTACAGCTTCAACCTTCGATGGATCTACGGATAAACCGTCTTTTGATATAACATGCCCAAGAAAGATACTTCTTCTAACCAGAATTCACATTTACTGAGCTTTGCATATAACTGATTCATCCTCAATATCTGTAATGCAATCCTCAAATGATCCTCGTGCTCTTCCTTGGTCTTTGAATAGATCAGTATATCATCAATGAAAACCACTATGAATTGATCTAGATGAGGCCTGAATATACTATTCATCAACTGCATAAAGGCAGCAGGGGCATTTGTTAGTCCAAAAGGCATAACAACAAATTCATAGTGCCCATACCTGCTTCTGAATGCGGTCTTATAAATGTCCTCATCCTTGATCCTTAGTTGGTGATATCCCGACCTGAGATCAATCTTCGAAAAATACTTGGATCCAGATATTTGATCAAATAACTCATCGATTCTCGGCAGTGGATACTTGTTCTTGATAGTGAGATGATTCAACTGTCGATAGTCGATGCATAACCTCATGGATCCATCTTTCTTCTTTACAAATAGCACAGGTGCTCCCCACGGGGAAGTGCTTGGTCTGATAAATCCTTTCTTGAGAAGTTCCATCAATTGCTCCTTTAGTTCCTTGAGTTCGGCAGGGGACATCCTATAAGGTGCCCTAGAAACTGGGCCAGCACCAGGGATCAAGTCGATGGTGAAGGCCACTTCTCTTTGTGGGGGTAATCCAGGCAAATCTTCCGGAAACACGTCCAGAAATTCTTGTACAACTGGGATGTCTTCTAGCTTAGTCTCCTTAGTCTCCTTAATGGTGACAAACGCAAGGAAAGATACACATCCTTTCCTTATTAGCTTGCTAGCTCGGAGAGCCGAAATAAGAGGTGACTTGCTCCGACTCTTAGGGCTAGTATAGACAGTTCCGGAAAGTCTTTGAAAGTAACTTTGCTGTTACGGCAATCCACAGTTGCCTGATACTTAGATAACCAATCTGCTCCCAATATGACATCATATTCCTTTAGGTCTAAACATATGAGGTCGATAGGAAGATTTCTTCCTTTTACCAAGACTTCACAGTTTTGATAATGGTGAGTAAGGTCAACTTCGCTTCCGAGAGGAGTTGAAAGAACTAATTTCATCCATTCCGGTTCCATGGTTAATGGATTAGCAAACTTCTTAGAAATAAAAGAATGCGAGGCACCAGTATCAAATAAGACATATGCAGACTTGGAACAAACTTTCAATGTACCTTCCACTAGACCGCCTTCATCTTGTTCTGTCTCCTTAATAGCTTGGAGACGTGCATTCTTTGTCACCGGGCGCTTCCCATCACCGGCTTGATCATTGAGTAGGGGACAGTCGGAATCCGATGATCACGGCTCCCACAACGGAGACACGCTCCAAGTTTCCTCCAACATTCTTCGGCCTTATGTCCGGCCTTGTCACAGTGTTTACACACCACTTTAGAAGGTGTGGTGGTGATGGAGAACGGCTTGTTAATCTTTTTGACTTTCTTCTCCTGAGAAGACTCTCCTCCATTACTTGGCCTTTTCTTGTTGAAATTGGGTTTGAAAGTGCCGGAGCTAGTAACATTCTCCTTCTTGTCTCTCCCACGGATCCTATCAGATAGTTCCGTGGCATCCTCCAGTAGCTGGGCTCGTCGTACCATCTCCGAATAGACTTGTATGTCCATCGGGGCCAGTTGTGTGATAAACTGGGGCATGAGCCCATTTAGAAACCTTCTAGCTTTCATTTTCTCGGTACTGACTAAATGCTTAGCGTACCGGGATAACCTCGAGAATTGTGCCTCATACTCGGCCACCGATAATGATCGTTGCTTGAGTGCGGTGAACTCGGCGGCCTTCTTCTCCTGGACTCGGTCCGAAAAATATTTATTGTTGAAATGTTCAACAAACTCCCCCCAAGTAACTTGTCCTTGATCTAATGTGGCTTCTACCGACTCCCACCAGCAGCGGGCGTCCCTTTCCAATTGAAACGTTGCTAACAAGACCTTCTCTTGGTCCGTGCATTGCATAACCCGAAAGATACGTTCGGTCTCCCAGATCCAGTGCTCAGCGTCATCCGGATCAGTGGATCCCATGAACTTAGGAGGGTTCATGTTCTTGAAGCTTTGGTGGAGATTTCCTGCTCCACGATGTGCACCTCCTTGTGCCACTTGTTGAAGTGCCTGGGTCATGCCTTGCAGAGTGCGTTGCATGTTGCGCCACTGGGCACGTTCGGCAGCCATTGTCCTACAATTACAATAACTATATTAATATGTGATGATGTTCAAAGGTTTTGATTCTAAGTTAACTTAACCCTTGGTTCTAACCAATCTCACCGGTTAAAGGTTTAAACCTATCCTTGGACTTGGGTTTCCTAGGAATTGAATATCCTAGGCTCTGATACCACAAAAACTGTCACGTCCCGAGCGCGGAAGGAACCCGGAGTGCGTGACAAGTTTATATCGATCATGTCAATCAGAGCGTTAGTGTATTCAACACAAAGACAGAGTGCGCAAAAGTAAAGATAACCCAGTCCTTTATTCAATC
Source organism: Amorphophallus konjac (assembly GCA_022559845.1). Taxonomy (NCBI): domain Eukaryota; kingdom Viridiplantae; phylum Streptophyta; class Magnoliopsida; order Alismatales; family Araceae; genus Amorphophallus; species Amorphophallus konjac. The sequence continues at coordinate 289,747,001 of CM040118.1, forward strand.
ACAACCTCAAAGTACTTCTATTACAAATGAAAATGCCAAGACTCAATAAAAGGAAAAAGTACAATGATTGACTCAAGAAATTAGAAAGATAAGATTAGTAAATGCTTGGATAGACGGAGAGCTCTAATCTCTTCACTCTTGACCTTCCCCATCCGATTGAGTCTCATCATCGGACTTACCTGAAAAATAGGGGAAAACACGGGATGAGCGAACGCTCAATAGGAATTATATCTCAAGAGCTAGCTTACTTTAAGTAAATTACATGTTACATGAATGCAATAAAGCTATGCATGTTTGCGTAAAACGACAAGAGAGAGAGAGTATAACAAGAGATAATTGAGTGAACTAGCATGTCTTTCAAGAACTTATATCAATAAATGTCAAGATATTCAAGCAAGTATATTCATCATGTCATGTCGGGAATTGGCTATCACGTTTCAAGCAAGTATATAAATACCCTTTCCGGGTCACGCAAGTCATGTCATGTCAAGTCGAGTATGAGATTGTGGAATGTCTAATCAAGCTAGTCATGCACTTCAGTGCAATGCCACACCGTGATCATTACAACTCCCATGGGCACTAGTACTTTCGGGTGCTCCTCCCAGACCAGATCGGGCCCTATATGCGCAGGCATTGATCGTGTATTTTCGACATCCACTAAAGTTATAGCCAATATGGAGTTTCAAGGAATAAACTTGTGTAACTTTAAGGTAGATCTTTATGGAATAGCATTTCAAGGATTTGAACATGTTGTATAATGATGATAGTAACGGTATAATCACGATCGACGATAAAACTAGGCCGAATTGGCTCCCTAACTTGGGTGCCATGACAATAAGAGTAAGCGCCCACATGAACATGGTCGCTTGTTCTTGTACATGATAAGGTGGATAGAATTAGTGTCCACAAGTACGTCACACTTTTCTTAAAGGATATAAATGGTATAGATTACCCATCGCATTATTTCAAGAATATTCTCATGGCATACAAACAGCATGTCGTGAGGGCCGGTACACCATGTTTCTTTAGAGTGACATGGCGATTAAGTAGTGTCATGGGTTTTAATGGTACAACCAGCTCGGCTGCTTTGAGGGAATCCAAAGCTAGCGGAGTCTTACGGAGGTCTCTATGATAAAGTCACCAGTCCGAAGGATCGGAATGTCCCGCGGAGGGTTCATCTATCATCGAGAAATAATGGGTAATCGAATAAAAAAAATAATGTGAAACGTGGGACTATATTCACGAATGGAAATATAGTGCCTTAGCAATTAACTCACTCACAGTGGGTTATAGGAATCCGTGAAATCAGTAAATCAATAAATTGACGCCTGTGATTAAGTCTTCATTTCAGGAATTGACGCCTTTGGCTAGGTCGTCAGTTCCAAATATGACGACTATTCACGCCGTCGTTATATTGTTAACACAATGATTTTTAAAACATTCAAAAAAATTTAGATATTATATAAATGACGACTTAGATCAAGTCTTTAATTCAGTGAATAACGCCTTAGTTGTAGGCATCTTATAGAAAACTGACGGCATGGTCTATGTCGTCATTTCAATAATCAAGTAGATTTCACGATATGAAAATCCATCGGGTTTTCACTAAGTTGACGCCTGTGGGTGAGGGCGTCCGTTTCAATTGACGGCATCAGCACGGTCGTTATTTATAGTCATATGTCAATAACATGGATTTTGGGGTATTTTCAATCAAGAATCTAGAGATATGGATATATACAGAGACAAATAGCACGAATTTTCTAGGATGCTCATGCATTAATTCAGATTTGAAGGTTCATAGTTATTGAATTTTAGACGATGTGTGATCATAGTCTTTGACTAACTAAAAAGTCGTTAAATCAAAACAACGGATCAAGATCAAACTATATATATGCAATTACTTGTTATTAACTAAGTTTTGCATGAATCTTGAGAAAACCTACCTGGGTTGGTTGTAGATGCTAGAAACGTGAAGAGGATGAAGAATAGGAACCAAAACCGATTCACTAGATATCAGGAAGAAGATGATAGCCCCTTTTTCAATCGGAGGCAAATCAGCAGTAGCAGTACTCAATGATAAGTATGTATCTTAGCCGCTGATGGTTTCACGCACAAGAGAACACCCAAGGAAGACGACAGGCCTTCCTTCAGCAAGAAGAAGAAGACTTCTTGCACCCTTCCTGTCGCAGACTACTCGTAGAAGGAATAGGAAGAAGAAGATAGTTCTCCCACGTTTCCGTATGAAGAAGATAGTAGCGCAGCCCCCTTTGGCCCAAAGAAGCAGAAGGCTCCTACGACACTTTGAAGAACTTTGCAACAGCAGCAGGTTGTTGGGAGAGAAAAACACAACAGTATGTTTGATGAAGAAAAAGCTAATAGATTGGCTCGAAGGGGTTGGTATTTATAGGGTTTTGGAGACCCTATAGGGTTGCAGTTCGGTTGGGAATAGCATTCCTAGTAGCAATCCTAATGGTATTAGTGTTCCCTTTATTAACAGTTCGAAACACATAATAACTTAAGTGTTAGAATCGTCCGGGATTTTTATCTTTTTTTCGGGATGTGATCTAGACGAGAAATTTTAGGAGTATTAATTTTCCATTTTTTTCTATTTTTCCATATAATTATTTTTTCAAAATTCTTTAATCGAAAAAATGGCACTATTCATTTTTTTTAATTGACGACTTAGTTTAAGTCATCTTTTATGCAATCCACGCTCATGACCATGGCGTCTTTTACATTTTTTTATTACCTCACGCCCCTGAAAGAAGCAAAATCGTGGTTACATCCTAGTAATCTTTATTAATATATCCTTTCTTATGCTATTTATACTTTAACTAATTATCGACATGCATTCTGTCGTCATTTACTTTGTACACGCCCATTGCTATGGGCGTCATTTGATTTTTTTTTGGCATTTTCACTTAACCTTCCAAAGACTAATATTATGTATATATCCCTATTATCTCTATAATATTTTCACTAATTTATAAACAATGACTTGTATTAAGTCGTTTTTCTCCTTGTATACGCCTGCACGAAGAGGCGTTAATTAAGTTTTGGCCATTTCTCATTGCCCTTGAAAAGATCAAAATTGTATATATATGCCCATTCTTTTATCTTTCACATATCTTTAATGTATTTAACTCTTATATATATATATATCCCTCTTCCTTCTAATAAGATTAAAATATAGTAAATGTGGAATATTAAAAATTTTAAATTAGTAATAAAATATAAATTGACATTTTCTTCAAGATTTAATGATTCTTAATTTAATTAAAATTATTGTGTGCATCAAATGGCTACTTAAAATAACATGTTATTCTTAAATTTATTATAATATAATGGTAAAGTCTATGAGTCCATTTTGTAAGACTTTTCAGGATGTAAGAGGGTTATGTACAAGGTCCATGCCTCGTTTAATTATTATATATTTATATATTTTTAATTTATTTGGACTTTCTAGTCCTTTAATTTACCAGGGTTGCTACATCCTGCGTGGAGAAGTACAGGACTTCTCCGGGATCTTCTTGGTAACTATCATAGATGACTTCTACAGGAGCCGAGGTGATTGCTTGCCACACTAGGGACTGCTCCACTGTTGGCGGCCGGGGTTGTTCATTCTTAGCTGTATCTTCAAATATATAGTGCTGAATTGACACCATGTAAGTACTTCTTTCGTGGCTGCCTATCACATGGGGGCGCGGCGGAGCCACCACATAATCTCCCATTCTGAGCTCATCTCTCTCAATCAGGTCTTGAGCATTATCCTTGAAGACATAGCAGTCTTCGATAGGGTGACCCAGTATTTGGTGATAAGGGCAAAACAAGTGGTCGCCACTTTTACGGGCATCTTGCGGCCTTTTAGACCTTGGGAGGGAGACCTTGCCATTGTGGCAGGCCTAGTCAAAGATTCCTCGTGTCTTGTTCTTTGGGAAGGAGTACGGGTTTTGCATCCTCTCTTGTAGTGTAGGATTTAGCTCAGCCGCTCGTCCGACTAGAGAACTGGCTGCATCCATTGCTCCCTTCTTCAAATGCATGGGGGCGTTTGGGATAGTGTTCAGGGACTGGTGCATCCCAATATTATGCTGGCAGAAGATACCCCCGATCAAATCAGACACAAGTGCGGTCACTTCGGCCAACCGAGCCTTCAACATCTCAATCTCCCGCTGCTGCTGATAGCACAGGGCAAGTAGGGCAGAGTCACACCGAGGGGGCCCTGGAGTGCGGCCCGCTTCCCCATCCTTTGCATCAATGTTAGGCGAGGGCAATGGCACCCTGTTGCTTTGATCGTCCAGGGTCGATCCTTCAGAGGAGGGCGGGACCTTCCCCGTGTCTCGATAGGGAGGTGGGTTCCATAGGAACACTTCTTCATCTTGATCTTCATCGGTCGGAGGCATAGGGTGTCGATGGTCTTTGACTTCCCGTAGGCCTGCATTCCCCGCGGGGCTATTACCGTCCGGAGCCGAGACTGATATCACCTTGGCTCCATAGGAGTCTTCTATTGAGAAGCCCAAACCTGGGTGCCGGGTGATTTGTAACAACCTCCAGTCCATGTTCGGCAGGTTCCACATTTTCTTGAACATTTCTTTCCGACTGGAGAGCTGGCAAAATGGGATGTCTTGTTTCCTGGTCATTTTGATCACACGGCCGGCTATGTCGGGAAGTCCCATGATCGGGACGAGTGGATCGTGCAACTCATCGGGGAGTTTACAATCATCATCCCCCTGACCGGGTGCTCTTTAGCCACATAGAAGATGGTGGATGGGCCCCCGGGGTTAGGCACCTCGAAGGTTCTTAATGGCTCAACCACCTGGCAGTCAGCTTCTGCGAGAGGTTTGATGATCCCGGGCGAGACCCTGACGTCCTCCAGCAATTCTTCGAGGTACAACATCCCCGGTGTAGGGTAGATGGGAAGGGGAGTGGCCCTGAATATCCCTTCTGCTACCGAAATAAATGACACCTGAGGGGGAGCCACATAGCCTGGCGGTGGTGGAGGAAACTAGTTGTCAGGCTCTACCTTCTTCTTTCCTTTGTTCTGAGTGACTTGGGGAGCTTGCTTCGGCTTCTCCAAATACGAAGTGGCGTCCGAAAAGTGACACTCGAACACTTTGAAAGGGTGGAGGTCAGTACAGATTCTCTCCTCTTTCTCGTTGCTGGGGTACTTGATGCATTAGCGCAGAGTGGATGGTACCACCCTATTCTGGTGCAGCCAAGGTTGGCCGAGCAATGCCTTGTAAGAGGTGTTAGAGTTGATCACATGGAACTGGACCTTGGTTGTGAAGTCACCGAGGGAGAGATTGAACTCTGCGACCCCCATGGGGACCTCGCACTTCTGGTTGAAGCAAGCAATCTTGACGTTCCTGACCTCGACCAGGTGTACGTCAAAATAATGCTTCTGGTACACCCGGTAGGGGAGTATATTCACGGCTGCTCCCGGGTCGACCAGGACTCTGTTGATGGGATGCCCATTCAACTGTCCCTTCATGTAGAGTGGCATGTTATGGATACAGGTGGGTAGAAGCATGTCCTCTTCTGTGAAGGTCACAGCCACCTCAGGTGACATTTCTGCAAGGCAAGCTTCAACATATGCTGGTGTCTGAGAGTGCAGCGATGACAGCTTGCCGTGTCTCTTCGTCTAAAGATAGAATCTCCCAGATGGTAAACCTGGCTGAGATCTTCTTCAGGTGTTTGACTATTCTACTACCAGCTCAGACTTCGAGCAACTTCATTTCTTCGGCTCTACTGCGCCTGCCCCCGCTTTGGGCCTGGGGAGCCGGCTCAGCGGGTGCCTCCTCCACTGGGTCGGATGCCGCTTGAGCTTGTTGGGCCAGCTGGGTCACCTCCCTTTCTTGCATGAACTCGGCAAGGTTCAGGGTGTTATCGGGCTCTTCTCTTGGTCGAGGAGGAATCACTGCAAATGGAGCCGACGGGCCGCTTGCTCCTTTGGTCAACTGGGGCTCGCGGGGGCATGCATGCATTCCTTTCTGAGCCGTAAGAAATTCAATGAATGACGGGGCACTCTGGCCACTTGGTTCTCCAGGGTAGAGGCCCGATGGAGGGGGGATCTCCATGCCTTGGATCATATGTTCGGGGATGTGATACGGTTGCTCCCCCCTGAGCAGGATGTTATGGTCAGCTTGAGGAGGGCGTCCCCACTTTCGTCCCGGCCTAGTGGCATGTTGGGAAGTTACTGCTTTGGCCTGGCTCACCTCTGGTCACTCGAGGGGTACTTCTTGCTGTTCCTCTCCCAGGGAGAGGGCTGTGTCAAATAACATTGAGAGGGTGTTGCAGGAGAGGATGACCCCATTCTTCTTTTTGTTTCTAGGCCTTCTCTTCTTCTTTTTCTTCTCTTCCTCACTAGCTGGTGGCCGCTCCGTAGGGGGTTCTCCCCATAGAAGAGGTTCTTCCCCCGTCCCGACTTTTGCTTCTGGGGCCAGTTCGAGTGACTCAAACTCCTCCCAAGGGACATACTCCTTCAGCTCCACATGCTAGATCTCGAGCTGTTCATAGTCTTCAAGCCCATCAATAATAGCCTGAAGTCTTTCGACCGCGGGGCTGGTTTCTTTGTGCACCCGCATCGGGATGTGTTTTTTCTTGTTGTGAGTAGGCCACCTCATAACTAGCCGGGGGGCTGTGTCATGCCAAACCGGTTTTACCGATGGCGGTGCTGGTCGGGGTGTAACACCACTTATGTGAACCCCCAGAGTGGGCCTAAGAGCTTGTCTTCTTCTTCTATTCTTCGTCGGTGAGGCTTGCCAACCTCCTTGGTCCTGGGCTGGTGCCATGATGAAGGCTTCATAAGTGGCATGCGTACTGGCCTCCGACCACTCCTCAGGCAACTTTTGGTACAACGACACCATGTTGACGGTGGTGCCCAAGTTCGGCATCTCGTACGGCTGCGGAGTTTCTACCTTGAGCTCCCCCATGTCCAGCTCTCCCTTCTTGATCAAGGACTCAATAACATCCTTGAAGATGTAACACTCCTCGATAGTGTGCCCAAGCATCTGATGGTAGGGGCAGAAATGAGGGTCATCCTTCTTCTTCAAGTCACCAGGCCTCGTTGGTTCCGGTAGTGTAATTTTGTTGTATTTGGTGGCCCATTCAAACAGGACCCGAGACTTCTCTTGAGAAAAAGAATACAACTTAGCACTCATTTTCTCTCGCAGGGAGGGGCCTTCCCGCTGCTCAGTGGACCTGGGCGAAGGAGGGTTGGCTGTCTCCATGGCTTTCTCTTTCTGCTTCTTGAAGGTTTCGAAGTCCAGGGTGTGAACTTCTGGCGGTGCCGGTCTCTTCTCGGCTTCCCTGGCCCTCTGACTCAATGCAGCTGGAGCAGAAGAGTATCGAGCAAGGAATGCCTCGATCTCTACCACTATATTATTCAAACGGTCAAATGACCTTACCTCAGCACCGATCATCCTCTCAAAGATTTTCTTCTTCTGATTCTGTTTACAAATTTGCACTGCGTCCTCCTGATGCGTGGGACGTCTGCACCTCATGCTGAGGTTCCTCCATCTCTTCATATAGTCGAGTGCTAACTCATCATTTCTTTGCCTTGTGGCATAAAGCTCGGCCACAGTTACCTCTCGTTCAGCTACGTAGAACCTCTCTTTAAACTTCTTCTGCATGTCGGGCTAGTCTACGATGGACCCAGCGGGCAAGCTCGAGTACCACTCGAAAGCTAGCCCGGTAAGTGTCGAGCCAAAGAATTTGAAAAGATAGGCTTCATCCGCCGCCAGATCCCCCATAACATTCACATAGTAGGCAATGTGCTCCCTGGGAGACCCTTGCCCATTAAATTTCTCAAATTTTGGCGGCTTGGTGATGCCGGCCGGCAGCCTCCTGGCAGCATAGTGCGCCGGGTAAGGTACCTGGTATACGTCAAATGGCGTGTGATCACCATCACCCCTCTCTGCCAACTTCATGTCTATCATCTGTTCGAGCATCAATCTGCTCACTGTTGCTGGGTCGACCGGACTCGGATAGAAGTGGGTCTGTTGCGCTAGGGGCGTTGTTAGTACTGTTGCCTGTGGTGCAATAGTGGACCCCTGGAATGGCAAGTTCGGTGGCGGGGCCGGTGTGGTATGTTGTGGCTGGTGCAGGGGTATGCCCCCAGTGTAGCTGGGTATTGGTGGAGACACCATCGCCTGGGGAGAAGCTTCCGAAGCTTGACCGTTGCCTCCAGGAGTCTCGGGCAATGCCTCAGTCTGCCCGGATGTCGAGGGCTGAGCAGCTCTTTCAGTCAGTTGTTTCCGTAACAATTCAATCTCTAGCTGATATTGCTGCATCATATGCAATACGGCAGGGTCATTCATAGAAAGGCTAGGGGTGCTCCCCCTCTCTTCGGACGGCGCCTCCTCGGATGACGTGGATGGTCCTCCCATGGTGCCTTCGATAATAACATTGGCGGCCAAGGCCATTGTAGGCTCCCCATGGCCAGCTTCTCCGGTGTGAACTCGCACCACCTCATTTGCCGCTCTCCCCCTTCTGGTAAGAGGTCCTGGCCTTGTGGCAAGTCTGGACACTTCTTCAGGCTCGGTCGGCAAAGTCCCTTACCGGCCGAATGCTCTGGCCATATTGCAGGTGTAAACCTTCAGGTCTCTGCCTCTTCTTGCCGCTCTTCTCGATGGCCTGCTTGGGAAGACTAATCTGTCAAAGACCGATCTCTGCGGCTTCACTTCTTCGCTCAGCGGGGACTAATGACGCTCTTCCGAGCAGTTTCTTGACTCAGCGTTGGGCACCGGTCGGGTCTCTTCTTATTCAAAGGCGGAGGCTGCTGCCCCCAATAATCTCTGGCGACCTAGGGGAGTGCTCCCTGGGCCCCGTAGGTAATTCCTCATGGCTTTCTCCACTCCTTCCCAATCTTGATCAGGAGGAGAAATCGGTGATAATGTGTCGACAGCAGTGGCAGGGGTGTAAGCTGAGGGCCTCGTGTGGGCAGCTTGGCGACGGCGCCTGTAGTGTTGGCGACGGATGTTTTCAGGTGATGCTGGTGTTGTGATTACCGGCTGGTAAATAGCGGTCACTATCTCGACCCGCTCTTCTTGTCGTGCCCTCACGGGGCGAGAGGTGCTGGGCCCTGCTTGGGTGGGTGAAGTAATCCGGGCTCCTCTGGGGATCCAGACTTGCTTAGACTTCGCCGGCCTACGGGCTGGCACATGCTCCGGTGCTTTGGCCGGGGTAGCGGGCATCATCTTGCCCTTCATCTTTTCCAGTGCTCGGAAGGAGTTCCGCACTGGCACAGTGGGTACGACCCAGTCAGGGATCGCTTCAGCTCGTTACCCATTGGCGTGGACTCAGATGCTTCCCATGACAAAGGATTTGCCAGTGCTGGAAAGCCCACCCCTCGGTGCAGCGGTAGCACGGCTCCTCCGGAGCCACCTTTGGTGGGACGCTGACCCGCGGCCAAGTGGGCTGACAGTTGGGTGCACATGGTGCACATAGCAGTTCAACGTCCCGGTTGGGACAGCTTCAGCAGTTCTCGAGGGTGGTTGACCAGCAGCGGTCTTGGTGGCTCCCTGATGGGAGCGTTGGTCTCGGTCGAGTCGGACGCCTCCACGTCCAACAAGTTCGTGAAGGCCACCCCAAGGAAGTTGGAGAAGCCCATCACGGGAGGGAAGCTCCCGAAGCCAAGGGGAACGGCCAGGTACCCGTTCCGGACGTGGTTTTTGACGACCTTCGAGCCAAAAGTGAGTGACTTCATCGTTTGTTGGGATCCAACCTGCATTTGCAAATCGAACAGTCAGTACTACAAGAAAGGGGCCGTGAGGCCCTTAGTCCCGGCAAGGAGATGAAGGGTGGTCCAGTCCCACCGGTCGTGCCAGACTTGTGGATGCACTTTTTAATTAAATCGTTGGTTATTTGTTTATTGAGTTCTTTTATTGGTTTATTAAGTGCGTGGGCGTGCCAGTCATAAAGTGACAATTTATTCGGGCTTCATGGAAGCCCATGGTGTGCTCGATCTAACTGATCAGATAATTATGTGGTTCGTGTCGGGACCAAGGCCCGCCGTGCCATAAAGGTCACGACGTCATTTACATCCCGTCGGAGAGGGGAACACCCTTGATTAATTTCCGGGAATAAGGGCCCTACGGCCAAAAGAATTACTAGTTAACGCAAGGAGAAAGGGACGGTTGAACTATGCTAAAAGCCCGCATCGGGGTATGACCATTCGGATTATGTTGGTCACTCGCGGACCATTCCATTTCCGGACAAAGGTCCATGTAGAAAACAAGACGGTGACGGGAATAAACCTGAGGAAATGTCTGCCAAGAAACGGAAATTTTAATAGGAAGATGGGATCAAATTCCAGTGGCAGGGGGGTGACTCTGGTGAGATATTGGCCCAGAGCGAGGTCGAGCAATGACCATGATGGGGAGTAACTCCTGAGGGCGAAGCCCGGCCTATGAGGGCGTCATTAATATTCCCGGATCCGGGGTCCGAGGGAGACGGGGGGCTATATCGTTTTGCTCATTATTATTATTATTATTGTTTATTACCATCATCATTCATTCATTATTATTCTTATTATTTGCTGATCCTTCTTTTATTGCCCAAGAACTAGGGACTCCTCTTCCACTCACTTTTTTTATCATTATTATTCTTTTTTATTATTCTTTTTTTATTATTATCATTACATAAATTTCCCTTTTTTATTATCATTATTATGTCCTCCCCTTTTTTTATGGTGTGGTGTTTCAGACGAAGGTTTTAGGCAGTGTACCGCTGGAGAAGTGTGTCGGATAGGGGAGTTGATAGTGTACCGGGTGGAGGTGTAAGCAAGAGGGTGTACCGTTGGGTTAAGCCACCGGTGTACCGGGCAAGGCAGGAGTGTCACGCCTCGAGTGTGGAAGGAACCCGGAGACGTGGCTAGTTTATATCAATCATGTCAATCAGAGCGTTAGTGTATTCGATACAAAGACAGAGTGCGCAAAAATAAAGATAACTCAATCCTTTATTTAATCATAAATTCCAAAGTACTTCTATTACATCCACTTCATGAAAGTGCTAAGACTCAATAAAATGAAAAGTACAATGATTGATGCGGGACGGACACGGGGACCGACTCTAGGTGATATGGACCTCGGACTCTAAATTCGGACACGACCAGCAACATACGAGCATGAGAGACACTAGGCCCAACACTAAGAGCTCCTATGGGCTATATGTCGCTAACAGAAACGCAAGCTCACTCGTCGTCCCAAGCGAGGGAAATGCGGATCGTGCACGATTGAGGAACCGGCAGAGTTAAGGGTAGTCCGACTCACTTCCGTGCTCGGATCGAGCCACGGGACGGGTCACTCTCTCGCTCACAGCGGTGACATGGACTCACGGGCTAGAATCCTACGCTCTCACAGCGGCATATGACCATATACTATCTAAGCTAAGTAATGCCAAGAAGTTACGATCGTACCTCTACGCTCCCGGCGTGGGGAAGACAACCCCGGCCAAATCCGGACTCCGGGTTAACAAAGTTTTACTGTGGTACAACAATTTGACCCACTCCACGTAGGGAGGTAAAAGGTCACATGTGGGGCCCGGGAGTCACGCGAATTGGGTTGACGGGCAGCATCTTGATGTCGCTCCGTCGGTGCCGAATCCATGTTTTCGTGCTGTCCGGACGGCACGATCTACGGGTTCGTGGGGCCCACGGACCGCTCTGTCCTCCAGGTCTGATGGGGTGGGTCCCGCTGTGATGGAGACCCCTGATGGTGCGCCTCCCTGGATGGCGATCGGGCGAGAACGTCGGTCGGAGGCCGATCGGCTCCGATCTCCAAGCTTTGGAGTGGCTGCCCACAGACTGGTTGCTTCTGTTTTGCAGCACGCGATCCGGCGAGATCGACTGCTGCGATCAATCCTGACGTCGGATCGATGCACAGAAGGTATTGTTGGAAAGCTCTTTTGAAGTAGTTTGATCTAGGGCCAGAGAGACAAATTGGATCGGCACGGATCTGGCCCTAGTTGATTTTTGAAGTTGCTATTGGACAGGGTCCAAAATCTCAGGGCAGTAGTGAAGTTTCCTGAGAATTGACGTTGACCACGGGGTAGAACTCAGATTCAGACCTCACGCTCTTCATGAAAATTGTAGAAGGGAGAGAGAGGAAAATCGCAATAATTTATATGGCCGATTTTGTGGAGATTTGGATGGAGAAAGCTATTTTATACTGGCGGGTGGTCGGATCTGGACAGAAGCAGACAGAACTGAAGGGGATATGAACATGATTTTTAGAAAATATGTGAAGGCCTGTGGAAATTCCACGAAAATTGTTGGGTGGAGGGGATGGTGGGTAGAACCTCCGGTAATTTTGGGGGTTCCTGAAAAAATCAAAAGGTGGTCCGGAGATGGGAAACTCAGGGTGGCTGTGGATCTAGTCTGAAAATAGACAGATCTGGAAAGAAAAGATGGACGAAAATAGAAAAAATGGAAATTGGAAGTTGGAAGCCCAACCAAGTTTTCTGGGATGTGGGGGGAACTTCTGGAACTCACCCTAAAAGTTTGTGCTCAAGAAGAGTCCGTGGTTGGGAGCAGAAATTCGTGGAAGGGGGATCTATCCTGGATGGACAGAACTCCGGCGAACACGACGGTGGTGCGATGGCGGCACGGTGGCGGCGGTGGCGGTGGCGACGATCTTCGGAACCGATAGAGGAGGCTTCACACCTTAGAATCACAGCCTTCCCAGCTGCAGAAGGGGGAGAGAGGAGAGAGAGAAGGGGGCGGCCCTTGCTTGCTCCAACAATATTCTGAATTTTGTGTGCATTAATTCCAATCAAATGAAAATACAAGGAATATATATGAAATACAAAAAGACTTCAACTATCCCTAGATCTAGGTTTGGGGAGGGATAAAAGGGGAAGTCCACATTTAATTATCCCATATGTTGTGGACCAAAATAGAAGAAATTACAAAAATTTATCTAATTTGTTCCAAAGGGGGGGGGGGGGGGGCGCCCCCTTGACCAAGAAGCCTCCTTCTTGGACTTTTTAAAGCCTTTGTCCCCCACTTGGCCCACCCTACTAGAAGCCCACCATTGGAAGGTTGACTGACCCCACATGGGCCCTAGGGATGAGGTGGATCAATGGGGAAGGGGTAGGGGGCCCGCGGGACCCAGGTGGTCCCATATTACAAATAAACCCCTCTTACAATCCAAATTACAAACCGAATAAAACTAAATAAACACACATTGCACACAAATGAAATCCCCCAAAACATGATAAATACTAAGACTCAAGGGGGAGTCTCCAGGCTATCTCTGAGCCCGATGGAAGCCGCTATAGCTCGGGAGGTGCTCCGCGTACGGTACCGGTGGCTCGCCGACTCGTGCCGCTCGTGTGCTCTAGTGTCCGCACCAATTCTCCCCGGGTGGTAGAAACTCGACCCTGTCGAGTAAGGGTCTGCATCGCTCTGGTAGCGCTCCAGTAGGTCCGGATCTATCCTCTGCAACTTGGCCCATGTGATACAAGTGTCCTCGGTGGCGGGTCACCCTCTCCAACGCACTAGGTAGCGCGGGTAAGATCCACTGCTGGTAACTATCACCTGCGCATCCAGTATATGATCGATATGCTCTCGCTGCTGTGGAAAAGGGGCTGGAGGTGGACACTCAGGTGTGGGATCACTCTCAATGGGAGGGGATGGCTCAAAAGGCTCACCAGGGATCACCGCTGGGTCCCTATATGCAACTAGATCCGACACATTGAAAGTTGAGCTTATACTATATTCCTCGGGTAGGTCCACAACATACGCATTGGATCCAACGTATTTCAACACCTTAAATGGACCGGCTCCGTGAGCTTGCAATTTCTTTACGGTTCTAGAGGGAAACCGTTCAGGTCTTACCATGATCATGACATATTCACCCTCCTAGAACTCTCGGTGGTGTCGGTGGGCATCGGCTAGCTCTTTGTACCGTGCATTGATGGCCTCAATGTGACGATGGATGTCGTCATGTAAAATCCTAACATGCCTAGTAAACGACTCAGCAGACTCCGACACTCGTGCATGGATAGGCATGGGAACAAGATCCACTGGCTTCCTAGGCCTACGACTTGTGACAATCTCGAATGGACTCATGCTGGAAGACCTATTAACTAAATCATTATATGCAAATTCAGCCAGTGGTAGTATGAGATCCCAATCCCCTACACGGTCCCTGACAAGATACCTCAAAAGGTCACCCAGACTCCTATTGACCATCTCGGTCTGACTATCTGTCTGGGGATGATATGCAGTGGAAAACTTGAGGTGAGTACCCAACACATGTCACAGTGTCTTCCAGAAATAAATGGTGAATCTAACATCACGGTCAGACACTATGGTACGAGGTAACCCGAACTTGCACACCACGTGAGTAAGGAATAGGCGGGCTACCCTCGAAGCATCCGAAGTCTTCGAGCAGGGAATAAAAAAGGCCATCTTCGAGAATCGGTCAACAACCACATAGACCGAATCATGCTTCCTAGAGGTACGTGGCAATCCCAAGATAAAATCCATGCTAATATCCTGCCACGGGGCATCGGGCACGGGAAGAGGTGTATAAAGGCCCGAGCTTTGCTTCCCCATTCTGGTCGTAGCACATGTACGGCACTGAGCCACAATATGAGCAACATCACGCTTCGAGCTCGGCCAATAAAATCTATGCTCAACAGTCTCGATAGTCTTGTTCCGACTAAAGTGGCCGGCTAGACCTCCCGCATGTAGTTCCCAAACTAAGAAGTCTCGAACCAAAGTTCGGGGAACACAAAGTCTACCTCTTCGAAAGAGGTAACCCTCCTGAAGCACATAATCATCAAGGTCTCTCGAGGGTCCGGCCTAGAGAGTGGTATAAATCTGACCGAAGTAAGGACAGTCAACATAGACCTCTCTCATCTTCTCTAACCCTATGACCTCGGCACTCATGGTGGTAAGCAAACACGCTCATAGACTCAAGGCATCGGCACTCATTATGGGAAGGCTTGACGATATTACGGCCCGGCTTGAACAAATTGAGGAAAATAGGCCTATCCCAAGGGCAGGAGATAGGAGGAAACCACCTCCACATGTGGAGCCAGCCCTAGGAGAGATCAACCTTGATCACCCTCCCGAACCGGAAAGGGACCCACCTCCTAGAAGGAATGAGAGACTCCCCCGGGACAACCCGGATGACCAACTAATGAGACTTGTGAAAGTCGATGCACCCACCTTTGATGGGTCTCATCATCCGAGCATTTACTTAGGTTGGGAGGCAACCATGGACCAATATTTTGATTGGTACCCAATGACCGAGGATAGGAGAGTCTGACTTGCAAAGATGCAATTAACCAAACTAGCCAAGACTCATTGGATGAATGTGGAGGCATTAAGGATAGTTAGGAGGGAAGCTCCCATCACCACATGGGGGGCCATGAAAGACCAACTCAAACTCAAATATGTCCCACCCTCCTACCATCAAAACCTCCTAGATGAGTGGCAAGCCTTGACCCAAGAGGGAAAGACCATCATGGAATATATTGAAAAGTTTGACTACTACCTTCTCAAATGTGGAGTCCAAGAGGACCCCGCCGTAACGCTCTCCCGCTTTAGGAATGGACTTCAATTCCATATAAAAAAGGAGTTATTCATGCGTCAAGTAGCCACTTTAGAGCAAGCCTATCAAGTAGCTCGGGATGCCGAGAAATTCTCTCGGTATACACGAATGGTTCCCCCTCGGGGGATGGACCCTAAAGCCATGGCACCTCGGGCCAACCCTCCACCTCCCCAAAGAGGCCTCCTTCCCACACCCATGGGAGCTCCTCCCACCCGGGTTACCCCTCCTAGTGGCACTCCACCACCCCACCCCACAAGTGGGCCCCTAAACACAACTCCCAATAGGCCCAATCCGACACCCACTCCTCCTCACACTAAGATGGCCCCAAACCATCAAAATGGGCAGTAATGCTTTAGGTGCTATGGGTATGGACACTTTGCCAATCAATGCCCCACCAAGGGAGCATCTAACTTGCTCATAGAGGAGACCAATCCCCAACCCCAAGCTGAATTTGAAGGGAAAGTTGAGGTATATGAACCCTCTCTTGAATGGGAGGAGGAGTATGAGAACCACTACATAGAGACCAACCAAGAACAACTCCCTCCACCCACCGACTCCCACCTCGGAGTGGTTAGGTGCACCCTCACTCAAACCCAAGAGCATGATTGGAGAAGAAACACCATATTCCATACCTACATACGGATAGAGAGCCATGTTAGGAAGGTCATCTTGGACAATGGGAGTAGTGTGAATGTGGTGTCACCCGATACCGTCAAACTTTTGGGCCTTACCACCTCCCCACATCCCCACCCCTATCGGGTAGCATGGATTGATACCACCTCCATACCTGTTAGTGCTCGTTGCCTTGTCCCCATTACATTCCAATCCTATCAAGGCCAAGTGTGGTGTGACATCCTACCAATGGAAGTTGGGAGTATACTCCTAGGACGACCTTGGATCTACGATGTAGATGCCACCTTTCTAGGAAAGACAAACACTTGCATCTTCGTTCATGAGGGGAAGAAAATCCAACTCAACCCCTCTCCACCCCGCCCCCTCCCCAAGAAGGCATCCCCCTCCCTTGAGGGATCCCCTACCCCTCCCACTATTCCAAACCCACCAAACCCCACCCCATCAAACCCTAATCCTAGTATGATCAATAAGCCTCCTAGGAGCCTACACCTCATCACAAAGAAAGAATTTGAGGAAGAGACCAACCAAGGGGGACAAGTGTGTGCCATTGTCATTTGCCTCGGGGATTCCACCCCAACCAACCCACACCCAATAGAAATCCAACAACTCATTGAGGACTTCCATGATGTATTTCCCGAGGAACTTCCGGACAAACTACCACCCACGCGCGATGTACAACATGCCATCGACCTTGTACCCGGGGCCACCTTGCCCAACCTCCCACACTACCGCCTCAACCCCACCGAGCATGCCGAGCTCAGGAGGCAAATTGAGGAGCTCATCAAGAAGGGCTTCCTCCAGATTAGCAAAAGCCCTTGTGCCGTCCCAGCTCTTCTCACACCCAAAAAGGACGGAACTTGGCGCATGTGTGTGGATAGCCGAGCCATCAACAAGATAACGGTCAAGTATAGGTTCCCCATCCCTCGGTTAGATGATATGTTAGACATGCTAGCTGGAGCCACCATCTTCTCCAAAATTGACCTCAAGAGTGGCTACCATCAAGTTCGCATTAGGTCCGGGGATGAGTGGAAAACCGCCTTTAAGACTAAGGACGGTCTCTATGAATGGCTTGTTATGCCTTTTGGCCTTTCTAATGCGCCAAGCACCTTCATGCGCCTCATGACTGAGGTCCTCCGGCCCTTCATTGGCATCTTTTTAGTTGTCTACTTTGACGACATCCTCATATATAGCCAATCCAAAGAAGCCCACCTCGATCACCTCAAACAAGTGTGCACCATTCTTAGGAAGGAGAGTCTCTTTGCTAACCCCGGGAAGTGTCATTTCTTGACCAATCAACTAGCCTTCCTAGGATTTATTGTCTCATCTCAAGGGGTATTCATGGACCCCGAAAAGGTCCAAGCTATTCTTGAGTGGCCCGAACCCAAGACCCTTCATGAGGCCCGAAGCTTTCACGAGCTAGCTACCTTCTATAGGAGATTCATCCGTGGGTTTAGCACAATCACCACTCCTATCACAGATTGCCTCAAGAAAGGCACCTTTGTGTGGACTAGGGCAGCCTCAAAAGCCTTCCTAGAGCTCAAGGAAAAGATGACCCAAGCCCCGGTCCTTTGCCTACCCGACTTCTCAAAAGTCTTCGAAGTCACATGTGATGCATCCGGGGTAGGGATTGGGGGCATTCTTAGCCAAGAGGGTCACCCGGTAGCCTATTTTAGTGAGAAACTTTGTGAGGCTAGGACTAGGTACTCCACATATGACAAAGAGCTTTATGCCGTGGTTCAATCCCTTCGGCATTGGAGGCACTATCTCCTACCCAAGGAGTTTGTGATCTTCTCGGACCATGAGGCCTTGAAGTACCTCAACACCCAACAAAAGCTCAATGCCAGCCATGCCCGATGGGTAGAATACATTCAAGCTTACACCTTTGTTCTCAAGTATAAGATGGGTAGTGAGAACCGCGCCGCCGATGCGCTAAGTAGGCGGGTAGCCTTACTCTCCACCATCCAGGTGGAAGTGAACGGGTTTGATAGAATCAAAGAAGAATATCCAACTTGCCCCGACTTTGGGACTCACTACAACACCCTTTCCACTCAGCCCCACAAGGAACATGAGGGGTTCATACTTCAAGAAGGGTATCTATTCAAGGGAGCTAGGCTTTGCATACCCCGGACTTCACTTCGGGACTTCTTAGTTTGGGAGTTACACAGTGGTGGCCTAGCTGGACACTTTGGGGTCCAAAAGACCATAGAGTTAGTTGAGAGGTAATTTCATTGGCCTAGTCTCAAGAAGGATATGGCCCACATTGTGGGACAATGTCGCATTTGTGCCTCAGCTAAACAAGTGAAGCATAATACTGGGCTTTACACACCCCTACCCATACCAGACCGACCTTGGGAGGATTTGAGCATGGACTTCATCCTTGGCCTACGTAAGACCTTGCGCAAACATGATTCCATCTTTGTAGTGGTTGATAGGTTCTCTAAAATGGCCCACTTTATCCCATGTTCCAAGACCTCCGATGCTTCTAGGGTTGCCCGATTATTCTTTGATGAGGTGGTCTGACTCCATGGATTACCTAAGACTATTGTGTCTGATCGGGATGTGAAATTTACCAGTTATTTTTGGAAGACTCTTTGGCACCTAATGGGAACCCTCCTCAAATTCTCCACTGCTTACCATCCTCAGACCCATGGCCAGACTGAGGTCGTCAACCGAAGCCTTGGGAACTTGCTCCGTTGCCTTGTAGGGGACCACCCGGGGAATTGGGATCTTCTCTTATCTCAAGCCGACTTTGCCTACAATGATTCTGTTAATAGGTCCATAGGCAAGAGTCCATTTGAAGTTGTGCATGGTTATAGGCCTAGAAAACTGTCCGATCTTATTCCCCTTCCCCCACATGCTAGAGTGTCAGTCTCAGCTGAGTCCTTTGCACAGCATATCAAAGAGTTGCATGATGACATCCGCAGGCATATAGGAAAAAGCAATGAGGCATACAAGAGGTGGGCAGATGCTCACCGACGCCACTACGAGTTCCAAGTGGGAGATTCGGTGATGGCGAGGACGGAGCAGCTCCTTCCGGGGCCTGCCTCCAAGTTGAGGGCACGGGGTTCGGGACCCTTTCGAGTTCTGAAACGACTTGGCAGTGATGCTTATGAGCTAGACCTACCCGAGGGCTTTGGGGTGCACCCTACTTTCAATGTGGCGGATCTGGTACCCTACAAGGGCCCCGCGGTGGAACCCAGCGAGGATCTTGAGCCTTTACCCCGCCTTGAGAGAGACACTCCCGGAGGGACTCCACTTTCTAGCTTGAGAGACCGACGAGAGCAGGTAGAGGCAATACTGGATGAGCAGAGTATCATTACTAGGCACAAGGTGTATCAGCGCTACCTGGTTAGGTGGAGGAACCGTCCCCCGATAGAGGATACGTGGGTGAGTCGGGAGGATCTGCTGCGCTTGGACCCCGACATGCTGGAGCGTTACGACAGCCAGGCGGACCCATACTCGACAGGGTCGAGTTCTCCCCATCCCGGGAGATTTGATGAGGGCATCTCACGACACTCCCTCTAGCTCGGGTTGACTACACACTTTTGTTATGGGATGGCTGTGATCTCTACATGTTATCTTCCTTTTCTTGATCCCATCTTATGTATTTTCATTTTATTGAGTCTTATCTTATGTACTTTCTTTTATTGAGTCATGGTGTCTAGTCTATTTCTCTTATTTTGTGTAATTGGGCCTTAGTATCTTAGCATGGGCCTAATGGGTTGAGTCTAGGACTTGTTGGGTCTTTTGTTTAAATGTCAAGGTCATCTTGGTCATGTAAAGAATGGTTGCCTATAAATAGGCCCCATCTCTCTCCATGTAATCACCTTTTGATGAATATTGAAGAAATCCCTTTCAAATCTCCAAAGTTCTCCCCTCCTCTCTCTCTCTAGCTCTCCTTCTCTCTCCCACCAGGAAAGGGGCGAACCTCTCCCTCTCTCCTCCCCCCTCCCCACTACTTCCAACCCCCACCTACCTCCATTAATACCACACACTTCCCACAACCCCCTTTACTCCTCATCTAGTCCCAATAACCCTCCACCAATCTAAGCCCTACTTCCCAACCACCACCTACCCCATTCACTTCCCTAAGCACCTCTCCATCTTCCCAAGGCTGAAGGGGTCCCTCCCAAGGCCATTTTTGAATCTCCCTCCCATCTCTCCACCCTCATACCAGCTCCAGGTCGACCTCCCCTTCCCTCCCATAGCCAAGTTCGCCCCCATCCTCCTCTCACACTCACCCTCTCTCTAGTGCACACCCACCCCTCATCTCCACCTCCAGCTGCTCCAGCCCCTTTCTCCATCTATCCCTGCCACTCTAGCCACGTCCTTCCCATCTTCTCCAGCCATCAGCCAACCTCCCTCTTTCTGAGTTGCCCCACTCCTACATCATTTGCCACCATCAAGTTGCAGCTCCATCAGCAGTTCGCAGGCAGCAAGATCGGGTCCTGGAAGCAGCTTCATCTCCAACACTTCCCCTCATCTTCTGGTGGCATGGCATACACCGTTGGAAAGGTCGTCCAAAGAGCTTTCTAGGCAAGGTGGTTTCATCTTCGTCCAAGCACCGAGCTGCCGTTAGGAGCGATTCTTCCTCGACTGCGTAAGATCTCTCAGGCAGGGAACCAGAGCGAGAGTGGAAGCTCTACCACGAAGAATATTTTGGGATTCAGATCAAGTGTTCTTCAGCAAAAATCTTCCCTCTCAAGTCCTCTTTCATCCTCAAGAAGCATATCTGCATTTGGACATCGGCATCTAACGTTACGAATTTTCTACTCCAAGTGTGTCAGGTCCGTTTATAGAAGCCAGAACCGACACCCCTCTACTCATCTGATCGTCCCGGTCTTCTCCGACATCTTCCGACCACGCCATTGGTTCCGAGAGAAAGAAGACTCGACCACGGTTCCAACGGTTCAGGTCTCGTCTCAATCAGAGCTTGGTAGAGATCGTGGCACCCTCTGCAACCAGCCACATTGTTCTACACCAGACAGAGGCAGAACCAATCAGTCCGGTTCTAGACTCTACCCCGGCCAGCAACAACTTTACCAAGCTCAGCAAAAATTCAAAGATCATCCTTGGTCCGTTGGCAAGCTTTTGGCGCAAGTCTCATCAAGTTCTGAGCTCTGTGGAATTTTTGGCAGCATCATCACCGCCCCACTGTCCAGCAACTCTAAGATTGGCAGAACCGGCAACGCTCCGAACGTCGGGTTTTCTTCATAACTCCCCCACCCCGCTTGGCTGGCTGAAGGCCCCTCCCTGCATGGAGGTAGTTTTGGATGTAATTAGCTTAATCCCCACCCCAAGATCACCCCTCCTACGAGAGGCGTAGTGTTGTACTCTTTGCACTTTCAGGTCAAGCTACATTGCCGCGGCGATCGGGTGTATACCCTCGCCTCTCGGCGCGCCCTCGTCTCCGAGCGGGATCGGTGTCTTCAGACCGATCAGGTGAGCCTCTGATACTAACCTTGATAGTCTTACTTCTGCGAGTTTAGTATTGCTTTGATTGCTCGTCGGACGGTGAGAAGAGGGCCCGTACTTGTATGCTCTTTTGTTGGTGCCCACCGTGGTCCGGGAGAGAGTGCCACCCCAAACCCCGCCCTGCGGGCCAGCCGCCCACTAAGTTGGGAATCCTAGACTCTTTGGGGTCAGCCTAAGCCAACTAAGTCCATTAGGATCATTCGGTCCCGCCTCGGACCCTTGCCATCATTCCCCGGCCCTGCTGGGTGATCGCGTGTGCCGTGTGAGTAAGACGCTATTGTGAGAATCATTGGAGTGCTTGTATGCTTGCGGGCCTAGGTCCTAGGTGGTTCATTACATACTTAGTCATCCTTGGGCTGTGCCACATCAGGCTTTCCCCCCCTTCACCGTATCGATAGCAAGAGGAAGAGGAAGAAGATGAAGAAGAACTTGAGTAGCAGTAGGACGTCCTTGAATAATAGTGTCAACAGGGGGTTCGATGGAGGGGGTTGGTATTTATAGGAGAAGGAATCCTAATGGGTTCTAGGAGTTTGAGTAGAACTAAAAATTCCTATGTAGAATCCTGCTTAAATTGAGATATCCACGTATTGATCCTTTCCTAATAATACTTACCCAGATAACATCCCTGTTCGAACCAAACACCAACGGGTCCCATTTGGAAATGACGCCTAACGTTGGGTCGTTATTTCAATAATTGGTGCCTATCTATGTGGTCTTCAATTCAGGATATAGCGCATGTCAAGGGGGCGTCAATTCTTTAGTTAGCGCCTGCTTGAACAGTCTTCAATTAAATGACGACCTGATAGGAGGCGTTATTCATCTTGACCAAGTTGCTATATGTTTTAAGTGTATATGAGTTGGGCCTTTTATCATAGGTTTAATCTTTTAATCTATTTTGGATTTTATTTCTTTAATTTACCAGGGTTGCTACATGGAGTGTGCCGGGTAAAGGCAAGCTGGAGTGTGCCGGGTAAAGGCAAGCTGGAGGGTGCACCGCTGGAGGAGGGTTGAATGGTGTATCGGGCAGAGGGGCTGAAGGGTGAAAGGGTGTACTGCTGAGGGAAAGTGCAAGTGTGCTGGGCGCGGAGGCTGAAGTGTGCCGGGCTAGGATGTTCAAGGGTTTGAGGGTGCACCGGCCCAGCCGTCCATGTAAATGACCCAAAGGGCCTTACAATCATCCCCAAACCCCTATCCACATCGTCCTACCCACATGCATTGGCTTGAAATAGAAATTTGGGTTTTTTTTGGGGCCGCGGCCTACCTTCGACGATGTAGTCTTTCGGGCCACCTTCTCGGTCGCCGCCTCCGATTCTTCATCTTCACCTTACGTTTCTACCTCCGCGGGCGCTCCGACGGCCGTGGAGGGCATTCCTTCTTCGGCTACGGCCGGAGGCTGCCGTTCCTCTTCCGGGTGGCTCGCCGGCGGTGGCTCATTTGTCTCTTCCTCCATCTCACGTATGAAACGCTTCACCGCCCTCTTCTTCACCATTTTCAGTAGGCGTGTGTGAGCTCGAGGGGAGGTGAACTCCGTGAGAAGTCGACGGGGGGGTTGAGAGCTCGGTGGCGAGAACTCGGAGTGTGAGAATGACGGTGCGTGTGAATGAGAAGGAAAGGAAGAGGTTTTATTTTTTGAAACCGATGGTCGTTTGGTGGTCTTATGACTGGCCGTTAAACTCATTGTATGGTCTAAAGGAGACCGCCTATGTCCTTCTCAACTTTTGAACTGCCCTACCATTAACGGTCTTATGGTTGACCGCTAATTGCGTTAGATGGTCTTTTGGAGACCGCCATATCCTTGGATCCCATATTGGTTGTGCTGTCATGTTTGATTCATGCCCATGCAGTCTTTTGACCTTATTTTATGCATGATATGCTTATTTTATGATATCTTGGCTGATTGATTAAAAATGAAATGGCAACTCCATCTTCCAATCTCATCATGCCTCGTGTCGTCTTGCCAAATAGGTAAGTTAGGTAAGTATCTCGAATCTTTAGTCTCTTTATGCATTACTATATGGTATCTATGTTATATTATCTCGAGAACCGGCTGGTCATTCATGTGTTCTAGGATCTGATGTTCCCCTTTAACAAAAATGATGATGATCTCGGTGCACATGTTTAATCGTTGGATAGGCCATTAGGTGGGAAGAATTGGGGAACGATGGTTCTATCTTGCACATCGTGGTTGCAGATAGTGTCCTGACCCTGATTTCTCCGATCTAGCAATACTATTCTCCAGTATTTTCTATTTTTTTGTTTCTTTGCATTCGTTTTGATGATTTCTTTTATTTTAGCCCAGCATGTCTCATGCGCATCTTTGAGCATTTATGTGCCCTGATCTATCCAAGGTATCCCAGTAATGGTGGATAATTGTGCATCCATGGTCTTGGATATGAAGGATTCCACTATGAGTTTGAAGGTTTTCTCTAGTCTGTTTGCTTGGTTTGGTTAGAAGAGGGTTCCTGTCTGGAGCTTAGTTGCTCGCTTCTTTTATTTTTGCTTGCTCTGATCACCTATCAACTGTGCGTTCCACTGATGAGGTTGATCGTGTTTTTATTTCCTTTAGTTATTGGTTGCTCCAGGCATGCGTCATTCAGTTTGGCCGTTCCATGTGATTGGTCCGGAGTTTTTCGGAAGATTCCTATCGCTTGGTGTCGTTTACCTTAACGCCCACTTTTCTGTCCACTTCGCTGCATTTTCGCTTCATCTTCATGTTCCATTTCGCTTTCGCTTCACCTCTGCTCGCTCCCCTGCGAAGGGGACGTTAAGGAGGGACATCTGTTGACACTCATTTTATGACCGATGAGTTGTGTCATTTTCTCATCCTTATTTATGATGTCCCAGGTTATTCACTACTTATTGGGTCATTTTTGGTTGGTTTTGGGCCTACTTTTATGGTTTTGTCTCCCTGGTTAGGCTCATTTTCTCGCACATGTCATGATTTAGGCTTAAATGGGCTGAATAAAGCTTGATTTCATGATAAATACGTATATTTATCCTATTTTTATTTTTTTCCAACGCGCACCTGAATGGCGGTCACGCGATAGACCGTTATTTGATGGTCGCGGTCTATCGCAAGATCACCATTTGAGACTAAGAATCCTGCTCCGCCTGGTTTTTCTCTCTCTATCCATGGTCAAACGGAGTCCTTAGTTTGATGTTTTCTCTCCAAATTTTGATCCTCAGAAGCTTCTGATCGATTCTATGGATAGAGGGGAGTATTATCTCTAAGATTTATCAAGTTTCAGGTCTCTATTTTCGCTATTATCCCTCCAACTCGACCTAGGGTTTTGGGGGTCTATAAATAGAACCCTTGGCTTCAAGGCTTGGGGAGGATATTTTTGGAGTTCGCGACAAAGTGATGCCGCATTCTGGAGCGAGTCTCAACCAGGGAGAACGTGTTTTCTGCATCCTTTAGTCACCTGGTCCAGGGAGTAATCGGTTTTCATTTGAGTTTTGTCTCTTCTTTCATCTAGTTTTGCTCATCTTTGCATCATCATAGCATCAATTCTTATCCTTCTTCCACATTCTTTTACATTTATAATACATTCACACACACCCTCCTATTGTTTCCATGCCCCACAGGGGTTAAAAAATCACCAACCCCTAGGTATTAGCCGTTCCTTTGATGCATATTGATCATATTAGTTTTATGGATATTGCACTTTCTCAGGGCTAATTGGGTTGTTATTTTCGTGTTCTACACTCTTTTACAGGTTCACAGTACTCACCACACGAGGCCCTTCCCCTCTGGCCGGCCAGAAGGGAGGGAGGATCAAGTTCTCAGAGGTTGTTCCTATCTTGTGTCCCCATCTCCACAAAAAATTTCACGTCCAAAGTCCTTCTTTTGATAATTTTACATTTTCGGTCTTCAATCTTCCCTAGATCTGTCTGCTGTCTGTTCACTGTAACAGTCCGCCTGAGTTTCTCATATTCGACCCATCTTTTGATTTTCCCAGTAGTCCCTAATTTTATTGGAGATTCTATTCACCTTTTCCTTTCTCTACAAATTTTCTTGACTTTTATTCAACCCTCCCCATATTTTCTTAAATTCGTCCAAGTTCCAATCTACAGTTTTGCCAGTCTGTTTCCAGATCCGACCACAGTCCAGTATACAATTCCTAGAAACTTCAATTCGCCACAAAACGTCTCACAAAAAATATTCCCATCTTCCTTGTTCAATTCTCTACAACTTTTCGTAAGACCCCAACTTCAGATTCGGAGGTCTACCCATCGGTCAATGGCAGTTCTTAGACAACTCCTCTGCTGATCTGAGATTTCGGCCACTGTACAACAGTAGTTTGGAAATTCGGTTAAGGCCAGATCTGGAGCACTCTATTTTTTCTCTCTAGTCCTAGATCGAAGCATTTCGAGTTAGCTTTCCAACGGCGCTAGTTTCGGATCAATCCGACATCGGCACTGATCTCAGCGTCCGTTCTCGCCGGAGCGTGCGCCGGAAAACAGAACCGGCAGATCCGTGGCCGGTTATTCCGACCGGTGCCGAACGGAACCGCCCGGCCTCCGGTCGACGGTCCAGTGTGCCGCCATCACAGGGAGCGCTTCCCCAAGCGTCCCACTACAGTGGTGCCACCGGGCCCCACACGGCCCCTCCGGTCAGCACGCGGGCCCCACAGTCACGACTTCGGGTGTAGCCGAGGCTACGCGAGAAGCTACCCGTCAACCCGAAATCGGTCCTCCCAGGCCCCATTGTGTCGTCCTTTACCTCCCTGCATGGAGTGGGCCGTAAATTCATTGCTGTAATATTTGTGTACTAATTGTCCCGGGAGTACGAGTTTCGGCCGGGTCCGTCTTCCCCACGCCAAGAGCGTGGAGGTATCGTATTCGCTCTTACACTTGGTATTTCGCTTATTTCCTTATATGCTTTATATGCCGCTGCTAGATAGCATGTGTAGGGCCGTTAGCTCGTAATATTTATTTCACCGTTGCTGCGAGAGAGAGAGCGTGACCGTCCCGTGACCCGATCCGGGCACAAAAGAGAATTGACCACCCTAGCTCTTGCCGGTTTCTCAACCGTGCACGTCCGACACTTCCCTCGTTAAGGGACAATCACGAGCTTGTCGTGTCCGTGGTCCGTCCCACATCAATTTGGTATCAGAGCGAGGTTGAGTCTAGGGTGTCCAAAACCAAAAAAAAGAGTGTCATTTAAGTCTAAGTGTCTAAGTCGGTCTTAGGAGTTGCATTTGCATACCATTAGTTGGTATATCAAAAGGTGTTGTCCGAACGTGAGGCTACGCCTATTGGGAAGGCCGCACACTTGCACGAGTGAACTTCGGATCAGTTATCTCCGCCATGTACCGAGTTTTGGTTATGTCTAAGTGCATTAGTTAGCATCACATTTTGCTTTTAAAATAAAAAAAATGGCCTTGCATATCCATTCCTAGGGGACCCAACCCCATCTTAGCCACCATAGCCACACCCCAATTCCATAGTGCCGATGCAGTGGTTGCAATGTTCCAAGCCTTGATGGGACAAGTGCAAGGGTTGAATACAAGCCTAGATCGGTTTAGTACTAGCCTAGATCGATTTTCTACCGGGGTAGATCGGATGTCCTTGGAGTCACCCGACGGGCCCCTTCGCCACGAGGTGGACATCTCTTCCTTATCTATGAGGGGATTGCCACCCCCTACTCCAACCCGCGCCTCCTTCGAGGAACTCGATGAACTGATTTCAGATTGGTTGGAAATGACACACGCTCCTTCACCACCCGTGGATGCTCCATTGCTATCTACTTCCGATCTTCATCCGGAGCCATCAAACTTGGGGCCACCAAATCCCGAGCCTCCCGTGTTTCTAACAGGTACGCTATACATAGCCGAGCCACTTCTTAGATGGCTCAAAGAAGGCTTGGTCCCACCTCCCTTCTCACCTATGGACCCTATCCTCCCTTTAGTGCCGGTCAATTCCTTCCATACCACATTTTGATCTAGTCACCATGTTGACACGTTGGATGATCTTGTCATGGGATTAGATTCACAATGGAGGTTGACGCACCTACTGGCCCGAGGTTTTGACCAACCCGCTAGTCTTAGCTTCACACATGCGGCCTTAGGGTCCATTACCTCCGTGTGCACTGTGGGGTGTGTCACCACGGAGATTCTTCTACTCCTCCCGATGCCGGCCGAGTCCGACTTCATTCCCTTTTGCCCAAGGGAAGAATCTTATTTTCTATACATTTTCATCATCCCACCGCTCACAATGTATGATGGTGATTATGAATTATTAAATTGGGACCGAGTCATGGGAGAACCCACTTCATGGGGTCATACTTTCTTCGACCCTTTTGATCCCTTCACTAGTGAACCTCCCGAGCTTTCATACTCACTCCACTTCTTTCGCGGAGTTCACTATCCCACCTTTTCCACTCGGGCCAAGCAAACTCCACATAGCCATAGGTCCGAACCTTCATTTGGGGGTAATGAAAACTTTGGTTTCCCCGATCCATCTAGACCACCGGCACCTCCCGGACTTCCCACACCCAAGCCCAATGTCCATGATTGGTGCATCGTAGGGTGTCTAGTAGTTCCCCATGACGTCAACCTCCGGTTACGTCAAATGCATGCATGGCACACATTCGGGTGTCCTGGTCCGCCGTCACCCATGTACGGGTCGAACTAACCATAGATTTGTCTAGAGTCATGCATGAGTCTGTTTCTTATTTGTGTGGTTTGCATGGTGAGTCTGCATGTGTCTTGTGTAAGCTCGTTATGGATCTCTTATGAGTAAGAGGCGAGTGGACTCGCTCGATGAGTATGGGATCGATTCTATATCTACACCCGGATATAGTCACCTACAGGGACTCAGCGGTGATTCCTAGTGAGTCTTCGAGCCGCCACCTCCCCTTTTGAGAGTGCCCCATCCGGAGTGTCCACCATTAGCCCATAGTAGTTCGTGCATATCGAGTATATATGGAATGAGCAGGTGACGATCACTTGGAGTGGAGCATACCCGCGCTACTTGACACGGTTACGTATCCGCCGGAGTAACCGAGCACCCATACCCCTACTCGACGGGGTCGAGTTCCTCCCACCCGGGGAGAGTTGATGTGAATCGACGCCGAGCATGTACATTTTATTTTGCATTTATGTCTTTTAGTTTATTTTTATATCCATGGGAAAGTATATGCGCAATTGTAAGGCTTTGTAAGCCAATGCGTCATTCCCTTGGATTGTGTGGGTTTTTATGCAATTGTGTAGTAGGTCCAACTATGGGGCCCTCAGCCATTTCCCATTGGGCCATGTCACCTATGTGGGGTTGGTCAACCATCCTAGGTGGCCTTCTAGAAGGGTTGACTGTCAAATGCCACATGGGTAAACAAGAGGGTAAGAATTTCCATGGTAGGCTACCTACCATGTCAACTTGTCCCCCTTGCCTCCCCTTTGTCAATAGCCCCCCCCCCCCTTATATATTATTTTATTTTTTGTGTGTTGTTCACACTTCATCCCAGCCCTCCATTCCCCATCCCCAGATCCAAGGGTCTACATTTGATTTGATGTGAATCGTATAAAAGGTTGTATTTTCATTTGGAAATTAATGAAAGTTAGAAAAATTTGTTGAATGCCAAGAGCCTCTTGCGCCCCAGCCCTCTCTCCCTCTGGTTTCATCTCCTCCAACCCCCAATTCTAGAGTGGATCATCTCTATCTCCTCCCCCTCAATCTCTGAGTTCATCTCTGGTGCCGCCGCCGCCATCTGTGCCGCCAACGAGCCGCCGCGACGCCGATTCTGAAGTGCTGCCAAGGTTCTGTTTTACAGAATAGAAGTCTACTACGGGAATTCCTGCACTCAACTCCGACATCCCCTTGCTCGGAAATTTTCAGAGGTTGTTCCTATCTTGTATCCCCATCTCCACAAAACATTTCACGACCAAAGTCCTTCTTTTGATAATTTTACATTTTCGGTCTTCAATCTTCCCTAGATCTGTCTGCTGTCTGTTCACTGTAACAGTCTGCCTGAGTTTCTCATATTCGACCCATCTTTTGATTTTCCCAGGAGTCCCCAATTTTATTGGAGATTCTATTCACCTTTTCCTTTCTCCACAAATTTTCTTGATTTTTGTTCAACCCTCCACATATTTTCTTAAATTCGTCCAAGTTCCTATCTACAGTTCTGCCTGTCTGTTTCCAGATTCGACCACAGTCCAGTATACAATTCCTAGAAACTTCAATTCTCCACAGAACGTTTCACAAAAAATATTCCAATCTTCCTTGTTCAATTCTATACAACTTTTCTTAAGATCCTAACTTCAGATTCGAAGGTCTACCCATCGGTCAATTGCAGTTCTCAGACAACTCCTCTGCTGATCTGAGATTTCGGCCACTGTACAACAGTAGCTTGGAAATTCAGTTAAGGCCAGATCTAGAGAACTCTATTTTTTCTCTCTCATCCTAGATCGAATCATTTCAAGTTAGCTTTCCAACGGTGCTAGTTTCGTATCAATCCGACATCGGGACTGATCTCAGCGTCCGTTCTCGCCGGAGCGTGCGCCGGAAAATAGAACCGGCAGATCCGTGGCCAGTTATTCCGACCGGTGTCGAACGGAGCCGCCCGGCCTCCGGTCGACGGTCCAGCGTGCCGCCATCCCAAGGAGTGCTTCCCCAAGCGTCCCACTATAGCAGTGCCACCGGGCCCCACATGGCCCCTCCGGTCAGCACGCGGGCCCCACAGTCACGACTTCGGGTGCTGCCGAGGCTACGCGAGAAGCTGCCCGTCAACCCGAAATGGGTCCTCCCAGGCCCCATTGTGTCGTCCTTTACCTCCCTGCGTGGAGTGTGCCGTAAATTCATTGCTGTAATATTTGTGTACTAATTGTCCCGGGAGTACGAGTTTCGGCCGGGTCCGTCTTCCCCACGCCGAGAGTGTGGAGGTATCGTATTCGCTTTTACACTTGGTATTTCGCTTATTTCTTTATATGCTTTATATGCCGCTGCTAGAGAGCATGTTTAGGGCCGTTAGCTCATAATATTTATTTCACTGCTGCTGCGAGAGAGAGAGCGTGACCGTCCCGTGCCCCGATCCGGGCACAAAAGAGAATTGACCACCCTAGCTCTTGCCGATTTCTCAACCGTGCACGTCCGACACTTCCCTCGTTAAGGGACAATCGCGAGCTTGTCGTGTCCCTGGTCCGTCCCGCATCAATTTGGTATCAGAGCGAGGTTGAGTCTAGGGTGTCCAAAACAAAAAAAAAGAGTGTCATTTAAGTCTAAGTGTCTAAGTCGGTCTTAGGAGTTGCATTTGCATACCATTAGTCGGTATATCAAAAGGTGTAGTCCGAACGTTAGGCTACGCCTATTGGGAAGGCCGCACACTTGCACGAGTGAACTTCGGATCAGTTATCTCCGCCATGTACCGAGTTTTGGTTATGTCTAGGTGCATTAGTTAGCATCACATTTTGCTTTTAAAATAAAAAAAATGGCCTTGCATATCCATTCCTAGGGGACCCAACCCCATCTTAGCCACCATGGCCACACCCCAATTCCATAGTGCCGATGAAGTGGTCGCAATGTTCCAAGCCTTGATGCGACAAGTGCAAGGGTTGAATATAAGCCTAGATCGGTTTAGTACTAGCCTAGATCGATTTTCTACCGGGGTAGATCGGATGTCCTTGGAGTCACCCGACGGGCCCCTTCGCCACGAGGTGGACATCTCTTCCTTACTTATGAGGGCTCCATTGCCACCCCCTACTCCAACCCGCGCCTCCTTCGAGGAACTCGATGAACTGATTTCGGATTGGTTGGAAATGACACGCGCTCCTTCACCACCCGTGGATGCTCCATTGCTATCTACTTCCGATCTTCATCAGGAGCCGTCAAACTTGGGGCCACCAAATCCCGAGCCTCCCGTGTTTCTAACAGGTACGCTATACATAGCCAAGTCACTTCTTAGATGGCTCAAAGAAGGCTTGGTCCCACCTCCCTTCTCACCTATGGACCCTATCCTCCCTTTAGTGCCGGTCAATTCCTTCCATACCACATTTCGATCTAGTCACCATGTTGACACGTTGGATGATCTTGTCATGGGATTAGATTCACAATGGAAGTTGACGCACCTACTGGCCCGAGGCTTTGACCAACCCGCTAGTCTTAGCTTCACACATGCGGCCTTAGGGTCCATTACCTCCGTGTGCACCGTAGGGTGTGTCACCACGGAGATTCTTCTACTCCTCCCGATGCCGGTCGAGTCCGACTTCATTCCCTTTTGCCCAAGGGAGGAATCTTATTTTCTATACATTTTCGTCGTCCCACCGCTCACAATGTATGACGGTGATTATGAATTCTTAAATTGGGACCGAGTCATGGGAGAACCCACTTCATGGGGTCATACCTTCTTCGACCCTTTTGATCCCTTCACTAGTGAACCTCCCGAGCTTTCATACTCACTCCACTTCTTCCGCGGAGTTCACTATCCCACCTTTTCCACTCGGGCCAAGCAAACTCCACATAGCCATAGGTTCGAACCTTCATTTGGGGGTAATGAAAACTTTGGTTTCCCCGATCCATCTAGACCACCCGCACCTCCCGGACTTCCCACACCCAAGCCCAATGTCCATGATTGGTGCATCGTAGGGTGTCTAGTAGTTCCCCATGACGTCAACCTCCGGTTACGTCAAATGCATGCATGGCACACATTCGGGTGTCCTGGTCCGCCGTCACCCATGTACGGGTCGTACTAACCATAGATTTGTCTAGAGTCATGCATGAGTCTGTTTCTTATTTGTGTGGTTTGCATGGTGAGTCTGCATGTGTCTTGTGTAAGCTCGTTATCGATCTCTTATGAGTAAGAGGCGAGTGGACTCGCTCGATGAGTATGGGATCGGTTCTATATCTACACCCGGATATAGTCACCTACAGGGACTCAGCGGTGATTCCTAGTGAGTCTTCGAGCCGCCACCTCCCCTTTTGAGAGTGCCCCATCCGGAGTGTCCACCTTTAGCCCATAGCAGTTCGTGCATATCGAGTATATATGGAATGAGCAGGTGACGATCACTTGGAGTGGAGCATACCCGCGCTACTTGACACGGTGACGTATCCGCCGGAGTAACCGAGCACCCATACCCCTACTCGACGGGGTCAAGTTCCTCCCACCCGGGGAGAGTTGATGGGAATCGACGCCGAGCATGTATATTTTATTTTGCATTTGTGTCCTTTAGTTTATTTTTATATCCATGGGAAAGTATATGCGCAATTGTAAGGCTTTGTAAGCCAATGCGTCATTCCCTTGGATTGTGTGGGTTTTTGTGCAATTGTGTAGTAGGTCCAGCTATGGGGCCCTCAGCCCTTTCCCATTGGGCCATGTCACCTATGTGGGGCTGGTCAACCATCCTAGGTGGCCTTCTAGAAGGGTTGACTGTCAAATGCCACATGGGTAGACAAGAGGGTAAGAATTTCCATGGTAGGCTACCTACCATGTCAACTTGTCCCCCTTGCCTCCCCTTGGTCAATAGCCCCCCCCTTATATATTATTTTATTTTTTTGTGTGTTGTTCACACTTCATCCTACCCCTCCATTCCCCATCCCTAGATCCAAGGGTCTACATTTGATTTGATGTGAATCATATAAAAGGTTGTATTTTCATTTGGAAATTAATGAAAGTTAGAAAATTTTGTTGAATGCCAAGAGCCTCTTGCGCCCCAGCCCTCTCTCCCTCTAGTTTCATCTCCTCCAACCCCCAATTCTAGAGTGGATCATCTCTATCTCCTCCCCATCAATCTCTGAGTTCATCTCCGGTGCCGCAGCCGCCATCTGTGCCGCCAACGAGCCGCCGCGACGCCGATTCTGAAGTGCTGCCAAGGTTCTGTTTTACAGAATAGAAGTCTACTACGGGAATTCCTGCACTCAACTCTGACATCCCCTTGATCGGAAATGTTCAGAGGTTGTTCCTATCTTGTATCCCCATCTCCACAAAAAATTTCACGTCCAAAGTCCTTCTTTTGATAATTTTACATTTTCGGTCTTCAATCTTCCCTAGATCTGTCTGCTGTCTGTTCACTGTAACAGTCCGCCTGAGTTTATCATATTCGACCCATCTTTTGATTTTCCCAGCAGTCCCCAATTTTATTGGAGATTCTATTCACCTTTTCCTTTCTCCACAAAGTTTCTTGATTTTTGTTCAACCCTCCACATATTTTCTTAAATTCATCCAAGTTCCTATCTACAGTTCTGCCAGTCTGTTTCCAGATCCGGCCACAGTCCAGTATACAATTCCTAGAAACTTCAATTCTCCACAGAACGTTTCACAAAAATAATTCTCGTCTTCCTTGTTCAATTCTCTACAACTTTTCTTAAGACCCCAACTTCAGATTCGGAGGTCTACCCATCGTTCAATGGCAGTTCTCAGACAACTCCTCTGCTGATCTGAGATTTCGGCCACTATACCACAGTAGTTTGGAAATTCAGTTAAAGCCAGATCTGGGCACTCTATTTTTTCTCTCTAGTCCTAGATCGAAGCATTTCGAGTTAGCTTTCCAACGGCGCTAGTTTCGTATCGATCTGACATCAGGACTGATCTCAGCGTTCGTTCTCGCCGGAGCGTGCGCCGGAAAATAGAACCGGCAGATCCATGGCCGGTTATTCCGACCGGTGCCGAACGGAGCCGCCCGGCCTCCGGTCGACGGTCCAGTGTGCCGCCATCCCAGGTAGCGCTTCCCCAAGCGTCCCACTATAGCGGTGCCACCAGGCCCCATACGGCCCCTCCGGTCAGCACGCGGGCCCCACAGTCACGACTAATGGTGCAGCCGAGGCTACGCGAGAAGCTGCCCATCAACCCAAAATCGGTCCTCCCAGGCCCCATTGTGCCGTCCTTTACCTCCCTGCATGGAGAGGGCCATAAATTCATTGCTGTAATATTTTTGTACTAATTGTCCCGGGAGTACGAGTTTCGGCCAGGTCCGTCTTCCCCACGCTGAGAGCGTGGAGGTATCGTATTCGCTCTTACACTTGGTATTTCGCTTATTTCCTTATATGCTTTATATGCCGCTGCTAGAGAGCATGTGTAGGGCCGTTAACTCGTAATATTTATTTCACCGCTGCTGTGAGAGAGAGAGCGTGACCGTCCCGTGACCCGATCCGGGCACAAAAGAGAATTGACCACCCTAGCTCTTGCCGGTTTCTCAACCGTGCACGTCCGACACTTCCCTCGTTAAGGGACAATCGCGAGCTTGTCGTGTCCCTGGTCCGTCCCGCATCAATTTGGTATCAGAGCGAGGTTGAGTCTAGGGTGTCCAAAACAAAAAAAAAAGAGTGTCATTTAAGTCTATGTGTCTAAGTCGGTCTTAGGAGTTGCATTTGCATACCATTAGTCGGTATATCAAAAGGTGTTGTCCGAACGTTAGGCTACGCCTATTGGGAAGGCCGCACACTTGCACGAGTGAACTTCGGATCAGTTATCTCCGCCATGTACCGAGTTTTGGTTATGTCTAGGTGCATTAGTTAGCATCACATTTTGCTTTTAAAATAAAAAAAATGGCCTTGCATATCCATTCATTGGGGACCCAACCCCATCTTAGCCATCATGGCCACACCCCAATTCCATAGTGCTGATGAAGTGGTCGCAATGTTCCAAGCCTTGATGGGACAAGTGCAAGGGTTGAATACAAGCCTAGATCGGTTTAGTACTAGCCTAGATCGATTTTCTACCGGGGTAGATTGGATGTCCTTGGAGTCACCCGACGGGCCCCTTCGCCACGAGGTGGACATCTCTTCCTTACCTATGAGGGCTCCATTGCCACCCCCTACTCCAACCCGCGCCTCCCTCGAGGAACTCGATGAACTGATTTCGGATTGGTTGGAAATGACACGGGCTCCTTCACCACCCGTGGATGCTCCATTGCTATCTACTTCCGATCTTCATCCGGAGCCGTCAAACTTGGGGCCACCAAATCCCGAGCCTCCCGTGTTTCTAACAGGTACGCTATACATAGCCGAGCCACTTCTTAGATGGCTCAAAGAAGGCTTGGTCCCACCTCCCTTCTCACCTATGGACTCTATCCGCTCTTTAGTGCCGGTCAATTCCTTCCATACCACATTTCGATCTAGTCACCATGTTGACACGTTGGATGATCTTGTCATGGGATTAGATTCACAATGGAAGTTGATGCACCTACTGGCCCGAGGCTTTGACCAACCCGCTAGTTTTAGCTTCACACATCCGGCGTTAGGGTCCATTACCTCCGTGTGCACCGTGGGGTGTGTCACCACGGAGATTCTTCTACTCCTCCCGATGCCGGCTGAGTCCGACTTCATTCCCTTTTGCCCAAGGGAGGAATCTTATTTTCTATACATTTTCGTCGTCCCGCCGCTCACAATGTATGACGGTGATTATGAATTCTTAAATTGGGACCGAGTCATGGGAGAACCCACTTCATTGGGTCATACCTTCTTCGACCCTTTTGATCCCTTCACTAGTGAACCTCCCGAGCTTTCATACTCACTCCACTTCTTCCGCGGAGTTCACTATCCCACCTTTTCCACTCGGGCCAAGCAAACTCCACATAGCCATAGGTCCGAACCTTCATTTGGGGGTAATGAAAACTTTGGTTTCCCCGATCCATCTAGACCACCCGCACCTCCCGGACTTCCCACACCCAAGCCCAATGTCCATGATTGGTGCATCGCAGGGTGTCTATTAGTTCCCCATGACGTCAACCTCCGGTTACGTCAAATGCATGCATGGCACATATTCGGGTGTCCTGATCCGCCGTCACCCATGTACGGGTCGGACTAACCATAGATTTGTCTAGAGTCATGCATGAGTCTGTTTCTTATTTGTGTGGTTTGCATGGTGAGTCTGCATGTGTCTTGTGTAAGCTCATTGTCGATCTCTTATGAGTAAGAGGCGAGTGGACTCGCTCGATGAGTATGTGATCGGTTCTATATCTACACCCGGATATAGTCACCTACAGGGACTCAGCGGTGATTCCAAGTGAGTCTTCGAGCCGCCACCTCCCCTTTTGAGAGTGCCCCATCCGGAGTGTCCACCTTTAGCCCATAGCAGTTCGTGCATATCGAGTATATATGGAATGAGCAGGTGACGATCACTTGGAGTGGAGCATACCCGCGCTACTTGACACGGTGACGTATCCGCCGGAGTAACCGAGCACCCATACCCCTACTCGACGGGGTCGAGTTCCTCCCACCCGGGGAGAGTTGATGGGAATCGACGCCAAGCATGTATATTTTATTTTGCATTTGTGTCCTTTAGTTTATTTTTATATCCATGGGAAAGTATATGCGCAATTGTAAGGCTTTGTAAGCCAATGCTTCATTCCCTTGGATTGTGTGGGTTTTTGTGCAATTGTGTAGTAGGTCCAGCTATGGGGCCCTCAGCCCTTTCCCATTGGGCCATGTCACCTATGTGGGGCTGGTCAACCATCCTAGGTGGCCTTCTAGAAGGGTTGACTGTCAAATGCCACATGGGTAGACAAGAGGGTAAGAATTTCCATGGTAGGCTACCTACCATGTCAACTTGTCCCCCTTGCCTCCCCTTGGTCAATAGCCCCCCCCCCCTTATATATTATTTTATTTTTTGTGTGTTGTTCACACTTCATCCCAGCCCTCCATTCCCCATCCCTAGATCCAAGGGTCTACATTTGATTTGATGTGAATCATATAAAAGGTTGTATTTTCATTTGGAAATAATGAAAGTTAGAAAAATTTGTTGAATGCCAAGAGCCTCTTGCGCCCCAGCCCTCTCTCCCTCTGGTTTCATCTCCTCCAACCCCCAATTCTAGAGTGGATCATCTCTATCTCCTCCCCCTCAATCTCTGAGTTCATCTCCGGTGTCGCCGCCGCCATCTGTGCCGCCAACGAGCCGCCGCGACGCCGATTCTGAAGTGCTGCCAAGATTCTGTTTTACAGAATAGAAGTCTACTACGGGAATTCCTACACTCAACTCCGACATCCCCTTGATCGGAAATTTTCAGAGGTTGTTCCTATCTTGTATCCCCATCTCCACAAAACATTTCATGTCCAAAGTCCTTCTTTTGATAATTTTACATTTTCGGTCTTCAATCTTCCCTAGATTTGTCTGCTGTCTGTTCACTGTAACAGTCTGCCTGATTTTCTCATATTCGACCCATCTTTTGATTTTCCCAGGAGTCCCCAATTTTATTGGAGATTCTATTCACCTTTTCCTTTCTCCACAAATTTTCTTGATTTTTGTTCAACCCTCCACATATTTTCTTAAATTCGTCCAAGTTCCTATCTATAGTTCTGCTAGTCTGTTTCCAGATCCGACCATAGTCCAGTATACAATTCCTAGAAACTTCAATTCTCCACAGAATGTTTCACAAAAAATATTCCCGTCTTCCTTGTTCAATTCTCTACAACTTTTCTTAAGACCCCAACTTCAGATTCGGAGGTCTACCCATTGGTCAACGGCAGTTCTCAGACAACTCCTCTGTTGATCTGAGATTTTGGCCACTGTACAACAATAGTTTGGAAATTCGGTTAAGGCCAGATCTGGAGCACTCTATTTTTTCTCTCTGGTCCTAGATCGAAGCATTTCGAGTTAGCTTTCCAACGACGCCAGTTTCGTGTCGATCCCACATCGGGGCTGATCGCAGCGTCCGTTCTCGCCGGAGCGTGCGCCGGAAAATAGAACCGGCAGATCCGTGGCCGGTTATTCCGACCGGTGCCGAACGGAGCCGCCCGGCCTCCGGTCGACGGTCCAGCGTGCCGCCATCCCAGGGAGCACTTCCCCAAGCGTCCCACTACAGCGGTGCCACCGGGCCCCACACGGCCCCTCCGGCCAGCACGTGGGCCCCACAGTCACGACTTCGGGTGCAGCTGAAGCTACGCGAGAAGCCGCCCGTCAACCCGAAATCGGTCCTCCCGGGCCCCATTGTGTCGTCCTTTACCTCCCTGCGTGGTGTGGGCCATAAATTCATTGCTGTAATATTTGTGTACTAATTGTCCCGGGAGTACGAGTTTCGGCCGGGTCCGTCCTCCCCACGTCGAGAGCGTGGAGGTATCGTATTCACTCTTACACTCGGCATTTCGCTTATTTCCTTATATGCTTTATATGCCGCTGCTGGAGAGCATGTGTAGGGCCGTTAGCTCGTAATATTTATTTCACCGCTGCTGCGAAAGAGAGAGCGTGACCGTCCCGTGACCCGATCCGGGCACAAAAGAGAATTGACCACCCTAGCTCTTGCCGGTTTCTCAACCGTGCACGTCCGACGCTTCCCTCGTTAAGGGACAATCGCGAGCTTGTCGTGTCCGTGGTCCATCCCGCATCAGCACCACTACCGAGTGCTTCTGGACAAGGCTGGGATCAGATATGCTGTGACAGCGGTGCTGTACGGGTGATGTGCACTACACTCGTCGTTAAAAGCCGTGCCACAATATCAATAATAACCGCACTCACTCACTAAAAAGATGTAAAATCCAAGTAGAGTGGTAAGAACGGGTCGATCCCACGGAGAGGAATATTTTCAATTAATCAAGTTGGCAAATCCTTATATTTGAAAAATCCAAATTTTGAGTGAGTTTTATTGTAACACCCCGGGTTTTTCGGATATTTATCGGATCAAGATCCGTGGGTTTCGGATCGTCTTTGTGGGTCCCGGATTGAGTTTTGCGGTTCACGCGTGTTTTTGCCTATCGGACCTTCGGAACCCCGTGTAGGGTGAACCGTCCCATTCTCTGACTCCGAGACGTTACCACTGCATTGTCCATTTTTCGAGGATCGTGGGGAGTATTTTTTTTTCTTATTTTTTGTATTTTTTGGTATTTCTGGATTTTCTATACATCAAAGCCATTTTTCTCTCTCCTCTCATTTCTCACTCTCTCCCTCTCTCTTCGCACACTCTCTCTTCTCTCCCTCTCTTCTCCGGCGGCCGACGGAGCGGGATGGGGCCAAGATGGCGAGGTTCGTGGGGTGGGCGACAGTGAGGACGGGTTGTGAATCGAGGCGGTGGAGGCCCGGTGAAGCTCGGCCGCGAGTTCGGGGCGCCGCGGCATTCGTGCGGTATTTTCATGTGGATCGACGTCCACGGTGCGCAAAATCTTCGGTGGAGGTAGGGGGATGGTTCCCTAACCCGCGTACTTTCTTTCCCGCGAGTTTTGTAGGCCATGGTGAGCCGAGCGGGCTTATTTGAGCGTTTTGGGGAAAATGCATACTTTTGGGGTGTGAGCCCGATCTAGTGTTTTGATCACATTTTTGGGGTTTAAATGGGTCCTATCGGTGCTAGAGAGGTTGGGGACTAGTTCCCCCTTGTTTTCCCCTCCACACGGGTGTGAACGGGGCGTGGGATGGGTTTTTTCGCAATTTTTACCGTTTTCAGGCGCGGACTGAGAACGCGACCATCACGGTGGTCGCGTTCTCTGAAGAAGGCGCCGTATCACGATGTCACGTTCATCGGGGAAGATGAACAGTAAGGTAGTTAGGGTCATGTCCCGTTGACCAGGCACGACCAGGTCGCGCTCTCCATGTCGATCGCATTCATTGGGTAACGCACCCAGTGGTCTCACCGCATCTAAGGGTTAACGCGCTCCGTTGGCCAGGTGCGTCAACGGTCAACACCATGTCGCGCCTGTGTTTCTACCGCGTTAACTACAGATCGTGGTAGTTGTTTCTGTCGCGTTCACTGAGAACGCGCTCGAGACTTACGCCGCGTTCATTAACGTGCCTGAGTGGTGTGCGCATTAATGAAGGCGACCCGTTTTGTGGGCCAGAGCGGGGGAAAGCCGCCGGGCCTGCTTCCCTTGGCCCGTGTGAGTCCTAGACACCCTTTGGGTTCCGTGACCATGTTTTTGGGTGTCCGGAGGTACCGTGTTATCTCGATTGCGTGCCCGTAGGTTTGGAGGGTCCGAGTGACCCCATGTGTTTCAAGCTTCCGTGTTCTCGCTAGATCGAGTCACTGTGTGTCGGTATGAGTGCGGTGGGGTTTCCCCGCACGTCGTGGGTTTCTCAGGAAGGTGGTTTCCTAGTGGTCCATGTGTGTGGCCTTGGACTGTGAGTCCAGTCAATCAGCCTGGGGCTAGAGGGTTTTCTTCGCTCCCCTTTGGAAGGGATGGGGCTCGACGGTCACGAGCCGCCTTGAGCATTATATTACCGTGGTTTCTGACTTAGGATAGGCCAGATTGACGGCCTAGAGCTATCCTGTATGACGGTCTTGACCTTGAGTCCTGCGACTCAAGGACCGTTGGTTTAATAGGTTTTAGTGGACTGCCTAGAGTCTGGTGGCACGGTGTCACCTGTTTCCCGAGCTGGACGTGACAGGGCTTGTGAGTAGCATGTCCGTGTTCCAGTGGTTTCCACTGAGAGTCATTTCTGTGGTGACCCCCGTTGGGCGTAGCTTCCTGGGCACGCTTGTGCCGACCCACCTGGAGTTAGGTGGAGAGCTACAGTAGCTTGTCTGGGCACGCATGTGCTGACCCACCTAGGGGGTAGGTGGAGAGCTACACCCGAGAGAGATGGTTTTTAGTCTAGTTACCGTAGGGCCCCCACGCGCAGCCTGAGTCCGGGCTTCGGGGGAAGAACCAGCTAGAGGGTCAGACCTAGGGCGCATGGTCTGTGTGTGAACATGTGGTTGGGGGCTGTCAGACCCGCGCTGACAAGCGTGACCCCAGCATGTCCTTGTTCATGGTACTGGTTACTGCTGAGTCTTTGTCTTCGTCTAGGGCATCGTAGAGAGACACCTGAGGTGCGGTGTAAGACGTCAGTGGATGCATCTAGCCTTGCTTCTGGTGGGCAGGTGCCCCATCACGGGACGTGAGTTTCCGTGACCCTTGAGTCCATTTTCTGACTACGAGGCGTGGTTTCCTGGACCGTTTCTATGTGTTTTTCGAGGTTGACACCAGGGACGCTCGGTTGGATTACCGAGGCTTCACCCCCTTGGTTGGGTCGGGTTCACGACAACGAGGTCGTGATGGTACCCGTAGACCAGGTGGTCCTGGTTCGGCCCCGTCTTTGTGACAGGCCTTTATGACAGAGTTGCCGTGTGCTTTTCCTCGATAGCCATGGTGTTAAGTAGTTCGGTGGTCCCCCGACTATGAGATCGGGGGGGGGGGGGGGGGTTCGTGTACAGTGGGATTAGTTGTAGCACCGAGTTCTTATCGGCCACCGGTTTGCGGTTCCTGCTGGAGTTACTGCTTTCCGTTACCGCCGTTGTTTACGGTTGGGGTTCTGCAGGATCCCTACTGAGTCAGTGACAGGAGGCTCACCCCTGCTTTTCAGGTGCAGCAGTTCTTTCTCGAGGTCTGAGGGCGCTGTGCTGAGGTTCTTAGTGTTGTACCCCTGTGGTTTTGATGATAGCAAACACTATAAGTCACCATGGGTTTGCATGAAAGTTTGAATGATTGTCAAATTATGTATTTGCCGATGCATCTAGTCTTTGCATGATTATGTTGCATAGAACTTCATCAGAGTGCATGATACAGGTTGCAGGCACACATTTGCATACATCATAACTTTGCGTCTCATCTAGCATATAGTTCGATGCATATGGGTGAAGTTCAAGTCTTGCATGTCCGTGCAATCTTTGCATTAGGCAGACACAAGTCGGTGCACATCCAGTGTCCGTCTTATATTGCGTGTCTTTAGGTCTAGGTCAATGCATGTGTTCGTCTCATCTTGCGTCTCATATGGCTTAGGTCAGTACATGTGTGCGTCTCACATTACATCTCTTGTGCAGTTTGTGTCTGAGTTTCCTCTCATAGCTTAGACTCGGTGCATATCCAGTGTCTCTGTTTGCATCTTAGTTTACGTCTCTCATGACTTAGGAGCTCGGTGCAAGTATTACCTCGGTGCAATGTCTTCATTAGGTCAGTGCAGCTCTTGCTGCGAGCGCTTGAGGTCCATGCATAGTCAAGCATAATGTCAATCTAAGTCGGTGCTAATTTTGTCTTAAGCATATTCACAGTCAGTGCAATTTTTGTTGTGGGTTGGCATTTGGTCAAATGCTATTAAGGTCCGTGCATATGCTAGGTCAGTGCACGTTTTCACCCCATGCACAAGAACGCATAGTCGATGTTATGTTCTGTTGCACACTAGTTAAGGTCAGTGCAAATCTGCTCATATGCTGTCAAGGTCCGTGCATATAGACTTACATGGTCTATACTCAATTCCTCATAGGCATAAATGTTGAGTCTGTGCATGTGTGTGTGAATGCCATATTGAATCTGTGCACTTCAATTCTGTCAGAATATCTACTCCGTGCAATCTCTTTACATCTCGTATAACTGTCTGAAGGTGACTTTATGTCTGATGCCTTGGCATGTGCTTTTTCGTGGAGGTTACGAATGGCACGTGATCCCAAATTGTAGGAGGTGTCCTGATCGTGACATCTGTAAAGCAGCCAAGCTAGGATGCCGCCACGTGGCCACTAACTCCAGATCTGGATCCGGTAGTTGGGAGGGAATCGTGGAGAGCACACGCCCTACCTCTCTGCTAGTACTATATATAAGAAGCTTCTCCATCAAGAGAAGAGGTCGTGCCAGAAGAGTATATCATGATATTGAGACTTGAGGCAGAGAGAGCAAGAGCCAGCACGATCCAGAGAGAGAGAGAGCAGATCTGAAAGAAGGAAGAGAGAGAATTGTTGAGAGAGCTTTGTTTATCAGTTTCCTGGTTCAGAACCAAAATTGATTGTGCTCATTGTTGAGCTACATTCCCCTCGTGGGTTTGATTTTTTGCTTTGCTTCTTTTCATTTCTAGAAACTCTTGTTCAAGCTGTCTGTCAGCAGAGGTTAAGCTGCAATTCCTCATCAGTTGCAGAGGTGTGGTATCCTCTGGTCGGTGAAGCTGTAACTCCCCAGCAGTTGCAGAGGAGGACTCCTCTGGTCGGCGTAAGCTGTAAGGCTCAGCGGCCTGTTGGGTTTTTTTACCACGAAGCTATGGATCAGCAGAAGCTGTGTATCAGCAGTTAAGCCACGCTCTAGTTTGAGTGTGGGGTGAACGTAGACCTCCTGTTTGAGTTCGAACCACCTTAAAATTCCACTGTCCACTGTGCGATTGTTTGTGATTTGCATTCGTCCTTTATCTCTGTTCATCGCTCAGTAGATGATTGTTTAGTATCGCGTGAGAGCTGATCTGTTCGATTTGTTTCATTCTGATTGTGAATGAGTGCCTTCCGGACATCCTACAGCAGTTTGATTATATTCCGCAACTGTTTCTGCTGTAGTAAGTTTTTAGTGGGTGACCGATCTATTCACCCCCTCTAGATCATCTATAGATACTCCATCTGTAGGTATTAGAGCATCCATCTATTCTATCACTTGGTATCAGAGCCTAACTCTTTTGCAGGGATCAACGTTTTTAAGAGTCAACGGCCATGGACGCTAAAGGGATGACGGCTGAGGGACACTCCACTACCAAGCCCCCATACTTTGATGGATCCAACTATGCATACTGGAAGAATCGTAGGCAAGTATTTCTGAGGGTGAAAGATTATGAGATCTGGAATGTAGTAAGCAAAGGTCCGATCGAGCTTCATGCGAACGAGGAAGTTAGGACAAGAGAGGAGATCAGGAAATCTACCCTCAATTGGAACGCAATTAATGCTATTCAGTGCGCACTTCATCCCACTGAGTTCTCTCGTGTTCCGTCATGCACCACTGCGAAGGAGATGTAGGATAAGTTGGAGGTCATCTATGAGGGAACCTCTCAAGTAAGAGAGACCAAGGCGAATATGCTGGTCTCAGAGTATGAAGCCTTTCGAATGAAGCCCAATGAGACCATCATAGAAATGTATGTGTGCCTCATGATCATTACCAATGGTCTCAGGAGTCTGGGAAAGAATTATTCTGATTATGAAATTGTGAGGAAGATTCTTCGGCCCCTGACTCATGTAGCAACCCTGGTAAATTAAAGGACTAGAAAGCCTAAGTAAATTAAAATCTAGACCCAGACCCTGTACACAACCCCATGATCCCCTAATAGGTCTTACAAAAGGATCTCGTAGACCCTACCCTTAAAATTTTAAGGGATTATGAATTTAGCATCATTTTAAATAGCC
This sequence comes from Amorphophallus konjac, assembly GCA_022559845.1. Lineage (NCBI taxonomy): Eukaryota > Viridiplantae > Streptophyta > Magnoliopsida > Alismatales > Araceae > Amorphophallus > Amorphophallus konjac. Next base: position 289,791,642 of record CM040118.1, read on the forward strand.
ATTTAAAGTCATAGTGTATTTTTATTTAAATAAATAATCAATAAACCTTGGAGAAAACTTTAATTTATACTTTATTAGTAATTTAGAAATTTTAATATTTCATATTTGTTACAATATATTTTATTTAAAGGAATAAGGGTATATTGATAAGCTTTAATACATTAAAGATAAGTAAAAGATAAAAAAATGGAAATATAGACAATATTAGTCTTTTTGAGGTTGATGGGAAAGTGATAAAACCTATATTGTGCTCATAGTTCAAGCGCAATATACACATAAAATGACTAGTTCAAAGTCGTTATTTTATTGAACGTGAATAGTGTGTGAATAGTGTCACTTTTTATTTTTAAGAAATTTTGTAAAACAACTTATATGAAAAAATAGAGAAAAATAGAAGGATCTTACACATAAAATTTTATAACGATATCCCATCAAATAAAAAAGATAAAAATCCCCAAACATTGTAACTATTACAAATCAACGTGAAATGGAGAATAACACCCATACGAGGGGCGCTATTTCGTTAAAAATGACTTGTAAGTGGACGTTATTTCTTAGAATGTGACTTTCAGGTGGACGCTAATTTTTAAAACGTGGCTTTGGTTAGGATGCCAATTACTTAAAGTTAAAATAAGGAAACTATCGGCCGTGTTTCACTCTAACTAGGAAGTAATTGGGTTTCGGAAGGGATTAACGTGGGAAATTCTAATACTATTAGTATTCTTACTTAAGTTTTAGTCCTGATCGAACTCCAACTCCCCCTAGGATTCTCAACACTATAAATACCCCACCAAGAACCCCAAAATTATGTTGCTTCTTCTTCCTGTTACTTCTTCCTCAACCCACGACCTGCTGTTACTTCTTCTCCAACGTGCCTTGCTGAGAAGTTGTTTCCCTTAGCAAACAAAAGGAGCTTGTTGCTATTCTTTTGCCTCCTATGGCTGAGCATTAAGGAACATGCTATTGGTTTTTGGAGAGGGGGATTTCTGTAGCCCAATTAAGAGCAGCCAAACTAGGCCCATCAGGACCGAACGAGGCTCAGCTCATCCGAGTGACAACCCTCTAGGGCCCACTTCGGTGGAAAAGCCCAATAAAGATCACTCGGGATCCCATCCTTCCTCGGCGGCCCTTAGGCTCGGAAGGCCCGAGCGACAGAATGGAGGAAGACCCACGCCCGAGCCATCCCTCATCGGGATGAAGGGCGAGCGCTTTACGCCCACTCCGACCTGACTGCATCCGAGCTATGCCCATCGCCCGGATAGGGCTGGCACTTCTCATGCTTGGATCGACTGACAAATGCTTATCCATGCAGCCGTTGACAGTCCTTTATGAGCAGGAGTTCAGCGGGATAAGGGTGCCACGATCTCCTAAGGTCATGAAGAGCCCACGATGAGGACGTAACGATCCCATAATGAGGACGTAACTCCCGCCTGAAACTCCTCAACTTATGGGACTCATCAAGGGAACTCACTATATAAACTAGGGATTCCCTCCGGCGGCAGGTAAGGTAGATACATGCCTAACACTCCCTGAGCAGGAACCACTTCACCATCTTGATGTTGGGGAATCTCGCGCATCTCTTTCAACCTCCCTCAATACCTTCCACCATTGCTCTACTGACTTAAGCATCGGAGGGTTTCCCCAGGGAACCATCCCTGGGCCCCCTGATTCGTTTCCCTTTCTCTGCAGTTCACTACCCGGTGATCATCCTCCCAGCTCAGGACTAGCGCGAGATCACGCCCCTTCATCTGGCGCCGTCTGTGGGAAACGACCAAAGAGCCAGTATGGTGAGAAGAAGTTCAGGGAGGAGGTCCGCCGGCGATAGGGGAAAGGCCACGGCGGCGGCGGGGGAAGGCCCCTCTCAAGCCTCCCAAAACCCCCCCTCCGGTGCCAGCACTCCCGCCGACGGACCGCCCCCTCCTCCCGCGACGGTAGGGCTGCCACTCAACGGCGGCGCCGACGCCTTCCAAGCCCTCAACGCGAAACTGGACGTCCTCGTGGAACTCATGAGGACCCAGGCGGCCAGGGATGGAAGGTCACGCGCCCCTCTGGAGAGCCCTCCCCGTGAGAACGTGTCCCAGCACACCACCGGAGGCCGCTTCACCCTCTGAGGATAGCAGCTTATCGGCAAGAAAGTAGGAGGACTCTCGCAAGCTCCCCCTCCGGAACAGGAGGCTTCCTCCACGCCGAAGCGGGGTAGGCATGGGGCATGCCGTCCCCTCCCAGAGATCGAAGTCCCCAGGGAGCGCCAAGACAGCCTGCCTTCACGCCCCCCTAGCCCTACGGCGCAGCGGCAGTCGGAGCTATCCCTCCCACTGCGAGAATTCGAGAGGCGTTTCGCAGAGCAGGAGCGCGCCCTGCGAGCCCTGCAGAAGACCTCTCCACCATAGGACGAGGAGATATCCCTATTCTCTGACCATATCTTGAAGGCAGAGGTATCTCCCGAACCTCTATCCCGACCTTCAAGCCCTACGACGGCCAGGGCGACCCGGCCGACCACTTTGACAGCTTCGACGCTCTGATGACCCTTCACAGAGCATCCGACGCCATCAAGTGCCGAGCCTTTGCGACCACCCTGGTCCAAGGCGCCCAAGCATGGTCCCGGGCCCTCGCCCCCGGATCCATCCGAGACTTCAAGCAGTTCGGGCGAGTATTCAAGGAGAGTTTCGCTGGTAGCGGCCCCCCTAGGTCGGTAGCGGGGCTTTTAGCCCTCAAACAGGCGCAAGGGGAAAAACTCCGAGCCTACATCCTCCGATTAAAATCGGAAGCCCTGAGGATCCCCCGCCTGGACGTCACCTCGGCCATAACCGCTCTGACCGGGGACACCTGCGACGAGAACCTCCGCCGCGAGCTTGTCCTCCACCCTCCCTCAACCCTTGCTGCGCTAGTGACTTTGGCATTGTGCTACGCCGAGTGTGAGGAAGTACTCAATGCCTGTCGAGACGCAACCAGCTCGAGTCGGGAGGGGGACAAAAAGCGGGCACCCGAGCAAAGCTCGGGCCCAGGAAAAAGGCGGAACCGAGATGGGGAACGCAAGGAACCGTCGCGGAAGTACGAACGGTACACTCCCCTAACCGCTCTAGTATTCGAGATTTATGAAGACATCAAAGGATCGGGCCTCCTCCGCCAACCCGAGCCAATGAAGTCAAAGAACCACAGTCGGAGCAAGCATTGCCTGTTCCATAGCGACCACGGGCATCATACCGGCGACTGCCACCAGCTCCAGGATGAGATCGAGCGTCTCATTCGTCAGGGGCACCTCTCCCGATTCGTGGTCGAGCACCAAGAAGACTGAGGCGCCCCAGAGGAGATCGACAACGCCCCCCGGGGGGTCCACATCAACGTCATCGTCGGAGGAGCTGCATCAGGAGGAGACAGCGGCCGAGGAAGGAAGCGTCACGCTGAGCGGGCGAGCCGAGCCATCGAGCCTCCCAAGGCCCCGCCAAGCGAACCCCAGGTCATAATATTCTCCGACCAAGACCTGGAGGGGCTAAGCACCCCGCACGACGACGCCCTGGTGCTATCGGCCATAATAAACCATTGTAACGTAGACATGATTCTGGTTGACAATGGAAGTGCCCCTGATGTATTATCCTACGAATGTTTCCTTAAAATGGGAGATGATCCGTCTAAACTCCGCCCGATCCGGACCCCCCTGTGCGGGTTCAATGGCCAGGCCACCTATCCCGAGGGAGCCCTAAGCCTGCCGGTTACTCTTGGCACCCCACCCAAGACCGTTACGGTCATGGTGGACTTCATAGTGATCAAAGGTATGATAGCATACAACACAATCTCCGGTCGTGGAATCCTCAGCCGAACGAAAGCGGTGCCTTCTACCTATCACCAAAAGATGAAGTTCCCCACCAAAAATGGATTGGGGGAAGTCCGAGGTAACCAGGCATTGGCCCAAAGGTGCTACAATATCTCGGTCGAAGACACAAGGCCGGACGGGAAAAATAAGGGCCCCTAGGAAGTCGAGGAAAAATCCGCAACTACCGAACCTGGAGGCGAATTACTAGCGATTTTCCTAAACGACGACCCGACCCTAGGAGTAAAGATCGGAGCCGACCTAACATCTGAGGTTCAACAACAATACAAAGAGTTCCTTTCCGCGTACATCCGGGTCTTTGCATGGTCTGATGATCAACTCCCCGGGATACCGGAAGAGACGGTGGTGCACAAGCTCAACCTCGACCCAACCATGAAGCCCGTGCAACAACGCAGAAGGAAGCATGCGCCGGAGAAGCAGACGATTATCAAGGAGCAGGTCACCAAGGGGCAGAAGACTGGCCTTTTTAGACCGGTCCTGTACCCGACGTGGCTAGCTAACGTCGTCCTGGTGCCGAAAGCTTCGGGAAAGTGGCGGATGTGCGTGGACTTCATCGACTTGAACAAGGCTACTCCAAAGGATTGCTATCCCTTACCGAGCATCGACCAACTGGTTGATTCAACCTCGGGCAATGAGATACTCAGCTTCCTGGATGCCTACTCAGGTTACCACCAGATCAGAATGCACCCCGAAGACATCGAGAAGACCGCCTTTATCACCGACTTCGGCGTACACTGCTACACCCGGATGCCTTTCGGGTTGAAGAATGCCGGAGCCACGTACCAAAGGCTAGTCAACCATATGTTCGAGGGATAGCTCGGTCGGAACGTCGAGGCCTATATTGACGACATGCTCGTGAAGACCCCAAGGCCGAGGACCACTTCGCCGACCTAGCAGAAACTTTCAACACCCTCCTGAAGTACAACATGAAGCTCAACCTCGCCAAGTGCGCCTTCGGGGTAAAGTCTGGGAAATTCTTGGGCTTCTTAGTCACTGAGCGTGGGATTGAGGCCAACCCCGACAAGGTCCAGGCCATCCTGGACATGCGCCCACCCACCTGCATCAAAGACGTTCAACGCCTCACCGGGCGCGTTGCTGCGCTCAGCAGATTCCTGTCCCGCGCGGCTGAACGATGCCTACCCTTCTTCAAACTACTGAGGGGGCCCAAAATGGCATCTGCTACATTCGCGTGGGATGAGGAATGCCAAAGAGCATTCACCGAGCTTAAGGAGTTCCTGGCTTCGCCCCCAGTGCTTTCCAAGCCCGTCCCGGGGGAAGCCTTGTATCTCTATCTCTCGACAACTCCATCCATAGTTAGCTCGGTCCTAGTCAAAAATTACTCAGGAATCGAGAGACCGGTCTACTACACAAGCAAGGTGCTCAACGAGGCTGAGAAAAGGTACCCTGCAATCGAGAAACTCGTGCTAGCGTTGGTTACCTCGGCCAAGCGCCTCCGACCTTATTTTCAAGGGCACTCCATCACCGTGCTGACCGGCGAACCATTGAAGAAGATCCTCGCTCACCCTGAAGCCTCGGGATGCCTCGTCAAGTGGGCCATCATGCTCGGGGTCTACGATATATCGTATCGGCCTCGCTCGGCTATCAAAGGCCAGGCGCTCGCCGACTTCATCGCCGAAAGCACCATCCCGACTGAAGAAAGATCTCCGTCTACACCCGGGCCGACCTGGGAACTGTTCGTTGACGGGTCTTCCAATTCAGCCAGGAGCGGTGCCGACATCCTCCTGAAGTCCACCGAAGGAGCAGGACTACAGTATGCCCAGAAGTTCAACTTCCAAGCATCCAACAACGCTTCCGAGTATGAGGCCCTCATATCAGGAGCCCGCATGGCCCGGCGGTTAGGGGCTGAGCGAGTCAGGATTCACACCGACTCCCAACTAGTCGCTAGCCAGGTCAACGGCGATTATGAAGCTCGGGAGGCACCGATGATCAAATACCTCCAACTGGTCAAGACTGTGGCACAACAGTTCGAGAGTTTTGAGGTAGTCTGGATAGCTCGGGAGGAAAACTCTCGAGAGGACGCCCTCTCTCGGTTGGCCTCCTCTCTTGACCCCGAGGGTACTCGATCGGTCCTTCTCGAAGAGCTAGAGCGCCCGAGCATTGATTCGGAGCTCCTAGCTGTTGACTCAGCCTCCCCAGGCGACTGGCGTGCCCCCTACCTATCGTGGCTCCAAGACTCCCAGGAACCTCCCGACCCTCGGGAAGCCCGAAGGTTGAAATACCAAGCTCGGCGATTCGTCACTCTGGATGGCGCACTTTATCGGAGATCCTTCTCTGGCCCTCTTTTGAAGTGCCTCGGTACCGACGAAGCCAACCGAGCGATCGAAGAAGTTCACGAAGGTCTGTGCGGGGCACATTTGGGGGGAAGGTCACTCGCTAGGATCTTGCTACGGCGAGGTTATTGGTGGCCCACCCTACAGCGTGACTGCTCGACCTACACACAACGTTGTGACCGTTGCCAGCGATTCGACCACTTGGTCCATCAGCCAGCAACGGAGCTCGTCACCCTAGCCGAGCCTTATCCTTTCGCTCGCTGGGGAATCGACATCCTCGGGCCGTTCCCCACGGCCCAGGCCCAGAAGAAGTTCATTATCGTCGCCATCGACTACTTTACTAGGTGGATCGAGGCCGAAGCCACTGCAAGGATCACCGAGATAGTCGTCTGGAATTTCGTCTGGAAGTCGATCATCTGTCGCTACGGCATCCCCCAGGTGATAGTGAGCGATAATGGTCGGCAATTTGATTCTCGGTACTTCCGAGACAGATGCGCCGACCTCAATATTCGCAATCAATTCACTTCGGTCGCCCACCCTCAGCTAACGGGCTGGTCAAAAATGCCAACAAGGCTATCTTGAAAGGCATCAAGACTAGGCACGGCAAAGCCAAGGGCAGCTAGCTCGAGGAATTGCCGAACGTACTCTGGTCGCACAGAGCGACTCCCAGAACGGCAACCGGTGAAAGCCCTTTTCAGCTGGTATACGGTACCGAGGCCGTGATCCCGTTAGAAATTGGCAACCCCTCCCTCCGAGTCATCTGCTTCTTGTCCGAGGCATATGACCAGAAACTGCTCGAAAATCTTGACTTAGCAGATGAAATCCGGGAGATTGCCAGCATCAGAGCAACGGAGTACCAACGCCGCCTCACTCGATCCTACAACGCCAAAGTCTGAGACAGACACTTCCAGCCGGGAGACTTCGTCCTCAGGAAAGTCGAAGCCTCTCGACCACTTGACGCGGCGGGCAAGTTATCCCCTAACTAGGAAGGCCCCTACCGAGTGGTCGAGACGCTCCGAAAAGGAGCATACCATCTGACTACGATGGAAGGAGAGCCCGTCCCTCGGACCTGGAATGCAACTACATTATGCAAGTTCTACTTCTGAGTACTGAGTATTGTGCAAACGACATGAGATAAGACAAAAGGCTCCTTTCTTTTTATTCAAACAACCCGTTTGTGCATCAGGAAGGCCGAAGCCAATAGAATACATGTCAAAAAAGCAAAAGATCCACCTAGCGCCGTCGTATGAGCCCATCGTTCGGCTGACTCGGATGACCTTCCTGCGTCCAGCCACTGACTCTGCCTAGTTCAGAAACTGGCTCGGATAAAGGATAGTTGACCCCGTTGGCTCGGGCAGCTCGAGACAAAGGTGACAGAGGGATTAAGAAAGAGAAGGCTACCTTCCAAGTTGAACTTAGAAGAGAGGGGGGAGAGGGAATGCATATGAAAGCATCTTCCCCGCCAAACTGCCAACTCTTTGGAAGAAAGAGAGTGCAGGCACCCTCCGAAGAGTGAAAGAAAGGAGGAGCAGAGCAGAAGAGGGAAAAAGAGGCTGCCAGAAAGAAAAAGAAACCAGCAGAGCTGGTTGAGGAGGCAGGGGAAGGCCCGGAAGGGATGGAGCTTAGTTGGCTTCCTCCTCCCATCCGTGAGGCGAGCAGGAAGGGACGGGCAGCAGGGATGTCTGATCCCCCCATCCGTCCTCCATCTCGCCCCCCTGCAAGCGTCGCCGGAACTGATAAAGGGAAAATGGCGTGCCTCTGTGGGTCGGCCCCTTTTCAAGTCTGTCCGTCGGCCGTCAACTCCTTTTCAAGTCCCGAGTAGCAGGAACTCCCTGCCCCCCGTCGTCGGCAGCCTCCTCATCCGGAGCTTCCTCCATGCTCCGAATACAACGGCACAACGCAACGTGAAGAAGGAATGAGGAAAGACTGTCAGGGAAAACCCTAAGCGGTGGAGAGGAAGGGACGCCCTTCAGTCCTTTTTATAGGCAAAGGGAGGCTACTTGCCTTAAATGATTTCCCCCCTCGAACACACGCCAGAAGGATTTCTCCCTACAAACAGTCACCTCAAACTTCTCGTCTTCCGCCCCAGCGGGACACACGAAGCGGCCAGGCATTTAAAGCGTGAGAAAACGGAAAGACACCCTGTCAGATGCTCACCCAACCATTATGCGAGATTCACGTAGAAAATATCGGTTCTTTCCAACAACCGCAGATATGCTGGACAGAATACGGCAATAGTGATATGAAACAGATAAGTCTTCATCACAATGCCACTGCCTTATTTATTTCTACACATAAAAAGGAGTCTTTTCCTTCAAAAAGTGAAAAGGTATGCAAAAAGAAGAAGCGAAACAGATACATCAGGCCTCTGGCCCACCTTGAAGACCGGAAGTAGAGGGCTCGAGCGGTCTACCCCCAGCGGCCTCGACGACGGCCGACCCTGGCACCGACCCCACCGGCGTGGGAACTGCCTCGGTTGAGTGCCCTCCCGAGGCATCCGGAGTTGGCGACCCCTCGGGTGATGAGCCCTCGAAATCCTCTTCAACCTGCGCCGAAACAGAGGAACTAGAGGATGACAAGTCCGAGTCATAACATTGACCGGATGGGAAGTCAACCACTCCGGACGCCTTCTCCTCAGCGTAAGAAATGGCCCGATCGTAGCCCTGCTGGAACCCCTTGCGGATGCCCCGGCGGAGTCCTAGCTCATAGTAGGGGAGGGCAGCCTCCTTAAGGTCGAACCGGTAAGCCTCTGAGCTCTTGTATTGCTCGAGAGCCTCCACCCCGGCCGATTCCACCCTACCGGCGAGCTCGGCCTCCCTCTACTCCGCCTTAGCTGCCTTTTGCTCGGCCTCAGCAGTTCGCCCTTCGATCGCCGCCACCTGCTTCTCCGCCTCAGCTCGATCAGCCTCGGCCTCCCGCCGAAGACGCTCAGCTTCCTCCGTGCGGTCTAATAGCTCGGTATGCTCGGTCTCCCACCGGCCGTCCAGCTCAACGCGTGCTAAGCGCTCCTCTTCGAGAAGCTGGTTCTTCCTCTCGAGCGATTCACGGGCCTTAGCCAGCTACTCGGCTAGCGCCCGGGTCTCCACTTGGCTCGATCATACCAGCTCCCTGATTGAGGAGAGCTCCTGCCGAAGCCCATCACGCTCCTCGAAGAGCCGAATCAACCTCATGTCTGACCCACCGAGGGTCCAGGCCAGGTTCGCTCGCTCCCACTCCGATCGAGCGTACGCTTCTGCCAGAACCGCCCCCATCTGGGCCAGGGCCAAGCCGCCCTCCATAACCCTGGTGAGAGCCGTGGACGGGGAGGGAGTGCTGCCTACCTCCCCCCCTCACCTTAGCGAATATGCCACGACACACTTTGTGCAGGGGGCCCGAGATACCCAGCCTCTCCAAGGCCGCCGAAACAGAGAACCCCCCATCGCCCGACGCCCCACCGTGTGGCCTGGATCGAGCCCCAGCCTCGGCCGCCTCTCGCGTCCCGGCAAGATTTTCCTGCGGCCTCTCCTCACGGATCGGCTCGGCACTGGCATCGCCACCTGGAGCGCCAGCCTCGGCCGCGATCACAGCACCCCCAACTTCAGCCACGGCCCCCTCGGCTTCGACTGAGGGGAGAGCCAGGTCGGCCCCGCTGCCGGCTGCAGGAGCCCCCTCGGCCCCCTCGGTCCCAGCCAAAGGAGGAACCAAGCCCGCATCATCACCGCCCAAAGGGGCAGCCCCGACCTCCTCGGCCCCCTCTGGCTCGACTGGTGGGAGAGCCCGCCCGGTAGGGTCGGCCCCACTATGCCCGGCGGAGGGGTGAGCCGTAGTAGGGTCGCCTTCGACCGTGGGTACGACCCCGGCCTTCTTGGCCCGCTTTCTGGCCCTCGCAGCGGCCCGGATCATACCCTCCACAGGGTCCTTGCGCTTGGGTCCCCGCGGTCCGGAGGATTTGCCCTCGGCCACTCCCTTGCCCTTATCTTTGGTTCGGGAGCGACCCGCGGGAGCAGTCAGTTCGTCGGCAGCCGAGTCATCTCCAAGCTCGATCACCTCTGCGGCCTCTTTCAGAGGCTCCCGCCTGGTGTCTGCACAAAGATGGAGACGTATTCAGGAAAAGAAAAACGACCCCCACATTCGAAGGAAAATCTAAGCTGTGGCACCTGAGCCCGACGGGTGCAGCCGTGTAAGAAGACACCGCTCGATATTCTCTGGTGTCACCAGTTCCTCGGTGGACTGGCAGTTTTTCAGCAGGGTGGCTGCGTACTTCTCCACGTGAGGAGGGAACTCATCCTTCCTAGGAGGGATATTAGGGTGGAAATTGGGGATTACCAGGCACCTCCAGGTTTCCTCCACTGAACAAATCTTCACCTAGAAGAATTGGGCTTTCCACCCTTTATGCGAAGAATCCTTCACCGCCAAAGAGACACAACTCCTATTCCGCCTCGCCTGGATGAAATAGAAGCCCTTCCCCGCCGAAGGATGTGCTTTCAACTCAAAGAAAAAGTGGAAGAGGTCCATGGAAGGAGGGACTCCGCACTAACGGCAGAGAATACGAAAGGCGGAAAGGAGGAGTTAAGAGTTGGCTACCAACTGAATGGGCGCCAACCAAAAAAAATTAAGAAGCTGAAGGATGAAAGGTTCAAAAGGAAGGCGGAATCCACCCTTCCACGACAGAAGAAACATACAGATTTGGCATGTACGAGAGTCCAGGCTCGTCTCGTATGGGGTAGCAACGGCAAAACTGAACTTGTGGGGCAGGCGGTACTGGTGCTCCAGCCTCCTTACATCCGCCTCCCCCAGTTCGCTGCAGTTGGGGACCGGCACCCTCGCCACCGTCTCGCCCTCCCACTCCTCAACATCTGGGCGCTGGCCCGCCATGGAGTCAGAAGAAGACTCTGAGGGAAGATAGTCCCGAGACCCTGAAGATTCCGGGGGAGGAGGAAGCTGTCGAACGGCCTCCGCGGTTATCGCCGCCAACTCCTCAAATGCCGCCGCACGCCTCTGCTCTTCCGTCGTGTCCTCACGGCGCATCGAAGAGCCCTAAATAACGGAAACGAAGGAGAGCCAAAACCCTAAGAGACGGAGAGAGTCTGGAATGACAACAAGCGCCCAACGCCTATAAACCCAGGCGGGAGGCGGCGCGTCGTTCCGACCTCCGAGGAAAGGGGGCCCCTTCAGTTCAAATCCGTCAGGATCATCATTAACACGGGCACAGGTGACCACGACACGTGGCTTCCTAAACACCGCCAGATTTTCACCCACCTGAGCCACGCTGGTCCGGAACCCTAAGCAGCTACTCGACCGAGCTTACTAAAGCTCGGGAGTAGGAGGGGGACAAGTGGAGAGGGGGATTTCTGTAGCCCAATTAAGAGCAGTCAAACTAGGCCCATCAGGATCGAACGAGGCTCAGCTCATCTGAGTGATAGCCCTCTAGGGCCCACTTCGGTGGAAAAGCCCAATATAGATCACTCAGGATCCCATGCTTCCTCAGCGGCCCTTAGGCTCGGAAGGCCCGAGCGATAGAACGGAGGAAGACCCATGCCCGAGCCATCCCTCATCGGGATGAAGGGCGAGCAATTCACGCCCACTCTGACCTGACTGCATCCGAGCTATGCCCATCGCCCAGATAGGGCTGGCACTTCTCATGCTTGGATCGACTGACAAATGCTTATCCATGCAGCCGTTGACAGTCCTTTATGAAGAAGAGTTCAGCGGGATAAGGGTGCCATGATCTCCCAAGGTCATGAAGAGCCCACGATGAGGACGTAACGATCCCATAATGACGACGTAACCCCCCCTGAAACTCCTCAACTTACAAGACTCATCAAGGGAACTCACTATATAAACCAGGGATTCCCTCCGGCGGCAGGCAAGGCAGATACATGCCTAACACTCCCTGAGCAGGAACCACTTCACCATCTTGGTGTTGGGGAATCTTGCGTATCTCTTTCAACCTCCCTCAATACCTTCCACCATTGCTCTACTGACTAAAGCATCGGAGGGTTTCCCCAGGGAACCATCCCTGGGCCCCCTGATTCGTTTCCCTTTCTCTGCAGTTCACTACCCGGTGATCATCCTCCCAGCTCAGGACCAGTGCGAGATCACGCCCCTTCAGTTTTCTTTTTCCCTTTTACTGGATGAGGCTTGCATATGGTGAAGCTCCAATCTCCTTGCTTTCTATTTGATTATTCTTCCGCCGTCTGCACGTGAAGAGCAAGTTCCTCTACTTCCGTTGCTATAGCAAGCAGAGGACCGTGTCTTTTTCCAATTTTTCCAAAGTCTTGTCAACTAAAAATCATCCAAAAAGGTAGGTGTTCTCGACATCAAGCTAAAGCAGTTAATATTAAACCTTAATAAGATATTTGCATATATTTATATATATATCTTGATCTTTTAATGCATCCGTAGGTGATCTCTCTCAAGTAAAAATAGTAACAATAAAATCATGCATGATCATGTTTTACGTAGGTTTTCTCAAGTACTATGCCCAATTCAACAACTATGTAGGATCATGCATACATATAGTTTCATTATTTCCCTGTTTTAATGGCTTTTTGTTTCAATTTCAGAGTTGTAGTGAAATAGCGACCCAGTTATGGGCGCTATTCTGAATTTGCGATCGTATAACAGTCGCTACTTTCATGATTAATTATTAAACCAGCATGTTTAAAATTTAATAACTTGAAATTTGGACATCTAATCAATTACATGCGTGCATTGCTAGATTCCTAGTATTTTTCTCTATCTATTCATGTTCTTGTCCTTAGAAAATTATTTGAATTGGAAAAATGACATTGTTCATGCCTTTTATACTCTGAATTGAACAGCGACCATCATCCAGTTGCTATATCTAAACAAGCGCCCAAGGTCTGGACGCTATTTTCTGAAACATGGCTGCGCCATGGGCACGAATTAAAACAGAACCAAAACGATGTGTTAAAAGGCTATAAACAATTCCAAGATTTATTTGCACTAAAATTGGAACATGAATTTAAAAGTAACGGCTGGGTCACAGGCGCGATTCAATAAATAGTGGTTGAATCCCAGGCGCTATTTAAGAAATAGCGACAATGACCCAGGCGCCATTTTCTATCATGTGAGTTTTCATTGGTTTCATGTACACCCTTCCAATGGGTTACATATATGGCACTATATTCCAAGCCGTGATTATAGTCCCACGTTTCTTGGTGATTTATCTATTACCCTCTATTTTCTCAATGACATACGAGCCCTTCGTTGGACATTCCTTTCCTTCGGACTGGTGAGTTAGTCATAGAGACCTCCGTAAGTCTCCTCGTAGCCTTGGATTCCCTCAAGGCCGATTGAGCTGGTTGTACCACTAAAAACCCATGACACTTTTGATTGCCATGTCACTCTAAAGATACATGGTATACCGGCCCTCATGACATGCTATTTGGATGCCATGAGATTAAATCTTGAGTTAATGGAATGGAAACCATACCATTAATATTCCTTAAGAATTATGTGCCCTACTCGTGGACACTAATTCCATCTACCTTGTCTTGTACAAAGAACAAACGACCACATGAAGCGTCGTTATTTCCTTACCGAGTTTATCTCGAATTATCTCGAGTTAGATATATCATGCATTTTTATGGTTAACTTATCTATTATTCTATGACACTCTGTACCCTTTGGGAATCTTCTTATCAATAACTTGAGAACATAACCCTTTGACTTTGTATTGGCCATATCAGATTCTGAAACATTAAGGGTTGTGGGTCCGTGACTATCAATGTCAGGTAGGACGGAAGTCCAGTTCTGTAATCCATGGGAAAACTCTGGGTGTGGCATTGCACCAAAGTCTATCATTCTGTATTTCTGTTATTCTGTTGTTCTGTTGTTCTGTTATTCGTTTGTTCTATTATTCTGATAATTTAAATATTCAGCTAGACTAATTATTTCTGCTTATTATTATTGAAATTCTGATATTTTCTGGCCAATTCTCTAAAGTTATGTTCATCTGTAACTTCTACCCTTGATTATTTCTGACAATGATCCTTGGCTCAGCATGGAAATTTTTTTCCCTTCTCTTGAGCTTATATTTTTCTTTGACTTTGATATTCCTCATTTCTGTTAAAGTGATCATCATGATTTTTTTAAGTTATATCGTTTCATACATTGCATCATCACGAACATGATAAATTGGCTAATCACTTATATTCTGCTTGACGAGAGATGTAATTCCTACTGAGCGTTTTGCTCACTAGCCTATTTTAACATTTTTCAAGTAATGACGTCGATTTTAACCATTCAGATGGGGAAGGGCAAGAGTGATGAGCACAATGGAATCGAGTTTGTGTCTTTTATTTTTTTCATTGAGTCTTGTCCTATCATTAGAGTCTTTTCTTTTATTAAAGTGTAATAGTGAGTCCTTTCTTTACTTATGTAAGTTGGGTCAAGTTATGTAAATCAAATATTTGAGTATCAATAAAGATTATGTTTGTCCATATTGTCTGGCCTTGGAATTTTGTGTCTTATGTTTGCTCTGATTATTCATGATTGTATTACTGTCGCATTCCGAACTACACGTTCCGCTGCTATCGGTTCGGGGCGTGACAGTTTGTGGTATCAGAGCCTAGGCTTATTAAACCCTAGGTCTTGACTATAGGTTGCCATAAGTTCTAAGTTCAACCCCATTATTACCTGGTGAGATTGGGTAGAACCTTGGGCTAAGAGCTAAAGAAAAAGAAATCAAAATACTAATAAGATTAGCTTATGAAGATAGCATAACTTCCACGGGAATTACTTGATAATCTTACATGGCATTGTTTGTATTTTGTAGAACTAGATAGATAACAATGGCCGCCGAGCATGCCCAATGGCATGATATGCAAAGGACGGTTCATGGATTGACTCAGACTCTTCAGCAAGTAGCCGAGGGTGGAGCAAATCGTGGAGCTGAAGAATTGCATCGCGAGTTTTGGAGCCTCAATCCCCCTAGGTTTAGTGGGACCCCTGATCCTGAAGTGGCGGAAGATTGGACTAGGGAGATGGAGAGAATTTTTTGAGTAATGCAATGTTCGGACCAAGATAGGGTCCTTTTGGCAACTTTCCAATTGGAAAAGGATGTGAGGGCTTGGTGGGAGTCCGTAGAAGCCACCTTGCCAAATGACCAGGTAGCATGGGTAGAATTCTTAGAGCACTTTAATGAGAAGTATTTCTCAGAGAGAGTCCGGGAAAGAAAGGCAGGAGAAGTTGCTTCTCTCAAACAAAAGAGTATGACTGTGGTAGAATATGAGGCACAGTTCTCAAGGCTATCTCAATATACGTCTCATTTAATAATGACGGAGAAGATGAAGGCTCAGAGGTTCTTAAATGGTCTAAGACTATAATACATACCCCAATTAGCACCGATAGATATCCAATCATATTTCAAGATGGTAAAGAGAGCTCAATTATTGGAGGATGCTATGGAGTTATCCGACAAGGTTAAAGCGAGAATGGAAAAGAAGAAAGTAGGTAACGGCAATAAGAGGCCTAACGTGGGAAACGACATTCCAAACAGGAAAAAGCCTAAAGAAGAGAAGTGCAAGCATTGTGGTAATAAAGGTCATCAATCCGAGAATTGTCGCTGGAAGAACGGAGCTTGTCTCCGCTGTGGAAGCCAAGAACATAAGGTATCCGAGTGTCCCCTCCCGAAAGATCAACCTCAGCAGGCAAAAGATCGTAATAAGGAATGACGTCAATGACGAATGCAAGCAATAAGATGAATCGAGCCTGCTGACCATGAAGTAGCTAGAGGTACCCCTTAACCTAAGCCTAACTACCTTAGTTTAATTTTGCTAGCATGACTAGATGATCTTATTTTGCGACTGAGGAATAGAAAACTAGATGCCCCACTGATATATACATATTGGGAATGAATATACGATTGAATTTGGGGACCAAATTCTCTTAAGTGGGGGAGGGTGTAGCAACCCTGGTAAATTAAAGGACTAGAAAGTCTAAGTAAATTAAAATCTAGACCCAGACCCTGTACACAACCCCATGATCCCCTAATAGGTCTTACAAAAGGATCTTGTAGACCCTACCCTTAAAATTTTAAGGGATTATAAATTTAGCATCATTTTAAGTATCCATTTAAAGTCATAGTGTATTTTTATTTAAATAAATAATCAATAAACCTTGAAGAAAACTTTAATTTATACTTTATTAGTAATTTAGAAATTTTAATATTTCATATTTGTTACAATATATTTTATTTAAAGGAATAAGGGTATATTGATAAGCTTTAATACATTAAAGATAAGTAAAAGATAAAAGAATGGGCATATAGACAATATCAGTCTTTTGGAGGTTGACGGGAAAGGGATAAAACCTATATTGCGCCCATAGTTCAGGTGCAATATACACATAAAACGACTAATTCAAAGTCGTTATTTTATTGAACGTGAATAGTGTGTGAATAGTGTCACTTTTTATTTTTAAGAAAATTTGTAAAAATAATTATATGAAAAAATAGAGAAAAATAGAAGGATCTTACCCATAAAATTTCATAACGATACCCCATCAAATAAAAAAGATAAAAATCTCTAAACATTGTAACTATTACAAATCAACGTGAAATGGAGAATAACGCCCATATGAGGGGCGCTATTTCGTTAAAAATGACTTGTAAGTGGACGTTATTTCTTAGAAGGTGACTTTCAGGTGGACGCTAATTTTTAAAAGGTGGCTTTGGTTTGGACGCCAATTTCTTAAAGTTAAAATAAGGAAACTATCGGCCGTGTTTCACTCTAACTAGGAAGTAATTGGGTTTCGGAAGGGATTAACATGGGAAATTCTAATACTATTAGTATTCTTACTTAAGTTTTAGTCCTGATCAAACTCCAACTCCCCCTAGGATTCCCAACACTATAAATGCCCCACCAAGAACCCCAAAATTATGTTGCTTCTTCTTCATGTTACTTCTTCCTCAACCCACGACCTGTTGTTACTTCTTCTCCAACGTGCCTTGCTGAGAAGTTGTTTCTCTTAGCAAAAAGGAGCTTGCTGCTATTCTTTTACCTCCTACGACTGAGCATTAAGGAACCTGCTATTGGTTTTCTTTTTCCCTTTTACTGGATGAGACTTGCATATGGTGAAGGTCCAATCTCCTAGCTTTCTATTTGATTATTCTTCCGCCGTCTGCACGTGAAGAGCAAGTTCCTCTACTTCCGTTGCTATAGCAAGCAGAGGACCGTGTCTTTCTCCAATTTTTCCAAAGTCTTGTCAACTAAAAATCATCCAAAAAGGTAGGTGTTCTCGACATCAAGCTAAAGCAGTTAATATTAAACCTTAATAAGATCTTTGCATATATATATATATAT
The DNA here is from genome assembly GCA_022559845.1 of Amorphophallus konjac. Lineage (NCBI taxonomy): Eukaryota > Viridiplantae > Streptophyta > Magnoliopsida > Alismatales > Araceae > Amorphophallus > Amorphophallus konjac. The sequence goes on from CM040118.1 coordinate 289,809,071, forward strand.
ATATATATATATATATATCTTGATCTTTTAATGCATCCGTAGGTGATCTCTCTCAAGTAAAAACAGTAACAATAAAATCTGGCATGATCATGTTTTATGTAGGTTTTCTCAAGTACTATGCCCAATTCAACAACTATATAGGATCATGCATACATATAGTTTTATTATTTCCCTGTTTTAATGGCTTTCTGTTTCAATTTTGGAGTTGTAGTGAAATAGCGACCCAGTTATGGGCGCTATTCTGAAATTGCGACCGTATAACAGTCGCTACTTTCATGATTAATTATTAAACCAGCATGTTTAAAATTTAATAACTTGAAATGTGGACATCTAATCAATTACATGCGTGCATTGCTAGATTCCTGGTATTTTTCTCTATCTATTCATATTCTTGTCCTTAGAAAATTATTTGAATTGGAAAAATGACATTGTTCATGCCTTTTATACTCTGAATTGAACAGCGACCATCATCCAGTCCCTATATCTAAACAAGCGCCCAAGGTCTGGACGCTATTTTCTGAAAAATGGCTGCGCCATGGGCGCGAATTAAAACAGAACCAAAACGATGTGTTAAAAGGCTATAAAAAATCCAGGATTTATTTTCACTAAAATTGGAACATGAATTTAAAAGTAACGGCTGGGTCACGGGCGCGATTCAATAAATAGTGGCTGAATCCCAGGCGCTATTTAAGAAATAGCGACAATGACCCAGGCGCCATTTTCTGTCATATGAGTTTTCGTCGGTTTCATGTACACCCTTCCAATGGGTTACATATATGGCACTATATTCCAAGCCGTGAGTATAGTCTCACGTTTCTCGATGATTTATCTATTACCCCCTATTTACTCGATGACATATGAGCCCTTCGTTGGACATTCCCTTCCTTCGAACTGGTGAGTTAGTCATAGAGACCTCCGTAAGTCTCCTCGTAGCCTTGGATTCCCTCAAGGCCGATTGAGCTAGTTGTACCACTAAAAACCCATGACACTTTTGATTGCCATGTCACTCTAAAGATACATGATATACTGGCCCTCATGACATGCTATTTGGATGCCATGAGATTAAATCTTGAGTTAATGGAATGGAAACCATACCATTAATATTCCTTATGAATTATGTGCCCTACTCGTGGACACTAATTCTATCTACCTTGTCTTGTACAAAGAACAAGCGACCACATGAAGCGTCGTTATTTCCTTACCCAGTTTATCTCGAATTATCTCGAGTTGGATATATCATGTATTTTTATGGTTAACTTCTCTATTATTCTATGACACTCTGTACCCTTTGGGAATCTTCTTATCAATAACTCGAGAACATAACCCTTTGACTCTATATTGGCCATATCTGATTCTGAAACATTAAGGGTTGTGGGTCTGCGACTATCAATGTCAGGTAGGACGGAAGTCCAGTTCTGTAATCCATGGGAAAACTCTGGGTGTGGCATTGCACCAAAGTCTGTCATTATGTATTTCTATTATTCTGTTGTTCTGTTATTCTGTTATTCTGTTGTTCTGTTATTCTGATAATTTAAATATTCTGCTAGACTAATTATTTCTGCTTATTATTATTGAAATTCTGATATTTTCTGGCCAATTCTCTAAAGTTATGTTCATTTGTAACTTCTACCCTTGATTATTTCTGACAATGATCCTTGGCTCAGCATGGAAATTTATTTCCTTTCTCTTGTGCTTATATCTGCCTTTGACTTTGATATTCCTCATTTCTGTTAAAGTGATCATCATGATTTTTTTAAGTTATATCGTTTCATACATTGCATCATCACGAACATGATAAATTGGCTAATCACTTATATTCTTTTTGACGAGAGATGTAATTCCTACTGAGCGTTTTGCTCACCAGTCTATTTTAACATTTTTCATGTAATGACGTCGATGATAACCATTCAGATGGGGAAGGGCAAGAGTGATGAGCACAATGGAATCGAGTCTGTGTCTTTTATTTTTTTCATTGAGTCTTGTCCTATCATTAGAGTCTTTTCTTTTATTAAAGTGTAATAGTGAGTCCTTTCTTTACTTATGTAAGTTGGGTCAAGTTATGTAAATCAAATATTTGAGTATCCATAAAGATTATGTTTGTCCATATTGTCTGGCCTTAGAATTTTGTGTCTTATGTTTGCTCAGATTATTCACGATTGTATTACTACCGTGTTCCGAACTACACGCTCCGCTGCTATCGGTTCGGGGCGTGACAGTTTGTGGTATTAGAGCCTAGGCATATTAAACCCTAGGTCTTGACTATAGGTTGGCATAAGTTCTAAGTTCAACCCCATTATTACCCGGTGAGATTGGGTAGAACCTTGGGCTAAGAGCTAAAGAAAAAGAAATCAAAATACTAATAAGATTAGCTTATGAAGATATCATAACTTCCACAGGAATTACTTGATAATCTTACATGGGATTGTTTGTATTTTGTAGAACTAGATAGATAACAATGGCCGCCGAGCGTGCCCAATGGCGTGAAATGCAATGGATGGTTCAGGGATTGACTCAGGCTCTACAGCAAGTAGCCGAGGGTGGAGTAATTCATGGAGGTGGAGAATTGCATCGTGAGTTTCGGAGCCTCAATCCTCCTAGGTTTAGTGGGACCCATGATCCTAAAGTGGCGGAAGATTGGACTAAGGAGATGGAGAGAATTTTTCGAGTAATGCAATGTTCGGACCAAGATAGGGTCCTTTTGGCAACTTTCCAATTGGAAAAGGATGCGAGGGCTTGGTGGGAGTCCGTAGAAGCCACCTTGCCAAATGACCAGGTAGCATGGGTAGAATTCTTAGAGCACTTTAATGAGAAGAATTTCTTGGAGAGAGTCCGGGAAAGAAAGGTAGGAGAATTTGCTTCTCTCAAACAAAGGAGTATGACTATGGCAGAATATGAGGCACAGTTCTCAAGGCTATCTCGATATGTGCCTCATTTAATAATGACGGAGAAGATGAAGGCTAAGACGTTCTTGAATAGTCTAAGACTACAATACATACCCCAATTAGCACCGATGGATATCCAATCATATTTCGAGATGGTAAAGAGAGCTCAATTATTGGAGGATGCTATGGAGTTATCCGACAAGGTTAAAGCAATAATGGAAAAGAAGAAAGTAGGTAACGGCAATAAGAGGCCTAACGAGGGAAACGACATTCCAAACAGGAAAAAGCCTAAAGAAGAGAAGTGCAAGCATTGTGGTAATGAAGGTCATCAATCCAAGAAGTGTCGTTGGAAGAACGGAGCTTGTTTCCTCTATGGAAGCCAAGAACATAAGGTATCTGAGTGTCTCCTCCCGAAAGATCAACCTCAGTAGGCAAAAGATCGTAATAAGGAACGACGTCAAGGACGAATGCAAGTAATAAGACGAATCGAGCTTGCTGACCATGAAGTAGCTAGAGGTACCCCTTAACCTAAGCCTAACTACCTTAGTTTAATTTTGCTAGCATGACTAGATGATCTTGTTTTGCTACTAAGGAATAGAAAACTAGATGCCCCACTGATATATACATATTGGGAATGAATATACGATTGAATTTGGGGACCAATTTCTTTTAAGTGGGGGAGGGTGTAGCAACCCTGGTAAATTAAAGGACAAGAAAGTCTAAGTAAATTAAAATCTAGACCCAGACTCTGTACACAACCCCATGATCCCCTAATAGGTCTTACAAAAGGATCTCGTAGACCCTACACTTAAAATTTTAAAGGATTATGAATTTAGCATCATTTTAAGTATCCATTTAAAGTCATAGTGTATTTTTATTTAAATAAATAATCAATAAACTTTGGATAAAACTTTAATTTATACTTTATTAGTAATTTAGAAATTTTAATATTTCATATTTCTTACAATATATTTTATTTAAAGGAATAAGGGTATATTGATAAGCTTTAATACATTAAAGATAATTAAAAGATAAAAGAATGGGCATATAGACAATATCGATCTTTTTGAGGTTGATGGGAAAGGGATAAAACCTATATTGCGCCCATAGTTCAGGCGCAATATACACATAAAACGACTAATTCAAAGTCAATAGTGTGTGAATAGTGTCACTTTTTATTTTTAAGGAATTTTCTAAAACTAATTATATGAAAAAATAGAGAAAAATAGAAGGATCTTACCCATAAAATTTCATAATGATACCCCATCAAATAAAAAAGATAAAAATCTCCAAACATTGTAACTATTACAAATCAACGTGAAATGGAGAATAACGCCCATATGAGGGGCGCTATTTCGTTAAAAACGACTTGTAAGTGGACGTTATTTCTTAGAAGGTGACTTTCAGGTGGACGCTAATTTTTAAAACGTGGCTTTGGTTTGGACGCCAATTTCTTAAAGTTAAAATAAGGAAACTATCGGCCGTGTTTCACTCTAACTAGGAAGTAATTGGGTTTCGGAAGGGATTAACGTGGGAAATTCTAATACTATTAGTATTCTTACTTAAGTTTTAGTCCTGATTGAACTCCAACTCCCCCTAGGATTCCCAACACTATAAATACCCCACCAAGAACCCCAAAATTAGGTTGCTTCTTCTTCCTGTTACTTCTTCCTCAACCCACGACCTACTATTACTTCTTCTCCAACGTGCCTTGCTAAGAAGTTGTTTCTCTTAGCAAACAGAAGGAGCTTGCTGCTATTCTTTTGCCTCCTACGGCTGAGCATTAAGGAACTTGCTATTGGTTTTCTTTTTCCCTTTTACTGGATGAGGCTAGCATATGGTGAAGCTCCAATCTCCTAGCTTTCTATTTGATTATTCTTCCGCCGTCTGCACGTGAAGAGCAAGTTCCTCTACTTCTGTTGCTATAGCAAGCAGAGGACCGTGTCTTTCTCCAATTTTTCAAAGTCTTGTCAACTAAAAATCATCCAAAAAGGTAGGTGTTCTCGACATCAAGCTAAAGAAGTTAATATTAAACCTTAATAAGATCTTTGCATATATATATATATATATATATATATATATATATATATATATATATATATATATCTTGATCTTTTAATGCATCCGTAGGTGATCTCTCTCAAGCAAAAATAGTAACAATAAAATCTGGCATGATCATGTTTTACGTAGGTTTTCTCAAGTACTATGCCCAATTCAACAACTATATAGGATCATGCATGCATATAGTTTCATTATTTCCCTGTTTTAATGGCTTTCTATTTCAATTTCGGAGTTGCAGTGAAATAGCGACCCAGTTATGGGGGCTATTCTGAATTTGCGACCGTATAGTAGTCGATACTTTCATGATTAATTATTAAACCAACATGTTTATAATTTAATAACTTGAAATGTGGACATCTAATCAATTACATGCGTGCATTGCTAGATTCATGGTACTTTTCTCTATCTATTCATGTTCTTGTCCTTAGAAAATTATTTGAATTGGAAAAATGACACTGTTCATGCCTTTTATACTCTGAATTGAACAGCGACCATCATCCAATCGCTATATCTAAATAAGCGCCCAAGGTCTAGACGCTATTTCCTGAAACATGGTCGCGCCATGGGCGCGAATTAAAACAGAACCAAAACGATGTGTTAAAAGGCTATAAAAAATCCAGGATTTATTTACACTAAAATTGGAACATGAATTTAAAAGTAATGGCTGGGTCATGGGCGCGATTCAATAAATAGTGGCTGAATCCCAGGCGCTATTTAAGAAATAGCGACAATGACCCAGGCGCCCTTTTCTATCATGTGAGTTTTTGTTGGTTTCATGTACACCTTTCCAATGGCTTACATATATGGCACTATATTCCAAGCCGCGAGTATAGTCTCACGTTTCTCGGTGATTTATCTATTGCCCTCTATTCTCTCGATGACATACGAGCCCTTCGTTGGACATTCTGTTCCTTCGAACTGGTGAGTTAGTCATAGAGACCTCCGTAAGTCTCCTCGTAGCCTTGGATTCCCTCAAGGCCGATTGAGCTGGTTGTACCACTAAAAACCCATGACACTTTTGATTGCCATGTCACTCTAAAGATACATGGTATACCGGCCCTCATGACATGCTATTTGGATGCCATGAGATTAAATCTTGAGTTAATGGAATGGAAACCATACCATTAATATTCCTTAAGAATTATGTGCCCTACTCGTGGACACTAATTCTATCTACCTTGTCTTGTACAAAGAACAAGAGACCACATGAAGCGTCGTTATTTCCTTACCCAGTTTATCTCGAATTATCTCGAGTTAGATATATCATGCATTTTTAAGGTTAACTTCTCTATTATTCTATGACACTCTGTACCCTTTGGGAATCTTCTTATCAATAACTCGAGAACATAACCCTTTGACTCTATATTGGCCATATCTGATTTTGAAACATTAAGGGCTGTGGGTCTGCAACTATCAATGTCAGGTAGGACGGAAGTCCAGTTCTGTAATCCATGGGAAAACTCTGGGTGTGGCATTGCACCAAAGTCTGTCATTCTGTATTTCGGTTATTCTGTTGTTCTGTTATTCTGATAATTTAAATGTTCTGCTAGACTAATTATTTCTGCTTATTATTATTGAAATTCTGATATTTTCTGGCCAATTCTCTAAAGTTATGTTCATCTGTAACTTCTACCCTTGATTATTTCTGACAATGATCCTTGGCTCAGCATGGAAATTTATTTCCTTTCTCTTGAGCTTATATCTGCCTTTGACTTTGATATTCCTCATTTCTGTTAAAGTGATCATCATGATTTTTTTAAGTTATATCGTTTCATACATTGCATCATCATGAACATGATAAATTGGCTAATCACTTATATTCTGCTTGACGAGAGATGTAATTCCTACTGAGCGTTTTGCTCACCAGCCTATTTTAACATTTTTCAGGTAATGGCGTCGATGATAACCATTCAAATGGGGAAGGGCAAGAGTGATGAGCACAATGGAATCGAGTCTGTGTCTTTTATTTTTTTCATTGAGTCTTGTCCTATCATTAGAGTCTTTTCTTTTATTAAAGTGTAATAGTGAGTCCTTTCTTTACTTATGTAAGTTGGGTCAAGTTATGTAAATCAAATATTTGAGTATCAATAAAGATTATGTTTGTCCATATTGTCTGGCCTTGGAATTTTGTGTCTTATATTTGCTCTGATTATTCACGACTATATTACTGCCACGTTCCGAACTACACATTCCGCTGCTATCGGTTCGGGACGTGACAGAGTATGGCATACAAAAGTTACAGTTATTGAGGAGTCAAGGGATCTGCAGAAGATGAAGGTCGACGAGCTCATTGGTTCACTGATGACCTACGAGATGAACCTTCCCAAGACTAAGGAGCTCGAGAAGAGGAAGAAGGCTATTGCTCTAAAGGCCAGCCTCAGCAGATCGAGCAGATCCAGCCACAGTGGATCATCAAGTGAGCAGAGCCTCTCTGGGTCAGAGATCGATGGAGACCAACAAGCCATGCTGACCAGAGAGTTTAGGCGATTTCTGAGAAAGGAGGGAAGAAACTTCGGCCGAAGGCAGTTTGGTGGCGGTAGGAGGCAAACAAGGTATAGATCTAACCCTGCCAAGAAAGTTGACACTAATGTTTGCTACCACTGCAGGAAGGCCGGCCATAAGAAGGCAGATTGTCCCGAGCTCCAGAAGCTGAAAAATAAGTCAAAGAAGAAACCTCCCAAAGGAAAGGTGATGGTGAGCACATGGAGCGACGAGGACGAGGGCACATTAAGCTGCACATCTGAGAGCTAGGATGAAGAAAAGCCCATCTGCCTGATGGCTAAAAATGATGAAGAAAAAGGAGAAGACTCCGATGAGGTATCATCTCTCTTTGAGCATTATACCATTTCTGATTGGAAAGATGCCTACGGAGATTTGTTAGACAAAGTAGATGATATTAGGAAAGAAAATAGGCATTTGAAGAAGAAGGTTAACTCTCTTTTGAATGATAAGACAATGTCTGATAAACTTGCATGTTTACAGTCTGAGAATGATAGGTTAAAAAATTATTGCTCTGAATTTGATGATTTAAAGCATGCTTTGATTGACTGTAGAAAATAAAATGAAATGCTGAAAAATGTTATTGATGAATTGAAACTGAAACTGTAAAAATTTGAAAATGAAATGAAAATTGTTGATGAAAAGTATGAAGTTGTCCTAGGTGTCAATAATGAATTAAAAAATTCAATCGAACAACTAGAGAAAGAAAATGCTGACAAAGAGAAAATCATTGAAAACATGACCCAAGGATCTGATAATCTGAATGCTTTGTTGGGGTCAAAAGTTAATTTCAAAGGAGAGCGTCTAGGCTTTAATCCTATTGCTAAAAAGAACTTTGCTGTGAAAATAATTTCTTTTGTAGCTGAGAAGGAGAAAAGACCCCTCATTAAGATGAATACTAAAAATTCTGCTGTTAAAAATGTTAACTCGAAAATGCTCAGTGCTGAGGACAAGGGCAATTGGAAAGTTGGTGAGCCCAGCAGAGCCGGCACACCTAGTCCCATTCCTAAAGGGAAGTCACAGGTTGGGGGTCCGCCTACACGCACATCCAAACCCCAAGCTAAGGTCACCAAGTCTCCACCACCACCAGCAGCCAAGAAGAAGACCCAATATACATCTATGCACAAGTCTGGTGGGTCAAAGGTGCAGGGGAGGTCTAGGTATCAGTCATATCCTACACAGTCTTATAGAGCTCATATTAGAAATTGGGTTGGAGAGTCTAGGACCTGGACTCCTAAGAATCAAGCTTTCAATGGTCAGCCTAGGACCAATTATGGCCACATTTTTTTGAGTACCTATTGGCCCAGGCACTGGCACAGAAACACCAAATTTTATAATAACAATGGTGCCAGGACACAGCACCAGAAAAAGAAGGCTCAATCTGTTGGTGCTGAGAAGAAAAGAAACAATGAAAACAATGTTGGGAAATCCACTAAGCCAACCATGTTTAAACAAATGTGGATTCCCAAGAGTTCATTGTCTTGTTTGAATTATTTTGCATCCGTTTCGGAGTCCAAACACTTTTGGGTTCCAAACTTTTTTCTCTGATTGTGTTTGCAGGTATGTCTGGCAGCCAAGAACAACATGTGGTACCTGGATAGTGGCTGCTCCAGGCATATGACAGGAGACAAGGTCAAGTTTTGCTTGCTGACAGAGAAGAATGGAGGCCTTGTCACCTTCGGTGGCAACATAAAGGGTAAAATCATCGGATCAGGTAAGGTAGGTAAGTGCACTACTTGTTGCATTGATGAAGTCCTGCTGGTGAATGGTTTAGCATATAATCTACTTAGTATCAGCCAGCTTTGTGATAAAGGACACAAGGTAGCATTTGATGCTTTTAATTGTAAAATTTTTGAACCTGATTCCGATGTTGTTAAATTTTCTAGAAAAAGAATGAATAACATTTACATGGTGGATCTAGATGATCTTGCACATTTTAACCTATGTCTCACTGCTAATAAAGAGGACTTGGCATTTTTGTGGCATCGTAGGTTAGGCCATGCTAGCTACACTGTCTTGCACAAATTGAACAAACATAGCATGGTTAGAGGACTCCCAAAAATATCCTTTAAGAAAGAAAATAAAGTGTGTGATGCATGTACATAATCCAAGCAGACTAGGAAGTCATTTAAATCAAGAATTGAAAACATGTCCTCCAAACCTTATGAGCTGATACATATGGATCTTTTTGGACCCACACGATCAGTCAGCTTATCAGGTAGGAGATATGGATATGTCTTAGTTGATGACTTCTCTAGGTATACTTGGGTCTTTTTCATCACTCACAAAAATGATGCATTCTCTCAATTTCAGGAGTTCTTTTTGAAAATCAAATAGAAAAATGAAAATTTGATTAAAAATATTTTATCCGATCATGGAGGTGAGTTTGAAAAGTCACAATTTAATGATTTTTACAGAGACAATGGGATTACTCATCGGTTCTCCTCCCCAAGAACACCTGAGCAGAATGGAGTAGTGGAGAGGAGGAACCAGACACTTGTGGAGATGGCTCGTACACTACTAGTTGAAGGTGGCTTACCAAGAAAATTCTGGACAGAGGCAGTTAACACTGCATGCCATGTAATCAACAGAGCTATGGTAAGGCCTTTCACTCATAAAACTTCTTATGAGATTCTAAAAGGTAAGAAGCCTTCAATTACTTATTTCAAGGTCTTTGGCTGTAAGTGTTTCATTCATGTTAATGATAAAAGAGACCTTGATAAATTTGAATCTAAAAGTGATTCAAGAATTTTCCTTAGATATTCTGAAAACACTAGAGCATATAGAGTGTACAACCTTAATTCTAAAACTGTTGAGGAATCTCCACACATTGTCTTTGATGAGTCCTTGAATAATTCTGATGTTGGTCAATGCAGGAAAGAAGATAATGGAGAAATCCTTAAGGAAGAAAAATCTGAAGACCCATCAGACCAAGAAGAAGAAGCTGAAGAGATCAATGCAGAGGATCTTGCTGTTCAGGGGGAGGTAAATGGAGGTCAAGGTAACCAAGTTATTAATGTCAGATTTTTAAGAGATCATCATGTTGAAAATGTCATTGGTGACTTGCATGAACCCCCTAGGACTAGAGGTTTCTTTAGAGCACAAAATGAATTGAATAATTTTGCATTAGTCTCTCATGTTGAACCCAAAACCATTGACAATGCTCTCAAAGATGTGCATTGGATCAATGCCATGCACGAGGAGCTTAATCCATTTGACAGGAATAAGGTGTGGCACCTGGTCCCACCTCTTGATCATGGGACTATCATTGGAACAAAATGGGTTTTTAGAAATAAAACTGATGAGTTAGGTAATGTAGTGAAAAATAAGGCCAGACTTGTTGCTCAGGGGTACAACCAGGAATTTGGAATTGACTTTGAAGAGTCATTTGCCCTTGTAGCCAGGTTAAAGGCAATTAGAATACTTTTGGCTTATGCATACTCATTTGGAATAACTCTCCAGCAGATGGATGTAAAATCTTCTTTCCTCAATTGGGAAATAAAAGAGGATGTCTATGTCCGACAACCTCCTGGATTTGAATGCTTAGATTTCCCTTCTCATGTTTATAAATTGAATAAAGCTCTTTATGGCTTGAAGAAAGCTCCTAGAGCTTGGTATGACAGGCTCAGCAGATTCTTTATCGAGAAGAAATTCACAAGAGGTGAGGTTGACCAAACTTTATTCACCAAGGTAAGTCATCCTGACATTCTCATTGTTCAGATTTATGTGGATGACATAGTTTTTGGTTCAACCAATCCTAAATTGAGTAAGGAATTTTCTGAACTTATGACACAAGAATTTGAGATGAGCTCAATGGGTGAGCTAAAACTATTTCTTGGACTGCAGGTGACACAAACCAAAGATGGAACCTTCATCACTCAGTCCAAATACATAAGGGACCTCCTGAAGAAGTACAAATTCGACAACCTCAAGGACATTACAGCTCCAATGGGTACTTCGACAAGTCTTGATGAAGATACCAAAGGTAACCCTGTGGATCAAAAGCTGTATAGAGGTATGATCAGATCCCTTTTGTATCTCACTACATCTAGGCCTGATATTCAATTTACAGTGTGTTTATGTGCTAGATTTCAGGCTAGTCCTAAGGAATCACACTTTAGTGCAGTGAAAAGGATCTTTAGGTATTTATCAGGCACCCAAGAACTAGGTTTATGGTATCCTGCTAGATGTGAGCTAGAGCTTCTAGCCTACACTGATGCAGACTATGCTGGGTGTCGGGTAGATAGGAAGAGCACTAGTGGCTATTGCCAATTCCTAGGTGGTTGCCTAATATCTTGGGCTTCTAAAAAGTAACACACAGTGGCACTTTCCACTACAGAGGCAGAGTATGTTACTGTAGAGAACTGTGCTGCCCAGGTACTTTGGATTAAACACCAGCTTTCATATTATCAGATAAATCTGGGATGCATTTCACTTCTATGTGATAACACTAGTGCCATCTGCCTTACTAAAAATCATGTTCACCACTCTAGGACTAAGCACATCGAAATTAAAGACCATTTTCTTAGAGATGTTGTGAGCAAGAATGAAATTGAATTAGTGTTTGTTGAAACTGAAAAACAGATTGCTAATATCTTTACTAAACCCCTTGGAAATGAGAGATTTAAATATCTAAGAAGAAAATTAGGGCTCTGTAAATTTTGGCAAGAAAATGATGAATAATTTCATTCTTAAATAATTTGTTAAATTGTTTGAAATCTGTGTCAGCTTGTCTTTAGATTTCTGAATAAAGAATGTTTTGATGTCTGTTGTGTGAATAATTGATTTGCTATGAATACGTTGATTGTTAGATGTTTGCACAGACTATTTCTGATGTAGATGCATGAGTAGCATAGAGTCCTTTGTTATTGCACGTACTGCACATAGTCAATGCATTGCATATTCGCACCAAGCATAAGTCTTTGCATGACTTGCATTCAGTTAAGATTGATGCATGATGTCAAGGGGAGTTGAGTGGTGGTTGATCAGTGTTCAATTTCTTTCACTTTCTCTCCTCAATCTCTGAAAATTCACATCGTGTGACATCAATTGCACTTGACCTATTTTTGAAAATTCTTTGAGTTGCTCCTGTGCTTTCTTGTTTATTTCTTTCACCCTGATGGAATACCATTTTTGCTATCGGTTCATTACAGTAAGCTGTAGTTATCGCAACTCTTCATTTATAAGAATCACAGTTGTTCCTTGACTGAATTGAAGGTTTAACCTTAATAGATTGAAGAATTCAGAGACTGTTCATCAGAAAATAAGGTATTAAAAACTGTTTATAGCTCTTAACTTTTTTTTCTCATAGTTAGAATAAAAAAGGTCTTCACTGTACCTGAACATAACAGACTTAGTGAAGTCTAGATGGAGAAAACTAGATTGTGTATTATCTTTAAACAGCCACTCTAAAAGTTATAAGGGTAGCAGAAATAAGATCATTAAAAGAAAAAAATGAACAAAGTGGCAGAGCAATGACTGAATTACACTAAGAAACTGAGGCCTCCATCAAAGAAATGGAGAATACCTTAAGTCATGAAGTGCTTCAGGTTAACTCTGTTCATTTGGTCAAATCTATAGGGGTGGTTTCACTAAGTAACTAGGGGTACTGGCCTCTAATCAAGGTGTATCCTTAATGTCAAAGGTGCAAACTATCTTTGTAGTTTTTGATCAGAAATAGATATAGTAGTTTATGCTTAGTAACTGGGGGTACTGGCCTCTAATCAAGGTGTACACCTAATGTCAATGGCATAAATGACACTTGTCTGTTCACTGAATTCAGATTCAGAAACCAGAAGTGAAAAAGAACTGTTGTAACCCTTGGAAAACAAAAGTCATTGAGTGTCAACTGTTCAACTTCAATACATATTCAAGTGACTTTCCTTGATATTCACTAGTTCTGAAATCAGTAGGGTACTGTCCTGACTTAGTTTATTTTGGCTATGTGTTTTAGGTTCATTGCTATAAACGGAGTCTATAGCCCTATTTCAGGAAGTCGGTTGCTTTACTCTACTTTCTACAACTGTTAAACCTGAATTTATTTAAGAATGAACATTGTTGACTCTTATATCCTAAGGGTTGTTTTATAATTTGCTCATTTCCTGAACCATTGCATAGAATGTTATTTAGTCTCTTTCATTGTTTCTGAGTCATTTATCCAGGGGGAGTATAGTTCTTCTATGTCTTAATAATGTGTCAAAGGGGGAGATTCTACATCAATCATTTCATGCATGCTTATTTCTCTCTCTCAAACTATTTTCTTTTTGCTGAAGTCAAAGGGGGAGAATAATTTGACATGAGTCAGTGTGACTCATTGCGTTGCCATCATCAAAAAGGGGGAGATTGTTGTGCCCCTATGGTTTTGATGATAGCAAACACTATAAGTCACCATGGGTTTACATGAAAGTTTGAATGATTGTTAAATTATGTATTTGCCGATGCATCTAGTCTTTGCATGATTATGTTGCATAGAACTTCATCAGAGTGCATGATACAGGTTGCAGGCACACATTTGCATACATCATAACTTTGTGTCTCATGTTTCATCTAGCATATAGGTCGGTGCATATGGGTGAAGTTCAAGTCTTGCATGTCCGTGCAATCTTTGGATTAGGCAGACACAAGTTGGTGCACATCCAGTGTCCGTCTTATATTGTGTCTCTTAAGGTCTAGGTCAATGCATGTGTTCATCTCATCTTGCGTCTCATATGGCTTAGGTCAGTACATGTGTGCGTCTCACATTACGTATCTTGTGCAGTTTGTGTCTGAGTTTCCTCTCATAGCTTAGACTCGGTGCATATCTAGCGTCTCTGTTTGCGTCTTACTTTGTGTCTCTCATGGCTTAGGAGCTCGGTGCAAGTATTGCCTCGGTGCAATGTCTTCATTAGGTCAGTGAAGCTCTTGCTGCGAGCGCTTGAGGTCCATGCATAGTCAAGCATAATGTCAATCTAAGTCGGTGCTAATATTGTCTTAAGCATATTCACGGTCAGTGCAATTTTTGTTGTGGGCTGGCATTTGGTCAAATGCTATTAAGGTCTGTGCATATGCTAGGTCAGTGCATGTTTTCACCCCATGCACAAGAACACATAGTCGATGTTATGTTCTGTTGCACACTAGTTAAGGTCAGTGCAAATCTGCTCATATGCTGTCACGGTCCGTGCATATAGACTTACATGGTCTATACTCAATTCCTCATAGGCATAAATGTTGAGTCTGTGCATGTGTGTGTGAATGCCATATTGAATCTGTGCACTTCAGTTCTGTCAGAATATCTACTCCGTGTAATCTCTTTACATCTTGTATAACTGTCTGAAGGTTACTTTATGTCTGATGCCTTGGCAGGTGCTTTTTCATGGAGGTTACAAATGGAACGTGATCCCAAATTGTAGGAGGTGTCCTGATCGTGACATCTGTAAAGTAGCCAAGCCAGAATGCTGCCACGTGGCCACTAACTCCAGATCTGGATCAGGTACTTGGGCGGGAATCGTGGAGAGTACACGCCCTACCTCTCTGCTAGTACTATATATAAGAAGCTTCTCCTTCAAGAGAAGATGTCGTGCCAGAAGAGTATATCGTGATATTGAGACTTGAGGCAGAGAGAGCAAGAGCCAGCACGATTCAGAGAGAAGAAGATAGAGAGAGCAGATCTGAAAGAAGGAAGAGAGAGAATTGTTGAGAGAGCTTTGTTTATCAGTTTTCTGGTTCAGAACCGAAACTGATTGTGCTCATTGTTGAGCTACATTCCCCTCGTGGGTTTTGATTTTTTGCTTTGTTTCTTTTCATTTCTAGAAACTCTTGTTCAAGTTGTCTGTTAGCAGAGGTTAAGCTGTAATTTCTCAGCGGTTGCAGAGGTGTGGTATCCTCTGGTCGGGTGAAGCTGTAACTCCCCAGTAGTTGCAGAGGAGGACTCCTCTGGTCGGCGTAAGCTATAAGGCCAAGCGGTCTATAGGGTTTTTTTACCCCGAAGCTGTGGATCAACAGAAGCTGTGTATCAGGAGTTAAGCCACACTCTAGTTTGAGTGTGGGGTGGACAAAGACCTCAGGTTTGAGGTCGAACCACCTTAAAATTTCACTATCCACTGTGCGATTGTTTGTGATTTGCATTTATCCTTTATCTTTGTTCATCGCTCAGTAGATGATTGTTTAGTATCGCGTGAGAGACGTTCTGTTCGATTTGTTTCATTCTGATTGTGAATGAGTGCCTTCTGGACATCCTACAGTAGTTTGATTATATTCTGCAACTATTTTTGCTGTAGTAAGTTTTTAGTGGGTGACCGATCTATTCACCACCCTATAGATCATCTATAGATACTCCATCTATAGGTATTAGAGCGTCCATCTATTCTATCACTTAGTTGCCAACTTGTCGGGCTGAGTGTTCACTCGGTGTTGGGTACGTTCTTCTGCCTTAGACTGTACTTTTGTTGGACTGGACTCTATTGTAGCTATTTATTTATTTCTCTTAATTGTTGAATTGTCCTACTTTATTTCCTATTTTCTTATATCTCCACACTCCTTCTAGCCCTTCCGAGCCCTCCCGGCTCATGGGCGGCGGGCCAGGATCCGAATGGTATCGGGTTCTTCTCGATATCCAGATCTTGGGTCGTCACATTTATGCTAAAGGAAAATAAAATTGCATGAACTTGAGACTAAAATAAACCCATCTAAAGAATATGAGAGGGTTGAGAAGAGAACTTTGGAAGAAGATAGAGAGAGAAAGAAGAACACAATTGCAAAAGTTGACTTTTTATTGCTTAATATGAAAGATTACAACTCTATGAAAACTAAAAATTACAACTTGTAATAAAAGAACAACGGAAGAAAGGGGCCAAGAGAGTGAAGAATAGCGCCGTCCACGCCGTGCTGAGCCTTTGAGATGGATCGTCCCGCCTTGGAGAGGAACGCCGCCTTTAGAGCACCGAAGAAGAGATTCTCTGCCAAAGGGATGTGAAGAAAATAGAGAAAGAGGGATAGAGGCAAAAAGAGGAAGACTTTTAAAAGAAAAACAATTAAGAACAGAGTGAACAAAGAAGAGATAGGAGGGAGATTGGGGGGTTACGTGTTGAGAAAAGATAGTAAAATAATGAAAATATATCCTACGAAGAATGAAAATAACTTTAAAATGGAGAAGAATTAGGAGATATAGAAGAAGAGAAAGTTGAAGATCAGAGAAAGAGAAAGAAGTTTGGTGAAGAGTGCAGAGGTAGAAGAAGATCAGAAAGGGGAGAAAACTGAGGAAGAACAGAGTTATGAAAAACCACAAATGAATAGTAAAAACGCATGACAGAACTTTAGAAAACTGAGAATAACTTGAACACGAGAGAGAATTAGAAGAAGAGGAAGAATAAGAAATTAAAGAGAACTTAAAAATGGAGAACTTTGCTGAAGACAGTAAATTAAAAGGAAGGACACAAAAGCATGAAAAGAGGTTAAGAAAGAGGCTAATATCTTTTCTCGGTTGCTCTCGGGTGATTATTTATAGAACGCAGGGGCTTCCAATCAACGTTGGATCTTGGAGATCAATCCAAATCCATCTTGCCTTCAAACTCCCGGTCAAACTAAGCTTATTACCATCAAAAGAGTCCACCTTGCATGGGATTTAGGAAGATAACCTTGTTTAGAGGCATCCGTTTCCGTTTCTGCTTCAAACTGTAAATGGCGTGCACTGCATGGGCGTTCAATTCATAAATGGGTGACTTTTCAAACGGTCACAGATTCTTCATTTCCCTTTTTTGATATTTTCCTGCTTTTCCATACACACGAACTGGCGACTTTCTTTCTATTTTCGTAAAGGGAATGGGCGCCTTCTTATAAGGTCGCTCATTCTTTTTCAAGGAATTGGCACCTGAGTGAACGGTCGTTCATTCTTCTTTCTTCTCCAGCTCTTTTTCTTTCTATTTTCAATCAAAGGAATGAGCGCCTGTTTAAATGGTCACATATTCCTCAATGGACGACAAAGCCTGAGTCACTAATTCTTTAGGCCCGATTTATTTCACGAATTGTCGGGGGGTTTGTTACCAGATGACAGAGAATAGGGGGTGGGGCCCATGCTCTCCCCTCACACAGAAGGCCCTTGTTCGACCCCGGATGCGGTGTTCGATCCCGGAGGGTCGAACACCGTATCCCGCCCGAGAAACAAACCATGCCTTAATGAACGCCCTTCCACTCAGTCGCAGATTCTTCTATTCATAAATTACTTCTGAAATGGCGACTATTCATGAGGTCATTTATCCTTGGTATGGGCACCCCTTCAAACGGGCGCTGATTAAATGGCGTCTGGCATTTGGTCACAAATTCTTGAAAATTAAGAAAATTCAAATAATCATTGTTCATTATCCAAAACAATAGCTATGCAATTTCTTGACTATATCTCACATTGCCATTTTGACTCGAAATAATGGTAAAATGTATGCGGACTCAAATTAAGTGTGAGAATAAAGTTTTCACATATAGAATGCATAACTATACTCATTTAATACACTAAAGTGATGAATGTGATGCTCGTTATGATATGAAATGTGACACTTATCACACCCCCCAACTTACTCATTGCTAGTCCCTTAGCAATGCAATCAAATTAAAATTCAAGACCAATAAGAGTTTGCAAAGTTCATACTTTTATATCTAGCTCTTCCTTCACAGAATCAACCAAAGATTAGGAATCCGGAATCATTAATTCATACTAGCCTTAGTTTGAAATTTTAGGTATATGATTAAGAATACAAATCAAAAGCTCAATAGCACTTATGTATGTGTAATACTAAATCCACAGCTTAGACAATTACATCCCCCATTTACTATTCCAAGCAAGTGCCTTTCAACCCTACACCTCTTAATCATAGCATTAAGCATACTAGCTTTTTGTCTACCTTATTTATTTATCCCTTTGGGGTCTTTTTTTTTCTACACACATGATGCTACACATCCCTGCACTATTTTATGCAAACCTCAACACTTATTAGGTGAAGCAGGCCCAGTTACTAAGATTCGGGACATTTTTCATGGTGTTTCTTTTTTCTTTTTTTAACAATGTGCTTTTACACTTATTTGATAAATAACTTGGCAGAAAGTTATATTAAAAAGATCTCTTCCTCAAGAAGTGCAGAGTATCAGACAAACATACCCAAAATAGCAGAAGGCTTGTCCCGCTTATTTCATTGGCGTGCAATGTGCTTTCTTTTCTTTTGGAGTGCTAAAGGACTTTAAAGAGATTCTTACGTCAGTTTTCCATGGCTAGATTGAAATAAATTTTTCATCATCCTTCTCCCTAGTCTTTCCTATTCCAGAATTACTTTCAATTTAAGCATGAATCAAGAAAACTTAATTAGATATTTCATCTTTTTTCACTTTATATGATATGCAGGACATTAAGCAAGAACTCATGTAAGGTTGTACTATATGCATCATGAAATAAAATTTTTCTCTCCCCCCCAACTTGAATGACATTGTCCTCAATGGCATATGCAATAGAAAGTAATAGAATAATGTGACAGAGAATACGATTGGGAAGGAAGGATACAACCTGGTGTGCGGGGCGAATTACTCCATCATTGATATGTGACGGCTACTTCTCCACTTGACCTGACTACTGAAAACAAACTAAAGCAAAACATCAAATAACAAAAGTATTGGGTTGCCTCCCAGAAGTGCTAAGTTTTCCGTCTTCAGCCAGACGCATGAAAGCTCAAAAAGTATTCAATCCAGATCACACAATGCAATAGATTCCTTAGGTGACAATTGCTCATTCTCCAAATATGATTTTAATCATTGACTGTTAACAGTAAAAATATGACCATTTTGTGGATTCAAAATTTTAACGGCTCTATGGTCAAATGCTTTAATGACAACGAACGGTCCATCCCATCTGGATTTCAACTTACTTGGGAACAAGCATAGCCTCGAATTGAAAAGCCAAACCTTTTGATTAGCATGAAAATTCTTCCTGTGAATATGCTTATCATGAAAAGCTTTGGTTTTAGCTTTATAAATCTTTGAATTTTCGTAGGCCTCATTACGCAGTTCCTCCAATTCATTAAGTTATAGAGCTCTTTGGGACCCAGCTTGAGTGAGATCAAAATTTACTTGTTTAACAGCCCAATATGCTCTATGTTCAAGTTCTACAGGTAAGTGGCAGGCTTTACCAAAAATAAGATGATAAGGTGACATACCAATGAGAGTTTTGAATGCAGTTCTATATGCCCATAATGCATCATCTAGCCTATCAGACCAGTCTTTTCTATCGGAGCGAACTGTTTTATGCAAAATGTTCTTAATCTCCCTATTGAAACCTCTACTTGGCAACTGGTTTGGGGATGATAGGGGGTGGCGAGCTTGTGAGTAATGCCATACTTGCGGAGTAAAGCTCGGAATTAAGAATGCATGAAATGTGAACTCCCATCACTAATAATAGCCATAGGACATCCAAATCTAGAAAATATGTTTTTCTTTACAAACTTCATTACCACTTTATGATCATTGGTCCTAGTGGCTATAGCTTCAATTCATTTTGAAACATAATCGATCGCCACCAAGATATATTCATTGCCAAAGGATGGTGGAAACGGTCCCATGAAGTCAACACCCCAAACATCAAAAATTTCAACTACCAGAATGGGATTTACCGGCATCATATCTTTTTTCAAATTGTTACCCACAGCTTGGCACCTTAAACATGTTTTAGCAAATTCATATGCATCCTTAAATAAAGTGGGCCAATAGAATCCACTTTGCAATACCTTAGTCGCAGTCTTTTTACCTGAAAAGTGTCCCCCGCATGCTAAATTGTGACAGAAATTTAACATAGATTGTTGTTCCTCTTCGGGGACACATATTCTTATAATATGATAAGGACCCATGTGAAACAGCACTGGGTCCTCCCAAAAGTAGTGCTTGATCTTAGCAAAGAAGTGGTCCTTTTCCTATCTAGTCCACTCTCTTGGGATCTGTCCTACTACCAAGTAGTTAACTATGTGAGCGTACCAGGGGGTTGAAGTGTGAGAGATAGCAAGCAGATGCTCATCAGGAAAGAAATCTGACATGGGAGCGCTTGTAGGTATGAAAATACGTGACAGATGGCCAGCAACAATATTCTCTAACCCCTTTTTATCCTTAATTTCTAGATCAAATTCTTGTAATAAGAGAATCCATCGAATCAAATGGGGTTTAGCATCCTTCTTAGTGAGCAAATATTTCAAAGTAGCGTGATCTGAATAAACAATAACTTTCACCCCCAGAAGATAAGAATGGAATTTCTTCAGGGCAAAAACAACAGCCAAACATTCTTTCTCCGTGGTTGTGTAGTTCATCTGCGCATCAGCAAGGGTGCGACTCGCATAATAGATTACCACAGGCTTCTTATCAATTCTCTGACATAAGACAACTCATATTGTGTAATCTAAAGCATCACACATTATTTCGAACGGTAGCGACCAATCAGGAGATTGAAGAATTGGGGCTTGAGTGAGGACCGCTTTTAAAGAATGAAATGCTTCTAAACAAGAATCATCAAGATTGAAAGGAGTGTCCTTGGCAAATAGCTGAGTAAGTGGACGAGCAATGGTAGATAAGTTCTTAATAAATCTTCTGTAGAAACATGCATGGCCGAGAAAAGAACAGATTTGCTTAACAGAAGTCGGGGGAGGAAGATTGGAAATCAGGTCCACCTTAGCCTTGTCTACTTCTATCCCCCTCTCCAAAATAATATGGCCTAGCACGATACCTTCTCTTACCATGAAATGACTTTTCTCCCAGCTAAGCACTAAATTAGACTCAATGCACCTCTTTAGCACCTTTTTCAAGTTTTCCAAGCTTTCTTCAAATGAAGCACCAAAGACTAAGAAGTCATCCATAAATATCTCCAAAAATTCTCCCACCATTTCAGAAAAGATCGCCATCATGCATAGCTGAAAGGTGGCAGGGGTGTTACATAGGCCAAACGGCATCCTTCGAAATGCAAACGTGCCATAAGGACACGTGAACGTAGTTTTCTCTTGATCCTTCGGGTAAATAGCAACTTGGTTGTACCCGGAATAACCATCCAAAAAGCAGTAGTAGTTTTGTTCATCCAACTTTTCCAAGATTTGATCCACAAACGGGAGATGGAAATGATCTTTCTTAGTCATCGAATTTAATTTTCTGTAATCAATGCATACTCTCCACCCCATTTGCAATCTTACTGGCACTTCTTCTCCTTTCTCATTCTTTACAACGGTCAGCCCTGATTTCTTTGGAACCACTTGTGTGAGGCTGACCCACTTGCTATCTGAGATGGGATATATGATCCTGGCACCCATCCACTTGACAACTTCCTTCTTGACCACCTCTTTCATGTTCAGATTTAGCCTACACTGCATCTCCCTACTTGGTTTGGCATTGTCCTCTAAATAGATGTGGTGCATGTAGACATCCAGACTGATTCCTTTCAAATCTGCCACCGACCAACCAATCGCCACTTTATGCTCCTTAAGAACTTCTAGAAGTTGAGATTCTTGAACTACAGAAATATTGGAGGCAATAATGATAGGAAGAGTATGGTTAGGGCCCAGATAAGCATATTTTAATGAGTCCGAGAGAGGCTTCAACTCAAGAACCGGAGGATGCTCTAAAGATGGAAGAGCGGGTTCAGATTGAAGTGCGGGAAATAGCTCTACCTTAGAATAGGGTGCGGAAGAGAAAAGAGAATCCTACAGCATGCTACCCTCTTCTAGAATATCCTTAACTTCATCCGGATTTTCATCGATCAATTCCTCAAACATATCAATAGCATTACATTCCTCATCTTGTTCCGGATATTGGGATACCTTAAAAACATTCAATGGCACATTCTCACCTCCAAAAGAAATATCCATCATTCCCGTGACGCAGTTAATATTGACCTTAGCAGTAGCGAGAAAAGGACGTCCCAAAATAATTGGTGTATGTTTCAACTCCTGAGATGAGGCTATGTCTAAGATTCAGAAATCCACGGGAAAATAGCATTCATGCACTTTGACTATTACATCCTCCAATAAGCCCCTTGGATTTTTAACCGATCTATCCGCCAATTGAAAGATTGTGGAAGTAGGCTTTAACTCTCCCAGATCAAACTGCTCATATATGAAGGTGGGTAATAGATTCACACTGGCTCTTAGATCCAGTAATACCCTATCAAAAGTGACTCCACCTATGTCACATGAAATCAACGGAGCGTCGGGATCCTTCAACTTCTTTGGAAGATGATTCATTAAAACAACACTAACATCCTCGGATAAGCGGATCTTTTGAGTTGACGCCTTTGGTTCCCTCTTCGATGTACATAGCTCCTTTAAAAACTTTGCATAAGCCGGTACATGCTTAATTACATCTAAGAGTGGAATATTTATATTCACTTGTTTGAATAATTCCAATAATTCTTCCTGTTGAACCAGCTGCTTTTTGTGAGCTTTCAACTTCAAAGCATCAGGGAATGGGACTTTTGGCATATACTCATGGGGTTTTTCTTCAATCTTATCTTTACCTTTATCAAGTTCCTTCCTTTCACCTTCCGGCTTCTTCTTTTCAACAATTATTGGCTCATCTTCTTCACTATCACTCTCCTCTTGGGCCTCTTGGGCCGAGCTACTACCAACTCCCCTAGCCTTATAGGGATCATCTAGAACTTTCCCACTCCTAAGAGTAGATATAGCCTTGGCGTTCTCAAAGTGGGGACCTACAAGAGGGGGAGGTTGAGGTAAATTTGGTTGAGGAAGGAGAGGAGCTCTTTGAGGGAAACCTGGAGGTTGGTTTTTAGGATTAGCCATAGGTTGGCTAGGAAGTTAACCTACTTCTCTCTTCATATTACTTGTAGCCAATTGCCCTATTTGACCCTCCAGCTTAGCTATGGATTGTTACTGAGACTGAAGGAGTTGTTGTTGAGCAAGAATGGATTGATTTTGAGAAAGCAGAAGTTGTTAGAGTTAGTCGAATCTGTCCTCGAAGTTGGGCTGAGGAGGTTGAGTTGGCTGAGGTTGATACGGATTCTAAGCTTGATTGAATTTATTATAAGGAGGGTATTGTTGATGTTGGCCCTGAGAAAATTAAGCTTGATGGTATGGGGCCTGAGAATGCTAATATGGACGTTGAGATTGATGTTGTTGTTGAAAGGGTGCATAAGCAAAGTTTTGCTGAGATTGAGTTGGAACTTGGAGGGATTGTTTTTGAATTGGATGGTTTGAGGGATTAGATTGCATGGATGGTCCTTGCTAATTTTTCCAAGAAAAGTTAGAATGATTTCTCCGGCGTGGATTGTAGGTATTGGAATAGGGATCATAAGCAGGTATAGAGACGCCCTGAGCAGCGAAAATTTATTCTTGGATGAACGGGGGAAGCTAGGCCGTAGTGGGGCAATCAATAACGGCATGATTTGGGCTTGAACAAATAGCACAAAGTTCTTGATGGTTGGAATCTGGGAATGGTTGAGATTGAGGGGCAGAAGAAAAAGAAGGTTCCTGTCTATTCATGGATAGCAATTGATCTAGCTTTTGATCTACCAAGTTGACCTTCTCCATCTTTTGTGCCAACATTTCCATTTTATTAAACTTTTGCGCAAGAGCATTAATGTCCATCCTATTCTCAGTTTCTCTTGGATTCTTAATATCATAAAGTCCAGCCCTTTTAAATGGCTCAATCATTCTCTCATAAGATGATAGTGAGGCATGACTAATGGAATTTTCACTTAACATTTCAAACAAGTCATATGCCTCATCCTCGCTCTTACTCATAAAAGCTCCCCCACATAACGCATCCACCATTTGACGATAATTATCAGTTAATCCCTCATAGAATGTCTGAACTATTATCCATCTTGACAATCTATGGTGTGGGCACTTTCTTAGAAAATCTTTCAATCTATCCCAAGCTTCATGGATTTGTTCAGATTTTGAATGAATCAAGTAATGGCTCTCCTCATGGTATTGGTTCGCCCTATGGGATAAAATTTGTTCAAAAATTCTTTTTGCATTTCAGCCCATATATTTATTGATCTACCCAAGGCTCCTAACCAATATGTAGCTTTATCCTTGAGAGAGAATGGGAAGAGAGTCAACCTAAGGGCATCATCAGAAAAGTTTTGGATCTTGACAGTGGAGCAAATCTGGAGGAACTCATCAAGATGTTTGTAAGGATCTTCATTGGTATTGCCATAGAAGGATGGTAACATTTGAATGGTGCTTGATTTAATCTCATATTGGGCCGCTTGATTTTGGGGTGTTTGAATATAGAAGGAATGTTGGTATTGATTTGGCATGAAATATTCTTTCATTTGCTTGGGAGCGACTTGTTGTTGATTTTGATCCGCCATAAGGTTAGGTTGATGTTGATTTCTAAGATGCACTAACCTGTCCATCTCACCTATGGGTCCTAGCAAAGGTGAATGTAGGGATCTCCTACCTTGCATGCAATGCAAAAAGGGCCCAAAGGGAGTGTTGTTTTTTTTTTATTTTTAGTTTTTTTTATATAAAATGGTGTAAAAGTAATAATAACTATATGAGTTATGTATGCAAAAATGATGGTTTTTTTTCAACTTCTAAGGGCAAGCTAACTTCAAGGTGCTTCTTGGTACAACCGGCTCGGCGTCCGTGAGAGAATCCACGGGTGCGGGGACTTATGGAGGTCTTGAAAAAGGAGATTCCAATCCAAAGAGACGAAGTGCTCAATGGAGGATCCTTTCAATTCTAAGAGGGGTTTACCTATATTGCTTTTAAGAAGGGAGAAAGAGAAGAAGAGAATGATGATTTTTTTCTTATTTTTTAAATGATGCAAGAATAAGTACCAATGAATCAACTATATGCAACAATGTATGCAAGAGATATAACTAGCATGAGAGCATGATGTCATGACAAGAAAAAAAATTATTTTTTCTGATTTCTATTTTCTAATATTTTTTCTGAGAAAATTGTTTTTTCTATTTTTTTCAAAAAGAGATATGGATAAAAGACAAATAGCAACTAAAAGTACTAAACAACATGCAACCTAGTGAAAATTAAGGCCTAAAATCATATTTTCTGAATTTTTTTGATTTTTTAGATTTTTTAAGAATTTTTTTGATTTTTTGAGATTTTTTAGAAAATTTTAAAATAGGACCCGTACCTACGCTTACTGACCTTTGGCGGCGCTTAATTCTCAGAATTTGCAGATTTCCAGAATTCTGCTCCCTGTTGTGACAGATACATACTTTCAACGATTCTTTTTAACTTTCTGCAACAGTTGATTTTCTGTGAATTTCAGGTCTGAATTTCCCTTTTTCTTTGATTTTTTAATTTTTTTCTGTAAAATAAAAATAGAAAAATTAATATACAAATCAAACACAAGAATTTCCAACTATCAAAAATCATTTTCCTCTGCGACAACGGCACCAAAAATTCATGTGCACTACACTCATCGTTAAAAGTCATGCCACAATTTCAATAATAACCGCACTCACTCACTAAAAAGATGTAAAATCCAAGTGGAGTGATAAGAATGGGTCAATCCCATGGAGAGGAATATTTTTAATTAATCAAGTTGAAAAATCTTTATATTTGAGAAATCTAAATTTTGAGTGAGTTTTATGCTAAAACAAAATAAAATTGCATGAACTTGAGACTAAAATAAACCTATCTAAAGAATATAAGAGGGTTGAGAAGAGAAGTTTGGAAGAAGATAGAGAGAGAAAGAAGAACACAATTGTAAAAGATGACTTTTTATTACTTAAGATTAAATATTACAACTCTATGAAAACTAAAAACTACAACTTGTAATAAAAGAATAAGGGAAGAAAGGGGCCAAGAGAGTGAGAATAGCACCGTCCATGCCGTGCCGAGCCTTTGAGATGGATCGCCCCGCCTTAGAGAGGAACGCCGCCTTTAGAGAACCGAAGAAGAGAATCTCCGCCAAAGGGATGTGTAAAGAAAATAGAGGAAGAGGCATAGAGGTAGATAGAAGAAGACTTTTAAAAGAAAAATAATTAAGAACATAGTGAACAAAGAAGAGATAGGAGGGAGATTGGGGGGTTACGGGTTGAGAAAAGATAGTAAAATAATGAAAATAGAGCCTAAGAAGAATGAAAATAACTTTAAAACGGAGAAGAATTAAGAGATGTGTAATAAGAGAAAGTTGAAGATCAGAGAAAGAGGAAGAAGTTTTGTGAAAAGTTCAGAGGGAGAAGAAGATCAGAAATGGGTGAAAATTGAGGAAGAATAGAGTTATGAAAAATCGTAGATGAACAAAAAAAATGCAAGATAGAACTTTAGAAAACTGAGACTATCTTGAAAACGAGAGAGAATTAGAAGAAGAGGAAGAAGAAGAAATTAAAGAGAACTTAAAACTGGAGAACTTTGCTGAAGATAGTAAATTGAAAGGAAGAACAGAAAAGCATGAAAAGAGGCTAAGAAAGAAGTTAATATCTTTTCTCGGTTACTCTCAGGTGACTATTTATAGAGTGTAGGGGCTTCCAATCAACGTGGGATCTTGGAGATCAATCCAAATACATCTTGCCTTCAAACTCCCCGTCGAACTAAGCTTCTTGTCATCAAAAGAGTCCACCTTGCATGGGATTTGGGAAGATAACCTTGTTTAAAGGCATCCGCTTCCGTTTCTACTTCAAACTGTAAATGGCGTCCACTGCATGGGCGTGCAATTCATAAATGGGTGACTTTTCAAACGGTCATAGATTCTTCGTTTCCCTTTTTTGATATTTTTCTACTTTTCCGTACACATGAACTGGCGACTTTCTTTCTATTTTCGTACAGGGAATGGGCACCTTCTTATATGGTCGCTCATTCTTTTCCAAGGAATTGGCACCTGAGTGAACGGTCGTTTGTTCTTCTTTCTTCTCCAGCTCTTTTTCTTTGTATTTTCAATCAAAGGAATGAGCGCCCATTTAAACGGTCGCATATTCTTCAATGGATGACAAAGCCTTAGTCGCTAATTCTTTAATGAACGCCCTTCCACTCAGCCGCAGATTCTTCTATTCATAAATTATTTCAGAAATGGCGACTGTTCATGAGGTCATTTATCCTTGGTATGGGCGCCCCTTCAAACGGGCGTTGATTAAATGGCGTCTACCATTTGGTTGCAAATTCCTAAAAATTAAGAAAATTCAAATAATCATTGTTCTTTATCCAAAACAATCGCTATGCAATTTCTTGACTATATCTCACATTGTCATTTTGACTCGAAATGATGGTAAAATATATGCGGACTCAAAATAAGTGTGAGAATGAAGTTTTCACTTATAGAATGCATAACTATACTCATTTCATACACTAAAGTGATGAATGTGATGCTCGTTATGATATGAAATGTGACACTTATCAATGGTACCCCTGCTATACGGGGTTACTTCAGGCACTGGCAGAGCGCTTCAACCGCCGGTGGAATACTGTGGCGACAGCAGAGGGGTAGACTTCACTAGACTTGTTGTCTCTATTTCGGATTTCTGGCTTGCCGATCAGCAGCGAGGGGTACGAGGAGGTGGTGTTGGACGACCTCCATCGTAGTCACACCGATGGGCAGGGTCAATATATGGTTCCTCACAGCTACCGGTATCTACTGAAGACCTGGAGAGACCTAGCTTTGGCAGGGAGAGAGAAGGCCGCACAGACTCCCAGGGTACCTCTAAAGGTGTGGGTCCGTCATTTCTACAACGGGCCCTTTTGCTTCTACCACGAGTTTACACGGGATCAGACAACGTGGGAGGAGTACACGGAGGTGGAGCTACGATTTAGGACCTACTCCAGATATATATAGGCGCCGCGAGAGGGGTGGAACCCCCATGGATTGCCAGATGTGATTCATCAAGCTGCGTATCTGGCATACTAGCTAGCGACGTTCGTGGTCCCCCACGGGGAGGACAGTCTTCTGAGGGTCCTGCTACTGTGGCCCACATGCTTGTTGGCAGAGGGGCAGAGGTTGGCATTGGCTCCTGCGGCGTTGGCCAACATTTACCAGGGGCTGGGAGTATTGGCAGCACATCATGTGCCGCGCGAGCGGAGTCTGCTCCTGTCGACCCACTACCTCAGCGTGTGGGCTAGTTTGCTGTTTCCTGGGTTGGTGATGCGGGCAACGGTGGCGAACCCGGTGGCCCATTTGTTGTTCAGCTTCACAGGACTGCTGGATGGAGATGCCGTGGCACAGCTGGAGGGAGCCAGGAGGGCCCTATCTTACTTGCCCAACAGGGGCGAGGGCGGGGTCCCTTTTGACAGTGGAGAGACATCCGTCCGGTTCTGGTGCCTTCGAGCGACGGGGCGGCCTGCGCCGTTCCATACCAGCGAGCCGGACGCCACAGTGTACTCAGAGTGGGTGATCAGCATTCGGCTAGCGGTGCTGGCACTGCACCGATCTACTACGAGCTTTCTGGAGCCCTACTACCCTCACCAGTTTGCCCAGAACTTCAGGTATGACCAGGGGATCCTGCCAAACTAGGAGTTCCCTTTGGCGAGCCGATTGTATAAGGGTCGGGATAGCCACCTGTTAGCAGCTGCTTGGTGGGATTTCTATTGCTACGGGGAGTCGGAGCAATTACCGACACCGGGGTTAGACCGTCGCGGGAGGTTTGACGTCCATTACGCTAGGTGGTAGTTTGAGCACAGCCATCTGTATCGCCAAAAAGCTTCAGCAATCCGAAAGGCTGAGGAGAGCCAGCTTCTACGAGAGGATCAGTGTAATGCCCTGGATTCTTATCGGATCTTTTGGATCCTTATCGGAGTAATTTCGGATCACTTTTGTAGGTCCTGAGTTGAGTTTTACGATCCGCGTGAATTTTTCTCTCGTACAAGTTACAGAACCCTGTGGTGAGTTTATTTCTCAGTTCATCGACTCGAGGATTCTACAGTTGCGATGTACTCTTTGAGAGGATCGTTTCGGCTATTTTTACGTATTTTTCTGAATTAGTGAATTTTCGGCACAAAAATTGGAATTTTGGAAATTAGGAAAATTCCTAATTTCTTTTCTATTTAAACCTTTTCACCCTCTCTCCTCCCTCATTCTCACCCTCACTTTCTCTCTCTCATTCTCTCTCCTCTCTGGTCCTCTCGACGCGGGGCGCGCGACCGTGGCGAGCTGGCTAAGGCGGGAACGCGATGGAGTGAACCTGGAGGGCGATGGAGTGGCGGATTGAGCATGGCGCGGCGTGATCCCTCGGTGGATTCAAAGACGGCGTGGTTCATTGGTTTGGCAGTTTTCGGGGTGGTTTAGTCACTTCGGCGCGCGGAATCGTCAGTGCAGGTAGGGAGATGGAAGCTCTACTTCTCTGCTACGTTCCCTCGCAGTTTCACGTCTAACAGTGTGAGAACGAGTGGGTTTCATTCAAGTTTTGGAAAATCATGCCTTAGGGGTGTTCGTCGGGTTCACCGAAAAACGGCGACGATTTTCAGATCAGTTGGTGTCTTTCGAACCCCTGGAATGTCAGCATTCCATTCCCACTGATTTCATTGTGATTGGTGGTCATTTGGGACTGGTAGGATCCCAGGAACCCATGTGATTCCATTTGGGTCAATTCGGTAGAATTGCCCATTTCTAGCTATTTGTGCGTCGATTTGACCCCTTCTAGAGTGTGGAAAGTCGGTATCGTCATTATGATTGTATCCCCTTCGTTTCAGAGCGAACGGGGCGTGGAAAGGCCGAGATCCGACCGATCCCATGGTTTTCCCGCCGTAACGCCTGAACGGTTATTACAGTGACCGTTTAGGTTATTACGCGGTCCAATGTGTGACCGTTTTATGTATGTCGGTTCGGGTCTTCGCGGTCGCACGATAGACCGTCTACTGTGTTTCACGGTCCATTATAGGACCGTTTATATCCTTCGCACGGCCCTCGCGTGGCCGTGTGGGTTCCTTGGTCGCGCGGGTCAGTTGAGCGGTCTTACGATAAACCGTTCAGATTGCTTAAGCGGTCCTTTGCTAGGCCTCTAAGCTATTGAAGCGGTCCTTCTCTAGACCGTTCTTTGTCTTGGGCGGTCCCTTGCTAGACCGCTATTGACCATTTGACCGAGTTACTGTTTTAAGTCGGTTTGATCTAGCGGCCTTCTCTTAGACCGTCTAGACCCTTTAGCGGTCCATGTCTAGACCGCGTATGTTTGTGAACGGTCCCTTCGTAGACCGTTTGGGTGGTTTGACTTGTAGGTCGGTTGTGAGTTGATTGGGCTTAGCGGACTATCGAATGACCGCTCCAATCATTTCACGGCCCTCCTTGTGACCACCTAGTGTCTGTGTTCTCTGCGGCTAGTAAGCGGCCCTTTACTAGACCGCCTACGTTGCTGAGCGGCCAAGCATTAGACCGCGTACCACCAGAGAGCTATGTTTCTGAAGTTCTGATTTCCAATCGTCTTGGCTTGACCTTATGGTTTGCCCGTTGTCCCATGGATGTCTTTTGATATCCTATGAGGGCTATGATCATATTATAAGGTAGCCAAGAGTGTCCTTAGCTCGAGTAGTGTTTTGTACTGCTTCAGAGTCATTATTTAGGTTCTAGTCAACCTGGTGACACCCAATGGTTGACAGGTGACCTTGTGCGTGTCTCGATAGATCGAGATATGGTTCTGAACACCTAGAGGTGTTGTCTTATCTCGGTCTGTGTCCAGATGCGTTGAGGGTCTTAGTGAACCCTCAGGTCTCCGTGTGTCGTTTTATACGGGCTTGTGGATCCGATGATCCATTGTCATTTCCTGTGGCGTAGGATTAGGCTGATTGGCGGCTTGTCACCGCCGTTGTGCGACGATCTTGACTCTGAGTCATGAGACTCAAGGATTGTTGCGTTGGTAGGTCTAGTTGCCCTGTCCTGAGTCTGTTGGCAATGGGTGTACTGCCTTTGTGCTTCGTAGTGTGGGTGACAATGCGTGCTTAGCCTGTCTGTACTCCATCACTCGTGTTTCAAAGTCTCTGTGTCTAGTGAGCCTCCACTACTCGTAGCCTGACGACCTCGAGTGTCGACCCACCTGGGAGTGGTGGTGGGGCAGCTCTTGAGATACGGTTTGTAGGCTAGTTTTCGTGGGCTCCCTTGCCTTGCAGTAGCGTCCTGCTGGGGGAGAAAATTAGCTAGAGCCCTGGCTCAACGCATTGAGCTTGTGTGTGCACACGTGGTCAGGGACATTTGGACGAACGCCGACGGGCGTGACCCTGACTAGTCACTCGGTACTGTAGTTCCTGATTCAGTTCAGTGAGTATCTCAGTCTCCGTCATTCTCGACGTCCGTAGGGAGATACTTGTGGCGCAGTGTAAGACGCCAGTGGATGCATCTGGCTGTTCTTCTAGTGAGGAGATGCTTCCGTCACTTGGCGCGTGACCCTCGTGTTTCTCAGAGTCTGTGTTCCTCTTCCGAGTTGGTCTGATCTTGGCTTCATCTAAGATCAGTTTCCCCTTCTGAGATTGGTCTGCTCTTGGCTTCGTCCAAGATCAGTTTACTGTTGCGTGCATGACGATCTGGTCATGTATGTGTTAGTGTCTATGTCTGTCTAGGTCTTTTCTAAGGTTTTTGCCTAGTTTTGTAGAACCTTCGCTTTGGGCCTTGTGCCTGTCGACGGATCGGTAACTCCTGACTTTTTGAGATCAGGGTTAGCCCTTCTATCGTGGTTTGGAGTAGTTAGGGAGCCGAAGTTGGTTCGGCAGCCGTGTTTTGCTCGGTGCGGCTTTTCCCTTTTCTTTTAGCTGTTCTACTCCTACTGTTACAACTTTCTTTTACAGCTTTCTAGTTGTAGTTTAACTTTTCCTGCTTTACTGCTACTGCTATTTTAGCTGTTGTTCCGTGTTACTGCGTTATTTTTCAGTGGGGATCCGCGTGACTCCTACTGAGCCAGTGACACTAGGCTCACCCCTGCTTTTTAGGTGTGATCATCTCTTCTTCCTTTGCGGTTCCTGGTGTGGCGTGTTCGTAGTTGCCAGCGATACCTGCGTCAGGCTTCCCCCGACCTTAGTGTACGTTTTCTTTCTGTTGGGCTGTACTTGTCTTTCCTTTAGACTGGACTCTGGTATAATTGTTAATCTTAACTGTTAATTAAAAAGTAATTTTATTTTTACTACTTTAGCAACCCTGATTAATGAAATTTAATTGCTTACTGTTATATCTGTGACTTCAATGTACTACACGACAATCTTTTTATCCCTTCGGAGCTTTACAGCTCTTGGGAGGCTTCACGGGTTCCAAGTGGTATCGGGTCTACTCGGTATTCCTATCGGGTAAATCCGGTATCCCGAGTCCGGGTCGTCATAGGTGGTATCAAAGCGTTGTTGTGTGAAGTACATGGGAATCCGAGATATACAGTATCTGGAGTCCTGAAAGTCCAGTACAGTCTTTCGCTGGCTTAGGTTTCGCGATTCTTTGTCGCTTTGTCTCCGTAAGTGGTCTTGTGCGTGCTGTGCTGGCACTGTACGAGATGGTTTATCTCTCGTCAGGATGTGACGGGACGTTCTTTTTCATCGTGAGTTTGTCTCGATCGTGTTGTACTTGGCAGAGTTCGCCGGTAGACTTGAATCTGCAGTACATTGTTCGAGATTTTTCCATAGTTTGTTCAGGTGGCTGATGACTTTTAGAGTTGTTGTGATGGCCATGCACATTCTTATGTTGTTTTGGTCATCCTAGCTTGAGTCTGTTCAGCTCCTGAGGTGTTTCGCTTCTGTTGAAGTGGTTGCTTTGTCGCCTCGATTGAGAAGATGCTCGGGCGAGCCTAGGATTTTCCTTCCTGGTGAGCTACTGTTAATGAGCTTGATGCTTCTCATCGCGTTTGGTGGAGTCTTTTCGTTGTAAGCCTTGGAATTGTTCTCTTGGTGAGACCTTTGTCCTGTGTCTACTTAAGTGTGGACTATGTTTATGCTGATCATGATCTGCCTCTTTGTTCTACGGTTGCTTGGCTTTGGATGTAATTCTGTGTTAAGAGCCGTTGTGCACCGTGTTCATCGTGCCATGTCTGACGGCCGATGTGTTGTGAAGGCTCAATAATTGTTTCAAGACGTAATGGTAAGCTGAGATTAGCCTTTCTTTGTACTTTGTGCTGAAGCTGGTACTCTCCTTCGTTTGCACTTAGGCGACTTGTGATCGGTTGTTAGCAGGATCATTACTCGTGGCGTGATACATTGCGATTTTCATGAATTGCGATGACGCCGAGTGTGTGCTGAGATGCGGATACCGGGATATTTCTAACGCATGTGTGCATTGTTTGAGTGCGCAGCGGAAGCATGTGGGCTGGTCACCCACGGGTCGAGGATCGTTGATTGTAAGATTCTGGCCGGTCGAGAGAATTGCTTTTCTCGATGTGACTTCGTCTTGGCTTCGTGTGCCTTGATGTTGTTGTTGTCGTGCCATTATTCTTGGAGGCATTATGGTGTTGGCACTAGCATTTGTGAGTATTGGGGAATATGTCGGCATTTCAGTTGGTTGAGTACCCTCTGCTCTGTAATTCTTTCTTGGGTGTTGTGCTCTCGGGACGTGATCGTGGTCCTTGAGATGCGTTTCCCAAGATTGTTATTCTCATTGTCATTTTGTCATTGTTCCCCCGTGATTATATCTTAGCATCGTGTGGACCATGATCTTGTCGGTTAGTTGTGTTGTACTCTTCTTTCCTGGTAGAGTTAGCATGCGACTCGATCAGATGTAATATCTGAGTGGGGACTGACTTGATTGTGTTTGTGGTTCAGTGTTGTTGTTGGCATCCTGTGTGCCAGGCTTTCGTTGTTGCCCTTGGCACTGGAGCTGATGATGTCGAGCCGTCAGCTGAGAGGACTATGCTTCCTTATTTAAGTTGATGCTTACCGTATCTGTCATTTTGTTTCCCCGATTGCTGTTGTCGTGGCATGAGTCGTGTCTCCTTTCCTGTGAGACATAGCGACATTACCTTGCTTCGGAGATGTCAGACTTGTGTTCACTAGTGTGCCATGTTCATTCTATGGATCGATTTGCCTTGAGATCCAGAACGTGTGCTTGTGATTATGGTCTAGCAGTGTTCCTCTGAATTGTGTTTTTTGAGATTCGTGCTGTTTCAAGTTGTGTCTTGGGGTTTATTTTTCCCTACTTCTCCTTGGCAGTTCCTTAAATTTCGAGGATGAAATTTCTTGGAGGGGAGACTGTAATGCCCTGGATTCTTATCAGATCTTTCGGATCCTTATCGGAGTGCTTTCGGATCGCTTTTGTGGGTCTTGAGTTGAGTTTTACGATCCGCGTGAGTTTTTCTTTCGTACAAGTTACGGAACCCTGTGGTGAGTTTAATTCTCAGTTCATCAACTTGAGGACGCTACAGTTGCGATGTACTCTTTGAGAGGATCGTTTCGGCTATTTTTGCATATTTTTCTGAATTAGTGGATTTTCGGCACAAAAATCAGAATTTCAAAAATTAGGAATATTCCTAATTTCTTTTCTATTTAAACCTTTTCAACCTCTCTCCTCCCTCATTCTCACCCTCACTTTCTCTCTCTCGTTCACTCTCCTCTCTTGCCCTCTAGACGCGGGGCGCACGACCGTGGTGAGCTGGCTGAGGCAGGAATGCGATGGAGTGAACCTGGAGCGTGATAGAGTGGCAGATTGAGCGGGGCGCGGTGTGATCCCTCGATGGATTCAAAGCCGGCGCGGTTCGTTGGTTTGGCATTTTTTGGCGCGATTTAGTCGCTTCGGCGCACGGAATCATCGGTGGAGGTAGGGAGATAGAAGCTCTACTTCACTGCTACGTTCCCTCGTAGTTTCACGCCAAACGGTGCGAGAACGAGTGGGTTTCATTCAAGTTTGGTAAAATCATGCCTTAGGGTGTTTGTCGGGTTCACCGAAAAATAGTGACGGTTTTCAGATCAGTTGGTGTCTTTTGAACCCCTGGAATATCAGCATTCCATTCCCACTGATTTCGTTGTGATTGGTGGTCATTTCGGACCGGTAGGAGCCCGGGAACCCATGTGATTCCATTTGGGTCAATTCGGTAGAATTGCCCATTTCTAGCCATTTGTGCGTCGATTTGACCCCTTCCAGAGTGTGGAAAGTCGGTATCATCATTATGATTGTATCCCCTTCGTTTCAGAGCGAACGGGGCGTGGAAAGGCCGAGATCCGGCCGATCCCATGGTTTTCCCGCCGTAACGCCTGAACGGTCATTACAGTGACCGTTTAGGTTATTACGCGGTCCAATGTGTGACCGTTTTATGTATGTCGGTTCGGGTCTTCGCGGTTGCACGATAGACCGTCTACTGTGTTTCACGGTCCATTATAGGACCGTTTATATCCTTCGCACGGCCCTCGCGTGGCCGTGTGGGTTCCTTGGTCGCGCGGGTCAGTTGAGCGGTCTTACGATAAACCCTTCAGATTGCTTAAGCGGTCCTTTGCTAGGCCGCTAAGCTATTGAAGCGGTCCTTCTCTAGACCGTTCTTTGTCTTGGGCGGTCCCTTGCTAGACCGCTATTGATCGTTTGACCGAGTTACTATTTTAAGTCGGTTTGATCTAGCGGCCTTCTCTTATACCGTCTAGACCCTTTAGCGGTCCATGTCTAGACCGCGTATGTTTGTGAACGGTCCCTTCGTAGACCGTTTGGGTGGTTTGACTTGTAGGTCGGTTGTGAGTTGATTGGGCTTAGCGGACTATCGAATGACCGCTCCAGTCATTTCACGGTCCTCCTTGTGACCACCTAGTGTCTGTGTTCTCTGCGGATAGTAAGCGGCCCTTTACTTGACCGCCTACGTTGCTGAGCGGCCAAGCATTAGACCGCGTACCACCAGAGAGCTATGTTTTCGAAGTTCTGATTTCCAATCATCTTGGCTTGACCTTATGGTTTGCCCGTTGTCCCGTGGATGTCTTTTGATATCCTATGAGGGCTATGATCATATTATAAGGTAGCCAAGAGTGTCCTTAGCTCGAGTAGTGTTTTGTACTGCTTCAGAGTCATTATTTAGGTTCTAGTCAACCTGGTGACACCCAATGGTTGACAGGTGACCTTGTGCGTGTCTCGATAGATCGAGATATGGTTCTGGACACCTAGAGGTGTTATCTTATCTCGGTCTGTGTCCAGATGCGTTGAGGGTCTTAGTGAACCCTCAGGTCTCCGTGTGTCGTTTTATACGGGCTTGTGGATCCGATGATCCATTGTCATTTCCTGTGGCGTAGGATTAGGCTGATTGGCAGCTTGTCACCGTCGTTGTGCGACGATCTTGACTCTGAGTCATGTGACTCAAGGATTGTTGCGTTGGTAGGTCTAGTTGCCCTGTCCTGAGTCTGTTGGCAATGGGTGTACTGCCTTTGTGCTTCGTAGTGTGGGTGACAATGCGTGCTTAGCCTGTCTGTACTCCAGCACTCGTGTTTCAGAGTCTCTGTGTCTAGTGAGCCTCCACTAGTCGTAGCCTGACGACCTCGAGTGTCGGCCCACCTGGGAGTGGTGGTGGGGCAGTTCCCGAGATACGGTTTGTAGGCTAGTTTTTGTGGGCTCCCTTGCCTTGCAGTAGCGTCTTGCTGGGGGAGAAAACTAGCTAGAGCCCTGGCTCAACGCATTGAGCTTGTGTGTGCACACGTGGTCAGGGACATTTGGACGAACGCCGACGGGCGTGACCCTGACTAGTCACTCGTTACTGTAGTTCCTGGTTCAGTTCAGTGAGTATCTCAGTCTCCTTCATTCTCGACGTCCGTAGGGAGATACTTGTGGCGCAGTGTAAGACGTCAGTGGATGCATCTGGCTGTTCTTCTAGTGAGGAGATGTTTCCGTCACTTGGCGCGTGACCCTCGTGTTTCTCGGAGTCTGTGTTCCTCTTCCGAGTTGGTCTGATCTTGGCTTCGTCTAAGATCAGCTTCCCCTTCTGAGATTGGTCTGCTCTTGGCTTCGTTCAAGATCAGTTTACTGTTGCGTGCATGACGATCTGGTCATGTATGCGTTAGTGTCTATGTCTGTCTAGGTCTTTTCTAAGGTTTTTGCCTAGTTTTGTAGGACCTTCGCTTTGGGCCTTGTGCCTGCCGACGGATCGGTAACTCCTAACTTTTTGAGATCAGGGTTAGCCCTTCTATCGTGGTTTAGAGTAGTTAGGGAGCCGAAGTTGGTTCGGCAGCCGTGTTTTGCTCGGTGCGGCTTTTCCCTTTTCTTTTAGCTGTTCTACTCCTGCTGTTTTCTAGTTGTAGTTTAACTTTTCCTGCTTTACTGCTACTGCTGTTTTAGCTGTTGTTCCGTGTTACTGCGTTATTTTTCAGTGGGGATCCGCGTGATTCCATTTGGGTCAATTCGGTAGAATTACCCGTTTCTAGCCGTTTGTGCGTTGATTTGACCCCTTCCGGAGTGTGGAAGGTCGGTATCGTCATTGTGATTGTATCCCCTTCGTTTCGGAGCGAACAGGGCATGAAAAGGCCGAGATCCGGCCGATCCCATGGTTTTCCCGTCGTAACGCCTGAACGGTCGTTACAGTGACCGTTTAGGTTATTACGCGGTCCAATGTGTGACCGTTTTATGTATGTAGGTTCGGGTCTTCGCGATCGCATGATAGACCGTCTACTGTGTTTCACGGTCCATTATAGGACCATTTATATCCTTCGCACGGCCCTCGCGTGGCTGTGTGGTTTCCTTGGTCGCGCGGGTCAATTGAGCGGTCTTACGATAAACCGTTCAGCTTGCTTAAGCGGTCCTTTGCTAGACTGCTAAGCTATTGAAGCGGTCCTTCTCTAGACCGTTCTTTGTCTTGAGCGGTCCCTTGCTAGACCGCTATTGATCGTTTGACCGAGTTACTATTTTAAGTCGGTTTGATCTAGCGGCCTTCTCTTAGACTGTCTAGACCCTTTAGCGGTCCATGTCTAGACTGCGTATGTTTGTGAACGGTCCCTTCGTAGACCGTTTGGGTGGTTTGACTTATAGGTCGATTGTGAGTTGACTGGGCTTAGCGGCCTATCGAATGACCGCTCCAGTCATTTCGCGGCCCTCCTTGTGACTACCTAGTGTCTATGTTCTCTACGGCTGGTAAGCGGCCCTTTACTTGACCGCCTACATTGCTGAGCGGCCATGCATTAGACCGCGTACCACCAGAGAGCTGTGTTTCCGAAGTTCTGGTTTCCAATCTTCTTGGCTTGACCTTATGGTTTGCCCGTTGTCCCGTGGATGTCTTTTGATATCCTATGAGGGCTATGACCATATTATAAGGTAGCCAAGAGTGTCCTTAGCTCGAGTAGTGTTTTGTACTGCTTCAGAGTCATTATTTAGGTTCTAGTCAACCCGGTGACACCCAGTGGTTGACAGGTGACCTTGTGCGTGTCTCGATAGATCGAGATATGGTTCTGGACACCTAGAGGTGTTGTATGATCCTTTGTCATTTCCTGTGGCTTAGGATTAGGCTGATTGGTAGCTTGTCACTGCCGTTGTGCGACGATCTTGACTCCGAGTCATGAGACTCAAGGATTGTTGCGTTAGTAGGTCTAGTTACCCTATCCTGAGTCTGTTGGCAATTGGTGTACTGCCTTTGTGCTTCGTAGTATGGGTGACAGTGCGTGCTTAGCCTGTCTGTACTCCAGCACTCGTGTTTCAGAGTCTCTGCGTCTAGTGAGCCTCCACTAGTCATAGCCTGACGACCTCGAGTGTCGGCCCACCTGGGAGTGGTGGTGGGGCAGTTCCCGAGATACAATTTGTAGGCTAGTTTCTATGGGCTCCGTTGCCTTGCAGTAGCATCCTGTTGGGGGAGAAAACTATCTAGAGCCCTGGCTCAAGGCATTGAGCTTGTGTGTGCACACGTGGTCAGGGACATTTGGACGAACGCTAACGGGCGTGACCCTGACTAGTCACTCGTTACTATAGTTCCTGGTTCAGTTTAGTGAGTATCTCAGTCTCTGTCATTCTCGGCGTCCGTAGGGAGATTCTTGTGGCGCAGTGTAAGACGTCAGTGGATGCATCTGGCTATTCTTCTAGTGAGGAGATGCTTCCGTCACTTGGCGCGTGACCCTCGTGTTTCTCGGAGTATGTGTTCCTCTTCCGAGTTGGTCTGATATTGGCTTCGTCTAAGATCAGCTTCCCCTTCTGAGATTGGTCTGCTCTTGGCTTCATCCAAGATCAGTTTACTGTTGCGTGCATGATGATCTGGTCATGTATGCGTTAGTCTCTGTGTCTGTCTAGGTTTTTTCTAAGGTTTTTGCCTAGTTTTGTAGGACCTTCGCTTTGGGCCTTGTGCCTGCCGACGGATCGGTAACTCCTGACTTTTTGAGATCAAGGTTAGCCCTTCTGTCATGGTTTGGAGTAGTTAGGAAGCCGAAGTTGGTTTGGCAGTCGTGTTTTGCTCGGTGCGGCTTTTCCCTTTTCTTTTAGCTGTTCTACTCCTGCTGTTACGACTTTCTTTTATGGCTTTCTAGTTGTAGTTTAACATTTCCCGCTTTACTGCTACTGCTGTTTTAGCTGTTGTTGCGTGTTACTACGTTATTTTTCAGTGGGGATCCGCGTGACCCCTACTAAGCCAGTGACACGAGGCTCACCCCTGCTTTTCAGGTGTGGTCGTCTCTTCTTCCTTCGTTGTTCCTGATGTGGTGTGTTCGTAGTTGCCAGAGGTACCTGCGTCAGGCTTCCCCCAACCTCAGTGTACGTTTTCTTTCTGTTGGACTGTACTTATCTTTCCTTTGGACTAGACTCTGGTATAATTGTTAATCATAATTGTTATTTAAAAAGTAATTTTATTTCTGCTACTTTAGCAACCCTGATTAATGAAATTTAATTGCTTACTGTTATATCTACGACTTCAATGTACTACATGACAATCCATTTATCCCTTCAGAGCTTTACAGCTCTTGGGAGGCTTCACGGGTTCCAAGTGGTATCGGGTCTACTCGGTATTGCTATCGGGTATATCTGGTATCCGGAGTCCGAGTCGTCACAATCAGCCTCCTATCGTGCTGGACATCGAGTACTTGAGGACTCGCTTCTCCCAGATCCGTCGAGAAGTGGAGTGACTTGAACAGCAGTGGCCCCAAGGCGGTCGGGCTTCTTTATCATCGCGGGGTTATAGTGGGGCCCTCAAGCCCATGAGGCCGGTGCTGGTGGCGCCTGCGGGTGCTGGTGTTAGGGTGTCATGGTCGAGGAAGCCGAGGACTTGGTGGACCTAGTTCCAAGCCGACTGTGGCTTTGGGAAGAAGGGTTCCTTGGGCAGGGTGCTCCCGAAGGGAAGCTTTGC
Source organism: Amorphophallus konjac (assembly GCA_022559845.1). NCBI lineage: Eukaryota > Viridiplantae > Streptophyta > Magnoliopsida > Alismatales > Araceae > Amorphophallus > Amorphophallus konjac. Next base: position 289,849,583 of record CM040118.1, read on the forward strand.
TGACACTGCTGTCAGTGACTGGAGAAGCCACATCGCTCACGCGATCAGGTCGGCCGGAACGATAGAGTTCATCTCTCATATCGAGCGTGCCTACACACTGAGAGACATCAGGGAGGCCGTTGCAAAGGCTGCTCGAGTGCTGGGATTGAAGCCAGAGTAACTGGTTCCTCGGCCGTTGACTCCCTTCGTAGCTTCAGGTGAGACACTTTCTTTACTATATTGTCTCAGTCTTAATTTTATGTGCGTATGACTGAGATGTTGTCTATTGATGTATTTCTTTGGCTAGTTCCACAACAGGGGGAGACCATCCCTCTGCAAAGGCATCTTCTGTGTCACGCCCCGACGCTGAATATCGGGACCGGTAGTAGAAAGAGTTAATAATCATATGTTTATTTTCAGACATGCTATGACATGCGCTAGAGAGTCGAACATTCATCACAAAACCAAAAGGATTCTACCAATCTAATAATTTCTAATATATCAAAAACCACGTTTATAACAATCCCAATCAAAAGAACTTTAAGAAAACTTCTAAAACAACATTCGACTTAACATTATTACAACCACCAACTTCATTACAACACCATTGACCTCAATTCTAAACCACAACTAGACTCAAGACATCTATGACTGACTCCACATAGCCTTCTAGCTGGTTCGCTCCAGGGCTTTACTCTTGCCCGTTCCCATCAGTTTGCGAGTCCTCACCTGAGCTACCTGAAAAGGGGGAAACAACTGGGTGAGTGAATGCTCAGTAGGTAATAGCAGGCAAGTTTAAGTGATTAACCAATTTGCAATTACGTTGTACGAGAAAGAAAAAGAACATACGATATAAATAACTGAATAAGGATAGTAAGAGAACATGAACAAAGTATAACTGAAATTGGCCAATCCAGTATGAAATAACCAAGTCATGTAACTAATTCATAAGGAATTCAGCAATTTAGAATACAAGAGAGAGATCATGTACAAGAATATGTCGTAGACATCACGCTAGTCATGCACTCGGTGCAATGCCTCACCATGTCATTACAACTCCCTGGGGCACTAGTACTTTTCGGGCGCTCCTCCCAGGACCAGATCGGGCTCTTATGATGCGTTGGCATTGATTTAATGGATCCAAGATCCCAAGTTATGTCTAGACATTAATCAAGTTAAATGGCCAATAATTTCAAGGTATAGAACTTACCTCGGATAATTCTAAGGGTAAGTGAAGTAGATATTTTGACCAGAAAGTTCAAGTTATCAAGAACCAACAGGTCCTTGCATTCTAACACCAAGAATCACGGAAAACATTTCTGGAAGATACAAGGTCCATATTGGGCCGCTCAGAGAAAGGACGGTCGCTAACTGGACCGCACTAAAAGGATTGTGCTGAAGAACAGCCTAATAGAAGCCAAGTATGAACAGTCTATTATGGGCCGCTCCAATTATAGAACGGTCAAAAATAGGCCTTTTAACAGATATGGACAGTCCACTTTGGGCCGTTCACGACAGGAAAGATCTGAAGCCCACGATGAAAGTAAGCGGGCTGAATTGGGCCGCTCAGGAACTGAACGGTCCACGATTATCCGTTCTAGTGAATGAGCGGGCCTATACAGTTCGTTCAATTACTGGGCCTAACTAGTCAAGGGAAAGTCCACCCAAATGACTCATGGGCTGCCATGGGAGGGGTGCACTGAACCCAAGGTCCAGCCCACTGTCCGCTGGTCGGCCTAGAGGCTTTTGGGTCGACAAAACATGACCAGGTCAAAGATAGAACAAGGATAATCGACCGATCAAGATAGGGCATTCTGCCAGAATTGCACAGTTCATACTGGGCCGTCCCGAGTGTTACACGGTCCAGTTCTGGCCGCATAATAACTCGGACAGTCCAATGTCATTCGTCGATCAAACTAGGGTAATCCAAGCGATTCAATCGAGTCAGCAGGTGCAGGACTTGTTGTACAACCTGCCCGGTGTCCTAGTGGGAATCCCAGGCTCGCGGGGGCTTACGGAGGTCTCATGATGGAGGTCCTAGTCCAACGGAAGGAATATCCGGCGGAGAGTTCCAACCATTATAAGAAATGAAGGCTAGAAATCATCAGAAAATGAGTGTACGGCGGTCAGTCAATTCCACCGGAGTAGAATGACTGTCAAAACAACCCTAGTATCATTAATTCATTCTCCATTATAACATGTTTGAGATTAACTTCATTTAAAATGATGAACAAGGTCATGAGATAGTAATTAAGCAAAAGAATTATAAATTCCTAACTTTCATACGTTCCAATTAATATGTAGGTTGCTAAATTATCATTAACATTAGTTAACTAAGAAGAATCATGTTAAAACAAGAATAAAGCATTCGGTGGACAGAACAATTTGTCCGGAATCGCTCAAGGGGCCTTAGCGATCGGTCGATAGTCCGTTCAATCCCTAAAGGCCTGGGGCCAGACGGGGTTTGAGCGGTCTATCGAGAGGTCGCGGGGGTCTCTGCACGGTCTGAATATGGCCGCTCTGCCCATGGATGATTCAAAACGTAAGGGCAATAAACGGTTAACTTCTGGCCGTCGATATCGACCACATGGTCTATCGAGGGGCCGTTCAGAACAGGGCAGTTCCTGTAGGACCGCTCTAAGGTCGCCCTGCCCGACTCCGGCGAGCTCGGCTAGGATTAGCAAAAACGACTAAATACTCCTCATGTACAGCATGAAAATTGGGCAGACACCCATCAATAGAACGAGAACAAGAAGATGTAAAAGATGGCATGATCAATTTAAGATTTAGGCCTGCTAATCCCTACATTAATCGAGATTAAACAAGGAAACCCTAGATTGACATGCTCTTACTAATTCGATTAATATGCGCAAGATACCTAACCAAAATTAGGGCTTTTTAGATCCTTGGAAAGAGGACAGAGAGATGATTCTAACAGTATATTAAACGTTAGATTTGGTCTACTATCACCTACCTTAAAGAAGGAAGAAGGGGAAGAAGATCGCCGCTTGCACCCGGAACACCTCTCTGATGATCGCCGGAATTCACCCTCGTCCGCGCTCCTCGTCAGCCGCCACAGCATCCAATCTTTTCTAGGTCGACTAGAGTTTGATTATATAGGGTCAATTGAGTCTAGAAGGGTCGATTAGGGAGGATAGAGTCCTCCGAATCGTGGGGTGCACGAATCGCGCTTGACCAGGTCACCGTCGCCATTTCCTTCCAAATATGCCTCTTAGGGTTAGGGTTTCGATGGAAATCAAGAGGGGAAACGATTAGCTAATCTAGGCCATTCATTTGGGTCCGGTTTGGGCTTAATTGATCAAGAGTTGGGCTCCAATTTCGTGAATTAAGATTCATTTAGATTAAGTGTTGATTTGGGCCTAAATCTACTAATTCGGCTCACATAGGATTTTCTTTTGGGTTGGTCGTAGAAGACAAACTTACTAAGCTATTAGTCCTTTTCACGAATATCATTTTTTGGGGATTTTTGTAAATTGGTTGAAATTTGACCTATTGTATTTTTCAAGAATTTTCTTTATAATTTCTTTTATTTTATTTAATAATACACCGGGGTGCCACACCCTCCCCCACTTTAAGGAATTTGGTCCTCCAAATTCACTGCACGTATCGGAATAGGGAGTAAGGTTACTAACCTTATAATAAATCAGGATATTGCTTCCGAATAACATCCTCAGATTCCCAAGTAGCTTCTTCTATTCTTCGCCGACTCCATTGAACCTTAACCATAGGTATAGATCGGTTTCTGAGTTGCTGCTACTTGCGGTCCAAAATCTTGATGAGTCTTTCTTCATAAGTCAAATCTTCCTTCAATTCTAAATCCACATGCTGGATGATATGAGTGGGGTCATACACGTACTTTCGCAGCATCGATACATGAAAGACATTATGAACTCCAGATAACTGGGGTGGTAAAGCTAAACGGTATGCAACTTCTCCAATTCTTTCCAGAATCCCAAATGGACCAACATATCTTGGACTTAGCTTGCCACGAACACCAAACCTTTGGATTCCTCTTGTTGGTGAAACTTTCAAGAACACATGCTCGCCAACTTGAAATTCTAAGGCTCTCCTCCTATTATCAGCATAACTCTTCTGTCTTGATTGAGCCACTTGCAAACGGTCTCTGATAATACGGATGTTCTTAGATGATTCTGAAATGAGATCTGGTCCCAACCATTGTTTCTCACCTACCTCGTTCCAACATAATGGGGATCGACAACTTCTTCCATACAGAGCTTCAAATGGGGTCAGCTGGATATTGGACTGGTAACTATTATTATAGACAAATTCAATCAGAGCCAAATGCTCATGCCAACAGCCTCCAAAATCAATCACACAAGCTCTAAGCATATCTTCCACAATCTGGTTGGTTCTTTCAGTTTATCTGTCCGTTTGTGGATGAAAAGCCATGCTAAAATTCAGACGAGTACCCAGAGATTCTTGTAATCCTTTCCAGAAATGCGAAGTGAACCTGGGGTCTCTATCAGACACAATACTGACTGGTATTCCATGAAGTATTACAATTTCCTTCATATATAGAGCAGCCAAGACATCAACTGTCCATCTAGACTTAATGGATAAGAAATGGGCAGACTTAGTCAATCTATCTACAATGACCCATATTGCATCGAATCCACCACGAGTCCTAGGTAGACCCATGATAAATTCCATACCAATGCTCTCCCACTTCCATTGAGGTATATCAAGTGGTTTTAATTTCCCTGCATATCTGAAATGCTCCGCCTTGACTTGTTGACACACTAAACATCTGCTTACAAATTCTGCAACTTCCTTCTTCATATTCGGCCACCAAAAGGATCTCTTCAAATCTTGATACATCTTAGTGCCTCTAGGATGAATAGTATAGCTGGACCTATGAGCTTCTTCTAAGATCTTGCTCTTTATTTCAGTTACATCTGGCACACAGGTCCTTCCTTGAAATAATAATATGTCGTCATCAGCTAACAAGAAATCAGGTCTATTGCTCAAACTTTCCTTGATCTCTACCAATACCGGATCATTGTCTTGTAAGGACTTGATTTCCATTAATAACTCTGGACGAAGCTGAAACTGTGCAATCATAACCCGGTCCTCGCCAACATTGAGATCTAAGCTAGCCAACTGTTCTAACTATCTCCATTCTTGCAACATGAGACTTGATAATTTTGCTGTCGGTTTGCGGCTTAAAGCATCTGCCACCACATTACCCTTTCCAAGATGATACTCTATAGAAAAATCAAAGTCCTTCAAATACTCAAGCCATCTCCTCTGCCTCATATTAAGCTCCTTTTGAGAGAACAAATATTTCAAGCTCTTATGATATGAAAACACCGTGAATGTCACTCCATACAAATAGTGCCTCCAAATCTTCAAGGTAAAAACTACTGCAGCAAGTTCCAAATCATGAACAGGGTAATTCTCTTCATGCTTCCTTAACTGCCTAGAAGAATAGGCTATCACCTTCCTGTGTTGCATAAGCACACAACCTAGGCCAATACCTGAAGCATCTGTGTACACTACAAACCCTTCTTCTCCAGAAGGTAAAGCCAAAATAGGGGCAGTAGTTAAACACTCCTTCAGGGTCTGTAAACTTCGCTCACAATCTTCTGACCAATCAAATTGGTTCTCCTTGCGGGTTAATCTTGTCAGAGGTACCACAATTTTGGAGAAATCTTTAATAAACCTTCGATAATAACCTGCCAGGCCTAGAAAACTTCTTACTTCGGTTACATTAGTAGGCCTATCCCAATTCTTTACTGCCGCAACCTTCGAAAGATCAACATATATGTTAAGGTGCTAGGCCCGGATACAGAGGGGGGTGAATGTATCCTTCTAGAAATAATGCCCAAATAAAAAACTCAGATGCTAGACGCAATCACAGAATGAAACAAATTCAATTAAACTTATGAGCAAACACATGGAACGCGCCTATCCAAGCATCTAGCGGAAGCAAGCACACAAAGCAAACTATTGCTCAAAGGATTTTTAGGTGGTTTGGTCCTCCAGACCTACATCCACCCCTCACTCCCAACCGGAGTGAGGCTTCACTAGCAAATGCTAGAACCAAGCAGACTCAGTCTGCAAACAGTTGCTGCCACACAGCTTGACCAGGGGAACAGCCTCCCCTCTTCCTCCCAACCGGAGGGACACCCAAGTGACTCCCAGCCACTTGGAAACCAGAGGTCGCAGACCTCTCTTCCTCCAGACCAGGAGGGACCCCTGGACTTGCAACCCGCAAGCCCAGAACCGGAGGACCAATCCTCTCTTCCTCCTAACCGGAGGGAACCCACAAGTAGCACCCAGCTACTTGCAACTGGAGATGAGATCTCCCTTCTCCTGACCCACCAGGAGGAACCCGACCTCAGTCCAGAGGATCGAAAATACAAAGATGGAAAGATAAAAAGGAAAATAAGAAAAGGATGAAAAAACACAGCGCCAAAAGCTGGAAACGAAATATAAGTAATGTAGCTCTCAAGGGAGCAGGTCTGGCTTGGATTTGATCCAAACGCCAGAGGACAGATCTTCAAGCTTTTCCCATTTCTTCTCTACGAACTCCTTCTCTCTCTCTCTTTCTCTTCTGCTTCTTCACTCTTTTTCTTCTTCTTTCGCAGGCTCTCTCTGTCTCTTCTCTTCTCTACAACTCTTCTCTTCTGTTGGATCGAACTCTCAGCTCTTCTACACTTCTGCTATTTTTTCTTCTCTATTTTCGATCACCTGCTTCAGACAACGAAGACTCTCCTTTATAGCAGCTCGAGTAGAGGCAGCACTGGGCGCGCGTGGCCTCCACATTTCCCGCCCAAGTATTTGGCCACGTGTCAGCATTTCAGCTTCTTGGATCACGTGCCAGACACCTGCATGATTAAAGAAGTGTTTAGTCGATGAACAAAATTAACACAGGCTGTGCATAGTTCAGCAATGTATAGACTTATAGAAATCAATATAGCAAGTGTGTACAGTGTGAGGGAGTGTATAGACTTAGTTAGTTCAGTGCAATCCATAGCAATGTTTAGATTTAGGCGTTCTGTTCAATACAAAACCAATGTACAGACTTCATGTTGTACAGACTTGACGTTGATCAAAAGACCTTTGGACATCAGCCCAAGGCGTCAACGCTTCCATCGTGCAGCGTCGCCTCAGCTCCTCAAGCGAGATGCTCACGCCCTTGGCAACTGGCCAATGCGTCAACGCATCCAGTGTCAGCGTCGACGCAGTGAACAAGATAGAAAGCGAAAGACGCACAATTGCGTCTACGCAGTCAGCCAAGTGCCTCAACGCACTAAAAGCACAGAACCCATGAAGATAGACAGGCTGTATAGACTTTGATGCTCAGAGACGATTGTATAGACTTTGCCTTAGAAACGACTGTATGGACTTTGAAACAGCAAATGAATAAGTATGCACACTGAGTCGAAGAGGCAGGCTGTATAGACTTGGAGTTTAACATGCATGAAAACCAGTGTACAGACTTGCTGTCCTCACAGCTGACGACTCCAGTGTATAGACTTGCTGAGGGAGTGACTGTACAGAGTTTGGAATGTTAGAGCCAATGAATAGACTTGTACAGTGCAGCGAGTGTACAGACTTTGAGTGTTAGGGCCAATGTATAGACTTGTAAGCCCATGTGGATGTATAGACTTGAACGAGTGAAGTCAATGTACAGACTTGCCTATGCGAAGCCACTGTACAGACATTGAAAACGTGAAGCCAGTGTACAGACTTGAAGAATAGTTCAATGTATTGACTTAGCGTTGTATAGACTTGGCTTTGAACGCTTGAGCTGAAGACAATGTGCAGACTTAGCGATGTATAGACTTGGCCAGTAAAACGTAGGAAAAGGTATGAGTGTATAGACTTGGCCAAGCGTAGGAAAAGATGTGGAGTGTACAGACTTGGTGAAACAAAGTCCAGTGTATTGACTTGGTGAACTGACTCCAATGTACAGACTTGCAGATGCGAAGCCGATGTACAGACTTGGTTCCTGTAGCAGTGTATAGACTTGAAGGTCTGAAGGCGATGTATAGACTTGGTGAACACTGCAACATCAATCGGTTGTATAGAGTAGGGGCTGCACATACTTTGGCAATGTGTAGACTTAGAAGACATATGAATGTGTAGACTTCGAAGGATTGAGACGAACTGTTCACGCTGCACAGACTTGGTGAAAACTGAAGGAGCGAGCGATGTACAGACTTCACCAACAAGCTTGAACACGAACAGGCTGCACAGTGCACTGTATAGACTTAGACCAAGGCATGAACAGTGGAAGCTACAGTCCAATGTATGGACTTTGAAGGATTTGAGCGTGAGACTGTATAGACTTGGTCCCTTTCCGGATGTATAGACTTTGAGTCAAGAAGACCAATGTGTGGGCTTACTATAAAGAACAATGTTCTGATGGGTCGACGCATCAGCAAGGGTGGGTCGACCCACCACTGTCCATACTATCCAAACAGAGTGTAGATAGATGAAGATTGAGGCCGTTGTACAGACATGGGGTTCAGATGAGGATGTATGGACTTTGACGAAGTGAAGCAGTGTACAGACTTTGAATCAAACCGATGTATAGACTTGAATGGGCATGGAGTGTATAGACTTGAGAGATTGAACTGAAGAGTCGACGCATCAGCTCAAGGAGTTGACGCACTGCTGTGAAGACTGTGCAGACAGAGTGTAGACAAAATTAAGTAGAGCATGTTATCTGACAGCCAAATGAACTCCATTCACTTACATGATAAAACATGAATTAATCGAGCATATAAAAGAAAGCATTATTATCAGAGAATGACTGAATAATAGCATGATGACACACACAGCAAGATGACTCACAGAGATTAACTCACATCAAAAACCAATCATCAAAACCACAAGGGCACAACAATCTCCCCCTTTTTGATGATGGCAATACTACACTGTGAGTAATACTGATGACACAAACTATTCTCCCCCTTTGACTTCATCATAAAGAAAATAGTTTGAGAAATTAAAGCATGTATAAAAATTCAGTCAATTTCTCCCCCTTGCAAGAACATGATTCTCCCCCTTTAAGAGTTTCAGCAAAAGCATGAGTTAGAGATGATCAAAAGGAACCTGCATGCACTGATTGAATGATATTCTCCCTCTTTGGCATAATCAAAATAAACCATGGGAAGGGGTATGAATGTAGATGCAGGTACCAGAAATATGAATGCAAGAGCACAATTCTTCTCTTTCTATGCAGCATGATGCATATGACAAGGAGGCTCCCCCTCAATAAATGGAACCTTATGAAATGAATGAGAAGGAGACCACAGGGGCAAACAAGGAGAAGTTCAGGTCAATGAGCAGAAGAGGTTCAATTAGCAGATTTTTAAAGAAGCTCCAATCTCAGAAAATTCAGTCAGATTTTCAGAGAGATATCAATCTCATAAATCCAAAACATAAGTTTTTCAAAGTCTTCCATTATAAGGGCTTATGAATGAGCTTTATTGAACAACATGGTTTAAACATGATGTATGTAGAGTTTATCAATAAAATTGTGTATTGATATCTAAAACCATGGTTTAATAAAAATGAACCAAGCCCTCATATTTATCTTGATAAAACTCCCTTTCTCTTACACAATCAAATTTATTGACTTCTTTCGGAATTACATGCATCAGTATTGAAATCAAGCAGTTATGAAGTCATATGATTTTGTCTAGGGTTGAAGCAATTTGATTTTAGCATCAATATTCAGATATTTCAATTCGTTCAACAATTTTTCATGCTACAAATTTTACGAGCACTCTAGTTCAGTGCACACCTTGTAACTAGAGGATATACCTTGATCAGAGGTCAATATCCCTAAGCACTTAGTGTGACTAACTGTCATACTTTATATGAACAGAGATAGCATTTACACATCATGACACACTGCAAGTCATTTCTTGATGAGTGAGTTGTATTTCTCAGTGTGCATGCCATTGCTCTGCCTGAATTTCAATTATTCTTAATCAGAGTTAACTATGGTACCTCATGACACAGTCCTTTGGACATGTGTTTCTCAGTGACCAAGGTCATTGCTCTGACAGAAAATACCCTTTAGACATTTCAAAAAAAATTCATTTGCTTCAAATCAATAACAATTTCATGTACTTAACCAAATAAAGTCATGTATTCAATAATGCAGATTTCAGAAGATTTTACAAGACACAGCATGAAACAGATGGTTAAGGTTTATTAAACATGCTTCAGATATTTTTAAGAGATTTTAAAGCCAAACTCATTGAATACATAAAACTTAAACCACATGAGTTATTTCAGTCATTCATAAAAATGTATAATAGAAGATTTCTAGTTCAAGAATTTTTTAGATTTATGATTGAGATAGTCCCATTGAAATCTTCATGATAGACTGATAGATTTCTTAAGCCAAATGATACCAATTGATAGGAGAGATTTTGAAGCTTAGTGTTTTCCGAATATGATCAAGGTTTGTCAACAAAAATGATAAGAAGGGATATGCAATGAATTCTGACAAATGTATGCATTTGACAACCTATATGCAATGCATTGACTCCCCCTGACAACATGCATTCAGACAATCTTTTTGGCATTTTCAGTTTAAGGAAATGCAATGCACTATATGTATGCAAAAACTCAACACTGAATGCTATGCAAGGACATGCAATTAACTCCCCCTGAAAACATACAATGTTTGCCATGAGATACTGAACATATGATTTTGATTCATGCACATTCAGACTGTCCTAACCAGCAAAGTGACCCATGGTACTATGCGGAGCACTTGGTCTAAAAGACCACCTCACACATAGTAAGAACCTCCAGACAGACTTCCCTGCCTTTTGGTACCTTACCATTTATATACCATTGAGGTCATGCATGATAATTCAACATGTAGTCCTATATGCAATTCAGAATGTTCAGTGAGCTATTGCAACACACAAATTTCAAACAATATTCACATTCAGTTCAGATTTTCAGAAATTTCAGAGTGCATGATCAGAAAATAATGCAACTGGCAGATGATGAATGAATATGCAAGAACAGATTTAATATGCATGCACTAGATGAAACTAACAACAGGATATGCAAGAATACATCAAACCAGATATGCAATGAGTTTCAAAATGGGAAATGCAGAGAGATTACCTGAAAAATGTGAGAATGGGGTTTTTTATTCTTGAGTGCCTTGGATCATTACCCCTTTATTCCATCCAAGGCACACCTGCTAGGCACCCTCCTATTTTCCACTAGCAGGAACCCAAGTGGTCTTGGGTCTTGCATAGTAATTAGCCCCTTTTGGGACTGCCTGCATCTTTTTCTGTGCCAAATAGTCATCAGAGTTCATGATAAAATAGTTATGCATTAAATGCCCAGACAGCCCACAATAGTGGCATGAACTAGCAGGTTTCATGTTCCTCTTATGTATACTAGCATGAACTTGAGCATTATAAGAGTGAGCATGAGGGTTTCTGTTATTATTATGAAACTTTTTCTTTTCATGACCAGCTACCCTGCAAGCAGCAACTTGGTGGCCTGGTCTTCTGCAATTTGAGCAAACAGGAATTCTTTTAAAAACAAGTTTGTTCCTACCAAATTCTTTGGAATTTCTATTCCTACCCTGGACATGCCAGCAGTCCTTGACTGCATGGCCATGCTTCCCACAATGGGAGCAAAAAGGGGACTTTCTTCTAAAAGAACTTGCCCAACATTCAGTGGCCTTGTGCCCAAGCTTGTTACTGTTGAATCTCTGTAGTTTTGATGATGACTAACACTATGAATCAAATTACTGGCATGCACATCTTCTGATTAAATGCTTCTCCAACTTGTTCACTCATTAGCTCGTATCTGGTTGTCTTCATTTATATATGGGTTCCATGCCTTCAGTGCGTTGACGCACTTGGGTGGCTGCGTAGACGCAATTGTGCGTCTTTCGCTTGCTGTCGTGTTCACTGTGTCGACGCTGTCTCCTGATGCGTTGACGCATTGGTTTGTTGCCAAGGGCTTGAGCGTCTCGCCTAAGGAGCTGAGGCGACGCTGCACGATGGAAGCGTCGACGCCTTGAGCGTCTCGCCTAAGGAGCTGAGGCGACGCTGCATAATGGAAGCGTCGACGCCTTGAGCTTATGACCCAAGGTCTTATGATCAACAACCAAGCAGACGCATCGACGCTGTCACTAATGCGTTGACGCATTAGTGTGCTTTGTCAAGGGACTTGTTCTCCATTATATCCATTGCGTTAACGCCTTGGCTTTAGTGCGTTGACGCGTTCTTCAGTCCTTGATAAGTCCCGTACAATCTGTGTGAACAAGTGTATGACTTGAATATTTCTGAGATTGACTGAATGCTCTCTGAAACCTTACAGGGACTTAAAGACAAATTGGAACTTTATTCCAATCATGTCAGCACGTGATCTGAGGGAATAATCATCTAACACGTGGCTCGGCTCATCTGGAAGCATCTTCTTCGCGCGTGTCTCCCACACCCTCAGTCTCTCGTGAGTCTGGATATATAGAGGAAGGTTTCTGCCCCTAAAAAGCTACCGAAGCCACAAGAAAAGGGTGAGGCCAGAGCGAGAAGAAGAAGAGGAAAAGCCATCCTGATCTATTCGTTGAGCGTACCTGGAAGAGAGAGAGTGATGAAGGAGAGGATGGCTTTCTGCTACATTTTGTCTATGCTTCTTTAAGAAGCTACATTGTTTCTCCGTTTGATTGTCTTTCAATATTTCTTTATGTCTTCGTTTGTTCGTTCTAAAATTCCGATACTCTGTTTTCGTTCCCTCTAGGTGTAGAGGAAGAGAGGTGAATCCTCTGGGTCGCTGTGTGGCATCCCTCTGATTTAGATCAGAGGAAGGGAGGAGTTCTCCGGGGTTTTGTGTTCAGGTAGTGAGAAGGCTACCTGGGTTTTTCCCTCTGGCTGAGGAGGAAGAGAGACAACGTCTCTGAATTGCAGTGAGGGTGAGTCACTGCTGGGTTCCCTCTTGTCTAAGAGGAAGGGAGAGTTATCTCCGGGTCAGGTCTTGTGGTGTAAGACCTGGGTGCAAGCTGTGAGTTCAGCGTCTGTAGGGATTTCGATCCCCAAGCTGTGGATCAGCGTGTTGTTGGCAGACTGAGTCTGCGGTTCTTTCTTGTGAAAGGGAAGCGTCACTCTGCCTTGAGTGAGGGATGGACGTAAGTCTGCAGGTTGCAGACTGAACCATCTAAACCTCTTGTTCTCCGTGGTGTGGTTGTGCGCTTCTATTTCCTTTATGCTTCTGTCTGGCTTTATGAAGTAAGTATGATTGTTGATGATCGAAACCTTGGTCTGACTGCTCGCTTAGTGATTGTGTATATGTGCTGATGAAATTCTGAGTGATATATGTTCTGTGCTCGTGACCTGCTTTATCTTTGTTAAGGTTTCGGATTATTTTACATATTGTCAGTCTTCCTAGCCCATCTCATCTTCTAATATTTCCTCGGCTCGGTCAAATATTTTTTAAACGGTGATCTATTCATCCCCTCCCCTTCTAGCTCACCGTCCTCCTGTCTATCAGTTGGTATCAGAGCGGGTTTACCTGAGATGTGGTCCAACGACCAGGGTAATCCTGGAACCAGTGGTCCTCGCAGCTACATAGCTGAAGGACAGTCAATCTCCCGTCCCCCATATTTTGATGGTTCTAATTATTTCTTTTGGAAAAATAGGATGGAAGTTTTCATCCGATCTCAGAGTCACAAGCTGTGGAGAGTCATTACAACTGGACCTTATGATTTACCTCCGAATGAGGAGATGTGGTCTGAAGAACAAGTCAAATTATTCGGACTGAACTGGTCTGCACTCAACATCATCCAGTGCGCAGTTCACCCTGAAGAATATGCCCGAATTTCGGCGTGCAAGACAGCTAAGAAGATGTGGGATGAACTAGCGCTGATTTACGAGGGTACCTCTCAGGTCAGAGCTACCAAGGTAAACTACCTAACCTCTGAGTATGAATTATTCAAGATGAAGTCAGAGGAGAGCGTGACTGATATGTACGCTAGGCTGTCACTGATCACAAACAGCCTCAAGGGATTTGGAAAGGAAATATCTGAAGGGGATATAGTCAGGAAGATCTTAAGATCCTTGACTCCAGCATGGCACACAAAAGCCACTGTGATAGAGGAATCAAAGGATTTAACAACCATGACCGTCACTGAACTCATAGGGTCTCTTATGACCTATGAGATAAATCTCAAGAAAACAGGAGAAGGAAATGACAGAAGGGGCAAGAATGTTGCTCTTAAAGTTGAACGACACAGCAGCAGTAGCAGCAGTAGCAGCAATAGCAGCAGCGGAGAGTCCAATGGAATTCCAGACCTTGACAGAAGTGAAAAAGCACTGCTCACACGTCAGTTCAGGAAATTCCTGAAAATGCAGGGAAATTCATATAGGAAAAGAAGAAACTACTCATCAGGTAAATATCCGAACAATGGCAATGACAAGGATAGGAATGCTAAAGGTGTGATGTGTTATCATTGCAGGAACTTTGGGCACATGAAGCAAGATTGCCCTGAGCTTCAGAAGAAGACACCGGACTACCACAAGAAAGGCTCCAAAGTGTACAAGAAAAGGCCAAAAGCTATGGTATGCACTTGGAGCGATGAAGAAGAAGACTCAGAGACAAATTCCTCAAGAAAGGAGACTGAAGGAGTATGTCTGATGGCCAACGAGGAAAATGAGGTAACCAATCCCTTTGTAACTTACTCTATTGATGACTGGGAAGAGAAATATGGTGAACTGCTAGATATGTACAATGCCTTAGCTAAAGAACATAGAGTCATCAAATGCAAACTCAATATGGTTAATGAAGAACAAGAACTCGTCAAGATAGAAAATTCCAAACTGGTAGCTGAATTAGCTCAGATGGAAAACGTAAGAAATGAGAATAATCTTCTTAAGAATGAACTTAAAAATTTTAGAAAATAGCTTGATGAAACCAATCAACATACTGAAGAAAACCTGAGACAAATTGACTTAATCAAGGAAGGGTATGAAGCTGTTATAAAGGTCAATGATGAATTGCTGAAAAACAACATATCTCTGCGGAAGGAGTTGGAAGATAAGAAGAAAACTCTTGAGAGGTTTGTTTTGGGAGAAAGCAATTTAAACGCCTTGTTAGGCACCAAAATAAACTTTAGCAGAGAAGGGTTGGGTTTCAACCCAAATAAGAAGGAAGCATTTGGGATAAAAACCACCACATTTTGCACTGAGAAAGGAAAAGAGAAACTGGACATCCCATCCAATTCCAAAAGTACTGAACAACAAAAGAACATCCATAAACAAAGGCCTGATTTTGGAAAAAATGTCTTTAAGAAATTCAACAAGCCCACACACCAGAAACAAGGTGCCTGTCAATTCAACAACTATGACTCTAATAAAAGAATGGGCTATCTGAAAAGAAACATGGGAAGGTCTAACTACACACAGAATACTGTCAATAAAATGTCTTCAACTAGACAGTTTAGAAATTATGGTCTGGTCGGGACCCAAGCTTTTATCAACAGAAACTGGACACACCTTGAGAAACAAAAGGAAACAACTGAAATGCACATCAATAGCAAAACTGTCAATTCTCAGCACAGAAAGAAAAAAGGGGTGAAGCAGATCTGGATCCCCAAAACTGTGCTTAATCATTTGAGCGGCATTTTTGGACCCAACTTACCTTGGGCTCCAAAGCACACTACTTAAATTGTTATTGTGCAGGTGAGCCTAGCAGCCGAGAACAACAAGTGGTATCTCGACAGTGGCTGCTCGAGGCACATGACAGGGGATCAAAGAAAGTTCAGCAAGCTTGAATTGAAAGCAGGAGGGACAGTCAAGTTTGGTGGTAAAAACAAAGGCCAAATAATTGGGACCGGAACCATCGGTAAGAAAACCTCCAACTCTGTGGAAAAAGTATTATTGGTCAAAGGTCTGCAACACAATTTATTGAGTATTAGTCAGTTATGTGACAAGGGTCACAAGGTCCTCTTTGATGAGCATGCTTGCAAAATTTTAAAATCAAACTCCGATAAAATAAAGTTCATTGGAAATAGAGTCAATAATGTCTATATTGTGGATCTTGATGTTGAGGCTGAGTCTAATCTGTGTCTCTCTGCTGACTCAGAGAATAACATGTTTGACTGGCATAGGCGACTAAGTCATGCTAGCTTCAATACATTGCATAAATTAGCTAAATTTGACTTAGTTAGAGGCATGCCTAGCTTGAAGTTCAAATCATTCTCTAAGCCTTGCGATGCCTGTGCTCTAGGCAAGCAAACCCGAGCTTCTTTTAAAATAAGGACTGAGAGCTTGTCAAACAAGCTTATGGAACACTTGCACATGGATCTCTTTGGTCCTACCAGAACCCAGAGCCTAAATGGTAAGAGATTTGGTTTTGTCATTGTCGATGACTACTCTAGATTTGCATGGTTGTTTTTCTTGGCAAATAAGAGTGATGCTTTTCAAAAATTTGAACATTTTTTCAATAAGCAGAAACATGTAGGCCACAAGATCACTGTTATCCAATCAGATCATGGAGGAGAGTTTGAGAACTCCTCATTTTCTAGTTTTTGTGACAAGGAGGGACTGACTCACAAATTTTCTTCTCCTAGGATCCCAGAGCAGAATGGAATTGTGGAGAGAAGGAATCGAACAATAGTGGAAATGGCAAGAACATTACTAATGGAGAGTCAGCTATCGAAGAGTTTTTGGGCAGAAGCAGCAAACACAGCATGTTATATACTTAATAGAGCTTTGGTAAGACCCATACATAAGAAAACACCATATGAACTCCTGAAAGGTAAGAAGCCTAATGTCTCATATTTCAAAAATTTTGGTTCAAAATGCTTTATTCATAATAACAACAAGAGAGACTTAGATAAATTCGATGCTAGAAGTATTCCAGGAATATTCCTAGGATACTCTGAAACATCTAGGGCCTTCAGGGTCTTTAATAAAACTGATAGAACTGTAGAGGAAACCCCTCATGTTATTTTTGATGAAACAAAAATCTCTAACAGTCTAAATGATGATAACAGGTCTACAAGTCATGATGGAGAGTTCTTGAATCAAATGCAAGAGGAGGAAGTACAACCGGCTGAAGAACCCACTGATCTGAACCCAGTAAGTACAGACGAACAAGGTGAGTCCTCAACAAATGTCAGAGTTTTAAAAGACCACCCTGTAACCAATATTATTGGTAGTCTTAATGATCTCCCTAGGACAAGATCCCATTTCAGAAATGTTCAGAATCAGGACTTAATTGCTTTAGTTTCTCAAATTGAGCCTAAGACCATTGAAGAAGCCTTAAGTGATGAGAATTGGGTAACTACCATGTGTGAAGAACTAGGGCAATTTGATAGAAACAATGTCTGGGAACTTGTACCTAGACCTGAAAATTTCAATGTAATAGGAACAAAATGGGTTTTCAAGAACAAACTGAATGAAGAAGGTGTCATCTCTAGGAATAAAGCTAGACTTGTAGCTAAAGGCTACAGTCAGGAGTATGGAGTGGACTTTGATGAATCCTTTGCTCCAGTAGCTAGAATGGAGGCTATCAGAATTCTATTAGCATTTGCTTGTTCAAACAACATAAAACTTCAACAAATGGATGTTAAGAGTGCTTTCTTGAATGGAATTCTAAAAGAAGAAGTTTATGTTGAACAACCTCCTAGTTTTTAGTTTTTGACTAAACCTGATCAAGTTTTCAGGTTTAACAAAGCTCTTTATGGACTAAAGCAGGCTCCTCGGGCCTGGTATGAAAGGCTGACCAGTTTCTTACTGAATAAAGGATATAACAGAGGTAATGTTGACCAAACTTTATTCACTAAGAATTCAAGACAAGATCTCATCATAGTTCAGGTATACGTAGACGACATCATCTTTGGATCAACAAATCCTGAACTGTGTAATGAATTTTCACAACTTATGTCAGCTGAATTTGAGATGAGCTTAGTTGGAGAACTGACTTATTTTCTTGGCTTACAGATAAATCAAATGTCAGATGCCTGCTTCTTCCACCAAGCCAAGTACACGCTGGATATCCTAAAAAGGTTTGGGATGACTAACCTGAAGCAAATATCCACCCAAATGAGCACAAGCATGACCCTTAATGCAGATGAGTCAGGTAAACAAGTGGATGAAAAACTCTACAGAGGTATGATTGGATCCCTCTTGTACTTAACAGCATCTAGGCCAGACATACAATTCAGTGTTGGCTTATGTGCAAGATATCAGTCTAGGCCTACTGAACTTCATTTGTCTGCTGTAAAAAGGATCTTTAGATATCTGTCTGCCACACACACATTAGGATTATGGTATCCTGCTTCTCGCACCTTAGATTTAGTTGCATACACTGATGCAGACTTTGCTGGATGCAAATTAGGTAGGAAGAGCACCAGTGGCCACTGCCAATTCTTAGGAGGATGCCTAGTTTCTTGGAGTTCAAAGAAACAAGATTCAGTGGCCCTTTCCACTGCAGAGGCTGAATACGTGGCTGCAAGTAGTTGTGGCACTCAGGTTATCTGGATTAAGCATCAGCTTCAGGATTACCAAGTAGAGACAGGTTGCACTCCCATTTTTTGTGATAACACCAGTGCCATAAACATTGCAAAGAATCATGTTTTACACTCACGAACAAAACACATTGAAATCAGGCACCACTTTATTAGAAATGAAATTACAAATAAAACATTTGAACTAATTCATGTTGGGACTACAAATCAAACTGCTGATATTTTTACAAAACCTTTAGATAGTGAAAAATTCACTTCATTAAGAAGAGAACTTGGTATTTACAAACTCTGACTGATCTGTGGCAATGAATTCAGTTTTATGTCTTTCCATGATTTTAGTGATAGTTATGTCTTACTTTTTCTGATGGGGTCACTATGTGAGGGGAGCGGGTGTGAGATTTGAGAGGTATCAGGTCTGGTTCTCTGCTGTTATCAGTGTAGAATGGGAGATAGAGCTACTAGAGAGGGGGAGCTTGACTAATTAAAAACGTTTGAAAGATGGTTGTTGTTGCTGGATTAATTGTCTGAATTGATCTTGAGCATCCCTTCTTAGTAGAACCTCGTTCATTTCTTACATTCTTAAGTTTATGCAATTAAAGTCCAGCCAGAATCTTCTTCTAGTAAGTCTTAAGAGGCTAAGATTAACCTTCAAGTATATCATCTTACTTTGTTTCCTGACTGATGAACAAACTAGACTCATATGAAATGGGTTCTGTTATACGCTTTTCATTGGATTCGTGATAAGACCACGAGTAATTGCCCTGGCTTTGTCTTCAAACAACCTTCTTGAAGAGCTAGTTAAACTGATCAGTGTTTAAAATTGTATACTGAGAAACTAGGAATCCCATCAATGAAATGGGAACTTTCTAAGTCATGAAGTATCAGTTCTCATAAACAAAAACAAAAGAAAGAAATTCAATTCAAAATTTATGGTTGGCAGAGCAATGATGCCATGTGGTGAGTAACTGGGGATTCTGGCCTTTGATCAAGGTGTCTCCTCATGTAAAAACCAATAGTCACTATCTCTGTTCTCTAACTGAGAAGGTATGAGGCTCTTACACTGAGTAACTGAGGATGCTGGCCTCTGACCAAGGTGCATAATTAATGTCAAAGGTGTAACTGGCCAAATACACTCTATAACAATGCTTTCTCTCCTTGGTATGTTTGTCCTCAACGCCTGCAGGCTGTTTTCATGGTTCAAATTCTTGTTGTTTTTTTGACGAGCCGTAATAGCTACCTCAGTCATATTTGTTGACACTTGCTCTTCTTTCATATTCATTGTAAGTTGATAAACTTCAAGCTTCTTCTGAATCTCCTTTTCTTACCAGAACTCCAAGATTCTTCACTGACCTTGAAGCCCCACTTAAGCATCTAAGATCTGTTACTGAGATTCTACTGTTGGAATTCTCTCCATCTTTTCTCATCAATCCAGCGTCAACTGCTCTCTCTCTCTCTCTCTCTTCTGTTTTGATGATGTCAAAGGGGGAGAAGGTTGTAGGGTGTAAAGAGGTTGTAAAGAGGAGGTTGAGCTAGTGAAAAGGAAGTTTAAAAGGAAGTTTTTTTTTTGGTGTCTTTGGTGTTTCTTTTGGGTAAAAGATAATGAGTGCTGAGAGTTCAGTTTTTTTTGAGAGGTCACCATTGCTGTTTTATCGAGAACTATTGCTGTTGCTAATGAGACTGTTTTAGGTTGATGTTTCCTCTTTCACTAAATTTGACTCATGGTGTTGCCATCATCAAAAAGGGAGAGATTGTTGAATCTCTGTAGTTTTGATGATGACTAACACTATGAATCAAATTACTGGCATGCACATCTTCTGATTAAATGCTTCTCCAACTTATTCACTCATTAGCTCGTATCTGGTTGTCTTCATTTATATATGGGTTCCATGCCTTCAGTGCGTTGATGCACTTGGGTGGCTGCGTAGACGCAATTGTGCGTCTTTCGCTTGCTGTCGTGTTCACTGTGTCGACGTTGTCACCTGATGCGTTGACGCATTGGTTTGTTGCCAAGGGCTTGAGCATCTTGCCTAAGGAGCTGAGGCGACGCTGCACGATGGAAGCGTCGACGCCTTGAGCGTCTCGCCTAAGGAGCTGAGGCGACACTGCATAATGGAAGCGTCGACGCCTTGAGCTTATGACCCAAGGTCTTATGATCAACAACCAAGCAGACGCGTCGACGCTGTCACTAATGCGTTGACGCATTAGTGTGTTTTGTCAAGGGACCTGTTCTCCATTATATCCATTGCGTTAACGCCTTGGCTTTAGTGCGTTGACGCGTTCTTCAGTCCTTGATAAGTCTCGTACAATCTGTGTGAACAAATGTATGACTTGAATGTTTCTAAGATTGACTGAATGCTCTCTGAAACCTTACAGGGACTTAAAGACAAATTGGAACTTTATTCCAATCATGTGAGCACGTGATCTGAGGGAATAATCATCTAACACGTGACTCGGCTCATCTGGAAGCATCTTCTTCGCGCGTGTCTCCCACACCCTCAGTCTCTCGTGAGTCTGGATATATAGAGGAAGGTTTCTGCCCCTAAAAAGCTACCGAAGCCACAAGAAAAGGGTGAGGCCAGAGCGAGAAGAAGAAGAGGAGAAGCCATCCTGATCCATTCGTTGAGCGTACCTGGAAGAGAGAGAGTGATGAAGGAGAGGATGGCTTTATGCTACGTTTTGTCTATGCTTCTTTAAGAAGCTACATTGTTTCTCCGTTCGATTGTCTTTCAATATTTCTTTATGTCTTCGTTTGTTCGTTCTAAAATTCTGATACTCTGTTTTCGTTCCCTCTAGGTGTAGAGGAAGAGAGGTGAATCCTCTGGGTCACTGTGTGGCATCCCTCTGATTTAGATCAGAGGAAGGGAGGAGTTCTCCGGGGTTTTGTGTTCAGGTAGTGAGAAGGCTACCTGGGTTTTTCCCTCCGGCTAAGGAGGAAGAGAGACAGCGTCTCTGAATTGCAGTGAGGGTGAGTCACTGCTGGGTTCCCTCTTGTCTAAGAGGAAGGGAGAGTTATCTCCGGGTCAGGTCTTGTGGTGTGAGACCTGGGTGCAAGTTGTGAGTTCAGCGTCTGTAGGGATTTCGATCCCCAAGCTGTGGATCAGCGTGTTGTTGGCAGACTGAGTCTGCGGTTCTTTCTTGTGAAAGGGAAGCCTCACTCTACCTTGAGTGAGGGATGGACGTAAGTCTGCAGGTTGCAGACTGAACCATCTAAACCTCTTGTTCTCCGTGGTGTGGTTGTGCGCTTCTATTTCCTTTATGCTTCTGTCTGGCTTTATGAAGTAAGTATGATTGTTGATGATCGAAACCTTGGTCTGACTGCTCGCTTAGTGATTGTGTATATGTGCTGATGAAATTCTGAGTGATATATGTTCTGCGCTCGTGACCTGCTTTATCTTTGTTAAGGTTTCGGATTATTTTACATATTGTCAGTCTTCCTAGCCCATCTCATCTTCTAAGATTTCCTCGGCTCGGTCAAATATTTTTTAAACGGTGATCTATTCATCCCCTCCCCTTCTAGCTCACCGTCCTCCTATCTATCAATTACAATCAAAACATTTGACATGCTGGTTCAGAGAAGCAGTTTTGTTTATATTAAAAGTATGTTGGTTAGCATAAGATTTAGCATGATGTGAGAGTGGTTTTTTCTTTCCATTAGCAAACCAACATTGAGCAAAGGTGTGGCCTAATCTACCACAATGAGAGCATTCACTTTTCTTTGAATGAACAGCAGGTTTTTTATCTTGATATTTCCTAGCATTCATCATTTCAGCATTCAAATCATCCAGTTCGTTTAATTCACACTCATGCATCAAATGGCCAATTCTATGGCAGTAATAACATGACATTTTCTTTTTCTGAACCTCATGATTTCTGACATGAGTTTTCCTGACATGCATTTTACTGGCATTCATGTCATCTTTTCCTTTCAGTTTGCATTTATGCATTTGATGACCAGCTTCATGACACTTAAGGCATGACATGAGTTTCCTGTTAGCATGAGATTTAAAAATAGGATGCATGTAAGTAGTAGAAGCCATTTTGTTCTTTCCTTTTTGTTTTTCAGTTGGCTTCAGAATTCTTTGAGCAGCAAATTGAAACACTGAAAGATTGGCTGAACTAACAGAGGCAACATTTGAAACAGCTGAAGTTTGAATCTTATTTTCAAAACTCTTTTTCTTTGTTGGGTTATAGCCCAACCCTTCTTTTTGAAAATTGACTTTAACACCTAGCAGTTTGTTCAGATTATCTTGCCCACTGACAAATTTAGACAAGGAGTTTTTTAAATCCTGAATTTCATTTTCTTGAGAGGAAATGTGTAGCTCATAACTGGCAATCTCTTGTTCACTGCAATTCACACATTCAGTTAACACCTTGTTAGCAGTTTTATATTTTTTAATTTCATTTTCCAGATTGCTCAGTTTATCAGAATCATCAACACAAATACTTTTTCCTCTTTCCAAAGTAAGAAGTCTTTCAGACATAGTGAAGTTGAGCATTTTTAACTTCTCATTTTCTTCCTTGAGTTTGTCATTCTGAACTAATTCATTTATCAGAAGTTGATCTTCTGAATTGACTTCATGTTTTCTTCCAGTCTCAAATTCCTTTAATTCTTTTTGCTGTTTCTCCAGATCTTTCTGTAATTCTATGTTTACAGATTTTATGGCATTCAATTTTTCAGTCAGCAATGTGTTCTCCAGTTTAAGTTTCTCAAATTTTTCATCATTTTTATTGGAGAACTCTTTAAGAGAATCATTTTCAGATTTCAGCTTGTTTAATTCAGACTTAACACATTCAATTTCTTTCAGCAAATCCTTGCTCTGAATAGAATCATGACTAGCTAGACTAAGTTTCTTTTCAAGTTTAGAGATTTCTTTCACATGATCTTGATTCTCAATTAACAATAATGAAATTTGTTTCTTCAACATTTGAAAATCAGACTTACAAGCATCATGAACATTTTTCAATTCAACACAATTTCTACATGGAGAACTTGAACTATCTAACCCAGTACCCTTCTTCAATTTTTTATACTGTTTTCTTAACAGTTCATGAGATTCAAATAATTCAGCATATGCGTTCTCCCAATCTTCTAGAGAAACATTCTCGAAGAGATTTACCTCATCATCATCATCTTCTTCAGTTTGATTGCTGCCTTGATCGCTGCCACTTTGATTTCTTCTGTTGGCCATCATGCAGCTGTCCACATCTATCTCCTGAGTTCGCTTCAGTGTATCCAAAATATCTTTAGCAGAACTGCAATCAACGAAACATGAGTGAAAAGCTCTATCAGTAGTTGCCTTCATCAGATTTATAGCTATGTGATTTTCTTCATGCAGTGATTTTTGACTGTCAGTCCATTTGGACTTTTTCTTTGGTAGTTCATGAGGACCATGTGAAATTACTTTCCACAGGTCTGGATTCATAGATTTAATATAATTCTTCAGACTAGCGAACCATGCATTAAAATGAGTACCACTGAAAATCGGTGGATGAGCCATGAGAACACAACAGATTAATGCAACGGGAATATTGATGCACTAAAAATAAATTAGCACCGAAGACTACAAGATCGAATCTGCAGGTCGCTGGACCTTATATGCAGACACCGCTCTGATACCAACTGTTAGGGTGCTAGGCCCGAATATAGAGGGGGGTGAATGTATCCTTCTAGAAATAATGCCCAAATAAAAAACTCAGATGCTAGACGCAATCACAGAATGAAACAAATTCAATTAAACTTATGAGCAAACACATGGAACGCGCCTATCCAAGCATCTAGCGGAAGCTAGCACACAAAGCAAACCATTGCTCAAAGGATTTTTAGGTGGTTCGGTCCTCCAGACCTACATCCACCCCTCACTCCCAACCGGAGTGAGGCTTCACTAGCAAACGCTAGAACCAAGCAGACTCAGTCTGCAAACAGTTGCTGCCACACAGCTTGACCAGGGGAACAACCTCCCCTCTTCCTCCCAACTGGAGGGACACCCAAGTGACTCCCAGCCACTTGGAAACCAGAGGTCGCAGACCTCTCTTCCTCCAGACCAGGAGGGACCCCTGGACTTGCAACCCGCAAGCCCAGAACCGGAGGACCAATCCTCCCTTCCTCCTAACCGGAGGGAACCCACAAGTAGCACCCAGCTACTTGCAACCGGAGATCAGATCTCCCTTCTCCTAACCCACCAGGAGGAACCCGACCTCAGTCCAGAGGATCGGAAATACAAAGATGGAAAGATAAAAAGGAAAATAAGAAAAGGATGAAAAAACACAGCGCCAAAAGCTGAAAACGAAATACAAGTAATGTAGCTCTCAAGGGAGCAGGTCTGGCTTGGATTTGATCCAAACGCCAGAGGACAGATCTTCAAGCTTTTCCCATTTCTTCTCTACGAACTCCTTCTCTCTCTCTCTTTCTCTTCTGCTTCTTCACTCTTTTTCTTCTTCTTTCGCAGGCTCTCTCTGTCTCTTCTCTTCTCTGCAACTCTGCTCTTCTGTTGGATCGAACTCTCAGCTCTTCTGCACTTCTGCTATTTTTTCTTCTCTATTTTCGATCACCTGCTTCAGACAACGAAGACTCTCCTTTATAGCAGCTCGAGTAGAGGCAGCACTGGGCGCGCGTGGCCTCCACATTTCCCGCCCAAGTATTTGGCCACGTGTCAGCATTTCAGCTTCTTGGATCACGTGCCAGACACCTGCATGATTAAAGAAGTGTTCAGTTGATGAATAAAATTAACACAGGCTGTGCATAGTTCAGCAATGTATAGACTTATAGAAATCAATATAGCAAGTGTGTACAGTGTGAGGGAGTGTATAGACTTAGTTAGTTCAGTGCAATCCATAGCAATGTTTAGATTTAGGCGTTCTGTTCAATACAAAACCAATGTACAGACTTCATGTTGTACAGACTTGACGTTGATCAAAAGACCTTTGGACATCAGCCCAAGGCGTCAACGCTTCCATCGTGCAGCGTCGCCTCAGCTCCTCAAGCGAGATGCTCACGCCCTTGGCAACTGGCCAATGCGTCAACGCATCCAGTGTCAGCGTCGACGCAGTGAACAAGATAGAAAGCGAAAGACGCACAATTGCGTCTACGCAGTCAGCCAAGTGCATCAACGCACTAAAAGCACAGAACCCATGAAGACAGACAGGCTGTATAGACTTTGATGCTTAGAGACGATTGTATAGACTTTGCCTTAGAAACGACTGTATGGACTTTGAAACAGCAAATGAATAAGTATGCACACTGAGTCGAAGAGGCAGGCTATATAGACTTGGAGTTTAACATGCATGAAAACCAGTGTACAGACTTGCTGTCCTCACAGCTGACGACTCCAGTGTATAGACTTGCTGAGGGAGTGACTGTACAGAGTTTGGAATGTTAGAGCCAATGAATAGACTTGTACAGTGCAGCGAGTGTACAGACTTTGAGTGTTAGGGCAAATGTATAGACTTGTAAGCCCATGTGGATGTATAGACTTGAACGAGTGAAGTCGATGTACAGACTTGCCTATGCGAAGCCACTGTACAGACATTGAAAATGGGAAGCCAGTGTACAGACTTGAAGAACAGTTCAATGTATTGACTTAGCGTTGTATAGACTTGGCTTTGAACGCTTGAGCTGAAGACAATGTGCAGACTTAGCGATGTATAGACTTGGCCAGTAAAACGTAGGAAAAGGTATGAGTGTATAGACTTGGCCAAGCGTAGGAAAAGATGTGGAGTGTACAGACTTGGTGAAACAAAGTCCAGTGTATAGACTTGGTGAACTGACTCCAATGTACAGACTTGCAGATGCGAAGCCGATGTACAGACTTGGTTCCTGTAGCAGTGTATAGACTTGAAGGTCTGAAGGTGATGTATAGACTTGGTGAACACTGCAACATCAATCGGTTGTATAGAGTAGGGGTTGCACATACTTTGGCAATGTGTAGACTTAGAAGACATATGAATGTGTAGACTTCGAAGGATTGAGATGAACTGTTCACGCTGTACAGACTTGGTGAAAACTGAAGGAGCGAGCGATGTACAGACTTCACCAACAAGCTTGAACACGAACAGGCTGCACAGTGCACTGTATAGACTTAGACCAAGGCATGAACAGTGGAAGCTACAGTCCAATGTATGGACTTTGAAAGATTTTAGCGTGAGACTGTATAGACTTGGTCCCTTTCCGGATGTATAGACTTTGAGTCAAGAAGACCAATGTGTGGGCTTACTATAAAGAACAATGTTCTGATGGGTCGACGCATCAGCAAGGGTGGGTCGACCCACCACTGTCCATACTATCAAAACAGAGTGTAGATAGATGAAGATTGAGGCCGTTGTACAGACATGGGGTTCAACTGAGGATGTATGGACTTTGACGAAGTGAAGCAGTGTACAGACTTTGAATCAAACCGATGTATAGACTTGAATGGGCATGGAGTGTATAGACTTGAGAGATTGAACTGAATAGTCGATGCATCAGCTCAAGGAGTTGACGCACTGCTGTGAAGACTGTGCAGACAGAGTGTAGACACAATTAAGTAGAGCATGTTATCTGACAGCCAAATGAACTCCATTCACTTACATGATAAAACATGAATTAATCGAGCATATAAAAGAAAGCATTATGATCAGAGAATGACTGAATAATAGCATGATGACACACACAGCAAGATGACTCACAGAGATTAACTCACATCAAAAATCAATCATCAAAATCATCATCAAAACCACAGGGGCACAACAAGATATACCTTCCTTAGTGATAATATGTCCCAGAAAAGACACTTCTTGCAGCCAGAAATCACACTTACTAAACTTGGCATACAACTGATGGTCTCTCAATAACTGCAACGCCATCCTCAAATGTTCAGCATGCTCCTCCTCACTCTTAGAGTATATCAAAATATCATCAATAAACACCACGACCCATTGATCAAGATAGGGCCGGAACACGCTGTTCATCAACTGCATGAAAGTTGCAGGTGCATTGGTTAGTCCAAAAGGCATTACTACGAATTCAAAATGACCATACCTGCTACGAAAAGTCATTTTATAAATATCCTCATCATTGATCCGCAACTGATGGTATCCAGATTAGAGATCGATCTTAGAAAAATATTGAGCTCCCGCTATCTGATCAAACAGGTCGTCAATCCTCGGTAATAGGTACTTGTTCTTGATAGTAAGCTGGTTCAACTGCCGGTAATCGATACACAATCTCATCGAGCCATCCTTCTTCCGGACAAACAACACTTGAGCTCCCCACTAGGATGTACTTGGACGAATGAACCCCTTCTCAAGCAATTCCATCAATTATCGCTTCAATTCCCTCAGCTCCGTAGGAGACATACGATATGGAGCCTTTGAAACAGGAGACGCGCCCGGAGTTAAATCGATAGAGAAGACAACCTCCCTCTCAGGTGGAAGTCCTGGCAAATCCTCCGGGAAGACATCTTGAAAATCTCGGACAATAGGAATGTCCTTTACCTTAATCTTCCTCTTAGGGGTCACAGAAACAAAGGCTAGAAAAGCCTGACATCCCTTCCTCAACAACTTCTCAGCTCGAAGAGTCAAAATAAGCGGCACAGACTTAGAGTGCCTAACCCCAATAAAAGAAAGTTCAGGGTGTCCAGAAAAAGACACCGAACTAGTGCTGTAGTGAACATTTGCCTCATACTTAGCCAACCAATCAGCTCCTAGGATTATATCATAATCCTTCACATCCATACAACTAAATCTGCTGGCATATGTTCACTAATCATGACCTTACCAGAGGGATAGAAAGTTTTAATAGTAGATCCGGAGCCAATAGGAGTTGAAATTTCTAATGGAGAATTCATCAACACATGCTTCACAGCTAAGGACTTAGCAAATGTCTGAGAAACGAAAGAATGAGTCACTCCGGTATCAAACAGAACAAATGCCGGCTTATCATGTATAATAAGTGTACCGTCAACAAGTCCACCCTCCTCGGTGGTTCCCGCATCATCTTCTTGTAGGGCTTGAAGCTTGCCCTGCTGCTTCCTATTTCTTTGTGGCTTGGTTGGTGCAGCTTGATCTTACAGAAGGGGACACTCTGGAATACGATGGTCCCTGCTTCCACAGCACAGACATGCGCCCAACTTGCGCCAACATTCCTCTATCCTGTGACCTGGACGATCACAATACTTGCACTGGCCTTTGAATGGTACAATCGGGCCAGGTTTCTTATCTTCATTCTTCGACACCTTGCCCTTCCACGAACTAGACCCACCATTGGACCTTTTCTTGCCATTGCCGGGTTTAGAGTTCCCGGAACCAGTAGGTTGTTCCTTCTTAGGATTCTTTCCACGAATTCTCTCAGTCATCTCTAAAGTGTCCTCTAAGACTTGGGCCTTTCTCACCATCTCGGCATAAGTTTGGATTTCCATTGGGGCCAACTGGTTGATATAATGCAGCTTCAATCCATTAAGAAAGAGCTTGGCCTTCATCTTTTCTGTAGATACCAAATGGGTTGCATAACCGGACAATCGAGAAAACTAAGCTTCATACTCGGTGACTGAAAGGTTCCACTACTTCAGAGCATCAAATTCTGCCGCCTTCTTCTCTTGCACTCTGTCAGAAAAATACTTGTTGTTAAAGAGTTCCTCGAACTCCTTCCACGTCACTTTCCTGTCTCCCAAGGTGGCTTTAACGGCATCCCACCATGATCTCGCATCTCGTTCAAGCTGGAAGGTCATCAGAAGGACACGTTCTTGATCACTACACTGCATCACTTCAAAGATTCTCTCCATCTCTTTCAGTCAATGCTCGGCTTCGTCAGGATCTGTCGAGCCCCCAAATCGTGGGGGATTCATCCCACGAAAGTTCCGATGAAGATCTCCCACTCCTTGGTGCGCCGCCCCTCCTTGGGCCACTTGCTGCAGTGCCCGTGTTAGTCCTTGAACTGTTCGCTGCATATCCCTCCATTGCACACGTTCGGCTGCCATTAGAAATACCCTACGCGTAGAACAGATTGATTTAGAATCTTTTAAAAGGATTAGTTCTAGAATCAGGTTATTAACTCAACCCAAGTCTCTACCCAATTTCTCACTTGGTTGGATCCTTAGACTTCTAACGAGGTTATAGGTCCTAT
Source organism: Amorphophallus konjac (assembly GCA_022559845.1). Lineage (NCBI taxonomy): Eukaryota > Viridiplantae > Streptophyta > Magnoliopsida > Alismatales > Araceae > Amorphophallus > Amorphophallus konjac. Next base: position 289,879,168 of record CM040118.1, read on the forward strand.
GACACCACTTGGAATCCTAGAACTTAGAAAAACCTAGAAATATTAGAAAACCTAGGCTTTGATACCACCAAACTGTCACGTTCCGACGCGGAATATCGGGACCGACAGTAGAAAGAGTTAATAATCATATGTTGATTTCCAGACATGCTATGACCTGTGCTAGAGAGTCGAACATTCATCACAAAACCAAAAGGATTCTACCAATCTAATACTTTCTAATATATCAAAAACCAAGTTTACAACAATCCCAATCAAAAGAACTTTAAGAAAACTTCTAAAATAACATTCGACTTAACATTGTTACAACCACCAACTTCATTACAACACCATTGACCTCAATTCTAAACCACAACTACACTCAAGACATCTATTATTGACTCCACATAGCCTTCTAACTGGTTCGCTCCAGGGCTTCACTCTTGCCTGTCCCCATCAGTTTGCGAGTCCTCACCTAAGCTACCTGAAAAGGGGGAAACAACTGGGTGAGCGAATGCTCAGTAGGTATTAGCTGGCAAGTTTAAGTAATTAACTAATTTGCAATTACGTGGTACGAGAAAGAAAAAGAATAGACGATATAAATAACCAAATAAGGGTAGTAAGAGAACATGAACAAAGTATAACTAAAATTGGCCAATCCAGCATGAAATAACCAAGTCATGTAACTAATTCCGAAGGAATTCAGCAATTTAGAATACAAGAGAGTGATCATGTACAAGAATATGTCGTAGACATCACGCTAGTCATGCACTCAGTGCAATGCCTCACCATGTCATTACAACTCTCCGGGGCACGAGTACTTTTCGGGCTCTCCTCCCAGGACCAGACCGGGCCCTTATGATGTGTTGGCATTGATTTAATGGATCCAAGATCCCAAGTTATGTCTAGACATTAATCAAGTTAAATGGCTAATAATTTCAAGGTATAGAACTTACCTCAGATAATTCCAAGGGTAAGTGAAGTAGATATTTTGACCAGAAAGTTCAAGTTATCAAGAACCAACAGGTCCGTGCATTCTAACACCAAGAATCACGGAAAACATTTCTGGAAGATACATGGTCCATATTGGGCCGCTCAGAGAAAGGACGGTCGCTAACTGGACCGCGCTAAAAGGATTGGGCTGAAGAACAGTCTAATAGAAGCCAAGTATGACCGGTCTATTATGGGCCGCTCCAATTATAGAACGATCAAAAATAGGCTTTTTAATAGATCTAGATGGTCCACTTTGGGCCGTTCACGACAGAAAAGATCTGAAGCCCATGATGAAAGTAAGCGGGCTGAATTGGGCCGCTCAGGAACTGAACGGTCCACGATTATCCGTTCTAGTGAATGAGCGGGCCTATACAGTCTGTTCAATTGCTGGGCCTAACTAGTCAATGGAAAGTCCACCCAAATGACTCCTAGGCTGCCATAGGCGGGGTGCACTGAACCCAAGGTCCAGCCCACTGTCCGCTGGTTGGCCTAGAGGCTTTTGGGTCGACAAAACATGACCAGGTCAAAGATAGAACAAGAAAAATCGACCAATCAAGATAGGACATTCTGCCAGAATTGCACGGTTCATATTGGGCCGTCCCAAGTGTTACACGGTCCAGTTCTGGCCGCGCAATAACTCGGACAGTCCAATGTGATTTGTGGCTCAAACCAGGGCAATCCAAGCGATTCAATCGAGTCAACAGGTGCAGGACTTGTGGTACAATCTGCCCGACGTCCTAGTGGGAATCCCAAGCTCGCGGGGGCTTATGGAGGTCTCATAATGGAGGTCCTAGTCCGATGGAAGGAATATCCGGCGGAGAGTTCCAACCATTATAAGAAATGAAGGCTAGAAATCATCAGAAAACGAGTGTATGGCGGTCGGTCAATTCCACCGGAGTAGAATGACTATCAAAACAACCCTAGTATCATTAGTTCATTCTCCATTATAACATGTTTAAGATCAACTTCATTGAAAATGATGAACAAGGTCATGAGAGAGTAATTAAGCAAAAGAATTATAAATTCCTAACTTTCATACGTTCTAATTAATATGTAGGTTGCTAAATTATCATTAACATTAGTTGACTAAGAAGAATCATGCTAAAATAAGAATAAAGCATTCGGTGGATAGAACGGTTTGTCCGGAACCGCTCAGAGGGCCTTAGCGGTCGGTCGATAGTTCGTTTAATCCCTAAAGGCCAGAGGCAAGATGGGGTTTGAGCGGTCTATCGAGAGGCCGCGAGGGTCTCTGCATAGTCTGGATATGGCCGCTCTGCCCATGGAGGATTCAAAACGCAAGGACAATAAATGGTTTACTTCTGGCCATCGATATCGACCACACGGTCTATCGAGAGGCCGTTCAGAACATGGCGGTTCCTGTAGGACCGCTCTAAGGTCGCCCTGCCCGACTCCGGTGAGCTCGGCTAGGGTTAGCAAAAATGACTAAATACTCCTCATGTACAGCACGAAAATTGGGCAAACACCCATCAATAGAACGAGAACAAGAAGATGTAAAAGATGGCATGATCAATTTAAGATTTAGGCCTGCTAATCCCTACATTAATCGAGGTTAAACAAGGAAACCCTAGATTGACATGCTCTTACTAATTCGATTAATACGCGTAAGATACCTAACCAAAATTAGGGCTTTTTAGATCCTTGGAAAGAGGACAGAGAGACGATTATAACAATATATTAAACGTTAGATTTGGTTTATTATCACCTACCTTAAAGAAGGAAGAAGGGGAAGAAGATCGTTGCTCGCACCCAGAACACCTCTCCTATGATCGCCGAAATTTGCCCTCGTCCGCGCTCCTCGTCGGCCGCCACAGCATCCAATCTTTTCTAGGTCGACTAGGGTTTGATTATATAGGGTCAATTGAGTCTAGAAGGGTCAATTAGGAAGGATAGAGTCCTCCGAATTGTGGGGTGCGCGAATCGCGCTTGATCGGGTCGCCGTCGACGTTTCCTTCCAAATACGCCTCTTAGGGTTAGGGTTTCGATGGGGATCGAGAGGGGAAATGATTAGCTAATCTAGGCCGTTCATTTGGGTCCAGTTTGGGCTTAATTGATCGAGAGTTGGGCTCCAATTTCACGAATTAAGATTCGGTTAGATTAAGTGTTGATTTGGGCCTAAATCTGCTAATTCGGCTCACATAGGATTTTCTTTTGGGTTGGTCGTAGAAGACAAACTTGCTAAGCTATTAGTCCTTTTTATGAATATCATTTTTCGAGATTTTTATAAATTGGTTGAAATTTGACCTATTGTATTTTTCAAGAATTTTCTTTATAATTTCTTTTATTTTATTTAATAATACACCGGGGTGCCACATTCTGGGAGCGGGGACGGGGGTCGTTAGCCTAGGCAGAAGTGACCCCAGGTGGATACTGGAGTGGTGGAGGCTGGCGAGTCCTCTCAAGGACTCAAGGCAGATGAGAATATTGAGGCAGAATCGGCTTTGAGTAAGCACTACGCCCACCCTTTGTCTTTAGTCGGTTTAGCCGTTATGGTTGACTAACCTTGCATTGCTTGACTGGGTTTTATAGCTCCGCTAGAGATTGGGGCAGAAGTGGCTTTCTCACCACCCCCGGAGGGCGATCCTTTGTTGGATGACGACATCGAATGTGAGATCGATGTTGATGAGGTCCTCCTCGCGATAGACGAGACCGGCCCCCATGCCGGAACATTCCCCGAGAGTCGTGGCAGGCCCTCAAGGGTATTCAGCCAAGTAAGGCCCTTCGAACTAGAAATGTTCTGTTTATGGCTATGCTTGCTTATGGAAACTAACACAGCCATGTGCTTTATGCAGAGACGGCGGGGATGTCGGGGGCCATGGCCCCTCCCGAGGCAAGAGATGAGGTGCCCACCCTTGTCAAGGAGCAAGAACCTGCGGCCACCCGGGACGGCTCCGGTAAGTGCCGAGCCATTCTAAGGAGAGTTGTTTCCCCTTTTGTCTGGCGTCTGACAGACAGAGGTTGCTGCCTAGTTTGTGGTTTTGTTTGCCAGGTGAGGGCCCGACTGCTACCCTCGAGATGGTCTAGGAGCTAGTGAGTGCTGGACCGTCAGTGGAGCTCCCCTCGTTTGAGGCCGAGCCGAGAGTGACGGGTGGCCTAGCCGCCCTTGTTGCTGGAGCCGTGTCGAGATCGCTACCACCATCGTCGGTGGGGCATCCCCTTCCTCCTTTGCCAGCCGTTGTCTCAGCTTGCACGGTGGGGCTAGCTAGGTCTTCCACCATGGGACCCACAGGTACGTGACTAGGACTTAGCCATTCGTTGTGGGCTTTTACATCACCTGCCAGTTCTAAGCTTCTTCTGGTGTTGGTCACAGGTACTCCCTCCCCTTTGGAGGAGGGCAAGCTTCCTCGTGACTTGGTTGGAGTGGCAGGGGGAGAGCCTATAGCGGCGACTCCGGCTGGAGAAGATGAAGAGATCATCAACATAGAGAGGATCTCTGAGGGGAGTGCCCCGGTTGGTGAGCTTATTGTCCGAAACCCTTGACTGGATGGCTTTCTTTACATGAGGTCAGGCTGTGTTCTGACCCTATTATTTTATTGATCCACGGGGGCTTCTAGTTCCACCACCTCCGGTAGTTTATCAGAGACTTCATCAGGCTCCTCTAGTAGCGGGAGTTTTATCATGAAGACAGAGGAGAGTTCAGGCTCCTCTTCTTCTGGGGGCTCGTCCGCCGAGGGGGCTGGGATGGAGGCTACTTCCAGAGGTGTGTGGGCTCTTTCGTTCCCCCTTTCAGCACTTATTTATGCCTTCCGGCAGAATACTGATATTTCTGTATTGTGTGTAGCGCTAGAGTCAGGGGAGGAGCGTGTGCCCGCTCCTACTGCCGATGGTCGAGAGGAGGTCTCCGATCTCTCTGCGGCTCCTAGAGGGGACAAGGCTATGGGAGAAGGCTCCCTAGTTGTCGAGGAGTTGTTGCCATCCCTGACTCCGGTGAGTGACGTTGTAGGCGCTGAGGGGCTTGTTTTGGGTAAGGAATGAGGATTCCTTTTTCTCAGGTTTTCCACCTTATTTTGCATGGAAAGTTTCACATGTATTTCTGACTTTCCATTTATTTTTTCTGGTATTGTGTAGCCTCGACTGGTGTGCTGACAGAGACAGGCGACTCCACCTTGAGCCTGGAGGTGGAGTGGCCCTCCGCCACTCAGTCGACGGAGTCGTTAGTAGGCGGAAGCGTGGGTGCCTCCCTACTTCAGCGAGCACGGGGGTACCTTCAGAGCGACCCCCTTTCGTCTCTGGAGGATCTGAGGCAGCGCCTGATAGAGTGCACCCGGGGCTACCACATCCTCGGCTTCCCACGTGAGCTTTGGATGTCCAGGCTGGCCGGGATATGGGTGGAGTACCTACAACTCCTTCAGACACAGGAGCAGGGGGCTCAAAGATTGGCAGCCATCCGGGAGGAGCGAGAGTGATAGGCTCGGCTCGTGGCAGCTGTAGCCGAGTAGAGGGCTCGCACCGATGTGGCTGAGTCACTCTTCAAAGATTGGGTTGTTCGGCTGGAGGAGGCCGAGAGTAGGACGGAGGCCTTGAGAAAGGCCTTGGAGGAGCAGCAGTCGGCCACGGAGCGTGCCAGAGCTGAGTGGCGAGTGGCCAGGAGCAGGGTCGAGGCTAGCGCTTAGGTTTTGTCCACTCTTGAGGCGGAGCGGGCGGCTGCTCAGTCTCGCGTGTCAATGTTGGAGAGGAGCGAGTCATGATTCGACTGCGTCTTCTTTTGTTATGCTTGTATGTCCAGTTGTACGGACCTCTTGTTACCCCAAGGGCATGTCTTGGGCTCCTTTGATATAGTATGAATGACAAATTTCTGGATTTCTTTTGTCATTTCTTGTGTTGTCCCGCCCTTTTTTTCTTGTGGAACAATGATGGATGCAGGTACTCGCGACCATGTACTGTTAGTTGTGGTTGATTCTTCTACTATGTGCTGGTGCTGGTGACAGGGAATTGGGTACTTGAATCTGGGTATTGGACTGGAGACTGAGTGTTAGTTAGTGGTTGCCAGATACTGGGTACCCAGGAAGACCTGAGCAGTGGGCACTGGATAGGCGTTGAGTGCTGGGTATTGGGGGCAAAGTTCTGGGTATTGGAGACTGGGTATTGGGTACTGGAGGCTGAGTGCTGGGTACTGGAGGCTAGGTACTGTGTAACGACCCAAGATCTAGATACCGGGGAGAGCCCGATACCATTCGAATCCTGGCCCGCTGCCCACGAGCCGGGAGGGCTCGGAATGGCTAAAAGGAGTGTGGAGGTACAAAGAAATAGGAAATAAGGCAAGATAATTCAAAAATTAACAGAAATAAATAAACAACTGCAACAGTAGAGTCCAGTCCAACAGAAAGTATAGTCTAAAGCAGTAAAACGTACCACATGCCAAGTGAACACTCAGCTCGGTGAACTGGCAACTAAGAACCTCCTAACAACACCCTCGAACCTCAAGGAAGAACCGCCGCACCTGAAAAGTAGGGGTGAGCCTCCTGTCACTGGCTCAGTGGGGCTCCCATGGAACCCCAAGCGAGAACAACGGCGGTGGCGGAAAGAAAAATAGTCACAACTACAGTAGAAATAGCGAACTGGTGGCCGGTCAAAACTCGGCACTACAACTACTCCTACTGTACCGGTCAAGCAGAAAGAGAAATCCCGATCTCACAATCGGGAACCAGACCACTCTAACACCAGGCCTACCGAGGAAACACTCACGGCAGCTTCACCGTGAAGGCATGTCCTCCCAGACAAGGCCAACATGGACCACGCTGTCCAAGGTAGGGTCACGACCACGCTGTCGTGAACACAACTCTAACAAGACGCAACCTCGGTGAAGCCACTGGTACCCTGGCCACTACCTCAAAAACACCGGACGGTCCAGAAAACCACGTCTCGCAGACGGGAAACGAAACCAGAACAGGAGAGTCGCGTCTCACGTGACAGGAGTACCTGCCAATTAGAAGCAAGGCCGGATGCGTCCCTTGACGACTTAGACCGCGCCTCGGGTGTCCCCCTCGACCCCTGGTGGAAATGGGACACCGTACTAGTAACCATAGAATAAGTGACTAGTCGGGGTCACGCTCGTCAGCACGCATCCGCAGTCACCGACCACGTGTGAACACACAGACCGTACATCCTAGGTCTGGCCCTCTGACTGGTTTTCCCCTCAGCCAGACTCTGGCGTCAAAACGTGGGGCCCGACGGTAACCAGTCTAAAAACTATCTCTCGGGATAAAGCCTCGCCACCACTCCCTGGTGGGACCACACACGTGTCGGAAGGCTACGACTTGTGGGGAGTCACTGATGTGACCACTCTCCGAGGAGAAACTCCGAGAACCACGCACGCACCCTGCGCGAAAGTCACGAGGAATCAAGTGGCACCGAGCCACTAGACTCTGCACAGTCCTCTAGACTCACTAAATCCAACGGTCCTTGAGTCACAACACACGGGGTCAAGACCGTTGTATGCAACGGCACAATGCCGTTAATCTAGCCTAATCCCTAGGTCTAAAACCACGATAGCATGAATACCGAGGTAGCTCATGAGCCGTCGAGACCATCCCCTCAAAAGGGAACTCAAGAGACTTCCAGCCCCATGTTGGATAATTGGACTCACAGTCCACAGGCCACACACACGGCCCACGCAGAAAGCACAGAAGCACGGTTCCCAAGGTATCTCACAAGCATCCACGCTGATTCCCCCATCCCAAGGAAAAGCGTGAAACCTCCAGCCCAAGGTTGGATGACTGGACTCGTAGTCCAAGGCCATACAATTGGCCCACTCAGGAACCATCTTCCGGAGAAACTCACGACATGCGGGGGAAACCCCACCGCACTTACATCGATACATGGTGACTCAATCTAGCGTAACACGAAAGCCCGGAACATACGCAGGGTCACCCGGACCCTCTAAATCTATGGGCACACTAATCGAGGTAACACGGTACCTCTAGACATCCCAGAAAACACGGTCACGGAACCCATGGGATGTCCGGGACGCTCACGAGGCCGATGGTCGACCACTGGGTCATAATCGAGTCGACCGGAGACCAACACAATGCAAAACAGACATTGTGAGCATGAAAAATTGCTTAGCGGTCTACCTCTGGACCACCAGGAAGCGTAGCGGTCTAGCCCTGGACCACTACGGAAAGGCTAGCGGTCTACCGCTGGACCGCTAAGCACTCTGGAAATCACAGACCCCTAGCGGTCTACCCATGGACCGCAAAGCAGGGCCTAGCGGCCTCCTACTGGACGGCTAAAGACCCTAGCGGTCTATCGCACGTCTGCAAGGTCCGAACCGACACACGGGATGCTAGCGGTCTCCACCTGACCGCTAGCACCCTAGCGGTCGCTGGAAGGACCGCTAAGGCACCCAGAACCCGAAACTGGCGAATCACGTAGAAAACCCCATTCCACGCCCCGTTCACGCCCACGTGAAGGGGAAATCGGTCCCCAACCTCTCTAGCACCGAGAGGACCGAATTAGACCCCAAAAATGTGGTCAAAACTCTAGATCGGGCTCACTCTCCAAAAATATGGATTTTTACCCCGGCGTGAAAATAAACCCACTCGGATCGCCTCGGGCTACCAAGTCCATGGGAAATGAAATACGTGAGCTGAGGGTACATCTCCCTACCTCCACTGAAGATTTGACGTGCCGTGGGTGCCGATCCTTGAAGAAAATGCCGTTAAACCCTCACCGGCTCGCGATCACGTCACCGAGCTTCCACGTGCCTCCACGCCTCAATCCTTGACCCATCCTCGCCGTCCTCCTCGCCTATGTCACCCCGCCGCGCCTCTGCCTCGCTCCGTCGACTGCCGGAGAAGAGAGGGTGAGAAGGGAGAGCGTGAGAGAAGAGAGAGGGAGAGAGTGAGAAAATGAGAGGGGAGAGAGAGAAAGAGTTAATATATAGAAAAACCCAAAAATTTTAGAAATTCAAAAAAATACTAAAAATTACCTCCACGATCCCCGGGAGGAGCACAACATGTCGGTATTGTCTCGGAGTCGGAGAACATCACGGTTCACCCTGCACAGTGTTCCGAAGGCATATCAGGGAAAAACACACGTAAAGCACAAAACACACTCCGGGACCCACAAAAGCAATCTGAAAAATATCCAAAAAATTCAGGGCATTACAGCCCTCCCCCCTTAAAAAAATTTTCATCCTCGAAATTAAGGACCAATGCGGGAACACATGGGAAGAAAGCTCTAACCAACTGACAACACCGTCAGAGCCCCGGCACAGAAAATCTCGATTCTCACGAAAGCACTGATCCTGAGGGTCACAGCTAGACTACAATCACAAACGACACCTCGCTCCGCACGCTGGCCACACCGGCCAACAGAGCAGGCATAGACCAAAGGACACAGTCCGGCATCACCTCAGTCACAAGAAAAACCAATCATGGCACCGCTGCCACCATCTCGCCCACCGAGGAGACATAGTCCTCGTCGTGAGAAACAGCTACCGATCCATCCTATGGTCGGTAGACAAATCACACGTCAGCTTCACAACTAGCTGACTGGTCGCACACCCTTCTCAAGGGAACAACCAATACAGAGCCTCCATCAGCTCACACCTGGCAAGCCAAGCGCTCACAACAGCACGGGACCAACTCTGCCAGAACTTAAACTTCGACAAAGCCCAGATCCCATCCAGAAGGCACACCACAGAGACGGCCACCAAAGGCCTCACTGATACATGCCTCTCACCGTTCACGATGCACAACCAACATCATCTTCTATCTGTGAAAAGACCATCCAATGATCGCCAGATACACGTCAACAGGAAACCTTCGCCGACCTAGTAGGCACGATCCAACTCACAACATGCCATCCGCTGACTCACACACAGACAATTACCACATCACGAGCTGAACTTCTCTCAAACACCGCATCTGATCTCGAGCATCGCGCCAACTCAACTCTCTCAGGGGAGCACGACAAAACCAATGACAAGACTCAGGAGTCTTCGGTCATCACCTCACTTGACTCAGACTTATAGAGAAATCCTCCCATGCTGGTCACCAGACCAGGGATAACCACTCCAACTCTAATGTCCCATCAAGGACCTCCAACCACAGGCGTCACTCTTCCGTCTTGTCTCATTGGAACCTTCATCTCAATTAATCCAAGTGGACACCTGCCAATCTCGATTTCGCCCATACCACAGAGCCACGGGACACCACCGGAACAATTCATGGCACACGTCTCTAGGGAAGGAAAGTGCCACCCAATATTACAGCAACCTAGACGCCGACACCACGACCAACTCACACAGGTCCCCAAGTAATACACATCTTACCATGGTCGACAACGAGAATAGCCTAACCAGTCACTCGTAGCGACCAACCGGAACCCATAATCTACTAGAGATCACTTCCTCAAAACATGATCTTATCCGAGGACACAACCTCCAATACAAGTCGGGCACCAAGCCACTGACTCTGACCAACACGACCTCGGCCTCCGTCAAGCAATATCCTCAACAACCCCATCTGGCTCACACCGATGCCTGACACGGCTTCCATAACATGAACAGGGTATTCATGCGGCACACTTGCCAACATTTTCCTCCAACACTCCGTCCTGCCAGTGACAAGCACAATAATACCTCGAGCAACGGCACGGCAACAACACGTCTCACACAGAGGAACCAATCCTCCCATGCTCAACGTAACCTTAGGAATCTGCCCGTAGCACCCAACGCTACGATCCTGATGTTGTGCCCCTTGTGCTTTGATGATAGGGTGTTGTTGTTTTGATGATAGCAACTCAATGAGTCACCACATAAGAATGATGATGATCTATGCTAACTGCTATGAGGAGTGTTATGGGGAGTGTGTTAGGTCCAGCCCCTTGTGCATTGATGATGAAATGATGTTTTGAGTGCTTTGTTCTGATTAAATGCCCATGCACAGGTTAAGTCTGTACAGAGTTTTGCCTAGACTACATGTCTTCTTAGCGCATACTTAGTCACCAAGTCCGTGCAACTCCTGTTGCAGCATCAACTCAAGTCTGTACAACATTTGTTGCTGCACGCGACTAACTATATGCATATGTGCATCTTTCACTTCAAAATCTGTACATTCTTCGACGGCATGTCTGTGCATCTTTCACTTCAAAATCTGTACATTCTTCGACGGCATGTCTGTGCATCTTTTGTACCATGCACTCAAAGTCTGTACATTCTTCGGTGGCATATCTATGCATCGTTTGTACATTGCACACAAAGTCTGTACATTCTTTGGTGACATGTCTGTGCAACTTTTGTTCCACACAAACGTAAAGTTCGTGCATTTAAATACTAAGTCTGCACACTGTTGTCTTGATGACTTAGCAAGTCTATACATTCTCGAACCAACTCAGTGCATCTTTTTGCATCGTTGTGCTTCACGCATACACATAGTCAGTGCATCGCATTGCCTCGCACATACACATATACACAAAGTCGGTGTAACTCTTGGTGCTGCAAGGACACAAGTCTGTACAACCTTTGTTGATACGAGCAGTCAAGTTCGTGCATAGTTTCATTAGGCCTGTGCATTATGCATTCATGCTCAAACTCTAGGCAAAGCAAGTATGTACATCGTCTTGTCGCATGCACACAAAAGTCTGTACACAGCTCAGTGGCATGTTTGTGCATTCATCTTCATTGTGCATACCTTCCTATATGCATACTGCATTATATCCATCAAGTCTGTACATGCTTAGTTCAAATCTCGAACTAACTCGATGCATCCTTCTCTTTTCCTTCAGATTGATTCAAACTGATAATAAGTCCGACCTAACAGGACTTCTGTTCGAGGAATCTAAGAAGGGCATATAACTCGAGAATGAAAGAAAGTGCCAGGATCATGACACGTGGAATGCAACGAGGCTATGATGCTGACACGTGACCTAGATATTCGGGCGAGAATCGTGATGACCACACGTCCTATCTGTTCACTGCTCTATAAATAAGAAGCTTCTTCCTGAGGAGCACTGTGATCTAAATTGGGAACTTACCTGAAGAAGTGTAGAAGCAGAGAGAGCCTGCACGATCCAGAGAGAAGAGAAAGAGAAGAAAGAGAGAAGAAGAGAATGAGAGAGTTGAGAGAGAGGAGTCTGAGAGATTTACTTTGAATGTTTGTTCATCAGTCTCTCGGTTCAGATACCAGAACTGAGATTGCTCATTGTGAGCTACATTCCCTCTGGGGATTTCTTGTTTTTCGTTTGTTTCTATCTTGCTTTCTGAAACCTTGTTTTCAAGCTGTTAGTCAGTAGAGCTAAGGTGTATTGCTCAGCGGTTTGCAGAGGAGGATTCCTCTGGACGGCATAAGCTGTAATGCCCAGCTGTCTGTAGGGTTGTGACCCCGAAGCTGTGGATCAGCGAAGCTGTGTATCAGCGGTTGAATCCACATTCCGGTTTGGAGTGTGGGGTGGACGTAGATCTCGGGTTTGAGATCGAACCACCTTAAAAATCTCCTGTCTACTATGCGTTTGTCTTGTGAATTGTTATGCATCTTGGTTATCTCTTCCATCCGCAGTAGATGCATGTTTAGGATCGTTTAAGTTCAGATCTGCTAGAGTTGGCTTTCTATGATCGCTTTAGCTTATCTTTCTATCATCCAGCAGCAGTTTGTTTTATTTTCACACTTGAAACTGCTGCAGTCGATTTTATTGGGTGACTGATCTATTCACCCCCCTCTAGATCGTTCATAGACTCTCATCAGTTGGTATCAGAGCCTAACTCTTTTTCAGGGACTAACATCCTAAGGAGGAACGACCATGAACGCTAAGGGAATGACAGCAGAAGGACATTCAACCTCCAAGTCTCCGTACTTCGACGGCTCTAACTACGCCTACTGGAAGAACAGAATGCAGGTCTTTCTGAGGGCGAAGGACTACGAGATCTGGAGGGTAGTGAGAAAGGGACTGTTCGAACTGCACGAGAATGAAGAGGTTTGGACGAGAGAGGAAATTAGAAAGTCTACTTTGAACTGGAGTGCCGTCAACTCTATTCAGTGCGCACTTCATCCCACGGAATTTTCCAGAGTTTCATCGTGCAAAACGGCCAAGGAGATGTGGGACACACTGAAGGTTATCTACGAAGGGACATCACAGGTGAGAGAGACCAAGGTGAATATGTTGGTCTCTGAATATGAAGCATTCCGGATGAAACCTGGTGAGACCGTGACTGAGATGTATGCTCGTCTGACGATCATAACTAACGGTCTGAGGAATTTGGGAAAGAGCTATTCCGACTACGAGATTGTAAGGAAGATCCTGCGGTCTCTGACTCCTGTCTGGCACACAAAGGCGACAGTGATCGAGGAGTGAAGAGATCTTCAGACGATGAAAGTTGTCGAGTTGATAGGTTCTCTAATGGCATATGAGATGAACCTTCCCAAAATTGAGGAGCTCAAGAATAAGAAGAAACGAATCGCGCTAAAGGCTAGTTCCAGCAGAACAAGCAGATCCAGCCACATTGAATCATCAAGCGAGCAGAGCAGCCTATCTGGGTCAGAAATCAATGGAGACCAACTTGCTATGTTGACCAGAGAGTTCAGGCGATTCTTGAGAAAGGAAGGTAGAAATTTCGACCGAAGACAATTCAGCGGCCGACGACATAACAGGTATAGGTCTAACCCTGCGAAGAAACCTGATACTAATGTTTGCTATCACTGCAGGAAGGCCGGGCATATGAAGGCAGATTGTCCAGAGCTCTAGAAGCAGAAGGAGAAACTAAGGAAGAAAGGTGGAAAAGGAAAAGCCATGATTAGTACTTGGAGCGATGAGGACGAGGGCACACTGAGCACCACCTCACAGAGCGAGAAGAAAAGCATGTCTGCCTGATGACCAAAAGTGACAAAGAAGAAGAAGGAGACTCCGATGAGGTATCCTCTCCCTTTGAGCACTATACAATTTCTGATTGGGAGGATGCCTACGGAGAGCTGCTAGATAAAGTGGATGATATTAGAAAGGAGAACAGGCATTTGAAGAAGAAAGTAAACTCACTTATGAATGATAAAACCATGTCTGATAAAATTGCCTGTCTGCAATCTGAAAATGATAGTTTAAAATTTTCATGTGCTGAATCTGATGATTTGAAGCATGCTTTAATAGATTCTAGAAAGGAAAATGAATGGTTAAAGAATGTTATTGATGATTTGAAGCTGAGAGTTCAAATGTTTGAAAATGAAGCAAAAATTTCAAATGAGAAATATGAAGCTGTTTTGTGTGTGAATTCTGAATTAAAGAAAACAGTTGAAAATTTAGAGAAAGAAAATGTTGATAAAAGGAAAATAATAGAAAATATTACCCAAGGCACAGATAATCTCAATGCTCTGTTAGGGTCAAAGGTGAATTTTAGAAAAGAAGGTCTTGGATTCAACTCAACTGCCACGAAAAGCCTTGCCGTGAAAACCATATCATTTGTGGCAGAGAAAAAGAAGGGACCTCTCATAAAAATGGTAAGTGAAACTTCTGTTTCTAAACATGTTAATTCGAAAATGTTCAGTGCCAAGGACAAGTGTAAACAGAAGGTTGGTGAGCCTAGAAGATTTTGCCCTTCACCCAAAAGTAAGTCTCAGGTTCGGGATCAGCCTCCAAGCAAATCTAAACCCCAAGGCAGGGCCACCAATTCTCCACCACCATCACCTGTTCAGAAGAATACCCAACACAAACCTGTACAGATGTCTAGTGGGTCAAAAATGCAAGGGAGATGTAATGCTGCTTGGGGCCAGAACAGCCATACTCACCAGCCCAAGGTACAGACCTATTACACTTATCCTCAGAAACAGGTACAACCATTCTATAGGTCTGGATGGAATCAAGTCCAAGGGAGGTCTAGATATCAACCTTTTCCCACTCATTGGCATAGACCTCAAATTGCTAGCTGGGTTGGTCAGTCTAGGACATAGGGTCCAAATAGACAGGTCTTCCTTGGTCAGCCTAGGACTACTGCGGGCCGCAATTATCTGAGGACCTATTGGCCTGGGCACTGGCACAAAAATAATCATAATTATAATGAAGATACTGCCAGAACGCAACAAAAACCAAAGCACCAGAAGAAGAAGGTTCAATCAGTTAGTGCTGAGAAAAAGAAAAATGATGAAAAGAATGTTAGAAATTCCACTAATACAACCATGTTTTGACAAATGTGGATTCCTAAACAATTTATGTCTTGCTTAAATTGTTCTGTTTCTGCCTTGGAGCCCAAACAATTTTGGGTTCCAAAATTCTTTACCTGATTGTGATTGCAGGTATGCCTGGCAGCCAGGAGCAATATATGGTATCTTGATAGTGGCTGCTCCAGGCATATGACAGGAGACAAGGCCAAATTTTGCATGTTGACTGAGAAGAATGGAGGTCTTGTCACCTTCGGTGGAAATACAAAGGGTAAAATCATCGGGTCAGGTAAGGTAGGTAAGTGTACTACCTGTTGCATTGAAGAAGTACTGCTGGTTGATGGTCTTGCATATAACTTACTTTGTATCAGCCAGCTCTGTAATAAAGGACACAAGGTAGTATTTGATTCTCATTATTGCAAAATCTTTGAACCTGATTCCGATGTAGTTAAATTCTCAAGAAAAAGGGTGAATAACATTTATTTGGTAGATTTAGATGATTTAGCTCATTCTAATCTTTGCCTCACTGCAAATAAAGATGATTTAGCATTTTTGTGACATCGTAGATTAGGCCATGCCAGCTATATTGTTTTGCATAAATTGAATAAACATAGCATGGTTAGAGGACTCCCTGAAATTTCCTTCAAGAAGGAAAATAAGGTGTGTGGTGCTTGTACACAGTCCAAGCAGACTAGAAAGTCATTTAAATCAAGAACTGAAAACATGTTCTTTAAACCTTATGAGCTGATACATATGGATTTATTTGGACCTACACGATCAGTCAGCTTGTCAGGGAGGAGATATGGATATGTCCTAGTTGATGACTTCTCTAGGTATACTTGGGTCTTTTTCCTTACACATGAAAATGATGCATTCATAGAATTTTAGGAGTTCTATTTGAAAATAAAATAGAAAAATGAAAATTCAATTGAAAATATTTTATCTGATCATGGAGGTGAGTTTAAGAATTCACAATTTGATGAATTTTGCAGGGTCAATGGGATTACTCATCGGTTCTCCTCACCAAGGACACCAGAGCAAAATGGAGTGGTGGAGAGGAGGAACCGGACTCTTGTGAAGATGGCCCGAACACTCCTAGTTGAAGGTGGCCTACCAAGAAAATTTTGGGCAGAAGCAGTTAATACTGCATGTCATGTAATAAATAGAGCCATGGTAAGGCCGTTCACTCAGAAAACACCCTATGAAATCCTCAAGGGTAAGAAACCTTCAATTGCTCACTTTAAGATTTTTGGATGTAAATGTTGTATCCATGTTAATGATAAAAGAGATCTTGATAAGTTTGAACCTAAAAGTGATCCGGGCTTGTTCCTAGGATATTCTGAAACCACTAGAGAATATAGGGTGTATAATTCAAATTCTAAAACGGTTGAAGAATCTCCACATGTAGTCTTTGATGAGTCCCTGACTAAATGTGACAATGGTCTGTGCAGGAAAGAAGATGATGGAGAAATATTGAATGAAAGACAATCGACAGACCAATCAGATCAAGAAGAAGAGCCAGAAGAAAACAATGTAGAAGAGCCTGTTGTTCAGGGGTGGTAAATGAAGATCAAGGTAACCAAGTTATCAATATCAGATTTTTAAGAGATCATCCAGTAAGTAATGTCATTGGTAACCTAAATGAACCCCCTAGGACTAGAGGCTACTTAAGAGCTCAGCATGAATTAAATACATATGCATTGGTTTCTCATGTAGAACCCAAGTCCATTGACAATGCCTTAAAGGATGTGCATTGGATCAATGCCATGCACGAGGAGCTTAATCAGTTTGACAGGAACAAGGTGTGGCACCTAGTCCCACCTCCTAATCATGGGACTATCATTGGAACTAAATGGGTTTTTAGAAATAAAACGGATGAGTTAGGTAATGTAGTAAAGAATAAAGCCAGACTTGTTGCTCAGGGGTACAACCAGGAATTCAGAATTGACTTTGAAGAGTCATTTGCCCCTGTAGCCAGGATAGAAGCTATCAGAATTTTGTTAGCTTATGCATGCTCCCTTGGAATAACTCTCCAGCAGATGGACGTAAAATCTGCCTTTCTCAATGGGGAAATTAAGGAGAATGTCTATGTCCATCAACCTCCTGGCTTTGAATGTTCAGATTTCCCTTCTTATGTATATAAGTTGAATAAAGCTCTCTATGGTTTGAAGCAAGCTCTTAGAGCTTGGTATGACAGGCTCAGCAAATTCCTTACCGAGAAGAAGTTCTCGAGAGGTGAGATTGACCAAACGTTGTTTACAAAGGTCAGTCACCCTGACATACTTATTGTTCAGATTTATGTGGATGACATTATTTTTGGTTCAACTAACCCAAAGATGTGTAAGGAATTTTCTGACTTAATGACACAAGAGTTTGAAATGAGCTCAATGGGTGAGCTGAAACTCTTTCTTGGATTGCAGGTGACTCAAACCAAAGATGGAACCTTTATCACCCAGTCCAAATACATTAGGGACCTCCTGAAGAAATACAAGCTCGAAAACCTCAAGGACATTGCAGCTCCAATAGGTACCTCCACAAGTCTTGATGAAGATACAAAAGGTAACCCAGTGGATCAAAAGCTGTATAGAGGTATGATCGGATCCCTTTTGTACCTCACTGCATCTAGGCCTGATATACAATTTACAGTATGTTTATGTGCTAGATTTCAAGTTAGTCCTAAGGAGTCTCATTTTAGTGCAGTGAAAAGAATCTTTATGTATCTGTCAGGCACCCAAGAACTTGGTCTTTGGTACCCTGCTAGGTGTGAGTTAGAGCTTATAGCTTACACTGATGCAGACTATGCTGGGTCTCGGATAGATAGGAAGAGCACTAGTGGATATTGCCAATTCCTAGGTGGTTGCCTAGTATCTTGGGCCTCTAAAAAGCAACACACTGTAGCACTCTCCACTGCAGAGGCAGAATATGTTGCTGCAGGGAATTGTGCTACCCAGGTACTATGGATTAAACATCAGCTCTCAGATTATCAGATAAATCTGGGATGCATTCCTCTTCTATATGATAACACTAGTGCCATTTGCCTTACTAAAAATCATGTTCACCACTCTAGGACTAAGCACATTGATATTAAACATCATTTTCTTAGAGATGCTATGAGCAAAAGTAAAATTGAATTAGTCTTTGTTGAAACTGAAAAACAAGTTGCTGATATTTTTACAAAACCTCTTGAAAATGAAAGATTTAGATATCTAAGAAGAGAACTGGGGCTTTGTAAATTTCAGCAAGAAAATGACTAATTTTTCTCTTGAAATGTCTTTTAGAGTGCTTGAAATAATTGAGTTTGCCTATTCTTGAACCTGTGAATAAGGTTGTTTGATGATAGAATAATCACTTGTGGACTGAGTACATAAGTTGCTGCACATCTTGCACATATTATCTCTGAAGTCGATGCATAGTTGGGCATATAGTCGACGGATGGTTGTACATGTAGTCAATCAATTGCCTTGTATAGACTTTATGTCGAAGCATGCTCTACACATAGTTGATGCACGTTTTCACTGGGGTGCATAAGCTTTCAGCATGGAGTTGATGCATCCAGTGTTTTAACAGCATAAAGGTCGGTGCATCTTGCATATGGTCAGAGTCGGTGCATCTTTATACCATCTGCATACAGAGTCGGTACAACTTGAGTTGATGCATAGTGATGTCTAGGGGAGTGTTGTTGAGTCTGATATTTGTTCAACTTCTCCTGTCCTTTCCTCTTTTGTGCAAATCTGTGTGAGCTGCTTCTAAGCATCATTATCAACTCTTATCAATTGGTATCATTATCTCTTAGTATCACTCTGTTTGGATAATAATCTTGCTATTGGTTCATTATAATAAGCTGCAGTTATTGTAACTCTCTCTTTATAAGAATCATGGTTGATTCTTAGATGAGTTGAAGGTTTAACCTTAATAGACTGGTGAGTTCAGATACTATCCATCGGAAAATAAGGTGTTTGAAATTGTTTATAGCTCTTAACCTTATTTTCGCATGGTTAGAATAGAAAAGTCTTCACTGTACCTGAACCTAACAGACTTAGTGAAGTCAAGAAGCAGAAGACTAGAGTATGTATTGTCCTTAAACAGTCACTCTAAATCTCATAAGGGCAGTAGAAATAAAATCATGAAAGAAAAGAAATGAATAGTGACAGAGCAATGACTGAATTACACTGAGAAACTAAGGCCTCCATCAAAGAAATGGAGAATACCTTAAGTCATGAAGTGATTCAGATTAACTCTGTATCCTTGATCAAATCTACACGGATAGCTTCACTAAGTAACTAGGGGTACTGGCCTCTGATCAAGGTGTACCCTTAACGTCAAAGGTGCAAACTATCTTTGTAAATTTTGACATGCAATAGATCTAGTAGTTTATGCCTAGTAACTGGGGGTACATGCCTCTGATCAAGGTATACACCTAATGTCAACGGTATAAATGCCACTGATCTGTTCACAAAGTTCAAAATCAGAAAAATCAAAGGTGCAAAGGGAACTGATGTAACCTTTAGATACCAAATGTCTTTGAGTGTCAACTATTTAACTTCAATACAAATTCAAGTGACTTTCCTTGATATTCACTATTTTTGACATCAGTAGGGTACTGTCCTGACTCAGTTTATTATGACTATGTGCTTTAGGTTCATTGCTATAAACAGAGTCTATACCCCTATTTCCGGAAGTCAGTTGCTTTACTCCACTTTCTATAACTGTTAAATCATAGATTTCATCAAGCACCCACATTGTGACTCTTATATCCCAAGGGTTGATTGTCACGCCCCGAACAAGGCGGAAATATCGGGACGTACAGTTAGGGACACGCTGGCAAGAGAGAGAACTAATCTAAAATAATACACAAGTGCTACAAGATGGAAATACTAAATGATCATTAACAAACCACAACTGATACAATAACCTCAAGTTCAACTTAATACAACTGGAATAATCAACCACTAAAACTCAATAACATGACTGAGACTAAAAGCTCTCCAAAACACAACTAAAGAAAGATAACACACTACTAACACACTAGAACTGATACACTCAAGACATCACTCCTGCCCTTCCCCATTGGTAAGCGCGTCACCTGAAAAGCCTGGAAAGGGAGGAAAACACAACTATGAGCTGACGCTCAGTAGGAAATAACAGATAGGTATAAGTGATTAACAGTTTAATTACATTTTAAAATGTCATGCTACAAATGATAAAAATAATAAAAAGATAACGGTGATATCACGAAATAGAATTCAAAGATCTTGCAAGGTCAAGAAATATAATCAATAGAATAGTAAGACAAGAATTTACTACAGGAGATAACGATAAAAAGTTGGCCATATCAAGTCAATTCAAGTCATGTCAAGCACGTATGTAATTTCATTTCCACGTCCAAGTAATGAGCAAGTAAAGTAACCACAAGTAGAGTATAGAACAGTGACGAGTGGAAAGTGAAAAGTAGTAGAAAGTAATGTAGAGAGTAGTGGAGAGAGTAGTGGACAGTCCTAGATTTAACACATGTCAAGTACTGGTGCCAAATGCCACACCTAGTCATTCACCTCCCCGGGGGTACACGTAGTGTTCGGGCGCTCTTCCCAGGACCAGACCGAGCCCTTAATTGTTTGCCAGGCATTGATTTCTTTGGATCAAAGATCCCACGAATCTAGACTTCCACAGTTTATGGCCAGAATTCCAAGGTTTAAACTAAGTAGCAATAACAACTTCACGTAGGAAAGAGATTCATTTCCAGAATTTCAAGGTAAGTATAATCATCAAGGAGATTGAAACCAAGTCACAACAAGAGTTAATCGTGCTGCACTACTGTAAAACAGCAGCAATCAAACAAGCTAAACAACATATTAATCCTAATCACCAAGTTAGGATATCATGATTAACCATTATCATTTGCATTAAGACAATTGCCAAGAAGCTGATTCAAGATGATAAGGCAAAGAACAACTCCCACAGGAGTGAAATAGAATGCATTAACAGAGATTTAGTTACACCATTAACCACTAATTATGTGGGTTTCTATTTAATCTAGTATGCATTGAAATGAAGATGATAAACGGTGTGTTTTTACACTAAGTTTGCATGTATGGACCAATGTTAATTGAAACTAAAAAGGGCACATGAATAGGTCATTAGTTCCTCAAAAATGTAGTTTTCAATGTGATTAGGTTGAATGGATTGATTCCCCGGTGATCCGGATTGATCCCCGGGTCAAAGAATCATTTAAAACGGGTTTACAAGGCATGGGTCGACCCTTTGGGTCGACCCCTGGAAAAATTCCAGGTATGGGTTGACCCATTGGGTCGACCCCTGGGGCTTCCAGGAGCCAGTCTGGTGATGGGTCGACCCCATGGGTCGACCCCTGAAGCTGTGGGTCGACCCCATGGGTCGACCCATGCAAGGCAGAAAATTTCTGCTTGCTGGGTGGTATGGGTCGACCCATGGGGTCGACCCCTGGGTTTCCAGACCCGAATGGGCTTCCGTGAAACATGAAAAACTCCATGATTTGGGGTCTAAATGTATTGTGATCTTAACCATATACTCTAGGGTTCTTAATATACACGCTAGGGTCATGAAACATAATTTTAAATCACGAATTTCGATAGGAATATAATGAAATTCAACCTATTCTATGAAGAACACAAGAAAAGTCTAGCTTGCTAGCATGCTTCTAATAACACACGAAATACTCTAGGCATGATCTATAAAAATTGGGGATTTTGATGTCAAAAGAAAGCTAACATGCTATTGATTACATTCATGTATGTTAATTAGAAGTTGGGCTGTTATAACCTACCTCAAATTGAAGAGGGAACTCGAAACCTAGAATAAAGAACAACTTGACAACACCTCACTAAAACCTCGATATCTCCACGGATACCTAATGAAAATTGGGGCTTTTGCCACCAATGGAAAGTGCTCGATGAGAGGTACAATTTGCTATACTCATGATCAAGATTTGGTTGAGAATTCCTACCTCAATCGATGGATCAAAGAAGGATGAAGGGAAGCCAACGGCCTGCTGACCCACCTCCACAAATCGAACTAGATCTCTTCAGATCCGAAATTTCAGCGAATCCCACAGCAGCCAAATGAAAGAAGTCTCGTAGGGCTTCATTTTGATAGCTCATAGAGCTTATGGAGCCTTCTGAATTGGGAGTATTCGCTGCTGCAAGCTACGTGTTTAGAAACGGCGCCGAAATCCTTGACTTGACCAAACTATGTCGACAGCACGTTTTGGGACTAAGTTTACCTCAAATTGATTGAAGGTAAATGTTTCTTTATGTAATACCTTTCATTTGCCTCTGGAATCACCCCATTTGGTTGAGAAACAAGCTCGAATTTGATGTTCAAAGTTTGGGTGAATAGTGAATACGAATTTGGGTTAGGTGGGTTGTAAGTCAGACTTAATCCACTGATTAGGCCTAGATAATGATTTAATTAGGCTTACTCCAAGAAGATAAAAGTGTTAGTCGAAGCATCTTTTATTTAATTACTATTTTTATGAATTTTTATATGGTAGATAAAATTCCACTTCTACTATTCCGTAATTAATTAAATATTAAGTTCGGAAGACTTAGTTCGCTAATTCGGCTTAATAAACGATTTTATTAGGCTTAATTGTAGAAGACAAAGTTGATAAACAAAATTAATTCTACAAGATGTGATTTTTGGGGATTTTTAGAAAATAGAAGAAAAATGACTTATTCTATTAATTAATTAATTAATCTAATTAATTTGGATAATTCTCATTAATTCGAATAGCTTCAAATAAATTCCAAATAATTACAAATAACTTTCTAAATAAATTTCTAAAGAATTTGGGGTCTTACACCCTCCCCTACTTAAAGGAATTTGGTCCTCCAAATTCACTGCAATAAAACTGAGAGTAGAAAAAGATCGCTCACCTAGAATAGATCGGGATACCGCTTTTGCATAGTCTCTTCAGACTCCCATGTAGCTTCTTCGGTCCCACGCTGACTCCACTGAATCTTGACCATCGGTATCGAACGATTCCGGAGTTGCTGATGCTTCCGGTCCAGAATCTTGACAGGTCTTTCCTCATAGGTCAAATCTTCCTTCAGTTCAAAATCCACCTGCTGAACGATATGAGTGGGATCGTACACATATTTCCGTAACATAGACATATGAAAAACGTTATGTACGCCAGACAATTGCAGTGGTAAAGCCAGTCTGTATGCCACCTCTCCCACTCTATCTAGAATCTCGAATGGACCAATGTACCTCGGACTCAGCTTGCCATGAATGCCAAATCTTCGGATCCCTCTCGTCGGAGAGACCTTTAAGAACACATGCTCGCCAACCTGAAATTCCAATGCCCTTCTCCTGTTGTCGGCATAACTCTTCTGTCTTGACTAGGCTACTTGTAACCGGTCTCGGATAACACGGATGTTCTGTGATGATTCCGAAACAAGATCTGGTCCAAGCCACTGTTTCACACCTACCTCGTCCCAACACAACGGGGAACGACAACTTCTACCATATAGTGCCTCGAAAGGAGCAATCTGAATACTAGACTGATAGCTGTTATTGTAGGTAAATTCAATTAATGTCAAATGCTCACTCCAATTACCACCGAAATCAATCATGCAAGCTCGCAGCATATCTTCCACTATCTGATTAATTCTTTCAGTCTGTCCATCTGTCTGTGGATGAAAAGCAGTACTGAAATTCAGACGAGTACCCAAAGACTCTTGCAGTCCCTTCCAGAAATGTGAAGTAAATCTGGGGTCTCGATCAGATACTATATTCACTGGGATACCATGCAATCTCACCACTTCCTTTATATACAAAGCAGCCAATACATCAATCGTCCACTTGGACTTAATTGGTAAGAAATGAGCCGACTTTGTCAAACGATCAACAATCACCCATATCGCATCAAATCCACCACGAGTCCTAGGTAGACCCATAATGAAATCCATGCCAATACTTTCCCACTTCCATTGGGGTATGTCGAGTGGTTTCAATTTCCCTGCTGGTCTGAAATGTTCGGCCTTAACTTGCTGACATACCAAACATCTGCTCACAAAATCTGTAACTTTTCTTTTCATATTCGGCCACCAAAAGGACCTTTTCAAATCTCGATACATCTTAGTGCCTCCAGGATGAATGGTATATCTGGATCTATGAGCTTCCTCAAGAATTTTGTTCTTTATTATAGCCTCATCCGGAACACAAGTTCTGCCTTTAAATAATAATCTACCATCATCGGCCAACATGAAGTCAGGTCTGCTGCTCAAGCTTCCCTTGATCTCTACCAACTCGGGGTCATTATCTTACAAGGACTTGATCTCTATCAATAATTCAGGTTTAAGTTGAATCTGAGCAATCAAGATCCGATCATTGTCAATATTGAGATCCAGACTAGATAATTGTTCCAACAATCTCCATTCTTGTAACATGAGACTTGACAATCTAGCTACCGGCTTCCGGCTTAATGCATCTGCCACAACATTACCTTTGCCAGGATGATACTCAATCGAGAAGTCGAAGTCTTTCAAGTACTCCAACCATCTCCGCTGTCTCATGTTGAGTTCCTTCTGAGAAAATAAATACTTCAAACTCTTATGATCTGAAAACACTGTAAGGGTTTCTCCATATAAGTAATGCCTCCATATCTTCAAAGCAAACACAACTGCAGCAAGTTCCAAATCATGAACATGATAATTATCTTCGTGCTTCCTCAACTGCCTAGAGGAATAGGCAATCACCTTCCCATGCTGCATGAGTACACAGCCTAAGCCAATACCTGAAGCATCAGTATAAACAACAAAACCTCCTTCACCAGAAGGTAAAGCCAAAACAGGTGCAGTAGTCAAACACTCCTTCAGAGTCTGAAAGCTTCGCTGACAATCATCTGACCAATCAAACTTATTTTCCTTGCGGGTTAATCTTGTAAGAGGTACCGCAATCTTAGAGAAGTCTTGAATAAATCTTCGATAATAACCTGCCAGGCCTAGAAAACTTCTAACTTCTGTCACACTGGTAGGCTGTTCGCAATTCTTCACTGCCTCAACCTTCGAAGGATCGACAGAAATACCGTTCTTCGTAATGATATGTCCTAGAAAGGACACCTCTTGCAGCCAGAATTCACACTTACTGAACTTAGCATATAGTTGATGATCTCTCAACAATTGCAATGACATTCTCAGATGTTCAGCATGTTCCTCCTCATTCTTAGAATAAATCAGGATGTCATCAATAAAGACTACGACCCACTGATCAAGATAGGGCCGAAATGCATTGTTCATCAACTGCATGAAAGCTGCTGGAGCATTCGTTAGACCAAAAGGCACAACGACAAATTCAAAATGACCATACCTGCTGCGGAAAGCTGTTTTATAAATGTCCTCTTCCTTAATCCGCAACTGGTGATATCCAGATCGAAGATCGATCTTAGAGAAATATTGAGCTCCCGCTATCTGGTCAAATAACTCGTCAATCCTCGGCAAGGGATATTTGTTCTTGACAGTCTGCTGGTTTATTTGCCGATAATCAATGCACAACCTCATCGAACCATCTTTCTTCCTGACGAACAACACAGGGGCTCCCCACGGAGAAGTACTAGGACGAATAAAACCCTTCTCAAGTAATTCCATCAGTTGCTGCTTCAGTTCCCTCAGTTCCGCAGGAGACATACGATAAGGAGCCTTAGAAATAGGAGCTGTGCCAGGAATAAGATCAATAGAAAAGATAACTTCCCGCTCAGGCGGAAGTCCTGGTAGTTCCTCTGGAAAGACATCAGGAAAATCTTGGACAACAGGAATGTCCTTGATCTCAATCTGCTGCTCAGGGGTTGCACAAACAAAGGCTAGAAAAGTCTCACACCCATGCCTCAAAAGCTTATCAGCTCGAAGAGCCGAGATGAGCGGTACGGAGTTATGGTGCTTGACTCCCGTAAAAGATAAACCAGAATGTCCAGTAAAAGTCACTGATCTAGAACTACAGTGAACATTGGCCTCATACTTGGCCAACCAATCTGCTCCTAGGATTACATCATAATCCTTCATGTCCATGCAGACCAAATCTGCTGGAAAGTTCTGTTCACCAATCATAACCTTACTAGAAGGATAGAAATACTGGATTGTTGATCTAGTGCCAATAGGGGTTGAAATCTCTAACGGAGTATTCATCAAAACAGGTTTCACAGCTAATGACTTAGCAAATCTCCGTGAAATAAAAGAATGTGTTGCACCAGTATCAAAGAGAGCAAATGCGGGCTTATCGATTATAGTAAGGGTACCTTCGACGAGTCCGCCATCATCAGAAATCCCAGTTTCCTCTGCATGTAAAGCTTGAAGCTTGCCTTGTGGTTTCTTGAAGACTAGAGGTTTTGCCGGTGTAGCTTGTTCCGATATGAGAGGACAATTGGGGATACGGTGCTCCTTGCTTCCACATCGCAAACAGGCGCCTAGCTTGCGCCAGCACTCCTCTATCTTGTGACCCGGACGATCACAATAGTTGCACACGCCCTTGAATGGAACAATAGGGCCAGGCTTCTTGTCTTCATGCCTCGGCATCTTGCCCTTCCACGATCCGGACCCGCTCCACGAACCAGGTCCACTAACAGGCCTCTTCTTGGCATACCCGGGTTTGACACTCCAGGAACCCGTAGGTAATTCTTTCTTGGTGCCTTTCCCACGGATTCTCTCCGTCATCTCAAGAGTATCCTCCAGAACTTGCGCTTTCCTTACCATCTCGGAATAAGTGGAAATCTCCATCGGTGCCAATTGGTTGATATAATGAAGCTTCAAACCATTGAGAAAGCGCTTCGCCTTCATCTTCTCGGTGGAAATGAGATGTGTAGCATATCGAGAAAGCCATGCAAATTGAGCCTCATACTCTGCCACGGACAAACCTCGCTGTTTCAAGGCCACAAACTCTGCCGCTTTCTTCTCTTGCACTCTATCAGAAAAATATTTGCTGTTGAAGAATTCTTCGAACTCTTCCCACATAACTTGCCGATCACCGAGAGTTGCCTTGATAGAATCCCACCAAGTACGTGCATCATGTTCCAATTGAAATGTGGACAAAAGGACACGCTCCTGGTTGGTGCATTGCATAACTTCAAAGATTCTTCCCATCTCATCTAGCCAGTGCTCGGCTTGGTCGGGGTCAGTCGAACCAGCGAATCTAGGCGGGTTCATTCCGCGGAAGTTCCGGTATAGATCACCGGTGCCATGCTGTGCCGCTCCTGCCTGAGCTACTTGCTGAAGGGCCTGGGTAAGGCCTTGAACCGTACGCTGCAGGTTCCTCCATTTAGCACGATCAGCTGCCATCTACACGAGAAATAGGTTACTTAGGTTCAATAAGATAGATAAAGCACGATTAAGGAACGAACTTAACCCAAGTTCTACCCATTCTTACCAGGTCAGGTCCTAGACTTTTACAAGGTTAGGGATCTAATGCACCTAGACACGACCAAAAACTCGGTACCTGGCGGAGGTAATCGGTCTGAAGACCACTCGCGCAAGTGTGCGACCTTCCCGATAGGCGTAGCCTAACGTTCGGACAACACCTTTTGATATACCGATTATTGGGATGCAATGCAAGAAAACTTAAACTTAGGAAACCTAGGAATGTGAAACCTAGGGCTCTGATACCAACTAAACTGTCACGCCCCGAACAAGGCGGAAATATCGGGACGTACAGTTAGGGACACGCTGGCAAGAGAGAGAACTAATCTAAAATAATACACAAGTGCTACAAGATGGAAATACTAAATGATCATTAACAAACCACAACTGATATAATAACCTCAAGTTCAACTTAATACAACTGGAATAATCAACCACTAAAACTCAATAACATGACTGAGACTAAAAGCTCTCCAAAACACAACTAAAGAAAGATAACACACTACTAACACACTAGAACTGATACACTCAAGACATCACTCCTGCCCTTCCCCATTGGTAAGCGCGTCACCTGAAAAGTCTGGAAAGGGAGGAAAACACAACTATGAGCTGACGCTCAGTAGGAAATAACAGATAGGTATAAGTGATTAACAGTTTAATTACATTTTAAAATGTCATGCTACAAATGATAAAAATAATAAAAAGATAACGGTGATATCACGAAATAGAATTCAAAGATCTTGCAAGGTCAAGAAATATAATCAATAGAATAGTAAGACAAGAATTTACTACAGGAGATAACGATAAAAAGTTGGCTATATCAAGTCAATTCAAGTCATGTCAAGCACGTATGTAATTTCATTTCCACGTCCAAGTAATGAGCAAGTAAAGTAACCACAAGTAGAGTATAGAACAGTGACGAGTGGAAAGTGAAAAGTAGTAGAAAGTAATATATAGAGTAGTGGAGAGAGTAGTGGACAGTCCTAGATTTAACACATGTCAAGTACTGGTGCCAAATGCCACACCTAGTCATTCACCTCCCCGGGGGTACACGTAGTGTTCGGGCGCTCTTCCCAGGACCAGACCGAGCCCTTAATTGTTTGCCAGGCATTGATTTCTTTGGATCAAAGATCCCACGAATCTAGACTTCCACAGTTTATGGCCAGAATTCCAAGGTTTAAACTAAGTAGCAATAACAACTTCACGTAGGAAAGAGATTCATTTCCAGAATTTCAAGATAAGTATAATCATCAAGGAGATCGAAACCAAGTCACAACAAGAGTTAATCGTGCTGCACTACTGTAAAACAGCAGCAATCAAACAAGCTAAACAACATATTAATCCTAATCACCAAGTTAGGATATCATGATTAACCATTATCATTTGCATTAAGACAATTGCCAAGAAGCTGATTCAAGATGATAAGGCAAAGAACAACTCCCACAGGAGTGAAATAGAATGCATTAACAGAGATTTAGTTACACCATTAACCACTAATTATGTGGGTTTCTATTTAATCTAGTATGCATTGAAATGAAGATGATAAACGGTGTGTTTTTACACTAAGTTTGCATGTATGGACCAATGTTAATTGAAACTAAAAAGGGTACATGAATAGGTCATTAGTTCCTCAAAAATGTAGTTTTCAATGTGATTAGGTTGAATGGATTGATTCCCCGGTGATCCGGATTGATCCCCGGGTCAAAGAATCATTTAAAACGGGTTTACAAGGCATGGGTCGACCCTTTGGGTCGACCCCTGGAAAAATTCCAGGTATGGGTCGACCCATTGGGTCGACCCCTGGGGCTTCCAGGAGCCAGTCTGGTGATAAGTCGACCCCATGGGTCGACCCCTGAAGCTGTGGGTCGACCCCATGGGTCGACCCATGCAAGGCAGAAAATTTCTGCTTGCTGGGTGGTATGGGTCGACCCATGGGGTCGACCCCTGGGTTTCCAGACCCGAATGGGCTTCCGTGAAACATGAAAAACTCCATGATTTGGGCTCTAAATGTATTGTGATCTTAACCATATACTCTAGGGTTCTTAATATACACGCTAGGGTCATGAAACATAATTTTAAATCACGAATTTCGATAGGAATATAATGAAATTCAACCTATTCTATGAAGAACACAAGAAAAGTCTAGCTTGCTAGCATGCTTCTAATAACACACGAAATACTCTAGGCATGATCTATAAAAATTTGGGATTTTGATGTCAAAAGAAATCTAACATGCTATTGATTACATTCATGTATGTTAATTAGAAGTTAGGCTGTTATAACCTACCTCAAATTGAAGAGGGAACTCGAAACCTAGAATAAAGAACAACTTGACAGCACCTCACTAAAACCTCGATATCTCTACGGATACCTAATGAAAGTTGGGGCTTTTGCCACCAATGGAAAGAGCTCGATGAGAGGTACAATTTGCTATACTCATGATCAAGATTTGGTTGAGAATTCCTACCTCAATCGATGGATCAAAGAAGGATGAAGGGAAGCCAACGGCCTGCTGACCCACCTCCACAAATCGAACTAGATCTCTCCAGATCCGAAATTTCAGCGAATCCCACAGCAGCCAAATGAAAGAAAACTCGTAGGGCTTCATTTTGATAGCTCATAGAGCTTCTGGAGCCTTCTGAATTGGGAGTATTCGCTGCTGCAAGCTACGTGTTTAGAAACGGCGCCGAAATCCTTAACTTGACCAAACTATGTCGGCAGCACTTTTTGGGACTAAGTTTACCTCAAATTGATTGAAGGTAAATGTTTCTTTATGTAATACCTTTCATTTGCCTCTGGAATCACCCCATTTGGTTGAGAAACAAGCTCGAATTTGATGTTCAAAGTTTGGGTGAATAGTGAATACGAATTTGGGTTAGGTGGGTTGTAAGTCAGACTTAATCCACTGATTAGGCCTAGATAATGATTTAATTAGGCTTACTCCAAGAAGATAAAAGTGTTAGTCGAAGCATCTTTTATTTAATTACTATTTTTATGAATTTTTATATGGTAGATAAAATTCCACTTCTACTATTCCGTAATTAATTAAATATTAAGTTCGGAAGACTTGGTTCGCTAATTCGGCTTAATAAACGATTTTATTAGGCTTAATTGTAGAAGACAAAGTTGATAAACAAAATTAATTCTACAAGATGTGATTTTTGGGAATTTTTAGAAAATAGAAGAAAAATGACTTATTCTATTAATTAATTAATTAATCTAATTAATTTGGATAATTCTCATTAATTCGAATAACTTCAAATAAATTCCAAATAATTACAAATAACTTTCTAAATAAATTTATAAAGAATTTGGGATCTTACATTGATTTTTAACTTGCTCATTTTCTGAACCATTGCATGGAATGTTATCATATTCATTCTCCCTGGCACATAGTCTGCGTACCTTCCTCCTTTTTGCTGACGTCAAAGGGGGAGACTTATTGTTTCTCGTCAAAAGGGGGAGACTTAGTGTAATATATTCAGGGGGAGCATTCTATAGATGCATTAGTCTGCATATGCATTGTCCACTGGTGTGGTGTTGCCATCATCAAAAAGGGGGAGATTGTTGTGCCCCTTGTGCTTTGATGATAGGGTGTTGTTGTTTTGATGATAGCAACTCCATGAGTCACCACATAAGAATGATGATGATCTATGCTAACTGCTATGGGGAGTGTTATGGGGAGTGTGTTAGGTCCAGCCCCTTGTGCATTGATGATGAAATGATGTTTTGAGTGCTTTGTTCTGATTAAATGCCCATGCACAGGTTAAGTCTGTACATAGTTTTGCCTAGACTGCATGTCTTCTTAGCGCATACTTAGTCACCAAGTCCGTGCAACTCCTGTTGCAGCATCAACTCAAGTCTGTACAACATTTGTTGCTACACGCGACTAACTATATACATATGTGCATCTTTCACTTCAAAGTCTGTACATTCTTCGACGGCATGTCTGTGCATCTGATGTAACACCACCTATGGACCTATTTTGCAAGCATTCAAGTTTGAGCAGCGGACTCACACTAGCGAGCTCACCCGTATGGCGCACACTAGTGCCCGATGGCGACTAGGCGATATTGGAGAGGGTTCGAGGCGGGACCTTGAGGCTCCAATGGTTGGCTAGCTTGGGGAGAACCCCAAATGGGCCTAGGATGCCCAAATCATGGGTGGCCAACACACCAAGGGTGTGGGTTAAGTGGATGCTCTCACAACTCGCCCGCGGTGGTCACTCAATTTGGGTAGCAATTTAAAATCGGACACTCTCTTACCACCGACGGAGTAACTATAGCAATACTAAGCTAAGCAAGTCCATTACAGCAATGAGAGATGTTCAGGAGCTCACCTAGCCGGCGTGAAGACGCCGACTCCGGCCGGAGACGAGGGCGAGCGGGGAGGCGAGGGTATGCACCCGCACGCCGCGTCGGTGTCGCTTTAACCTGAAATGGAAAGATTACACCACTACACCTCTCGCAGGAGAGGTGATCTTGGGGTGGGGATTAATCTTATTACATCCAATACTACCTCCACGCAGGGAGGGGCCTTCAGCCGGCCAAGCGGGGTCGGGACTTATGCTAAGGAAACCCGATTTGCCGATCCCCGCCGGTTCTGCCAACATTTAGAATTGTTGGACAGAGGGCTGGTGATGTCACTGCCACAAATTCCATAGAGCTCAGATCTTGACGAAACCTGCGGCAAAAGTTTTCCAACTGACAGAGGATGATGCCTGAATTTTTTGGGAAGCTCTGGACCTCGGGGCTGATCGGACCGGCGACTGGAGCAGGATAGCAACACTCTGCTTCGGACTGATGCAGAACTGATGCAGTGGATTGCAGAAGGCGCTGCAGTCGCTCCCGAACTTCAAATTGAACGAAACTGGTGGTGACGTGATCGTGGTCGGAGTAGCTTCGAGCAGAAGTTGACGGGGCCACAATCTGAAGTCGGAGATGAGAACGGTGGCCAGATAAATGAAGACAGGTCAAACCTGAGTCCACTGGTGGCAGGCTGCACACTCCGATAAAATAATTCAGAACAAATAGCTCGGGCAGGCGATTGGCGTCATTCTTTCTGCTACTGATGGAGGACTAGACGAAGAAGAATTTTGTAGAAGGAAGTGTGCTCGAATTCCTCCAAGGTTGACCGCAGAACAGCTTCCAAGATCGCTCTGGTCTTCAGTCTGGGACAGATTGCGCAGTCATTGAAGATGACGCTCCTCCGGACAGCTCCGAACTCGGAAGCCGGCGAGACCACCACCGTTGGAAAGCTATCTCGATGATGATTCCAGAAATGTAGGCCTTGCCACCTGAATCTTTGAGAGACGGTCGTGGCGGCCTCTGCAAGTCGCTGTAACTCTGCTGCCTGAAATAGAGGCTGAATGAGAAGAAGATGAGGGGGTGGGGAAGGGGATGGCCAAGAGAGTAAGAGGTGGAGGGTGAACTTGGCTGGTATGGGGAAGGGGGGCTGCGACTTTGGGTGGTTTGGGAGGTGGGGAGATGGAAGGGCACTGCCCTAGGGAGAGGGAAATTTGAATTTGGGCTTAGGGAAGAGCCCCTTCAACCTTGGGGAGAGGAAGGGGTGCTTAGGAAGTGGTGTTGGGTAGTTGGGGGTTGGGAGGTGGGGTGTGGATTGGAGGATGCCACCTTGGGTTGGGGGGGAGTTAAATGGGTGTATGGGGAAGGGGAGAGGTCTTAATGAGGGGTGAATGGGGAGGAGAGAGAAAATTCCGAAAATTGGGGTGGAGGGAGAGGGAGAGAGAGGGGGGGACCCCTTAGAGAGAGAGTGAGAGAGAGGGAGATCTAGTGGGTTTTGGAAGTGGATTTCAATTTTCATTCAATTGTTCATTAGTTCAAAATGAGGGGAATGGGGTCCTATATATAGGAAACCCACATTTTTACAAAAGTCCTTGACATTTGACTCAATGACAAATAACCGAAGGGGTAGGGGCGTCCTTGGGCCAAGCCCAATGAATTGGGCCCAATAGCCTAACAAACCAACCTAATGACACAATACTTAGGAAAATGACTCACTAACCTAGGTACATGACTCAAATAAAGGGAAAATTACATGATATTGACTCAAAGAAAATGTGAAGATTACATGACTAGACTCAAAAATACATGACTAACATAATGGCGCTTGCCGACGAACAATCCGAGTCCGGAGAAAATGTGGAGGGGCAAGGGATGCCCTCATCATACCCCCGGGGTGGGGAAAACTCGACCCCGTCAAGTATGGGTCCACCATGGAAGTAGTACATCGAACTGCGGCTCTGGGCGATCCACAATCTCCATACTCATCCCGCGACCATAGTCGGGGAACGGCACTTCAGCTCGACAAAGTGGCTCGGTCATACCCTCATGCTGGCGATGGGATCTTGCTTGCCTAGTATTGCCGCCGTGTGCTCACGTCGGGCTCTCAGGCTATTTGTGGTGGCACTCCGAGGGTGTCTCTCACAAGGGTAGGTGTAAGCTCGAGGCACTCACTAGGATCCACCGCGATGCCCTTAGAAGGTGCCAGATCCGCCACATGGGAAGTGGGGTGAATCCCAAAACCCATTTGAAAGTCCAACCCATAAGCTGGGTTTCCAAAGCCACTCAGATCTTGGCAAGGTCCAAGTCCTCGTGCCCTCAGATTGGGGGTGACCCTAAAGTAGAGCCACTCCAAAGCCATCATCACCAAGTTGTCAACTTGGAACTCAAAGTGGTGCTTAGGAGTTTGTGCTCGC
This sequence comes from Amorphophallus konjac, assembly GCA_022559845.1. NCBI lineage: Eukaryota > Viridiplantae > Streptophyta > Magnoliopsida > Alismatales > Araceae > Amorphophallus > Amorphophallus konjac. The sequence goes on from CM040118.1 coordinate 289,913,340, forward strand.
TTCTTGTGAATCCCACCGCTTGTTGCTTGATACTTGCTTGAATGCATATGCCATGCACTATGATGCGATGTGAGTTGACAATGTATGGTATGCAAAGGTGGTCCAGGACAACCACATATAGACCTATCATGCATTAATGTTATGAGGACGTTGAATGATTTGGGAGGACCGGGGCATCCATAGGTATGCATGGTGGTGACAAATGCTGGGGGACCCGAACATCCATGTATGCTCCTTTCATACTTATGACTCATGATGAAAGAGGGTGGACCATTACATCCAAATATGGTCCACTTATGCTTCCTACTTGACATGTGGGTGATGTGGATGAATGTACCCGACGGACTAATCATGCCAAGCGGTGTGATGTGCCAAGACATATGAATTTCTTTCCCAAAGATGACTTCCTCATGTGGGATGGTGGGGTGGCCTTTGAGCTTCCACTCAAAAGGGTCGAAGGGATCTAGGTAGGTGGATATGGGGTGGGGCACTTTCTTGATCTCTAGGCGGGTGTTGCCTAAGGTCATGATTTCTATGGTGTAACCTGGGTCATGGATGAGGTGGGCTTGGCCCAACATGGTGGGTGGGGGTAGAAAAGGGTGGGTGGTGAGTGATGTGGGTGGGTCACGTGGGTACCCATACTCCCAAAGGAAGGGATCAAAGGGGTCATGGATTGGGTTTCCTAGAAGAAGAGACTCTATGCCCACATGGTCTTCACACGGTGGGTCCTACTCCCTTAAGGTAATTGGACCAAGGTAGTTAGTGGGCCAGTCGATCAAGGTACTTGGGATCTCAATGGAAGTGGAGTGGATCATGATGGGTTTTTCATCCATAGGGAGAATGAGAAGGAGGTCACTAGTGTAGTAACCAATGGTGAAGACCGAGGTGATAGAACCATCACATGGGTGGATGAGACTAAGGCTTTTTGGGTGGGCCTTTCCTAAGGTCAATAAGCAAGTCAACCCTAGTTGCCATTCTAAACCCTTGAGGAGATCATCCCAACCTTCTACCTCATAGTAGGATTGGATTGTGGTGTGATAGGAGTGGAGGGGGGCAATTTGGGATGGATATCCCAATGGTGAGAGAGGTGGGGGTGAGCTAGGAAAGGTGGGTCCTTGTTTGAGCCATTGGAGTATGACTTCATTCATGGTGAAGGTGTGTGGCTTTTGAGGATCCGGACTAGGAGAGGTGGGTGGAAGTGGAGGTTCTTGGATTTCCTCTAGGGTAGGTTTTTGTTCGGGACTAGCATCTATTTCCATGTGGATGAGTGTGTGGGTTTCAATTCCTAGTGTTAATGGGTTGGGTAGGTCTAATGCGGGAGAATTGGTGATAGCTGGAGCATGGTGCACTTGGGGTGGTGGGCAAGGGTGGACTTGGATTTGGATAGGAAGGGGAAGTAGAGGAGGCCTAGGTTGGGGAAAGATTGGTGTAGGAAGCGGGAGGTGGGTTGGGTGAGGGGGTTTGGGTTGGGGGGTGATGGTCATTATAGGCCTAGGTGGAGGGGTGGTCATGGGGTCCACTTGGGTTTGAGTGGTGAAGGTTGGATGAGTGGTGGTCCTTATGGAGGGAATCGGGCCGGTTAAGGGTCTCTTGCCCTTGGGATCGTTTGGGGTGGAGGTGGGGGTTAAAGGGGCTTGAGTAGTGTAGGTTGTGGAAGGGGGTTATGGTTGGGGTGTGGGGGACCTTATGGGGTTGGGTGAGGAGGTGGAGGCCTTGGACACTTGGGTTTTAGGGGTGAGGTTTTGGACGGGTGGGGTTGAAGGAGTGGGAGTGCTCCTTGGGCTTTGGTAACCCGGGTAGGAAGGGGACATATATTTTGCCCTAAGTTGCTCCTTCATGTCCTTCCAAGTGGTGATGGGAGTTTCCCTTCTAAGTACCTTTAGCCCGACAATTTGCATCCAATAAGTTTCTACCCGTTTGGTAAGTTACATTTTGGCAACCCATGCCTTTTCATCCTCGGACATAGGATACCAAGTGAAGTATTGGTCCATTGTAGCTTCCCAATCTAAATATTCTCTAGGAGAGGTTCCATCAAAGGTGGGAAGTGGGAAAGAGACCATCCTATCGTCCGTCCTTGGGGCGGGCCTATTTTCTCCAAGTTGGTTGAGTCGGCCCGATATGTTATCAAGCCGCTCATTGGCATAGGTCAAGGCTTTCATGAAGTAGTTGACATGGCCAGGGAAGTTATGGGTGTTAGTGGTAGGCATCTCTTGGTGGCTTGGACTTATGGAGTGGGCCGATTGGTAAGGTCGATATGAGGTGGCCATACTAGGAGACAAGAGTGATGCACTTGAAGACTCTAAATGCATAGACATGCCCTAGGACCAACTTGATAGAGACAAGTTGTGAACTTGCTCTGATACCACTTGATGTAACACCACCTATGGACCTATTTTGCAAGCATTCAAGTTTGAGCAGCGGACTCACACTAGCGAGCTCACCCGTATGGCGCACACTAGTGCCCGATGGCGACTAGGCGATGTTGGAGAGGGTCCGAGGCGGGACCTTGAGGCTCCAATGGTTGGCTAGCTTGGGGAGAACCCCAAATGGGCCTAGGATGCCCAAATCATGGGCGGCCAACACACCAAGGGTGTGGGTAAAGTGGATGCTCTCACAACTCGCCCGTGGTGGTCACTCAATTTGGGTAGCAATTTAAAATCAGACACTCTCTTACCGCCGACGGAGTAACTATAGCAATACTAAGCTAAGCAAGTCCATTACAGCAATGAGAGATGTTCAGGAGCTCACCTAGCCGGCGTGAAGACGCCGACTCCGGCCAGAGACGGGGGCGAGCGGGGAGGCGAGGGTATGCACCCGCACGCCGCGTCGGTGCCGCTTCAACCTGAAATGGAAAGATTACACCACTACACCTCTCGTAGGAGGGGTGATCTTGGGGTGGGGATTAATCTTATTACATCCAATACTACCTCCACGCAGGGAGGGGCCTTCAGCCGGCCAAGCGGGGTGGGGACTTATGCTAAGGAAACCCGATTTGCCGATCCCCGCCGGTTCTGCCAACCTTCAGAATTGTTAGACAGGGGGACGGTGATGTCACTGCCACAAATTCCACAGAGCTCAGATCTTGACGAAACCAGCGGCAAAAGTTTCCCAACTGAAAGAGGATGATGCCTGAATTTTTTGGGAAGCTCTGGACCTCGGGGCTGATCGGACCGGCGACTGGAGCAGGACAGCAACACTCTGCTTTGGACTGATGTAGAACTGATGCAGTAGATTTCAGAAGGCACTGCGGTCGCTCCCGAACTTCAAATTGAACGAAACTGGTGGTGACGCGATCGTGGTCGGAGTAGCTTCGAGCAGAAGTTGACAGAGCCACAATCCGAGGTCAGAGATGAGAATGGTGGCCAGATAAATGAAGACAGGTCAAACCTGAGTCCACTGGTGGCAGGCTGCACACTCCGACGAAATAATTCAGAAAACATAGCTCGGGCAGGCGATTGGCATCGTTCTTTCTGCTACTGATGGAGGACTAGACGAAGAAGAATTTTTTAGAAGGAAGTGTGCTCGAATTCCTCCAAGGTTGACCGCAGAACAGCTTCCAAGATCGCTCTGGTCTTCAGTCTGGGACAGATTGCGCAGTTGTTGAAGATGACACTCCTCCGGACAGCTCCGAACTCGGAAGCTGGCGAGACCACCACCGTTGGAAATCTATCTCGATGACGATTCCAGCAATGTAGGCCTTGCCACCTGAATCTTTGAGAGACGGTCGTGGCGGCCTCTGTAAGTTGCTGCAACTCTGCTACCTGAAACAGAGGCTGAATGAGAAGAAGATGAGGGGGTGGGGAAGGGGATGGCCAAGAGAGTAAGAGGTGGAGGGTGAACTTGGCTGGTATGGGGAAGGGGGGCTGCGACTTTGGGTGGTTTGGGAGGTGGGGAGATGGAAGGGCACTGCCCTAGGGAGAGGGAAATTTAAATTTGGGCTTAGGGAAGAGCCCCTTCAACCTTGGGGAGAGGAAGGGGTGCTTAGGAAGTGGTGTTGGGTAGTTGGGGGTTGGGAGGTGGGGTGTGGATTGGAGGATGTCACCTTGGATTGGGGGGGAGTTAAATGGGTGTATGGGGAAGGGGAGAGGTCTTAATGAGGGCTGAATGGGGAGGAGAGAGAAAATTCCGAAAATTGGGGTGGAGGGAGAGAGAGAGGGGGGGGGACCCCTTAGAGAGAGAGAGTGAGAGAGAGGGAGATCTAGTGGGTTTTGGAAGTGGATTTCAATTTTCATTCAATTGTTCATTAGTTCAAAATGAGGGGAATGGGGTCCTATATATAGAAAACCGAGAACCACGGTAGTGGCGAAAAGGAAAACAGTGATAGCTACAGCAGAAACAGTGAACCAGTGGCCGGTCAAAACTCGACACTACAACTACTCCTACTGTACCGGTCAAGTAGAAAGAGAAATCCCGATCTCACAATCGGGAACCAGACCACTCTAACACCAGGCCTACCGAGGAAACACTCACGGCAGCTCCGCCGTGAATGCATGTCCTCCCAGACAAGGCCAACCTGGACCACGCTGTCCAAGGTAGGGTCACGACCACGCTGTCGTGAACACAACTCTAACAATACGCAACCTCGGTGAAGCCACTAGCACCCTAGCCACTACCTCGGAAACACCGGATGATCCAGAAAACCACGTCTCGCAGACGGGAAATGAAACCAGAATAGGAGAGTCACGTCTCACGTGACAGGAGTACCTACCCACTAGAAGCAAGGCCGGATGCGTCCCCTGACGACTTAGACCGTGCCTCAGGTGCCCCCCTCTACCCTTGGTAGAACGGGGACACCGTACTGTAACCACAGAAAAAGTGACTAGTACGTGCTCGTTAGCACGCGTCTGCAATCCCCGACCACGTGTGCACACACAAACCGTACGTCCTAGGTCTGGCCCTCTGACTGATTTTCCCCTCAGCCGTACTCTGGCGTCAAAATGTGGGGCCCGACGGTAACTAGTCTAAAAATCATCTCTCGGGGTAATGCCTCACCACCACTCCCTGGTGGGACCACACACGTGTCGGAAGGCTACGACTAGTGGGGAATCACTGATGTGACCACTCTCCGAGGAGAAACTCCGAGACCACGCACGCAACCTATGCGAACGTCACGAGGAATCAAGTGGCACCGAGCCACTAGACTCTGCACAGTCCTCTAGACTCACTAAATCCAACGGTCCTTGAGTCACAAGACACGGGGTCAAGACCGTTGTATGCAACGGCACAATGCCGTTAATCTAGCCTAATCCCTAGGTCTAAAACCACGATAGCATGAATACCGAGGTAGCTCACGAGCCGCTGAGACCATACCCTCAAAAGGGAACTCAAGAGACTTCCAGCCCCATGCTGGGTAATTGGACTCACAGTCCACAGGCCACACACACGGCCCACGCGGAAAGCACAGAAGCATGATTCCCAAGGCAGCTCACAAGCCGCCACACTGATTCCCCCATCCCAGGGAAAAGCGGGAAACCTCCAGCCCCAAGCTGGATGACTGGACTCGTAGTCCAAGGCCATACAATTGGCCCACTCAGGAACCATCTTCCGGAGAAACTCACGACATGCGGGGGAAACCCCACCGCACTCACACCGATACACGGTGACTCAATATAGCATAACATGAAAGCCCGGAACACACGTAGGGTCACCTGGACCCTCTAAATCTATGGGCATGCTAATCGAGGTAACATGGTACCTCTAGACATCCCAGAAAACACGGTCACAGAACCCATGGGATGTCCGGGACGCTCACGAGGCCGATGGTCGACCACTGGGTCACAACCGGGTCAACCGGAGACCAACACAATGCAAAATAGACATTGCGAGCATGAAAAATCGCTTAGCGGTCTACCTCTGGACCGCCAGGAAGCCTAGCGGTCTACCCTTGGACCGCTACGGAAAGGCTAGCGGTCTACCGCTGGACCGCTAAGCACTCTGGAAATCACGGACCCCTAGCGATCTACCCATGGACAACAAAGAAGAGCCTAGCGGCCTCCTATTGGACCGCTAAAGACCCTAGCTATCTATCGCGCGTCTGCAAGGTCCGAACCGACATACACGGGATGCTAGCGGTCTCCACCTGACCGCTAGCACCCTAGCGGTCGCTGGAAGGACCGCTAAGGCTCCCCGAACCCGAAACGGGCGAATCACGTAGAAAACCCCATTCCACGACCCGTTCCCGCCCACGTCAAGGGGAAAACAAGGGGAAATTGGTCCCCAACCTCTCTAGCACCGAGAGGACCCAATTAGACCCCAAAAATGTGGTCAAAACTCTAGATCGGGCTCACTCCCCAAAAACATGGATTTTTACCCCGGCGTGGAAATAAACCCACTCGGCTCGCCTCGGGCTACCAAATCCGTGGGAAATAAAATCCATGAGCTGAGGGTCCATCTCCCTACCTCCACCGAAGATTTGACGTGCCGTGGGCGCCGATCCGCGATGAAAATGCCGTTAAACCCTCGTCAGCTCGCGATCGCGCCACCGAGCTTCCACGCGCCTCCACGCCTCAATCCTCGACCCATCCTCGCCATCCTCCTCGCCCGCGTCACCCCTCCGCGCCCCCGCCTCACTTCGTCGGCAGCCGGAGAAGAGAGGGTGAGAAGGGAGAGCGTGAGAGAAGAGAGAGGGAGAGAGTGAGAGGGGAGAGAGAGAGAGTTAATATATAGAAAAACCAAAAATTTCAAAAATTTCAAAAAAATACTAAAAATTACCTCCGCGATCCTCGGGAGGAGCACAATACGTCAGTATTGTCCCGAAGTCAGAGAACGCCATGGTTCACCCTGCACAGTGTTCCGAAGGCATATTAGGAAAAAACACACGTAAAGCACAAAACACACTCTGGGACCCACAAAAGCAATCCGAAAAATATCCAAAAAATTCGGGGCATTACATACTGGGTACTGGATTCTGAGTGCTAGGTACTGGAGACTGGGTACTGAGTATTGGATGCTGAAGGCTAACCCTGAGTGGGACGTTAGCCTATATTACTGGGAACTTCGGCTGGTCTGGGTGTGATGGCCTGTATGACTGGAGACTAGAGGCTGGAGGTCGACCTATAAGGGCACTTCGGCATATATTGCTAGAGTTGTTGGGTCTGTGGGGTTGAAGCTAGGGCTAGCCGGCTAACCGCCATGGCGACGTAGCCGGAAACTGGGACCAGGATTGAAACTTGTGTTAGAATGAGGGCTGGGACTGGCTGGCTGACCGTTTGAGGTGCTGTAACTGGAGGTCGGGACTGGAGCTAGATCTGAGACTGGAACTGGAGCTGGCCGGCTAACCATTTAAGGTGTTGTAATCGGGGGCTAGGACTGGAGCTGGATCTGGGGCTGGAACTGGAACTGGCCGGCTAATTACTGGCGTGTAGTAGCCAGAAGACTTGGACTGGAGCTGGAACTGGAGCTGGCCGGCTGACCGCTAAGGCGTTGTAGCCGGAGACTAGGACTGGTCGGCTGACCACTAAGGTGTGTAGCCAAATACTGGGACTGCAATTGGCGATGGCCGACCCTCGGGGCTGTGTCGGCCCCCATTGTTGTAGAGTGATGTTGAGCTTGCCGTCGGCGGGATGTCGCGGTCGACGACTTTCATCAGTGGAGTAGAGAGGAAGAGGAAATATTTTCTCATTACGAGCTCTACCGCCCTTGCGGGTTTTCACCAGAGCTGGCCCCTTTAACTTTTTTTGGTGTGCCCTTGCAGGTTTTTACACCGAGGAGTTACCCGATTTTGCCTGAGGTGCCCTTACGGGTTTTCACCTTAGCTGGGTTCGTGACAATTTGTGCCCTCAGTAGTCCTGTGGCGGGAGCTAACTAAGGCTACCGGGGTATCTCTATTTTTAACCCCATATTTTGTCTTTTTTTGTTTATTTTTTTAAATCTGGGTATTATCGTCCATAGCATAGTACTATCAGGGGACGTAACTTGAGGCTTGTGTTGTTTGAAGACTTGATATCTCTGTGGCCCTGGTGAGGGCTTTTGCAGGGTATTGGGTCATGGCCCCCAAGGGGCATTATATCTTGGTAGAGTGTGACTGGAGTTATAACTGGTGGGTCAGGGAATCAGTACACATTGAAATGGTGATTGGGATCATGGTGGTGAACTATGACGAACTGGCGACTGGAGCTTCTGGGTTGAAGGTATTTAAGGTGTATGGTCGTAGAATAAAGGGGGTCTGGGAATTGGCTGGGACTGAGCTTCGCTGGGATAACATGTGGAAATTGGGGTTTGCGGGCCCATTACAACGGAGCGGAGGCCTAGTGTAAAATGAAGCAACCTGGGTGATATAAACCTAACTGGGAAGAGCAGGGTCCGTGAATTAGAGACATGTATTGGTCAGGGACTGGCATGTTTTGACTGGAGAGGCCTATTATTTGTTGAGAGGTGGGTGGATAGTCACCCTGACTGGTGGAGAGAGATTTTTTTTTCATTACCTACTTCACCACCCTTTTGGGTTTTCGCCAGAGACAGCCCCCTTTAGCTTTTTCTGAAGCGCCCTTGTAGGTTTTCACGTCGAGGGGTTACCCGATTTTGCCTAAGGCACTCTTTCGGGTTTTCACCTCAGCCGGGTTGTTGGCCTTTTTACCCCTAGTCACCTCCTTATGAAGAGGACAACCGAGTCCGCCGAGGTATCTCTATTTTTAACCCCATTTTTTTTTCTTACCTGGGTGCCTGACGGCTGAATCACTGCTGGCGCCAGGCGTCCTCGCTTTTGCGATCGCGGGGATGAACTCGGGAGGCCAACCTCTACAAGTGCGTAGGGGTGGCGCTGGGAGGGCCTGGCTGGCCCTGTTGCTTCACTGGGAGGAAAGATCGAAAGAGGTGGTTGGTCCCTCCCCTCAGGGGGGGCTGGTGTCACTGGTGACGGCTGAGGCATGCGCCTTAGTCTGGGTGCCGCACGAACTCATGCTCTAGGACATGGTACAACTTCATGTGTTTACCATTGAGAGGTGGGAATGGCTTATTACCCTTGTGGTCTACAACCCTGAAGGCCCCACTCTCGTAGACATCATGAATAATGTATGGACCTTACCAATTAGGTTGCAATTTTCCACTGGAGCGCCCCACCATGACTTCTTTTTCCTTGATCATGACGTAGTCGCCTTGCTTGAAGGCTCCCTGTTTGACGAGCTTATCGTAGGCGCGCGCCATGCGGGCCTAGTATACTTGTAGGTGTTTGTAGGCTTCGAGACGTTTGCCTTCTAAATTGGCGAGCTCTTCTAGCCTTCTCTGGTATTCATCTGCATCTGGGCCGGCCAGGCCGGTGTGAACCGCTACGCGGTAAGAGGCTAACTGGATCTCGATGGGGATGATGGCTTCTGCACCGTAGACGAGAGAGAATGGTGAGCATCCCATAGGGGTCTTGTAGATTGTCCGATAGGCCCATAGTGCCTCAAACACCTTTTCACCCCAGTCACGTTTTCGGTGGCTAACGATTTTAGCCAGAAGCTTGCAGAGGGTCTTGTTGAAGGCTTCACCCAAGTTGTTGGCCTGGGGATTGCATACTGAAGAGGTTCTCCAGTCAATACGGAATTTGGCCACTAGTTCGTATACGGACCTATTCTTGAATGGTGTGTGTTGGTCCCGGGTAAGCGAGTGGACAAGAAGGGGGGTTGAATTGTCCCCCACGCGTTATGGTAAATTTAAAACCAAATGCAACCCAACTAACAAGTTTGATGAGATTGAAGGAATTAACCTAAACAGTGTAAGCTAAGTTCACTCAATCTCTCCCGACTCACTCAAGCATGCAAACAGATTTGTCAAGCAAACATGTCACACAGCGGAATTTAGACAAACAAGCAATGTATGTGAACAAGATGTGATTTGAAAATAAATCTTCTGTGAAAGGGGTAGATGATAAGGAAATAATCGCACAAATCAAACCACAAGGCACAGGGATTTTTAAGGTGGTTCGGGACCACGACGGGCTCCCTACGTCCACCCCTTACCAAATCGGAAAGGCTTAACTCGCTAGAAAATCAGCATGGAGAAGACTCCCCAACACGAAGCAACGCTCCAACACACACGGGGATAAATCCCCAACACACACATGGAGACGGAGTCTCCCACACGATCCGACACCCGGATCAAGACACATACACACACGCTGCAACAAACGCAGGACCGTAGACACGACCGTACGCAGACGGTCACACACACACAATATTTCTAGTTCAAAAAATTAACACAAATATTCAAACATGCTCAATCCAGAATCGAAACCATGAAACACATTACAAACAACAGATAGAAGATGTGGAAATAATCCCCCTTTGTTTTCCAAGGCCGATAGATGATGTTTCTTGAAGCTTGAGTCGGAGGGAAGACGGATGTAGTCCATGTGAACATCCTCTTGCTCCTCTCTTCAAGCCGCTCCCTTTTTCCTTCTTCCACTAGCTTCAGAAATCACTTGAAGTAGATGAAATCCTCCTTCCAAGTCCTCCTTCTCCTCCTTGGCCTTCTTCTCTTACAAGATAGAAAATAAGCTCATTAGGGTTCTTTCTCTTGTCAAATTCGTAGCTCTCACATATGCATATATAAGAGAAAGAAAAAGACCAATATAGCCCTTCTAGAACCCTCCAAAAGACCCCCAATAGGTCTACCAAGAACCTAGGGACAAAGGGGTAAAAGATAGGGTCCAATAGGATTGAGTTAGATGGGTTTCGGATGTGATTCGTGAAGCCCGATTCGGAGCCCGCCGATTTCGGTCGACCGAACTCTGGCTGTCGATCGATCGAACCCTGAAACTTTTCAGAGTGGCCATCACTGCCAAGTTCGATCGACCGAACTGGCCAGTTTGGTCGACCGAACTTTGCTGCACATCTAGATTTCAGCAGTTCAGTCCTATAACTTGAAGCCCAATGGAAATAGAAAAAGGGTTAGTTGATAAACCATACAACCAAGTATTCCCTGGTGATTAAGCAAAGTGAAAACACATATCAACCTCTTTCCACCAAGATTAACATGAAGAGATTAGAACATTAACTCAAGAGTGCTATGAAGAACATGCATGAACATACATGAACATATGAAGCGAGTTTATTACTAGCTCATCAAATTTTATATGAGAATCTCAACCAATACTTACCATCATGGCTTTCAAGAGGAATATGCATAGAATTGCATTCAAACCTATACAATAGACTCATGAAAACTCATTTCACCATGGCCATTCTTATCAAATTCCACATACCAAGTCAAGGTTCAGATCATCATGAATTTTTTCAATATAAGACCATCAACATCTCAATTTCCTTCAGGACATATGAGACATGCTTAAGCAAATTGTAGGCTCTAAGAACTATGATGAATATTCATGTAAGCGCAAGCATAGCTCGGTTTTCCTCAACCAAATACAAGAGCGATTAGTCAAGCATTTGACTAATGTATGAATACCATTCAAATCACATTCATCAAGTTTCAAGTAAATAGATTCAACATATTTCAAGCCTAAAAACCTCATATGGAAAAGACATGAAAGTACTCAATCAAGACTTTGAAAAACCATTGAAGAAATGCATGAGACATAAATGGAGTCGATGCAATGAAGTGAGTGGGTCAACTCCCTTTTTGAGGAAAAATTGCATTGATGCATTCCTTTAAGTTCCATGTGTGAACCATGGATTTTGATCCTGCAAGTGAAGATATTCAAAGCATAAGCTCCTTAATTAACAACCATTCATATGACTTCCAAGTGTGAACCTTGAAGCCATCTTTTAACTCATCAAACAAGATGCAAACATGTTGCTCAATGAAACACACACAAAAGTACACTCAGTTTGTTAAACAAGTTGCTCGATGATGCACATACACACAAGCACAATCGTTTTGTTATCATTAAAATCAAATACCATAATCAACTAGGGGATGCAACAATCTCCCCCTTTTTTATGATGACAAAACGATGTGTGCGAGAGTTCCAAAAGATGTAGAAGAAACAATCCACTCGATGAGCTCAATAAGAATGAGAGAATGAAAGAAGATAAAGCATTCAAACACATTCTCTCTCAAAAATACTCTCTTATTAAGTGTTGGATATTGTGTTTTGATGATGACAATATTATGTTTTGATGTTTGTTGGATAGTGTGTTTTGATGATTGTTGGATATTGTGTTTTGTTGATGACAATACTGTGTTTTGATGTTGACAAACACTATGACTCTCATATGTTTGATGTCATATGTGTTTACTTCATACAGTACTTGTTACATGCATTAACTGTGAGCATGGCATAGACTGTTCACTCGTCTATCTGCATGAGACACCAAGTCCACACATTGCATCGTGTGCTTCTCATTTAAAGTCTATACATCTGCATGCTAGCAAGTCTTCAAAGTCCATACATTGCATCCGCATGCTAGCAAGTCTTCAAAGTCCATACATTGCATGCTTCACTCTAAGTCTATACAGCCAGTGTCTCACATATGCAAAGTCTGTACAACGCTGCATCACGAAGTAAAGTTTGTACAACGTTTTGGCTAGAATGCAGCGTCTCATGTTAAGTCTATACAGCATGCATCAGTGCATTAACAAGTCTATACATCATGCATGCAACGTCTCATGTTAAGTATGTACAGCATGCATCAGTGCATTAACAAGTCTATACATCGTGCATGCAACGTCTCTCAAGTCTGTACAGGGTTTGGCTAAAATGCATCACCTCCCAAGTCTGTACATCCACCGTCTCATTCAGCGTCTCACTCTTGCAAGTCTATACATTGCTTATCTTTACCTACGTTCAGACACCAAGTCTATACATTGCTCACAGCACACACCAAGTCTACACATCGCCGTGTTCACTTGTTTCAAGTCTGCACATTGGTTCAGGCTTTCCAAGTCTGTACATTGGCCTTCAAGCTTTCCAAGTATGTACATTGGCCAAGTCTACACATCGCCGTGTTCACTTGTTTCAAGTCTGCACATTGGTTCAGGCTTTCCAAGTCTGTACATTGGCCCTCAAGCTTTCCAAGTTTGTACATTGGCCTTCAAGCTTTCCAAGTCTGTACATTGGTTCAGGCTTTCCAAGTCTGTACATTGGCCTTCAAGCTTTCCAAGTCTGTACATTGGTTCAGGCTTTCCAAGTCTGTACATTGGCCTTCAAGCTTTCCAAGTCTGTACATTGGCCAAGTGTCTTGTTCTTTGAAGCTTTATCAAGTCTATACATTCGTTTATCAAAGTCTACACATTGCATCGTGTTTCAAAGTCTATACATCACTGTGCATTCCTTGATTTCAAAGTCTGTACATTCTGGTTGCTTCATAGCAAGTCTGCACATCCCGCTTGCACTAAGTCTATACATGGTCCTGGCGCTCGCAAGTCTGTACATTGATTTGGCACTCGCAAAGTCTGTACACCGGCTTGGCGCTCACAGAGTCTTGCTGCGTCTATGTGCTAGTCCATGCATTGTCAAGTCTATACAACGTCTCTTAGCGTCTTGTGCATTCAGCATAGAAAGTCTGTACATTCGTTGACAGACTCATGCATAAACAGTAAGACAAAGTCTGTACATTCGGTGACAGCTTGTCTAAGCATCTCATGCATTCAATGTGCATACTTTCATTCTGTTTGTGCATCTCCTTCAGAAGTCTGTACAATCCTTTGAGCATTCAAGTCTATACACTCTTGTTTCTGCATTGCATACACTTCAAGTCTACACACTGGTTGCCTGCATCTCATGCAGTTAAAGTATGTACACTCGTGAATGTAATGTCTGTACATTCATTCTCGCTGTATATACTTTCTCATGTGTGCACACTTCAATTGATGCATCAAGTCTGTACAAGCTCAGCTCATTCATCAAAGTGACTCGATGTATATACTTTCTCATATTCTTTCCTGTCAGATAAATTAACTTGCACTGATAGTTAATCTGTTCTAACAGGACTGCTGATTCGAGGAGGTTAATGATGCACGTGATCCAAGAATAGGAGATGGCCCTGATCGTGCCACGTGGACTGAACCTTCTGGGCGGGAATCGTCGAGAGCACACGCCCTAGCTGCTGCTATAAAAGGAAGGCTTCTTCCTCAGAAGAAGGTTGATCGTGAAAAAAAGAGAAGCAGATAGAGAAAGAGAGTGATCGAGATAGAAGGAAAGAGCTGCAGTAGTAGGAAAAGAAGAAGAGACAGAGAGAGAGCCTGCGAAAGAGAAGAAAAAGAAGAGTGAGAAGAAGAGAGAGCTAGAGTAAAAGAAGCTTCAACTGAAGATCAGTTTCTACTGGACCGTGGATCAAATCCAGGCCAGCCAGCTCCTGCGAGAGCCACATTTTGATTTTATATTTCCAGCTTTTAGTTGCTGTATTTTCTTTTATTGTTTTTCTTTTCAAACTGAACATTGTTCTTCCGATTCTCTGGTTGGAGATCGGGTTCCTCCTGTGGACTCAAGAGAAGGAAGACAGTGTCTCCGGTCTACAAGTGACTGAGTGTCGCTTGTGAGTTACCTCAGGTTTCAGAGGAAGGAAGTCCTTGACTCCTGTTGCAGGTAGTGGTTGCTACCTGTGTGTTCCCTCCTGGTCTGTCGGAAGAGAGACCTAGTCTCTGGTCGCAAGTGGCTGGGAGTCACTTGTGGTTCCCTCTGGCTTTCAGAGGAAGGGAGACTTGGGTCTCCGGTTGCTAGTGACTGTGTGTCACTAGTGGGTTCCCTCCGGTCTGGAGGAAGAGGGGAGGCTGTTCCCCTGGTCAAGCTGTGTGGCAGCAACTTGTTTGCAGACTGAGTCTGCTTTCTAGCTGATTGCTAGTGGAAGCCTCACTCCGGTTGGGAGTGAGGGGTGGACGTAGGTCTGTGGACCGAACCACCTAAAAAATCCCTTGTGCAGTGGTTTGTTTGATTGCTTGCTTCCGCTAGATGCATGCTAGGACCGTGATCTGATTGATTATTCATGTCCTTGAGTTTAATTGGGTTTGCATCTTTTGTGTTTGAGTAATTGTCCATTGATCTTGTGCTTATCATTTCATACGAATTTTAAATTAGTCAAAACTCTTTAGGAGATCCATTCACCCCCCCTCTGGATCTGTGTTTATCTATCGCACCAAACTATCAATTGGTATCAGAGCGGTTCTTTGACTGATCAGATCCAATGATCTGCAGAGGATCCTGTTATCTTTGGTGCATTTCTGAATTTACTCTCTGCTGCATTAATCTGCTTGCCAATTTTATCAATGGGTTCTCCACCGATTTTCAATGGCTCTAATTTTAACTCATGGGTTAGCAGTCTACATAACTATGTGAATTTGATGGATCCGGATCTGTGGAAGTTAATCTCACATGGTCCTCACAGACTGCCAAAGAAAGAGTCCAAATGGACTAACAGTCACAGATCAAGAAATGGAGAGAATCAGAAAGTTTTGAAATTAATGAAAGAAGCTACTGACAAGGCTCTACATTTCTTTTTCCATGACTGCAGGTCCGGTAAGGACATTCTGGATAACTGAAGCTAGCTCAGAGGAGAAATGAGGACAGCTGCCTGATGGCTGACAAGAGCAACCATGGCAGTGATCAAGATGAATCCGAAGATGCTGAAGAGGTAATGTGGGGATGGTTTTATTATTTTATTTTAATCACTTATTATTTATTTTATTATTGGCGTGCCAGTCACCGGGGTGACAATTTTATTATGCTCTCGATCTGACTCAATCAGTCGATTGTGAAGTCCGAGTCGGGACCAAAAGTCCGCCACACCATAAAGGCTATGACGTTAATTACGCCCTTCCTAAGAAGGACAACCCTTGATTAAACGCCAAAATAGGAGGCCACTCGGGGTGGTAATAATAATAAAAAAGGAAACAGTGTGTGATATTGAAGCTCTTGTCATTCTAAGAATGTAATTAGGTAAATGACAGACTTATTAAATCAGCATGACCTCCTCTTATATGGGTCGTGCCGGATAGAAATAGGACACCGTCCACGCAGCGGCGGGGCGGAGCCTGGACAATCATCGGGGACATGTCCCCTTCCACGTTTCTCATCCGGCCAAGGGCCTTACAGCGTTTGTATTCCCCGAAGGATCGAGCCAAACGGGAGATGTATGATATACGCTTCCCGGGGCTTGTCGGGGTTAAAGCGTTAATAGATATTTCGGCAGCACTTCCCCATAATCGGGATTATGCCCAGGGGGGAAATAGGCTATCATCCACGGAGTGCCGGGATGAAAGCCGAGAGGAAAAAAAAAGAGGCCAAACCTCCCGACCTATATATATTTGTCATGGGGCAATGTTCGATTTTCCCTTAGGGAAGCCGGCGGAACTCATGCAGTGGCAGAGCCTTCCCGAGCTAAAGGGGTTACTCATAAATCCGATGCGGGACAGTGGAACATAAGGGAGTCTGACTTCTTTTAAATTTATCCCCGGGGCAGGTCTGGTGACTCATGGGCATCCCTGGCTTGGTTTGATCAAGGCGCCAGGGGTTCAATTGGATGGCAGAGTAGGCTCTCGGGGCAGCTTAGGTGTGCATATAGGTTCCCGGCGCGAAAACCACCACGCCGGGAAGGGTTCTTCATGAGGCACTATTCTAGGGGCCGGGAAGCTGGCACGAGGGAAGTTCTCGGCGTGAAGGTCGAGTGGCCAGGGGGTTCCCAGCGCGCCCAAGAAATAGGGTTCCCGGCGCCAAGGTGGAGTGGCCAGGGGGTAGGTTCTCGGTGCGCAGAGGAGAAGGCCAGGGGATGGGCTTCTCGGTGCGATGTCAAAGAAGCCAGGGGGGGTTCCCGGCGCGGCCAATATGGAGGGGTTCTCGGCGCAAGGGCCAAATGGCCAAAGGGGTTCCCGGCGCGAAGGCAAGAAGGCCAGGGGTTCCTGGCTCGAAGACAAGAAGATCAGGGGTGAGGTTCTCGGCGCCAGAAGCCTCGCGCCGAGAACTATTCACCCCTTTTACTGTGCAGGGGGCCGAGATGGGTGATGGCGCCGATATGGGTTCTGGGATTTTACGGCTCCCTGTTTTGGGTTTCTTGACGATTCAGGATAAGGTAGGTGGATTCTGTGAGGTCAAAGTGGATCGATTCATCAGATTATAACTGGATTAGGTTTGGGCTTTATAGAAACATCAGGATCGAGGAGGAATTTGGGAAGACCAAGGTCTAGAGAATCCCTGTCACCAATATTATGCATAACCCGGGGACAGATTTGATGTGGTCATTCATCACCCTAGGAGCCAAGAGATGGCTGTCTCTGTAACCAGAGGTGATTTCGATAATGCTAATAGACAGAGTATAAGCATCTAGAACTCCGGAGTATCATAAACCTCGGTCATTGTATAGCTTTGCCTTATCCCGGAGGCCAAGGGATGGTCTGTCCCTGGCTCTAGAATAAGCACAGAAAGCATTTGAAAACCAAGCGAAGTAGCAGACTGATGATCAGACTGGGGAGGGGATGACATGCTACGGAATCTAAGAGAAGACATAAGGGGATGGCAGCAAATCTTCGGAGAAAAACAACAGCAGGCGGCAACTGCGGCCCGTCGTATTTATTAACTCAATGTTGGATACTCCCTACATTGAACAAGATACATAAAGAGAAAATGAACAGGGGGAGTTGCATCTTTCCATCAGCGTGAAACCGCTTACAGTATTATAGAACACATCAGAGAAGGCAGAGAGAAGAACAATCAAAATGAAATGGACTATGAAAAAAAGGGAGGGGGAGGGCGGAGCATTGACTCCTCTCCCTCCCCGTTGCCCACCTTCGATCAGCCTCGAGCCCTCCTCTCTGCTTTCTCTCTTCTCTCTTTTCTTCTTCGGCTCTTTCCCTCTTTTCTTTCTGGATGAGGTTGTAGGTTTCTTCTCTCTTGCCCTCTTCGCTTTTTTTTTTGCTCTGCTCCCGGTTCCTCTTTCTTTCGAAGGAGTGGGTTTATATAGACCCCGCCCCCCTGGCTTCTCGGCAGATGGGAATGGGCGTGACCTCTCATCTTCACGGCGCGCATCAGTCGCTCAGCAGCTCCCGGTGCGCTAGGTGGCATTCGTGGAGTATCTCGGCGCCACTTCCACGAGCCCATTTCGTAGGCCCATTTAGGCCCTTTTTAAGACTTCTCGTGGACTTGCTGACCCTCTAAGCATATTAGAACCACATCAGGCCTTTTGTTGGTGGACCCAGGTCTTGATAGGACCATGGAGACTTTCATCAGTCAGTGGACTGGGATTTCATCAGCGTCGTCACCTGAACGATGACAAGGCAGGACATCATTTCATCATCATTGCCACCCGAAAGATGACAAAACCGGTTATCAGCTTTAGCCTGAGAAGGCTTCAGCCAGGTGTAAAGCCCATGGAGACGGTTCTTCTTCTGTTATGACCTTGCATAGGTTTTCATAGTCTTCATTTGCTGGTTCTTGCTTTGATCTTCTCTTCGGTCCCATCTTTGATCTTCTCTTCGGTCCCATCTTTGTTCTTGATTATATTTCAGGTGTCAACAAATGCCCCCCACCTGTGGATGGCGTAAGCGCAGAATAAGTGGCACGGGGTCCGCAGGTGCCTTTTTAGCATTCGAGGATATCTTCCTCGATTTCTCTTTGACATTGTCCTTCAGCTTGACCATGTTGCTGTAGCAATATTATGCACACATACTTTTTATTTCTATGCTCTTTTCTAATAAGTTTTCTTTTCTTTTCAGCACTTTCGAAACCTTCTCGGCACGAGGGTCACAGGCTTCTCGGCGCAGGGTTAGGCTGCTTCTCGATCGAAGGAGGTGGCTTATCTGTATTGGCCGCTTTCCACATTTTATGATGGCCCAGCAGCTATGACCCTTCCTGTGCGCTCATGGCATCTTTCTTTCATTGCTATATTCTGCATCTGTCGACTATGACTGCCTTTCTTGTGTCTTGCACAGATAGACCGGACATAAAGCGGCAGGGACTTTACAGGAACATCATTGCTCAAGCTGAGAAGCCTGCTTACTTTGAAATTCCTGCAGCGGCACCTACGACCACTCCCTTGCCTCCGGGCAAGAAGAGGAAGCCTTCTGTGGTGAAAGCTGCAGTTGCCAAGGCCAAGAGGGCCAAGGTCGTTCGGGTCCAGCAGTCGGCTCTGGTTGTGACGGATGCCGGAACCCCTCTTCCAGACATCCCCTCTTTCGACGAGTTCAGGTCTCAGAGGGAGGCCACTCAGGAACCTGCCGAGAGTGGCGGTAAATAGCTTGTAGATGCAATCTTCATTGTCTTCTTGACTGATCTTTTAAGGAGTTCTTCGAGACTGAGCTTCTCTTTATCTGATACAGCCCCGGAGTAGGTTGCAGTGCCTGTGGAAAGGGACACGAGGCTGCCTTCTCCTACCCCGGCTGGCGAGGAGGAGGGTAAATGTGCTTTCCCCTCTTTTTTTTTCTTTATACTTCCATTGTTTTTTTTTGTTATATCTCTCAGAGGTCCCTTTTCGTTGAGGTGGCAGTCAGGGAGCAGACTGAGGCCATGATAGCAATGGGAGAGTCGCCTCAACCGTAGGAGGGTCACAGGATTCAAACAAAATGGAGCCCTATTCCGGCCAGACGCATAATCACCCGGTCCGCATCCCGGCATGCTCTAGAGGCGACCCCACAGCGTATAGCTAGTGTGGAGGTATCCTCGGGCAGCTCTGAGACCGTCCCTGATAATGAGGAGGAAGTGACTTTCAGCGACAGTGAGGAGGAAGTTCTAAAATCAGAAGCCTTTCCCGTATTTGCAAAAGCCCTTTCGCCTTTTCAGCCTCCTAAGCTGCTGATGCTATCTTCTGAGGAGGAATTACAGGAGGAGTTTGCCGGGCTCGACACCGAGGTTGACATAACCCCTCCATTTGCTACTTCAACTACGGAGCTTTCTCCCCTTTTGTCTCATTTCGAGGGTATAGACCCCACTTTAAAGGTAAGCTTCTCTTTTTTTGTTTGCTGTTCTATTTATTTTCTTTCATTCATTGCTGAAGATCATTCTGCTTTGTCCTCAGGACCCTATCATCACCAGCTCAGACGTGGCCGCAGTTTCTATGGATGTTTCATCTGCAGACTTGGTCATCATCCCTGCTTTACCTTTAACTTGCATGGGAATTTCTGAGGTTATTCGCCCTGTGCCAGTAAGAATACAATCTTCAACTGACTTAACATCACTGGACTTGGGGGCATCAGGAGAGATTTCCGTCCCTGTCAGGGCCTCAGATTTTAGAGCCGAAGCAGACCCAGCCAGGAGCTCTACTTTTATACCAGCCGCAATAATGTCCATTGCGCCCGAGTGAGCAGTCCCTGCCATAGTGGCTCTAGAGACTGGATTTCTGCCTCCACAGACTAGGGCGCCTTCGTCCCCATTACGAGAAAGAGCAGTTGAAGATGAAGCCCCCACTCAGAAGACCCATGAAGAGATAGCTCCATCATTTATTGATTCTCCTCCTGCGAGTGTTCAAGCCATAACTCCTGAGGCAGCGGTAGTAGAGGAATCTTCGGCTCGGCAGGAGAGTATAGAGAGGGACCAGCCAGCTCCCCCAGCAGATTTGCCGTCTTCGTCCTCCCGGCCGGCTATTGCGCTGTGGGCGGACATTGATAGCGAAGTGACCTTTGAAGTGATCCCCTCCGCTTCTTTTGGTTTCGCATCATCTGAGAGCTTTGTCTGGCAGAACCTGGATATGCTGCGCCAGCTGGTAGAATCTCAGCCTGGCTTGACACATTTGCAGCTGAAGGAAATTGCTAATCGCTTCACTGCCGGCCTGTAGGCCATGGGCTGCCCTTTGGACATATGGGTTCAGCGTGTTCTGCTTTTACTGAAATTCGTGCATCGGAGGGATTTCCTAGCACGGACTATGACCGACAAGCTGACGGCATTGAAGTTGCAGAGGTCAAAGTGCAAATCTGAGCTGGAGAAGCTGACGCTTGCCCTTGACGAACGCCAAGCTGAGCTACAGAGTGTTGTTCAGCGGGAGGAAGCTGTCCAGGACCGGATAGCCATTCTGGAAGCGGAACTCGCTGGACTTCGAGCCGAGCTGCAACAATTATCCTCTATTCAGCCACGGTCCACCGAGGAGGTGGCCTTGTTGGAGGGACGGGTGATGTCTCTCCAGGGTATGTCCGTGAAGCTTCAGGAAGAGGAGGCGCGCCTTCACGAGCTAAGAGCCGCTCCCGATGTGGGTCTTTTGGCCTTTGAAGATATCTTCCGGCGGCCTTGAATTATCTCTTCTTTGTTTTTCTTATGCCTTCTTTTGTGATATAGTGTCCCCTCGGGGCTCTTTATGTACTCCTCTTTTAATGAAAAGGAATCTTCGGCTTCATGTGTATCCATCTTCTTTTCTATGTGGTTTCATCACTTTGGGAAGTGGGGTAGTGGTTCTAGCAGTCCCTCCTGTGAATGGCTCATACTTGGCAGGACAGTGTCCACCCTTTCATAGAAAGGATGGGGAACTCGCTCCACCGCGTGACGGCATCCGGGGGGTGCTTAAACCGAACTCTGCTGGTAGCAGCAAACGTCCTTTTTGGCCATATGTGCCGCAAGGGAGACGGTTTGCGGGAATGCGAATGAAGAGGTTTAGAGCATCATCCGGAACGGGCAAATGGTCCATCCCGGGTAGATTTCAAAGCCAGTCGGGGCAATGTGCCAATCGACCAGTGCATGATTTCATCATCGATATTGGGATCATATCGATGCAAAGAAATCTTATAGGTTTCATCAGAGTAGACGGAAGGTCCAGACTGGGTAGAGGTTATCGCAGGTGGGACATTGAAGGGTGTGTGGTTTTCATCAGGACAGACGTAGGGTCTGAACTGGATAGGATTTCATCACTGATTGGGCGAGGTGCCGGTCGATCAATAGCTGGTTTCATCATCGACATTGGGTTTATATCGATGCAAAGAAGTTTCATAGGTTTCATCAGAATAGACGTAGGGTCTAGACTGGATAGGATTTTATCATTGATCGGGCAGGGTGCCAGTCGATCAATAGCTAGTTTCATCATCGACATTGGGTTTATATCAATGCAAAGAAGTTTCATAGGTTTCATCAGAATAGACGTAAGGTCTAGCCTGGATAGGATTTGATCGCATGTGGGACTTTGCTAAGCAATACGTAGGTTTCATCAGGATAGACGTAGGGTCTATCCTGGTAGAGTTTCATTGCTGACCGGGCAAGGAGCCGATCGATCAAGAGAAGGTTTAAGAGTTTCATCAGGACAGACGTAAGGTCTGAACTGGCCAGGCTTTATCAGAATGGTGATGGGTTTTATTGTCGGTGGGACATTTGTAAGAGGGTATGCAGATTATATCAGGGTAAACGTAAGGTCTGCCCTGGAAAGGTTTCATCGCTGACCGGGCAAAGAGCCAAACGGTTAACGGGAGGCCATATCAAGGGAAGGAAGTATGGAATTTCTTAGAATTACCACGTTACTGGCCCAGGCGCCCTTTCGGGTTTTCACCGGAGCCAGCCCCCTCTTGCTTTTGCCCACGCGCCCTTTCGGGTTTTCACGTGGCGAGGTACCCGATTTTGCCTACAGTGCCCCTTTTGGGTTTTCACCACAGCTGGGTTTTAGCCATTCTTGCCCTTGTCCAGAATGCCTGAACAAGTCTGGTGGGGTATCTCTATTTTTAACCCCACTTTTCATATATATATATTTTTTATTCTTTCTCTTTTTTTTTGTCATCGTCTTTCCTGGAACTAGAACTTTCATTCTATGGACCATGGGGCCATATGTTTATTGTGGATACATGATCATTGATGTGGGTGTCAACATCAATGCAAAGGGAAATAGGGTTTCATGATCTATCCAGACGAAAGGTCCGAATTGATTTAGAGGATATAGATAGCTGCTCGGGCACGAGGCCATTTGCTGGAAACATGAGTTTCATCGTTAATGTGGGGTTTAACATTAACGCAAAGGAATAGAGTTTCATGATCTATCCAGACGAAGGGTCTGAATTGATTCAGACAGCTGTGTCGTGTTTGTCAGAGCAGACGGAAGGTCTACCCTGGATGGGTTTTAGCATCGATCAGGCAGTCTGCCAACCGATCAGTAGCAGATTTCATCATTGGTATTGGGCTCATACTAATGCAAAGGTTTCATATGTTTCATCAGGATAGACGTAAGGTCTAAACCAGACAGGTTTCATCACCGATCGGGCAGTGTGCCTAGTCAATCAACAGCAGATTTCATCATTGGTACCGGGTTCATACCAATGCAAGGACTTCATATGTTTCATCGGGATAGACGTAAGGTCTAAACCGGACATGTTTTATCGTTGATCGGGCAGGATGTCAGTCGATCAATATCAGGTTTCATCATCAGTATTGGGTTTATACCAATGCAAGGATTTCATAGGTTTCATCGGGATAGACGTAAGGTCTAAACTGGACAGGTTTCATCGTTGATCGGGCAGTGTGCCAGTCGATCAATATCAGGTTTCATCATCAGTATTGGGTTTATACCAATGCAAGGATTTCATAGGTTTCATCGGGATAGACGTAAGGTCTAAACCGGGCAGGTTTCATCGTTGATCGGGCAGTGTGCCAGTCGATCAATGGCAGGTTTCATCACGGTGAGACGTGGGATAGGTTTCATCGGGATAGACGTAAGGTCCAAACCGGGCAGGTTTTACCGTGGTGGGTCTTAGACAAAAACAAGTGGAAGTGTTTTATCAGAACAGACGGAAGGTCTATCCCGAGGTGGCCCCCTTTTTTTTGCATTGATCAAGGCAATATGCCTTGTGATCAACGGGGTTTCATCATCAGGTGGGACTTTATGATGATCGTCCTTCTCGGAGTTTTGTCAGGCAGGGTGAAAAAAAAGGAATTTTAAATTACCACATTACTGACCTAAACGCCCTTTCGGGTTTTCGCCGGAGCCAACCCCCTCTTGCTTTTGCCCACGCGCCCTTTCGGGTTTTCACGTGGCGGGGTACCCGATTTTGCCTACAGTGCCCTTTCGGGTTTTCACCACAGCTGGGTTTTGGGCCATTTTTGCACTTCTCCCTAACATAGGAGTAAGTCTGGCAGGATATCTCTATTTTTAACCCCATTTTTTACTTTCTTTTTATTTTCTCTCTTCTTTTTTTTTTAGAGGGTGACAGGTCGGAATGCCACCAGATCAAGATAAGGGTAGCTTGGCTAGGGTGGAGTGCCACTAGACCAAGAGAGGGGTAGTTCGGTTAGGGCGGAGTGCCACTAGACCAAGAAAGGGTAGCTCGGCTAGGGCGGAGTGCCGCTAGACGAAGAAAGGGGTAGTTTGGCTAGGGCGGAGTGCCGCTAGACCAAGAAAGGGGTAGCTCGGCTAGGGCGGAGTGCCGCTAGACGAAGAAAGGGATAGTTTGGCTAGGGCGGAGTGCCACTAGACCAAGAAAGGGGTAGCTCGGCTAGGGCGGAGTGCCGCTAGACCAAGAAAGGGGTAGCTCGGCTAGGGCGGAGTGCCACTAGACCAAGGAAGGGGTAGCTAGGTTAGGACGGAGTGCCACTAGACCAAGGAAGGGGGTAGTTTTGCCTGATCACTCGGGGAATGCCGGTTGTGCTGCATGATACAGCTTTAGATGTCTTCCGTTGAGTGGTGAGAATTTAATTTCCCCTCGATGGTTGACAACCACGTAGGCTCCTCCTTCATAGACCCTCTGTATCACATAAGGACCTTCCCAATTAGCATTCGGCTTCCCTTTTGGGTTGGAAGCCATGACTTCTCTTTTCTTGACCATGACGAGGTCACCTTTCTTGAATTCTCGTCCTCTCACGAGTTTGTTAAATGCATTAGCCATGCGGGCCTGATACATTTGGATATTCTTCTGAGCTTGGAGGCGCTTCCCTTCCAATTCAGCCAATTCTTCTAATCTTCTTTCTGCATTGGTCTGTTCACCACGGGCCAGGTCATATTGGACTGCCACTCTGAGTGACGGGACTTTCAGCTCTAGCGGAACCAGTGCCTCTGAGCCGTATACGAGTGAGTATGGTGAGCACCCTGTAGGTGTCTTGAAGACGGTGCGGTATGCCCACAGAGCTTCATACATTTTTTCTTCCCAGTCCTTTTTATTGGAACTGACGACCTTGGCCAGCAGGGTGCAGAGAGTCTTGTTAAAAGCTTCCGCTAACCCGTTTGCCTGTGGATTGTAAGGGGTGGAAGTCCTCAACTCGATTTTATATTTCTCGGCAAGCCGATAGACCTTCTGATTTCTGAAATGGCTTCCGTTATCAGATATTATTCGGCTGGGGATTCCGAACCGGAAGATAATATTCTGCTTGATGAATCTAACGACCAGCTCACCAGTCACTTCTCTTAATGCCACAGCCTCTGCCCATCGGGAGAAGTAATCTGTTATGGCCAGTATGTACTTATGTCTGGCCGAGAAAGTCGGCAGTGGCCCGACTACATCAGTTCCCCATTGTGCAAATGGCCAGCTGGGAACTGTAGGGTGCAGAGTCGTAGGAGGCTTTCTAGGCACAGTAGCATGCTCTTGACATTTTTGGCATGACTTTGCGGATTTACAGCAGTCTTCAAACATGGTGGGCCAATAGTAGCCCAACTTCTTGATTTCTATCTTCATCTTGGGGCCAGCCTGGTGGGCACCCGCAGTTCCGGCATGTACTTCTTTCATTGCTTGCCAAGCTTCCTCAGTGGACAGGCAGCGGAGTAGAATCTTCTTGCGTGCATCTGCCATTATTCGGAACAAAGTTCCATTCCTGAATTCATAAGAATCTTTGATTCTCAGAAGTTTTATCTTTTCTTCTCTTTTCTGCGGTAGCTGTTGGTGTAGAAACCACTGCAGCAGGTGCTGTCTCCAATCAGACGCCTGTACCGTGCTGATAGCAGCCACTTCGTCTTCTTCGGGGCACCCTTCTAGCATACTGGGGACCTACCGTCGGTTCATAACAACAATGTTCAGTGTCTCATTTGGTGGGACTGCTAGTGAACTGGCCAGCTTTGCGAGTGCATCATCTTGGGCATTATGCCCCCGGCCCACATGCTTGAGCTCAATATGATAGAATTTCGCGATAAGGCGCACAGATTTCTGGTGGTAGGGATTCAATTCTGGCTTCCGCACTTCGAACTCCCTTTGGATTTGTTTTATGATCAACATCGAATCTCTGAATACCTGAAGCATTTGGATACCCATGTTGAGGTTGATATGCAGACCGATTATCAGAGCTTCGTACTCAGCTTCATTATTGGTGCAGGGCTTGTTTATAGAACAGGAAGTATGCACGACCTCCCCTTCTGGTGACTTCAGCACAATACCGGCCCCGGCCCGTATTCTGGTCTTTCCATCGGAGTCTGTCTCTGTTCTAGATGCTCCATCAAAGAATAGTTGCCACATAACTGGCCGAGCCTGGCAAGCTTCTAGTGTCTCATCACCGGGCAACTCAGTCCCTAGAATGTCATTTTCCGGCACAGGATGCTCCGCGAAGAAATCAGCCACAGCCTGTCCTTTTATCGCCCTCTGGGGTGTATAGGTAATATCAAATTCCATCAGGATCACTGCCAATTTGCCCAACCAGCCCTTCAGTACTGGCTGAGTCAATATGTATTTGAGCGGATCTGCTGCAGATATCAACCTGATTTCATGTGACAACATATAGTGTTGGAGCTTTTTGACAGCAAAGACTAGTGCCAAGCATGTCTTTTCTATGTAACTGTAGCCTTCTTCAGTTCTAATCAGCCTCTTACTCAAGTAGTACAAGGCTTGTTCTTTGCCTTCTTCATTTATCTATGCCAGCATTGCCCCCAGGGAACAGTGTGTGGCCGCGATATACAGTATCAAGGGCCTGCCCTTAATTGGTGCCCCTAGCACTGGAGGGGTCTTGAGATATTCTTTCAGCTTCTCAAAGGCTTCCTGACATCCATCGTCCCAGAGGAACGGTACATCTTTCATCATGAGCTTGTGAAAGGGGTGGCATCTTCCCGACAGATTCGATATAAATCGTCGGATATAGGCCAACCGCCCTTGCAGAGATCTTAGCTCGGGCAGACTCCTTGGTGGAGGGAGCTCCTGGATAGCCTTAATCTTGGATGGGTCGATTTCAATGCCCCTGTGCCGGACAATAAACCCGAGGAATTTTCCACTGGACACGCCGAAGGCACATTTCATAGGATTCATCTTGAGTTCATATTTACGCAGCCTCTGGAATACTATCCTCAGGTCTTGCAGATGGTCTTCTCTTCTGCAAGTTTTTACTACCAGATCATCAATGTAGCACTCTACTTTCTTGAAGAGCAAATCATCAAAGATATTGGTCATAGCTCTTTGGTAGGTAGCGCCGGCATTCTTGAGGCCAAACGGCATCCTTTTGTAGTGGAATATCCCTTTCGGAGTGCGGAATGCAGTGTGCACTCTGTCTTCTTCAGCAATCCAGATCTGGTTATATCCGGATGACCCATCCATGAATGACAGGGCTTCATGACCAGTAGTCGCATCGATCATCACTTTAGTGATTGGCACTAGGAAATCATCTTTCGGGTAGGCCTTATTAAGGTCCCGGAAATCAACACATATTCTGATCTGCCCATTTTTCTTCTTTACAGGCACTATATTGGCTAGCCATGTAGTATACTGATTTTCTTCAACAAAGCCTACATCAATCAGCTTGTCGACCTCTTTATTAATTTGATTTATCAATTCAGGGTGCATTCTCCTGGGCGGCTGCTTTATAGGGTTAGCCTCTGGGTTTATTGCCAACCGATGTTGTGCCACATCAGAACTCAGTCCCGGCATTTCATCATATGTCCATGCAAAACAGTCTCGGAATTCCTTCAAGAACTGTATATACTGTTCCTTGGCAGCTGGCTCCAGCAGTGCACTGAGGAATGTCGACCTCGGCTCATCTGCGGTCCCCAGATTTATTTCCACAAGCTCATCGACGGTGGCCTGACCTCCATCTTCGACCTCGGGTGGGGCTTCTTGCAAGTCAATGAAGCCTCCCGGGATATAATCTTGTTCAGTTTCATGATTCTCTGTTTCATCATACTGGTCATCAGCGGGTGCTGGCTCATCATATACGGCCAATATTGTTGTATTCTGTTCAGTCTGCCCCGAGGACGTGACTGGATCAGCAGGAAACTCAAAATGGAGTCTTCCACCCTTAGAGGCTCTTCTGAGGCAGGCTCTCCAGAGGGATCATCATTCTGTAGGGCCCGGACTTCTTCTAGAATGCGCTCAAACTCCAGGCATTCCCTCAGCTCTTTGGCTATTTGGTCTTCATCCGGGGTTCCCGTATCAAACTTTGCTTCAGCATGGAACAGATCCTCTTTGCAAGGTAGGTCTTCCCAGCACCAATCTTTCTTTGTTTCATCAGATGTCCCCGTCTCCGGCTGACTGTCTGGGGCTTCATTGTTCATTACGGATTGATAAATGATTTCTTCATCTTCCGAGGGGTACTTGTCATATACCACCTCGGGAGGGTCTTCATGCTGGTAGGAGACAGAGATGACGTCCACCTCGACTTCATAGAATTCTTGAAGGGTATAACCCAATCCCGGGTGCTGAGTGATCTTCCTCAGTTCTTTATTATCCCAGGGCGGATCCCATAGCTCCTGGAACGCCTTCTTTTGGGCAACAGGTTGTAGTGATGGCATCTGCATCTTAGAGAACATCTGTGAAACCCGTCGGGTAGTATAGTCCAAGCCCATGATCGGCACCATCCGGTTTGCAGATTCTTCAGGGACCATGCAGTCTTGATCATCGTCTTCGACTGACTCCCCGGTGTAGAATATGATAGGAGGTTTGCAGAAGCGAGGGACTTCCATGGTCTTTAATGGTAGCACCGTCTGGTATTCTATGCTGGCAATGGGCTTGACTAAACCCTGCGGAACCCCCACCTGTATGTACTTTTCTTTCATTTCTTCGCCAGTATCATCTGGGTGGATGCTAGGAGGGGTGATCCGAGCAAAGTCACCAACATAAGAAATGTGAGATACTTCATGTTTCTTAATATATCCCCTTGGTGGTGGTGGATACCAATTTCTTACCTTCGTCACCGGCTTCTTCTAGTTGACCCCAGCCTCTTTCTCTTCACCCTTTTGCGACACCTCCGTGTAGTAGGATGCATCGAGCATATGGCACTCGAATACTTCGAAGGGATGCAGATCCGCAAACACCCTTTCTTCTTTTCCTTTGTGGCAGTATTTAATGTATTGATGCAGCGTGGATGGCACTATCTGATATTCATGCAGCCACGGTCTCCCCAGTAGGGCCTTATATGTGGTGTTGGAGTCGATTACATAGAATCGTACCACGGTAGTGAGATCCCCCAATGTGAGGTTAAAATCAACCACCCCAAGGGGCGTCTCACATTTCTGGTTGAATCCCGTAATTTTCATGTCTCTGACCTTGGTAAGCTGCAGATCAAAGTAATATTTTTGGTAGATGCGGTATGGGAGAATGTTCACGGCAGCCCCGGGATCTATCAGTATCCTACTCAGTGGCTGACAGTTCAGGGAGCCCCTCATATACAGCGGTCTGTTATGGCCGGAATTCGGAATCAGCATGTCATCCTCTGTGAATGTGACTGATGGCCCAGAATTCACTTCTGTCAAGAGTGCCTCATACTCTGCCGGTGATTGTAGGGCATCAACAATCGCTTGGCGAGCTTCTTCACTCAGAGAGAGAATCTCCCAGATGGAGAATCTGGTAGGGAGCTTCTTTAGCATTTTCATGATCCGACTGCCCACCTGGACATTAGACAGTCTCATTTCTTCTGCCCATCGGGGTTTTGGAGGTTCATGTGGTGCCCGTGGCCTCTGCTGCCCAGTGCCAGTTTCATCCTCTGGACTGATTTCTTGGGGGGCTTCTTCTATAGCAACGGCCCCTGGTGCCGTCAGAGAGTTATCCTCTTCTTTCTCATTCTGCTTGTAGGCTACAGATGCCGATTGCTGAGGTCTCTTGCCTTTATCTGGCCCAGCCTGTATCGACTGCCCATTTTTCAGACTGGACAGAAATTCCAGAAATGTTGGAGTTTGACCTCCCTTCTTCTCTTCTTGGTATAAGCTAACAGGGGGAGGAATCTGAACACCCCGCACCTCTGGTTCAGGAATCTGGTAGGGTTGTTCCCCTCTGAACATAATGTTATGATTGGCTGGTGGTGGGCGTCCCCACCTTCTTCCGGAGCGCGTTGCATGTGCTGAGGTTGAGGCCTCGGCATGGTTGGCTTCTAGCGGGGCATTTGATGTTTCATCCTCATCGTTCTCCCCAGGCGAGGTAAAGAGTGCCGACAGGGTGTTGCATTGTACTGTCACGACTCCCTTTTCCTTTTTGCATTTAGACCATCTCTTCTTTTTCTGGGAATTTGGCTTCTTTGGTTCTTGCCCCCAGAAAGGCTCAACCTCATCTTTTCCCTGTTCTGCCCCTGATTGCTCTTTAATTTTCAATTCTTCGAGCTGTTCCCAGAGTATACAGTCTTTCACCAGCAGGTGCCCGGGCTTTTTCTGTTCATATTCATCGAGCCCATTAATATACTGCTGTAAACGCCTGGCTGCAGGACTTACTTCCTTATGTGCAGGTAGGGGGACTTGTCTTCTCCGGTTATGAGTGGGGATCCGGATGACTGGCCCTGTTTCAGCTGTGTGCCATACTGGCTTTACTGGAGGTGGTTCGGGCCTTTGTGTGACACCGCAGATAACTGCTCCACTGATACTGGCTACGGGAGTTTTCTTTCTATTCTTTATTGGCTTTATCTGCCACCCTTCTTGATCCTTCAGTGGGGTGAGGAAGCACGCTTCATAAGTATGCCTGGTGCATCCCTCGACGGCTTCCTTAGGCAGCTGTTGGTAGATTGAAATCATATTGGCGGCCATTTTTAAGGCCGGAGGCTCATGTGGACGAGGTGGCTCTACCTGGTAATCTCCCCGCTGTAGCTCGCCCTTTTTGACCATGCCCTCCATAATATCTTTGAAGACGTAGCAATCTTCAATTGCGTGCCCCAGCGCACGGTGATATGGACAGAACAGTGGATCACCTTTCTTTGCCGCGTCATCGGGTCTCTTTGGCTCAGGCAATGTTACCTTGTTGAACTTGTATGCCCAGTTGAATAGTGCGGCTGTCTTATCTTTCGGGAAAGAGTATGGCTTTCTCATTTTGTTTCTCAGAGAGACCTTATCTTTTCTTTCCGCTGTGTCTGCTGGCGAGGGAGCTTCATCTGCCCCCTTCTTCCCTTTTTGTTGCTCGAAGGTTCTGAAATCGACGGTGTTAGCCTCAGAGTGCGATGGTCGTCGATCATTAGATTTACCCTTCGGCACAGTTGGAGCATTGGCCGTCGGACGCTTGGACAGGAACGTCTCGACTTCCGCCACTATATTGTTCAGCCGGTCAAATTTTCTGACATCTGCACCAATCATCTTTTCCAATACCTCTCTCCTGAGGCTCTGCTTACATATTTGCACTGCATCTTCTTGATGAGGAGGTCTTCTGCATCTCATAGCTAAGTTCCTCCACCTTTTGATGTAGTCCAGTGATGTTTCATCTTGCTTTTGCCTGGTTGCATATAGTTCTACTATTGTAATTTCTCTTTCTGTGACGTGAAATCTGTCGCGGAACTTTCTTTGCATATCAGGCCAATCGGCCACTGACCCAGCCGGCAGGCTTGAATACCATTCAAAGGCTACCCCAGTGAGGTATGAGCCGAAGAACTTAAGCAGATAAGCTTCATCAGCTGCCAAGTCACCCATAATGGTGGTATAGTAAGCTATGTGCTCCCTGGGAGAGCCCTGGCCATTAAAATTTTCAAAGTTCGGCGGCTTACTGACGCCTGGCGGTAGTCTCTTAGCAGCATACTGGGGAGGATACGGTACCTTGTACACATCGTAGGTACCAGCATCATCACCAGTCTTCTCAGATAGCTTCATTTCCATAATCTTTTCAATCACCAGCTTGTGGGCTATGGCTGGATCTATGTTTTCCGGGAAGAAGTGAGCTTGTTGCTGACTGTAAGGAGTTGTCATCACCGTTGCGCGCAAGGTGGGCACGGTGGGCTGTGTCTGAGACACAGAGGGCTGAGCTGCTGTTTGCTGTAGAACAGGCTGGCTCGGTGCTTTGCCCTTATCGGCCGGGAGAGGATTAGCTGGGATAGCCATTTCTGTTGAGCTGGAGGTCCGCCCCACAGGCTCGACTTGCTTGGAGACCGGTGTAGCTTCATGCCTCTCATTTAGCTGTCTTCTGAGAGCATTGATCTCTTGTTGATATCTTCTAAACATCATCTGGATCATGGGATCCATGGTTGACGGGATCTGTATCTCTTCTGAAGTCCCTTCAGCGTCATCGACGAAGGGATTGTCTTCCTCTTCTGTTGTCACCACATTCACTGTCATGGTGGTGATCTTTCGGACTTCATCATCAGTCTTTATTTTTTCTTTGGCCGCCTGACTTCTTCTTGTGACGGGGCCTGGTCTGGTTGCCAGTCTGAGCAGTTCATCTAGCTATGTCGGTAACATATCCTGTCCTTTGACAAGCCCAGCCATGTTGCAGGTGAAGATATGCATCTTCTCCTTCTGCCTGTAGACTTTCCTTCTCACCTGGTCGGGGTATTTGAGCCGGTCAAAGACCGATATTCTTTCTTCAGCTTCTTGCCCGTGTAGGTCTTCTCTCCCATACCCGATTCTGTGGCCTTCTTCATAATCATTGGAATCGGAGGAGGAGACTCCGATCATTGCTTCTTGAAAGGCTTCTTCTTCATCATCTATGGTGCCTAAAGCACGGGATAATCTTTGCTGCCCGAGGGAAGAATTCCCCAGGTAGTGAAAGTAGTCTTGAACCACTTGTTTCATCTCCTCTTGGCTGTGTCTTTGTAGCTCTGGTCGGGGCATCAGTCTTTCCTGACCTTTCCGCTGACAAGCCAGTCTTGCCACCTGAGCAGTCAGATGTTCAGCTTTGGAATATTTGAATATGTCGGCCTGTCTAGCACAGGCTCTCTGCCTTCTTGAAATGGCAGCAGTGACTGGTTCACCAATTCTCATTTTCTCTTCCTCCCTGAACCTTCTGCTCCCATCCGGGTAGCGGTTGGCAGCAACAGCATAATCCTTCCTTTCCCATCTTCTGCCCTCTGCCATGGGGTGGGTGACCATGCGGTCTTCTTTTTTCTCATATCTTCTGCCCCTCATCCTGGGGCGAGTAGCAGTCATATTTCTTCCTTCATTCTCTTTCTCATCTCTCCTATCCCGAGCCCTGGGGTGAACAGCGACAGCATCTCTTTCATCTTTTCTTTCTCCTCTTCTGCTCCCTGCTCTGAAGCGGGCAACATCAGCATCAGAAATTTTTTCTTCATCTTGAGCTGGGGCCCAGCTCTGGATTTTTTTCGGCCGCCAGATCTGCCTGAATCTGGGCAGCTTTGGTGCCAGTGGCCTTCTATCGCCATGCTCCATGTCGGCCCTCCTAGCAGCCAGTACTCGGAACCTATTGGTGGTAGGTACCATTGGGACGATCACATCTGGCTTGACCTCCCTTGGGCAACCATTGAGGTTCGCCCGGATATCTCCAATCAGCATCGTCTTCCCCGAGTTGGACATCCGACGACCCGCATCAATAGATCGGGTTCTCCGGTCGGATCTTCTTCCTTTTCCAGTAGCAGCAGAGGGTGCGCTCCACCTTGCCTCATGATGGACAAAGCAGGACACGACCCCAGGAGTATCCTTCATCACCGGGTTCTTCTTGGGAGTGGTAGCCTACGGCGACGTCTCGACAGCAGCTTTTGGCGCCTGGTTGTCAATCTCGAGCAGATCAGTGAAAATGAGGCCCAGGCAATTGGGCATTCCGACAGCAGGCGGCATCGATCCGAATGAAAGAGGTACCGCCAGGTAGCCTTCTCGAACATGTGCCTCGACCGCTTGCTGGCCAAAGCATACGGACATGATTCTAGCCGTCATCCTAGCTTCCTGAAAATGGAGAAAGCACACAGAATCAGAAATTTGAGGGCGGGCCCATCGGGCCTCCTATTTTGGCGTAGAGATGAAGGGAGACTTGGTCCCACCGGGCGTGCCAGACTTGTGGGGATGGTTTTATTATTTTATTTTAATCGTTTATTATTTATTTTATTATTGGCGTGCCAGTCACCGGGGTGACAATTTTATTATGCGTTCGATCTGACTCAATCAGTCGATTGTGAAGTCCGAGTCGGGACCAAAAGTCTGCCACACCATAAAGGCTATGACGTTAATTACGCCCTTCCTAAGAAGGACAACCCTTGATTAAACGCCAAAATAGGAGGCCACTCGAGGTGGTAATAATAATAAAAAAGGAAACAGTGTGTGATATTGAAGCTCTTGTCATTCTAAGAATGTAATTAGGTAAATGACAGACTTATTAAATCAGCATGACCTTCTCTTATATGGGTCGTGCCGGATAGGCGGGGCGGAGCCTGGACAATCATCGGGGACATGTCCCCTTCCACGTTTCTTATCCGGCCAAGGGCCTTACAGCGTTTGTATTCCCCGAAGGATCGAGCCAAACGGGAGATGTATGATATACGCTTCCCGGGGCTTGTCAGGGTTAAAGCGTTAATCGATATTTCGGCAGCACTTCCCCATAATCTGGATTATGCCCAGGGGGAAATAGGCTATCATCCACGGAGTGCCGGGATGAAAGCCGAGAGGAAAAAAAAAGAGGCCAAACCTCCCGACCTATATATATTTGCCATGGGGCAATGTTCGATTTTCCCTTAGGGAAGCCGGCGGAACTCATGCAGTGGCAGAGCCCTCCCGAGCTAAAGGGGTTACTCATAAATCCGATGCGGGACAGTGGAACATAAGGGAGTCGGACTTCCTTTAAATTTATCCCCGGGGCAGGTCTGGTGACTCATGGGCATCCCTGGCTTGGTTTGATCAAGGCGCCAGGGTTTCAATTGGATGGCAGAGTAGGCTCTCGGGGCAGCTTAGGTGTGCATATAGGCTCCCGGCGTGAAAACCACCACGCCGGGAAGGGTTCTTCATGAGGCACTATTCTAGGGGCCGGGAAGCTGGCACGAGGGAAGTTCTCGGCGTGAAGGTCGAGTGGCCAGGGGGTTCCCAGCGCGCCCAAGAAATAGGGTTCCCGGCGCCAAGGTGGAGTGGCCAGGGGGTAGGTTCTCGGCGCGTAGGGGAGAAGGCCAGGGGATGGGCTTCTCGGCGCGGCCAATATGGAGGGGTTCTCGGCGCAAGGGCCAAATGGCCAAAGGGGTTCCCGGCGCGAAGGCAAGAAGGCCAGGGGTTCCTGGCTCGAAGACAAGAAGATCAGGGGTGAGGTTCTCGGCGCCAGAAGCCTCGCGCCGAGAACTATTCACCCCTTTTACTGTGCAGGGGGCCGAGATGGGTGATGGCGCCGATATGGGTTCTGGGATTTTACGGCTCCCTGTTTTGGGTTTCTTGACGATTCAGGATAAGGTAGGTGGATTCCGTGAGGTCAAAGTGGATCGATTCATCAGATTATAACTGGATTAGGTTTGGGCTTTATAGAAACATCAGGATCGAGGAGGAATTTGGGAAGACCAAGGTCTAGAGAATCCCTGTCGCCAATATTATGCAGAACCCGGGGACAGATTTGATGTGGTCCTTCATCACCCTAGGAGCCAAGAGATGGCTGTCTCTGGACCCAGAGGTGATTTCGACAATGCTAATAGACAGAGTATAAGCATCTAGAACTCCGGAGTATCATAAACCTCGGTCATTGTATAGCTTTGCCTTATCCCGGAGGCCAAGGGATGGTCTGTCCCTAGCTCTGGAATAAGCACAGAAAGCATTTGAAAACCAAGCGAAGCAGCAGACCGATGATCAGACTGGGGAGGGGATGACATGCTACGGAATCTAAGAGAAGACATAAGGGGATGGTAGCAGAGCTTCAGAGAAAAACAACAGCAGGCGGCAACTGCGGCCCGTCGTATTTATTCACTCAATGTTGGATACTCCCTACATCGAACAAGATACATAAAGAGAAAATGAACAGGGGGAGTTGCATCTTTCCATCGGCGTGAAACCGCTTACAGTATTATAGAACACATCAGAGAAGGCAGAAAGAAGAACAATCGAAATGAAATGAACTATGAAAAAAAGGGAGGGGGAGGGTGGAGCATTGACTCCTCTCCCTCCCCGTTGCCCACCTTCGATCAGCCTCGAGCCCTCCTCTCTGCTTTCTCTCTTCTCTCTTTTCTTCTTCGGCTCTTTCCCTCTCTTCTTTCTGGATGAGGTTGTAGGTTTCTTCTCTCTTGCCCTCTTCACTTTTTTTTTCGCTCTGCTCCCGGTTCCTCTTTCTTTCGAAGGAGTGGGTTTATATAGACCCCGCCCCCCTGGCTTCTCGGCAGATGGGAATGGGTGTGACCTCTCATCTTCACGGCGCGCATCAGTCGCTCAGCAGCTCCCGGCGCGCTAGGTGGCATTCATGGAGTATCTCGGCGCCACTTCCACGAGCCCATTTCGTAGGCCCATTTAGGCCCTTTTTAAGTCTTCTCGTGGACTTGCTGACCCTCTAAGCATATTAGAACCGCAGCAGGCCTTTTGTTGGTGGACCCAGGTCTTGATAGGACCATGGAGACTTTCATCAGTCAGTGGACTGGGATTTCATCAGCGTCGTCACCTGAACGATGACAAGGCAGGACATCATTTCATCATCATTGCCACCCGAAAGATGACAAAACCGATTATCAGCTTTAGCCTAAGAAGGCTTCAGCCAGGTGTAAAGCCCATGGAGACGGTTCTTCTTCTGTTATGACCTTGCATAGGTTTTCATAGTCTTCATTTGCTGGTTCTTGCTTTGATCTTCTCTTCGGTCCCATCTTTGATCTTCTCTTCGGTCCCATCTTTGTTATTGATTATATTTCAGGTGTCAACAGGTAACCAATCCTTTCTCTAGTTACACTTTAGACGACTGGGAAGATGCCTATGCCAATCTGTTAGAATCCTATGAAAGACTAAAGAAGAAGAATAAAAAACTGATAAAGAAGCTAAAGAATCATGAGGATGCTAAATCTCGAGGTGAAAACCCTGAAATTCTGAAAATTGAAAATGACATATTTAGAAGACAGTTTACAGATTTTGATTCTATTAGTTCAGACATAGATCATTTGAAATCTGAAAAATAAACTCTTATGAAACAAATTGGATTACACAAAAAGAAGAATCAAGAGCTTGTTTGTGAAATTGCTGAACTAAAGGAAAGACTCAGCTCAACTGATAATGATCAGGCTCATAACAATGATGTTGTTCAAAATGAAGAACTGGTGAGAAACTTAGTGCTTGTCAACTCTGAATTGGAAAACATGAAGTCTGAAAATGTAATACTCAATAATCAACTCAAGGAATTTGAACACAAATCAATAAATCTTGAAAAAGAAAATAGATTGATTTCTGAAAAATTAGAGGCTGATAGAGTAACAAATTCAGAGATTCAGAAAAATCTTGACAAACTTCAATCTGAAAAATAACAAGAAAAGTTTTATGAATGTCAGTTTTCTTCAGATGAATGGGTGCTTGATGATGAACTCCTAGAGCAGAACAGTAAACTGAAAGAGGAAATTAATAAGCTGAATCACCTAAACTCAGCAATGTCTGAGAGGCTAATCACTTTAGAAAAAGGGAAGAGTGTAAGCCTGGTGAGCTCTAGTGAGTTGCTGAATGCTGAACATGAAATTACAAATCTAAAAATCATAAACCTAATGTTGAGTGGGAATGTCACTTGCTGTGAACAAAAGATAGCTAACTATGAGTTAACAATCACATCCCTTCAACAAGAAGTTGATGATCTTTATAAGTCCCTATCTGAAGCTGACAATGAAATAAAATTAAAACAGGAAGTTGAAAAACTCAAAAGTCTGAATGATGCCTTGCATCAACAAGTCATTTCCTATGAAACAGATCTGTCCAAATATCAAGCTAATATTTGTGGCTTAAATTCTGAAATTCAAGATTTGAAAAACTCCTTGTCAAAATTTATCAAGGGAAAGGACAATCTGAATAAGCTTCTGGGAAAGAGTATAACTCTCAGAGAGAGGGGCTGGGTTACAGTTCAACAAACAAAAGGATCAATAGCAATAACACTTCAACTGTGTTTGTAAAAGCTTCTGATCAGAACACAACTGCTGGTTCTTCTTATTTTCAATTTACTGCACAAAAACCTACTGTCAGTCCCAAAACTATAGGACAAACTCAAAAATTAAAAAAGGATGAAAACCTACAGAAAAAGGACAAAACTACTCCAGTTGGTACAAAGACTGCTGCACACAATTCACATGACCTCTCAAACACTCATACTAAAAAGGGGTCGTGCTATTATTGTGGGAAAGTAGGTCACATAATGGAAGATTGCAGATTAATGCTAAAAGAT
The DNA here is from genome assembly GCA_022559845.1 of Amorphophallus konjac. Taxonomy (NCBI): domain Eukaryota; kingdom Viridiplantae; phylum Streptophyta; class Magnoliopsida; order Alismatales; family Araceae; genus Amorphophallus; species Amorphophallus konjac. The sequence continues at coordinate 289,951,494 of CM040118.1, forward strand.
GAGCATGGTAGTGAAACATCACATTCTAGAAATTCTTTTGATAGAAACCATGCTGCTAGGAAGCCTGATGCTTCATGTTATTATTGTGGGAAGCATGGTCATCTCATGAGTGAATGTTTTATGAAAGAAGACAATAAACTGCATGCCAGGTCTTCCATTCATTTTCATGATCCATATGGATCTAAACACAATTCTAATCAGCACATTGTGTGCTTCAACTGCAATAAGCCTGGGCATAGGGCTACTGAGTGCTGGTTTAGATCCACTTGGAGTAAAAATGGTTTTAAAAGTAAGCAAATCAGATGCTTCGAATGTGGGAAAAATGGGCATACAGTCAAGGACTGTTGGTATGTTCAAAAGAATTCTGTTAACCCCCATTTTGTCAAATTCCCTGCAAAACCATTTGTAAAAATTCCATGCTATAACTGTGGGAAGTCAGGCCATAGATCTGCTGAATGTTGGCTGAGTAAGAACAAGCATCAAACTGTTCATGCATACAACAGAAAATCTTATGAACATGTTTATAAACATCATCCTGCTGTTCATATGCATCATAAGAACCAAAAACCAGCCATTTCATGTAGATACTGTGAAAAATTTGGACATTCTATGGATGACTGTTCACTGATGAAATTTGATGATAATGTTGCTATGAAATTGTGTAGAACACCTGTTAGGGGTAAGGCATGACCCAAAGCTGCTTGGGTCCCTACAGGATCAAAATGATCAATATTTTGCAGGTGTGCCTTGGAATGAACAAAGAGGGGTAAATAAACCAAGACATTCAAGAATAAAACCCCTAGGATTGCACTACTCAGGTCAGTTCTGAAAACTTGTCTTAAATTGCATATCTAAAATTGTGAATCTTGGATAACTACATATCTGGTATGAACTGTCCATGCATAATTGTCATATTTTTTTTTGCATATCATGATTCATGCATACATGCTCCTTTATTTGTTTGACACTTGCATTGAGCTTCATGGAATTACTTGGTTGCACTTTGAGCTGTGTGTGCATATATGTGAATTGCATATACATGCATTTGACATATAGTCATTGATAATCTGATGCACTTAGAACTTTTGGTATTGCATTGTCATGCATGACCACTATGGTATATTAAATGGTAAGCTACTAAAAGGCAGGTGAAATCTGTCTGGAAGTGCTTGCTATGTGAGAGGTGGTCTTTAGACCAAGTCCTCCGCCTAGTACCATGGGTCATTTCACATAATAGGGCAGTCTGAATGAGCTTGAGTCACAAAATCATATGTTCAGCCTTCATTACAAACATTGCACAATATGAGGGGGAGTCTGTCTAGTCTCATGCATTGTCTTCATGACATATAGGATGATTCAGTGCTTTTAGTTAGGAGGAGTCATTGCATAGCATATCTCTTATTTTGAAAACTCAAAAAAAAAGGGAAGTGACTCACTGCATATAGACAGGGGGAGCATGCTTAATCTCTTCAGTTGTGTCTTTGTCTGAACTCTTCCTGTCCATCTATCTGATTCATCTTGTCATATCTGTAGTGTCAGTGATTCCATCATCAAATGATCTCTCTTGACTGCTTCTGAAGTTTTCATTATCTGAATTTATATCTTATTGGATCTGTCTGTCTCTCCTAAATCTGCTGAAGGAGAAGCTTCACCTCTACCCAATCAACTCTGAACTACTTTGCTCAAGAGCAGATTCTTTGCTGTAAGTTTTCAGAATCCATGCTGTTTGTTGAAATTTCAGTCAGCTTACTTGAATTTCTGAGCTGAGATATGAAGTAAACCTTCAGCCTGAATACTACTTCATAAAAGTTAAAACATCTTTAATGAGGAACCTTCCATTATACATGCTTAAGAACATTTGTTAACTGGAATTGGTTTAAGTCTTATGTACTCTTGTTTGGACTCAAAGAACTTGAAAATATCTGATTCAACTTCTTAATAAACTTTAACTATATGCTTCATGTAAATTCATGTAAGACTATCTAAAATCTGAAAAGTTGAAGTCCTTGTCTACGTTGACTAAGATATATAGTGTATGTAGTTGTTCTTAAACACCTAACTTGTTCTAAATCCATTCTGAGAAAAATTATGGACAGAGCAATGACTGTGGTTACTGAGAAACATGTCCAAAGGATTGTGTCATGAAGTACCATGGTTAACTCTGTTTAAAGAGATGATTGGAAACTACTGTGAGAATATGGCAGAGCAATGGCATAGTTGTATTGAGTAACTGGAGATTCTGGCCTCTGATCAAGGTGTATCCTCATGCCAAAGATACTTTTAATGCTACCTCTGTTCTCTAAAATGGGAGAAGCAATACGGTTGTCACAGTGAGTAACTGGGGATTCTGGCCTCTGATCAAGGTATCTCACCACGTCAAAAGGTGTTGATAAACCAAAATTGTTCTTTAAAAAAAAGGGAAAATATGAACAAGTGTAAATCAAATTCTGAAAGAACAATTAAAATTCAGTTGCATTCACTTATGTTTCTCTTAAAGCAGTCATGGAAAGTAGACTAAGCAAGATGGAAGTTGGTTGAACTAGAATTTTATATGAGCTTGTAGTTCCTTTTTTATTAAGAGTTGGTTCAGATATGAGTACCATTTCTTTTTGAAAAAACTCGGTTTACATCATTCTTAAACCATATCTGACAATCAAGGATTCATAAGCTTTTATAATGGAGGAATCTAAAACTTAATTTCTGTTTTATGAAGTTGGTATCATGCTGAAAAGTTCTATATCTCAATTTTCACTATTTACTGAATCTGTTCATCCTATTGCTCTCTATCACTGTGTTTTGATTGACATTGGTTCTCATTTATGTGAGGCACAACTCTCAGTATAACTTGTTTACTTGTAGCCTTTCGATAACCAGAGTTCATCCTTGTTGTTTACTCTTACATCATGGATCATAAGGGAAGAATTCTTTGGTCAAGTGTGTCTGATTATGTTGTTTGTCTGCATTAGCTCTATACCTTCTGCCATGTCAAATGGGGAGTATTTGTAGCATATGCATGTCTGCATAAGTTGTTTGCCTAAGGGGGAGAATTGTTTTAATTGCTTCTGATATTGTGTTGCCCTCAACTGCTGAATTTTTTTTTTTGGGGTGTCTCATATGTCATCACTAGATTATCATAGTATTGTTCACTTTTTGATGAAGTCAAAGGGGGAGAATACTTTGATGAGTCTAGTCTGAATATTCCATCTCTTTCATTCTTGAGACTCATAGTGTTGCCATCATCAAAAAGGGGGAGATTGTTGGATATTGTGTTTTGATGATGACAATATTATGTTTTGATGTTTGTTGGATAGTGTGTTTTGATGATTGTTGGATATTGTGTTTTGTTGATGACAATACTGTGTTTTGATGTTGACAAACACTATGACTCTCATATGTTTGATGTCATATGTGTTTACTTCATACAGTACTTGTTACATGCATTAACTGTGAGCATTAACTGTGAGCATGGCATAGAATGTTCACTCGTCTGTCTGCATGAGACACCAAGTCCACACATTGCATCGTGTGCTTCTCATTTAAAGTCTATACATCCGCATGCTAGCAAGTCTTCAAAGTCCATACATTACATCCGCATGCTAGCAAGTCTTCAAAGTCCATACATTGCATGCTTCACTCTAAGTCTATACAGCCAGTGTCTCACATATGCAAAGTCTGTACAACGCTGCATCACGAAGCAAAGTCTGTACAGCGTTTTGGCTAGAATGCAGCGTCTCATGTTAAGTCTATACAGCATGCATCAGTGCATTAACAAGTCTATACATCGTGCATGCAACGTCTCATGTTAAGTCTGTACAGCATGCATCAGTGCATTAATAAGTCTATACATCGTGCATGCAACGTCTCTCAAGTCTGTACAGGGTTTGGCTAAAATGCATCGCCTCCCAAGTCTGTACATCCACCGTTTCATTCAGCGTCTCACTCTTGCAAGTCTATACATTGCTTATCTTTACCTACGTTCAGACACCAAGTCTATACATTGCTCACAGCACACACCAAGTCTACACATCACCGTGTTCACTTGTTTCAAGTCTGCACATTGGTTCAGGCTTTCCAAGTCTGTACATTGGCCTTCAAGCTTTCCAAGTCTGTACATTGGTTCAGGCTTTCCAAGTCTGTACATTGGCCTTCAAGCTTTCCAAGTCTGTACATTGGCCTTCAAGCTTTTCAAGTCTGTACATTGGCCAAGTCTACACATCGCCGTGTTCACTTGTTTCAAGTCTGCACATTAGTTCAGGCTTTCCAAGTCTGTACATTGGCCCTCAAGCTTTCCAAGTCTGTACATTGGCCTTCAAGCTTTCCAAGTCTGTACATTGGTTCAGGCTTTCCAAGTCTGTACTTTGGCCATCAAGCTTTCCAAGTCTGTACATTGGCCAAGTGTCTTGTGCTTTGAAGCTTTATCAAGTCTATACATTCGTTTATCAAAGTCTACACATTGCATCATGTTTCAAAGTCTATACATCGCTGTGCATTCTTTGATTTCAAAGTTTGTACATTCTGGTTGCTTCATAGCAAGTCTGCACATCCCGCTTGCACTAAGTCTGTACATGGTCCTGGCGCTCGCAAGTCTGTACATTGATTTGGCGCTCGCAAAGTCTGTACACCGGCTTGGCGCTCACAGAGTCTTGCTACGTCTATGTGCTAGTCCATGCATTGTCAAGTCTATACAGCGTCTCTTAGCGTCTTGTGCATTCAGCATAGAAAGTCTGTACATTCATTGACAGACTCATGCATAAATAGTAAGACAAAGTCTGTACATTCGGTGACAGCTTGTCTAAGCATCTCATGCATTCAATGTGCATACTTTCATTCTGTTTGTGCATCTCCTTCAGAAGTCTGTACAATCCTTTGAACATTCAAGTCTATACACTCTTGTGTCCGCATTGCATACACTTCAAGTCTACATACTGGTTGCCTGCATCTCATGCAGTTAAAGTATGTACACTCGTGAATGTAATGTCTGTACATTCATTCTCTCTATATATACTTTCTCATATGTGCACACTTCAATTGATGCATCAAGTCTGTACAAGCTCAGCTCATTCATCAAAGTGACTCGATGTATATACTTTCTCATATTCTTTCCTGTCAGATAAATTAACTTGCACTGATAGTTAATCTGTTCTAACAGGACTGCTGATTCGAGGAGGTTAATGATGCACGTGATCCAAGAATAGGAGATGGCCCTGATCGTGCCACGTGGACTGAACCTTCTGGGCAGGAATCGTCGAGAGCACACGCCCTAGCTGCTTGCTGCTACTATAAAAGGAAGGCTTCTTCCTCAGAAGAAGGTTGATCGTGAAAAAAAGAGAAGTAGATAGAGAAAGAGAGTGATCGAGATAGAAGGAAAGAGCTGCAGTAGTAGGAAAAGAAGAAGAGAGAGAGAGAGCCTGCGAAAGAGAAGAAAAAGAAGAGTGAGAAGAAGAGAGAGCTAGAGTAAAAGAAGCTTCAACTGAAGATCAGTTTCTGCTGGACCGTGGATCAAATCCAGGCCAGCCAGCTCCTGCGAGAGCCACATTTTGATTTTATATTTCTAGCTTTTAGTTGCTGTATTTTCTTTTATTGTTTTTCTTTTCAAACTGAACATTGTTCTTCCGATTCTCTGGTTGGACATCGGGTTCCTCCTGTGGACTCAGGAGAAGGGAGACTGTGTCTCCGGTCTGCAAGTGACTGAGTGTCGCTTGTGAGTTCCCTCTGGTTTCAGAGGAAGGAAGTCCTTGACTCCGGTTGCAGGTAGTGGTTGCTACCTGTGTGTTCCCTCCTGGTCTGGAGGAAGTGAGACCTAGTCTCTGGTCGCAAGTGGCTGGGACTCACTTGTGGTTCCCTCTGGCTTTCAGAGGATGGGAGACTTGGGTCTCCGGTTGCTAGTGACTGTGTGTCACTAGTGGGTTCCCTCCGGTCTAGAGGAAGAGGGGAGGCTGTTCCCTTGGTCAAGCTATGTGGCAGCAACTTGTTTGCAGACTGAGTCTGCTTTCTAGCTGATTGCTAGTGGAAGCCTCACTCCGGTTGGGAGTGAGGGGTGGATGTAGGTCTGTGGACCGAACCACCTAAAAAATCCCTTGTGCAGTGGTTTGTTTGATTGCTTGCTTCCGCTAGATGCATGCTAGGACCGTGATCTGATTGATTATTCATGTCCTAGAGTTTAATTGGGTTTGCATCTTTTGTGTTTGAGCAATTGTCCACTGATCTTGTGCTTATCATTTCATACAAATTTTAAATTGGTCAAAACTCTTTAGAAGATCCATTCACCCCCCCTTCTGGATCTGTGTTTATCTATCGCACCAAACTATCATTAAGTATAGGACATTGAGCACAATAGCATTGTGCAAAAGACATTAAAAGCACACAACCAACATTCTCCCCCTTTTTATCATCTACAAAAAGACAACTGACAGTGGGGTTATTATAAATGATATGAACATGTGAGGCTTAAAGATATGATACCAATTCTTATACCAATTGTTACTAATTGTTGGCCCAAAGATATGATACCAAATGTTGATCAAATTGTTAGAAGATATGTGCAACATGAAGTGTTCAAGATGATATCATGTATGAACTATATGCATGCTGAAAATGCCAAATATGCAAGAGTGAAAACCATGAGTTTCATCTTTCAAATGCTAAGAATATGCACTGTGAATGCTAAGAATGCAAGACATGTAGCAATGCGCATTGTGACTTCTATCCTTCAAATGCAAAGATTATGTTCAGAATTAGACCAAAGGGAAATGCATGAGCATGCAAGCACACAAACACAACCATCATGCACACAAATATTACTAATAGTAACTCCCCCTAGCTGAGGCACAGGTTACAAAAAGTGCAAGTGATTCAAATTCAAGAAGTAAGACATGAAGCATAACTAAGAGAGTTTTGTATACACAACTCGGAGTACTACATAAACTATGAATGTAAACAAATTCATAGTATACATTCATCATAAAGTGATGCGGGACGAGACCACGGACACGACAAGCTCGTGACTGTCCCTTAACGAGGGAAGCATCGGACGTGCGCGGTTCAGAAACCGGCAATGAGCTAGGGTGATCGGCTCTCTCGTGTGCCCGGATCGGGTCACGGGACGGTCTCGCACTCTCTCGCAGCAGCGGTAATGAATAGATAAAGCGAGCTAGATATCCCTACACATGCTCTCTTGCAGCGGCATAAACAAATATATATGAAGTAAGCAAAATGCCGAGAAGGGAGCGAAAATGATACCTCCACGTGCTCGGCGTGGGGAAGACGGACCCGGCCAAAACTCGTACTCCCAGGACAATTAATACACCATGTTACAGTAAATGAATTACTACCCACTCCACGCAGGGAGGTAAAGGGCTACACAAACGGGCCCGGGAGGACCGAATTCGGGTTGACGGGTGGCTTCTCGCGTCTCTTCGACAGCACCCGAACTAGTGACGGTGGGGCCCACGTGCTGTCCGGAGGGACCGTGCGGGACCCGGTGTCACCACTGTGGTGGGGACACTTGTGGAAGTGTTCCCTAGGCTGGCGGCATGCTGGTTCGCCGGCCGGAGGCCGGGCGGCTCCGTTCGGCACCGGTCGGAATGACCGGCCACGGACCTGCCGGTTCTGTTTTCCGGCGCGCGCTCCGGCGAGAACAGACGCTGCGATCAGCCCCGACGTCGGAATGCGACGAAACTGGCGCCGTTGGAAAGATGCTTCGAAGGGATTCAACTCAAGTTGATTACAGAAAATTAATCAAGCATGTACTTCTGATTGACGAATTTTGAAGGTTGTTGTTGTACAGTGTCTGAAATCTCAGGTCAGCAGAGAACTTTCCTGTGGATTGCCTTTGACCGTGAGGTAGACGTCCAAATCTGGGGTTGTGTTCTTCAGAAAAGTTGTGGGAAATACGAAACCACGATTATTTTAGGATCTGGATTTGGAGGTGGTGGTGATTTGTTCTGATTTTGGAAGTGGAGAGTGGTCAGATCTGGGATCTGACTGACAACACTGTAGCTGAGGAAGAACACGAATTTATAAAAATAGATAGAAGGCTGATAAAAAAATAAGAAAATTTATGGATGTAGGGGGTGATGGACAGAACGCCCAGTAAAATTGGGAGGGTTTGGACAAATCAAAAAGATGGCAAGAGGTGAGAAACACAGGGCTGCTATCACTGTAGACAGAGACAAAACAGAACTAGGAATGAAAGATGCACGAAAATGGGAAAATACTAAACGATGGAATTTGGGCGTGAAAATGTAGGTGGAGCTTGGGATACAAGGGAAGAACACACCATAAAAATTGCAGCTTGAGATCGTCACGTGGTGGAGAGCAGATATTCGGACAAGAAGCCTCTATCCAGGATGGACAGAACACCGAAGGCGGCTCCGCGGCGGCGTGATGGCGGCACGAACGGCGGCGGCGGCGGCACCGATGATCACCGGAGGTGGGGGGAAGGAGATATCACTCTAAAATGGGGGTTGGGGATGAAGAAACCAGGGGGAGAGAGAGGAGAGGTTGAAATTCTCCAAGAGAGGGGTTCTTGCACAATGATTTTTTCACTTTCATTAATTCAATCAATTGGAAAATACAAGCTATATATAATAAATGTAAAAAGACACTAAATGCCCATAGATCTAAGGTTTGGAAGGGCATATTAGGGAGTTCCTAAATATTTCTCCCATGTGGTCAAAACTTTAACCATTAATCTAATCAAACTTGGACCATTTCCATTCAAACTTACCTAATTTTCACCAACCAAGCCTAATAAGGCCAAAGAATGGGGCGCCCCCCTTCATGGGCTTCTCATGGGCCTAGGCTGGTCCAAGGCCAGCCACTCAAGTCCAATAACCCATGTCTAGACTTGGGCCTTCCAAGTCTTGGTGGTCCATGAGAGGAGAAAGCCCACTTGGGCCTTAAGTGGCTATTAAGGTCCAATATGAACTAGGCTTCTAATGGACTCTACTAATGGCAACCTAGCCATGGACTTTACATTACAAGTGGCCCATTGGCTTGTTATAAGTCTTACAAGGAGCCCAAATGAAAGAAATGAAACAAATACACAAGTACAATCCCATACAAATCATAACACACAAATACGTTCCACCCATATAGCTTTTGATGCCCCCATCTATTCTCCCCGGGTGGGAGGAATTTGACCCCGTCGAGTAGGGGTATGGATGCTCGAGTACTCCGGCGGATCCGTCACCGTGCCAAGTAACGCGGGTATGCTCCACTCCAAGTGACCGTCACCTGCTCATTCCATATATATTCGATATGCACAAGCTGCTATGGGCCAGAGGTGGACACTCCGAATGGGGCACTCTCAAAAAGGGAGGTGCCGGCTCGAAGACTCACTAGGAATCACCACTGAGTCCCTGTAGGTGACTGATCCGGGTATAGATGTAGAACCGACCCCATACTCATCGAGTGAGACCAATCGCCTCTTACTCATAAGAGAACGACAACGAGCTTGCACAAGACACATGCAGACTCTCAAACTACACACAAAACAAATCACACAAACAAATCACACAAAGAAGAGACAATACCGACTCATATATGACACTAGATGTCACGCCCCGAGAGCGGAAGATACTCGGATATGCGCGACGAGTTTATATCAATCATGTCAATCAGAGTAGTAGTGTATTCGACACCAAAACAGAGATGCGTAAAATAGAAAGATAACCCAATCCTTTATTTCATAATGGATAGACTATTACAAATCTAATACTCTATTCAAACAAAAAGGAAAAGTACATAGTTGACTCAAAAATAGGAAAAAAGACTAGATGACACTTGGAGAAGTTCTATCTCTTTCACTCTTGACCATTCCCATCCGATTGACTTCCCTCGTCGTCGGAATTACCTGAAAAGTAGGGAACACACGGAGTGAGCGAACGCTCAGTAGGAAATTATATCTCAAGTGCTAGCAGGGGTTTTAAATAATTACATCTTTTATGTATGTACTGTAGCTATGCATGCTCGTATAAAACGACAAGATAGAGAGAGAATTTATCAATAAGACAGCAAGATGAACTAGTCATGAGCTTTCAAGAAAAGATAACAAGATATTCAAGTAAGTACTTTTTAGCAAGTCATGTCAAGAACTTTGGCTATCATGTATCAAGCAAGCAAGTAATTACCCTTTCTCGGGTCACGCTATTCATGTCATGTCAAGTACGAGTCAAGTACAAGATTTATGTGGAATGTCCAATCAAGCTAGTCATGCACTCGGTATAATGCCAGATACCTTATCATTCAACTCCCATGGGCACAAGTACTTTCGGGTGCTCCTCCCAGGACCAGATCGGGCCCTATATGTGCAGGCATTTATCACGTATTTTTGACATCCACTCTTGTATATATATATAGCCAATATGGAATTTCAACAATTTAAGCTTGTAGACACGTAGGATAACTTTGAGAGAATGGAGTCCAAAAAAATACGACATTGGACATAGATAGGTGATAACAACGGTACAATCACGATGAACAATGAAACTAGGTGGAATTAGGTTCCCTTAACTCGGGTACCATGACAAACAAGTATGGACATTCTTTATATAGAATTGAGGTCCACATGAACAGTACATCAAAGGTAAGATACCCTCATTCTTATTATAGAATTGAGGTCCACAAGAACATCAATAAATGGCATGATATCATCATCCCATTAAGAATTCTCATGATATACTCTTTGCATATCATAAGGGCCGGTATACCATGTTTCTTTAGAGTGACATGGCATTCAATAGTGTAATAGGTTTTTAGGGTACAACCAGCTCAATCGGCCTTGAGGGAATCCAAGGCTCGAGGAGTCTTACGGAGGTCTCTATGACTAACTCGCTAGTCCAAAGGAACGGAATGTCTAATGGAGAGCTTGTATGTCAATGAGAATTGAGGGTGATAGATAAAACATCATGAAAACGTGGGACTATACTCACGGAGTGGAGATATAGTGCCAATATACAAATATATAGATATATTGAAACCATCAGTTATCAGAAACAGGGTAAAAACATTTTTACAGGAAAATAACGACTTAAGTAAAGTCACTACTCAAGTAATTAACGCCTTCAGTAAGGGCGTTTATCTATTTTACATTTTTGCAAGATTTCAATATTTCAGTATTTTACCAAAAAATGCGCCCTGGCAAGGGGCGTTTAATTACAAGTTGACGACGTATACAATGGTCGTTCATTCTTTACTTCTATTTTTACAGAATATATATTTTCAGTAATTTATCAAAAACACGCCCTGTACAGGGGCGTTACTTTTTAATTCACGCCCTGAACAGGGGCGTTAGTCAAGTGAGAAACGACCTATATAGGGTCGTGAATTCAAGCATTTTACAGTATTTTAGGAAATAAAATTCCAAGAGACAAGAGACATGATCATGACAGAAAATTAGCAGGAATTCACAGGTCGAGTCATGCAATATATATTAGATTGGATATTTCATATCTATTGAATTTTTAAACGTGGATCAATTATTAATTACATGTGATTTTCATGAGATTAACGCCTGCAGGACAGGGCGTCAAATCTGTAATTGACGACCTGGTGCAGGTCGTTTCTTTAAAGTAGCGCCCTAGACACGGGCGTCTCTTGCAAAAAATATTACAGAAACGTGTAGAAACTATCAGGAAACTTATATACATGACATGCATGATGTGTTACTATGAATTTAACTTGTTTGGGCTACGTTGCTTGAGAAAACCTACCTTATAGTTGATTTGAACGGATGCAGGTTCTGTGAAGAAAGAACGATACTCTGTTTTATAAACAGAGTCTTTTGAATCTTTCGAACAGTAGCAGCAGCAAGGGTAGTAATAGGTTGCAGATGAAGAACCCTCAATTCTTCAGTCAACCGGGTTCACCTCTACAGACGACCTGTAGAGACAGAGGAAACGAAGAAGAATATATTAAAATCTTCTTATACGTAACCGAAAGCAAGGGGAAAGAACTTACTTGTTCTTCGGAAGACAGAAGCTTTCAACCTGTAATCAGAAGTAGATGAAGAATCATCAGTATTCTTCACAAATTCGATAGACAGAGTAAAGAAAAAGAACATGCTGTTCTTTACGTACCTTAGAAGAGTCCGAACGCCAAATAGCGTTCTCGGTTCAAGCAGTAGGTTATTTATAGGATTTCTAGAATCCTAATAGAGTTAGTGTTTGATGGGAAGTAATACTTCCATATTAGAGTTATTACTACATTCGAACTCTTTCTCATAGTTATCAACTTACCCTGGATAGACTCCCGGGTCGAACGAAACTCAAACTGAATTAGCGTCCTAAGTAAGGGCGTCGAATTTTAAATTGACGCCTTGTCAAGCGTTGTTTCTTGTAGAAACGCGTCCACTCAAAGGACGTTACTCTAACTTGCCCTTTTTATTTATTTTGGTCGTTTGAAATTTGACGCCTTGACATGTGGGCGTCCTTTCTTCAAAACACGCCTTAGGTGAAGGCGTTTTCTTGTAAAGTAGCGCCTATATCTGAGGCGTTATTTTCATCAGGGTTTAATTATTTTTATTCCAAGCTCTTTCGTTTATTTACTACATCTTTTAATCTATTTTGATTTATTTATTCCTTTTAAATTTATCAGGGTTGCTACACCCTCCCCCACTTAAAAAGAATTTGGTCCCCAAATTTCATATCATATATTTACATTTGGAGAGTGTAGAGTATGTACCTTCTAAAATAAATCTGGAAATTGTTTCCTCATAGATTCCTCGGTCTCCCATGTAGCTTCATGTTCTGAATTCTTATTCCATTGTACCTTTAACATGGGAATAACCTTATTCCTTAGGGTACGCACTTCTCGATCTAAGATCTTCATAGGCTTCTGCTCATATGTGAGATCCTTCTGGATTACTAGGTCTCCATGTTCGATAATATGTGATGGATCGTGCACATACTTCTTCAACATAGATATGTGGAACACATCATGTACTTCGGACAATTGAGGTGGTAATGCGATGCGATAAGCAACCTCGCCAACTCTTTCTAGTATCTCAAAAGGTCCGATAAATCTTGGTGTAAGCTTGTCCTTAACACCAAATCTTCGTATTCCACGTCCAGGTGATATCTTGAGAAATACATGATCTCCGAGTTGGAATTCAAGATCTCTCCTTCTTGTGTCGGCATAAGCCTTTTGTCTAGACTGAGCAACTTGCAGTCTTTCTTTGATCAATTGTATCTTCTCGGTAGTGTCTCGTACCATGTCTGGACCTAACAGTTGTTTCTCTCCAACTTCGTCCCAGCATAAGGGTGATCGACAACTCCTTCCGTATAAGGCTTCAAAAGGTGCCAGTTGTATACTTGCCTGGTAGCTATTATTGTATGCAAATTCGACCAGAGGCAAGTGATCATGCCAGTTTCCATCAAAATCAGTAATGCATGCTCTTAGCATATCTTCGACTACTTGATAGGTTCTCTCGGTCTGACCATCCGTTTGGGGATGAAAGGCTGTGCTAAAGTTAAGTCTCGTTCCCAACGAATGTTGTAGTCCTTTCCAAAAATGAGAAGTAAAACGGGGATCTCTGTCAGACACGATTGAAACAGGAATACCATGTAATCTGACTATTTCCTTGATGTATAGTGCAGCTAAGACATCAACTGACCATCGACTCTTGATTGGCAAGAAATACGCTGATTTAGTCAATCGGTCAATGATAACCCATATTCCATCATGTCCTCTTTTTGATTTAGATAAACCCATGATGAAATCCATACCAATATCCTCCCACTTCCATTTAGGGATATCTAGAGGATGTAGTTTTCCAGCAGGCTTTTGGTGTTCCGCCTTGACTTGTTGGCATGTGAGACAACGTGATACATAGTCTGCTATTTCCCTTTTCATATTGGGCCACCAAAAATTTCTTTTTTACATCTTGGTACATTTTGGTAGATCTAGGATGAATCGTATACCTTGACCTATGAGCTTCATCTAAGACCTTCTTCTTCAAATTCTGGGCAGTCCGATATACAAGTTCTATTCTTAAACATTAATCTTCCATCAGAAGCTAATTGGAAATCCGATTGTCCTTCTAATCTGCCCTTGATTTCCACTAATGTAGGATCATCATCCTGAAGTGCTTGTATCTCAGATAATAAATCTGACTGTATGCTTACATGAGATAATGTGACATATCTAGCTTCCGTGTCCATGCATATATTGAGTTCAGAGAATTGTTCCAGCAACTTCCATTCTTGAATCATACAATTGGCTAACAGTGCTCTCGGCTTTCGACTAAGGGCATCTGCTACATGATTACCCTTTCCGGGGTGATATTGTATATTGAAGTCGAAGTCCTTGAGATATTCTAGCCAGCGTCTTTGTCTCATGTTTAGTTCCTTCTGTGAGAAAAGATATTTGAGACTCTTGTGATCGGAGTATACAGTAAACTGTACTCCATAAAGATAATGTCTCCATATTTTGAGTGCAAATACTACCGTGGCCAGTTCTAAGTCATGGACGGGGTAGTTTTGTTCATGCTTCTTTAATTGACGAGAAAAGTAGGCTATAACCTTCCCTTGTTGCATTAGAACACACCCGAGGCCAATGCCAGAAGCATCAGTGTATACCTCGAACTTTTCTCCTTCAATTGGCAATGCTAAGATAGGAGTTGTAGTAAGATGATCCTTGAGAGTTTGGAAGCTTCTTTCACATTCCTCATCCCATTCATAATAGATCTCCTTGCGAGTTAACCTCGTAAGTGGCACGGTGATTTTTGAGAAATCCTTGATGAATCGCCTGTAATAGCCAGCAAGACCTAAGAAACTTCGGATCTCGCTAGCATTGGTCGGTATTTCCCAGTTCCTTACAGCTTCAACCTTTGATGGGTCTACAGACAAGCCATCCTTTGATATAACATGTCCGAGAAAAGTCACTTCTTCAAGCCAGAATTCACACTTGCTAAGTTTTGCATATAATTGGTTTGTCCTCAATATTTGTAATGCAATCCTCAAATGTTCCTCATGCTCTTCCTTGGTCTTGGAATAAATCAATATATCATCAATAAAGATCACCACGAATTGATCTAAATAAGGCCTGAATATACTATTCATTAACTGCATAAAGGCAGCAGGGGCATTTGTTAGTCCGAAAGGCATAACAACAAAGTCATAATGGCCATACCTGCTTCTGAATGCGGTTTTATGAATATCCTCGTCCTTGATTCTTAGTTGGTGATATCCGTACCTAAGATCAATTTTGGAAAAGTACAAGGATCCTGAAATTTGATCAAACAATTCATCGATTCTCGGCAGTGGATACTTGTTCTTGATAGTGAGATGATTCAACTGTCGATAGTCGACGCATAACCTCATGGATCCGTCTTTCTTCTTTACAAATAGCACAGGTGCTCCCCACGGGGAAGTACTTGGTCTAATGAATCCTTTCTTAATGAGTTCCATCAATTGCTCCTTTAACTCCTTGAGTTCAGCAGGTGACATCCTATAAGGTGCCTTTGAAATCGGACCAGCACCAGGGACTAAGTCAATGGTGAAGGCCACTTCTCTTTGCGGGGGTAATCCCGACAAATCTTCTGGAAACACGTCCAAAAATTCTTGTACCACTGGAATGTCTTCTAGCTTAGCTTCCTTAGCTTCTTTAACTGTGACAAAGGCAAGGAAAGATGTACATCCTTTCCTAATGAGCTTGCTAGCTCGGAGAGCTGAAATAAGAGGGTTTTTACTCCGACTCTTGGGGCTAGTAAATATTAGTTCTGAAAATTCCTTGAAAGTAACCTTGCTATTGCGACAATCAACCGTTGCCTGATACTTGGATAACCAATCTGCCCCTAGTATAACATCATACTCTTTCAGATCTAAACATATGAGATCAATAGGGAGATTTCTACCCTGAACCAATACTTCGCAGTTTTGGTAATGATGTGTAATATTAGTCTCATCATCCAGAGGAGTAGACAAAACTAACTTTATCCATTCCGGTTCTAGGGGTAATGGGTCAGCAAACTTCTTAGAAACAATAGAATGCGATGCACCAGTATCAATTAAGACATATGCATTCCTGGAACAAACTTTCAATGTACCTTCCACTAAGCCGCCTTCTTCTTCTTGCTCGGTCTCCTTGATTGCATGAAGATGAGCATTCTTGGTTACTGGGCGTTTCCCGACATCGGCTTGATTGTTAAGTAATGGGCAATCGGGAATCCGATGCTCACGACTCCCACAACGGAGACATGCTCCTAGTTTCCTCCAGCATTCTTCTGCTCTATGACCCGCTTTATCACAATGTTTGCACACTGTATTTGGAGAGGTAGTGGTGATAGAGAAGGGCTTGGTCTTCTTGAACTTTTGGTCATGTGAGGATGCTCCTCCATTGCTAGGCCTTTTCTTGAAGTTGGGTATAAAGGAACCCGATCCTGTAACTTGTTCCTTTTTATCCTTACCACGAATCCTATCAGACAGTTCCGTGGCATCTTCTAATAGTTGAGCTCGGCGTACTATCTCCGAGTAGACTTGAATGTCCATCGGCGCCAATTGAGTAATAGCTTGGGGCCTGAGCCCATTAAGAAACCTCCTAGCTTTCATTTTCTCGGTGCTAACTAGATGCTTAGCATACCGAGACAATCTAGAGAATTGGGCCTCATACTCGGCCACTGACAAAGATCGTTGCTTTAATGCAGCAAATTCTGCAGCCTTTTTTTCCTGAACTCAGTCCGAGAAATATTTTGCGTTGAAGTGTTCAACGAATTCCTCCCACGAAACCTGATCTTGATTTATAGTAGCCTCTATTGATTCCCACCAGCATCTAGCATCCCTTTCTAACTGAAAAGTAGCTAATAAGACCTTATCTTGATCTGTGCATTGCATAACACGGAATAGTCGTTCTGTTTCCCTAATCCAGTGTTCAGCGTCATCTGGATCAGTAGAACCCGTGAACTTGGGCGGGTTCATGTTCTTGAAAGTCTGGTGGAGACTTCCTGCTCGTTGTCCACCTCCTAGTGTTACTTGTTGCAGCACTTGAGTCATGCCTTGCAGTGTACGCTACATGTTGCGCCATTGAGCACGTTCGGCAGCCATTATCCTACAATTATAATAACTAGATTAATACGTGATTTGTATCTTAAAGACTAGCATTCTATGTTAACTTTAACCCTTGGTTCTACCCAATCTCACTGGTTAAAGGTTTGAACATATCCTTGGACTTGGGTTTTCCTAGGAATTGAATACCCTAGGCTCTGATACCACAAAAACTGTCACGCCCCGAGCGCGGAAGATACTCGGATATGCGCGACGAGTTTATATCAATCATGTCAATCAGAGTAGTAGTGTATTCGACACCAAAATAGAGATGCGCAAAATAGAAAGATAACCCAATCCTTTATTTCATAATGGATAGACTATTACAAATCCAATACTCTATTCAAACAAAAAGGAAAAGTACATTGTTGACTCAAAAATAGGAAAAAAGACTAGATCACACTTGGAGAAGTTCTATCTTTTTCACTCTTGACCATTCCCATCCGATTGACTTCCCTCGTCGTCGGAATTACCTGAAAAGTAGGGAACACACGAAGTGAGCGAACGCTCAGTAGGAAATTATATCTCAAGCGCTAGCAGGGGTTTTAAATAATTACATCTTTTATGTATGTACTGTAGCTATGCATGCTCGTATAAAACGACAAGATAGAGAGAGAATTTATCAATAAGACAGCAAGATGAACTAGTCATGAGCTTTCAAGAAAAGATAACAAGATATTCAAGTAAGTACTTTTTAACAAGTCATGTCAAGAACTTTGGCTATCATGTATCAAGCAAGCAAGTAATTACCCTTTCTCGGGTCACGCTATTCATGTCATGTCAAGTACGAGTCAAGTACAAGATTTGTGTGGAATGTCCAATCAAGCTAGTCATGCACTCGGTATAATGCCAGATACCTTATCATTCAACTCCCATGGGCACAAGTACTTTCGGGTGCTCCTCCCAGGACCAGATCGGGCCCTATATGCGCAGGCATTTATCACGTATTTTTGACATCCACTCTTGTATATATATATAGCCAATATGGAATTTCAACAATTTAAGCTTGTAGACACGTAGGATAACTTTGAGAGAATGGAGTCCAAAAAAATACGACATTGGACATAGATAGGCGATAACAACGGTACAATCACGATGAACAATGAAACTAGGTGGAATTAGGTTCCCTTAACTCGGGTACCATGACAAACAAGTATGGACATTCTTTATATAGAATTGAGGTCCACATGAACAGTACATCAAAGGTAAGATACCCTCATTCTTATTATAGAATTGAGGTCCACAAGAACATCAACAAATGGCATGATATCATCATCCCATTAAGAATTCTCATGATATACTCTTTGCATATCATAAGGGCCGGTATACCATGTTTCTTTAGAGTGACATGGCATTCAATAGTGTAATGAGTTTTTAGGGTACAACCAGCTCAATCGGCCTTGAGGGAATCCAAGGCTCGAGGAGTCTTACGGAGGTCTCTATGACTAACTCGCTAGTCCAAAGGAACGGAATGTCCAATGGAGAGCTTGTATGTCAATGAGAATTGAGGGTGATCGATAAAACATCATGAAAACGTGGGACTATACTCACGGAGTGGAGATATAGTGCCAATATACATATATATAGATATACTGAAACCATCAGTTATCAGAAACAGGGTAAAAACATTTTTACAGGAAAATAACGACTTAAGTAAAGTCACTACTCAAGTAATTAACGCCTTCAGTAAGGGCGTTTATCTATTTTACATTTTTGCAAGATTTCAATATTTCAGTATTTTACCAAAAAACGCGCCCTGGCAAGGGGCGTTTAATTACAAGTTGACGACATATACAATGGTCGTTCATTCTTTACTTCTATTTTTGCAGAATATATATTTTCAGTAATTTATCAAAAACACGCCCTGTACAGGGGCGTTACTTTTTAATTCACGCCCTGAACAGGGGCGTTAGTCAAGTGAGAAACGACCTATATAGGGTCGTGAATTCAAGCATTTTACAGTATTTCAGGAAATAAAATTCCAAGAGACAAGAGACATGATCATGACAGAAAATTAGCAGGAATTCACAGGTCGAGTCATGCAATATATATTAGATTGGATATTTCATATCTATTGAATTTTTAAACGTGGATCAATTATTAATTACATGTGATTTTCATGAGATTAACGCCTGCAGGACAGGGCGTCAAATCTGTAATTGACGACCTGGTGCAGGTCGTTTCTTTAAAGTAGCGCCCTAGACACGGGCGTCTCTTGCAAAAAACATTACAGAAACATGTAGAAACTATCAGGAAACTTATATACATGACATGCATGATGTGTTACTATGAATTTAACTTGTTTGGGCTACATTGCTTGAGAAAACCTACCTTATAGTTGATTTGAACGGATGCAGGTTCTGTGAAGAAAGAACGATACTCTGTTTTATAAACAGAGTCTTTTGAATCTTTCGAACAGTAGCAGCAGCAAGGGTAGTAATAGGTTGCAGATGAAGAACCCTCAATTCTTCAGTCAACCGGGTTCACCTCTATAGACGACCTGTAGAGATAGAGGAAACGAAGAAGAAGATATTAAAATCTTCTTATACGTAACCGAAAGCAAGGGGAAAGAACTTACTTGTTCTTCGGAAGACAGAAGCTTTCAACCTGTAATCAGAAGTAGATGAAGAATCATCAGTATTCTTCACAAATTCGATAGACAGAGTAAAGAAAAAGAACATGTTGTTCTTTACGTACCTTAGAAGAGTCCGAACGCCAAATAGCGTTCTCGGTTCAAGCAATAGGTTATTTATAGGATTTCTAGAATCCTAATAGAGTTAGTGTTTGATGGGAAGTAATACTTCCATATTAGAGTTATTACTACATTCGAACTCTTTCTCATAGTTATCAACTTACCCTGGATAGACTCCCGGGTCGAACGAAACTCAAACTGAATTAGCGTCCTAAGTAAGGGCGTCGAATTTTAAATTGACGCCTTGTCAAGCGTCGTTTCTTGTAGAAACGCGTCCACTCAAAGGACGTTACTCTAACTTGCCCTTTTTATTTATTTTGGTCGTTTGAAATTTGACGCCTTGACATGTGGGCGTCCTTTCTTCAAAACACGCCTTAGGTGAAGGCATTTTCTTGTAAAGTAGCGCCTATATCTGAGGCGTTATTTTCATCAGGGTTTAATTATTTTTATTCCAAGCTCTTTCATTTATTTACTACATCTTTTAATCTATTTTGATTTATTTATTCCTTTTAAATTTATCAGGGTTGCTACACTAGACATCCCTAATGTTAGTCCGACCCGTACATGGGTGACGGCGGACCAGGACACCCGAACGTGTGCCATGCATGCATGTTATGTAACCGGAGATTGGTCGTATGGAGAACACCTAAATGGCCAAGTATGACCCAGTCATGCATGGACGCCCCTTTGGATTTGGGAGACTTGAGAGGGCTAGGGAAGCCGGGTGTGGAAGGGCCAGATGTGGGTGTACCGGAGATGGGTTTAGGTGGGTCGGAGAAACCAAAATCTCCGTTACCCCAAAATGATGGTTCGGACCTTTGGCTATGTAGTGGCTGCTTGGCCCGAGTGGAAAAGGCATGATAGTGAACTCCGCGGAAGAAGGGTTGTGAGTATGAAAACTTGGGAGGTTCACTAGTGAAGGGGTCAAAAGGGTCGAAGAAGGTGTGACCCCATGAAGTGGGTTCCAACATGACATGGTCCCAAGTTTGGAATTCATAGTCACCGTCATACATTATGATCGGTGGGACGACGGACATGTGTAGAAAATAGGATTCCTCCCTTGGGCAAAAGGGAACGAAGTCGGACTCGGCCGACATCGGGAGGAATAGAAGAATCTCTGTGGTGACACACCCCATGGTGCACTCGGAGGTAATGGAATCGAAGGCCGGATGGGTGAAGCTAAGACTAGCGGGTTGGTCAAAGCCTCGGGCTAGTAGGTGCGTCAACTTCCATTGCGTGACTAATCCCATAATAAGGTCATCCAATGTATCAATATGGTGACTAGACCGAAAGGTAGTGTGGAAGGAGTTGACGGGCACTATAGGTAAGGTGGGGTCCATAGAAGGGTAAGGACGTGGGACCAAGCCATCCTTGAGCCAACTAAGAAGTGGCTCGGCTATGTATAGCGTACCCGTAAGAAACACGGGTGGCTCGGGATGGACATCCTCTAAATGTGGCTCCTCGATGGGAGGGTGGCTCCCATGATGGGTGGCTAGAGGGGTGGGCTCCAGGAGAGGTGGCAAGCATGAATCCGAAGGTGGAGTGGGCCACTGGGGTTGGGTGGTGGGAAAGACGAGGGTTCTCGATTGAGCCCTATCCTTAAGGATGATCTTGCCAGGTAGGTAAGGTGGGTATAAGGTGCAAGTCCTTTTGCCCCAGTCAAGATTAGCCTTTCTTTCTCCTAACCACGTTTGCCCTAAAATGATGCATGGACCAGCAAGTGTGCCGATCCTGCACCATGCGCCATCGATGTAGAGAATAGAGCCGATCCTCTTATAGAACTCAGCACAAGCAAAATCACCATCGCGGATAATCTCGCCTGTCTTGGAGAGAGACTCCACAATGTCAAGAGAAACCCAATTATCTGACTCCCTATCGGTGAAATGGAGTTCCGTTGGGTAGAGTGACTTTCATAGTGAGAGGGGTAAAACCAAGGGCTCGGTCCATGAGGACATTGACTTTGGCCACAAAGGTTGACCACTCGGATGTATGGTCTTGGAGAATGGCCATGGGTAGCTGATGCGGGACGGGACCACGGACACGACAAGCTCGCGATCGTCCCTTAACGAGGGAAGCGTCGGATGTGCGCGGTTGAGAAACCGGCAATGAGCTAGGGTGGTCGGCTCTCTTTTGCGCCCGGATCGGGTCACGGGACGGCTTCGCTCTCTCTCGCAGCAGTGATATTATAAATTGAAGGCGAGCTAGGTATCCCTACACATGCTCTCTAGCAGCGGCATATAAAGCATATAAATAATTGAGCTAATGCCAAATGTAATGGTGAAGGCGATACCTCCACGCTCTCGGCGTGGCGAAGATGGCACCCGGCCGAAGCTCGTACTCCCGTGAACTTAGTACATTATGTTTACAGCAGTACAAATAAGCCCACTCCACGCAGGGAGGTAAAGGGCGACACAAGTGGGCCCGGGAGGACCAAGTTCGGGTTGACGGGCGGTTTCGGGCAATGCTTCGGCTTCACGCGTACTCGTGCTAGTGGGGGCCCACGTATTGACCGGAGGGGTCGTGTGGGGCCTGATGACTCCTCTGCTGTGGAGACACCTGGAAAGCGTTCCCCTGGGATGGCGAGCTGCTGGAACGACCGCCGGACGCCGGGCGGCCCTCGGACGACGCTCGCGGGAACTCGGCCACGAATCTGAAAATTCTGTTTGTAGGCGCGCGACTCGGAGACAACTGCTGCTGCGATCAGCCCCGTCGTCGGAATGCGACAAGGTTAGCGCCGTTGGAAAGCTGACTCAGAATACCTTGACGTAGGGGTATTCAAAAAAAAATAATCAGATCTGTATTTCTGATCATGCATTTTACAAGCTTGCTGGAATCTGGCCAGAACTGCAGGGGCAGGTTCTAACTTATCTGAAGATCGACGTTGACCGGGGAGAAGACCTCCGAATCTGGAAATAATTTCTTCAGTAAAGTTGAAGATCTCTGAGAGAGGAATCCGGGACTATTTTTAGTTTTTTGATTGGAGAAGAAATGGATTTTATGGGATTTGTTTACTAGACCTGGGTCGGATCTGGGAAACTGTGGGCAGACTGTTCTTGGGAACTTGGACGGTTTTTGTAAAATACTTGGAGGGTGAACCAAAAATTAATAAAATTCCTGGTGGTAGAGGGATGTGGACAGAGATCCCAGTAAATTTGGGCGACCCAAAAAAAATCAAAAGATGGTTCGAATGGGGTAAACACAGAGCTGGTGAACAGTAAACAGAACCAGGACAGATCTGGAACTTGGACTTGGACGAAAATCAAAAAATAGCTAAAGGATGAATTTTGACGTGATTTTATTTTTGGGGATAAGGGTTCTAGAGGGGAACCAACCTTGAAATTTTGAGCTTCAGAAGACGAAGGGAGTGATAGCAGGAATTCGGAGAAGAATGGTCTGTCCTGAGTGGACAGAACACCGAAACCCTTGGCGACGACGCGTCGGCGGCGAGACGATGGCGGCGGCGATCAACGGAGTTGCTTCAGATGCTGGAGGGGATCAAGGGGGAAGGGATTACACTCTAGAAAGGGGGCGGGAGGTGAAGGAACCAGGGAGAGAGAGGGGAGGGGTGCAAGATCCAATTGGGGGCAAATGCCTTTTTTCTCTTCATTAATTCATTCAATATGAAAAATACAACCTTATATAGGATGCCAACCAAACTCAACCTCAACCCTTGGATCTAGGGGTTAGGATTGAAGGGCTGGGATACAATGTGAATCATACATTTAATACATTAGTATTAATCTAATTTGACCATACTTATTCAACCTTGGACTAGATCCATTCAAACACCACCTAACTAGCCTAATAAGGCCAAAAGAGGGGGCGCCCCCTTCATGGGCCTCTCTTGGGCCTAGGCTGGTCCAAGGCCAGCCAACCCAATCCACACCCATGCTTGGTCCATGGGTTCTCCCATCTAGATAGCCCATGAGAGGGAGTGGCCCAATTGGGCCTTAAATGGCTCTTATGGTCCATAAGGGTGGCTTAAGGTCCAATATGATAATCACTCCTAATGGACTCTACTAAGGTAACCTAGTAATGGACTTGACATAACAAATGGCCCATTGGCTTGATATAAGCCTTACAAGGAGCCCAAAAGAAAGAAATTACACAATTACAATCTTATACAAGCCATAACACACAAATACACATCACCCGTGTATGGAAATCACCTTTGATGCCCCATCAATTCTCCCCGGGTGGGAGGAACTCGACCCCGTCGAGTAGGGGTATGGCTGCTCCGGTCCTCCGGCGGATCCGTCACCATGCTAAGTAGCGCGGGTATGCTCCACTCCAAGTGATCGGCACCTGCTCATTCCATATATACTCGATATGCGCACTGCTATGGCTAAAGGTGGTCACTCTGAAGGGGCACTCTCAAAGGAAGGAAACAGCTCGAAGACTCACTAGGAATCACCGCTGAGTCCCTATAGGTGACTGATCCGGATATAGAAGTAAAACCGATCCCATACTCATCAAGTGAGTCCACTCGCCTCTTACTCGTAAGAGACCAACAACGAGCTTGCACAAGACACATGCAGACTCACCATGCACAGACACACGAATGCAAACCATGCAAACAAATCACTCAAAACAAAACCACACAAAGAAAAAGCACACTATTAGTCCGACCCGTTCATGGGTGACGGCGGACCAGGACACTCGAATATGTGCCATGCATGCATCTGACGTAACCGGTGATGGGTGGCATGAGGTACACCTAAATGTCCAAGTATGACCCAGTCATGCATGGACGGCCCTTTGGATTTGGGAGACTTGAGAGGGCTAGGAAAGCCGGGTGTGGAAGAGCTGGGTGTAGGTGTATCGTGGACGGGCTTGGTGGGTATGGAGGACCCGGCCCGTAGGAAAGGGGTATGAAAGTGGACTTCCCCGATAAGGTATGAGGGAAGTGATGGGTCACGGGGCCCACTAGAGTAGGGGTCAAATGGGTCAAAGAATGTGTGACCCCTTGTGGTGGGTTCCCACAAGTCACGGTCCCACGTGTAGAAGTTTTGAAGGTGTGGATAATCACCTTCTTGAATTGTGATGGGTGGGACGGGGACCGTAGGCAAGAAGTATGATTCCTCCCTCGGACAAAAGGGTATGAATTCAGGCTCGTCCGGTAAGGGAAGGAGTAAGAGGACCTCCGTGGTGATACAACCCACGGTGCACTCGGAGGTAATAGACCCTAAGGCCGGATGAGTGAGGCTAAGACTAGTGGGTTGGTCAAAGCCTCGGGCCAAAAGGTGCGTCAACTCCCATTGTGAATCCAATCCCATGACAAGATCGTCCAATGTGTCAACATGGTGACGAGATCGAAAGGTGGTATGGAATGAGTTGACTGGCACTAAAGGTAAGGTGGGGTCCATGGACGGGAAGGGATGTGGGACCAAGCCATCCTTGAGCCATCTAAGAAGTGGCTCGGCTATGTAAAGTGTTCCCGTAAGAAACACGGGTGGCTCGGGCTTTGGTAGTTCCCACTTTGATGGTTTCGAATGAAGACCGGAGGTAGATAACAATGGAGCATCCATGGGTGGTGGAGTAGCTTGTGTCCTTTCCCACCAATCCGAAATCATTTTCTTTATTTCCTCTAAGGAGCGGGTTGGAGGAGGGACCTTGGGGTGGACTAGCTCCTTAACTCTCGGCTCGGGTGTGGGCCTCGGCTCGGTTATAAGCGGGACTTCCACTCGGTTGGAGGTGCTTGAGTGGGTTGGGATGGGAGTGCCAAGGGGAGGTTGGTTGGTGGTGCATGGGCGGGCCACTAGATTGGGGTCACTTTGGTGGGCTTGGACGGCGGTGAAGGGGTGGGATTGGGTAGAGGTGTGGCCCACTTGATTGTGGGTGAGTTGGTGGGGTTGGTGAGTGGAATGACCTCCGTGGTTGGAGGTAGGTGGGCGGGGAACGTAGGCCCTCCTAAGCACTCTCTTCATTTCCCACCATGACTCGATGGGCCTTAGATTCCTATCCTCCCTCCAATATTTGATGTCCCTCCAAGTTGCAGCGGCTTCACCAAAAAGTCACCTTTTGGCAACATCGACTTGCATGGGCCCGTACATGATGTACACCTCGAAGTAATCATCCATAATGGCTTCCCATTCTAGATAGACACTCGGGTCATCAGACCCGTAGAAATCCCGGGTTTCGGGTCTCGTGGGGTGGTTCGGGTGGTCCTTCCATTTGAGATAGTATCGCCACCATCCGGGAGTTTGGGACTCCATGGGACACGGGGAAACTAGTGGATGGCCATGCCGACACTTGGACCAAAACGCTAGACACGACACTAAGTAATGCAAAGTTGGAATGCACTAACTAATGCACACTAAGGACCCTAGACGTAAACCAAGACTCGGTACGGGGCGGAGACAATCGACCCGAAGGTCACTCGCACAAGTGTGCGGCCTTCCCGATAGGCGTAACCTAACGGTCGGACAACACCTTTTTATATACCGAGTAAAGGGATGTATGCGACCCAAAAATGACTCTTTTTGTTGTTTTAAAAATGTGATGATCCTAAACACGACTTAGACCGACTAATGACTACATGACACTCTTTTTTTTTTTTGAATGCAAACACCCTAGACTCAACTCGCTCTGATACCAAATTGATGCGGGACGGGACCACGGACACGACAAGCTCGCGATCGTCCCTTAATGAGGGAAGCGTCGGATGTGCGCGGTTGAGAAACCGGCTGGGAGCTAGGGTGGTCGGCTCTCACTTGTGCCCGGATCGGGTCACGGGACGGCTTCACTCTCTCTCGCAGCAGTGATATTATAAATTGAAAGCGGGCTAGGTATCCCTACACATGCTCTCTAGCGGCGGCATATAAAGCATATAAAGAATTGAGCTAATGCCAAGTGTAAGGGTGAAGGCGATACCTCCACGCTCTCGGCGTGGCGAAGATGGGACCCGGTCGGAACTCGTACCCCCGGGAACTTAATACATTATGGTTACAGCAGTGCAACTAAGCCCACTCCACGCAGGGAGGTAAAGGGCGACACAAGCGGGCCCGGGAGGACCAGTTTCGGGTTGACGGGCGGTTCCGGGTGATGCTTCGGCTTCACGCGTACTCGTGTTAGTGGGGGCCCACGTGCTGACCGGAGGGGTCGTGTGGGGCCTGATGACTCCTATGTTGTGGAGATACTTGGGAAACGTTCCCCTGGGATGGCGAGCTGCTGGAACGACCACCGGACGCCGGGCGGCCCTCGGACGACGCTCGCGGGGAACTCGGCCACAAACCTGAACTTCTGTTTGCAGGCGCGCGACTTGGAGGAAACTGCTTCTGCGATCAGCCCCGTCATCGGAATGCGATGAGATTACCGCCATTGGAAAGCTGACTCAGAATACTTCGACGTAGGGGTCTTCAAAAAAAATAATCAGATCTGTATTTCTGATAATGTATTTTACAAGCTTGCTGGAATCTGGCCAGAACTGCAGGGGCAGGTTCTGACTTCTCTGAAGATCGACGTTGACCGGGGAGAAGACCTCCGAATCTGGAAATGATTTCTTCAGCAAAGTTGAAGGTCTCTGAGAGAGGAATTTGGGACTATTTTTGGCTTTTTGATTGGAGAAGAAATGGATTTTCTGGGATTTTTTTACTAGACCTGGGTCGGATCTGGGAAACTATGGGCAGACTGTTCTTGGGAACTTGGATGAAATTTTAAAAATACCTAGAGACCTTATCAAAAATTAAGAAAATTCCTGGTGGTATATATATGTGGACAGAACTCCCAATAAATTTGGGCGACCCAACAAAAATAAAAAGATGGTTCGAATGGGGTAAACTCAAAGCTGATGAACAGTAAACAGAACCAGGACAGATCTAGAACTTGGACTTGGACGAAAATCAAAAAATAGCTAAAGGATGAATTTTGACGTGATTTTTTTTGTGGTAATAAGGGTTCTAGAGGGGAACCAACCCTGAAATTTTGAGCTTCAGAAGATGAAGGGAGTGATTGCAGAAATTCGGAGAAGAGGAACCTGTCCTGAGTGGACAGAACCACCGAAACCGTTGGCAACGACGCGTCGGCGGCGAGACGATGGCGGCGGCGATCACCGGAGTTGCTTCAGATGCTGGAGGGGATCAAGGGGGAAGGGATTACACTCTAGAAAGGGGAGAGGGGGTGGAAGAACCAGGGAGAGAGAGGGGAGGGGCGCAAGCTTCCTTGGGGGCAAATGCCTTTTTTTCCTTCATTAATTCATTCAATATGAAAAATACAACCTTATATAGGATGCCAACCAAACTCAACCTCAACCCTTGGATCTAGGGGTTTGGATTGAAGGGCTGGGATACAATGTGAATCACACATTTAATACATTAGTTTAATCTAATTTGACCATGCTTATTCAACCTTGGGCTAAAGCTATTCAAACACCACCTAATACACATCAACCATGCCTAATAAGGCCAAAAGAGGGGGCGCCCCCTTCATGGGCCTCTCTTGGGCCTAGGCTGGTCCAAGGCCAGCCAACCCAATCCACACCCATGCTTGGTCCATGGGTTCTCCCATCTAGATAGCCCATGAGAGGGAGTGGCCCAATTGGGCCTTAAATGGCTCTTATGGTCCATAAGGGTGGCATAAGGTCCAATATGATAATCACTCCTAATGGACTCTACTAAGGTAACCTAGTAATGGACTTGACATAACAAATGGCCCATTGGCTTGATATAAGCCTTACAAGGAGCCCAAAAGAAAGAAATTACACAATTACAATCTTATACAAGCCATAACACACAAATACACATCACCCGTGTATGGAAATCACCTTTGATGCCCCATCAATTCTCCCCGGGTGGGAGGAACTCGACCCCGTCGAGTAGGGGTATGGCTGCTCCGGTCCTCCGGCGGATCCGTCACCATGCTAAGTAGCGCGGGTATGCTCCACTCCAAGTGATCGGCACCTGCTCATTCCATATATACTCGATATGCGCACTGCTATGGCTAAAGGTGGTCACTCTGAAGGGGCACTCTCAAAGGAAGGAAACAGCTCGAAGACTCACTAGGAATCACCGCTGAGTCCCTATAGGTGACTGATCCGGATATAGAAGTAAAACCGATCCCATACTCATCAAGTGAGTCCACTCGCCTCTTACTCGTAAGAGACCAACAACGAGCTTGCACAAGACACATGCAGACTCACCATGCACAGACACACGAATGCAAACCATGCAAACAAATCACTCAAAACAAAACCACACAAAGAAAAAGCACACTATTAGTCCGACCCGTTCATGGGTGACGGCGGACCAGGACACCCGAATATGTGCCATGCATGCATCTGACGTAACCGGTGATGGGTGGCATGAGGTACACCTAAATGTCCAAGTATGACCCAGTCATGCATGGACGGCCCTTTGGATTTGGGAGACTTGAGAGGGCTAGGAAAGCCGGGTGTGGAAGAGCTGGGTGTAGGTGTATCGTGGACGGGCTTGGTGGGTATGGAGGACCCGGCCCGTAGGAAAGGGGTATGAAAGTGGACTTCCCCGATAAGGTATGAGGGAAGTGATGGGTCACGGGGCCCACTAGAGTAGGGGTCAAATGGGTCAAAGAATGTGTGACCCCTTGTGGTGGGTTCCCACAAGTCACGGTCCCACGTGTAGAAGTTTTGAAGGTGTGGATAATCACCTTCTTGAATTGTGATGGGTGGGACGGGGACCGTAGGCAAGAAGTATGATTCCTCCCTCGGACAAAAGGGTATGAATTCAGGCTCGTCCGGTAAGGGAAGGAGTAAGAGGACCTCCGTGGTGATACAACCCACGGTGCACTCGGAGGTAATAGACCCTAAGGCCGGATGAGTGAGGCTAAGACTAGTGGGTTGGTCAAAGCCTCGGGCCAAAAGGTGCGTCAACTCCCATTGTGAATCCAATCCCATGACAAGATCGTCCAATGTGTCAACATGGTGACGAGATCGAAAGGTGGTATGGAATGAGTTGACTGGCACTAAAGGTAAGGTGGGGTCCATGGACGGGAAGGGATGTGGGACCAAGCCATCCTTGAGCCATCTAAGAAGTGGCTCGGCTATGTAAAGTGTTCCCGTAAGAAACACGGGTGGCTCGGGCTTTGGTAGTTCCCACTTTGATGGTTTCGAATGAAGACCGGAGGTAGATAACAATGGAGCATCCATGGGTGGTGGAGTAGCTTGTGTCCTTTCCCACCAATCCGAAATCATTTTCTTTATTTCCTCTAAGGAGCGGGTTGGAGGAGGGACCTTGGGGTGGACTAGCTCCTTAACTCTCGGCTCGGGTGTGGGCCTCGGCTCGGTTATAAGCGGGACTTCCACTCGGTTGGAGGTGCTTGAGTGGGTTGGGATGGGAGTGCCAAGGGGAGGTTGGTTGGTGGTGCATGGGCGGGCCACTAGATTGGGGTCACTTTG
This sequence comes from Amorphophallus konjac, assembly GCA_022559845.1. Classification (NCBI taxonomy): domain Eukaryota; kingdom Viridiplantae; phylum Streptophyta; class Magnoliopsida; order Alismatales; family Araceae; genus Amorphophallus; species Amorphophallus konjac. Next base: position 289,981,597 of record CM040118.1, read on the forward strand.
GTGGGCTTGGACGGCGGTGAAGGGGTGGGATTGGGTAGAGGTGTGGCCCACTTGATTGTGGGTGAGTTGGTGGGGTTGGTGAGTGGAATGACCTCCGTGGTTGGAGGTAGCTGGGCGGGGAACGTAGGCCCTCCTAAGCACTCTCTTCATTTCCCACCATGACTCGATGGGCCTTAGATTCCTATCCTCCCTCCAATATTTGATGTCCCTCCAAGTTGCAGCGGCTTCACCAAAAAGTCACCTTTTGGCAACATCGACTTGCATGGGCCCGTACATGATGTACACCTCGAAGTAATCATCCATAATGGCTTCCCATTCTAGATAGACACTCGGGTCATCGGACCCGTAGAAATCCCGGGTTTCGGGTCTCGTGGGGTGGTTCGGGTGGTCCTTCCATTTGAGATAGTATCGCCACCATCCGGGAGTTTGGGACTCCATGGGACACGGGGAAACTAGTGGATGGCCATGCCGACACTTGGACCAAAACGCTAGACACGACACTAAGTAATGCAAAGTTGGAATGCACTAACTAATGCACACTAAGGACCCTAGACGTAAACCAAGACTCGGTACGGGGCGGAGACAATCGACCCGAAGGTCACTCGCACAAGTGTGCGGCCTTCCCGATAGGCGTAACCTAACGGTCGGACAACACCTTTTTATATACCGAGTAAAGGGATGTATGCGACCCAAAAATGACTCTTTTTGTTGTTTTAAAAATGTGATGATCCTAAACACGACTTAGACCGACTAATGACTACATGACACTCTTCTTTTTTTTTTGAATGCAAACACCCTAGACTCAACTCGCTCTGATACCAAATTGATGCGGGACGGGACCACGGACACGACAAGCTCGCGATCGTCCCTTAACGAGGGAAGCGTCGGATGTGCGCGGTTGAGAAACCGGCTGGGAGCTAGGGTCGGCTCTCACTTGTGCCCGGATCGGGTCACGGGACGGCTTCGCTCTCTCTCGCAGCAGTGATATTATAAATTGAAAGCGGGCTAGGTATCCCTACACATGCTCTCTAGCGGCGGCATATAAAGCATATAAAGAATTGAGCTAATGCCAAGTGTAAGGGTGAAGGCGATACCTCCACGCTCTCGGCGTGGCGAAGATGGGACCCGGTCGGAACTCGTACCCCCGGGAACTTAATACATTATGGTTACAGCAATGCAACTAAGCCCACTCCACGCAGGGAGGTAAAGGGCGACACAAGCGGGCCCGGGAGGACCAGTTTCGGGTTGACGGGCGGTTCCGGGTGATGCTTCGGCTTCACGCGTACTCGTGTTAGTGGGGGCCCACGTGCTGACCGGAGGGGTCGTGTGGGGCCTGATGACTCCTCTGTTGTGGAGATACTTGGGAAACGTTCCCCTGGGATGGCGAGCTGCTGGAACGACCACCGGACGCCGGGCGGCCCTCGGACGACGCTCGCGGGGAACTCGGCCACAAACCTGAACTTCTGTTTGCAGGCGCGCGACTTGGAGGAAACTGCTTCTGCGATCAGCCCCGTCATCGGAATGCGACGAGATTACCGCCGTTGGAAAGCTGACTCAGAATACTTCGACGTAGGGGTCTTCAAAAAAAATAATCAGATCTGTATTTCTGATCATGTATTTTACAAGCTTGCTGGAGTCTGGCTAGAACTGCAGGGGCAGGTTCTGACTTCTCTGAAGATCGACGTTGACTGGGGAGAAGACCTCCGAATCTGGAAATGATTTCTTCAGCAAAGTTGAAGGTCTCTGAGAGAGGAATTTGGGACTATTTTTGGCTTTTTGATTGGAGAAGAAATGGATTTTCTGGGATTTTTTTACTAGACCTAGGTCGGATCTGGGAAACTATGGGCAGACTGTTCTTGGGAACTTGGACGAAATTTTAAAAATACCTAGAGACCTTATCAAAAATTAAGCAAATTCCTGGTGGTATATATATGTGGACAGAACTCCCAATAAATTTGGGCGACCCAACAAAAATAAAAAGATGGTTCGAATGGGGTAAACTCAGAGCTGATGAACAGTAAACAGAACCAGGACAGATCTGGAACTTGGACTTGGACGAAAATCAAAAAATAGCTAAAGGATGAATTTTGACGAGATGTTTTTTGTGGGGATAAGGGTTCTAGAGGGGAACCAACCCTGAAATTTTGAGCTTCAGAAGATGAAGGGAGTGGTAGCAGAAATTCGGAGAAGAGGAACCTGTCCTGAGTGGACAGAACCACCGAAACCGTTGGCAACGACGCGTCGGCGGCGAGACGATGGCGGCGGCGATCACCGGAGTTGCTTCAGATGCTGGAGGGGATCAAGGGGGAAGGGATTATACTCTAGAAAGGGGAGAGGGGGTGGAGGAACCAGGGAGAGAGAGGGGAGGGGCGCAAGCTTCCTTGGGGGCAAATGCCTTTTTTTCCTTCATTAATTCATTCAATATGAAAAATACAACCTTATATAGGATGCCAACCAAACTCAACCTCAACCCTTGGATCTAGGGGTTTGGATTGAAGGGCTGGGATACAATGTGAATCACACATTTAATACATTAGTTTAATCTAATTTGACCATGCTTATTCAACCTTGGACTAAAGCTATTCAAACACCACCTAATACACACCAACCATGCCTAATAAGGCCAAAAGAGGGGGCGCCCCCTTCATGGGCCTCTCTTGGGCCTAGGCTGGTCCAAGGCCAGCCAACCCAATCCACACCCATGCTTGGTCCATGGGTTCTCCCATCTAGATAGCCCATGAGAGGGAGTGGCCCAATTGGGCCTTAAATGGCTCTTATGGTCCATAAGGGTGGCATAAGGTCCAATATGATAATCACTCCTAATGGACTCTACTAAGGTAACCTAGTAATGGACTTGACATAACAAATGGCCCATTGGCTTGATATAAGCCTTACAAGGAGCCCAAAAGAAAGAAATTACACAATTACAATCTTATACAAGCCATAACAGACAAATACACTTCACCCGTGTATGGAAATCGCCTTTGATGCCCCATCAGTAGCGGATATGGACATGCATACACACGGTGACAAGACACTAGACCGACTATGTAAGTTTGGAATGCATGCACACTAAGGACCCTAGACGTAAACCAAGACTCGGTACGTGGCGGAGATAACCGATCCGAAGATCACTCGTGCAAGTGTGCGGCCTTCCCGATAGGCGTAGCCTAACGTTCGGACAACACCTTTTGATATACCGGGTTATTGGGATGCAATGCAAAGACACACTTTTTTTTTGTTTTAAAACAATGATGACCCTAAACACGACTTAGACGTAAATGACTAATGAATGACATTTTTTTTTGACACCTTAGACTCAAACTCGCTCTGATACCAAATTGATGCGGGACGAGACCACGGACACGACAAGCTCGTGACTGTCCCTTAATGAGGGAAGCGTCGGACGTGCCCGGTTGAGAAATCGGCAAAGAGCTAGGGTGATCGGCTCTCTCGTGTGCCCGGATCGGGTCACGGGACGATCTCGCACTCTCTCGCAGCAGCGGTAATGAATAGATAAAGCGAGCTAGATATCCCTACACATGCTCTCTAGCAGCGGCATAAATAAATATATATGAAGTAAGCAAAATGCCGAGAAGGGAGCGAAAACGATACCTCCACGCGCTCGGCGTGGAGAAGAGACCCGGCCGAAACTCGTACTCCCGGGACAATTAATACACCATGTTACAGCAAATGAATTACTGCCCACTCCATGCAGGGAGGTAAAGGGCTACACAAACCGGCCCGGGAGGACCGAATTCGGGTTGACGGGTGGCTTCTCGTGTCTCTTCGGCAGCACCCGAACTAGTGACGGTGGGGCCCACGTGCTGTCCGGAGGGACCGTGCGGGACCCGGTGTCACCACTGTGGTGGGGACACTTGTGGAAGTGTTCCCTGGGCTGGCGGCACGTTGGGTCACCGGCCGGAGGCCGGGCGGCTCCGTTCGGCACCGGTCGGAATGACCGGCCACGGACCTGCCGGTTCTATTTTCCGGCGCGCGCTCCGACGAGAACAGACGCTGCGATCAACCCCGACGTCGGAATGCGACGAAACTGGCGCCGTTGGAAAGATGCTTCAAAGGGCTTCAACGCAAGGTGATTATAGAAAATTAATCAAGCCTATACTTCTGATTGACGAATTTTGAAGGTTGCTGTTGTATAGTGTCTGAAATCTCAGGTTAGTAGAGAACTTTCTTGTGGATTGCCTTTGACCGCGAGGTAGACGTCCAAATCTGGGGTTGTGTTCTTCAGAAAAGTTGTGGGAAATCAAGTTACGAAACCACGACTATTTTGGGATCTGGATTTGGAGGTGGTGGTGATTTGTTCTGATTTTGGAAGTGGAGAGTGGTCAGATCTGGGATCTGACTGACAACACTGTAGCTGAGAAAGAACATGAATTTATAAAAATAGATAGAAGGCTGATAAAAAATTAAGAAAATTTTTGGATGTAGGGGGTGATGGACAGAACGCCCAGTAAAATTGGGAGGGTTTGAACAAATCAAAACTATGGCCAGAGGTGAGAAACACAGGGCTGCTGTCACTGTAGACAGAGATAAAACAGAACTAGGAATGAAAGATGCACGAAAATGGGAAAATACTAAACGATGAAATTTGGGCGTGAAAATGGGAAAATACTAAAACAGAACTAGCTTTTGATGCCCCCATCATAAAGATACCCATATGTGAAATATGATGCATGAACAATGAGCTTAAAAATATATGGATATTCGAATTTTCTAAAGAACACTAGAAGGTAATCTCTTTTCTACACTTTCACTTTAGATTCTCGACTTTCGGTAGCTTCGTACAACCCTGATTTTATTTCTTTTAATGGACTTCACCGTTCGACACAAGTTTCCTCATATGTCTCAATGGGGATTCCCGGCTACTTGGATTCATCACGCATGTGGATTTTTGCTTCACCGTTCGGTGCGAGTTTCCTCATTTGTCTCAATGGAGATTCCCAACTACTTGGTTTGACATTCCACTTATTGAATTTTATAGGCACAACCTCATCCCACTGGTTCAGAGGTCTTCTAGGTACTGGGCCAAAGGCTTGGCACTGATACACGTACAGGCATATTGGATGCAGTCCGCGTACATGGTTGGCCAATAGAAGCCTTTGAGCTTGATATTGTGCTTCATTCTATCTCCAGCCCGATGAGCGCCACATAGTCCTGAATGGACTTCCTGCATGATGGCTCGAGCTTCGGTTGGGGAGACACATCTCAGGAGAATCGACTTGTCCTTTTCGTGGACAAGTCGGTATAAGAGTCGATGATCAACTCATATGACGTTGCCCGGCGGAGTAGCTAGACCCTTTGAGCTCGGTCAGGAGGGAGCAACCCTTTCTTGAATTTGACGATAGGCTCACGCCAATCTCCTTCTTCTGAAAAAGTGTTATGGTCGAGGTCATGGACCTCGTAGACGGTGAGGCCAGACTCATTCTCGAGTGTGCTCGGCATCAGTCTTCTATGCTTGACAGTGATGTCAATTTCTCCCTCGAGCGGAAGCTTGATGGCCGCAGCCAATTTTGCCAGGGCATCCGCCTGGGCATTGCTGCTCCTGGGAACATGATCTATTTCGAAGAAATAGAACTTCTGGGTAAGTCTGGTGATGGCGGCATGGTACGGAACTAACTCCGATTTTCGTATGTCATAGATGCCGAGGAGTTGTCGGACTGTTAGCTGGGAGTCCCCGTAAGCTCTGAGGCACTTGATGCCCATGTCGAGAGCCATCTGAAGCCCGATGATTAGAGCTTCATACTCAGCTTCATTGTTGGTCGGGGATTTCATGAGGGCGCACGAGTTGTACAAAACTCCGCCCTGAGGAGTCAGGAAGGCGATGTCGGCACCTACCGTGACGGCTGGATTTTGATTATTCCGGGTAATACCCTGGGAAGCGCCATCGAAGTAGAGCTCTCAGCAAGGTACATTCGTTGTGAGGGTGTCTTGCTACTAGTAATGCAAGACATCTCCGCTCTGTTCAACCGGTTGTTGTGGTTGGATAGCCAGGGACTCCTCGTCAGGGAGCTCCGTGTTGAGAGGTGAGTCGTTCGGTACCGGATGGGCTGCCAAGAATTCAGCCATGCCCTGTCCCTTGATTGATTTTTTTGGGACGTAGGTAATATCATACTCCATTAGCAGGAGAGCCCATTTTTCCAGTCGGCCTGAGAGAACGGGCTACCTGAGGAAATATTTGAGTGGATCGTGCTTGGATATGAGCTCGACCCGATGGGCCAGGAGATAGTACCGCAGCTTCTTGGCGGCGAATACCAGAGCTAAGCATACTTTCTCCATAGGGGAGTAGCGATACTCAACGCCGATCAGTTTCCGACTGAGGTAATAGAGCGGTTGCTCTTTACCCTCCTCATTGACATGTGCCAACATGGCTCCTAACGAAGCATCCATGGCAGCGATGTAGAGTATAAGGGGTTTTCCCTTGACTGGTGCCCCCAGGACCGGGAAGTAAGGAGGTACTCCTTGATTTGCTCAAAAGCAGTCTGGCATTTTGGGTACCATATGAATGGGGCATCTTTCTTCATCAGTTTGCTGAAAAATGCACATCAACCGGAGAGATTCGAGATGAACCTCCAAATGTAGGCCAGTCTTCCTTGAAAGGACCTGAGCTCTGTAGGGTTCTTGGGTGGTGGAAGCTCCCAGACCGCTTTGATCTTACTGGGGTTCACCTCAATTCCTCGGTATCTAACGACGAAGCCGAGAAACTTGCCGCTGGATACGTCAAAGGCGCATTTCATGGGGTTCATTTTGAGCCCGTATTACCGGAGCCAGTTGAACAGTTGGCGCAGATCATGCAAATGATCTTCTCACCTTTTAGTCTTGACGACAAGGTCGTCAACATAGCATTCGACGATGCTGTGCAGCATCTCGTCGAATATTTTGGTCATGGCCCTCTGGTAAGTAGTGCTGACATTCTTCAAACCGAAGGGCATGCGCTTGTAGTTGAAAATCCCTTTGGGGGATTGGAAGGCAGTGTGATTCTTGTCTTTGAGGGACATCCAGATCTGGTTATAACCGGATGACCCGTCCATGAAAGACAAGGCTTCATGTCCGATGGTCATGTCGACTATTATTTCTGTAATCGGGACTGGAAAGTCATCCTTCGGACATGCTTTGTTGAGGTCTCGGAAGTCGATGCAAATGCAGACTTGACCATTCTTCTTCTTTATTGGGACTATGTTGGCGAGCCAGATCGGGTAGATACACATCTCGATGAAGTCGACTTCTGCCATCTTATCGACCTCGGCTGAGACCTAGAGTTCCAGCTCATGGTGCATGCGCCACTGTGGCTGTTTAACCGGGGTTGCTGAGGGAGAGACGGCTAGCTCATGCTCCGCTACAGAGGGATCTAGCCTTGGCATCTCCTTGTATGTCCAGGCGAAGCAGTCTTTGTATTCGAGCATGAGTTGCTGGTAGCCCCGCTTTTCTGCTTCGGTGAGGAGGGCACTGACGAAAGTTTGCTGGTGGGCTTCATCTTCGCCCAAATTGATTTCAACGAGTTCGTCAACAGTTGTCTGGCTGCCATCCTCCAACTCGAGGGGAGCGGGCTGGAAGTCGATGAAATCCTCATCATCGGTGTCAGCTTCGTGTATTTCTTAATTTTTGAAGCCACTAGTCGACGATGATGAGACTGGAAAATTGTTGTGGATGGACTCTAGCAGGGATTGGTCTGGACCGCTCCCTTCTTGCTAGTGGTTGTCAACTGATGCTGCTAAGGTTTCCCTAGAGTAGCATGCTACAGTTGACAATCCTCTATGGCCAGTGCTCTGGGCGCCTTCCTCATCAGGAAGGTTTGTCGAACTGGATTCTTTAACCGGCTGGGTGGTAGGAGGAGCTTCTTTAGCCCTGATGCCTTCGTAGGGAGGCGAGGAAGACTCCTCAACTACTTGGACTGAAGTGCTGGTTCTAATGGGGATCGAGATCAAGATCTCCTCTTCCTCATCCTCAGAGCTGTCAAATTTTACATCGACTTTAGCTTGGTCATCGACTGGCTGTGTCAAGCCAACGACGTTGACCGCGTAGTAGACGCTGAAGTCTGGGTCTTGGTCATAGCCTAGTCCCCTGGTGTCCTTATGAAAGGATAGGAGTTGCCCCCAGACCTGAGAAGGGGTCCACAGCTGGTGGAAATACCTTCGCTGTGCGGAACCTTGCCATTGGTGAATGTGTTGCTTCAGACACATCTCCCGAATATGCGGTGGCAAGTCGTCCAGTACTTGGACTGCTTCAGGGATGTCATCGACTCGCTTGGACCAACCGAAGTCATCGTCTGGTGGGGCTTGAGGGACCATGTCTCCTTTGTAGAAGACAATGGGCTTATCCAATTAGCCTTCTTCCTCTTTCTGCATTGTCTCTTGAAGGTAATGACAAATGTTGTGAGCGACTCAACCTTGTGCTCTTCTGATGCACATGAGAGCTGGATGCAGTCCGGTGGCAAGCATATACTCTTGTCAATGGATCGGATAATAAGATTAGCCTCGAAGTCGATTTTGCACCTCTCAGGGCGGTCTGGGGTTGACTTGGAGCTGAGGCGTAGCCGGTGAAGCTTAGCCTTTTCCTCGTCGATGGAGAAGAGATCATTCTCATCTTCCTCCGAGAGCCAGCCATTACTTTTGCTCTTGATTACGGGATATGGACTGATTCCCCCGAAATAGAGCGCAGCATCGACGAGATTGCATTCTGCTGCAGTGAATGGGGAGAGGTCTTTTAAGACCGTAAGCTGTTCTCCGTTCTTAGCATATTTGATGCACTGATGAAGAGTTGACGGGATGACCCAGTTTTCATGCAACTAGGGTCTGCCCAGTAGCACCTTGTAGGAAGTGTTGGCATCGATGATGTTGAACGTCACCTTGGAGGCAAAATCATCGAGTACCAGATCGACATCCACCCGACCGAGGACATCCTTGGTGTCCTGGTTGAAGCCTGATATCTTGACCGCTTGAACCTCCTGGAGGTATGGGGTCAAATATAGAGTCTTGAAGGTTTTCAATGGCATGATGTTGACAGTAGCACCGGCGTCCACCAAGATCTGGTTTACTTCATGCCCATTGATTTTCCCCCTCATGTAGGGAGGGCGGTTGTGACACGGAGGAGAGAGCAACATGTCTTTCTCGTGAAAGAGACGGTGGCAGCGAAGGCTTCATATGTCGTCACCTTCATCTCAGCGGCATGTGCTTCATAGACTTTCGGTTCTTGGAGTATCTAGATAAGAGCTTCTCTTAGATCCTTACTCCAAGCGATGGCTTCCCAAATTGTAATGCTGGCAGGAAACTGCTTCATCTGGTGGAGGACCTTCCAGTCAGCTCTAGCACGAGCATCCTCCAATGAGGGTAGTATGACTGGCTGGACCTTCCATGGGCTGCCGCGCTGCTCCTCGTCGGGGAGTTGCACTGCCTTGCCTTTGCCACTGGGATCATACTGACTTTGATCGCACGTGGACTCCTGGAACAGGGGCGCCAACGATGGCTCTTCTGGGAGTGACTGGCGAGCCGAGTCATCCTTGCCGGACGAACTTGCTCGATCTTCGGAAGCAATCGGAACTGGAGCAGGGGCTGGAGCGTTGGTGGAGATCCCCTCCGTGCTGGAGGGATCAAAGATGTTGGGGCCCTTCCGAATTTCTACCTCTGGAATGGGGGTGGAAGCCTCCCATCGAAAGAGGATAATTCGCTCCGGGTCGAAGGTAGACGGGTGGAGAGGTAGCTCGAGGATCTTTTCGCGACCTCTACCACTTCCTCGGCCACTACCTCGGCCGTGTCCAGTGTGTTCCGGAGCTGGCTGTAGCCCGAGCAGGGCAGTAGTCCTTTGTCTATCTTGGGAGGCCACTGGCTCGCCTCGCCGGGAGGCGTTGATGTTATCAGGGGGTGGAATGGCCACCATGTTGCAGGTGCAGCCTCAAAGTATTTCTTCCAGCTGCTCTGTTGTGATCTCCTTATCTTTATAGAATAAGGAGAGTTATTCTAGGATAAGGAGCCATTTGCCATTCTTGATCTTCTGGATCATCTCTTGGACCCAGCTCCGGAGGCGGGTTCACCTCTACATTTCTTCCCACGTGATGTAGCTGTCGAGTGGGAGGGCACCAGTGGGATGAGGGGGGATGTACTCCTCCAGGTCGTCGATGAGCCGTTGCAACCTTTGGAGAGGCATTAGCTCGATTGGTGACTGTAAGGCAACTACTAGCTCCGCTTGTTTCTTGAGCCGCCTTTTGAGGTTCTTCCTCCTATTCTTCTCCTGTTTCTTGGCGATGGCCGCCTCCAGGGGAGTAGGAGGGAGAGGTACTGGGACCGGAGTGGAGAACTCCTCATGAGGATATCTCCGAGCTGTTGTCTTGGCAGAGTGAGGTCGATGATTTTTCTTTGCCCGGATTTCAATCCAGGCACCTTCCACTTCTTGTATTTTGAAAGTGGCATTGATCACCTGCTCGATGACCTCAGGTGGTAGCTCTTGGTATGTCGGGATATTGGAACTGGGGTCTGAAGACGTGGTCGTAGTTTGATGCCTTACCCGTGATGGTGTAGGAGGTCTGTAGTGAGCTGGTATACTGGAGCTGGCATCCGAAGACGTGTGCGCGGTTTGATGCCTTACCCGCGGTGGCAAGGGAAGTAGCTTTGGATAAGTTGATATGCTGGGGCCGGCGTCCAAAGACGTATGCGCGATTTTATGCCTTACCCGCGGTGGCGATGAAGGCAGCTTCTGATAAGCTGATATGCTGGGGCCGGAGTCCAATGATGTATGCGCGGTTTGATGCCTTACCTACGGTGGCGATGAAGGTAGCTTCAGATAAGCTGATATGCTGGGGCCGGCATCCGAAGACGTATGCGCAGTTTGATGCCTTACCCGTGGTGGTGATACTCTTTTCTGAGATATAGACTGGGGGACATGCTTGAAGTCTTGCTCCTTAGCCTTGCCTTTACTATCCGACTTAGAGCAGTATCTGGGGGCAACCGGACGTGCAGCGGGGCATCGCCGCTCCTGGTTGTCATCCTGACCTCTGGCATTAATTGCACCTTGTGGTGAAGGATTAGGCTTGCTAGCCAGAGTCACTGAAGACTCCGAAGATGCCTCCTTCACGCACCAGACTAGATTACAGGGTATACTGAGAAGACTCACGGGCTCGCCAGTTGCAGAGACATGGCGTTGCCGTGCCACGGTCTCACCCTGCTATTGCTTCCCCTTTCTATCTCTTGGTGAAGAAGGTGGAGGCAGAGCAGGAGGAGAGTAAGAGGAGTGTGGGGCTCCCATCGTCGTCTCGCCCACGAGGACATCTTCTCGTCCAAGAAGGACTCGGAGTAGTCTGGCAGTGTCCACCAGAGAGAATGGAAGAGACTCCAGCTCTTGCCAAGGCCGCCATTGTGAGGCCGAGGTAGCAGAAACTGGCCGACTGGTGACTAGCGACTGGGTATCCGAAGGAATTGAGGTGACAGGAGAATGGATGATGTTAACTGAGAATTCGCTCGGCTCAGTCTCCTGACTGGCGTCTCACTCCCTGCGCCTTCGCAGTCGCTCAAGAGCTTCTCGATTATCAGTTCGAAACTCAAGCCATTCTGGGGTATGTTGATAAGGCAGCTCGTGTCCATTTGCTTGAGGAGGATCTGGTTGCTCTGGTGCATTTCTGGCAATGCTCAGGGTTTCTTCAACGGCTTCTCGAAGCCTCAGAGTCACCATAGAGTTCCCTTCGGCATCGATCTACTCCCACTGTATCTGTTCCTGGATTAGGTACTAGACTTCCTTACAGGATTCGATCGCATGGTAGATTCTTGTGTGGAAAGGGCAGTACTGGGGATGACTGAGGTCCCATTGAGTGTAGTGTGTCGGCGGATCATGGGGCATGAAGAGCCACCTAGTCCTTTCTTTCGAAAAGGAGAGAGATACGCGGTCATGCCAGGGTCTCCACCCCAGATACCACAACGAGTGCTCACCTTTGCTAGTGCTGGGCTCCTCTGCTTCGACGTCAGAGAGAGAGAATGCAGCCATCATGTGAATCACATTAGCCAGGTAGTGAACCACATGTGCTGCCTTGGCTGGCCTAGACCACGCATGTGGCTGCGGGGGATCGACGAGACCACTCTTCATTTTAATGAGGCCGTCTCAGATCAACTTCTGTGCCTGAGTCTTGAAGATGTAGCAATCTTCAAGTGGATGGCCTAGCATACGATGATATGGGTAATAGCCAAGATCATCTGTTTTCTGGGCCTCGTCTGGCTTGCGAGCTTCTGGCAGCTTGATAATCCTCTGGGCCATGCAGAGGTCGAAGAGCATCTTCATATGTTCCTTTTTGAAGGAGAAGGGTGTCTTCATACGCACTGAAATGGAAGGGACAGTCGGCATGTCTACTGGCTTCTTGTTAGAGCCGCTTGGCTCGCCCTCGTTGCTGGCTTTGGCAGTGGGGGTGAACTCAATAATGTTCACCTCCTTATCGGGCTGCGTTCTCACGTCTGCTTACCCTTGGCTGAAGTGTAGCTTGGGTTATCGGTGAAGAACATCTCTATTTTGATGACTGTCAATTTGAGCTGGTCGAAGCCCTTGATATTGGTGCTGAGGAGCTTTTCGCTGACCTCGGTGACCAAGCCTCTGCGGCATATGGTGATGGTGTCCTCCTGGACTGGCTGATTGATACACCTCATGTTGAAGTCTTGCCATTTCTTGATGAAGTCGAGGGCGCTCTAGCCCCTCTTCTGTCGGAGAGAACAGAGCTCGGCCAAGAAGATCTTATGCTCGACCGTCTGAAAATGGTCAAGGAATTTTTTCTGGAGATCTGCCCAGTCGATCACTGAGTTGGGCATCAGTCGGGAATACCACTGAAAGGTCGTTCCCATAAGTGAAGTGGCGAAGTAGCGAAGGAGATATGACTCGTCTAACGCTAGCTCGCCCATGGCCGAAATGTAGTAGGCCAAGTGCTCATGCGGAGATCCTTGTCCGTCGAACTTTTGCAGCTTCGGGGGCTTGGCGTATTCTGGAGTAAGCTTTTCAACTGGTGATGGAGTGGGTAGGGTACACTGTATGTAAAGACCCAGCTTCCCGGATACCAGAGACCCGATACCACTAAGGACTCGGAGACGCCACCCAAGAGCTGATGAGGCTCCTAAAAGGTTGGAAAAGGAAATGTGGGTGCATAAAGATCTACAATCACACGCGCATTTTTGAAGAAATAATTACATTAAGCAGAAGCAAAAATTTACATCACCAGAGTGTTATAATTATACATTAGTCCAGAAGTACAAAGTACAAGTCCAAAATTATATAGGAACCAAAAGAGAACAACTACACGGGGCATACCCCAGAGTGGACCACACTGGCACTAGGACTGTCTGCCAAAGCCACGCGGGAATCCCGAAGACTATTGCGCCTCACCTGAAAAGCAAAGGGTGAGTCTCATTTCATTGACTCAATAGGGGTCCCGTAGATCCCTACCTCACAGCTAAAAACATGAGAGAAATAGTTAATCACAAAGGATAACTAACTGGCATGCAACTATATCAATTAAAGAAAGTTGTACAAGAACATCAATTAATTGACATAGTTAAATAATAAATGTCACACAAATTCATGCCAATTAAAGTGCATAATTGGCATGAAAGTGCATAATTAAACACAAGAATCTTTCATTCACCATTAGAGTCAAATTTCCAAAGACCAAGTGACAAGAGAAAAGAAACCACTTGAAGTAAGACCAGACGGGTCCACTGACGACTTATACCATGGCTCGGGTGTCTCCCACTCACCTCGAACAAGGTAACTGAGACACCGTAACTGTAACCAAAGATAAGGACTAGTCAGGGTTACGCTCGTCAGCGCAAGTCCACACCCCTGACCACGTGTGCACACACAAGCTCAATGCCTTGAGTCAGGCCTCTAGCTAGTTTTCCCCCCCCAGTCGGACGCTACTGCAAAGCAAGGGGGCCCACAGAAACTAGCCTAAAAATAGTACACCGGGACTGTTCCTCCACCTCTCCTCGGTGGGCCGACTCTAAAGGTCGTCGGGCTATGACTAGTGGGTCAATCACATAGGAAAGAGAAGCCGACTCAAAATGGGACATAAATACACATTTTAAATCATTATAGCATGTAAAGGTATCAAGGGTACGACCCTAAACGCACAGCCGAACAAACACGGCTGAAAACTGGCTAAAGAACAGTAGCGGTCCTCATTGGACCGCTAAAGTACAGTAGCGGTCATGTGGTGACCGCAACTGGACAGAGGTGGTCATTCGCATGACCGCTACTCGTCCACCGCCTTAGCTCATGAAAGGCGGTCTCATTGGAGACCGCTAAACCTCTTTCGTGGTCCGGTGGAGGCCGCTAAACCACAGTAGTGGTCCGGTGACGACCGCTACTATTCCGGATGGTGCGAAATATGGTCTACCCGTTTCAAACCCCTCCCAAATCGTTCAAAATGATGGGAATACATGAGAAATACCTATTTTAACCTATCATACATCACTTTTACATGCTTTAAACCCCAAAAACACAACAAAGGAAGCATTCCACACGATTAAACATGCTAGAATTTTAAGAACTCAACCCACATGAAGTCTTTGATTCAAATAACCATTCTAACATGCATATAACCACTAAAAACAATTGGGAAACTTGCTAGAGCAAGGAAGAATCCATCCCCCTACCTGGAAACTCGAAATCAAGCCATTCCTCGCGTTAAAACTGCCTCCCAAACGGGAGAAACTCCACCCACACACGAACCCGCCTTCACGGTCACACGAGCACACCGCAGTCACCCCGAGCTCGCCGGAGTCTCCTCCTCCAAGCCGCCCGCGGCCGGGTGGAGCAAGACGTCGAGAGAACGAGAGGGAGAGAGGGATGGTGCGTGAGGAGGGGAGAGGGGAACTGTGGGGTTCCTCTCGTGGGTGAAAAATGAGTTTTGGTTTTATTTTATTTTATTGTTATAAAACCTTCAATTGCAAGAAGGCATTAAAAGAACCAAAATTAAGTTAATGTCCCACCATTTTCGATAATTCATTATATAAATGGATTAATTCATGCATAACTCATGCAAAAAGCCCACAAAATTGCCCAATTTCATGGAAATTTTTTGAATTATAAATCCGATAAGAATCCGTAATTCATGGGGTCTTACAGTCCCTCCCTCCTAACAAAAATTTCATCCTCGAAATTTAAAGAAAACACTAGGAAGGAAAAGGAGAGACAAACCTACTCAAACAGATACGGGAACTACATGCGCATATCTTCCTCGCGTTCCCATGTAGCCTCATTACTGGAGTGGTGTTGCCATACTACCTTAACCAGCGGAATGACCTTGTTTCTCAGCCGCTGCTCACGACGATCCTCAATACGAATCAGAAATTTTGGCATAGATAGATCTGTCGCCACTTCAGGCCACAACGAATCATCTAGAATGTGAGATTCATCTGGAAAATATTTTCTCAACATAGAAACATGAAATACATCGTGGATTGCTCCCATCGCTGGTGGCAACTGAAGACGATAAGCCACTTGGCCCAGACGCTCCAAAATAGGAAACAGACTAATATACCGAGGACTGAGCTTTCCACGCTTGCCGAATCTCATAACATCTTTCATCGGAGATATCCTCACAAAAACAAAATCTCCTGGCTCAAATTGCAATGGTCTTCTCCGCCGATCGGCAAAACTCTTCTGTCGACTTTGAGCTGTCAATAATCTCTGCCTAATCAGACGAATCACCTCGACACACTACTGCGCTAGATCCAATTTTGTCATCAACCGATCATCGACCTCAAACCAGTCTAACGGTGTACGACAAGGCCGACCATACAAAGCTTCATACGGTGCCATACCGATACTAGAATGGTAGCTGTTGTTATAAGCCAACTCTACCAATGATAAATGTTGGTTCCACGAACCCTGCCAGTCTAGACAACAAGATCTCAACATATCCTCTAAAGTCTGAATGGTCCTCTCAGACTGACCATCAGATTGAGGATGATATGCCAAACTGAATGCCAAATCCGTGCCCAACGCCTTTTGGAAGCTCCGCTAAAAACCAAAGGTAAAGTGTAACGACCCGTGATCTGAGTACCGTAAAGGAACCAGCGCGACTCGAACCTCAGCCCGCCCCCCACGAGCCCGAAGACTCGAAGGGTTAAAGGATGGTGCGAGGGTACACAAGAAGCTAAAATAACTGTAGAGATAGCACAATAAACAACTAAATAATGATGCAGGAAATTACATAAATAACTAAACAGCTACAAGGTCCAATGTATCTCATGTCCAATAACAAGTACAATCAACATAAAGAAAAGTACAAGTATGTGGGGCAAACCCCGGCTCTAGCAACTGGCAACTAGCCCTGACCGAACGAACCACGAGGAACCTCGGACGCCCCTCTCGATGAACCCGCCTCACCTGAAAACACAGGGGTGAGCATCATTTCATAGGCTTAGTAGGGATCCTGCGACCCCCGCCTCACATGAAAGAAACACGGCGAAAGGCACAAACAAGCACAGAAGATAACACTACCTAACGGGAGTATGGCAGAATCAACAAGCAATAATAAATAAACGGAAAAGCTCCCTATGACTAGTCGTACCGTACAAACCGACCTCGGTCTGACAAAACACAAGTCATCACATGCCAGGAGATAGGAGCTCCACCCACTAGAAGCAAGACCGAATGTGTCCCCTGACGTCTTACACCGCGCCCACGTGTCTCGCTACGACGCTCCAGACGGAGACTGAGACACACTCAACAAGTACCACGAATGAGGACTAGTTGGGGTCGCGCTCGTCAGCCCGGGTCCGACGCCCCCAACCACGTGTGCACACATAGACCATGAACCCTATTTCAGGCCCTCTAGCTGGTTCTTCCCCCGAAGCCCGGACTCGACTGTGCGTGGGGGCCCCATGGTAACCAGCCTAACAACCGTCTCTCCAGGTCACGTTCTCCACCACTCCCAAGTGGGTCCGTACCCGCGTGCGCAGAAAAGCTACGACTAGTGGATAGGTCGCTGGAGGTAAGACTCGACTCATAAAAATCACCGATCGAAAAGAAATGGAACGGCGGTCCACTCAGGACAGCCCCTCAGCCTAGCGGTCCTCTATGGACCGTAAGGCAGGCCTAGCGGTCTCCCTGAGACTGCTAGGCTCAGCCAAACGGTCATGCCGTGACCGCAAGGGGGCGAGCCACAAGGGGCCAAACGGTCTATCACCAAGCCGCTAACCCCAGCCAAACAGTCCCCACCGGACTGCAAGGCAACCAGAAATGGTCATGCCCTGACCCCTAGCCAGCATGTGCCTCCCAAAGGTCAAAAACATGCACCCCGAGGGTGCTCTGGTCAAACTGGAGAAACGGTCATGACCCGACCGCTAATCCAAGGGTAGCGGTCTATCGCGTGACCGCCACCCTAAGCCTAGCGGTCCCCAGGGGACCGTTAAGCCCTGCCGACATTCGAAGTTCCCTAGCGGTCCCCCTGAGGGCCTCCAGGGTAGCCTAGCGGTCCCTGGAAGGACCGCAAGGTCAACTCGAGCGCGAATCCGGCAGGAAACACCAAAAAACCCGATCCACG
Source organism: Amorphophallus konjac (assembly GCA_022559845.1). Lineage (NCBI taxonomy): Eukaryota > Viridiplantae > Streptophyta > Magnoliopsida > Alismatales > Araceae > Amorphophallus > Amorphophallus konjac. Next base: position 289,999,127 of record CM040118.1, read on the forward strand.
CCCCCGATCATCACCCGATGATGGGGAAACAAAGGGGAATCCATCCCCAACCCTCCTAGCATGATTCTAAACCCATAAATCGGCCAAAAACTTTGGGAAACAAGAGATCCGGCGCTCAACCCCAAAAGCATTGATTTTGCCATCCCGGCTCAAATAAGCCCCTCTCGACCTCCCTGTGGATCATGAATTTATGATTACCCCCCTTAAAATTGATTATTTGTTATTTAGCAAGATAATCTAGCAAGATAAAAGCGCTAAAGTCGATGATAAAAAAAGGGGGTGAAACATGCATTAATAAGATCCGTGATCGCCACTGAGGCCAGAAACATGCCAAGTAATAAAAATATTAAGATGGGGACATGTTACATACCTCAGAAATTCATGAGGGCCAACTATAGGCCGGGATATGAATGCGCTATATCGTCCTAGTGCATTCTTAAGGTCGCGCTAGGAACATACAGCGCGATATCAGACAGGAAGCGGGCTTGTTCGGATTCGTTCCTTCCTTGCTCCAAGGCCGGCCAAGGTGCAAGGGCTCCACGTATTAGTCTTCTAGTGCCTGCAAACAATCATAAACAACAAACAAAAGGCCCATTAGATCGAGGTTTTAGTAGAATCTGCCCCTATTCTTAATCAAAAGCATGCAAACGGGGGGCTCGATTACCTGGGGGTTTGGTGGTTTTTAAACCCCTATGGATGGGCAAAAGATAGGTGTGGTGTGTGTATAAGCATATATTTCACAAAAGGAGTGTTTTGAAATCAACATGTAATGCTATGCAAAGATTAAAATTCGTAGATTGGGGAAAGGAAAAGAAGAAAAAGGAATAACATGAAAAGGGCCCCTAAATACTCCCTTGGATGTGCGAGAAGCGAGGATCTATTGATCTGGCACGAAGAACTTCCTCCTCCTCATTAATATCTCGAGTGACATCCCCCGAGAACGACGGCCAAAGGGTTCAATTTATAGGAAAGAGGTCAAAAAGCACCCTAGGTCGGAGTTCAATTCAATCCGACGATTTGGCGGCTCAAATTGAGATAATCTTGCCGATTAATGAGGGGGAAAGGTTCCTGCTAGGTTTAGAAACCTTCCTGGATAAGAGACACAATCAGAAACTTACCAAATAAGGACTCTGAGTCGAAAGAAGGGAGTCTGGTTCGGAAAGGGCTCTGCCTGATAACGCGCTATACTTCCATAGCGCGTTCATGAAGAATGCGCTATGACGATATAGCGCGATAATTAAAGGCCCACGAAATGATTTAAAAAAAGGAGAAATATCCTTTGGGCAGCAATTTATTCAAATGTTAAGTGAGAATAACATCCAAAGTGGATGCTACAATGATTAAACGTCAAGCAATAACAACTGCTCAAATGATAACTTCAATTAGATCCACCACGCGCTATGAACAAGAAAGCAATAAGAGCGGATAGCGCGGGAATGCCAAACTCGAGACGAGATCCAAGGTATGGAATTGAAATGTTGGGCCAAGAATGGGGAGAAATCCCAGAAAATCAACCAATTAAGGATCAATCGGGGCATTAACTAGGAGAACAAAGAAAATGCTCAATTTATCGGCCAAAATTAGGTGTCTACAGATGCCCCTCCTTGATATCCGCTTTGCAGGGGAGCGAAACGGAGGTGAAACGAAGGCAAAACGGAGACGACACAGAGTGGTAGTGACGGGGAGATGAAGTGAAAATGCAGTGGAGTGGACTGATAAGTGGATATCAAGGAAAAAAAGACACCCATCACAACCGATAAAAGATAGGAATAATCCAGAAAACTCCGAGCTAACCACAAGATCAAGCTAGCATCAGTGACTCCTGCCTAGAATGATAGGCACGGAACAAAGAAAAGGGAGCTGATCAACCTCTTGCACAAAAGAGGCACCCGCAGTGCGTAGCAACTACGAATTTCACTCAATTAGTGGAATAGACGCGAGCCCGGCGGATCCATCGACGCCATCGTGCGGTTCACAGCTAATGAGTGGATCAAAAGAAGGAGGATAAGTTGAATTGGATTGAAAGGGGATAAGCAAATTCTAGGCAAGGGTCACATCGACCAGTGAGATCCAGTGCTCAACTAGGAGCAATCTTTCAAATTCGGAATGGAATTGAATTTCTTTGTTCGAGGACAAAAGCATTATTGATCCTTAATCGAGAAGAAAACTGGACATTCATGGATGTAAAAGACATGATGCGTGCAGGGCTAAAATAAAGGAAATCATTAAAATAAATGCCAAGAAAGGATAAAATATAAGGTACTCAAGGATAATATTGTTAAATCAAACAGACTCGGGTCAAGAGTTATCCGCAACCACGACGTGCAAGATGAAGTCCATCGTCCCCAAATGTGTCTGACCTAACGGCCTATCCGACGATTAACTGGCATGTTTCTAGATCATCACTGTTTTTGGTAGAGGGGAACTCAAATCCCGAAACATACAGAAAACCAGCCGGTCCTCGAGATGATATAATAATGTAAAATAGCATATAGTAATGCAATAAAGGAAGGGATAAGGAAATACCCACCTGATGGCGTGCCACTTCATTTTTTTTTCTTTTCCTGAAATACAATGTTAAGCACAAGTAGAACAACTTCAAGTACGTGTAAGCAGGAGAATGCAAATTTTTATTCATCCACAAGCTGCATTTTCTTTTATTTTCTCCCCCCCCCTTTCTATTTTCATTTTTCCTTTACTTTGATTATCGCGCTATATATACATAGTGCGACATTGTCGCGCTATGAACATATAGCACGTCATCTACCCGCAGGTTTTCAAAAACCGCCCCCCCTTCTATTATTTCAAACTCACTCTTTTCCCTCTCCCTACTCCCTCTCTCGCCCTCTCACCAGCCCGAAAGTTCCATTGCCCTAATCCGATGGAAGGAGAAGCCCCTCGACGCTCCAAACGGCGTGCCACCCGCGGCCATCAAAGATCACACCCGGAGGAAGAGCGAACGCCCCCTCCCGTGGAAGAGAACGCCGACTCGGAGGCGACCGTCTCGGCCCGGCTCGAAGGGGACGAAATGGAGATCCCTCCCGATGAAATCGAAGAGGTTTAAGGTACCCCAGCGGCCGAGGAAGCAGCGACAGAGCCCGTTGGCGGCGTGGCGGCCCGAAAGCGGTGAGTGGTAAGAAAACCACCCCAATCTTGTTTTCTTTTGATTTTTTCTTGTTTTCCTTTCAGATGTGATAAAAATGGAAGGGGGGATGCCCTCTCAAATCAAAATGTAGGGCAGAATGCCCATGGATTGAAATTAGGGAATGAGGGGTCGCCCCCTACCTGCAGAAGATGAACGCGCTATATCTTCATAGCACGTTCTTGAAGAACGCGCTATGTCGATATAGCGCGACAAAGAACAGCATGCTAGTTTTTCTAGTTTCTGATTTTTCTTTTGTTTGATGAACACAAATTGATGCCTTCTTGCTTTTATGTTGTGTGCAGGGTGTGGAGGGTGCAGTCCGTGCCCGGATTTCATGGACATTGGTTCGGGCCGCCTACTCCGTACTACCGGAGTTTCAACGGGCCCGCCTCCGCCGAATGGGCTTCGGGGAGTTCCTGGAGATCGAGGTGCTGAGAGTGGATGTGGGACTGATAAGGGCTCTGAAAGCCAGATGGGACACAGGATGCAAGGCCTTTCTCTTCCCCTGGGGTCATATGATCCCGACTCTAGAGGATGTCACTCGCATCATCGGGCTGCGAGTGCATGGATCAGCAGTGACGGGCTGTACTTACCCCGACTACCGGGAGATGACGCGCAGACTGCTAGGTTTGGAATTGGAGGGGACTGGCCGAACCTCGCTAGTGTCGAGGATCGTCTTGCAGGAGAGTCTCGGCTTGTTCCACACACAGAGGGAGGTGGGGGAGACCTTGACGGCTCATGAGAAGAGGTTAGAGGCTGGAGCCAGAGAGAGTTTCACGACTGAGGCGGGCCCACAGGCAGACATGGAGCTGAGGAGGTTTCTCATCTTGATGATAGGCAAGCTGCTTCTAGCGACCCAGGGTGATGCAGTGAGCTGCCATTTTCTACCCCTATTGGAGGATCTGGACAGAGTCGGACGGTATGCTTGGGGTGCGGCAGTCCTTGCCCACTTGTTTGACAGCTTTGGCATCTCTTCACTCCAGTCTTCACTCGGGGGGTTCTACCCTCTACTTCAGGTATCTCTCTAAACCTTAAACTCCAATGCTTAAGTTATGCACTTTCCTCTTATATTGATCACATGAGCTTCATTTCAGGTTTGGAGTTATCTATATCTTCCTACCCTCAGGCGCGCTTGGGAGGATCGGGGAGATCTACTGCCCTTGGCCAGACGATGGACCCCTACACGAGATGGCCGATCTCTGAAGGACCAGGTCACCCATATTCAGGAGACGCTAGACATGATGCCCCACATAGAGGTAAGATTGAATTTTGACATTGAATTGAATTATGAGTGGAATCGAGGGCAATGATAAATTGAATAATGCAGGTGGACTGGACTCCCTACCAGAGGGACATCGGGGTGATGTCTTGGGTGGAGGCGGCCATCCCATACTTTGGGAGAGAGATCTGGTTACATGCCCTCAACTTGGTCGAGCCCCTATATCATAGACTGATCATGAGGACACTAGGGCTCCACCAGGCGGTAGTAGAGTTCCCGACCTAGGCGACGGACCCACGACCTGGGCGACGTTTTCGAGGCCTCCAGGGGACAGATGACTGGCGGAAGCGAGCTTGAGAGCAGTTGGTAGATTGGAAGAGGCGCGGCCGAGCAGTCCCTGCGGGAGCGGATTCAGATGATGCCTATCTCTAGGCCTACTCCCAGGCATACGGCAGCCGAGTCTATCAGAGCGCTCGCGGACAGGTATGCTTTTAATTTATTTGCACTTCCATTATAAAACCTGGTTATTCAATATGTGACCAACATGTGTTATTGTAGTTTGACACAGAGGGGAGACTGGCCATGGTACAGGGACTCCTTGACTCCACAATCTGGCAGCGTGAGGATCTCCAGCATACCGTTGATGAGTTGGTAAGAACCTGTAATTTAGAATGATTTGGATTTGAATTTTAATTAATGGTAATGCTTTCTTTTCAGCGCGAGGAGTTGGAGGCAGTCCGATCCTCGCACGGCGCGTCATCCTTTACTCAGCCCGTCTGCGACCACACCGAGCTAGAGAGCCAGCTCGCCAGTGCAGTGGCTTGGGCAGAGGCAGCCGAGGCCTCCCTTCAGGAGAGAGTAAGCAATCTTGTTCTTTTAATCTTAGTCTTGGAGATTTATAAATTATCAATTATTGATCAAGATTTTGGATGCAGGAACAGGAGCTGCGCGTGGCAGAAGCAAAGCTGAGGCGCCGAGATGCAGAGGAGCTTCCCCGAGATGTGATAGAGCTATGCTCCCTTCTTGGCATGGAGAGGAGCGAGCGATAGAGGGAGAGGGAGGAGCGAGACAGAGAGCGAGTGGAGCGTGAGCTGGAGAGAGTACAGTTGATTACCAGATTGGGAATGGCTGAGCAGCATGCGAAGGACGCGGAGGATCGTTATCGGCGAGGGCGTGAGCGGGCCCAGCGCGAGGGATACTCCCGAGCTTACTCGAGTACTGATTATTTAGTTACCTCCTCCGAGCACCAGAGGAGGGAAGATGCTGAGTGGGGAGCACAGGGTGACAGGGTTTCAGCTTCTCGGGGACAGATGGCTCCTCCTAGGTCTTCACGGGGAGGACAGGAGGAGGCTGAGAGTTCACGTAGAGGGGGAGACCAGGAGGGTCGAGGGGAGAGCTAGAGAGATTGCTGTATCCACTCTTATTTTGTACTCTTTTGATATGTTATAGTAGAATGAGACAGTCTTTGATACTTGTTGCACTTCTTGTGATTTGTTCTTTATTTTGCGTGCCTCTACAAAAGGATGCCATCAGAAATGTAATTTGATTTTTTTCGAAAATATGCAAATTTTTATAAGTTTTTGAAAAGAATTTTTTTTGAAATTTTGTTTTGGAAATATATGAATTTTTTTGGAATTTTTGACAATGTTCAATTTTTTTAGAATTTCAGCAATATTCAAATTTTTTTTAGAATTTTAGCAATATTCAAATTTTTTATGGAGTTTTTGGCAATATTCGAATTTTTATGGAGTTTTTGGCTTATGCCTTTGCTAATGCAGCATCAATGGATGTTTTAAACCACTGGCTAGGGGTTCTTGTTCCTTCCCCTTTTGCTTAAAACTGCCGAAAGCTGGGCGTGCATTGGAGGTGGCGCCCTATAACTGACTGCCCTTGATTAACGGTGCCCCTACCAAGGCCATACTCGAGAAACATTCGGTCTTAGAGGGAGAAGAGAAGAATAATTGGAGATAAGCTTTATGCAAGATGGGAGATGTCGGGACTTGAATTCCTTCCAAGGTGTTTCCCCTCAAAGAGGTAGTCTGTTGTGCCGGGACTTTGTGCCTTTGATTTTTAGACCCTTGACATGCATACGACCAGGGTTTTCCCTGCGGGGACTTTGCCACTCTTGACATGCCATAATTCACAACTTTGCTTTTATCAAAATTTTGACTTGATTTTCATAATAGCCCTTTTGGCAAGATGTATATCATGAAAACTCATATGAAAACTCATATTGATTTTGGGTCAAGACTGCCCCTATTTGAGACTCCTCTCGTATTGGGGAATACCCTGATTGGGTCATCTCATCCGTCGACCTCTTGCCCCTGCATTCGGCCGAGTAAAGAAGAGAAAAGACTTTCAGATATACTCATGGCATGGCCAAAGTAGGGATGGTGTTTAACCAAAGGAGCCGGCTAAGGACACCGTGAAGTGTGTGGAATGCCCAGCTAAGGGTTGCCCTTAACAAGCAGGGAGAGAATGTTGGATTCCCAGCGTGGGGTTCTTATTAACCAATGGTGCTGCAAAAGCAAGCCTAAAGACTCTTTTGAGAATGATTTAATTAAACAAAAGCCTAAGATAAAGGTCTAAAACACCACTTTTAATCTTGTTAAGAAGCACTTCATTTTGAAAATCATGTGTGAAGCAATGAGATAATGATGCATAAAAATGCATACTTACGCCAATATGTTACCTTGCAACTTTTATTGAAACAGCTGCCAGATGCGATGTTGATCATTATGGGATTAGTCCTCTTAAAGGGTTTAAAGTGGCTTAACAAGAAGGAGTGGTGCTCAGACCAGACTCATACGAATAAGGAGAAAAGGAAGAGATATAAGGGCTAGAACTCCCTCACTAAGGTGCAGAGACCCTGATTACATGGAACAGCCTACAAGAGAAGCGGAAAATTAAGAAGAGGAGTGAGGACTAAAGCCTCAGAAATAGTGGGAGAAAGGGCAGATGCCCAAGGCAGTGGATGTGGAAGAAGTTGGGTCGGACCCATGATTAGGAGGAATTAGGAGAAGAAATTGATAGATGGAAAGAGGCGGGTCCGGTGGGTCCGGAGATAGAGGAGGAGAATCATGATAGGAGGAATCCGGAGGCTCCGGAGGGATAAAATATCGAGGGAAGCGGTGCCCTGGGAAACAATAGGGAAAAAGATGATGGAAAAGGAGGAAAAAATGAAGGATGTGATGTCCCGGAGGAGCAGAAAGATGAATCGGAAGAAAGATGGAGGGTTCGGAGGTTCCGGGGGAATGGAATTAGAAGGGTCAGGATGCCCCGAAAGAAGATAGAAAGAACAAGATAGAAAATCCGGAGGTTCCGGAGGGGGAAGATACCATGGGACGTGATGCCCAAGGAGAAGAGATAAGAACTCTAGAAAATCCGGACGCGAAGGTATGTACGGGCGCGATGCCCAAAGAGCAAGATCCGGAGGTTCCGGAGGGAGAAGATACCATGGGACGTGATGCCCAAGGTTAAGAGAAAGATCCGGAGGTTCCGGAATAGTAGAATCAGAAGGGGCGTCGTGCCCTAAAAGGAGGGATAAAACACCTGGAGGTTCCAGGGAAATAGCAAAAAAGGGGACGCGATGCCCCGGGGAGAGTGGATTAGAAGAGGATGAAGATGAATAAGATGGGAAATGCGGAAGGTCCGGAGGTTCCGGAAGGCGGGGAAGATACGGGTCCGGAAACCCGGGAAAGAAGAAGTGTAAATGTATGCGAATGCAATGCAACAGATGCGATGAATGCATGGATGCAACAGAATGCATGAGATGCAAAGAATATGAAGAACATGAAGGGCGAGAGGATGAGATCCTCCTCCTTACCCTTGGAGTGGCCCATGAAGAAGATGTGATAGACAAGAATGTGGATGAAATAGTGGAAAGCCCTTTGGCACCAAGATAACCGCCCCTCCATGGCAGTGAAAGTGTATAGCCATTTGGCCCAATGGATAAAGCAAGAGCCCATGACGAAGCTTCAATGGTGAATGACAACTCCCTTGAAGAGTGAAAAGTAATAGTGTGAGAGAGTTGAACAGTTGGGATAGGAAGCATTGTATTGCCCAGGGGTTGTGGCGTATATGGAGTGTTGAATATAATATGCATTCTCCCCTTGTATGGAAGAAAAGGTTCAAGATTTGAAAGTTGGAACAAGGGGTGCCCTTCCCGGCCTTTGGGCACAAGCCTACATGGCATCAAAGCTTGACATTCTCTCTTAGTGAGCAGTGGCGACGACTTGGCCTCTTCGACCATGCTTGGCACAACAACTCGGATCGGCATCCGGCAAATAAACTCTTGCATCTTGAATAGCTCGGCCGTAGCCAAATCCTTCTTGCCCAGCTCTTGATCATCTTCGGTACAAGTACTTGCAGAAGCACTCCCATTCCGAGTAGTAAAGGGGCGTGAAGCGGAGGCGAAAGGCTCCATAGTTGGTGATGGTGTAATGGAAAGTGTTGGAGAAAGGATGAGTGGAAGTGGAGATTCAAACACGTCGAGCTTCCCCTTTTGCTCGGAGACAGTTAGGGTTGGCTCGAGTGCAAAAAAGGGTGAACCATGCTCAGGACTAGAAACAGGTAAGGGTAAAGGGTTAAGTAATGGGGTAGGGGTCATAGGCATAGTGGACGGCTGAGGTGACGAATAAAGAGGAGGTGTAATGGAAGGCTTGGCAGAGACTGGCGTAATGGAGGGTAATGGAGGTTCGGTGGAGGCCGGTGGAGTGGAGGCTATTAGGGTGGTCACGGGAGGGGTGAACGGAGAAGGTTTAGTGTGTTGAAAATGCCGGATGGGGCGAGAGGTGTTAGGGATAGGAGACATGTCTTGGTGCAACGACATGGGTGATTGAAGTATAGACCCATCGTCGTAACACCAATTAGTCTCATAAATGGGGAATGTATTGGGGATAGTGGCTTTGTCCTGAGCAGGGGGTTCATCAAGCGGTAGTGAAGGGAGAGGGAAGCGAAGGAAACTCGGAAGGGGTGCCTGCATAGCTTCATCATTGTGCGCCTCAGATTCTTCAATTATCGGTTCTTCATCAGCCGGTTCAAGTGGACACCGTAGTGGAGGCGTATATGTGGGTGGAGGAGTGTAATGGTATTGTGAATGTGGAGATGGAGATGGAGGGCCATATGAATGAATGGGGTGAATGGGTGAAGGGCAGATAGTGTCCACTTGAACGTTGAAATCTGCCGGCTCTTGCTTGCTTGAAATGCCGATGCCGTAATCGTCTCTCCTGTCCTTCCAATCTTTCTCCATCTTTGTAATGTCGTTCAGAGCAGCGTGGAGGGGATTGACTGGGGTAGGAGGAGCGGGCCGTGGGCTCGTAACCCTCTTTAATTGTTCCTCCAACGAAGTGACTTTGTCGAGAAGAGTTTGTTGGGGAGGTGAGACTTGAGCAACCGAGGGTTGGCAGGGCCTTGAAGGAAGGGCCGCATAAAGAGGCCGTGGAATGGGATTGGGATGACCCATAGAAGAACCCGGATGGGCCGAATTGCAAGGAATAAATGGGCCTTGGGGCCGTGGTGGAGGAGGAATAGAAGGAGGCGGGTATTGGATCACCCGAGGAGAAGGAGATGGGTAATGGGCTGCCCGAGTAGGAATGTGAATAGAAGAGGGAAGTGGGTGATGGGCCACCCGAGTAGGATTGGAAGGAGGATGAGATGAATGAGATGCACCCTCAACAGCGGCCTTAAGGGCTTAAATTTATTGAGGGGTGAGATGATCTAATGCATGCAAGATTTGGGAGACCTTCTCATCGTTAGGAGGAGACGGTCCCGTAGGAGTAGTGGCTCACGATTGAATCGAGGGGCCATGAAATTGGACATTGCCCATGGGCCGGGCATGACCATAAGAATGAGGTCGTGGTCCCTTGAAAATATGATGTGAATTATAATGTTGAGCTTGAGGAGTATATGATGTGCTAGGTTGTGCATCCTCATTAATATTAAACATGTTATTTTGTCTATCAAGGTAAGCCATTATGCAATCAAAGTTCGAACAAAATAATTTGCAAAGAAGCACACAAGTTGGAATGATTACCGTTGATTTCTTTTATCTGGACCTTGGTGAATTAATGATTTTTAACAAATTGATGTGATCACTCAAGTGATGAACCTAGTTTCAAATGTGATTTTCTCCGGTGCCAACTAGGAACACTCTCTCACCATGTATAGGCCAACTAAACCCGGGACTTCAAAGGTACAACCTGCCCGGCGTCCGTGAGGGAATCCACGGGTGCGGGGACTTACGGAGGTCTTGGAAAAGGAATTTCCGATCCAAAGAGACGGAATGCTCAATGGAGGGTTGTTCCAATTCCAAGAAGGGTGTGTGGAATCCAAGTGTAGAGAGAGGAGGTCTCTCAAACCAAATGCAAAGATGAATGCCATGCTATGCAAGAACATCTAAACTAGAACTGATAAATAAAACAAAATATGTAAGTACACAGCAAGAAATATACAAGATGCCACCAGAGATGAACCCCAACAGAAGGTGTACCTGAGAATACCTTCAGATGATGAACGCGCTATATGTCCCCAACGCGATCTACAGAAAGCGCTATGGACACATAGCGCGATAAGCGACAGCGGGGAAGGGCTCAAAAAATCAAATAAACACACACACTGATGTATTGACAAGCAGGCAACAAGAAGCACGAACGTGGTAGCACAAAGTGTCCCACCGTGATCGCCAATTTGTGGATCATGAATTTATGACTACCCCCCTTAAAATTGATTATTTGTTATTTAGCAAGATAATCTAGCAAGATAAAAGCGCTAAAGTCGATGATAAAAAAAGGGGGTGAAACATGCATTAATAAGATCCGTGATCGCCACTGAGGCCAGAAACATGCCAAGTAATAAAAATATTAAGATGGGGACATGTTACATACCTCAGAAATTCATGAGGGCCAACTATAGGCCAGGATATGAACGCGCTATATCGTCCTAGCGCGTTCTTAAGGTCGTGCTAGGAACATACAGCGCGATATCAGACAGGAAGCGGGCTTGTTCGGATTTGTTCCTTCCTTGCTCCAAGGTCGGCCAAGGTGCAAGGACTCCACGTATTAGTCTTCTAGTGCCTGCAAACAATCATAAACAACAAACAAAAGGCCCATTAGATCGAGGTTTTAGTAGAATCTGCCCCTATTCTTAATCAAAAGCATGCAAACGGGGGGCTCGATTACCTGGGGGTTTGGTGGTTTTTAAACCCCTATGGATGGGCAAAAGATAGGTGTGGTGTGTGTATATGCATGTATTTTGCAAAAGGAGTGTTTTGAAATCAACATGTAATGCTATGCAAAGATTAAAATTCGTAGATTGGGGAAAGGAAGAGAAGAAAAAGGAATAACATGAAAAGGGCCCCTAAATACTCCCTTGGATGTGCGAGAAGCGAGGATCTATTGATCTGGCACGAAGAACTTCCTCCTCCTCATTAATATCTCGAGTGGCATCCCCCGAGAACGACGGCCAAAGGGTTCAAGTTATAGGAAAGAGGTCAAAAAGCACCCTAGGTCGGAGTTCAATTCAATCCGATGATTTGGCGGCTCAAATTGAGGTAATCTTGCCGATTAATGAGGGGGAAAGGTTCCTGCTAGGTTTAGAAACCTTCCTGGATAAGAGACACAATTAGAAACTTACCAAATAAGGACTCTGAGTCGAAAGAAGGGAGTCTGGTTCGGAAAGGGCTCTGCCTGATAACGCGCTATACTTCCATAGCGCGTTCATGAAGAACGCGCTATGACGATATAGCGCGATAATTAAAGGCCCATGAAATGATTTAAAAAAAGGAGAAATATCCTTTGGGCAGCAATTTAATCAAATGTTAAGTGAGAATAACATCCAAAGTGGATGCTACAATGATTAAACGTCAAGCAATAACAACTGCTCAAATGATAACTTCAATTAGATCCACCACGCGCTATGAACAAGAAAGCGATAAGAGCGGATAGCGCGGGAATGCCAAACTCGAGACGAGATCCAAGGTATGGAATTGAAATGTTGGGCCAAGAATGGGGAGAAATCCTAGAAAATCAACCAATTAAGGATCAATCGGGGCATTAACTAGGAGAACAAAGAAAATGCTCAATTTATCGGCCAAAATTGGGTGTCTACACTCCCCTCGTCCTACAAATCATAGGGAAAGCAGTAAAGAGTGTAGGGATCCGTCCCCCTACCACAAAGAAGGTTGAAAGCCATCAGATTGCCGCCGATCTTGAAATCTCACTTAACAAGCCCCGATCTCCACACCGCAAAAATGGCACCACCACGATCACCACGCCGCCGCCAAGCCACCGCCAAGGTCCACCGTATGCAGCCGGAGGAGGAAGGGACATCGCGGGCCGCGACAGAAGGAAGCAATGGTCGAATAGGGGGGGTGCGCTCACGGGAGGAAGAAAGAAAAAGAAGAAGAAAGAAGAAGAGAAGAAAAAGGAAAAAGGGGGGGTATTTATAGAAAATCAAAAAAATCAAAAAAAATATAGAAAATTGGGAAAAATCATTTTCTCATCCCTCGGAACACGCTCGTTGCACTGGTACCATCCCGGAGTAGGAGAACTCAACGGTTTACCCTACACAGGGTTCCGAAGGTCCGTCAGGGAAAAACACGTGTGAAAAATGCACTCCGAAACCTCTGAAAGTGATCCGAAACTCACGGATCCTGATCCAAAAAATGTCCAAAAAATCGGGGACATTACATAAAGCGTGGGTCACGGTCTGACACAATAGATATTGGAATTCCATGCAATGGTACAATCAATTCAACATAAAGCCTGGACAATCTTTGACCATTCCATTTTACTTTAATCGGTAATAATCTAGTTGTTTTAGTCAAACGATCAACCAACAGCCAAATGTCATCATATCCTTCAGGGGTTCAAGGAAAACCCACAACAAAGTCGGTAGTCACATGATCCCATTTCCACATCGGAATTTATAAAGGTTGAAGCATACCTCCGGGTCTCTGATGCTCGGCTTTCACCTGTTGACATGTCAAACATTTAGCCATGAAGTCTGCCACATCCTTCTTCATACCTGGTCACCAGAATTGCCTTTTCACATTATTATACATCTTTGTGGTTCTAGGATGAATGGTATAGCGGGATCCATGTGCTCCATGCAAGATAGCATTCCTCAAAGAATCTTCAGCTGGAACATAGATTCAGCCCTTGAATATCACCACTGCATCATCACAAAATTCCACATCAGGCATCGTCACAACACGAGACAACTCAGAATCTGCCTGTTGTGCTTTCTTGATCTACCGATAAATAGCTGGAGTCATCACTAGACTAGTAAGAACAGCCGTCATCGGATCACGGGGAATTTTCAATCTGAAAGTCTCACATGGAACCTGCTCCCATAGCTTCCACTCTCGCACCATCAAGTGACTGATCTGCACTTTCATGCACAGTGCGTCTGCCACCACATTCATCTTGTCAGGTTGATATGACAGAGTAAAATCATAATCTTTCATATACTCCATCTACCTGCGCTGATGAAAATTCAAGTCTTTTTGAGAGAAGACATATTTGAAGCTTTGATGATCGATGAAAATCTCAAATTTCTCACTATACAGATAATGTCTCCAAATTTTAAGTGCAAAAATCACTACTGCCAAGTCTAGGTCATGAGTGGGATAATTTTCTTCATGCTGCTTCAACTGCCAGGACGCATAAGCTACAACTCTGCCATGTTGCATCAATACTACACCCAAACCCACTCGAGACGCATCCCTACACACAACAAATCCACCAAAAGTAGAAGGTAAGACAAGCACTGGGGAAGTCGTGAGCACCTTCTTCAATTCATTGAAACTCTGCTCACAATCCTCAGACCATAAAAATGGCACATTTTTTCGAGTCAGCTTAGTCATAGGTGCTGCAATTCGTGCAAAGTCCTGAATAAACCTCCTGTAGTAACCCGCAAGACCAAAGAAACTTCTGACCTCTGTCATAGATCTCGGTCTCTGCCACTGGAGGATGGCCTCAATTTTTGTTGGGTCAACTGCAATCCCTTCACCAGAAATCACATGGCCCAGAAAATGAATTTCTTGAAGCCAAAACTCACACTTACTAAATTTTACATAAAGTTGGTGATCTCACAGAGTCTGCAATACAATTCTCAAATGTTGCACATGCTCTTCCTCAGAAGCAGAATAGATCAAAATATCATCCACAAAGACCACCACAAATTGGTCCAAATATGGACAAAACACTCGATGCATCATATCCATGAACGTTGCAGGTGCATTGGTTAGCCCAAACGGCATAACCAAAAACTCATAGTGACCATACCTCCTGCTAAAAGCATTCTTCTCCACGTCAGATTCCCTGATCTGCAATTGATAGTAGCCAGATCGGAGATCAATCTGGCAAAAGACACGAGCTGACTGAAGCTGGTCAAATAAATCATCGATCTTGGGTAAAGGATATTTGTTCTTGATAGTCACCTGATTCAATTGCCTGTAATCAATACATAACCTCAGGCTTCCATCTTTCTTTTTCACAAATAACACAGGAGCACCCCACGGGGAAAAGCTAGGACGGATATAGCCATTTTCCAGTAATTCTTGCAACTGTGCCCCCAATTCCTTGAGTTCTGCAGGAGCCATATGGTAAGGTGCTTTTGACAAAGGCAACGTACCTAGAATTACTTCGATCACAAACTCAATTTCTCATTGCGGAGGTAAGCCTGGTAACTCATCAGGGAAAACATCAGAAAATTCATAAACCACATGAATATCATCAATGTCCTGCTGTGGTGCCTCAACAACAACCACAGAAGCAAGAAATCCGTGACAACCAGCATCAAGTAGCCTACATGCTCGAATAGCAGAAATAAGCAAACGAGGAGAATGAGATCGAATACCTTGAAAATAGAATGCTGATCCCCCGGATGGCTGAAAGTAAATCTTCTTAGCTTTGCAATCAACCACTGCACCATAATCTTCTAGCCAATCCATGCCCAGAATGACATCATAGTCTACCAACTGCAAGGCATACAATCTAGTAGGCAACTGTTGATTCCCAATCACCATTGGGGCCTTATCAAGATAGAAGGGAGTAAACATGATTTCTCCTAAAGGCAATTCCACAATCAACTCACAAGATAATTCTGAAGTTGGCTCCTCAATGCAAGCAACAAAGTTCTCAGAAATAAATGAATGAGAAGCGCCAGAATCAAATAAAACACATGCGGCTTGACCATAAATCATAACAGTACCTTCCACTAGATGAGCTATAACCGCCTTAGAACGAATCATATGCATAACCCTTCCACGAGATTTCTTTCCGCCTGCGGTAGATTGCTTTGATGACGCCTATGCCTATGAAAACTGTTGCATCTGCTGTGGTGGTGGAGGTCGGAACTGTTGTGGTTGTGAAAACTGAGTAGGCTGCTTAGGCCTCGATGGACAGTCACGGGCCACGTGTCCCACCTGATCACACCGGTAACAAACCACTGGCATCGTACACTGTCTACCCGGGTGGCTTTCACCACATCTGGGACATGCTCGAGGCTGATTCCCTGATAATCCCTACCATTGAGAAGGTGCAGGTTGTTGCACACTACTAGCTGAAGCTTGATGATCTTGCCGCTTTTTAGACGTCTTGAACATCCGCCTGAACTTTGACCTTAAAGAAGGCAAATCACCGGCATAAGGAGTAGAAGATGGCACCCCTGGCACACTCGGATGACCACTCGCCTGTTGCTGCTGCCCACTTTGCTGCATTGGCCCCGCTTGGGTCCGCCCATGAGTTCTTGCCATATCTAGCTCTAATCCTGCCGCTGCTTGACAAGACCTGTCCAAATCTACCACACTAGTCTTGACAAGACCTGTCCAAATCTACCACACTAGTCACAATAAGAGGTTGCCTCAATTCTGGCCTCAAACCACACAGAAATTGTTGAGTCTTCAGCCCTTCATCTGCCATGATATGTGGAGCATACCAGCCCAATTCCATAAATTTAGTTCGGTACTGCAAGACTATCAAATCACCTTGAACTAACTCCATGAACTGATACATCTTGTCCATTCTGAGATAAGACAGACTGTAAGTACGCTCAAAAGAAGAGACAAACTCTCGCCAGCTGATCAGTCGAAGAGGATGAGATTGATATGCTATTTCTCACTCTGAAGTCCACCAAGCAAGCGCTACCCCTTGCAACTGAAAAGTAGCCAACATTACCTTTTCATTCTCAGCGCCCTCTATAGAGGGGAAAACTCGCTCAGTGGCATCCAGCCATGCCCTTGATGCATCAGGATCAGGATGCCCTTTAAACTGAGGTGGGTGGAACAAGAGAAACTCCTTCAAGGCTCGGCCACGACCACCTTGAGAAGAAACGCCTTCACCAATATCGGGATCAGCACGGCCTTGGCCTCTAACATTCATCGGAGGGGGCGATGAACCGCTCTCTTCTCCCCGAACATCCATAGGCACTCTGGCTTGAAAACGCGTCCTTTGCCTCTGCGCCATTGGTTCTAAAATATGAGAGAGAACACACAAACAAAATCATAAGTAACCGCAGAAAACAACCTAAGGCAGCAATTAGTGGTACCTGGACTTGTTCTGGACTATTGTAATTCTAGGTCTTTATACACCACCACAAGACCACACTCTGATACCAACTATAACGACCCAGCTTCCCAGATATCGTAGACCCGATACCACTAAGGATCCTGAGACGCCACCAAAGAGCTAAAGAGGCTCCAAAAGGGTTGGAAAAGGAGATGTGGGTGCATAAAGATCTACAATCACATGCACATTTTTGAAGAAATAATTACATTAAGCAGAAGCAAAAATTTACATCACCAGAGTGTTATAATTATACATTAGTCCAGAAGTACAAAGTACAAGTCCAAAATTATATAGGAACCAAAAGAGAACAACTACACGGGGCATACCCCGGAGTGGACCACACTAGCACTAGGACTGTCCGCCAGAGCCACGCGGGAATCCCGAAGACTGTTGCGCCTCACTTGAAAAGCAAAGGGTGAGTCTCATTTCATTGACTCAATAGGGGTCCCGCAGATCCCTACCTCACAGCTAAAAATAGGAGAGAAATAGTTAATCACAAAGGATAACTAACTGGCATGCAACTATATCAATTAAAGAAAGTTGTACAAGAGCATCAATTAATTAACATAGTTAAATAATAAATGTCACACAAATTCATGCCCATTAAAGCACACAATTAAACACGAGAATCTTTCATTCACCATTAGAGTCAAATTTCCACAGACCAAGTGACAAGAGAAAAGAAACCACTAGAAGTAAGACCAGACGCGTCCACTGACGACTTATACCGTGTCTCGGGTGTCTCCCACTCGCCTCAAACATGGTAACTGAGACACCATAACTGTAACCAAAGATAAGGACTAGTCAAGGTTACGCTCGTCAGCGCAAGTCCACGCCCCTGACCACGTGTGCACACACAAGCTCAATGCCTTGAGCCAGGCCTCTAGCTAGTCCCCCCCCAGTCGGACACTACTGCAAAGCAAGGGGGCCCACGAAAACTAGCCTAAAAATAGTACACTAGGACTGCCCCTCCACCTCTCCTCGGTGGGCCGACTCTAAAGGTCGTCGGGCTATGACTAGTGGGTCAGTCACATAGGAAAGAGAAGCTGACTCAAAATGGGACATAAATACACATTTTAAATCATTATAGCATGTAAAGGTATCAAGGGTACGACCCTAAACGCACAGCCGAACAAACACGGCTGAAAACTGGCTAAAGAACAGTAGCGGTCCTCATTGGACCGCTAAAGTACAGTAGCGGTCATGTGGTGACCGCAACTGGACAGAGGTGGTCATTCGCATGACCGCTACTCGTCCACCACCTTAGCTCATGAAAGGCGGTCTCATTGGAGACCGCTAAACCTCTTTGGCGGTCCGATGGAGGCCGCTAAACCACAGTAGTGGTCCGGTGACGACCGCTACTATTCCGGATGGTGCGAAATATGGTCTACCCGTTTTAAACCCCTCCCAAATCGTTCAAAATGATGGGAATACATGAGAAATACCTATTTTAACCTATCATACATCATTTTTACATGCTTTAAACCCCAAAAACACAACAAAGGAAGCATTCCACACGATTAAACATGCTAGAATTTTAAGAACTCAACCCACATGAAGTCTTTGATTCAAATAACCAATCTAACATGCATATAACCACTAAAAACTATTGGGAAACTTGCTAGAGCAAGGAAGAATCCATCCCCCTACTTGGAAACTCGAAATCAAGCCATTCCTCGCGTTAAAACTGCCTCCCAAACGGGAGAAACTCCACCCACACACGAACCCACCTTCACGGCCACACGAGCACACCGCAGTCACCCCGAGCTCGCCGGAGTCTCCTCCTCCAAGCCGCCCGCGGCCGGGTGGAGCAAGACGTCGAGAGAACGAGAGGGAGAGAGGGACAGTGCGTGAGGAGGGGAGAGGGGAACCGTGGGGTTTCTCTCGTGGGTGAAAAATGAGTTTTGGTTTTATTTTATTTTTTTGTTATAAAACCTTCAATTGCAAGAAGGCATTAAAAGAACCAAAATTAAGTTAATGCCCCATCATTTTCTATAATTCATTATATAAATGGATTAATTCATGCATAACTCATGCAAAAAGCCCACAAAATTTCCCAATTTTATGGAAATTTTCCGAATTATAAATCCGACAAGAATCCGTAATTCAAGGGTCTTACTCTGTAAAGGTCTATAGTGGCGACCCCTTCCCCATACTGGGCGGGCTTTGTCTCGATGATCTGCTCAATCATCTGGCGTTGTGCCATAACATTTTCTAGCAATGGCGTATTGGACCCTAGCGGATGAGCTTCAACTGGGGGCATGCCGAACTCTACTGCCGTCGGGGTTCGGGCAACTGTTGTTGAGGCATTGGCACCATTGTGCCCAACTGGTGGTGTGTGGACGTCAAAAAATGATGATGATCATACGTCATGCACGTCTCGACACTCGAGAGCAAGTCAAAGACGGAAATGCTAAATAAACCTCATGCCTCGCCCGATCAGGATGAGGACTCGCTTGGTGGTCTGCTAGCCGATGAGGGAGCCCCCCCGGGCGGAAGATACGGCAACAACTCTACAGCCGGCCGTGCCGAGAGCCGAATCAAAGAAGAGTCGGGAACTCCGACATAGCCCCGCGTGCACCGAAAGTCATGTAAAGTCTGAGACCGAGCCCCAGAGGCTGCGAACGGAATATTATAGAGGCCATACATCGCAACCGGAACATTCTGTGAATGCCGACATTCATATAAACAGCCGCGACTTCGAGAAGAATCTATTTAGTACTTAAAACGGCACGAAGGTGCCTTAAAACGGCGCGCCTTAAAACGGCGCGCCCCCCTCTTAAAACGGCACGCCCCTTTTCTTTTCTTTGGCTACACGGCGCGCTCGAAGGGGCCTCCATCTTTGATGCTTAAAACGGCGCCCCTTTGAATATGGCGCCGTTTTAACCCCTTTGATGCTTGAAACGGCGCCCCTTTGAATGTGGCGCAGTTTTAACCCCTAAACCTATTCTCTGAAGCGCTTCCCGGGCGTGCAATCAACCCATCCCGTCATCAATACGGTCCCCTGTTTCCTACGAACAGCACGTCGATGAACTACTTAAAATGGCTAAATGTCTGCTTTGATCCGACGGGCAACCGAGCATATGCCATGAATGGAAGTTCTCGAGCCCTGCACCGCCGAACGCTCATTCCGTCAGCGGCCGCCCATTCTCCTGCAAATGATGAAGGTAACGTGGCTCGCGGTGGATATGCCAATGGAGGAGGAGGCCATGCCTCTGCCCCCCCCTCTCGGTCACACTAGAGCCTCGGCGGAGGTAACGTCGATAGCAGCAACAAGGCCACGACTATAGCCTCGGCAGGGCAACGTCATCAACGTCAGCAGCAGCAGTGGTGGTTGCGGGAAACAAGGAACCAACGGGAGGAAGAAAGATCCAGAGGGCATCCCTTCAAAACAGGGCCTCCGGCCCCTATAAAAGGAGCACCCAAGCGAAGCTTAAATCGGGTTGGAAGGGTTGGACGACTCTTGGAAGCCTGGAGAGCGTAAGCCTTTTCTTCTGAGAGAAACCCCTTGAAGCCCGAAGCCCCCTGTGGAGAAGAAGAAAGAAAGAGTGGGAGAGAAAGGGTGAGGAACAGTGAGAGCCAGCCGTGTGAGGGTGGGTCATTGTCTTTCTCCTCTTCCATTGTATTCTACTCGGCGACGTCCAGCCCCGATGTAGTTCTTTCTGTTTAAGTGGAAATGAAGCATGGGGCCTTTAACCCCGATCCTTTCTTATCCCCTAAATCTCCCTTCCGTCGTGTTCTTGTGTCGACTTCAGCTCTCACGCGGTCTTCAGCCATGCGATCACGGCAACCCTCGGGTCACCGGAGTTCCTTTGTAGGCTGGCCCTCAGGACCTCCGGCCCCGAACGGGGGGAGTCGATATGATCGCAACAACCCATGGGCCACCGGACTCCCTTGTAGGCTAGCCCTCGGGACCTCCGGCCCCAAATGGGGTAATTTTACTGGTGTTGTCGCTTATGCGCACACCGGGATGTTTCGGGGCCGTCGGAGCTCTCTCCGTATGGCGCGCCCCATTTTTTCCCAGACCCTTCGCCAGGGCCAAGAACAAGTGAACAAATTGAGCCACTCAAGAACGAACTGAGTTTTTAATCCAATACATAGTAAACTCTGGGAACTAAACCCCCCCGAACGAATACTTAAGCATCCATGCTAATTCACCTCAACAAACGATTAAAACGATTAAACCCCCCCCCTTTTCATCAACTTAATCTTCCAAATGGATGAACAAACCAACCATCAAACCGGCTTTCAGGTGAAATAAAAGAAACACACAGTCAATAGCAATGAAAACAACCCTCGGAAGACTTTATCCCGGCGCGGTTACTTTCCCCCGCGCCGTTTTAACCCACAATCGGAACCCCTTTCGATCCTAATCCGGCGCCGTTTAAACCGGCGCGCCCTCTCCCCTTGAATGGCCTTAATACGACGCGCCCCCTCCATCTCCTTCTGTGAACACCCGAAAACGGCGCCCCCCCCATCTCCTTCTGTGAACACCTAAAAACGGCGCGCCCCCATTTCCTCCTCCCTTGCCCTTCAATTCCGGCGTGCCCCTTTACATCTTAACCCGGCGCCCCTTAACCGGCGCGCCCATCTTCTTGCAACGTGCTAATACGGCGTGGTAAAAGAGAACTAAAAGAATGAAAAGAAGAAAGAAAACTATTGAAATTAAAGAATAAACCAGAGAATAAGGACTAAATCAATAAACAAAATAGAAAGAATGGAATGAGAATAAAACACTTAATTCAATGGTCGGAACAATGACAATAGCATACCCCCCCACAATTAAAATTTTGTTCCGGGGGCGCTGCCCCCTTGACCCCCGCAGGCCTGCCCCCTTGACCCCCGCGACCTGACCGCAGGTCGATCCGCGTGCGAGGGCGCACGTTGCCGAGTTCGGGCTTTGCACTTAACAACTCGCTCCCCCAGACTGTGCAATGATGCCACGTGGTATCGGATGTGGACCTCGGGATCCCCGACATGGTCATGATCCGTGCACCTCTTGGGCCGATAGTTCATCAGCTTGACCCACTTCTTCCGGGATCCGATCCCGCACCCACATGAACGTGCCGTACCTACGTCAGATATCCGAATGTCTTTGTTGTCACCTTCGATGCTTCGAATATGGACTCTCGACCGAATACTGGATGGTCCGTTAGTGACTGATATATATATATACCGGGATCTAATCCCGCACTTGCATTAAATTTGCCGCACTCGCAGCAAGTATTCGTATGGTTTTGAACGTCGTTTTGCATACCGATGCGGAGGGTTTAAATCATGTCAACCCAACTCGCATGCTTTAATGAAGAACGATCTTTAGGTCATTTGGCCCCTTTTCTTGGCGATTAATCAGAGGTCTTCCCCTCTCCGAGGGGATGTAATTAACGTCGCGGCCTTTATGGCGCGGCGGGTCTCCAGTCCCGACCCGATATCCACAATCGTCTCATTAG
Organism: Amorphophallus konjac; assembly: GCA_022559845.1. NCBI lineage: Eukaryota > Viridiplantae > Streptophyta > Magnoliopsida > Alismatales > Araceae > Amorphophallus > Amorphophallus konjac. Next base: position 290,021,510 of record CM040118.1, read on the forward strand.
TCAGACGGAGCGCACTCCGGGCTTCGGACCACTCCAGTCTTGAAGTCCGAACACATTGTCACCTAGGTGACTGGCACGCCCTCGCACTAGATAAACCGATAAACCGATAAAAAGAACACCCCGATATCTTTCACGAACACGAAATCTAGTGCGTTCCACAAGTTGGCATGCCCGGTGGGACTAGGGCTACCTCTCATCTTTTTGCCGAGATTAGGGGCCCAATGGCCTTTTCTGAAGTCTTAACTTCCGCATTTTTGAAATTGCAAGAGGGATTCATTTCTGAAGAACCAATGGCTGTCACTTTTGGTCCGTTGGTTGTAGCGAGCCATGCGGAGCATGGCTACTTGGCAGTGCCGATCCAGTTCGGCAACTTTCCCCCGGTCGTTGGCTTCCCCAACTTCCTCGGGGTTATGTTCATGGACCTCTTGGATGTCAAGGAGGTCGAGCCCATCGCCCCCGTGGAGGCGACACCCGAAGCTGTGAAGATGGTGGGCTACTATGTCCACCACATTGAAGCGAAGAAGAAGCGCACCTCGGCTGCCAGGAGGGCGGCAAGGAGGACCACTAGCACGCCGCACGGCCGGCTTTCCCTCTCGGGAAAATCCGTAATGATCGGAGGAGTCCGAGTGTACCTGAATGGCCGTCGGGCCACGATCTCGCCAGATAGGGTAATCCCGATGGTGCCGGTGCACAACCAATTCCAAGCACTGGCCCGAGAGCGAGAGACCGCATCAGGTCCATGCCAAAGCAAGAGTCGGCCCAGAAGCCGACTAAATTCAAGCAAGCATGGGTCCCCATCAGGCGGGCCCCAGCCTCAACCCAACTGGAGCTCGTCAGGACTGACCGGCTCAAGAAAAAGATGAAGGAAGATGAAGAAGAGAAGATTGAGGCGTCGGCTCAAGCGTCTCGAAGACCTGCCTTCCGTGCTCACGGTCGGCAGGCGAACATCTATTTGAAGGAAGGAAGATACAACATGATGCACGAGCGGAGGCGTCTCGCCTATAGACCGCCAGTGCAAGCATCACCACCAACTGTCTGCCCCAGCCAGGGAGAAGACGACATCACTCAAGCCGTGAGGGGATATCTCCGCGGCCTTGGAAACACCCTCTTGGGAACTCAGCGGCTCCTAGAAGCCGTGAATGATGCTGAAAGAAATCGGAAGCAACAAGTTAACCCGGAAGATATCGAAGATGCGGAGTCAGGGTGCTATGGGCCGCCCCTCTGTAAAGAAGCTCCACCAAGAGTCTCGGTGTTTGATAGGCTAACCTTTCCTAGACAGACAACCAGGGAGGTGGTCCGAAGAAACAAAAAGATGCGGGTTTATGCCTGCAATATGGCCGGGGTGGCCAACCAATATGGAGCCCTACCTGAAGACCAAGAAGAGATGGCCAGGCTGGCTGGCAGGTCGGGTCCCCTCACCAGAAGAGGAGCAGCTGCAGCTGAGATAATACAAGCCCTCGCCGGTGAAACAAGTTCAGATGCGGTCGCCATGGCGGCGAACGTGATTACCGCTGGGGATGACGGAGAAAGGGTAGCGCCTTCTCTAGATACTCTGACAGAAGGGGGAGGCCAAGCTCCTAGCCCTTCTACCCCCGACCCGGCGATGCTGATGCTGCTTCAAGCCTATCGACAGGAGATCGAAGCTCTGAAGCGACAGGTGGGCGAACTGACCATGCATGCTTCCACCTCGAAGCAGGTCGAACCGCCTCCAGAAACATCCAGGCAAGGCGCTGGAGAATTTGAGGGTTCACCCCAGGTGACGGCCTCTCAGCCAATCCCCAACTATGCTGGGGGCACGGCCCCAATGACCCCTTCGGCTCCTCAACACCAAGGTACCGCCACTATACCCCAGGCGACGGTGTTGACGACGCCACAGATGCAGTCGGCTCATTTCTACCCAGAAGCAGTGGATCCGGCAATGGCTAACAAGCTCATGATCGAGCAGATAGTCGAGATGAAGCTGGCCGATCGGGGAAGTGAAGAATATGCCTCATATGATGTGTACAAGGTACCTACCCTGTCCATCATGCGGGGAAGAGATTGCCTCCTGGCGTCAGCAAGCCGCCAAAGTTTGACAAATTTAATGGCCAGGGGTCGCCAAAGGAACACATAGCCTATTACATCAATGTGATGGGTGATCTGGCGACCGATGAATCGTACCTGCTGAAGTTCTTCGGGTCCTCGCTCACAGGGCTCGCCTTCGAATGGTACTCGAACTTGCCGGCGGGGTCTGTTAACGACTGGCCAGATTTGCAAAGAAAATTTCGGGAGCGGTTCCACGTCACCGAAAGAGAGGTCACAGTGGCCGAGCTCTATGCAACCAGGCAGAAGAATGATGAAACTGCTCTAGAATTCATCAAGAGATGGCGGAACCTCAGCATGAGGTGTAGACGCCCGCCACACCAAGAAGATGCGGTTCAGATCTGCAAGCAGAATTTGAAGCGTGAAGTTTTCAAGAAGATGATCGGAATGGAGATCAAGTCATTTGATCGATTAAATAATGTGGTGGTGGAAATTGAGTCCTACCTCTCCAAATACTCTTCCGCACCGGCCACCTCAGCCCAAAAGGGAAAATCAATTGAGAAGCGGTCCGTGCCCAAAGAAGTCAACACTGTCGACTTCAAGGATTTCGAGAAGCAGAAGGACAATGATAAAGGAGTCACTAGCGCTCCTCCGGCCAAGCAGGCTGAACAACAAGAGGCCGCCTCCTTGCGGTCAAGAATGAAGAAACTTTACTCCTTCCCGAAGGAGAAGACCCGGGTCATCTTCGAGTGGGCCACCAAATATAACAAAATTACTCTCCCGGAGCCGAGGAGACCCGGTGACATCAAGAGGAAAGATGATCCTCGATTTTGTCCGTACCATCAGATGCTCGGGCACACCCTCGAAGACTGTTACGTCTTCAAAGACATCATTGAAGGCATGATCAGGAAGGGAGAGCTCCAGATGGGCGAACACAAGGTGGACCCGCCCCGCCCGCATGAGTTGCCGGTGATGGGGGCAACCGTAAATATGATATCCTTATACCAACAACTGCCCGAAGAAGTGTCAGATACTTGTACAAAGCACACCTATGAGGCATTTGTTCTCACTCCCGCAGAGAACCAGGGAGATTGGCAGATGGTGCCAAAGAAGACAAGAAGAAAGTCGACATCCCGCCCTACCCCGGGAGTCCGAATTCATGGCGTCATGCCTCAGCCACCACCACCAGTTGTAACCCCGGTTTGGTATGAAACTGCTCCTCAGTTGGTCCTCCGAAGAATGACTGACAACAGGAAAAAGCCACTCTTGTTGCGGATGCACACGCAAGTCAGCCCGGCAGTTAAACGGCTGCAGGCGGTCATTGACGGGTTAGAAGAATATGAACAACCCAAGATCCAGCCAGTGCAGCTGAAGGAATATGTCCCTTGGGAACATTTTGAATCCATAAAATTGGCTGAAGAAGCTGAAGCCGAAACACAAGAGCCAGGCATATGGGATGAACTTCCCCGAGAACAGCTTCCAGCTGTAAAAGAAGAGAAGAAGAAAAAGAAGAAGAAGCTGAAGAATAAAAGAAAATGCAACATTTTGTCTTGCAATACCTTGTCGGCCTTATTCAATATGGCCGAAGAGGAGGGAGAGGAAGAAATATGCTTCGCGCCTGTCGAGGCAAACCAAGCCGAGGCCTCTACTTCCCAATATGTCACCAGGTCTGGGAGAAGGTGGGGACGTCTGCCCCCAGCCAATCATAATATTATATTCAGGGGCGAGCGGCCATACCAAATCCCCGAACCTGAAGTGAAGGGCGCAGCAATCCCACCTCCATCGGGCCTCTACCCTGAAGATGCAGCAGGCGAAGTGGTACCCTCGTTCGCCGAATTTTTGCTCACAAAGAAGAGCAAACAACCATACCAACAGCCCTGGGTCCAAGGCCAAGAGCACTCTTGCCTCCACCTCGGGAACGCCCCCTCTGGCGAATAAAGATGATGAGGGCGCCGCCCCTGTGGCCCAGCCCATGCAAATGAAAGAACCAGTCGACCAAGCAAGCCGGAGCCGGGCGGCCTCCGAAGAAGATAAACTATCTTCCCCGCCGACTCCTCCGGCACCAGAACATGGCAAGCATAGCAAAGCCGAAGAAGCAAAGTTAGCTAACGTCCGAGCCGGCACCCGGATATTGAAACAATTGAAAAGAATCCCAGCAAGATTCAGTGTCTGGAGATACTCTCCTTGGATGAGGAAACCAGGCGGGCTGTCATTGCGGCTCTGCAAACCCCGGCGCATTATGAAAGCTGCTTTGCTGAGATGCAGTTGGGAGCAACCATCACCTTCACCGAAGAAGACATGCTCTTGCCTTCGGTCAGCCACAATAGACCCTTGTACATGAGGGGGCAGTTGAACGGCCAGCCTATAAACAGGATCTTGGTCGACACAGGGGCAGCAGTAAACATACTCTCCTACCGGGTTTACCAGAAGCATTACTTCAATGTGCACCTGATCAAGGTCAGGGATATGAAGATAACTGGGTTCAACCAGAAGTCTGAAGTTCCCATGGGTGTAGCAGAGTTCGAGCTGTCACTAGGAGACTTCACCACCAAAGTGCAGTTCCACGTCATCAACTCCGATACCACATATAAAGCATTGCTCGGCCGACCGTGGCTGCATCAGAATCGGTAGTGTCTTCGACCCTGCACCAGTGCATTAAGTACTCCGGAATGGAAAAGAAGAAAGAATATTCGCAGACTTACACCCCTTTGAGGTGTTTGAATGCCACCTGCTCGATGCTGCACTTTACATGGAGGAGCCGAAGCAGAATCCCCAGCCGACTCAAAGCAAAGGGAAGGAGATAGCGGAGGACGACGACTGGTTCCCTCCACCACCGCCCGACTATGTGGCACCGCAGGAAGTGTCACACATTTCTAAAGTTGGAGGCGTGGTTCGAGCCATCCCCTCCAATATTTACCTCGACACAGGAGTTCCGAAGCTCGAGGATTTGCCCGGGTATGTGAAGGTCCCTCCAGGGATCACGAAGCCCCCCACAGACTTAGACTGTCAAACAGTAGAATTCTTGAAGATCTGGGAGGTGCCCAACCCAGAGGGCCCACCTACGATGTTCTATGTGGCTGATGAACATCCAGTGAAAGGGGATGATGATTGTAAATTCCCCGAAGAAATCCGTGACCCGGTCGGCCCAATCATGGGACTTCCGGATATATCCGACAGAGTGGTGAAAATGGCTAGAGCGCAACAGCTGCCCTTCTTTCAGACCGAAAGTCGGAATCAAATGTTCAAGAAGCTGTGGTATCCACCGAACCTGGATAGGGAACTCCTGAAGATTACCCAGCACCCTGGTTTGGGTTTCTCAGCAGAAGAATTCTATGAAACAAACATGATAGCCGTCTCAGCTCTAGTTGGCGACGGTTCCCCGGAAGACACAGATGCACAAGAAACCAAGAGCAAAGAGCAGCATATGCCTTCGGTCGACAAAGCCCAAGATGAAGAAGTGTTCCTCCAGAACCCACCTCCAAGCAAGGATATATGGGGGGTACCATCCACTCCTGAGGGACCACTCCTAGATAGTCACGGTGGTGGGGTGCTGCTACCTCCACTCGATGTCGGAATAGAAGATAGTAGTCCAAGCTACACTCCAGACTTCTCCCTTTGTGACCCTGTTATGCTCGTAATATGTTGTGAGCAGCAGCAGGAGATCGAGATGTTGAAGGCACAGTTGGCCAAAATGATCGAACTACTGTCCGATCTTACCGAGGGTATCCACCTCCGACAGGGCACATCCATGAACCCGGGGCGCTCCTATGCCACTACGGCAAGATGGGAGAATCAGCCCCCGACCACCAACTTTAGTGCTTTTATGCACTCAAGGAGGAAGGCGAAAGAAATAGCCGGTCCTTCAACTAGCCGGCCGGCGGAACGAGTCCTCACGTTGCAGGAGAAGATGAAGAAGCCTTATTCCTTCCTGAGGGATAAAACTCGGGAGATCTTTAAATGGGCTTGCCACTATAGCAGGGTTACCTTGCCAAAGCCCAAAAGGCCAGAGGATGCTACAAGGAGTGATGACCCTAAATTCTGCCTCTACCATCAAATCCTTGGCCACCCTATAGAAGATTGCTATGTCTTCAAGGATATCGCCCAGGACCTGATCAAGAGAGGAGAACTGAAGATGGGGGACTATGAAGTGAACCCACCACAACCCCATGAAGCAGCTGTCTGTGAAAAGGGAGTCCATGTGGTTTCCCTCCTCGCAGATGTCACAAGCCCGACCAATGAAAAATGTCCTGAAGCAGATTTCCCTCAGCCTGACTCCACCTCGCCCTCATTGCTCGGCGGGTTACAGTAGGAAATTGAAAGGCTGGAGGAGCACCTAGTCGAAATAAGTATGCACTGGCTTGACCCAGCAGGGTACATCCTCCCTCAGCAATGTAGTCACTCAAGCCCGGAGCACTTCCTCGTAACCAGGGTAGAACTTTACAGCCATAGGCAAGAAGATGATGAGCCCGTCCTGGACTACATCAGAAAGTGGAGAAGCCTCTATGCGAGATGCATGTCCCCGTTAAGCCACGAGGTTGCCACTTGGGCTTGCGGGCAAAGTCTAAAGAAGGATATTCAGCAGCGGATGGTCGGCCTCAACGTCCACACCCTTGATCAGTTGGCCATGATAGCGGCTGATATTGAAGCCTTCCTGGAAAAATACCATTCTGCCATCACCCTGGCAAGACAAGAAAACAAACCCGGAGGTGTCAACTTCAGCACTTCTGGGCATTCGAAGGAGAAGACAAAGGAGGTAGCCAATCCTTCAACCAATCAACCGGCCTCATTGCGAGAGAAAATGAGGAGGCCTTATTCCTTCCCGAGACATAAAACTCGGAGGATTTTTGAATGGGCTTGTCGTTATGGCAAGATTACCTTGCCAGAATCCAAAAGGCCAGAGGATGTCGAACGAAGCGACGACCCCGAGTTCTGTCCTTATCATCGGGTGCTGGGGCATCCTATCGAAAATTGTTATGTATTCAAAAATATCGCTCAAGGCCTAATCAGGAAGGGCGAACTAAGGCTGGGAAAATGTGAAGTGTACCCACCGCGTCCGCATGACGTGGTCACTTATAGAAGCAGGGTCCACATGATCTCTTTGCTCACGGAGGTCGCAAGCCCCGCCGATGGAAGATGCCCCGAAGCTAGTGAAGCACCCCTTTCCACCCCTCCGGATGAAGGCCCCACGAAGCCGGTCTATGATAATTATCAAGAAGACCATGAAGAGAGCCTGTACCCCTTTGTGCCAGGAGGCACCTCGAAGCCCTATACAATGATGCAGGAAGAGCCGAAAGCTGATGCCCCCTACAGATGTTGGGAGTCCATCACCAACGAGGTTGCCACGACCTCCAATGATAGTCTACGGGAGCAGAAAGTGAAAAAGCCCCCTACTACTCCTGAGGGTGTTTCGCCCACGGACCAATCTTTAAGTTGCCCAGAAGCCATAACGCTGACATCGGCACCAGTTCCCGAACCAGGGAAAGAAGATGACGAAGCCCTGCCACTGAGCGAGGTGGTACAAGAAGACATCTATGATGCCCTTGAGGCTGAAGAAGATGATGAAGGCTTCATCGACTTGCAACCGGCTCCCCCGGAGATAGAAGATGGTGGCCAAGCCACTGTTGATGAGCTGATCGAAGTGGATCTGGGTACAAAAGATGACCCCAGACCAACATTCCTCAGCGCCCTCCTTCTCCCAGAAGAAAGAGAGCGATACATCAAGCTCCTACAAGAGTTCCGAGACTGTTTTGCTTGGAACTACAAAGAAATGCCGGGCCTCAACCCGGCGATTACCCAGCATATGTTGGCCATTGACCCCAAGGCCGAACCAGTGAAGCAGTCACCCCGGCGAATGAGGCCAGAACTGATAAGCCAAGTTTGCAAGGAAGTCGACAAGCTCATAGACGTCGACTTCGTAGTAGAAAACCAGTATACCACCTGGCTGGCCAATATTGTGCCCGTCAAGAAGAAGAACGGCCAGATCCGGATATGTGTGGACTTCAGAGACCTGAACAAGGCTAGTCCGAAAGATGATTTCCCGGTGCCCATCACTGAAGTCATGATCGATGCCACCACTGGCCATGAAGCCTTATCTTTCATGGACGGGTTGTCCGGATACAACCAGATATGGATAGACGAGCATGATAGAATTCATACGGCTTTCCGGTCACCCAAGGGGATATTCCACTATAAAAGGATGCCTTTTGGCCTCAAGAATGCCGGCGCCACTTATCAAAGGGCGATGACCAAGATATTTGATGAATTGCTTTATGACAAGGTCGAATGCTACATCAACGACTTGGTTGTCAAGACCCAAAAGAAAGAAGATCACCTGAGTGACCTCAGGGTTATATTTCAAAGGCTCCGACAATACGAGCTGAAGATGAACCCACTGAAGTGCGCCTTCGGCGTTTCCAGTGGGAAGTTTCTGGGCTTCATTGTCCGATATAGGGGGATTGAAATAGACCCCTCCAAGATAAAGGCCATTCAGGAGCTGTCGGCCTCGAAGAACCTGATGGAATTGCGATCACTGCAGGGCCGATTGGCCTATATCCGCAGGTTCATCTCCAACCTGTCCGGGCGATGTCAACCATTTCATAAGTTGATGATGAAAAATGTGCCATTCGACTGGAATCAAGAATGCCAGAAGGCTTTTGATAAGCTAAAGGAATACTTGAAGACCCCACCAGTGCTGGGGACACCTGTCAAAGGGCGGCCGCTAATTGTCTACATAGCCACCACCGAATGTTCACTCGGGGCAATGTTGGCTCAAAACAACGACGAGGGAAAGGAGCAGGCACTTTATTACCTCAGTCGAAGACTGGTCGGGGCAGAAGCAAAGTATACCCCGATCGAGAAAGTCTGTCTTGCCTTGGTCTTTGCGGCCAAGAAAATGAGGCATTACATGCTCTCGCATGAAATACAACTGATATCAAGGACCGATCCAGCCAAACATCTCTTGTCCCAGCCGGCGCTGAAAGGGCGACTGGGGAAGTGGGCCGTAATTTTGATGGAATTTGATATTACATATGTGCCGCAAAAGGCTATTAAAGGCCAGGCGATAGCAGATTTCTTTGCAGCACACCCTGTGCCTGAGAATTCCCCGCTTGTCACGGAACTTCTGGAAGATGAAACACTGGAAGTGGACCAAGTCCGTCAAGCCATATGGCAGTTATACTTCGACGGAGCATCCAGAACTGAACCATCTCAATCAGGGCATGCGAGGATAAGGGCTGGAGCAGGCATCGTCCTCAAATCCCCGAAAGGAGAAGTGTTGCATACATCGTGTTCGATCAACAAACCGTGCACGAACAATGAAGCAGAATATGAGGCCTTGATTATCGGTCTTCAGATAGCCCTCCACATGGAGATCCGAATGCTGCAGGTGTTTGGTGATTCTATGCTGATTGTCAAGCAGATACAAGGAGAGTTCGACGTTCGGAAGCCCGGGTTACTTCCGTATTGCGCCAAGGCGAAGAAGCTCATGGGGCGGTTCTACTTCATTGAAGTAGGCCATGTCGTCCGAAGCCAGAATGCCCAGGCTGATGCACTAGCAAAATTAGCAAGCTCACTGGCGGCTTTGCCGGGCGAATCCCTCAACATAACAGTCATAAACAGGCGCTAGGTCCCCAGCATGATAGAGGAGCCAGGTGACGAAGAAGAATATGAAGCTACGACAGCAGAAACAACTAACTCTCCTGATTGGAGGGAACCCCTAATGAAATGGTTTGAACACCAAGAACTACCCAAGCAGAGGGAAGAAAGGATCAAATTGATCAGAACAAAAGATTCTTATGAAGTCAGAAACGGAACTCTATTCCGAACCATGGATGATGCCGGAAGAAAGGTGCTCCTCCGATGTATATCCATGGAGGAGGCTTGGATGGTTATGAAGGAAGTTCACGCCGAGTCGGCCGGTGCTCATCAAGCTGGGCCGAAAATGAAGATTGAAGTCAAGAAGCTGGGATATTACTGGCCGACTATGTTCGATGACTGCTGCAAGTATGCCAAGTCATGTCATAAATGCCAGCAGCATGCTGTGATCCCAAGAAGACCTCCAGCTCATTTGCATCCAACGATTCCCAGTTGGCCTTTTACTCAATGGGGTATTGATGTTGTGGGCCCGCTCCCCGCATCTTCGTCGGGATGCAAATACATTCTAGCAGCAACAGATTACTTCTCTCGCTGGGCGGAAGCTGTGGCTCTAAGAGAAGTGACGGGAGAAATCATAGCCAAATTCGTCCGTCAAAATATCATATTCCGATTCGGCGTGCCCGATCGAATTGTCTCCGACAACGGAAGCCACTTCCGAAACCAAAAGGTCTACAGATTGGCCGATAAATTCAAGATTGATTGGAGGACATCCACTCCGTATAATCCGCAGGCAAACGGGTTAGCGGAAGCCTTCAACAAGACACTATGCACACTTCTTGCTAAGACGGTCAGCTCTAGCAAGAAGGATTGGGAAGACAGGATGTATGAAGCACTATGGGCGTATGGCACCGTGTACAAGACCCCGACAGGTTGCTCACCATTCTCCTTGGTGTACGGCTCAGAAGCGGTCGTCCCGATAGAGCTGGAGATACCCTCACTACGGGTGGCGATCCAGCACGAATTAGTGAAAGATGGCCAAGCCAATATAGAAAGAAGACTGGAGGAGCTCTCCGACCTAGAAGGACGACGGCTCAGAGCCCAGCAGAACATACAAGTCTACCGGGCCCGTATGACCCGCGCCTTTGACAAACTCGTTAAAGAACGTGAATTCAAGAGGGGAGACCTAGTCATGGTCAAGCGAAGAGAAGTCATGGCGGCCAACCCCAAAGGCAAACTGAATGAAAATTGGACAGGACCTTATGTGGTCCAGAAAGTCTATGAAGGCGGTGCTTATGTCATCGTCAACCACCGGGGGGAAATTCAATTCCCACCACTCAATGGGAAACACTTGAAACTATACCACGTGCCGCTTCCCCAGCTCGGTGATCAACTGAAACCAATACCCCACAATGAAGAGGATTCCATCATGGAGCTTTTTACATAAAGCACCCGAAAGCTCAACTCGGTGCCCGTGGCCCTCCGAGGCCTCAACCGAGTAACATGGCTTAGACCTTCCATCTAAGCCGGTTAAACCTGATTCCATTGCGTTGATATAAACCCAATGTCGATGATACTATCATACCTTTGTGATCCGGTCCCACCGTGATCATCAAAAAAGGAGAGAAAAAAAGAGAGAAAGAAAAAAAAGAAAAAAGAGAAAAAAAGAGGAAAAAAAGGGGGGAAGAAAAGAAGAAAAAAAGAAAAAAAGAAGAAGGAAAAGAAAAAGAATAAAAAAGAAGTGGTTCCTTAGTGTTCCTTATGCGGCACCCTCGCCGAAAGCTCCGATTTAGACCTTTCGTCTGGGCCGGAAGAAAACTGAAATCCTTGCGTTGGTGCAGTCCCAGCATTGACGAAGCCACCTTACTCGGCACCCTCGCCGAAAGCTCCGATTTAGACCTTTCGTCTGGGTCGGAAGAAAACCAAAATCCTCGCGTTAATGCAATCCCAGTATTGACGAATCCACCTTACTTGGCACCCTCGCCGAAAGCTCCGATTTAGACCTTTCGTCTGGGTCGGAAGAAAACTAAAATCCTTACGTTGGTGCAGTCCCAGCATTGACGAATTTACCTTACTCGGCACCCTCGCCGAAAGCTCCGATTTAGACCTTTCGTCTGGGTCGGAAGAAAATTAAAATCCTTGCATTGATGCAATCCCAGCATTGACGAATCCACTTTATGCGGCACCCTCGCCGAAAGCTCCGATTTAGACCTTTCATCTGGGTCGGAAGAAAACTAAAATCCTTACGTTGGTGCAGTCCCAGCATTGACGAATTTACCTTACTCGGCACCCTCGCCGAAAGCTCCGATTTAGACCTTTCGTCTGGGTCGAAAGAAAACTAAAATCCTTGCGTTGATGTAATCCCAGCATTGACGAATCCACTTTATGCGGCACCCTCGCCGAAAGCTCCGATTTAGACCTTTCGTCTGGGTCGGAAGAAAACTAAAATCCTTGCGTTAATGTAATCCCAGCATTGACGAATCCACCTTATGCGGCACCCTCGCCGAAAGCTCCGATTTAGACCTTTCGTCTGGGTCGGAAGAAAACTAAAATCCTTGCGTTAATGCAATCCCAACATTGACGAATCCACTTTATGCGGCACACTTGCCGAAAGCTTCGATTTAGACCTTTCATCTGGGTCGGAAGAAAACCAAAATCCTCGCGTTAATGCAATCCCAGTATTGACGAATCCACCTTACTTGGCACCCTTGCCGAAAGCTCCGATTTAGACCTTTCGTCTGGGTCGGAAGAAAACTAAAATCCTTGCGTTGGTGTAGTCCCAGCATTGACGAATTTACCTTACTCGGCACCCTCGCCGAAGGCTCCAGTTTAGACCTTTCGTCTGGGTCGGAAGAAAACTAAAATCCTTGCGTTGATGTAATCCCAGCATTGACGAATCCACTTTATGCGGCACCCTCGTCGAAAGCTCCGATTTAGACCTTTCGTCTGGGTTGGAAGAAAACCAAAATCCTTGCGTTGATGCAATCCCAGCATTGACGAATTCACCTTATGCGGCGCCCTCGTCGAAAGCCCCGATTTAGACCTTTCGTCTGGGTCGGAAGAAGATTGAAATCCTCGAGTTGATGTAATCCCAGCGTCAACGAACCACCTTTAACTCGGTGCCTAAGGCCTTTCTGGGGCCTCAGCCGCTCGATCCGATCTGGACCTTTCGTCCAAGTCGGAGAAACTTGAAACCCCTCCTTCTTGCTTCGGCATTCACCCCATGCCGACGGCTAAACCTCTACTCAAACATGTCAGTCTATGTGCATGTGCGGTGAAGCGATCCCCTCATCCCTTCGCTGAAGGAGTGAGCGCTTTCCCATGAATTCACACCGGACTAGCATCCCACTGGCTCGGAAGGACAGATATCTTGTCAAAGAACTCTACACTCGTGGGCCCCGCGCACTCATCTCTCGTTTGCGCCACCCACGAGCGGGGGGCATTTGTGGATGTCAAAAAATGATGATGATCATACGTCATGCACGTCTCGACACTCGAGAGCAAGTCGAAGATGAAAATGCTAAATAAACCTCATGCCTTGCCCGATCAGGATGAGGACTCGCTTGGTGGTCTGCTAGCCGATGAGGGAGCCCCCCGGGCGGAAGATACGGCCACAACTCTACAGCCGGCCGTGCCGAGAGCCGAATCGAAGAAGAGTTGGGAACTCCGACATAGCCCGGCGTGCACCGAAAGTCACGTAAAGTCTGGGACCGAGCCCCAGAGGCTGCGAACGGAATATTATAGAGGCCATACATCGCAACTGGAACATTCTTGGAATGCCGACATTCATATAAACGGCCGCGACTTCGAGAAGAATCCGTTTAGTACTTAAAACGGCACGAAGGGACCTTAAAATGGCGCGCCTTAAAATGGCTCGCCCCCCTCTTAAAACGGCGCGCCCCTTTTCTTTTCTTTGGTTACATGGCGCGCTCGAAGGGGCCTCCATCTTTGATGCTTAAAACGGCGCCCCTTTGAATATGGCACCGTTTTAACCCCTTTGATGCTTGAAACGGCGCCCCTTTGAATGTGGCGCAGTTTTAACCCCTAAACCTATTCTCTGAAGCGCTTCCCGGGCGTGCAATCGACCCATCCCGTCATCAATACGGTCCCCTGTTTCCTGGGAACAGCACGTCGACGAACTACTTAAAATGGCTAAATGTCTGCTTCGATCCGACGGGCAACTGAGCATATGCCGTGAATGGAAGTTCTCGAGCCCTGCACCGCCGAACGCTCATTCCGTCGAGCGGCCACCCATTCTCCTGCAAATGATGAAGGTAACGTGGCTCGCGGTGGATATGCCAATGGAGGAGGAGGCCATGCCTCTGCCCCCCCCTCCCGGTCACACTAGAGCCTCGGCGGAGGTAACGTCGACAGTAGCAACAAGGCCACGACTATAGCCTCGGCAGGGCAACATCATCAACGTCAGCAGCAGCAGTGGTGGTTGCGGGAAACAAGGAACCAACGGGAGGAAGAAAGATCCAGAGGGCATCCCTCCAAAACAGGGCCTCCGGCCCCTATAAAAGGAGCGCCCAAGCGAAGCTTAAATCGGTTTGGAAGGGTTGGACGACTCTTGGAAGCCTGGAGAGCGTAAGCCTTTTCTTTTGAGAGAAACCCCTTGAAGCCCGAAGCCCCCCTGTGGAGAAGAAGAAAGAAAGAGTGGGAGAGAAAGGGTGAGGAACAGTGAGAGCCAGCCGTGTGAGGGTGGGTCATTGTCTTTCTCCTCTTCCATTGTATTCTGCTCGGTGACGTCCAGCCCCGATGTAGTTCTTTCTGTTTAAGTGGAAATGAAGCATGGGGCCTTTAACCCCGATCCTTTCTTATCCCCTAAATCTCCCTTCCGCCGTGTTCTTGTGTCGACTTCAGCTCTCACGCGGTCTTCAGCCATGTGATCACGGCAACCCTCGGGTCACCGGAGTTCCTTTGTAGGCTGGCCCTCAGGACCTCCGGCCCCGAACGGGGGGAGTCGATATGATCGCAACAACCCATGGGCCACCGGACTCCCTTGTAGGCTAGCGCTCGGGACCTCCGGCCCCAAATGGGGTAATTTTACTAGTGTTGTCGCTTATGCTCACACCGGGATGTTTCGGGGCCGTCGGAGCTCTCTCCGTATGGTGCGCCCCATTTTTTTCTCGCCAGGGCCAAGAACAAGTGAACAAATTGAGCCACTTAAGAACGAACTGAGTTTTTAATCCAATACATAGTAAACTCTGGGAACTAAACCCCCCCGAATGAATACTTAAGCATCCATGCTAATTCACCTCAACAAACGATTAAAACGATTAAACCCCCCCCCCTTTTCATCAACTTAATCTTCCAAATGGATGAACAAACCAACCATCAAACCGGCTTTCAGGTGAAATAAAAGAAACACACAGTCAATAGCAATGAAAACAACCCTCGGAAGACTTTATCCCGGCGCGGTTACTTTCCCCCGCGCCGTTTTAACCCACAATCGGAACCCCTTTCGATCCTAATCCGGCGCCGTTTAAACCGACACGCGCCTCTCCCCTTGAATGGCCTTAATACGGCGTGCCCCCTCCATCTCCTTCTGTGAACACCCGAAAACGGCGCGCTCCCCATCTCCTTCTGTGAACACCTAAAAACGGCGTGCCCCCATTTCCTCCTCCCTTGCCCTTCAATTCCGGCGCGCCCCTTCACATCTTAACCCGGCGCCCCTTAACCGGCGCGCCCATCTTCTTGCAACGTGCTAATACGGCGTGGTAAAAGAGAACTAAAAGAATGAAAAGAAGAAAGAAAACTATTGAAATTAAAGAATAAACCAGAGAATAAGGACTAAATCAATAAACAAAATAGAAAGAATGGAATGAGAATGAAACACTTAATTCAATGGTCGGAACAATGACAATAGCATACCCCCCCCCCACAATTAAAATTTTGTTCCGGGGGGACTGCCCCCGGAAACCCCCGCAAGGGGCGCTGCCCCCTTGACCCCCGCGACCTGACCGGGTAGGTCGAACCCCGCGACCTGACCGCGCAGGTCGATCCGCGTGCGAGGGCACATGTTGCCGAGTTTGGGCTTTACACTTAACAACTCGCTCCCCCGGACTGTGCAACGATGCCCCGTGGCATCGGATGTGGACCTCGGGATCCCTGACATGGTCATGATCCGTGCACCTCTTGGGCCGATAGTTCATCAGCTTGACCCACTTCTTCCGGGATCCGATCCCGCACCCGCATGAAACGTGCCATACCTACGGCAGATATCCGAATGTCTTTGTTGTTACCTTCGATGCTTCGAATATGGACTCCCGACCGAATACTGGATGGTCTGTTAGTGACCGATATATATATATATATATATATATATATATATACCGGGATCTAATCCCGCACTTGCATTAAATTTGCCGCACTCGCAGCAAGTATTTGTATGGTTTTGAACACCGTTTTACATATCGATGCGGAGGGTTTAAATTATGTTAACCCAACTCGCATGCTTTAATGAAAAATTGATGTTTAGGCCATGAGGCCCCTTTCCTTGGCGATTAATCAGAGATCTTCCCCTCTCCGAGGGGATGTAATTAACGTCGCGGCCTTTATGGCGCGGCGGGTCTCCAGTCCCGACCCGATATCCACAATCGTCTGATTAGTCAGACGGAGCGCACTCCGGGCTTCGGACCACTCCAGTCTTGAAGCCCGAACACATTGTCACCTAGGTGACTGGCACGCCCTCGCACTAGATAAACCGATAAACCGATAAAAAGAACACCCCGATATCTTTCACGAACACGAAATCCAGTGCGTTCCACATGGTGTCGGTGCTTCGCCGGAGACCTAGCAAGTTGCTGAGGGTGAAAGTCCCGCTCTTGAAGGAGGTCTTGTAAGGGGGCCTTTAAATGATGGTTCTCCTTCGTGAGAGTCTCGAGAGTCACCTCTTGAACCCCATTCACTGGAGGATCATTGTTGGTTGGGTCGGTGTTGATAGGTGCGCCAAGGTCCTCGGCAAGAGCTTCTTATGCACGTTCCGATGCTTGAGGTCTGGCTGAAGTGCCGATGTGGCCTGTCGGGGCTGGAGGCTGAGTTTGATGGCAGGGCCTCCTGAGCTGGACAAGAGGCTGGTTCAGGTCATCGGATTGAGTATCGAGCTGGTGTCCGGTGGTATAACACACGAACACCCTAATCGTGTCGTTGATGAGCTGAACAGTCCCATTTTTCTAGGGATGCTTCTCAGAGTAGACTGGTGCCCCCAGTCTGTCAAAGACCGAGGTCCCTTGTAGTGGAGCCTCCATTATGGTGTCGACCTGAGGAGAGCTCGGGACTGGGTGCTGGTGGGGCCCCAAACGAGCCCTTCTCTATTTCTGCTTATTTAGGCGGGAGATGCTGAGTGGTTGGGTGTCGTCGGACTGTACCGATGTAGACTCGGCTACGTCCCACCGGACGCAACGCCTGAGCGTTCGAAGGGGGTTCTAGGTACGTGCCCTCCGAACAGCTTGAGCCTGTTCCAGGGTAACCCAGATTATTCTCAGGCTAATTTGTTGATCTCCCTTGTCATCGTTCCTTCGACGAGACTTGGGAATCTGGGTATCGGACTGGTGCGGGTGCCCCTGCTTTGTTGCCGAGACGCCTGCTTCCCTGAGCTCTACTTTATCCTCTCATGTTCACCGCAGGAGGCTAAAGCGGTTAGTAGTGGGGACCGTAGGCATGGTCCGCTCCTGGGGTACGATTGGTTTTCCCCCGTTGAGTCGAATCTGCATGTCGTCGACAAGAATGGTCTTGCCGGAATTGCTGGTTGCAACGGCAGGTCACCGGCCTTTGTGGCCGCCACGACGCTTCTTCTGAGGAGCAGAGGAAGATCCTATTCTGAGGTGGTAGACCAAGAAGACCCGATCTACTACTACTGGCAGCACGGAACCGTCAGCCGAAAGTGCTGGGATCGGCCTCCAGGGCATAAGGCCCGTATCGAGGGCCGATGGCTGAGTGACTCGGGCGTAAGCTCTTGCCCGAGCCGACAGAAGTGTTGTCGATGCTCGAGATGGCTCTCTTGCATTGAGAACCAATATTGCAGAAGGCACTGGGGTGCCAGCAACCCAAGGTCGTGAACCTGTGTCGAGTGCTGGAGTAGCTGGAGTGTATGGCAGAGGGCCCATGGGGGGTGTTGAGATTGCCGCATCCCAAAGAGGAAGACCTGTGCTGGGAGTTGGCATCGCTGGATGGTAGGGGTAAAGATCCCGTGGTAGAGCTGGGAGGCCAGGGGCCCGATGCGGAGAGTCCACGTCGGGGACCGACCTTGGTAAGACCCGGGGTTGTATGCCCGGGCTGAATGCTGGGGAGCCTTGAGCTTGGGGATGGGAACCCATATTGAGTGTCGGCTCGGTCCGGACTCGGGTCAGAGAGCCCAAGTAACATGCTGGAGCCTTGAACTCGGGGTCAAAAATCTGTATCGGGAACAGGCTTAGCCGGGACTCGGGGTTGGAGCCTCAAGCAAAGTGCTGAGGTGCCGGGAATCCGGGGCAGAGAGCCCGTGTAGGATGCCAGCTCGGCTGGGACTCGGGGTTGGAAGCCCGAGGAAGATGCTGGGAAGCCGCAAACCCAGGGATGGGAGCCCATGTCGGGTGTCGGCTTGGCAGAGGCTCGGGATTGAAAACCCGACTAAGGCGCTGGGAAGCCGTGGCCCTGGGGGGGAAGACCCACCTTGGGGGTGTTGGCACCCATTTTTTGCCTATGAGTTAAGTCATTCCTCTTACCATCATTTTTTGATGCCTTGAGTTGTCCATTACTCATTGGGCTATTTGCAGGCACGCTTTTGGACTTGTTTTATGGGTATCTCCCTCCCTGGAAAGGTTTGCTCTCGGATTTGGGCATAATGGGCCTCGATTTTGCTTGGTTTTGGGTTAAATGGGCTCATTTATCTATTTTTTTAATTTCAAACTCCAGGACCGTTCAGTGACTGAGCGGTTTGTTTGGAACCGTTCAATGATTTATTGGATGTTTATTTGATTTTATGAATTTCCACCGACAAGTCCTTGAACGATCTGGGTTCAGCCGTTTATCCCAATTAACGGCCAGGCATTAGACCGTCCAGTTCCAAGAGTCCACAGCCAGTTGGTTTTCCAGATAATTATTTATTTATCTTATTTTTCTGGATTTATCACCGACATGTGTACACGGCCTACCATTGGACCGTTCCATTTACTGAGTGGTCTAGCAATAGACCGTTTTATCTGAAAGAGTCCAACGCCGTGATGGCCGGTCAGTTCGATGGCTAATTGGATAATTTCTTATTTTATTTTATTATCACCGACAGCGTTGGACGGTCTAGGGATGGACCGTTTAATGGACTGAGTGGTCTATCACGCGACCGCGTACATGCTCGAAACCTGTGGATTGTTTGAGATTTTCTCTCTCTACCCGTGGTTAATCCTCCACCTTTCTCCACCATTTTCTCCGCGGTTTCTCAACCAAATGAGGTGCCGTTCGATTTGGGTGGGAGATAAGAGTATTATCCACATTTTTTTGTTTTGAAAACTTGTATTAATATCCACTGGAAAATCTAATTTTGAGATTGGGCTTTCAAGGGGTCTATAAATAGAACCTCTAGTCCAAGCTTGAAAAGAGAGATGCAACGTCGACGGTGAAGCTCTGTCAAACTTTTGAACGAACTATAGCCAGGGTGGGAGGCTTTCTACATCCTTCTAAGCCTCCGGTTCTGGGAGTAATCGTTGTTTTGTGTTCTAGTCCATGCTTCTGAGTCCTCTTTTCATTCATTGCATGTTACTTTCATCATCTCTTCTCCCACATTTTTGCACTTCTCACATCATTTCACACCCTCCCATTTGTTTTTGACACCCTTTAGGGGTTTAAAAACCTCCCAGGTATCGCCCCTTCCAAGTCATTATGTCAATGTTTCATTTCCTTCTATAGTTACTACGCTTCTTAAGGCTGATTTGGGTGTTCTTTGCTTGTCTTCCACATCGTTTTACAGGTCAGCATCATCATAGCACGAGGCCCATCCCCTTGTGCCGGCCGGAAGGGGTGGAGGATCAAGTCCTACAACTTTGGAGTCTGGCGCTTTGGACGGTCATCTTCCGTCCGTTTGCAGATAAGAGCGATCCTCTGAGAGCCATTTAGACCATGTAAGCGGCTATTTTGGAACCGTGCTGTCGCCAGATCAGTCTTCGTCCCGCTTCCTTCTTCGGCGCTATGAGCGGTCTATCGAGAGACCGTTCCATCCACTGAGTGGTTTTTCCAGGACCATCTATACCTGTCAGCGCTAAACTTTGGGCGAGTGCTTTCTCTCTTTCCAAGGTACATTGTACTCCTAGGTACTTCGCGTCTTGGTGGCGATCACGATCACACACACTTCCCCACCCTTTCTTTCTTTCCTTCGTTTGGCTTGTCTTTACATTTCTGATTTAGAAAAGGCAAGGTGAGAAGGAGAAAGAACGGTGGGAAAACATGTCAACATCCCATTTTTTGGCGATCACGGTGGGACGCCTAGTGCCCATCGTGCTATTGTTCTACTGATCTACGATTTTCTGTGCTTGGTTAGGTCTTTGTTAAGTGATTTCAGGTTGCTATTTCGTCCATCTGTGTTTCTGTCCTCGGAGGTGTACGCGGTTCTCCAATGGCCGCTCAAGTCTCTACACAGGTGGACGATAGACCGTGCAGTCAGGCCACTGGTACGTTACTGTCTTTCATACACTCATGGATTCATTGATTTTGTGCGGTCTATTTAGGGTCATTCCACTATCCACACGGTCTGTCAATAGACCGTCTAGTCTCCTCAGGTACGCAGTTATCCCAGTTCACCTCGTTTTTGTTGTGTTTGCTGTTATTTTACTACTCCCTGCCTTTGCACGGTCCTTCCAGGACCGTTTACCTCCCTGAGCAGTCTACATTAGACCGTGCTTCTGTGCTACAGTGCACCCGAGGTTATACCTTTGAGGAGTATTGCATATCATTTCATATCTATTTGGTGATGTTTTGATCTCCCCTGTTTGTCATGAGTATTGTCATATTTCTCATAATTGGTTGATCATTGATTGCTAGTTCTAGGCTAGACCTTGCTTGCACTCTGGTGCGCATATGATTCATGCATTTTTATCACATTGTAGTTGCATTCCTACCTTGGTAGGGGAACCTCTCGTCTCCATATTCCTTGGAGCTGACTAGGCGACCTTACCCGAGACCTCCGTAAGCCCCCGTGAGCCGAGGATTCCCACACGGACGCCAGGCCGGTTGTACCTTTTCCACCTCGTAGCTTTGCATGTTACATAAGTCGTGAGAGAGTTAACCATAGATTAACCCAAAGTTTGGACCTTGTTCCCCATAGGTTTCCTATCGTGAGGGAATTGATCCTAAATCAAATCATTAAAAGGTCCACCGAAACTTTGGAAAAATAAAAATTGACGATCATATCAACTTGTTTGATCTTGGTTGAAGCCCCCTCACACCCATATTGTCATTTGGGCCCGTCCAAGCCCATTTGTGTTATTTTGTGTTGCATCACCCATCATCCACATAGGTTTCGTTCATATGCCCATTTAGGCTAGTCCATTTTGTGCGTCTGTTTTGTTTAGGCTTATCATCCTAGGTTTCTGTCCTTTGTTTTGAGTCACTCCTCCTCTTTAATTCCCGAGCCCTTTACTTCCCTCATTGTATTCCCTTGATTTTTCTTGTATAAAGTCTCCATTTACCCTCATGGAGCGCCATTTTTCTCCTGTATATTACTCTTCTTCCTCCCCATCTTTCTATTCCTGTGCGGATTCCTCTTCCCACGCGGGCCCATCTTCTCATGACCCTTCTGACCCACAAGCAAATCTCATGGCCCACCTATCATCTCTTGCTTGTCAAACGGCCCCGGTCCAGGCCCAAAAATTCATTGCTAATCATCTTAATGGCCCTTATTCTCATAACGGGCCTCCCTCTTCTACTCTTAGTGGGCCCCCTTCCTTTAACGGGCCCTCTTATTCTCTTAATGGGCCCCATGTTGCTATTGGCCCAATCAGTCCTTATTCCCATGGTCATGATCCTTCTAGGCCCACATATCCTCTTATTCCTAGGATGGGCTTTTCCTCTTCTCCGGCTGGATCCCCTTATCTGGCCCAATACCATAGTCCTGGTCTAAATTCACATTCTCTTGCGCAGGCTGGCCCGCATTCCTCTCGATCTCTCCCCATTGAGGAGATGATTGCTCAAACCCAACGCCAGCTTGATGAACTTCAGCACCGAATTGATCCCCAATCTTCTTTGAGTGTCCCGTTTGCATTCCAAGGTCTTCAGCTTCCACCGCGTTCACAAATTCCTGCTTATCGTCGCTATGGTGGAGTTGGTAACCCTTATGTGCACTTGAAGGAGTTTCTTTATGAGTCGACCCAATTCTGACATGACCAATGTTTGATGGCCTATCTGTTTGGTCTGTCTCTAGAAGGCCCGGCTCGGGATTGGTTCTTTTCATTGTCGCAAGAGCAAGTGGTGAATTTTCAAGCTATTCAAGAGAAGTTTATTCAGCAGTTTCAAGACCAGGTTGGGCCCAGGTATTCCATGGTTGATCTGGCCCATGAGAAGATGAAGCCCAACGAGGAGTTCTCTACCTTCGCCGATCGCTGGCGTCGCTTGGCCGCTCAAGTCCCGGGGCATATTCCGGTGGGAGAGCAAATCAAAATGATCATTTCTAATGCAGCGCCTGAGTACCGCTTTATCTTAGCCTTGAATGATATTACTTCCTGGCAACAACTTTATAGCCGAGCCCGCTTCCTCCGCCAACAACTCCTAGTTTCCCTTGACCCCGAGTCTCCTTCACCTTCTACGCCCACATACGCCTCCTATCCATCACCTTCCATGAGTTAGCCATCCGCCACATATCCCTCCACATATCATCCCTCCACGAGTCAGCCTCCCGCCTCTTCATACCCGCATGAACCTCCACTTCCGGTCAAGGAGACATCACACCCCGAGCAGGTGGATGCCGTCTATATACCCCCTCATCCTGCTCCGCATATGCCTTCACCAAATCCTTCCCTTAGCCAATCACCATTGCCTATGCAACCCCCACAACCTTCTCCATCACCTTCTCATACTCCTCGACATCCACCTTGCCCGAAGCAGGCTCCTCACCCTCCATTGCTGAAATTATTTACAAATATTTTCAGGGCTTTGATGGCCACTCATATGTTACAACTCTCTCCGGTTATGCCTTACCGACCCGCGGTCGGAGATTTGCTCCATTTTTGTGATTTTCATCGTCAGCATGGGCATTTGGTCGAGGATTTCCCCGAATTCCAGAAATTTGTTTATGGTTTGGAAGATAAGAAAATGATTGATTGGGCTATTGTGCGTGAAGTTATTTTGGATCTCCGCAGCAAGCAGCAACAGCAGCAAGTGCCGCCTAGGCAGTCATTCCCGTTGCAAGACCAGGGGCATCCCTGTGATTCTTCAGTTAATGATGCACCTGCTCTGTTATCTGTCCCTTCTCCTGTCCCATCTCCTTCACCTATCCAAGCCTCTGCTCAGGCAAATACCCCTCTTTCACCCTCCATTTCCACCACCGCTCTTGTCCCCAAGGCCGCTCGACGCATTGTGTCAATACGTCGAAGAGCGCCGCAACCTGCCACTTCCTCCACTTCACCACCACTTTCACCCTCTCCACTTCCACCATCTTTGCCATCCCTTTCGCTATCATTGTCTGAGCCCGAGCAAGCTAAGCCCGCACCTATACCTCCACCTTTGCCTTTGCCTCCATCAAAGCCTGTCATTGCCTCTATCCTTACCCCACTCACATTGCATTTACCCCCACTTACACCTTCTACACCTTCACCCACACCTTCCAAGCCTTCTTCACCCCTTTCTCCACCTATTTCCACCCCACGGAGCGGGTGTTCATTACCTTTGGTGCCCCTTGGGTCTAGTCCCCAGGGAGATGATGAGCCTAGCCAGGTTTCGATTGTGCATTACAAGCTTTAAGATTTCATTTGCCACATGCCGGTCCGAGTTCTGGTCCCTGGCTGTTTTGGGGATGATCAACCTGCACTTCTCACGATGGTTGCCAAGAGAAGCTCCTTAGCACTAGTGCCAGTTTCTTCTCGAGCAAGACCTATGACAATCTCTTTGCTCGCCGGAGGATTCACTATTGATGCTGTTATCACATCGCGCTCGATTGTTGTTCAATTCACTGGCCGAGAGGGGTTCTCTACTCAGATTATGCTAACCCAAATGGCCGTCAGGAGCCTGATGGATTTCTTATACAAGGGGCAATTGGCCGTATTTTCAAGGTTGGCTAGGGGCATTCTGCACTTGTTATGTAATCTCCCTCGGTTTGTTGGTGAGACGGTCACTTCAACGCCACGCATTACTCTCCCTCAGTATCGTCCTACACTTTTGGTAAGTGCGTTATGCTTCATGCCCAACTGCCAAGTGGAGATGCCAAATCTCATGTTTCTAGTGCCGAGTGACAAGACTCCGTGGTCTTCTGATGTTCATCCTAAGGAGCTCTCTGTTCCAGAATGTCTGCCTATGGTTAGCACTGCGAGTCTAGGGGTAACCACCCCAATAAAACTGCATATTCATAATCAGGCCAGGCCATCTGTCAGATGGGCCCGTTATTTGAGAAGACATTACAAATCAAGAAGCTCGAAGGCCCAAGTCCGTGCCAGGCGGGTTCATTTCAAGGACATTTATGCCAAGAAGAGGCGGCGACGTCGGTTCAAGGGTCGTCGGTTGTACACTTAGGGGTCCACTTCCTCTTCCCGGTCTTTTCATTCATCTTTCCTTATGCTCATCTCCCACCCTTGGGTGGTGTACCTTCCTCATTCCAATCCTACGTCCATGATTTTCTCCTCTTTTTTCAGGTCTGCAAACCCCCATTCTTCTCTCTCCCCACATCTGGAGCCTCCGGATCCTCCGTTTTCTCATGATTTTAGACCTCGGCCTATGTCATCCTTTCATCCCACTTTCAGGACTTCTTCTGATCCTTCTCTTCCAGTATCCCCGGGCTCTGCTTCTGATCCTTCCCCGACCATGTCGGGTGATTTTTCTGATCCTTCCCCGATCATGTCGGGTGATTACCATTTTCCTTCCCCAACCATGTCGGGTGATTTTCCTTATCCTACTCCGATCATGTCGGGTGATTACCCTTTTCCTTCCCCGACCCTGTTGGGTGACTGTCATTCTTCTTCCCCGACCCTGTCGGGTGTCTATCACTCATTTTCCCCGACCCTGTCGGGTGATTCTCATTCTCTTTCCATGACCCTGTAGGGTGATTCTCATTCTCCTTCCCCGACCCTGTCGAGTGATTCTAATTCCTTTTCTCCGATCACGTCAGATGATTTTCCTCCTGCTCTTTCTGCTCACTCCTCCTCACCCTTTAAGGGTTCTTACCCTTTTTCTTGCAGTTTTCGAGGCTTTAGTACGCCTTGATCTCAGCTGATCTCTGTTTCTTCTGTATTTGGTTCCTTGTTATTAGGGTCTCTGTGCCTTAACGAGGGAGTTTTAGCTCTCGTCTCTCTTCCTTTTTATCCTTCTTCATCCAGTTTGGTGTGTGCCGCTCCTCCGTGTAGCGGAATCTTTAATCCTTGTTATCCTCCCCATCTTTCATCCTGTCAAGCAAGGAATATGAAACTCGTGCTGCGCAAAGCTCGATGATCAAGATTGCTTCAGGATGCTAGTTTTCATTCCATGGATTTGCAAGGTATCTTTATTTTATGCAAAGAACATGCTATTATTATCACTGTTATTCCTATGCATTGTTAAGATAAATGTTGGTTCCTCACATGGTTTGAGTGGCTTTAGAAGTTTGCTTAGTTTTATCAAAAGAGTCAAGTTCGCTTCTGCAGCATCCTTAGGCTGGTGATAGCTCCGTGCTGGGAGTTTAGTTTCTTTCCCCCATCATTGAGGGTGACCTTTGAGCATGGGTTTTTCACACACTACACGGCAAGCCATAGCTGATTCCTCTGAGGCACACCGTTGCTGCTTTGGCCATACTTTGGGAATGCACAAGGTCTTTTTTATTTTCTCTGCTCGACCGAGTGCAGAGGCAAGAGATTGATGGATAAGATGACCAACCTTGGCGCTCCCCAATACGGGAGAGGTTTTAAATAGGGGCAGTCTTGACCCTCGAAAAGTGAGCTTTCATGCTATATCTGGCCGATAAGAGCTCTCAAAATTAATAAGAATGAATATGGAAAATTATGAAATCAAAGGCATGGCAAAGAGTGGCAGTACAGTTCCCCGTGGGACATCATGAGCCCGGTCGCATGCGTGCCTAGTAAATATGGGTCTTAAAATCAAAGACACAAAGCCCCGGCGTAACAGACTGTATCTTTGAGGGGTAGTGCCCTGGAAGGAATTCAAGTCCTAATATCCCCTGGAGAGGGGGATTTCTACAGCCCATTCAAATAGCAGCCGAACTAGGCCCATCAGGACCAAACAAGGCCACGCTCGCCCAAGTGATAGCCCACAGGGCCCACTTAGGACAGAAAGCCCAATGAAAGATTCACTCGAGGATACTACCTTCCTAGGCGGCCTCTAGGCTCGGAAGGCCCAAGCGTCAGTCAGGTCACAGGAAAGGTCCATGCCCGAGCCATCTCTCCGCCCAGGGGAAGAAGGCGCATGTCGACCAATCCGACCCATCTTCGTCCGAGCTAAGCCTACCGCCCGGATAGGGATGGCCTCTCTGAGCTCGATACGACCGATGATTGCTTATCCATGCAGCCGTTAAGAGTCCTCAGTGGGCAGGAATTTATAAAGGAGAGGGACTCCAGCTCCCCAAGGTGATAACGCTCCCACGATAAGGCAATAAAAGCCCACGTTAAGGACGTAACCCCCACCTAAAATTCCTCGACTTACAGGACTCCAGAAGACGGTGCACTATTTAACCCAGGGATATCCTCCGGCGAAAGGTAAGGGAAATCACACACTCAAAACTCCTGAGCAGGAACCACTTCACCCTTATGGTGGAGAGGGATCTCGCGCAGAAGCTACTTCCTCCCTATATTGCTCCCACCATAGCTCTACTGACTTAAGCATCGGAGGGTTTTCTCCAGAAACTCATCCCTGGGCCCCCTGATCCGTTTCCCTTTCTTACAGTTCACTATCCGGTGATCCACTGCCTGCTCAGGACCAGCGCGAGATCTTGCCTCTTCATCTGGCGCCGTCTGTGAGAAACGTACAAGAAGCCAGTATGGTGCGAAGGAGCTCAGGGAGGAGGTCCGCCGGTGACAGGGGAAAGGCCATGGTAGCGGCAGGGAATGGCCCCTCTCGGGCCTCACAGAACCCTCCCTCCAACGCCAGCGACCCCGCCGACGAACCACCACCCCCTCCTGCGGCAGTAGGGCTACCGCTCAATGGTGGCGCCAAAGCCTTCTAGGCCCTCAACGTGAAACTGGATGTCCTCGTGGAACTCATGAGGACCCAGGCGGCAAGGGATGGAAGGTCTCGCGCCACGTCAGGGAGCCCTCCCCGCGAGAATGCATCCCAGCACACCGCCGGAGGCCGCTTCACTCTCCGCGGCCAGCAGATCATCCGCAACAGGATTGGAGGACCCTCGCAGGCTCCGCTTCCGGAGCAAGAGGCTTCCTCCACACCAAGGCGGGGAAAACCTGGGGCGCGCCGTCCGAACCCGGAGACCGATGTTCCCGGGGATCACTAAGACGCTCCTCCCAGCCCCACGGCACGCAACAGCCGGAGTTATCCCTCCGACTGCGAGATTTCGAGAGGCATTTCGCAGAGCAGGAGCGCGCCCTCCGCGCCCTGCATAAGACCTCTTTCCCGGAGGATGAGGAGAAATCCCCGTTCTCCGAATACATCTTGAAGGCAGAGGTGTCTCCCAGAACCTCCATCCCGACCTTCAAGCTCTACGACGGCCAGGGTGACCCGGCCGATCATTACAACAGCTTCGACGCTTTGATGACCTTGCATGGAGCGTCGGACGCCATCAAGTGCCGAGCCTTCGCGACCACCCTAGTCTAGGGCACCCAGGCCTGGTTCTGGGCCCTCGCCCCCAGATCCATCCGAGACTTCAAGCAATTTGGGCGAGTCTTCAAAGAGAGTTCCACCGGAAGTGCCCCCCCAAGGTCGGTAGCGGGGCTCCTGGCCCTCAAACAGGCGCAAGGGGAAAGACTCTAGGCTTATATTCACCGATTCAAGTCGGAAGCCCTGAGAATCCCCCGCCTGGACGTGGCCTTAGCCATAACCGCGCTGACTGGGGGCACTCGGGACGAGAATCTCTGCCGCGAACTTGTCCTCCACCCTCCCTCGACCCTTGCCCAGCTAGTGACGCTGGCATTACGCCACGTCGAGTGCGAAGAGGTGCTTAGCGCTTGCCGAGACGCAACTGGCTCGGGTCGGGAGGGGGACAAGAAGCGGGCTTCCGAGCCAAGCTCGGGTTCGGGGAAAAGGCGGAACCGCGATGGGGAACGCAAGGAACCGTCACGGAAGTATGAGCGGTACACCCCACTAGTCGCGCCGGTCTACGAGATCTACGAAGGCATCAAGGACTCGGGCCTCCTCCGCCAACCCGAGCCAATGAGATCGAAGAACCGTAATCGCAACAAGCACTTCTTGTTCCACAGCGATCACGGGCACCACACCGGTGACTGCCACCAGCTCCAGGATGAGATTGAGCGCCTCATCCGTCAGGGACATCTAGCTCGGTTCATAGCCGAGAGTAAAGAAGGCCGAGGCACCCCAGTGGAGATCGACAATGCCCCCCGCGAGGTACACATCAATGTCATCTCCGGAGGAGCAGCATCAGGTGGCGACAGCAGCCGAGGAAGGAAGCATCATGCCGAGCGGGTGAGCCGAGCCATAGAGCCTCCCAAGGCCCCGCCGAGTGAGCCCCAGGTCATAGTCTTCTCCGACTGGGACCTAGAAGGGCTGAGCACCCCGCAGGACGACACCCTCGTGATTTCGGCCACGATAAACCATTGTAATGTAGATAGGATTCTAGTTGACAATGGGAGTGCCCCTGATGTACTGTCTCATGATTGTTTCCTTAAGATGGGGGAGGAACCATCCAAACTCCGCCCGATCCGAACCCCTCTCTGCGGGTTCAATGGCCTGGCCACCTATCCCGAGGGAGCCCAAAGCCTGTCGGTTACCCTCGGCACCCCACCCAAAACTGTTACGGTCATGGTGGACTTCATAGTGATTAAAGGTATGATAGCATACAACGCCATCTTCGGCCAGAGAATCCTCAGCCAAATAAAAGCGGTGACGTCTACCTATCACCAGAAAATGAAGTTCCCCACCAAAAATGGGTTGGGGGAAGTCTGAGGTAACCAGGCCGCGGCCAGAAGGTGCTACAATATCTCGGTAGAGGCCACAAGGCCGGACGGGAAGGACAAGGGCCCCGGGGGAGTCGAGGATAAATCCGCAACCACCGAACCTGATGGCGAATTGCTGGCGGTTTTCCTAAACGATGACCTGGCCCTAGGAGTAAAGATCGGAGCCGACCTACCGTCTGAGGTTCAACAGCAATATAAAAAGTTCCTTTCTGAGTACATCCGAGTTTTTGCTTGGGCTGATGATCAACTCTCTGGGATACCAGAGGAGACTGTAATGCACAAGCTCAACCTCAACCCCACCGTGAAGCCCGTACAGCAGCGCAGGAGGAAGCATGCACCCGAGAAATAGGCAATCATCAAGGCGCAGGTCACCAAGGGGCAAGAGATTGCCCTTTTTAGGCCGGTCCTATATCTGACGTGGCTAGCCAACGTCGTCCTGGTACCGAAAGCTTCAGGCAAGTGGCGGATGTGCGTTGATTTCACCGACCTGAATAAGGCCACCCCTAAGGACTGTTATCCGTTGCCGAGCATCGACCAATTGGTTGACTCAACCTCAGGCAACGAGATACTCAGCTTCCTAGACGCCTATTCAGGTTACCACCAGACCAGAATGGATCCAGAAGATGTCGAGAAGACAGCCTTCATCACCGACTACGGCGTATACTGCTACACCCGGATGCCTTTCGGGTTGAAAAACGCCGGAGCCACGTACCAGACGCTGGTCAACCACATGTTTGAAGGACAGCTAGGTCAGAACGTCGAGGCCTACATCGACGATATGCTCGTCAAGACCCCCAAGGCCGAAGACCACTTCACCGACCTCGCTGAGACCTTCGACACCCTCCTGAGGTACAACATGAAGCTCAATCCTGCCAAGTATGCCTTCGGAGTGAGATCCGGGAAGTTCCTGGGTTCCCTAGTCACTCAGCATGGGATCGAGGCCAACCCCGACAAAGTCCAGGCCATCCTGGACATGCGTTCGCCCACCTGCATCAAGGACCTCCAACGCCTAACTAGGCTTGTCGCCGCTCTCAGCCGGTTCCTGTCCCGTGCGGCCGAACGATGCTTGCCCTTCTTCAAGTAGTTGAGGGGGCCCAAATTGGCATCTGCTACGTTAACATGGGATGAGGAATGCCAGAGAGCATTCGCCGACCTCAAGGAGTTCTTGGCTCGCCCCCGGTGCTCTCCAAGCCCGTTCCGGGTGAAGTCTTGCTGCTCTATCTCTCGGCAACACCATCTACGGTTAGCTTGGTCCTAGTCAGAAATGACTCAGGAGTCGAGAGGCCGGTCTACTACACTAGCAAGGTTATCAACGAGGCTGAAAGGAGGTACCCCACAACTGAGAAACTCGTGCTAGCATTGGTTACCTCCGCCAAGCGCCTCCGGCCCTATTTCCAGGGTCACCCCATCACCTTGCTAACCGGTGAACCATTGAAGAAGATCCTGGCCCACCCCGAAGCCTCGGGACGACTCGTCAAATTGGCCATTATGCTTGGGGCCTACGATATATTCTATCGGCCGCGCTCAGCTGTGAAAGGCCAAGCGCTCGCCGACTTCATCGCCGAAAGCACCATCCCGACTGAAGAAAGATCCCCGTCCGCGCCCGGGCTGACCGGGGAATTGTTCATTGATGGATCCTTCAACTCGGTCGGTAGTCGTGCCGAAATCCTCCTGAAGTGCCCCGAAGGAGCAGAACTGCAATACGCCTTGAAGTTCAGCTTTCAAGCATCCAACAATGCTTCCGAGTATGAGGCCCTGTTGAACATGTGTGCAACATGATTACTTTCATAGTTTTGATGATGTCTGTCTCTGTAGTCATTAATGAGCTATACCTGCACTTGATAATGTTAATATTCATACATTTCAGGTCATTATACCTCCAGTGTAGACGATCAAGATCAAGAGACATGGTTCAGCAAGTCTATACATACATCCAGCAAGTCTATACATCCAGCGAGTCTATACATTCTTCAAAGTCTATACATTCTCCATGCATCTTCATAGCAAGTCTATACACTCGGCTCTAGCATGCACATCAAGTCTATACATCCATCAGCTCAGTGCATAGCAAGTCTATACAGCAGTAAGTCTGTACATTCTTCAGTAGCAAGTCTGTACATTCTTCAGCAGCAAGTCTGTACTTTTTTTTTTTGATAAAAATCCCTGCCTAGTAGTGAGTCAGAATGTGGTTCCAATTCAGAACCCACAGTCTGATTCACAACCAGGGGGTGTATTATTGCTCATAAAATAATGGACCTTTACATCACTCTAATGCTAGGCAAACCTAGCTTGTCTAGTCTAGCAGCACCCTTTGTTAATTTTGGAAGACTATGCTGCAAATTAAAGAAAGAATTACAATGGGATTGACAAGCAAAATTAGCTAAAGAGTCAGCGGTAGAGCTCCCTTCTCTGAATATGTGGGAGATGAGCTTCGGTGGAGGAGAACAGCTCCAAATTTCTCTAACAAAAGGTAAGATCTCCCAAGGACAAGCAGTTTCTTTGCAAGTCTGTACATCCTTCAGCAGCAAGTCTATACATCAGCAAGTCTATACAGCCAGCGAGTCTATACATCAGCAAGTCTATACATCCAGCAAGTCTATACATCAACAAGTCTATACATCCTGCAACACGAAGTCTGTACGTTGGCTGATTGCACAGACTCAAAGTCTGTACGTTGGCTACTAGCACAAACACATAAAGTCTGTACATTGGCTGCTAGCACAAACTCAAAGTCTGTACGTTGGATGCTAGCACAAACTCAAAGTCTATACATTGTCTAGTTGAAGTCTGTACATTGGCTGGCTGCTTCAACACAAAGTCTATACGTTGTCTGATTGAAGTTTATACAATGTACAGTTGCTCCAACACAAAGTCTGTGCATAGTCAGTGCATTCGGTTGATTCATGGCAAAGTGAAAGCCATATGATCGCGTCCAAGCCTTGATACAAATCTCTTCTACAAGGATGAAGTTACAGACTTGAACAGGCTGCTAATAGTCTCAAGCGACTGAGCTGGAGGGCTAACGAACCAACCCGACTGAACTGGGGGTCTACCCAGCTGGCGGTCGACCGCCAGCAAAGGGGCGGTCGACCGCCCCAGCCAGGGAATGCCAGTTTGAAAGTTTGTCAGCTGGCGGTCGACCGCCAGCCAGTAGCGATCGATCGAAAATCCCAGGGCTCACCAATCTACAGTATTTCTCAGTAGAGGTCGACCGCCAGCCCCGAGCCATCAATTGTTGACTTTTGTTTCCACTTCGAAAAGGGCCATCCAACATGGATTTGTTTAATCCAAAAGTCACCTAATCACCCATGATTTGTGGATCTGGTCTGGGGCTTATCTATAGACCATTCAAAGTCTATAAAACCAATACAAGAGGGTTAGAAACCCTAGTTGATGCAGTTGATGAAGTGAATCAAAGAGAGCTCAAGGGAGGCTATTTCGCAAGTACTGTAGCACCTGTGTGAACAGTATTTCGGGCTAGAGTTCTTCATCCTTCCAAGGTGATTCAAGCTCAGATCTGAAGCCAAGCAACCTCCAAGCAAGCAAGAAGCATTCAAGGCTCTCAAAGGTGATCAAAGCTACATCCATACACCTCTTCATCAACTCAAGGAGATTCAAGAAAAGATCAAGCTACATCCAATATCGTCTCCATAAACTCAAAGGGATCAAAGGAAAATCAAAGCTCTTCATCAAATCCTCAAGAGATTCAAGCTCCAGCAAACCTCAGACAAGATCTTTTCTCTTAAGCATATTCTATATCTTGTTGAGTGTTTTTCATAAGTTGTTCTTTTTTCATTTCTTTCAAACACTTGAAATTGAGAATCGTCCCTACCGGTGGTTAGTAGGAAGGCAATCGGAGGCTGTCCGATTTGCGGTGTTGACGTCCTTACCGGTGATTAGTAGGAAGGTAATCGGGAGTTCTCCGATCTACGGTGTAGCCGTCCCTGCTGGCTTTGTGTGTAGGAAGACAGAAAGAGGGTTTTCTCTGTTCTGTGGTTTGGGGCGTGTCCCCGGTCAAATTGTGAGTCAGCAAGAAAGCCTCACCGGGTTTTGGTGAGGGGTGGACGTAGGTTGCGGGGTTGCAACCGAACCACCTTAAAAATCCCTATGTTATGGGTTGTTTATTGTGTGTGATTGCTCTATATCTGATAGGGTGCAATGCCCGGATACAGAGGGGGGTGAATGTATCCCTCTTCAAATATCACCCAATTAATACTCTAATGCTCTAATATGCGGAATAAGAACAGTTGATGAAATGTACTGAAAATACTAAGATGGATCTCGGCAAGACAACACAATTGAATTAGCCCTCACACAATCCTAAGCAAGCATCTAATGCGCAGCAATGAAAAGAACACAAGTACAAAAGCAAACCACAAGTGAACACCAGGATTTTTTAGGTGGTTCGGTCCACAGACCTACGTCCACCCCTCACTCCAAACCGGAGTGAGGCTTCCACTAGTAGGGCTAGAACAGCAGACTCAGTCTACAACAAATGCTGCCAAACAGCTTGACCAGGGGAACAACCTCCCCTCTTCCTCCCAACCGGAGGGAACCACTAGTGACATCCAGTCACTAGCAAACCAGAGACGCAAGTCTCTCTTCCTCCAGACCAGGAGGGAACACCTAGTCTTGCAATCCACAAGACCAGAACCGGAGATGAATCTCCCTTCCTCTAAACCAGGAGGGAACCCACAAGTGACTCCCAGCCACTTGCAACCTAGAGGTCTCGGACCTCCCTTCCTTCCAACCGGAGGGAAACAACCAGTGACATCCAGTCACAGGCAACCAGAGATGCAAGTCTCTCTTCCTCCAAACCTGAGGGCACCCGACCTCACACTAGAGGAACGGAAGAACAACTAGTGAACAGTTAAAAGGAGAAAACAAAAACCACAGCAACTGAAAGCTAGAAAAATGAAATGCACAATAGCTCTCGCAGGAGCTGGCTGGCCTGGATTTGATCCACGGTCCAGCAGAAACTGATCTTCAGTTGAAGCTTCTTTTACTCTAGCTCTCTCTTCTTCTCACTCTTCTTTTTCTTCTCTTTCGCAGGCTCTCTCGATCTCTCTTCTACTCTCTGGCTCACTCTTCCTCTTTCTTCTTCTTCTGCTCACTGCCTCTCTGCCTCTCTGTAGCTCTTTCCTTCTATCTCGATCTCTCTCTTGCTCTCTTGATCACTTCTGCACGTTCACTCTCTCCTTTTTCGATCTTGATCAATCTTCACCAGATGGAGGAGGCTTCATATTTCTAGCAGCACCAATTAGGGCGTTGTCCTCGGATCACGTGCCAGGTGCCAACCTCAGATCACGTGCCACTTATCAGCTTCTCGAAGGATGTACCTATCAAGCAGTCATAAGAAGATATCAGATGGATGTACAGACTTGGTTCAGACTGTTAACAAAGTGTGTACAGGCATGATGCAGCTTGCGTGTATAGACTTGAAGGGTGATAACGAGTGTATAGAGTTGAAGCCTTGGAAACGAGTGTATAGACTTCGTCTTGAAGGAGATGCAGACGTGCACTGAAGTGTGTAGACTTGAAGCCCTTCAAGCGACCTCAGTGTACAGACTTGCGTGGGTAAGATGCATGAACAAGCCATAGCCAGTGTATAGACTTAACCGATGCATGAATAGTGCGCCGATGTATATACTTGGAGAACTGATGCATTAATAGTGCGCCGATGTATAGACTCTGATGTAAAGACTTGAGTTACACAAGCAGTGTATGGACTTCACGATGCTCACCCATATCCAATGTATAGACTTACCCCTTGAAGATGTACAGACATTGAATGCTTACATGCAGACACGATGTATAGACTTGGTTAAGACTGTCTAGACTCTGCATGCGAGCTATGGCGATGTATAGACTTCCTAACAAGGCATTGTGCAGACTTGCTTACCACAATGTGCAGACTTAACAATGCACGATGTATAGACTTCAAATTAAAGGAGACGGTGGATGTACATACTTTAAGTTCAACTGAGACGGTGCATGAATATACTTGACACTGTATAGGCTGTACATACTTGGAAAGCTTGAAGGCGATGTATAGACTTGGTAAGACTTCAAAGCACAAGACACTTGGCCAATGTACAGACTTGGAAAGCTTGAGCCAATGTGCAGACTTGAAACAAGTGAACACAGCGATGTGTAGACTTGGCCAATGTACAGACTTGAAGCGAAGACCAATGTGTAGACTTCAAAGCAGATGCCAAGGCTGTACACACTAGAAGAGACGCAAGGTGAGACAGAGCTGGCTGTACAGACTTTGGATGACGATGCACTGTACGCAAATGCTATACAGACTTGATAGCATGAGATGCTGGAAGAGACGATCAGATGTATAGACTTTGAAAATGTGGGCGAGACAATGTATAGACATGGTGCAGCTTCAAAGCACAATGTGCAGACTTTACCAGTGTATAGACTTGGGGTTCTGAAAGTAGGTAAAGACTGGGAATGTATAGACTTGTCGAATGGCTTGAAACACAGACACGCTGCCAATGTATGGACTTAGATGCCCAAAGGCAATGTATAGACTTCAACTAAGCAAGCTACAGTGCAATGTATGGACTTGATGAACGATGCAAAAAGCTCTGTACAGACATGATGCAAACTAGATGTGCAGACTTTGTAGCATGCAATGTATAGACTTCAACTAAGCGTGAAGCACAGACAATGTACAGACTCTACGAGTAAGAGGCAATGCTGACTGATGTATAGACTTGCTAAGTGATGCACATGTGATGATGAACAGACGATGTGTAGACTTCAGAAATGCATAGAGACGCTACAGCGTGACGGCGTCGATGCAGTAGTTCACCCTGATGTGAAGTTAAATATGGGTCAGTTCAGTGGGTCGACACAGTGACCCCATGCGTCAACGCATCCAGCCTTATCTTCAAAGCCATCTGAGGCATTTCAAGGCTGCGTCAACCTCGTGGACTCAATGGGTTGACGCCATCTGAACTACTTACGAGATGTATAGACATGCGAATCTGGGGGGTCGACCCATCTGGAAGGGGGGGTCGACCCACTTCTGTCTAGACTATGATGTCTGATGTATAAACTTGATGGAGAGAACGATGTACAGACTTGCTCTTGCGAAGGCTGTATAGACATTGAATCAAGCAGTGTATAGACTTGATAAATGACAGAATGCAATGCTGTATAAACTGACATATGACAGAATGCAATGTTGTATGAACTGAATGTCTGCTAATGCAAGATAGCACATTCATATGCCCAAAGTAGAAATATAATTCAGACACAGATTCATGATATGCAAAGCCACAGATTCATGATATGCAAAGCTGTAGAACAGACATGATATATGCCCATAGCAAGACAGTCAATCAGATGTTCATGATATGCTATCATCAAAATCATAGAGGTGAAAAACATGTCACATATGATCAGATAACTCATAGTGTTTGCTATCATCAAAATCACAGGGGCACAACAATATCTTCTACCCCCATTCACAGGTTCGTGTGGTTCCATACTTGGTAATCTTGTTTACACACTCAAGCACTCAGATTTGCACCTTCGATTTTATCTACGGTTTAATTGAGCTTAGCACTTTGACCGCATCCCTTGGGCGGCCTGCTGCACCCTTGCACACAGGCGCCAAGGTGAAAGTATTGCTAAGTGTTTCCCTTGCTTAGACTCGCATGCACCTTAGTTGATCACCGCTGCATCATACACATATGAACTTTGAGTGATCAACATAGCACCCACACACGTACGGTTGTTGCAAGCTATTGCATGCTCTGTGCCACTCTACTTAATTCCGCTGTGCATTGTGTCTAAGTGATTCATTCACTTTATAGGAGTGGTTCATGCTTCCGATAGCTAAGAGTTTTAAATAGGCCAAAGCTTTTGATAGGATCTATTCAACCCCCCCTTCTAGATCCGTTTACACCTCGCGGGACCCAACAAGTGGTATCAGAGCGAGGCTCTGTCATTCCCAGATCCAACGATCTGCAGGGAAAGATCCCGGTGTTTGTTATTTAGATGGCTTCATATGCTACACATGCTTCGATGGCTTCTCCGCCCATTTATGATGGTTCATATTTTTCTACATGGGTTGGAAGAATGTTCATCTATGTTAGCTCCATAGATCCACAATTGTGGACTCTTATATACAATGGTCCTCATGAGCTGCCATCAAATTCAATTGATTGGTTAGCCGAACATGAGACCAAACACAATGATAATCGTCTTGCATATAACTTAATTACAGCTGTAGTTGATCTAAAACTAACTCATCTTGTGTCCTCTTGCAGCACAGCCAAGCAAGTATTGGACAAGTTGGTGAAAAACCATGAAGGGAAGGAACAAGAACAAGAATGCTTCATGGCCGACCGTGCAGAACAGTCCAGCAATACATCCTCATCATAGGTAAACTCTGACACTGAGGAATTCACTTTTGAAGAGCTTATGGAAGCCTATGATGAATTGATCACACAATATAAAAAGGTAAAAATAGAAAACAAAAATTTGAAAAAGGATCTCAAGAAAATTAACCAAAATGAAAGCTCGATTTGTAAAAAGTGTTCTATTTTTAAAGAGCTTAACGACACTCTCTCAGTTGATCTAGATACGCATAAACAAAGCATTGCATGTCTATGGGAAGAAAATGAAAATCTTCATGATGAAATCACTAGGTTGGAAGAAATTGTAATAAAACTTCAAAACCAACCTAAGTCAATCTCTAATGATCAAACTATGGCCAATGGACTAATCTATCATGAGAAGTTGATTGAAGGAAATAAAAATTCTGTTTCATGCTCTGCTAATTTTGTATGTGAAAAATGTTCATTCTTGAGAAACATAAATGTTGGTCTCCATGATGATCTTGAATGGTAACAAAAACTGATTGATTCTCTGAAAGAAGAGAATAGAGAGTTGTTGGAAAAGAAAATTAAACATGAAAAAGCTGAAGAAGAATTGCATGAAAAATTGGTTGCACATGAAAAAGGTAAATCTGTCATTGATGATCACTCTGAAACTTTGCATGCTTTAGAACAACAAAATCAAAATCTTAAAGCAATAAATGCCATGCTCAATGAGCAATTGGCAGCATGCGAAGAGGGCCTTGATGAATCTAAACAGCGCATTTCCTCACTTGAAAATGAAATTCAAGGTCTGAATGAATTCTTGTCATTGTTTGTTCAAATCCAAGATTCTGACTCACCGGAAGCCACCACTTCTTATGGTCACCAAAAAGGTCATACTGCTCAAAAGAAAAGCAAAATTCAGTATGCTCATCCAAACATGCACCATAACATGTCCTATGCTAAATACCATGCTTTCCACAAAATGAATGTCCATTGTTATTATTGTGGTAAATATGGTCACACTATGCATGATTGTTTTATCTTGAGAAATGATGAGCTTAGAGCAGAAGAACAAGTGGTGAAAGAGCAAGGAAAGAAACATGTCAATACTGGCAGAGGACCTACTCAGTAGACATCTACACAGAACTGTATGGGAAGTCAGAAGAGTCGATACTCCCATACAAGCAGGCCGACACTCTCCATGGCTTTAAACAAAAATCTTCCTCCTTTCTACTCTCACTGTGGTAAGTCTGGCCTTACTGTCCAAGAGTGCTGGCACTTGAAGGGAAAGCATCACCTTCATGCCATGAAAGGTAAATCCCATGCTTATCCACAAAAACAAAATGCATATGCACACGCACATGAACATAAAAAGAATGCTCAATCTTTTGTGCGCTATTTTTACTGTGGGAAAAATGGTCATGACATGTATGATTGTCATACAATGAGAAAGGATGATCTAATTTCCCTGAAACAGATGAGCTACATTGGTGAATATGATAAAGCTGCTAACCTACAAGGACCCAAGCAATCTTGGGTACCTAAAAATTCCAAATGAGAATTTTGGGTGCAGGATGCCTTAGAGCTGAACAAAGGATCATAAGGTAAATAAAAGCTCAAGGCACAGGTATGTACATAAACCTTTAAGTTCAGTCATCTTGCATGTTTAGTCTTGACATGTAGATAGTGCATCATACGTCTGCCCAATGTCATTAGATTCTGCAAACTGAATTAGTCTTTGAAATACAAAACCCCCAAGGTGTGAGATGAACTTTTGAGCTTGATAACTTGCTCACACCATGCTTGATTTCAGCTGTTTAATTCATGAAAAACTTGTTATGCTGATAAAGTTGATGTGATGATGAGTTGCTTAAGTCTTGCTATCAGCTACATGAAATGCTTGGATTTTGGTTTTGATGATGCATACCATGGCTACATTTCCAAATCGTTATTCATGTTAGCATTGCTCAAAGGGGGAGTCAACATCAATGTAGTCTGAATCATTTCACATCATTTCACTCTTGCATGGCCATGGTATATTAAATGTTGATGTATGGAAAGGAAGGTTATGCTTGCCTAGAAGCACTCAATATGCGTGAGGTTTCACCTCCGCCACGTACCATGCGTCAATGTTGCATATAGGCCATATAGTAAGGGGGAGCTATCTCTTTGCAGAATTCATGCATATGTTTCATCTTCATTCTGTTGACATCATGGCATAGAATGCATCTTCTCAGGGGGAGCTTGTTCATCATGAAAATCCAGTCAAAATTCTGCCTTGCTGTTCAACAGGTCGACCACACTCCTTTGACAGGTCGACCCCACATTTCTTTCAGCCTAAAAATTACTTTTGTCTGAGCTCAGTGCATAACCTCAGGGAGAACGTTCTTCATCTATTCTTGCCTACCAGTTATGCAACACTCTCTTCTTAAATCAAGCCATTGCATGATATTGCTTAATCCTTTTGTGGATCAACTTGGATTCAAAGTGCCTTGAACTTCTTGGAGGATTCCCAATCTATTATTGAGGTTGTTTATCAGAGTAAATCTTCAAGAAGAATTTTCTTTTATAGAGTCTTGTGATTGCCTTGAACATGAATGATTTTGGTTTAACATTAATGATTTCTTGAGTCTTGAAGTTTGATGGTCTTGAACATATTTGTGATCGGGTTTAATAGACTTGAACTAGTTTCTCATGTTTTGACTTGTTATGCCGTCTTGAATCTGAAAAATTTTTGAGTACAAAGACATCCTTGATCGAGAAACTTCAGCTAAGTACTGTTTTTAAACATTTGTTGAATCTGTTTATTTCAAAAAGTGGCTATACTTAAAGTAAGCTCAAGGCAGAGCAATGGCACTGTTGCTGAGAAATATATCTCCTCATTAAAGAAAATGAGGTTCGATATGTCATGAGGTGACTATGCTATCTTTGTTCTAAGTGAAGCAAAATCGTGAGCACACTCACGTCAAAAGGTGGTTGTCACACTTGACTGCTCGTAAAATGATAGCAATCATCTTTCAAATGATTTCAAAAGAAAAATCTGAATGTGTAGCTCTCATGAATCAAATCTAAGTCATCTAAGTGTTTAGCCTTAATACTTATTATGGTCACTCTCAAGGGAACCAATGAAACTGAATGAGTAAGATAAGAGAAGGTTAATCTTATTTTGACATGAATTTCTGGTTCACTACTATTAAACTTGCATGCAAATGTCTTCATTTGATTCTACTGAGTAGGCCAGAATTCATTAGCATTAAACCAATCTGAATGTAAGAGCTGGTTCATTTGGGTTCTATAACTGAAAATTCTGAAAAATCCATAACTCTGATTTATGAACTTGGTTTCAGATTAAAGAACCTCCATTCTTTCTTGAGAAGTCATATCTTGATGCTCCTTGTTGTTTGCCTTCATCTGCCATATCTACATAAATCATTCAGGCTGCCATGATTACATCACCTTGGTATCATCCAACAAGTGATATTATCTTGATGCTCCTTGTTGTTTACCTTCATCTGCCATGATTACATCACCTTGGTATCATCCAACAAGTGATATTATCTTGATGCTCCTTTCAAGTCGAATCCAAAATCATTGGTGTCTTCTGTCAAGTGATATCCCTTTGCTTCTCATTCATTAGCATGTGGCATAAGTCCTCGCATCATTAGCATCATGCTTTCATGCAATAGGGTGGCATGCACGTCTTCACCTCCTACAATTGTAGCTTGCATTTATCATTTTCATGCATTGCATAGAAAATCCAAAAAATCTGAAAACTAGAAAACCACTAAAAATCTTGCAAAATCTGACATCACAAAAATGCTCCTTGGCTGCTCTATCCATCTCATATTTATGAAATTGAATCATGTTGCTGTGGCTCCATTTCTCACACTTACAATGTCTTTGCCAAGCCACGGGACACCACCATGTTCGATACATCCATATCATTCATTGGTATCAGTCCTATAACTGGCTTTCCACAATTGGTTGTTCTCTTTGGTTATCTTGTCAGCTTTAATAAGTGTACAACCATTGGCATATATTTCCATATCATTTTCTGGACTGTTGCCTGCAATGCCATGTTTCTCCATATTATGGTTGCTTGTAATGATGTCACATAGGCGATGCCAGAGCGTCATGTAAGTCTCTTTGTGTGAGTCTCTCTTTCTCTTTTCTGGATATTTTGATGTTGTCAAAGGGGGAGAAGTTTATGTGAGTCATTAATCACAGCATGTGGTAAGTTTCTGTGAGTCATTAATCAAAGAATCCACTCTATGTGTCAAAGGGGGTGAGAACCATGTGAGTCATTGTCAAAAGGGGATAGGGAGAGAATCCTCTTCTTCTTCTTCTTAAGAATGTTTTTGACTCATAGTTTCCATGTGACTTACTAATGCATGTGAATCTCTAATGACTCATAGTTCAGAATGACTCATAGTTGCCATCATCAAAAAGGGGGAGAATGTTGAACATGTGTGCAACATGATTACTTTTATGATTTTGATGATGTCTGCCTCTGTAGTCATTAATGAGCTATACCTGCACTTGATAATGTTAATATTCATACATTTCAGGTCATTATACCTCCAGTGTAGACGATCAAGATCAAGAGACATGGTTCAGCAAGTCTATACATACATCCAGCAAGTCTATACATCCAGCGAGTCTATACATTCTTCAAAGTCTATACATTCTCCATGCATCTTCATAGCAAGTCTATACACTCGGCTCTAGTAAGCACATCAAGTCTATACATCCATCAGCTCAGTGCATAGCAAGTCTATACAGCAGTAAGTCTGTACATTCTTCAGCAGCAAGTCTGTACATTCTTCAGCAGCAAGTCTGTACTTTTTTTTTTTGATAAAAATCCCTGCCTAGTAGTGAGTCAGAATGTGGTTCCAATTCAGAACCCACAGTCTGATTCACAACCAGGGGGTGTATTATTGCTCATAAAAGAATGGACCTTTACATCACTCTAATGCTAGGCAAGCCTAGCTTGTCTAGTCTAGCAGCACCCTTTGTTAATTTTGGAAGACTATGCTGCAAATTAAAGAAAGAATTACAATGGGATTGACAAGCAAAATTAGCTAAAGAGTCAGCGGTAGAGTTCCCTTCTCTGAATATGTGGGAGATGAGCTTCGGTGGAGGAGAACAGCTCCAAATTTCTCTAACAAAAGATAAGATCTCCCAAGGACAAGCAGTTTCTTTGCAAGTCTGTACATCCTTCAGCAGCAAGTCTATACATCAGCAAGTCTATACAGCCAGCGAGTCTATACATCAGCAAGTCTATACATCCAGCAAGTCTATACATCAGCAAGTCTATACATCCTGCAACACGAAGTCTGTACGTTGGCTGATTGCACAGACTCAAAGTCTGTACGTTGGCTGATTGCACAAACTCAAAGTCTGTACGTTGGCTGCTAGCACAAACTCAAAGTCTGTACATTGGCTACTAGCACAAACACATAAAGTCTGTACATTGGCTGCTAGCACAAACTCAAAGTCTGTACGTTGGATGTTAGCACAAACTCAAAGTCTATACTTTGTCTAGTTGAAGTCTGTACATTGGCTGGCTGCTTCAACACAAAGTCTATACGTTGTCTGGTTGAAGTCTATACAATGTACAGTTGCTCCAACACAAAGTCTGTGCATAGTCAGTGCATTCGGTTGATTCATGGCAAAGTGAAAGCCATATGATCGCGTCCAAGCCTTGATACAAATCTCTTCTACAAGGATGAAGTTACAGACTTGAACAGGCTGCTAATAGTCTCAAGCGACTGAGCTGGAGGGCTAACGAACCAACCCGACTGAACTGGGGGTCTGCCCAGCTGGCGGTCGACCGCCAGCAAAGGGGCGGTCGACCGCCCCAGCCAGGGAATGACAGTTTGAAAGATTGCCAGCTGGCGGTCGACCGCCAGCCAGTAGCGATCGATCGAAAATCCCAGGGCTCACCAATCTACAGTATTTCTCAGTAGAGGTCGACCGCCAGCCCCGAACCATCAATTGTTGACTTTTGTTTCCACTTCGAAAAGGGCCATCCAACATGGATTTGTTTAATCCAAAAGTCACCTAATCACCCATGATTTGTGGATCTGGTCTGGGGCTTATCTATAGACCATTCAAAGTCTATAAAACCAATACAAGAGGGTTAGAAACCCTAGTTGATGCAGTTGATGAAGTGAATCAAAGAGAGCTCAAGGGAGGCCATTTCGCAAGTACTGTAGCACCTGCGTGAATAGTATTTCAGGCTGGAGTTCTTCATCCTTCCATGGTGATTCAAGCTCAGATCTGAAGCCAAGCAACCTCCAAGCAAGCAAGAAGCATTCAAGGCTCTCAAAGGTGATCAAAGCTACATCCATACACCTCTTCATCAACTCAAGGAGATTCAAGAAAAGATCAAGCTACATCCAATATCGTCTCCATCAACTCAAAGGGATCAAAGGAAAATCAAAGCTCTTCATCAACTCCTCAAGAGATTCAAGCTCCAGCAAACCTCAGACAAGATCTTTTCTCTTAAGCATATTCTATATCTTGTTGAGTGTTTTTCATAAGTTGTTCTTTTTCCATTTCTTTCAAACACTTGAAATTGAGAATCGTCCCTACCGGTGGTTAGTAGGAAGGTAATTGGGAGTTCTCCGATCTGCGGTGTAGCCGTCCCTGCCGGCTTTGTGTGTAGGAAGATAGAAAGAGGGTTTTCTCTGTTCTGTGGTTTGGGGCGTGTCCCCGGTCAAGCTGTGAGTCAGTAGGAAAGCCTCACCGGGTTTT
This sequence comes from Amorphophallus konjac, assembly GCA_022559845.1. Taxonomy (NCBI): domain Eukaryota; kingdom Viridiplantae; phylum Streptophyta; class Magnoliopsida; order Alismatales; family Araceae; genus Amorphophallus; species Amorphophallus konjac. Next base: position 290,065,467 of record CM040118.1, read on the forward strand.
GGTGAGGGGTGGACGTAGGTTGCGGGGTTGCAACCGAACCACCTTAAAACTCTCTGTGTTGTGGGTTGTTTATTGTGTGTGATTGCTCTATATCTTCTACCCCCATTCACAGGTTCGTGTGGTTCCATACTTGGTAATCTTGTTTACACACTCAAGCACTCAGATTTGCACCTTCGATTTTATCTACGGTTTAATTGAGCTTAGCACTTTGACTACATCCCTTGGGCGGCCAGCTGCACCCTTGCACACAGGCGCCAAGGTGAAAGTATTGCTAAGTGTTTCCCTTGCTTAGACTCGCATGCACCTTAGTTGATCACCACTGCATTCACACACATGAACTTTGAGTGATCAACATAGCACACATACACGTACGGTTGTTGCAAGCTATTGCATGCTCTGTGCCACTCTAATTAATTCCGTTGTGCATTGTGTCTAAGTGATTCATTCACTTTATAGGAGTGGTTCATGCTTCCGATAGCTAAGAGTTTTAAATAGGCCAAAGCTTTTGATAGGATCTATTCAACCCCCCCCCCTTCTAGATCCGTTTACACCTCATGAGACCCAACAGGCCCTTATCTCGGGAGCGCGCATGGCCCGACGGTTAGGGGCTGAGTGAGTCAAAATCCATACTGACTCCTGTTGACACCCAAAATATGATCGTCGGCGACCAAGCCATAAGGACGAATGACCCGGCCCGCTGAAGCACGGAAGCCGATAAAGATCAACATATGGAAGATTTCTCAAGCCGCCAGAGCCTCGAGTCACCCCGTATGGACACGGGGACTTCACCTCAGGAGTGCCGAGACAAACTCACAACCAACCGGCAGTGCGATCAAGCCTGCCCAATGAACCGGCATCGACTCTGTCGTGCCGCATACACTACACCCGTTGTCCGATCAAGGATGATGGTCTACCCAGTGGCTTCCCACCTTATGAAAGGCTCTCCTGAAGATGAAGGAGTCCCCCTGGTTCCCCGAGACGGAGGACCGAAAGCTCTGACGGTAGAAGATCCTGATCACCCGGCACGGGTACGGCTTCCCGCCAAGACAGGCCCCTTAGTGGCCAAATGATCGCCCAGCTCAGGCGGAACTATCCATGGTGTTACACCACCCCCTAAGAAGCTTTGGGCACGAGCCAAACCAAGCCAGTTGCACGAATCATAGAGCTGAAGGCCGTGTCAGTGGAAAGCCCGTATGATCAAATCAAAGCTATCTGGAGTCTCGGGAATGGCCGTACGTCAACCTGGGAGCTTCGACAAGACATCTCGTCAAAGTTTAGAGGAGCATTGGCAAGATAAATGTTTACGGTGACCCCCGGAATCATCCTCGGACTCATCGACTGGCTCGAAGCGCACGAGGAGCATTAGCCCGGCGCGCCCTAAACCGGCGCACCCCTCACTTGATGCCCTTTATCCCGGCGTGCTGAACCCCATCCAGGGCCTGGCTATTCCGGCGTGCAAAGACCCATGAAGCCCTTCCCGGCGCGCAGTTCTTCATGCCATATGAGGCTTGGGGCTCGATCATGTATATATACAGATGGCTATTCGAAAGAAAAGGAAGGGAGAAGAGGGGGCAGACAGAAGGAAAAAGGAAGAGAGTCTTTCGAGAGAGGCCTTCCGGGGGAGAGAGAGCTTTCTTGGAAGAGGAGAGTTTCTGTCCAAGCGTCCTTCGACGGCCATCTTCCTCTGTTCTAGTTGAAGTCCTCCAGAGCCGGAGAAGGAGAAGCGTGCCGATACTCTGTTTTGAGAACAGGTGGGCGCCGGCGTCTATCTCTCTCTGCTTTTCGTGAATTTTCCTCTTTCGGGGCTTCCGTCTACCAACTGTAAGCAAGAGAGGGGAGGGATGGCAATGATATGAGCCGACCCCTCCCCTCCTCTGTGATTTCTTCTCTTTACTGTATTTTTCCTCTGCAAACGATGAACGGCGACCGAGCAATGATGCCGGCGCCGGACTCTTAACGTGTAAATGATGGCCCATTCCCGTTTCTGGGATGGCAATGCGTATATGAATGTATGGACCAGCAGGTCGAATGAATGATTTGAAACTTCTGTCTCCGTCTCTATCTACATCGATGTGTATGTTTAAGGTCTTCCGCGCGTTTTCTCTTGATCCTGGTTTCCCCGAAGCCCCGATCATGCCCCGAAGCACCGTGGGCTACAGAAACACCCCTCCCCAGGGTTTTTCCTTTAGACCATGCTCGTGTCTGGTTTAAGGGTCTCCGCATCCCCTCCGTGGATAGAGCTGCGCTTCTGCGTATGCTTCTTTCTACCGTGTTGTCAAGGGACTAACTCCCCTCGATTCCTCTCTTCCTGTTGCCCTGTGGCTCGCGAGGTGGGAGTCGTTCTTGGGATTGCAAGATGCATCGACTTAACATTGCACCGTAACTGTTCGAGCATATGCCTCTATGTTTGGCTCGTCTCACCTATGCATTGATTACCCCTCTGCATTATAGTCATGTGAATCGTTCCGAGATTCCTTTATTTCGTCTTATTCATCCGGGGAGGGGGACATTCCCCGTTACTTCACACAGTTGCTGGGCGATCAAGAACTCTACCCCTCGATGGTAGATGTTTCCCCAAGGCCATAGCAGATAGCAACAGGGGTCTTAGCCTAACAGGCTTAGCCTCGACAATCTGAGACCCAATCGAGGCTGAGAGATGTATGCTCCTCGTAGGCCAGCCCTCGGAGCTTCACCCTCTTGGTGGTCGGTTCCTCCATAGGATGTGCCGTAAGCTGTGGGTTGTCCACCCCTCGCAGGCTAGTCCTCGGGGTGCTGCTCCCATCATCGGCGGCTTCGTCCCTCTGTCTCTTCGCCCACGAAGTCTTGGTGCCCCTCGCAGGCTAGTCCTCAGGATATCCTATCCGATGGGATTTTGTTGGATGCCACTGTGCAGACTGGCGGTTTAGGGGCGTACTCCATGAGTGAGTATGACCCCGATTCTCCCCTGTAACTCTTCATATTCAGGGGAGATGCTGTCAAATTTTGGACAGACTCAGCATAACTAAAGCCATGATGAGATACTCGTTCTGGACTCAATTGACTCGGTGCTCGAGTATGAACCTCGCACTGACTCACTGCATCGTTTCCAGAGGTTCCTGGACTTCAATCAAACAAACAGTTGGTCCAAACAACTCTAAAATGCTCAATGGAAGCTTAATAAACTTAAAAGGTTCGAAAATGCATCAAAAAATAAGCTAAAACGGCGTGGTCTTAGCCGGCGCGCCTTAATAAGCCCCCCCCCCCCCCCCGCGCCGTATTAACTTGTGACTCATGTTTCTTCTTCTTTTCCTGGGTCAATTCTCGGTGCGCCTTTAACCGGGGCGCCCCATGCCTTGCGCGCCGTGTTAACGGGTTTTAGGGCCGCACCGGATTAGCATTTCACCTACGCTTTACCACGTCGGATTAACCCCTTTTACCTACGCTTTACCGCGCCGTGGAAGCTATCTCTCCCGCCGTCTCACGTTTTCATGTCATTCTAATCTCTCGTTCGCTCTCAGGGCAATCCTGGCCTCCCATGGTCGATATTGACTACCCTAATCAGCGGTAGATTAAGTAAGGCAAGGGATGTCCATGCTCCGAATAACCTCTTTACCATGTTGACTATCATGTGTGTGAACACTTTGCTTTCATCATCACCCTTGTGCTATCGTTTCCCTCTCTTCTGACGGGGATCAATGAATGTGATTAAGCATTGTTTACTGTCATAATTCTGTTTCCATGCTCAGTATAGTTATCATCATCATGCCTGCATGCTTGCATAGACCCTTGGGTATATCAAATGGCGTTAACAGAAGGTCGGGTTACCCCTGATCGGAAGTTTTTGCTATGCGCGATGGTGGTCTTCGGACCCACGTCCTCCGCCACGTACCCAAGGTCTCTAATTCAATGAATCATGTCTCTCCTTGCATGATAAATAAATCGCATGTGATCTTATCGTGCTCATAACGTTGCATCCCTTATTCCGGCCTCGACAGCCCACTATCTCGGCAATTAATCAAAGGTGTTCCCTCCTCGTGGGGAATGTAATTAACGCCATAACCTTTATGGTATGACGGACTGCCGGTCCAGATCGAACCTCACTTTCGCCCGACACGGGTCAGAATGAGCGCATAATAAACTCGTCACTCACGTGATTGGCACGCCCGCGTCGTCAATCAGTCAGTTAATTACCAATTAGTTAATTGGTTGATCGACACGTGAAATAATAAATAAGATAAAAAAAGACACGCGAACAAGTCTGGCACGCCCGGTGGGACCGGTGTCACCTTTCATCTCTTTGCCGAGATATTTGGGCTTCGAGGCCCTCTCAAAGGCTACTGATCGTTGGCTTGTTTGTCTTTACAGGCGTACGATGACAACCAATGGATTAACTAGCATTGACTTCGGTCCTTCGATCGTTGCTGGACATGCACAAGGGTACCTGGCGATGCCCATGGAGTTCGGTAGCTTCCCTGCCGTTGTCGGCTTCCCTAACTTCTTGGGGTTAGCCTTTGTTGATATGTTGGAAGTTGAAGCCCCGGCACCTGTCGAGGAAGCCGTGGAAAAAATGGAGCCTCTGAAGGCTCCCTGCTGCAACGACTCATCCAAGAGTCCGGCCCCGGCCGCTAGCTGTTTGGTGCACCACGTAATACGTGGGACCCGCCCCAATATCGTCAACAAGCACCCTGGAGGACGTCAACGTCACAAAGCTCAAAGGAGTGCTGCTGTGATCACCGGGACTCTATCTCAGTCTGGGAAGTCTATGATGGTCGGCGGCATGCGCGTCTTCCTCAACAGATGCAATACACAGGTGGCTCCGGATCGAGTCATCCCCACCATCCCTGTCCACAATGCATACCAGGCCCTCGCTGGAAGGAGGACAGAAAGAGAGGAAACTGGCCACTATGGCCAAGGAGGAATGGCCCCCAGGCCGAGGAAGGTCAAACATGTGTGGGTTCCCAAGCGGACCCAACCTGCCCACCAGCTGACTCCCATCCACCGCCGTCCTATGTATGACGGGGCGGAAGAGAGAAGAGAAAGGGGCTTGCCCCCGAAGAAGGAAGAAGAAGTGGTTGCGGACCCTCCGCGCCGCGAAAGTTTCCGGGCTGCTGCCCATCAAGCCAACGTCCCAGCTGCGGGATGAAGATTCCAACAACCTGTTGACAGAGCTCAGCTAGCCTATATCCCTCCTGCGGGAGGTCGACAACTATCCCCCGTATTACATCTAGAACGGGGTCAAGAAGAGATGACCTGTTTGGTCAGAAACTATTTTCGAGGGTTAGGCAACCCCTCACTTGGTCAACAGCGACTGATGCAAGCAGCCACCGATGAAGACTATTGCCCGTCAGTGACAGATGAAGAAGATATGGGAGAAAGAATGATGGTGTCATCAGTCGACGACAATGGATATGATAACGGCTTCGAGATCGAAGCCGATGAAGCTGTCCCCGAGCGGGAAGAAAGAAGAAGAGTTTCTGTGTTCGAGAGGCTGACCTTCCCGCAGGAAACTAGAAGGAGGGTCCATCGACAAAGGAGAAGGATGCAGGTCTTTACCTGCAATATGGCTGGTATATCCAACCGATATAGGGAGCTTCCCGAAGATCCCCGAGAATTGGCTCAGCTGGCCGCACGGACGGGGCCGAGTACTCCCAGAACAGAGGCAGCAAGGGAGCTCCTGATGATGACTAAAGGAAAACAGCCCCAGGTCTACCACCAGTGGGATGACAAGGCCCCCGTCCTGACAACTAATGTAGTGACGGCAGAGGAAGAAGAAGACGTCCCCCTCGACATCATGCCCGAGGGTACGTCCGGGGATACAGCAGAAGTTATCCCCACTACAGCCACTATAGACCCATCAGTCTTGATATTACTTCAATAATATCGGCAAGAGATAGACTTGCTGAAGAAGCAGCTAATGGAGAAAACTGAACAATCCTCAGCTTCCAAGCCACCCGAAGTCCAGGGTGAATCATCTCGGGGAGCAGTCCGTCGTGACGGCCCTCCACCACTCTACACACTGCCCCAGTCGTCAGAGCCAAGCATGGCGATGATGCAACAGCAGCCACCACAGCTCCAACCGCTGCTACCTCCGGTGCTCCCTCAAGCGCACCAGACACCTCCGCTGCTGCGTCCTCCACAGGCGACCACCCTGGTCACCCCCTACCTACAGCCGGCCCACTTCTATCCGGAGCCAATAGAGCCCACGGTCATGAACCGGATGATGGTGGAGAGGATGATCGAGCTGAAGCTTGCAGATAAAAGTGAACGCAACTATATCGAAAGAATGAGAGAGGTTAGGGGGCAATGGCCCATCAAGTCATGGTGGGACATGAAGAGAGAGCTTAGGAAGGTCTACGTGCCCCAACCGGTCACCTCTAATCGGCCCCACCCAATCACTTCCAACCAAGTGGGTCCTAGCAGGAGGCAAAGAGCCCCACACGTCGATGAGCCAAGACCCAATCCTAGGACAGTTGACTACGGGCGAGTCCACCAGGATATCCCTATTCCAACCCACTCCGTTGCCGAACTTATGCAAATGATTTTGGACCGGTTGGATGGGGTGGATAGGACACGTACTCCTAGTGATGTACTCCTACCCGAGCCTAAGGAGGTCATCGCTGGTAGTCTTAATCTGGCCCCATCAACGGAGTCCCCAAGCCCTCTCCCCATCATAGTGGATCCTCCTTCCCCACCCATGAGAGCTCCATCACACTCACCTTCCGATCTTATTTCGGAGCCCTCTCATTTGGAGCCACCAAAGCCCGAGCCACCTGTATTTCTAACGGGTACAATTTACATAGCCGAGCCACTAGTTAGTGGGCTTAAGGATGGCTTGGTCCCACTTCCCTTTCCATCTATGGACCCTATCCAACATCTGGTGCCAATCAATTCATTTCACACCACTTTCCGGTCTAGTCACTATGTGGATACATTGGATGACCTTCTTAAAGTGTTAGACCGGCAATTGATATTTACGCACTTATTGGCTCTAGGCTTCGACCGACCCACAGGTCGTAGTTTCACTCATCCCGCTTTAGGGTCCATCACCTCCGTGTACACCGTGGGTCATGTTACCACGGAGGTTCTTCTACTCCTCCCGCTACCGGTCGAGCCTAACTTCACTCCTTTTATCCCGAGGGAGGAGCCCTATCTTCTATACACCGTCCCATCTACCACGATGGATGGAGGTGACCATCACCTTCATGAATTTCAAACATGGGACTATGTAATGGAGGAACCGGGGGGTCACACATTCTTTGACCCATTCGACCCCTTCTCTAGTGGGTCTCGTGCTCCACCACTTCCCCTCTACTTTGTCAAGGAAGTCCCCTACCACTCTCTTCCCACTCGGGCCAATCAAATTCCACATAGCAATAGGTCCGATTATTGGGAAGCATGGCATGCCTTACCTACATGTAGTGGTGATGAACCTCTTAGCCCACCCACACCCACATCTGATAGGAAGTCCTTGCATGCATGGTGTCTTTTTGGGTGTCTAGGAGTACATCATCCTACCTACCTTTGGTTGCATCTAGTGTATGAATGGCACACATTTGGGTGTCCTGGTCCGCCATCGTCCATGCGTAGGTCGGACTAGCCATAGGTTTGTCTAAGGTCATGTGTGTGTGTTTGTTTGTCTCCCTCATTGTTCTCTTTCATGCATATGGTTTGCATTAAGTCGTGTCAATAAAAGGCCAGTCAAAGCACGCATAAGGAGGTAGCCAATGCATGCTACATATCCGTGGATTCAAAGGGAGAGTACATCTAGATCAGGGTCATACCTGACAGGTTTCCGCCCGGAGACCGAAAGCCACTCTAAGTCCATGATCCCCACCCTTTCCGGGTTAAGAAACAAGTGGGTCCGAAAGCGTACGATATTGAACTACCGAACGACAATGGTGTCAATTCGACGTTCCATGTTTCCTCTGGTAGCCTATTGGAACCCGCGGTGATCCCTAGTGAGTTTCAAGCTTTATCTTTCTATTTGGAGTGACCCTCACCCGAGAGTCCACCTCTTCCAGCCTCAACGCATGCATATAGATTGTATACTGGATGAGCAGGTGATCACCACAAGGAACGGCGCATACCCACACGTCCTAGTGCGTTGGCGTGGATGCCCCACGATGACCAAACACCTTGATCACATGCGGAGAGCGCAAGCTTCGGGACCCTTACTCGACGGGGTCGAGTTCCTCCCACCCGGGGAGAATTGGTGCGGACACCAGAGCGATCACGTGACACGTCGGCGAACCGACGGTGCCATACGCGGAGCACCAAGTGGACTACATCGGCTTATCTTCAAAAGGGGGATAATTTGGCTTGAATTTGGACCTTTTTTGGCATTGAATTGGACTTGTAAAGGGTATTGTATATGTAATTTGCTAATGGGCTGGTTGTAGGGCTCCTAAAGTGCCAAATTGTTAAAGCCCCTTAAGCATTCCATAAGTAGAAATGGCCTTGGTCCATTTGTAATGGATCCATAAGCCATATGGGCTTCCTTCCTACATGGGTTCTCTATATTGGATAATCTAGAGTGTGCTCTCTTCATTCATGGGCTTGGTTAAGCCATGGCCACATTTGGCCTTAAGCCATCAAGGTTGGAATGGGCTTGGTTAAGCCATGGCCACATGTGGCCCATTCAAGGCCCAAGATTGGGGCGCCCCCTCTTTTGGCTTATTAGGCTAGGAATTGTGTTTTTTTTTGTATTTCTTCCACTTCCATTCACCACATGGATTAATGGATGGCTGCTGGTCAAGGTCTAATGGTTGCTAGCCTACCATATATGGCTGCCACCTACCTTTGAATTTCAAAGGGAGGAAGCTTCCCCTCCCCCTTGTCACCTTCCCCTCCCATCATAATCAAAGGGGCGCAGCCCCCTTCCATTCCCCTTGCATCCATCGAACTCCCTTCCCCCCTACCCCTTCCATTTCCCTATAAGAAGGCATGTATAGTGTTTATGCTTAATAGAATGAAGTTTTGTTGAAAGAAAAGTTCATTAGAGAGTGATTCTCTTTGTGTGTTCTTGGGTGTGACTCCCATTGTGCTGTCCTGTGACTGGACATAACTGGGTCATGAGACTTGACCCTATATCCCTCCCTTCCTCTTATCTTCTCCTTCCAAAAATATTATCCGTGATACCTCTGCAAGTTATCAAACTTTCAGATTTGGTTTCGCATCGATCGGAGTTCGTGAGCAACGATGGTGATTTTTCTCGTGGAGGCGTGCAGATCGGTTCCAGATTGCTGCCCAGATCTGAAGGTGACTGTGTATTGAATTCTCCAACCCAACCCCGATGCCATCTGAAGTTAGTTCTTGAAAAGAAATCGTAGTATTTCGAGTCTTCTTCGTGTTACCGCTAGTTTCGCCTTGATCCGTGATCGGTGTTGATCGTAACGACAGTTCCCGTTAGATCGCGCGGGCTGGTATGAGCAGGCCCGGCTGAGAACTAGAATCAACTTTCAGAGCCTGCCCTGCTTCATCCGGCCAAGATCCGTGTGAAGGATCTTCAGAGTATTTCTTCCTCTGAACGTCGCCTACCACCTCCCACAAGGAACTCCCCGATCCGACATCGGCAACCATTTTCCCAACATTTTACCGTGTTTCTGTGCAGTTCTGTGATCACAAAACCAGAACCTCAGAAGATTCATCACTGTGCCCAGATCTGAAAGCATCTGTTCACGATCTTCGAAGTGAAGATACTACATTCAGTCGCCGACATTCTCCAACAAACGGCGCTCCGATCGGGCATCGAATCCAGCCGTACCAGCCTCCGCAAGCTTGCTGCGCAGGGTGACCAGCACGGGCAGAACCGGGTCGGCTTTCCGTCGGCGTACCCGAGCGACTCCGGCACGCGTTCCTCGCCTCCTGCGAGTGTGGCCCGTCAACCCGGGTTCCAGCAACCCCAAAGTTATTGATTGTAGCCCGATACCTCCCTGTGTGGAGTGGGCCAAGCTTCTGAAATTGTAAAGTTAATCTTGTGTGTATTGGGGTTATTCGGAAATCGGCCGGGAATTCTTCCCCACGACTAGTCGTGGAGGTACGTGCTCGTTCCGATCCTTACATTTGCTGTTTAGTATGCTTTCTATATTGCTGCGTTTGTGAGATTAGGGCCGTTAGCTAGTTCCAAATTTTACCGCGATTGTGAGTTGTGAGTGTCCGTTCCGTAGCTCCAATCGAGCCCCGAGCGCGGATTAGCACCCTAGGCGACGGTGGTTTCTTAATCGCCACGATCCCCACGTTTCCCTCACAAGGGACGATCGTCGGGCTCAAGAGAGTCGCTATTGAGAGATGTCTCCACCTGGAGAATGCCACGGTGGTCAGCCACCCGGCTTGCCTTAGTGTGCTAGTGCTGGCCGCACATCGAGTCGGTCGTACGTCTTAGCCCGGTCGTCATCCGTCCCGCATCAATTTGGTATCAGAGCGTCGTTCAAGTCTAGGGCCATTCAAGTTCAAGGTTGCATTTGCATTCCTCTACTCGGTATATCAAAAGGTGTGACACGATCGTTAGGTTATGCCTATCGGGAAGGCCGCACACTTGCGCGAGTGGTCTTCGGATCGATTAGCTCCGCCACGTACCGAATAGTGGGTTAAGTCTAGGTTCCTAGTTAGTGCATTCCAACATCGTCATGTCTAAGTGTGTAGTCGAGTCTCATGCCAACTTTGCATTAGTATTTTGGGGTCGTGTCTAGAGTCTTGTCCAAGTGTCGGCATGTCTAACATGTAGTTCTCCAACTTCCCAGGGATTCCCAGTCGCCCAGGCGATATGACCGTTAGCCCACCCATGGGCTTGGCAACCATCCTCTCCGCTTCTGTAGGCCTGAAGCCTCAGATTTTTTTGGCTCCAATGACCCGGGCATCTACCTCAAGTGGGAGGCCACCATGAACACCTACTTTGATTGTTATACTATGTCCGAGGCAATACAATTCTCTTTCGCCAAAGAGCGGCTTCTTCATGAGGCTGCCGAAAAGTGGGATAACATCGAAAGAATGAGAGAGGTTAGGGGGCAATGGCCCATCAAGTCATGGTGGGACATGAAGAGAGAGCTTAGGAAGGTCTACGTGCCCCAACCGGTCACCTCCAACCGGCCCCACCCAATCACTTCCAACCAAGTGGGTCCTAGCCGGAGGCAAAGAGCCCCACACGTCGATGAGCCAAGACCCAATCCTAGGACAGTTGACTACGGGCGAGTCCACCAGGATATCCCTATTCCAACCCACTCCGTTGCCGAACTTATGCAAATGATTTTGGACCGGTTGGATGGGGTGGATAGGACACGTACTCCTAGTGATGTACTACTACCCGAGCCTAAGGAGGTCATCGCCGGTAGTCTTAACCTGGCCCCATCAACGGAGTCCCCAAGCCCTCTCCCCATCATAGTGGATCCTCCTTCCCCACCCATGAGAGCTCCATCACACTCACCTTCCGATCTTATTTCGGAGCCCTCTCATTTGGAGCCACCAAAGCCCGAGCCACCCGTATTTCTAACGGGTACAATTTACATAGCCGAGCCACTAGTTAGTTGGCTCAAGGATGGCTTGGTCCCACTTCCCTTCCCATCTATGGACCCTATCCAACCTCTGGTGCCAATCAATTCATTTCACACCACTTTCCGGTCTAGTCACTATGTTGATACATTGGATGACCTTCTTAAAGGGTTAGACCGGCAATTGATATTTACGCACTTGTTGGCTCCAGGCTTCGACCGACCCACAGGTCGTAGTTTCACTCATCCCGCTTTAGGGTCCATCACCTCCGTGTACACCGTGGGTCATGTTACCACGGAGGTTCTTCTACTCCTCCCGCTACCGGTCGAGCCCGACTTCACTCCTTTTATCCCGAGGGAGGAGCCCTATCTTCTATACACTGTCCCATCTACCACGATGGATGGAGGTGACCATCACCTTCATGAATTTCAAACATGGGACTATGTAATGGAGGAACCGGGGGGTCACACATTCTTTGACCCATTCGACCCCTTCTCTAGTGGGCCTCGTGCTCCACCACTTCCCCTCTACTTTGTCAAGGAAGTCCCCTACCACTCTCTTCCCACTCGGGCCAATCAAATTCCACATAGCAATAGGTCTGATTATTGGGAAGCATGGCATGCCTTACCTACATGTAGTGGTGATGAACCTCTTAGCCCACCCACACCCACATATGATAGGAAGTCCTTGCATGCATGGTGTCTTTTTGGGTGTCTAGGAGTACATCATCCTACCTACCTTTGGTTGCATCTAGTGTATGCATGGCACACATTTGGGTGTCCTGGTCCGCCATCGTCCATGCGTAGGTCGGACTAGCCATAGGTTTGTCTAAGGTCATGTGTGTGTGTTTGTTTGTCTCCCTCATTGTTCTCTTTCATGCATATGGTTTGCATTAAGTCGTGTCAATAAAAGGCCAGTCAAAGCACGCATAAGGAGGTAGCCAATGGATGCTACATATCCATGGATTCAAAGGGAGAGTACATCTAGATCAGGGTCATACCTGACAGGTTTCCGCCCGGAGACCGAAAGCCACTCTAAGTCCACGATCCCCACCCTTTCTGGGTTAAGAAACAAGTGGGTCCGAAAGCGTACGATATTGAACTACCGAACGACAATGGTGTCAATTCGACGTTCCATGTTTCCTCTGGTAGCCTATTGGAACCCGCGGTGATCCCTAGTGAGTTTCGAGCTTTATCTTTCTATTTGGAGTGACCCTCACCCGAGAGTCCACCTCTTCCAACCTCAACGCATGCATATAGATTGTATACTGGATGAGCAGGTGATCACCACAAGGAACGGCGCATACCCACACGTCCTAGTGCGTTGGCGAGGATGCCCCACGATGACCAAACACCTTGATCACATGCGGAGAGCGCAAGCTTCGGGACCCTTACTCGACGGGGTCGAGTTCCTCCCACCCGGGGAGAATTGGTGCGGACACCAGAGCGATCACGTGACACGTCGGCGAACCGACGGTGCCATACGCGGAGCGCCAAGTGGACTACATCGGCTTATCTTTAAAAGGGGGATAATTTGGCTTGAATTTGGACCTTTTTTGGCATTGAATTGGGCTTGTAAAGGGTATTGTATATGTAATTTGCTAATGGGCTGGTTTTAAGGCTCCTAAAGGGCCAAATTGTTAAAGCCCCTTAAGCATTCCATAAGTAGAAATGACCTTGGTCCATTTGTAATGGATCCATAAGCCATATGGGCTTCCTTCCTACATGGGTTCTCTATATTGGATAATCTAGAGTGTGCTCTCTTCATTCATGGGCTTGGTTAAGCCATGGCCACATTTGGCCTTAAGCCATCAAGGTTGGAATGGGCTTGGTTAAGCCATGGCCACATGTGGCCCATTCAAGGCCCAAGATTGGGGCGCCCCCTCTTTTGGCTTATTAGGCTAGGAATTGTGTTTTTTTTGTATTTCTTCCACTTCCATTCACCACATGGATTAATGGATGGCTGCTGGTCAAGGTCTAATGGCTACTAGCCTACCATATATGGCTGCCACCTACCTTTGAATTTCAAAGGGAGGAAGCTTCCCCTCCCCCTTGTCACCTTCCCCTCCCATCACAATCAAAGGGGCGCAGCCCCCTTCCCATTCCCCTTGCATCCATCGAACTCCCTTCCCCCCTACCCCTTCCATTTCCCTATAAGAAGGCATGTATAGTATTTATGCTTAATAGAATGAAGTTTTGTTGAAAGAAAAGTTCATTAGAGAGTGATTCTCTTTGTGTGTTCTTGGGTGTGACTCCCATTGTGCTGTCCTGTGACTGGATAGAACTGGGTCGTGAGACTCAACCCTGTATCCCTCCCTTCCTCTTATTTTCTCCTTCCAAAAATATTATCCATGATACCTCTGCAAGTTATCAAACTTTCAGCTTTGGTTTTGCATCGATCGGAGTTCGTGAGCAACGACGGCGATTTTTCTCGTGGAGGCGTGCAGATCGATTCCAGATTGCTGCCCAGATCTGAAGGTGATTGTGTATTGAATTCTCCAACCCAACCCCGATGCCATCTGAAGTTAGTTCTTGAAAAGAAATCATAGTATTTCTAGTCTTCTTCGTGTTACCGCTAGTTTCGCCTTGATACGTGATCGGTGTTGATCGTAACGACAGTTCCAGTTAGATCGCGTGGGCTGGTCTGAGCAGGCCCGGCTGAGAACTAGAATCAACTTTCAGAGCCTGCCCCGCTTCATCCGGCCAAGATCCGTGTGAAGGATCTTCAGAGTATTTCTTCCTCTGGACGTCGTCTACCACCTCCCACAAGGAACGCCCTGATCCGACATCGGCAACCTTTTTTCCAATATTTTACCGTGTTTCTGTGCAATTCTGTGAGCACAAAACTAGAACCTCAGAAGATTCGTCACTGCGCCCTAATCTGAAGGCATCTATTCGCGATCTTCGGAGTGAAGATACTACATTCAGTCGCCGACATTCTCCAACAAACGGCGCTCCGATCGGACATTGGATCCAGCCGTACCAGCCTCCGCAAGCTTGCTGCGCAGGGTGACCAGCACGGGCAGAACCGGGTCGGCTTTCCTTCGGCGTACCCGAGCGGCTCCGGCACGCGTTCCTCGCCTCCTGCGAGTGTGGCCCATCAACCCGGGTTCCAGCAACCCCAAAGTTATTGATTGTATCCCGATACCTCTCTGTGTGGAGTGGGCCAAGCTTCTGAAATTGTAAAGTTAATTTTGTGTGTATTGGGGTTGTTCGGAAATCGGCCGGGAATTCTTCCCCACGACTAGTCGTGGAGGTACGTGCTCGTTCCGATCCTTACATTTGCTGTTTAGTATGCTTTCTATATTGCTGCGTTTGTGAGATTAGGGCCGTTAGCTAGTTCCAAATTTCACCACGATTGTGAGTTTTGAGTGCCCGTTCCGTAGCTCCAATCGAGCCCCGAGCGCGGATTAGCACCCTAGGCGACGGTGGTTTCTTAATCACCGCGATCCCCACGTTTCCCTCACAAGGGACGATCGTCGGGCTCAAGAGAGTCACTGTTGAGAGACGTCTCCACCTGGAGAATGCCACGGTGGTCAGCTGCCCGGCTTGCCTTAGTGTGCTAGTGCTGGCCGCACATCGAGTCGGTCGTACGTCTTAGCCCGGTCGTCATCCGTCCCGCATCAATCGCATTTGATGCCTATCGGGTGCCCTACCCGCAACACCATGCGGCTAAACGACTTCCCCCAAGGGTCAACAAGCCACCTAAGTTCGACAAATTCAACGGGAAGGGGTCCCCGAAGGAGCACATTGCATATTACATGACCGTCATGGGTGATCTGGCCACCGACGAGTCATATTTGTTGAAGTTCTTTGGGCCCTCGCTGACAGGGCTCGCATTTGAATGGTATTCTAGCCTCTCGGTCGGGTCGATCAACGACTGGCCAGATATGCAGAAGAAGTTCAGGGAAAGATTCCATGTCACAGAGAGGGAGGTCACAGTGGCCGAACTCTATTCAACAAGGCAGAGGGCCGATGAGACAGCCCTCTATTATATCAAGAGGTGGAGGAATCTCGGAATGAGGTGCAAGCGGCCCCCGCATCAGGAGGACGCTATGCAAATCTGCAAACAAAATCTCATAAGGGAGTTTTGGAAAAGATGATCGGAATGGAAATACGGTCGTTCAACCGGCTGAATAATGTCGTGACCGAAGTGGAAGCTTTCCCGGCCAGACCTACCCCTACATCTGCTGCCAGCATGACCCAGAAGGGCAAGGCAGTGGACCGGCGCTCGTCGCCTAAGGAAGCGAACGCTCTTGATATAAAGGCGTTCGAACAACAGAAAAGTGAAGGCAAGAAGGGAGTCACCCCACAGCCTGTAGAAGCCCTAGACGGCAAAGAAGGTCCTTCGCTGAGGGACAAAATGAAGAAGGCCTATTCCTTTCCAAAAGACAAGACCCGAGTTCTGTTCGACTGGGTAACAGAATACAGCATGGTCACCCTGCCTGAGCCAAGGAGGCCGGAGGACCTAAAAAGAAAAGACAGTCCAAGATTCTGTCCCTACCACCAGATGTTGGGACATCCAATCGAAGACTGCTATGTTTTCAAAGACATCATCGAAGGGATGGTGAAGAAGAATGAAATTGAGCTGGGAGAGTACAAAGTGGACCCTCCTCAGCCACATGAAGCCCCTAGGAGGAGGGCAGCGGTCAACATGATCTCCCTCTACCAGGCATTGCCCGAGGAGATCTCTGAAGCAAGCACGCGGAACACCTACGAAGCTCATTTCCTGGAGCCCGCGAAAGAACAGCAGGGGTGGCAGCAGATCCCTGTGAAACACAAGAAGAAGAGGGCACCCCTCCCGAAAGAGGGGGCACATATCCGTGGTGTTTCACCCCGGCCTGCTCCGTCAGTGGTAGCACCCGTATGGGTCACTCCACCTACAGCTATCAGGATACATACACATAATCGGAGGAGACAAACTCCGCTGCCAGTGATTAAGGAAACCAATCCTGGAATCCTTCGACTGCAAAACCTCATTGAAGGGATAGATGAATATGTGCAGCCCGAATTGAAACCTCTACTGGTGCGGGACCACGTCCCATGGCAAGAATTAGAGCAGCTCTCACTTGAACAAAAGGAGGAAGCTGAAGAGGCACCCGACAGAGAGGGCAGTCTATTCTGGGGGCATCCGCCCGCAGAAGCAAAAAAGAAGAAGAAGCAAAAGAAGAAGAAAAGAAAGGCTGTTGGGGCCAATAAAGTGCAGGTTGTCTCCTGTAATACCTTGTCAGCACTCTTCAACCTGCCCGGAGAGGAGGAAGAAGAGGAAATTTGCTTCACACCCCATGCCGAGGGAGGCAAGATCGAGGCCGCAACTGCTGCACATGCCACCCGGTCAGGCCGAAAATGGGGGCGCCAGCCGCCACCCAACCACAATATCATGTTCAGAGGGGAGCAACCCTACAGGACACCTCCGCCAGAGGTCAAGGGAGTCCAAATCCCTCCTCCGTCAGGCCTATACAACAAGAGTGGGGGCAAGGGGGTCCCTTCATTTCTTGAATTTATGAAGATGTCCAAGGGCAAACAGCCTTGCCAGGAGGCTAACCCTACGCCCGGGACCGTTCACCCGTAGCTCGCATAATTTTCTGAAGAGCCAAATACAGATGGAGCTTGCCCTACAACAACTAACAAAGAAGACCCAAAAGTCGGCGCCAGCCAGAAAGGCGTCAAATCCGAGGAAGATGAAGCAGGTCCGTTAGGGCCCGCAAATCAAAACCTCCCCAAGCCCAGATGGGCTGAAGAGATGAAGCTCTCCAATGTCCGAGCCGGGAGCCGAATAATGAAGCTACTCAAGAAGCTCCCTGCTCGATTTACAATCTGGGAGATCCTTTCTTTGAGTGAAGAGACTCGACAGGCGATTATTACTGCTCTGCAAACGCCTGCTCATTTGGAGACTTGCATAGCTGAAGCTGTACCGGAAGCCAGTATGACCTTCACTCCAGAAGACATGCTACTGCCTACCATCAGCCATAACAGGCCGCTGTATATGAAGGGGCACCTGAATGGAAGGGAGCTGAACAGGATTCTGGTTGATCCCGGTGCAGCGGTCAACATCCTGCCATATAGAATATATGAGAGGCACCACTTTAACGTGGATCTCGAGAAAGTCGGGGATATGTGTATCGCCGGCTTCAATCAAAAATGCGAAGTATCGATGGGAGTGGCAGAGTTCACACTGACCCTGGCAGATTTCACTACGATGGTGCAGTTTCATGTCATTGACTCTCGCACCTCTTACAAGGCACTGCTCGGCCGCCCATGGCTGCATGAAAATATGGTGGTGCCCTCCACGCTCCACCAATGCATCAAATACAGTCTCTAAGGGAAGGAGGAGAGGATATTTGCAGACCCCCACCCGTTCGAGGTGTTTGAGTGTCATTTGGCAGATGCCAACTTATATACAAGGCCTTCCCAGAAGACCTCTGAATCTAGGACCCCTGCGGGGGCATCCAGAAGCGCATCTGGCAGCAGTTGGTATCCACCACCGCCACACGGATATGTCAAGCCAAAGGTGGTCTCCCACATCACAGCTTCAGGGGATGTCGGTAGGGTAACACCCCCAGCATTCTACCCCGAAGCTAATGAAGTGCAGGTCAATCGGCAGCACAATTACATCGGAGTCCCAACCGGCCTCATCAAGCCAGTCCTCGGCCTCGATGACCCCACTGTCGAGCCTTTCAAGACTTGGGAGGTGACATAGGAAGATGGACCCAACAGCTTGTTCTATACAGCTGAGGAGCATCCCACTCGGGAAGACACAGACTGCAGCCTCCCCGAAGATCTAAGCAACCCGCCGGTTCCTGTCCAGGGTCTGGCATTTACAACTGATCGGATGGCCAGGATGTTTCAGAAGCAACACATTCCTCCCGATCAGTCTCAAAAGTGCAAGGAAGCTTTCCAGAAGATGTGGTATCCCGCAAATCTGGACAAGGAAATGAGACGTGTCTCTCAACATCCAGGGTTGGGCTTCACCCTGGAGGAATATTATTACAGTGGGCGGTACGAGGTGGACACTATCTCCACCTTCTATCCTACTGAAGATAGCCCTCTGGGGGCAACTTTTGATGAATACCCGGTGGAAGCTGAACATGTTGAACTGGCTCGATCCGGAAATCAACAAATAGAGACCTCGGTCCCCTGCCGATGCTAGGAGCAGGTCCACCCTGAAGAAGCGGCCCTTCAAGCCAAATTTGATACGGCTAGCAGTAGTGAAGCCGAAGACATTGAAGAAGCAGAAGTTTCTCCCTCCAGCGGAGTCCTACTAATGACGACTTCAACACCCTTTCTGCCAATCAAGGAAGCCTTGGTCAACTCCAATCAAGGAGAACCAGCTACCAAGAAAGGAAAAGCCACTTTCACGGAAGGTACAACTGCTCCAGAAGGCGAGACCTCCTCAACTTCTGCTACAAAACCGGGATGCTGTCCAAGCCCGGCAATAAACAACTACCAGCCTATCGTGGCTGCAACCTTATCTACAAACACTGAAGCTGCTCTCTCGTCCCTGGGAGCTGCAACGGCAGCGTATTGGCTAATAAAACCATCCGCGCAGCCGCTGGCACAAGAAATAGGGAAACCTCAAGAAGCTCTAGTGGTGTCTGACGAGGAAGTCGAAGTACTCGACCCTCAAGACGGTATTCCAGATTTCATTGACCTCCAACCGGCACCTCCGGAGATAGAAGATGGAGGCCAAGCCACAGTCGATGAACTGATAGAAGTCAACTTGGGAAATGAGGAGGACCCTAGGCCTACCTTCCTCAGCGCCCAACTATCCCCAGAAGAACGGGAGCTGTACATCAAGCTGCTATTAGAGTACCGGGATTGCTTCGCCTGGACTTACAAAGAAATGTCGGGTCTAAGCCTCACTGTCTCACAACATGAGCTGGCAATCAGCCCTGAGGCCGAACCGGTGAAGCAACCACCGCGGCGCATGAGGCCAGAACTCATCACTCAAATTTGTACTGAAGTCGATAAGCTCATTGACGTGGGATTTGTTGAAGAAAACCAGTACACCACATGGCTGGCGAATATCGTCCCCGTGAAAAAGAAGAATGGACAGATCCGGATATGTGTCGACTTCCGAGATCTAAACAAAGCCTGCCTCAAAGATGACTTCCCAGTGCCGATAACAGAAGTCATGATAGATGCTACAACCGGTCACGAGGCCCTGTCATTCATGGACGGGTCATCCGGTTACAATCAGATTTGGATCGTGGAGCATGACCGGGTCCATACTGCTTTTCGAACCCCTAAAGGCATTTATCATTATAAGAGGATGACGTTCGGACTAAAGAATGCTGGCGCAACCTATCAGCACGCAATGACCAAAATCTTCGATGAGTTGCTCTACCACAAGGTCGAGTGCTACATAGATGACCTGGTGGTCAAAACCAGAAGAAAAGAAGATCATCTGCAAGACCTTCGGATCATCTTTCAGAGGCTGAGGCAGCATGAGCTGAAGATGAATCCCATGAAATGTGCGTTCGGAGTGTCGAGCGGAAAATTCTTGAGCTTCATTGTCCGATATCAGGTGATGCGGAACGGGACTAAAAAGGACTGGACCTACTATGAAGACCAAGTGCGGCCAGCACTCACACGCGACAAGGCAAGCCGATAGATCGACCTCCGTACCGTCCCTCCGAAGAGAGGCGTCTCTCAACAAGAAACCCAAGTCCACGGTCGTCCCTATGAGGGAAGCGAGTGGATCAAAGCGGCAAAGGAGCCGACGCGCAACTATAGGAGTCTAGTCCGAGCTCGGTGCTCGACTAGGGCCACGGAATGGGATACGCTCACTCACGATCTCGCGGTGTTGAATGCTAGCTAGGATCCCTACACTCTCACGCGGCATACAAAATCACATACTAGTAAAGCAAAATGCCAAGGGGGGGAGCGTCGCACGTACCTCCACGCCTAGGCGTGGGGAAGGAACCCCGGCCGAGACCGACAACCCCGATACACACAATGAAAGAATAGGTACAAGCCAGCAATGGTGCCCACTCCTCGCAGGGAGATAACAGGCTACAACAACTCCATTCGGGGCGGCCGATACACGGGCTGACGGGCGGCACTCGGTGGAGGGGTTGATCGCGAGGAAGGCCCGGACGCCGACCGGCAGAATCGCAGCAACGCGCGACTCGGCGAAAAGGGCTCTCACGGTCCGCTCCGGGATCCGATTGGGGTGCCGTCAGCGACGGCGCGCAGTTAGGTCGCAGGAGGAAGCCTCGGCCAAAGGGCGCCCTCAGATTCCGATCGAAGTAGCCGTGGCCGCACCTGCAAGTGGGGACAAGAAAACTGCCTCCAGAACCGCGCTGTCGAGCGGGGAAAATGGTAACTCGCTGTTCTGGAAGACGAACGAGGCTCCGCTTGAGGGAGGACGCTGGGGACGCAGAGCAGCAGGTCCGGACAAAAGGGCTCGACCAGATCTGGTCGAGGTTGGACGCCGTGAACTCGGGAAGTCGCCGGGTCTTCTGGCGCTGGGTGGACTGGACAGATCCGCGCGACTTCACGGGAACGGACGCCACGAACAGCTCGGGCGTCGGAAGGAGACGAGGTTGGCGGCGTTGGAAAGAGGACGACGAGAGGTACCAACCCTGAAGAAATCAGCTCCAAACTCGGCGTCGTGCGTCCTGTGGGATTTTTTCAAGGAGGAGGTGGGATCTGGGCGCGCAGAGATGGAGGCTCCTGCGCTAGCTCACGAGGAAATCCGCCACGGGTGGTGCCGACCTCGGATCGAGGCGAAACCAAGACCCACGCGTCGCTGACTTGTAGACGTATCCACAGAAAAAGGAGGGGGCTCAGATTCGATCAGCACCGGACAGGGTCGCCGCTGCAACTCGGGGCTGAATCTGGAACTCGCGAACACGAACCGGAGACGAAGTAGAAAGGAGGGAGAACCTCGGCGTCGCACCGAGGGGATGGGGAGTCGCACCCCGGGGTTGCTCCCGTCGCAGGAGCAGAGGAGGAAGAGAGGGTCGCCCTCTCCAAGGGGTGGCTGCGCCAATGGCTGCTCAATCAATTTTTTTTCATCTATTCATTAATTTTCCTAAAGAAAATACAAGAGATCTTTTATATGGGGAGGGGAAATGCTAGGTTTGAAACCCTAGCCAAGAGGGAGGGGAGGGGGTGCGCACAAGGCAAGGGGGGAAAGGGGGGGCGCAAGGCTTCCTAGAATCTAGGAGGCAATTGGGGGAAGGGGGCGGCCAAAGGAGGAGGGGTGTGGTCGGATGGGGAAGGGGGGGGGATGCGCACTCCACTCCTACAAAGTAGGAGTGGGGGCGGCTGCCACCTCTTCCTCTTGGAAGAGATGAAGGGGGGCGCCCAAAACCCTAATCCACAAGGGGGGGGGGCGCAAATCCCAATGGGCCAACCATGTGGGAAGGTGGTCAGCCCAAATGGGCCAAGAAGGGTGGACCACAAGGTGGCCCACTAACCCTCTTGCCTAACTAATAAGCCTAACATCACCTAATGGAAGCCTAATTGGCCCCAATTGGCCTACAAAGGTCCACAATAATAAATAAAGTGTCCACGCAGGGACTAAACCAAGGCCCAGCATGGCCTAAAGCATAAATAACTAAAGATAACTCTGCGCGTCCGTCAAGTGATCACCGAGCCAAAGGGATGCCGGCGAGATCCGTGTACTCCGTCGTGAAGCGTGGCGCGTGTCCTCACCAATTCTCCCCGGGTGGGAAGAACTCGACCCCGTCGAGTAAGGGTCACGGTCGCTCAAGTAGCGCTCCAGCAGGTCCGGGTCGATCCTCTCCAGCTCTCCACGTGTGATCCAGGCGTCGTCTGTCGCAGGGCGCCCTCTCCAACGCACTAGGAAGCGCTGGTAGGCTCCGCTCCTGGTCGTGGTCACCTGCTCATCCAGTATGCAATCTATATGCTCGCGTGTCTGTAATGGGGCTGGAGGAGGTGGACGCTCAGAAGGTGTAATGCTCTCAACAGGAGGGGTAGGCCCAAAAAGCTCACTGGGAATCACCGCGGGATCCCGATATGCCACCAGATCTGAAACATTGAACGTCGAACAGATCCCATAGTCGTCTGGCAGCTCAATCTCATACGCATTCGACCCAATTCGCTTCAAGACTCGAAAGGGTCTGGCACCGCGGTCCTGGAGTTTCTTCACGGCCCCCGAAGGGAACCGTTCAGGTCTAACCCTGATCATGACGTACTCTCCCACTTGGAACTCACGGGTGCGTCGATGCGCGTCAGCTAATTCCTTATAACGTGCGTTGCTGGCCTCAAGATGGTGATGATGATGTAGACTCCGAACTAGCTGTGTGGACTCATACCTATATGAATGCAGGGGTGGTCCTGGACATCCAAACACAGACCTAGCATGCCTATGACTCCTACATGATTGGACAACACGGGGAGGGCCTGGACAACCAAAGTAGAACCTAGCATGCACATGTGTCCTATGACATATGGTAGACTCAGAAGGATGAATAATCCCAAGCTTACTCATGACATCTCCCCTATATGACGATGGACATGGTGAAACATGGGGAAGAGACATGTGTCCCTGGCCTCCTAAGCTCGGGCATCTGGATGCCTGCAAAGTGAGGTGTTGACTAGAAGGCCTAGGTGGTGTATGATAGTGGACCTCCTCGACAAGGTGGGGAAAATAATATGGGTCGAGAGGCTCACTAGGGAGGGGATCGAAAGGGTCAAAGAAATGATGACCCCTCCCGACAGGTCCCTTCACTATACTTGCCCATGTGCGACATTCGCCCAGGTGCAGATAATCACCTTCAGGCACTCTCATGTATGGGGCAAGAGGCTCATGAGGAAGGCAAGGAAGGCTAGGTTCCTCCCTCGGGACCGCGAAACCATAAGCGGGGACAAAATCAACCTCCACGGGTATGGGAAATAATAAAAGGACCTCGGATGTGATATGTCCTATGGTGTAAACCGAGGTAATAGACCCCAAAGCAGGGAGTGTAAAGCTATGACTATAGGGTTGGTCAGACCCTAAGGTCAACATATAGGTCAACTCCCATTGATAATCTAAACTCCTAAGGAAGTCCTTCACATTTTCAAGAAAGCAGAAGGACCGAAAAGTGGTGTGAAAGGAGTTAAGGGGTATTATTGGGAGGGCTGGTCCCATGGGTGTATAGCAAGGAATGGAGACATCTAGAAATGGACCCTCCCTTAGCCAGCTAGCTAAAGACTCTCCACTGACCAGTTCACCCTCGGAAGGTAAGAATGTCTCTATATGAGGGTCTAAGGGTGAAGCCTCTCTCTCGGGAGTGGAAATTGAGTCCTCTATGATGTGGGGGGGGTCACTCCCTAACTCCTCAACCTCAGTTAGGTACTCCTCCATCAACTCCTGTTCAGCCTCATAACTCACTGGAACAAACCCAGGTGATGACATGGAGGTGGTCGGCGTAACGCCGTCATGGAAGACAAACTCACCGGGAAGGTGAGATGGGTGTAAGGTGCAAGTCCTCCTATCCAGGTCGATGGTCGCACTTCTTTCCTCCAACCAAGTTCGCCCTAAAATGATGCATGGACCAGCAAGTGTGCTGATCTTGCACCAAGCACCATCGAAATATTTAACGGGGCCAAACCACCGTTGAAACTCGATAAAAGCTAAACCATCACGGAGAACAATCTCCCCAGTCTTGGAGAGTGACTCAACAATGTCTTGTGAGACACAGTTAGACGACACCCTACTGATGAAGTCGATCTCCGTATGCATCCCATTAGGTAGGATGGCAGTGGACATGACAGGGCGCTGGAATGACTCGGTCATCGGTATAGGGATCGGGTCTCCCGACGACTGAGTGGTAGGGGCGACACTTAGGGGTCGTACCATAAGAGCATCGAATCGGGCCAATAGGGATGACGATGCATGGGCTCGAGGAATCGCCATGGGGCTGGCGGGAAACTGGACATGCAAGACTCAACGAGACAAGGACAAAACTCTAACTAGACACAAACCTAACATTACAATGCAATGGTGGGTTACCTAGATGAACTAAGAGACTCAATGCAACCTAGATAACTCTAAGGCCTCAATTGCACCCTAGACAACCTAAAGACTCGAATGACCTAAGACCCCAATTTGTTAGAACAAACTGGTTCCCTAAGCTCTGATACCAAATTTGATGCGGAACGGGACTAAAAAGGACTGGACCTACTATGAAGACCAAGTGCGGCCAGCACTCACACGCGACAAGGCAAGCCGATAGATCGACCTCCGTACCGTCCCTCCGAAGAGAGGCGTCTCTCAACAAGAAACCCAAGTCCACGGTCGTCCCTATGAGGGAAGCGAGTGGATCAAAGCGGCAAAGGAGCCGACGCGCAACTATAGGAGTCTAGTCCGAGCTCGGTGCTCGACTAGGGCCACGGAATGGGATACGCTCACTCACGATCTCGCGGTGTTGAATGCTAGCTAGGATCCCTACACTCTCACGCGGCATACAAAATCACATACTAGTAAAGCAAAATGCCAAGGGGGGGAGCGTCGCACGTACCTCCACGCCTAGGCGTGGGGAAGGAACCCCGGCCGAGACCGACAACCCCGATACACACAATGAAAGAATAGGTACAAGCCAGCAATGGTGCCCACTCCTCGCAGGGAGATAACAGGCTACAACAACTCCATTCGGGGCGGCCGATACACGGGCTGACGGGCGGCACTCGGTGGAGGGGTTGATCGCGAGGAAGGCCCGGACGCCGACCGGCAGAATCGCAGCAACGCGCGACTCGGCGAAAAGGGCTCTCACGGTCCGCTCCGGGATCCGATTGGGGTGCCGTCAGCGACGGCGCGCAGTTAGGTCGCAGGAGGAAGCCTCGGCCAAAGGGCGCCCTCAGATTCCGATCGAAGTAGCCGTGGCCGCACCTGCAAGTGGGGACAAGAAAACTGCCTCCAGAACCGCGCTGTCGAGCGGGGAAAATGGTAACTCGCTGTTCTGGAAGACGAACGAGGCTCCGCTTGAGGGAGGACGCTGGGGACGCAGAGCAGCAGGTCCGGACAAAAGGGCTCGACCAGATCTGGTCGAGGTTGGACGCCGTGAACTCGGGAAGTCGCCGGGTCTTCTGGCGCTGGGTGGACTGGACAGATCCGCGCGACTTCACGGGAACGGACGCCACGAACAGCTCGGGCGTCGGAAGGAGACGAGGTTGGCGGCGTTGGAAAGAAGACGACGAGAGGTACCAACCCTGAAGAAATCAGCTCCAAACTCGGCGTCGTGCGTCCTGTGGGATTTTTGCAAGGAGGAGGTGGGATCTGGGCGCGCAGAGATGGAGGCTCCTGCGCTAGCTCACGAGGAAATCCGCCACGGGTGGTGCCGACCTCGGATCGAGGCGAAACCAAGACCCACGCGTCGCTGACTTGTAGACGTATCCACAGAAAAAGGAGGGGGCTCAGATTCGATCAGCACCGGACAGGGTCGCCGCTGCAACTCGGGGCTGAATCTGGAACTCGCGAACACGAACCGGAGACGAAGTAGAAAGGAGGGAGAACCTCGGCGTCGCACCGAGGGGATGGGGAGTCGCACCCCGGGGTTGCTCCCGTCGCAGGAGCAGAGGAGGAAGAGAGGGTCACCCTCTCCAAGGGGTGGCTGCGCCAATGGCTGCTCAATCAATTTTTTTTCATCTATTCATTAATTTTCCTAAAGAAAATACAAGAGATCTTTTATATGGGGAGGGGAAATGCTAGGTTTGAAACCCTAGCCAAGAGGGAGGGGAGGGGGTGCGCACAAGGCAAGGGGGGAAAGGGGGGGCGCAAGGCTTCCTAGAATCTAGGAGGCAATTGGGGGAAGGGGGCGGCCAAAGGAGGAGGGGTGTGGTCGGATGGGGAAGGGGGGGGGATGCGCACTCCACTCCTACAAAGTAGGAGTGGGGGCGGCTGCCACCTCTTCCTCTTGGAAGAGATGAAGGGGGGCGCCCAAAACCCTAATCCACAAGGGGGGGGGCGCAAATCCCAATGGGCCAACCATGTGGGAAGGTGGTCAGCCCAAATGGGCCAAGAAGGGTGGACCACAAGGTGGCCCACTAACCCTCTTGCCTAACTAATAAGCCTAACATCACCTAATGGAAGCCTAATTGGCCCCAATTGGCCTACAAAGGTCCACAATAATAAATAAAGTGTCCACGCAGGGACTAAACCAAGGCCCAGCATGGCCTAAAGCATAAATAACTAAAGATAACTCTGCGCGTCCGCCAAGTGATCACCGAGCCAAAGGGATGCCGGCGAGATCCGTGTACTCCGTCGTGAAGCGTGGCGCGTGTCCTCACCATCAGGGAATCGAGATAGACCCCTTAAAAATCAAAGCAATTCAGGAGCTACCTCCACCAAGGAATATCTCCGAGCTGAGATCACTACAAGGCCGCCTGGCTTACATCTGGCAGTTCATCTCCAATTTGTCAGGGCGATGCCAGCCTTTCCACAAGTTGATGATGAAAGATGTCCCCTTTTATTGGGATGAAGATTGCCAGACAGCCTTTAATAAGCTGAAAGACTATCTGAAGACTCCTCCAGTGTTGGGCGCATCGGTGAAAGGACGACCATTAATACTGTATATAGCAGCTACACATAACTCTCTGGGGGCAATGCTGGCCCAGAATAATGAAGAAGGGAAAGAGCAAGCCCTCTATTACCTCAGTCGGAGACTGGTCAGAACTGAAGAGAAATACACTTACATTGAGAAGATCTGTCTAGCACTGGTCTTCGCAGTCAAGAAACTCCGACACTATAAGTTGTCACATGAAATCAGCCTGATATCCAAAGAGGATCCCCTGAAATATATTATGTCCCAGCCAACACTCAAAGGTCACCTGGGAAAATGGGCGGTAATCCTTATGGAGTTTGACATCTCCTATGTACCGCGCAAGGCCGTCAAGGGTCAAGCTATTGCAGACTTCTTCGTGGAGCACCTAGTACCCGGGGACTGCCCGTTGGAACCAGAGCTTCCTGAAGATGAAACCTTGGAAGCCGTTCTGGTGCGGCCCTCCTTATGGAAGCTATATTTTGATGGCGCTTCCAGAATTGACACCTCTGCCACTGGATCGGCCAGAGTCAGGACAGGAGCAGGCATAGTCCTGAAATCCCCAGAAGGAGAAGTGGTGCACACATCCTGCTCCATAAACAAACATTGCACAAATAATGAAGCGGAATATGAAGCCCTAATAATCGGGTTACAAATTTCTCTATCCATGGGAATTCAGATGCTGGAAGCATTCGGGGACTCCCTGCTAGTTATAAAACAACTGGAAGGAGAGTTCGATGTGCGAAAGCAAGAGCTTCTCCCCTATCACCAGCTAGCAACCCGCCTGATGTCAAGATTCTACTTCATCAGCATTAAGCACATCAACTGAGGCCGGAATGCTCAGGCAAACGCCCTCGCTAAGCTGGCCAGTTCATTGGCAGTCCCGCCAGACACAAGCTTGAATATAACGGTGATCAACCGTCGGCAAGTCCCCAGCGTAACAGAAGTCTTAGCCGACGAACAAGAAATCGAGGTGTCAGTCGTCGAAAGGGTTCAGCAGCCCGATTGACGAGAACATCTCCTGCGGTGGTTCCAACACCAGCAGCTTCCAAAAGAAAAGGGACAAAGAATGAAGCTCCTGAGGGTCAATGACTCTTACGAGATGAGAAGCGGAACCCTGTTCCGAATAATGGCAGATGCCCGAATGAAAGTCCTACTTCGTTGCTTGTCTTCAACAGAGACGGGGCAGGTGATGCAAGAGGTCCATGCGGGATCAGCTGGAGCACACAAGGCTGGCCCAAAGATGAAAATTGAGATAAAGAAATTGGGCTACTATTGACCCACTATATTTAATGATTGCTGCAAGTTTGCCAAAGCTTGTCAGAGGTGTCAAGAACACGCTAACGTGGCAAGGAGACCTCCAGTGCCATTACATCCGACCCTTCCAAGCTGGCCGTTTGCTCAGTGGGGCACGGACGTGGTAGGACCGCTACCAGCATCTTCCTTAGGGTGCAAATATATCTTAGCAGCTACAGACTACTTCTCTAGATGGGCAGAGGCGGTAGCACTAAGAGATGTAACGGGAGAACTAGTTGCAAGATTCTTCCGGCAGAACGTAATATTCCGGTTCGGGATCCCCAGCCGAATCATCTCTGATAATGGCAGCCATTTTAGGAACCAGAAGGTTTATCGGCTGGCCGACAAATACAAGATTGACTGGAGGACATCATCCCCCTACAACCCTCAAGCCAATGGACTTGCAGAAGCCTTCAACAAGATACTATGCACATTGCTGGCGAAGACTAACAAGTCTAATAAAAAAGATTGGGAAGAAAGGATGTACGAAGCACTCTGGGCCTATCGTACTGTCTACAAAACCCCAACCAGCTGTTCACCTTTCTCCCTCGTCTATGGGTCAGAGGCTGTGGTGCCGATTGAACTGGAAGTTCCTTCGCTGCGAGTCGCCATCCAGCATGGACTAGTCAGCGGTGAACAAACCAATGCAGAGAGAAGATTAGAAGAGCTCGCTGAGCTCGAAGGAAAATGCCTCCGGGCACAACAAAACATCCAACTCTACCAAGCTCGCATGGCCCATGCTTTTGACAAGCTGGTCAAGGGTCGAGAATTCAAGAAAGGAGACCGGGTGATGGTCAAAAGAAGAGAAGTGATGGCCTCCAACCCCAAAGGGAAGTTGGTCGAAAACTGGGTTGGACCATATATCATCCGCCGAGTATATGAAGGGGGTGCCTACGTCCTGGTAGACCATAAAAGAGTCATCCAGTGCTCTCCCCTCAACGGAAAGCATATAAAGTTGTATCATGCGGCGCAACCGACATTCCCCGAGTGATCGGTCGGAATACCCTTATCTTGGTCCAGTGGCATTCCGCCCCGATCGAGCTACCTCTCCTTGGTCCAATGGCACCCCGCCCTGATCAAGCTACCCTTATCTTGGTTTAGTGGCATTCCGCCCTAGCTGAGCTACCCTTATCTTGGTCCAGTGGCACTCCGCCCTGATCGAGCTACCCTTATCTTGGTCCAGTGGCACTCCGCCCTGATCGAGCTACCTTATCTTGGTCTAGTGGCATTCCGCCCTAGCCGAGCTACCTTTCCTTGATCCAGTGGCATTCTGCCCTGATCAAGCTACCCATACCTTGGTCCAGTGGCACTCCGCCCTGATCGAGCTACCTCTCCTTGATCCAGTGGCATTCCACCCTGATCAAGCTACCCATACCTTGGTCCAGTGGCACTCCGCCCTGATCGAGTTACCTCTCCTTGGTCCAATGGCACCCCGCCCTGATCAAGCTACCCTTATCTTGGTTTAGTGGCATTCTGCCTTAGCCGAGCTACCCTTATCTTGGTCTAGTGGCATTTCACCCTGATCGAGCTACCCTTATCTTGGTTTAGTGGCATTCCGCCCTGTCCGAGCTACCCTTATCTTGGCCCAGTGGCACTCCGCCCTGATCGAGCTACCCTTATCTTGGTCTAGTGGCATTCCGCCCTAGCCAAGCTACCCTTACCTTGGTCCTGTGGCATTCCGCCCTAGCCAAGCTACCTCTCCTTGGTCCGGTGGCATTCCGCCCCGATCGAGCTACCCTTATCTTGGTCTAGTGGCATTCCGCCCTGATCGAGCTACCTTTCCTTGGTCTAGTGGCACTCCGCCATGGCCGAGCTCTCAAAAGAATACACCATATGGCCGTTGCGGGCCTTACGTCCGAAGCGGCGAAAGATTATTCCTTTGCGTTAGCATTCAACCCTTGCTAACGAATATGTCGCTCTGTTCAGCACAAGGCCCGATGCTCCGGTCAATAGCCGTCTACTGTCAACCACAGGTCGGATATCACGCTTCGACCTGCCACCCTTCATAGAAATAAAGAAGAAAAGAAAATAAAAATGGGGTTAAAAATAGAGATACCCCGCCAGACTTGCTCCTATATTAGGACGAGTGTAAAAAATGGCTATAACCCAGCTGTGGCGAAAACCCGAAAGGGCGCTACAGGTAAAATCGGGTACCCCGCCACGTGAAAACCCGAGAGGGCGCGTAGGCAAAAGCAAGAGGGGGCTGACTTTGGCGAAAACCCGAAAGGGCGCTTAGGTCAGTAAAGTGGTAATTTTCAAATTCCTCTTCTATTCTCCACCTAATGAAACTCCACAAGGGACAATCATCAAAAGTCCCGAAAATCCTTGGAACAAACCCATGTTTGACCCTCGTCATCATCGGTGAGATCGGTCGATCTCTACCCTTAACTTGGACCTTCCGTCCCTGTTAATAACCCTACCTTTGCTTCGGCATATAACCTATGCTGATTAACAAACCCAAGTTTGACCCTCGTCATCATCGGCGAGATCGGTCGATCTCTACCCTTAACTTGGACCTTCCGTCCCTGTTAATAACCCTACCTTTGCTTCGGCATATAACCTATGCTGATGAATAAACCTGTGTTCGACCCTCGTCATCATCGGCGAGATCGGTCGATCTCTACCCCTTAACTTGGACCTTCCATCCCTATTAGTAAACCTACCTTTGTTTCGGCATATAACCTATGCTGATTAATAAACCCGTGTTCGACCCTCGTTATCTTCGGTGAGATCGGTCGACCTCTACTCTTAACTCGGATCCTACATCCTTGTTAATAAACCATGTCCTTTGCTTCGACATTTAACCAGTGTCGACGAAATAAACCTAGGATCAATCCTTGTCATCATCGACAAGGACGATCAGCATCCTAGCGGTCCAGTTCTTTTGTACTCCGAATTCGAAATCAAAAAAAGAGAAAGAAATGAAAAATGGGGTTAAAAATAGAGATACCCCGCCAGACTTGCTCCTATATTAGGACAAGTGCAAAAAAGGCTATAACCCAGCTGTGGCGAAAACCCGAAAGGGCGCTACAGGCAAAATCGGGTACCCCGCCACGTGAAAGCCCGAGAGGGCGCGTGGGCAAAAGCAACAGGGGGCTGGCTTCGGTGAAAACCCGAAAGGGCGCTTAGGTCAGTAATGTGAATAAAAAAAAGAAAAAAAAGAGTAAATCAATGATGAATAGTGATGATCCATCCTCCGTCCTGAAGACCCTTCACAGCGTCGAGGCGGAGCCTTCATCCAATATCCCACCTACATGCATCTATTGTCTACCCTTTTCGACCCTTGTCACCATCGGCAAGATCGATCGCTACCCCTGTCCGGTTGTTGTCACCATCGGTAAGACCGTCTACCCTTTTTCGACCCTTGTCACCATCGGCAAGATCGGTCGCTACCCCTATCCAGTTCTTGTCACAATCGGCAAGACCGTCTACCCTTTTTTTCGACCCTTGTCATCATCGGCAAGATCAGTCGCTACCCCTTTCCGGTTTTTGTCACCATCGGCAAGACCGTCTACCCTTTTTCGACCCTTGTCACCATCGGCAAGATCGGTCGCTACCCCTATCCGGTTTTCATCACCATCGGCAAGACCGTCTACCCCTTTTTCGACCCTTGTCACCATCGGCAAGATCGGTCGCTACCCCTATCCGGTTTTCGTCACCATCGGCAAGACCGTCTACCCTTTTTTGACCCTTGTCATCATCGACAAGATCGGTCGCTACTCTATCCGGTTCTGGTCACCATCGGCAAGACTGTCTACCCCTTTTTCGACCCTTGTCACCATCGGCAAGATCGGTCGCTACCCCTATCCGGTTTTCGTCACCATCGGCAAGACCGTCTACCCTTTTTTGACCCTTGTCATCATCGACAAGATCGGTCGCTACCCTATCCGGTTCTTGTCACCATCGGCAAGACTATCTACCCTTTTTCGACCCTTGTCACCATCGGCAAGATGAGTCGCTACCCCTATCCGATTTTCGTCACCATCGGCAAGACCGTATACCCCTCTTTTTCGACCCTTGTCACCATCGGCAAGATCGGTCGCTACCCTATCCGGTTCTTGTCACCATCGGCAAGACCGTCTACCCTTTTTTTTTCGACCCTTGTCATCATCGGCAAGATCAGTCGCTACCCCTTTCTGATTTTTGTCACCATCGGCAAGACCGTCTACCCTTTTTCGACCCTTGTCACCATCGGCAAGATCGGTCGCTACCCTATCCGGTTCTTGTCACCATCGGCAAGAGCGTCTACCCTTTTTTCGACCCTTGTCATCATCGGCAAGATCAGTCGCTACCCCTTTCCGATTTTTGTCACCATCGGCAAGACCGTCTACCCCTTTTCAACCCTTGTCACCATCGATAAGGTCGTTCGATATCTGTTGCGGTCTTCGTCGCCCATATACCCTTTTGGGGTCCTCCGGACTCTCGACTTGCATAGGTCATTGATTAGTCCCGAGAAGAGTCACGACGCGGTGGAGTGAACACCTCGCCCCTTTGCTGAAGGCGTGAGCGCTCTCCTGCCCTAGTGACTCACACACTCGGACTAGAATTGACCGGCGAATGGAAATGGAAAAGAAAAGAATAACGACAGGATGGAGTGTTCTTTCAAACAGCGAGACGGAGACTTTTCATTCCTCTGAAATAAAAAGATACATGTTATGTGGGGCATTCCCCGGAATACATGAAGTTCATCAAAAAGGGGGCGAATAGAAAAGGACTACGGCAGAGGGCGTCGGAAGATGTCCTCCAGCGTAGGAATACCGAGGGAAGGATGATGGGTCAGTTCTTGCAGCTTGAACTCAGTGGCCTCCAGCTGGGATAGTCTCTCTTCGAGGGAAGCAGCCTGTCCCTCGGCCATCTCTGCCTCCTCCACCCTCTGGATCTCCAGGTGTGCTACCTCCTGAAGCTCAGCCTCTGCCCTTGAAAGTTCGGCATGTAATTCTGCTATGCGGGCCGTAAGGAAGCTTCGGCGCTGCGAAGAGGCATCGGCGTCGTCCCTCATCCTCGCCGCAGTCCCTTTCAGGGAAATGAGAGCTGTCCGACATTCAGCCCGCTCCAGTGTTACGGCTGCCAACTGGTCAGCGGCCTCCCGGCCTAGAAATTCCCTCCAGTTTACATACTTCAGGAGCAAGATCACCCGTGGAGTCCAGTCGTCCATGGGGCAACCAAAGGCCAACAGCGAGCGGGATAGATGCTCTATCAAGCCCTTCAACTGAACATAAGTTAGATCTCTGCTGGCCGTTACGGTCTGCTGGAGGGTCCCTAGGAGCTACCACACAAAGTCACTCGAGGATTGGAGACCGAACGGCGATGTCTCGGGTAGTTCAAATTCCACTCTGCTATCCACAGTGGCCCAGATATCATCGCCCATCCCAGAAGATGACGATGGCATGAGATGCAGTCCATTGCTATGGGGAACAACCAAGCTGGCCGATACGGTGGCTGGAGCCTTAATGAAAACAATTTCCTTGCCTGCCCCCTGGGATGGAGGTGCAACAGGAATATCAAGAGCCAGGGACGTCTGTTCTTCGATGATCTCTCCGGCTTCTATTTCGGAGGGGCCACCCTTCTCCAGAGCTGATTCTTGTGTGACTTCTAAAGGCTGAAAGTCCGCAACTGCTGCCAAACTATCAACCCTCGCCAGTGCTCCGGGTCCAGTTGGAGTCATTACCGCTGCATGGTCCTTAGGGTATCGCAGCGCGATAGGCCGCAGGACGGATGGGAGAGTTGCATGGCCCGCGCCTAGAGCCGGGAGTGGTATCTGCACCGTCATGGTTGGTAGTACCACCTCAGTCTGCACAAGAAATATATACATCAAGAGGCTGAAAGGAAAAGGGAGGAAGGGCGGCATACACCGACCATGGATGAGTCCTTACCTCGGCCGGTACTAAGCTTAAATCTCTAAAAGCAACTTCTCCGACGCCAGCCTCTCCGCTTACGAGCGAGCCTGACGGCCCAAAACCACTCCACGACAACCAGGGTGGGCTGAAAGTCGGATGATCGCTTTCATAGGCCGAGGACACCCCGGCATCCTCCGTCTCTGTGTCAACAGGTGGGAACTCCTCATCACTAGAGCCGCCACCATAATCAACCTGTTCAGAGGAGGAGGATCCCTCTGCTCTTTCGGGACGCTCCACCATCAGAGCAGGAGCCTCACCAGCAGAAGCATCACCCTCAGTAGGAACTTCCCCCGTGCTCTCCACACAAGAAGCAATGGTGGGTGGGATCTCGAGGACAGATTCACCCTGCCCCGGGATAATCGCTTCTTCGGCACTCTCCGAGCCCGGAAGCAGTGACGGTTGTATATCAACTGAAATTTACGGCAGAAAAGGGTCAAGCCGGCTGAAGACATGAAGATTTGCGGTGGTATCGCAAGTAAACTATGAATTACCTTCCATCTCCTACCTGGGTGTTGGAGAGGGTAGATCTCCTTCTACAGGAGCGGTAGGGATTTCCTCTGCCCCTTCCCTAGCCACAACATCTACCGTCGCCTCCAGCCCGATGACCGCGGCAACTGCGTCGACAACCGTCAGCATGAGCTAGCCGAGGCAGTCAAAGTGGACTAACGAACTATGAAGAAAAGAAGAGCCTACCTTCAGCTTCTGGCCTTTGTGTCCGAGAGGCCTCAAACTCTTCGAAGGATACAACCGAAGGAAGAACGGTTGCTGATTCTCTTTCTGCGGCCTTCTTTTGGCGCGCCCGTGTCACTCGGGTCACCGCCGCCTTCGCCTTCCCAACGGCCTCTCTCAACTGAGATCGTGTCCGCTTTCTCGAATCGCCAGGAGGCAGCGGCGTCTTAGTCGAGGCCGGCTCGGGAACTTTAAAATATGCTGGCTTCTGGGCCTTTATTATCAACTCCCTAAAGTGTCGGGTCTCCTCCGAAGTTGGTCGGACTGCACATGCACACAGGTGAGAATGATGCACCATAATGAAATAAAGAAGCTGGCGGAAGGGCCTGAATGAAGAAAGGGAACATACTTGCCGGCCCCGTATAGAAGGGGAAGAGAGGCCAATAATATAGCGATGGCGTTTTGTCTCTCGAAGATGCCTCGTGAATAAGCCAGCATAAATCTCCGATCTTCTCACTCGGCTCGGCCAGCAGTGCCAGGTCCTCATGACCACGAGAAGACAAGAGATAATACAGGCTCAGATGGTCCAGCCCCCATCTGTCAGCATATTTGAAAGAGATGTGAAGAGGTCGGTCCAATATGGCTTCACTGGGACCACCCACTGAAAGGCCATGCGACCGAAGGAGCGCAAACAGCCAGGGGGTGTTGTCGTACAAGCCATCCCGCTTGTCTTCCTTACAGATGAAGGTCCGATAAGGGTACAACCTATCCACCTCGGGATGCCAGTTGGCCACAGCCGAGATAGGCTCCTCTACTGGCAGAGGGAGTTGCTAAAGAATCACCCTCCCGCTGCTTACCCGACATAAACCCCGAAGGGTTTTCACATAATCATCTTTGTTGATCGGGGGCAGCTTCGGTTCAACTTTCATCTTGTGACCTTTTAAAACCTTACGGGCCTCCAGATAGGCCTTCACTTCTGTATTGGTCCAGGACTTCAACTTCTTCAAATAAGAAGATTTAATGTCAAGAACCGGCTCTGGCTGGGAATCCAGGAACCTGTGCTCTGCCACGGCCCAGCACTCTCGTCGGGAGCTCCTATAAAATCCCGTCCGCGCATTCCACCACTTGATATATTCAGGCGTGACGCGGGGGAAACGGGCAGGGGTTGGCACTCTAAAAGAAACATCCTCCCAGGGATGGAAGAAGTCCCACCATATGCGGGCGTCGTCATTTGAAACTTGCCCGGCCCTATGCCTGTTGGGCAATGCAAACTGTGAAGAAGAATGTGGAATGTGCTGGTCGTAGCCGAAGTTCCGACTGAAGTGGAATGGGTAGTACGGATCCAACCACAGAATGCCGCTCTTGCGGAATACTAGGACACTTGGCCTGATAGCCAGCGCCCAATCAACCAACTCCGGCTCAAGAATAGGCCTTGTACATTTGGCCCCGGAAAGCGGATGAATATACTCCTCAGTCTCGAAGAGCTTACACTGCCTCATCCTGTTCACCAGCGGGCTAGAGTGGGCAGCTAAGCTCCAAAAATGAAGGACCCCGGGCGAATCCGTGGGAATACGGGCCAATTTGCCCCGAATGGCGTAGAGTTGCTCCGCTAGTAAAGATGGCTCGGCGCTTGCGAACTCTATCATCCGCGAAACAAGAGGAACCGCCTGTAACGCCCGAGGAGCCACCTCCGGGAACAGGGTACAAACCCAAGCATTGAAAAAATATAACGGACCGACCGTCTGAAGACTTCTAGGGAGACGTGTCTTGTGCAAGTCTCCCAACATCTTGTAAATAAGACACAGGGCCACCGGGCAAAGAGACAGCTTGGTACCCCAAGCCATGAGACAGGCCGGATAAATGGCCTCCGCCCTGATCACGCTCTCGTCACCTTGCGGAAGAGCGAAAGAATAGAGCCAATAAACCAGATATGCAGCACAGTGAGTGACTGCATCAACACTGATAGGGTTTGGGTTTTCGTACTTATTCTTCCTCTCGAAGAAGATGATGAAGCGGCCTGGCGTCGCACCCTCTTCTTCCGCTTCTGAGCCACTGGCGCTATCAGAGGAAAGTCTTCGTACTTATTCTTCCCCTTGAAGAAATATTGAAGCCAAGTGCCCATCCGCACCCTTTGCTTCTCACCCGGCTTCCGAGCTTCC
Organism: Amorphophallus konjac; assembly: GCA_022559845.1. Taxonomy (NCBI): domain Eukaryota; kingdom Viridiplantae; phylum Streptophyta; class Magnoliopsida; order Alismatales; family Araceae; genus Amorphophallus; species Amorphophallus konjac. The sequence continues at coordinate 290,102,444 of CM040118.1, forward strand.
CTCGTGTCGTGCGATGAATGAAAGAGGGTGTGATACGCCTTCATCAGATATCGATAGGCATAACCCGCCAGATACCGATCGTCACCGTCAGTCTGATCTTTTAGCCAGTCAGGCCAACAAACTTCTTCATACGGTTCCCCATCAATGGGTAGGCCGCTAAGCTATGATAGACTCCACAAGTCTAAAGAGGTCTCTCCCTCTGAAGTGTAGAAAGTGTTATATTCGGGGCATAATACCTCGATCATACCACAGCACAAGCCCCGGGAGATTGGATACCGGTACCTTGAAGCATACACGCTATGATATATGCCAGCCCTGGTCAGAATTGGAGCATAATGATGCAGCACATAGTCTGTGAACTCCACTGCTCCGGGCCTAAATGCGTGGGCGTCGGTGGCTCTCAGCTCAGCGAACCACCCCACTGATATCTGGTGCTTGAAGCGGACCGCCAAGCAATCCAGCAAGAATGATTCTTCTCTGTACCCCCACTTCAGCGGGGCAAGAAATAAGCCAAAGATCGGCTTCTCCCAGTGTACTCTGCCCGCGGAATCATTCCATCGAGCGGGTACAAATTCAGGGGCCCTGGTCAGCAGCCCGTCTTCTGGAGCCAAATCTTGCAATCCCAGCACGACGCTCCATTTCCTGACCTCTCCGGGGAGATAAATGGGTCTTCCCCGCACCACGCAGTCTATCAGACTGTCTCTCTCCACCAGGAGGGCCTGCTCAACTTTTCGGACGATGAACACATCCCTCTTCCCTTGAAGGTTGAAGCGTTGAAGAAGGGACATCAAGTGCTTGTCTTTGGGATAATCCCTCCTGGCAACACCCTCCCTGTCATAATGAAAGGAGTCGCCCCCAAGAATGAGGAGATGGCTGGTATCTACAGTGTCTGTCTCCGAATCTGAAGATTCCGCAACCACGGCCACTTGACCGTGCCCCCGATCAAGGGAATTGACGTTCGCCCACGTCACCACGGCACGAGAAGAAGAGCCGGATGCCATAATAGCTGTAAAGAAGCACATCAAATGATAAGCAAAAGTCAAAAAATAGCTGATCAAAGGCAGACTTCTGACAAAATTTCGGCAGAGTCTCCCCAGCACGGGAGATTGCCAAAGAAAAGTGGGAACGTGTCCACTAAAGGAATCGCCCCTAAAAGGCAGCCATCGGCGTTACACCGAGGCCAAAGGAACACCCGGGGAAATAGCTCCGAGGGTAAGCCCTGCTAGAAGCCTCCCGGGGCCCAAAGAAAGGGTTCGAAACCCAAATGGACAGCATCTCGTTCACCCCAAAGGAAAGAACCGCCGCCGCTCTCGGCCTTAGCTCACTCGGCACCAGAGGGAGAGAAGAAAGGGAGGAAAGAGAAAGAAAATCGTCAAATGAGAGGCGATGAAGAAAAAATGAGGAAGAAAGAAGTAAATAGGGGGAGTCTCCCCATTGTTAAACGGGCGCGCTATTTAGCTCGCCGGATTAAAAAGCCCGTAAGCAAAAGGCGTGCCGGGGAAAGGCGCGCCGGATCAACCCCCAGCGCCAAGGCCACACCGGATCAACGGGAATACGCAAAGGGCCGCGCCGGATTAACGTCCCAGGCCAAGGGGGCGCGTCGAATTACCCGCGCCGTATTAACTTCTAAACGGCGCCGGGTTAATATCTGTGCCGAATTAAAAGCCATCCTAGGCTCCTGTCAATTGAAGAGGGAATCGTTCCGGGTGAAATTCATCCGTCGGCCCTGCTGCACTCGTGCCTTGCTCGCAACACCCACGTCTGGGGGGCATTTGTTGGCACCCAAAATATGATCGTCGGCGACCAAGCCATAAGGACGAATGACCCGGCCCGCTGAAGCACGGAAGCCGATAAAGATCAACATATGGAAGATTTCTCAAGCCGCCAGAGCCTCGAGTCACCCCGTATGGACACGAGGACTTCACCTCAGGAGAGCCGAGACAAACTCACAACCAACCGGCAGTGCGATCAAGCGTGCCCAATGAACCGGCATCGACTCTGTCGTGCCGCATACACTACACCCGTTGTCCGATCAAGGACGACGGTCTACCCAGTGGCTTCCCGCCGTATGAAAGGCTCTCCTGAAGATGAAGGAGTCTCCCTGGTTCCCCGAGACGGACGATCGAAAGCTCTGACGGCAGAAGATCCCGATCACCCGACACGGGTACGGCTTCCCGCCAAGACGGGCCCGTTAGTGGCCAAATGATCGCCCAGCTCAGGCGGAACTATCCCTGGTGTTACACCACCCCCTAAGGAGCTTTGGGCACGAGCCAGACCAAGCCAGCAGCATGAATTATAGAGACGAAGGCCGTGTCAGTGGAAAGCCCGTATGATCAAATCAAAGTTATCTGGAGTCTCGGGAATGACCGTACGTCAACCTGGGAGCTTCAACAAGACATCTCGTCAAAGTTTCGAGGAGCATTGGCAAGATAAATGTTCACGGTGACCCTCGGAATCATCCCCGGACTCATCGACTGGCTCGAAGCGCACGAGGAGCATTAGCCCGGCGCGCCCCTCACTTGATGCCCTTTATCCCGGTGCGCTGAACCCCATCCAGGGCCTGGCTATTCCGGCGCGCAAAGACCCATGAAGCCCTTCCCGGCGCACAGTTCTTCACGCCGTATGAGGCTTGGGACTCGATCATGTATATATATAGATGGCTATTCGAAAGAAAAGGAAGGGAGAAGAGGGGGCAGACAGAAGGAAAAAGGAAGAGAGTCTTTCGAGAGAGGCCTTCCGGGGGAGAGAGAGCTTTCTTGGAAGAGGGGAGTTTCTGTCCGAGCGTCCTTCGACGGCCGTCTTCCTCTGTTCTGGTTGAAGTCCTCCGGAGCCGGAGAAGGAGAAGCGGGCCGATACTTTATTTTGAGAACAGGTGGGCGCCGGCGTCTATCTCTCTCTACTTTTCGTGAATTTTCCTCTTTCGGGGCTTCCGTCTACCAACTGTAAGCAAGAGAGGGGAGGGATGGCAATGATATGAGCCGACCCCTCCCCTCCTCTGCAATTTCTTCTCTTTATTGTATTTTTCCTCTGCAAATGATGAACGGCGACCGAGCAATGATGCCGGCGCCGGACTCTTAACGTGTAAACGATGGCCCATTCCCGTTTCTGGGATGGCAATGTGTATATGAATGTCTGGACCAGCAGGTTGAATGAATGATTTGAAACTCATGTCTCCATCTCTATCTACATCGATGTGTATGTTTAAGGTCTTACACGCGTTTTCTCTTGATCCTGGTTTCCCCAAAGCCCCGATCATGCCCCGAAGCACTGTGGGCTACAGAAACACCCCTCCCCGGGGTTTTTCCTTTCGATCGTGCTCGTGTCTGGTTTAAGGGTCTCCGCATCCCCTCCGTGGACAGAGCTGCGCTTCTGCATATGCTTCTTTCTACCGTGTTGTCAAGGGACTAACTCCCCTCGATTCCTCTCTTCCTGTTGCCCTGTGGCTCGCGAGGTGGGAGTCGTTCTTGGGATTGCAAGATGCATCAACTTAACATTACGTCGTAACTGTTCGAGCATATGCCACTATGTTTGGCTCGTCTCGCCTGTGCATTGATTACCCCTCTGCATTATAGTCATGTGAATCGTTCTGAGATTCCTTTATTTCGTCTTAATCGTCCGGGGAGGGGGACATTCCCCGTTACTTCACACAGTTGCTGGGCGATCAAGAACTCTACCCCTCGATGGTAGATGTTTCCCCAAGGCCATAGCAGATAGCAACAGGGGTCTTAGCCTAACAGGCTTAGCCCCGACAATCTGAGACCCAATCGAGGCCGAGAGATGTATGCTCCTCGTAGGCCAGCCCTCGGAGCTTCACCCTCTTGGTGGTCGATTCCTCCATAGGATGTGCCGTAAGCTGTGGGTTGTCCACCCCTCGCTGGCTAGTCCTCGGGGTGCTGCTCCCATCATCGGCGACTTCGTCCCTCTGTCTCTTCACCCACGGAGTCTTGGTGCCCCTCGCAGGCTAGTCCTCGGGGTATCCTATCCGATGGGATTTTGCTGGATGCCACTGTGCAGACTGGCGGTTTAGGGGCGTACTCCATGAGTGAGTATGACCTCGATTCTCCCCTGCAACTCTTCATGTTCAGGGGAGATGCTGTCAAATTTTGGACAGACTCAGCATAACTAAAGCCATGATGAGATACTCGTTCTGGACTCATGTCACGCCCCGAGCGCGGAAGATTACCCGGAGGCGTGACGCGTCTATATAGATCGTGTCAATCATGTAAATATCAGAGTGCGCAAATAACTAAGATTTAACTCGAAATTTAATACAAATAGTACGAGCTGACAATTGTCACAATTAATCAAAGAACAATTACATGTGTTCCCAGAGTCCAACGACTAGGCTTCAAATCTTGAGCAGTTCTAATCAAGTTGACTAATACAAATGACATAGATGAATTGATACAACTGACATAAGTGAACTAATACAATAACAAAAGGGACATGACAATTTGATAACTTCACTCTAACACTCATCACTCAGTCTCATTCCCTTCCGAGTGTTGGTTGGCATCCAAATTACCTGAAAATATTAGAAAATAATTAGATGAGCGAATCGCTCAGTAGGAATTACATCTCAAGATTTAACAGGCTTTAAGTGGTTTACAAGTTCAATTAATGTCAGTAAAACTATGCATGTAAATGAGTAGATATCAAGGATTGTAAAAATCGACAAGAGCAGTGAAGGAATAACAAGTGAGAGTATAAGGATTCCAACTTCAATGCAGCAATAGCAAGAGATTCAAGCAAGTAATAACTGGAATTAACGAAATCTTTCCAAGAGAGTAAGTAAAGTAATATAAATTCAAGCATATAAAATTGGAATTGGCTATTTATCAATTTCATTCAAGCAAAACTTTACCCTTCTGCAGGTCTCAAGTCAAATCATTCAAGTAATATCACAAGAATGAGTGGAATGTCTAAAGCCTAGCAAGTAAGTACTCCGGTGCAATGCCAAACACCGTGGTCAATAAACTCCCATGGACACAAGTACCTTCGGGTGCTCCTCCCAGGACCAGACCGGGCCCTATATGCACAGCATTAATCATGTTTGTTGAAATCCACTCTCATTTATAGCCAATAGGGAATTTCAAGGTTTGACCAGTATGATATATAAGGTGGAATTATGGAATGGAATCCACGGGCGCATTGATGTGTAGGGATGAACTAGGAGTGGAAACTAGTAACGTTTGATACACGGAAAAAAACTAGATAGGAGAGGTGCCTTATGGGCCACCTGACAATTTTAGAAACGATACCCTCACTGTGGGATGCCCTTCCTGGGAATTATACAGGGTTTAGAGGACCCTATCAGGAGTTAAATATCACCTCTCAGGCTGCCATCTATCAGTGGAGATGGCAAAAGTGAAAGCCTAACGATCAGGTTAACGCAATGAGCCAGTTGTGTTGACTCAGCAGTTCATCACGTCAACCCTGTAGTTCATCGCGTCAACCCTACGAACAGGCTAGGTCGACCCTGTGAACAGGTAGGGTCGACTCTGCCGTTCACGGCGTCAACGCAGTGAACAGGCAGTGTCGACAGGCAGGGTCGACTTTGCCGTTCACTGCGTCAACGCAGTGAACAGGCAGCGTCAACCCTGTCAACAGGCAGGGTCGACTCTGCCGTTCACTGCGTCAACGCAGTGAACAGGCAGCGTCGACCCTGTCAACAGGCAGGGTCGACTCTGCCAACAGGCAGGGTCGACCCTGTCAACAGGCAGGGTCGACTCTGCCGTTCACTGCGTCAACGCGGTGAACAGGCAGGGTCGACCCTGTCAACAGGCAGGGTCGACTCTGCCGTTCATCGCGTCAACGCGGTGAACTGGCAGGGTCGACTCTGCAGTTCAAATCTACTCAAAATGACTTAAGGTATTAATCTTTGATTAAGCTAGGGTATTAACCTTTGATTTAAGTTTATTTAGGTAAAACTGATGACATGGATAGATAGAGAAAATTGCAAGGATTATAGATCTTTATTTATGCACTCGTTTCATGCTTTAGTTGCTTAAATATCAGATTTTTAACATGACGTATCATACAAGTTTTCATTTTTAAATGAACTAAATGGAGACAAGATTTCTAGATAGGCTACCTAACAGATTAATTAGGTATGCTAATTAGTTAGTAGATCAACTAACATGTTAATTAGGTATGTTAACAGGTTAGTTAAACTAATAAGTTACGTAAAAACATGATAAAACTTGCGTTAGACGGATATATCGTATGGATATGAAGCTAATACATGCCAACTACCCTAAATTGAAGCTAATACATGCTAATCAATGCTAATCATCTTGGGTATAAGGCTACTACATGCTAATTATCTTAGGTACGAGGCTAATACATGCTAATCATCCTAGATTTAAGCTAACACATGCTAATTATTCTAGGTATGAGACTAATACTTGCTAATACATGCTAGTTATTCTGGGTATAAGGCTAATACATGCTAATTATCTTAGGTATGAAGCTAATACATGCTAATCGTTCTAGATTTAAGCTAACACATACTAATTATTCTAGGTATGAGACTAATACTTGCTAATACTTGCTAATATATGCTAATTATTCTGGGTATAAAGCTAATACATGCTAACTATCTTAGGTATGAAGCTAATGCATGCTAATCATCCTAGATTTAAGCTAACACATGCTTTATAAACACTAAATATCGCATGGAAATGAGCCTAAGACTAAATGCCTAGACTAATCATCCTAGATTAGCTACTAGTTTAGTTAAAAGTTGAGAACACCTACCTCTGTGAAGTGGCAGTAGTTGTAGCAAATGGAAGAAGCAACTCTTCCCTTCTCTGCAACCCTTCAGAAGTGTCTCCCCTTCTCAACAGCAAGCCTTCTAGCCAACGAAGGTTTGCTTCGTTAGGAGTATAATATAAGGTTTGAGTTGGCAAGAGGGGAAACAAGATCCGTGAAAATCGGATCTCAGTGGGATGCCAGCTTATACAGGCTGTTGGGGATAAGGAAATCGAAAGGTTGTCTGGTGGATTGTAGCTCCAATGAGAGGGTGGTTTATTTATTTTAAACTTCCCACTTAACTTTCATGATTTTTATCTTTAAAATTTGATGGAGTTAGTTAATGAAATTTCATGGATAAGATCCTTATATTTTTCTCTATTTTTACATATAATTGTTTTTGAAAATTTCTTTTTAAATAAAAAGTGATACTATTCATGGCACTATTCACGTATGAAAAGGACAGATGCCAACGCAGGTTTGTCAAAAAAATCACAAGCCTGGAGGGGGTCGTGTATTGCTAGCCTATCGTATATAATTATTTGGCACAAAAAGTAAATTGTGGATGCTAGGATTTGAACCCTAGTCATTAGGTTGAAAGACAAATTACTTAACCAACTACACTAGGAAGCCACTTGTTAAATGAATAGTCTTTATATATTATAACTTCGTGTTCCCACTTCTTACATAATAACATATAATTATTTGGCAAAAAACGTAAATGGTGGATGCTAGGATTTGAACCCTAGTCATTGAGTTGAAAGGCAAGTTACTTAACCAACTACACTAGAAAGCCACTTGTTAAGTGAATAATCTTTACATATGATAACTTCGTGTTCCCACTTCTTACATAAACTCTCTAATATTATTTTTTTTTTATTTGGAAAATATTAATAATAATAATTTTTTTATCATTTTTTTATACGGGGTGCTACAACTCAATTGACTCAGTGCTCGAGTATGAACCTCGCACTGACTCACTACATCGTTTCCAGAGGTTCCTGGACTTCAATCAAACAAACAGTTGGTCCAAACAACTCTAAAATGCTCAATGGAAGCTTAATAAACTTAAAAGGTTCGAAAATGCATCAAAAAAGAAGCTAAAACAGCGTGGTGTTAGCCGGCGCACCTTAATACGGCGCCCCCCCCCCCCCCCCCCCGCGCCGTATTAACTTGTGACTCATGTTTCTTCTTCTTTTCCTGGGTCAATTCCCGGCGCGCCTTTAACCGGCGCGCCCCGTGCCTTGCGCGCCGTGTTAACGGGTTTTAGGGCCACGCCGGATTAGCATTTCACCTACGCTTTACCACGCCAGATTAACCCCTTTTACCTACGCTTTACCGCGCCGTGGAAGATATATCTCCCGCCGTCTCACGTTTTCATGTCATTCTAATCTCTCGTTCGCTCTCAGGGCAATCCTGGCCTCCCATGGTCGATATTGACTACCCTATTCAGCGGTAGATTAAGTAAGGCAAGGGATGTCCATGCTCCGAATAACCTCTTTACCATGTTGACTATCATGTGTGTGAACACTTTGCTTTCATCATCACCCTTGTGCTATCGTTTCCCTCTCTTCTGACGGGGATCAATGAATGTGATTAAGCATTGTTTACTGTCATAATTCTGTTTCCATGCTCAGTATAGTTATCATCATCATGCCAACATGCTTGCATAGACCCTCGGGTATATTAAATGTCGTTAACAGAAGGTCGGGTTACCCCCGATCGGAAGTTTTCGCTATGCGCAATGGTGGTCTTCGGACCCACGTCCTCCGCCACGTACCCAAGGTCTCTAATTCAATGAATCATGTCTCTCCTTGCATGATAAATAAATCGCATGTGATCTTGTCGTGCTCATAACGTTGCATCCCTTATTCTGGCCTCGACAGCCCACTATCTCGGCAATTAATCAAAGGTGTTCCCTCCTCGTGGGGATGTAATTAACGCCATAACCTTTATGGTATGGCGGACTGCCGGTCCCGACCGAACCTCACTTTCGCCCGACACGGGTCAGAATGAGCGCATAATAAACTCGTCACTCACGTGACTGGCACGCCCGCGTCGTCAATCAGTCAGTTAATTACCAATTAGTTAATCGGTTGATCGACACGTGAAATAATAAATAAGATAAAAAAAGACATGCGAACAACTCCCAGCTGGTCGCTAGCCAAGTCAACGGCGAGTACGAAGCTCGAGAGGCACCAATGATCAAATACTTCCAACTCGTCAGAGACCTAGCCCAACAGTTCGAGAGATTCGAGGTAGTCCAAATAGCTCGGGAGGAAAACTCCCGAGCGGACGCCCTCTCTCGGCTGGCCTCCTCTCTCGACCCCGAAGGTACCCGATCGGTCCTCCTTGAAGAGCTAGAGCGCCCGAGCATTGACTCGGAGCTCCTTACTGTTGACTCAACCATTCCGAGCGACTAGCGCACCCCCTACATGTCGTGGCTTCGGGACTCTCAAGAGCCTTCCGACCCTCGAGAGGCCCGCAGATTGAAGTACCAAGCCCGGCGCTTCGTCATTCTAGATGACACTCTCTATCGGAGATCTTTCTCCGGTCCCCTCCTAAAGTGTCTCGGCCCCGACGAAGCCAACTGAGCTATCCAAGATATTCATGAAGGCCTGTACAGAGCGCACTCAAGAGGAAGGTCACTCACCCGGATCCTACTACGGCAGGGTTACTGGTGGCCCACTCTGCAGCGCGACTACACGGCCTACATGCAACAGTGCGACCGATGCCAGCGATTCGACCACTTAGTCCATCAGTCGGCTACGGAGCTCGTCACCCTGACCGAGCCATACCCCTTCGCTCGGTGGGGGATCGACATTCTTGGGACGTTCCCTACGGCTCAGGCCTAGAAAAAGTTTATCATCGTCACCATCGACTACTTTACCAAGTGGATCGAGGCCGAAGCCACGACGAGGATCACCAAGACAGTCGTCTGGAGTTTCGTCTGGAAGTCGATCATTTGTCGTTACGGCATCCCCCGGGTGATAGTGAGCGATAACGGTCTGCAATTTGACTCTCATTATTTTCGAGACAGATGTGCCGACCTAGGTATTCGCAACCACTTCACTTCGGTCGCCCACCCTCAGGCCAACGGGCTAGTCGAGAATGCCAATAAGACTATCTTAAAAGGCATCAAGACCAGGCTCGGCAAGGCCAAGGGTAGCTGGCTTGAGGAATTGCCTAGCATACTTTGGTCACACAGAACGACTCCCAGAACGGCAACCGGTGAGAGTCCTTTCCAGTTGGTATATGGCACCGAGGCCGTCATTCCGTTGGAGATCGCCAATCCCTCCCTCCGAGTCATCTGCTTCTCACCCGAGGTAAACGGGAAAAAATTACTCGAGAACCTCGACCTAGCAGATGAACTTCGAGAGATTGTCAGCATCCGAGCAACGGAGTACCATAGCCGCCTCACTCGATACTACAACGCCAAAGTCCGAGACAGGCACTTCCAACCGGGAGACTTCATCCTTAGGAAAGCCGAAGCCTCTCGACCACTAGAGACGGCGGGCAAGCTATCCCCTAATTGGGAAGGCCCCTACCGAGTGGTCAAGACGCTCGGGAAAGGAGCATACCGGCTATCTACAATGGAAGGGGAACCCATCCCTCGGACATGGAATGCAGCCACACTACGCAAGTTCTACTTTTGAAGTTGTGCAAACAATTTGAGTGAAATAAAATTTTCTTCTTTTCATTCAAACGATTGTTGGTACATCAGAAAGGCAACAGCCAATATATTACACAATAGAAAGCAAAAAATCCATCTGGCACCACTGCAAGAGGCCATTGCTCGGCTGACTCGATTGATCTCCTTACGTCCAGCCACTGACTCTGCCTCGCGTAGAAACTGGCTCGGATAAAAGGCTGTCGACCCAGTTGGCTCGGGTGGCCCATGACAAAGGTGACAGAAGGGACTGCGGAGGGGAAGGCTACCTTCCAAGTTGACAGAGGTTGGGGAAGAGGGAACGCCTATGAAGGCCTCCTCTCTTCCAACCTGCCAACTCTTTGGAATGTACAGAGAGCAAGCACCCTCCGAAGAGTGAAAGAAAGGAAGAGCAAAAGAGGGAAAAAGAGGCTACCAGAAAGAAAAAGAAACCAGCAGAGCTGGACGAGGAGGCAGGGCAAGGCCCGGAGGGGAAGGGGCCTAGTTGGCTTCCTCTTCCCATCCGCGAGGCGAACAGGAAGGGATGGGCATCAGGGTTGTCTGATGCCCCCATCTGCCCTCCATCTTGCCCCCCCTGCAAGCGTCGCCAGAACTGATAAAGGGTAAACGGCACGCCTCCACGTGTCGACCCCTTTTCAAGTCCGCCCGCCGGCTGTCGACTCCTTTTCAAGTCCGAAGCAGCAAGAACTCCCTGCCCCCTGCCATCGATAGCCCCCTCATCTGGATCTTCCTCCATGCTCCGAATGCAACGGCACAACGCAACGTGAAGAAGGGGCGAGGAAAGACCGCCCTAGAAAACCCTAAAGCGATGTAGATGGAGAGATGCCCCTAAGTCCCTTATAAAGGTGAGGGGAGGCTGCTTACCTTAAAAGACTCTCTCCTCGAAACACGCCGAAGGGATTTCCCCTTTATGACTGGTCACCTCAAACTCCTCATTTCCGCCCCCAGCGGGACACACGAAGCGGCTAAGCATTCAAGGCATGATCAAACGGAAAGACACCCTAGCAGAGGCTCGCCCAACCAGCGTGCGAAAACCACGCAGGGTGTATCGGCACTTTCTAACTACTGCAGATACACTGGTCAAAGCACGGCAAGTACAGCAAGAAGCAAGTAAGATTTTATTTGTTACCTTATAAAGAGGAAGTCCTTTTTTGGAAAGAAAAAGAAGCAAACAAAAGAAGGAGGCAAAACAGGACGATACATCAGGCCTAGGGCCCACTTTGAAGCTCGGAAGTGGAAGGCGCAGGTGTTTAGCCCCCGGAGCCCTCGGTGACGGCCGACCCTGGCACTGACCCCGCATGCGCGGGAACTGCCTCGGTCGCGAGCCCTCCCGAGGCAGCCGGAGTTGGCGACCCCGTAGGAGAAGAGCCCTCTGGATCTTCCCCGCCTGACGCAGAGGAGCTGGAAGATGACATGTCCGAGTCAAAGCGTTGGCCAGAGGGGAAGTCGATCCCAGAATCTTGTTCCCCGGCATAAGCTACTGCCCGGCGGTAACCCTACTTAAACCCCTTGCGGATGCCTCGGCGAAGTGCTGACTCATAGTAGGGAAGGGCAGCTTCCTGTAGGTCAGCCCGGTAGGCCTCTGAGCCCTTGTATTGCTCGATCGCCTCCGCCCCGGCCAGTCCCATCCTGTCGACAAGCTCGGCCTTCTCCCGCTCCGCCTCGGCCGCCCGCTCCTCGGCCTCCACCGATCGTTTCTCTGCCTCGGCCGACTTCCGTTTGGCCTCGGCCGCCCACTCCTCGGCCTTGACCGATCACCTCTCCGCCTCAGCTCGGTCGGCCTCGGCCTCCAAACGGAGGCGCTCCGCTGCCTCCGCCCAGTCCACCAACTCGGCGCGCTCGGCCTCCCAACAGCCATCCAGCTCGAGACGAAGAAGGCGCTCCTCTTCAAGGAGTTTACTTTTCCTCTCGAGCGATTCTCGAGCCTTGGTTAGTTGCTCGGTCAGCACTCCGACCTCCAGCCGGCTCGACCGCGACAACTCCCTGATCGCGGAGAACTCCCGTCGGAGCCCCTCATGCGCCTCATTGAGTCGAGTTAGTTTCCTCTCACACCCTCCGAGGGTCCAAGCAAGATTTGACCGCTCTGACTCTGACCGGGCATAAGTCTCCGCCATTGTGGCCCCCATCTGGGCCATGACGAGGCCGCCCTCCATAATGATGTCGAGGACCCTGAGTGGAGAATGATGCTTGTCTCCTCCTTTCATCCTCGCGGACACCTCGTGGCAAAGCTGGTATAAAGTGCTCGAGATGTCGAGCCTTTCCAGAGCCACTGGCATGAAAACCCTTTCCGCACCTGGCGCCTCACCAGAAGGCCAAAGTCGAGTTGCGGGATCGGCCGCCTCGCGCACTGTGGTCGGTTGGGGTTGCGACGCCTCCGTAGGCGAACCCCCGACCTCGACCGACGCTACCAGCCTGGCCACTCCGTGCACCACGGTCGTTTGGGGCTGCGACGCCTCTGCCGACGAACCCCCAACCTCAACCGTCGCGGCCCGCATGTCACCCACCTCGACTGGCGCCCTCGCCTCGGTCGCGGTTGTTTCAACTTCGGCCCCCTATGTTCCCAACGAAGGGAGAGCTGACCCATCACCCCCCGGGGTGCCCCTGGTCTCCTCGGCCCCCTCTCACTCAGCAGATGGGAGAGCTGGCTCAGTAGGGTCGGCCCTATCTTGCCCTAGAGAGGGGAGCGCCACTGAGCCAGAATTGCCCCCAGCGGCGGGGACGGCCCCGACCTTCCTGGCCCGTTTCCTGGCCTTCACGGCCTCCCCTCCACGGGATCTTTGCGCTTCGCCCCGCACGGCCGAGAAGTCCCCTCGGAGGCCGCCCCTTTGCCCTTGTCCCGGGCTTGGGAGCGACCCACAGGGGCGCCCGGTTCATCAGCCGCCGAGTCATCACCAAGGTCAATGATCTCAACGGCCTCCTCTAGAGGCTCCCGCCTGGTGTCTGCACAAAGAAGAAGGCGTGATCAGGAAAAGGAAAGATGACCCCCACCTCCGAAGGAAGATCTAAGTGGTGGCACCTGAGCCCGACGGATGCAGCCGCGTAAGAAGACACCGCTCTATGTTCTCCGGAGTCACCAATTCCTCGGTGGACTGGCGATTCCTCAGCAGGATGGCAACATACTCCTCCACATGAGGGGGGAACTCGTCCTGTCTAGGAGGGATATTCGGGTGGAAATTGGCCATTACCTGGCACCTCCAGGTTTCCTCCACCGAGTTTATCCCCACCCAGAAAAATTTGGTCTTCCACCCTTTATGCGAAGAATCCTTCACCGCCAGCGAAATGCAGCTCATATTCCTCCTCGCCTGGATGAAGTAAAAACCCTTCCTAGCCGACGGGTGCGCCTTCAACTCGAAGAAATAGTGGAAGAGGTCCAAGGAAGGAGGAAACCCGCACTGACGACAGAGGATTCAGAAAGCGAGAGGAGAAGGTACAAGTTGGCTACCAACTGAATGGGTGCCAACTGGAAAAAGTTGAGAAGCGTGAGGACGAAGGGCTCGAAGGGGAGGCGAAACCCGCTCTTCCACGCTAGAAGAAAGATGCAGATGTGGCCCGTGCGAGAATCCAGGCTCGTCTCATACGGGGCAGCAGCAGCAAAGCTATACTTGTGAGGCAGGCAAAACTGATGCTCCAGCCTCTTCACCTCGGCTTCCCCCAACTCGCTGCAGTTCTGGATCGGCGCTCTCACCACCGGTTCATCGCCCCATCCCTCGGCACCCGAACGCTGGCCCGCCATAGATTCCGAGGAAGAACTTGAAGAAGAATTCTCTCGAGACCTCGAAGATTCCGGGGGAGGAGGAAGCTGCCGGACAGCCTTCGTAGTTATCTTCGCCAACTCCTCAAACGCCGCCGCAAGTTTCTGCTCCTCCACTGTGTCCTCACGGCGCATCGAAGAGCCCCAAAAGTAAAGAAGCGAAGGAAAGCCAAAACCCTAACAACAGAAAGAGTCTGGGATGACAACCAGCGCCCAACGCCTATAAACCCACGCGGGAGGCGACGCGTCGTTCTGACCTCCGAGAAAAGGGGGCCCCTTCATTTCAAATCCGTCAGGATTGCAATTATTACGGGCCCAGGTGACCATGACATGTGGCTTCATAACACCGCCAGATCTCCACCCACCTGAGCCACGCTGGTCCAAAACCCTAACAGGCTACTCATCCGAGCCTCCTTTGGCTCGGGAGTAGGAGGGGGACAAGTGGAGAGGGAGATTTCTACAGCCCATTCAAAGAGTAGCTGAACTAGGCCCATCAGGACCAAACAAGGCCACGCTCGCCCAAGTGACAGCCCACAGGGCCCACTTAGGACAGAAAGCCCAATAAAAGATTCGCTCGAGGATACTACCTTCCTAGGCGGCCTCTAGGCTCGGAAGGCCCGAGCGTCGGTCAGGTCACAGGAAAGGTCCATGCCCGAGCCATCTCTCCGCCCAGGGGAAGAAGGCGCATGTCGACCAATCCGACCCATCTTCATCCGAGCTAAGCCTACCGCCCGGATAGGGTTGGCCTCTCTGAGCTCGGTACGGCCGACGATTGCTTATCCATGCAGCCGTTAAGAGTCCTCCGTGGGTAGGAATTTATAAAGGAGAGGGACTCCAGCTCCCCAAGGTGATAACGCTCCCAAGATAAGGCAATAAAAGCCCACGTCGAGGACGTAACCCCCACCTGAAACCCCTCGACTTACAGGACTCTAGAAGACGGCGCACTATTTAACCCAGGAATACCCTCCGGTGAAAGGTAAGGGCAATCACACGCTCAAAACTCCTGAGCAGGAACCACTTCACCCTTCTGGTGGAGAGGGATCTCGCGCAGAAGCTACTTCCTCCCTATATTGCTCCCACCATAGCTCTACTGACTTAAGCATCAGAGGGTTTTCCCCAGGGACTCATCCCTGGGCCCCCTGATCCATTTCCCTTTCTTGTAGTTCACTATCCGGTGATCCACTGTTCGCTCAGGACCAGCGCGAGATCTTGCCTCTTCATCCCCCATCCTACATAAAGCTTATCTCCAATTTTTCTTCTACTCCTCCCACTTAGGCTGGGTTGTATCCCGGGTATGGCCTTAGTTGGGGCACCGTTCTTTAGAGGTGATTGATTGTGGTGAGTCACCCTCATATGCACGCCCTGCTTAAGGGAAGCCTTTAATGAGAGGGGTAGAAACGACAGTCCCTGGCTAGTAGTTCGAGCCCGTCTTTGGATGCTACGGATTGCTATTTCAAAAATTCAAAAAAGAGGGGAAATATTGCCAAAAATCCAAAAAAAATGAGATATTATCAAAAGTCCAAGAAAATCAAAATATTGTTCAAAAGCCAAATAAAATTAAATATTGTTGAAAATTCAAAAAAAAATCAAATATTTTCAAAATCCAAAAAAATCAAGAAAATTGAAATTTCTAAAAATATTTATCTTTTTATTAATTTCTATCTATTTGTTTTGATGACGGATACGTGATCTGTTTGCTAAGTGTGCAGGTTGTAGGTGTTCAAGTTTCCTTGCTCTATCTCTCGCTCTGCCTCCTGTTCACGACTTTTGATCTGTTCTCTCTTCTTCAATCTATACCTCTTGATCTGTTCTTAAGCTTGTGTCCCTCTCAACTCTCGCTTCATC
The DNA here is from genome assembly GCA_022559845.1 of Amorphophallus konjac. NCBI lineage: Eukaryota > Viridiplantae > Streptophyta > Magnoliopsida > Alismatales > Araceae > Amorphophallus > Amorphophallus konjac. The sequence continues at coordinate 290,118,463 of CM040118.1, forward strand.
TCATCATGTCTCTATGAGAGGGCATTGCCTCGCGATTTTGAACCTGACAAGTTCTGCTTCATCAGATCTTGGGGCTTTGATTGAAGAATGTGTTTGTTATCTTTTGTCCCCTGTGTTGGTTGTCACACGTGTTTATATCTGTCATGTCTTTGTTTTATGTGTTTATGTCTCGCACGTGTTTTCCTTGTCACGCATGTCTTTATCCCTCCGTGTCATCGCACGTGTTGTCTTATGTCCCACATGTCTTTGTCCCACCATGTCCGTGTCATCCCACGTGTTGTCTTATGTCCCCCGTGGTGTTGTCCCACGTGTCTTTGTCCCACCATGTCCTTGTCCCATCGTGTTGTGGTGTTGTCTTGTTCCACTGTATTCTTCAATCTCACGCATGCTTGCCATTTGTTCTTGCGATGTTTGTCATGCTGTTATGTTTTTTGCAACATTATGTTTAATTCATGTTCAATTATGTTATGTTATCATCATGCTTGTTCATGTGGTTGTGTCTTATTCAAAAATCTAAAAAATGTCGTTTCGCCTGCACAGGTAAGTCAGGTATGGCTTTCTATCCCTATATCCATTATTGCATTACTATATGGTATTATGTTATATTATCTCGAGAATCAGTTGGTTGCTCACGTGTTCCAGGGTCTGATGTTCCCCTATAACAAAAACGATGATGATCCAGGTTCATGTGTTTAATCATCGGATAGGCCGTTGGGTTGGGAAAATTAGGGGATGATGGTTCTACTCGCACGCCGTGGTTATGGATAGTATCTTGACCCTGATTGTCCCGGTCTAGCAATATTATTCTCGAGTATTTTCTATTTTATGGATTTCTTTACATTTATTTTAATGATTTCTTTTAGTTTAGCCCAGCATGCATCTTACGCATCTTTTGAGCATTCATGACCTATAGTTTATCTGAGAGTGTCCAATTTGTGATGGATAATTGTGCGTTCATGGTTTCGAGTAAGAAGGAACTATTCCACTCAAAGTTGGAAGGTTTTCTCTAGTCTGTTCACATGGTTTGATTGACTGAAGGTCCCTGTCTGGAGTTTTCGTCTGTTTCTTTACTTTTTGATACTTATTCTAGTCTCCTCATTGGTCCGAGGGATTGTGTCTCCCATGAGGTTGATCATGTGTTTCCTTTTCTTTTGTTCTAGTTAATTTCTCCAGACTGGTGTCATTTTGGTTCGATTGTTCCTTGTGCTTGGTTCAGAGTTTTCCGGAAAATTCATATCGCTCGTTGGCAATGAAACGGGTGTCTTTTACCTTAGCCCACTTTTTCAGTCCACTCCGCTTCATTTCCGCTTCATCTCCATGTTCTATTTCACTTTCGCTTCACCTCCACTCGCTCCCCTGCAAAGAGGACGTTAAGGAGGGGCATCTGTTGACACCCATTTTTTGCCTATGAGTTGAGTCATTCCTCTTACCATCATTTGTTGATGCCTCGAGTTGTCCATTACTCATTGGGCTATTTTCAGGCATGCTTTTGAACTTGTTTTATGGGTATCTCCCTCCCTGGCAAGGTTTGCTCTCGGATTCGGGCTTAATGGGCCTCGATTTTGCTTGGTTTTTGGGTTAAATGGGCTCATTTATCCCGTTTTATTAATTTCAAATGTCCAAGCTTTACACGGTCTAGCGAGCGGTCGTTCAGTGACTGAGCGGTTTGTTTGGAACCGTTCAATGATTTATTGGGTATTTATTTGATTTTCTGAATTTCCACCGACAAGTCCTTGAACGGTCTGGGTTCAGCCGTTTATCCCAATTAACGGCTAGGCATTAGACCGTCTAGTTCCAAGAGTCCACAGCCGGTTGGTTTTCCAGATAATTATCTATTTATCCTATTTTTCTGGATTTATCGCCGACATGTGTACACGACCTACCATTGGACCGTTCCATTTACTGAGTGGTCTAGCAGTAGACCGTTTTATCCGAAAGAGTCCAACGCCGTGATGGCCGGTCAGTTCGGTGGATAATTGGATAATTTCTTATTTTATTTTATTATCACCGACAGCGTTGGATGGTCTAGGGATGGACCGTTTAATGGACTGGGCGATCTATCGCGCGACCACGTACATGCTCGAAACGTGTGGATTGTTTGAGATTTTCTCTCTCTACCTGTGGTTAATCCTCCACCTTTCTCCACCATTTTCTCCGTGGTTTCTCAACCAAATGAGGTGCCATTCGATTTGGGTGGGAGATAAGAGTATTATCCACATTTTTTTGTTTTGAAAACTCTGATTAATATCCACTAGAAAATCTAATTTTGAGATTGGGCTTTCAAGGGGTCTATAAATAGAACCTCTAGTCCAAGCTTGAAAAGAGAGATCCAACGTCGACGGTGAAGCTCTGCCAAACTTTTGAACGAACTGTAGCCAGGGAGGGAGGCTTTCTACATCCTCCTAAGCCTCCAGTTCACGGAGTAATCATTGTTTTGTGTTCTAGTCCAGGCTTCTGAGTCCTCTTTTCATTCATTACATGTTCCTTTCATCATCTCTTCTCCCACCTTTTTGCACTTCTCACATCATTTCACACCCTTCCATTTGTTTTTGACACCCTTTAGGGGTTTAAAAACCTCCCAGGTATCGCCCCTTCCAAGTCATTATGTCACTTTTTCACTTCGTTCTATAGTTACTACGCTTCTTAAGGCTGATTTGGGTGTTGTTTGCTTGTCTTCCACATCGTTTTGTAGGTCAACATCATCATAGCACGAGGCCCATCCCCTCTGGCCGACCGGAAGGGGTGGAGGATCAAGTCCTACAACTTTGGAGTCTAGCGCTTTGGACGGTCATCTTCCGTCCGTTTACAGATAAGAGCGGTCCTCTGAGAGCCGTTTAGACCCTGTAAGCGGCTATTTTGGAATCATGCTGTCGCCAGATCAGTCTTCGTCCCGCTTCCTTCATCGACGCTATGAGCAGTCTGCCAAGAGACCGTTCCATCTACTGAGCGATTTTTCTAGGACCATCTATACCTGTCAGCGCTGAACTTTGGGCGAGTGCTTTCTCCCTTTCCAAGGTACATTGTACTCCTAGGTACTTCACGTCTTGGTGGCGATCACGATCACACACACTTCCCCACCCTTTCTTTCTTTCCTTCGTTTGGCTTGTCTTTACATTTCTGATTTAGAAAGGGCAAGGTGAGAAGGAGAAAGAACGGTGGGAAAACATGTTAACAGGGGGTAGGTTTGGCTGGGACTCGGAGCTGAGAGCCCGAGTAGGGTGCTGAGGTGGTAGTCGAGGTCCGAGGCATAGTGCCCGTATTGGAGACCGGTCGGTGCACGGCCCGAGAGCTGACGCTTGTCCGGGTGAGAGATGATGTAGGATCCCCGCGGGGACCGATGGTGGAGGCCCTGAGCCTAATGCTCATGCGGGCCACCAATGCTAGAGAATGGGCGGCACGTCGACCGCATGGATGAGCACAGGCACTGGGAGCGGCTGCGGAACAGCAACGGGAACCACACCCAAGAAGTAGGGTGATCTGATGACATGGGCAAAGCTGCCGAAAGCGATCGGTGTCGCCAAGTAGCCCACCCGTGCATGGGTGGTGATGACGATGGGGCCATAGGTCATGGCCGCCATGGTCGCTGGAGTGTTGGATGTTAGATTAGGGCGACGGTCGGAGACGGTCGTCGGGCGCGGTCCGGTTGTCAGAACGTGAACTGGAAGCTGACGGGAAGTGCGCATGTGTGCCCCTCCTCTACCTCTCCTGCAAGGATAGGAAAAAGGGCACCACGGCTTCAGGGCTAGCACAGGCTTCTCTTCAGCAGAAAGAAGAAGGGTGGGAGACGTCCCACCGGGCATTCCATCCTTGTTGTCAGGGGGTATCGGTGACCGAGATGGGGGAAGGGATAAACGGGAAAGGAAAATATGAGAGTTTGATATATCTTGGGTATCCTCCTTCATAGCCATATACCTCTCATGGCAACACAAGGTACTCGCCTTTTACGGAAGGTCGAGATGGGTCAAATGGCACGGAGAGTTTTCCGGGGGATAGGGTGACCAGACCGGGGTGCATACGTGCCAGTCGATTTCTCGACAATCACCTATGAAACCAAAGGTTGACTGGGGGAGAGTCGCTAGGACGCGGCACGTGGGCTCGGGAGATCGAGCGACACGTGGAGAGAGGAGGTTCCATGGGTGTGAGTGCACAGACGATTGTGGGGATTCATGTACGAGTCATCTTTCCCCACCGATCGTAAGCAGTCGATGTTTATTTACATTGGATTGAATTCGAACACCTTTCTTCTATGTTGAAGAAGAGCTTGGATATGTCTGAAGCCATGGATAGAGGACCGGGGGTACCCTGCAGCTATAGGGGGACCATCACATTTGACTGGGGGGTTAATTAACTGGAGTCGGAGGCATCGGACACACACTGGGTGGTGTGGAGGTGAGGCTGAGACCTGGGTATGGGTATGTGTATTCAACTGGTTTCATTATAAAAGCCACGTGGGCTTCACAAATGGGCCGAGGAGGCCAAAGTACAACTGGTGCAAGCCATGGGACAATTCCGACGCGTGGGTCGGTCCCTGGGTCAATGCGGAACAAGGCGGATATCTGCGTGTTTTACAGAGGCTCTCTATGAGGAGACCGGGACGGGCCCAACTGCCTAGATGGCAGGGAAGGTTGTGGGCTGGCACCTGAGGGAGGGTGGACGCAGCTCGAGATGAGCGGTCGGGTCCGGGCCTTGGAAGGCGAGTGTCGTCATGTTGGGGAGTTGGGGCCGGTACCGAGAATATTACTTCTGGGCCAGGGTCTGGCTAACTCTATTTCGTGGTCAGGGTGGTCGGTGGCCAGCTCTGGACAAGCGGTGGGCACGCGGTTCTTGTTGTGCCCCAGTGGTTTTGATGATTGGTTTTGATGTGAGTTAATCACATGATGATTGGTTTTGTTGTGAGTTCAAAAAGGGGGAGATTGTTGTGCCCCTGTGGTTTTGATAATTGGTTTTATTGTGAGTTAATCATTGTGAGTTATCCTGATGTGTGAGTCATCTTCATATGTTCAGTCATTCTGATGTTCAGTCTGTTTATCAAAGCATTGCATTGCTGTTCAGTTAGTTATCCTGATGTGTGAGTCATCTTCATATGTTCAGTCATTCTGATGTTTAGTCTGTTTATCAAAGCATTGCATTACTGTTCAGTTAGTTTATCCTGATGTGTGAGTCATCTTCATATGTTCAGTCATTCTGATGTTCAGTCTATTTATCAAAGCATTGCATTGCTGTTCAGTTAGTTTATCAGATCATAAAGCATTGCATTTGATGTTCAATCATGTTATCAGCTGCATAAAGCATTCATATACACATACATCAGTTGCTTTACTCTGCTTGTGGAATTCTGTTAAGGCTAAACATCCTTGCATCATCACAGTCAGCATAGTGTGGGTCGACCCCCTTTCTAGATGGGTCGACTCCCCAGATAAGTGTAGTCTATACACTGCATACACTTACATAAGTCTGCACATCAGCATCACGCAGCAAGTATGTACATCGCCTTCAGTAGGCATGTCAAGTCCACACATTGCATAGCATGCATCGTTCATCAACTGAAGTCTATACACTGGCCAAGTCCATACAGAGTCTTTTGTTGCATTTGAAGTATATACATCGCACAACTTGCATATTCAAAGTATGTACATTGGTCTTCACCTGAAGTCCACACATTGGTCTTCATATTCAAAGTATGTACATCCTCCGCTTAGCCTTCAAAGTCTGTACAGCCATTCCTTGAGGTCAAGTCCATACATCGGCACTGTAGCTTGCTCAACTGAAGTCTATACATCCTTCATTGGCCTAGTCTATACATTGGCGTACTGTTCATGCATCAGTCATCTTCCAAGACTATACATCACCTTCTGCAAGCATTCTTCAAGTATGTACAGCCTGTGCATTGCTTCATAACAAGTCTAGACATCCTCGTTGCGTTCTAAGTCTACACATCCTGCTAGGTCGCACTTCAAAGTCTGTACATTGCACAGCACTGTACAAGTCCATACATTGGCAGCACTGCACAAGTCTATACTTTGGCGTTGGGCATCCAAGTCTAGACATTGATTCACTATTCAAGCCTTGATTCAAAGTCTGTACATTGCTTGGCGCTCACCAAGTCTGTACATCACTTCAAGCGTTCCAAAGTCTATACATGGCTTGTATCATTAAGTCTAGACATTGCACTGTAGTTTCCTTAGTTGAAGTCTATACATTGCTGATCGAACGTAAGTCTATACATTCCAACCTTTTCCTACGTTTGCTGCTTTAGCTACACCCTAAGTCTACACATTGGTAAAGTATATACATCGCTCATGCAAGTCTGTACAGCCAACGCATTCATTGATTCAAAGTCTGTACACTGGTCCTCTGGCGTCCCAAGTCTGTACATTGGTTCAGGTTTACCAAGTCTATACATTGCTTCAATATTCTCAAAGTCTGTACAGCATGCCTTATCGTTCAGAGTCTCTACATCATTCCTCAAAGGCCAAGTGTATACATTGTCCATGTGTTCAAATGTTTCAAGTCTATACATTGGATAGGCTCCTTCATGCTTCGTTCATCTCAAGTCTGTACACTGCCTTTCACATGCACTCATTAATCAAGTCTGTACAGTCCCTTGTTTGCAAGTCTATACACTCGATTCCTTCACGCATTACCAGAAGCCTACACATCCACCTCTGCCATGTTAATGCATCAGATTTCAAGTCTATACACTGAGGACGCTGAAGGCCTTCAAGTGTATACACTCTCACATTTGACACACTTGCCTAATTGATGTCTCTAAGTCTATACACTCGATGGCTTCTTACATTTCACGAAAGTCCACACATTCCCCCTTGTTATGATAATGCATTCTTCAGCAAGTATATACACTGAGGTCGCATGAAGACTTACAAGTCTATACACTCTCTCAGTGTACACACTTACTCATTTACTGCTTCTAAAGTATATACACTCGTTGTTAAAAGCCTGAACTAACTAATTCGTTTCATTTCATTTTGTCTCTGTCTGCAGATGACTCAAGTTAATGATTGGGCGCGTGAACCGAGGATGATGCCTGGCACGTGATCCGAGGTGCTCTCTGGGCGGGAACCTGAAGGACACACGCCCTAGCACCTGCTGAATCTGATATAAATAGAAGCCTTCGTCCACTGAAGAGAAAAAATGAAAAAGGAGGGCTGATCGAGTGTTGATAAAAAGAAAGAGTGACTGCACGGTCCAGGAAGAAGAAGAAGAGAGGCAGAGAGCAGAAGAAGAAAGAAGAAGAAGATGAAGAAAGAAGAAGAGTGCGAGAGCAGCAAAAGAAAGAGAGAAAAGAAAGAGAAGCAGAAAGAAGAAGAAAGAAGAGGAAGAAAGGAAGAGAGGAGAGAGTGCTATTGAAGATCTGTTCAGTCTGTTCGTGGATCAAATCCAGAACGACTATGCTCATTGAGAGCTATATTTCTTGTGTTTCATTTCCAGCTTTTGTCGCTGTGCTTTTTATGTTTTCTTATTTTTCCTTTTATTACTCTGGTTACTATTGTTCTTCCGATTCTCAGTAGTGAGGTCGGGTTCCTCCTGTGGACTCAGGAGAAGGGAGGATTGGTCCTCCGGTTATGGGCTTGTGGGTTGCAAGTCCAGGGGTCCCTCCTGGTCTGGAGGAAGAGAGGTCTGCGACCTCTGGTTTGCTGGTGACGGGGAGTCACTGGTGGGTTCCCTCCTGATCTGGAGGAAGAGAGACCTAGTCTCTGGTGTCCAAGTGGCTGGGAGTCACTTGGGGTGTCCCTCCGGTCTGGAGGAAGAGGGGAGGTTGTTCCCCTGGTCAAGCTGTTTGGCAGCACCTGTTGCAGACTGAGTTTGCGGTTTCTAGCTTGTGCTAGTGAAGCCTCACTCCGGTTTGGAGTGAGGGGTGGACGTAGGTCTGGAGGACCGAACCACCTAAAAAATCTCTTGAGCAGTGGTTTTGTTTTGTGCGTTTGCTCCTTGCCTTCTACCTCCCATTCACAGGTTATGCATGCATGGTTAGTTGTGTTATCCTGGGAGTTAATTTGTTATTGTTGTTTCTATTTGCAGTAACCTTAGCATTATATTTTGCTAGGTGAGTTTGGTTTCCATAGTTATGTCTGCGTTTCTGGTTTGATCAGGTGGCTGCATTGTTGCAGTCCAACTGTTTGATCAAATGTTGTCTTATTATCTCATCTTGGAGAGCTCACTAGTTTTTATTCCGCATATCTGAGCTTTAGAGTTTTAATTTTGGGCCATTATTCGTAGAAGGATACATTCAGCCCCCTCTGTATCCGGGCCTAGCACCCTATCAGTTCTATGGAGGAGACAAGTGTGGCATCATGGCGTATGCGTAGCTATCGTAGGGTGCCATACGCGAGTGGACCCGGGATGCGGGTGTGTTCGCCATCATCATAATGCCTTATACACGATGGAGGTGGACATGTGTGCGATGGCTAGATGCCACATGAGGGGATTACGTGTGACATACCCTCGGCGTGCACAAACCGATCAACAAGCCAACCACGCGCGCACTTGGCTCCTTTCATCCTCGCTCCTTACCGGGTGCCTGTAGAAGTTTGTATGTTGTTGCCTCTTATGCCCCTTGAACTTCTAAGGGGGCTTTTATAGGAGAATACGAAGGGTCAGGGCGGGTTTAGGCAGACCAGGTTGAGGGTAGAACCAAGTCTGCGTAAACCCTTGAATATATATATATTTTTTATTTTCAGAGTGGGGGAGGGGGGTTTAGGCGGACCAGCCCAGGGGCTGGGTCTGGTCCGCCTAAACCCCCCCTAGGGGGGGGGGGGGTTAGGCGGCCTGGGGCTGGGGTTTATTTCTTAGAAAAAACTTTTTTTTTTGGTTATTGGCTAGGGTTTAGGCAGACCAGACCTGGGGGCAAGTCTAGTCAGCCTAAACCCCCTCCTAGGGGGGTTAAGGTAGACTGGTTTGGCTGCGGTTTTTTCATCAAAAAAAAAATTTATTATAGCTGGGGTTTAGGCGGACCAGCCTGGGGGCTAGGTCTGGTCCCCCTAAACCCCCCCATGGGGGGGTTTACACAAAGCAGAGAGAGAGGGGGTCCCCACCCTATAAAATCTGATTTTTTACTTCTTTTGGATCCACTTTGACTCAATGGGACCGCAGAAGACAAAGGATACAAGGCTTGGATTGGTGGGCTGGTCGCTTGCACGCTTGGCTTGAGAAGGTTGACTCGTGTGACTCCGTGTGATCCCGGGGCTCCATCTTCGCGAATCCTTCCACACAGAGGTACGCTGGTCGTTCTTTCATGAGACTAGGACTGGAGAATGGTCGTGGGGCCTTCGAGCTAGGAGGAGGGTGCGACCCCCAAGGGAGTTCACCCTCCCTGGGGCGCAGTCGCGCCCGGGGTGAACTCCCCCCCGGGCGAGCTGCGGCCACGCGGGGTGGCCCTCGGGGGTCTTTTGATATTGTTTGGAGTTGTCCTTTGAAGGACGGGGTGCTCCGGGATGTTGGAATTGGCCCGTGGGGGCTTGTCGTTGTCGTGTTGTCGCTGCCGCACGCAAGGTGTTCGGGGAAATTCCCGATTTGTCGAACGGCTCGGGTAGCTGACTGGCGGGCCTTAGATTTAGCCTTGGGTTGAGGGTAGGACCTTGCAGGAGTCGAGAGAAGGCATTTTGGGTGTGTAGGCCCAGCCTTCGTGGCGTATGCCGCGTTGTAAGGCGGGTTGGCGGGCAGCCCTAGGCCGGCCTGGGTTATCTGAGGGTCGGGGGTGGCCCCGACTTGCTGGATGGTTGTCACAGAACATAGCTGGGTGCTGGAGCCGCGAGTTGGCCCTCAGCTTGTTGTAGAATGACTGGAATACGCGCGCCCGCCAGGTGTTCGAGGAAATTCCCCACACACATGTATGGGCCATATAAGGGTGCTGTGGGCTCCTAAAGCATGTGGTTGACCAATATGAGTCTTCCCTTGACTTTAGGGGGCTAGAGGGAGGCGTCTTGGGGGTAGATCCTGGCCTCATTGCTGGGTGCCACGTGTCGTGGCTTGTAGTCTGGGCGCCCCCGGGTTGGCCCGGGTGGTTGGGTTAAAGGCGGGTGAACCCGTAAACCGAGTGATCGAGGGTGGCCCCAATCGATTGTTGATGTTGTCGTGGGTCACGGCTAGCTGGTTGGGACCCTTGGGTGGGCCTGGTGAGCCGTAGGAAGGGATGGGTAGCCTACGCCTTAAAGGTATTTGGGACCCTTATTTCTTAATATTTTGGCTGGGAAACTATCTGGGTACAACAGTGAGCTACAGGCGCCTATGTTCTTTTTATATTACCTATGTTTGATTATAACGCCTATGTTGTCCGTTTGCGACTATCTTGTATTTAGTCAATTTCTTTTGAAGTGTTTCTATAAGCACCTAAGTTCTATTTTTCTTATTTTTCAGTTCTTTCATTCTTTAGCCATGTCTCCGCTCTTTCTCATCATCACTAAATGATCAGGAATATATACAACAATAATTATATTATCACCAAAATTGATGATTATAATATTTGGATTTACCCTAAATATACCTAACATGACGCACTCGAGTGGAGTTGGGGTAGGCTACATTAGTCTACCTGCTGGTCCACCCTCTAAATCCGTAGGACTACGGTGATGGTCCTCCGGAGCTGTTATCGAGTCTGTCGTCGGAATACAGTATTCCATGACATCTACATGTAGTGTGACTACGTGGTCATCACGCTATCCTCTAATGCTTTCTATCTTCAGTATTATATGAAGTTTCTTCATTGTATTCCTGTTAGATGAAATATCGTGTAGCACCCCAAAAATTGAAATATGGAATAAATGAAAATAACTATAAATATTAGTCATGGAATAATTATGGATTTCGATAAAGGTAAAGTAAAGATAGCTAAAATAAATAAAGGGCCTAAATACTGATTAATGGGCTACAAATAAGTCCATTATATGTAAAAAGCCAAAAGGCCTTAAGAGCCTCAAGCAACTAATGGGCCCAACACACAATTATAAAACATAGCCCAACCCAACATAATAAAGAGTGGGCCATGTAAACACGACGACAGCAAATCCACGCCTGGTCGAAGGGTTTGCTTTAGGGCTTTCATATGATAATATGGTAGGCGGCAGTAGTTTTGGCAAGTAGAGAAATTCATGGATCGAAGCTAGGAAACCATGCTGCCATTCGATTCCTAACCCTAATAGGATTACTTCTCTATAAGAACCTACCCCATCGAACGTATAGAGGCCGGTTGCTGTTGCTCGTGCGTGCTCTACGTTGACGTCCCGTGCAACGCCTTCTTCCTCCCGTAGTCGAGCCTCTATTGCGTCGACTTTCTTTGTCTGTGGAAGGTGTCGTCCTCATCTTCCTTCGGGTGGCTCATGCGGCTGCTGTTGCCGCCGTTGCTGTTGTTAACGTGGGAAGCCTCTTCCCTACCTCTTCTTCTTCCTTAACCGTGGGCGGCTACCGCTGCGAACGTACTGCTGCTATTACGTGAAGATTTTCCCCCTGCTACCTCCTGCTACCTACAACGTGAAGGGGGTTAAGGATCTTCATCTTTTTCTGCTCCCATGTCCTTTCCGTCTCACGTATTCATAGTTAAAGCATCTCGAGGTAGGCAATCTCCCGAGCAAAACACTAGACAACTGTCATACTAGATCATCAGAGCATGTAGATTCCTTTATGGGATTTTTCTACTTGCATGTTTAAACGTGAATATTGAACATCTGGATCGTACTGCATGAAAAGGAATTAGCGACCACTGCGTGGCCGCTATTTCCAAGAATCTGTGACTGTCTAAACGGGTGCCAAATAATCAGCAACAGTTTGATTGTCGCTAATTCTTGTGGATAAATAATAATTATAGCATGTTATAAATTAATTATCTATGTAACCTGACGATAAAATTAATGCATGAACGTGTTTCTAGATTCATGATATTTTGCTCTGTCTGTTCATGTCTTCACTTTCCTATTTTGATAAACTGAAAATACCATGTGTCTGTGATTGTACCTACCCGATGTGTAGCATCAGAGAAAGAATGAGCGACAGTCTCATTGTCACTATTTAAAGAATGAACGCCCTCATACAAGGGCGCTAATTTGTAAATAACTAGTAATTGGACAATATATTGAAAAGTGTGAATACACGACCTAGGTCAGGGCATCATTCAAAGAATGATAGAAGGTCGCTATTTCATTAAATAGCGACTTCTGGATGGGCGCAGTTTTCCTGTCTCACAGTTTTATCGCGTTTTCTGGCCCATATCGCGGGTCTATTGACACTATCATCTCACATCCGTAGATGGGATTTCTATTTTGATTTCATCGATTACACACTCAATTCTCGGTGATGTTTGAACCCTCCGCGGGATATTCCTTCCTTCGGACTGGTGATGTTATCATTGGGACCTCCGTAAGTCTACGCGAAGCCTTGCATTCCCTCAAGGCAGCCGAGCAGGTTGTACCCTAAAAACCCATGACACCATGTCTTATCACATCACTCTGAAGAAACGTGATGCTTTAGCCCTCATAGAGCATTGTTTCTAGTCTCTTTGAGAGGTCTATTCCCTGTCAGTAATTGGTGACACAGACTTGGGCGCCAGAAGGAATCGGCGACCTATCCAGTGCCGTTATTTCCCTGATATAGTGACCTGTCCAGTGCCGTTATTTTCCTGATATAGCGACCTGAGCCTGGGCGCTATTTCATCGAGCCTATATGTTCACAGGAATGGGCGACCACGCATGTCGGTGCTATTTCTGTAATTGGTGGCGACTGAGTGGGCGCCAATTAATCAGATTTCATGAATTGTCTTGGTTTCATGCAACATCATGCTATACTGGTCAAGGTCTGTTCTTGAATCTCTATTCTATGAATCTACCCTATTGTTCCTACATGCTTGATCCTTGAAACTCTTGGCCATTAATGTTAAGTGGAATTGGTCTAGATACAGCAGGGGCTATGGGTCCCGATAAATTGACATTTCAATGCTAGTGTATAAAATGCGGGGTCCTGATCTGATCCCATGGGTGAGGCAAAGTCCAAACGTGAACCGGTATCATGAATGATCGGGTGTTGGCATTGCACCAAAGATAGCAAAATTGGTCTACGACATTTCCATAGTGATTGACATACTCAAGTGTTTGAACTCTTTTATACAATGGCCAATCCTATAAAGTGATAGTTACAAAAGCTCTAGTGAAAATGGATGCTATAGTGGAGTGATTGTTATTGTCTCTCATGAATGTTCTTGGAATTTCCTTTGAAAGTACTTGTTATCTCGTCATGATTATCCTTGATATATTCACCCGTCTATCTATATATCTTTACATCTCTTGAAAGTATTTACTCTCTTTATGGTTCTTGAAATTTATCTCGCACCGTTATAGTTCTCGATTATGATACCTTACATGACCTGCATAAGCATGTTAAATCGTAATTTACTTAAAGCTAGCTTGGAGCTTGAGATATTAAGTCCTACTGAGCGTTTGCACACCTAGTGTTTTACAATATTTTTCAGGTAACGACCTTAGTGACGATGAGACCGAACATGATGGGCAAGGTCTAGAGTGAAGAAAACTCTGGCAAACCTAGATGAATACCCGAGTCTGGTTATCTTGAGTCTATGTTAAGATTTGTCTAGTCATAAGTCTCTTGTAATTTTCCTTTATTGAGTCTTTTCTTTTATTGGGTCCTAATTGTAATCAACTTATATTTGAAATGAAATATTATTCTGTCCAATTATATCTCGTCTCATGGTTATACTCTGATTGACTTCACTGTTTAACTGCCACGTTCCGAGCAAACGACACGTTCCGCTGCTATCAGTTCGGGGCGTGACATATCGTCTAATGCTTGAGTTTACATCTAACGGGTGGGGTTTCCTTTTAAATGATTTATCTTCTAATCCTGATCTCTTCATCTGATGGGTTGGGTTATGTCAATGATTTTGCTTCTAATGCAGGTCTGCTTCTAATGTTATCTTAATTGATTCTACCATAAATATTAAATTTAATATTAATTCTAAGGCTAAGTTTATGGAGCCCTGAATTAAGTTAAACTTGTAAACTAACTTAGTCAGCTGGAATAATTATTAATAGATTTATTTTATCATAATGCAAAATAAGTAATTTGTGAGAAAAGACATTTTCCTAACAAGGGGGAACGTCCAGTGCGAGTCGGTCCATTGGGCGCCGATCATGTCCTTGATGGTGCAAGGCCTAGGACAATCTCCCTCGTGCTACCTACTTGCTAGGTGAGGGTGTTGAACTGCTCCTTTGACACTCCTTCTATGAGATTTTGCTCGATAGATGAGTCCTGGGCTTCAGTGTTAGCGTAAGCTCACATTATTGTCTTATGAGAGGATGCCATGGCTTCTAGTTGGGTCCCACAGACGATGTCAAAGTGTTGTGTAACACTTAGAATTCATAAGAGGGGACTGAGTGATAAAGCTTGGACAATAGGAGACGATGTTCCTCAGTGACGAGTCGAGCACTAAGACCAAGCTTTCCTGCACAGAAGAAGAAGAAAGTTCTAAAAGGAGGTGAGGTGTCCCAAGAGAACCCTTCGATGCTTAAGTCAGTCATGAGCGTAAGAGTAGAGAGAAGTTGAGGGAGTCGAGAGTAGAAGTTTTCACTATTGGGGTTCTTGTTTGGGTACCTAGCAATATTATCTTCTTGTACCTTTTATAGACTCTCAAGGCTTATGCTTTAAGCGAGTTCGAACTGTTGAGTTGTTGTTCCGTCATGTGTTGAGTCTACTGAGGTGGGATCGTAGGCAGATTAGGAGATGGTTATAGATGTTGTACCCCTGTGGTTTTGATGATGTCAAACACTATGACTCATCTGTGCATGATGTCAATGTGTTGATGTTCCATTAATATGGATTGATGATGCCATGATGCCAAAACATTGTTCATTGTGGTTTGATGATGATTAGCATTAGCATTGATGCATTACTCCTGATGTTGCATTTGACGGTGATACATTTGAGTATGATGAGCATGGATGCATTACTGCTGATGTTGCAGTTGACTGTGATACATTTGATTATGATGATTTCAATGTCTATAGAAGATGTGTGTTAGAAACCTGCAAGAATAAGCTTTGAGGAAAAGTCAAAAGCATAAGTCATGCAGTTAGGAGATGCCTCGATGCAGGGAAGCTATTAGAAGGGAACTCAAGGACTCTGCCTCGATGCAATAAAGCAGGTGCCATGGTTAAAGAAGAAACAGGTTGATGCAGCCAAGCCATGCCTCGATACAGCACTCGCCAAGGAGTCAAGCCTAAGAGAGTGCCTCGATGCAATGAAGCATTATCTCAACACAGTTGGACTGCAAGTAGCAGATTCCAGCACATTGCACCGACGTAGCACAGAGGTGCATCGATGCAGCAAGGCCAACAGCCAGCTTGTGCAGAGCGATAGGTCAATGCAGCAAGGCCAACAACCAGCTTGCGCAGAGCGATAGGTCAATGCAGCAAAGCCAACAGCCAGCATGCGTAAAGTGACATGTCGGAGTAGTTAACTACTGCACCGACACATAAAGGCATTCCTCAACACAATTGTACTACAACCTCGATGCATCGGTTCACTTTCCTTAAGAAAGAATTCTGCCTCGACGCTTCTATAGCACATGCCTCGACACATTAGTTCAAAATCTCAATCTGGAAGTTTGCTAAGTGGAAGCACCAAGAGTTTTGCCTCGATGCACTGGCAGAGACAGGTCAATGCACAGGTTGTTAGCGAATCTCAGGTCGATGCACATCAGCATTCCTTGATCACAAAGGTCGGTGCACTTGTTAAGGCATGTCAATGCAGCATAAGTCATTAAGTAGTAAGGTCGATGCAGTTGAAGCCTTCCTGATTGCAAGGTCGGTGTAGCTATGTTAATGCGAACTTAAGCAACTGAGTTTGACCAACGGGCAAACACATGCCAGGCAACTTTAACACTTAAGTGACAGTAATGAATACTTAGCAGGCAAGCACGTGAGCTCAAACTAAAGTGTTGGGCACGTGATCCAAGGCTCAAGGTTGGACGAACTCTATCATCCCTGCCACATGGGTCAATGAAAGAAAAAGGTAATCAAATTACTTTATCCAAAAAACTTCTCCGGAAGCTCGGAGTTGGGAATAAATAAAAGGTATCTTCTTTCGAGCTAACAGATGGAAAAAGTGGAAGAAAAGTGAGCCAGCATCCGAGCAGAAGAAAAGAAAAAGAAAGAGGAAGAGAGAAGAGTGTTACATAGAGAAAGAGAGCCAGCATCTAAGTAAGAGAAAAGAGAAGGAATGATGGAGAGAAAAGAAAGAAAAAGGGAGTGATCGAGATTGAAGCATCCGGTTCCAAATTGAAGATATGTGTTCATCTGTTCTAGGATCAAATCTCGAATAGTTTATTGCTCCTGCGAGAGCTACAGATTTCATTTTGTCAGTTGTATTTTTCTCTGTTGCTTTCTTTCTCTATTTTGCTTTTCCGAGTCCCTGTTCTGGGATCGGGGTTCCTCCTGAGGATTCAAGAGAAGGGAGATTCATCTCCGGTTGCCCTCTGTGAATTCAGAGGAAGGGAGACTGGTGTCTCCGATTGTGAGTGATGGGGTGTCACTCACGGTGTTCCCTCTGTGGTCTCAGAGGAAGGGAGGTTGTCCTCCGGTTCTAGTTCTGTGGGTGGCAGAGCTAGGGTGCTGGTCTTGTGGGAAGTAAGACCAAGTCGAGAGATTTGTTTCCCTATGGTTCAAGCTGTTAGGCAACATCCTGTTGCAGACTAAGTCTACTTTGATTTCTAGCTTGTGCTAGTGGAATCCTCGCTCGGTGGGAGCGAGGGGTGGACGTAGGCTGATTCTGGGTCAGCTAAACCACCTAAAAATCTGAGTGTCTCATTGTGTGATTGCGCTTGTGACTGTCTGGATGTTCTTGTCGTCTCTTCAAGCTGTTGTGTTGCACCATTTTGTCAAGCTATCTTTTGTGCGCTAAGTGCTAGATGGTTTATGTGAATCAGCATCTCATTCTAGAAGACAATCTTTCAGTATGTGGTGCCGGATATCGTGTTGAGCTTATCCGTGGAAGGTCTTAGCAGACCTTTGGTATTGAGTATGTGTGTTTCGTATCTTCCATTTCCAATTTGATTTAAATTGCTCTTAGTCTGAAATATTGTGGGTGTACGTTTTTAATTTCCCTTTAAGAGGATCTATTCATCCTCCCCCGTCTAGATCCTATTTGTATCTCTGCTATCTAGCAGTCTCAGGGTGTCCAACAAGTGGTATCAGAGCAGGCTTCTAATTCTTACAGATTCAATCATCTACAGAAAAAGGATCCTAGTGCCCAGTGACTGCTCGATCTTATTTCGCTAAGCATTTTTCTCATGTATTCCGCACCAGTGTTTGACGACACTAGCTTTTATATCTGGATTACTGAAATGGGCCATATCGCAAATTCAATTGATCCAATCCTTTGGACAATCATTACTCAAGGGCCACACAAATTGCCCAGGAGTAAGTCCAATTGGACTAAGGATCATAAAGCAAAACATCTTGAGAACATTAAAGCACTGAAGATGATGAAGAGTGCAGTCGACACTAAAAAGTTTCCTTTTGTTTCTTCTTATAGGACTGCCAAAGAAATTTGGGATCACTTGAAAGATATTCATCAAAAGGAGAACTCAAAGTGTATGATGGCTGATGAAAGCAATGAAAGCGAGGATGCTGAAGAGGTAAACAATCCTTTCGCTAGCTTTTCTCTAGAAGACTGGGAAGATGCATATGCTGATTTGCTAGAGTCCTATGAAAAATTGAGAAAATAGAATAAATCCCTGAAAAAGAAGTTAAACAATCTTGAGAATGCTAACTCAGTAGGTGAGGACATTGAAATCCTGAAAATAAAAAATGACATATTTAGAAGACAACTGAAAGATCTTGATGCCATTAGTTCAGAACTTGATTATGTGAAATCTAAAAATGAAAAACTCAAAAACCAGTTTCAGGAATCTGAACATAGATCAATGAATCTTGAAAGTGAAACTAGATTGATCTCAGAAAAATTGGAGGCTGTTAGAGTAATAAATTTAGAGCTTCAGAAAAATTTTGACAAACTTCAATCAGAAGATCAACAAGAAGTGTTTAATGAGTGTCAGACTTCCTTATGTGATTTGGTGTTTGATGATGAACTCCAGGAGTAAAATAGTAAACTGAAAGAGGAAATTAACAAGTTGAAACACCTAAACACAGCTCTGTCTGAGAGACTAATCACATTTGAAAAAGGTAAGTGCGTGAGCATGGATAGTTCTGATAAGTTGGTGAATGCAGAACAAGAAATTAAGAGTCTAAAAACCATTAATCAAATGTTGAATGAAAAGGCTACTTGCTATGAAGAGAAGATAGCTGGATATGAGCTCCATCTCTCAAAACATGAATCTAAAATTTCTGACCTGAACAAATCTCTTGAAAATTTTGTGCGTGGAAAAGATAATTTAGACAAACTCCTAGGCTGTAAAGTGAATTTCCAACGTGAGGGTCTGGGTTTCAACCCAGCTAATAAAAGGGGGTTTGACAGTAAGCTTCACACATCGTTTATGTGTAGTTCTGGGCCGACCAGCACATCCAGTGCACCTATCTTTTAATTTAGTGCCCAGAGGAACCAAAAATCCATTGTCAGTCCCGAAACTTTAGAACAAACTCAAAAATTTAAAAAGAAAGAAAATCCACAGAAAAAGTTCAAAAACACTCCTGTTGGCACAAAGAATGCTGCACAGAAGTCACATGCTCTTTCACACACTCATATAAGAAAAGGCTCATGTCATTATTGTGTAAAATTTGGTCACATGATGCACAATTGTTACATCTTGGAAATTGATGAATTAAATGTTCAAAAAGGAATGAAGGAAATGAGAAATTCAGGAAACACACACATGCATTTCACTAAGGGTTCACAAAACAATCAAGTTGCTCAGAAAAGGTAACTCAAATATTTTCACTGTGGTCGATTCGGTCATGCAATGCATGACTGTTGGTTTGTGAAAAAGAATGAGTATAAGGCTTTCATAAAAAACTCTGTTCCTTGAACTGTTCCAAGGAGACTTTATTGCAATGCATGTGGTAAGTCTGGCCATACAGTCAAAGACTATTGGCACTTGAAACACAATCACAACACTCATGCTAGAAAGAGCAAAAATTCTATTTTCACTCGGATACATGATGCACAACTCTTTAAAAAGCATGATTTCTCTATTCAATGTCATTATTGTGGATTGTTAGGGCATATCATGGATGAATGTCATCATATAAAGAATGATGAAGTTATTGTCCTGAGGTCAAGGACAGCACCTACAAGAGGTGCAGCTAACTTCTCTGGACCCAAGAAATATTGGGTACCATTAAACCGAAAATGAGAGTTTTTGTCTTGCAGGAATGCCTTGGAGGAAGAAAATAAAAAGGTGGGGTCAATAAACCAAGGCATCCAAAGTTTGGTAAAACCCCACTTCTGCATTTCACTGATAGACAATTTGAGTTTTTCAATAATTATGTTTAGATAGCTACATGTCATGGTCCACTTTCCAGTAAAAATTCATGCATCTAACATTTGCAATTGCTCTACATGAGTTTCTTCATGCTTATGCTGAATTATTTGTGCATACATTAGATTGAGAATGATTTGAATGTCATATTCTAAAAATCTGAACTGCATGAGTTTGATAATTTCATAAGTCCATTTGCATTTGTCTAAATATCTGTATAAGTCATAATGCACATCTCACATAAACACTGAATATCTGTTGCATGCAATCATCATCTGCATTCATATGTGCTTAGAATACTGTCATTTAAAATTTGCATTGCACATAGAACTGCATATATGACTACACTGAAATTGTCACGCACCTTCATGCATGATCACATGGTATATCAAATGATATGGTGCTAAAGGGCAGATGAGGTCTGTCTGGAAGTTCTAACCATGTGTGAGGTGGTCTTTAGACCAAGTCCTCCGCCTGGTACCATAGGTCAAGTGTGTGTCTTGAGTCTTGCATATTTTTTTTGCGATCAACTTGTTCAAGAGCATAACTCATTAAACTCCTTGAATAGCCCTCAAGTCACATTAGATGTTTCAGTGCACTTAGAGAGGGGGAGTCCCTGCATTTCACCATTTCATAATGTGCATTTGTCTGTTCTTATGCATACACTGATTTCAAAATAGATTGCATACCATTCATACTAAAAATTCAAAAACAGTGCTTGACATGCATGCACATACATAGGTGGAGCACATGCATTCTAGAGTTAGTCTCGGTGCATTAGGTTGCTCATATGCATAATAATACCTGAAAATTATTTGCATTCAGGAATGTTCTTTCTTCAGTCTGATATTTCCTGCCTGCTAGCTCATGCATACAGTCAGGGGGAGAGCATATAACAAAATCTTGAACTGCATGACTGACATCTGCTCTATTCCTCGTAATTCCATTACTATTTAGTTCGGTCGACAAAATTTCCCATTTCGGTCAATTGAAACTCCCATCTTCAGTTCGAGCTGCTATCTTGGCTGTGATCTGTTTGATTAAGACTTTGTGCTGCATATGAAGTGAAATTCATCTCAGCTCCTTGAACTATGTGATTGAACCACATATCAATATATTGCTAGTCCATGTTGACCTGGCTGTTTCCAGCTATTTTGAAAAACCCGTTTGATCTCAGCTGCAGTCTAGTTTCTACTGATATATGTTATGAAATCTTTAGAGTTCATCACTTTCATGGCCTTATCATCTATTGCCTGCTGCTCATGCTTTTGTAGAGATGGTGTTGACTACGTTAAATTTTCTTTGTGAATGTCACCTGATTTCAACTGAATTGCTAATTCTACTATTCTCTGAAGCCTATCCCATTTTACTCTCTGTCAGCTACCTTCTTAGATTTAACTGCTGCATCAGTTATCATCACTCATGCTTAGTGCTCTCTACTGCTTGATATTCTGGCTTCTTCTGAAATTCTTTTGCTTTGTCTAAAAATCATGAAAATTTCAATTTATTTACGTTGGTTATAAATCTAAAAATAATTGAATAAAGAATCTTCTTTTATACTAGTTCACGGATGTTTGATAGATTCAGTTGGTTTAAGTTTAATGTATTTCTTGAAGTTTGGATATGAACATCTTGAAAATATCTGAATCAATTCTTTTAATAAACTTTAACCAGCTATTTCATGATATATCATGTAAGACCTTCTAAAATCTGAAAGTTTAAAAACATGGCTTACCTTGGTTAAGATACATGTTGTGAGTATTGTTCTTAAACATTTGTTTGCTCTGAGAAATGTCTGAAAGTAAAATATGATCAGAGCAATGACCATGGTCACCGAGAAACCATGTCTAAAGGACTGTGTCATGAAGTGCCATACTTATCTCTGTTGAAAATTGATGAAAAATATGTGAAAGTTAAAGGCAGAGCAATGGTTAGGTTGCACCGAGAAATTGGGTCCTTCCTTAAAAGAAATGGAGTCAACCTATGTCATGAAGTTCCCTAGTTATCTATGTTCAATGTGAGGCATGACAGTTAGTCATACTAAGTGCTTAGGGATACTAGCATCTAAACAACGTGTATCATCTAGTTACAAAGTGTGCACTAAACTCGATTGCTCTTTTTTTTTGCTATAAAAAATTGCTACTGTATAACAGGAGAAATCTGACAAATAATTGCAACAGAAAAATTGCTGAAACCATAGACAAAATCAGGAGCATTCATGGGTGTTTAATCTCTATACTACCTCATGTAACCCCTAAAGGAGTCATTAAAATTGAATGATTAAGATGGAGGGAGGTTAAACTAGATGTTAACATGAAGGCATGGTTCACTTTTATTAAAATTGATTTCAGATATGAGTACATAAAGTTTATTTTGGATAAACTTTGAATACATTATATTTAAGCCATGCTGATCAATAAAGGTCATTTCATAAGCCTTTATAATTGAAGACTCTGAAACATCTTTAATTTTAGATTTATGGCATTGGTATCTTATTGAAAACCTTCTTGATTCATTTGATCTCTTGGGCCTTCAGTCATATCTCTTGTGCTTAATCTTCTTTGCCGAAAACTCCTTACTTGCTCTCATTCTCTCACTGACTACATCATTTTAGATTCTGCTGAGTGACCCTTCTGCAGACTGCACTATTTCTTGAGTCATTCTCTCATTGCCTGAATTATCCATAAATGTCCCTGTGTTTTTGTTGATATCTTCTGATCATTTCTTCCACTCCAATCCATCAACATCCTCTTGGCATAAAGGGGAAGATTAGTCTGATTTCTGCATACTCTGCTTGATATACCTTCTTGGCTGTCTCTGCAGTTTTTTGCTGAAAATTGTCTTGTATGTCCCTTGTCATACCCTATCCTCACTTAAATTCATCTCACATTTTCAGGGGGAGTAGGGTACATAATTTGCATTGTCTACCTGTTTAGGTTCATTTGGAAAGGGGGAGAGTCATTTATGACTCCACCATATCCACGCATGCTTCGCATTTATTTCTACTAATTTTCCCAAACTATCATTTCCTTTTTTTTGATGAAATTAAAGGGGGAGAATAGTTTGATATGAAGTCAAATATTCTCAATAGTGTTGCCATCATCAAAAAGGGGAAGATTATTGGACCCTTGTGATTTTGATGATGTCAAACACTATGACTCATCTGTGCATGATGTCAATGTGTTGATGTTCCATTAATATGGATTGATGATGCCATGATGCCAAAACATTGTTCATTGTGGTTTGATGATGCTTAGCATTAGCATTGATGCATTACTGCTGATGTTGCATTTGACTGTGATACATTGGAGTATGATGAGCATTGATGCATTACTGCTGATGTTGCATTTGATAGTGATACATTTGAGTATGATGATTTCACTATCTATAGAAGATGTGTGTTAGAAACTTGCAAGAACAAGCTTTGAGGAAAAGTCAAAAGCATAAGTCATGCAGTCAGGAGATGCGTCGATGCAGGGAAGCTATTAGAAGGGAACTCAAGGACTCTGCCTCGATGCAATGAAGCAGGTGCCATGGTTAAAGAAGAAATAGGTTGATGCAGCCAAGCCATGCCTCGATACAGCACTCACCAAGGAGTCAAGCCTAAGAGAGTTTCTCGATGCAATGAAGCACTGTCTCGACGCAGTTGGCCTGCAAGTAGCAGATTCCATCACATTTCACCAACGCAGAACACAGGTGCATCAATGCAGCAAGGCCAACAGCCAGCTTGCGCAGTGTGATAGGTCAATGCAGCAAGGCCAACAGCCAGCTTGCGCAGAGCGATAGGTCAATGCAGTAAGACCAACAGCCAGCATGCGCAAATCGACATGTCGGAGTAGATAACTACTACACCGATGCATAAAGGTATTCCTCAATGCAACTGTCCTACAACCTTGATGCATCGGTTCACTTTACTTTAGAAAGAATTCTACCTCAACGCATCTATAGCACATGCCTCAACACATCAGTTCAGAATCTCAATCTAGAAGTTTGCTTAGTGGAAGCACCAAGAGTTTTGCCTCGATGCACTGGCAGAGACAGGTCAATGCACAGGTTGTTAGCAAATCTCAGGTCGGTGCACATCAACGTTCCTTGATCACAAAGGTCGGTACACTTGTTAAGGCAGGTCGATGCAGCATAAGTCATTAAGTAGTAAGGTTGATGCAGTTGAAGCCTTCCGGATTGCAAGTTTGGTCCAGCTATGTTAATGCGAACTTAAGCAGTTGAGTTTGACCAACGGGCAAACACATGCCAGGCAGCTTTAACACTTAAGTGACAGTAATGAAAACTTAGCAGGCAAGCATGTGAGCTCGAACTAAAGTGTTGGGCACGTGATCCAAGGCTCAAGGTTGGAGGAACTCTTTCGTCCCTGCCACATGGGCCAATGAAAGAAAAAGGTAATCAAATTACTTTATCCCGAAAACTTCTCTGGAAGCTCGGAGTTGGAAATAAATAGGAGGTATCTTCTTCCGAGCTAACAGATGGAAAAAGTAGAAGAAAAGTGAGCCAGCATCCAAGCAGAAGAAAAGAAAAAGAAAGAGGAAGAGAGAAGAGTGTTACGTAGAGAAAGAGAGCCAACATCTAAGTAAGAGAAAAGAGAAGGAATGATGGAGAGAAAAGAAAGAAAAAGAGAGTGATCGAGATTGAAGTAGCCGGTTCCAAATTGAAGATTTGTGTTCATCTGTTCTAGGATCAAATCCTGAACAGTTTATTGCTCCTGCGAGAGCTACAGTTTTCATTTAGTCAGTTGTATTTTTCTCTGTTGCTTTCGTTCTCTATTTTTCTTTTCTGAGTCCCTATTCTGGGATCGGGGTTCCTCCTGAGGATTCAGGAGAAGGTAGATTCATCTCCGGTTGCCCTCTGTGAATTCAGAGGAAGGTAGACTAGTGTCTCCAGTTGAGAGTGACGGGGTGTCACTCACGGTGTTCCCTCTGTGGTCTCAGAGGAAGGGAGGTTGTCCTCCGGTTCTAGTTCTGCGGGTGGCAGAGCTAGGGTGCTGGTCTTGTGGGAAGCAAGACCAAGTCGAGAGATTTGTTTCCCTATGGTTCAAGCGGTTAGGCAACATCCTGTTGCAGACTAAGTCTGCTTTGATTTCTAGCTTGTGCTAGTGGAATCCTCACTCGGTGGGAGCGAGGGGTGGACGTAGGCTGATTCTGGGTCAGCTAAACCACCTAAAAATCTGAGTGTCTCATTTTGTGATTGCGCTTATGATTGTCTGGATGTTCTTGTCGTCTCTTCAGACTGTTGTGTTGCACCATTTCGTCATGCTATCTTTTGTGCGCTAAGTGCTAGATGGTTTATGTGAATCAGCATCTCATTCTAGCAGACAGTCCTTCAGTATGTGGTGTCGGATATCGTGTTGAGCTTATATGTGGAAGGTCTTAGCAGACCTTTGGTATCGAGTGTGTATGTTTTGTATCTTTCATTTCCAATTTGATTTAAATTGCTCTTAGTCCGAAATATTTTGGGTGTGCGTTTTTAATTTTTCTTTGAGAGGATCTATTCATCCCCCTTTCTAGATCCTATCCGTATCTCTGCTTTCTAGCAGTCTCAGGGTGTCCAACAAGTGGTATCAGAGCAGGCTTCTAATTCTAGCAGATTCAATCATCTGCAGAAAAAGGATCCTAGTGCCCTGTGACTGCTCGATCTTATTTCGCTAAGCATTTTTCTCATGGATTCCGCACCAGTGTTTGACGGCACTAGCTTTTATATCTGGATTGCTGAAATGGGCCATATCGCAAATTCAATTGATCCAAACCTTTGGACAATAATTACTCAAGGGCCACACAAATTGCCTAGGAGTAAGTCCAATTGGACTAAGGATCATAAAGCAAAACATCTTGAGAACATTAAAGCACTGAAGATGATGAAGAGTGCAGTTGACACTAACAAGTTTCCTTTTGTTTCTTCTTGTAGGACTGCCAAAGAAATTTGGGATCACTTGAATGATGTTCATCAAAAGGAGAACTCAAAGTGTATGGTTGCTGATGAAAACAATGAAAGCGAGGATGCTGAAGAGGTAAACAATCCTTTTGCTAGCTTTTCTCTAAAAGATTGGGAAGATGCATATGTTGATTTGCTAGGGTCCTATTAAAAATTGAGAAAATAGAATAAATCCCTGAAAAAGAAGTTAAACAATCTTGAGAATGCTAACTCTGTAGGTGAGGACATTGAAATCCTGAAAATAGAAAATGACATATTTAGAAGACAACTGAAGAATCTTGATGCCATTAGTTCAAAACTTGATTATGTGAAATTTGAAAATGAAAAACTCAAAAACCGGTTTCAGGAATCTGAACATAGATCAATGAATCTTGAAAGTGAAAATAGATTGATCTCTGAAAAACTGGAGGCTGTTAGAGTAATAAATTTAGAGCTTCAAAAAAAATTTGACAAACCATAATCAAAAAATCAACAAGAAGTGTTTAATGAGTGTCAGACTTCCTTATGTGATTTGGTGTTTGATGATGAACTCCAAGAGTAAAATAGTAAACTGGAAGAGGAAATTAACAAGCTGAAACACCTAAACACAGCTCTGTCTGAGAGACTAATCACATTTGAAAAAGGTAAGTGCGTGAGCATGGATAGTTCTGATAAGTTGGTGAATGCAGAACAAGAAATTGAGAGTCTAAAAATTGTTAATCAAATGTTGAATGAAAAGGCTACTTGCTATGAAGGGAAGATAGCTGGATATGAGCTCCATGTCTCAAAACTTGAATCTAAAATTTCTGACCTGAACAAATTGTTGTGCCCCTGTGGTTTTGATGATGGTTTTAATGGTGGTTTTGAGGATTGGTTTTTGATGTGAGTTAATCACTGTGAGTCATCTTGCTGTGTGAGTCATCATGCTGTTATTCAGTTATTTTCTGATCATAACTCAGTCTATCAAATGTTCAGTCATGTTAACTGATGCATAAAGCATTCATTGCTACACTCTGCTTAGTTAGTATGAACAGTAGTGGGTCGACCCACCCGTGCTGATGCGTCCACCCTTCAGTCATATTTGTCTCTATCCACACAGTAATGCGTCAACTCCTTGAGCTGATGTGTCGACTCTTCAGTTCAGTTTCTTCAAGTCTATACATTAGACTGTGGCAAAGTCTATTCATTCGTTTGGGTAACAAAGTCTGTACAGCTGTGTCATATGCTGCTAAAGTTCATATCATCAAGTCTATACAGTGGACTGTGCAGCTTGTTCGTGTTGGTGAAGTCTATACATCGGTCCTTCACCGTCTCATGCATTGTCTCTGCCAACGTCTCATTTAGAGTCTTCTCTATGTTGAAGTCTGTACAGCGTGAACTGTGCATCACTTCTCGGAGTATATACATTGGCCTCCTTGCCTAAAGTCTATACATTGGATTGTTTCGTCAAGTGTATAGAGTCTTCTGTTGAATCTCCAAGTCTATTCATCGGACTGTGTTATGTAAAGTCTATACATCCTTTCAAGCTTCAAGTCTGCACATTGGGTTGTCAGGCTTCAACTCTATACATTCAATTGTTAGGCCCAAGTCTATACACTCGTTGTTAGAGGCCTGAACTTAACTAAAGTCTATACACTGGACTTCACTTTACCAAGCCTACACTGGACCTTGTTTTACCAAGTCTGTACGTTGCATTTGCCTTCACAAGTCTATACAACGAAGTATATGCACTGCAATGTATATACTTAAATCTTATGACTTCTTTCTTGTTGCTGAAGGGAACAGGGTCGACGCTGGGAGCTTAAAGCGTCCACGCATCAGTTGACGAAGCCTTCACGATATCTTCCACTGCGTCAACGCCACAATGGAGCAGCGTCGACGCAGCGGCTTAAGAGACGCCAATATTCAAGGCAAGACAGGCCTTAATATACATGTTCGTGCGTCAACGCCATCAACAAGCAGCGTCGACGCAGTGGCGGAAGAGAGGCCAATACACACTTCTGATTTTCATCCGTGCGTCAACGCCACCAACTTGCAGCGTCGACGCAGCAGTTCAAGAAAGGGGTGACTTATCTCTGGCTGTCTTCAACGCGTCAACGCTATCCACAGTAGGGTCGACACAGTGGGGCAAATTCAAATGTGTACAAGCAAAGAGTAGACGCAGTGATGCCAGTGCGTCAACGCGGTCAGTCTCCAGAAACAGAACCCTACGAGCCAGACACGTGTAAGCCACTGACTGCTACCCTGCCACGAGGAAGGAACTTTCGTTCAAGTCTGAGGATGCCTCCAACCATTCGAGGGGGCACGTGAT
This sequence comes from Amorphophallus konjac, assembly GCA_022559845.1. Classification (NCBI taxonomy): domain Eukaryota; kingdom Viridiplantae; phylum Streptophyta; class Magnoliopsida; order Alismatales; family Araceae; genus Amorphophallus; species Amorphophallus konjac. Next base: position 290,146,149 of record CM040118.1, read on the forward strand.
CCGATGGGAAAAAGGGGCAGGATGATGACACGTGTTAGATAAGGGGTGCTACCCCGCCAAGTGGACCAATCAGTGGTCACTAGGGCATTTTCTACTCAACCTTCGGAGGCTCTGTTTCTGATATAAAAGCACCCCATCATCCTCTCGAAAAGGGTTAACTCTCCACAGAAGAAGAGGAAGCTCTCCAGCGAAGAAATCTAAGAGTGTGAGCAAAAGAAGAGAAGAGAAGCAGCAGAGCGAAGAAGAAGAAGGAAGAAGGAAGCAGAAGAAGAAGAAGAAGAAAGAGAAGAGACAGGGAGAGCCTGCGAAAGAGAAGAAAATAGAGAGTGAGAGCAGAAGAGAAAGATTGTGTGAGCTGAGAAGAAGAAAGAAGAGGAAGAAAAGAAGAAGAGGAGAGAGTCTATTGAAGACCTGTTCAGTCTATTCGTGGATCAAATCCAGAACGACTATTGTGTTTCATTTCCAGCTTTTGTTGCTGTGCTTTTTATGTTTCCTTATTTTCCCTTTTGTTTCTCTGGTTAGCTTTGTACTTCCGATCCTCTGGACTGAGGTCGGGTTCCTCCTGGTGGGTCAGGAGAAGGGAGATCTGATCTCCGGTTGCAAGTAGCTGGGTGCTACTTGTGGGTACCCTCCGGTTTGGAGGAAGGGAGACTTGTCTCCGGTTCTGGGCTTGTGGGTAGCAAGTTCAGGGGTCCCTCCAGTCTGGAGGAAGAGAGACTTCGGTCTCTGGTTTCCAAGTGGCTGGGAGTCACTTGGGGTGTCCCTCCGGTTGGGAGGAAGAGGGGAGTTTGTTCCCCTGGTCAAGCTGTGTGTCAGCACCTGTTGCAGACTGAGTCTGCTTGGTTCTAGCATTAGCTAGTGAAGCCTCACTCCGATTAGGAGTGAGGGGTGGATGTAGGTCTGGAAGATCGAACCACCTTAAAATTATTTGTGCAGTGGTTTGCCTTGCGTTAGCTCCATATCTTCTACCTCCCATTCACAGGTTGTGCATGCTTGGCTAGTTGCATTATCTAGAGAGTTATTTTTGAGCATTGTATTCTGCTAAGTGTGATTGGGTTGTTTAGCTCTGACTTCGTTTCTGGTTGTTCAGGTGGCTGCATTGGTGCAGTCCAACTGTTTGTTCATTTGTTACCTTATCATTTCATCTTGGAAAGCTCATTACTCTTTATTCCGCATATCTGAGCTTTAGAGTTTTAATTTGGGCTATATTTTCTAGAGGGATACATTCACCCCCTCTGTATCCGGGCCTAGCACCCTAACAATTGGTATCAGAGCGGTTCCCTATTTCTCCAGATTCAACGATCTGTAGGGGATCCTGCTGGTCTGATAGGTGCATTTCTGATTGGGTTTTATTACTTGGTTTTACTCCTGAACTGATTTCAATGAAGCATCCACCGATCTTTAGTGGCTCTGGATTTAAGTTGTGGCTTAGAGGTCTGCGAACCTATGTTAAACAACTTGATCCGGATCTGTGGAAGTTGATTTCGCATGGTCCACACATACTGCCAAAGAAAACGTCCAAATGGACTGACAGTGATAGATACATGTGTGATCAAAACATGAAGGCTATGGAAATTATGAAGGCTGCCACTGACAAGGCCTTACACTCGTGTTTTTATCATTGCAGGTCAGCCGCCGAAATCCTGGACAAACTGAAGATAGCTTTCCAGTCAAAGAAGGACGCCTGCATGATGGCCAATGGGACTGATCACAACAACAATCAAAGTGATGAAGAGGACAATGATGATCAGGTAAACCCTTTCCAACATTATACTGTGGATGATTGGGAAAATACTTATGCTGACTTGTTGGGATTATATGAAAAATTAAAAAGGGAACATAAGAAACTGAAAAAGGGTACTAGGTTAAACAGTGCAAATTCCTCTTCATGTCAAAATTGTTTAAAATTGAAACAAACAAATGATGCTTCTATATCTGAGATTCGTGAGCTTGAGAATCAAGTATCTGCTAACTCAGAACTGGATAAACTTAAATCTGAAAATGACTCTCTCAGGAAAATCATTGAAGAAAATGTTCAGAAAGTTAGAAACCTTGAACGAGAAAATAAACTGCTAACTGAAAAATCTGAAGCTAATCAACAATTTGAACCACCTTGTGAAGATCAGATCTTAATAAAGGAACTGACTCAGAATGACAAGTTCAAGGAAGAAATTGAAAAACTGAAAATGTTGAACAGTAGTATGGCTGAGAGGCTTCTTGTGTTTGAAAAAGGAAAGAGTGTGTTATTGGACAATTCAGAGAGCTCAAATAATCTTAAAATTGAAGTTGAGAATCTTAAGATTGTGAATTCAAGACTTAATGATAAACTTGCAAATAGTGATGAAGAAATTGCCAACTCTGAATTGTTGATTGTCTCTTTGGAAAATGAAATTCATGACTTGAAAAATTCCTTGTCCAAATTTGTTGATGGTCAAGAAAATCTAGATAAACTGCTAGGTGTTAAAGTCAATTTTCAAAAAGAAGGGTTGGGCTATAACCCAACAAAGAAAAAGAGTTTTGAAAATAAGATTCAAACTTCAGTTGTTTCAAATGTTGCCTCTGTTAGTTCAGCCAATCCTTCAGTGTTTCAATTTGATGCTCAAAGAATTCTGAAGCCAACTGAAAAACAAAAAGGAAAGAACAAAATGGCTTCTACTACTTACATGCATCCTGTTTTTAAATCTCATGTTAACAGGAAACTCATGTCATGCCTTAAGTGTCATGAAGCTGGTCATCAAATGCATAAATGCAAACTGAAAGGAAAAGACGACATGAATGCCAGTAAAATGCATGTTAGGAAAACTCATGTCAGAAATCATGAGGTTCAGAAAAAGAAAATGTCATGTTATTACTGCCATAGAATTGGCCATTTGATGCATGAGTGTGAATTAAACGAACTAGATGATTTGAATGCTAGGAAATATCATGATAAAAAAAAACTTGCTGTTCATTCAAAGAAAAGTGAATGCTCTCATTGTGGTAGATTAGGCCACACCCTTGCTCACTGTTGGTTTGCTAATGGAAAGAAAAAACCACTCTCACATCATGCTAAATCTTATGCTAACCAACATGCTTTTAATATAAACAAAACTGCTTCTCTGAACCAGCATGTCAAATGTTTTAATTGTAACAAGCTTGGGCACAAGGCCACTGAATGTTGGGCAAGTTCTTTTAGAAGAAAGTCCCCTTTCTGCTCCCATTGTGGGAAGCATGGCCATGCAGTCAAGGACTGCTGGCATGTCCAGGGTAGGAATAGAAATTCCAAAGATTTTGGTAGGAACAAACTTGTTTTTAAAAGAATTCATGTTTGCTCAAATTGTAGAAGACCAGGCCACCAAGTTGCTGCTTGCAGGGTAGCTGGTCAAGAAAAGAAAAATTTTCATAATAATAACAGAAACCCTCATGCTCACTCTTATAATGCTCAAGTTCATGCTAGTATACATAAGAGGAACATGAAACCTGCTAGTTCATGCCACTATTATGGGCTGTTTGGGCACTCAATGCATAACTATTTTATCATGAACTCTGATGACTATTTGGCACAGAAAAAGATGCAGGCAGTCCCAAAAGGGGCTAATTACTATGCAAGACCCAAGACCACTTGGGTTCCTGCTAGTGGAAAATAGGAAGGTGCCTAGCAGGTGTGCCTTGGATGGAATAAAGGGGTAATGATCCAAGGCACTCAAGAATGAAAAACCCCATTCTCACACTTTTCAGGTAATCTCTCTGCATTTCCCATTTTGAAACTCATTGCATATCTGGTTTGATGTATTCTTGCATATCATGTTCTTAGTTTCATCTAGTGCATGCATATTAAATCTGTTCTTGCATATTCATTCATCATCTGCCAGTTGCATTATTTTCTGATCATGCACTCTGAAATTTCTGAAAATCTGAACTGAATGCATATTGTGAGGGGGAGTCAATGCATTGCATATAGGTTGTCAAATGTATACTCATGTGAGAATTCATTGCATATCCTTCCTTATTGATTTTGTTGACAGACCTTGAACATATTTTTGAAAACATTGAGCTTCAAAATCTCTCCTATCAATTGGTATCATTTGGCTTCAGAAATCTATCAGTCTGTCATGAAGATTTCAATGGGACTATCTCAATCATAAATCTGAAAAATTCTTGAACTAGAAATCTTCTATTATACGTTTTTATGAATGACTGAAATAACTCATGTGGTTTAAGTTTAATGTATTCAATGAGTTTGGCTTTAAAATCTCTTTAAAATATCTGAAGCTTGTTTAATAAACCTTAACCATCTGTTTCATGCTGTGTCTTGTAAAATCTTCTAAAATCTGCATTATTGAATTCATGGCTTTATTTGGTTAAGTACATGAAATTATTATTATTTTGAAGCAAATGAATTTGTCTGAATTGTCTAAAGGGTAATTGTTGTCAGAGCAATGACTTTGGTCACTGAGAAACCATGTCCAAAGGACTGTGTCATGAGGTGTCTTAGTCAACTCTGCAGAATAAAATTCATTGAAAAATTCAGGCAGAGCAATGGCATGCACACTGAGAAATACAACTCACTCATCAAGAAATGATTTGCAGTGTGTCATGATGTGTAAATACTATCTCTGTTCATATAAAGCATGACAGTTAGTCACACTAAGTGCTTAGGGATATTGGCCTCTAATCAAGGTATATCCTCTAGTTACAAGGTGTGCACTGAACTAGAGTGCTCGTAAAATTTGTAGCATGAAAAATTTATTGAACAAATTGAAATGTTTGAATATTGATGCTAAAATCAAATTGCTACAACCCTAGACAAAATCATATGACTTCATAATTGCTTGATCTCAATACTAATGCATGTAATTCTGAAAGAAGTCAATAAATTTGATTGTGTAAGAGAAAGGGAGATTAATCAAGATAAATATGAGGGTTTGGTTCATTTTTATTAAACTATGGTTTTAGATATCAATACAGAATTTTATTGATAAACTCTGCATACATCATGTTTAAACCATGCTGATCAATAAAAATCATTCACAAGCCCTTATAATGGAAGACTTTGAAATATTCTGATTGGGATTTATGAGAATGACATTCCCTTGAAAATCTGACTGAATTTTCTGAGATTGGAGCTTCTTTAAAAATATGCTAATTGAACCTCTTCTGCTCATTGATCTGAACTTATCCTTGTATGCCCCTATGATATTCTTCTCATCCATCTCATAAGATTCCATTTATTGAGGGGGAGCCTCCTTGTCATATGCATCATGCTGCATAGAAGGAGAAGAATTGTGCTCTTGCATTCTGGTATCTGCATCTACATTCATACCCCTTCCCATGGTTATTTTGATTATACCAAAGGGGGAGAATATCATTCAATCATTGCATGCAGGTTTCTTTTGATCATCTCTAACTCATGCTCTTGCTGACACTCTTAAAGGGGGAGAATCATGTTCTTGCAAGGGGGAGAAATTGACTGAATTTTTATACATGCTTAAATTTCTCAAACTATTTTCTTTTTGATGAAGTCAAAGGGGGAGAATAGTTTGAGTCATCAGACTGACTCACTGTGTAGTGTTGCCATCATCAAAAAGGGGGAGATTGTTGTGCCCCTGTGGTTTTGATGATGGTTTTAATGGTGGTTTTGAGGATTGGTTTTTGATGTGAGTTAATCACTGTGAGTCATCTTGCTGTGTGAGTCATCATGCTGTTATTCAGTTATTTTCTGATCATAACTCAGTCTATCAAATGTTCAGTCATGTTAACTGATGCATAAAGCATTCATTGCTACACTCTGCTTAGTTAGTATGAACAGTAGTGGGTCGACCCACCCGTGCTGATGCGTCGACCCTTCAGTCATATTTGTCTCTGTCCACACAGTAATGCGTCAACTCCTTGAGCTGATGCGTCGACTCTTCAGTTCAGTTTCTTCAAGTCTATACATTAGACTGTGGCAAAGTCTATTCATTCGTTTGGGTAATAAAGTCTGTACAGCCGTGTCATATGCTCCTAAAGTTCATATCATCAAGTCTATACAGTGGACTGTGCAGCCTGTTCGTGTTGGTGAAGTCTATACATCGGTCCTTCACCGTCTCATGCATTGTCTCTGCCAACGTCTCATTTAGAGTCTTCCCTATGTTGAAGTCTGTACAGCGTGAACTGTGCATCACTTCTCGGAGTATATACATTGGCCTCCTTGCCTAAAGTCTATACATTGGATTGTTTCGTCAAGTGTATAGAGTCTTCTGTTGAATCTCCAAGTCTATTCATCGGACTGTGTTATGTAAAGTCTATACATCCTTTCAAGCTTCAAGTCTACACATTGGGTTGTCAGGCTTCAACTCTATACATTCAATTGTTAGGCCCAAGTCTATACACTCGTTGTTAGAGTCCTGAACTTAACTGAAGTCTATACACTGGACTTCACTTTACCAAGCCTACACTGGACCTTGTTTTACCAAGTCTGTACGTTGCATTTGCCTTCAAAAGTCTATACAACGAAGTATATACACTGCAATGTACATACTTAAATCTTATGACTTCTTTCTTGTTGCTGAAGGGAACAGGGTCGACGCTGGGAGCTTAAAGCGTCCACGCATCAGTTGACGAAGCCTTCACGATATCTTCCACTGCGTCAACGCCACAATGGAGCAGCGTTGACGCAGCGGCTTAAGAGACGCCAATATTCAAGGCAAGACAGGCCTTAATGTACATGTTCGTGCGTCAACGCCATCAACAAGCAGCGTCGATGCAGCAGCGGAAGAGAGGCCAATACACACTTCTGATTTTCATCCGTGCGTCAACGCCACCAACTGGCAGCGTCGACGCAGCAGTTCAAGAAAGGGGCGACTTATCTCTGGCTGTCTTCAATGCGTCAACGCTATCCACAGCAGGGTCGACGCAGTGGGGCAAATTCAAATGTGTACAAGCAAAGAGTAGACGCAGTGATGCCAGTGCTTCAACGCGGTCAGTCTCCAGAAACAGAACCCTACGAGCCAGACACGTGTAAGCCACTGACTACTACCCTGCCACGAGGAAGGAACTTTCGTTCAAGTCTGAGGATGCCTCCAACCATTCGAGGGGGCACGTGATCCGATGGGAAAAAGGGGCAGGATGATGACACGTGTTAGATAAGGGGTGCTACCCCGCCAAGTGGACCAATCAGTGGTCACTAGGGCATTTTCTACTCAACCTTCGGAGGCTCTGTTTCTGATATAAAAGCACCCCATCATCCTCTCGAAAAGGGTTAACTCTCCACAGAAGAAGAGGAAGCTCTCCAGCGAAGAAATCTGAGAGTGTGAGCAAAAGAAGAGAAGAGAAGCAGCAGAGCGAAGAAGAAGAAGGAAGAAGGAAGCAGAAGAAGAAGAAGAAAGAGAAGAGACAGGGAGAGCCTGCGAAAGAGAAGAAAATAGAGAGTGAGAGCAGAAGAGAAAGATTACGTGAGCTGAGAAGAAGAAAGAAGAGGAAGAAAAGAAGAAGAGGAGAGAGTCTATTGAAGACCTGTTCAGTCTGTTCGTGGATCAAATCCAGAACGACTATTGTGTTTCATTTCCAGCTTTTGTTGCTGTGCTTTTTATGTTTCCTTATTTTCCCTTTTGTTTCTCTGGTTAGCTTTGTACTTCCGATCCTCTGGACTGAGGTCGGGTTCCTCCTGGTGGGTCAGGAGAAGGGAGATCTGATCTCCGGTTGCAAGTAGCTGGGTGCTACTTGTGGGTACCCTCCAGTTTGGAGGAAGGGAGACTTGTCTCCGGTTCTGGGCTTGTGGGTAGCAAGTTCAGGGGTCCCTCCGGTCTGGAGGAAGAGAGACTTCGGTCTCTGGTTTCCAAGTGGCTGGGAGTCACTTGGGGTGTCCCTCCGGTTGGGAGGAAGAGGGGAGTTTGTTCCCCTGGTCAAGCTGTGTGTCAGCACCTGTTGCAGACTGAGTCTGCTTGGTTCTAGCATTGGCTAGTGAAGCCTCACTCCGGTTAGGAGTGAGGGGTGGATGTAGGTCTGGAGGACCGAACCACCTTAAAATTATTTGTGCAGTGGTTTGCCTTGCGTTAGCTCCATATCTTCTACCTCCCATTCACAGGTTGTGCATGCTTGGCTAGTTGCATTATCTAGAGAGTTATTTTTGAGCATTGTATTCTGCTAAGTGTGATTGGGTTGTTTAGCTCTGACTTCGTTTCTGGTTGTTCAGGTGGCTGCATTGGTGCAGTCCAACTGTTTGTTCATTTGTTACCTTATCATTTCATCTTGGAAAGCTCATTAGTCTTTATTCCGCATATCTGAGCTTTAGAGTTTTAATTTGGGCTATATTTTCTAGAGGGATACATTCACCCCCCTCTGTATCCGGGCATAGCACCCTAACACAAATCTCTTGAAAAATTTGTGAGTGGAAAAGATAATTTAGACATACTCCTAGGTTGTAAAGTGAATTTCCAACGTGAGGGTCTAGGTTTCAACCCAGCTAATAGAGGGGGGTTTGACAGTAAGCTTCACACATCATTTGTGTGTAGTTCTGGGCTGACCAGCACATCTAGTGCATCTATCTTTCAATTTAGTGCCCAGAGGAACCAAAAATCCATTGTTAGTCCCAAAACTGTAGAACAAACTCACAAATTTAAAAAGAAAGAAAATCCACAGAAAAAGTTCAAAAACACTCCTGTTGGCACAAAGAATGCTGCACAGAAGTCACATGCTCTTTCACACACTCATACAAGAAAGGGTTCATGTCATTATGGTGGAAAATTTGGTCACATGATGCACAATTGTTACATCTTGGAAACTGATGAATTAAATGTTCAAAAAGGAATGAAGGAAATGAGAAATTCAGAAAACATACACCTGCATTTCACTAAGGGTTCACAAAACAATCAAGTTGCCCAGAAAAGGTAACTCAAGTGTTTTCACTGTGGTCGATTCGGTCATGCAATGCATGACTGTTGGTTTGTGAAAAAGAATGAGTATAAGGCTTTCAGAAAAAACTCTGTTCCTAGAACTGTTCCAAGGAGACTTTATTGCAATGCATGTGGTAAGTCCGGCCATACAGTCAAAGACTGTTGGCACTTGAAACACAATCACAACACTCATGCCAGAAAGGGCAAAAATCATGTTTTTACTCGGATACATGATGCACAACTCTTTAAAAAGCATGATTTCTATGTTCAATGTCATTATTGTGGATTGTTAGGGCATATCATGGATGAATGTTGTCATTTAAAGAATGATGAAGTTATTACTCTGAGGTCAAGGACAGCACCTACAAGAGGTGCAGCTAACTACTCTGGACCTAAGAAATATTGGGTACCATTAAACCGAAAATGAGAGTTTTTGTCTTGCAGGAATGCCTTGGAGGAAGGAAATAAAAAAGAGGGGTCAATAAACCAAGTCATCCAAAGTTTGGTAAAACCCCACTTCTGCATTTCACTAATAGACAATTTGAGTTTTTCAATAATTCTGTTTAGATAGATGCATGTCATGGTCCACTTGCCAGTAAAAATTCATGCATCTAACGTTTGCAATTGCTCTACATGAGTTTCTTCGTGCTTCTGCTGAGTTATTTGTGCATACATTAGATTGAGAATGATTTGAATGTCATATTATGAAAATCTGAACAACATGAGTTTGATAATTACATAAGTCCATTTGCATTTGTCTAAATATCTGTATAAGTCATAATACACATCTCACACAAACACTGAATATCTGTTGCATGCAATCATCATCTGCATTCATATGTGCTTAGAATACTGTCATTTAAAATTTGCATTGCACATAGAACTGCATATATGACTGCACTAAAATTGTCATGCACCTTCATGCATGATCACATGGTATATCAAACGGTATAGTGCTAAAGGGCAGATGAGGTCTGTCTGGAAGTTCTAACCATGTGTGAGGTGGTCTTTAGACCAAGTCCTCCGCCTGGTACCATGGGTCAAGTGTGTGTCTTGAGTCTTGGATATTTTTTTTGCGATCAACTTATTCAAGAGCATAACTCATTAAACTCCTTGAATAGCCCTCAAGTCACATTAGATGTTTCAGTGCACTTAGAGAGGGGGAGTCCATGCATTTCACCATTTAGTAATGTGCATTTGTCTGTTCTTATGCATACACTAATTTCAAAATAGATTGCATACCATTCATATTGAAAATTCAAAAAGAGTGCTTGACATGCACGCACATACATAGGTGGAGCTCATGCATTCTAGAGTTAGTCTCGGTGCATTAGGTTGCTCATATGCATAATAATACCTGAAAATTGTTTGCATTCTGGAATGTTATCTCTTCAGTCTGATATTTCTTGCTTGTTAGCTCATGCATACAGTCATAGGGAGAGCATATAACAAAATTTTGAACTGCATGACTGACATCTGCTCTATGCCTCATAATTCCATTACTGTTTAGTTCGGTCGACCAAATTTCCCATTACGGTCAACTGAAACTCCCATCTTCAGTTCGAGCTGCTATCTTGGTTGCGATCTGTTTGATTAAGACTATGTGCTGCATATGAAGTGAAATTCATCTCAGCTCCTTGAACTCTGTGATTTAACCACAGGTCAATATATTGCTAGTCCAAGTTGACCTGGCTGTTTCCAACTGTTTTGAAAAACCCGTTTGATCTCAGCTGTAGTATGGTTTCTACTGATATCTGTTATGAAATCTTTAGAGTTCATCACTTTCATGGCATTATCATCTATTGTCTACTGCTCATGCTTTTGTAGAGATGGTGCTAACTACCTTAAATTTTCTTTGTGAATGTCACCTTATTTCAACTAAATTGCTAATTCTACTATTCTCTGAAGCCTATCCCATTTTACTCTCTATCAGCTACCTTCTTAGATTTAACTGTTGCATCAGTTATCATCACTCATGCTTAGTGCTCTCTACTGCTTGATATTCTGGCTTCTTCTGAAATTCTTTTGCTTTGTCTAAAAATCATGAAGATTTCAATTTATTTACCTTGGTTATCAATCTAAAAACAATTGAATAAAGAATCTTCTTTTATACTGGTTCACGGATGTCTGATAGATTCAGTTGGTTTAAGTTTAATGTATTTCTTGAAGTTTGGATATGAACATCTTGAAAATATCTGAATCAATTCTTTTAATAAACTTTAACCAATTATTTCATGATATATCATGTAAGACCTTCTAAATTCTGAAAGTTTAAAAACATGGCTTACCTTGGTTGAGATACATGTTGTGAGTATTGTTCTTAAGCGTTTGTTTTCTCTAATAAATGTCTGAAAGTAAAATATGATCAGAGCAATGACCTTGGTCACCGAGAAACCATGTCTAAAGGACTGTGTCATGAAGTGCCATAGTTATCTCTGTTGAAAATTGATGAAAAATATGTGAAAGTTAAAGGCAGAGCAATGGTTAGGTTGCACCGAGAAACTGGGTCCTTCCTTAAAAGAAATGGAGTCAACCTATGTCATGAAGTGCCCTAGTTATCTCTGTTCAATGTGAGGCATGACAGTTAGTCATACTAAGTGCTTAGGGATACTAGCGTCTAAACAACGTGTATCCTCTAGTTACAAAGTGTGCACTAAACTCGATTGCTCATAATTTTTTTTTGCTATGAAAAATTACTGCTGCATAAAAGGAGAAATCTGAAAAATAATTGCAACAGAAAAATTGCTGAAACCATAGACAAAATCATAAGCATTCATGGGTGTTTAATCTCTATACTACCTCATGTAACCTCTAAAGGAGTCAGTAAAATTGAATGATTAATATGGAGGGAGGTTAAACTAGATGTTAACATGAAGGCATGGTTCACTTTTATTAAAATTGATTTCAGATATGAGTATAGAAAGTTTATTTTGGATAAACTTTGAATACATTATATTTAAGCCATGCTGATCAATAAAGGTCATTTCATAAGCCTTTATAATTGAAGACTCTGAAACATCTTTAATTTTAGATTTATGGCATTGGTATCTTATTGAAAACCTTCTTGATTCATTTGATCTCTTGGGCCTTCAGTCATATCTCTTGTGCTTAATCTTCTTTGTCGAAAACTCCTGACTTGCTCTCATTCTCTCACTGACTACATCATTTTACATTCTGTTGAGTGACCCTTCTGCAGACTGCACTATTTCTTGAGTCATTCTCTCATTGCCTGAATTGTCCATAAATGTCCCTGTGTTTTTGCTGAGATCTTCTGATCATTTCTTCCACTCCAATCCATCAACATCCTCTTGGCATAAAGGGGAAGATTAGTCTGATTTCTGCATACTCTGCTTGATATACCTTCTTGGCTGTCTCTATAGTTTTTTGCTGAAAATTGTCTTGTCTGTCCCTTGTCATACCCTATCCTCACTTAAATTCATCTCACATTTTCAGGGGGAGTAGGGTACATAATTTGCATTGTCTACCTGTTTAGGTTCATTTGGAAAGGGGGAGAGTCATTTATGACTCCACCATATCCACGCATGCTTCGCATTTATTTCTACTGATTTTCCCAAACTATCATTTCCTCTTTTTTGATGAAATTAAAGGGGGAGAATAGTTTGATATGAAGTCAGATATTCTCATAGTGTTGCCATCATCAAAAAGGGGAAGATTATTGGACCCTTGTGGTTTTGATGATGTCAAACACTATGACTCATCTGTGCATGATGTCAATGTGTTGATGTTCCATTAATATGGATTGATGATGCCATGATGCCAAAACATTGTTCATTGTGGTTTGATGATGATTAGCATTAGCATTGATGCATTACTCCTGATGTTGCATTTGACGGTGATACATTTGAGTATGATGAGCATGGATGCATTACTGCTGATGTTGCAGTTGACTGTGATACATTTGATTATGATGATTTCACTGTCTATAGAAGATGTGTGTTAGAAACCTGCAAGAATAAGCTTTGAGGAAAAGTCAAAAGCATAAGTCATGTAGTTAGGAGATGCCTCGACGTAGGGAAGCTATTAGAAGGGAACTCAAGGACTCTGCCTTGATGCAATGAAGCTGGTGCCATGGTTAAAGAAGAAACAGGTTGATGCAGCCAAGCCATGCCTCGATACAGCACACGCCAAGGAGTCAAGCCTAAGAGAGTGCCTCGATGCAATGAAGCATTGTCTCAGCGCAGCTGGACTGCAAGTAGCATATTCCAGCACATTGCACCGACGCAGCACAGAGGTGCATCGATGCAGCATGGCCAACAGCCAACTTGCACAGAGCGATAGGTCAATGCAGCAACGCCAACAGCGAGCAAGCGCAAAGTGACATGTCGGAGCAGTTAACTACTACACCGACGCATAAAGGCATTCCTCAACACAACTGTACTACAACCTCGATGCATCGGTTCACTTTCCTTAAGAAAGAATTTTGCCTCGACGCATCTATAGCACATGCCTCGACACATCAGTTCAGAATCTCAATCTAGAAGTTTACTAAGTGGAAGCACCAAGAGTTTTGCCTCGATCCACTGGCAGAGACAGGTCAATGCACATGTTGTTAGCAAATCTCAGGTCGGTGCACATCAGCGTTCCTTGATCACAAAGGTCGGTGCACTTGTTAAGGCAGGTCGATGCAGCATAAGTCATTAAGTAGTAAGGTCGATGCAGTTGCTTCCTAATTGCAAGGTCAGTGTAGCTATCTTCAGGCGAACTTAAGCAACTGAGTTTGACCAACGGGCAAACACATGGCAGCCAGCTTTAACACTTAAGTGACAGCAATGAATACTTAGTAGGCAAGCACGTGAGCTCGAACTAAAGTGTTGGGCACGTGATCCAAGGCTCAAGGTTGGAGGAAATCTCTCGTCCCTGCCACGTGGGTGATGCGGGATGGACACGAACCTAGGACTCTAGCTCACAACTCGTCCCTAAGTGAGGGAAACGCGGGATCATGCGCGGTTGAGAAACCGACAATGAGTCAAGGGTACTCGGCTCTTCCGTGCTCAGATCGAGTCATGGGACAGGTCACGCTCTCACTCACTCTCGTAGCAGTGATAAAATTTGGAATGAGCTAGGTATTCTAACACTCAAGTAGCGGCATATGAAAGTATACGAGGAAAGCAAATGCCAAGAGGGGGAGCGGACACGATACCTCCACACTCCGGGCGTGGGGAAGATGATCTCGGCCGAACTCATACTCCCGGTGTACAAATATTACAATAATTACAGAAATGAATTTATCGCCCACTCCACGCAGGGAGGTAAAGGGATACAATGTGGGGCCCGGGAGTAGCGAACTCGAGTTGACAGGCGGCAATTTGGGCCGGAGACGGGCTACTGGAACGACTCGGTACTGTTCCAACTCGGTACAGCAAGGGAACTCAGCCACTGGGACGGTGGCTTCCGATCGACTCCTTGCTGTGGCGGCTTGCTGGGACGCTGCTGATGGGTGGCCGATCGATCTCCAAGAGCGGCGGTCTTCGAAGGTGAGCCGGCATATTTTTCGAGGAATTAATTCTCAGACTGAGTTGCTGGCCTGGGCTCGGATCTGCTCTGCGCACCTTCACAAAAAGATTTCTTGCTACCAGATCCGATGTCAAATCGACGTAAACTTGGTACCGATGGATAAAGGACTCAGAGGGCTAAAACATATAATTTTTCCAGATCCATCAAGTGAATGGATTGAAAATTAAAACTACTGTTCCACAATGGTTTTTGCTAACTCGGACTGACGGACACACAGGACAGACTGAGTTTTCCCTGAAAATGAATTTTGACCGAAGGGAAAACACTAGATCTAGACTCCAGAAAAATTATGGTGGATGAGGGGGTACGTGAGGGACATGTATGATTTTTTGGGGGATTTTAGGAGATGGCTAATGGGTGGGAAAAATACGGGATCAGGGATCTATCGTGTAGATCTGCTGATTGGCAGACTGTCAGGGGTGGAATGAAAATAGCGAGAAAAATACCAAACGAGATCTGAATGGGGCAAAATCTATATTGCTGGAAGGCTAATAGAGAGAGGAACAAACTCTGAAAATCTCAGCTCGATCAGTGTTGGGATCTAGGAGAAATGACTTCTTCTTCAGCTTGCTATTCTGGAACTCGGAGTTCTGGACAGCAAGGGGGATGGCGGCTTGTGGCGGCTTGATGGTGGCTCCGATGGGGGCACGAACGGCGGTGGGGGAGCTTCACACTCCAGAGAGGAGATAGAGATTGGATTCACTCCAATTTTGAGGGCTTCACACCCTGGATCTAGAGGGTAAAGAGGAAGAACAAGCAAGAACAAGGGAGAGCTAGAGAGAGAGGGGGCGCCCATAGCAAAATTCTTGTAATTTTTCTTCATTAATTCCACCAAATGAAAAAATACAAGGATATATAGTAATTGGAAAAAGACCCTAACTAGCCCTAGATCTAGGGTTAGGGAGGGATAAATGGGGTATAATACATTAATCCCCCATGTGGTCAAATGGCCACATTAAATAAAAATACAACACTTAATAAACTATATTAAATGGGGGGCGCCCCTTGACTTAAGGGCATCCAAATTTGAATTTTTCCCTACCTTGTCCCCCCATGGTCCAAGTCCAACCTTGGACTTTGAACCAGCCCCACATGGGCCCTAGATGTCACTTGGACCAATGAGGAAGAGGGTGGAGGGTCCTGTAGGACCTACATGGCCTTTTGCAAAGAAATCCAAAGACTTCTAGGACTAACACATTGGCTTATAATGCCATACAATTGTACAACTAATTACTCAAGGACATAATTGCAAACAAAAGGACATAAATGTAAAAATAAAATGTTAGTGTCCGGTGTTGATTCCCATCAGTGGGCCAATGAAAGAAAAAGGTAATCAAATTATTTTATCATGAAAACTTCTCCGGAAGCTCGGAGTTGGGAATAAATAGGAGGTATCTTCTTCCGAGCTAACGGATGGAAAAAGCAAAAGAAAAGTGAGCCAGCATCCGAGCAGAAGAAAATAAAAAGAAAGAGGAAGAGAGAATAGTGTTACGTATAGAAAGAGAGCCAGCATCTAAGTAAGAGAAAAGAGAAGGAATGATCGAGAGAAAAGAAAGAAAAAGAGAGTGATCGAGATTGAAGCAGCCAGTTCCAAATTGAAGATCTGTGTTCATCTGTTCTAGGATCAAATCCTGAACAGTTTATTGTGTTGTGCCCCTGTAGTTTTGATGATCTATAGTTTTGATGATAGCAATCAATATGAGTCACAAGTCTATTCAGTTTATTCATCCAGGCATTCTTAAGTCTAGACATTGCTTGTGCAGTAGACACATTAAGTCCATACATCGCATGACTCGCAGGCTAGCAAGTCCATACACTGCATGGCTCGCAGGCTAGCAAGTCCATACACTGCATGGCTCGCAGGCTAGCAAGTATGTACATTGGAGTCGTCGCAGGCACAGCAAGTCCATACACTGCATGACTCGCAGGGTAGCAAGTCTATACATTGCATGCACAAGTTCAAAGTCCATACATTGCTGCATTGCTTGCACTTGTGAAGCCTATACATTGGCAGTTGTCCTGCAGCGTCAACACAAGTCCATACATCGGTTGCATCACTGCACGCACACTCATGTCCATACACTGCATTGTGGCATGCACACTAGCAAGTCTGTACTTTAGGCATCTTTACCTACGTAGGACTTGCAAGTCTATACATCGTGCAGTCTGCACATTGTGGCTAGCAAACCATGTACAATAGTGTGTTAGCAAGTCTATACATCGCCATTGCTCGCATGCAGAGTCTAGACAGTCTTAACCAAGTGTGTACACTGCCATCTTGCAGCACAGCATAAGTCTGTACATTGGTCCATCTCACTGAGCGTCTCAAGTGGACACCAAGTGTGTACAATGGCATCTTGCAGCACAGCACAAGTCTATACAGCCTATGAGATCGTCTCAGTCAGCGTCTCAAGTGAACACTATGTCTATACACTGGACCGTCTCACTTAGCGTCTTTGTGTAAGTCTCTCGCCACCAAGTCTATACATTGTGGCACGCAAAGTCTGCACAACGCAGTGTCTGCAAAGTCTGCACAACGCAGTGTCTGCAAAGTCTGCACATTACTATAAGCACGCATGCAAAGTCTAGACAGCCATGGGCAAGTCTATACAACACATTGCATGCACGTAGGTCTAAGTATGTACATTGGCTGCATCATGCTCACATAAAGTCTATACACTGCATCTTAGCATGATTGCACAGCACTCAAAGTTTGTACACTGGCTGCAGCAGGCTCGCACACACTAAGTCCATACATTGCACAAAGTCTGAACATCGGTATCTTTACCTACGTCTAAGTCTATACATTCCCATAGGCATTGTGCATTGTTCAACTCAGAGTCTGTACATCGTTATCCTGCCTTGTGCCGTAGCAAGTCTATACATCCTCTATGCTCGAGATTTAACGCCCACCAGAAGTGGCGTCACTTTTGAAACCAACGCCTAACTGTAAGGCATCTTTTTGTTGAGCATCGCTTCATCAACTCTATACATTGTCTGCTTGAATAACGTTGAGTCTGTACATCACTTGAACACTCATTGCACTCATAACTCTATACACTGCATTCATGCACTGCACGAAGTCTGCACATTGTGTTGCTTTGTTTACACTTTGTTTTGCTAAGTCTACACATTGATGCACGTTTACTTCTGCATATTTGATGTCTGTACAGGGCTTAAGCTCTGCATATACAGAGTCTATACATTGCACAGCATTGTATTCACAAAGTCTGAACATGGCATAAGCCCTGCATGCGTAGAGTCTGTACATGCCATAGCAATGTATTCACATAGTCTGTACATGCCATAGCACTGTATTCACATAGTCTGTACAACGCATAGCCTCGCATTCATAGAGTCTGAACACTACATTGCTTCGCATTCACTGAGTCTATACTGCTTCAGCTCTGCTTCATGAAGTCTATACATTGCTTCAGCTTTGTCTTCACATAGTCTGTACAACGCAATTGTCCTGCTTCATGAAGTCTATACATTGCTTCAGCTCTGTCTATGTATAGTCTGTACATCAGTTAACCCTTAAACTGATAATTCCTTTCAAATGTCTGACAGGGACTATCTGCAGAGACTGATGACTTGGCTCGTGATCCAAGGCTGGACGAGGTGCTCAGAGTGCGACACGTGTACAGTAACAAGACGAGATGCTGCCACGTGGTCCAAATCATTGGGCGGTAATTAAAATGCCACACGCCCTTCGAATAGCTACTGGTATAAAAGGAATTCTTCTGCTTCAGAAGAAGTAAGAGATAAAAAAGAGCAGAAGCTGGAGCTAAAAGAGAAGTACAGACAGTGAGCACCTGCATGATCCAAAGAGAGAAGAAGAAAAAGAGAGAAGAAGAGAAAGAGAGAAGAAGAGAAAGAGAGAAGAGAAGATTGCGAGAGTTGAGTTGAGAGAGCTTTCGAGAGATCTTGTAAGTCAGACTCTTGGTTCAGATACCAGAGCTGATTCTGCTCATACTTGAGCTACATTCATCTTGTTTTTACATTTCGTTTGTGTCTGTCTTTCTTGCTTTCGACACACTTTTGTTATCAAGCTGTGAGGCAGCAATTGCAGTGGAGGTTTCCACTGGACAGGTGAAGCTGTAATCCTCAGCAGGCGAGACCAGGTCTCGGATGGCTAAGTTGTATTGCCCAGCGGTTGCAGAGGATCTGTTCCTCTGGTCGGCAAGCTGTTAAGCCCAGCGAAGCTGTGTATCAGCGGTTATTGGCAAGCTGTGAAGCCCAGCTGTTCAAGCTGTTAGTCAGCAGGATCCACATTCCGGTTGGAGTGTGGGGTGGACGTAGATCTCTGGATTGAGATCGAACCACCTTAAAGATCGGTGTCTATTGTGTGATTGCCTGTGGTTGTGTGATTTCAATGTGTTCATTCTACTGCTATACAGTTGCTTGTTTTAATTTCGCATTAGAGTCAACTGTGTTCTAAAATTAGACATTAGATCTATTCACCCCCCTCTAGATCCACTCTCCGTGGTAATAGACTGCGTCCATCTAACATAACAATTGGTATCAGAGCCTAACTCTTCTACAGGGACTCATCGCCCGAAGAGAAAGGTACAGATGGATGCTCGAGGGATGATAGCTGAAGGACACTCAACCACAAAGCCCCCATTCTTCGATGGATCTAATTATGCATACTGGAAGAACCGTATGCAAGTGTTTTTGAGGGCGAAGGATTATGAGATCTGGAAGGTAGTAAGCAAGGGACCTTATGAGATGTCCCCTAATGAGGAAGTCTAGACCAAGGAGGAGATCAGGAGGTCTACACTAAATTAGAGTGCCATAAATGCCATTCAGTGCTCTCTGCACCCTACAGAATTCTCCCGCGTATCAGCCTGCAATTCAGCTAAGGAGATGTGGGATGCACTTGTAGTGATCCATGAAGGGACCTCTCAAGTTAGAGAGACGAAGGCTAATTTCCTAGCGTCTGAATATGAGGCATTCAAGATGAAGCCAAACGAGACCATCAAGGAGATGTACGCTCGATTAACTATTATCACAAATAGTCTTAGAGGTCTTGGGAAACCTCAGACAGAATACGATGTAGTGAGGAAGATATTGTGTTCCCTGACTCATGCTTGGCATACTAAGGCTATAGTGATGGAGGAGTCAAGGGATTTGCGAACCACAAGGGCTGATGAGCTAATTGGCTCGCTGATGGCATATGAGATTAATATGCCAAAGATAGAAGAAGCTGAGAGGAAGAAGAAGCCAATCGCTCTGAAAGCTGGTGCCAGCAAATCCAGCAAATCCAGCTCTAGCAGTTCATCATCCGAGGAGATCCTGAATGAAGAAGATATAACTCGTACTGAGATGGCAATGATGACCAGAGAGTTCAGGCGGTTCCTCAGGAAAGGAGCAGGACGATTCAGCCAAAAGAAATATAGTGGCGACCGAAGGGATAAAAGGTATAAATATAACCCTGCTAAGAAAATTGAAACTAATACTTGTTATCAATGCAGGAAAATAGGCCATTTGAAAGCTGACTGTCCAGAGAATCAGAAATACAAGGAAGGGTCAAAGAGAAGGAACATGAAAGGGAAAGCAATGGTGAGTACCTGGAGTGATGAAGATGAAGGTTCCTTCAGTAGCAACTCAGACAGTGAAGCCGAATCTGAGAAGCCCATTTGCCTTATGGCAACAAGCTCTGAAGACAGAGAGGAGGACTCAGATGAGGTAATCACTAGATTCAAAAATTTCACTATTGCTGATTGGGTAGATGCCTACCATGACATAGCTGATAGAGCTGATGATATTAGAAAGGAAAACAGGCATCTAAGAAGAAAGATTAACTCCATGCAAAATGATACAACTCTAACTGATAAAATTGCATGTCTAGAATCTGACAATAAAAAATTGAAACTCACATGTTCTGAATTAGAAGAAATCAAGAATGAGTCAAAAGCCTCTAAAGAAGAAAATGAGAGGTTAGAAAAAGAAACTGATGAACTGAAATTGAAAATTCAGAAATGTGAGAGTGAGATAAAAATAGTGAATGAAAAATATCAAGCTGTCCTAAGTGTGAATACAGAACTTAAGAAATCCATTGAAGATATTCAAAAGGATAATGAGGGCAAGCTTAAGACTATTGAGAAAATGACCCAAGGTTCAGATAACCTAAATGCTTTGTTAGGGTCAAAGGTCAACTTCAGAAAAGAGGGCCTTGAATTTAATTCTAGTGCAATAAAAACCTTTGGAATGAAAACTATTTCATTTGTTGCACAAAAAGAGAAAGGACCTCTAATTAGCATGAATTCAAACATTTCAATGAACAAAACTGCTAATCTGAAAAAGCCCAGTGCTGAGGAGAAGGGCAAACAAAAATTGAATGAGACTAGTAGAGCTAGCACATCCAAACAAAATCCCAAAGCTCTGTCTCAGGTTAGGGGTCAACCTACACAGTCTTATAAACCCCATGTTAAGGTCACCAAGTCTCCACCATCACCACCACCTATGAAGAAGACCCAATACACACCTATGAACAGGTCAGCAGGGTCCAAGGTGCAGGGGAGGCAGAATGCTTTTAGAGCTCAACCCAAACATTTCTACCAACCTAGAGCCCAGTCCCACTTCTTTGCACAGTCAACCTATCCAAATAGGTCAGGATGGACTAGGACTCAAGGAATGTTTACAGGTTATGGACATCAGGCTACACAGTCCTATAAACCTTACATTAGGAATTGGGTTAATGGGTATGGCTCTTGGACACCTAGGAACAAATATTTCCACAGCCAACCCAATGATTACTATGGCCAAAATTTCGTGAATACATCCTGGCCAAGGCACTGGCACAGAAATAATCAATCTGTAAATAATCATGCTAGTGTCAACAAGAAAAAGTAAAACAATAAGAAATCTGGAAAATCCACTGAACAGAACTGTTTCAAACAAATATGGATTCCTAAAAGTCTGCTTTCTCGTTTTAATTACTTTTCATCTTCTCTGGAGCCCAATCAGTCTTGGGTTCCAAACTTCTCTACCTGATTGTGTGTGCAGGTATGCCTGGCAGTCAAGAACAATTTGTGGTACTTGGATAGTGGCTGCTCCAGACATATGACAGGGGATAAGGCCAAGTTATGCATGCTGACAGAGAAACAAGGAGGCCTTGTCACCTTTGGTAGCAACACAATGGGTAAGATTGTTGGAACATGTAAAATAGGTAAGTGTACTACTTATTGCATTGAGGATGTCATGCCGGTTGAAGTATTAGCTTATAACTTACTTAGCATCAGCCAGCTATGTGATAAAGGATGCAAAGTGCTTTTTGACTCTCAATGTTGCAAAGTTTTTGAACCTGATTCCGAAACTGTTAAATTTTCTGGTAAGAGGATAAATAACACTTACATGATAGATTTAGATGATATTCAACATTCTAACCTATGCCTTACTGCTAGTAGAGAAGACTTAGCATTTTTATGGCATCGTAGGTTAGGTCATGCTAGTTACACTGTTTTGCATAAACTGAATAAGCATAGCATGGTTAGAGGACTTCCTGAAGTTTCCTTTAAGAAAGAAAATAAAATCTGTGATGCATGCACTCAGTCCAAGTTAACTAGAAAGTCATTTAAATCTAGGACAGAAAATCTATCTTCTAAACCTTATGAGCTGATACACATGGACCTTTTTGGGCCAACCAGGTCTGTCAGCTTATCAGGGAGGAGGTATAGATTTATCATGGTAGATGACTTTTCTAGGTACACTTGGGTATACTTCTTATCACATAAAAGTGATGCATTCACAGAATTTCAGGAGCTCTGTCTTAAGAAAAACTAAAAAATTGAAAATATTCTATCTGATCATGGAGGTGAGTTTGAAAACTCACAGTTTGATGAATTCTATAGGTCAAATGGAATTAACCATAGGTTCTCCTCACCAAGGACACCTGAGCAGAATGGAGTCGTGGAGAGAAGGAACAGAACCCTAGTGAAGATGGGTCATACACTCTTGCTTGAAGGTGGTCCACCAAGGAAGTTCTGGGTTGAAGCAGTAAATACAGCATGTTATGTAATTAACAGAGCTATGGTAAGACCTTCTACCCAAAAAACACCCTATGAGATCATAAAGGGTAAGAAACCTTCAATTGCTCATTTCAGGGTTTTTGGTTGCAAATGTTTTATACATATAAATGATAAAAGAGACCTTGATAAATTTGAACCTAAAGGTGAACCAGGAATTTTTCTTGGTTATTCTGAAAACACCCGAACATATAGAGTGTATAATCTGAATTCCAAAACTGTTGAAGAATCTCCACATATTATTTTTGATGAATCTTTGGTAAAGTCTAATATTAGTCAATGCAGGAATGAAGACAATGGTGATATTCTGAAAGGAGGGAATCCTGCAGACAAATCCGAAGATGAGGAAGGAAATGAAGAGCTTAATGAAGAAGAACCTACAGTTCAGGGGGAGGTAAATGAAAATCATGATAATGAAATTGTCAACATTAGATATCTAAAAGATCATCCTGTAGATAATGTGATTGGCAATTTGCATGACCCTCCTAGGACTAGAGGCCACTTAAGAATTCAAAATGAATTGAATGCATATGCCTTTGTATCAAATGTAGAACCCAAGTCCATTGACTGTGCTCTTAAGGATGTGCATTGGATTAATGCCATGCATGAAGAGCTCAATCAATTTGACAGAAATAAGGTGTGGCACTTGGTTCCACCTCCTGATCATAAAATGATAGGATAGGTGCGATGGATTCAGAGGGGGGGTGAATGAATCCCACCCTTAAAAATTTTTCGCTCAATAAAAGACTAGAACACTATCAAGGCAAAATAGACAATCTGAAGAACAAGTTAAATTCTCTTTTAAACCAAAGAGAAAATATATATAAGGCGCACCTAAACAATCAACTAGCAGAAGCAGCACAGATAGAAACAAGAATGCTCAAGGCCACCTGTGAAGGAGGTAGAAGACAAGGAGCAAACGCACAAGCCTAACCACACTGCACAGAAGATTTTTAGGTGGTTCGGTCACCAAGACCTACGTCCACCCCTCACTCCAAACCGGAGTGAGGCTTCCACTAGCTAACGCTAGAACAGCAGACTCAGTCTGCAAACACTTGCTGCCAAACAGCTTGACCAGGGGAATAGCCTCCCCTCTTCCTCCAAACCGGAGGGCAACCCTAGTGACACCCAGTCACTAGAAACCAGAGACCGAGGTCTCTCTTACTCCACCCAGGAGGGAACCCACCAGTGACACCCAGTCATTAGCAAACCAGAGGTCACAGACCTCTCTTCCTCCAGACCAGGAGGGAACCACTGATGACACACAGTCACCAGCAAACCGGAGATCAGATCTCCCTTCTCTTGAGTCCACAGGAGGAACCCGACCTCAATCCAGAGAGTCGGAAGAACAATGATCACAGTTAAAAGGAAAAACAATAAATGAAAAGTACAGCAATCAGAAAGCTGGAAAATGAAATCATAATGTGGCTCTCGCAGGAGCTGACTGGAGTGGATCTGATCCAAATTCCAGTGAAGACAATGAAGCTCTCTTCTTCTTCACGACCTCTCTATCTCTCAATCTTTTTCTTCTTCTCAACTCATGCTCTCTCTTTTTCTCTTTTTCTTCTGCTACTTCTCTGCCCTTTCTGCTTCAGCTCTTCTTCTTTCGATCACTCTTTTTCTTCTGTCTTTCATCCACTTCGTCTGTCTTCTTCACTGGAAGAAGGCTTCCTTTTATAGTAGCAGAGGAAAGGGCTAATGCTCTCTTCGATTCCCACCCTAGCTTCAGTCCACCTGGCGGCTTCTCAGTATCTTGGATCACGTGCCAGGTGCCAACCTCAGATCACGTGCCCAGACTCTACAGGTTTAATGAAGAGTTCAGTCGATCAGCAGAATCAACACAGGCTGTACATAGTTCAATCAAGCAGCAATGTATAGACTTAACAATGCAGTGTGTATGCAATGTACAGACTTTGCGTGCAGGCTGCCAGCGATGTATAGACTTGCTGCGTGCAGTGGGACGCAATGTACAGACTTTGCGGCAGGCAGCTGGACGTTGTATAGACATGTTGTGCAGGCTGTGGGACGCAATGTATAGACATTACAGTGCTGGCTGCCAGCGATGTATAGACATTGCAGTACTGCCGTGGGACGTTGTATAGACTTACTGTGCAGACTGCCAGATGCAGTGTACAGACTTTACGTGTGTGTGCTGAGACAATGTGTAGACTTGGTTCGAGCAACACACTGGATGTACAGACTATATGAATGCAGAGCTAGACCCATGTACAGACCTCATACATGCAAGACTGAAGCGTGTACAGACATGATGTAGCATGATTGTATGGACTTAGTGTGCACGCTAGAAGACGATGTATAGAGTTGATGTATGCAGCCATAAGGATGTACATACTTTGATTGCGTGCAAGACAGAACAATGTTTAGACTTGCTATAATGTATGCATGATTAAAAGTAAACTGATGTATAGACTTTAGGTAATGCATGCGATGCAATGTATAGACTCTTAGCATCTAACTATGTATGCACAACGACAAGGGATGCTCAGGCATGCAGTCAAGGGATGTACAGACTTAGCAGCTAGATGCACACAATGTATAAACATGATCAATCTTCAACAGATGGATGTATAGACTTAGAAGATATGTGTGTGAAGCTCAACAATGTATAGACTATGCATATGCACAATAGTGAGTGTATAGACTTGCTACAGCATCAAAGCAACATATCGATGTACAGACTTTGGCTTGATCAAAGCACAATGCACATATGGATGTACAGACTTGAACGTAGGTAAAGATACCAATGTTCAGACTTGTGCAATGTATGGACTTAGTGTTGTGCGAGCATTGCTGCTGCCAGTGTACAGACTTGGTGATGTGCAAGGTAAACGAATGTATGGACTTTCACAATGTGTGGACTTGCCAAAGGAAAGGCTGTACAGACTTGAGCAAAGCAAGGGCTGTACAGACTTGAGAAAGCACGATGTATAGACTTTGGCAAAGCAGCGATGTATAGACTTGAAGCATGTAAACATGGTGCTGTACAGACTTGAGGAAATGCATGCTACAGTGTAATGTATAGACTTAGTGCAATGCAAAGGCTGTATAGACTTTGAGACTTGAATGCATGGTGGCGAATGTATAGACTTTGTCTGTGACACATGCAATGTACAGACTTCCTATATGCTCAAGTCCAATATATAGACTTGCTGAGATGATGCACTTGAAGAATGTATAGACTTTAACCCTTGAACATACATGAACACGTGAAGTGTGCAAACGTTGTACAGACTTGCTAAGTGAGACGCAACATGAGACGCTCGAATGTACAGACTTGCTAAGTGACACAATGGCTGTACAGACCTGAATGATGTATGCACTTCACAGAGATGCTCAGTGAGACGCTGAGCGAGACGACGCATGCTTAGACAGTGTATAGACTTGTAAGACGTGATGCAATGTATAGACTCACAAAGACGCTGAGTGAAACAATGCATGAATAGCACTGGCGATGTACATACTTGCCATCTGAAGTGTATACAGACTTCACCGAAGAGCGTTCATACTTAGCTTGCAACAGTGTGTAGACTATGTAACATGCAGGCAGAACAATGTATGGACTTCACTGCTCGCACCAGCAATGAAATGTATAGACTGTGAAAACATGATGGCGAGTGTATAGACTTCATTTATCAAGTTCAGGCATTTCATAAAAGGATGTACAGACTATGCTGAGAGAGATGGACATTGGCTGTACAGACAACTCTAAAGCAACATACGATGTACAGAGTTAATCTGAGTAGTTATGAAATGCACCAATTCTGAAATGCACCAAAGCACAGAGCATGTTCGATGGAATGACACTCAGATAAAATGCTCAATCAAACATACATATGCAGACACAACCAGATGATGACTTATAGTGTTTGCTATCATCAAAATCACAGGGACACAACAATCTCCCCCTTTTTGATGATGGCAACACTATGAGTCATACAGACTTGTCACAAATTTTTCTCCCCCTTTGACTTCAGCAAAAAGACATTAGTTGACGAGAGAAAAATTAAGCAGGTATGAAACAATTGATATAACAATTCTCCCTTTAACTACATGAAAGCACATTCTTCCCCAAAGACCAATATGACTCATACCAATTTCTCCCCTTTTGTTTTAAAAAAAATCATGGGAGAGGTATGAATGCAGAGATACAGATGCAACAAGAAATGCAAGAACTTCCCCTAAATGTATGAATGCAAGACAATTCTCCCCCTTAAAGAATTTTATGCAGCATGATTCATATGATAAGGAAGCTCCCCCTCAATAAATGGAACCTTATGAAATGAATGAGAAGGAGACCACAGGGGCAATCAAGGATAAGTTCAGGTCATGATGAATCAAGGACAGTGAGGAAAAGGATTTCACTAAGCTCCAAACACATGAAATTCAACAAGATTTTCAAGGAGATATCAATCTCATAAATCCAAAGCATAAGTTTTTAAAGTCTTCCATTATAAGGGCTTATGAATGAACTTTATTGATCAGCATGGTTTAAACATGATGTATGCAAAGTTTATCAATAAAATTCTGTATTTATATCCAAAGTCATGATTTAATAAAAATAAATCAAGCCCTCATACACATATCTTGATTAACCTCTCTTTCTCTTACACAATCAAATTTATTGACTTCTTTCGGAATTACATGCACTAGTATTGAGATCAAGAAATTATGAAGTCATATGATTTTATCTAGGGTTATAGAAATTTGATTTTTGCATCAATATACAAATATTACAATTTGTTCAACAAATTTTCATGCTACAAATTTTACGAGCACTCTAGTTCAGTGTACACCTTGTAACTAGAGGATATACGTTGATCAGATGCCAATATCCCTAAGCACTTAGTGTAACTAACAGTCATGCTTTATATGAACAGAGATAGCATTTACACATCATGACACACTATAAATCATTTCTTTGATGAGTGAGATGTATTTCTCAGTGTGCATACCATTGCTCTGCCTGATTAACACTCATTCTTAAGCAGAGTTAAATATGGCACCTCATGACACAGTCCTTTGGACATGTGTTTCTCAGTGACCTAAGTCATTGCTCTGATAGAAATTACCCTTTAGACATTTCAGAAATACTCATTTGCTTCAAAATAATACTAACTTCATGTACTTAACCAATTAAAGCCATGAATTCAATAGTGCAGATTTCAGAAGTTTTTTTTTTTCAAGACACAGCATGAAATAGTTGGTTAAAGTTTATTAAACATGATTCAGATATTTTCAAAAGATTTTAAAGTCAAACTCAATGAATACATTAAACTTAAACCACCTGAGTTATTTCAGACATTCATAACATCATATAACAGAAGATTCCTAGTTCAAGTGTTTTCAGATTTATGATCGAGATAGCCCCATCGAAATCTTCATGAATGACTGATAGAAGAGATTCAGCAAGAATAAGTGATTTTGAAGCTCAATGATTTCAGATATGATCAAGGTTTGTCAATTAAAATCAATGAAGAAAAGAATATGCATACCAAGCAAAATAACAGGAGGTCTGGCAAGTTTCAGAATCTTCAAGGTTAACATGCAATGAATTCTGGTAGAAATGTATGCACTTGACCACCTGCATGCAATGCATTGACTCCCCCTGACAATATGCATTCAGTCAATCTTTTTGGCATTTTCAATGTAATGAAATGTAATGCAATTAACTACATGTATGCAAAGACATGCAAAGACTCAACATTGATTGCTGTGCAAAGACATGCAATGACTCAACATTGATTGCTGTGCAAAGACATGCAATGACTCAATAAACTCCCCCTGAAAGCATACAATGTTTTCCATGAAAACTGAACATATGGTTTTGTGATTCATGCTCATTCAGACTGCCCTATCAAGCACTATGACCCATGGTACTAGGCGGAGAACTTGGTCTAACAGACCACTTCACACATAGTAAGAACCTCCAGACAGATTTCACCTGCCTTTTAGTAGCTTACTATTTAATATACCATAGTGGTGAAACATGATAATTCAACATGCAGTCCTATATGCAATCCAGATTTTCAGAGAGCTATGCAACAGACAAATTTCAAACAACATTCATATGCAGTTCAGATTTTCAGAAGTTGCAAGTTCTATTCCCATTTCAATATCTAAACAGACAATTCAGTATGAGCATTGAGAGACATGAATACTCATAGTGTTCAAAAGATGACAATTATGCAAGAACACATCAAACAAGATATGCAATGAATTTCAGAACAGGAAATGCAGAGAGTTTACCTGAAAAGTTTAGAAAGGGGTTTGCTTTTGAGTGCCTTGGCTTATTTACCCCTCTTGTTTTCTCAGTCCCAAGACACACCTGCAAAACAAAGTTTATTTTGCACAAACAGGTACCCAAGAGGTCTTGGGTCCTGAATTAACAGTGGCATTTCTAGCATGTTTTCTCAACAATTTTTGTGCATGAAGGTCATCAGATTTCATCAAATAGCAATTATTCATTGAATGACCAAGGCCACCACAATAACGACATGAAACAGAATTTTTGTTCTTATTGTACACATTAGCATGATCATGAAATCTATGTGTATGAGAATTAAAGTTTCTGTTGTTTGCATGAAGGTTCTGTCCTTTGTTATCACTCGGCCAGCAATTTACAGCTTTATAGCCAGACTTTTCATATTCAAAATGAGAAGAGTGATTTCTTCTCTTAATAGGTGACCAGCACTCTCTAGCCAGATGGCCTGGCTTCCAACAGTTAGAGCATGCAAGAGACTTTCTGTTAATGACAAATTCAGGTTTATCAAAAAACTTTCTATTTGCAAGGAATCTACCAGATTTATAGTTAGACTTCCTTCCTTGAGCATGCCAACATTGGGCTGCAATGTGACCCATCTTGCCACAGTGAAAGCATGAATTAGAATTCCTCCTACCAACATTCAGCCAGCATTCAAATCTCTTATGACCCAATTTTCCACAATTAAAGCATGTCATATGCTGGTTTATTGAATCAAACTTGTTCTTGTTAATAGCATGACTGTTTGCATGAAATTTAGCATGATATGAATGATATGTTTTCTTATCACTTGCAAACCAACATTGTGTAATTGTGTGTCCTAATTTGCCACAGTGAGAACATTCAATTTTCTTTTTCTGAGATGAAGGATTTTTATCATGAAATTTCCTAGCATTCATATCATCCTTCTCCATCAATTTACACTCATGCATCAAATGACCGAATCTATGACAGTAATGACAGATCATTTTCTTCTTAGATGCATGTGAGTGTGTGTGGGGACTGTGATCAACATGCACTGATGAGCCCTTTTTGATTATTTTCTGTTTTCCAGTCTTTTTTAGATTTTTATCCTGTTTTTCTATTTTCTGAACAATGGGCTGTTTGACCTCTGATGTTGTGGCTACATTTGAAGCATTTAAAAATGATGTCATTACTTTGTTCTGAAAAGCCTTTTTATTTAGATTATTGTAGCCTAACCCTTCCTTTTTGACATTGACTTTTACACCTAGTAGCTTGTCTAGGTTTTCTTGCCCACTCACAAACTTAGACAGAGAACTCTTCAAATCTTGAATTTCATTTTCGAGAGAGGTAATGTGTAACTCGTAACTAGCAATCTCTTGCTCACTGCAATTCACACATTCACTTAGCACCTTGTTAGCAGTTTTATATTTTTCAACTTCCTGTGCCAGATTGCTCAGTTTATCAGGCTCTTCTATGTGAACAGACTTTCCTCTTTCTAAAGCTAGAAGTCTCTCACACAGAGTGGAGTTCAGCTGTTTTAACTTCTCATTTTCTTCCTTAAGCTTATCATTTTGAATTAACTCATTTATTAGAGTCTGATCTTCTGAGTTAACCTTGCTTTCTCTCCCAGCTTCAAACTCCTTCAATTCTTTTTGTTGTTTTTCAAAATCTTTCTGCAATTCCATATTTACAGATTTTATGGCATTAACTTTTTCAGCAAACAAGTTCTTCTCTTGCTCAAGTTTCCCAAATTTTTCTTCATTTTCTTTAACAAATTTTCTAAGAGAGTCATTCTCAGATTTTAGCTTGTTTAAATTAGAACTAACACATTCAAAAAATTTCAGCAAATCCTTACTCTGAACAGAATCATAACAAGTTAGGCTAAGCTTCTTCTCAAGTTCAGAGATTTCTTTTACATGATCTTGATTCTCAATCTTCAGCAACAAAATTTATTTTTTCAACATTTGAATATCAGACATAAAAGCATCATGAGATTGTTTCAACTCTAGACATTTTTCACAAGAGAAGCTTGAACTTTCTAACCCAGTACCCTTTTTCAATTTTTTATACTATTTTCTTAACCTCTCATGTAACTCTAATAAGTCAGCATATGAATTCTCCCAATCATCTAAAGTATAGTTCTCAAAAGGGTTTACCTCCTCATCATTATCGTCTTCATTCTGATTGCTGCCTTGATCACTGTCACTTTGATTACTTCTATTAGCCATCATGCAGCTCGTTTGATTTTCCTTCCCGACTCTCTTTATCATCTCCAATATATCCCTTGCAGATCTGCAACCAAGGAAACATGAATGCAGAGCTCGATTAGTCGCGGCCTTCATTAACTTCAGTGCTTTCTGATTTTCTGCACACATAGATCGATGCTTGTTAGTCCATTTGGACTGATCTTTTGGTAGTCTATGTGGACCATGTGAAATCACTTTCCACAGGTCTGGATCAACAAATTTAACATGAGCACGAAAAGCACTGTGCCACTGGTTGAAATCAGAACCACTAAAGACGGGTGGATGAGCCATTGAAGCAGATCAAAACTAATTCAAAGCAATGGATTCAAACCGATAAACCAACTCTAACAAAAATGCACCGAAGACAGTAGGATCGGATCTGCAGGTCGGTGGACCTTCTAAGCAGACAACCGCTCTGATACCAATTGATAGGATAGGTGCGATGGATTCAGAGGGGGGGGTGAATGAATCTCACCCTTAAAAACTTTTCGCTCAATAAAAGACTAGAACACTATCAAGGCAAAATAGACAATCTGAAGAACAAGTTAAATTCTCTTTTAAACCAAAGAGCAAATATATATAAGGCGCGCCAAAACAATCAACTAGCGGAAGTAGCACAGATAGAAACAAGAATACTCAAGGCAACCTGTGAAGGAGGTAGAAGACAAGGAGCAAACGCACAAGTCCAACCACACTGCACAGAAGATTTTTAGGTGGTTCGGTCACCAAGACCTACGTCCACCCCTCACTCTAAATCGGAGTGAGGCTTCCACTAGCTAACGCTAGAACAGCAGACTCAGTCTGCAAACACTTGTTGCCAAACAGCTTGACCAGGGGAACAGCCTCCCCTCTTCCTCCAAACCGGAGGGCAACCCTAGTGACACCCATTCACTAGAAACCAGAGACCGAGGTCTCTCTTCCTCCACCCAGGAGGGAACCCACCAGTGACACCCAGTCACTGGCAAACCAGAGGTCACAGACCTCTCTTCCTCCAGACCAGGAGGGAACCACTGATGACACACAGTCGCCAGCAAACCGGAGATCAGATCTCCCTTCTCTTGAGTCCACAGGAGGAACCCGACCTCAATCCAGAGAGTCGGAAGAACAATGATCACAGTTAAAAGAAAAAACAATAAATGAAAAGTACAGCAATCAGAAAGCTGGAAAATGAAATCATAATGTGGCTCTCGCAGGAGCTGACTGGAGTGGATCTGATCCAAATTCCAGTGAAGACAATGAAGATCTCTTCTTCTTCACGACCTCTCTATCTCTCAATCTTTTTCTTCTTCTCAACTCATGCTCTCTTTTTCTCTTTTTCTTCTGCTACTTCTCTGCCCTTTCTGCTTCAGCTCTTCTTCTTTCGATCACTCTTTTTCTTCTGTCTTTCATCCACTTCGTCTGTCTTCTTCAGTGGAAGAAGGCTTCCTTTTATAGTAGCAAAGGAAAGGGCTAATGCTCTCTTCGATTCCCGCCCTAGCTTCAGTCCACGTGGCAGCTTCTCAGCATCTTGGATCACGTGCCAGGTGCCAGCCTCAGATCACGTGCCCAGACTCTGCAGGTTTAATGAAGAGTTCAGTCGATCAGCAGAATCAACACAGGCTGTACATAGTTCAATCAAGTAGCAATGTATAGACTTAACAATGCAGTGTGCATGCAATGTACAGACTTTGCGTGCAGGCTGCCAGCGATGTATAGACTTGCTGCATGCAGTGGGACGCAATGTACAGACTTTGCGGCAGGCAGCTGGACGTTGTATAGACATGATGTGCAGGCTATGGGACGCAATGTATAGACATTGCAGTGCTGGCTGCCAGTGATGTATAGACATTGCAGTACTGCCGTGAGACGTTGTATAGACTTACTGTGCAGACTGCCAGATGCAGTGTACAGACTTTGCGTGTGTGTGCTGAGACAATGTGTAGACTTGGTTCGAGCAACACACTGACTGTACAGACTATATGAATGCAGAGCTAGACCCATGTACAGACTTCATACATGCAAGACTGAAGCGTGTACAGACATGATGTAGCATGATTATATGGACTTAGTGTGCACGCTAGAAGACGATGTATAGAGTTGATGTATGCAGCCATAAGGATGTACATACTTTGATTGCGTGCATGACAGAACAATGTTTAGACTTGCTATAATGCATGCATGATAAAAAGCAAACTGATGTATAGACTTTAGGTAATGCATGCGATGCAATGTATAGACTCTTAGCATCTAACTAAGTATGCACAACGACAAGGGATGCTCGGGCATGCAGTCAAGGGATGTACAGACTTATCAGCTAGATGCACACAATGTATAGACATGATCAATCTTCAACAGATGGATGTATAGACTTAGAAGATATGTGTGTGAAGCTCAACAATGTATAGACTATGCATATGCACAATAGTGAGTGTATAGACTTGCTACAGCATCAAAGCAACATATCGATGTACAGACTTTGGCTTGATCAAAGCACAATGCACATATGGATGTACAGACTTGAACGTAGGTAAAGATACCAATGTTCAGACTTGTGCAATGTATGGACTTAGTGTTGTGCGAGCATTGCTGTTGCCAGTGTACAGACTTGATGATGTGCAAGGCAAATGAATGTATGGACTTTCACAATGTGTGGACTTGCCAAAGGAAAGGCTGTACAGACTTGAGCAAAGCAAGGGCTGTACAGACTTGAGAAAGCATGATGTATAGACTTTGGCAAAGCAGCGATGTATAGACTTGAAGCATGTGAGCATGGTGCTGTACGGACTTGAGGAAATGCATGCTACAGTGCAATGTATAGACTTAGTGCAATGCAAAGGCTGTATAGACTTTGAGACTTGAATGCATGGTGGCGAATGTACAGACTTTGTCTGTGACACATGCAATGTACAGACTTCCTATATGCTCAAGTCCAATGTATAGACTTGCTGAGATGATGCACTTGAAGAATGTACAGACTTTAACCCTTGAACATACATGAACACGTGAAGTGTGCAAATGTTGTACAGACTTGCTAAGTGAGACGCAACATGAGACGCTCGAATGTACAGACTTGCTAAGTGAGACAATGGCTGTACAGACCTGAATGATGTATGCACTTCACAGAGATGCTCAGTGAGACGCTGAGTGAGACGATGCATGCTTAGATAGTGTATAGACTTGTAAGACGCGATGCAATGTATAGACTCACAAAGACGCTGAGTGAAACAATGCATGAATAGCACTGGCGATGTACATACTTGCCATCTGAAGTGTGTACAGACTTCACCGAAGAGCGTTCATACTTAGCTTGCAACAGTGTGTAGACTATGTAACATGCAGGCAGAACAATGTATGGACTTCACTGCTCGCACCAGCAATGAAATGTATAGACTGTGAAAACATGATGGTGAGTGTATAGACTTCATTTATCAAGTTCAGGCATTTCATAAAAGGATGTACAGACTATGCTGAGAGAGATGGACATTGGCTGTACAGACAACTCTAAAGCAACATACGATGTACATACTTAATCTGAGTAGTTATGAAATGTACCAATTATGAAATGCACCAAAGCACAGAGCCTATTCGATGGAATGACACTCAGATAAAATGCTCAATCAAACATACATATGCAGACACAACCAGATGATGACTTATAGTGTTTGCTATCATCAAAACCACAGGGACACAACATGAAACAGTCATAGGGACTAAATTGGTGTTCAGAAATAAAACTGATGAATCAGCGAATGTGATTAAAAATAAGGCCAGGCTTGTAGCTCAGGGGTGTAATCAAGAATTTGGAATAGATTTTGAAGAGTCTTTTGCTCCTGTAGCCAGGTTAGAAGCAATCAGAATCTTATTGGCTTATGCATGTTCCCTAGGAATATATCTTCAGCAGATGGATGTAAAATCTACTTTTCTGAATGGGGAAATCAGTGAGGATGTCTATGTGAGGCAGCCTCCTGGATTTGAATGCTTAGACTTCCCTAATCATGTCTATAAACTCAGAAAAGCTCTCTATGGTTTAAAGCAAGCTCCTAGAACTTGGTATGACAGGTTGAGCAAATTCCTCACTGATAAGAACTTCGCAAGAGGTGTAGTTGATCAAACATTGTTCACCAAGGTGAGTCATTTAGATATTCTTATCATTCAAATTTATGTGGATGACATTGTGTTTGGGTCAACTAACCCCAAATTGTGTGAGGAATTCTCTCAAATTATGACTAATGAGTTTGAAATGAGCTCAATGGGTGAGCTCAAACTGTTTCTTGGACTGCAGGTTACACAATCAAAGGATGGTACCTTCATCTCTCAGTCCAAGTACATAAGGGATCTATTGAAGAAGTACAAAATGGACAACCTCGAGAAAATAGCTGCTCCAATGGGTACCTCAACCAGTTTGGATGAAGATCCTCAAGGTAAACCAGTGGACCAAAGGCTATATAGAGGTATGATCGGATCCCTTCTATATCTTACAGCATCTAGGCCTGACATTCAATTTTCAGTGTGTTTATGCTCTAGATTTCAGGTTAGTCCCAAAGAATCACATCTTAAATCAGTGAAAATGATTTTTAGGTATTTACTAGGCACCCAAGAGCTTGGTCATTGGTATCCTGCCAAGTGTGAGTTAGAACTTCTAGCTTACACTGATGCAGATTATGCTGGGTGTCGGGTAGAGAGAAAAAGTACTAGTGGATATTGTCAATTCCTAGGTGGCTGTCTAGTATCTTGGGCATCTAAGAAGCAGCACACTGTAGCTTTGTCTACAGCTGAAGCTGAATATGTTGCAGCTGGTAATTGTGCTGCCCAAGTACTATGGATCAAGCACCAACTGGATGATTATCAGATAAAATTGGGATGCATTCCAATGTTATGTGATAATACTAGTGCTATATGCCTTGCTAAAAATCATGTTCATCATTCTAGGACTAAGCATATAGAGATAAAACACCATTTTCTTAGAGATGTTGTAAATAAAAAGAAAATTGAAATGAACTTCATTGAAACTGAAAAACAAATTGCT
This sequence comes from Amorphophallus konjac, assembly GCA_022559845.1. Taxonomy (NCBI): domain Eukaryota; kingdom Viridiplantae; phylum Streptophyta; class Magnoliopsida; order Alismatales; family Araceae; genus Amorphophallus; species Amorphophallus konjac. The sequence goes on from CM040118.1 coordinate 290,182,061, forward strand.
GATATTTTTACTAAGCCTCTTGGGAATGAAAGGTTTAAATTTCTTAGAAGAGAACTTGGCTTGTGTAAATTTCAGTATAATGAATAAACTCTCTGATGGCTTGAATAAACCTTGTGAATGTTGAATGTTGCAACAGACTCATGATCATGCATGACATTCATATTTTTTTTTGGCATCACACTCATGATCATCATTGCATATCATTTGGTCATGACTGTGTCTAAGGTCTCTCTCTCATCTAAAGTCACATGCATATAGACAGGGGGAGTATTGTTAGAAATTCAGAATGGTCATCAAATTTATTGAAATTCAATTCCTTGACCCTGAATGAGTTGAATCTGACATATGGCAATCTGTTAGTCAGTTCTGATTCCTAAGCAATAGAAAACAGACTTCTTCACTTATAAGAACTTTAATTGCTTAAAGACTGACTAAATGGTTTAAATTTTATAAACTTTAAAGTTTAAAGATTGCAATCAGTAAATAAGAAAGCTGAAAATTGATAAAGCTCTCAACCCTTATTTTATTTCATGTTAGACAAAGTCAATTATATCTAAAATCTAAAAACTCATCTAACATCCTGTTAGAGAAGGCTAAGTTTGTGTATTGTCTTTAAACAAGTCATTCTGAAACAATTAAAGGACAGCTAAGAAAAATATTGGCAAACATTAAAAATTAATTGAAAAACACAATTGGCAGAGCAATGACTGGTAAATTACTGAGAAATTAAGTGATCCATCAAAGAAATGGACTATACTTAAGTCATGAAGTGCATCAGTTATCTCTGTATAAATGATCAAAATAATGGGGTGATTTCACTGAGTACCTGGTGGTAACTGGCGTCTGATAAACGTGTACCCTCACACAAAAAGGTGTAAATCAGTTCTATTGAGTTTGATCATAGGCAGAATGATCAATAATGTTGAGTATCTAGGGGTATTGGCGTCTGATAAACATATACCCTTACTCAAAAAGATAAATGGTACCTGAATGCCCTTAATGAAATACAATGAAAAATGATGTTCCTTCAAAAGAATTTTCAAGGATGTCAATTTGTTTAATTTCAATACATGACCTGGTATCTCTTAACAACTTTTAATGAGTCTACGAAAGTAAGATATTCTGAAACTGAATCTCCCATGCAAATGTGATTTTGGTTTATTGTTTTATCATGCACAGAAAACATATCCAATGATTGTAGTGCATGAACTTAAAATTTATAACTTTTAAACCAGAACTCTATCTGAAAGCAGTTTTTCAATTCATATGACTGAAGACTCTGTGCTTTAGAATGCTTATTCTTGAACTACTTCTTCAGAATGCCAGTCAGATGATCTCTCTTGATTCTTTCCCTGGTAATATATTTCCCTCCTCTTTGTTGATGGCAAAGGGGGAGAATATTGTCTGTTTGTTGAATTCCAGGGGAAGTGTATACATTGTTTTGGCAAAGGGGGAGATTGTTAGAACATGGATTCTCATAGCATGCATTAGGAGTCAGTGTAACTCATAGTATTACCATCATCAAAGAGGGGGAGATTGTTGTGCCCCTGTAGTTTTGATGATCTATAGTTTTAATGATAGCAATCAGTATGAGTCACAAGTCTATTCAGTTTATTCATCCATGCATTCTTAAGTCTAGACATTGCTTGTGTAGCAGACACATTAAGTCCATACATCGCATGACTCGTAGGCTAGCAAGTCCATACACTGCATGGCTCGCAGGCTAGCAAGTATGTACATCGCAGTCGTCGCAGGCACAGCAAGTCCATACACTGCATGACTCGCAGGGTAGCAAGTCTATACATTGCATGCACAAGTTCAAAGTCCATATATTGCTGCATTGCTTGCACTTGTGAAGTCTATACATTGGCAGTTGTCCTGCAGCGTCAACACAAGTCCATACATCGGTTGCATCACTGCACGCACACTCATGTCCATACACTGCATTGTGGCATGCACACTAGCAAGTCTGTACATTAGGCATCTTTACCTACGTAGGACTTGCAAGTCTATACATCGTGCAGTCTGCACATTGTGGCTAGCAAACCCTGTACAACAGTGTGTTAGCAAGTCTATACATCGCCATTGCTCGCATGCAGAGTCTAGATAGTCTTAACCAAGTGTGTACACTGCCATCTTGCAGCACAGCATAAGTCTGTACACTGGTCCATCTCACTGAGCGTCTCAAGTGGACACCAAGTGTGTACAATGGCATCTTGCAGCACAGCACAAGTCTATACAGCCTATGAGATCGTCTCAGTCAGCGTCTCAAGTGAACACTATGTCTATACACTGGACCGTCTCACTTAGCCTCTTTGTGTAAGTCTCTCGCCACCAAGTCTATACATTGTGGCACGCAAAGTCTGCACAACGCAGTGTCTGCAAAGTCTGCACATTGTTATAAGCACGCATGCAAAGTCTAGACAGCCATGGGCAAGTCTATACAACGCATTGCATGCACGCAGGTCTAAGTATGTACACTAGCTGCATCATGCTCGCATAAAGTCTATACACTGCATCTTAGCATGATTGCACATCACTCAAAGTCTGTACACTTGCTGCAGTAGGCTCGCACACACTAAGTCCATACATTGCACAAAGTCTGAACATCGGTATCTTTACCTACGTCTAAGTCTATACATTCCCATAGGCATTGTGCATTGTTCAACTCAGAGTCTGTATATCGTTATGCTGCCTTGTGCCGTAGCAAGTCTATACATCCTCTATGCTCGAGATTTGACACCCACCAGAAGTGGCATCACTTCTGAAACCAACGCCTAACTGTAAGGCATCTTTTTGTTGAGCATCGCTTCATCAACTCTATACATTGTCTGCTTGCATAACGTTGAGTCTGTACATTACTTGAACACTCATTGCACTCATAACTCTATACACTGCCTTCATGCACTGCACGAAGTCTGCACATTGTGCTGCTTTGTTCACACTTTGCTTTGCTAAGTCTACACATTGATGCACGTTTACTTCTGCATATTTGATGTCTGTACAGGGCTTAAGCTCTGCATATACAGAGTCTATACATTGCACAGCATTGTATTCACAAAGTCTGAACATGGCATAAGCCCTGCATGCGTAGAGTCTGTACATGCCATAGCACTGTATTCACATAGTCTGTACATGCCATAGCACTGTATTCACATAGTTTGTACAACGCATAGCCTCACATTCATAGAGTCTGAACACTGCATTGCTTCGCATTCACTGAGTCTATACTGCTTCAGCTCTGCTTCATGAAGTCTATACATTGCTTCAACTTTGTCTTCACATAGTATGTACAACGCAATTGTCCTGCTTCATGAAGTCTATACATTGCTTCAGCTCTGTCTATGTATAGTCTGTACATCAGTTAACCCTTAAACTGATAATTCCTTTCGAATGTCTGACAGGGACTATCTGCAGAGACTGATGACTTGGCTCGTGATCCAAGGCTAGATGAGGTGCTCAGAGTGCGACACGTGTATAGTAACAAGACAAGATGCTGCCACGTGGTCCAAATCATTGGGCAGGAATTCAAATGCCATACGCCCTTCGAATAGCTACTGGTATAAAAGGAATTCTTCTGCTTCAGAAGAAGTAAGAGATAAAAAAGAGCAGAAGCCGGAGGTAAAAGAGAAGTACAGACAGTGAGCGCCTGCACGATCCAAAGAGAGAAGAAGAAAAAGAGAGAAGAAGAGAAAGAGAGAAGAGAAGATTGAGAGAGTTGAGTTGAAAGAGCTTTCGAGAGATCTTGTAAGTCAGACTCTTGGTTCAGATACCAGAGCTGATTCTGCTCATACTTGAGCTACATTCGTCTTGTTTTTACATTTCGTTTGTGTCTGTCTTTCTTGCTTTCGACACACTTTTGTTATCAAGCTGTGAGGCAGCAATTGCAGTGGAGGTTTCCACTGGACAGGTGAAGCTGTAATCCTCAGCAGGTGAGACCAGGTCTCGGACGGCTAAGCTATATTGCCCAGCGGTTGCAGAGGATCTGTTCCTCTGGTCGGCAATCTGTTAAGCCCAGTGAAGCTGTGTATCAGCGGTTGTTGGCAAGCTGTGAAGCCCAACTATTCAAGCTGTTAGTCAGCAGGATCCACATTCCAGTTGGAGTGTGGGGTGGACGTAGATCTCTGGATTGAGATCGAACCACCTTAAAGATCGGTGTCTACTGTGTGATTGCCTGTGGTTGTGTGATTTCAATGTGTTCATTCTACTGCTATACAGTTGCTTGTTTTAATTCCGCATTAGAGTCAACTGTGTTCTAAAATTAGACATTAGATCTATTCACCCCCCTCTAGATCCACTCTCCGTGGTAATAGACTGCGTCCATCTAACATAACATATTGCTCCTGTGAGAGCTTCAGTTTTCATTTCGTCAGTTGTGTTTTTCTCTGTTGCTTTCATTCTCTATTTTGCTTTTCCGAGTCCCTGTTCTGGGATCGGGGTTCCTCCTGAGGATTTAGGAGAAGGGAGATTCATCTCTGGTTGCCCTCTGTGAATTCAGAGGAAGGGAGAATGGTGTCTCCAGTTGTGAGTGACGGGGTGTCACTCATGGTGTTACCTCTGTGGTCTCAGAGGAAGGGAGGTTGTCCTCCGGTTCTAGTTCTGCTTGTGGCAGAGCTAGGGTGCTAGTCTTATGGGAAGCAAGACCAGGTCGAGGGATTTGTTTCCCTCTGGTTCAAGCTGTTAGGCAGCATCCTGTTGCAGACTGAGTCTGCTTTGATTTCTAGCTTGTGCTAGTAGAATCCTTGCTCGGTGGGAGCGAGGGGTGGACGTAGGCTGATTCTGGGTCAGCTGAACCTCCTAAAAATCTGAGTTTCTCATTTTGTGATTACGCTTGTGATTGTCTGGATGTTCTTGTCGTCTCTTCATGCTGTTGTGTTGCACCATTTCGTCATGCTATCTTTTGTGCTCTAAGTGCTAGATGGTTTATGTGAATCAGCATCTCATTCTAGCAGACAGTCTTTCAGTATGTGGTATCGGATATCATGTTGAGCTTATATGTGGAAGGTCTTAGCAAACCTTTGGTATTGAGTGTGTGTGTTTCGTATCTTCCATTTCCAATTTGATTTAAATTACTCTTAGTCCGAAATATTTTGGGTGTACATTTTTAATTTCCCTTTGAGAGAATCTATTCATCCCCCTTCTAGATCCTATCTATATCTCTACTATCTAGCAGTCTTAGGGTGTCCAACACCAGTTATGTGGTTCTTAGGACAGCTATGGAGGGAATATTTTGCCTGATATGGCGACTGTTCAGATTTTGTGCCCATAATCAAGGCAGGTTCAAATCTTCGTGGGAACCACCCCCACCATTAAATTTGTATACCTGGAGGGGATTATTGATGCCTTGCACCACTAAGATCATTGAATAACGACCATAAAGAAGGGAGGAGCATGCCTGTGGAAGTCATGCTTTGCCTTGCTTCCTAGAGTTCAAGTTGTAGTGGCAGAAGGTTGGACCACATAAAGATGAGGATGGCTGTGGGATGTTGTGTGACTTGCATCGTATGACATGCTGATGAAGGCAGTGACAAGGTTTGACATCAAGCTATCTATCGCTCAGACCATACGCTCGTGGAGTGATGTGGCCCCAGTCCATTTAATGCTAGTTTTGTATTTCAAAATTGGGCGAGACACCTGCCCTCATCAATTTATTTTACTACTTGTGTGAAGAGAAATAGAACTGGACTCACCTTTGATACCACGATAATGGTTGAACTTTGATATGTTTTAATGGATTGGTAACTTGTGAGAGAACTGGATTGGGGGCCCAAGGTTGGTCATCCAGGTGCGGGACCAACGGCATATATGGTGCCAGACTTCATTGTGTTCATCCCATGGCCGTGTGGGTCTATCTATCATTTAATTTGGTAAAGATTGAGATTGGATTGGGGTGGATGTGATGCCAACCACACCGTTGATCCTAAAAAAATGATGACCGAACTTTGATCACCTAATTCAAATCTAATTTTGAGGCCACGTTGGAGGAAGTCATGACTAAGAGAAATATTTATTACCTGGATAGTCGGGTAGTAATATTTTGTTAGAATTGAGGAGGATAAAACCGGTTCGGCCCAAATAAAGCCCGTTTACACTGGTCCCAACTCAAACAACGACCTACCACGCGTCTAAGGGCGCCGGATGCCGCGGCCCAATATGACTCAACATCGGATTCGGCAGTGCGTGAAGGGCTACGGCCCAGGCGCAATGACCGCTGGAAGAACCTCCGATGACCGACTGTTACCCCCCATGACGTTGGCTCTTACCCCATAAGAGGTGAGCATGCCCCACGAGTGCCGTAAGACTCGCCCAGGGATCGGCCGACTCCAGGGTACTCGCCCCTCAACAGGAAACTCTCGCCACGATCGCGGGAGACGTTACTCTACTACCTATGCCCTTCCCTGTTAAGGGATAGACCTCCCACTCTAGGACAACCCCCTATAAAAGGGACATCGATAGAGAAGAGTGGACAGGGTGAACTTCTGCCAAAAGCTTCTCACTGAGAACAGAGCAACCGATCCTACTACAGCGATATAGAGGTCACGTCATACTACGTCCAGAGAGAGAACACCTCCTACACAACTTTACCACCCAGCGAGCACTTTTCAGGCGCCCACTGGGAGCGGCGAGCACTCGTATAGAGGGCCTACGCGTCTCTCAGATCCTCTACTACAACCTCCATCTCTCTCTCTCCTCATCTCTTCTCTACTCCTTTCTCAAAAATGTTGTTGACTTAAGCATTGGAGGGTTGTCCTCTAGGGTAATGCCCAGGGCTCCTTCTGACGCCCCGTTCACTTCTGGTGTTTGTAGGCTTCCACGGGTGTCGGACGACTCCCCCGTCAAACAAATAGAGAAGGTGGTACGTGGCATAGAAACCAGATTTCTGCCTCTACACTTCTTGGTGCCGTCTGTGGGAACTTCGAGCAAAAAGTCATGGCACCCCGTGGGAGTCTCCGCAACGCCAGCAACCGGGGGCGCAGTTCTCATCAGGGACCCAACTCCCGCTGTGGATCGCAGGAGGCATCCTCTGCCCATCCACGGCAAGAAATCACTCCAGGCGACCTCGACGAGATCCGCCAACAGATTCAAGCCCTGACAGGATTATGTCAGGAACTCTTGAGTCATCCTACGGACCCCCAGCACGCTCCACCCGAGCGGCGACAGAACCAGAGGATCCGGTCCGGGGAGAGTTCTCGCCAAGTGCGGGAAGCCTCCCGCACCTCGATCGTGAGAACACAACGGTCGCGCAGCTCACCCGCGCCAAAGGTGCGTAGCCCACTACACTCCAACCTGGAGATGGACCGACGGCTCCAACGCATCGATGAAATTGAGGACAAAGTCCGTTACTTGGACGATGTCCTCCTCGCCACCAAGAATCACGGCCTCATCGACGACGACCAAGACTTCCACGCTCCCTTTTCCAGGGAGATCATGGAATCCCCCCTTTCACCTAAGCTACAGCTGCCATCTTTCACCCCATACGATGGCACCACCGACCCAGCAGACCACATGCACAGCTTTGAGTCCCACCTGCTTTTCCACCGGGCCTCGGACGCTGTGAAATGCCTAGCGTTCGTTACGACTCTTCCGGAGAACGCCCGGGCGTGGTTCGAGTCCTTGCCAGCCGGGACTATCTCTTCTTTTCAGTAGCTCAAGAAGCTATTTAAGGATAACTTCATTGGCTGCCAAAAGGTAGCCAAGTCTATGGTGACCCTGCTCGCTCTCAGGCAGGGACAAGAAGAGACGTTGTGGGACTTCGTCTCCCATTTCTATAAGGAGGCACTCCACATCCCACACCTCGACACCAGCATTGCCACCACCGCGCTCACTCAGGGGACGCGGGACCACATCCTTCGACGAGCTCTCGGAGTCGAAGCCTCGACGACCCTCACCGATCCCCTCGCCTTGGCGCAGAAGCATGCGCGATGTAAGGAGAACACAATGGCCTTGGGCCGCGCAGCCGGAACTGAACGGTCCGACCGGAAGAGATCCGCTGACTCACCACACAAAGGGCGGAACAAGCAGGAGCAACGGGACCGAGCCGCGATCGCCCAAAAAAGGAAAGGGGCAATTATCGCCCCTACTGACAACTCCTGACAAAATCTTGATGGAAATCCGTGACGAGCCATTCCTCAAGTGGCCTTCCTGGATGAAGTCGGATCTGAGTTCGAGGAGCAAGAAGAAGTACTGCAGCTTCCATCATGACGACGGCCATGATACGGCAGAATGCATCAACCTGAAGGACGCCACCAAGGACCTCATCCGTCGAGGTCTCCTCGACAAGTTCATCGCCAAGGCCACGGAGAAGCGACAACGGACCCCTCCGCCCATCGACAACTGACCAAATGGGAAGGAGATCATGATGATCTCCGGGGGGCCGGCCTCGGGCGGAGATAGTGCGACCAGACGGTGGCGGTACACATCAGCCATCAACACTGTGGAGGAAGGCGACAGCACCCAACGGGAAGCTACCGCCCGGGAACACCTGAAAGATCCCATCATCTTCTATGACGATGATTTAAATGGTGTAAACACTCCCCATTCCGATGCATTGGTGGTCTCAGCCACCATCAATCAATGTACCGTACGCCGTATTTTGGTTGATAATGGAAGCGGTCCCGACGTTATCTCGTACGACTGTCTTGTGCTTATGGGTGTAGACTTATCCCGAATCACGCCATTGCACGCACCATTGTATGGCGTCTGCGGTACGACGGTCCGCCCGGAGGGGCGCATCTCGCTGTCGATTACTTTCGAGATCGTGCCAAGGGATGTAACCTTCTTGGCGGATTTCACAGTCGTCCGCACGATGACTGGGTACAACGCCATCATAGGGTGAGGAATCCTCGGCACCCTTCGAGGCGTCCCCTCCTCGTATCACCAGAAACTCAAGTTCCTCACTCCTTGAGTAGTAAGGGAAGTCCAAGGAGATTAAAGGGAGTCCAGAAGATGCTATCTCATTTCGACGCACGATCGACAGCCCGAGGAGACACCGCCCAAAAAGAAGGCAAGGACGAAAGACCCAAGTCCGAGCACGAGCACGCCATCAGAAGACCTATACCTCATCCAAGTGGGAGAAGACCCGAGCAGAACACTGAGGATTGGGGCTACCCTATCCGAGCACGATAAGGAAGCCTACATAAACTTCCTCATAGCCAACCAAGACGTGTTCGCTTGGTCCGAGGACGAGCTCCCCAGAATCCCACCGGAGATCATTACCCACCAACTCAAGTTGGATCCAAACTGTCGCCCGGTTTAGCAGCGCCGAAGGCGCTGCAATCCTGAGCGACAGACCATCATCAGGGAACAAGTGAGAGAGAAATTGCGCTCAGGGCTACTTCGACCTACCCGATATCTGGACTGGGTAGCAAACGTAGTCCTCATCCTTAAGAGCAATGGGAAGTGATGAATGTGCGTAGACTACACCGACCTCAATAATGCTATGCCAAAGGACAGCTTCCCCATGTCACGAATCGACCAACTGGTCGATGCTATGGTCGGACATGAAATGCTGAGCTTCTTAGATGCCTACTTCGGGTATTACCAGATCAGCATGCACGAACCCGACCAAGACAAGACATCGTTCGTCACCGACCACGGCCTGTACTGCTACACATGCATGCCGTTCAGATTAAAGAACGCGGGAGCTACCTACCAACGTCTCATCAACTACATGTTTGATGCATAGGTCGGCCGCAATATGGAGGTCTACATCGACAACATGCTGGTCAAGAGCCTCCGAGGGTCCGAGCACTTGGAAGACCTGGCGGAGATGTTTGCAACACTCAGGAAATACAATATGAAACTCAACCCAAACAAGTGCGCGTTCGGTGTAAGATCAGGCAAGTTCCTCAGCTTCCTTTTTACCCATAGAGGAATATAGGCAGACCCTGATCAGATCAGAGCGGTACTAGAAATGAAGCGACCAGCATGAGTAAGGGACATACAGTGCCTTACCGGCCGTGTCACTGCCTTGACCCAGTTCCTGTCTCGAGCGGCCGAGAGATGCCTTCCCTTCTTTCGGTTCATCAGGCAAGCCAACAAAGCACTGGAGAAGAAAGGGCAGATTGAATGGGACCAGGAATGTGAGCAGGCGTTCGAAGAATTGAAGCACTATCTGGCGACTCCTCCAGTACTTTCCAAGCCACAAAAAGGAGAACGACTACTCATGTATCTATCAGTGACACCGAGCACGATGAGCGCCATGCTCTCCCGGGAGGAAGCTGGCATTATGAAGCATGTCTACAACGTAAGCTGGGCACTACAGGGGCCAGAATTCCAGTACTCACGGGCTGAGAAGTTCGCCTTAGCCCTAATCACGACCGCTCGCAAGCTGCGACCGTATTTTCTGGCTCACCCAATCATCATCCTCACTGACCAACCTCTACGACAGATCCTCCAGAACCCTGATGCATCAGGAAGGTTGGTCAAGTGGGCCATCAAGTTGGGGGAGTTTGATATCAAGTTCCACCCGAGGACTGCGATCAAGGCTCAGGCCCTCGCCGACTTCATCGCTGAATGCACGATACCCGCGAAGGACTTACCGGAGCGGTCCTCGAGACCAACATGGGAGCTATATGTCGACGGATCATCTTGCGCAGCTGATAGCAGGGTAGGACTAGTCCTACTGTCACCTAAAGGGATAGAGGTTCAATATTCCCTCCGCTTCAACTTTTCGACCATGAACAATGTGGCTGAGTATGAAGCACTTCTCTCGGGGATACGGATGGCAAAACACCTGGGAGCGACCAGTGTGCGGGTATACAGTGACTCCATGCTTGTCGCTAGTCAAGTTAAGAGAGAATTCGAAGCACGTGAACCATCCATGATCAAGTATCTGGAGAAGGTGAAGGCCGCGGTGAAGGAATTCTCCCACTTCGAGATGGTCCACATTCCCAGGGAAGAGAACATCCTAGCAAACGCCCTCTCCCACCTGCCATCCGCGACCACGGTTTCCAACTCTAGATCCATCTTAGTCGAGGAGTTGTTAGCACTGAGCATAGAAGAGTCAGCACCCCAGGTAAACGCCATCGACTATGAACCCTCGTTTTGGATTTTCTACTACGACAACAACTTCCGAGCAACCGCGCCGAGGCTCGCCGCACGCGAGCACGAGCGGTGCACTTCACGGTGGTCAATGGGCGTCTGTATCGTCGATCCCTCTCAGCTCCACTGTTGAAATGCTTGTTCCCCACGGAAGCCAAGCAGACTATTCAAGAGGTCCACGAAGGACTCTGTGGAAGTCATGTGGGTGGGCGAGCACTCGCACGGACACTGATCTGGCAAGGATATTGGTGGCCTACTCTACAGCAGGACTGCCTTGAGTATGCCTGGAGGTGCCCTCAATGCCAGAAGTTCTCCAATCTGTACCACCAACCAGCTACGCAGCTACACGCCCTGATGGAGCCTCACCCATTTGCTCGGTGGGGGATAGATATATTGGGTCCCTTCCCCGAGGCTCAAGGGAGGAAGAAGTTCCTCATGGTTGCTATCGACTACTTCACCAAATGGGTTGAGGCAGAGCCATTGGGAAAGATCACAAGCGAAGCAACCTGGAAATTTGTGCTACGAAGCATCATCTGTCGATTCGGGATCCCGCGAGTTCTCACAACCGACAATGGTAGACAATTCCCAAGCGCTGCCTTCCAGGAAAAGTGCTCGGAGCTGGGGATCTGGAACCACTATACCTCGGTAGGACATCCTCAGGCCAATGGATTGGTGGAAAATGCAAACAGGACACTCCTCAATGGCATTAAGACTCGACTGGAACAAGCGGGAGACTCATGGGTAGACTCCATCCTGAGCATCCTATGGGCACACCGGACTACCGCCATGGCTGCCACAGGCGAAACACCCTTCCACCACGCATATGGAGCAGAGGCATTAGTTCCAGTAGAAATCTCCAACCCCTCACTACGGGTGGGGCACTTCGATGAGGCAAGGAACAATGAAGCAACGCGAGAGAACTTGGACTTGCTCGAGGAGGATAGAGCGCGCGCCCAAGTAAGACTCGTGGCTTATCAGTAGAAGCTGGCCCAGTACTACAATGCTGGCATAAAAGAATGGCACTTCCTCCCGGGAGACCTGGTGCTACGACGAGCGAGCATGGCAGACCCTAGAGCTGCCATGGGAAAGCTTGCACCCAATTGGGAAGGCCCGTACCGGGTAACTAAAGCATTCGGTAAAGGGGCGTACAGGCTGACGATGCTAGAGGGGCGTGAGGTACCCAGGATAGGGAATTCAGTAAACCTCAGAAAATTTTATCAATAAAGCTTCTTTCTAGCAGTCCAACAATGCGTCATCATCCGTATTCGACAGAAGGTAGCCTACGAGCTCCCTAGAGGCGAGCACCGCTCCCCTTGGAAAGGAGAAGGTAGCCTACGGGCTCCCTAGAGGAGAGCACTGCTCCCTCAGAAATGAGAAGGTAGCCTACGGGTTCCCTAGAGGTGAGCACCGCTCCCCTTGAAAATAAGAAGGTAGCCTACGGGCTCCTTAGAGGCGAGCACCGCTCCCCTCAAAAATGAAGGTGGCTTACGAACCTCCTAGGGGCTGACGAGCCCCCAAGAGGAGAGCACCACTCCCTCAGAAACCAGGGTGACCTCAAAGTCTCCAAGAGGCAAACACTCATGCCTTCTTGAAAACAATGGCAACAAACAACAGACCCAAGGGAAGACGCAACCTCACTCCAGAATAACAATTGTAGTGGGAGATAAGTGTGTGCACGCGAAAAAGAAGAGTGAAAATAACAGAGTCACCCACTCCCAAAAACATACCACGCAGGATTCTCCCATCAAGAGGTACACAACAACATAGACCCAAACTGAAGAATTTTATTTCTTTAGTCAAAATACAAGCTGCCAAGGTCCAAGAAGTCGTTCTCATGTGGCCAACATACAAGCATACGAAAAAAACAGGACATGCTAAGGCTACGATGGCATGATGACCGATCTAGTCTCCAACATCTTGTCCATCTGGTACCGCCTCTGTCAGGTTGCCAGCCAACGACCACGGAGGCAACTTCCACAGGCAAACCACCCCTCGGTCCATCTGTTTCTGAGGAAGTGGACCAGGTGGAGAAGTCGCCCGCGAAGAGGCCTACACTAGGAAGAAGAGCTGGATCCTCCACGCCTGAAGCCACAACCCCAGAGAGATCTAGCGTTGGGGTGCGGGTGGACGACGAGGCCAACACATTACACCAGCCAACCTACCAACCATATCTACAAGCTGGCACATGAGGCCGGTTGTCCCGCCCGCTATCACTACTATCTTCAAATAAGAGACGCTTCCTGTAGAAACCCGATAATTAAAAATGAGAAATAAGTTTTTGAATTTCATTATGTAATTAAAAATTTCATGAAATAATCAAATTATATTTTTCCAATATGAAATAAGCTAGTTTATTGAATTTACTTGAATTAACTAGAAGTAAATAGATATTAAATGCTTTAAACCTTAGATAAATCATAGTAAGCCCAATAAAAGTCCATATAATAGACTGGGATCACAATTGGCCCATTGGATAATCCATAATGGACTAGATTAATAGATTAAAGGATTTATTAAAGGTTAAATTGACCTAAATTCATAACATGTGTTTAATATGATATTTAAGGGATTAAAATAACCACATTTCTAGAAGATTGACTCAAGAATCAACCCTTACCTAACAGCCCACCTTAGACTAGCCGTTTTTACATTATTTTCACACCTAAGATGGGCTAGATTAAGAAGAGAAATGGCATTTTTCTTCTAATTCGGACTTAATGGATTTGGTGGAATTAGGTGAGGAATCTTGACAAATTTGGTCAAGTTTTTGCTATAAATAGAACCTCATTCGACCCTTAAACCATCCCTGGAGGTTAAGTATATGCTTCTGCGAAGATTGGTGGAGATTTGAAGGAAGATTTGGAAGATCAAAAGGTTTTCTTATATTTAGGGATATTTCTTTAGATCCATCTAAAGGTAGGTGTCTCTCAGGCTAAACTCTTATTAAAGTAGGCTATCTTGTGTATTTTTTTGTCCTCTTTCCATTGATAGCTCATTTATTAAATTCTGTTCTGAAATGAGCAAGTTATGGTCATTTGATTGGAGGGGTATTCTCATTTTTTCATCAAGTCCAGAACGTGCTATACCTCAGTAGCACGTTCTGAACGCGCGAGCCCGACCCAGCGCGTTCTTCATGAACACGCTAGTCTTGGCTAACGCATTCATACCCTTAACCCCGGATGACCAGAAATCAAAAGTATAATACTTCTAATATAAATACATATACATAAAGTGTTTATATATACATCAAGTGTATATATCTCTTATGGTTTATACAGAACCTATCTATTTCATTTAGTTTTTACAATTTTTAAATATATACATATGTTCTTGAACGCGCCACCCTTGGCCAGCGCGTTCTTGAAGATCATGCCAGGTAGGTATAGCGCGTTCATAAAAATTTTCCCGAAAACTTTGGTGATTAAAAACATAATATTTTGAATATATATATACTGTATTTATATATGTTGTATGAACGCGACCCTGAGTTATAACGCGTTCACAGACAGTAACATCTTTTTAGCCTATAACTATTCTATTCTTTATCATAATGATGTTTAAAAATTATTTCAGAATGTAGAAAGTTATTTTCTGTCATATTGATATATGAAAACTACTTTTAGCATGTTACATCTATTTTCTTATCATATGACATATTAATGAATGATTAAAAGCTAATATCTAAACTCATGATTTCAATTCATAAGTATATATGTTCTTTACTAAAAGTCGTTCTTTACTAAAAATTGATGTTTTATGATTCTGAGATCATGCTAAGATATTTAAAATAATTCTAATAAAACTACTATCTTAAATTTTCTTCCTACTTACCGTTCATTTTTGAACTCCACGGCTTAATGTCGTTAAACATGATGCCTTAAAATTATTATCTACTTTATTGCAACTTCTGAAATTTTGTCAAATCTGTGCTTATTACAAACAGCATATTCTTGAAAATCATTGGCCATATACATTAAAGTGGATGTCTAAACGTACTTGGGATCTTCGGATCCATATGACTCAATGCCTGGCATTAATGGGTCCCGGTCTGGTCCTGGGGGGAGCGCCCGAATGTACTTGTGCCCATGGGAGTTGATTGACCAACGTTGTGGCATTACACCGAAGTGCATGATAGATTTACTTGATACGGCATTCCACTACTCGTACTTATTTACTTGTTTACATGATTACTTGAAAAGTTACATGAATTACTTGACTTGCGTGAAATGGCCAATTACATGAAATTGCTTACTTGTTCAAAGTCATTACTTGGAAATTCATCTTGATATCATGTTATCTCAATTACTTGAAAATTCTATTCATGTTTATACACTTCCCGATATAAGTTAGAAAAATGTTTAAATTGTTAATACTTAAAGCATGCCTGGTTCTTAAAGATATAAAATCCTACTGAGCTTTTAGCTCACCCTACGTTTTGGTTAATTGTTGCAGGAAATGAAAATGAACAAGGGAATGGACAAGAGTGAGAGAGTGATTTTTACCTAGGTTTATGTAGATCATTAGTGTTTTTACAAGAATGATGTACTTTGGGATTAAAAGTTTATAATTCCCTTTATGGCTTATCAAATAGTGTTGTAAACTTCATTTTGATGGAATAAAGGTACCATTTTCCCATTCATTTCTATCTTTAGAAATAAAATTGTACATGCTCTGATTGACACGATTGTTTACGACTCGTCGCACCCTCGATATTCTGCGTCGGGGCGTGACACTTCCTCCAGTCAGGGAAAGCGCCTCGTCATACGCCTGCAAACGAAGGAAGGCGGTGGGAAAATAGTCACACGCCACAAGAACAAATAAAAGGTGGAAGAGAAGAAGTTTTATTCATAAGTAGGGGGGAATATTACAAAGAGATGTCTCGTCCCTTTAGGGATGGCACTTGTCTAGTTCAAGGAGCAGGATCCCCCTGCTGGCGTACAGGCGGTTGACCTTCTCCAAGGCCTCCCGCCAACCATCCAAGTACCCAAGCTTGTACCGTTCAGAGGCGTCACCACCGTTCTCCCCTGGTGCCGGCCCTGCTGGCCAGGGTGCCAGCAATGCCTCCCTCCAAAGGAGCAAGCGCTAGCACGGGATCTGCAAGGCCCCATCGTCAGACGAAGTACCCGACTACTCCGACGACATCTTGCAGGAACTCCCTCTTCGCGGCCCAGCAAACCAGAGATGCCCTGATGGTTCAACGAGGGTCGCTATTTATAGGGGAGGGATGAAGTTCCTCGAAGGGAAGAGGAGTCCTACCGGCTCTTCAAATCCTTAGGAACCGAAGCGGCGGATCCTGAAGGTGGCGCCCTCTCAGGGTAACCCCCGAGGCGCCGCTCTGTATCCCCAGGAGATCTCAACGCAAATTGAGAAAGCAAGATACGTGGCAGACTCTAGAGAATCTAGAGGTTGCATTAGAAAGGAAAGTTTTCATTTCAGGAAAAGAAAGCTTACAAAATGAGGGAGCAACTGCCCTAGAAAAAAAAAGAGAAAAAGAATGGTGAGCACCCCTCAGGAAGTCGCCCCGGCAGCTCCATCACCTGGCCCTTCACCAGCCCCGATAGTGACCTCAGGAGCTGGCGAGTCCTCGATCACGTCAACAGCGCCCAGCTCCTCACCCTCATGTTCCTCGTAGCCTTCACCGGCTTCAGGCCCACAAGGCGTCGGTGGAGGAGGCAGAGAAGAAGCCGGGACCCCCAAATCGTCGGTTATGGCCTCCAGAGCGACTGACCAGCCCTCTTGGAAACCAAGGTCACGAGCAGGACCGAGGACCTTGAGTGCGGCCGCATTCAGCTCATCTCGATAAACCAAGGATGAACGAAAATGCCTCACAGCTTCCGCGCCAGCGGTGGTCAATGACGAGCGCAATACCTCCGCTTGCGCTTACGCCTCCCGAGCTCTACCCTCCACTGCCTCAAACCCAGCCTCGAGACCCCTCAACTGGGCCACTGCCACCTCCATTCGACTGGACGTCTCCTAGAGAGACTTCTCAATGGCTTGGGCCCGAACACTAATGGCCTCCTGGTCCACCGCGGCTTTCACCAGGGCCCTCTCCTGCTGCTCAACCAGTCCCCTGAGCCTAGCAAGCTCGGCCTCATCTACCTCACAGAATTTATGGAACTGGGCATAGAGGGCCCCCATCTCCTTCCGCTCCTCCCGAGTAGTCAGCAGCTCTTGCACGACACCCATAAAATGGTACTTCCACAGGCCAAGAGCCCTGGCAAACGAGCAGATCTCCTTCACCGATAGGTCCATCAGCTCCACTTCGCCTCGAGCCCAAACGCTCCCATGCGCTCGTGTCACCCCACGTTCTTGGTCAGGAGGGTAAAGGCCTCGGCCCATCCTCCAAACCCATGAACAGTCTCCTCGGGCGGCAAGAACTGGACGCTCGGACAAATTCTGGGTGACCGCGGGCGAGCAGCCTCGTCAGAAACGGGCTCCTTGCCCTTATCGGATGCTCTCCCCTCCGGAACGAGCGCGGGGGGAACGGCTAAGGGCTCTGCCCCCGACGGTAACGGCACCTCGGATTGCGGCGGTGGCGCAGAAGGCACCTTGGGCTTTGGTAGCAGTGGAGCATGACTCCAATCAGTAGACGGTTGTTGGCACCTGAAATATGATCAATGGCAATCATGCCTGAACAATAGAAGAATGCGGCCTGCTAAAGTGTAAAAACCGAATAAAATCAATACACAAGGGTCCTCTCGGACTGTTGAAGCCTCAGGTCATCTGACAAGAGCGTTAGGGACTCCACCTCAGGATGGTCGGAAGAAATCCACAATAAATTGGCAGTGCCGTTCGGCCTGCCCAACAAACCGGTATCGACTCGGCCGTGCCAAACAAACCCCCTCCGTCGTCCGATCAGGACAAGAATGTACCCGGTGGTTTGCCACCTGATAAGAAACCCTCTTTAGGTGAAGGAATGTCTCTAGCCCCTCGGAACAAGGTGCCAAAGGCGACGTCAGCGGAAGACCAGAGTAACCCAGCGCGGGTACGTCTTCTTACCAATAGGTCCATTGATGACCAAATAGCCACCCAGCCAGGGCGAAAGTACCTCAGGTAGTGGTACACTCCCTGGGAATGTTACGAATATAAATGAAGCCAGCCCGGTAGCATAGATCATAGTGCCGAAGGCCATGTCAGCGGGAAACCCGAGTGGTCGAACTAAAGGCACAAACGGTGCCAGAATTGGCCATTCAGTGGCCTGAAGGCTTTCCCGATGCTTCACATGGTAGTTCCACAGGGCCACGATGAGATGAAAGAGCAAGTTGACTCCCAGAGCCAGTCTGAGACTCGTAGGCCAAACCTGACTCGAACAAGCTCGACAAGGGCATTAACCCGGCGCGCCCCTAAACCGGCGCGCTCCACCCGGCCACCGATGCCCTTCACGCTCGGCGCGCAAAGGAGGCAAGATACTTAACCGGCGTGCCCACCCCCCACACCGGGTGAGACCACACCAGTTAAAGCCTATAAGAAGAGGGCTTTCGAACCGAAGAGTGAGGGACGCAGCGCGAGTAAAAAAAAAAGAAAGAGAAGAGGGATCGAAGAGGAAAGCTTGGGGAGAAAGAAAGGGTGAGAGAGATTTCATGAGCCACCGTTTGCCATCCCTCGGTAGAGGAGAGAGGTCCAAAGCAAGGAGAGAGAGAGCTCTTTCCGATACTCTATTTTTGCTGCGAAGAACAAAGGTGGGATCTTCTTCTTCCTCCTTTCTGCTAATATCTTTTATGTGGTCTGTAATGAGACGGGTGATGATATAAGCCCGCAATCATGTCCCTATTAAATCTTTTTTTTAGCATTTGCTCCCTGTACCTCCTTTTCATTTTCTAATACAACGATGTAATCGATCGGCTTCTGTGCGACAACGTCAGGCCGTATCCGTCTACTTTCATTTTGGTTTTCTCTCCTGAGCTATGAGATGGCCTCTGGGTCTGAATGAGAATATTGGTGCATGTTTGAGTTCTTTTTTTCTATCTTTGCTACATTTATTTTCATACTCCCGTTTGAGGATTTCTTCCGACGACGCCAAACACGCCCTGGGCTACCCAAGGGCCACATTAATGCCATTCCCCACCCCGGGGTTCTCTCAGTGTATTGGTCATATCGAATATACTGTGTGTTTACCATGGGTCACCGTCAGAGACATATGCGTATGTGCATCTCCGTTCATCCCTAGGACTGGCTCCCCATTATCTCTCCATTCATAGTTATGAACTGGAGGAAAATAGGGTCGCCCCCTACAACCTGGGCGCAGGGTCTTCTGGCATGATTACTTTCTCATATGTAGGGATGTCAATGGATCGGGTTTGGCTCGGGTAGACCAATACCATACCCTATCCGTGAAAACTTTACTAATACCATACCCGGATAGTACCCTATTATTTTCGCAGGTATGGATACGGGTATATCCATCACGAGTATGGATATATCCGCGGATATCCGTATCCGTCCATCAAGTATGAGTCCACATTCACATCCAAAGAAATGTGAGATTTATGAGAATTAGGAAAAAAGAAATCCGGTCAATTCTTTCTTTTCTAAAGTAATTTTTATGTTTTATAAAAATGTCCTTATAATTTTAGCAAGAAGTCTAAACTCACAAACTCAACAAGATGGGCAACGGATTGGGTTCATGTCAAAATCATAGGCCTAACATGCACAATAAGTTATTAAGAGCGGGTTCGGATCGGGTATGGGTTTGGGTGCACTAAATCCATACCCTATCCGAATATGAAACGGGTATTTTAAACGTATCCGAACCCGAATCCATATCCGTTTATTCGGGTATTACCCAACCCATCACGGGTCGGGTAATGCGGGTAATCGGATTTGCGGGTATTTTTGACATCTCTACTCATATGCCACCTGCTAATTGCTCGAGCGTTTGCTTCTTACAATTTTCGTGGTTCACCTGCTCACGGCTAACTTCTAAATGCTAATCAACTAACCCTCTTTCGTGCCTAACCTGTCGTCAATGGTTTTGTGGATGAACAACGCATCGCTGCATTTTCTTTACCCCGAGAAGGGTGGGGGAAGGTCTGCCCAATGTGGCCTGTTCCCCATCCCTGTTATATGGGTAAGATTGGAATTCTAATGTGAATATTGTGTTTTCTTTTCAGCAGTATCGATCCACTGACCGGGGAGGGGGGGACATCGCCCAATCGGATGTTCATGTCCGAAATTTCTTTCCCAAATCACCAAAAGGCTATAGAGTCCCGTCCTCCTATGGCGTGGAGCTTTATGAGCCGCTAGGGGTTAACATCAATTGATCTCTTGATCCAACATTAAAATCCACATTCCTCTAGGGAATGGTGGGGGCCGTGGGTCACGGAACCTCTTGTAGGCTAGCCCTCGGGGTCTCCTCCCATTCTGGCTCTCCCTTTGAACAACATGCATGCCCACGGATGGTGCCCCTCATAGGCTAGCCCTCGGAGTTTCCGCCCGTTCAGGCCCGCCGGTCGCCATCTTGGCCTCCCGGCTTTCAGGAGCGTACCCCAGTTTCTGTGGGAATGTCTCCACTGCTCCCCTGTGACCCTCCGGGTGGGGGAAGATGCTGCCCAAATTTTGTCTGATCATCCTGGCTAAGTTATGCTAAAACTCAAATTATTGTGACTGTGGACGCACTTAGAATGGAATGTGCTTGAGTAGAAACCTCGCACAAGTCTTGATCCGTCATGTCTCCAGGGCAATTGGAACCTGAATTCACTTAATGATCAACCTTAATTAACATCAAAAATGAACCAAGTCACAATGCAACTCAAACAGGTTTAAATTCCAGAAATTCTTAAAGAACATGATGAAAAGCCCTAATCCGGCGTCCACCCCCCCCCCCCGCGTCGGGCTAACCCCACACTCAAAAGCCATTAAAAATCCAGTCGTCCTCACCCGGCGCGGCCTAATTCAGCGTGCCCGTCACCCTTTGCGCCGTTCAAGCCCCTTAATCGGGCCGCGCCGTTTCGCCCCTTTTCCTACGCTACCCCGCGCCGTTTTAGACCTATTCCTACGTTTCATCACCCCGGATTAGATGCCAACTCTCCCCTTTTGCGTCGTTTTAAACCCCCACTTATATCTTTACCAACCCATTCTACCCCCATCTCCCCATCATACTTAACTCATGGGTGCTCCATAATTAACCAATAAGAATCTCGGTTAGCTTTCTTTAGTTAACTGCTTTGGAATTGCTTTTACCATGCACCTATGTGTACACGTGTGCCTGCTTGTTGATTACTGTATGTTTTTCATTTCCCCGGACCTCGGTATATCAAATGGTGATTTGTTGAAGGTCAGAACAGGTCTGACCGGAAGCTTTCACTAAGCGTGATGATGGTCTTCGGACCTATGTTCTCCACCACGTACCGAGGGCTCGGAACGATGAATGTGATCGAACTACACGTTTGAGCCCATGTTCAGCTCCTGCACTATGCGATATTATTCTGTTAATTTGCTCATGTTTATGTCTATATTAACTCAGCCCCGGGGGTTCATTATCTTGGCAATTAATCAAGGATTTTCCTCCTTTTCAGAGGATGTAATTAACGTCATAGCCTTTATGGTATGACAGACTGCCAGTCCCGACACGGACTTCACTTTCATCTGACCAAGTCAGATCGAGCATACAATAAATTAGTCACACATGTGATTGGTACGCTTATGAATAACAAAAATAAATAAATAAATAAAATCCAATCCCCACAAGTTGGCACGCCCGGTGGGACTCAGTCTCCCTTCATCTCTTTGTCAAGATAAATGGGCCCTGCGGCCCTCCCAAAGAATGCTGATCGCTTCCTTGTTTCTGTCCTCGCAGGAAGTAGCGATGGCTACTGGATTTGCTGCATTGACTTTCGGCCCTGCGATCGTGGCTAACCATGCTACCTCTGGGTACCTGGCGGTACCGACCATTTTTGGCACTTTTCCACCGGTGGTTGGCTTCCCCAATTTCTTGGGGGTAGCCTTTACTGACGTGTTGAAGGTCGATGCTCCGGAGTCGGCCAAGGAAAACATCAACAAGAAGCCTCGGGTTGCCGATCCTCGAACCTCCAGAGGCCTGCCAGCAGGTCGAATCCAACTAGCAAGCTGCATGGTACACCACGTAGCTCGAGGGGCTCGCCCCACCTACAACAACAAGCCCGAAGGTCGCCACCAGGGGAACTCTTGAAGAAAAGCGGTTGCTCCCATCACCGGACGGTTGTCGGTGTCCGGCAAATCTATTCTAATTGGTGGTGTTCGTGTCTTTCTGGATGGACGTGATGCCCAAGTGATCCCAGATCGGGTGGTCCCTGCTGTACCGACCCGTAATTCCTTCCAGGCCCTGTCCGAAAGAAGGGCTGAGAATGAAGAAGCCGGCCGACAAGGCTGAGGAAAGTTGGCCACAGGGCCGAAACTATTCAAGCAAGTCTGGGTCCCTAAGAAAACCCAACCTGCCCGCCAAAATGTGCCTGTCCGCCACTACCCCAAGTCTGCTGGGGCGGAGAGGAGGAATGAGAAGGGCTGGGCCCCAAGAAGAAATGAGACAGTCGTGGACCCTCCACACCGCGCTACCCCCAGGGCCTGTGCCCGGCAAGCTGACATCCCAACCGTAGGGAGAAGATTCAAGCTGGTAGAGCCTGACTAGCTTACATCCCTCCAGTAGGAGGTCGACAATTGTCCCCGGTCCTCCACAAAGGACGGGGTCAAGAAGAGATGACCAATATGGTCAGAAGCTACTTTAGGGGTCTAGGTAACACCTCATTGGGCCAGCAGCGACTGCTCCAAGTAGCCGCGGCCGAAGAAGAGGACTGCTTGCCAATGGCAATCGAAGAAAAGAAGAAAAGGTAATGACGTCGTCTGTTGACGACAACAGATATGAAGATGGCCCAGATTACGAGGCCGATGAAGCCCCTCCCTAGCAAGAGGAGAGAAGAAGAATTTTTGTATTTGAGAGACTAACCTTCCCCGGTCATACGAGGAGGAGGGTCTACAAGCAAAGAAGAGAAATGCGAGTCTTCACTTGCAATATGGCCGGGATGGCCAGTAGATATAGGTGTCTGCCTGAGGAGACCCAAGAATTGGTCCGATTAGCCGAAAGGCCAAGGCCGAAGACGAGGAGAACTGAAGCCACGAGGGAAATGCTGAAGGCGGCAAAAGGATAGCAAATACTGTCTAAAGAAGTCACTACCCTCACTGCAAATGTGATAACAACTGAAGAGGAAGAGGTTTTGCTAAACACCTCGCCTGAAGGCGTTGCAAGGGAAGCAGTGGAAGCCACCCCCAGCACAGTAGCTATGGACCCATCAATGTTGATGCTATTACAACAATACCAGCAGAAAATAGAACTTTTGATGAAATAGTTGCACGAGAGGACAGAGCAAACCTCGGCCTCCAAACAACCCAAGATGCAGGGTGAATCGTCGCAAGGAGTTGTCAACCCATGCGACTTTCCACCACTATATACTCTGCCCCAGCCGGTAGAGCACAGCCAATCGGCCACCTAGCAGCGCCCACTTCAACCGTTGATTCCACCGATACTGCCTCAGGTGGACCAGGCACCTCCATTGCTGCGTTCTCCGCCACAGGCGACCACCCTGGTCACCCCGTACCTGCAGCCAGCACACTTCTACCCCGAGCCAGTCGATCCGACCATTGTAAACAGGCTAATGGTGGAGAGGACGATTGAATTAAAGCTCTCCGAGCGAAATGAAGGTGACTATGTCACGTTTGGTGCTTATCGAGTACCATACCCACCGCATCATGCAACTAAGCGGCTCTCCCCGGGGATCAGCAAGCCGCCCAAGTTTGACAAGTTCAACGGGAAGGGGTCCCCGAAAGAGCATATCGCATACTACATGACTGTCATGGGCGACCTAGCCACAGACGAGTCATATCTGCTGAAATTTTTCGGGTCCTCATTAACCGGGCTCGCATTTGAATGGTACTCCAACCTTCCGACCGGGTCAATCAGTGACTGGCCGGACATGCAGAAGAAATTCAGAGAAAGATTTCATGTCACCGAGAGGGAGGTCACAGTGGCTGAACTTTACTCAACAAGGCAAAGGGCGGATGAAACGGCCCTTGAATATATTAAGAGGTAGAGAAACCTCGGAATGAGATGTAAGCGGCCCCCGCATCAGGAGGACCCTATACAAATTTACAAGCAGAACCTCAGGAGGGAGGTGTTGGAAAAGATGATTGGCATGAAAATCCTGTCGTTTGACCGCTTAAAAAATGTGGTGGCCGAAATTGAAGCATTTTTGGCAAGGCATGCCCCTACACCAACCTCTGCCACCACGCAGAAGGCAAAGTCAACAGATCTGCGCCCAGCGCCTAAGGAAGCAAACACCCTTAACATCAAAGCGTTCGAACAACAAAGAGATATGGGCAAGAAGGCAGCTACGCCCCAGCACGACAAAACAGAAGAAAAGAAAGAGGGTCCCTCACTCAGGGATAAAATGAAAAAGGCCTACTCTTTCCCAAAGGAGAAGACCAAAGTTCTCTTTGACTGGGTCACCCAGTACGACAAGGTCACCCTGCCTGAGCCGAAAAGGCCGGAGGACCTGAAGAGAAAAGACAGTCCAAGATTCTGTCCTTACCATCAGATGATGGGGCACCCAATTGAAGATTTCTATGTATTCAAAGATGTCATTGAAGGCATTATAAGAAAAGAAGAAATAGAACTGGGGGAGTAAAAGTTGACCCTCCGCAACTCCATGAAGTGCCTCCAAGGAGGGCTGCAGCCAACATGATCTCCTTGTATCAGGCATTGCCCGAAGAAGTGGTGGAGGCCAGCACTCAGCACACTTATGAAGTGTGCTTCCTGACGCCGATGAAAGAACAACATGGATGGCAGCAGGTCCCTGCAAAGACCAAGAAGAAGGCTATACCTCGCCTGAAGGCGGGGGCACATATCCGCGGCATCGCCCCGCGGCCTACCCCTTCGGTGCCAGCATTAATCTGGACTGGCCCGCCTGCAGTAATCAGAATACCCACCCACAACCGGAGGAGACAAATTTAGTTGCCAGTGGTCAAAGAAATCAGCCCCGAGGCTCGGCGGCTTCAATACTACATAAACGGGCTCAATGAATATGAACAGCCCGAATTGAAGCCCTTGCTGATAAGAGACAATGTCCCATGGCAAGAGTTGGAATAGCTCTCCCTGGAGCAGGAGACCAATAAAGCAATAGAAAAGGATGATAGTTTGTTCTGGGGGCAGGTGCCAGTCAGAGACAAGAAAAGGCAAAAGAAGAAAATGAAGGCCTGTAAGGCCAAGAAAGAGACAGTGCTCTGCTGTAACACCCTATCCGCCGTCTTCAACCTGCCCAGTGGGGAAGATGAGGAAGAAATATGTTTTACACCCGCAACTGAGGTGGGCCAGGACGAAGTCATAGCCGCTACTCATGCAACTCAGTCAGGCCGAAAATGGGGGCGCCAGCCGCCCACCAACCACAAAATTATCTTCAGAGGGGAGCAACCCTACAAGATACCCCCTCCAGAGGTTAAGGGAATTCAAATCCCTCCTCCGCCAGGGCTATACAACCAAGACGAGGATCATGCTGGTGTCCCCGCTTTCACTGAATTTCTGAAGATGGCTAAGGGTAAACATCCTTGCAGGACATCCTCCCCAGAGGCTGAGGGAACTCAGACCTCTTCCCCACATGGGCTGCATAACCAAGCTAAAGGCAAAGGTGGTATACCTTCACCAAATTTTTTAAAATGGCAAAGGGCAAGTAGCCTTACCAAGAGACCCGCTCTACAAATGGGGGCATCTCCCCACGGCCTTATCATCCTTCCAATCTGTTGAATGGAGATAGGGCCAGCCCAATAGCAGGCATCAAGGAGCAGCATGATGATACTAAGCAGCAACAGGGTTTAGACCTAGAATCTGATGAGGCGGGCCCATCAGATGCTGCAGCACAAGACTCTTCCAGCCAAGATGGACCGAAGAAATGAAGCTATCCAATGTTCGAGCCGGAAGTCGAGTAGTGAAGCTGTTAAAAAAGCTCCCGACAAGGTTCACTATTTGGGAGATTTTCTCTCTAAGTGAGGAAACTCGGCAGGTGATTATTACTGTTCTTCAAATGCCTGCTCAATATGAAAGCTATTTGGCTGAAACACTGCCAGGGACGAATGTGGCCTTCACTGAAGAAGATATGTTGCTGCCTACCACCAGCCATACCAAACCCTTATATATGAGGGGGCAACTACATAGCCAGCAACTGAACAGATTTCTAATAGACCTGGGTGCAGCTGTTAACATACTTCCCTACAGGGTATACTAGAAGTACTACTTCAATGTCCACCTTGATAAGGTCGGAGATATGTGTATCGCCAGCTTCAACCAGAAATGTGAAGTCCCACTCGGGGTGGCAGAATTCACCCTCACCAAGGCAGACCTCACTACTAGGGTTCAATTTTGTAGCACCCCACCCTATACCCGGTCCAGTATATCACTCTCATCGATATAGGAGGCAACGCCACAGTGGGAACCACCCAACAGAATAGAGACGTGTTGAGATTTACACAAATAAAAGTGCAGAATTCACAGCGAAAGAAGAATGTAATACATCAGCGAATGTTCAAATACCAACATCACAATAGTCCAATAGAAATAAAGTTCCAACTTGCTATTACAATAAACTAGAGTTCATAATTTAAGCCTCTAATAGCCTCTCTCAAGCTACCTCAAATGACAGAAAAAGAAAGCTAATGATGATCATGCACGGGCCTCCGTCTCGTACTCACTTGGTTCTAAGTCCTCGTCCTCACCAGCGGACTCGCCTGGAAAATTATCAAGTGTAAGTCTACGAATAGACTTAGCAAGATTCAGAAACTCAAGCACACCTCTTGCACAAGCATAACACATTCAACCATCATTTAACCGGTACGATCCCTAAGGCTTACCAAGTTGCAGAAAATAAACACATGGTTTCAGAAATCAAATACATGTTTCAGATTACTGAAAATTCATCATAAGGCAACGTCAATTAATATGCAATTATGGATAGACTATGCAACAGTGCACCAGGCAATGTCTAGTCATGCAATAAAAATGCATAGCAAATTCTGAACCGGATTTATATGCCAAGTGTGCAGTCTGAAAGGAACAGAAGTCATGTTTGAAAATATAGTTCAAAACTAAATGGAACATGTATGCACCAAGGAATATAGTTCAGATCTTACAATTCAGTTTTAGAGGTCAGCTCAGATCTAACAAAACGAATACATATGCCAAATATCATATAACAGAGTCAATGGCCATAATCTGGTCAAAATATATCAGAAGTTCTGAGCTGAACGGAGGACCCGGACACATTGCCCAAACCACCACTAGAAGGTCATATACGGATACCAAATCACCTAGGCAATGGCGATGAGGTCTTGATTAACTACGCAGAACCTGAGGAAAATATTCCCCACCTTAACTAGTGGAACTTGTAACTCTGCCATGGTCGGTCCCAAACCCTGATGAGAAAAGAGGAGGGTTTGTGTTAGGTCGACAGCCAGCAGTAAAATTTTGTCACATCACCAACATGAATTCTGATCCAAATACATTATGTGCTAATGCTAGGGCGTTCCCCGTAAGCGACGCGTTACATCGGAACCCGGATGGAATGACAAGTGAGTAAGGGCTGGCTAGGGCGTTCCCCGTAAGCGACGCGTTACATCGGAACCCGGATGGAATGACAAGTGAGCAAGGGCTAGCTAGGGCGTTCCCCGTAAGCGACGCGCCGCAATGGCGCCCGATTGCGGTGTCAAATAAACAAGGGTTCTCGTGTGGGGTTGGACGCACACGGGTAAAGAAGCAAGTCCAAAAACATAGGATCCGTCTAGCTACTTGGAATGTAGGAACTTTAACAGGTAAGGGTTTAGAATTAGTTAAGTTAATGAAGGACAGGAGGGTTAACATAGCTTGCCTACAAGAAACTAGGTGGAAAGAACATAAAGCTAAAGACATTGATGGATATAAGATTTGGTATACGGGTAATAATAACTCTAGAAATGGTGTTGCTATAATAATAGATAAAAACTTAAAAGACAGAGTTGTGGAAGTAAATAGATTGGGGGATAGACTAATGTTAATTAAACTTATCTTAGGTGAGGATATGTTGAATATAATTAGTGCATATGCACCTCAAGTAGGATTAGAAGAGAGCATTAAAAAGTAATTTTGGGAGGCTATTGATAGTTTGATCCAAAATATCCCTAGTGAAGAGAGAATCTTTATTGGAGGGGATCTTAATGGTCATGTGGGTATAGATAATAGAGGCTATGAGAGGATTCATGGAGGGTTTGGTTTTGGCATTAGAAATGATATGGGTAACACTATTCTTGATTTTACTGTGGCCTATGATCTAGCAATTACTAATACCTTCTTTAAGAAGAGGGACGAACACTTAATAATATACAAGAGTGGAACACATATAATTCAAATTGACTATTTTCTCATTAGGAAGGTCGATAGAGTCTTATGTAAAGATTGTAAAGTTATTCCTGGTGAGAGTCTAACCCCTCAACATAGGTTGTTAGTAATGGATGTCACTATCCCTAAATTCAAAAGAAAGATCATTATAAATAATTATTCCAAGATTAAATGGTGGAATTTAAAAGGTAAAAGTTTAGAAACATATAAAAATCATCTATTAAAGGAAAATATTTGGAATTTAGATCAAGAAACTAATGTAATGTGGAATAATGTTACAAATTGTATAACGAGGGTTGCAAAACAACTCTTAGGCGAATCTAAAGGTAAAAAGAATTTAGACAAAGAGACTTGGTGGTGGAGTGAGGAAATCTAAAATACCATTAGAGTAAAAAAGGAATGCTTTAAAGTTTGACAAACTAACAAAAATGACCAAACCCTAGAAGCCTATAAAATCGCTAAAAAGAGAGCTAAGAAAATAGTTAGCGAAGCTAAATCAAAGGCATTTGAAGATTTATATAATAAATTAGGAACCCAAGAGGGTGAAAAGGACATATTTAAACTTGCTAAATTAAGAGAAAGGAAAACTAGAGATTTAGATCATGTTCGGTGCATTAAAGGTGAAGATCAAAGGGTTTTAACTAAGGATCTTGAGATTAAAGGGAGGTGGCATAGCTATTTTCAGAAGTTACTTAATGGAGATTCCGTCAAGGATTTATCTCTAGAAGGTACCCAAGCGTCCACAATATTTGATAAATATCAATATTTCAGACGTATTAAGATGTCAGAAGTGGAGGATGCTTTAAGGAAAATGAAAGTGGGCAAGGCATTAGGATTAGATGGCTTACCTATTGAAGTATGGAAAGGCCTAGGAGATATTGGTATTCAGTGGCTAACTAAATTTTTTAATAAAATTTTAAAGGAACGGAGAATGCCAGAAGTTTGGAGAAAAAGTGTTGTAGTTCCTTTCTATAAAAACAAAGGAGATATTCAAAGTTGTAATAATTATCGTAGAATTAAGCTTATGAGTCATACTATGAAACTTTGGGAAAGAGTAATTGAAAAACGCCTCCGTTGTATGACTAATGTATCGGAAAATCAGTTTGGTTTTATGCCAAATAGATCTACTACAGAAGCTATTTTCTTACTACGGCAACTAATGGAGAAGTATAGAGAGATGAGAAAAGATTTGTATATAGTTTTTCTTGATTTAGAGAAGGCGTACGATCGAGTACCGAGAGAATTGATTTGGTGGACATTAAGAAAGAAAGGAATCTCTCAAGGATATGTTGATTTGATTAAAGATATGTACGGCGGTGCTATTACTAGTGTTCGAACTATTGCTGGGGAGACTAGTGAATTTCCCGTTTCTATAGGTTTGCATCAAGGTTCTGCACTAAGTCTGTATCTCTTTGCCTTAGTTATGGATGAAGTAACTAAACAATTGCATGAGGATATCCCTTGGTGTA
Organism: Amorphophallus konjac; assembly: GCA_022559845.1. Lineage (NCBI taxonomy): Eukaryota > Viridiplantae > Streptophyta > Magnoliopsida > Alismatales > Araceae > Amorphophallus > Amorphophallus konjac. The sequence continues at coordinate 290,211,956 of CM040118.1, forward strand.
TGCTATTTGCAGACGATATTGTTTTAATTGATGAGAGTATTGATGCTCTAAATGCTAAGTTAGAGTGTTGGAGACTTGCCTTGGAGTCTAAAGATTTTAAAATTAGTAGGAGTAAGTCAGAGTTTATGCACTGTAATTTTAGTAATGGGAGAGTGGTTCAGGAAGACATGGTTCTAATTGATGGACATAACATTCCGAAGAGTAGTAGCTTTCGATATTTAGGGTCTATCATACAAGAGAATGGGGAGATTTATGATGACGTTACGCATAGGATTAAGGCAGGCTGGTTAAGATGGAGAAGTGCATCAGGTGTCCTTTGTGATCTTCGTATGCCTGTGAAACTCAAAGGGAGGTTTTATATAATGGCTGTGAGACCTGCTTTGTTATATGGTACCGAGTGTTGGGCAGTACGAAAGGAACACATCCACAAAATGTGTGTAGCAGAGATGAGGATGTTGAGATGGATGTGTGGCAAGACTAAGAAAGATAAGATTAGGAATGAGGGCATCCGTAAGGACTTAGGGATAGCTCCAATTGATAGCAAAATGAGAGAAAATAGACTCAGGTGGTTTGGACATGTGTTCCGTCGCCCTAACTCAGCGCCGGTTAAAAGATGTGACCAAATCTTAGTGGATGCTAGTAAAAGAGCTCGAGGAAGACCTAAAATGAGATGGTGCGACGTTATTAGGAAAGACATTAGTTCCTTGAGTTTAAATATGAATATTGCACTTGATAGAAATCTTTGGCGAAACCGGATTCATGTAGCCGACCCCAATTAATTGGGATAAGGCTCTGATGATGATGATGATGAACTAGTGGAACTTTTCCACCTCCAGGATTTCACCCCTGTGCCCTCGGGGTCATAAACATATTGAGCCTCCCCACAGGGGCATTTCTACGATTTGGCTCCAAGCCCTTCTATAGCAGCAGTGTCCCTTTGGTCCATGACTTGTCTCATAGCAAGAGGGGTTCACAATGACAAGGAATAATATGCAGTATAAGGTCAATGAATAATATGCAATACAAAGAGAGTATTAAAGGTTAATAATGAGTTTCCAGAATATGCAACCGTGCAAGAAGGATGCAATGAACATGTACTTATGTAGTCATTAACCCTACTAGTTTACAAATCTTTAGCATGTAATAATAAATAGCTGAAAATTCGAGGGAACAGTCGGTAGAGGAAAGCAAAATAATTGTACAAAGGAAAGGTTGACTTTTATAGAGCATAAGCCTACTTTTCTCGGCATTTGAAACACGCTAAAACAACCGAGGCAGGGCAGAGGTCAACACTTCCAGGGTCAAGAGTCGACTCTGGCAGCATCCAGAAGCTGTACTGGGTAAGACCCACTAAGAGGTCGACACTTCCAGGGAGAAGTGTCGACACTTGCTGCATCCAGAAACTGGACTGGGCAAGATTCACAACGAGAGGTCGACACTTCCAGGGAGAAGTGTCGACACTTCCTGCAGACAGAACCTGGACTGGGTATGTCCCACAGTGAGAGGTTGACACTTCCAGGGAGAAGTGTCGACACTTCCCAGCAGATAGAACCCAGACTGTGTAAGATCCACAGTGAGAGGTCGACACTTCCAGGGAGAAGTGTCAACACTTCCCTGTGGACAGAACCTATGTCTTGTTTGGAAACAACGACCGAGTACCCAAAACTAAACCAAACTTTGTCAAGGTGGAAACAATGTAATCCACACTCAAACCATACGTAATACACACTTAACCATCATATATATGTAAATATGGATTTAAGCTATTACATTATTCAGAAATCGATATTATACATATCAACCAATTCGCCGGTTTACCCAGAAATCAACCGAACTTTGTCAAGATAGAACCAATGTAAAGCTCACTCAAACCATGCATATTTCACACTTAACCTATACATATTTCTTACTCAAACCAACAATACAAATTTCAGAAAACCCATACGTCATCATTCAGAAAAAAGGAAGGCGTATTATCCCACACTTAACCGGTAATCGTTCGAGTGTCCAAAGATCAAACCAAGTTCCATCAAAGGAGAACAACATATTTCGCATTCAATCATGGTTCCAAAACCCGATTTCAAGATGTTAGAACATGCACAAAAGGAAAGATTGAGATTCAGATCTTGCCTTGAAGCCGACGAAACAAGAGAAAACTCTCTGCCTTGAACAAGGGACGGGAAGACAATGCTCCTCTCAAGAAAACCTCGATCCAGCAGGACACCATAGGGATAACGCATCCACTCAAGAGTAGGAAAGAACCCCTCTCCCACTGCTACTCCTCGTTGGCTCCCTCTTGAGATCTTTCGAAAGCACCAAACCCAGCAGAAACGTGAAACCCCGTGGGAGAGAAAAAGAAGGAAAACTCCTTAGAAATGGGCTGGGGTATCCCCCCCCCCAACAAAAAAAAACTTCCGGCGGTTACAAGGATTAAGAGGGAATAAAGATCCCAGTAATTTCTCCAAGAGTTCTGCGGTTACGGGAGAGAAAAACAGGGGGAAAAGGGCCATGATCGGAATGTCCACCGTAAGAAAAGGAACAAAAGTTACTATTCATGCCACCATTCAAAAAATCAAATCTAATAATATAAAACTAATTTTCAAAAACTAATTGCTACCCATTTTTCACCATCATTTAATCTATCGTGGAAAAATATAAAATAATTAAACACTCAAGAAATGAAAATCGACCCGAAAATGAATAGTAACATGCTCTTCGTTATTTACATAAAGCTATTAACGTGCTCCCACTAATAAAAGGATAAAAAGGTAATTTCTAACTCTTGAACTCAACTAAATTAATATGTGCACACACAATTATGAATGAAATAGGTTAAATTACATAATTTTAATTACATCAAAATTTGGTTTATAAACCAGGGAAATTTGTTTACTCTTTAATTATTTAGTTTATTTCAACCAAATACTAGTTAATTGTTTTGTTAACTCAAGCATGTAATATTTCAAGCATTTGACCAAAATATCGATAAAATATTCTTTATGAACATGATAAAACTCACGGGTACTACACCCTCTCCCCCTTAAAGAAACTTCGTCCCGGAGTTTAAAGTGAAACACATACCGAAAAGATGGGGATACTTCTTCTTCATCTCATCTTCGAGCTCCCACGAAGCCTCCTCATGAGATACATTCCTCCATAGGACCTTCACCAATGGAATAGATTTCGATCTGAGGACTTGCTGATGGGGACATCTCCCGCCACTTCATCTTTTCCAGGCCTCGATGATCGTCGATGGTGTATGCTCTTGATTCGCCTCTTTATTTCGAGTCATATGATGTAATTTTTTCTCTTATGCGAGTCTTGTCATGTAATTTCCCTTTGTATTTGGGTCGTGTGCCTAGGTTAACAAGTTATTTACCTATGTTTAGAGTCAAATGGGCCTCTAATCCATCAATTGGGCCCATTGAGCCACCCTTGGACATGCTTGGTCTTTGGTGTAAATATCAAGGGTATTATGATCATGTAGAATGTTGGGCTCCTATAAATAGGACCCCAACCCCATTGTGAAAAATTAATGAATAGTTGAATGAAAATTTGAAATCCAGTTGAGTGTTCCTAGAGTGAGAAGCTCCCCCTCTCCCCTCCTCTCTCTCTCTCTCTTCACCCCCCTCTCTCTCTAGGGCGCAAGTCCTTCTCTCTCCTCCCCCCCCCCAAATTTTGAAATTCTCTCTCTCTCTACCTCATTCAATCCTCATTAAGACCCCTCCCCCTTCCCCATACATCCATTCAATTCCCCTCCAACCCCAAGGTAGAATCTCCACCTTCTAGGCACCTCTTCATTCTCCCAAGCAACCCCTCCTCTTCCCCAAGCAACCTTTCCCATTCCCAAGCACCCCTTCACCTCTTCCCAAGCCAAATTTGAATTTTCCCACTCCCTCTCTCCCTCCCCATCCCCTTGGGTCGCACTCCACCCTTCCCCTCCCCTTTGCTTGGTTGAACTCCCCCATCCCTCATCCTCCATCTTGGCTGCGCACCCTGCCAGCCCCAGAATTTCCACCTGCTCCAGCACCCCTAGCTCCGCCCTCCCCACCTCCCAGCCACCTCCATCAACCTCCCAACAACCCCCTACCACCATCCACAGCCATCAGACCCTTTCCCCTTGTTGTCACTTCACCCCTTCCCACCCCTATCTTCATTTATCACCACCCTGCACTGTCCAATTCGCAGGCAGTAGTAGAGCCACAAGTTTCAGGTTCGACCACGACATAAACTCCAAATTCCTGGTGGCAAGCCCTATATTTCTGGAAAGATCGTCAGGTTAGCTTCGTAGGCAAGGCGATCCCGCCTCAATCCGAGTTCGGAGCTGCCCAGGAGGTTCGTTCTCGTCAGGCTGCGCGTCCGGCATCCGGGTGGAGATCAGAACCATAGTGCAGAAGCTCATGCGGCCGCATCCCTATTTCCCTTGGTGCACCATTTGACCGAGAGGATATACTACCAGTCCTCTATCCAACGCAGCAAGCGGAGCATCGTTCGGAGTTCAAAGCTCCCCGTTTCATTTAATCTCCCCTGGGTGCGCAGGTCAGTCTAGTCAGAGCCAGCACAGACACCCCTCCACTCTACGGGCTCTTTCTCTCTGCTCCGACCTCCCCTGGTGACCTTCCTAGTTGGTGCTCGAAGAGGACTCGGCCACGTTCCCATCCATTTTGGTCTTGCATCGTTCAGACTTCGGGGGTGTTCATGGTGACTTCATCTTCCTGCTGTAGTGTTCTGGAATCAGTCCTAGCCAGAACGAAGTGGTCCAGTTCCAGAGCCTGCCCCGGCCTTCGACGACGTCTGGAAATTCCACAAAAATTCAGGAGCCTTCCCGGGTCAATCAGCGAAGATTTGGCACTAGTTTCGGTGACTTCCAAGTCCGACAGAGCCCATGGCGATGTCAACAGTGACTACCTATCAAGCAGCTCCATAAGTGGGCAGAACCGGCAGAGTAGTCAATCGGCGCCCTCTTTAGTTATCCCCCCCTATCCCGCCTGGTCGGCTTAGCGCCCCTCCCTGTGTGGAGGTAGTGTTTGAATGTAACCTTTAGTTCCCCGCCCCTAGTCCATCCCTCCTGCGTGAGGAGTAGTTCATGTAAACAATTAAACAGGGAGAAGCTTCACCGACGCAGTGTGCGGGGAAACCACACTTCCCCGCTCGCCCACGTCTCCGACTGGGGTCGGTTTCTTCAAACTGGCTAGGTAATCTCTCAACCCTTGCTCATATTTTAGTGCTTGTTCAATTAATATCTGTCAACGCTCTGCTGGAGTGTTAGAGAGCGCCCGGTCCTTAAAGCACCCTTGCTTTCGAGCGACCACTGTGGAGGAAGCGAGTGATCCGAGTCCCTTGTGGCACTCGGTCAGCCCTTCAAATTCGGGTTTCCATATCTTTGGGGTGGAGCACATTCATAACCTTACTGGCCCTCTACCAGCAAGGGCCTAGTCCCACCACCCTCGACTCAGCATCATCGAGTCACCCTTGGGTTGAGTGTGTGCACCGGTGAGCGACCGTCTTCGATAGTCTCTAAGTTGCGAATTGTGCTTGATATGGATAAGTCCAAGGAGTTCTTTGTCTAGTTGTTGCATTCCATAGGGTGTATCACATCACTTGCTCCTTGTGATCTAAAATCTTGACTGGTTGCTCCTCGAACGACAAATCCGGTTGGAACTCCAAACCTTCATAGCTGATAATGTGAGACGGATCATGGACATACTTACGGAGCATGGATACGTGGAACACCGGATGAATGGCCACCATGGATGGAGGTAAAGCCAACCGATATGCCACGTTCCCTACCTTGTCCAGAATCTAAAAAGGTCCAATGAATCTTGGCTACAACTTCCCTCGCTTGCTGAATCTTGACACTCCCTTAATTGGTGACACCTTGAGGAAAACATGCTCACCTGCTACAAAGTCCAGATCCTTCCTTCTGTTATCTGTATAGCTCTTCTGCCAATCTTGGGCTTCTTTCAATCTTTGCTGAATTAGCTGAATCTTCTCAGATGTTCCTTGCACCACTTCGGGCCCGATCAACTGCCTGTCGCCAACCTCTTCCCAACATAGAGGAGATCTACATGGCCTCCCATACAAAGCCTCAAATGGAGCCATGCCTATACTTGCATGATAACTATTATTGTAAGCAAATTCTACCATCGGTAGATGTCGCTCCCAATCTCCTCTCCAATCAAGAATGCAGGCTCTCAACATATCCTCCAAAGTGCGAATGGTCCTTTTAGACTGACCATCTGTCTGAGGGTGATATGCCGAGCTGAGCTTCAACTGGGACCCAAAAGCATTCTGCAATCCTTGCCAAAGTCTCGACGTGAAGCAAGGATCCCGATCTGAAATAATAGACTTCGGAACTCCATGCAATCTGACGATGTTCTCAATATAGAGACGTGCCAAGCTCTCCACAGATTGCTTCTTCTTCATGGCCAGAAAATGTGTAGTCTTGATGATCGAGGCAAGGTTGTAACAAAATCCATGGTGATATCCTCCCACTTCCATTGTGGTATCTCGATCCTTTGCATCAACCCAGACGTTCTTTGGTTTTCAGCTTTGACCTGCTGACAAACCAAACATCTAGACACAAATTCCACTACATCATTCTTCATACCGGGCCACCAAAAGGACTGCTTCAAATCTTGGTACATCTTGTTACTACCAGGATGAATGGAGAAATTTGATCTGTGAGCTTCCTCCATCACTTCATTCTTTAATTCAACCACATCAGGCACGCAAATTCTATGCTGAAATCTGACCACACTATCTTCGTCTCGGGCAATTCCAGTCTTACCAATCATACCTTGCAACTAAGGGTCATCTCGCTGAGCTTCTATTACTTGGTCCATAACTGTTGACCTGATGCATAGCTGGGCAATGAACACCTGACAAAGTTGAGGCTCGATCGATGTCATGGAACACACAACATCCTCAAACATCTTCCAGTCTTGCTGCATCAAAGTCCTCTTCTGACTAAGGGCATCGGCCACAACATTAGCCTTTCCAGGATGATATTGTAGCTCAAAATCATAGTCCTTCAAGAATTCAACCCATCACCTCTGGCGCAAATTCAGCTCCTTCTGAGAAAATAAATACTAAAGACTCTTATGGTCCGTGAAGACTTCAAACTTGACTCCGTACAAGTAATGTCTCCAGATCTTCAATGCATGGACAACGGCGGCCAACTCCAAGTCATGCGTAGGGTAATTCTTCTCGTGCTCCTTGAGTTGCCTAGAGGCATATGCGACAACCCTACCATTCTGCATCAGAACACAACCGATCTCGATCCTTGAAGCATCAGTGTAGAGAGTGAACATATCAATGCTATTGGGTAGGACCAAGAGTGGTGCTGACGTCAGCCGATCCTTTAATTCTTGGAAATGTTGCTCACATTCCTCGGACCACATGAACTTCACTCCTTTCCTTGTAAGCCTTGTCAAAGACGCCGAAATAGAAGCAAAACCCTTAATAAACTTCCTGTAGTAACCGGCCAACCCGAGAAAACTCCAAATTTCGGTGGGGGATTTCAGAGCCTCCCATTCTAATACAGCTTGAACCTTGGCTGGGTCAACTGCCACGCCACTTCCTGATATCACATGGCCAAGAAAATGAACCTCCTTCATCCAGAAATCGCACTTGCTGAACTTCGCATAAAGCTTGTGCGCCCGAAGAGTCTCCAAAACAATCCTCAAATGTTCCTTGTGAGACGCCTCATCTGGGGAATATATCAAAACATCATCTATGAACACAACCACAAAGCTATCCAGATAAGGCCTAAACACCCGATTCATTAGGTCCATAAATGCTGCAGGGGCATTCGTTAGACCAAAGGGTAGAACCAGGAATTCGTAATGGCCATATCTAGTTCGGAAAGCTGTCTTGGAAATATCCTCCTCCTTGATCCGGAGCTGATGGTAACCCGATCTCAAATCAATCTTCGAGAACACCGAAGCACCTTGCAATTGATCGAAGAGATCATCAATACGGGGCAAAGGATAATGGTTCCTTACAGTCACCTGATTGAGCTTCCGATAATCAATGCAGAGGCGAAGCGATCCGTCCTTCTTCTTCACGAACAAGATTGGGGCTCCCCAAGGTGAGACACTTGGTCGAAAAAAGCCTTTACTTATAAGTTCCAGCAACTGCTTCCTTAGTTTTGCCAATTCTACAGGTGCCATTCGATACGGGACCTTGGATATCGGCGTTGTACCAGGCACAAGGTCAATAGAGAACTCAACCTCTCTGGCTGGCGGCAACCCTGGTAGATCCTTTGGAAAGAGATCGGAAAAATCCCGAACCACTTCAATCTCCTCCAGCAACGGGGCCTGAGAAGCCTCAGCTGAGGCTACCACCCAAGCAAGAAAAGCATTGCCACCCTTACACAACAACCAAGCTGCCTTCATGGCCGAGACTACAAATTTCCCCGACCCAACCTGAGGCAAAGGGTGGAAAAAGTCCTTCTCGCCCGGGATGCGAAAAACCACTCGCTTCTTCTGACAATCAATGAGAGCATAATACCTCTCGAGCCAATCCAACCCAAAAATAACATCATAATCCTTCATCTTTAAAAGATAGAAATGTCCAGCTAGCTCTTTTCCTCCGATAACCACCGGCAAGGAAGGATAGCTCTTTTCAGTGGACATAACTCCAGCGGGCGTGTGCACTAGGAGAGGCACATCCAAACTTGATGGCATCAAGCCCAAATCATCATGCAACATCTTGGAAAACCATTCGGACACAAATGAATGAGTAGCACCGGTGTCGAATAAAACTCTAGTATGGAAACCGGACACTAGAAGTGTACCTTCTGTCACATTGTCTGCTTGCTCTGCATCTTCTCTGGCCAACGCGAACACTCGTGCCAGCGCTCGAGGGCGTCTGGCTGACTTCATTGGTGCTGCGGCGGCAGCTGTAGTAGGGGCTTGAGTTGTAGAAGGCAGCTGCATCTTCGGACAATCCTTGATCTTATGCACCAAGCTTCCACATCTGAGACACTTCCCGGCTACCATCCAGCACTCCTTACCCCCATGCCATTTCCCGCAGTGCTTGCATTCACTTTTGACTTCAGTTGATGATCATCCTGATCCTCTTACTTGTGTCGACATCGGCTTTGTTGATGTAAAAATAGGTGACTGAGTTGAGGGCTTCTTCTTGCGGTCTTGGCGTTGGAAAGATGATGACGGCCTCTTCAGCTGGGCCTTCTTCTCTTCTTGGTACTGCTCCATGCCACTTTCTTGTCGGCACCCGGCACCGAGAGCTTCTTCCATTGTGCGGTGGTTGAAAGCAACTAATTTTGTTCTCAACGATGATCGAAGACCCAATACAAACTTCTTCACCTTCCTCCGCTCATCCACTACAATATGAGGTGCATAACGCACCAACTCCGCAAAGCGAGCTTCATACTCCAGCACTGTCATAGACCCCTAGGTCAAAGTGAGAAACTCCTGCTCCATCCGGTCTTGAACATGCTCGGGGATGTATTTCACCCAGAACAAGCAAACAAAATCTCCCCACGGCACCTCTCTAGCTCCGTCCTCGAATTGATTTTACAGAATTGATAACCACTAAACATCAGCACGCTCCTCCAACATGAAAGTTGCCAAGTTAACCTTCTCATCCTCATCGCAACGGATGCTTCGAAAAATCTTCTCTATCGCTCGCAGCCAATGCTCTGCAACTATGGGCTGACTCTCCCCCTTAAAAGAAGGCGGGTTCATTCTCCGAAACTTCTCCATGGCTGACGGCCCTTCAGCCATCCTCGGCACTGCCTCCGGGTGCGGTTGAGCCTAACCAAACCACACAGATCAGTTACGAGGCCTACACGACATCCGACGGACAAATCCATCCAATCTATATCATACCTGGGCCTGAGCTTGCACCTGAGCATGCAATGCCGCCTGTGCATTTGCCTGCATCTGCATCACTTGCACCAACCCTTGCATGAATGTACCATAGTCGACCAACGGCGGCGATGGCGGTACTGGTAATCCTTGTTGACCTTCACCTGCATCTCTCCTCGGCTCCTCCTCACGAGCAGGGGCAGCAGCATGACGACCATGGGATGCCATAACCTTGAAGGGAATAATTTAGTTCAGCCAAGTTAGACGCCTTAGTATTGATACTTATTTGGTTTCCTTTTGTTCTTTAGCCACTTATTAGTGGAACTATCTTGACCTTGGGATATAGACTTAGCTGATGGTTTTACTTATGTAAGCTCTCAACCCGTGGGCTCTGATACCACTCTCTGTAGCGCCCCACCCTATACCCGGTCCAGTATATCACTCTCATCGGATATAGGAGGCAACGCCACAGTGGGAACCACCCAATAGAACAGAGACGGGTTGAGATTTACACAAATAAAAGTGCAGAATTCACAGCGAAAGAAGAATGTAATACATCAGTGAATGTCCAAATACCAACATCACAATAGTCCAATAGAAATAAAGTTCCAACTTGCTATTACAATAACTAACCAGAGTTCATAATTTAAGCCTCTAATAGCCTCTCTCAAGCTACCTCAAATGACAGAAAAAGAAAGCTAATTACGATCACGCACGGGCCTCCGGCTCGGACTCACTTGGTTCTAAGTCCTTGTCCTCACCAGGGGACTCGCCTGAAAAATTATCAAGTGTAAGTCTACGAATAGACTTAGCAAGATTCAGAAACTCAAGCACACCTCTTGCACAAGCATAACACATTCAACCATCATTTAACCGGTACGATCCCTAAGGCTTACCAAGTTGTAGAAAATAAACACATGGTTTCAGAAATCAAATACATGTTTCAGATTACTGAAAATACATCACGAGACAACGCCGATTAATATGCAATTATGGATAGACTATGCAATAGTGCACCATGCAATGTCTAGTCATGCAATAAAAATGCATAGCAAATTCTGAACCGGATTCATATGCCAAGTGTGCAGTCTGAAAGGAACAGAAGTCATGTTTGAAAATAGAGTTCAAAACTAAATGGAACATGTATGCACCAAGGAATAGAGTTCAGATCTTACAATTCAGTTTTAGAGGTCAGCTCAGATCTAACAAAACGAATACATATGCCAAATATCATATAACAGAGTCAAATGGCCATAATCTGATCAAAATATATCGGAAGTTCTGAGCTGAACGGAGGACCCGGACACATTGCCCAAACCACCACTAGAAGGTCATATACGGATACCAAATCACCTAGGCAATGGCAATGAGGTCTTGATTAACTGCGTAGAACCGGAGGAAAATATTCCCCACCTTAACCAGTGGAACTTGTCCACCGTCAGGATTTCACCCCCGTGCCCTCGAGGTCATAAACATATTGAGCCTCCCCACATGGGCATTTCTACGGTTTGGCTCCAAGCCCTTCTATAGCAGCAGTGTCCCTTTGGTCCATGACTTGTCTCATAGCAAGAGGGGTTCACAATGACAAGGAATAATATGCAGTATAAGGTCAATGAATAATATGCAATACATAGAGAGTATCGAAGGTTAATAATGAGTTTCCAGACTATGCAACCGTGCAAGAAGGATGCAATGAACATGTACTTATGTAGTCATTAACCCTACTAGTTTACAAATCTTTAGCATGTAATAATGAATAGCTAAAAATTCGAGGGAACAGTCGGTAGAGGAAAGCAAAATAATTGTACAAAGGAAATGTTGACTTTTACGGAGCATAATCCTACTTTTCCCGGCATTTGAAACACGCTAAAACAACCGAGGCAGGGCAGAGGTCGACACTTCCAGGGTCAAGAGTCGACTCTGGCTGCATACAGAAGCTGGACTGGGTAAGACCCACTGAGAGGTCGACACTTCCAGGGAGAAGTGTCAACACTTGCTGCATCCAGAAACTGGACTGGGCAAGATTCACAGTGAGAGGTCGACACTTCCTACAGACAGAACCTGGACTGGGTAAGTCCCACAGTGAGAGGTCGACACTTCCAGGGAGAAGTGTCGACACTTCTCTGCAGACAGAACCCAGATTGTGTAAGATCCACAGTGAGAGGTCGACACTTCCAGGGAGAACTGTCAACACTTCCCTGTGGACAGAACCTATGTCTTGTTTGGAAACAACGACCGAGTACCCAAAACTAAACCAAACTTTGTCAAGGTGGAAACAACGTAATCCACACTCAAACCATATGTATTACACACTTAACCATCATATATATGTAAATATGGATTTAAGCTATTACATTATTCAGAAATAAATATTATACATATCCACCAATTCGCTGGTTTACCTAGAAATCAACCGAACTTTGTCAAGATAGAACCAATGTAAAGCTCACTCAAACCATGCATATTTCACACTTAACCTATACATATTTCTTACTCGAACCAACAATACGAATTTCAGAAAACCCATACTTCGTCATTCAGAAAAAAGGAAACCGTATTATCCCACACTTAACCGGCAATCGTCTGAGTGTCCAAAGATCAAACCAAGTTCCATCAAAGGAGAACAACATATTTCGCATTCAATCATGCTTCCAAAACCCGATTTCAAGATGTTAGAACATGCACAGAAGGAAAGATTGAGATTCAGATCTTGCCTTGAAGCCGACGAAATAAGAGAAAACTCTCCGCCTTCAACAAGGGACGGGAAGACAATGCTCCTCTCAAGAAAACCTCGATTCAGCAGGACACCAGAGGGACAAGGCAGCCACTCAAGAGTAGGAAAGAACCCCTCTCCCACTACTACTCCTCGTTGGCTCCCTCTTGAGATCCTTCGAAAGCACCAAACCCAGCAGAAACGTGAAACCACGTGGGAGAGAAAAAGAAGGAAAACTCCCTAGAAATGGGCTGGGGTATCCCCCCCCCCCAAACTTCTGGCGGTTACAAGGATTAAGGAGGGAATAAAGATCCCACTAATTTCTCTAAGAGTTATGCGGGTACGAGAGAGAAAAATAGGGAAAAAAGAGCCACGATCGGAATGTCCACCGTAAGAAAAGGAACAAAAGTTACTATTCACGCCACCATTCGAAAAATCAAATCTAATAATCTGAAAATGATTTTCAAAAACTAATTGCTACCCATTTTTCACCATCATTTAATCTATCGTGAAAAAATATAAAATAATTAAAAACTCAAGAAATGAAAATCGACCTGAAAATGAATAGTAGCATGCTCTTCGTTATTTACATAAAGCTATTAACGTGCTCCCACTAATAAAAGGATAAAAAGGTAATTTCTAACTCTTGAACTCAACTAAATTAATATGTGCACACACAATTATGAATGAAATAGGTTAAATTACATAATTTTAATTACATCAAAATTTAGTTTATAAACAAGGGAAATTTGTTTACTCTTTAATTATTTAGTTTATTTCAACCAAATACTAGTTAATTATTTTGTTAACTCAATCATGTAATATTTCAAGTATTTAACCAAAATATCGATAAAATATTCTTTATGAACATGATAAAACTCACGGGTACTATAAATTCCATGTTATCAACTCCAACACCTCGTTCAAGGGGTTGCTTGGCCGCCCTTGGCTACATGAAAACTAAGTGGTGCCATCTACGTTGCACCAGTGTATTAAGTATAATCATGATGGAAAGGAGGAGAGAATATTTGCTGCCCTCCACCCATTTGAGGTATTTGAGTGCCCGCTGCTGGATGCCCCCTTATATGTGGAGCAACCACGGGAGACTTCCAAGACAAAGGCTCCCGCCAAGTCAACAAAAGGAACCTCTGTTGATGGCTAGTTCCCACCATTGCCGCCAAGATACATGAGTCCCAGGGCAGTGTCACACATCGCTGTCATAGGGGACGTGGGCAGAGTTGCACCTCCTACCATTTACCCTGAAGCCAATGAAGCCGAGATTGACCAGCATCATGGCCATATCGAGATCCCGGAGGGTCTCATCAAGCCAATAACCGGCCTCGACCATCTCAATGTTGAGCCTCTCAAGACATTGGAGGTGGCACAATCCGAAGGCCCCAGCAACTTATTCTATACAGCTGAAGAGCACCCTACACAGGAGGATACCGATTGTCATCTCCCTAAAGACTTTGAGAACCTGTTAGTGCCCATTCAAAGGCTAACATTCACAATGGATCGGGTGGCTAAGATGTTCCAAAAGTAGCACATTCCCTCTGGCCAGCCTTGCAAAGAGAAAGAAGCGTTCAAAAGACTTTGGCACCCTGCCAGCCTGGACAAAGAATTAAGGTGCGTCTCCCAACATCCGGGACTAGGCTTCACCCTTGAAGAATACTATTATAGTGGGCGCTATGAGGTGGATACCATTTCTACTTTCTTCCCAACAAAGGATAGTCCACCGGGGGCAACTTATGTTGAATACTCGGCGGAGACTGAACATCCCGGGTCGACTCAATTGAGAGACCCAGAATCAGAAGCCGTAGCTCCCTGCAGGTGTTGGGAGCAGGTTTACCCTAAAGAGACGGCTTTTCAAGCCAAATTTGACACGGCCAGCAGCAGCGAAGCTGAAGACAGTGAGGAAGCAGGATTTTCCTTCTCTTGTAACCCTCCTTTAACAACGACATTAGCACCCCTTGGGTCGATCAAGAAAGCTTATGTTGAGACCAATCGGGGAATACCAGCCGAAAAATAGCAAGCCACCTCCACTAGGGATGCAGCAATTCAAAGCAATAAGAGGACGGAATCACCCTTACTTATTGTAAGGTCGGAACACCATCCCTCCGAGCCAACAATGAACAAATGTCAGCCTCTCCAGACTGCTAACTCACCAGCTGAAGTTGAAATTACCAAAGGCCCACTAGAAGAACAATGAACACAGCCACCATTGGCTGAACTAGAAGCTCTCGACAGGGTTCAGGGGCAACACAATGAAGAGGTTAAAGTTTTCGAACTTGAGGATGATGTTCCAGACTTCATCGACCTCCATCCGGCTCCACCGGAAATAGAAGACGGAGGCCAAGCCACGGTCGACGAGCTAATAGAAGTCAATTTGGGAAGTGAGAATGGCCCCAGGCCAACCTTCCTCAATGCTTAACTATCTCCCGAAGAGCAGGAGTTGTACATCTGGTTGCTGCAAGAATATCGAGATTGCTTCGCCTGGAGTTACAAAGAAATGTCAGGACTTAGCCCCACAGTTTCACAGCATGAGCTGGCCATAAAGCCCGAAGCAGAGCCAGTAAAATAGCCGCCACAGCGCATGAGACCCGAGCTCATCACTCAAATATGCAATGAAGTAGATAAGCTCATTAATGTGGGTTTTGTTGAAGAGAATCAATATACCACGTGGCTGACCAATATTGTGCCCGTGAAAAAGAAGAATGGGCAGATCCGGATATGTGTAGACTTCCGAGATCTGAATAAGGCATGTCCTAAGGATGACTTTCCGGTGCCAATAACGGAGGTTATGATCGATGCTACAACCGGTCACGAAGCTCTGTCATTCATGGACGGGTCGTCCGGTTATAATCAAATTTGGATCACGGAGCACGACCGGGTCCACACTGCCTTCCGAACCCCCAAGGGCATTTACCACTACAAGAGAATGCCGTTCGGTCTAAAGAACGATGGTGCAACTTACCAGCGAGCGATGACCAGAATTTTTGATGAGCTGCTTTACCACAAGGTCGAGTTCTACATAGACGACCTGGTAGTCAAGACCAGAAGAAAAGAAGACCATCTGCAGGACCTCCGAGTAATATTTCAGAGGCTCATGCAGTATGAATTAAAAATGAACCCCATGAAGTGTGCCTTCGGAGTGTCAAGCGGCAAATTCTTGGGCTTTATCGTCAAATATCGGGGGATTGAAATAGACCCCGCAAAGATCAAGGCAATTCATGGGCTACCTCTGCCAAGGAACATCTCCGAGCTTAGATCTCTTCAAGGCTGACTGGCTTATATCTGGCGGTTTATATCCAACTTGTCAAGTCGATGCCACCCCTTTCACAAGTTGATGATGAAAGATGTTCCCTTTTATTGGGATGAAGAATGCCAGATGGCTCTGGACAAGCTAAAAGATTACCTGAAAACTCCTCTAGTGCTTGGCGCACCGGTGAAAGGATGGCCGCTGATTCTGTATATAGCAGCCACCTACTACTCTCTAGGGGCAATGCTGGCCCAGAATAATGAAGAAGGAAAAGAACAAGCCCTCTACTATCTCAGTCGAAGGCTGGTTAGAACTGAAGAAAAATATACTTTCATTGAGAAGGTTTGATTGGCATTGGTCTTCGCAGTTAAGAAACTCCGGCACTACATGCTGTCACATGAGATAAGGCTGATATCCAAGGTAGATCTGCTGAAGTATATCATATCTCAACCGACGCTCAAAGGCCGTTTAGGTAAATGGACGGTAATTCTCATGGAGTTTGACATCTCTTATGTACCGCAGAAAGCTGTTAAAGGCCAGGCCATCGTAGATTTCTTTGCTGCACACGCAACACCTAAAGACTGTCCGCTGGAGACAAAACTCCCTGAAGATGAGACCCTGGAGACAGACCAAGTGCAACACACTCTCTAGCTGTTGTATTTTGATGGTGCATCTAGAATTGATACTCCGGCAACTAGATCAGCTAGAGTCAAAGCCGGTGCAGGCATAGTCCTGAAATCTCCTGAGGGGGAGGTCTTATATACCTCCTGCTCAATAAACAAGCCCTGCATGAATAACGAAGCCGAGTACGAAGCCCTGGTTATCGGGCTGCAAATTACTCTGTCTATGAAGATTCGAATGGTTGAGGCGTTCGGGGATTCCATGCTAGTTGTAAAATAAGTGGGAGGGGAGTTCGATGTGCGGAAGCAAGAACTTCTCCCTTATCACAAACTAGCGCTGCACCTGATGGCGAAATTCTACTTCATTAAAGTGGAGCATATCAATCGAGGACAGAACGCTCAGGCCGATGCCCTCGTAAAACTGGCCAGCTCCCTGGCAATACCGCCAGACACGAGCCTGAACATAACTATGATCAATAGACCTCAGGTCCCCAGTATAACTGAGGCCCTATCTAATGAGGAAGAAAACGAGGTGGCAACTGTGGAGGAAGTCCAACAGCCCGATTGGCGAGAGTACCTCCTATGCTGGTTCCAACACCAGCAGCTCCCGAAAGAGAAAGAGCAGAGAATGAAATTACTTAGAATCAAAGACTCTTACGAGTTAAGGAACGGAACTTTGTTCCGAATAATGGCAGATGCCCAAAAGAAGATTCTACTCCGTTGCCTGTCAACAGAAGAAGCATGGTAGGTGATGATAGAAGTTCATGTCGGGTCAGCCGGGGCTCACCAGGCTGGTCCGAAAATGAAGATCGAAATAAAGAAATTGGGCTACTAATTGGCCCACTATATTTGATGACTGTTGCAAGTTTTCCAAGTCATGTCAGAAATGCCAAGAGCACACCACCGTGCCTAGGAGGCCTCCAGTGCCGTTACACCCACTATCCCAAGTTGGTCGTTTGCCCAATGGGGCATGGATGTAGTGGGACCTTTACCAACATCCTCATCAGGGTGCAAGTATATTTTAGTAGCCACAAACTACTTCTCCAGATGGGCGGAGGCCGTGGCACTAAGAGAAGTGACAAGGGAGCTGGTCGCCAGATTCTTCCGTCAGAACATAATATTCTGGTCCGGGGTCCCCAGCCGAATTATTCCTGATAACGGCAAACATTTCAGAAATCAGAAGATCTACAGGTTAGCCGATAAGTATAAAATTGATTGGAGGACATCGTCCCCCTACAATCCATAGGCCAACGGACTTGCAGAGGCATTTAACAAAACTCTCTGCACCCTGCTAGCCAAGACCGTCAACTCTAGCAAGAGAGACTAGGAAGAGAAGATGTACGAAGCACTATGGGCTTATCGTACAGTCTATAAAACTCCAGCTGGCTACTTACCATTCTCCCTGGTATACGGGTCATAGGCAGTGGTACCAATAGAGCTGGAAGTGCCGTCACTGCGAGTCGCTATACAACATGACTTGACAAACGGCGAACAAGCAAACATCGAGAGAAGATTAGAGGAGCTCGCTGAGCTCGAAGGAAGACGCCTCCTGGCACAACAGAACATCCAGCTGTATCAAGCTCGCATGGCCCGTGCTTTCGACAAGCTAGTCAAAGGGTGAGAATTCAAGAAAGGCGACCTAGTGATGGTCAAAAGAAGAGAAGTAATGACCTCCAACCCCAAAGGGAAGTTGGTTGAAAATTGGGTTGGACCATATGTTGTCCACCGAGTCTATGAAGGTGGTGCCTACGTTCTCGTAGACCACAAGGGGATAGTGCAATTCTCCCAGCTCAATGGGAAACACCTAAAGCTGTACCATTCAGCCCTGCCGTTGTTCGAAGAATGATCGAAATCTACCTTGGTCTAGTGGCACTCCGCCCTGGCCGAGCTCTCCAAAATACCCACCCAGCTCAGACTGATTTCAGGGCCATTGGCTCGCAATTGCAGAAGCCTCCTCAGTGTACACTAATCCCAGGGCTCCTTGAGAACCCCACTTAGTCTCGCTGGGCTACCTATATACATGTCATCACCATGTTGGACCGTACGTCCACATCGGTGCATAAGTCATTTCCTTTGCGCTGGCATTATCCCCACGCTTACGAATACACAATTTCGGTGCAAGGCTTTATGCCCTAGCCAATATATACACATCATCACCATGTTGGACCTTACGTCTGCATTGGTGCATAAGCCATTTACTTTGCGCTGGCATTATCCCCACGCCTACGAATACACAGTTTCGGCGCAAGGCTTTATGCCCTGGCCGATATATACACGTCATCACCATGTTGGACCTTACGTCCGCATCGGTGCATAAGCCATTTCCTTTGCGCTGGCATTATCCCCACGCCTACGAATATATAGTTTCGGTGCAAGGCTGTATGCCCTAGCCAATCTACACATTAGCACCATTACGGACCCTACGTCCAAGTCGGCAAATAAACTCCCTTTCTTGCGTTGGCATTATCTTCTTGCCGATGAATAAACCCTTTCCGGCGCAAGGCTTTACGCCCTAGTCGATATCTACGCATTAGCGCCATTACAGACCCCACGTCCGAGTCGGCAAATAAACTCCTTTCCTGGCGTCGACATTATCCTCTTGTCAATGAATAAACCCGTTCAGTGTAAGGCTTCGTGTCCTAGGCAATAGCTATATGTTGCTACTATACGAATGAACCAAACAACCAGGATCGAGCTCCATATGCCAGCCCGATCCTTCCGTTCAAGAAAAAATATATAATATAATAAAGGGGCTTAAAATAGAGGTGCCTCGCCAGTCTTATTCAGACATTCTAGATAGGGGCAAAAATGGCTGCAACCTGGCTGTGGCGAAAACCCAAAAGGGCGCGTGGGCAAAAGCAAGAGGGGGCTGGCCCCGGTGAAAACCCGAAAGGGCACTTGGGTTAGTAATGTGGTAATCAAAAGTTCCTCTCTGCCTTCATCTCTATGAAACTCCAAAAAGGATGTCCATCACTAGTCCCACCGAAGATTTGCTTCTTTCAAACCATTAACCCGGACATTTCGTCCTCGTTAATGACTAAACCTATCTTTTACTTCGACATTTACCCAATGTCGATGAACAAACCAATGTTGATTCTTGTCATCATCGGCAGGATCAGTCAATGAACCATTAACCCGGACCTCTCATCCTCATTAATGACTAAACCTATCTTTTGCTTCGGCATTTATTCAATGCCGATGAACAAACCAACGTTGATTCTTGTCATCATCGGCAGGATCAGTAAATGAACCATTAACCCAGACCTTTCATCCTCGTTAATGATTTAACCTATCTTTTGCTTCGGCATTTACCCAATGCCGATGAATAAATCAACGCTGATTCTTATCATCATCGACAGGATCAGTCAATGAACCATTAACCCAGACCTTTCGTCCTTGTTAATGACTAAACCTATCTTTTGCTTTGGCATTTACTCAATGCCGATGAACAAACCAACAATAATTCTTGTTATCATCGATAGGATCAGTCAATGAACCATTAACCCGGATCTTTCATCCTCGTTAATGACTAAACTTATCTTTTACTTCGGCATTTACCCAATGCCGATGAACAAACCAACGCTGATTCTTGTCACCATCGGCAGGATCAGTCAATGAACAATTAACCCGGACCTTTCATCCTCGTTAATGACTAAACCTATCTTTTGCTTCGGCATTTATCCAATGCTGATGAACAAACCAACGTTGACTCTTGTCATCATCGGTAGGATCAGTCAATGACCCATTAATCGGGACCTTTCGTCCTCGTTAATAAATAAACCCATTTCTTGCTTCGGCATCTGGCCAATGCCGACGAACAAACCCCCGCTCACCTTGGCATCAATTTTGCAGACCAACTCATTGCCAAAAGTCTTGGCAAAGGCAGGCGATTGTGGTTCAAAAAAAAATGAATGAGGCTTAAA
The DNA here is from genome assembly GCA_022559845.1 of Amorphophallus konjac. NCBI lineage: Eukaryota > Viridiplantae > Streptophyta > Magnoliopsida > Alismatales > Araceae > Amorphophallus > Amorphophallus konjac. The sequence goes on from CM040118.1 coordinate 290,232,307, forward strand.
ATAGAGGTGCCTCGCCAGACTTATCTGGATATTCTGGATACGGGCAAAAATGGCTATAACCCGGTTGTGGTAAAAACCCGAAAGGGAGCTATAGGTAAAATTGGATACCCCACCATGTGAAAAGCCAAAAGGGCGCGTGGGCAAAAGCAAGAGGGGGCTGGCTTCGGTGAAAACCCGAAAGGGCACTTAAGTTAGTAATGTGGTTCAAAAAAAAATGATGATGAAGATGTTGTTGCTACCTCATTTATCATTCATGTCTCATAGGCAATCCCTATGTGTGACAGATATATCACGTCCCACTGGCGTAAGCCGTATGCCTATGCTGCAACAAACCTCTTGCTACGACATTTAACCCATGCCGATGAACAAACCTACCATCGATTTTCGTCATCATCGGCAAAATTGATGAACAAACCAACGGCTCAGACCCTTTGTCCCCGTCGGTAAATAAGCCCCTTGCTTCGGCATTTAAGCCATCCATCTTCGTCATCATCGGTGAAATCGACAACAAACCATCGGCTCGGACTCTTCGTCCCTGTCGAGAAATAAACTCACTCATTGTCTTTGGCACTTAAGCCCACCGACAAGTATGTCATTTGCAAACTTCGTCACCATCGGCGAGGTATATGAACAAACTATTGGCTTCACCATGTGGCCCTGTCAGCCCATAAGCCCCCTTTTATCCTCCGGCTCTCACCCAGGCTAACCCAAATTTGGTCTCGGGAGAAGTTGCACCGCGGTGGAGCGAACCCCTCATACCTTCCCTAAAGGCGTGAGCGCTCTCCTGATCTAGCCACTAATATATCCCGGGCCGAACAAATTAGCAACATACCCATGTCCAAAAAGAGAGAAAGAAAAGAAGGAAAGCTGTAACTCAGCAGCAGATGTGCAAAGCAGATTATAAAAAGATGTCATTTGCTTAAAAAAAGAAGGGTACATATTACTCGGGGCATCCCCTGGGATACATGAAAATTCACAAAAAGGAAAAAAACAAAAGAACTACTGCAATGAGCGACGGAAGATATCCTCAAACTCCAAAATCCCTAGAGAGGGATGATGGGTCAGCTCCTGTAGACGGGATTCTTCAGCTTGCAGCCGCATCAGTTTCTCCTCAAGCGACACCGCTTGCCCTTCCGCCAGCTCTGCCTCTTCTATATTCTGGACTTGTAGCTGCTCAGTCGACTCCAGTTTCGCTTCGGCCCTGGTGAGCTTGACACGTAGTTCAGCTATCCGAGCCTTCAAAGAAGTGCGGCATTGAGTGGAATCGTCGGTAGCATCCTGCATCTGTCGGGCAATTCCCCTCAATGACTGAAGGGCAGTCTGACACTCTGCCCGTTCAAATTTTATGGCCGTCAGTTGGTCTGCTAGACCGTGGCCGATGAACTCCCTTCTGTTTACATACTTCAGAAGCAGAACTACTTGCTACGTCTTGTGACGACCCAAGATCTGGATACCGGAAAAGACCTGATACCATTCGAATTCTGGCCCGTCGCCCACGAGTCGGAGGACTCGGAAGGGCTAAAAGAAATGTAGAGGCACAAAGAAATAGGAAGTAAAGCAGGATAATTCAATAATTAATAGAAATAAATAAACAACTACTACTACAACAGAGTCCAGTCCAACAGAAAGTATAGTCTAAAATAGTAAAACGTACCACATGTCGAGTGAACACTCGGCCCGGCGAGCTGGCAACTGAGAACCTCCGAACAGCACCCTCGAACCTCGAGGAACAACCGCCACACCTGAAAAGCAGGGATGAGTGTCCAAAATAGAGACTCAGCAGGGATCCCGCGGAACCCCAACCGGAAACAACGGCAGTAGCGGAAGGAAAGCTACAACGACAGTAGGAACAGCGAACCGGTGGCCGGTCAAAACTCGGCACTACAGCTACTCCTGATACACCAGAAAACACACCCCGATCTCACGGTCGGGGGCTACCGAACCACACTAGTATCACTTACCGAAGTAAAAACCCATGGCAACCCCGTCGTACAGGCCTGTCTCCCAGGACACGGCCAACCTGGACACGCTGTCCAAGGTGCAACCCCGACCACCCGGTCACAGACACCGCACCAACAAGACACAACCTCGATAAAGCTACTAGCACCAGTCTCACGGCACGAAAACTGACACACGCATCATGGCGAAACAACCTGGACTCAACAGTCAACATGACCAAAAACCTGAAAGTCGAAGTCATAGAGACTCACAGTCTGTCACTCCCTACTCGATAGGAGTACCTCCCACTAGAAGCATAGTCGGTAGCGTCCCCTGACGTCTTACACCGCACCGCAGGTGTCCACCTGGCACGATAGCCCCTGTCGGAGGTAAGGACACCGTACAAGTAACCACAAAGCAAGTGACTAGCTGGGGTCACACTCGTTAGTGCGTGTCCAACTGCCCCCAACCACGTGTGCACACACAGACCATGCGTCCCAGGTCTGGCCTCTAACTGGTTTTCCCCTCAGCAGGACTCTGGCTGCAAGACGTGGGGCCCGACGAAAACAAGTCTAAAAACCGTCCTCAGGGTAGCCTCTCCACCACTCCCCAGTGGAACCGCTAAACGCGCAAGCAGGCTATTACTAGTGGAGGGTCACTGAAGGAGTAGACTCTCAAGTCAAAGGAAAACAACGTCCGAATCCAACGAAGTACAGGGACCGTCCCACGTACCAGCACCGTCGCACGGTGACCACGATCGGAGAAGAAACGGGACTCACAGTCCACGGGCCATGCACCCGGTCACACAGAAACGTTGAAGCACGGTTCCCAAGGTAGCTCACAGGCCGCCAAACCGAATCCCACTCTCAGGGAAAAGCGGGAACCCTCCAGCCCCAGGCTGGGCAACTGGACTCGCAATCTAAGGCCTTACTCATGGCCCACTCGGAAACCTCTTCCCGAAGAAACTCACGACGTGCGGGGAACCCTCGCCGCACTCGCACCGATACACGGTGACTCGGTCAAGCGTAACACAAAAGCCCAGAACACGAGGAGTCACCCGGACTCTCAAACCCATGGGTACGCTAAATGAGGTAGCACGGTCATCCCGACACCCTCAAAACACGGACATAAAACCCTCGGGGTGTCTGGGACATCCAAGAGACCGCAAGTCGACCACTGGGTCACAACCAGGTCGACCAGGGATCCACACCACGTAAAACGATCGCGACAAGCACGAAGAACCACTTCGGCACAACACAGTGTCTGGCGGTCCATCTTTGGGCCGTCACAGCTGTAACGGTCCAAAGCTAGGCCGCCAAAGCACTGTAACGGTCCAACACAGGAGCGTTACACGAAACGGGCAACACTAGTTGTGGCGCACCCACCCTGGGGCGTCACAGCCTCTAACGGACCATGCCTGGTGCGTTAGAAGACATACCAAAACAGGTTGTGACGCACACCCCTCGGGGCGTCACAACCCTAATGGACCTACCTAGGCGCGTTAAAAGAAGGGATACGTCAACTCTGACGCACCCTCGTTAGGGCGTCACAGAGCTCTGACGGTCCACCCCTGGTGCATCAGAGTCTCAGGACCCCAATCGGTCAAAATCATGAAACACGAATGTAACGGTCGGGTCCAGGCGCGTCACACCCTCTGACGGTTTATCGTAAGACCGTCAGAGCGACCGACGACCTAACCACGAAAATTGACCCTGTGACGCACCCTCCTTGGGGAGTCACGGCATGTAACGCACCCACCCTCGGGCGTCACAGCCTGTGATGGTCACTGGAAGGACCGTCACACAGTCCCGAGAGCGGGACGACGGGAAATGACCCAAAAATCGTCACACGCCCCCATACCTCCACAGGAGAGGGGGAAAACAAGGGGGTAGCCCCCAAATAGCCCCTAGCATGCATCTAAGGCCTCGGATCGGCCAAAAGCGCGATGAAACGGTAGATCAGCTCACGAGCCCTAAAACATGGATTTTCCCAAAATCCCTGATTTCGCCCGCTCGGCTCGCCATGGCCTAAAAAACTTGCGGGAAAGGAAGCGCACGAGCTGGGGGTCCATCTCCCTACCTCCACCGAAGAAACGACGCGCCGTGGATGCTGATCCACGAAGAAATCGCCGCGAAACCCTCGCCGGCTCACGGACGCGCCCCCGAGCATCGCCACGCCTCCACCGCGTCGATCCTCGCCCGTCCTCACCCGTGTCCTCCCCCACGCCGCCTCCACCTCGCCCCCGCCTTGCTCCGTCGGCCGTCGGAGAAGAGAGGGGAGAAAGAGAGCGTGAGAGAAGAGAGAGGGAGAGAGAGTGAGAAATGAGAGATGGGGAGAGAGAAAAGGTTAGGGGGTTTATATAGGGGAAAATCCAAAAATTCCAAAAATTCAGAAAAATACAGAAAAATTGCCTCGGTAATCCTCGCGAAGAGTACATCGCAGTGGTAACATCCCGGAGTAGGAGAACGCGACGGTTCACCCTGCACGGGATTCCGAAGATCCGACCGGCAAAAACACGCGTAAAACCTGAAACGCAACCCGGGACCCACAAAGGTGCTCCAAAAATCCCAAAAAATTACCGGCGTACTCCTAAGAACACCACGGACCCAAGGAAACTCACGGGCACACCACCAATGGGTCCAACAATCCGGTAAAAATAGTCTGAAGCTCAATCGGACAGGATCTGAAACCCGCGGAAAGACGATCAGAAACCCACGGATCCAGATCCGAAAAACCCGGGGCATTACATCCCTCCCCCCTTAAAGGAATTTCATCCTCGAAATTCAGGACAACCATGGAAACACGGGGGAAGACACCACAGCCCACTGACAACGTCGTCAGAGCCCCAGCACAGAAAATCTCGATTCACACGAAAAGCTCCGGACCTGAGGGACACAGCCAGACTTACAATCACGAACAACACCTCGCTCCACGCACTGTGTACACTGGCCATCAGAGCAGGCGCAACACAAAAGCACAAGTTTGGTATCACCTCAGTCACAACGAAAGCCAGTCATGGCACCGCTGCCACCATCTCGCTCACCGAGGAGGCATAGTCCTCGTCACGAGAAACAGCTACCGATCCATCCAATGGTCAGCAGACAAATTACACATCAACTTCACAACCAGCAGACAGGTCGCACACCCTTCTCAAGGGAACAACCAATACAGAGCCTCTACCAGCTCACGCGGCCATCTCAACAGACCGCAACCAGAACATTAGCTCAGCTCCAAGAAACACCTCGCACATGGCAAGCTGAAAGCCAGACATATCACTGTGCCAACTCTGTCAGAAGACAAACTTCGACAAAGCCCAGATCTCATCCAAAGAGGCACATCACAGAAACGACCACCAAAGGTCTTACCTACAAACGGCCCTCACCGTTCACGATGCACAACCAACAGCATCTTCTGTCTGTGAAAAGACCATCCATTGATCGCCAGGTACACGTCAACGGGAAACCTCCGCTTGCTCAGGTTCTTCCTTCTTTCCTGGTCCTCCACCAGATCCGAAGGGAACATTCCAAACCTCGGCAAGCCATCCGTTGACTCACACACAGACCGATACCATATCTCGAGCCGCACTCCTCTCGGACTCCGCATCCGAACTCAATCATCGTGCCAACTCGACCCTTTCGGGGAGCACGATGAAACCAAATGACAAGATCCTGGCGTCTTCGGTCATCACCTCACTTGACTCAGACTTATAGGGGAACCATCCCATGCTGGTCACCAAACCAAGGATAACCATTGTGACACCAACGTCCCATCAAGGACCACCAATCCGACGCCAATCTCACTAAAAGGCCTCCGCCCATAGGTGTCACTCTTCCGTCTTGTCTCATCACATCCCTCAACTCAATTAATCCAAGTGGACACTTGTCAATCTTGATTCCGCCCTTACCACAGAGCCACGGGACACCACCGGAACGATTCATGGCACACGTCTCTACAGGAGAAAAGTGCCATCCAATCTCACAGCAACGTGGTCGCCAACGCTGTGGCCAATGCACACGGGTCCCCAAGCAATACACATCTTACCGTGGTCGACTACGAGACTAGCCTTACCAGTCACTCGCAGCTACCAACCGGAACCCAAAATCTCTCAGAGATCACTTCCTCAAAACACGATCTCAACTGAGGACACCACTTCCAATACAAGTAGGGCACCAAGCCACCGACTCTGACCAACACGTCCTCAATATCTGTCAGGCGACATCCTCAACAACTCCATCCGGGTCTAATACCGACGCCTGACACGGCTTCCATCACAGGAACAGGGTACTCATGCGGCGCACTAGCCAGCACATTCCCCAACACTCCATCCTGCCAGTGCCAAGAACCCCGATACCTCAAGCAACGGCACGGCAACAACACTTTTCACACAGAGGAACCAATCCTCCAATGCTCAACGCAAACTCAGCAATCCACTCGTAGCAACCAACGCTATGATCCTGAACTAGTGGGTCACAAGCCCACCAGGCTTCCGCTGCGCACTCTGATCCACGAGCACAGACACAAATTCTCCGGAACACCGCCCAACCGGCTCTCATCCTTTCGGAAAAGAGCCAACACACCCTCACACAACAAGGGAATGGGCACAACCTCTCACAGGCAACCACCTGGCCAAGACAAGGAGCACGTCTCGCACTGACTTCATGGCACACAAGGCCAACCAATCCGGACACATGATGCAAGATGGAAATCCTAGCCAAGCACAATTCTCTCCAGCCAAACGAGAAACCAAACGCACTTCCGACCAACGGAAAACTCCGCGCTCGACCTGACCTCGAACCTCACGCATGCTGGGAACAACACCTTCCAGCACCGAGAAAACCATCACCACGTCAGGTCAGCGCCTCTGACACACTCGACGAGCTTCACGTCAGACCACCATCACAGCATCTCTCGATGCACCATCACTGCAATTCCTCAAACTGCAACACGCCACGTCAAAAGCCGCAACACGAGCCATAATCGACAATCGCCGACGCTCATCCTCGAGTCTCGAAACTTACCGCGGAACCTTCACATCTCAACTCAAATCCGAGGCAAACACTACCCATTCACACACAAGAGCGCAGGCGTAAAACTTACTGGGACACCACAGCCCATTCCTGCCTCAAAATCCGTAGAACAATCGGGACCAACATGTCATTTCTGACGCCATAGAGCACAACAAGAACATCAGGCTCGACGAAACAGTAGCTCACCGAGAGGATCCTCCGCTCACCCGAGCATACCTTTCGACCAGAACACTCACTCTGCCACCTTAAACTACGACCTGAACACCTCAGGCGCTGGACAAGTGGCCAAAACTGACAGCAACTCCCTCAGAGCACGCTCACAGCCACTTAACCACGAACAATCCTCTCCAGCCACCTTACCACGCTGCAGATTCCTCAAACGCAGCACCGTGAGTTCACGCTTGCCAGCAACCTCTGCCCGATGCAGCACAACCAGGGCCACCACCGATGAGGGAGAAGGCTCTCGACCTCGATCCTTAGACCCCATGCTGGCACAAAAGCCGCAGACAGCAACCACCTTCACAGCGCCGCACAGCGGACTCAAGCTCTCGAGCGAGAAACTAGGCGGAAAGTGAACACAAAACCCTAAGCCAGCTGCCGACTGTACTAGACCTTATTGACTCAGATCACTGCAGTATTTTAAATTCCTATGTACGTCCACAACCACTACGACCCAAGATCCGGATATCGGGAAAGACCCGATACCATTCGAATCCTGGCTTGCCGCCCACGAGTCGAAGGACTCGGAATGGCTAAAAGTAGTGTGGAGGCACAAAGAAATAGGAAGTAAACCAGGATAATTCAACAATTAACAGAAATAAATAAACAACTACTATAACAACAGAATCCAGTCGAACAGAAAGTACAGTCTAAAGTAGTAAAACGTACCACATGCCGAGTGAACACTCGGCCCGGCGAGCTGGCAACTGAGAACCTCTGAACAGCACCCTCAAACCTCGAGGAAGAACCACCACACCTGAAAAATGGGGATGAGTCTCCAAAATAGAGACTCAGCAGGGATCCCGCGAAACCCCAACCGGAAACAATAGCCGTAGCGGAAAGGAAAGCTACAACGACAGTAGGAACAGCGAACCGGTGGTCGGTCAAAACTCGGCACTACAGCTACTCCTACTGTACCATAAAACACACCCCGATCTCACGGTCGGGGGCTACCGAACCACACTAGTACCACTTATCGAAGTAAAAACCCACGGCAACCCCGCCGTAGAGGCCTGTCTCCCAGGACACGGCCAACCTGGACACGTTGTCCAAGGTGCAACCCCGACCACCCAGTCGCGGACATCGCACCAACAAGACGTAACCTCGGTAAAGCTACTAGCACCAGTCTCACGGCACGAAAACCGACACACGCGTCACGGTGAAACAACTTGGACTCAACGGTCAACACGACCAAAAACCTAAAAGTCAAAGTCACAGAGACTGACAGTCTGTCACTCTCGACTCGACAGAAGTACCTCCCACTAGAAGTACAGTCGGTAGCATCCCCTGACGTCTTACACCGCACCGCAGGTGTCGGCCTGGCACGATAGCGCCCAGCGGAGACAAGGACACCGTACAAGTAACCACAAAGCAAGTGACTAGCTGGGGTCACACTCGTCAGCGTGTGTCCAACTGCCCCCAACCACGTGTGCACACACAGACCATGCATCCCAGGTCTGGCCTCTAACTGGCTTTCCCCTCAGTCGGACTCTGGCTGCAAGACGTAGGGCCCGACAGAAACCAGTCTAAAAACCATCCTCAGGGTAGCCTCTCCACCACTCCCTGGTGGGACCGCTAAACGCGTAAGCAGGCTACGACTAGTGGAGTGTCACTGAAGGAGTAGACTCTCAAGTCAACGGAAAATAACGTCCAAATCTGATGAAGTACGGGGACCGTCCCACGTACCAGCACCGTCACACGGTGACCACGGTCGGAGAAGAAACAGGACTCACAGTCCACGGGCCACGCACCCGACCACGCAGAAACGTAGAAGCACGGTTCCCAAGGTAGCTCACAGGCCGCCAAACCGAATCCCACTCTCAGGAACCTCCAGCCCCAGGCTGGGCAACTGGACTCGCAATCCAAGGCCTTACTCATGGCCCACTCGGAAACCTCTTCCCGAAGAAACTCACGACGTGCGGGGAACCCTCGCCGCACTCGCACCGATACACGGTGACTCGGTCAAGCGTAACGTAAAAGTCCAGAACACGAGGAGTCACCCAGACTCTCAAACCCATGGGCACGCTAAACGAGATAGTATGGTCCTCCCGACACCCTCAGAACATGGACATAAAACCCTCGGGGTGTCTGGGACATCCAAGAGACCGCAAGTCGACCACTGGGTCACAACCGGGTCGACCTGGGATCCACACCACGCGAAACGATCGCGACAAGCATGAAGAACCACTTCGGCACAACACAGTGTCTGGTGGTCCATCTTTGGGCCGTCACAGCTGTAACGGTCCAAAGCTAGGCCGCCACAGCACTGTAACGGTCCAACGTAGGAGCGTTACACGAAACGGGCAACACTGGCTGTGGCGCACCCACCCTGGGGCCTCACAGCCTCTAACAGACCATGCCTGGTGCGTTAGAAGATAGACCAAAATAGGTTGTGACGCACACCCCTCGGGGCGTCACAACCCCTAACGGACCTACCTAGGCACGTTAAAAGAAGGGATACGTCAACTCTGACGCACCCTAGTTAGGGCGTCATAGAGCTTTGACGGTCCACCCCTGGTGCGTCAGAGTCTCAGGACCCCAATCGGTCAAAATCATGAAACACGAATTTAATGGTCGGGTCCAGGTGCGTCACACCCTCTGACGATTTATCGTAAGACCGTCAGAGCGACCGACGACCTGACCACGAAACTTGACCCTGTGACGCACCCTCCTTGGGGCGTCACGGCATGTAACGCACCCACCATGGGGCGTCACAGCCTGTGATGGTCACTGGAAGGACCGTCACACCATCCCGAGAGCGGGACGGCGGGAAACGACCCAAAAATCATCCCACGCCCTCATACCTCCACGAGAGAGGGGAAAACAAGGGGGTAGCCCCCAAATAGCCCCTAGCATGCATTTAAGGCCTCGGATCGGCCAAAAACGCGATGAAACGGTAGATCGGCTCACGAGCCCTAAAACATGGATTTTCCCAAAATCCCCAATTTTACCCGCTCGGCTCGCCACGGCCTACAAAACTTGCGGGAAAGGAAGCGCACGAGTTGGGGGTCCATCTCCCTACCTTCACCGAAGAAACGACGTGCCGTGGACGCCGATCTACAAAGAAATCATCGCGAAACCCTCACCGGCACACGGACGCGCCCTCGAGCATCGCCACGCCTCCACCGCCTCGATCCTCGCCCGCACCCTCTCCCGCGCCGCCTCCACCTCGCCCCCGCCTTGCTCCGTCGGCCGTCGGAGAAGAGAGGGGAGAAAGAGAGCGTGAGAGAAGAGAGAGGGAGAGGAGTGAGAAATGAGAGATGGGGAGAGAGAAAATGTTAGGGGGTTTATATAGGGGGAAATCTGGAAATTCCAAAAATTCAGAAAAATACAGAAAAATTACCTCGGCAATCCTCGCGAAGAGTACATCGTAGTGGTAACGTCCCGGAGTCGGAGAACGTGACGGTTCACCCTGCACGGTGTTCCGAAGATCCGACCGGCAAAAATACGCGTAAAATCCGAAACGCAACCCGGGACCCACAAAGGTGCTCCGAAAATCCCAGAAAATTACCGGTGTGCTCCTAAGAACACCACGTACCCAAGGAAACTCACGGGCACACCACCAACGGGTCCAACAATCCGGTAAAAATAGTCTGAAGCTCAATCGGACAGGATCCGAAACCAGCGGAAAGACGATCCGAAACCCACTGATCCAGATCCGAAAAACCTGGGGCATTACACGTCCAGTCCTCCATGGGGCAGCCAAAAGCTAATAGCGTGCGAGAGAGGTGCTCTACCAAGCCCCTTAGCCGCACATAAGATAAGTCCTAGTAGGTCGTCACGGTCTGCCTTAGCGTCTCCAGATATTGCCATACTAGGTCGCTTGATGACTGTAGACCGGGCGATGGCGTATCAAGGAAATGAAATTCCACTCGACTGTTGACCATGGCCCAAATATCGTCGTTCAGTTTTGAGGACAATGATGGTATGTCCTGTATGGCACTTGCACTAGGACCGGCCCCAGCAATTAACGCAACAGAGGAACTGTCAATAACCGCAATTTCTCTCCCAACGTCTGACAAGGGTGCCGCATCTTGAGCCTCAGTAGCAGGGAGGGGTTGGTCACCATCTCCTGCTTGTCCAGCTTCCACCAATGCTGATTCAGTGGCAACGGCTAAAGTCAGGGAGGCACCGACAGCTTCTTCCACAATCTCTCCCGCTTCTATTGTAGGAAGGCCCCCTTCATCCTGAAGTAGTGCATCACCGATGCTAAGTTGTTGTTCCGGGACCATGGTCGGCTGATCATGCCCGACAATCACTCCTGGCCCTTCCAAGCCCGCTGTCGTGATAAAATCCTTTGGATATTGCAAGGCTATGGGCCTCAGAATAGGCAAGAATGCCGGCGGGTCTGCACCAAGGGGTGGAAGGGATATCTTTACGGTCATGGTCGGCAAGGTCACTAAGGCTGGAGCGGCAGAAGCCTTCAAAGAAATCAGCATAAAACATCTCAAAGGGCTGATATAATGACCTATGAGAATAAGCGCAAGATTAAAGGGGAGACTCTTACCTCAGCCGGTACCAAGCTCAAGTCTCTGGCAGCAGAGACCACGGTCCCCGTCATCCCGCCCCCCTCTCCTACGGAGGGACCGGGTGGCCCAAAGCTACTCCATGACAGCCGTGGCGGACTGAAAGTTGTGAAATGACTTTCGTAAGCAGAAGAGCCCCCAGCATCTTCGGTCTCTGTTTCCACCATGGGAAACCCCTCATCACTGGAGCCGCCACTATAATCCACCTGCTTCGTCGAAGGCGAGCCTACTTCTAGCGTCGGGCTTTTCCCCTCTAAAATAGACGGCTCCCCAGGGAGATGACTTATAGCAGGAGCATCTTGCACAATAGAAGCCGGCTCAGCTGGCTCCGCAGTAGGGTCGATAGGCAAATGAACTTCGCGAGTTAGTTGACCCCCTGAAATGATCCCCTGCTCAGCAAAAGTTCCCTCAGTCGACTCCACGACAGGGGGAGAAGGCAGTCAGATCTCGACTGAAGCTAAAACAAGAAGCACTCATGTAAGCCCAGGGTGTGATCAATTGTGGAAATCTTTAGAGGACAGACCGCAGACTACCTTCCATCTCGTGGCTGGGTGTGGGAGAAGGCAAATTTTCTTCATGGGGGGCTATTGGCACTCCATCTCCTCTCTCTTCAGCTCCCGCAGGGATGGCAGCCTCTTGCGCAACCATTGCAGATGAAGTAGTTACACCTGCAAAATAAGAATTAGGCTATGCGACCAAAGTAGAGGCGGAGTGCAGAATGAAAGATATACCCTGGGTTGCGTGTGCCGGCACATGAGAAGCCTTGAACTCTTCAAACGAGACCCTGGCTAGAGGAACAACTGCTGGTTCCGGGTCTATGGTCTTCTTTCGGCGAGTCCGCTTCGCTCGAGTAACTGCTTCCCAGACCAGGGACCTCGTTCGCTTCCCTGAATCACCGGGAGGCAGAGGTGTCATGGTTGGAGCCACCTCTGGGGCTTCAAAATATGTTGGCTTCTGAGCCTTTATAATCATCTCCCTAAAGTGCTTGGTCTCCTCTGCAGTGAGCCGAACTGCACATATGGAAGGGTGAAAAAGAATGACATACACTATAGCAAGAAGGGAACCAAAAGCCGAAGGCAAAGAATGAAATACCTACCGGCCCCGTATACAAAGTAGAGAGTGGCTAGTAAAACAGCGAAGGCTCTTTGTTCCTTGAAGCAGCCTCATGAATCAGCCAACAAATGTCTCCTATCAATTCGCATTGTTCGGCCAGCAACGCCAAGTCTGAATGGCCATGAGAGGATAAATGATAATACAAGCCGAGGTGGTCCAACCCCCATCTGTCGGCATATTTAAAAGAAAGGAGAAGAGGTTGGCCCAATAGGGCTTCACTAGGGCCACCTACTGAAAGCCTGTGGGAGTGTAGCAATGCAAATAACCAAGGGGTACTGCTGTAAAGTGTCGACCGTCGGTCCTCCCATCTAATGAAGGTCTTGTAAGGATATAGCCGGTCGCTCTCAGGGCACCAAGAAGCCATAGAGGATAGAAGCTCCTCCACTGGCAAGGAAATCTGTTGAAGAACCAATCGTTCACCACTCACACAGCATAAGCCCTGAAGCATCATCAAGAAGCCATCTTTGCTGATCTCTGGCAGTTTCGGCTCGATCTTGGGTGAGAGTAGCTTGGCAGCCTTGCGAGCCTCCAGATAAGCCACCACTGTAGCATTCGTATGGAATTTCAACTTCTTCAGATAAGCCAATTCAGTATCCAGAGCCGGCACTAGCTGAGAGTCCAAGAATCGACATTCAACAACAGCCCAACATTCTCTTCTCGAGTTCCTATAAAAGCCTGTGCACGCATTCCACCATTTGATATATTCTAAAGTCACACGGGGAAAGTGTGCAGGGGCCGGAACTCTGAATGAAACCGCCTCTCAGCGATCGAAGTAGTCCCACCATATACGAGCCTCATCGTTCAACACCTGGCCAGCCCGGGCCCTGTTTGGCAGCGTAAACTGTGTCGAGGAAGCAGGGATGTATTGATCATAACCAAAATTCTAACTAAATCGGAATGGGTAGTAAGGCTCCAGCCATAAAATCCCGCTCTTACAGAAAATCTCGACGCTCGGCCTTATTGACAGCACCCAGTCGATTAGCTCCGACTCCAGAATTGGCCTTGTGCACCTGGCACCAGAAATGGGGTGAACATACTCTTCTGTTTCATGAAGGCGGCACTCCCGCATCTTGTTCACTAATGGACTTGAGTGGGCGGCCAAGCTCCAAAAATGCAAAACTCTGGGTGTGTCTATTGGAACTTTGGTCAGTTTTCCCCGGATAGCAAAAAGCGGGTCCGCTGTCTGGGTCGGCTCAACACTGGCAAACTCTATCATCTTGGGAACTAGCTGTGCTGATTGGAGTGACCGAGGAGTAGCTTCCGGGAACAATGTGCAAACCCAGGCATTGAAAAAGTGCAACGGACCAACAGTCCGCAGATTCTTGGGAAGACGAGATCGATGCAAGTCTCCCAGCGTTTTATATATTAAACACAATGCAATCGGGCATAGAGAAAGTTTCATTCCCCATGCCATCAGGCAGGTGGGGTAAATGGCTTCAGCCCTAATCACACTCTCGTCACCCTATGAGAGAGCGAAAGAGCAAATCCAATAAGTCAAGTACGCAGCACAATGGGTGACTGCGTCAACACCAGTAGGATTAGGTCCTCCCCGTTGGCCTCCCTGCAGTGAGGAAGGTAAAGTAGCTTGTAGCCGAACCCTTTTCTTCCGCTGAACAGGAGCTGGCGCTACTGAGGGGAAGTCTTCATATTTCCGCTCCCCTCTACAAAAATATTGAAGCCAGGCCCCCATTCTCACGTGCCTCTTCTCCCCGGGCTTGCGTGCTTCTCGGGTATTGTACGAGGAGCGACAGAGAGTACGATATGCTTTCATTAGATAGCGGTAGGTGAAACCAGTCAAGTATTTCCCTTCACTGTCCACCTGATCCTTCAGCCAGTCCGGCCAACAAACTTCCTCATACGGCTCGCCGTCGATCGGGAGGCCGCTTAACTGAGAGAGACTCCAAAGGTCCAGTGACGTCTCTCCTTCTGAAGTGTAAAAGGTGTTGTATTCGAGACAGAACACCTCAATCATGCCGTAGCATAAACCCTTGGAGATGGGGTAGCGATACCTTGATGCATATACACTATGGTATACGTCTGCCCTAATCATGATAGGAGCATAGTGCTGCAGAACATAACCGGTGAACTCCACTGCTTCGGCCCGGAAGGCATAGGCGTCAGTAACCTTCAAGTCGGCAAACCAGCCTATAGAAATCTGGTGCTTGAAGCGCACGGCTAAGCAATCTAGCAAGAAGGGCTCCTCTCTGTATCCCCATTTTAACGGGGCTAAGAATAAGCCAAAAGATGGCTTCTCGCAGTCAACATGGCATGCGGCTTCATTCCATCGGGTCGGTATGAATTCAGGGGCTCTGGTCAACAGTCCATCTTGAGGAGTCAACTCTTGGAGTCCAAGTATAGCACTCCACTTCCTGGGCTCACCCGGTGAATAGATGGGTCTTCCCCGCACAATGAAGTCTGTCAAAATATCGCGTTCGACAAGTAGCGCCTGCTCAGCCTTCCAAACAAGAGCAAGTCCCACTTTTCCTGAAGATTGAATCGCTTCGGGCATCAGATGCTTGTCTTTGGGATGGTCCACTCTGTAGCCGTCACGGCGGTCATACTTGAAGGAGTCGCTCCTGATGATTAACAGACGACCAGTGTCTACTGTGTCAGTGTCTGGATCAGAGGACTCTGCAACTATGGTCAGTTTATCATGGCCTCTGTCCAAAGAATTAACATCCCCCCAAGTCACCACAGCACGGGAAGAGGAAGGAGAACCAGATGCCATGGTATCTACATCAAAGGAAACAAAACAAAGTCAGAAAAGGATTGTCGAGAACAAAAATTTCTGACAAAATTTCGGCAGAGTCTCCCTAGCTCGGGAGCTTGCCAAAAGAAAGTGGGAACACATACATTAAGAGACGATCCCTAAAACAGGTCGTAGGTGTCACACCGAGGCCAAACAGGACACCCAGGGGTGTAGCTCCGAGGCCAAGCCTACTAGGAGCCTCCCGGGGCCTGGAAAGAAGGGGTTTGAACCCCCTGAATTAAGATTGAACGGAGCTCGCCCTCACCAAAATCCCACCGCTGCCGCCGTCGCGAAGCTCAGGGAGGAGGGAACTCATCGCCGCAGGCAGAAGAGAAGAGAAGGAGGAGTTAGGGTTGAAATGAAGAGAATGAGGAAGAGAGAGAAATGAAGAGAGTTTTATAGGGTTCCTCAACCGCTAAACCGGCGCGGGGGTGGGGCGCGTCGTTTTAGTGCCCCCCGCACCGATCATCCGGTTTTGCACGCCAGAATGGCAACAAGCTAGGTCGCACCGGATTGAGGAAGTTCAGGGGCGCGTCATTTTAACACAACACACTAGGCCGCTCCATTTAAGCCAATTGTCATGGCCGCGCCATTTTAAATGTCAATTGCCATCTTCGCGCCGTTTTAAGGCCGTTATGAAGCCACGCCGTTTGAGCGGCACCTCGACTGCATCAAATCAATGGTCTGTGCTGACCAAATGAAGAGTATGCTCAGTCAAAGTACATCTGTTGGTCCCTCGTCGCTCATTCCTCGCTTGCGACACCCGCGGCTGGGGGGCATTTGTTGGCACCCGAAATATGATCAATGGCAATCACACCTGAACGACAGAAGAATGCGGCCCACTAATGTGCAAAAGCCGAAAAGAATAAATACACATGGGTCCTCTCGGACTGTTGAAGCCTCAGGTCATCTGACGAGAGCGTCAGGGACTCCACCTCAGGACGGTCAAAAGAAATCCACAACAAATCGGCAGTGTTGTTCGGCCTGCCCAACAAACCAGTATCGACTCGGTCATGCCAAACAAACCCCCTCCATCGTCCGATCAGGACAAGAATGTACCCGGTGGTTCGCCACCTGAAAAGAAACCCTCCCGAGGTGAAGGAATGTCTCTGGCCCCTTGGAACAAGGTGCCGAAGGCCGCGTCAGCAGAAGACCCAAGTAACCCGGCGCGGGTGCGTCTTCTTACCGGATAGGTCCATTGATGACCAAATAGCCGCCCAGCCAGGTCAAAAGTGAAAGAAGTGTATGCCCTGCAAGCCAATCACTTGTGAAGTGATGACATCATTTCTTATATATTCTCATTCATATTTATGGCAATTCCTTCATTATGTCTTATTTGTTTATGCGTATTACCGCTTAATGTGATGAAGTCCTTGAACACAGGCTATGAAGGTTGAATCATAATGATATTATGATAGTGAGATCAACCTTCTAGATGCATGTGTTCTAAATGTTCCTGGTCATAGGATCTTTGAGATAGGACATCAAAGAATTCGGATAGACCAGTGCACATGATATCCTCTCATATGATGAGGGTGACCGATCTCACAGTCACTGGTGTGAAGACACTAAGATATATGTGCAGGTGACCATTACAAGAATAGGGTTCACTGAACTGATCCGATTAAGAATCTCTGGATGGTAATTATATCTAATTGTCAACCAAGAGATTCTTCAGTCACAGTTGCACAGTTGATCTTTTGACATGTGTCACCAAAGATACCTTGCATGAGGACTTCTGTATTTTGATTCCTGGCAAAGGGACTTTATCCATAAGTCATGGATGCTCAAGTGTTCGGATACAGCGGAATACATGCGAAGGAAATTGAGTGACATTAGTGGATCATTCACTCTTAGATATAATATGGGAGAGAATGCCCTATGAATGGTACTCGGTTAAATCATTGGCCAAGGTAGATAGTTCAATGGAAAAAGAGTTTTTCATTGGGACTCAGAGTACGTTCATTCGGTCATAGATAAGAAGGGTTTGATAGTATGACCATACCCTTAATATGACTAGGGGCATTGGGTATGAATGGAGGACTATAGTTGTGTGGTAACTGTTGACGGAAAGGTCCCATAGTGGTTTTATAGACCCCCTTTGTCTTCTGGGGTCACGGAGTGTTGCTTGGTGCTTACTGTTGTTGATTTATTTGCTTCCTTCTTTTTGTGGGTTTGTGATGTATGATAAAGATGATAAGCAAAAATCAATGATCTCAATCAACCCAAGGACATGTGAACCATGAACCTGGGCAATCCAAACAAGCTCTAGCATGGGCAATGCTATCTCAACCAAACTAATCTAAGGAAATAAAGAAAAACA
This sequence comes from Amorphophallus konjac, assembly GCA_022559845.1. NCBI lineage: Eukaryota > Viridiplantae > Streptophyta > Magnoliopsida > Alismatales > Araceae > Amorphophallus > Amorphophallus konjac. Next base: position 290,250,202 of record CM040118.1, read on the forward strand.
CACGCCGGAGCGTGGAGCAAGTAGCAAATAAAACACACCGCGTAGGTGGAACAAGCAAAGGAAATAAGAGATATGAGAGAGAAATCAATGCCCAATACTAAGGAAAGAACGTGATCGCCACCAAAGTAAACACAAGTCAAGGACTTGAAAATACCTTGGAAATAGGTGGATGAAGCACCCGCCCACGGGAGAGAGAAACCAGTGAAATCTGCAGATCAGCCTTGAATGTAACGGTCCAGACCCTGTGCGTCACAGAAGTGTGATGGTCGCACGATGCACCGTTATATGAACCTGACGCGTTTTCTCAAGACCGTCAAACAACCTGCAGAAATAGCTTATGAATTCTTTGAACTCCAAATCTTACAGCCGGCCAGAAGACTTGGGCCTCGTGTAATGAACCTGTAAACCTGCCAAAGAACGTGAAACACAAGAAAACAAACCTAGATCAGCCCTTTAAACAAGCGTAGTATCAATTCTTAAGAAAATTAAGATCATTCAAAAGGAAAGGGAAGTACCGGGAAAGTTTTGGTTTTTTAACCCCTCTGGGCGTTTTAAAAGATAGGAAGATGTTTAGATGATGAAAGTAGATGAAGAACATGGAATAAGGAAGAGGGACAATGCTTTGAGAACGAGGAGGAAGAAGAACACAAGTGTGACAATGATTAACTTTCAAACACAATGAAATGAATACTCCCTTCACCGTGAAGCAGATGGACGTGAGGAACAGTTCTCCTTGGTTGGATGTGGCTCCAGGATGCGGCAGCACTTCGACGTAAACTCCAGATCTTCCTCCCTCGGGCCATGAAGTTAAGGGTGCTATTTATAGGCCCTCAAACTCTTTGGTCGAACAGAGGATAATCCAGCAAGAAAAGAGGATAACTCTTAGCAAATCCTCGAAGATAATATCACCAAGAGTCCATAGAAACACACAGAAGGTTATGAGGATCAGATTTGGAAGAGAAATCACAAGATCAAACTCTTATCTCGACCACGGAGTAGCAGAGAAAAGGCCTAAACTGCCAGGACTCTCTGTTGGATGTAACGGCTGCTCGACAGACCGTCACAGGTAAATAACGCGTTAGGGGGATACCGTCACATTCAACCTTATCTCAAAAGAGATAAGATCAACGGAAGAAGATCAAAATAATAGGACTCTTGAATGAAAGTAACGGCCATGGGTGGACACGTTGGAGGGAAGTAACGGCTGCACGACAGACCGTTACACTCAATGGATAGGCCAAAGGATAAGGATTAAAACAAATCCTTAAGTCGTAGGACTCTTCAAGATGTAACGGCCATGGGCACATGCGTTAGATGAACATAACGCCCCAGGTGCAGACCGTTAGAAACAAATGAGGATAGAAAAATGAGAAGAGAGCTTGCTAAACGAGAAATCGTGGAACCATACTCAACCAAGGAGAAGACCCATGAAATAAACTTCAGACTGATGAAGGAAACTCAACGAAGGAATGAATAACTTGGAGCATCACATAGAGTGAACAAGAAGATGACCCGACTTATCGATCATAAAATGGGTGTCAACAGATGCCCCTCCTTAACGTCCTCTTTGCAGGGAAGCGAGCGGAGGTGAAGCGAAAGCGAAATGGAACATGGAGATGAAGCGGAAATGAAGCGGAGTGGACCAAAAAGCGGTCGTTTAGGTAAAATGACACCCGTTCTTTACCAATAAGCGATAGGAATTTTCTAAGAAACTTCAAACTGATCACAAGGAAAATAGCTAACCAAAGGATGCAAGTCTGGAGAAACTAACAACTAAGGAAAGGAAACACGGCTAGCCGCCGAAGGCAACAGAAAGGAAAGAGAACTGACTAAACTCTAGACAGAAATCTTCAGCCAACCAGATCAAGCGACAGATTGAAGAAAACCTTCGAATTCAGAGTGGAATGTCTCTCCTTATTCAAGATCAAGAACACAGCTATTCACCATCATTGAGATACCTCGAACAGATGAAGAATCATGAATGCTCAAATATGCGTATGATGCATGTTGGGCCAAATGAAAAAGAAATCATTAAAACAAATGCAAAGAAAGAATAACATAACAAGATACTCAAGAATAGTATTGCTAGACCGGAGAAATCAGGGTCAGGACACTATCTGCAACCACGGCGTGCAAGACAGAACCATCGTCCCCAAATTTTTCCAACCTAACGGCCTATCCAACGATTAAACATGTGAACTTAGATCATCATCATTTTTGTTTAAGGGGAACATCAGATCCCAGAACACATGAATGATCAGCCGGTTCTCGAGATAATATATCATAGATACCATATGGTAATGTATTAAAGGGATAAGGAATCGAGATACAATACCTGACTTACCTGCCTGACGACCGGCAAAGCATGATGCTGTTTATAACTTCATTCATGAGTAAAGAGGTTAGGTAACAATAGATATGAGCATGAAACAGGACATAACCATTTGTACGCATAAGAAGCGTCAATAATGTGCACCATGGCAGAAAATGTGATCATTCAAGCATTAAATAGACCAATTTATTCATCAAGAAACTTGCAAGCTGTAACGGTCTGTGGAGAGGGCGTTACATAAAGTAACGGACCAGGGAAGGGCCGTTAGAGACTGGGCGGTTCACATTCTTCAATAAAACAGTTCAAATCCAGGTAACGGTCTCAGGAGTACGCGTCAGAGACTGTAACGGTTGGACGATAGACTGTCATATTTCCTGAGCGTTCAAAAAAAACAAACCGAACGGTCGTAATCTTCATTCATTCATACAACACTCAACCTAAACCCTCAAAACCTCAACCGAGAGCAACGACCGGCGACCTCCGTCATCCACCCAAGATGGTCGGCGACGAGGGTTCCCAGCCACCGAAGAAGAGGGAGAGAGGGACGAAGAAGAAGGTGATTCGCCGCCTTCATTGCCGGATAGAGCGAGAGACCGTCCCGCCCGCGGAGGAAGAAACTAGGGCGAGGAGAGGGCCAAGGGTGGAGGAGGATGTTCCCACGGCCTAGGAGGATCAAGGGGAGGTTCCCCTAGACGAGGTAGAACCCAAGGAACAAGAAAGAAGAGGAAGAGGGGCCAAGACCGAGAGGTAGGCCGCCCACCCCATTTTCCAAAATTTTAATTTTTTTGTGTTTTTATGTGCATGCATGTGTGAATGAGGGGTAGAAAATGGGTCTATGAACCCATTAGGATTGATTGTAGGCCTTTTGGCCAAAGTGGGAAAGCCACGGAATGCAAAGGGGATAAAGCCCTCTAGCAGAGAATGTGACGGTCCTTCCAGGAACCATCACAAGCCTAACGCGCCACGCTTGATGCGTTAGAGACAAGTAACGCCCCATCCTAGGGCTGCTACAGTCACCAGAGGTCAGAACTAATTTTTGGGTTTTCAATTATTCAATTTTTTTGTTTTGTTTTTCATTTTAAATGCTTATGCAATGATTCTATGATGCAATTGACTGACTTATGCTCTAAATGAATGCAGGGAAAGAGACGAACGAGGATCTCTTGGCTTCAGATCCGGGTGGTGTATCAGGCACTGCCTGATTATCAGAGAGAGAGATTGGCCGGTATGGGGTTCGCCGAGGTGCTGAGCATCAAGGTGATCCGGATGGACACGCCACTGCTATACGCTTTGCACGAGAGATGGGATCCAGTCAGCAGGGTGTTCATCTTCCCATGGGGTCACATGATCCCGACGTTGGAAGACATGGCGAGGATTGCCGGACTGCAGGTGCACGGAGCCGCAGTGACAGGATGGACGTACAGAGACTACCACGAGATGGCCCAGGAGCTGCTGGGGCTAGACTTGATCAGACCAGGGCAGACGTCATCTCAGCTCTCGAGATCAGTACTGTAGGAGAGCCTAGGACTGAGAGGAGCAGCGATAGCTGTGGGCGAGTTACCAGAGGAGCATCTGGGCAGAGTGATAGATTAGGTGCGCCCACGAGTGGCGACAGAGGCGGGACCAGAGGGAGATCGAGTCCTGAGACGATTCCTGATGCTACTGTTCGGGAAGCTCTTAATTGCGACTCGAGCGGACGTCATCAGCTGTAGGCTGCTACCGATGATCCAGGATTTGGGCAGAGTCGGGAAATACGCCTGGGGAGCGGCGGTACTAGCCTTCTTGTTTGAGTCCCTCAGCACGACGGACCGACAGACGATGCTGGGCGGCTTCTCGCCTTTTCTACAGGTAAATGCAATTAAAAAATGCCTTCTATATGATTATGATTATGATTATGCTTATAAAAATGATTATGCAGTTGACTAACTTGATTTCTAAATGCAGATCTGGAGCTACATGTACCTCCCGGGCATCGGGAGAGGCACACTACTCCACGCCGGCCGCATCCCGATCGCGAGGCGATGGGTGGTTGCGAGGGACCCGGGGTCGATCATCAGATTGACCCGGGCGATCCAAGACGACTTGGATTCCTTCCCACACACGGTGGTAATCCCGAAACTTCAAAATGCTTTCTAAATGCTCTATATGCTTTTAAAATGATGAAAATAGACTAATATGAATGGACTAACATGCTTTCAGGTGAGATGGACCCCGTATAGAGGTGAGAGTTACGAGGGACAGCCATGGGTGGAGGCAGCCCTTTCGTACCGGGGACGAGACATATGGTTGCACTACATCCATATCATCGAGCCACTCCACTATCGACTGATCCTAAGGACTCGGGGACTAAACCAGCCCGAGGTGACCTTTCCACGCCGCAGTGACGAGCGCCCGGGCAAGTCAGCGAAAGGAATTAGCGGCGACATAGATTGGTGCGCCCGAAAGGCGAAGTTCGTCCATGATTGGAACAAGCGGGGCAGAGCAGTGAAGGAGCGGGACGAGAGCGACGAGGCGTACTTGAAAGCCTTTGCTCGACTGTACGGGGACCGGGTGTACTGAGGTACCCGACAACCGGTATGCAACTTCTAAACTCTAAACTCTGAATGCTCTTATATGAAAATTTTTATTCTATATGCACTGACTCATATGCTTTCCAAATGCAGCTAGACCCCGAGGGAAGGATAGCCGAGCTCGAGGGGCTTCTTCACGCCACCGTCCAGCAGCGGGACTAGTATCGGGCCCCCCTGGAGCTTCTGGTAAGATTCCCAAAACCTTGGACTTAAAATGATAAAAATGATTATGATGATGATTATGATGACTGACTATGACTTCTAAATGCAGCGGGCCAAGGGAGCCCAAAGAGCCGGACCGGATGCCCCATCGTCTTCCTCACAGCCTGCCGGGGACAGAGCTGAGCGGGATGTCGAGTTCGCCTAAGAGGTTGCCCAGGCCGAGGAGGCGGAGGCCACCCTCGCGGAGCGGGTAAGATGCTAAATGCGTTGATTTAAAATGCTTATGTTTATGCGAATTAAAATGCTTATGCAACTAACTATATGAAATGTAATCTATAGGCGAGAGAGCTAGCCACAGCAGCGGCCGAGGTGAAATCGGCTCGGATGGAGGCAGAGCGACTCCGGGCAGAGCTGACTCGGTCACAAGCCGAGGTGGAGCAACTCCGGACTGGGACCGCGGACTTGGATCGCTACCGGACCGAGGCCCGGGACACGCGGCGTCAGATCTTCGAGCTGAAGATCGAGCTACGGACGATGGAGCCCACGGTCAGGATGATGGGCCGGGGACCGGAGCGGAGTGCCTCCCAGAGTGGGGCACGGAGGAGCGTTGCCCCGAGCGGCTCGATAGGGGACTTCCTCGCTAGCTCCTCTGGCCAGCGGAGGAATGAGAGGGCAGAGAGAGGACAGCAGGAGGAGAGTGCCTCCATAGCGCCACCCGCGCGGAGACCCGAGGGCGGAGATGATGATGGCGGCCCGACGGATAAGCCGGCCGAGTGATGCATTTTTTGGTTTTCTTCTTTGGTTATCACTTTACTTGTACATGACTTATGATGAAAATGGAATGAAAATTTCTTTTTGGTCTTTTGTTTGTCCTGGTGAATGAATGGATGTGTGTATGCAGAAATGAATGGAAAATGCCAAAAAATGTATGTGAGAATGTGATTGAAAATGTAGGAAATGCATGTGGACACGTGTGTATGAAAAAAGTGTGGATGAGATGATGTGTGGATGAAATGATGGACAGGAGGAATGGAATGGAAAATGTGTAAGACCGCCAGGTCTGAATAGAGGCAGAAAGGAATAGCACAATCTCAGCAGCAGACAAAGTAACGGTCGAGCTCCAGACCGTCAGGATCAAGTAACGCATCAGATGGAGGCCGTCAGAGAGGACAGAGCCCAAATTTGCAGAACTGAGCAACAGAAAGAGTAACGGCCCAGAGCTGGTGCGTCATATATAAGTAACGGCCAAATGCTAGACCGTTAGAGATGGCAGAGCAGGATTGAACTATGAATGCACTGACTAAACTCATGAGTGTATAGACCTTGCCAAAGTGATGTATAGGCTTCGTCTTTAGCAAAGGACGCTCAGACTTGAAGAATGGATGGACTTTAGACGAGGGATGTACAGACTTGGGGTTGTGCACACTTGGGCAATGTATGGACTTGGATCAAGAATGTACAGACTTGAAGCGGTATGGACTTTGGATCAAGAATGTACAGACTTGAAGAATGTATGGACTTGAGCTGTGGAATGTACATACTTGAGCGACGTGTGGACTTGAGCTGTGGAATGTATGGACTTTAGACTTCAACATGAGGTTCGGACTTCAAAATGCTATATAGACTTGAAAACGATGTATAGACCTCAACATGCTGTGTAGACTTGAAAACGATGTGTAGACTTCAACATGCTGTGTAGACTTCAAAATGCTATGTAGACTTCCAAAATGATGTATAGAGTTCAAAATGATGAATGAATGTGCATACTTCAAAATGCTGTACAGGCTTCAACATGAAGAATGAATGTGCAGACTTCAAAAAATGTTGTACAGGCTTCAAAATGATGTATAGACTTCAACATGAAGAATGAATGTGCAAACTTCAACATGCTGTACAGACTGGGATGATGAATGGGATGTATAGACTTAACAAAATATGCAGGAAATGTGACGGCTCAAGCACAGTGCGTCGGAGATAGATAACGGTCATGAGCAAGACCGTTGAGAATGATTAAACAAGAAGAAGCCAAAACTGATCAGCAGAGAATGTAACGGCTCAGAGAGAACGCGTCATAAGAATATAACGGTCTGATGCTAGACCGTTAAGCTTGACAGAACAAGGTTGGACCAAATTAAACCCACAGGAAATGTGACGGCCCAGAGCTGGTGCGTCAGAGGAGAGTGACGGTCCGACGATAGACCGTTAGAGCATGAATTGTACTCCGAGATGGATTGAGTCGCAAGGGGCAAAATCCGAGATAAGAAGCCTCCAATCCGTTCTAGACTTCTCCCAAACTTAAGATAAAGCCTTCCAATCCAAATCTTATCTCTTTAAAGCCAAAATCAAGACTTTTAAAATTTGGAAACTTAGCCAAAATCGTATCTTTCTGAATTCTCTGCTAGAAGGGCTGAAAAACCTCTCCTAAAGGGTAGGAAACAAGATGAAGAGAAGCTTCGAGGCGATGGCTATGGAGGAGAAGATCTATACCGGACCCAAAGCTGTAAGAAAGGAGTATGGAGAGCTACAAAGGCTGACCTCATTCCCCAAACACCTAAGCTCCAATGCTCCAAGAGTTGTAAGCTTCCATGACCTAACCAAGTTCAGAAATTTCCTGCACTTCATCTCTTTCTCATGATCTCCTTCTTTTCTTCTTCTCTTCAAGCCTCTTCCTGGTCCAAGATGTTATTCTAATCTGAAGTGGGTAGCTCCCATGGTAAAGGCACTCCCTTTAGAGGTTACATCAATTCTTAAAGCATGGCACCTTGAACCTCTCTTGGTTTTAGGTAAGAATTTCTAGAAATTATCATTAGATTGGCCTAGTATTTCAGCCCTCATAGAATTGTGGCATCCACAAACACATACCTTCATCTTCCCTTCCTTCGAAGCAACAGTCCTATTAGAGGAGGTAGAAACCTACCTAGCCCTTCCTAAGACTAAGGTGGGGGATGAAGACCTAGTTTGCTACACGGTTGAGCCTATTGACCCGTCCTTGATCTTGAGTGATTTCATCCATAATCCAAAGGACGTGAGGACCATGATCAGCCCACACTACATTCACTTGATACCCTTAGCACAATGGATAGTCTATCATTGCAAAAACAAGTGGGAGAGACACGATGCAATAGCCAAGGCGGTGGCGGTTTGCTTATGTAGAGTCTTTCTTTTCACTACTACCGACCACCTCTTAGATATCCAAAATCTCAGCATCATTAGTGGGTTGTGGCGGGGAATGACCATCTCTCAAGCGATCCTCTCATATCTCTATGGAGGACTAAGCTCGGCTTGCCTAGGAGGACCTCTGTTTGGTTCCATGATACTCCTTGACTGTTGAATGGGAGTGAGAATCAAATTCCAACCAAAGGAGGATATTACTTCTGCTAGCCGTATCTTTGGGAGCCACCCTCTCTTCTTCATTGGAGGGGCATCTAGATTTTCTTCACAGGTTGAATGCAAGACGGCGGACAAGAAAATACGGGATGAATGGCGCCTCTTCTTCAATACTTTACCAATGGAGAAATTCATCATGCGACCAAGAATCCTTCGGAGCCCTCTTCTTAGAATACTGCGGCGTCAAGGCCTGGACCTCCAGCTAGTGGGAAATACTACCCTGGCGATCTACAACCCGCACCGGTGCCATCTTCAGATCGGACTACCTCGAATTGAAGCTCCTGCACTATCACAATACCCTCCCCTTCTACCTAGGAAGATGGGGACCGAAGAAGATGAAAGAGCGGTCCAGAATGCGCTGACCATGTGGGAGATCAGCAAGGTGCGTCCGTGGCAAGAGGTAGTGGAAGAGAACGACAAAGAACGCCGTGGCTACGTCAAAGATTTGAGGAAGATCCGCCCTCTTTCGGATAAGAAATTGAATGTAGCTTGATTTTGCTTTTAAGAAAGGTGTATTTGACAATCAGAGTTGGAATCTTATTAATCTTTTGTTTCATTAAGTTTAATTGAATGAGATGGGATTGCCTTAATTGAATGGTCATGGCTTGACTTGGCTTAGAACGGCCTGTAGAATATAGCCCCTGGAGAATGTAACGGATCTGAGAAGGGCCGTTAGAAGGATATAACGGGTAGCAGATAGGCCGTCGGGGTGAAAGACATGAGGGTTTGGGTTTCTGGAGGAAGTAACGGTCCAACGATAGACCGTTAGGCAGAATAACGGTCGCGCCCCAGGCCGTTAGAGAGAGAGCTGCTGAGAGAATCAAAGCGAAGGCCTGAAGAGATGTAACGGTCTAGAATGAACCGTTAGATGAGTTTGACGGCCTGTACCTGGTGCGTCACAGTCTTGAACCTGCATAGTTGTAAGATTTGAGCTTTGGTCTTGATCCTGCATTCTGCACATACTTAAACAGGGAACAAGTTAGATCTATTCTTAGACTCAACCCCTTGCCTTGAAGCAAGTTAGATAACGACCGTTTCTTGATATTTGGTCAAGGGGTGGAGCCTTATTAAATAGGCGGGAAACAAAAATAGAAATAATGCGATGCATATGATGGCATTTTTGGATTTTAAAAAATATATTTGAATTTTTGTGAGATTTTGGAAAATAGTTGATGTTTTTGGGTTTTGAAATATGTGATTTTTTTTATTTGATTTTGGACTTTTGATGTTTTTGGTGTTTTAAATATGTGTTGTTTTTGGATTTTGAAATATATGATGTTTTTGGATTTTGAAGTATTTGTTGTTTTTGGATTTTTGAAATATATGTTATTTTTGGATTTTTGAAATATATGTTGTTTTTGGATTTTCGAAATATATGTTGTTTTTGGATTTTTGAAAATCAGTGCTTTCTCCTAGCAACGTGAGCCCTCCATATCGTGTTGAGAGTCCCGAGGTTGGCGTGCAATGAGGTGACAAACCCTGACCAAGGCCCAGATTTTCATGACGGTGTTTCTACCAGGGCCATACCCGGGGTACTAGTTTCAATCCTGAAAAGGAAACTACTAGAAGCTCTTAGGACTTGGGTTCCTCTCCAGACAACCCATTAAAATTTTGGTCTGTTGCGCCGGGACTTTGTGTCCATCATCGAACCTTAGTCCACTCTAGGCATGCGTGCGACCGGGCTCATTCGTCCCGCGGGGAACTGTACTGCCACTCTTGTCATGCCTAGATTCTTTTTCTTGCCTTTCTGGAGCTTTGGAATCATAATTCAATAGACTTCTGAGATAATACTTTTTATTTTTGTTTTTGCTTTCTTTTTCTTTCTTTTTCTTGTGGCGTCAGGTCATAACGGACTGCCCCTATTTGAGACCTCCTCTCGTTAGGGTGCCTGGGTTGGGCATCGCCTCCTTATTAACCTCTTGCCCCTGGATTCAGCCGAAGGAAGAAACGGACAGGGACTTTGACTTTCCCCCAAAGCATGGCCAAGGAGAAACGGTGTCTTTTAAGCGGAAAACCTGACCAGGGACGTCGTGTAGTGTGTGATTGCCGTACTCGGGACCTCTTTTTCGTAAAAGGGAGGGAACACCTCGCTGCCGAGGTGGCACTGATTAGACTCTAAGGAAAGAAATGCTTAAGATACAACCCATTCCAAGCGTGAGAGAGCTCTTCACCTTCTGCGTTTACTAAGCGATAAGCATTCCCTGGATAAGCCTCTTTTACAACAAACGGCCCTTCCCAGTTAGGTTGTAATTTAGACCTAGGACCTGCAGATCGAATGAATTTGCATTTCAAAACCATATCACCTTTTTGAAATTTTCGTTCGATTACCTTCTTTTGAAAATAATGCGAAACTCTCTTTTGATAAACGGATACGTGATCGGCCGCGTTCATCCTCTTCTCATCTAAGAGTTCCAACTGGACGAGCAACGCTTCTCGACGTTCATCGAGATTAAGTTCCTTATCAAGTTGCACTCTAAGGGAAGGGATCAAGATCTCATATGGGAGCACCGCCTCCATCCCATAGGTAAGAGCATAGGGAGTTTGTCCCGTAGGAGTACGGACGGAGGTGCGGTAAGCCCACAGAGCTTCCACTAATCTTTCTGGCCAATCGAAAAACTTATGAAATTCGCATGTTTTCTTGATGATTTTAAGAAGGGTTTTATTAGTGGCCTCTGCTTGACCGTTGCCTTGAGGATAGTATGGAGATGAATGATGCAATGCAATATTGAACTTCTTACATAGGTCCTTGAGCTCTTGAGAGACGAACTGGGGTCCGTTATCGGTGATGATGCTGCTTGGCACTCCGAACCACGAGATGATATTCTTCATGATAAAGCGGCACACCGTTGAAGCTTTGATCTCTGCGTACGCCTCGGCTTCGGCCCATTTGGTGAAGTACTCAGTGGCGGTAAGGATAAAGGATTTCTGCTTGATCTGAGAATTGGGATCACCGAGGGGGCCAACAACGTCGAAAGCCCACATAGAGACTGACCAAGGAGCGGAAAGAGGATGGAGAGATAAAGTTGGAGCATGGATTTTGTCGGCATGGAGTTGGCACTTAAGACACCTCCGGACATAGAGGGAGCAATCTTCCTCTAGAGTGGGCCAATAGTAGCCCTGCCTAAGGATTTTCTTCGCTAGAGCCTGGCCATTGACATGACCTCCACACTCACTAGAATGGGCTGCTTCAGCCACCTTCCAAGCTTCATTATCATCCAAGCATCTCATGAGCATTCCATTGGTAGCGCGCCTGTATAATTCTCCTGCAACAACAGTATACCTTGAGGCGGCTCTTCTTATTGACTTACGTTGCTCGGCGTTTGCCCCTTCTGAGAATGACCCTTCTTTGCAAAACAACTCAATTTTGTGATACCAAGGCAATTCTTCTTCGTCCCGAATCTCTTCTAGCTCCATTAGAGATACTTCCTTGAGATCTTCCTTCTCAGCCCTCGCCTCTACAGCTTTCCTAAGGTTGATGAACCAATGATCCTGAAGAGAGGGTGTGTCCAATCTCTGAACGACGATAGTCTCAGTGCTCCGACTGAGAGGAAAAGATAGGGAGGAAGCAAGCGATGCTAAGGCATCGGCTAGAATGTTTTGAGAACAGGGAGTATGGATATAGATTAGCTTACGTAATTGCCTCGCCAGGAGCGTGACCAAATCTTGATAAGGCTTGAGTTTGGGGTCACGAGTGCGGTAAGTAGACAGGACTTGCCGCAGGACGAGCTGAGAGTCTCCTATGATATTCAAATAGCGCACACCTAAGAGATAGGCATGCTTCAATCCAGCCAGGAGAGCTTCATACTCAGCGATGTTGTTGGTAGCAGGGAATCGGAGTTGATAAGCAAAGGGGATAGTCACTCCCTCTGGAGTGAGCAGGACAGCGCCGATCCCTCGGCCTTGAGAATTGAGTGCACCATCGAAGTGCAGAGACCAAAAGGGATGATGGGTAAGGACAGAGAGATGCTCATCAGGGAAGTCGTCCTGAATAGAGTCGGTGTGAGGAATGGGAAGATGGGCAAGATGCTCAGCGATGGCGTACCCTTTGACCGCCTTCTGAACGACAAACGTGATGTCGAATTGGGAGAGGAAGCTCTGCCAGCGAGCTAACCTACTAGAAAGGACAGGCTTTTCTAAGAGATAGCGAATCGGGTCCATTCTAGAGATCAACATAACTAGGTGAGCAAGGAAGTAATGTTTAAGCTTCTGAGCTACCCACACTAAGGCGGCACAAGTCTTTTCCATAGCGGTGTATCTGGACTCAGCTGGGTTAAACAACCGAGAGAGATAATAAGCAGCCCGCTCTTTCCCTTCATCGTCTACTTGTGCTAAGACCGCCCCTAGGGAGTCCTCAATAATCGAGATGTATAGGATCAGGGGTTTCCCAGGGACAGGAGGTTGCAAAATCGGGGGATTGGATAGATATTCCTTTAAGTCCTCGTAGGCCTTCTGACAGTCTTGATTCCATTCAAACTTGACCCCCGCCTTAAGCAATTCATACAACGGGCGGCACCTTTGAGAATGTTGGGATATGAATCTTCTAATGAATTGCAATCGACCGATCAATCCTCGAAGTTCCGTGATGTTCTTGGGCGGAGGCATGTCCATAACGGCCTGTGCTTTGTTAGGATCAATCTGGATCCCCCGTTTGCTCACTATGAAACCTAACAGCTTCCCCGAAGAGACTCCGAATACACACTTCTTTGGATTCATCTTAAGCTTGTACTCCCTGGCTCTTTGCAGCACCTTAGCCAGAATAGAGGGGTGTTCTTCTTTGGTCCTTGACTTCACCAGAATGTCATCCACGTAGGCTTCCATATAGATATGCATCATGTCATGGAAGATGGCCATCATCGCCCTTTGATAGGTGGCACCCGCGTTCTTCAAACCGAACGGCATAACCACATAACAGTACGTGCCCCAGGGCGTGGTAAAGGAAGTTTTCTCTTGATCTTCCGGAGCGAGATAGATTTGATTGTAGCCTGAGTAATCGTCCATGAACGATAAAGATTCGTACCCGGCGGTGCTATCTACCAGGACGTCTATGTGAGGCAGTGGGAAATCATCTTTGGGACATGCTTTATTGAGATCCCTGAAATCGATGCAGATGCGTACCTTTCCATCTTTCTTGATAACAGGGACTATGTTTGCCACCCACTGAGGATATAGAACAACTCTAATGAATCTGGCCTTGTATAATTTGTCGACCTCTTCCTTAATCCTCAAGGCCATGTGGGGGTGAAATCTTCTTGACTGTTGTTTCACAGGTGTTGCCCCTGGTTTAAGCACAAGTCGATGTTCCACTAAAGGTGGGTCAAGACATGGCATGTCCTCATAAGACCAGGCGAAAGAATCGCTATACTCCCTCAGAACCTTAATTAAATCTTCTTCTACTTGCGAAGGGAGATTAGCGGCAATAATGATGGGCCTTGGGTCTTCTTTAGTTCCCAAATTAATTTCCTTCGTAGGTTCATCCACTGTCGACGATGGCTCGTCGAATTTCTTAAGTCCTTGTGCATACAAATCGACAGTGTCATCTACGTTGCTGCCCTCATTAATCGGATCTTTCTCATCCAGGATTTCATAGACACCAAGTCCGTCATCGCTCCACATCCCTTCTAATTCCTCTTCATCTTCAATCATGATTGCCGTAGCAACAAATTCTGGACATTTCAAAAGAGCATGACAACGTTGAGCTAGGTCTTGCAAGAACCTATCAGGGATGGATTTGGGAGGACGCGCAAGTGAGCGCGGCTCAGAGGAGGAAGGGTTGGACGACCTAGAACAAGACCCTACTTCTCTAGACCTACCTGACTCTACTTCCCTAGACTCGATAGACCCTAATCCTAACCTAGGAGAAAGAAGACCTAGTGGAAGGGAAGGAGCAGGGGACTCGTGCCCCTGGGAGGAGGACGGAGACAAGGTAGCATAATCTTCCACTGAAATCTCTGTTTCGAATTTGACATTTTTTTTTTAGGATCAGTGGAGACCACACAACAATATGGAGGAGGGGGGAGCTGCATGGGGAATAGCTCGGGGAAGATGCAATCGAAGAAGGGATCAGAGGAGGAGAACCACATCTCGTGGAGTTGGGCGTTGGGAGGAGGAGGAGTGAATAGAGTGGATAGATTAATGGGCAGGCAATGCCCGCAAGCACAAGGAACAAACAGAATTTCAGGCGGATCAATGAAGGATGGATTTATCATGATAGGAGGAAGACGGGGTAAGAATTCCCATTGCTGGGGGAGAGATTGAAAGACGGAGGGAGACCAAGAAAAGACAATCGGTGAACTCCCCTTCTCCTGTAGATGCCGGTCTGGCTACTTCTTCGGCCTCCACTGAACAAGCCGAACCTCTTGCTGCTGCTGGCAGTCTTCTTCATGAGATAGCCCCTGGAGGGCTGGACCATAGTCAATCACATCATCAACTGGCCCCTTTAGCACTGGGGGTGGACTGGCAATCGGACAGACTGTACCTTCCCTTGGCGGAGCCGGCTGTGGAGTTAATGTGTAGGGCTGGGGAGGCCCTCTAACGAAGTGATGACGGTAGTCCCTGGTGAGTGGCCCAGAATCACCCATCATGGACGATGCAGTCTCTCGGTAGCCGAGACCTCTCCTGTTCATTTTCCTACCCTTGGGGATGGGCTTAGTTCGTCCCTGCAATTCAGCACCGAGGCCTCTCCCTGGTTGGTAGCCTAGCTTCAGTATAATGTCCCAGCCCTTGGAATCTCGGATCTGGGGCTTCACCTTGATGTCAACTGCTGCAGTGATGGGCTTGCGAGGTGCGTAAGCCCAAGGAAAGTCGAGATCTAGCACTAACATAACGGGCCGACTGCTTGGCCACAATGTGGGAAGAACTTTCTCTGAGATAGCCTTCACTGATTGGACCGTGGATAAGCTTTTGACTTTGACGACCCTCCCTTGGAAAGGGAATTTATTGCATTGATGTGTAGTGAAGGGTACAGCGCTGAGGGTATCGATCCACGGACGACCCAAGATAGCTTTGAACATAGGGTCGATATCCAGCACGTAAAACTCAATGGGCATAGTAAGAGGCCCAAGCTCAGCTTGAATGGTGACAATCCTGTGACATGCCCGTCGAGAGTTGTCATAAGCAGCTATAGTAGTGGGAGTTGGGCATAGCAGTTCCTCTGACAGATTACAAGCCCTTAAAGTGCTGAGCGGGCATACGTTGATAGGTGCCCCTGTGTCAACCAATGTTGCGTCAATGCTGACTTTGTTTAGAATGATAGTAATGCACAGCGGCATTTACCGAGCTTCTGGTGGTGCTAGCTCGGTTTCAGAGAAAGTAATGGATGGCCCCTTGGAGATTGTTGCCAGTGCGATAGGTAGGCTATCAATTGCCATATCTTCACTAACCATCACCTTTTTAAGAAAGTCTCTTAATGCATCTTGGTGAAGGGTAGATCTCTTAATCAGTTCCAGCACAGATATCTTGGCGGGCACCCTATCCAAATGATGTAACAGATCATATTGGGTCCCGGGTAGTGGCTCGGCCTCTTCTTGCTCGGCAGCCAGTTGGGAGGACTGGGGATTGGAAGTGGAAGGATAGTTTCGGTGGAACATGCGCCCACTCCGAAGGGCGAAATTATAAGCTACCACGGCCTCAAATGGGCTCAGGATAGGTGATTTAGTAGGCCCAGTGGGATGGATGAGCGGTGCGGAAGAGGGTGTGGTGGAAAGGATAATAGGCGAGGGGTTAGTGGCAGTGGGCGTGAGCGGAAGTGGGGATATGAAAGTGGGCGGAGGCGTGATGAGTGGAGGGTTAGATAGAGGTATGGCGATAGTGGGTGTAAGCGCGAGCGGGGAGGGGGTAATGGTAGCGGATGTGAGCAATGGTGAGTGCGACGGAGGCGCGGGTGATGGTGCGTGTGATGAGATAGGGGTGAAAGGAAGGACGAGTGGAGGAGGGGTTTGGTGCGTAGGTATAAGGATAGGGGAAGCGGGAGGATTATTGATGTGACACAAGTATGGGGTATGCAGCAAGCAAATGCAAACCTCGGACCTAATCCGCATTCACAATCACATAGCAAGTAAAATGATAAATTGAGACCGAAACGCCGTCGCACACTCGCAAGCCCCGGGTGACTATATGATGCTAGATGGAGGTGATGGATCAAGACCCTAACTGGTAGAGTGCCAGCAGGGCTAGGGTTATCCTCCCGAGGGTACGTGGCCCACACTTTGGGGCTTGCCGGTGCCACTTGGGGCACAAGGTTCCTCTCTCTCACGATGACCACGGTGACCACTCAATGATGATGGCTCCGGGAACGGACACTCACTCCCTTGCGCAACGGAGCTATGTCTACGGATATTAAACAAACAGACACTAATATGAATGGAGCAAAGCTTTAGAGCTCACCTGGTTGGTTTGAAGAAACCAACCCCGTTCGGAGACGTGGGCGAGCGGGGAAGTGTGATCCCGCACACTGCGCCGATGTAGCTTGAGCTGCTAGTTACATGAACTACGCCCCACGCAGGAGGGTGGAACTAGGGGTGGGGAACTCAAACATACATCAAACACTACCTCCACGCAGGGAGGGGTGATAAGCCAGCCAGGCGGGAGGGGGGTTTTTGACGAGAAAGATGGAACGGAGGCCGACGCCGATCCGCTTGCTTGCTGTGCACAGGGACAGGTGGTCGCTGCTGCAGTTGTAGATCGTTCTCAGGATTGTTTCCGATGACGAAACCAGTGAGGTTTACTTCGTAACAGGTGTTGGGATGCCTCAGATTTATATCGAATTCTTCTGTCGTCGCTGGTGGTCGTGGTGGAGACTCGAACAGGATGCCGGAATCTGGGGTTGACAGCTCCAGAACGTGCGCAGCAGGATGCAGACGTTGTATCTCGGGCTCCCGGACTCAGAATCTCGATCCGTCGGAGTTGTTGGTTCCGTAGACAAGGCCTCTGCGCACCAAAACTGACGGGGACTCCTTCTGAGGTCGGGGTGGACAGGGGAGCTCCGTTGAGTGGGATCTGGTCACGGAAGACAGCAGGAGGCAGACTCGTACGCCGGTGGGAGAAAATTCGTAACTCGGGCTCCTGGTGGGCGAACGAGGTCCCGTTTCTTGCTCCTGATCGGGGACAGGGAGAGGAAGATCTTTGGAGAAGGAACTTCCGTCTGGTTCTGCCGCTGTCGACCGTGGTTCGGCTTCTGGTCGGGCTCTGATGCTCTGCAACTGGTTCTTGACGCTGTCGGAGGGGATCGGTTCTCACAGGTGGCCACGAACTCGGAACGGGGTGCTTCCACCTCACCTGCGTAGGGGACAGGGAACCCTTTCCAGAATGGTAGGATGGGCCTTCAGATGTTGCCAGACGACCTCGGGGGAGCTTCTGCAAACCGAGACTTCTTCTACCACCTGCAGTTGTAACAGATTGAGGGGGTGGAGGTGGGGTTAATGGTAAGGAGAAGTGGAGCTAGGGTAATGGGGAAGATGTGGGGTGATGGCAGGAGGGGAGAGAGTTGTATGGGGGATGAGAGGGTTGGATCTGGTGGGGGGGGGGGGGGGAAGGATGGAGCAGGAAGGTGGGGGCCGAAGTTGGTAGAGGTGGGGGTGGGGTTCGGCCAAGGCAAGGAGGTAAGGGGTGGGGAGGGTGTTTGCGCAACAAGTGGAGGGGGGGCTGGGGTTTGAATGGTCTAGGGGTGTGAATGAGGGTGTGGGGGAGTGGGAAGGTTGCTTGGGGAAGAGGGAGGGGTGTATTGGATGTGGGGAAGATGTATGGGGAATAGGAAGAGTCTCTTGGGAAGGGGAGGAAATTGATGGGAGTTAAGTGGCCTAGGGGAAGTGAAGGGTTGGAGGGTGAGGTGGCAGGTGGATGGGGGAAGGTGAAGGGGCAGATTCGCCCAAGGTAGAGGGAGAGAGAGAGAGGAGGAGAGAGAGAGGGGGCCGGCCCCTTTAGAGAGAGGGGGAGAGAGAGTGAGGGAGCTAGAGAGAGAGAGGGAAAGATGCACTTATGCTCAAAATTACTCAATATTTCATTACCTTCTCAAGTGGGAGTTGGGGTCCTATATATAGGGAACCCAACTTTGTACAAAAGCCCTTGAGAAAAAGGAAAATAGCAGATAACCAAGGGTGCAAGAAAGGGGCGCCCATGGGCCTAGCTCCCTAATGGGCCATACGACCAAACAAGTCCAATATGGTGACCCACTAGTAAGAGCACCTAGGACAAGACTCAAAAATAGAAGTGAAATACATCAAAAGGACTCAATAAAGGATAAAATACATCAAGATGTCTATAGTAGTGAAATCCAGTGCCGTCGAGGTCCCATCAAGTCATCCTATCCGTCTTCAGAGGGGAGAGAGGCGTCGAGCCAGAGGGAGCTCTGAGTGATGTCCCCATCAACTCCCCTGGACTGGGAAGAACTCGACGCGGATAAGGGTCCTCTCGGCTGCGGTAGTGCTCCAGGAGATCCGGGTCCAGCTGCTGAAGATCCTCCCTGCTCACCCATGAGTCATCTGTAGGAGGCCGGCCCTTCCACCTGACCAGGTATCGCTCGTATACTTTGCTCCGGGTGATGGTGACCTGTTCATCCAATATCCGCTCTATCTGCTCCCGTTGGCCTCTCTGGGCTGGTGGAACGTTCTTGTGGGTGGGGGCTCTCTCAAAAAGTGGGACAGGCTCAATTCCCTCACTAGGTGTCACCGTGGAACCCCTGTATGGCACCAGGTCAGCCACATTGAATGTGGGGCTTATTGCGTATTCCTCGGGGAGGTCTAACACGTAAGCGTTTGTGCCAATCCTCTTTAGAACCTGGAAGGGGCCTGATCCACGCGACCTCAATTTGGAGACATTCCCAGGGGAAAGCCTCTCAGTTCGTACCATCACATAATCACCTACGTAAAACTCCTGGTGGCGGCGGTGGGAGTCGGCCGACTTTTTATACACCTCATTGCTTTTGTTAATGTGTTTGCGGATTTCCTCATGCAATTCCTTCATGTGTTGGGCAAACGACTCAGCACTAATAGACACTCTAGCATGCGGTGGCAAAGGAATGAGATCTGTAGGGGTTCTAGGCTTGAACCCATGCACAGCCTCAAACGGGCTCATCCCTATCGACCTATTCACAGAGTTGTTGTATGCAAACTCGGCCTGGGGTAATATGAGATCCCAATTCCCGGGGCGATCCTCAACAAGGCACCGTAGAAGGTTCCCCAAGCTCCGATTGACAACTTCAGTCTGTCCATCGGTTTGGGGGTGGTAGGCTGTGGAAAACTTAAGCAGGGTCCCCATAAGATGCCAGAGGGTCTTCCAAAAGTAGCTGGTGAATTTGACGTCCCTATCTGAGATAATGGTCTTGGGTAGGCCATGGAGTCGGACCACCTCTTCAAAGAATAGACGTGCCACATGGGAGGCGTCTAAGGTTTTGGAACAGGGGATGAAATGAGCCATTTTAGAGAATCGGTCCACCACGACATAAATGGAGTCATGTTTCCTTTGGGTCCGGGGTAGCCCTAGTACGAAGTCCATGCTAAGATCTTGCCAAGGTCGGTCTGGGACTGGTAAGGGAGTGTACAGGCCTGTGTTTTGCTTGATTTGCTTAGCGGCTGCACATGTGCGGCATTGCCTCACAATTTTGGCCACATCTCTTTTGAGGCTGGGCCAATGGAATTGTCCTTCTACCAAGGCAATGGTTTTGTGAATCCCAAAGTGTCCAGCCAAGCCTTCTGCATGTAATTCCCAGATCAGAAAATCCCGTAGAGAGGTCCTTGGTATGCAAAGCCTATGGCCTTTAAAAATGTACCCGTCCTCTAAGATGAACCCTTGATGTTCCTTTGGTGAGAGGGTGGACAGAGTGGTATGGATTGGGCCAAAGTCCGGGCAAGCAGAGTACTCTTCCCTGAGTCTTTCTAATCCGATGACTTCCACCTGTATGGTAGCTAGCAAGGAAATTCTCCTACTGAGGGCATCGGCTGCTCGGTTTTCACTCCCAGCCTTGTGTTTGATTACAAATGTGTAAGCCTGGATGTGTTCGACCCATCGGGCATGCCGAGCATTCCGTTTCTGCTGGGAGTTGAGGTATTTCAGGGCCTCGTGGTCGGAGAATATGACAAACTCGTTAGGCAAGAGGTAGTGTCTCCAATGCCGGAGGGATTGTACCACCGCATAAAATTCCTTGTCGTAGGTGGAGTACCTCATCCTGGCATCACACAGCTTTTCGCTAAAGTAGGCCACTGGGTGTCCTTCCTGGCTAAGGATCCCACCAATTCCTACCCCTGAGGCATCGCAAGTCACTTCAAAGACTTTGGAGAAATCAGGGAGGCATAAGACAGGGGCTTGGGTCATTCTCTCTTTGAGCTCTTGGAAGGCTCTAGTGGCGGTCTTGGTCCACACAAAGGTCCCCTTTTTGAGGCAATCGGTGATAGGGGCTGTGATGGTGCTGAACCCCCTGATGAACCTCCGGTAAAAGGTGGCTAACCCATGAAAACTGCGGGCTTCATGGAGGGTGCGAGGTTCAGGCCAATTGATGATGGCTTGGACTTTGTCAGGGTCCATGGATACGCCCTCTGTGGAGACAACATACCCCAGGAAGGTGATGGATTGGGTCATAAAGTGACACTTCCCTAAATTTTCAAAGAGGCTTTCCTTCCTAAGGGTGGTGCAAACTTGCCTTAGATGACTGAGGTGGGCTTCCTTGGTTCGGCTGTAAATGAGGATGTCATCAAAATAAACTACCAGGAAGACTCCAATGTAGGGCCTCAGGACCTCGGTCATAAGGCGCATGAAGGTACTTGGGGCATTTGAAAGCCCAAAAGGCATCACCAGCCATTCATAAAGTCCATCCTTGGTTTTAAAGGTTGTTTTCCATTCATCCCCGGGCCTTATCCTAACCTGATGATAGCCACTTTTGAGGTCTATTTTGGAAAATATGGTGGCTCCGGCGAGCATGTCCAGCATGTCGTCAAGTCTAGGTATGGGAAACCTATATTTGACAGTAATCTTGTTGATGGCCCTGCTATCAATACACATTCGCCATGTCCCATCTTTTTTTGGTGTGAGGAGGGCCGGGACGGCACATGGGCTTTTGCTCAGCCTAAGAAACCCCTTTCTAATCAGTTCCTCCACTTGCCTCCTTAACTCAGCATGTTCGGTGGGATTGAGGCGATAGTGGGGCATGTTTGGGAGGGTGGCTCCTGGGACAAGATCTATAGCGTGCTGGACATCCCTCATGGGTGGTAGTTGGTCGGAGAGTTCCTCGGGAAAAACGTCCTTAAATTCTTCCAAGAGAGGGTGGATTTCCACGGGGTGAGGGTTGGAGGGAATTGCCTCCCCAAGGCATATGACAATGGCACAAAGGGGTGCCCCCCGGGTTATCTCTTCCTCGAGCTCCTTCTTGGTGATAAGGTGGAGGCCTTTGATTGTCGGATTTGCAGAAGTGTGACTTTGTGTTGTTGATTGGGTTGGAGCAATCGAGGCCTTGGGTTTTGGTGGTGTAGGAAGGGTTCCCTTGGTGGGTGGTTCTTTTTGGGGAGGGGAGGGGTTGAGACGGATAGTCTTCCCCTCGTGGTCAAAGGTGCATGTGTTTGTTTTTCCATGAATGGTGGCATTGACATCATATATCCAAGGTCTCCCCAATAGGATGCTTCCTACAGCCATAGGTATGATATCACACCATATTTGCCCTTTGTAGGATGAAAAGGTGATGGGGATAAGGCAACATGTGTTGACGGGTAGAGAGTGGTTGTTTATCCATGACACACGGTAAGGTTTGGGGTGGGATGTAGGGGTAAGTCCTAGGAGTTTGACGGTGTCCGGAGACACGGCGTTGACACAACTCCCATTGTCTAGGATGATCTTCCTAACATGGTCCCCGATTTTGACAAATGTGTGAAAAATGGAGGTCCTCCTCCAATCATCCTCTTGTGGTTGGGTGAGGGTGCACCTTATTACTCCTAGGTGACTGGAGTGGGGGTCCTCTTCTACCCCTTCATTAAAGAATTGTTCATTGTATTCCCCTTCCCATTCTAAATTGGCCTCATATTCCTCAATAGTACCCTCATGTGTCTCCTGGGTAGTAGAAGGCCCACTCTCAATAACTAGGCTTGACAACCCCTTAGAGGGACAGTGGGAGGCTATGTGGCCATAGCCATGGCATTGGAAACACTTGATCGTGCTACTCATTGGGGCCTTCCCTTTGGAGTTATCTTCCTTTCTAGGAGGAGGATTGGGTGTGGTAGGAGGTGGGGAGGGTCTTGTGGGAATTCCCCCACTGGGAGGAGGTGTCTTTAACAGAGGAGGGAGGTTGGGACGTGGTCCTGACCCCTTGGGAGGGACAAACCTAGGATTTCTAGAGAATCTCTCAACATCCCGGGCTATTTGATAGGCAATTTCCAAGCTATGCACTTCCCTCATAAAGAGCTCTCGTTTGATGTGGGGAAGGAGACCATTCCTAAACCGGGATAGAGTAACGGCTGGATCCTCAACCACACCACATCTTAGGAGGTATGAATCAAATTTTTCAATATACTCTTCCACGGTTTTTCCTTCTTGGGTAAGGCTTTGCCATTCATCAAGAAGAAGTTGGCTATAGGAGATGGGAAGGTACTTGTTCCTAAGCTGATCTTTCATGTCAATCCAAGTGTTAATGGGTCCCTCATGCCTGATCCTCCTTTGGTTTTCAACCTTTAACCAATAGGTTTTGGCTAGTTTAAGGAGGTGCATTTTGGCCAACCTAACCTTCCTCTCCTCGGACATGGGGTACCACTCAAAGTATTGGTCCATGCCATGCTCCCAATCTTTGTAGACACTAGGGTTGTGAGACCCATCAAAATTAGGGGCTTCCACTTTGATCATTCTTAATAGGAGTTCATCATGATCCTCACGTGGTCGCCTCTCATAGTGTCGAGGTTGAGGAGCCCTCTCTTGTTCACGATACCACCCATTATCTAGGTCTTCCCTATCATGTTCATCCCGCGGAGGGGGAAACCTTTGGGCATAGTTCCTAGGTGGGAGTCTCTCATGATGCCGGGGCTGTTGAGGCCTCTCCGGTTCGTGGTACCACTCATTCTCAAGGCCTTCCCTACCCGGTTCAACTGGAGGAGGGGTGACTCTTTGGGCAGGGATCCTAGGTGGGGCCCTTAATTCCTCTAGTTTATCCATTCGGGTGCTAAGTCCATCAAGTTTCTCAAGGATAGCCCTAAGGATAGGGTCAACTTGCTCCATAGGGGCAGGGGGGACTTCACTAGGGATGCCTTGGTTGCCCTGAGAATGGGAACTCATGGGGGAATCAGAATTTGGGGGGTTGGGTTGGTAAGCAGTGCCTCGACGGGTAGACATGCACGAAGGTGAAGAGATCGACACACGGGTGAACGTGCAAAAGCCCTTGGACCTAGGCTTGTAGAGACAAGTCTAAAACTTGCTCTGATACCAATTTGATGTGACACAAGTATGGGGTATGCAGCAAGCAAATGCAAACCTCGGACCTAATCCGCATTCACAATCACATAGCAAGTAAAATGATAAATTGAGACCGAAATGCCGTCGCACACTCGCAAGCCCCGGGTGACTATATGATGCTAGATGGAGGTGATGGATCAAGACCCTAACTGGTAGAGTGCCAGCAGGGCTAGGGTTATCCTCCCGAGGGTACGTGGCCCACACTTTGGGGCTGGCCGGTGCCACTTGGGGCACAAGGTTCCTCTCTCTCACGATGACCACGGTGACCACTCAATGATGATGGCTCCGGGAACGGACACTCACTCCCTTGCGCAACGGAGCTATGTCTACGGATATTAAACAAACAGACACTAATATGAATGGAGCAAAGCTTTAGAGCTCACCTGGTTGGTTTGAAGAAACCAACCCCGTTCGGAGATGTGGGCGAGCGGGGAAGTGTGATCCCGCACACTGCGCCGATGTAGCTTGAGCTGCTAGTTACATAAACTACGCCCCACGCAGGAGGGTGGAACTAGGGGTGGGGAACTCAAACATACATCAAACACTACCTCCACGCAGGGAGGGGCGATAAGCCAGCCAGGCGGGAGGGGGGTTTTTGACGAGAAAGATGGAACGGAGGCCGACGCCGATCCGCTTGCTTGCTGTGCACAGGGACAGGTGGTCGCTGCTGCAGTTGTAGATCGTTCTCAGGATTGTTGCCGATGACGAAACCAGTGAGGTTTGCTTCGTAACAGGTGTTGGGATGCCTCAGATTTATATCGAATTCTTCTGTCGTCGCTGGTGGTCGTGGTGGAGACTCGAACAGGATGCCGGAATCTGGGGTTGACAGCTCCAGAACGTGCGCAGCAGGATGCAGATGTTGTATCTCGGGCTCCCGGACTCAGAATCTCGATCCGTTGGAGTTCTTGGTTCCGTAGACAAGGCCTCTGCTCACCAAAACTGACGGGGACTCTTTCTGAGGTCGGGGTGGACAGGGGAGCTCCGTTGAGTGGGATCTGGTCACGGAAGACAGCAGGAGGCAGACTCGTACGCCGGTGGGAGAAAATTCGTAACTCGGGATCCTGGTGGGCGAACGAGGTCCCGTTTCTTGCTCCTGATCGGGGACAGGGAGAGGAAGATCTTTGGAGAAGGAACTTCCGTCTGGTTCTGCCGCTGTCGACCGTGGTTCGGCTTCTGGTCGGGCTCTGATGCTCTGCAACTGGTTCTTGACGCTGTCGGAGGAGATCGGTTCTCACAGGTGGCCACGAACTCGGAACGGGGTGCTTCCACCTCGCCTGCGTAGGGGACAGGGAAACCTTTCCAGAATGGTAGGATGGGCCTTCAGATGTTGCCGGACGACCTCGGGGGAGCTTCTGCAAACCGAGACTTCTTCTACCACCTGCAGTTGTAACAGATTGAGGGGGTGGAGGTGGGGTTAATGGTAAGGAGAAGTGGAGCTAGGGTAATGGGGAAGATGTGGGGTGATGGCAGGAGGGGAGAGAGTTGTATGGGGGATGAGAGGGTCGGATCTGGTGGGGGGGGGGGGGAAGTATGGAGCAGGAAGGTGGGGGCCGAAGTTGGTAGAGGTGGGGGTGGGGTTCGGCCAAGGCAAGGAGGTAAGGGGTGGGGAGGGTGTTTGCGCAACAAGTGGAGGGGGGGGCTGGGGTTTGAATGGTCTAGGGGTGTGAATGAGGGTGTGGGGGAGTGGGAAGGTTGCTTGGGGAAGAGGGAGGGGTGTATTGGATGTGGGGAAGATGTATGGGGAATAGGAAGAGTCTCTTGGTAAGGGGAGGAAATTGATGGGAGTTAAGTGGCCTAGGGGAAGTGAAGGGTTGGAGGGTGAGGTGGCAGGTGGATGGGGGAAGGTGAAGGGGCAGATTCGCCCAAGGTAGAGGGAGAGAGAGAGAGGAGGAGAGAGAGAGGGGGCCGGCCCCTTTAGAGAGAGGGGGAGAGAGAGTGAGGGAGCTAGAGAGAGAGAGGGAAAGATGCACTTATGCTCAAAATTACTCAATATTTCATTACCTTCTCAAGTGGGAGTTGGGGTCCTATATATAGGGAACCCAACTTTGTACAAAAGCCCTTGAGAAAAAGGAAAATAGCAGATAACCAAGGGTGCAAGAAAGGGGCGCCCATGGGCCTAGCTCCCTAATGGGCCATACGACCAAACAAGTCCAATATGGTGACCCACTAGTAAGAGCACCTAGGACAAGACTCAAAAATAGAAGTGAAATACATCAAAAGGACTCAATAAAGGATAAAATACATCAAGATGTCTATAGTAGTGAAATCCAGTGCCGTCGAGGTCCCATCAAGTCATCCTATCCGTCTCCAGAGGGGAGAGAGGCGTCGAGCCAGAGGGAGCTCTGAGTGATGTCCCCATCAATTATGGTAGTTGTGGTGAAGGGCCATGACCTACGGCGTGGAGTTATCGTCGTCGAAGGACCACTCGGGGCTGGGAGCCGGGGTTGGATGACATTGACCTGAGCTGGTGCCGGCGGCGGAGGCTGCGGAGCAGGAGGATGGTTTGGCATTGGGTTTTGATGAATCCCCAGGTCTTGCATCAGCTGTTGTTGCTGCTGAGGCTGCTGCTGTGGCTGCGGTACCTGTTGCTGCTGTACTTGCTGCCTCGGCGGCTGCCTTCTCTTCTCTTTGATTTCTGTGATGGCCCTGTGCATTTCGGCCCAATCTATCCTCTGTCCTTCATGAAGATCATATACTAGGTCCCGGAATTGAAAACACCCTTCAATGGTATGTCCCGGTTGCCTGTGGAACATACAATACTTCATCTGATCAACGGCCGGATTCCAGTTGGGCCGTTCCGGAGGGAGCTGTATGGCATTCACCGACATGAGGGCTGAGAAGATGTCTGTGAGTGTTTCTGGCAAGGGAGGGTACTGAGCTCTTTTAGGAGCCGGGCGCTTGTTGTTAGGGTTGTTGTTGTAGCCGTTGGGTGGAGGGACGTTGTGGTATTGTGGAGGTGGTGGTGGTTGCTGTGGTGCGACGAAGGTATTTTGTGGAATGGCGAAGGTGGGTGGAGGGTTTTGCGGAGTGGCCTGGTAGTTTTGAGGAACGGGATTCTGTGGAGTGCGGGGATTCTGAGGGAAGCGAAAAGGTGCGGCTTGGAATGGGAAAGCAATGGCTTGAACTTGCTCGTTTGTTTGGACCCCCCCGGTGACTGGCCCTTGAGGTTTCTTGTGGTACTTGGGCTTTTGGTTTTCAAATAGTGAGTGAATGGGGGAGTCCTTGAACTGTGTTTGGATGAACCGCGCCCGGCTGTAGAGTTGGTGCATGTTGGCTATGTCATTCATGGCCAGAATGTTTCGGAAGGTCGGAGTAGCATTGGAAATAAGTAACTTGACCTTCTCTTCCTCCGGGATATGGCCGGGCACTCTAGCGGCCATTTGCCTCCATCTATCTGCATAAGTAGAAAACTCCTCATCTGGTTTCATCTTTTTGGCCACCAAATCTGTAAATGAGTACTCCGGGCCGACCCTGTCTTGAAACCGCTGGATAAACTTATCTTTCACTACCTTGAAGCTTTCGGCGTCTTCCAATGGCAGAGAGTAGAACCATTCCAACGCAACGTCATCCAATGATCGATGGAATAAGTACGCCATGAGGCGATCATCATATTGGAATTGGGCCGATTCATACAAGAAGTCCCTTACGTGAATAAAGGGATTGTTGTTCCCATCATATTTGCGATAATTGGGGAGCTCGGACTGCGGAGGGAACCGGATGTTCTGAAGGCTAGGAATCGGAACATCTGCCAAGGACTGTGGGCCCACCCGTTTCTGGAGGAAATCGTGTTGCTGTTGCATGGTGGCCCATTTATCAAGTAATTCCTGCTCTCTGGATGGAGCAGGGGTAGCGAAAGATGATGGTTGAAGTTGAGGAGCAGAAGGTTGGATTGTAGCAGGAGGTGGGAGCCCATAAGAAGGAGCAGAAGGGTAAACGGCCAAGGCAGGGGGCCCATAAGAAGGATATTGGGTCAGAGATTGACCCAGATTGGAGTGGGTTTGGACAACCCCTGGCTGAGGGCGCGAGAAATCTGAAGGGCCCATAAGGACTTGTGGAACCATAGGGCTGGACATATGATGATCCAACTGAATGAAAGAAGGGACGGCAGACTTCCCTTTGTCGAAAGATTGCTGGGCCGAAGTAGAAGATTGGCCCGTCTCCATGCCAGCAAAGGTGATGGTCCGGGGTTGGACCGGGGTAAGATCGATCGGAGTGGGCTAGATGGAAGGATTAGGTTGACCCTGCATAATCGTGGGAGGGGAGATATTGGATCCTTGCATGGCCTGATAGATAGCTTGGAGTTGGGCCGGATCCAATTGGGCCATCATTTGGAGAATGGAGCCCACCGAAGGAGAAGAGAAAGAAGGGGTGGCTTGACCACCCTCCATGGAGGTGGAGGACGGAAGAGGGGCTGTCCCCTCTCCGGAAGAGAATGAAGTAACCCTAGCAGGGTTTTCAAGAAGTCCTTGAGGAAGGGAATCCTCTTGGGAATGGGGAGGATTGAAAGAAGTCATGGTGGATTCGAAAAGTGGATTTGAGTAGAGCTTGGAGAAGGAATTGACCCTAGGAGGTGCTTCCAACTGACGAAAACAACTCCACATGCAACGGACAACCTTGACAAGATGCAAACAACACAACACAAACAATGAGCAACCAAACTTAGATGATTTCTAACAAAGATGTAAGTGACAAGAGATGAAAACACTCCAAGTCAACCGAGTTGTTTAAGATGATGCTCCAAGATTCTTATGATTTCTCCTTTAGAACTTTAGTGGATTGATTGATGTGAGCTCTCAACAATAGGTTCCTAATAGGAGGGGGTGTAAAGCTTGATTTGGCTCTAAGTGTGATCACTCCTTCGCTTATGCAACCCTAGACATGGGGTGGGAAAGGTACAACCGGCCTGGCGTCCGTGTGGGAATCCACGGCTCGCGGGGACTTATGGAGGTCCCTGGTGCAATTTCCTAGTCGGCCCCAAGGAATATGGAGACGAGAGGTCCGCACACCAAGGTAGGAAATTGCAATCTAATGTATGATAATATGAATGAACATATGTGCACCGGGGTGCATGCAAATTCTAACCTAGAATCTAGCAAGCAAATATGCACACAATGATGTAGATATGTAAACCAACCAAGGAGGAAGTCAGATAACACCCAAGCAAGAATATCACATCAGAAACTGCGGAAAGAAAATGCACCTCGGGATGCGTACCTATCAGGAGTATATAACGGTCTATGAGACCCGCGTCAGAAGTATGTAACGGTCGAATGCCAGACCGCCAGAAGCAATATAACGCAGGGAGCCAGGACCGTCAGATGAGCCAGAGAACCAAAAATAGCAGGAAAATAGAAGGGAAATCCGGGGAAAACTAGACAAGGAAATGATGGCAGGTATAACAGAGATCAAAAAGCACGATTGGCACAAGCTGTCCCACCGTGATCGCCAAAAAAATTATCTGTTGATTTATTTGCTTCCTTCTTTTGTGGGTTTGTGATGTATGATAAAGATGATAAGCAAAAATCAATGATCTCAATCAACCCAAGGACATGTGAACCATGAACCTAGGCAATCCAAACAAGCTCTAGCATGGGCAATGCTATCTCAACCAAACTAATCTAAGGAAATAAAGAAAAACACACGCCGGAGCGTGGAGCAAATAGCAAATAAAACACACCACGTAGGTGGAACAAGCAAAGGAAATAAGATATATGAGAGAGAAATCAATGCCCAATACTAAGGAAAGAACGTGATCGCCACCAAAGTAAACACAAGTCAATGAATTGAAAATACCTTGGAAATAGGTGGATGAAGCACCCGCCCACGGGAGAGAGAAACCGGTGAAATCTGCAGATCAGCCTTGAATGTAACGGTCCAGACCCTGTGCGTCACAGAAGTGTGACGGTCACACGATGCACCGTTATATGAACCTGACGCGTCTTCTCAAGACCGTCAAATAACCTGCAGAAATAGCTTATGAATTCTTTGAACTCCAAATCTTCCAGCCGGCCAGAAGACTTGGGCCTCGTGTAATGAACCTGTAAACCTGCCAAAGAACGTGAAACACAAGAAAACAAACCCAGATCAGCCCTTTAAACAAGCGTAGTATCAATTCTTAAGGAAATTAAGATCATTCAAAAGGAAAGGGAAGTACCGGGAAAGTTTTGGTTTTTTAACCCCTCTGGGTGTTTTAAAAGATAGGAAGATGTTTAGATGATGAAAATAGATGAAGAACGTGGAATAAGGAAGAGGGACAATGCTTTGAGAACGAGGAGGAAGAAGAACACAAGTGTGACAATGATGAACTTTCAAACACAATGAAACGAATACTCCCTTCACCGTGAAGCAGATGAACGTGAGGAACAGTTCTCCTTGGTTGGATGTGGCTCCAGGATGCGGCAGCACTTCGACGTAAACTCCAGATCTTCCTCCCTCGGGCCATGAAGTTAAGGGTGCTATTTATAGGCCCTCAAACTCTCTGGTCGAACAGAGGATAATCCAGCAAGAAAAGAGGATAACTCTTAGCAAATCCTCGAAGATAATATCACCAAGAGTCCATAGAAACACACAGAAGGTTCTAAGGATCAGATTTGGAAGAGAAATCACAATATCAAACTCTTATCTCGACCACGGAGTAGCAGAGAAAAGGCCTGAACTGCCAGGACTCTCTGTTGGATGTAACGGCTGCTCGACAGACTGTCACAGGTAAATAATGCGTTAGGGGGATACCGTCACATTCAACCTTATCTCAAAAGAGATAAGATCAACGGAAGAAGATCAAAACAATAGGACTCTTGAATGAAAGTAACGGCCATGGGTGGACGCGTTGGAGGGAAGTAATGGCTGCACGACAGACCGTTACACTCAATGGATAGGCCAAAGGATAAGGATTGAAACAAAGCCTTAAGTCGTAGGACTCTTCAAGATGTAACGGCCATGGGCACATGAGTTAGATGAACATAACGCCCCAGGTGCAGACCGTTAGAAACAAATGAGGATAGAAAAATGAGAAGAGAGCTTGCTAAACGAGAAATCGTGGAACCATACTCAACCAAGGAGAAGACCCATGAAATAAACTTCAGACTGATGAAGGAAACTCAACGAAGGAATGAATAACTTGGAGCATCACATAGAGTGAACAAGGAGATGACCCGACTTATCGGTCATAAAATGGGTGTCAACAACCGTGGCCTGAAAGCCCATCAGTGGAATAATCATGAGATGATTATTCATCATAAGATGATTAATTAATTATTTAAGTCATGAGATGATTAAATAATTAATTCCATGTTAATTAATACTATGAAAAAGCTAAGAAGGAGTTTATAAGCTTATTGGGCCTAAAACCAGACTGACACTGAGCCTAGAGGGTCACACACATTAGGGTTATGGACGGTGGAAGTATATTCGTAATATTAGACTTATCAGAGTTTTTGTGAAAGATCGAGAAGTCTATAAATAGTTGCGATGGAAAAACCCTAGGCCAAGCATCTAGGGCTTCTCGGGCCGTCTTCTTCTTCCCCTAGGGAGGGGCACCCCCTCCTCTCTCCTCTCTCTTCTCCCTCTTGTCTCTAGCGTAGAGATCATGGAGATGTCGCAGAGGAGATCGTTCGTGGGGCGTTGCGACGAGGAAATTCCACGGTTCGTACCCGTGTGGATACCGCTAGAGGCCGTTCACTTGCGCGGCTAATTACCGCCACGAGGGATTGTTTTCACTTCGCTGCGATCCGAGCATCGCAGAGGTAAAATCGAATTCCGTAGTTCTAGATTATCATCGGGAATCACGCAAGAGCAATCAACTCGGCCGGGTTAGAATTTTAATTTCTTGTTTCCGCTACATTCTTCATGATCTCGGCCCAGATCCTTACAGTGGTATTAAAGCCAGGTTGATCACTCTTGATTCCCGCTTGTTTTAGGAATTGTCTGTAATTTTGTAACTATTTTTCTGGGTTTTTTCATCGCGGAAGGACCGTCCCATGTGATGGGATCGATCTCCATAGAGATGGAGATCAGATCACCGTGTAAGAACTCGGGGATGGTTTCCGACGATGCCTGGTGCACAAGGGGTATCACTGGGTGGACAGGTGAGCCACCCACGATGTGGTTTTTGCCGACGTTCATCGGGCACTACCGTAGAGGGATCCGACGACGGAGGTTCCTTAAGGCTGGCCTATGGCCACCGCGATAGTTGCGGGGGTAGCCCGCTTTCCTGGCTGTTGATCGGGACCCCTGTAGGGTCTGCCGGACCACCAGGATCGGCCCCGGACCCCTCCCGTTCGCACGGTTGCCCAGAGTTGAGAAACCCTTGATCGCGGCAACCTACGGCGGTGAACGGCGCCGGTGACCCCGCCGGTCGGTCGCCGGCGGTCGCCGGCGTTCCAACGGCGGCCGCGGTGCCGCCTAGTGGCCGACCATGGCCGGTGGTGGCTGCCCTTGGTGGCGGCAGTTTCTGCGTTCAGCGAAAGGAGGCGCGGCTAGGGTTTCACGGTGGGGGAGGAAGATGATGGCGATGTGCGCCAGGGTCTACCGCTGAAGGCGGTGCGCCAAGGGGTTGCTTCAACCCGTGCAGCACAATGGAACTTGGCGCAATGCGCCATCCGAGTCCCTTTAAGAGATTTAAATTCGATTTAAATCTGTTTTCCTCCGTTCTTGGCCGGGGATGGCGCATTTGGCATTGGAAATTTTTACAAATTTTTTTTATAATAATTTCTTGTATTTTCATGTGATGATTAATATAATAAATTAAAATTTTTAAATAAAATTATTCTAATTTAGATTTAAATAAGATTTAAATCCAGTTGCCTCCATTCAAAGCCCGGGATGCCATGACTTAAAATTAGAAATTTTAGAAATTCTAATTTTAATAAGTTTCCTCATTTTCATGTGATGATTAATTTAGGAAATTTATTTGATAATAGAATTGTTCTATTATTGCAATTTTAAATAGAATTGTTCTATTTAAGCTATTATAAAATCCCAGAAAATTATGCAAAAATTACAGAATTAAATTCCACCATGGTTGCTAGATTTAATTTGATTAAATCTATTTTTAAAATAATCAAAATTCTATTTTTGATTGAAACCCATGTTTTATGGCCAAAATTATTTTATTTTAGGAAAATAAAATTTTGTTTGAGCATGCCATGGGTGCGATGATTGGGTGAATATGGACAGCGCTTAGATGTGATTGATGCATTCATGTGATGAATGGTGAATGGTTAATTTATGTTGGTGGATGTATTTTATGGGGCCCGCATGCCTCCCTCCTCTCTCTAAATTTCGTGTTGTAAATTCTACCTCCCTCTCGATTATGTACTCGCCATAAGACATCTTCTTTTATATTAAATGTAAAATTTGGCTGGTTGGCATTAGTATAGTACATGTTAATATATTTGAAGATCTTGAGTAGGTGTGTACGTGAGGACGAGGATGATCCATCAACAGAGGTGCCATTTGATCGTGCTGCAAGTTGTATGCCGCTAGGATCCATCTAAGTGCCGATATGCATGTGATGTGTATGGTTTGTCATGTGATGATATTTAGGGTTAGTGACTGA
Organism: Amorphophallus konjac; assembly: GCA_022559845.1. Classification (NCBI taxonomy): domain Eukaryota; kingdom Viridiplantae; phylum Streptophyta; class Magnoliopsida; order Alismatales; family Araceae; genus Amorphophallus; species Amorphophallus konjac. The sequence goes on from CM040118.1 coordinate 290,283,623, forward strand.
CTATCTGGCTCTAGTCAGGTCACGATAAGATGTCCATACTCACCCATAGCATGTGTTTATTATTTTTGCCTATTTTAGATTAGATTTTGAATCAATTCTATAAGGTATGATAAATATATATATGCGATATATATATTATATACCACTATTTGATGAGACCAAATAAAATTCTTAAATCCCCCTTTCGATCAATATTAGGTTGCAAACGTGAGGCATTAAGAATGACCCACGTGGCCTTCCATTATTATAGTTTGGGTGAGCTGGTCTTAAATCTGGGAAGGTTTGTTGTGCTACCACAAGGCCGACTCAGTAAGGGGCCAGTGACCTAAACTACGGCTTGCTTATGCCATGTGTGGGGTGGAGGACTGGTGTAGCTTTGTTGTGCTACCACAAGGGCTGCATCACAAATCCATGCTCACCGCGTAATAATGGGTGTAACCTAACTAGACTTTGTGATTTGTTGTGCTACCACAAGATAACAAGTGTTCTAGAGGACAAATAAGACTAGACATTGTAAGACATTGTAATTGGTAAGAGTTGCCTACTTATTAAGTATGGGGTGGTTTGTTGTGCTACCACAAGACCACTACTGTAATGTTAATGGGATTCTAGTCCCCACTATGAAACTAGCGGAGTTTCCCGTCTTTACATAATGGGGGTTATGTAAGGTCGCCAAAAATTAGTGGGAGTTTTAAATTAAGATAAAAGACCATATTTTAATTGAATGTCTATAATGTTACATAGTGCATCTCCTTTTGGATTAATAATGTCAAATCGCGTATTGTTGTGGCATATTAGATGCCAACTAGGATTCATTGAATCAAAATTTTGTGACTGACTCATGAAGTTGAGAATAGTTCTCATGACTCGAAATGGAAATAGTCTATATTCTTGATGAGCTATTGCCTGAACCTCCTTGTGTTTATTAGTAAGACTAACAAGGATAGGAGGGCTTAGTAACTCTTTGAGAAAGACAATGCTAAGCAATTGTAACTCCTGGCTAAGGCCATCAAGAGATATAGACTATGAGAGACTAGAGCTGGTGCTTTTGTTACCATGGGAATGGCTAATAGAAGAAGAACTGCAAGTTGAATCTTGTAGGGATGGCAAAGCAGAAGCTTGGTGAAGCTTCAGATACTAGAAAGTAGAAGGCACTTAATTAAGGTCAAGGGTGTTCTAAGAATTGAAAGTGGAGCAAAAGTTATTGCCATTTCAATAGAGACTACCGACGGAGATGCCTTCAGGAGCTATTTAGAATTGATAGATTTCTATTATATTTCTCTCTTTATCAAGAACATTAATTCCAATTCTACTTTAAACCCTTGTGGTTTTGATGTTAGTTTTAGAAACAATAGTTGTGTAATGTTCTTGATTGGTAAAGAGTTTGCCAGTGAGAGTTTATGTGATGGTCTATTCATTCTAAATACTGGTGCTCCTGAGTTTTGTGTGATTATGCTTCCAAATAGGAAGAGGATTGATATAAATCAAGCCTATCTCTGGCACTGTGGGCTGGGTCATCTTAGTGCAAATAGGTTCACATGTTGTATAAAATGGATGTTTTCATCTATTTAATTGTGAATCATTTACAACATGTAAATTATATCTCATGAGTAAGATGACTAATTCTCCATTTAGGAGAAATGGAGATAGAGAGCCATAGAGTTATTTGAACTCATTCATTTTGATGAATGTGGATTTATTTCCACCTAGGCCAGAGAAGGATTTTCTCACTTCACTCCTTTCACTAACAATTTCTCTAAGCTATGATATGAATACTTGATGAAGTACAAATATTAAGCTTTTGAGAAATATGAGAGTTTAAGAGGAAGTGGAGAAATAAATTAGAAAAGGGTATTAAAAATCTTCGATAAGATCGAGGAGGAAAATACTCAAATACATGGATCACACGATACCTTAGGGATAATGGTGCATTATCCTAGTGGACGCTTCCTTGCTCTCACCTCTATTGTGGTGTGTAGAATGAAGGAGGAATCATACCTTGTAGGACATGGTATGATCCGTAATAAGCTTTGCCGAATAACCCTTGTCTCTCTGGGGAGTCATCCCCTAAAGACCACTGCTTATATGCTGAATGAGGTTCCGTTTAAGTCAATGTCTTCCACACCATATAAGATATGAAAGGGAGGCTGACCTTAAACGTGTTAAGATTTTAGGATGTCCCACTAAATGTGTGTTATTAAGAATACACCATGTAGCCCACCATCATTATTATAGACCTCAGACTAATCATTATTTCAAATGGGTTTGTTGTGCTACCATAAGGCCCATTTGACTTAAGGGTTAGTTTAAGTCTATGGCATAATGATGCCTTTAAGAGAGTTAGACAAATGTTGTAGCTTTGTTGTGCTACCACAAGGGTTATAACACTAATCTATACTTTCTACCTATTGTTGGACCAATTGACTGAGTCACTTTGATTTGTTGTGCTATTACAAGGTCATCGTGACTTAGGAGATAAATTGGTTCGGATATTACAAGTGTTGCAAATATCAAGAGTTGGTGGGAATAGTGGGAGCAAAGTGGATCTAGAAGGAGTTCTAGAACTACAAAGCATAATGTCGACTTAAGAACCTATTCAAGTGGACACACAAGCTGTTCATAGGTCTGGCCGAGTATCTATAGAACTAAGGAGATATGTTGGACATATCTCGGGTTTGATCAATTAGGTACTATACAATAAGGATAGTGATCTCCTGACCTATGAGGAGACAATAAGTGTTTTTGACTCCGGGAAAATGGCAAGAGGCCATAAAATCGAATATGGATTCCATGTACTCCAGCCAAGTTATGAACTTAGTAAATCCACCCGAAGGTATTGTACCCATCGGATGCAAGTGGATTTATAGGTTGATACCTACATGGCAAACTTAGTGGTGGAAGAAATATCATCAAAAGTCAAGATGTTGATTATGACGTAGTATTCCTATCCAGTTGCCATGTTTAAATCCATTGAGATTTTACTTGCCATTGATGCATACCATGGTGATAATATTTGATGGATGTGAAATGGTGTTCCTCATAAGTGCTCTAAATGAGGAAGTGTACATGTTACAACTAGAGAGATTTCACCTCCATGGGATGCCCAAATATGGTGTGCTAGGTTCAGAGGTCTATTCATGGACTAAAGAAAAACTTCCCGCAGCTAAAACATAAGGTTTGATAAGGTGATCAAATCTTATGCCTTCATTAGGAATGAAGGAGAGTCTTGTGTGTACAAGAGGATAAGTGGAAGTACAGTCACAATTTTGATTCTGTGTGTAGATAACATACTACTCATTAGGAATGATGTAGTTAAGTTATCTTAGGTGAAGTCACACTGTCTGAGTACTTCTCCATGAAATACTTGGGAGAAGCATCTTTTACACTGGCAACTTGGGTCTATGTAGATAGATCAAGGAAGGATGCTTAACTTAACACTATTATCGTACATAGGTGGTATAGTCAAAAGGTTTGACAAGGAATGATACCCAGATAAGTCTCATACTGATGAGACGTGAAATTTACCTCTCCAAGAAGATGTTTTTTCTAACTCTTTGGTGTAGAGGTAGCACATGAGTGATATTCATTATGCTTTTTGGCATAAGGGTTTATCATGTGTAATATACTATGTACGATATCTGATATATCGAATGCTCTAAGTGTTACGAGCATACATCAGACAGATCCAGGTGAGCAACATTGGAGTGCTGTGAAATATATTCTTACATTTTTTTAGAAGAATTAAGGATATGTTCCTGGTGGGTGGAGACGGCGATTCGACAGTTAGTTGGAAGAGTTCCAAATATACAACAAATATTGATTCGAAATTATGTAGATGAAATAGTTCATCATCATGTAGGGAGTTGTCCCTAGGGTCACTGATCAGGTACCCCTGTTATCTGATAACGAGAGGGTTGTAGCTCTTGCTTTGGAACTGTAGTCTCATCAGAAGTCGTTGTACTTTCTGCAATGGTTCCACCTAATTAGAAATATTCTTATCAAAAGGGGATGTCGCCCAGAAAGAGTTTCATCCGCTAATAACATTACAAATCCACTAACCAAGCCGTTGACTCAAAGTGTAGTTGAGTATCACCTACGGCTGATGGGGATCAAGCGGGAGGTGATTGGCTTTGGTGCAAGTGGGGGAATGAAAGAAGTGTATGCCCTGCAAACCAATCACTTGTGAAGTGATGGCATCATTTCTTATATATTCTCATTCGTATTTATGACAATTCCTTCATTATGTCTTATTTATTTATGCGTATTACTGCTTGATGTGATGAAGTCCTTGAACACAGGCTATGAAGGTTGAATTATAATGAGATTATGATAGTGAGATCAACCTTTTAGATGCATGTGTTCTAAATGTTCCTGGTCATAGGATCTTTGAGATAGGACATCAAAGAATCCGGATAGACCAGTGCACATGATATCCTCTCATATGATGAGGGTGACTGATCTCACAGTCACTGGTGTGAAGGCACTAAGATATATGTGCAGGTACCCATTACAAGAATAGGGTTCACTGAACTGATCCGATTAAGAATCTCTGGATGGTAATTATATCTAATTGTCAACCAAGAGATTCTTCAGTCACAATTGCACAGTTGGTCCTTTGACAAGAGTCACCAAAGATACCTTGCATGAGGACTTCTGTATTTTGATTCCTGGCAAAGGGACTTTATCCATAAGTCCTGGATGCTCAGGTGTTCGGATACAGCGGAATACATGCGAAGGAAATTGAGTGACAATAGTGGATCATTCACTCTCAGATATAATATGGGAGAGAATGCCCTATGAATGGTACTCGGTTAAATCCTTGGCCAAGGTAGATAGTTCAATGGAAAAGGAGTTTTCCATTGGGACTCGGAGTACGTTCATTCGGTCATAGATAAGAAGGGTTTGACAGTATGACCATACCCTTAATTATGACTAGGGACATTGGGTATGAATGGAGGACTATAGCTGTGTGGTAACTGTTGACGGAAAGGTCCCATAGTGGTTTTATAAACCCCCTTTTGTCTTCTGGGGTCACGGAGTGTTGCTTGGTGCTTACCGTGGCCTGAAAGCCCATCAGAGGAATAATCATGAGATGATTATTTATCATAAGATTATTAATTATTTATTTAAGTCATGAGATGATTAAATAATTAATTCCATGTTAATTAATAATGTGGAAAGGCTAAGAAGGAGTTCTTAAGCTTATTGGGCCTAAAACCAGACTGAAACTCGGCCTAGAGGGTCACACACATTAGGGTTATAGACGGTGGAAGTATATTCGTAATATTAGACTTATTAGGGTTTTTGTGAAAGACCGAGAAGTCTATAAATAATTGCGATGGGAAAAACTCTAGGCCAAGCATCCAAGGTTTCCCGGGCCGTCTCCTTCTCTCTCCTCCTTGGGAGGGGCACCCCCTCTCTCCTCTCTTTTCTTCCTCTCATCTCTAGTGTAGAGATCATGGAGGGGTTGCTGAGGAGTTCGTTCGTGAGGCGTTGCGACGAGGAGATTCCACCGTTCGTGCCCGTGTGGATACCGCTAGAGGCCGTTCCCTTGCGTGGCTAATTACCGCAACGAGGGATTGTTTCCACTTCGCTGCGATCTGAGTATCGCAGAGGTAAAATCAAATCCCGTAGTTGTAGTTTATCACTGCGAAGAATAGATGTGGGTGCGTGGAAGATTACTTTGATCTTCTTCTTCCTCCTTTCTGCTAATATCTCTTCTGTGGTCTGTAATGAGACGGGTGATGATATGAGCCAGCAATCCTGTCCCTATTAAATCCTTTTTTTAGCATTTGCTCCCTGTACCCCCTTTTCATTTTCTAATACAATGATGTAATCGATCGGCTTCTGTGCGACAACGCCAGGCCGTATCCGTCTACTTTCATTTTGGTTTTATCTCTTGAGCTATGAGATGGCCTCTGGGTTTGAATGAGAATATTGGTGCATGTCTGAGTTCTTTTTTTCCTTCTCTGCTACATTTATTTTCATACTCCCATTTTCAGATTTCTTCTGACGATGCCAAACACGCCCTGGGCTACCCAAGGGCCACATTAATGCCATCCCCCTCCCTAGGGTTCTCTCAGTGTATTGGTCATATTGAATATACTGTGTGTTTACCATGGGTTTCACCGCTGGAGACATATTCGTATGTGCATCTCCGTTCATCCCTGGGACTGGCTTGCCATTATCTCTCCGTTCACAGTTATGAACTGGAGGAAAATAGGGCCGCCCCCTACAACCTGGGCGCAGGGTCTTCTGGCATGATTACTTTCTCATATGCTACCTACTAATTGCTCGAGCGTTTGCTTCTTACAATTTCTGTGGTTCACCTGCTCACGGCTAACTTCTAAATGCTAATCAACTAACCCCCTTCCGTGCCTAACTTGCCGTCAATGGTTTAGTGAATGAAGAACGCATCGCTGCAATTTCTTTACCCCGAGAAGGGTGGGGGAAGGCCTGCCCAATGTGGCCTGTTCCCCATCCCTGTTATATGGGTAAGATTGGAATTCTAATGTGAATACCGTGTTTTCTTTTCAGCAGTATCGATCCACTAACTGGGGAGGGGGGGACATCCCCCAATCGGACATTCATGTCCTAAATTTCTTTCCCAAATCACCAAAAGGCTATAGAGTCCCGTCCTCCTATGGCGTGGAGCTTTATGAGCCGCTAGGGGTGAACATCAATGGATCTCTTGATCCAACATTGAAATCCACATTCCTCTGGGGAATGGTGGTGGCCGTGGGTCACGGAACTTCTTGTAGGCTAGCCCTCGGGGTCTCCTCCCATTCTGGCTGTCCCCTTGAACAACATGCATGCCCACGGAATGTTAGTCCCTCTCGTAGGCTAGCCCTCGGGGTTTCCGCCCGCTCGGGTCCATCGGTCGCCGTCTTGGCCTCCCTGCTTTTAGGAGCTTACCCCAATTTCTGTGGGAATGTCTCCACTTCTCCCCTGTGACCCTCCGGGTAGGGAGAGATGCCGCCCAAATTTTGTATGATCATCCTGGCTAAGTTATGCTGAAACTCAAATTATTGTGGCTGTGGACACCCTTAGAATTGAGAATGGACTGTGTTTGAGTAGGAACCTCACACAAGTCTTGATCTGTCACGTCTGCAGGGCAATTGGAACCTGAATTCACTCAGTGATCAACCTTAATTAATATCAAAAATGAACCAAGTCACAATGCAACTCAAACAGGTTTAAATTCCAGAAATTCTTAAAGAAAATGATGAAAAGCCTTAATCCGGCGTCCACCCCCACCGCGTCGGGCTAACCCCACACTCAAAAGCCATTAAAAATCCAGCCATCCTCACCCGGCATGGCCTAATTCGGCGCGCCCGTCACCCTTCGCGCCATTCAAGCCCCTTAATCGGGCCGCGCCATTTCACCCCTTTTTCTATGCTACCCCGCGCCGTTTTAGACCTATTCCTACGTTTCATCGCACCGGATTAGATGCCAACTCTCCCCTTTTGCACCATTTTAAACCCCCACTTATATCTTTACCAATCCATTCTACCCCCATCTACCCATCATACTTAACTCATGGGTGCTCCATAATTAACCAATAAGAATCTCGGTTGGCTTTCTTTCGTTAACTACTTTGGAATTGCTTTTACCATACACCTATGTATACACGTGTGCCTGCTTGTTGATTACTGTATTGTTGACACCCATTTTTTACCGATAAGTTGAGTCGTTCCTCTTACTCCCATTTGTTGATGCCTCGAGTTATCCATCACTCGTTGGGGCTATTTTCAGGCACGTTTTGGGCCAGTTTTATGGGTAGCCTCCCTCCCTGGCTGGGCTTGTTTCAATTCTGGGCTTAATGGGCCTTGGTTTTGGTTGATTGAGCTTTTCTATGAGTTTAAAGCGCCCATGTACATGTATGGTTCATCCTTGGCCGCTCAATAAATGTGCGGTTGATAGTAGGCCGTTCATATATTTTGGAATTTTTTGGTTAATTTTTTGAATTTCCACCGACAAGCATTTATGGGGTCTTCCCCTAGCCGTTCAACATGATGGACAGACGGATGGTAGCCGCTCGTCTCTCAGAGTCCTACGCTTGGTGGTTTTCTCAGATAATTACCCAATTTATCTATTTATCACTGACAAGGCTAGAACGGTTGTTCTTTGGCCGCTCTAACTTTGAACGGTCTAATCATAGCCGTTCATTTGTGAGAGTCCAACGGCGAGTTTCTCGGTTGGTTTAATGGATGAATGGTGGATAATTCCTCTATATTTGATTTTTCACCGACGGGGTTGGACGGTCAATGGTGGGCCGCCCATACTGATGTGTGGTCTATCGTTAGACCATTCATCTGCTCGATTGCTAAAGATTCAACAGATTTTTTCTCTCTCCTCGTGGATTTATCCCCAACTTTATTCAGCCATTTCTCCGCGAATCCTTAACCATTTCGAGTGCCGTTTCTTCCATATGAAAGATAATTGAATTATCTTCATCTTTTATTTGATAATCTCGACCTGAAAATGCTTCTAAACCCTAATTTCGAGCTAGGACTTTAGGAGTTCTATAAATAGACCCTAGAGGCCGGGTTTGGAAAGGGGGGAGATTTTGGTCGACGGTGAAGCACTGCTGAAATTTTGAGCGACCTAGCACCAAGGAGGGAGGCCTTCTACGTCCATATAGGCCTCCGGTTCAGGGAGTAGTCCTAGTCTTGAGTCTTTTGCATTTGATAGTCTCGTTTCTTCTCATTGCATGTTTGTTTCTACACATCCATTCTCCCACATTTTCATTGTTTGCACTATCATGCACACACCCTCCCATGCTTTCTGACACCCTAGGGGTTTAAAAATCCCCCAGGTATCCCCCATTCAAATACTTATGTTCATTTTCCTTCATTCGAGCATTTGCTACACTCCACATTTCTAACTTGGGTTTTTCCTTGTGCTCTACACTTTGTTTTGTAGGTCAGCAACACGCTAACGCGAGGCCCATCCTTTCTGGCCGGCCGGAGAGGGTGGAGGTTGGACCCTTTGCAACTTCTGGCGTGGTGGTATTGCGTGATTCTCATCTGCCCGTTCAAGGAGATGTGCGGCTCCATCTGGACCGTTCTTACTCTTCCTGCGGTCGTCTTCGAGCCGTTCACCTGTCAGGAGTGCTTCATCCTGCGTCCTCTGCAGCGTTCTTAGACGGTCTGTCGTGAGACCGTGCATCATTATAGGCGGTTCCTCCTGAGCCGTATATCTTTGCAGCGCTGCACACCAGGCGAGTACCTCTCCCTCTTTGCAAGGTACGGCGTGTCTATCACATTCGGCACATTGGTGGCGATCACAGGTTTTTCTACTCCTCCCTTTCCCCCCTATTTCTCGTTCATTTTCCATATTGGATGTGGTAAGATAGGCATGGGAGGGCATTAAAGAATGGACGGGAGGAGAAATATATCTACACCCCTTCTTTTGTGGCAATCACGGTGGGACATCTAGTGCCCATCGTGTTAGTGGCTTGCTGACCCTCTCTTTTGCTTTGTTAATTCTTTTTCTTCGAGTGGTTTCAAGTTGATCTTTGTTGGTTGCGTTTTTTGTCCTCTGGAATTTGAACGGTTCTTCCAGAGCTGTCGAACTTTTGTGCGGCTGAGAGTGCACCGTCCATCTTGCTGGCACAGGTACGCCTCTGCCTTTACTCTATTGGCTTGGTTGCTGTTACATGGTTGATGCAGGTCCATTCCAGTCATTAAGCGGCTGTCCATAGACCGCTCATCCTGGTACGCATCTCATTTCTGTCATTGATCATTTCCAGCATTCTCTGATTTTCCTGTTATTTTGCCGTTACTCCTTGAATTATACAGTTGTCTACAGACCGTCCTTATCTCTGAGCAGCCTTCTAGAGACCGTTCTTGTGGTGCTACAGTGCACCCGTGATTCACTTTGATTGCCATGTTAGTTGATCTCCATGATATTTGGTGCTGATTATTGATCTCCCCCTCCTCTGATATTGATGTGACACCACCTTGGGGTGATAGTCACACAATCAAATGACCCTTGGACCTAGCAAGCAACCAACGCGCGAACCGGTGACTTCACTCGGGCGGACTCACCCGCTAAGCGCACTCTCATGCCCGTAGGCAAACCGGTGATAGTGGTGAGGGTCCGGAACGGGCCCTAGCTGTTCCGGGGTTGGCTAGCTTTGGATTGGACCTCTCAAAGGTCTTAGGATGCCCACTCTCGTAGGCGGCCAGCACGCCGAGGGCGTGGGTGTTAATGGCTCTCTCACAACTCACCCGCGGTAGTCACTCAATCATAAGCAAAATTCGGGTTCAGGCGCTCCACTTACCACCGACGGCACTAAGATGCGATACTAATTAAGCAAGGGAATTTAAGCAAAGAGGAGTGTGCAGTGGCTCACCTGATCGGTGTGAAGACACCGATCCCGGCCGGAGACGAGGGCGAGCGAGGAAGCGTGGGCTTACCCGCACGCCGCGCCCGAGAAGCTTCGACCTGAAATTTTAAATGACATGCACTACACCCCATGCAAGGGGGGGGATCTTTGGGAAAGGAAACCAAAGAATACACCCAATTACTACCTCCACACAGGGAGGGGCCTTCAGCCGGCCAAGCGGGGAGGGGAGAAAGCGATGAAAACACAAGAGAAGAAGCCGATGCCGAATCTGTCCAGTTCTATGAGTGCTAATAGGGGACTGAAGAATTGACTGCTGCAACTGCTACCGAATTTTTTTGGGGACGAAACCAACTGGAAAATCTTCGTAGGAGGCCGGGGAAGTTGTCCAAATTTTTTTAATTTCTTCTGTCTCCGATGCTGGTCTGGGTGGAGGCCCGAACAGGGAGGCAGAGTCTCGGACTGGCAGCTGCTGGTTTCCAACAGCAGATTGCAGAGGATGCCCCGACAGCTCCTGAACTCGGAATCAAGCACCGTTGGAGTCGTTGGAACCGTGGATGAGTCCTATTCGCACAAAAACTGACGGGGAAGCCAAACAATGCCTGAGGAGACCAGGGGACTCTGAACAATGATGACAGGTCGGTGCAGACTGTGGGTAGCAGACCCGCGTAGCTGAGGGAGAAAATTGATAACTCTGGATCATGAATGCCGATCGAAGTTCCGCTTCTTGATTCTGAAAGTAGACAGGGCGAGGAAGAACTTTACAGAAGAGTTCTTGAACTGATTCTTCCAAGGTTTGTCGTGGGGAAGCTTTTACTCCGGTTTTGGTACTCAGCAGGGGCAGCTCTGCGCAGTTGTGGGAGAACGGAGCTCCCGGGCAGCACACAGCTCGGATGAAGATGAAACCACTTCCATTGCGAAGAAGACAAGAAGATGCTTCCGTGGATAGCTCTTGGGTTTTCAAACTCGCTGGGATGTGGTCAGAGTCGCTGCTGCAAGTTGCTGGTCTTCTGCAGGTCTTCAACTGCGAACTAGGGCTGAGAGGTGATGGAGAGGAGCAAGGAAGAATGGTGGAGATGAGAGAGAGGGGGGGGCGACCCTAACCAAAGGGGGAGGGGCTTGGGCGACCTAGGGCTGTGGAGGGAAGGAGAAACTTGAATTCAAATGGCCTAGGGAGGTGGAGTGGTGCTTGGGGTAGTGGGAAGGGTGCTTGGGAAAGTGGGAGGGGTAGTTGGGGGTTGGGAGGTGAGGTGAGGATTGGTGGAGGGGGTATTGGGAAGGGGTGGGGTATTGATGAGGGTTGTGGGGAAGGGAAGAGACTTTATTGGGTTAGGTGGGGAGTGGAGGTGGTTGGGAAGGGAGGAGAGAGAGGAGGGGGGCGAATTCCCCTTGGAGGGAGAGAGAGAGAAGAGAGAGGGGGGGAAAAGAGAGGGCTTCTCACCCAATAATGGTTTCTCACCAAAAGGAAAATGGGGACACTAGAAAACTCAAATTTCATTGATTGATTGACTCATTGATTGATTACAAATGGGGGAAATGGGGTCCTATATATAGGCAACCCACATTTTCACAAAAGACCCTGACATTTAACACACTAACAAATAACCGAGGAAGGTGGGGGGCGCCCATGGGCCAGCCCAATGAATTGGGCCCAATAACAACCTAATCAATCCTAATGACACTCAAACTTAGGTAGATGACTCAATGACCTAGGTACTTGACTCAAATAAAAGAAAAATTACAATGACATGACTCAAATAAAATATGAAAATTACATGACTCGATTCAGAAAAATATGACGGACACAATGGAGCTATGCTAGCAAGCAATCGAAGTGTAAAAAAATACGAAGGGCGAAAGATGCCCCCATCATACCCCGGGGTGCGAAGAACTCGACTCCGTCGAGTATGAGTCCTGCCGGGGAAGAGGTCCTCCAACGCAACTCCGAGCAAGCTACAACCTCCAACTCAACCTCGCGTTCGCAACCAGGGGACGGCGCTTCAACTTCTCAAGGTGGCTTGGACACACCCTTTTGCCGATGATAGTACCTTGCTTGCCCAGTATTACCTCCGTGTGCGTACGTCGGACTCTCAAGCTGTTATGTGGAAGCTCTCCGAGGGTGTCGCTCACAAAGATGGGGGTAGGTTCAAGGTGCTCACTAGGATCTACCGCGGTGCCCTTAGAGGGTGCTAGATCCGTTACGTGAAAAGTGAGGTATATCCCAAAATCCCATGAGTAAATCCAACCCGTAAGCCAGGTTGCCAAAGCCACTTGGAGCATGAAAGGTCCAAGTCCTCGTGCCCTCGATTTGGAGGTGGCCCTAAGGTAGAGCCATTCCAAAACCACCATCATAAGGTTGCTTACTTGGAATTCAAAGTGGCACTTACGAGTTTGTGCCCGCTCATTATGAACCTCACCGCTCGTTGCTGAATGCTTGCTGGGATGCACATGCCATGCACTATGATGCGATGTTGGTGTGAAAAGTATGGTGTGCAAAGGTGGACCAGGACACCCATAGATGGACCTATAATGCCATGACGCCATATGGACCTTGATGGGTCTTGGTGGGCCGGGGCAACCATATGTGGCTCTATCATGCATGGACATCCTAGCAAAGGTCGGAGGGCCGGGGCATCCGTAGGTGATCCGATCATGAATGGTGGTGACAAATGTTGGGGGACCTGGACATCCTTGAATGCTCCTATCATGTCTTTGACCCATGATGAGTGAAGGTGGACCACTACATCCGAATTTGGACCACTCATGTTTTCTACTTGGCATGTGGGTGATATGAATGAATGGACCCAACATAATGTTCATGCCAATTGGTGTAGTAAGCCTAGACACATGCATGCTTTTCCCAAAGGTGACTTCCATGTGTATAGGTGTGAGACAACCCTTGAACTCCCATTGGAAAGGATCGAATGGATCTAAGAAGGTGGTCATCATGGGGTGGGGCAAAACCATATTACCTAGGGATATGTGGCCCAAGGTCATGACTCCCAAGGTGTCACCCGGGTCTAGGATGGGGTGGATTGGGTCAAACATGGTGGGTTGGGATAGGGAAAGGTGGGTGGTGAGTAGGGTGGGTGGGTCACAAAGGGAACTAGACTCCCATAGGAAGGGATCAAAGGGGTCGTGGAAAGGTCTTCCTAGAGGGAGGAACTCTATGTCTTCAAGGTTCCCAAATTGTGAGTCATCCTCCTCCAATGTAATTGGGCCAAGGTTTCTAGTGGGTTGGCCGATCAAAGTATTTGGGATCTCAATGGTAGGGGAGTGGATCGAGATGGGTTCTTCTACCATAGGGAGAAGGAAAAGGAGGTCGCTAGTGTAGCAACCAATGATATAGACCGAGGTGATTGACCCGATGCAATGGTGTAGGAGGCCAAGGCTCCTAGGTTGTTCGGTCATAGGGGTCAACATGCTAGTGAACTCAATTTGCCAAGCTAAGCCTCTAAGAAAATCCTCTAAGGTCTCTACTTGATAAGATGCTTGGATCATGGTGTGATAAGAGGAGATGGGTACTATGGGATGGTTTTCCTTCATGGGTGGGAAATCATGGGCCGTGATCTCTCTTATTGGGCTCTCCTTTAGCCAACTAATAAGGGGTTCCCCTAAGATGAGATTGACTCCAACTAGAGATGGTGATATAAGGCGAAGACCCTCGTGTGTCGTTTCTTCTTCAACTTTGACTTGGGTTTCCTCCAAGGTGGAGAGTGGGTTTGGAGTGTTCACCATTATGGGGTGGGGTATGGGTTCTTCTTCCAAAGAGGTGAGAGGGGCTTTTAAGGGTGTGGTGATGATTGGGGCATGGTGTATCCGGGGTGGTAGGTAGTGGGAAACTTGAGTTAGGATAGGTAATGGTAGTAGTGGAGGCTTCGGTGGGGGTTGGATTGGGGTAGGGAGAGGAAGATGGGTGGGTTGAAGGGGTTTGGGTTGATGGGTTTTGGGAGGGGTGTCCCTTTTGGGGGGTGATGGAGAGGTAGTGGTGGGGGTTACCATGGGCCTAGGTGGAGAGTTGGCCTTGGGGCTCAATTGGGTAGGGGGACCTATGGTTGTGGTGTGGACTTGGAGGTGGGGTGTAAATGTAGTGGTTGGGGTATGAGAGATGGAAAGTGGTGGGGAATGGGTGATTGGGGTCTTGGATTGATCGGGTGGGGATGAAGGTGTTGAAGTGCTCCTTGGGCTTTTGTGATTTGAGTAGGAGGGAGAGGGTTGGAGAGTATAGGTTTTCCTAAGCTCAACCTTCATCTCATCCCAAGTGCTAATGGGGGCCTCCCTGCAGATCCTTCTTAAACCTTCCACAACTAACCAATGAGTTTTAGCTTGTTTGGAGAGGTGTGCCTTGGCTAGCCTCATTCTCCTTCCTTCGTTCAAGGGGTAACTTTTAAAGAATTGGTCTAGGGAAATCTCCCAATCTAGGTAAAGGCTTGGGCTGTTGGATCCATCAAAGGCGAGGGTTTTGATTTTCAAGTGTTCTAAAAATATGGTTTCTAGATTTCCCTAAAGGTCACTCTCATTCACTCTTGGTGCACGGCTATTTCCTTCAAGTCGGTCGAGTCGAGACATGATATCTTCAAGCCGATTAAGGACATTAGGTAGGGCTTCTATGATAGAGGTGTTACTACCCACTTTGTTGGCAATGGAACTTCCATGAGGATTTGGACTTCTTGGGAAAGTTGATGGGGATGGATATGACGGGTATGAAGCCGCCATTCTAGTGGACATGGGAGATGCAACCGAGGACTCTAAATGCATAAACATGGCCTAGGACCAACTTGATAGAGACAAGTTGTGAACTTGCTCTGATACCACTTGATGTGACACCACCTTGGGGTGATAGTCACACAATCAAATGACCCTTGGACCTAGCAAGCAACCAACGCGCGAACCGGTGACTTCACTCGGGCAGACTCACCCGCTAAGCGCACTCTCATGCCCGTAGACAAACCGGTGATAGTGGTGAGGGTCCGGGACGGGCCCTAGCTGCTCCGGGGTTGGCTAGCTTTGGATTGGACCTCTCAAAGGTCTTAGGATGCCCACTCTCGTAGGCAGCCAGCACGCCGAGGGCGTGGGTGTTAATGGCTCTCTCGCAACTCACCCGCGGTAGTCACTCAATCATAAGCAAAATTCGGGTTCGGGCGCTCCACTTACCACCGACGGCACTAAGATGCGATACTAATTAAGCAAGGGAATTTAAGCAAAGAAGAGTGTGCAGTGGCTCACCTGATCGGTGTGAAGACACCGATCCTGACCGGAGACGAGGGCGAGCGAGGAAGCGTGGGCTTACCCGCACGCCGCGCCGGAGAAGCTTCGACCTGAAATTTTAAATGACATGCACTACACCCCATGCAAGGGGGGGGATCTTGGGGAAGGGAAACTAAAGAATACACCCAATTACTACCTCCACACAGGGAGGGGCCTTCAGTCGGCCAAGCGGGGAGGGGAGAAAGCGATGAAAACACAAGAGAAGAAGCCGATGCCGAATCTGTCCAGTTCTGTGAGTGCTCATAGGGGACTGAAGAATTGACTGCTGCAACTACTACCGAATTTTTTTGGGGACGAAGCCACCTGGAAAATATTCTTAGGAGGCCGGGGAAGTCGTCCAAATTTTTTTAATTTCTTCTGTCTCCGATGCTGGTCTGGGTGGAGGCCCGAACAGGGAGGCAGAGTCTCGGACTGGCAGCTTCTGGTTTCCAACAGCAGGTTGCAGAGGATGCCCCGACAGCTCCTGAACTCGGAATCAAGCACCGTCAGAGTCGTTGGAATCGTGGATGAGTCCTCTTCATAGAAAAACTAACGGGGAAGACAAACAATGCCGGATGAGACCAGGGGACTCTGAACAATGATGATAGGTCGGTGCAGACTGTGGGTAGCAGACCCGCGTAGCTGAGGGAGAAAATTGATAACTCTGGATCAAGAACGCCGATCGAAGTTCTGCTTCTTGATTCTGAAAGTAGACAGGGCAAGGAAGAACTTTTCAGAAGAGCTATTGAACTGATTCTTCCAAGGTTCGTCGTGGTGAAGCTTTTACTCCGATTTTGGTACTCAGCAGGGGCAGCTCTGCGTAGTTGTGGGAGAACGGAGCTCCCGGGCAGCACACAGCTCGGATGAAGATGAAACCACTTCCGTTGCGAAGAAGACAGGAAGATGCTTCCGTGGATAGCTCTTGGGTCTTCAAACTCGCTGGGATGTGGTCAGAGTTGCTGCTGCAAGTTGCTGGTCTTCTGCAGGTCTTCAACTGCGAACTAGGGCTGAGAGGTGATGGAGAGGAGCAAGGAAGAATGGTGGAGATGAGAGAGAGGGGGGGGGCGACCCTAACCAAAGGGGGAGGGGCTTGGGCGACCTAGGGCTGTGGAGGGAAGGATAAACTTGAATTCAAATGGCCTAGGGAGGTGGAGTGGTGCTTGGGGTAGTGGGAAGGGTGCTTGGGCAAGTGGGAGGGGTAGTTGGGGGTTGGGGGTTGGGAGGTGAGGTGAGGATTGGTGGAGGGGGTATTGGGAAGGGGTGGGGTATTGATGAGGGTTGTGGGGAAGGGAAGAGACTTTATTGGGTTAGGTGGGGAGTGGAGGTGGTTGGGAAGGGAGGAGAGAGAGGAGGGGGGCGAATTCCCCTTGGAGGGAGAGAGAGAGAAGAGAGAGGGGGGGAAAAAGAGAGGGCTTCTCACCCAATAATGGTTTCTCACCCAAAGGAAAATGGGGACACTAGAAAACTCAAATTTCATTGATTGATTGACTCATTGATTGATTACAAATGGGAGAAATGGGGTCCTATATATAGGCAACCCACATTTTCACAAAAGACCCTGACATTTAACACACTAACAAATAACCGAGGAAGGTGGGGGGCGCCCATGGGCCAGCCCAATGAATTGGGCCCAATAACAACCTAATCAATCCTAATGACACTCAAACTTAGGTAGATGACTCAATGACCTAGGTACTTGACTCAAATAAAAGAAAAATTACAATGACATGACTCAAATAAAATATAAAAATTACATGACTCGATTCAGAAAAATATGACGGACACAGTGGAGCTATGCTAGCAAGCAATCGAAGTGTAAAAAAATATGAAGGGCGAGAGATGCCCCCATCAGATATCAGTGTTGCATTCTTGCTTTAGTTACTTGCATATATGGTTGATCATTGGTTGCTAGTTGCTAGGTTAGACTTTGCATGCACTCCGGTGCGCATAGGGACATACCTTCTTTTCATAGTAGTTGCATTCCTACCGAGGTAGGGTTTCCTCTCGTCTCCATACTCCTTGGAGCCGACTAGGGGACCTTACTGAGGACCTCCGTAAGCCCCCGTGAGCCGTGGATTCCCACACGGACGCTGGGCAGGTTGTACCGTATCTACCCCCAGTCTTGGGTTTGCATCCGTGAGAGAGAGAGTTCCGTAGAGTCACCCAGTTTCTCATTTCCTACCTTGATTAGGTACCTTGTGGTTGAACAAATTTATACATTAATTAATCCACTAAGGTTCTAGAAGAGGAATCTAAAAATTGTCGCGCATCATTTGACAACTTGGTTGCTTAAGTGGCTGATTCTCCTCTCATCTCGCTCCTTCATTGTGTGCATTTCATTCGAGTTGTTTGTTTTAGCTCTTTACTTAGGGCTGTTTGCCTCCCCCTTCCACATTATCATCAGTGCATGCGGAGTTGTTTCTTCCCCATAGGATCATGATCTAGGGGCAACTCTCACTCCATTTCTTACTATAATCCTCTATTTGATTTGTCATCCCCCATGACGTCATACGACTTCTCCCATTCCCACGAGGATTCTCTCGCTCGCGGACTTCTTGAGGACCCGCCCAGGGTCGCCCATGTGCAGGGAGGAGAGGGGACTGCCCCTCCTCTCCCGACCATTGCCATCGAGGGCTCTCAGCCCTCCCTTCCTGGTTCCTCCACACAAAATTCGGCCGATCAAATTCTTAATTTGATGGCCCAGCTTGATCCCTCCCAACTCCACCTTATCCGGCAAGCTCTGCAAGGGGCAGACGCCCCGTCCTCAGTTCCTTCCTATGGCGTGACTGCCACCACCACCACTACGTATCTTGTTATTGGGTCAGCACCCGTCCCTGCTATCCCCAATGATCTTACTACCATCCGTTCCCAGGTTCTCCGATACCCCAACATGGAAGCGGGCCAGGCCTCCACCTCGGCCCATCAGTATCTTGATAAGGGGAAGGCCCAGGTCCCCTCTGGTTCTTATCTTGATCCATACACTACAATCTCTCCATCACTGCAGGCCCGTCTGGCCTCGGCTGATTTCACTCGTTTACAACCCGGGGCCGCCCAATTGGCTCACGTGGATATGGGCGCTTCCTTGGCCCATTATCCATCATATGGGCTCCCCTCCCAGCCGGTTCACCCCTCCGTTCCTCATCCGGGCTCCATCTTTCATGCTCAATCCCCTCTTTCCCGAGAGCGGGAACTCCTTGACAAATGGGCAGCTATGCAGCAACAAATTGACATCTTCCACAAGCGGGTTGGCCCACAGTCTTTGGCTGATGTCCCTATTCCTAACTTCAGGGACATTCATTTTCCTCCTCAGTCCGAGCTAGCCGTGTACCAAAAATATGATGGGAATGGCAACCCGTTCATTCATGTTCAGGAGTTTCTTTACGAGTTGGTGCAGTTCCAGCATGATGATCGCCTGATGGCTTACTTATTCCGCCGATCATTGGAGGGGGTCTCCCTGGAGTGGTTCTATACCTTGCCTCTAGAGGAGGCAGGAAATTTCAAGACAGTTAAGGAGAAGTTTATTCAGAGGTTCCAAAATCGGGTCGGTCCCGAATATTCCTTTACCGACCTGGTAGCGGAAAAGATGAAGTCGGAGGAGGATTTTGCAACCTATGCGGATCGATGGAGGCAGATGGCCTCACGTGTGCCCGGGCAAATCCCGAAAGAAGAGAAAGTTAAGTTGTTAATCTCCAATGCCACCCCTGAAGTCCCGCGATCAATGACACCCAAGAGGGGGGAGAATTGGGTGTTTATAAATTTTAAGGAAACTTTTGGCCTTTTAAAAATTTGTGATAGAATGCTAGTTAAGAGATTCAAAACTATTTGAACACAAATTGGATTTATCAAACTTTATATGATGAGATATAGAATATGCAAGATATACGTAGATAAATCCGTAACAGCAATTAACAAATACACTCACTTAGAATGGAGGTAGAAGAAAAGGACCAAATCACACAAATCAAACCATAGTGCACAGCGATTTTTAAGGTGGTTCGGATGCAACGACGGCAATCCTACGTCCACCCCTCACCAAACCCGGTGAGGCTTCACTCGGGGATAAATCCCCAAACAGAGATGACGCTCCAACCACACACGCAGGACGACGCCTGCCCACACACATGGGGACGCGCCCCAAAACACACACACACACGGAGACGAAGTCTTCAACACGATCCAACAAGCGGATCAACAAGACACACACACACTGTGACAAGTGCAGCACTCCACACATACACAAACACTAAGATCTGGATAAATCCACACACACACACGCAGATCTAAGAAGACCTACGCATACACGAATCAAGTACGACACACACACATGACCACGGATCCAACAACGATCCACACACACACGAGTTTACAGTTTATAAGAAACATAAATCTGAAACTATAAAGCACAAAATACAAACATAAATAAACCACAGTTTAGAAAGCTCCTGATTTAGGCTCCCCCTGAGTGTGTGCTCTGGATGTTCGCGTTGATTCCTTCTTCACTTGAATAGCTTGATACTCAGTTTGAATGGCCTTGTATTTGATGTAGATCTTTTTGCACGAAATACTGTTCATGGCTACAGTACCCTTCCTTCTTCCTTGGACAAATCCATGTATCTTCTTGATGCTTGTGAGCTTGTTCTCTTCCTTTGAGACTGCTGACTTCAAATGGAACTAGAGCACCTTCAGATGATGCTTGAATGGCTCCTTCTTCCTTGTAGCATCCTTCTTCTTCTTCCCTTGGATCACCTTGAGTTGATGAAGAGGTGTATGGATGTAGCTTTAAACCTTGATTGCTTCTACACCTTCTTGGAGGTAGATGGCTTCAGAAATACCTTGAATGGGTTGGAGATAGATGAAGAGCTTGCTGCACGAGGTACTATTCACGGAGCTACAATACCTCTTCTTCCTCCTTGGATAGCCTCCCCTTTGGATCTCTTGGATAATTAGGGTTATGACTCTAATAGGATGTTTTATAACCCTTGGAAGATCTATGGACAAGCCCTAGACCAGATCCATAAATTCTGGAGGGTTTGGTGGCTTTGGGATTAAACAATAGCAAGAGGAGATGCTTCTTTCGAGATGGACAAAAGTCAATATTTTTGGCTTATCGGGGCTGGCGGTCGACCTACAGGGGCTGGCGGTCGACCGCTACTGAGAAACCTGCAGACGGATGGTTCCTGGGAATCCCGGTCGACCGCTACTGGGCTGGCGGTCGACCGCCACTGAGAGACCGGTAGACTGGGGGTTGCTGGCAGGGGCGGTCGACCGCCCCTATGCAGGCAGTCGACCGCCAGCTGGGCAGACCTCGGGTTTTCCCGGGTCGGTCTATTAACCTCTTCAGCTTCGTCGCTTAAGTCCTTTAGCAACCCGTTCATGTCTGTGGCATCACCCTTGACAGTTTAGAAGGTGTCAACTGAGTCTTTGACCTTGTGAATTTTTACTGAGTGTTTTGACCAATGGTTCTTGACAGTAAATGACATATACCACCTATTTTGGATTGTAGAGGAGCAGGATACTTATCCACACGTTTGGTTCACCAAGTGACTGCCATGCCTTTGATCCTGCAAGCAAGATAGTCAAGGTTAATACCATCCTTGTTCCCGTTGAAGAGGTTATGAAACCTCTTGCCTCTTGTAAAATCAACATATGCAAACCAAGGATCAAGACCATGTAACCGTTCCCATTTGCCATCTCAACCATACATAAATAACAAGAGCATGAGTAATCAACGACAAGTTTAGTTATCATCACTTAATCACACATTAAGTTTAGTTATCATCAAAACCATAACTTAACAATCACAACAATCACCAAAACCATAACTCAACAATCTCCCCCTTTTTGATGATGACAAACTTATTGATGATGATAAACTTAATGATAAACTTATTAATTATGATACAACAGAGTGGATACAACAGAATGGCACATATATTCGTCTCCCCCTGTCACACACAATCATCAATTTTTCTCCCCCTTTGACATAATCAAAAGGCGGGATAATGTAACTCTTTCTCCCACAATAGTAGTATCAAGCGAGCTGGAATGAGCCAAATAAGGAAGAACAAGATTAACTCCCTTTGAAATATCAATAGCCCATCATATCAAATCAGAAGAAGCAAGGGTAAATCATAGACGAGCAAAGCAATATGATGCTAATCAGAAGAAACCAATTGGTGATTATTCTCACAAATCAATATGATACCATTCAAAGTAAATACAGTCAAGCATGCATTGATACCAATTGAAGGTGGTGATTGGCCTCAAGGATATGAACCAGTGGAGGAAGATGTGCACAGGATGAGGTGTTCAGCAGAAAAGCATTCAAAATCTAGATCCCATGGCAGATTTTCACAACAAGCAAGAGCAGGAGGGCATATCAAAAGGATTTTCTTTGATTTTCAAATTTTCTGATTTTTATATTTTGATTTGAAATGCATGAAATGCAACACATACAAATGGTGACTCATGAAGTGCACACAATGCAACCAAACAGTTACATATAAACATACATGCAATCTCCCCTATATATATATAAGAAGGGAATGGGTATAAGAAAGATGCAAGAGAGTCATGCTAACTGGAATGCATATGTGTAGCACATGAGAGATTGTGCAATCATATAGGAGATTCATGCAATTGCTAAAGCAGTCAATCAATTTTCTGAATACATATTAAATCAAATTTCTAGCTGTGTAAGTGAGTAACATGAAAAATGATAGTTGTAATATGGATATTCAGATTTTCATATCAACACAAGGAGACATTTTATAGACTGCACTTTTATTTTGAGAACAGCGTATTGGATGCTACGCTCTACCACAATGAATTTTCACCATCATTTTTCAACTCAACCAATATCACATGACAGTCAGAATTTTTCAAGAGTGATCAGGTTCAAATAATCCCTTTTTACACGAGTAGACGCATGGAGCTCATGCCAGAATCTCCGGTTACTCAGAATACAGAACCATTTCACCTCATTATGAACAGAGATACTAGTCAACACTTTTCATATATGAATCACATCACGTCTCAGGTGACATGTGCCCGGTTTACTCAGTGAGACCGAGCATTGCTCTATCTTTCATTTTCATTTCAAATTTTTCAACCAAGATAGGTAGGCAGCTTTTTCCTCAACTGTCTCTTCAACATACATGCAGCAAGTTTAACATCTCGAGAGTGTTAAAAAGAAATTCATATATCCTTATCTTTAACACTCATTTTCACATTTTGTGCAAGAAGTGTGCGAATTTGATTCAGCATGTATACCAAAAATATCATGAACTCATAACAGGGTAGCTCCCTCTAAATAGATGCACTTATGAAATAAGAACTCCCCCAGAGTGTACGACATGAAACACTCCAATAATGACTCAAATGCAGCATTATTTATCAAGAAGACATAAGGCCATAGAAATGACAAGGATGGGGGTGGATAACATATAATTAGCAAGCAAGCATGCAGAGGGAATGTATGCAACATGCAATGCAAATATGCAGCTGATACCAAACAAATGGATACCAATTGAATGCAGCTAATACATGAGTACTGATGCAATGTAACCTTTGATCATATAGTAGTGGAATAGAAATACAATATGTTAAGATAAAATGTAATGTAGTGCAAAGCTTCTGATATCAAATGAATGAGCTAACTGCAGTTAATGCATGAATTCTAATGCAATGCAAAATTAACATGGGTGCAAGGTGTGAGTTTTTAGTTTATCATTTGAGTGAATTAAATGCACCTAATGCATTGGATTCTGATGCATGCAACCTATAACTGTATGGGAATGGAAGACATGATGCAAAAGCAAGATGAGAGCTTTGATTTTCAAGCTAGTGTGGCAAAATTCTCATTGAATCATCCACATTCTATTTATGAATCATCAAATATTTTTCATGACATGACCTTTATGAATAAGGGTGCATAAATGATTAAAATTAAGCAATGCAACCCAATTTTCAGAATTGTTCAAAATCAGATTTTTAAAGGTCATTCACAAGTGTTGAGATGAGAATTCATCTAAAAGTCAAATGTATGAATCATTTAATCACAAACATATTTTCAAGTTACATAGCTCAGCTGAAGGATTCATTCACAAATCAACCAATCACAATTTTCAAGATCTGGTACGAGACGGAGATTTTAGTCTGAAGACACATCTCAACGCATAGGGAATGCTTCCAAGTGGACATAATCCACTCTTCCACAGCAACCATTTGATATACCAGATATGTAATTCAATTCAAGTGTGATCATGCAATTCAAATTGAGACTATTCAATATGAAACCACTTCATACACATCTTTCAAGATTTTCAATTTTATTCAATCAATTAGACACATTCATCACAACATGCCAGTAAATGACAATTCAAGTTTTTAGAATCAATACCTGTCACTTGAGAGTGTCACCAAGTGACAAAGACGGCCATTGCATGAATTGACAAGGTTGAATTACCTTAGTTCAAGAGACAAGATTGGAAGCCTTCAATCACTAAAATCACCAACCTCACGAGGGTTGATATTTCAGCTTTTGCTTTCTTACCTTTATCTTGAGAATCCATTTTCTTCCAAGTCTTTCACCTGATTTGCCTTGGGTACTTACTTCAACACGTACAAAACTTTCACCACCTTGTACTTGAGTCGATCCTGGAAGTTGTTCTACACAAAGTAGCACATCTTCTTGTAGCAACTTGAGAGGGTTCTCATCATTTTCATCCTTGCAAGGTATTCTTCTAGTTGATTCAAGCTTAACCCATCATCATTTAGATTTTGGGAGTATAATCTGCATCCAAAGACAGAAAGGTTTGATTTGTCAATTTTGATTCAAATTTATTAATAATGACATGACAAATAATTTTAACAACCAACACCCCTAGACAGCTCTAGATGCAATGCATGACTCATGTGTGAACCTAACTGTTAATCCCATATGACGAATGTGATTGCTCCCCCTTAGTGTGTGCATGAATGCAAGATGTTCAATAATAATCCAATGCCATATGCAACCTTTTAAGTAAATGACTCATAGTACCAAGCGGAGAACTTAGATCCGAAGATCACCTCACACGTAGTGATAATTTCCAGACATGCTTAACCTGCCCTTCCACATGTCACCATTTGATATACTATGTAATCATGGATGACGAAGGTAGGAGGATTACAATGCATTATGGCATGAATACACAATGTTCAACCTTTGCATGACAGAGTATGAAAGTGTATGCCAACTCAATATATGTAGTGAAAATATGATCTGAAGAAACTTTAAGCTCTCCTACAACAAGATGCTATATGACATGTGATATATACACAGATATGCAAACAACTATAGATGGAGTGCATGTACAGACATGTGCATTATCACAAGACTATTCAGCACAATGTGAATCAAACCATGACATAATTACTGAAGAGAGTGAGAGGGATATCACCTGAGTTTCCAAATTACAATTTTTGATTTTACTTCCAACCTGACTTATGCCACTTGACTCGTATGCCTTACCTTCTTGATGAAAACAAATTTCATTCTTTACATTCCCAAGGCACACCTACAAAACAAATTTCTCATTTGACCTTCTTAGGTACCCAAATCCTTTTGGGTCCTTGTGGGTTAGCAGCAACATGGGCATGTGATTTCTAACTTTTGACAACATTCAAATCATCATTTTTCTTCAGAAAATAATAATGCTTAACATTCCCAGATTTATCAAAGTGATGGTAGAAGTCACGTGGCATCATATTCTTCCTTCTCATGGGTTCTACTGATTTGTGTGTGTGAGCACGATGTGTTGAGTAGGAGTTCTTTCTCTTCAACAAGAACCAGCAATGTGAAGTCGTATGACCCTATTTACCACAATGATTACAATGCATGGAAGATTTTATGGTGAAAGCTCTCTTTACATTTTTCAAAACAGCTTGGTTTCTACATGCTCTCAAGTCTTCATTTTTCATAGTGAAACAATCATGCATCAGGTGTCTAAGTTTTCCACAGTAAAGACAAGACATGTTTCTTTTGTTGGATGCATGGGATTTCGCATGAAAGTTTTTAACATGCACATTTTGAACGTTCACACTGTTTCTCAGATTGGCTTGAGTTCTTGGCACAATGGGTTGCTGGGAGTTAGATTTAGAGGTGCTGGGTGTACATATGCTATGAACAAATGAAGTGTATAACTTGCTTTCAAATTTTTTCTTGTTCACAAGATTAAATCACAGCCCTTCTCTTTGAAAGTTCACTTTCATCCCCAATAATTTATCCAAATTTTCTTGACCATTCACAAATCTAGACAGTGAAACATTCAAATCAAAGATTTCAGATTCAAGAGATGCAACGTGTAATTCATAGGAAACCATCTTATTTTCACACGAATTGACTTGTTCATGTAAAGTAGAATTGATCGTTTTATGACTTTCAATTTCTTGCAACAAAGCATGCACTTTTTCAGATTGATCAATATTCATAGATTTCCCTTTTTCAAAAGCAAACAATCTTTCAGAAATGGTTCTATTCAATTCCTTCAGTTTCTTATTTTCGATTTCAAGATTTTTATCATGAGCAAACTCATTTTGACCATTGTTCATAAGACTTACTCTCTCTCTCAGATCTTTGTTTTCATTTCTCAAAGAAGAAATTTGATCTTTATGAATTTCAATGTCGAACACATGACCATCAATCAATTCCTTCGAGTGTGAACATTCTTTACATGGAGAATCACAATTATTTTGTCCAACATTCTTTTTTAATTTTTTGTTTTCAGACTTAACCTTCTCGTATTTATCAGCAAGCTCATCATATGCAATCAATAACTCCTCATAGCTAAATTCATCTTTATTATCAGAATCAGAATTTACCTTTGAGCTTAATTCAACTTGCTGATCACTCCCTTGATCACTCGTGCCTGCCACAAGACATTGATCTTCATGTTCTTCCCGGACTTTGGTTAAGCCAACCAAGATATCCTTCGCGGATCTGCAATGGGAGACAAAAGGGAAATGATTAGAATCAACTGTAGCAATAAGCAATTTCAGAACCAAATAATTTTGATCATGTTTGAGCTTGGAATCTGCGGTCCAGACAGATTTATCTTTAGGCAACTCATAAGGACCATGTGAGATAAGCTTCCATAGCTTAAGATCATATGAGTTGACTAGACTGCACATCCTTCCTAACCACAAATCAAAATTGCAACCATCAAATACCGGTGGAGAATTCAAAGTGTACATAATGGTAGTCATTGATCTGGATCACTCTAGATCGTTAGATCTATAAAATTAGAGCATTGGCTCTGATACCAATTGAAGTCCCGCGATCAATGACACCCAAGAGGGGGGTGAATTGGGTGTTTACAAATTTTAAGGAAACTTTTGGCCTTTTTAAAATATGTGATAGAATGCTAGTTAAGAGATTTAAAACTATTTGAACACAAATTGGATTTATCAAACTTTGTATGATGAGATATAGAATATGCAAGATATACGTAGATAAATCCGTAATAGCAATTAACAAATACACTCACTTAGAATGGAGGTAGAAGAAAAGGACCAAATCATACAAATCAAACCATAGTGCACAGCGGTTTTTAAGGTGGTTCGGATGCAAAGACGGCAATCCTACGTCCACCCCTCACCAAACCCGGTGAGACTTCACTCGGGGATAAATCCCCAAACGGAGACGACGCTCCAACCACACACGCAGGACGATGCCTGCCCACACACACGGGGACGTGCCCCAAAACACACACACACACGGAGACGAAGTCTCCAACACGATCCAACAAGCGAATCAACAAGACACACACACGCTGCGACAAGTGCAGCACTCCACACACACACAAACACTAAGATCTGGATAAACCCACACACACATGCAGATCTAAGAAGACCTATGCATACACGAATCAAGTATGACACACACACACACACACGACCACGGATCCAACAACGATCCACACACACACGAGTTTGCAGTTTATAAGAAACACAAATCTGAAACTATAAAGCACAAAACACAAACATGAGTAAACCACAGTTTAGAAAGCTCCTGATTTAGGCTCCCCCTGAGTGTGTGCTCTGGATGTTCACGTTGATTCCTTCTTCACTTGAATAGCTTGAGACTCAGCTTGAATGGCCTTGTATTTGATGTAGATCTTCTTGCACGGAGTACTGTTCACGGCTACAGTACATTTCCTTCTTCCTTGGATAAATCCATGTATCTTCTTGATGCTTGTGAGCTTGTTCTCTTCCTTTGAGACTGTTGACTTCAAATGGAGCTAGAGCACCTTCAGATGATGCTTGAATGGCTCCTTCTTCCTTGTAGCATCCTTCTTCTTCTTCCCTTAGATCACCTTGAGTTGATGAAGAGGTGTATGGATGTAGCTTTGAACCTTGATTGCTTCTACACCTTCTTGGAGGTAGATGGCTTCAGAATTACCTTGAATGGGTTGGAGATAGATGAAGAGTTTGCTGCACGAGGTACTATTCACGGAGCTACAGTACCTCTTCTTCCTCCTTGGACAGCCTCCCCTTTGGATCTCTTGGATAATTAGGGTTATGACTCTAATAGGATGTTTTATATCCCTTGGAAGGTCTATGGACAAGCCCTAGACCAGATCCACAAATTTTGGAGGGTTTGGTGGCTTTGGGATTAAACAATAGCAAGAGGAGATGCTTCTTTCGAGATGGACAAAAGTCAATATTTTTGGCTTATCGGGGCTGGCGGTCGACCTACAGGGGGTGGCGGTCGACCGCTATTGAGAAACCTGCAGACGGATGGTTCTTGGGAATCCCGGTCGACCGCTATTGGGCTGGTGGTCGACCGCCACTGAGAGACCGGTAGACTGGGGGTTGCTGGCAGGGGCGGTCGACCGCCCCTGTGCTGGCGGTCGACCGCCAGCTGGGCAGACCTCGAGTTTTCCCGGGTCGGTCCGTTAACCTCTTCAGCCCCGTCGCTTAAGTCCTTTAGCAGCCCGTTCATGTCTGTGGCATCACCCTTGACAGTTTAGAAGGTGTAAACTGAGTCTTTGACCTTGTGGATTTTTACTGAGTGTTTTGACCAATGGTTCTTGACAGTAAATGACATATACCACCTATTTTGGATTGTAGAGGAGCAGGGTACTTATCCACACATTTGGTTCACCAGGTGACTGCCATGTGTTTGATCCTGCAAGCAAGATAGTCAAGGTTAATACCATGCTTGTTCCCGTTGAAGAGGTTATGAAACCTCTTGCCTCTTGTAAAACCAACATATGCAAACCAAGGATCAAGATAATGTAACCGTTCCCATTTGCCATCTCAACCATACATAAATAACAAGAGCATGAGCAATCAACCACAAGTTTAGTTATCATCACTTAATCACACATTAAGTTTAGTTATCATCAAAACCATAACTTAACAATCACAACAATCAACAAAACTATAACTCAACAACCCCGACATTCAGAAATATTTTGGCAATGAATGACATTTCGAATATGCACCAGTTATGTAGCAGGGCTCGGTTCATACAGACGCAGTTTAAAGACTCCCCTATTCATTCACTGTTCGAGACCCAGAAACCCAAAACTGCCAGAAAGTCCCAGGGCCCCGTCACTGAGGGAGTGCAAATCAACGAGCAGGTCCATGCTGTTCAATTTTCCCACCAAGCGGCTCCACCTCGCTTTCCGCAGCCTCCATGCAACCCCAGTTCGCCACTCCACAGGCTCCCCAACCCACTTTCCCGGCTCCTCAACACCCGCAACAACCACCACCACCACCCCAACAGCCTCAACGGCCGCCGCAATATCATAATGTTCCTCCACCCGCCGCTTACGGACCTACCCGATCGAGCCCGAAGAGGACCCATTACCCTCCTCTTCTTGAAACATTGCATGATATTTTCTTGGCTTTGATGTATACTGGTGATATTCAACTGCCTCCGGAGCGTCAGAATTGGAATCCGGCCGCTGATCAATCTTGATATTGCATATATCATCGGCAGCCCGGGCACACAATAGAGCGGTGCTATCAGTTTAGAGATATGGTGCATGATTTACACGAGGGCTAGAGGATTGATTGGGCCCAGATGCACCAGTTGATCGAGGACATCAAGCAGAGGCAGAGACAAGCCAGGCCGCAGCATGCGGTGCCCCTGCAACAGCAACAGCAGCAACCCCCACAGCAACAGCAACCCCAACAACAGCAACAGCAACAACAAGACCTTAGGATCCATCAGAATCCCATGCCAGTCCACCCACCCGCTCCTCAGCAACAACAACAGCCGCCGGCGCCGGCACCGGCCCAGGTAAACATTGTTCAGCACCCAGCCCCCAACGCTGGGTGGACTTTTGATGATAGAACCCCCGCACACCTCTTGGCCCTCCACCACAACCATTCCCTCGCACCTACTATCCCCTCTATTCTCAGGCCCGCCGTTCTGACCACCACTCCACCCATTATTCCCTATGCATCACCCATCAGGCCCACCGCATTCCCCTCCATACCACCAGTCCTTTCGCCATCACCCACCATACCCTCCATCATCACCCCTCCACTTAACCCTTCGCCCATTTCCCCTTCACCAGGGCCCATTAGGCCAACCACCGTCATCCTCACTCCCACTTCTACCCCTTCCACCTACCCCACTGGGCCAAGCGGGGGTCCCTCTCAAGCCGTGCCGGCCCGACATTGTGCCCTTCGGAGCGGGAATCTATTCCACAAAGTTTACCCTTCTACTCGTGCACCCGCACCTAGCCCTCAGGCTTCTCCCTCAACAGCTGAAGATGCAGACCCCGTGCCGGGCACGAAGTACGATTTGTTACAGCACTTGGACTGGATGCCGACCAAGATTTCAGTTTTGGAGTTGATCAAAAGGTCGCCGCTGCACCAGGATGCCTTGAAGACTTTTTTGCAGAAAGTAATGGTGAATGAAGACGTGGCGGTGGACAGTTTACCGACGGTGTTGGCAACAATTACAAGGGGGCCTTCTATTTCATTTTCTGAGTCAGAACTAGCTCCCCCAGAGGCACGGCAGATGCCACTCTATATCACCATTTCTTTGAATAAGGTGGCGGTGGAGTCAGCCCTCGTGGACACAGGAGCATCAATAAATGTGTGTCCATTGAGTATCCTCCGTGCCTGCAACATTTCAGTGGACATGCTTAAGCCCACACCGACCACAATAGCAGCATATGACAACTCCATGCGTGCTTGTCACGGGGTCATGACTGTACAAGCCGAGCTAGGGCCTTTGGTTATGGACGTGGAATTTTATGTATTGGACATAGACCCAATGTTCAAAATAATTCTGGGTCATCCATGGATAAACAGTTTGAATGCCGTGCCCTCGACCGCCCACCAATGCCTAAAATTCCCATTCCATGGCCGGGTGGTCAAGGTGAAGAGTATTTCCACCGTCCAGTCTGTTGATGCCATTACAGATAAGATTCTCCCTACGTTGTGGCCAAGCAATAGGCCAGTTTTGTCAGTAATGGACTTAAATTATTCATGGGCATATGCGTCATGCAAGCCCGCCACTGCACCAACAAATGTCAAGATTAAGTCCAAGATTAGAGATTCCAAAGGGTGGCACATGATTCTGAAATTGGGTTATCAGCCGGGCCTGGGTCTCGGCGCACAATTACAGGGACGGACCAAGCCCGTCCCTAAAGGCAGGATGATGGGCCGCCGAGGCTTTGGTTACCGTGATTCAGCAATGTCGATACTTGGAGATTCTGGGCCCTTGATGTGGGACTATCGACAACATTTTGTGAAAGGCCCATTGCAGCCCGGCACTTTGAAGAAGCCGCCGCCCAGTTCCGAAGATAAGACCGATGATGCATGTGTTGTTGCTGACCCACCACCACCGCTACAGGGGTTGGTAGGTGATATGGAAGCTTTTGCTGGTTGTTTTGAAAAGTTGCTCAATGAAAAAAAAAGATTGTTCGAAGAAGAAGGAGCTGCCGCTGGTCAAGTATGCTCTGATGAAGTCAGTGCACCAGAGGTCGCGGGAAGCGGGGAGCTCTATCACTTCTTTTTCTATGTCCCGGTCCCGTCTTGCCTCTTTGTTCCAGAATTTGGGGTTTGTCCCCCGTGCTCCACCAATCATGGTCGACCCGTACGTCATGGGAAGGCCACTTGAAATTTTATTTGTTCCTTGTGCCTGTGGGCGCTGCCCACCTATTGATCTTTCAACTCTGTTTACTCCTCCTCCCCCCAATGCCCAACTCCATGAGATGTGGTTCCGATCTTCTAATCCATTCTTTGACTGCATCTTCCCCGATCTATTCCCCATGAAACTCCCTCCTCCCCCGTCTTCTTCATCCTGTTGCGTGATCTCCTCCGATTCCCAAAAAAAATGCCAATTTTAAAACGGAGGTTTCTATGGAAGATTACGATGTTTTCAGTCCATCCTCTTCTCAGGGGCACGAGACCCCTGCTTCTTTCCCATTAGATTTCTTATCTCCTAGGGTAGATGTACAATGTGCAGAGTCTCCTAGGATAGTCGAGTCAGTTGGGGTAGAGTCTAGTTCAAGTCTAGTTAGCCCATCCACGTCTGCGGCGCACCCTGTGATGCATCATCCTAAATCCGTTCCTGATAGGTTTTTGCAAGACTTGGCTGAAAGATGCCATGCCCTCCTTAAGTGCCCGGAGTTTGTAGAGACCGCAATTGTTTTAGAAGAAGATGAGGAATTGGATGGGGTATGGAGCAATGACGGATTAGGGGTATATGAAATTGTGGATGAGAAGGACCCAGCTGATGATGAGGAAAGCGATGTGGATGACACTACCGATTTGTACGCGCAAGGTTTAAAGAGGTTTGACGAACCGTCCTCGGCAGTGGATGAACCCACTAAGAAAATTAGTCTTGGAACAGAAGAGGACCCCAGGCCCTTACTTATTTCTGCTAATCTCCCTCCTCAAGTTGAAGAGGAGCTCATCAAGGTTTTAAGGAAGTATAGCGATTCGTTTGCCTGGTCCTACGAGGACATGCCAGGTCTTGACCCCACGTTGGTAGAACATCGATTGATTCTTAAACCAGGGGTAGCACCCATTAAACAAAAAGCAAGAAGATTCCACCCGCAGATGGCCTTAAGAATTAAGGAAGAAGTCGATAAATTGCATAAGGCCAGGTTTATTAGAGTTGTTTTATATCTGCAATGGGTGGCAAACATAGTCCCGGTAATGAAAAAGGATGGGAAAATTCAGATTTGTATCGATTTTAGGGACTTAAATAAGGCATGTCCGAAAGAAGACTTTCCGCTTCCTCACATTGATGTGTTGGTAGACAACACGGCCGGGTACGAAGCCCTCTCGTTCATGGATGGTTATTCTGGGTATAACCAAATCCGTCTTGCTCCTGAGGATCAAGAGAAGACCTCGTTCACCACGCTCTGGGGCACATACTGCTATGTCGTTATGCCATTTGGATTAAAGAATGCAGGTGCCACATATCAGTGGGCGATGATGGCTATCTTCCACGATATGATGCATGTGTACATGGAAGCCTATGTAGATGCTATTCTGGTAAAATTGAGGTCCAAAGAAGAACACCCCGCCATCCTAGCCAAAGTGTTGCAAAGGGCTAGGGAATATAAATTGAAGATGAATCCAAAGAAATGCGTGTTTGGAGTTGCATCAGGAAAGTTACTCGGGTTTATAGTTAGTAAACGGGAGATTCAGATCGATCCGAATAAAGCAAAGGCCGTTATGGAGATGCCGCCACCTAAGAACATCACTGAACTCAGAGGTTTGATTGGGTGTTTATAATTCATCAGGAGATTCATATCTCAACACTCACAAAGATGCCGCCCATTCTATGAATTGTTAAAGGTGGGAGCCAAATTTGAATGGAATGAACAATGCCAAAAGGTCTACGAGGATCTTTAGGTCTATCTTTCTAATCCCCCGATTCTACAACCACCCGTCCCTGGGAAACCCCCGATCCTATACATTTCTGTGATTGAGGACTCCCTAGGAGCTGTCCTGGCTCAGGTAGATGATGAAGAAATGGAAAGGGCAGCATACTACCTTTCGAGGTTGTTTAAACCCGCTGAATCCAAGTATACTGCCATGGAGAAGACCTGTGCAGCACTAGTATGGGTAGCTCAGAAGCTCAAACACTATTTTCTTGCCCATGAGGTTAAGCTGATCTCTTGAATGGACTCCATTCGTTATCTTTTAGAAAAGCCTGTCCTTTCTAGCCGGTTAGCTCGCTGGCAGAGCTTTCTTTCCCAGTTCGATATCACCTTCATCGTCCAGAAAGCGATCAAGGGGTATGTCATTGCTGAGCATCTTGCTCATTCTCCTATCCCTCGCACGGATTCAATCCAAGATGAGTTTCCCGATGAACAGTTAGTAGTAATCACTCATCTTCCTTTTTGGTCTCTCCATTTCGATGGTGCTCTCAATTCTCAGGGCCGTGGAATCAGCGCCGTTCTCCTCACTCCAGAAGGAGTAACCATCCCTATTGCCTATCAACTCTCTTTTCCTGCCACGAACAACATAGCCGAGTACGAGGCTCTCCTTGCCAGTCTGAAGCACGCCTACCTCATGGGCGCGCGATATCTTAACATCATAGGAGACTCTCAATTTGTGCTGCGTCAAGTTCTGTCAACTTACCGCACCCGTGACCCTAAGCTTAAGCCCTATCAAGATCTGGTCACGCTATTGGCTAGGCAATTCCGGAAGCTTATCTATATTCACACTCCTCGTTCTCAGAACATCCTGGCTGATGCACTTGCATCACTCGCTTCTTCTCTTTCATTCCCCCTCAGTCGCGTCACTGAGACCATTGTGGTCCAGCGGTTGGACGCCCCTTCTCTTCAGGATCCCTGGTTCCACAACCTTAGGAAATCTGTAGAAAGGAAGGTAGAAAGGGAAGAGGTGAAAGAAGTTTCGTTAACTGAGCTTGAGGAGATCATAGAAGAAGAAGAGTTGCTGTGGTATTATGAGATTGAGCAGTATTGTAGGGATGGTTCATTTCCGGAGACGGCAAATGCCGAGCAGCGAAAGGCCATTAGAAGAGTCGCCGTAATATACACGATTGTTGCTGGGGAATTGTATAGGCGGTCTCTCAATGAAGTTCTAATGAGGTGTCTAGATGACGAAGAGGCTTGGAAGGTTGTGGAAGCAGCTCACTCCAGTGAGTGTGGAGGGCACGTAAATGGGTTGGCGTTGGCGAAGAAGATTCTTAGGCAGGGCTATTACTGGCCAACCCTAGAAGAAGATTGCTCCACCTATGTCCGTAGGTGTCTTCAATGCCAGCTCCATGCTGACAAGATCCATGCTCCGACTTCTTCTCTCCATCCTCTTTCTGCTCCTTTGCCATTCTCCATGTGGGCCTTTGATATCGTTGGACCTCTCGGTGACCCGAATTCCACAGTCAAATAGAAGTCCTTCATCCTGACGGCTACGGAATACTTCACCAAGTGGGCGGAAGCTAAAGCTTATGCAGAAATCAAAGCCACCACGGTATGCAGCTTCATACTGAAGAATATCATCTCGCGGTTTGGAGTGCCAAGTGATATCGTCACCGACAATGGGCCTCAGTTTGTTTCTCAGGAACTCCGGGACCTCTGTAAGAAGTTTCATATATCATTGCATCATTCATCACCATACTACCCCCAAGGTAACGGCCAGGCTGAGGCCACGAACAAAACTCTTCTAAAAATTATCAAGAAAACGTGCGAATCACACAATTTTGCTGATTGAGCCGATAAACTGGTAGAAGCTCTATGGGCTTATCGCACCTCCGTCCATACTCCCACGGGGCAAACTCCTTTTGCTCTCACCTATGGGATGGATGCGGTACTCCCATACGAGATCCTGATCCTTTCCCTAAGAGTGCATCTAGACAAAGAACTTAATCTCGACGAGCGTCGAGAGACGTTGCTAGTCCAACTGGAACTCTTAGATGAGAAGAGGCTTAACGCGGCCAATCACATCTCGGTTTATCAAAAACGTGTCTCGCGGTATTTCCAAAAGAAGGTTATCGAAAGAAAATTCGAAGTGGGTAATATGGTTTTGAAATGCAAATTTATCAGATCAGCAGGTCCCAGGTCTAAGCTGCAACCTAACTAGGAAGGGCCGTTTGTAGTTAAGGAAGTCTATCCAGGTAACGCGTATCGTTTAATAAACGCGGAGGGTGAGGAATTGCCGAATCCGTGGAATGGGCTATATTTAAAACGCTTTTATCCATAAAGTCAACCCAGCGATAGCCCGACGGCGGGGTGTGCCTTCACCTGATCGCAAAGGGGGATCCCTGGTTCAACATTTCACACACTACACGACCCCCCGTGGTTCGGTTTTCATCTTTTGTGCAACACCGTTTCTCCCTTGGCCATGCTTCGGGGAGGGTGAAAATCCTTGTTTTTGTTCTTCTCTCTCGGTTGAACATAGGGGCAAGTGGTGAATAAGGGGGCGAGAACTGATCTAGACCCCCCGATAAAAGAGGTCTCAAATAGGGGCAGTCCGTTATGACCTTATTCCGCAGGTTAAAAGAGCAAGAAATAGAAATAGAAAAGAAATAGAAGAATAGGGGCAAAATCAAAGATCAAAGCTAAAAGCTCACTCAAAGCTCGAAGCTCGAAGGTCTGAAATTTCCCAAAATAATAAAACTAGGCATGGCAAGAGTGGCAGTACAGTTTCCCCGTGGGACGTTATGAGCCCGGTCGTATACGTGCCTAGAGCGGATGTAGGTTCGATGACGGACACAAAGCCCCGGCGTAACAGACCAAATTCTTTGAAAAGGGGGTGTCGTGAGAAGAACTCAAGCCCTAAAAACCTCTATACCTACCGCCAGCCTTTCTGCTAAATCTTGTTTTATTTTCCAAGGAATGGATCCCACCCCGGGTATGGCCTCGGTAGAGACACTGTTAAGCGAAATTGGCCCCGGCCACGGGCGGTCCCTTTTAGCACGTGTTGGACCTGGGAGACCCCTAGTGAGATGGGAGGTTCCCCGTTGTTAAGTTTAAGCTGGTTTCAAAACCCAAACAAAAAAAATCAAATATTTCAAAACTCCAAAAAAATCAAATATTCTAAAACTCCAAAAAATCAAATATTTCAAAACTCCAAAAAAAATCAAATATATCAAAACTCCAAAAACATCAGATATTTTAAAATCCAAAAAATAAAATATTTCAAAAATCTAAAAAAATCAAATATTTCAAAACACGAGAAAAAAGAAAATCAAATATTTTAAATCCAAAAAAAATCAAACATTCTAAAATCCAAAAAATCAAATATTTCAAAATTTCAAACAAAAAAATTGAACATTCCAAAATCCAAAAAAAATTAAATATTTTCAAAATTACAAAAAGGGTTTTATGATTTGCATTCATAGCATCCATTGCATTCATTGTCATTTTATTTGCCTATTTAATAAGGCTTACCCCCTTGACCAAAAATCAAGAACTGGTCATTTCCTGACTTGCTACAGGCAAGGGGTTAAGCCTAAAACAGATTTAATCTATTTTCTTTGTCTATGTGCGTGCAGGGGCAGGTTGAAGCTGAAAGTTCAGTCGATCCGTGACCATGCGCGTTTCAAAGTCATATCCCAACTCACTCAATCACACAAGGAAAAGCCCAAACTCAAACCAATTAAATCATCAGCTTTATTCATTCATCTATCAAGCATCTCTAATCACAAATCTCTACATCATCATTAAGAACAAAAGAAAATCACTCAGTCCTCCGCTGGGCATCCCCGCGGGGACGTTTCTCTCTTAACTCTCTAACATATGCCTGGCGTGTCGCTGGAATCTCTGCAACCTCTGCTGGTAGGGTAAGCACCCTGCTCACCTCCCACATGATCAGGGCACTCCTGACTGCCTGCTCATCCTCCTCTGTACCGATCCTTCTTGGCTGTAGTGCAGGAAGGTAGGGTAGTGCTGGTAGAACAGCCCGGGGTAGTCCAACCTGTAGGTAGCACCGGTGCGGGCTGTACATCACCAGCGCGGTGTCGCTCACGAGCCTCAAGTCCAAGCCCGGCCTTCTGGGAACTCTGACAGTGGTGTCACGGAGGAAGTCCGGGCGCATCACGAACCAATCCAGGGGCAGCATGTTGATGTGCAGTCGCCACTCATCCCTGGTCTTCTTTTCTGTTGTCCTACACTCTACCTGTGGAGAGAATCCGAGCGCGCCACCTATGAAGAAGAGGGGGTGGCTCCCGAAGATCTTGCTAGCTGAAGTGACATCCTCCTTGTAAATGAATTTCATCCTGGCACCCATCCAACACTCTAGAAGGATCATGGAACCAAACAGGGGACCTCCTAAAGCTGCTGAAGTAAGGCCCTCGTACAAATAGGCAAGGATGGCTTGGGAGATGGAAAGACCCTGCCATAGGCCGCTGATGGTACTAAGAAGGGGAGTCTCTAGCACATGGTCAACTGAAGGAAACAAGATAGCCCCGCACAAGCAAATGGACGCAGCCTTAGCTATGGCTTCATCCCACCCACACATGTTCCTGCAATGCTCCACTACCCACTGACTAAGAGGAAGGACGTGGATCTGACGTGGGCCTATGAAAGTGTGGACGTCCCTGCTGTCTGGAACGAACCCTCCCAAGATAAGCCTAAGATCTACAAGGGCGACAATGTGACACACCGAATCCTCCTCGCCCACCTGGGACCTGGGTAAAGAGAGGTAGGTCTCTACCTCCTCTAGTAGGATAGTGGCCTCGAATGATGGGAATATGAATGTATGGGTCTGGGGGTGCCAGATTTTCACCAAGGCTGAGATGCTGTACCAATCAAGGGAAAGCTTTGGGTAGTTCTGACCTAGTACTAGGAGAGGTTGTAGATGCCAAGATCTCAGGATGGATGTCACTCCTAGGGGCAAGGCGCGGACCATGGGAGCCAGCCACTTCAAAGTGGAATACCGCCTAGGGCCAGGGAGAAGCTGAGGTGGGAAGAAAGAAGATGAAAGAAAGAGATAGAAAAGAAGAGCACGTAAGTAAATGAAAGATTTGAACTGAAGGAAATCACGATTAACTTACCTCCCTCAGAGGGCTCGAGCTGAGATGTCGTGGGATCGCGGTCAGTCGTTGGAGCACTTCCCGCTCCTTCATGGCCGACTTTGGCCCTTCAAAAGATGCTCCCTCCATGGAACTCCCCTCCAAGGCCCTCTTCATGATGATTTGGTGATGAATAACAAAAGTTTCAAGGCTTAAAAGAGGGAGGATGTGTGAATCACGAATTTAGATCCCCCTCCTACTTATAGGGTTTGTTAGGAGGCTTAGGTCTCTTGAGATTGGGATTAGATAAGTTTAGGGAGGGTTGAGATAAGGTTTGGATGGAGTTAGATGGTTTACCCTCGGGTTAGGACTCTCCAGGGGAAGTCCCATTCAAATTCGCAGGACGTCCATTTGGACGGTCTCACGATAGACCGTCTATCCTATTGCGCGGCCTTAGAGGGACCGTTTAACATCTTCCAGAGAATTCGAGTGCTGATGTTTGAGCGGCCTGAATCAGACCGTCTTTGAAATCACGCGGTTGCTTATAAACTGTTCTACTCGTCGAACGGTGGTCATAAGACCATCTACGAGATGTTTTGTACGATCTACTCAGGACCGTGTGTCTATTTGAGCGGCCTATTGGGAACCGTTCTACTCATCTGAAGCCTTCATTCAACCAGTTGTGCACCTGTGTCGCTAGTAGTCGTGTCCATCCCTCTTCTCACTCAGTTGGCGTCCCTCAGCCCACTCATTTGGCGTCACTCTTCTCACTCAGTCGTGTCCGTCCCTCTTCTCACTCAGTTGGCGTCCCTCAGCTCACTCATTTGGCGTCAGTCTTCTCACACACTCGGCTCTCTCGCTCACTCTGTTGTGTCTCTCTCCTCACTCACTCACTCGTGCCGTCTCTCTCTCTCTCACCCGTGTTCGTGTCACTCGTGTCATAGTCATAGTCAGTGTCAGTCATTTGCATTCATTCATACATTTCATATATCCATAAAATCAAAAACAAACAAAAGGCATATCACTATCATGTCATATCATATGTACAAAGTAGAGTCACAAGTACAAGCTCAAGCCGGACCCTCTCCCTCCTTATGGTTGTTGTCGCCTCCTCTCTCCAACCTCTTCGATGGTGGGGCCATCGGAGAAGTCACCTCGTCTCAGCGGCGCCGCCGTCTCTCGTCCTCCTCGTTCCTCCGCTGGCCGGAGGAACCCATCAAGTAAGTCCTAAAAGAACCATGGGTCCTGCTCGGAGCACCACTCCTCGACCTATGGCTCATCTCCCGGAGGATCTCCACTTGGCCCTCCAGCCTCGAGACCTTACGCTGGACCTGCTCGGCCTCGGTCCTGTAGTACTCCGCCTCGATCGCATTGGCCCAAAGATGCTCAACCTCAGCTCGTAGGAGCGCCGTCTCAACAGTGTCGGCTGGTCGGTCCTGTGCAAGCTCCTCTCGCAGCCAGGCGGTCTCCTCCCTCAAGTGCGCTGCCTCCTCCCGAGCCGCTGCCCAGCTCTGCTCCAGCTCCGCCCTCAGCAAGGTCAGCTCGGACGTCTGCATGCACATATCATTGTCAGTCATTTGCACTTCATACATTTCATAAGCATAAATAACAAAAGGGAAAGTGTAGTGATTTGCGTACCCTCTCGGTGAGCGCCACCTCGGCCGCCTTGGCCCGCGCTACCATCCGAGTAAAGTCGGCCTCCCGCTCGGCCCGATCTGCAGGATTCTGGGTGGAAGAAGAAGAAGGAGCATCGGCCCCCTGTCTCTGGGCCCCCTCGACACGCTGCATCCAAAACTTCAGGTCAGTCACATGCACAATCATAAGCATAAGCATTTGCATAATTTAGAGAGTTTAGGGCTTAGAAAACTCACCAGTAAGGCCAGGGCCTGTCGGGCCTCGTCCCGCTCCCTGATCGTGGAGTGCAGGAGCCCCTGCAGCTTCGCAAGTCGTCCCTCAGGGTCAATCTGCATTTAGGAGTTCAAGTGTCAGTGCATCATCATATAGAAATCATAAGCATAATAAGTAGAGTTTGGGTTTAGAAGTCGTACCAGTCGGTGGGCACCCCGGAACACCTGGTCCGGTAGTGTCTAGCATACGCGGTGTAGTACGCTGAGTGGCTCTCTGCTCGGGCAGTCACCGCCCGCCCAAGAGCCGTCCAGTCGGCCACCTGCGCATCGTTCCTCGCCGTCCAATCAAATGCTGCCGCCAGGCCCCGAGTGGTCCTCGTCACGCACTCCCCCGCCTTCTCAGGCCCCGGGAACTCCACCGCGGGCTGATGGACCCCAATGGTCCTCATCACCAATCTGTAGTGCAGTGGCTCCACCACATTCATGCAGTGAAGCCACACGTCTCGTCCGGCGAAGGCGAGGGCGCCAACCACCCAAGGCTGACCCTCCTAGTCCTCCTCTGTGTAAGGTGTCCACCGTACCTGAAAGAAATAGAAAGTCGCATCAGCATCATCATCATATAAGAATTGCATTTAATTAAAGAAGTCTAAGTTTAGAAGCATACCGAGGCAAATGGTAGAGCATCCAGGTCATCCTGCAGCTCTCGGACCTGTCATCTCAAGACTGCAGTCTCTCGAGGTGATGTCAACCTCCGTGCAATCGGCATGAGCCCAGGACGTGTCTCCTCGCCTCTGCCTAACCCACGTAGGTGTACATAGGCCCACACCTGCATCACAGCATCGTGTCAGCATTTAGGAAACATATAGAGTTGCATAATTAAGTCTAGGGTAGGAGTCGTACCTGGAGTAAGGGGGAGAATCCACCGAGCATCGTCCGACGGGTCGTCGAACTAAGCGTGTCGAACAAGAACGCGAGGACTGCTGCTCCCCACACGTAGTCACCCCACGCGTAGTAGCCCACGTGGCTCAACTTCTCGAGGAAAGGAAGAAACCGGCAGCTCATCACGTCCGCCCTGGTGGAGAAGAGGAGTCACCCGAACATCAGCATCAGGAATCGTCGTAGCACTCTATCTGCCTCTGCTCCCGGCTCCGCAGCTACCCTCGGTCGTGCCAGCTCGACCAGCCGCTGCAGGGGCTCCTCCGGCTGCTCACCAACTGCAACTCCTGCCCGTCGTAAGCCTAGGCTGTCCTGGAGACTAGCCCGGGGTAGGAGTGTAATGCCCCAGGTTTTTCGGATCCTTCTTCGTGGGTCCCGGATCCGGTTTCTCGGAGCGTTCAGCTCCGTTGTGTCCGAAATTTCGTTTCGGACATCTTTCATGTTCGGATCGGCGCGATCCGGAGTCGTTTCGGAGGCCCGGAGGCGTTCCGCAGCTTTTTCCGCGTGTGTTTTCCGATTCCCGGCGTGGGTTTCGGCTTTCCCTTCGGAACCTCGTTGCGGGTGAACCGGGCCGTTCACCAGGGCACGAGTGGTACCGTTGCGATCGGTGCGCTCCGAGGATCGCGAGGGTGTAATTTTCTATTTTTCTGGATTTTTCTGATTTTCCGGATTTTCCTATAAATAGCTTTTTCTCTCTCTCCCCCTCTCATTTCTCATTTCTCACCCTCTCTCTTCTCACGCTCTCTCCTCTCTCCCTCTCTCTCCGGCGGCCGACGGGGCGGAGCATGGGCGAGGCGGGGACGGCGCGGGCGAAGCGCGGGCGAGGATGGATGAGGATCAAGGCGGTGGAGGCGCGTAGAAGCTCGGCCGTGAGTTCGTGGAACGGCGAGGCTCCAACGGCGTTTTCTTCGTGGATCGGCGTCCACGGTGCGCGTAATCTTCGGTGGAGGTAGGGTGATGGACCCTCAGCCCGTGTACTTCCTTTCCCGCGAGTTTCGTAGGCCGGGGTGAGCCGAGCGGGCTAAACGGGGCGTTTTGGGCAAAATGTGTGTTTTCGGGGTGTGAGCCGGATCTCCCGTTTTATGGTGTTTTTGGGCGATCCAGGGGTTTAAATGCATGCCTAGGGGCTTGGGGAAGGTTTCCCCTTTTGTTTCCCCTTCACCTGGGGGTGAACGGGGCGTGGCATGGTTTTTCCCGCGGTTTCCACCGTTTTCGGGCGCGGACTGAGAACGCGCTATACTCCAGTAGCGCGTTCTTGAATGTCGCGCTGCCCCGATAGGGCGCGTTCATCGGAGAAGATGAACAGTAAGGCGGTTTGGGTCGCGCCTTACGGCCCCAGCGCGTTCTGGTTGTCACGCTATAGGATCATAGCGCGACCTGGCCTGGTCGCGCTATGGTCATGTAGCGCGTTCGTGTTGAACGCGCTAGGCGCGTATAGCGCGTTCTGGCTGAACGCGCTATGCACATGTAGCGCGTTCTTGGAGGTGACCAGCCAGGCTGCCCGGGGCGGGCGGTCTGCGACTGATCGTGCTCCTCGTGGGCCGTGTGTGCCTTGGACATCCAGTGGAGTTTCGTGACCGTGTTTTGGGGTGTCTGGAGGTTCCGTTTACCTCGTTTTACGTGTCCGTGCGCTTAAGGGTCCGGGTGACCTTTTAGCGTCCGTTCGCATTGTGTTGGTCTCCGGTCGACCCGGTTGGGACCCAGTGGTCGACCTCCGGCCTTGTGAGTATCCTGGACACCCCGTGGGTTCTGTGTCCGCGTTTCTGGGGTGTCGGGAGGGACCGTGTTACCTCGATTCGCGTGCCCGTAGGTGTGGTGGGTCCGGTTGACCCCACGTGTTCCGGGCTCTTGTGTTACGCTTGATCGAGTCACCGTGTGTCGGTGTGTGTGCGGTGGGGTCTCCCCCGCATATCGTGGGTTCCTTTGGAAGGCGATTCCCGTGTGGGCCATGTGTTTGGCCTTGGACTGTGAGTCCAGTTGTCCGGCCTGGGGCTGGAGGTTTCTCGCTTGCTTCAAGATGGGAAATCGTCGTGGCGGCTTGCGTGCTGCCTTGGGAATCGTGCTTCTGTGTTTTCCGTGTGGCCCGTGTGAGTGGCCTTTGTCCCTTGCGTTCCCTTCTCGAGGGAGTGGTCTTGGCGACTCGTGAGTTGTCTCGGTACTTGTGCTACCGTGGTTTTAGACCTAGAGATTGGACTAGATTGACGGCTTTGTGCTGTTGCGTGCAACGGTCTTGACCCCGAGTCTTGTGACTCAAGGACCGTTGACTGTAGTGCGTTTAGTGGACTGCCTAGTGTCCAGTGGCTTAGTGCCACTCGAGTTTTCTTGACTCTCGCGCACGGTGCGTGCGTGGCCGTGGACTGTGAGTCTCATTTCTTCTCCGACTGTGGTCACCGTGCGACGGGGCCGGTACGTGGGGTGGTCCCCGTACGTCGTCGGATTCGGACGTTGTTTTCCGTTGAGTTGAGAGTCTACTCCTTCAGTGACCCTCCACTAGTCGTAGCCTACCAGTACGCGTGTGCTGGTCGCACCAGGGAGTGGTGTACGGGCTTACCTTTCAGACGGTTTGTGGACCGGTTACCGTAGGCCCCTCGTCGGTAGCCAGAGTCCGGCTACGGGGGAAAACCGGTCAGAGGACCAGACCTAGTGACGCAAGGTCTGTGTGTGCACACGTGGTTGGGGGCGGTTGGACCCATGTCGACGGGCGTGACCCCAGCTAGTTACTTGTTTGTGGTTACTTGTACGGTGTTCGCGCCTCGGGTAGGACCTACCACGTCAGGCGGTTCAACTGCGGTGCGGTGTAAGACGTCAGGGGACGCTACCGGCTGTGCTTCTAGTGGGTGGTACTCCTGTCGAGTACGGAGTGTCAGACTATCAGTCTCTGTGTCTTTGACCTTCGGGTTTTTGGTCGTGTTGACCGGTGAGTTCGGTTGTTTCATCTTGGCGCGTGTGTCGGTTCTTGCGCTGTGAGATTAGCGCTAGTGGCTTTACCGAGGTTCCGTCTTGTGGTGCGGTACCCGCGATCGGATGGTCGGGGTTGCACCTTGGACAGCGTGTCCAGGTTGGCTGTCCGGGGGACAGGCCTCTACGGCGTGGTTGCCGTGTGTTTTTTTTCTTCGGTAGGTGGTACTAGCGTAGTTTGGTAGCTTCGACTGCGTGATCGAGGTCTGCCTTCTGGCAGTAGGAGTAGCTGTAGTGCCGAGTTTTGACCGGCCACCGGGTTGCTGTTCCTGCTGTAGTTGTAGCTTTCTTTCCGCTACCACCGTTGTTTCCGGTTGGGGTTCCGCGGGATCCCTGCTGAGTCTCTGTTTTGGAGACTCATTCCCTGCTTTTCAGGTGTAGCGGTTCTTCCGCGTGGTTCGAGGGTGCGGAGCGGA
This sequence comes from Amorphophallus konjac, assembly GCA_022559845.1. Classification (NCBI taxonomy): domain Eukaryota; kingdom Viridiplantae; phylum Streptophyta; class Magnoliopsida; order Alismatales; family Araceae; genus Amorphophallus; species Amorphophallus konjac. Next base: position 290,328,320 of record CM040118.1, read on the forward strand.
GGTTCTCTGTTGCCAGCTTGCCGGGCCGAGTGTTCACTTGGCATGTGGTACGCTTTACTGCTTTAGACTGTACTTTCTGTTGGACTGGACTCTGTTGTAGTTGTTTATTTATTTCTGTTATTTGTTGTGTTGTCCTGCTTTATTTCCTATTTCTTTGTGCCTCCACACTCCTTTTAGCCCTTCCGAGCCCTCCCGGCTCGTGGGCGGCGGTGCGAGTCTCGGGTTATCGGGCCTTCCCGGTAATCGGATTCTCGGGTCGTCACAAGGAGGGTCGACTGCCTCTCGGGGCGCCGCAGCTCTAAGCCCAGCAGCCCCCGAGCCATCGCCCGGTAGTCGGAAAAAGTGGTCCCGCTAACCGGTAGCCCGTGCACTCGAAGGCCAGTGAGTCTGGTCACGTCCTCCAGTGTGGGGACCATATGGCCCCACGGGAAGAGGAATGTACGACTCACTGGGTCCCAGCAGTCGTGCAGGGCGTAGAGCAGAGCTGTGTCGAACCGACACACCTCGATGCTCAGGAATGGGGCGAACCCCATGGCAGTCAACCGCTCCCTCTGAAAGTCCGGTAGTGCCAAGTACACTACGCGAACCTACAGCCACGAGGTGTGGGTCCTACGTTTTCCCTGCATTCATTCATTTATTTTGATGCATTTAGTAATAAATTTAGGCATTTTTATTTCATAAATAAATGAAAAATCAAAAGTTTCATCCTCTGTCAGAAGGACGGTCTCCCATGGACCACTCATCCTTAGGAGCGGTCCCATATGGGCCGCTCCAGTTCTCAGGTTCTTTGTTTTGAACGGGCCAGTATTGGCCGTCCTTTTGTTGAACGGTTGATCATTCACCATTCTTTCCCTGGGTTTATTCACTTTCAGGCAGCCGCTCCTGTGTCGTTTAGAGGTTGGGTGGTCCGATGTGGACCGCATTGTTCTGGGTTTCTAGGGTGTTGAGCGGACCAATATGGCCCGTTCGTCTTTTGTGCGGTGATCCCCTCACCGTCTTTGTTTAATTCGGTACTACTGTTGTACGGCTCCCCATGGGCCGTGTGGGTTATGGGCGGTCCTATGTGGGCCGCATGTCTTTGGTTGTGCGGTTTAACGAGAACCGCCCTACCGTCGTCTTCCCCGACGACGGCGAGGGCCTCCCCACCGACGGGAGTGCCCCATGGCACCCCAAACCGGTCCCTAACACCCTAATCCCCACAGGAAAATCCCTAGGACTAACATGCATGGTTTAATCTTAAAAGAAAAATGGCTAGAGGGGGAGGTGAGGGCCTACCTCGTCGGTCCTTTTGGGCTTCTCCACAGCCGCCGGTGGCACTGCGAGCCCCTCTTCCTCTCCCCACTCTGCTTGGCCGGCCGCAGCAACTTCAGCGACAGGCAGGGTGGCTACGGCTTCTTCCTCCACAACGGCAGGTGGCGCGTCTACGGCGGGCTCCTCCACGGCGGCATCCGGCGGTGGCGGCGGCGAGGTCCTTTCTCCGGCCATCGTCCGATCACGGCGAGCCCGGTGCTTCGTGCGCATCAACGGCGAGGGTGAGAGAAGGGGAGAGATTGAGAGAAGGAGAGAGTGGGGGTTGTGTTTGGGTTGCCCCCCTTCGTTCTCCCTCCCACCGTCGGTTACGGTGGAGGGAGGGAGACGAAGGGTTTTAGGCTTTCGAGGTTGCAGGAGTTCTACGGTCTAACGATAGACCGTCCTTTATTTGAACGGTTGCGAGGTGACCGCTCGTATTCAACGGTATGCTGCCTAAGTCAGTTCAAATTCCATATGTAGACGGTTCACATCTAGCCGTTCTTCATTTTGGGCGGTTGGTATTTAACCGTTCATGTTTGAAATTGTCTTACCCTCATTTCTGCACTTGGTGTTCAATTGATGAATTTTGATATCATTGCAAATCTTGTTAACAATTTTATGTGCAGCATCACCTTTTCACTTGCCGTTGCGCCTGCATAGGTAAGTCAGATATGGCCTTCTATCCCTATCACCCTTATTGCATTACTATATGCTACTATGCTATATTATCTCGAGAACCAGTTGGTTACTCATATGTTCTAGGATCTGATGTTCCCCTTTAACAAAAATAATGGTGATACAGGTTCACGCGTTTAATCTCTAGATAGGCCGTTAGGTTGGGAAAGCCTGAGGAAGATGGTTCTATCCTGCACGCTGTGGTTGCGGATGGTATCTTGACTCTGATTTTCCCAGCTTAGTAATATTATTATCGAGTAATTTATATTTTAATCTTTCTTTGCATTTGTTTTAATGATTTCTTTTATTTTAGCCCAGCATGCATCATACTCATCTTTTGAGCTTTCATGACCCATGGTTTGCCTGCAAAAGGTCCCGTCAATGATGGTTAGCTGTGCGTTCAGTGTTTGGGGTAAGAAGAACTAATTCCACTCTGAGTTGGAAGGTTCTCTTTGGTCAATTCGCTTGGTTTGGTTGATTAAGAGGTCCCCGTCTGGAGCTTTAGCCTATTTCCTTTACTTTTACTGCCTACTTTTGGCCTCCTCATTGAACCGCGGGATTGTGTCCCCCATGAGGTTGGTATTATCGATTTGTTTCATTTCGTTTAGTTTAGTTCCTCCAGGCTGGTGTCACTTTTGGTTTAATCATTCCTTGCGTTTGGTTCAGAGTTTTCCGTAAGATTCTCATCGCTTGTTGATAAAAATGGGTGTCGTTTTATCTTAACGCCCACTTTTCGGTCCACTCCGCTTCATTTCCGCTTCATCTCCATGTTCCATGTCACTTTCGCTTCACCTCCGCTCGCTCCCCTGCAAAGAGGACGTTAAGGAGGGGCATCTGTTGACACCCATTTTTTGCCGATAAGTTGAGTCGTTCCTCTTACTCTCATTTGTTGATGCCTCGAGTTGTCCATCACTCGTTGGGGCTATTTTCAGGCACGTTTTGGGCCAGTTTTATGGGTAGCCTCCCTCCCTGGCTGGGCTTACTTCAATTCTGGGCTTAATGGGCCTTGGTTTTGGTTGATTGAGCTTTTCTATGAGTTTCAAGCGCCCATGTACATGTACGGTTCATCCTTGGCCGCTCAATAAATGTGCGGTTGATAGTAGGTCGTTCATATATTTTGGAATATTTGGGTTAATTTTTTGAATTTCCACCGACAAGCATTTATGCGGTCTTCCCCTAGCCATTCAACATGATGGACGGATGGATGGTAGCCGCTCGTCTCTTAGAGTCCTACGCTTGGTGGTTTTCTTAGATAATTACCCAATTTATCTATTTATCACCGACAATGCTAGAACGGTTGTTCTTTGGCCGCTCTAACTTTGAACGGTCTAATCGTAGCCGTTCATTTGTGAGAGTCCAACAGCGAGTTTCTCGGTTGGTTTAATGGATGAATGGTGGATAATTCCTCTATATTTGATTTTTCATCGACGGGGTTGGACGGTCAATGGTGGGCCGCCCATACTGATGTGTGGTCTATCGTTAGACCGTTCATCTGCTCGATTGCTGAAGATTCAACAGATTTTTTCTCTCTCCTCGTGGGTTTATCCCCAACTTTATTCAGCCATTTCTCCACGAATCCTTAACCATTTCGAGTGCCGTTTCTTCCAGATGAAAGATAATTGAATTATCTTCATATTTTATTTGATAATCTCGACCTGAAAATGCTTCTAAACCCTAATTTCGAGCTAGGACTTTAGGAGTTCTATAAATAGACCCTAGAGGCCGGGTTTGAAAAGGGGGGAGATTTTGGTCGACGGCGAAACACTGTTGAAATTTTGAGCGACCTAGCACCAAGGAGGGAGGCCTTCTATGTCCATATACGCCTCCGGTTCAGGGAGTAGTCCTAGTCTTGAGTCTTTTGCATTTGATAGTCTCGTTTCTTCTCATTGCATGTTTGTTTCTACACATCCATTCTCCCACGTTTTCATTGTTTGCACTGTCATGCACACACCCTCCCATGCTTTCTGACGCCCTAGGGGTTTAGAAATCCCCCAGGTATCCCCCATTCAAATACTTATGTTCATTTCCCTTCATTCGAGCATTTGCTACACTCCACGTTTCTAACTTGGGTTTTTCCTTGTGTTCTACACTTTGTTTTGCAGGTCAGCAACACGCTAACGCGAGGCCCATCCTTTCTGGCCAGCCGGAGAGGGTGGAGGTTGGACCCTTTGCAACTTCTGGCGTGGTGGTATTGTGGGGTTCTCATCTGCCCATTCAAGGAGACGTGCGGTTCCATCTGGACCGTTCTTACTCTTCCTACGGTCGTCTTCGAGCCGTTCACCTGTCAGGAGTGCTTCATCCCGCGTCCTCTGCAGCGTTCTTAGACGGTCTGTCGTGAGACCGTGCATCATTATAGGCGGTTCCTCTTGAGCCGTATATCTTTGCAGCGCTACACACTAGGCGAGTACCTCTCCCTCTTTCCAAGGTACGGCGTGTCCATCACGTTCGACACCTTGGTGGCGATCACAGGTTTTTCTACTCCTCCCTTTCCCCCCCGTTTCTCATTCATTTTCCATATTGGATGTGGTAAGATAGGCATGGGAAGGCATTAAAGAACAGACGGGAGGAGAAATATATCTACATGTATGTTTGTCGTTTCCCCGGACCTCAGTATATCAACTGGTGATTTGTTGAAGGCTAGAACAGGTCTGATCGGAAGCTTTCACTAAGCGTGATGGTGGTCTTCGGACCTATGTTCTCCGCCACGTACCGAGGGCTCGGGACGATGAATGTGATTGAACTACACGTTTGAGCCCATGTTCAGCTCCCGCACTATACGATATTAATCTGTTAATTTGCTCATGTTTATGTCTATATTCACTCAGCCCCGGGGGTTCATTATCGTGATAATTAATCAAGGGTTTTCCTCCTTTTCGGAGGATGTAATTAACGTCATAGCCTTTATGATATGACGGACTACCGGTCCCGACACGGACTTCAGTTTCGTCTGACCAAGTCAGATCGAGCGCACAATAAATTTGTCACACATGTGACTGGCACGCCTATGAATAACAAAAATAAATAAATAAAAAAAATAAAAAATAAAAAATCCAATCCTCACAACTGTTCCCTCTTCCTCTTCCCCTGGCGACACCGGTTGTCCAGCACCGCTAATTCCCCCAGATCAACCTGGGCGCGCCCACCGCTAGGCATGGCAGAATCTACCTCAGCAGCGCTAGCAACTTCCTCGGAGACGTCTCTCCGAACGCTTGATCTGCTGCTGAACACAGGAAGCGCAGAAGAACCCTCTGCCGGAAGAGCGGCAGGGAGCGGGTATGGTAGATGTAACGACCCGAGAATCCGATTACCGGGAAGACCCGATAACCCGAGACTCTCACCGCCACCCACGAGTCCGAAGACTCGGAAGGGTTTGAAGGATGGTGTGGAAACTACACAAGTATCACAAGTAATTACAGAAATTAAACAGTTTATAATTAAGCAGGAAATAAATTAACATTTTACATGGTCCATAAAATAACAATAAAATAACAACCGTAGTCCACAACTAGTACAGAGACAAGAAAGGAAAGTACAGCTACACGGGGCATACCCCGGCTCTGACCTCTGGCACTACCTCTGGGCACCCGCACCACGCTGCGCCCCAGACGCGCTCCCCTGGGGCGGCGCCTCACCTGAAACACGGTGAAAACACGCATGGAATGAGTCTCGAAACAAGACCCAGTAGGATCACTCGAACCCTACCTCGTAAAATGGGAAACCACTACGCTAGTGGTAGGAGAGTACCTCGGAAAGGAAAGCCATGTACTCTACAAAATAAAAGTCCTACGGCACGCAAACCGGCATACGTGCCACGGTGAGACAACCGAAACTCAACGGTCGACCCGGCAAACCCGAAGGTCAAAGCCACGAAACTGACAGTCTGACACTCCGCACTCGACAGGAGTACCTCCCACTAGAAGCACAGTCGGTAGTGTCCCCTGACGACTTACACCGCACCGCAGGTGAACTGCCTGACGTGGTAGCGCCTACCCAAGGCACGAACACCGCACAAGTAACCACAAATAAGTGACTAGATGGGGTCACACCCGTCGACATGGGTCCAACCGCCCCCAACCACGTGTGCACACACAGACCGCACGTCCCTGGTCTGCACCTCTGATCGGTTTTCCCCTCAGCCGGACTCTGGCTGCAAGACGTGGGGCCCGACGGCAACCGGTCCACAAACCGCCTCTAAGGGTAAGCCCGTACACCACTCCCTAGTGCGACCAGCACCGCGTACTGGTAGGCTACGACTAGTGGAGGGTCACTGAAGGAGTAGACTCTCAAGTCACGGAAAACGACGCCCGCATCGGACGACGCACGGGGATCACCCCACGCACCGGCCCCGTCGCACGGTGGCCACGATGGACTAAAAATGGGGTTGCAGTCCTCTCGGGGCAACCAGGCGCCTGATGGTCCACCCCTGGACCGTCACAGGCACGTGACGGTCTAGGCGGGACCGTCACAAGAAGCCTGATGGTCCTACGCCGGCCGTCACACTCTCAGCGCAAAGTGAAGCGTAACACACCTGCCCTGGCGCGTTACAGACTGTGACGCCCCCACGCAGCCGCGTCACGGGGTGTGACGGTCCGACGTCGGCTGTCACACCGCCTGGGGTTTCAGACGCTCAAAAGCGCCCTGACGCGCCCACCCCAGGCCGTCACAAGGATGTGACGCGCCAGGTCTGGTGCGTCACATGCCTTGACCCCCAACGGTCAAAACAATGGTCATAAACCAACGGTCGGATGCCTCTGACGGCCCTCCCCAGGCGCGTTACACGCCTGTAACGGTCTATCGGGGGCCGTCACACCCCCAGCCCCCAGCTGGTTAACAGGGGCTGTGACGCACCCTCCCAGGCGCGTCACACGGCTGTGGCGGTCTATCGGGGGACCGTCACAGCCCCTGACCCCCAAAGGCTGACAAAGGGCGTGTGACGCACCCTTCCAGGCGCGTCACACCGTGTGACGATCCCTGGAAGGACCGTTACACACACCCGATGGCGAAATGGCGGGAAACGCCCAAAAACTCCGACCACGCCCCCATGCCTCCACCGGAGAGGGGGAAATCAAAGTGGAAGACCCCTGGGGACCCCTAGTATGATTCTAGGCCACCAAAATATGAAATCATGCTTCAAATCCATAGATCGGGTGAGCTCTCCCCAAATCATGAAAAACCCCAAACCCGCTCAATCACGCCCCTCTCGACCTCCCCTCGGCCTATAAATCGCGGAAAGGAACGGTGGGGAGCTAGGGAACGTCACCCTACCTCAATGGAGCGAATGCTCCGCCGGATCATCCACAAACGTAAGAAATCGCTTTGGAAAACCCTCGTTCTTCAAGCTCCTCACGAGCACCGCACGTCCCTACGATCGCCTCGCCGCCGCCCACGTCGCCGCGCCGTCGCCCGGCCATCGTCTGCAGCTGGAAGGGAGCTCTCTGCGCTCGAACGGGAGGAAGAGAGGGAGAAAGGGAGGTCGCGGTGGGGAGAAACGGAGGAGGAAGAAGAAGAGGAAAGAGAGGGTGGGGGAGAGAGAGAAAATAGGGGGTATTTATAGGAAAATTCGAAAAATCCAGAAAATATCAAAAAATAGAAAATTACGTTTTCGGAATCCTCAGAACACACCGATCGCAACGGTACCACTCGTGCCCAGGTGAACGACCCGGTTCACCCGCAGCGAGGTTCCGAAGGAATTATCGAAACACACACCGGCAATCGGAAAACACGTGCGAAAAAGCCGCGGAACGCTTCCGGGCCTCCGAAACAACTACGGATCACACCGATCCGAACACGAAAGATGTCCGAAACGAAATTTCGGACACAACGGAGCCGGACGCTCCGAGAAACCAGATCCGAGACCCACTAAGAAGGATCTGAAAGGTCCGGGATATTACAGCCCTCCCCCCTTAAGGAATTTCGTCATCGAAATTGAGAACAACCCAAGGGGAAAGAAGAGAAAGACTCACTCAAACAGATACGGGAACTGCTAACGCATCTCGTCCTCACGCTCCCAAGAAGTCTCACCACCAGAGTGCCGCTGCCACACCACCTTTACCAAGGGGATGACCTTGTTCCGCAGGCGCTGCTCTCGCCTATCCTCCACGCGGATCGGAAACTCTGGGAGAGAGAGATCTGGAGTCACCTCGGGCCAAACAGAAATCTCGAGCACATGAGAGTCATCGGGCATATACTTCCGTAGCATCGAGACGTGGAACACGCCATGCACCGACGCCAACTCAGGGGGTAACTGCAACCGGTAAGCAACCTTACCGATGCGCTCCACAATCATAAAAGGACCAATATAGCGGGGACTCAGCTTCCCACGCCGTCCAAAATGCATGAACCCCTTCATCGGAGAAACTCTCAAGAACACATGATCGTCCACGGCGAACTCGAGGGGATGCCTCCTACGGTCAGCATAGCTCTTCTACCGACTCTGGGCCGCCAACATGTTCTGACGAACCACGTGCACCACATCCACACATTGCTGCACCAACTCGGGTCCCGTCAAAACACGCTCACCCACCTCAAACCAATCGAGTGGAGTCCGGAAAGGACGCCCATACAATGCCTCATAAGGAGCCATGCCGATGCTCGAATGATAGCTGTTGTTATTGGCAAACTCCACCAACGGTAGGTGGTGAATCCAACTCCCCTGCCACTCCAGGCAGCAGGATTTCAGCATGTCCTCCAAAGTTTGGATGGTCCTCTCTGACTGACCATCTGACTGAGGATGATATGCCGAGCTAAATGACAACTCTGTGCCAAGAGCTCGCTGGAAACTCCTCCAGAATCCTGAAGTGAAGCGCTGTAATACCCCAGTTTTAAAAATCTGAAATTTAATTGAAATAAATGAATTTCAGAATTTAATATTTAATTCCTTAGTAAATAGAACTAGTGAAATTTCGACTACCTTATAAAAATCTAGAAAAATGGTAAAATGGTAAAGGACCATTTATTTAACAACTTTATCTTCTATAGTCGACCCAACAAAAATCCGTGACTAGGTCTAATTAGTGGGTTAAGCCCAAAAGTGCACACTTACCTAACACTTACCTAACCTTAGCTTAAACCGTCGAATTAGAGCTTAATACTCCACCAAATTAGCCCAAATTGGTGGCAAATGAAAGGCCATGATCTAAGGATCATTTTCCCTCTATCAATTCATCAAAACCCTAACCCTAAAATGTGTAGTCGGCCGAGCTTTGGTGAGGTCAACCATTGCGGTGCCGTTTCAAACACTTAACTTGCCCCGTCGAATTCTCCCAGCTCCGAAGGCTCCAGAAGGTGTATGAGCTATAAAAATGAAGCTCTGCAACCCTAGAATCCTTTGGTAGCAGCGGCGGCTGCAGTGGAGATCGATCAAGGGAGATCTCTAGTGTTTAGTGGTGACGTGTCGGTGTCCGTTCTTCTTCCTTTCTTCTTCCTTTCTTCCCTGATTGAGGTAGGTTCTCTCAGGCTCAAACCGCAAGTAATATATCAAAATGTTCAGCATCCAGTCCTCTTTCTTTTGGTATATGAAGCACTAAATTCTATTAGGTATTCTGTGCGAATTTAATGGTTTAGTAGAGGCATGTCTGAATTAGGGCAGAACTTGTTCCCCTTTGATTTCAGTAGCGATTTCAGGCTGTAAATCTTAAATTGATCCATGCATCTTGTAGAGTTTTTTGTGCTCTTTCCATTGATTATAAAAGCCCTAAATTTTATGGATCATGTTTAGAGAATTTCTGATCTGAGTAGGAATATGTCTAGACTTGGTTTTTAATGTATTCTTTTGAGTTAAATCGTGATTTCGAGTTGTTAATCGTGATCCCCATATAGCATATCATATATGGTTGGAATCAGCGTCAAGTAAGCTTTCTTTTAATATATAAGGCCCCAATTTTTATTGTGTATATTGTGAGAATTTTGCGATTTAGTAACAACATGTCCAAATTATGGTTTTTAGTGTTCCTGCCATTATAAATCGTGATTTCAGAAAGTAATTATGAAATTGACCTTGTTGTTAGATGGTATTTTTCATAACCTTTCCAACGGTACCAAAAGCCCCTTGTTTGAAGTCTGTTTGCATGAGTAATTAGTGTTTTAGATCAAACCCCATCAACCCTCAACCTTCCGGCGTTCATCGGACGTGGAAGGGGTGACCGGAATACACCCAGAGTTGGACGGTCTTACGATAGACCGCACAACTCAAGCCCAGACTTTGACCCTGGTATAGCCTTAGTTAAACGGTTTCTCAGGAACCACACATCCTGGGATGAACGGTTCCAAACTAACCACATATCTAGTTGAACGGTCCCGAAGTGACCACATAACCCTGGGCAGGATAAACGGCCCCTGAAGGACCACATAACCCAGAACCCAGGGGATGGGCGGTTCCTACCTGACTGCCCAACCCCTTGGGCGGTTTTCTGGGAGCCGCCCAACCACTTGGGCGGTCCTGACATGGCCGCCCAACCCCCTGCAGTCCAGATCAAGCCCGTTCAGCCCCCTGTTAGCCCAGTAGATGTAAGGTTCTTCTAGAACCGTTTATCTAGACAGAGAGTGACTTAGTATGAGTTATTAATGGTTCATATTAGTGTCTTAATGGTTAATTAGTAAACTAGAAACCCACATGTTAAGTGGTTAATTATGCAAGTAAATTTCTTTTAATTGCATGCTATTCATTCCTACGCGATCTTGTTCATTCTCCTTATCATCTTGATTCATCTTTTGGCAATTTGACTTAATGTAAATTATAATACATGGTAATTTGACATGAAATTATGACTAAAATGAATATTAGGTTGCTGGACAGCCACTTTACTTCAGTATAACAGTTTGACTAAGTTGCTGAAGTCTAGTAAGTCGTTAGCCCTATTAGTGTGCTAGTCTTGAACTTACCCCCGGACACTCCATCCGGCGGACTTACCATCATCTTGGGATCTTGTTATATCCCTGCTAGAACCCTTTGGACCTCCAATAACTTTGTTTTACGTGACTGAACCAATGGTTTTAAGTCTTGGATCGAATAGGGCTAAACAGGCATGTGCGGCCAGTAGTGGACCGCATATCCTTATAGGCGGCCCAATAACGACCGCATACCTTTAGTACGGCCTTGTATGGACCGTATATCATGTTCATGGGTCTTAATGTCTTCCGGACATGCGCGGCTCAGTATTAACCGTATATACCCTTGAGCGGCCCTTGTCTGACCGTTTATATGATAGTTTTCCGAAAAGTGATTATTTCATGAATTTTGAATTATGTGAGCTAACCAAGCCCATGTAGGCTATGGTATTTCACGATTTGACCTATTGTTAGGTCCATTGATCATTAATTATAGTCCTTAGGGACAACTATTCTTCTCAATTAAGGAGCTTATTGTTTGGACTCTTAAAAATCATTATTCTTACATCCTTTACCTTGACTACATGAACTTGATCTTGGAACTCTTGGCAATTAAATATTGTGGATGTCTAGTCTCGTGGGATCTACGATCCAAAAATAAATCAATGCCAAGGCAAACAAATGAAGGGCCCAGTCTGGTCCTGGAAGGAGCACCCGAAAAGTACTTGATGCCCGGGGAGGTGAATGATTAGGTGTGGCATTTGGCACCGGTACTATCTAGCGTGTTAGGTCTACGACATTCCACATTCTTGTGAAACTTGCTATTCATGCTTAAAGTATGAAGTACTTGCTTGCTTGCTTGCTTGACATGACTCGAATTGACTTGCAAATGGCCATTTACTAGAAAATCTTGTTAATCTTGCTTGATATCTCGACATGCAACTATTTCTTTCAGTTAATTATCGTTACTCTTTCTATCTTAGTGATTATTTAGTTCTGCTTATTTTATCACGTTAATCATGCATATTCATTAATTGGTTAATCACTTAAACTATGCCTGACGATAGAGTATAATTCCTACTGAGCTTCTTACTCACCCCTACTTCCAATCCTTTTAAGGTAACGCGGTAAACGGTACGTTGCAAATGGGAATCGGATCAGTGTGATCGAGTGAACCTGGAACCTAGAGATCGGAGTCTGTCTTTTTACTTTCTTGAGTCTAGCTAGTGTCGTGAGTCTGGTTATTTCTTTTTCCTTCCCTTGTTCTTTCTTCCCTTAATTTGAATCTAATATTATTAAGTGATACTTTTAATATTAATAAGAGCTCATATTTTCAACGTGTGTTTATGGCCTCCATGTGTTTAATTGTGGTTATTTATTTTCACTATTGTTATCATGACTGTTAACTGCCACGTTCCGAGCATCGCTTCCCGCTGCTATCGGTTCGGGACGTGACAAGCGCGGATCCCGATCCGACACGATCGAAATGGGAATCCCATGCAACAGCACGATCCGCTCCACATAAAAACGAGCCAACTTGGACACACTCCAGCTGACCTTAACCGGTAACAACCGAGTCACCTTCGTCAACCTATCCACCAGCAACCAAATACTGTCATGTCCACTAGGGGTCCTCGGCAACCCCACTACAAAATCCGTGGTCACGTGGTCTCACTTCCACGCAGGAACATCCAAGGGCTGGAGAGTACCTCCTGGTCGCTGATGCTCCGCCTTCACCTGCTGACAGATCAGGCACCTGGCCACAAACTCGACGACATCTCTCTTCATGCCAGGGCACCAGAACTGCCTCCGCAAGTTCCGATACATTTTTATCGCACCCGGGTGTACGGTGTACCTGCTCCCATGAGCCTCATGCAACACCGCACGACGAATCTACTCCTCCGCTGGGACGTACAGCCTGCCACGAAACCTCGCAGCACCGTCCTCGCCGAGCTCCACATCAGCCATCGCCAAAATTCGGGGCAACTCAGGGTCCGCATGCTGAGCCTCTGTCACCTGTCGACGGATAGCAGGAGTGACAGTCAGACTCGCAAGCACAGCTAACCCTGACTCCTGGGGAATCTTGAGCCTGAAAGATACTTTGGGCAACTTGTTCCCAGAGCCTCCACTTCCTCAACATCAAGGCACTGATCGCGACCTTCCGACTCAAGACATCAGCGACGACATTCATCATACCCGACTGATAAGACAAGGTGAAGTCATAATCCTTCATGAATTCCATCCAACGCCTTTACCTGAGGATCAGGTCTCTCTGCGTGAACACATATCTCAAACTCTGATGATCAGTGAACACCTCGAACTTCTCACCGTACAGATAATGCCTCCAGATCTTCAGCGCGAAGATCACCGCCGCCAACTCAAGGTCATGGGTAGGGTAGTTCTCCTCATGGGGCTTTAGCTGTCGAGATGCATAAGCCACCACTCTACCATGCTGCATCAACACAGCACCCAATCCGACCCCGGAAGCATCTGTACACACCACAAAACCTCCCGACCCAGAAGGTAAAACCAACACCGGAGCCGAGGTGAGCAATCTCTTCAGTTCCCTGAAGCTCTACTCACACTCCTCAGACCAGACGAAAGGCACATTCTTCCGCGTAAGTCTAGTCATCGGGGTCGCAATGCGAGAAAAATCCTGGATAAACCGACGATAATAGCCCGCAAGCCCCAAGAAACTCTGGATCTCCGTCACAGACCTCGGCCTCGGCCACTGCATTACTGCCTCAACCTTGGTGGGGTCCACGAAAATGCCATCACCAGAAATCACGTGCCCCAGAAAGTGCACCTCGCAGAGCCAGAACTCGCACTTGCTGAGCTTCGCATACAAATGGTGATCTCGCAACGTCTGGAGCACTACACCTAAGTGGTACGCGTGCTCCTCGGCAGACCGCAAATAAATAAGGATGTCGTCCACGAATATGACCACGAACTGGTCCAAATACGGACGAAACACCCTCTACATCAAGTACATGAAGGCTGCAGGGGCATTGGTGAGCCCGAACGGCATCACCAAAAACTCATAATGCCCGTATCTCGTACAGAATGCAGTCTTCTCCACATCGGACTCGCGAATTTTCAGCTGATAGTAACCGGACCGCAAATCAATCCGTGAGAACACTCGCGCAGACTGAAGTTGGTCGAACAAATCATCAATCCGTGGTAGCGGATACTTGTTCTTAATGGTTACTTCATTCAGCTGCCGATAGTCAATGCACAGCCGCAGACTACCGTCATTCTTCTTCACAAACAACACGGGCGCACCCCAAGGGGAAAAGCTAGGACAAACGTACCCCTTGGCCAGTAGCTCCTGCAACTGCGCCCTCAACTCCCTCAACTCAGCGGGGGCCATACGGTAGGGAGCCTTCGCCAAAGGTCCCGTACCAGGCACGACCTCAATCACAAAATTGATCTCCCGCTGGGGAGGTAACCCACGCAATTCCTCGGGAAAAATATCGGGAAACTCGCACACCACCGGAATGTCCTCGACATTCGGCTCCATCCGTTCAGTCACAACCACGGACGCGAGAAAATCCTGACAACCAGAATCAAGCAATCGACGAGCTCGAATAGCGAAGATGAGGAATCGAGAAAAGGTGGAACGGATACCTTGGAAATAGAAGGTCCGCTTGCTCGGATGCTGGAAGTAGACCCTCTTCATTCCACAATCCACCACCGCTCCATGTGTCTCGAGCGAATCCATGCCTAGAATCACATCGTAATCCCGAAGCTGCAACGCATACAACCTACCTGGCATACTCCGCCCATCGATCCAAACCGGAACCTGATCGAAGCAATACGGGGTGACCATGAAATCACCCGAAGGCAGTTCCACTGCCAAATCACAAGGCAATTGGGTCACCGGCTCCTCGATGCTCAGCGTGAAATCCTCCGAAATAAACGAATGAGACGCGCCAGAATCAAACAAAACCCGAGCCGCGCAACCCAAAATCTGAACGGTACCTTCCACGAGCTGCGACGCCACTGCCTCTGCCCTGGTCATGTGCGTGATCTGGCCTCGAGCTCTCTGCCTGCCTTCCACACTAGCTGACCTGGGTAGCGGCGGATACTGTCCCTGCTGCTGTTGCTGCCTCTGTTGCTGGGGAACCTGCTGCTGCTGCGGTTGCCTCTGAGGATAGTCACGCGCCATGTGCCCTGGCTGGTCACACCGAAAACAGATGATCGGCGCCGTGCACTGCCTGCCTGGGTGGAACCCACTACACCGTGGACACGGTCCTCGCGACCCACCCATGATCCCTGACGCTGCAAGGGGATCGACTGCTGTACATTGCCCGATGAAGCTTGCCCCTGATCCTTGGACTTCTTCTTACCGAACCCTTTCTTGAAAAACTTCTTCACCTTCGTGCCAAAAGACGCAGATCCTGTCACCGACGCTGCCTGTGCCGGCACTCCCGAACCACTCAACGCATGATGGAAGGAACCCTGCTGCTGGGTAGCCGACTGCTGGCTGCGACCTAACAAAGACTGCCCCTGGCTGATCGGTCATCGGGTCCTCTGCATATCCATCTCCAAAGAGGTCGCAACACGAGACGCTGTCTCCAGATCAGTGGCCCCGTTCGCGATCAGATGGTGCCTCAGCTCCTGCCTCAAGCCCTGAATGAACTGCGCGGTCTTCACCCTCTCATGCTCCATGATGTGAGGTGCATACCGACCCAGCTCGACAAATCGGGCCATGTACTGCAACACGGACATGTCGCCCTGCACCAGCTCTAGAAACTCATGCATCCGCTGCGTAGCAACGTAGTCTGGATAGTACGTACGCTCGAAAGCACTGACGAAGTCGTCCCATTTGACCTACTCAAGTGGACGAAGCTGAAAGGACGTCTTCCACTCGGAGGACCACCACTTCCGAGCCGTACCCTGCAACTGGTTGTAGGCCAACGCCACTCTGTCCTCGGCAGCACTCTTCACAGAACTGAACACCCGCTCCATCTCGTCAAGCCAATCACGAGCCGCATCGGGGTCTGGCTGGCCGCTGAAGTAAGGTGGATGGAACTGCAAGAAGTCCCTCACTGCTCGGCCTAGCCCACCCCTAGCTGACGAGCCCTCACCAGCCTCTCCGCCGAACTGCTGAGACATAAGCTGGTACATGCCATGGAAGAAATCCTCGGCCCTCTGAAGCCTCGCAGTATCCACTGCCTCGGTGGCCGCTGGTGGCGCTCTACTATGCTCCTCCTGGTCCCTCTGGACCCCCTGCTGGATCTCCTGACCTCCAGCCGACTGCCCCTGCTGAGAGCGAGTGCTCCGCCTTGGTGCCATGCTCGCTCTTGAAGCAAAAGACAGAAAACACGAGAACGGCAAGGTCAAGAAAACGCGCGATGCCCAATGCCAGTGTCATCTGTACGTCATCGCTGTGAACTAGTGGACCACTACAATTACTTATAATTCTTGTATAATTCCACAACCGCGCTCTGATACCAGCTGTAATGACCCGAGAATCCGATTACTGGGAAGATCCGATAACCCGAGACTCGCACTGCCACCCACGAGTCCGAAGACTCGGAAGGGTTAGAAGGATGGTGTGGAAACTACACAAGTATCACAAGTAATTGCAGAAATTAAACAGTTTATAATTAAGCAGGAAATAAATTAACATTTTACATGGTCCATAAAATAACAATAAAATAACAACCGTAATTCACAACTAGTACAGAGACAAGAAAGGAAAGTACAGCTACACGGGACATACCCCGGCTCTAACCTCTGGCACTACCTTTGGGTACCCGCACCACGCTGTGTCCCAGACGCGCTCCCCTGGGGCGGCGCCTCACCTGAAACACGGTGAAAACATGCAGGGAATGAGTCTCGGAACAAGACTCAGTAGGGATCACTTGAACCCTACCTCGTAAAACGGAAAACCACTATGCTAGCGGTAGGAGAGTACCTCAGAAAGGAAAGCCATGTACTCTAGAAAATAAAAGTCCTACGGCACGCAAACCGGCACACGTGCCACGGTGAGACAACCGAAACTCAATGGTCGACCCGGCAAACCCAAAGGTCAAAGCCACGAAACTGACAGTCTGACACTCCGCACTCGACAGGAGTACCTCCCACTAGAAGCACAGTCGGTAGCGTCCCCTGACGACTTACACCGCACCGCAGGTGAACTGCCTGACGTGGTAGCGCCTACCCAAGGCACGAACACCGCACAAGTAACCACAAACAAGTGACTAGCTGGGGTCACGCCCGTCGACATGGGTCCAGCCGCCCCCAACCACGTGTGCACACACAGACCGCGCGTCCCTGGTCTGGCCCTCTGACCAGTTTTCCCCTCAGCCGGACTCTGGCTGCAAGACGTGGGGCCCGATGGTAACCGATCCACAAACTGCCTCTAAGGGTAAGCCCGTACACCACTCCCTGGTGCGACCAGCACCGCGTACTGGTAGGCTACGACTAGTGGAGGGTCACTGAAGGAGTATACTCTCAAGTCACGGAAAATGACGTCCGCATCCGACTACGCACGGGGATCACCCCACGCACCGGCCCCATCGCACGGTGGCCACAGTCGGACTAAAAATGGGGTTGCAGCCCTCTCGGGGCAACTAGGCGCCTGACGGTCCACCCTTGGACCGTCACAGGCACGTGACGGTCTAGGCGGGACCGTCACAGGAAGCCTGACGGTCCTACGCCGGCCGTCACACTCTCAGCGCAAAGCGAAGCGTAACGCGCCTGCCCTGGCGCGTTACAAACTGTGACGCCCCCACGCAGGCGCATCACGGGGTGTGACGGTCCGACGCCGGCCGTCACATCGCCTGGGGTTTCAGACGCTCAAAAGCGCCCTGACGCGCCCACCCCGGGCCGTCACAAGGATGTGACGCGCCAGGTCTGGTGCGTCACATGCCTTGACCCCCAACGGTCAAAACAACGGTCATAAACCAACGGTCGGATGCCTCTGACGGCCCACCCCAGGCGCGTTACACGCCTGTAACGGTCTATCGGGGGCCGTCACACCCCCAGCCCCCAGCTGGTTAACAGGGGCTGTGACACACCCTCCCAGGCGCGTCACACGGCTGTGGCGGTCTATCGGGGGACCGTCACAGCCCCTGACCCCCAAAGGCTGACAAAGGGCGTGTGACGCACCCTTCCAGGCGCGTCACACCGTGTGACGGTCTCTGGAAGGACCGTTACACACACCAGACAGCGAAATGGCGGGAAACGCCCAAAAACTCCGACCACGCCCCCATGCCTCCACCGGAGAGGGGGAAATCAAAGGGGAAGACCCCTGGGGACCCCTAGCATGATTCTAGGCCACCAAAACATGAAATCATGCTTCAAATCCATAGATCGGGCGAGCTCTCCCCAAATCATGGAAAACCCCAAACCCGCTCAATCACGCCCCTCTCGGCCTCCCCTCGGCCTATAAATCGCGGAAAGGAACGGCGGGGACCTAGGGAATGTCACCCTACCTCAATGGAGCGAATGCTCCGCCGGATCATCCACAAATGCAAGAAATCGCTTTGGAAAACCCTCGTTCTTCAAGCTCCCCACGAGCACCGCACGTCCCCACGATCGCCTCGCCGCCGCGCCGTCGCCCCGCCGCCGTCTGCAGCCGGAAGGGAGCTCGCCGCGCTCGAACGGGAGGAAGAGAGGGAGAGAGGGAGGTCGCGGTGGGGAGAAACGGAGGAGGAAGAAGAAGAGGAAAGAGAGGGTGGGGGAGAGAGAGAAAATAGGGCGTATTTATAGGAAAATTTGGAAAATACTAAAAAATAGAAAATTACGTTTCCGGAATCCTCGGAACGCACCGATCGCAACGGTACCACTCGTGCCCAGGTAAACGACCCGGTTCACCCGCAGCGAGGTTCCGAAGGAATTACCGAAACACACACCGGTAATCAGAAAATACGCGCGAAAAAGCCGCGGAACCCTTCCGGGCCTCCGAAATAACTCCGGATCAGACCGATCCGAACAAGAAAGATGTCCGAAACGAAATTTCAGACCCAACGGAGTCGGACGCTCCGAGAAACCAGATCCTGGACCCACGAAGAAGGATCTGAAAGGTCCGGGATATTACAGTAGACGCCCCGGCGCTAGAGCAATGGCCGCCTGGGGAGCGATGATGGTCACCTGATCCATTCTCGGATCTATGTGGTCAGTAGGGGCAGGAGCGCACCACAACAGTTCCACTGTTTCATACCGCAACTCAAACGACTCACGCACCCCTGCAAGACAGCACAAAAGAGTGAGCAAGTAAACGACGAAGCCCAACCAGTGGAACAGCGAAGGCAGTACGCTGAGGCAGTGGGGGGCTCAACCCGAGCTCCTGCAGCACCACAGGAGTCAGCACGACATCGACATTGGGAAGGGGATACCGAAGGAGGGATGCGATCGCCCTCTCCTCCTGAGCGTTGGCGGTAGGTCGTCTATCCGCCCAGATGGGGCAGAGACCCCGAGCAAAGCGCCAATCGCTATGATGGTTACTGCCGCCAACCTTGGTAATAAAAATGAAGCGCTCGATCCAGTGTTTGATATTCGACACCGCCGACGTAACCTGAACTAGGGTTCGACCTGCCCGAGCCTTGAAGTAGTAGGAAGATGGATCAGAGGGACAGACCTGACAACTATAAAAATGCCGGAAGAGCCAATAAGTAGGATCGACTGAGGCTCGACGGCAGACGTGGACAAAGCCACACAAGATGCGCCACGAATTGGGAGACATGTTCCCCGTGGATACCCCGTAATGTTCAAGGACAGACTAGAAGAAAGGGTGAATTGGGAGACGGAAGCCTGCCCTAAAGGACTCTATCGGAACTACATGCCCGCCGGGCGGACGCCCCCAGAGACCGCCGTCGGTGGAGGGAAAGAAGATATCAAACTCCGCAGGAATTTGAAAAGCCTGCCGGAGTCCGCGGACAACTCTGTACGCCACCAATGGGGGCGAACGAGGGTGACTTGGGCCAGCGCCTGAGGTACTCGGGACTCCCTCTCGCCCGAATCCTGCCTCCTTGGTAGAGGCTCTGGACTCCACGGCATGAGCCCTTCTACAAGGACGCATAATACCAAGAAGCGGGAAAAAGGACCCTCACCAGACGAGACGAAGAGGAAGAAGATGACGAGCGCGGCGGGCGACAACGAAGCAAAAAAGAGTCAAGAGGACGTCCCATGACAATTCTTATAACCGCCAGATGCGAACGGCCACTTCGAGGCCCCAGAGTAGGCAAAAAGGCTTCCGCCCCTGTCACGGTACGGTTGCCAAACTCAGGCACCTGTTCAAGCCCGCGCTCCCAGACAAGAGCCCCCATGATGATAACGGGGGGCGCATCGCCTGCCACCATCAGAGGCGCATTGCGCGCCAAGCAAGAAATACGAGGAGACTCTTCTCGAAGCTAGCCTCCGGTACACCCTCTCTGACTCAACTCTCAAAGCCCGAAAAGTGCTCGGCCTCTGAGAGTGGAGGGCTAATAAGGAGGGTAAAACTAGTTCGGCCCAAATAAAGCCCGATTACACCGGGCCCAACTCAAACCACAGCCTACCACGCGCCCAAGGGTGCCTGACGGCTGCGACCCATCTAGACGCGACCCAATATGACTCGACATCAGATTCGGCAACGTGTGAAGGGCTACGGCCCAGGCGCAATGACCACTGGAAGAACCTCCGATGACCGACCGTTACCCCCACGACGTTGGCTCCTACCCCATAATAGACAAGCATGCCCCACGAGCATCGTAAGACTCGTCCAGGGAGCGTCGTAAGACTCTTTTCCTTAAGTCCTGAGACTTAGGCTCTGATACCAACTTAACTGTCACGTCCCGAGCCTTTATTACAGCGGAAGACTCGCTCGAGGAATGCGAACAGCCGACATGGTAAGCCTCTTGTAAGCAAGAACGATCAGAGCGCAAGGCAATCACACATAAGAATACAATCGCAAAATATTTACTCAACTTCAACTTTCATGAATAATCGAATCCAATATTCGAATACAACCACTAATTCAACTTCCATCATGCTACACTCAAGAAATAAGAAATTACATAGACTCGATCTAAACAATGTAAACTTCCTAAGTCTTCGCTCATTCTTTATTCACTCTCGGATCCGCTACTTGAACATTCCGGATCCGAACCCGACTCACTTCCATTTCCTGCAAAAAAATGGAAATATGTAATGAGCACACTTGCCCAGTAGGTATCTTCGCATCAACATGAAGGCATCATTAAAGTAATTAACGTTTTTGCTCTAGAGGAATAAGGTAAAATCATGCGAATGTGATCAATCATGCGATTAAACCAAAGTATGTAAGATAGAATGAGAGCAAGTATGAACTAATAAGAATGTAACAAGTATGAACAAGAATGCAACATGGCCTTTCATGAACAAGAATGTAACGAGAATACACTTTCACTTTTCACTTTCATAACCATAAAGGTTACGCACGAGAACGTCAATCATGTAGAAATTCACTAGATTTTCACAAGTGATCATGGATTTCACTTATTTATAAAGAAAGTACTCCCAGCGCAATGCGACGCCAGTAGCATCATACCCCATGGTTTATAATAGTATGTTTCCGACAATCAGCCGAGGGGACTAGCATAGAGCCCTTGGACACAATCAGCGCCCGAACTGCATCTTCACGTATAAATCAAGCAACTTCCATGAGTGTAATAATAAAGTATGACCACGAATGTAATAAGTTCAACAAGTTCATGATAACAATAATTCAATTGAATGAATGCTTCAATTTTAGAATATGAGAGATCAAGAATGAATTAAGACAATGTTATGCTTATGGAAACAAATCGGCAGCTTAACGGTATATTCCTTAACTTTCATAATTTAAATTAAGTTTCTTTGGACAATATGACAAGTCATAGACTATCAATAATATATCTAGGAACTTTAGAATATCAACCCTTGGTCAAAATCTTAGGTTAACATACTCAAGCATTGTGACGGTCAAAGATTGGGCCGTTACACTAATGTGACGCTCCAGTATTGGGCCGTTACATTGGTTTGAATCCAGAACGATAGAAGAGACTCAGTAACATGTGACGGTCAGATATTGGGCCGTTATATGGGCCTGACGGTCCAATATAGGTCCGTTACATTACTAGAACCAGAAAACATCGATAGTGCTTTCTAATCAATTGGGTTTTAATGGTACAACCAACTCGGCGTCCTAGTGGGAATCCCAGGCTCGCAGAGAATTATGGAGGCCTTGAAACAAGATTTCCTACTCCATTGGAAGGAATATCCAATAGAGAGGTCCTCATGTTCAAGATAGTGTTCCTATAGTGCAAAGTGTGAACTAATGGCTATATACCGGAATATATGCCATGTACTTAAAGAAACTGACTCTATTGATCAATAGGAAATCATGATAAAACTCCGTCAATACATCTTTAGAAAATCATGATTTAGATACAAAACTATAGAATTTTGGCACATGAAATTAACATAACTTTAAAATAACTTAAGATACCTAAACTATGCAATTTCTATCATGAACCAGTAAATAATATTAAAGATATGAAATCAGGTCAAAACTAGGCTTATTTATAAGTTAAAATTGACTGTTTTCTAATTCTGTCTCCAGTTCTCCTGACGATCGAGAGTGGGTGCGTCACAGTGATTGTGACGGTTTATCGAGGGGCCGTTACAGTAGTGTAACGCTCCTGTTATGGTGCGTCAGAGACAATAGAGGAATTAAAATGCAATAGAGGGTGTGACGGCTTATCGTAAGGTCGTTACAGTGTTGTGACGGTAAGTATGATGCGTCAGAGTCCCTGCTAACAGTATTAAAAGACTGTGATTTGAAACCATGTCTTATTTTGAAAAGATTTAACTACCCCAATCATGACAAAACGAAGTAAAGGTCATCTAGATGCATGTGTTGTAGTGAATTGACAAGATAATATCTTTGATCTTTGATTAGGGCTAAGGATTGAAGTCCCGCGATCAATGACACCCAAGAGGGGGGGTGAATTGGGTGATTACCAATTTTACGAAAACTTTTGGCCTTTTATAAAATATGTGATACAAAGCTAGTTAGGAGATTCAAAGCTATGAACACAAATTGGATTTAACAAACTTTATATGATAAGATATAGATTAAGCAAGATAGACGAAGATAAATCTAGAACAACAATTTAAACTAACGTTTATGTAGAATGGAGATACAGGAAATGGAGCAAACCACACAATATAAGCACAATGCATAGCGGTTTTTAAGGTGGTTCGGATGCACGACGGTAATCCTACGTCCACCCCTCACCAAACCCGGTGAGACTTCACTCGGGGATAGAACCCCAAACGGAGACGACGCTCCAACCACACACGCAGGATGACACCTGCACACATACACGGGGACGCACCCCAAAACACACACACACACGGAGACAAGCTCTCCAACACGATCCAACAAGCGGATCACAAACACACACACCCGCTGCCACAAGTGCAGCAATCCACACACACACGAGACAGAACGGATCTAAAAGACCCACACACACACAAACGCAGATCTAGGAAGATCCACGCACACACGAATCAAATACAACACACACACACGACCACGGATCCAACACGATCCACACACACACAGATTCTTCAGTTTATGATGAACATAAATACAATACCCAAAACATAAATATGATGAGGATTAGTTTAGAAAACTTCTGTTTTGGGTTCCCCTTGAATGCATGTTATGGATCTTGAACATATCTTCAATCTTCACTTGAACACCTCCTCTTGATCTCCACTTGAATCCCCTTTGATGGCTTACTTGCTTACTTGCTTGCTTCTTCTTCTTTCTTCCTTGAGCAATCTTCCTTTGAATCCTTGCTTCCTTGCTTGCTTCTTTTCTTTGGAGGATGTTGGCTTCAGATCTACCTTGAATGGCTTGAAGTTGGATGAAGATTGTTGCTGCACGAGGTACTGTTCACTGAGCTACAGTACCCTCTTCTTCCTCTTTGGATAGCCTCCCCTTGGATCTCTTGGATGGTTAGGGTTATGGCTCCAAATGAGATGTTATATAACTCTTGAAAGGCCCCTTGGACAAGCCCCAGACCAGATCCACGAAATCTGGTGTAATTGGGGGCAAAAGGATTAAAGAAATGGATGGAAATACCACCCTTCGAACTTGAACCAAAAGTCAACAAAAGTAGGCCTCGGGGCTGGCGGTCGACCGGAACTTTCTGGCGGTCGACTGCTACTGAGAAACACTGCAAACGGGTGATCCCTGGGAAATCCGGTCGACCGGGATTGGCCTGGCGGTCGACCGCGCTACAGTGTCGACCTGGCTACAGTGTCGACCTGGCTACAGTGAAATTCCTGACTTAAAGATTTCACCCTCAAACTCCATTGCAACCCTTCCAAACTTTGTGGCATCAAGCTTCTTTGAACTTGGAGGGATTATACAAAGAATTTAATCTACAAAACCATGATAAAAATGATTAGAACTTTAGCTTAATAATCAAGATGATGAATGTATGAAATGCATACATGAAAGCCCATGTTCAAGGTGCATACAAACACTTGAACCATAAAAGGTTTAAGCTAAAGGTGAATAATTATTTCTATGCAAGTGAGCAAAGTATGAGAGTAATTTAGCCATGCACATATACAAGTGAACACTTTGAAAACATGATTGACTAAAGATCAAGATACATAGATATGCATGTCCAATATGAATGCATCATGTAACCAAGCTCCATGAAAAGTATGCATAGGAAGCATTCAATGCACATGTTCAACTCAATCATATTCAACCAATCAATATGAACAATCAACCATTTAGTTAGCATCAAAACCATAGCAATACACACTAAGTTTAGTTATCATCAAAATCATAGCTCAACAATCTCCCCCTTTTTGATGATGACTAATTTAGTGATGAATGAGGATAAACTTAGTGATGATGATAAACTAAATGATGATACAACATGTTCTTCTCCCCCTTACACATGGCAATCATGAATCTTTTTCTTCTGACAAGGGCAATCAAGAATCATCACAAAGGCAAGCATGAATCATCTTTTTCTCCCCCTTTGACATTATCAAAAAGTGGGATAAGGCAAGTCTTTCTTCCCCATAACATGAGCAACAATATCAACAAGCTGGTGGAAGCCAAAGTAGGAAGAGCAAGTTTATCTCCCTTTGAAAAAGTAATAACCCATCAGATGTTCATGGACGAACAAATCAACATGATTCCAATCAGATGAGTTCAATTGGTGATTAGTCTCACAAGACAAAATGACACCATTCAAAGTAAATACCGTCAAGCATGTATAGAAACCAATTGAAGGTGGTGATTGGCCTCAAGGATATGAACCAGTGGAGCAAGATGTTCACAAGATGAGGTGTTCAGCATGATAGCATTCAAAATCTAGATCCCATGGCAGATTTTCACAACAAGCAAGAGCATGAGGGCATACCAAAAGAATTTTATTTGGTTTTTAAATTTCTGATTTTTGTATTTTAGTTTTAAATGCATGAAACTATGTATATGCAGATGATGACTCATGAAGTGCATACAATGCAACCAAACAGTTACATATAAACATACATGCAATCTCCCCCGTACATATATAACAAGGGAATGGGTATTGGAGAGATGCAAGAGAGTCATGACAACTGGAGTGCACATATGTAGCACATGGGAAATTATGCAATCATATAGGAGATACATGTAATTGCTAAAGTAGTCAATCAATTTTCTGAATCCATAATGAATCAAATTTCCATATGTGTAAGTGAGTAACATGAAAAGTGATAGTTGTAGTATGGATATTCAGATTTTCATATCAACACAATGAGACATTTCACAGACTGCACTTCAATTTTTGAGAACAGCGTATTGGAGGCTACGCTCTACCACAATGAGTTTTCAGCAACATTTTGCAAC
The DNA here is from genome assembly GCA_022559845.1 of Amorphophallus konjac. Classification (NCBI taxonomy): domain Eukaryota; kingdom Viridiplantae; phylum Streptophyta; class Magnoliopsida; order Alismatales; family Araceae; genus Amorphophallus; species Amorphophallus konjac. The sequence continues at coordinate 290,353,992 of CM040118.1, forward strand.
TCAAGATAGACATATTTTTCAAGAGTGATCAAGTTCAAATAATTCCTTTTTACACGAGTAGACGCATGGAGCTCATGCCAGAATCCCCGGTTACTCAGAATACTGAACAATTTCACCTCTTTTTGAATAGAGATACTATTCAACACTTTTCAGATATGAACCACATCACGTCTCAGGTGACATGTGCCCAGTTTACTCAGTGAGACCGAGCATTACTCTATCTTTCATTTTCATCTCAGATTTTTCAACAAAGATGGGTAGGCAGCCTTTTCCTCAACTGTCTCTTCAACATATATGCAGCAAATTTAACATCTAGAGAGTGTTGAAAAGAAATTCATATATCCTTATCATTAACACTCATTTTCACATTTGTGCATGAAGTGTGCGAATTTGATTCAGCATGTATATCAGAAATATCATGAATACATAACAGTGCAACTCCTCCTAAATAGATGCACTTATGAAATATGAATTCCCCCAGAATGTACGACATGAAACATACCAATAATGACTCAAATGCAACATTATTTATCAAGAAGACATAAGGCCATAGAAATGTCAATGGATGGGGGTGAATAGCATATAGTATCACACAAGCACGCAGTGGGAGTTTATGCAAATGCACTATGACATGCATGCAAGCAATGTGATGTCATTTTGATATCAATTGAATGGAGGCCAACTGAATGAGTTAAGTGCGACTAATGCATGAATTCCAATGCAAAACAACATATGAGCATATGAGAATGCGATGCAATGTGCAAAGTGATTCGGACTTGATTTTCATTTGCATGATCTAAAAACACAATATGCATTGAATTGTGATGCATGCAACCTATAACTATGTGAGAGTGGAATGCAAGTGGTTTTTGCAAGATAAGAGCTTTGATTTTCAATCCAGTGTGACGAAATTCTCATTGAAATCATCCTCATTCTATTCATGAATCAACGAACATTTTTCATGACATGACCTTTATGAATAAGTGTGCTTAGGTGATCAAAATTAAGCAATGTAACTGAATTTGCAGAATTGTTCAACAACAGATCTTCAAAGGTCATTCACAAGTGTTGACATGAGAAATCATCCAAAAGCCAGATATATGAATTATTTAACCACAAACATATTCTCAATTTACATAGCTCAGCTCAAGAATTCATTCACAAATCAACCAATCATAATTTTCAAGATCTGGTACGAGGCGGAGATTTTAGTCCGAAAATCCAGCTCAACGCTTAGGGAATGCTTCCAAGTGGACATAGTCCCCTCTTCCACAGATGCTATTTGATATACCAGATGTGCAGATCAATTTAAATGTGATCATGCAATTCAAACTGAGAGATATTCAATATGGAATCACTTCACACACAACTCTCAGGCTTTTCAATTTGATTCAACCAATTTTGACAAGTCCATCACAGCAGGGTAGTAGATTCAATACATGTCATCTAAAGATGTCACCAAGTGACAGAATGCCATTGCATGAATTAACCAAGTTGAGTTACCTTAGTTCAAGAGACATGATTGGAAGCCTTCAATCACTAGGATAATCAACCTCACGAGGGTTGATATTTCAGATTTTACTTTCTTACCTTTGTCTTGGGAATCCATTTTCTTCCAAGCCTTCCACCTACAATCCAAAGAGAATGAAATTCAGTTTGTTCATGAGTGTATTTGAAAATCTTCTAGCACAATCCCAGCAAAATCTTCACAAAAGGCATTATCAGTAGCTCAGAAATGATATCATCTACATTTACTTGAACCACTAAAAGTATTTTACCTGGTTTGCCTTGTGAGAGGTGGTTGATCAACCGTACCTATTGAACCCATTCTTAGTTAAAAGTGATACGCGTCTTTCATACCATGTCTTGGGTACTTGCTTCAACACGTACAAGACTATCACCACCTTGTACTTGATTCGATCCTGAAAGTTGATCTACACAAAGTAGCCTTTTTTTCTTGTAGCAACTTGAGAGGGTTCTCATTATTTTCATCCTTGCAAGGTATTCTTTCAGTTGATTTAAGCTCAGTCATGACTAGCCCATCATCATTTGAATTTTGTGTGTGTAATCTTTTTGAACGAATGCAAATTTCATGCTTCTTATTCCCAAGGCACACCTGCAAAACAGTTTTCTCACTTTGCATTCTTAGGTACCCAAATCCTTTTGGGTCCTTGTGGGTTAGCAGCAACATGGGCATGTGGTTTCCAACTTTTCACAACATTCAAATCATCATTTTTCTTTAGAAAACTATCATGCTTAACATTCCTAGATTTGCCAAGGTGATGGAGAGAGGCACCTGGCATCACATTTCTTTTTCTTATTTGTTCTACTGATTTGTGTGTGTGAGCATGATGTGTTGAGTGGGAGTTCTTTCTCTTCAACAAGAACCAACAATGTGAGGTCGTATGACCCCTTTTACCACAGTGATTACAATGCATGGAAGGTTTTGTGGTGAATACTTTCTTTGCATTTTTCAAAACAGTTTGATTCCTACATGCTCTCAAGTCATCATTCTTCATAATGAAGCAATTATACATAACATGTCCATGTTTTCCACAATAAAAGTATGTGAGTTTCTTTCTAGGTGGTTGTGTGTGCGTGGAAGAAGTATGTTCAACATGCATGGAAGTGCTAGCAGTATTTTTGGATTCTTGATGCAAGTTGATTTTCTTTGTGGATGCATGTGTGTGTGCAACATGATTTTTCTTTTTCAGATTTTCATTAGATGTGCTGGCTATGTTTGAACTGTGCACAAAAGCTGTATAAACTTTGTTTTCAAACCTCTTTTTGTTCACAGGATTAAAGCCCAGCCCTTCCCTTTGAAAATTCACTTTCATGCCCTGTAATTTATTCAAGTTTTCTTGGCCATTCACAAATTTAGACAATGAACTATTCAAGTCAGAAATTTCTTTTTCAAGAGATGAAATGTGCAATTCAGAGGACGCCATCTTATTTTCACACGAATTGATTTGTTCATGTAACGTAGCATTTATGGTTTTATGACTTTCTATTTCTTGCAACAAGGCATGAACTTTTTCAGATTCATCAATATTCACAAATTTCCCTTTTTCAAAAACAAGCAATCTTTCAGAAATGGCCTTGTTCAATTCCTTCAGTTTCTCATTTTCTTTAATAAGCTTTTCATCACAAATCAGTTCATTTATCAAGGTTTGATCATCGGCCATAGAATTCAGTTTTGCAGTCATCTCCTTGTTTTCATTTCTTAAGGAACATATTTGATCTTTGTGAAATTCAATGTCAAACATATGAGCCTCAATCATTTCCTTTAGATGTAAGCATTTTTTACAAGAAGAATTACACTTATTTTATTCGGCATCCTTTTTCAATTTTTTGTTTTCAGATTTTAGCTTCTTATATTTTTCAGCAAGATCATCATATGCAATCAACAGATCTTCATAACTAACTTCATCTTCATTATCGGAATCAGAATTTACCTTTGAGCTTGATTCGATTTGTTGATCACTACCTTGATCACTTGTGCCTGCCACAAGGCATTGGTCTTCATGCTCTTCCCGGACTTTGGTTAAACCATCCAAGATGTCCTTCGCGGACCTGCAATGGGAGACAAAAGGAAACTGATTAGAATTGACTGCAGCAGTGAACAATTTTAAAGCCAACTGATTTTGATCATGTTTAAGCCTTTGATTTTCAGTCCAGACATTTTTATCTTTAGGCAATTCATGAGGACCATATGAGATAAGCTTCCATAGCTTAGGGTCGTATGAATTGACTAAACTGAGCATTCTTCCTAACCACAAATCGAAATTACAACCATCAAACACCGGTGGAGAATTCAAAGTGTACATAATGGTAGTCATTGATCTGGATCACTCTAGATCGTTAGATCTATGAAATTAGAGCCTTGGCTCTGATACCAATTGAAGTCCTGCGATCAATGACACCCAAGAGGGGGGTGAATTGGGTGATTACCAATTTTACGAAAACTTTTGGCCTTTTATAAAATATGTGATACAAAGCTAGTTAGGAGATTCAAAGCTATGAACACAAATTAGATTTAACAAACTTTATATGATAAGATATAGATTAAGCAAGATAGACGAAGATAAATCTAGAACAACAATTTAAACTAACGTTTATGTAGAATGGAGATAGAGGAAATGGAGCAAACCACACAATATAAGCACAATGCACAGCGGTTTTTAAGGTGGTTCGGATGCACGACGGCAATCCTACGTCCACCCCTCACCAAACCCGGTGAGGCTTCACTCGGGGATAGAACCCCAAACGGAGACGACGCTCCAACCACACACGCAGGACGACACCTGCACACATACACGGGGACGCACCCCAAAACACACACACACACACGGAGACAAGCTCTCCAACACGATCCAACAAGCGGATCACAAACACACACACCCGCTGCCACAAGTGCAGCAATCCACACACACACGAGACAGAACGGATCTAAAAGACCCACACACACACAAACGCAGATCTAGGAAGATCCACGCACACACGAATCAAATACAACACACACACACGACCACGGATCCAACACGATCCACACACACAGATTCTTCAGTTTATGATGAACACAAATACAATACCCAAAACATAAATATGATGAGGATTTGTTTAGAAAACTCCTGTTTTGGGTTCCCCTTGAATGCATGTTATGGATCTTGAACATATCTTCAATCTTCACTTGAACACCTCCTCTTGATCTCCACTTGAATCCCCTTTGATGGCTTACTTGCTTCTTCTTCTTTCTTCCTTGAGCAATCTTCCTTTGAATCCTTGCTTCCTTGCTTGCTTCTTTTCTTTGGAGGATGTTGGCTTCAGATCTACCTTGAATGGCTTGAAGTTGGATGAAGATTGTTGCTGCACGAGGTACTGTTCACGGAGCTACAGTACCCTCTTCTTCCTCTTTGGATAGCCTCCCCTTGGATCTCTTGGATGGTTAGGTTTATGGCTCCAAATGAGATGTTATATAACTCTTGAAAGGCCCCTTGGACAAGCCCCAGACCAGATCCACGAAATCTGGTGTAATTGGGGGCAAAAGGATTAAAGAAATGGATGGAAAGACCACCCTTCGAACTTGAACCAAAAGTCAACAAAAGTAGGCCTCGGGGCTGGCGGTCGACCGGAACTTTCTGGCGGTCGACCACTACTGAGAAACACTGTAAACGGGTGATCCCTGGGAAATCCGGTAGACCGGGATTGGCCTGGCGGTCGACCGCACTACAGTGTCAACCTGGCTACAGTGTCGACCTGGCTACAGTGAAATTCCTGACTTAAAGATTTCACCCTCAAACTCCATTGCAACCCTTCCAAACTTTGTGGCATCAAGCTTCTTTGATCTTGGAGGGATTATACAAAGAATTTAACCTACAAAACCATGATAAAAATGATTAGAACTTTAGCTTAATAATCAAGATGATGAATGTATGAAATGCATACATGAAAGCCCATGTTCAAGGTGCATACAAACACTTGAACCATAAAAGGTTTAAGCTAAATGTGAATAATTATTTCTATGCAAGTGAGCAAAGTATGAGAGCAATTTAGCCATGCACATATACAAGTGAACACTTTGAAAACATGATTGACTAAAGATCAAGATACATAGATATGCATGTCCAATATGAATGCATCATGTAACCAAGCTCCATGAAAAGTATGTATAGGAAGCATTCAATGCACATGTTCAACTCAATCATATTCAACCAATCAATATGAACAATCAACCATTTAGTTAGCATCAAAACCATAGCAATACACACTAAGTTTAGTTATCATCAAAATCATAGCTCAACAAGGATATGTAGGTATGCATGAACCCACTAAAACATGAAATTCATAGTCTATAATAAATGAAATCAAACACAATCAGAGGGCTTTTATCCCTAACAAGATGTTTTTGCCAATCATGAGATAACATACCGCTTAACTAGGTTTTAAACTTCTAATTTGAGTCTGAAAGACGTGCCCTAGTTCTCCCTTTCCAGTGAGTTTACAGCAACTTCACGCTGCTCTATCTCCTCAGCCTCTTGACCTAAGGATGTGAAATTTTGAGGGTACGAAGATGAAACTAAGGTGAACAAAAAGTTCTAAAGGATTGAACTCTAATTACCTCGTTTAGACGTCCTAATCTCTTGATCTTCAGGGGTCTTGCGTTCAGTTTCCTGGGTTGCTAAGGTCGAACCAGCCACTTTAGAAGCTTCAATCTCCTTGGTTGCTTGATCTCCTAGCACAAAATTTGGAGAACTATCAGTCTAAAGTATATTAAACAAAAGCTTCTAAAGAACTTATCCGAAATTATGACTCCTTACCTTGATTCTTCACGAGCCAAAAGTAAGGGTCGCTCAGTTCAGAATTAGGTCCTATTTATAGGGTTTTGACTAGAGTTTGAAGATTAGATCGATTCTAGAGTCCTTAATTTGCCAGAACCTAATCCCTGAGAGTCCTTAATAACCTTACAAGCTCTCCCAATTAGGTCTCTTGTAGATAGGATCCCAAAGTTCCAATCTTTCTACTCGTTCTTCCATTCACGGAACTGACAGGGTGTAACGCATCAGTCTAGGTGCGTTACATGGCTGTGGCGGTCACACGATAGACCGCTACATCCAACGTGCACAGAATTCAACATAAATTAAACTCTTTTTTTAATTATCCATAAAAATGGTATTTATCCTTAAAATACGTAAATAGGCTAAATAACCTTCTAGAATATGGGCCAAACTTAATCGGCTTGGTCCTTTAACCTATTGGGTTTCAATTATCAAAGCTAGATTAATTACTTAACATAAATTGGGCATTATAATGATTTATTTAATCCAATATTTATTTATTAATCTATTTTGGATCTTTAAAATTCCCCAAAAATAATTAATTATACCAAAAATAATTTATAAAAATTCTGGGACCTTACACCCTCCCCCACTTAAGAGAATTTGGTCCCCAAATTCAATATATGAATTTTTTTTTATGGAGAGTGTATGTATTTTAATGTATTAAGAATTAACGTAAGGCGAATGGGTTAAGAGAGTACCTTTTATCATCTCACCTCCCTCGTCTAGAATGGTATTTAATCGACCTCGCTTCCCGCGTCCGTTGTTATCCCTTGATGATTGTCTGTTGATGAAAGGACATAGGGGCAAGCGTTGTTCCCAGCTTCCACATTTGAGACAAGCGCCGAGACGCTTCCAACATTGTTCTGCCGAGTGTCCAAACTTTTCACAAAATGAGCAAGGTGCCACGGTTTGCTCCTTCTCTTCTTTAACTTTCTCATTCTTTCCATTTTAATTTCCATTTCTTTTTTCATTTCTTTTTCCATTACCGTTCCCATTACGGAACCTCTTAATGTGACGATCTTCATCCTCATCCACTTCTTTCTCTTCTTGCCTATCATGTTTTTGGCTTGACCTCTCTCCTCGGAGCCTCTCCACCTTCTCCATGGTTCTTTCACATAGATGCGCTCTTTGTACCATCCCGGTATAGGTGCGGATATTTTGGGTTCCAAGTTGTTGGATAAATCCGATCCTTAAACCATCCATAAATTGGTTGGCTTTCAGTAAATCTGTGCTTACCAAGTGAGGAGCATAAGGTGCCAGTCGAGAGAATTGTAATTCATATTCTGCCACAGACATCGCGCCTTATTTTAAGGAGGTAAATTCCATAGCCTTTCTCTCCTTTACATGCTCGGAAAAATACTTGGCACGGAATAGGGTAAGAAAACCCTCCCATGTATGAGGTGCGTCTGCAGGTGGCGTTGGAATGGATTTCCACCATGTACGAGCATCCTTGTTGAGTTGGAACGTGGCAAGTCGAACCTTCTCCTGGTCGGTGCATTGCATGACATCGAATATTCGATTCATTTCGTCGATATAATTTTCCGCTTCATCCGGGTTAGAAGATCTAGAGAATCATGGAGGATTTAAACTTCGGAAATTACCGTGCAAGTTACCCGCGCCAGCCCTTCCACCGGCTTGGGCCACTGTTTGTAGGGCTTGAGTAAGTCTCGCAACAGTTTGCTGCATCTCGTCCCAATTTATATGATGAGCCATTGAGAATCAAGGTACCTGAGAATCATGGACATTTTAGTTATTTAGAATCGGGAAGATTTATCTTAAGATAATTTTTATATAACTATCTTATCCCGGGCTCTACCCAATTCTCACATGGGTATGTAAATTTCTTCCTTAGTTCATAGGTATGGGTCCTTAAACCTTGGACTTATCCTATGTCTCTACGGCCCAGGCGCAATGACCGCTGGAAGAACCTCCGATGACCGACCGTTACCCCCACGATGTTGGCTCCTACCCCATAAGAGACGAGCATGCCCCACGAGCGTCGTAAGACTCGTCCAGGGATCGGCTAACTCCGGGGTACTTGCCCCTCAACGGGAAACTCCCGCCAGGATCGCGGGAGACGTTACTCCGCTACCTACGCCCTTCCCTGTTAAGGGATAGACCTCCCACTCCAGGATAATCCCTTATAAAAGGGATATCAACAGAGAAGAGAGGACAGGGTGGAACTTCTGCCAAAAGCTTCTCACTGAGAAGAGAGCAACTGGTCCTACTACAGCGATAGAGACGTCACGCCATGCTACGTCTAGAGAGAGAACCCCTCCTACACGACCTTATCACCTAGCGAGCACTTTTCGGGCGCCCACTGGGAGCGGCGAGCACTCGTGCAGAGGGCCTACGCGTCTCTCAGATCCTCTACTACGACCTCCATCTCTCTCTCTCCTCAACTCTTCTCTACTTTTTTCTCAAAAATGTTACTGACTTAAGCATCGGAGGGTAGTCCCCTGAGATAATGCCTAGGGCTCCTTCTAACGTCCCCTTCGCTTCTGATGTTTGTAGACTTCCACGGGTGCCGGACGACTCCCTCGTCAAATAAATAGAGAATGTGGTACGTGGCATAAAAATCAGATTTCTATCTCTACAAGAATCATTATGTAGAATTATATTGATCCACGTAGAATGATAGGTCTGTCAGATTTCACGTATTTTCGAGACGACGCCGTACTGCCATTATGATGCCAAATGAGATTTAAAAAAAATATCTTTCTCGTTATGTTATTTATCAGACTTATTAAGTTATTTATCACTCTTATTATACTATTTATCACTCTCATGATGCTATTTGTCACTCTTAACTAGAGACTGCTCGTGAACATGACTGTCTCCATTAGTTGGCTATTTATCTCCCTTACATATCTATTTGTCACACTTAGATAATTATTTATCAATATTATTTTATTATTTATCACTCTTAATTGGAGATTACTTGTGCACGTGATTATCCTCTTTAGTTAACTATTTATTAATCTTAGATATTTATTTATCACATATAGATAGTTATTTATCTCCTTTATTATGTTATTTGTCAATTTTAGATAACTATTTATCATCGTTAATTTTATAAAAAAATATGAAAATATTTAAAAAATATATTTAGTGACATCTACGCATCATTTCTCCGTGCCTAATTGCAAGGCGCCACACCACTAGCAGTAGCAGAGATGGCCTCCGGTCAGTTTGGACGTCGCTCATGATCGTCGTCCAATCAAACCCACCTTCTAACATTTTTCATGAAAGTTTTTTTCCTGTCATAAAGAAACCGCCGGTGCTGAGTCCATCTCGACCATCCATTTTATGGATCTTTTCCGAACGTGAAGCTGCTCGGATTGGATGACGATGCATATAGGAGGACCGCATGATCGCTTCCGGTGATCCTCAAAGAACAAAGTTATACATACGGTAACCCCTTCATCGTCCGTGGGGGTCTGGACTCACTCTTATTGTCACCGGGCCTGGGTTGGCTCGGCTGGTGCCCGTTCCCCCCCACGTGTTCCACAACAACAACGCAATCGTCTCTTCATCACGACACACCAATCCATCTTGTAGTACCCAGCACGCTTCCCTTCCTCCTCAGGCTCAGCCCCCGCAAACCTACAAGTTCGACTCCCGTGTCTCTCCGCCCTTCATCTAGTTAACCGACCTGCAAGCATACCGACAAGGAGTACAACCGCGAGAACAAGATAGTTCCCGGACGCTCCGTGGCAGCAGGCACCACCATCGGACCCCCTCTCCCGCCACTCTGTATCGTCGACTCGGCATAGCGAAGGTCGGAGGTGGGGGCTTACGCCGAGGTGACCCTGCCGCCGCCGCCGCCGCCGCCGCCGCCGCCGCAGCCGCCGCCGCCGCTGCTGCCGTGTCTCCTACTTCCTCTTTTTACTTCCTCCATTTTCCCAACCGGAGGAGCGAGCGTCCTTGCCCTTGGCCTCGGGATTCCCCAAGCGCTCGTGTAGGCTTTCTTCTTCCCCCCCCACCCCCCCGCCAATCTCTCGCTCTATCGGTGTCGTCGCACCAAAACCGTCGCCACTCCACAATTGTCCGCTGCCGCGATCGTATCGTAGGGCGATCTGTCTGTCCTCCATCGGAGATCCGCGCACAGTTCCGGCAGATCTGCGCGCCCCCCGCCTCTCCCATCGGCGGAATTGTCTTGAGGATGCGGAGGACGAGGAATTGAGGGCCGGCCTTGCTGCCGGGATATTCCCAACGAGAAGCACAGAAGGCGGGGGGGGGGCATCAGAGGATCAGCGAAACTGGAGCAGCTGAAGACGATCGGGCGGGAGCTCGCCATGGGCTCCCAGGGCGGGTGGGGGCAGTCGAAAGAGTTCCTGGACCTGGTGAAGTCCATCGGGGAGGCGCGATCCAAGGCGGAGGAGGACCGGATCGTGCTGCAGGAGATCGAGGCCCTCAAGCGCCGGATCAACGAGCCCGACGTGCCCCGCCGGAAGATGAAGGAGTACATCATTCGCCTCGTCTACGTCGAGATGCTCGGCCACGACGCCTCCTTCGGCTACATCCACGCCGTCAAGATGACCCACGACGACTCCCTCCTCCTCAAGCGCACCGGCTACCTCGCTGTCACCCTCTTCCTGAACGAGGACCACGATCTCATCATCCTCATCGTCAACACCATCCAGAAGGACCTCCGCTCCGACAACTACCTCGTCGTCTGCGCCGCCCTCGCCGCCGTGTGCAAGCTCATCAACGAGGAGACTATCCCCGCCGTCCTGCCGCAGGTCGTCGAGCTGCTCGCCCACCCCAAGGAGGCCGTCCGGAAGAAGGCCGTCATGGCCCTGCACCGCTTCTACCAGCGAGCCCCCGCGTCGGTCTCCCACCTTGTCTCCAATTTCAGGAAGGTATTGCGTACGTATCCTCGGGGCGAATCTTTCGTCGTACTCGTGTCCACAATTATCACAATGCGAATCGAACCCCGCGCAATTTTAACTGGTAGATGGACTTAACGTTGGCAAGTTCTCTCTACGCTCAGATGCTTAATCTTCCAAGCAGTTACCGTGATCTTTGCAGCCGAGGGTCCCAAGTGTGTGCAGACAACACCGCATCTTGCTGTCAATAATGTGTGACTAGGCCTGCACCGCTGGACCCTATCCTTCCAGATCTAGTACGTCAAGTTGCTGCTGCATCTGACCTTGCTCTGGTTTGCCCATGGGCGGTGGGTGTTGTCCTAAAGACATTCTAGTTTAACCATGTTACACTGAGTGAGGTGCTAGAGTTTTAAGTTCAGATTGAAGGTCTTTCGAGCCTGTATCTCATGTGCAACGTTTATGCCACTATATCACAAGCCGAACTGGGTTCTTATTGAGATTTAAGAGAAGTTTTTTAACCTCCAGTACTCTTTAAATGTTTCAACTCTTAGATTTGGAGACATTATGCCTCCCGTTGACAATGTGATCTTTAGGAGAAGATAAGATGCCCTTTTGACCTCCATCTATTTTGTTAATTTCAGAACGTTACATCACTGGATTCATCAGCCTCACCACTAGAAGTTAAAAAAAGTGAAAGAGTAAAGACGATGGAACTAGGAAGACTGCACCTCATTTTATCATCTTGATCAAAATCCATCCTTATAAGTTCTTGATTAATGAGTGACTGGAGTGTTGTTGAGTAGTATTTTGCTCTCGTTAACTGTTATCCTCTAAAATATTGGAATTGGATAGGATGAAGGGGACTTATGATCTCCCATTCTTATGTAAACGCACCTGTTGTTCATGACATATTCAAGATCAATCATGCATTTTATCCTACAAGTGGACTTCTCATCTGTTATTCTTTCAAAGTGTTGAGTATTGGATGAATTTTGCTAAAATTCAGCAAAGTAAAAGCATATGTAAGGATCAAATTCCTAGAAGCCTAACTGATTGTATGGGATGTCCTCAAATTTAGAACAGTGTGAGGTTTGGTTGAAAATGATATATACAAAATATATGGGCTGTTGATCTGAAGTTAGTTGTACATGACTTGTGATTAAAACACATGCTGTGAGTATACAGATCATTGAGTGACAAACATATCCTCAAATTTAGGCTAGAGACGGTATGAGGTTAGATTGAAATAGTGAGTACAAGATATGTTGAAATTGTGGTGAAGCTGGTCTATGCCTTATTAACAGACATACTTTATGTGCCTGCATTTATCTGCATGTGCGCAGGCACTGTTTGCATGCAATACAATGACAGCCCATGAAAAATTGGAGAGTTGAATTTGATTTAGTGCCCCATTGTTTTTTTTTTGGAAGGTGGCATACTGCCACATTTCATTGAAAAAGACTTACAAATTACATTATCAAAATACTGAGCCAAAAACACCCGGGGCTTCTACCAAGAAGGTAAAACTCCCCCAAAACCCCTCACAACCCAGGGATTACAGGAATTACAGTGTTAGTAGTCTCCACCCATGTAGTCTAGATATCATAGTTGTCAAGGCGACAAGGCGACCAAGGCGAGCTTGGGGTCCTTGAGTGTCTAAGCGCTTAGGCGCCTGCTTAAGCGGCGCTTAGGCATCAAGTTCATAAAAAATATCATCATTAATATATACGTAATTTTTTATATATAAAATAATCATGATTATTACAAATATGGGAACAACACTAGTTTGAACATAGAAATAAAAATTAATAGAAATGACATTGCAATAAAATATCAAATTTCATTTTGAGATAAAATTAACATTAAAAATTGGACTTTCAGAATGAATAAAATATTAACCTTATGTTTGCCAATTTTTTCCAAAAATATGCAAATCATACTCGAAATAACATACATATAATATAAAGTAGATACGAAAAGAAAAAGACATCTCTCATTATCACATACAATCCATAATAAAGTAAACAAACACATAACTAGGGAAGTACCATAGATGACCACTGTAAAAAAAAATAAGACATACAAAATTCAAATTAAAATTTAAAATACTTTATTAACAAATTAACCCCATTATTAATTGAAAAGGGGGGAAGGCAAGATAGAGAGAGAGGGATTGAGAGAGATAGTTGCGAACTGTGTGTGAGAGAGAGAGAGGAGGAAGGGTGGGGGAAAGAAGAGATAGACAGACAGAGGGAGGGGGCAGGAGAGAGAGAGGGTGAGTCTCACTGTGAGTGTGAGAGAGAAATAGAGAGAGAGTGTTAGAGTGTGGAGCCCGAACTATCGTGCGCCCTCGCACGCGGATCGACCTGCGCGGTCAGATCGTGGGGTTCGACCTGCCCAATCAGGTCGCGGGGGTCAAGGGGGTAGCGCCCCTTGCGGGGGTTTCCGGGGGCGGAGCCCTCGGAAGAAAATTTCTATTTATAACATGGGAGAAGAGGGAGACGAAGCTAACGGGGGCCGCCTAGGCGCCGCTTTGGGCGCCTAGGGCGCCTAGGCGGCGCCTTTTTTAAGCCCAACAAGGCGTGGGGGCGCCTTGTTGTCAAAAAAACGCCTGCCCGCCTAGGCGCCGCTTAAACGGCGCCTAGGCGGGCGCCTTAACAACTATGCTAGACATAATCTCTGATTGGGACCGTGGCAGCCCCTTGACAGCAAAATACCAGTCCATTAAACATGTAATGCAGTTCTGTATGATGTAGGTTGGGTGCTTGAACAGATCTTTAAACACACTGTTGTTCCTTTCCCTCCATATTGACCATAGCATGACCGGAAAGCACAGTTCCCATAACTCTTTTTCTTCCTTTATTGGGTTTAGGGGCATCCATTCTGCCCACCAATCCTCCAAGCTGGACTTGGTGTTCCATTGAATCTTGGCAACCTTGAAGAAATGCGCTCACACAGTCTGGATTATGCCACACCTGAAGAAAAGGTGATCCAGATTCTCTGTATAATGTCCACAGAAAACACATTTAGTTCTGACTCCTGGCTTAAATTTGTGCACTTTGTCAGTAGTGGAGGTTCTCCTCCAAGCCATTTGCCAAAGGAAAATTCTGATTTTGATAGGGACCTTTATGTTCCAGACTTGCTTGTATCAGGTACCTTCTTCCCTCCTTGCACGAGGATTTTGGATGCTGACCTGACCGAGAACATTGCTTCTTTCTCCCATTTCCAGCTTCTAGAATCAGTGGATTCAAGTTCCAATCTTTTCTGGTCCAACATGCAATTGAACTGCAGGCATTCCTGGTACTCTGTTTCAGATAGATTTCTTCTAAACTGTACCGACCAGATCTGTTTGAGACCAGAACTCAAAAACGTTTGCCCCAGTCTTTAAGGCAATTGCATATAGGCTTGGAAAGGCTTCTTTGAGCTCAATATTGAACAACCATGGCTCTTCCTAGAACGTGGTCCTCCTCCCATCCCCCACAGAGATTGATGATGAACATCTATATAAATCTTTTAGTTTGAGTATGTTTTTCCATAAGCTGGACCCATGGCTGCCAAACGATCCTTCAGAACACCACTCATTCCAACCCCCCAAGTATTTGCTAACAACTATATCCTTCCACATGGCTGATCCCTCCATGTCTGCCCTCCACAGGCACTTCAATAAAGGGCTTGATTCATAGCTTCAATTGACATCAAACCCACTTCCCCTTCCTCCTTAGGCCTGCAAACACACTTCCATGCAATTGGATGTATGCTCTTCTCACCTGTCCCTCTTCCTTTCCCAAAGAATGCTGCTCTAAGGGACTCAATCTTCAGACATGGACTCAATCTTCAGACATACCTGTTTTAGGGCCTTAAAAATGGACAAGAAGTAGACTGCTATGTTAGGAAGAATTGTTTTGGACAGGATCCACCTACCTCCTGCCGACAAAAGTTTGCCTTTCCATGCAGCAATACGATCCCCAATTTTCTTAACAACCACATTCCAATCAGAAGACTTCAGGGTGCTAGGAGTAAGTGGCAGACCCAAGTATCTGATTGGGAAATTATTACCCCATTTGGCCCCCAACAGGCTAGCAATGAGATTCTTATCCTCCTCCCTGATATTGATTCCCACTAACTCACTTTTCAGGAAGTTTATCTTGAGTCCAATGACCGCTTCCATCAACCTTAACAAAATTCTGAGATTAACAATCTTATTCATATCGGCCGAGGCAAAAAGCATGGTATCATCTGCAAATTGTAAATGTGTGACCTCCTCCTGGCCACTCCCAACTGAGACCCCAGTGATCATGTTTGATGCCCTTGCTCTCTTCCACATAGCACTCAACACCTGCCCTACAATTACAAAGAGAAGAGGTGAAAGTGGATCCCCCTGCCGCAGGCCTCTAGAACTTCCAAAAAAACCCCGGGGAGACCCATTCAGCAACATTGAGAACATGGCCGTCTAGACACAGCTCCGTATCCATTCCCACCCATTTATCCTTGAACCCCATGCAGTGGAGAACATGGAATAATCACTCCCAACTAATTCTATCAAAGGCTTTCTCAAAGTCCAGCTTAAACAAGGCACACTCTTTCTTCTTTACCTTCTGTTCATGTAAGCACTCATGGGCAGCCATAAAATTGTCTAGAATGAATCGGCCAGAAATAAAAGCAGACTGATTTTCATCTACCAAATTGCCGATCACTAGTTTCAATCTATTGGCCAAGGCCTTAGTGATAATTTTGTAACTCCCATTCAGCAAGCTGATTGGCCGAAAATCATTTAAGGCTTCAGCACATTCTGTCTTGGGAAGAAGCACTATATAGGTGGAGTTGAGGCACCTCATAGCGGCTGGGTTATTCTGAAACTCAATGGCTGCCTCCAAGACCTCCCCCTTGACCACTTCCCAGAAATATTGGTAGAATCCCATTGAGAAACCATCCGGGCTAGGTGATTTGTTAGGATCCATGCTGAAGACTGTACTTCTAATCTCCTCCTCAGTGAAAGGTTGGATGAGATTAATGGCTGTAGCTTCCGGTATCCTATTAAAGGATTCGCTGCACATGTGTGGCCTCCACTCTTTCTCTTCTTTAAACAATTCTTCATAGTATTTAAGTATAGCTTGCTGAATATCTGCTTGATTATGAAGCACTTCATTTCCCACTCGCAATTTCTGGATACATAGAGATCTTCTCTTGACACTTGCCATTGCATGAAAATATGCTGTGTTTTTGTCTCCTTCTTTGAGCCATTGCTCTTTAGTTCTTTGTTTCCATTTTATTTCTTCTCTAAAGGACCATTCTTCATATTGCTTCCTGAGGGCATCCCAGTGTTCTCTTCCTTCATCGGATAGTAACCCATGATCATTCTTGGTGTCAAAATTTTCGATGTCATGTAGGTACCTTTGCCTTTTTTCAGCTGCTCCCCAAAATGTTTCCTTGCTCCACACTAGCATCTTCTACTTAACCCACCTCAACTTATTCATGAGTGTAAGACATGCAAATTTGGTCTTGGGTGCTTCAGCCCACCAGGCTGAGACAAGGTCCTTGAAGTCCTCATCCCTCTGCCAAGCCCTTTCATATCTGAATAGTCTTGCTTTGTTCTTGTTATTTGTTGTGCTGATGATGAGGGGAATGTGATCGGACAATACTCTGGGGAGGCCCGTTGCCTCTGCATTCATAAACATCTGGTGCCATTCCATATTAAAGAAAATTCTATCAATCTTTGACTGAGATCTCCTCGCCCCATCCCCAATCTAGGTGAAAAAAAATTGAGTTGATATGCATCTCCATCATCATGGCACCCTGGACCCAGTTTTCAAACATATCCATCTCTTCCGTCCACCTATGTTGGTTGCCCCTCTCCCCAGGTTCCTTGACCACATTAAAATCTCCAGCCACAAACCAAGGAGCAGAGCCCCCTGTGCTCAAGGAATTTAACTCTGCGAAGAACTCCCTTTTCAGACCATATTGCACTGGCCCATACACACAAGTGTAGAACCATAAAGACCCATTACTCTTTAGCTTGAGTTTGATTGTTGTGGAGAACTGATGTATCACTTCCCCCATATTCTCTAAGACCATTTCATTCCATAGCACTAGCATGCCTCCCTTGTGACCAACAGCCGGCTTGAACACCCAGCTTTGTAGCCTATTTCCGCCCAGCTCTTTGATACTCCAGTTGTCCAGACTGTCCATTTTGGTTTCTTGAATGCCAAGCACGTCCACCCTGTTTCTTTGGATCAGTGACTTCAGCTCCCTCTTCTTCCTCTCCCCTTTTAACCCCCTGACATTCCATGCTAGAATCTTCATTGACATACATGCTTCTTTCCCTTACCCTCACAGCTTTTGGGTCTTAGGCCATCCAGCAATTATTTTTTTTTTCTTGGCAGAAATGTCTCCTCTCTTCTCCAAATCCTAAGTCCACCACGAAGCCCTTTTTTCTTAGCACTCGGTTGCAGATTAAGGTCTCTTCTGATTTTCTTCAAAGCCTTCCTTACACATTCCTCCACCTTCAATGGAAATCCCCACAAGGAGTCCAATTTCCCTTATACATTGATTAGACCACTCTGCTTCATAACCCGGCCTAATACAATTCACTGGTGTCTCAGAACCTCCATCGACCCATTGCAAACTCCTGTCGGCCCTGCCCTCCCAGAGGATGATTGCCCCTGCCTGCTCGGAGACCGCTGGCTCACCTTCCCCCCCCCCCCCTGTGCCGATGCACACAGTTGGACTAGTGAAATTTGCTAGCATTTGGGGAAAGATTGTGGCCTTTATTCTCCCAATGGCTGATATGAGTTACGGTGTTGTTCCTGCTTCTGAATTAGCTTTGTCTCCTTTATTGTCAGCTCGTGAATCTTTATGGTTGCTTTGTTCTCTTAAACAGTAGGGGTGATACCTTCTAGTAGTTTAAAATGATGATAGGGTGGGAGAGGTAAGGATGAGGGAAGTGATGGCTTGGATGATTTGTACTTGTAGTAAAGGAACATTGGCGGAGAATGATGTCTGTATGCGTTTCAAGGTATAATTTTGATCAATTTTGACTTCTGCCAAAAACTTTAACCTTGAGTGGATGTGCAAGGTCGTTCTATTCGGTGGCAGTCACATTTCCATGATGATACTTATATGAAATCCTTGTCATCTCTTTTCCGGTCGAATTGCACAATGGAATGACCTATATGTAAACAATTGAAGCTTCTTCAAGATTGCCTTGTTGATCATCATCATCATATGCTTTATTCAATCAATCCTGGTTGGCAGATCTGATGAAGGACTGGAGCAACTGAAACTGTTTCTTGACCAGCTGTCTGCAGGCTGCCTGCCCGACATCACCCCCCTACAAGGTGGTCCCAGGTACTTGGTGAAGGTAACCTTGGATGATACATGGTCTGCTGAAAGTCCCAGGAGACCAAGTGACGGCAGAGAGCTACCTTTTGCTCATGCAGTGACAAAGCAACCCACAAAGGTTCCCACTGTTTGTAGAGAACATACTGAGTGAGCTGAAACAAAAGTTTTAGAACCTTATTGGATCCATAATCAATGAGCCTTTTGATAAAATCATAATCAATATCATCATACAATAGATGTGCTTACGTTAAGGCAATTCATAAACTCAGTGTTCTGAGCTATCTATTTGCTAGGTTTTCCACTTCCTTGAGAAAGCAACTCAACAGTTTCTCTTATAGGGCTCGAACATTGCATAGTTGAAGTTTCATCATCATCCAGAATAACAGTAATCATTATCAAGAGACTGTTACAGTATAATGACATGTTTCGCTTTTAACTCATTGTTTCAGTGCTCTAAACCTATTTATTTCCATGATCTTCTGGTTTCTGAGTGTCAAATTCTGTTTCAAATGTCTCCTCTTGGAATAATACTTTCTTTTCATGCTTGCTTTGTCCCAGAGACTTTGTGATAATGATCCTGGAGTCATGGGTGCAACACTTTGTCCTCTGTTTGATCTTATTACAGAAGATGTAAGTTCGTTTAAGGATTTGGTTATGAGCTTTGTTAGCATTCTTAAACAAGTTGCAGAAAGGAGGCTGCCAAAGACGTATGATTATCATCAAATGCCAGCTCCATTTATTCAGGTACATGATGTGAACATAATATTTATTCTGATTACTTAGGGTGATTGTTGATGTCTTACATCAATGCCTTCATTCCTATTACAAAAGTCCTCATTGGCTGTGGCGAGGTTCTGACTTTCACTTACTCTCTTTTGTGTTCATAATATGATCATGCATTTGTTTTTTACCGTGCACAAAACTGACATCTTTGTGAATCTTGGGATTGATATACGGCATTGTCATGGTATTCTAATGAATGCTTGAGAATGTCTTCTTGAATAATAGACATATGTACTGCTGATTGTCTGTTTGTGCTTGTGTTTCAATTTCAAAGTAATGAAGGCCCCTGACTTTTTGGATCACCTACGGAAAATTTGAGGTGGTTATAAACATTTTCGGTACCAAACAACAGATGGAGTCTTGATACATCACTAACAATGAGCTTTTAAGATCGAAATCCAAAGCATTTTACGATCCCATCCATCTTGTTAACAAAACAAATGCTTTCCTTCTTCTCTGGCCCTGTCCATTCTCTCTCCCTAATGTTTACAAAACAAAAAATTTCTCGCTTATTGGGGATCAATTGTCCTCGCCCATACCTCCTCCATTTGATCAAACTAACTTTCGGAGTTTCTATTTGTTAGAGGCCCGAACTCTAACCTAAAACCTAGGCGTTGAGTTGAGGTAATCCTTCACATGTATAGAGGAAAGAGCCCCCATGGATTCCCAATATGGGACTAAACCACATCACCCCCCCTCGTGCCGAACCAATTAGTTTGGGGTGCATCACGGGTAGGGCCAAGTGTCCACATATGGATCCAATGGGTAAACAAGACTTTGATACCGTGTTAGAGGCCTGAACTTGAACCTAAAACCTAGGTGTTGAGTTGATGGAATCTCCCATATGTATAGAGGAAAGACTTCCATGGATTTCCAATATAGGATTAGATCACAACATCCCCCTTCACACTGAACCAACCAGTTTGGGACACATTATGTGTAGGGCCAAGTGTCCACATATGGATCCAATGGGTAAATGAGGCGCTTATACTATGTTAGAGGCTCGAACTCTAACCCAAAACCTAGGCGTTGAGTTGAGAAATCCCCCACATCTATAGAGGAAACTCCCATGGACTTTTGATATGGGACTAAACCACGACACCCCCTTTCGCATTGAACCAACCGGTTTGGATCACCGGTAAGGCCAAGTGTCCACATATGGATCCAATGGGTAAATGAGGATCTAATACCATGTTCGAGGCCTAAACTCGAACCCAAAACATAGGCATTGAGTTGAGAGAATCTCCTGCACGTATAGAGGAAAGACTCCCTTAGATTTCCGATATGAGACTAAACCACAACACCCCTCCTCACTTCAAACCAACTGGTTTGGGGACATCACGGGTAGGGAAAATTGTCCAAATATGGATCCAATGGGTAAACGTGACTCCGATACCATGTTAGAGGTCCAAACTCTTACCCAAACCTAGGCGTTGAGTTGAGGAAATCCTCCACATGTATAGAGCCAAGACTGTTGGAGTATTTGGGTGCAATACAGAGATTCAGAGGGGGGGGGAGGTGAATGAATCCCCTTTAAAAATTGCTTCAATTAAAACTTTCTCTGAAGGATTTGTGCGGAAATAAAGTCAGATGGCTCAATCTAAATAGATGTTCTAATGCAGCTCACCCTCGAACACTTAGCCAGCACCAAACACTATGCGAAATCTAAGTGTAACAAGATGAAGATCAGTATTAAAGTCTACAGCTATGTAACCCACTGACTCTATCTTAAGTACTCAATAATCAGAAACACCTTAGCAGTAGGAGCAGATTAAACACATATAATCAAGAGCACATCGTGCTTCACCACACAACCAATCTGCCCTGTGAAGGAGGTAGAAGATTTGGAATTGCACACACTTGCAAACCACGGTGCACAGGGAATTTTTAGATGGTTCGATCTGCTACCACAGACCTACGTCTATCCCCCACTCAGAACCGAGTGAGGCTTCCCGCTGACAAACAGCTTGAACAGCTGAGCATCACAGCTTGCTTACACCGCTGAGCAACACAGCTTGCTTCCGCTGAGCATTACAGCTTGCTACAGTTGAGCGTCACAGCTTGTTGTCCAAAGGAACCAATCCTCTGCAACACTGGCGCACAACTTGATAAAACAAGAAATGGAGAAACAAAGAACGAAAATAAAAACTGAAAAATATAGCTCTCGCAAAAGTAACTTGGCTTGGATCTGATCCAAAGGCCAACACTGATCTGATCTTCAAGACTTTTCTGAACTCTCACGATCTCCTTCTCTCTCTGAACTGCTCTCTCTTTTCTTTTAATCTCATACTCACTCACTGTGTCACGCCCCGACGCGGAAAATCGGAACGCGACAGTAGAGTTAAAATATGTTGATTTTCAGACATGCTGTGCCTTGGGTTAGCATTTAGATAACTCAAAAATAACATAATAGCAAAAGGTAGTAACAACTCCCTAATAATCATTCATTCCAAACTAATGAAACATAAATAAGTTCCAATATCCATCAACAACTAAATGAACCAAAGAAGTTCCCACTATCCACCGACATCTTAACATTACAACTCAATAATAACTGAACAACCACATTACACTGCGAAACAACTTTAACATGACGACACTCTTGACTCAAGCTATCTAAGGACACTCCAAGAGGCTTTCTAGCTGGCTCGCTCCAAGGACTTCACTCCTGTCCATCCCTGTCTGTTTGCGTATCCTCATCGGAGCTACCTGAAAAGGGGGAAAAACTGGGTGAGCGAACGCTCAGTAGGTAATAGCAGGCAGGGTTTAAGTAATTAACAATTTAATTTAAGGTCATGTGCATAAAATAAATGGCGATAACCAACGAACATAAGCAAGAATGGAATGGAGCAATATAGAATTGAGATATCATTTCCATGCACTTGGCCGATCAAGTAAATAAACAAGCAAGTCAAGTAGAATTAATTCCATGTAGGAATTCTAAGAATAAAAGAGTGGATGAATGTCATAGATATCACGCTAGTCATGCACTCGGTGCAATGCCTCACCATGTCATTACAACCCTCCGGGACACTAGTACTTTTCGGGCGCTCCTCCCAGGACCAGACCGGGCCCTTATGATGCGTTGGCATTGATTTGGTGGATCCAAGATCCCATGTAACCATCTTAGACATTCATTTGGAATCGGCCGGAATTCCAAGGTTAGCTATGTAACTTACCAACTAAAGTGGTATTTCAATGATTGACTGAGAAGTCAAGAGATTTAGAAGTAAAATACAAGCAAGAACACATGAAAACAGATTCAGGATATAAGCGGTCATGATCAGGCCGCCTAGGTGGGAAAACGGTCTAGGTTGGACCGTAAAAAGATAGCTGGGCCAAAAAGGGGTCAAGCCCAGCTTGAAGGATGAGAACGGTCCAAGATGGGCCGTAATCAAACTATACGGTCCTAGATGGGCCGCTTCCCGAAGGAAAATGGTCACAAGGAGGCCGTTTAGAGGAGGGGTGGTCCCTGGGCTACGAGCAAGGGAAACGGTCTAAATTAGGCCGCCCCATCACAAAACGGTCTTTGGAAGGCCGCTTACAGGATAAGACGGTCCTGTTACGATCGCAACTAGACCTGGACCCAGAAGAAGGTCGACTCCACCCAAAAGGGAGGTCGACGCACAAGCCAAGAAGGTCGACGCACAAGCCAGTTGAACGCGGTCACCCTAGGACCGCTCAGAATCTCAGACGGTCATGCCTGGGCCGGATACTCACAGTAGCGGTCCCAGAAGGGCCGCAATAAGCAGGATAGTCCCGACTCTGAGTTCGGGCAAAAACAAGCGGTTCGACTAAGTTGAAGGGTTCCGGCTTTGTGGGTACAACCCGCCCGACGTCCTAGTGAGAATCCTAAGCTCGCGGGGGCTTACGGAGGTCTCATAATAGAGGTCCTAGTCCGATGAAGGAATGTCCGGCGGAGAGTCCCAACTATTACAAGAATTGAGGGCTAAATGAAATCGCGGAAAACGAACGTATAGTGGTCAGTCAGCATCACCGGAGTGAAGTGACTGTCAAACAAATCCTAGCAATTAATCCAAAGATAGAAATCTTTAATTCAAGCAATTTATGTAACAATTTAAGGAAATAGTCAAGATGACACATTTGAATGAGAAGAAAGATGAAAGGATGTTGGCAGTCATGATCACAGTTAACATTTGTCAGGATTATTCCATATGCTCCATTTAAATTAGTGAGTTTCTACCCTACTTAAAACAAGGTATAATGAAGCAATTGTAACTTAGACAGTATATAGAAACGGTCGTGCACAGGGCCGCTAGGAATATAAACGGTCAGGTACAGGGCCGCTAACCCCAGACCTTGCGGTCTATCGAGGGGCCGTTTAGATCAAAAAGGATTTAAACCAGCAAGGGGGAAAACGGTCTGTCGCGAGACCGCTTGGGGCGCAAACGGTCTCTGTTAAGGCCGTATACAGGACGCCAAGTCCGGCCTCCGACGATTCCGATAGACCTCAATTGCAACAACATATAAACTCGGTATGGTGCATGAAAATTGGGCAAAATGCTATCATTAGAAAGAGGATAAGAAAACGCACATTATAGCATGATTTAATTAAGTATTTAAGCCTGCTAACCTAACATTCAATCGAGATGAAAAGGGGTAACACGATCGGTGCCCTAATCTGACATGCTCCGACTAAAACTATCAATACGGAGGCCATACCGAATGATAATTGGGGCTTTTGCTATCAAAAGAAAGAAGACTCGCAGACGATTCCATTGATATCTTTTACTCAAGGTTCGGTCTACTAGAACCTACCTTAATCAAGGAAGAAGAAGGGCGTCGGTCGCCGGATGCAGGAAGAACACCCTCCAAGATCACACCGGAACTCACCCTCGATCGTGCTCCTCGTCGGCCGCCGCAGCAAAATGGGTTACTAGGTCAGGTAAGGGTTGGTTTTATAGGATCAATTGATTTCCAGAAGGATCGATTGAGAGGATAGAGTCCACGAACTCCGGTCGCGCGAGATTCGCGTTTGACCAAGTCGTGTGCCGCCGTTCGTCATCAAATTCGAATTTTAGGGTTAGGTTTAGCGCGAGGAACGATAGGGCTAATGGGCTATTAATCAAGACGGATCTAATGGGCTAGATTTGGGCGCAAACCATCGAGATTTGGGCTGGAATTAAGCAATCTAAGGTTCGGTTGATTAAACTCCGATTTTAGCCCTAAATTCGTTAATTTGGCTCATTAAAGATTTTATTTAGGGTTTAACCAAGAAGACCAATTGTCTAAACTTTTAGTCCTCTGCGTGATTATAATTTTTCCAGAACTTTATGAATTAGTTGAATTTTTGCGAAAAGGGATTCCAATTTAATAAATCAGAAAATTTTGAAAATAAATTCTCGGGGTGCTACACCCTCCCCCACTTTAAAGAATTTGGTCCTCCAAATTCACTGCACTTACTGAAACGGGGATAACTGACCTTAGAATAAATCGGGGTATTGCTTCCGGATAGCATCTTCAGACTCCCAAGTAGCTTCTTCGGTCCCTCGTCGGCTCCATTGAACTTTGACCGTAGGTATGGAACGATTCCTGAGTTGTTGCTCCTTCCGATCCAAAATCTTTATGGGCTTTTCCTCATAAGTCAAATCTTCTTTCAATTCCAGATCCGCATGTTGAATGATGTGAGTGGGGTCATAAACATATTTCCGTAACATCGATACGTGAAAAACATTGTGTACTCCAGATAATTGAGATGGTAACGCTAATCTGTAAGCAACTTCTCCAATTCTTTCTAAAATTTCAAATGGGCCAACGTATCTCGGACTTAGCTTGCCACGAATGCCAAACCTTCGAATTCCTCTCATAGGCGAAACCTTCAAGAATACGTGCTCACCTACTTGAAACTCCAAGGCCCTTCTTCTGCTATCAGCATAACTTTTCTGTCTCGATTGTGCCACTTGTAGACGATCTCGGATAATACGGAAGTTCTTGGATGATTCTGAAATGAGATCCGGTCCCAGCCATTGCTTCTCTCCAACCTCATCCCAACACAATGGTGATCGGCAACTTCTCCCATAAAGTGCCTCGAACGGAGCCATCTCGATACTGGACTGGTAACTGTTATTGTACTGGTAACTGTTATTGTAGGCGAACTCAATCAAAGCTAAGTGCTCATGCCAACTGTCTCCAAAATCAATAATGCAAGCTCTTAGCATATCTTCAACAATCTGGTTAGTTCTTTTCGTCTGCCCGTCTGTCTGAGGATGAAAGGCAGTGCTGAAATTCAGACGGGTTCCCAAGGACTCTTGCAGTCCTCTCCAAAAATGCGAAGTAAACCGGGGGTCTCTATCTGACACAATGCTTACCGGTACTCCATGCAGTCTTACAACTTCCTTCATATACAGGGCAGCCAAAACATCAACTGTCCATTTAGACTTAATGGATAAGAAATGAGCAGACTTAGTCAGTCTATCAACAATGACCCATATTGCATCAAATCCACCACGAGTCTTGGGTAGACCCATGATAAAATCCACACCGACACTTTCCCATTTCCATTGTGGTATATCGAGCGGCTTTAACTTCCCTGCGGGTCTGAAATGTTCAGCCTTTACTTGCTGACATACCAAGCATCTACTCACAAATTCAGCCACTTCCTTTTTCATGCTCGGCCACCAAAAGGTCCTTTTTAAATCCCGGTACATCTTAGTACCTCCAGGGTGAATACCTGGATCTATGGGCTTCTTCTAAGATCTTGCCTTTTACTTCGGCTACATCAGGAACACATGTTCTTCCTCGAAACAATACCCTGCCGTCGTCGGCTAACATAAACTCTGGTCTACTATTCAGACTTTCCCTTGATTTCTACCAACATCGGATCATTTCCTTGCAGGGATTTGATTTTCATCAATAATTCTGGACGAAGCTGAAACTGAGCGATCATGACCCGATCCTTGTTAACATTGAGATCTAAATTAGCAAACTGTTCCAGCAGTCTCCATTCTTGCAACATGAGATTGGACAATTTTGCTATCGACTTGCGGCTCAAAGCGTCTTCCACCACATTACCTTTTCCGGGATGGTACTCGATAGAGAAATCGAAATCCTTCAAATATTCGAGTCACCTTCTCTGCCTCATGTTAAGTTCTTTTTTGAGAAAACAAGTATTTAAGGCTCTTATGGTCAGAGAATATGGTAAAAGCCTCTCCGTATAAATAGTGCCTCCAAATTTCCAGGGCAAACACTACTGCAGCAAGTTCCAAGTCATGGACGGGATAATTCTCTTCATGCCTCCTCAGTTGTCTCAGGAATAGGCTATCACTCAGTCATTCTGCATAAGCACACAACCCAAGCCAATACCTGAAGCGTCCGTGTAGACTTCAAATCCTCCTTCTCCCGAAGGCAAAGTCAAAACAGGGGCAGTGGTCAAACAGTCCTTCAGAGTTTGGAAACTCCGCTCGCAATCTTCCGACCACTCAAATCGATTCTCCTTGCGGGTCAATCTAGTCAGGGGTACCGCAATGTTGGAGAAATCTTTAATAAATCTCCGATAGTAACCTGCTAGGCCTAGAAAACTTCTTACTTCAGTAACATTCGCAGGCCTAGCCCAGTTTCTTACTGCCTCCACCTTTGAGGGGTCAACACAGATTCCTTCCTTAGTGATAATGTGTCCTAGAAAAGACACTTCCTGCATCCAGAAGTCACATTTACTAAACTTTGCATATAATTGATGATCTCTCAATAATTGCAACGCCATCCTTAAGTGCTCAGCATGTTCTTCCTCACTCTTAGAGTATATCAAAATATCATCAATAAACACCACGACCCACTGATCTAGATAGGGCCGAAACACACTATTCATCAACTGCATAAAAGCTGCAGGAGCATTCGTCAGTCCAAAAGGCATTACTACAAATTCAAAATGCCCGTACCTGCTACAGAAGACAGTTTTAAAGATATCCTCGTCCTTGATCTGCAGCTGATGGTATCCCGATCGAAGATCAATTTTAGAGAAATATGATGCTCTCGCTATCTGATTGAATAGTTCATCTATTCTCGGCAATGGATACTTGTTCTTGACAGTAAGCTGGTTCAATTGCCGGTAGTCAATACATAGTCTTAACGAACCATCCTTCTTTCGTACGAACAACACGGGGGCTCCCCACGGAGATGTACTAGGGCGAATAAACCCCTTCTCGTGCAACTCCATTAATTACCTCTTTAATTCTCTCAACTCCGCAAGAGACATACGATATGGAGCTTTAGAAACAGGGAACGCGCCAGAAATTAGATCAGTAGAAAAGACTACCTCTCTCTCAGGCGAAAGTCCTGGCAAATCCTCATGAAAGACATCCGAAAACTCTCGGACAATAGGGATATCCTTGATCTCAGACTCCTCCTTATCGGTTAAAGAAACCAAGGCTAGAAAAGCCTGACATCCTTTCTTCGTTAACTTCTCGGCTCGAAGAGCTGAAATGAGCGGCACGGACTTAGAGTGCCTAACCCCAACAAAAGAAAGCTCGGGGTGTCCAGCAAAAGACACGGAGCTAGATCTACAATGAACACTGGTCTCATTTCTAGCCAACCAATCAGCTCCTAGGATTACATCATAATTTTTCATTCCCATACAAACCAAATCAGCTGGCATAATCTGACCACTAATCAGGATCTTACTAGAAGGGTAGTAATATTTGATTGTTGAACCCGAACCAATAGGAGTTGAAATTTCCAATAGAGAATTCATTAATACCGGTTTCACAGTTAAGGATTTAGCAAAACTCTGAGAAATAAAAGAATGCGTTGCCCCGGTATCAAATAGAACAAAAGCTGGCTTATCATAGACAATAAGTGTACCTTCAACAAGTCCACCCTCCTCAGTGGTTTCATTCTTAGTTTCCTGTAGGGCTTGAAGCTTTCCCTACTGCTTCTGACCTCCTTGCGGCTTGTTTGGTGTAGCTTGGTCGGACAGGAGGGGACACTCTGGGATACGATGGTCCTGCCTTCCACAACGTAAACAGGCGCCTAGCTTGCGCCAACACTCCTCCATCTTGTGACCTGGCCGGTCACAGAACTTGCAATTAGTCTTAGACGGGGCAGCCGAACCTGCCTTCTTATCTCCATTCCTCGACTTCTTATCCTGCGAGAAACTTGACCCGCCATTGGGCCTCTTCTTGTCATTATTGGGTTTGAAATTCACAGAACTGGTGGCCTGCTCTTTCTTAGGATTTTTTCCTCGGATCCTCTCAGTCATCTCTAATGTATCTTCAAGAACTTGAGCTTTCCTGACAATCTCGGCATAGGTAGAAATCTCCATCGGTGCCAACTGGTTAATATATTGAAGCTTCAACCCGTTCATAAAACGCTTGGCCTTCATCTTCTCGGTGGATACCAAGTGCGTTGCGTAGCGGGAAAGTCTGGCAAACTGAGCTTCATATTCTACAACTGATAGGTTCCTCTATTTCAGAGCAGCGAACTCGGCCGCCTTCTTCTCTTGCACCCGGTCCGAGAAGTACTTACTATTAAAATGTTCCTTGAATTCGTCCCATGTCACACGCCTATTACCGAGCGTCGCTTCTACAGCCTCCCACCAAGCGCGTGCATCGCATTCCAGCTGGAAAGTTGCCAAAAGAACTCAATCCTGGTCGTTGCACTGCATTACCCTAAAAACTCGCTCCATCTCCTTCAGCCAATTCTCGGCTTCATCGGGATCCGCCGATCCACCAAAACGTGGGGGATTCAAGTCTCGGAAATTCCGGTGGAGATCACCGGCTCCATGGTGTGCTGCTCCTCCTTGGGCTACCTGCTGGAGGGTCTGAGTCAAGCCTTGCACCGTACGCTGCATAACCCTCCATTGCACACGTTCTGCCGCCATCGGAAAATTACTCCTACATATGTGCAGGAAAATTAATTAAAAACAGTTTAGCGAGAATCTTTTAGAATTTATTGGTTAACTCAATCCCAAGTCTCTACCCAATCTTGCCGGGTTAGATTCTTAAACTTTAACAAGGTTACAGGTTCTACGACATTACTTATAAACATAGGAACTCAAAACCTAAGGCTCTGATACCACCAAACTCTCACGCCCCGACGCGGAAAATCGGAACGCGGCAGTAGAGTTAAAATATGTTGATTTCCAGACATGCTGTGCCTTGGGTTAGCATTTAGATAACTCAACAATAACATAATAGCAAAATGTAGGAACAACTCTCTAATAATCATTTATTCCAAACTAATGAAACATAAATAAGTTCCAATATCCATCAACAACTAAATGAACCAAAGAAGTTCCCACTATCCACTGACATCTTAACATTACAACTCAATAATAACTGAACAACCAAATTACACTCCGAAACAACTTTAACACGACGACACTCTTGACTCAAGCTATCTAAGGACACTCCAAGAGGCTTTCTAGCTGGCTCGCTCCAAGGACTTCACTCCTGCCCATCCCCGTCTTTTTACGTATCCTCATCGGAGCTACCTGAAAAGGGGGAAAAACTGGGTGAGCGAACGCTCAGTAGGTAATAGCAGGCAGGGTTTAAGTAATTAACAATTTAATTTAAGGTCATGTGCATAAAATAAATGGCGATAACCAACGAACATAAGCAAGAATGGAATGAAGCAATATAGAATTGAGATATCATTTCCATGCACTTGGCCGATCAAGTAAATAAACAAGCAAGTCAAGTAGAATTAATTCCATGTAGGAATTCCAAGAATAAAAGAGTGGATGAATGTCATAGATATCACGCTAGTCATGCACTCGGTGCAATGCCTCACCATGTCATTACAACTCCCCGGGACACTAGTACTTTTCGGGCGCTCCTCCCAGGACCAGACCAGGCCCTTATGATGCGTTGGCATTGATTTGGTGGATCCAAGATCCCATGTAACCATCTTAGACATTCATTTGGAATCGGCCAGAATTCCAAGGTTAGCTATGTAACTTACCAACTAAAGTGGTATTTCAATGATTGACTGAGAAGTCAAGAGATTTAGAAGTAGAATACAAGCAAGAACACATGAAAACAGATTCTGAATATAAGCGGTCATGATCATTGTTGTCAGTTTCGGCCGAAACCGATACGTTTCGGCCGAAACGTATCGGTTTCGGCTTTACCCGATATGAAAACGGACGGGATCACTGTAGCATTCCCGAAACGTTATAACTTATAAGTGTATCGGTTTCGGGCAAAACCCACGTGAAGTTGTACCCCCCCCCCATCGGGTTGTTCTCAGCCGAAACCCTCCCCTTCCCGAAATCGGACGCTGCTGCTGCCTGCCTGCCGTTGCTGCTGATTGCTGGCACTGCCGCCGCGCGCGCGCGCCCTCCTGCTGGATGTTGCGAGGCCTGCTGCTGCTACTGCGAGCCAGGCCCAGCCTGCTGCTGCTGCGGTGTTGCTAGCCAGCCAGGCCCCTGGCAGCTGCTGTTGCTGCCTACTGCGTCTGATGCTGCAGCTGCTGCGCCTGCTACTGTGTGCTGTGAAGAAGGAGAGAGGTAAGAGGTTATTTTCTTAAGGTGAATTTAGGGTTTTGTCTAATTCGGTTTCCTTAGGCTTAATTGAAGCTCAATTAAGCTTCATTGAAGTTTTTGAGGGTGGGAGCAGGCGGGTAATTAAATTTTTGCAAGGGTGATTAAGGGTAAATTGTTAATTAAACCCTAATTAGTCTATAAAATTTGGGTCTTTTGTCTAATTCGGTTTGCATAGGCTTAATTGAAGCTCAATTAAACTTCATCGACGATTTTGGGGTGGGAGCATGCGGGTAATTAAATTTTTGCAAGGGTGATTAAGGGTAAATTGTTAATTAAACCCTAATTAGTCCATCAAATTTGGGGCTTTTGTCTAATTCGATTTGCATAGGCTTAATTGAAGCTCAATTAAACTTCATTGACGATTTTGGGGTGGGAGCATGCGGGTAATTAAATTTTTGCAAGGGTGATTAAGGGTAAATTGTTAATTAAACCCTAATTAGTCCATCAAATTTGGGACTTTTGTCTAATTCGGTTTGCATAGGCTTAATTGAAGCTCAATTAAGCTTCATTGACGATTTTGGGGTGGGAGCATGCGGGTAATTAAATTTTTGCAAGGGTGATTAAGGGTTAATTGTTAATTAAACTCTAATTAGTCTATAAAATTTGGGGCTTTTGTCTAATTCGGTTTGCATAGGTTTAATTGAAGCTCAATTAAGTTTCATTGACGTTTTTGGGGTGGGAGCATGCGGGTAATTACATTTTTGCAAGGGTGATTAAGAGTTAATTGTTAATTAAGCCCTAATTAGTCCATAAAATGTGGGGCTTTTGTCTAATTCGGTTTGCGTAGGCTTAATTGAAGCTCAATTAAGCTTCATTGACGATTTTGGGGTGGGAGCATGCTGGTAATTAAATTTTTGCAAGGGTGATTAAGGGTTAATTGTTAATTAAGCCTTAATTTTGTCATTGTACTTGCAACTTTTTCTTTTTGACTGTCTTTATGCAGCATCATGTCTAGACGTGAACAAAGTCAGGAGCAACAGGGGCAGGAGGATCCGGGGTGGGCCCACCTGTCCTTAGTTGATGCTAAGAGAAGAAAGGTGAAATGTAATTACTGTGGTAGGGAGTTACATGGCGGAATTACCAGAGGAAAGCAACATTTGGCAGGGGTAAGAGGAGAGGTGAGACAATGTAACCATTGTCCCCGAGAGGTGCGCGAAGAGATGCGTTAATGTCTTCTGGGGAAAAAGGAGAGGGTGCAACAAAGGGCTGAGGATGAGGCTGAAATTGTTGAGGAGATTTCTGGCAGAAGGGTTAGGAGGGATGATGATGAGGAAGGCATTGAGGATTCTGATCCAGAGCTGACTGAAGCAAGGGAGCGTGAACAAGCCGCTCGAAGGAAAGGGAAGGGATCCATGGGTTCAGGGACCTACGAGAGTACAGCTGCACGACGTCCTGACATTGGTGCTGCCCCACATACGCAGAGAACAGGTCCCATGGACAACTATCTCCACAGAAGGCCCCAGGCTACACAACCTAAAATCAAGTCTGCATTGAGAGGGGTCAAAAAATCAGCAGAAGCTGCAGGACATGCATTTAAAAGTATCTGCAAATGGTTTTTTCATGCAGGTGTCTCTGCGCATGCAGCTTCAAGTGAATATTTCCAACCTATGATAGATGCCATAGCAGATGCTGGCTTTGGTTTGAAGCCCCCTCACGTCGAGACATATACGGGCGTGGCCTTGAGGGAGAGGTTGAGGAGCTCCATGATTGGGTTGAAAGCTTCAAGCATATATGGGTGGAGAGAGGATGCACCATCATGTGTGATGGTTGGACTGGTACCACGAAGAAGTCCATGATCAACTTTTTGGTTTATTGCATCGAAGGTACAGTATTTGTGAAATCAGTTGATGCATCAAATTATGAAAAGAATGCAAATTATTTGTTTTATTTGATGGATGACATGGTAGAACAAATTGGAGAGGAGAATGTTGTGCAAGTGGTGACTGATAATGAAGCCAGTTACAAGGCTGTAGGGAAGAAATTGATGCAGAAGCGCAGTCATTTATATTGGCTCCCATGTGCAGCACATTGTCTGGATATGATGCTTGAAGACATAGGGAAGGAAAAGTATGTGAAGAAGACAATTGACGAGGCACAAAAAGTCACACAGTATATCTATGGCCATCCTAGGATATTGAATATGTTCAGGGCGCATGTCTCTCTATTTCTTTCTTTCCTTTTCTCTGGAGCTCGCGCTATTCAATTCTCATTTTTCCACACACCAGCTCTATTCTTTTGGAAGAAGATGTTCCTTATTTATAGAACAGGGGCGCCGGAATTTTCTTCTCAAAATGGCCTGATTAGAGTGGTCCCCACATCATTCTTCGAGGGCGTGTGGAGGGAACACTCCCGCCTAAAAGAATTCTGGAAGGTGCTTTGATTTGAGGTTCCACGTGTCAGACGTAGGGGTGAGAAGCTTTCCATGTGGCAGATCCTTTCTGCTTGACTGTTAGCCTCGAATCATGTGTCCATCATTCGCTGTCTGGGATCACGTGCCAGATTAGTTACTCCTTGAGCCTTGTGACCAATTTGTCTTTGACAGATTCTATTCTTTTAGGTGTCTGAATAAATGACAGAGTCATTTTGGATATTCCTTCTTTGAAGTTCCTGTCAAGACAAATATAACAATTCAGTTATTATTGCAACTGATTAGACAGACTTAAGCATTGTTATGAAGACAGGTTAATTAATGAATGCAGTTAAGATGCTACCAGAAGTGTTTACCTTTATTGCACACAGGTTGACCTTTTGTTGAAATGTATGCATGACTATGTATAAATGCATCGACCCTTATAGACATGTGCATCGACCTTTCTATCTAAAGTGATGAGCATATGCAGTGTGATGGTGATCACAGCATCAACCAGTGTGAAGCATAGGTAGACCTGTTGTGCACAGTGAGAGGGATCTTCACAACGAGTTGTGAATGTGCATCGACCTTCAAGCAAAGACAACGTAAATGCATTGACTAATGGTGAACCTGCTTCGACCTGTTTTTCAAGTAAAAACACAAGGTGCACCGACATGACTCTCAACGTGATGCATGTGCATCGACCTTTTTGGTCTGTAACCCATACATGCATCGACCTGGTAGTTTAATGAAGTGAAAGATGCATCGGCCTTATAACAGAATGCTTGAATATGCATCGACCTTACTTAATACAAGATCCTCTAGTGCACCGACCTGAGTGGCTAAAGAAGTACACATGCATCAACCTGACAGACTACATGCACAGTGTGCACTGACCTGAAGGTACATGACTTCAACACTGCATCGACTTTATAGACTAGAATGCATATGTGCATCGACCTGTTTGTTCAATGTAGCAGGAGATGCATCGACCTTCTAGACTAAAATGCATTGACCCATGCAGCAGTCGCTAGCTCACTAGCATCGACCTTACAATGCAAGACATCTATTGCTGCATTGACCTGATAGACCAGTCAGCTTATATGAATCGACCTGATGTGCCATAATGCAGATGTGCATCGACCTTAGTATGGGTTTGAAATGTTCATCGACCTTAGTATGCATCGGTTTGAATATGCGTCGACCTTGATATACATCAGACTGAAATGTGCATCGACCTTACCAGATAAAGAAGGTATATGCACCGACCTTTCAATGCACTTGCTGACTCACAATTTGAACAGTAGCGTTGACCTGTTGTCACTTCAGCTTAACAATGGCTGTCTTTTCATGAATTTTTTTTTTGGAGTCATCTTCAGAATCTGTTCTGACAGAATTCATACTTCTATATATATGATGAGATCATTAATAAATGCATCAAGGTTATATCATCAAGATTATATATATAATAAAACATAATAGTTGACATCATCAAAATCACAGGGACACAACAAAGACTCCCATGGATTTCCGATATGGGACTAAATCACAACATTTCCCCTCGCGCTTAACCAACCGGTTTGGGGCCAGTCATGTGTAGGGCCAAGTGTCCACATATAGATGTAATGGGTAAACGAGGCTTTGATACCATGTTAAAGGCCTGAACTCGAACCTAAACCTAGGCGTTGAGTTGAGGGAATCCCCCACATATATAGAGGAAAGACTCTCATTGATGTCTGATATGGGACTAAATCACAACACTATTGATTACATCCTGGCTAAAGAAAATTTAAATCCTCTTTGTTTTGGATATATGATTGAGGTAGTGTACTTGCCAGATGACGCACTAAATTCATACTTGCTTATCTTACTTTCCATAATGTCATCTGAAAAACACCTTTCCTCCAGGAAAAGTTCTCAAAAATGGAAACTGGCATATGATCCCTTGGTTCAGATGTTTTTGCAATAGACATCTTCTGCAATGTTTATTGAGGCTGTCTCGCTTCCCAATATTCTTCATCATGCATAATCTGCTGCAACAGTCGCTTCACTTCCCAGCAGGTTCTACTCAATGCAGTTTTCTCTAGCTGGCTTCTTGAAGATGGTGCTCACAAATTTACCAAATTTACCTCATGTTGTGTCAATGTCTGTTTATGGGCATCTTTGCACCAGAACAACTTGTCACATGGTTTTGTAAATGTAGTTTCTCTTCTTCCACTGGTTGTACCTGTGTTGCAGTTTTTATATAACTTGCATGCCCCCCTTTGAAAGTTGCTTTTGCTTCTTAATGGGCAAATTATGCCACCATCTGACTGTAGCTTTTGTTGTTACTTTTATCTTACATTGTTCTGCATTGCATATGGCAATGGTCTGAAGTCAGATATCTTATCGTATACTAATTCTAATTAATATGAGAATGTGCCACTATTTCAATTTACTCTTCTATTTTGCAGATCAAATTATTGAAAATTCTTGCACTGTTGGGGAGCGGGGACAAGCGAGCAAGTGAAGGCATGTACACTGTCTTAGGCGACATTTTTAGAAAGTCCGAACCGTCAAGCAATATGGGCAATGCTGTGTTGTATGAATCTATCTGCTGTGTGTCATCTATTTATCCCAATGCCAAGTTACTTGAAACAGCTGCTGAAGTAACATCCAAATTTTTGAAGGTGGTCTTACGTGGCTTGCTTCTATTTACAAGAATATGTTTATTTTATCAAGGGCTGATAACTTTATTTGATGCAATGTTTTGCTTTTTTGTATTTATATTGCTTTGTTGGCTATCTTTATGACACTCAACTTTCAAATAGCAGAGTGAGAGCCATAATCTTAAATATATGGGCATTGATGCACTTGGTAGGCTGCTAAAGATAAATCCAGAGATTGCTGAGGAACACCAGCTGTCTGTGATTGATTGTTTAGAGGTGAGGAACAATATTTGTATGTTTGCCGGATACAGTTCTCAGTATCATTAGCTTTGTTTTGGATCAGTGTTATTACTGTTGTGAACTTGTGATTAATAGTCTTTCAGTTCATATCTTTTGATGGCCTAAATGATGCGAAGCTGTGGCAAAAGAAGTAAAAGTTGAAAGCAGAAGTAATTCGAAGAAATAAAATGAGGTTGTAAGCATGAAAAAAGGAGAAAAATAGAGAAGAAATTTGCTATATGCTCTGCAGTGTTTGAAAACTGATGAGCTATATAAATCATTCGAAAATAGTTTTTTTTGGGCCCAATTATAATTTACTACAAATTTGTTTATTTTTTCGATTAAAAATTGCTATAATTGAGTGGGCAACCATGTTAATCTTTTGAAGGCCTTCAAGTTCTTTCTGCTGATTGTTCATTTGTTTTTTAGGACCCTGATGATACCCTGAAGAGAAAGACATTTGAATTGCTATACAAAATGACAAAGTCAAGCAATGTAGAAGTGATAGTTGATCGCATGATTGATTACATGATAAGTATCAATGATAATCACTACAAAACAGAAATAGCATCTCGATGTGTTGAGCTTGCTGAGCAGTTTGCACCAAGCAACCATTGGTTCATTCAGGTAGGTTGCTATAGTTTTCATGCAGTTACTGTTCTTTTCAGAGGTTTTTTGTAAATAAATAAATTTCTATTATGGCCTCCACTGATATTATTCTCAAAATTTTCCAGACCATGAATAAGGTATTTGAGCATGCAGGTGACCTCGTTAATGTAAGAGTAGCACATAATTTAATGCGATTGATTGCAGAAGGGTTTGGAGAGGATGATGAAGGTGCAGACAGTCAATTGAGATCCTCTGCTGTATGTAACTGATCTTTATTGTATTTGGCTTCCAATTAATGTTTGACAATCAATTGAATATTTTCTATATATGCCTGAGAGTTTTGATGATTGCAGTTGAAGGTCTGACATGGCTATCATCTTTAGCTATGCTTTTGTGTTAGTTTAAATACATAATAATTATTTGTTTACGTAGTTTAAAATACATAATAATAATTTGTTCAATTTTTCTGTTGGGCCAGTGGTGGAAATATGAAAGTAAGCCTTACGGTGTGATGATGTTTTTAATAGCTGTTATCTATTTCTTAATGTTTTTTGTCACCATTTTCCACAGAAATTCCTGTTTCCCTTTTTGAAAAGGGTTATTTCATTGTCTGTCATCAAAAGACCTCTTCCTGGCAGAGGATGAGAGGCAATTTTTGTTTCTAGACTTATGCTGGGGTTGCTGGAGGAAGTCAATGGGCTGAAGGTTAATTTCAGCTAAAGACAGGTAGTGGAGATTATGCTCTGAAAGCTAACAACAATGACAGATGGTGGTGGAGATGGTACAAAGATAGAAGGTCCTCTGTCAGCTCAGCTTAGAGGCTAATCTCAGATGAAGGGTTGGGACATGGACTTGCTCCCCATATTCGGAAGCCTAGAACCCCCCTGAAGGTGAAGCTGCTTATATGGAGGATCTCAGATGGGTGATGGCTGACTTGTGATAGGTTGGCTTCTTTCATGGATGGCATCTCAGCTTCATGTGGCCTTTATGGGGAGGAAGAAGAGACACTGGATCATCTCTTCACAGGGTGCTCTTTCTCTAAAGTGGTATAGGCATAGGTCTTAAGCAGGATCCCAAGTGCAACCATTCCTCAAGACAATGTGCAGCACTTGATCGGAAAATGGCAAAGAGATGGATGCTTAGGTGGGATAGAATCATCTGATGACTCATTCTTTATGCGACTCTATGGGCCTTATGGGGAGAAAGAAACGACAGAGTCCTTAGGAGGTGTTGCACCCTTAATTTTCTCGATTGAGTTCGAGATAATTTCATATACGTTAATTGACGGTTAGATCACGGCGTCAGGCCGACACCGTCGGTCTATGGAGTGTCTCCATCCGGGCGGGTCTTAGAACTGTATTCATGAAGAGATCAATAGTGTCGCAGCAAAAAGGAATGGAAGAATTTCTTACATGCAACCGACGAAGAGATCAAACACCGTGTATTATGTGATCCAAGCGGATGCGAGTCTCCTTCCTCGTCGCCAACTACACAAGACAAGCACAAACAAACGTCGAAGACATCCCGTGCTCCTCTCCACGTGTCCCGTTGCGAGCAAAAGCAAAAAGGGACCAAAATCGGGGTTTAAGAGGACAAGAAGGGGGGGGCGGCCTGGGGTTTTATCCCGCTGGGTTCCACGTAGGTCCAGGTGACCCCGCCGGACCCCCAACGGGGTCCGATGGACCCCGTCGACCCCCAGCGGGGTCAAACAGGCCCCGTCGGGGTCTGTTGACCCCGCGGCTCTTTTGCTCCATTAAAAAAGACGAAGAAGAAAAGAAAAAAAGGGTTTTTGACCCACCTTTCACCTTTGGTCCAAAATTGGCCTTTTATGTTAAAAGTATGGTTCAAAAAAACACCTTTTCTATCCGGGTGGGTTTTTTTTTTGTCAAGGTGGGTTCCCTATCTTTTATAAATACCCCCTGGGTCCACACACGAAGACACACACAGACTTATAGAGAGAAGACACACATACGGGAGAAGACGCTTTCGAAAGAGGATTGTTCTGTCTGTCTGTGGAACCCACTAAGGGTATGTTGCATAAATACCCTTGGGCTTTACACTTATGCCCCTAGAGGCTGTGTTGTGTAATTATCTCTCCTCCTGGGATGGCCAAGTCATGTGATTTCGTCGATTAATTAGGAATTACAGAAATATCCCTCCTGAGATGGCAAGGGAATTAAGTCTTGTTATTTGCAGTTCCACCCTGCACCTTTCTGTAATTGGGGATATGCCCTTGTCTCCCATGTCAGCACGGGAATATTATATGTATAGTCGTCAATTTGCCGACAATCCCTTTTGTACTCGCACAAATTGTCGATGCATT
This sequence comes from Amorphophallus konjac, assembly GCA_022559845.1. Classification (NCBI taxonomy): domain Eukaryota; kingdom Viridiplantae; phylum Streptophyta; class Magnoliopsida; order Alismatales; family Araceae; genus Amorphophallus; species Amorphophallus konjac. The sequence goes on from CM040118.1 coordinate 290,392,992, forward strand.
AACTATGTTGTGTATATTCGCGTGATTGTGTACGAATCTTGGCTGCTAACGAAATTGTGTATATACCCCTGCCTTAGTAAGGATGGTCATGCTTGCACTTCCTTCTAGCTGCAAGCATATCCCGATACCCATGGGGGCTGCCCGGCTGCGTCCACGCCCGAGTGCCACTAAACCCCAACCATTGGTCTCTAGAGAGCAAATTATCAAAATACCCTTATGATCCAGAAATGGCCCATGAGCCTTCAAAACCTCTTGGAAATTGCCTCAGTGCCCTTGGAAGTTAGAGATCACACCATAATCCCCTTCTAACCCGGAAATTCCAGAAATGCTCCCTAGCCTGGTGAAATTATCAAAATACCCCTGGAAATCTAAAATTACCAAAATTCTCATGGAGTTCAGAAAGCCTCCCAACGCTCCAAAAACACCTACGGCTTCTGCAAAATTGCAATTATATCTTGAAATTAAAAGGTTTCTTGCCCAATCTGACAGCCTTTGGCGAAACCCTAATTTTATTAACATTTTGGTGGTGAGTATTAGCCTTAAGCCCTGCAAGCAAGTCTGCCCTTGGCCTCAGACCTTTTGTGAAGGACCTTCGGATTTCTTTGACAATTAAACAAGGGTGTTCAGACATTATGCCGATGTAAATCAACACTGATTGTGGTCAGTGGGGAGAGGTCCAGCCCTTGAATCCAAATCGTCTGATATGATGCGCACCCACGGAATAAACTTCGCACATGCTATTTATACAGCCCCTCGATGTGCATTTTCATAATTTCCCCCTTTTTTTTCCTCTAAAAAGCTTAGTAAGAAATTTATGCAACCAATAAGGAAGAATATTCCGTGATTCAACAGACTAGCACATTCGGTAGGACATTTCCCACCCTTCTTCTTTTTGTCAAAGAAGTCCAAAACCTTCTTTAAGGTTCTGATTGTCCCTCTACCTCTTACAGGATAGGAAGAGGAGGGCATCTATCTGCACATTTGTGTTCTCATTCGCGCTACGCGCCACCAACAACAACAGGACGATGGCAGCTATGACATATGGGCCCCAAGTTGTTGCCAACCATGCCAAGTTTGGATACTTGGTAACCCCGATCGTGTTCGGCGACTTCCCACCCGTCGTTGGGTCGCCATTCTTTTTGGGCATTCTCCCTGTGACTGAGGCCGCTCGGGGCACGGCTACTGCTTCAACTGCTGAGGGCGCCAGGCCCTCCGCCCCAGTAGCTGGCCGGGCCCGCTCGGTCAACAAACCAACTACCGGGGGTGTTAGGCCCTCCATGCAAGCTCTTGGCCGGGTCCGCTCGGCTAACTCTGCAATTGCGGGAGGTGTTAGGCCTTCTACCCCGACAACTGGCCAAGTCAGATCGACCATCAAGTCAACGGTCGAAGGTGTCAGGCCTTCTGCCCCAGCATCTGACCGAGTTTTATCGGTCAATCAAGTTACTATTGGTGTCACCCCTGCTCAACGGGGGCAGCCTCGCCGTCGCCGTAGCGGCACAAATTCTACTGCGGCCACCCTCAGAGGTATTGCTCCTACACAACGTTGGGAGCGTCACTGCCGCAATGACGCCATGCCTACGGCAGGCGTCACTAGTGCCACTCCTGCTCAACGGGGGTAGCGTCATAGCCGCAATGGCAAAAAACCTGTAGCGGCAACATCTCGCTCTGGCAAGAAAATAATTGTCATGGAGGCAAGCTGATTTTGCCTTGGGACCGGCACGTCTCAACCATCTCTATCTCCAACCGCTTCGAGCTTCTCCGACAAGTCTGAGAGGATGGAGCAAAATTGAAGAAGTCCGTCCTTTTGGCGGCGAACGGGGTCAGATGCAATGGCCCAAACCAGCAACTCCCCGATCAAAGTCCGGGGGCAACCTAATTGAGGAGCGCTAGCTCCATCTCAAGAAGATCTGGGTCACCAAGGAGGAGGCCTGAATTATTAAGCGGGCAAGGTCAGAAAGGCCTTTCCGCATGTCGGGCCTACAACAGATGCGTAGTCTGGCAAACATCGAAGCCTCGACCTCCCCGAGGTCCACAACTCAACGCTCACATGGGCAGTAGCGTCGAGGAGCTCGTAAGCAAGTCCGACCAACCTCTCCGTGGGCCAGTTCAATGCACAAGGACGAGGATTGCTCCGCTCAGGCGTCTACGTCCTGAGTGTTTGTTTTTGACAGACTGGGGACGACACCTCGGCCTGAAAGACAACCACCCAGGAAGAGGCAGGTGGTTTAGGTGACCAACGACACTGTCAAAGTGTTCACCTATTACACATCTTCTACTGACAAGCAGTCAGAGGACATCTCGGGAGAGTTGAATTAGCCTCTCCAGACCTTGAGGAAGTCAAGGCCCGTCTTCCGAGTTCTTGTGTAGATGCAGCAGTCACCTGCCGTCGGAACATCTTAACCCGAGCCGGCACGACAAGTGGAGCACCAAGAAGATATCCATAGTGTCGACGGGGACAACAACCTAGGGCACGAGGAAGATCTTGGAAGAGAGGCTCAAACCCTCGCGTTGGAAGAACTCCGGCGCGAAAATCAAGAACTCAAGAACCTCTTGCAAGCATTATTGCGTGAGAATGAGGTTCATATTTAGCCTCAAGCGACGCCCACTGGGTTGGAACAATAGCCGCTTCCCATTCTAGCCACGACTAACGCGTCAATTACCGCGACAAAGTTATCGGTAGCGGTGGAGTTTGAAACGCTGCAACATGCGGTGGAGTTTGAAATGCTGCAACATGAGGCCAATGTGCAATTGTCTGTCACTCCTACTGTAGAAAGTCTCATGACTCAGAGGCAAATGATCGAGTGAATTGTGGAGGCAAAATTTGCTCAACATGGGGAGGGTGCAGTCATCGTCGATTTGTACAATGTGCCTTATCCCCTCCACCATCAGTTTAAGAAACTTTCGTCAGATTGCTCGAAAGCCTCGAAACTGCAGAAGTTTAATGGGTAGGGCTCGCCGCGTGAACACTTGGCCTACTACATGACGGCCATGGGTAAGCTGGCATTGGAAGAATCATATCTTCTGCGATATTTTGCCACATCACTGACGGGCACCGCCTTCCAGTGGTATTCCAGGCTGAAGCCCAACTCAGTGACTAATTGGGCTGATATGCAGAAGAAGTTTGTCGACCGTTTTCAAACGGCCGAAGGGAAAGTCTCTTGTAGAGCTCTGTGCCCTTAAGCAGAGAAAGGGTGAGACCGTGTTGGACTTCATCAAGTGATGGAGGGGTGTCAGCATGCACTGTGATAATCCTCCGATGCCGGAAGATGCGATCACCATATGCCGTAGAGGCTTAGCAGTGAAAGTTAGCGAAAAGCTTCTGGGCTCAAACATTTGGAGCTTCGACCAGTTGAACACAGTGATAGCGGAGATTGAAATGTTCTTCACCGATCACCCGGCACATGCTTCTGCCAAAAGCAAATCCTCCAAAGATCGCCTGGCCAGCGGCAAGGAGATAAACTCTGTGGACTTCTCCCCGATGAATGGAGACAAGGGGGAAGGAAAACCAAAGGGTAATGACAAAAAGCCCGATGCTAAGGCAAATGCGGCTCTGTTAGCGGAGCGTATGAATGCACCTTACTCTTTTAGAAAAGAGCATACGAAGATGCTTTTTGATTTGTGCACGAAGGAAAAGCTCATTACCCTACCTGATCCGTGAAAGCTCGCGGAGGTGGATAAAACGGACGACCCTACTTATTGTGTGTATCACCGAAGATTGGGTCATACCATCGGGGACTATTATGTTTTCAAGAACATAGCAGAAGAGCTCATCCAAAAGGGCCTGAGAAATATGTTGGGCCATGCGGTCTACCCGCCGCAATCTCATGTCTGGAGCCGATCGAACCGGTCGGCCAACGTGGTCTACATGGTAGCAACTGCTTCGAGCTCTAATGCACCAGAAGCTAGGCCATCAAATCAACGGCCTCATGCTAGTCGGGGAGTTGCTCCTCCCTCATTACTTGAATGCCTGGCACTGCAAAGGACCATTCAGAAGATTCGAGGGGAGATCCGACAACTGCAACTGGAACAATAGAGGTTGCTGCAATTCCTAAAGAGCATCGATGAGCAATTGGCCACTTTCCCTTTTGGGCCATTCGCTAGGGGACTAGCTTCGACCCACATGCAGGGGGCAGGTGTACCACCCGCTGCCCGGATCCCTCCTAGCTCGGGGGGGGGGGGTGGCTCTATGAGGAATCGACCGACTCATCTGAGGCCGATGGGTTGGAGAAGTTATATTCTTTTCCTCACGAGAAGACCTTACAAATCTTCTTCGTGTGTCGTCGTGAAGGGCTACTAGACCTTCTGGCGTCGCCCAGCTAGTAAGCAACAGGCGTCGCATTACATCAGGGCTATTGCCCATACCACGAGGTGGTAGACCATATTATTCATGATTGTCAGGCCTTCGTTGAGAACTTGATCAGGCAAGGGATCATTGACATGGGTGACTCCTTGGTTTGTCCTCTACAGCCACACAGACAGGAGAGTTTGAACTTCTCCATTAATGTCATACATGCTTCGGTTGCATTCCAACTCCTCGAGCCAAGAAAGGAAGGAGTCAGCTCTCAATCGTCAAAATCCACATTGTGGTATCCGGGATGACGACCCTCTCATCAGTGCTCTTTCCCCAAGGAAAACACTTAGAAGATTTTCGACAAGCTCCTGGAAGAAGGTCGAGTGATGGCACATGATCCGCCGTCCTACTATAATGAAATGGCCAAGAGTCATCCCTGCTACTGCAAATATCACGTCAAGGTGTCCCACCCCACTGGGGAATGCCCGGAGGTGCAGGATTGCATCAAGGCCCTCATCCAAACAGGGGATATCGATGTGCAGGGGAACTCAACGGCAAGACGACGTTTCAAGGAGGTCGCCGAGAAGATTCTGCGACAAGCCCAACAGGGGTAGGTCAAGCTATAAGAGACCAAGTCCACCTCTCAGCATGTCCATCCGGGCAAGTCTACGTGCGAGAGCTCTCAGCCAAACCCTAAAGGCAAGGCTAAGTGCGAGGGGCCTAAGGCCCAGAGCCAAAAAAGCCAAGCTATAGGAGGAAGCTTCAAGCCCCTTTCCAAGTTGAGTCAACCTGGCATCATTACAGGGGGAAACCCTCAGCCAAGCAACAAAAACAAAGCTAAGATGGGGGAGCCCAAAGCCAAATCCCAATCCCATGTCGAGTCCTCAAGGTCGACAATGGTACGAAGACCTTAATAGCTCGAACAAGCAAAACACCCAACTAAAGCAAAACCTGTTGAATTGCCTCAAGGGCCCCATTTTGGCCTCGCAGAGTTCCAAGAGTTGTCGCCGGAAATAATTGCCCACGCGATCAATGCCACCTTCCAGGTGCAACTGGAGGAGGCCAACTGGACTAAAGGTACTCCAAGGAGGAGCTGTGAAACCAAGACTCCTAAGGAGCCGATTCGGAGCAAAAAGCAAAATTTCAGAGGCAAATCAGTCCCACCTCCAAAATCAAGTCCACTCTCTTCCCAAGAGGCGGCCCGCCTCAAGAAACAAGAAAAGAATCTGAAGAAGAATCTGAAGAGGAGGTTGAAGAAGCAAGCTGAGCAGGCATCAACTGTGGAAGCCCCCGAGGAGTTAACTTCTTTACAACGGCTACAAAAGCTCATAGATGAGCTGGAGGAGTATACTCTCCCTCGTCCACTAGGGTCGTCACTCTGGACAAATATATTCACTGGGATAACTTTGGGCGTAAAACCCGACTTCTTCAGTGGCTTCGGGAGATGGTCCACCGTCTCGAAGAGGGTGAAGAATTCTCAATCCCTGAAGAGCTTTCCTTATTTTACAAGGACGAGAAGCTCATTGCAGAGATGCTCAAGGAAATACTACAAGAGTTCTCCTGCAATATGGTGGTGATCCCGCCGCCCGATCACATCAACTCTTCTTCCGGACAAGGCACTACGACCGGTAACCCTGGGGGCAAAGCTCCGATGGCTACGTATCAGCGTCGCCCGACGAGAAATAGCCGAGGCCGTGGCAAAGGACGAGGGCGCGGACACGAAGGTCCCCTAACTCTTGACTGAGTCATATTATTCAGAGGGGAAGAGGCAAGCCCTATCCTGGAGACATAGGTATGGGGTATTCCCTTCATCCTCGACTCCTCAGAGGGTTCGGGCCTCATCCCAGAAGCTAGAAAATCGGGTGGTGTCTTCTTCATACTCGACTCCTCTGACGAAGAGGAAGAGTTTGCTAGGCCGCCACTGCAGGATACGGCTTTATAGCAAGCGGGTCTCTCTGACGGGGGTGAACTCACAAGCCACGTAGGTCCTTCTAACGAGGGCGAACATGATGAACCCTTGCCACCTCCAGAGGAATCTCTGGCACCATTGTTCCAAGAAAAAGTAGGGCCAAAGGGAGGAGCCTCCTTCTAAGCGGGAGAAGCCTCGCAGAGCGCCGAAGACCCTGGCAGAAATTATCCCGCCATTTGATAAGACCCGTGGTCGGGCGGACCATAAGATCATTCATCATATGAAGCGGTTTCCGACAAATGTCACCATTTGGGAAGCCATCGCTTGGAGCAAAAATTTGAGAGAAGCTCCCCTCAAGATACTACAAGATTTGGAGGCCTACGAAGCCCATGTTGCAGAGTTGTAGGCTCAAGCATATGAGACGCTTTCGGCCAACATCATATTTATAGACAAAGGCATGTTGTTATCTTCCCCGTGCCATAATCGCCCTTTATATATCCGGGGGACGATCAATGGGCGCGATGTGAACCGAATTTTGGTCGACGCTGGAGCGGCCATCAACATCATGTCTCTGAAGACTTTCAAGTCTTTGTATTTAACACTTTACTTGCAAAAGGTGAATGCAGTCAAAATTTTGGGATTCAACCAGGATTCTGAGGAGGCTCTTGGTAGAGTTGAGGTGAAGCTCGTCATGGGCGACTGTCACCCAAGTGACGTTTTATATCATCAATGCCGACACATCTTATGAGGTGCTGTTGGGGAGGCCATGGCTCCACGAAAGTTGGGTTGTTTCTTCAACTCTACACCAATGCCTTAAGTATGCCAAGGGAGGGGAGCAACATATCGTCTTCGCAGACCAAGCTCCATTCCGCCCCAACGAATGCCACTTGGCTTGCGCTTCCTTATATTTTGGGGAACCTACTCTAGCAGTCCTCGAGTCCGCAAAAGACAAAAGAAAGCAAAAGGTGGACTCTAAAGTTGAGGAAGGATAATTGTTCACGGTCAACCACAACTTGGCAAGATTGCACATGCTAAGTCTTAAAATCGGCTCCAAGCCGTGTCACGCCCCGAGACATATGTACAGCGGAAGATATTTGGGAACGTGAGCAGTCAGCAAGATAAGCCGAAAGCGAGCAATATAATCAGAGTGCTAATTATTCACACATGAAAGAGGAATGCAAAATGTCATATACTCAAAATTTTCACTTTATTGAATAATAATAATCAAAGTACATTCACATTTGACTCATTTCATTAGACTCAATAAAAGAAAAATTACATCATGACCATAACTAAGACACTACTAGGTTTCACTCCATTCTTCATTCACTCTCGGACTCGCCACTTGAATAGTTCGAATCCGATCGGCTATCATTTCCTGAAAAGATTGGAAAAGTAGGGAATGAGCACACTTGTCCAGTAGGTATCTTCGTATCAACATGAAGACAATATTTAAGTGATTAGCATTTTAGCTCTAGAATGTAAGGTAAATGACAATGCGATAAATCATACCCATAAAACCAAGTTAACAACGTAGGTGCCAAGAGATAACCATAGAGATAAGAGAATTTATGTAGAATGAGATCATGGTCTAGCAAGAATATAATGTGGCCTTTCATGTAACAAGAATGTACTTGCATGTAACGAGAATGTACTTTTCATAACCATAAATGCTATGCACTAGAAAGTCATGTAACAAGAATGTAATAATTTCATGAGCGCCTCGTGGTTTTCACCCGTTTATAGAAAAGTACTCCCGGCGCAATGCGACGCCAGTGTTCATCATACCCCATGATTTACAGTATGTTTCCGGCTATCTGCCGAGGGGGCTAGTGTCGAGCCCTTGGACACTGTCCGTGCCCGCTCTTGCATCTTCAAGTTATAAGTCAAGCTACTTCCACGAGAAATAATAAAGTAGGCCAATAATGTAAAGTTCAAACAATAGTTTTATGATAACAATATCAAGGTAAGAATGTACCAATTAAGAATATACGAGTTCAAGAATGAATTAATGACAAGGTCATGCTACGGTAGGAATCCGGCAGCATAACGGTACAATTTCATAGTTCCATAACTTATTAATGTCTTACGAAACAAGATGTTGGGTTCTCGATAATCAAAGGACCATCTAGGAACAGAGTATAACCAACCCTTGGATCAAACCTCGGGTTAAGGCACAAGATAGAAGAACGCGGTCAAGAAAGAACCGCTATTATCAAACCGCGGTCAAGAAGGAACCTCTATTTGACGGAGTTGACGCCAGAGAGGAAAGAGTCGACGCAGTGAATGTTGGATCCAGAACGCGGTTGCTCCAGAACCGCTATCATGAAGTAGCGGTCTCAGTAAAGCCGCGTCTAGGCCAGTTCACAGAAAATGTCGAAAAACTCAAGTGCTTTCTAATCCATTGGGTTTTCAGGGTACAACCAGCTCGGTGTCCTAGTGGGAATCATAGGCTTGCGGAGACTTATAGAGGCCTTGAAACAAGATCACCTAGTCCGGTGGAAGGAATATCCAACGGAGAGGATCACAAGTCTAAGAAGGTGTTCCTATTATGTGCAAGTGTAACTAATAACATCGCACCGGAATGCGTGCTATGTACTTAAGAAAGACTAGAGAGAAGGGTGTGAATCGTGTAAAACAGCGATCAACATCAATAAAACAAGTCCCATAAACCATATGAAATTAACTTTATTACAAAACTACATGGTTTTGGCATGAAATTAGCATAGGATTAAAATAAGCTTATGAATTCACGAGGGTATGAAATGTATCACGATTGATGTATAATATAACCAAAATCATGAATATGAAGTCATAATAGGGATAAGACTTAATTACCTAGGCTTATCATATATTTAATGGGGCTGATCTGCGTTCTGTTTAGAGTTAACAGGAGGTAGAATACAGGAATATGAAAGCGGTCTATCTGGAATCGCTATTATACAGCCGCGCTCAGTCTGGAACCGCTACTAGACAGTAGCGGTTTCTGTGAAACCGCCTTCTGCCTGCAACAGGCAGAAGCTAATTGGTGCATGCAAGGCCTATCCGAGGGCAAATAAATGCATGAGAGGTATGAGAATCAAAGGAATGACATGTAGAAACATGTTTACAATGAAGAGGGTTCATGAAAGACATGAATCATACCAAAAGTTCTTATCTTTAATTAAAGGTGCAGGGTTATGTATGCAGAAATAACCTAGATGCGCAGTCGTGATAAAACATGAAATACGCCGTGTATGGAGCATGAAATTGCATGAAAAGAGAGGGCTTTTATTCCTAACACGTTATTTTAGCCATCTATGAGATAACCTACCTTAGGGTGGTTCCCTAGACTTGGAATTTATTGCTGGAAGGAGATCCAAGTTCCTGCGCGTCCTGCGTAGAACCTTCAACTTCCAGACGCTCTAACTCTTTATCCTCTTGTCCTAAATTCGTGAAATTTGGAGGGTGATGAGAAGATATAAAGAGGAACAACTTATTCTAAAGGATGAACTTAAAAATACCTCGATTTGGGTCCGTAACCTCCTGATCTTCACCAAGCAAATGCGTCCGTTCCTGCGCAGTCTGCGTAGAAACAATGACTTCTAATTCTCCTAACTCTTCGGATGCTTGACCTCCTATCACGAAATGTTGCAGATGGTTAGATAATACTAACGGGAACAATAAAGTGTAAAGGGCCAACATAAAGTACGCATGCCTTATCGTCGAACAACGCGAGCCAAAGCAAGGGTTGACGCAGGTCGATCTAGGACTCTATTTATAGAGTTTGGCTAGGGTTTGAGGATTAGATCGATCTAGGAGTCCTAAATTGGAGTAAGATCGATCCCTTAGAGTGCTAGACTAAGTTTCCCTGCTAGGTAGCTTCGAATCATAAGGATTGGAAGGGGAAAAATCCCATTTTTCTACGCCTCTTCCACTCTCGTTTACAGAACTTAGCCGCGGTTGCGTGTCGACCGCCTCAGTGAGAACGTGGTTGCTCGATAAACCGCGTTCTTGCGGTAAAATCTGAAAATTTTTGGTTTTTCTAATTATCTCCTATTTATCCCTTTTAATTAGCCTATTTATCGCTTTAAATTTCACAAATAACCCTAATTACGTCTCTAGTAATGGGCTTGGACCTAAAGGTCTTGGAAATTGGTCTTAGAGCTTAACTTAAGTGGGCTAAAGCCCTTTGGTTAATATAGGGCTCCTAAATTAATTTAATTAACCCATAATTCATTAAAGAGCCCATTAAGCCTTTTTAAATGCTAAACCATTCTATTTAATTTCAGAAAATTCCTAAAAAATTTCAAGGTTTTACACCCTTCCCCACTTAAGAAGAATTTGATCCCCAAATTCATTTCATGGGTTTTTGTGGAGAGTGTACTTACAATCGAACAGTTCCGGGAATCTCTTGTGCATAACTTCTTTAGTTTCCCATGTCGCGTCTTGGTCCGAACTTTTATTCTACCAGATTTTTACCATGGGAATAGCTTTATTTCGTAGCTGACGTACTTCACGATCGATTATTCTGATTGGCTTTTGCTCGTATGTCATATCCTTTTGAATCACCAAGTCGTCATGACTTATAACATGGAAAGGGTCATAGACGTACCTTTTGAGCATAGAGACATGAAATACGTCATGGACTCCAGCCAGTTGAGGGGGCAAAGCAATCCGATAAGCGACCTCGCCAACCCTTTCAAGAATCTCGAAAGGGCCGATGAATCTCGGAGTAAGCTTGCCTTTAATGCCGTACTTTCGAATACCTCGACTTGGAGAAACCTTGAGGAATACGTGGTCTCCTACTTGGAATTCCAGATCTCGCCTTCTATTGTCAGCATATGATTTTTGCCTGTCTTGAGCCGTTTGGAGTCTTTCTCGAATGAGTTTTACCTTTTCGGTAGTACCTCTAATGATTTCAGGGTCTAGAAGTTGTCTTTCCCCAACTTCATTCCAGCAAATAGGTGAGCGGCAACTTCTCCCATATAATGCCTCGAATGGTGCCATTTGAATGCTAGTTTTATAGCTATTGTTGTAGCCAAATTCTACTAGAGACAAGTGGTAGTGCCAACTCCTATCGAAATCAATAACACATGCCCTGAGTATATCTTCTATCACCCGATTGGTTCTTTCAGTTTGGCCATCAGTTTGTGGATGAAAAGCAGTGCTAAAATTGAGTCGGGTCCCTAATGAATGTTGTTGACCCTTCTAGAATTGTGATGTGAATCGAGGGTCTCGATCAGAAATAATAGTGACAGGGACGCCGTGTAACTTGACAATTTCTTTCATGTATAAGGCTGCCGATATATCCACAGACCATCGAGTTTTGATAGGTAGAAAGTGTGCAGATTTAGTCAATCGGTCTATGATTACCCATATACCATCATGTCCACCTCTTGTCTTTGGCAGACCCATGATGAAATCTATCCTTATACTCTCCCACTTCCATTCGGGAATTTCTAAGGGATGTAGTTCACCAGCGGGCTTTAGATGTTCCGCCTTAACTTGCTGACAAGTGAGGCAACGAGATACAAAATCCGCTATCTCTCTCTTCATATTGGGCCACCAGAAATTCTTTTTTAAGTCTTGGTACATCTTAGTAGCACTAGGGTGAATGGCATATCTGGATTTATGAGCTTCTTCCATGATCAACATCTTAGTGTCGTCATGATCCGGCACACAGATTCGATCTTTGAACAATAGCCTTCCATTAGGTGAAATAGAAAATTCCGGCCGTTGATCAATATTAGTTTTTATCTCCATCAGTGTAGGGTCATTATCTGGCAACTTGACTAGGTCTTCAAATAACGTAGGTTGCGACTAGATATTAGCATTAATACCCTTTTCTTCATCTGTATCAACATCTAGATTCAATTGTGAAAAATCCTCTATAAGGTAGGTCATACCTTTCCTGAGGCTTGCTAGAGTTGCCAACGGTCTCCTGCTGAGAGCATCAACTACAACATTTGCTTTGCCTGGGTGATATTGGATAGAAAAGTCTAAGTCCTTGAGATACTCCAACCATCTTCGTTGCCTCATGTTTAACTCCTTTTGGGTGAAAAGATATTTCAGACTTTTGTGATATGAAAATATGGTGAACTTTTCCCGATAAAGGTAATGCCGCCATATCTTCAAGGCGAAAATAACAACAGCCAGCTCCAAATCATGCACGGGGTAGTTTTCTTCACGACGCTTCAGTTGTCTCGAGACATAACAGATCACCTTACCATGTTGCATAAGGACGCAACCAAGGCCAATGCCGGATGCATCTGTGTAGTCTTCAAAGCCACCCCCTTCAACGGGCAATGCCAGTATAGGGGCCGTAGTAAGATGTTCTTTAATAATTAGGAAACTCTCTTCGCAGTCCTTCGACCAAATAAATGGGTACTCATTTCTTGTAAGCCTAGTCAAAGGAACAACGATCTTGGAAATTTTTTTGATGAAACACCTATAGTAGCCAGTCAGACCGATAAAGCTCCTGACTTCGGATATGGTCGTTGGTCGACTCCAGTTCTTGACAGCTTCAACTTTAGAAGGATCTACCGCGATACCTTCCTTAGAAATAATATGGCCAAGGAAAGAGACCTCCTTTAGCCAAAACTCGCACTTGCTAAGCTTCACATCGAGTTGATGTTCCCTTAGTGTTTGCAAAGCTATTCTTAGATGTTCTACATGTTCCTCCTTGGTCTTAGAATAAATGAGAATATCATCAATAAATACGACCACAAATTGGTCGAGATAGGGCCTGAAGACATCGTTCATAAGTTGCATAAATGCTGCAGGGACATTGGTTAACCCGAACGGCATCACAACGAACTCATAATGCCCATATCGGCTCCGGAAAGCCGTCTTGTAGATGTCTTCATCTTGGATTCTAAGTTGATGATAACCAGACCTGAGGTTGATCTTCGAGAAGTATTCAGCTCCAGAGATCTGGTCAAATAGCTCATCGATACGCGGCAGAGGGTATTTATTTTTGATGGTGAGTTGATTTAACCGTCGGTAGTCGATACACAGCCTAAGAGATCCATCCTTCTTCCTGACGAATAGGACCGGCACACCCCAAGGGGATGTGCCGGGCCAAATGAAGCCCTTGTCTAATAATTTCTGAAGTTGCTTCTTCAATTCTTTGAGTTCTGTGGGGGACATCCTTTAAGGAGCTATTGAAACAGGTGCTGCTCCAGGAGTGAGTTCGATAGAGAAGTTTACTTCCCTTTCGGGCGGTAAACCGGGTAATTCAGATGGGAAGACATCGGGGAACTCATTGACAATGGGGATCTCTTCAAGAATGATTTCCTTGGACTCGGTAATGATCACGGAAGCTAGGAAAGCTTCACAACCTTGCGAGATGAGTTTGTAGGCGTGAAGAGAATAAATGATAATAGGATGTTTCCTTTACGTGATGCCGAGAAAAGAAAATCGGGGAAGACCCGGTTTACGGAAAGAAATCCGTCTATTGCGACAATTTATATAGGCATAGTGATCAACAAGTCAATCTAAGCCTAGAATGGCATCATAACCTTCCATGTCAAGGCATACTAAGTTAGCGGGGAGATTATGACCTTCTATAGTTACCTCACTATCTGAGTAGTGGGTTGTAAGTTTAGTTTCGGGACCTAAGGGTGTAGTGATAGTTAGGTCCGAAGGTAGAGGAACAGGTGAAACTGGCAAGGTTTTTGCAAGAGTAGTAGATATAAAGGAATGAGAAGCACCAGTATCAAATAGTACAAAAGCGGATGGGAATAAATTTGAATGGTACCTTCCATCAATCCATAATCTTTGGGTGCTTCTTCGTCATCCAAAACGGCATTAAGACGAGCCTGCCGCTTGCGTCCGCCGTTAGAAGGTTGCTCCTTTATGAGGGGGCAATCGGGCATCCGATGCTCCTGGCTTCCACAACGTAAGTACGTCTCTAGGCGTTTCCAGCATTCCTCGGCCGAGTGGCCGAAGTTCTCGCAGAATGAGCAAGCCGTCATGACTTGCTTTTCCTCTTCTTTAATCTTCTTGTTCTTACCATTCCCGTTGTCAGTATGGGGTCGCTTCTTGTTATCACGAGGCTTGTAGCTACCCGTGATGCTGAACTTGTCTTCTTTTCGTCCGCGCTTGTCAAACTTGCGGCTAGACTCCTCGCCCTTACCTTTAAATTTCTCGACCTTTTCCAAGGTCCTCTCACATAAATGAGCCCGTTGGACCATCTCCGTATATGTGCGGATATTTTGAGGCCCAAGTTGACTTACAAAGACGGGCCTTAATCCGTCCATGAATCGGTTAGCCTTTAATAGGTATGTGCTAACCAGATGGGGAGCATATGGTGCCAGTCTCAAAAATTGGAGCTCGTATTCTGCCACAGACATCATGCCTTGGCAAAGAGAGGCAAATTCCGTCGCTTTCCTCTCCTTGACATGCTCGGAGAAGTATTTCGCATGGAATAGTTCAAGAAATTCCGTCCAAGTAAGTTGTCTATTTTGGAGAGGGGCCGAAGCAGTTTTCCACCACGTGCGTGCGTCTTTAGTGAGTTGAAAAGTGGCCAGAAGGACCTTCTCTCGGTCCGCGCATTGCATGACGTTGAAGATCCTATCCATTTCGTCCATCCAATTCTTAGCTTCATCGGGATTAGAGGATCTAGAGAATCGCGGAGGGTTCAAACTCCGGAAGTTTCGGTGTAGGTCACCCGCGCCTGCCCGAGCGCCAGCTTGGGCCACGGTTTGCAGGGCCTGGGTGAGACCCGCAACGGTTTGTTGCATTTCATCCCAATTAACACGGTGAGCCATTGTGAGCAAAGTTACCTGAGAAAAGACACAATTTGTTAATTCCTACGAAACTGAGGGGAGTTATCAATAAAGATAGTTTCTAAATAACTATCTCATCTCGGGCTCTACTCGATCTCACATGGGCTCGGAAATTTCTATTCTAGTTCATAGGTATGGGTCCTTAATCCTTGGACTTAACCTATGACTTGACATTTTCCTAGGATTTACTTATGCCTAGGCTCTGATACCAACTTAACTGTCACGCCCCGAGACATATGTATAGTGGAAGATATTCGGAACGTGGTCAGCCGGCATGATAAGCCTCAAGCGAGCAATATAATCGGAGCGCTAAGCATTTACACATGAAAGAGGAATGCAAATGGTCATATACTCAAAAATTTTACTTTATTGAATAATAATAATCAAAGTACATTGACATTTGACTCCTTTCACCAGACTCAATAAAAGAAAAATTACATCATGACCATAATTAAGACATTACTAGGCTTCGCTCCATTCTTCATTCACTCTCGGACTCGCCACTTGAATAGTTCGAATCCGACCCGCTATCATTTCATGAAAAGATTGGAAAAGTAGGGAATGAGCACACTTGTCCAATAGGTATCTTCGTATCAACATGAAGGCAATATTTAAGTGATTAACATTTTAGCTCTAGAATGTAAGGTAAATGACAATGCGATAAATCATACGCATAAAATCAAGGTAACAACGCAGGTGCCAAGAGATAACCATAGAGATAAGAGAATTTATGTAGAATGAGATCATGGTCTAGTAAGAATATAATGTGGACTTTCATGTAACAAGAATGTACTTGCATGTAACGAGAATGTACTTTTCATAACCATAAAGGCTATGCACTAGAAAGTCATGTAACAAGAATGTAATAATTTTATAAGCGCCTCGTGGTTTTCACCCGTTTATAAAAAAAGTACTCCCGGCGCAATGCGACGCCAGTGTTCATCATACCCTATGGTTTACAGCATGTTTCGGCTATCTGCCGAGGGGGCTAGTGTCGAGCCCTTGGACACTATGCGTGCCCGCTCTTGCATCTTCAAGTTATAAGTCAAGCTACTTTCACGAGAAATAATAAAGTAGGCCAATAATGTAAAGATCAAACAATAGTTTTATGATAACAATATCAAGGTAAGAATGTACCAATTAAGAATATGCGAGTTCAAGAATGAATTAATGATAAGGTCATGCTACGGTAGGAATCCGGAAGCATAACGGTATAATTTCATAGTTCCATAACTTATTAATGTCTTACGAAACAAGATGTTGGGTTCTCGATAATCAAAGGACCATCTAGGAACAGAGTATAACCAACCCTTGGATCAAACCTCGGGTTAAGGCACAAGATAGAAGAACGCGGTCAAGAAAGAACCGCTATTATCAAACCGCGGTCAAGAAGGAACCGCTATTTGACGGAGTTGACGCCAGAGAGGAAAGAGTCGACGCAGTGAATGTTGGATCTAGAATGCGGTTGCGCCAGAACCGCTATCATGAAGTAGCGGTCTTAGTAAAGCCGCGTCTAGGCCAGTTCACAGAAAATGCCGAAAAACTCAAGTGCTTTCTAATCCATTGGATTTTCAGGGTACAACCAGCTCCGCGTCCTAGTGAGAATCCCAGGCTTGCGGAGACTTACAGAGGCCTTGAAACAAGATCACCTAGTCCGGTGGAAGGAATATCCAACGGAGAGGATCACAAGTCTAAGAAGGTCTTCCTATTATGTGCAAGTGTAACTAATAGCATCGCACCGTACTTAAGAAAGACTAGAGAGAAGGGTGTGAATCGTGTAAAATAGCGATCAACATCAATAAAACAAGTCCTATAAACCATATGAAATTAACTTTAATACAAAAGTATATGGTTTTGGCATGAAATTAGCATAGGATTAAAATAAGTTTATGAATTCACGAGGGTATGAAATGTATCACGATTGATGTATAATATAACCAAAATCATGAATATGAAGTCATAACTAGGGATAAGACTTAATTACCTAGGCTTATCATATATATAATGGGGCTGATCTGCGTTCTGTTTAGAGTTAACAGGAGGTAGAATACAGGAATATGAAAGCGGTCTATCTGGAATCGCTATTATACAGCCGCGGTCAGTCTGGAACCGCTACTAGACAGTAGCGGTTTCTGTGAAACCGCCTTCTGCCTGCAACAGGCAGAAGCTAATTGGTGCATGCAAGGCCTATCCGAGGGCAAATAAATGCATGAGAGGTATGAGAATCAAAGGAATGACATGTAGAAACATGTTTACAATGAAGAGGGTTCATGAAAGACATGAATCATACCAAAAGTTCTTATCATTAATTAAAGGTGCAGAGTTATGCATGCAGAAATAACCTAGATGCGCAGTCGTGATAAAACATGAAATACGCCGTGTATGGAGCATGAAATTGCATGAAAAGAGAGGGTTTTTATTCCTAACACGTTATTTTAGCCATCTATGAAATAACCTACATTAGGGTTGTTCCCTAGACTTGGAATTTATTGCTGGAAGGAGATCCAAGTTCCTGCGCGTCCTGCGTAGAACCTTCAACTTCCAGACGCTCTAACTCTTTATCCTCTTGTCCTAAATTCGTGAAATTTGGAGGGTGATGAGAAGATATAAAGAGGAACAACTTATTCTAAAGGATGAACTTAAAAATACCTCGATTTGGGTCCCTAACCTCCTGATCTTCACCAGCCAAATGCGTCCGTTCCTGCGCAGTCTGCGTAGAAACAACGACTTCTAATCCTCCTAACTCTTCGAATGCTTGACCTCCTATCACGAAATTTTGCAGAGGGTTAGATAATACTAATGGGAACAATAAAGTGTAAAGGGCCAACATAAAGTACTCATGCCTTACCGTCGAACAACACGAGCCAAAGCAAGGGTTGGCGTAGGTCGATCTTGGACTCTATTTATAGAGTTTGGCTAGGGTTTGAGGATTAGATCGATCTAGGAGTCCTAAATTGGAGTATGATCGATCCCTAAGAGTGCTAGACTAAGTTTCCCTGCCAGGTAGCTTCGAATCATAAGGATTGGAAGGGGAAAAATCCCATTTTTCTACGCCTCTTCCACTCTCGTTTACGGAACTTAGCCGCGGTTACGTGTCGACCGCCTCAGTGAGAACGTGGTTGCTCGATAAACCGCGTTCTTGCTGTAAAATCTGAAAATTTTCGGATTTTCTAATTATCTCCTATTTATCCCTTTAAATTCTGTAAATAGCCCTAATTACGTCTCTAGTAATGGGCTTGGACCTAAAGGTCTTGGAAATTGGTCTTGGAGCTTAACTTAAGTGGGCTAAAGCCCTTTGGTTAATATAGGGCTCCTAAATTAAGTTAATTAATCCATAATTCATTAAAGAGCCCATTAAGCCTTTTTAAATGCTAAACCATTTTATTTAATTTCAGAAAATTCCTAAAAAATTTCAAGGTTTTACACCCTTCCCCACTTAAGAAGAATTTGGTCCCCAAATTCATTTCATGGGTCTTCAGTTTCCCATGTTGCGTCTTGGTCCGAACTTTTATTCTACCAGATTTTTACCATGGGAATGGCTTTATTTCGTAGCTGACGTACTTCACGATCGATTATTCTGATTGGCTTTTGCTCGTATGTCATATCCTTTTGGATCACCAAGTCGTCATGACTTATAACATGGAAAGGGTCATAGACGTACCTTTTGAGCATAGAGACATGAAATACGTCATGGACTCCAGCCAGTTGAGGGGGCAAAGCAATCCGATAAGCGACCTCGCCAACCCTTTCAAGAATCTCGAAAGGGCCGATGAATCTCGGAATAAGCTTGCCTTTAATGCCGAACCTTCGAATACCTCGACTTGGAGAAACCTTGAGGAATACGTGGTCTCCTACTTGGAATTCCAGATCTCGCATTCTATTGTCAGCATATGATTTTTGCCTGTCTTGAGCCGTTTGGAGTCTTTCTCGAATGAGTTTTACCTTTTCGGTAGTACCTCTAATGATTTCAGGGTCTAGAAGTTGTCTTTCCCCAACTTCATTCCAGCAAATAGGTGAGCGGCAACTTCTCCCATATAATGCCTCGAATGGTGCCATTTGAATGCTAGTTTTATAGCTATTGTTGTAGCCAAATTCTACTAGAGACAAGTGGTAGTGCCAACTCCCATCGAAATCAATAACACATGCCCTGAGTATATCTTCTATCACCCGATTGGTTCTTTCAGTTTGACCATCAGTTTGTGGATGAAAAGCAGTGCTAAAATTGAGTTGGGTCCCTAATGAATGTTGTTGACCCTTCTAGAATTGTGATGTGAATCGAGGGTCTCGATCAGAAATAATAGTGACAGGGACGCCGTGTAACTTGACAATTTCTTTCATGTATAAGGCTGTCAATATATCCACAGACCATCGAGTTTTGATAGGTAGAAAGTGTGCATATTTAGTCAATCGGTCTATGATTACCCATATACCATCATGTCCACCTCTTGTCTTTGGCAGACCCATGATGAAATCCATCCTTATACTCTCCCACTTCCATTCGGGAATTTCTAAGGGATGTAGTTCACCAGCGGGCTTTAGATGTTCCGCCTTAACTTGCTGACAAGTGAGGCAACGAGATACAAAATCCGCTATCTCTCTCTTCATATTGGGCCACCAGAAATTCTTTTTTAAGTCTTGGTACATCTTAGTAGCACTAGGGTGAATGGCATATCTGGATTTATGAGCTTCTTCCATGATCAACATCTTAGTGTCGTCATGATCCGGCACACAGATTCGATCTTTGAACAATAGCCTTCCATTAGGTGAAATAGAAAATTCCGGCCGTTGATCAATATTAGTTTTTATCTCCATCAGTGTAGGGTCATTATCTGGCAACTTGACTAGGTCTTCAAATAACGTAGGTTGCGACTAGATATTAGCATTAATACCCTTTTCTTCATCTGTATCAACATCTAGATTCAATTGTGAAAAATCCTCTATAAGGTAGGTCATACCTTTCCTGAGGCTTGCTAGAGTTGCCAACGGTCTCCTGCTGAGAGCATCAACTACAACATTTGCTTTGCCTGGGTGATATTGGATAGAAAAGTCTAAGTCCTTGAGATACTCCAACCATCTTCGTTGCCTCATGTTTAACTCCTTTTGGGTGAAAAGATATTTCAGACTTTTGTGATATGAAAATATGGTGAACTTTTCCCGATAAAGGTAATGCCGCCATATCTTCAAGGCGAAAATAACAACAGCCAGCTCCAAATCATGCACGGGGTAGTTTTCTTCACGACGCTTCAGTTGTCTCGAGACATAACAGATCACCTTACCATGTTGCATAAGGACGCAACCAAGGCCAATGCCGGATGCATCTGTGTAGTCTTCAAAGCCACCCCCTTCAACGGGCAATGCCAGTATAGGGGCCGTAGTAAGATGTTCTTTAAGAATTAGGAAATTCTCTTCGCAGTCCTTTGACCAAATAAATGGGTACTCATTTCTTGTAAGCCTAGTCAAAGGAACAACGATCTTGGAAATTTTTTTGATGAAACACCTATAGTAGCCAGTCAGATCGATAAAGCTCCTGACTTCGGATATGGTCGTTGGTCGACTCTAGTTCTTGACAGCTTCAACTTTAGAAGGATCTACCGCGATACCTTCCTTAGAAATAATATGGCCAAGGAAAGAGACCTCCTTTAGCCAAAACTCGCACTTGCTAAGTTTCGCATCGAGTTGATGTTCCCTTAGTGTTTGCACAGCTATTCTTAGATGTTCTACATGTTCCTCCTTGGTCTTAGAATAAATGAGAATATCATCAATAAATACGACCACAAATCGGTCGAGATAGGGCCTGAAGACATCGTTCATAAGTTGTATAAATGCTGTAGGGACATTGGTTAACCCGAACGGCATCACAACGAACTCATAATACCCATATCGGCTCCGGAAAGCCGTCTTGTAGATGTCTTCATCTTGGATTCTAAGTTGATGATAACCAGACCTGAGGTCGATCTTCGAGAAGTATTCAGCTCCAGAGATCTGGTCAAATAGCTCATCGATACGCGGCAGAGGGTATTTATTTTTGATGGTGAGTTGATTTAACCGTCGGTAGTCGATACACAGCCTAAGAGATCCATCCTTCTTCCTGACGAATGGGACCGGCGCATCCCAAGGGGATGTGTCGGGCCAAATGAAGCCCTTGTCTAATAATTTCTGAAGTTGCTTCTTCAATTCTTTGAGTTCTGTGGGGGACATCCTTTAAGGAGCTATTGAAACAGGTGCTGCTCCAAGAGTGAGTTCGATAGAGAAGTTTACTTCCCTTTCGGGCGGTAAACCGGGTAATTCAGATGGGAAGACATCGGGGAACTCATTGACAATGGGGATCTCTTCAAGAATGATTTCCTTGGACTCGGTAATGATCACGGAAGCTAGGAAAGCTTCACAACCTTGCGAGATGAGTTTGTAGGCGTGAAGAGAATAAATGATAATAGGATGTTTCCTTTACTTGATGCCGAGAAAAGAAAATCGGGGAAGACCCGGTTTACGGAAAGAAATCCGTCTATTGCGACAATTTATATAGGCATAGTGATCAACAAGTCAATCTAAGCCTAGAATGGCATCATAACCTTCCATGTCAAGGCATACTAAGTTAGCGGGGAGATTATGACCTTCTATAGTTACCTCACTATCTGAGTAGTGGGTTGTAAGTTTAGTTTCGGGACCTAAGGGTGTAGTGATAGTTAGGTCCGAAGGTAGAGGAACAGGTGAAACTGGTAAGGTTTTTGCAAGAGTAGTAGATATAAAGGAATGAGAAGCACCAGTATCAAATAGTACAAAAGCGGATGGGAATAAATTTGAATGGTACCTTCCATCAATCTATCATCTTTGGGTGCTTCTTCGTCATCCAAAACGGCATTAAGACGAGCCTGCCGCTTGCGTCCGCCGTTAGAAGGTTGCTCCTTTATGAGGGGGCAATCGGGCATCCGATGCTCCTGGCTTCCACAACGTAAGTACGTCTCTAGGCGTTTCCAGCATTCCTCGACCGAGTGGCCGAACTTCTCACAGAATGAGCAAGTCGTCATGACTTGCTTTTTCTCTTCTTTAATCTTCTTGTTCTTACCATTCCCGTTACCAGTATGGGGTCGCTTCTTGTTATCACGAGGCTTGTAGCTACCCGTGATGCTGAACTTGTCTTCTTTTCGTCCGCGCTTGTCAAACTTGCGGCTAGACTCCTCGCCCTTACCTTTAAATTTCTCGACCTTTTCCAAGGTCCTCTCACATAAATGAGCCCGTTGGACCATCTCCGTATATGTGCGGATATTTTGAGGCCCAAGTTGACTTATAAAGACGGGCCTTAATCCGTCCATGAATCGGTTAGCCTTTAATAGGTATGTGCTAACCAGATGGGGAGCATATGGTGCCAGTCTCGAAAATTGGTGCTCGTAATCTGCCACGGACATCATGCCTTGGCAAAGAGAGGCGAATTCCGTCGCTTTCCTCTCCTTGACATGCTCGGAGAAGTATTTCGCATGGAATAGTTCAAGAAATTCCGTCCAAGTAAGTTGTCTATTTTGGAGAGGGGCCGAAGCAGTTTTCCACCACGTGCGTGCGTCTTTAGTGAGTTGAAAAGTGGCCAGAAGGACCTTCTCCCAGTCCGCGCATTGCATGACGTTGAAGATCCTATCCATTTCGTCCATCCAATTCTTAGCTTCATCGGGATTAGAGGATCCAGAGAATCGCGGAGGGTTCAAACTCCGGAAGTTTCGGTGTAGGTCACCCGCGCCTGCCCGAGCGCCAGCTTGGGCCACGGTTTGCAGGGCCTGGGTGAGACCCGCAACGGTTTGTTGCATTTCATCCCAATTAACACGGTGAGCCATTGTGAGCAAAGTTACCTGAGAAAAGGCACAATTTGTTAATTCCTACGAAACTGACGGGAGTTATCAATAAAGATAGTTTCTAAATAACTATCTCATCCCGGGCTCTACTCGATCTCACATGGGTTCGGAAATTTCTTTTCTAGTTCATAGATATGGGTCCTTAATCCTTGGACTTAACCTATGACATGACATTTTCCTAGGATTTACTTATGCCTAGGCTCTGATACCAACTTAACTGTCACGCCCCGAGACATATGTATAGTGGAAGATATTCGGGAACGTGATCAGCCGACATGATAAGCCTGAAGCGAGCAATATAATCAGAGCGCTAAGCATTTACACATGAAAGAGGAATGCAAATGGTCATATACTCAAAAATTTTACTTTATTGAATAATAATAATCAAAGTACATTGACATTTGACTCCTTTCACCAGACTCAATAAAAGAAAAATTACATCATGACCATAACTAAGACACTACTAGGCTTCGCTCCATTCTTCATTCACTCTCGGACTCGCCACTTGAATAGTTCGAATCCGACCCGCTATCATTTCATGAAAAGATTGGAAAAGTAGGGAATGAGCACACTTGTCCAATAGGTATCTTCGTATCAACATGAAGACAATATTTAAGTGATTAACATTTTAGCTCTAGAATGTAAGGTAAATGACAATGCGATAAATCATACGCATAAAACCAAGGTAACAACGCAGGTGCCAAGAGATAACCATAGAGATAAGAGAATTTATGTAGAATGAGATCATGGTCTAGTAAGAATATAATGTGGACTTTCATGTAACAAGAATGTACTTGCATGTAACGAGAATGTACTTTTCATAACCATAAAGGCTATGCACTAGAAAGTCATGTAACAAGAATGTAATAATTTCATAAGCGCCTCGTGGTTTTCACCCGTTTATAAAAAAAGTACTCCCGGCGCAATGCGACGCCAGTGTTTATCATATCCCATGGTTTACAGCATGTTTCCGGCTATCTGCCGAGGGGGCTAGTGTCGAGCCCTTGGACACTGTCCGTGCCCGCTCTTGCATCTTCAAGTTATAAGTCAAGCTACTTCCACGAGAAATAATAAAGTAGACCAATAATGTAAAGTTCAAACAATAGTTTTATGATAACAATATCAAGGTAAGAATGTACCAATTAAGAATATGCGAGTTCAAGAATGAATTAATGACAAGGTCATGCTACGGTAGGAATCCGGCAGCATAACGGTACAATTTCATAGTTTCATAACTTATTAATGTCTTACGAAACAAGATGTTGGGTTCTCAATAATCAAAGGACCATCTAGGAACAGAGTATAACCAACCCTTGGATCAAACCTCGGGTTAAGGCACAAGATAGAAGAACGCGGTCAAGAAAGAACCGCTATTATCAAACCGCGGTCAAGAAGGAACCGCTATTTGACGGAGTTGACGCCAGAGAGGAAAGAGTCGACGCAGTGAATGTTGGATCCAGAACGCGGTTGCGCCAGAACCGCTATCATGAAGTAGCGGTCTTAGTAAAGCCGCGTCTTGGCCAGTTCACAGAAAATGCCGAAACACTCAAGTGCTTTCTAATCCATTGGGTTTTCAGGGTACAACCAACTCGGCGTCCTAGTGGGAATCCCAGGCTTGCGGAGACTTACAGAGGCCTTGAAACAAGATCACCTAGTCCGGTGGAAGGAATATCCAACGGAGATGATCACAAGTCTAAGAAGGTCTTCCTATTATATGCAAGTGTAACTAATAGCATCGCACCGTACTTAAGAAAGACTAGAGAGAAGGGTGTGAATCGTGTAAAATAGCGATCAACATCAATAAAACAAGTCCTATAAACCATATGAAATTAACTTTAATACAAAACTATATGGTTTTGGCATGAAATTAGCATAGGATTAAAATAAGCTTATGAATTCACGAGGGTATGAAATGTATCACGATTGATGTATAATATAACCAAAATCATGAATATGAAGTCATAACTAGGGATAAGACTTAATTACCTAGGCTTATCATATATTTAATGGGGCTGATCTGCGTTCTGTTTAGAGTTAACAGGAGGTAGAATACAGGAATATGAAAGCGGTCTATCTGGAACCGCTATTATACAGCCGCGGTCAGTCTGGAACCGCTACTAGACAGTAGCGGTTTCTGTGAAACCGCCTTCTGCCTGCAACAGGCAGAAGCTAATTGGTGCATGCAAGGCCTATCCGAGGGCAAATAAATGCATGAGAGGTATGAGAATCAAAGGAATGACATGTAGAAACATGTTTACAATGAAGAGGGTTCATGAAAGACATGAATCATACCAAAAGTTCTTATCTTTAATTAAAGGTGCAGGGTTATGCATGCAGAAATAACCTAGATGCGCAGTCGTGATAAAACATGAAATACGCCGTGTATGGAGCATGAAATTGCATGAAAAGAGAGGGCTTTTATTCCTAACACGTTATTTTAGCCATCTATGAGATAACCTACCTTAGGGTTGTTCCCTAGACTTGGAATTTATTGCTGGAAGGAGATCCAAGTTCCTGCGCGTCCTGCGTAGAACCTTCAACTTCCAGACGCTCTAACTCTTTATCCTCTTGTCCTAAATTCGTGAAATTTGGAGGGTGATGAGAAGATATAAAGAGGAACAACTTATTCTAAAGGATGAACTTAAAAATACCTCGATTTGGGTCCGTAACCTCCTGATCTTCACCAAGCAAATGCGTCCGTTCCTGCGCAGTCTGCGTAGAAACAATGACTTCTAATCCTCCTAACTCTTCTGATGCTTGACCTCCTATCACGAAATGTTGCAGATGGTTAGATAATACTAACGGGAACAATAAAGTTTAAAGGGCCAACATAAAGTACTCATGCCTTACCGTCGAACAACGCGAGCCAAAGCAAGGGTTGACGCAGGTCGATCTTGGACTCTATTTATAGAGTTTGGCTAGGGTTTGAGGATTAGATCGATCTAGGAGTCCTAAATTGGAGTAAGATCGATCCCTTAGAGTGCTAGACTAAGTTTCCCTGCCAGGTGGCTTCGAATCATAAGGATTGGAAGGGGAAAAATCCCATTTTTCTACGCCTCTTCCACTCTCGTTTACGGAACTTAGCCGCGGTTGCGTGTCGACCGCCTCAGTGAGAACGTGGTTGCTCGATAAACCGCGTTCTTGCGGTAAAATCTGAAATTTTTTGGATTTTCTAATTATCTCCTATTTATCCTTTTTAATTAGCCTATTTATCGCTTTAAATTTCATAAATAACCCTAATTACGTCTCTAGTAATGGGCTTGGACCTAAAGGTCTTGGAAATTGGTCTTAGAGCTTAACTTAAGTGGGCTAAAGCCCTTTGGTTAATATAGGGCTCCTAAATTAATTTAATTAACCCATAATTCATTAAAGAGCCCATTAAGCCTTTTTAAATGCTAAACCATTCTATTTAATTTCAGAAAATTCCTAAAAAATTTCAAGGTTTTACACCCTTCCCCACTTAAGAAGAATTTGGTCCCCAAATTCATTTCATGGGTTTTTGTGGAGAGTATACTTACAATCGAACAGTTCCGGGAATCTCTTGTGCATAACTTCTTCAGTTTCCCATGTCGCGTCTTGGTCCGAACTTTTATTCTACCAGATTTTTACCATGGGAATAGCTTTATTTCGTAGCTGACGTACTTCACGATCGATTATTCTGATTGGCTTTTGCTCGTATGTCATATCCTTTTGAATCACCAAGTCGTCATGACTTATAACATGGAAAGGGTCATAGACGTACCTTTTGAGCATAGAGACATGAAATACGTCATGGACTCCAGCCAGTTGAGGGGGCAAAGCAATCCGATAAGCGACCTCGCCAACCCTTTCAAGAATCTCGAAAGGGCCGATGAATCTCGGAGTAAGCTTGCCTTTAATGCCGAACCTTCGAATACCTCGACTTGGAGAAACCTTGAGGAATACGTGGTCTCCTACTTGGAATTCCAGATCTCGCCTTCTATTGTCAGCATATGATTTTTGCCTGTCTTGAGCCGTTTGGAGTCTTTCTCGAATGAGTTTTACCTTTTCGGTAGTACCTCTAATGATTTCAGGGTCTAGAAGTTGTCTTTCCCCAACTTCATTCCAGCAAATAGGTGAGCGGCAACTTCTCCCATATAATGCCTCGAATGGTGCCATTTGAATGCTAGTTTTATAGCTATTGTTGTAGCCAAATTCTACTAGAGACAAGTGGTAGTGCCAACTCCCATCGAAATCAATAACACATGCCCTGAGTATATCTTCTATCACCCGATTGGTTCTTTCAGTTTGGCCATCAGTTTGTGGATGAAAAGCAGTGCTAAAATTGAGTCGGGTCCCTAATGAATGTTGTAGACCCTTCTAGAATTGTGATGTGAATCGAGGGTCTCGATCAGAAATAATAGTGACAGGGATGCCGTGTAACTTGACAATTTCTTTCATGTATAAGGCTGCCAATATATCCACAGACCATCGAGTTTTGATAGGTAGAAAGTGTGCAGATTTAGTCAATCGGTCTATGATTACCCATATACCATCATGTCCACCTCTTGTCTTTGGCAGACCCATGATGAAATCCATCCTTATACTCTCCCACTTCCATTCGGGAATTTCTAAGGGATGTAGTTCACCAGCGGACTTTAGATGTTCCGCCTTAACTTGCTGACAAGTGAGGCAACGAGATACAAAATCCGCTATCTCTCTCTTCATATTGGGCCACCAGAAATTCCTTTTTAAGTCTTGGTACATCTTAGTAGCATCAGGGTGAATGGCATATCTGGATTTATGAGCTTCTTCCATGATCAGCTTCTTAGTGTCGTCATGATCCGGCACATAGATTCGATCTTTGAACAATAGCCTTCCATTAGGTGAAATAGAAAATTCCGGCCGTTGATCAATATTAGTTTTTATCTCCATCAGTGTAGGGTCATTATCTTGCAACTTGACTAGGTCTTCAAATAACGTAGGTTGCGACTAGATATTAGCATTAATACCCTTTTTCTTCATGTGTCGTCATCGGATTTATAGACGTCCTCTGACTTCTTAGGATTCGGCAGGGATATAATCTTGTTCTTAAGGCAAAGATTGAAGAGTCTTTTGGTATGGTCCTTTTTAAAGGAATAAGGAGTCTTCATACGCTCAGACAATCTTGCCAATGTCTTCCCTTCGGACTTCTTGGCGGAGTTGCTTGAGGCTGCCGCTTCGCCTGAGCCGTTTGTAGGAAAGATGTCGATAGCATTTATCTCTTTCCCTGCGGCACTGCGTTCCTTGGACGCCTTACCCATATAGGGGGTGAACGTTGGGTTGTCAGCAAAGAAGATTTCTATCTCGGCAACGACCGCGTTTAGCTGGTCGAAACCTTTGATATTTGCCCCAGAAGCTTTTCACTGACTTTTGTCGACAAGCCCTTTGTCATATTGTTATTGCATCTTCTTGGGAAGGAGGGTTGTCGCGCCTCATGCCGAAGTCCCTCCAGTACTTAATGAAGTCCAACGCGGTCTCTCCTCTTTTCTGTTTGAGTGAGCATAGCTCTGCAAGAGAGACTTTTCTCTCGGCTGCTCGGAATCGATCGATAAACTTCTTCTGCAGATCGGTCCAATCAGCCACAAAGTTGGGCTTCAACCTTAAGTACCATTGGAAGGCGCTGCCCGTGAGAGAGGTCGCAAAATAGCGGAGGAGATAAGACTCCTCGAGTGCCAATTCGCCCATGGCCATTATATAATAGGCCATGTGTTTATGAGGGGACTCTTGCCCGTTGAATTTATGTAGCTTCGGGGCCTTTGGGCAGTCCGGCGGAAGCTTTTGGAATTGGTGGTGAAGTGGGTATGGCACACCGTATAGATCCATAGTGGCAATATCCTCACCGCGCTGGGCGAATTTATCTTCAACTATTTTTTTTATCATACGCCGCTAGGCGATGACATCTTCAACCACTGGAGTTTGGGAAGACTGGACATTGCGTGGGGCACGAAGTGGCTCGGTCCCCGCTTCAACGGCTATAATATAGGGTGTTGCTATTTGTCGGTTGACAACAGCAGGGTTACCCAACCGTTGCTCTCGCCGGAGATTTTGGTTGTAGACTGGTGTTGGAGGTCTTTGGGCATTCACATTCATTTGCCGCTTCATCTCTAGCATGAGATTAGTTATCTTTATGTGCCATCACTGCATGGTCTCAAACTTGGCGTCGTCGGACATTGTATGGAATGCGGCCCATGTAGGCGGCTCGATCACTGGGTTAATATATCCACCGACGGGTCTAGCCCCCCCTCTCCGTGGATGCTTATTACCTCGTCAGGATCTATTTCTTCGGAGTTTGCTCCTGGACGAGTCCTTGATGTTGACCCTGGGAAGAAGTTCCTGCCTGGCCACTAAACTGGGCTTGGAAGTTTCTTCTGGCGGCATTCCTGGTGTTGAGATACATCGCGTCCTTCACCGGATTTGGGTCATTTAACCCGAAGGGCTCATTTGGATTGGTAGGGTTGTCAATTGCTTCTATCGGTTCTTTGTCGGAGGCATAGCAGGTATAGACCTTCATGCTATCCCCGGCTTCTGACACTTGAACCACCCTTTTCTTTCTCGGTGGCTGAAGTCTTGGGCGGGCAGATGCCCCTAGTCTTATCAAGGATCGAAGGTCGCGCTGACGGGGACTTTTCTAGTCTATCAAAGGTTGAGACCCGGGCTGTCGGCACATGGGTGCGGGTGGCTCCTTCGGTTCGGACTGGCTCTGAGATTCGAGAAATGAAATTGGATTTACGGTAAACCCCTTTTCTCTTTTTCCTCTGCGTGCGTAGAGGTTCGACTTCTTGAGACGTCGGAACATGAGTTTGGTGTTGGTGCTGAGCTTGATCGGGCTTACTTGCCCTGGCTCGTTCAATTGCATGGCCCTCTTGTTCGGTGACCCAAATTTGTTTCATCTTTTAAGAGTGTTTTTCAATTTTGCTGCCCCCATTCTTAGGTTTGGACTTCTCTTTGAAATCTAACTTGTCCTCCTGCACTTGGTGAAGAAGCTCGAGGCGGTTGGACGTTAGTTTCGTTGGGACATGATTTTCCCGTGGCAATATTGGCTCGCCGTCGTCAAGCCGGATACGAAGGCTTCCGACAAGAACAGTTTTGCCGGACTTGGAGATTGCTGCTGTGAGCTTCCTGCTTCGGCGGCTTCGATGCTGCTCCCATTTGGCAGGGACGACGTTACATGAAACAACGTTGACGGAGAGGACTTGACCCCATGAGAAGTGGGGTTTATTGCCTCCGGCAGTAGTGGGCACAGCTGGTGCAGCTGGTGCCTCTTCAGTGGTAGGGACCACCTCTAGAAAGAAGGGGGATCTGACCATGGCTGGGAAATCCCCGAACACTATCGGGGGTCGCCAAATAGCCACATTTGACATGCGTTGCGATGACGAGGGGACCATATGTTACCGCCGCCATTAAGAGTTTTGTCGATGGAACTTGTTCTTTGGATTTGGAGTTTAAAATTAAAACTCCCTCCCTGCTCCCTCCTGCAAGGGTAAAAAAGGGATCAGGGCCTTCACAAAAGCATTAAAATCCTTGACAGTAAGATGAAAGGCGGGAAAAGTCTCACCGGGCGTGTCAGTCTGTTTACACGCAGAATTTTCGAACATTCATTTCATTGGATGACTATGCATATATTTCGTCATATTTGTTAATTCTGCACTTTTGGGTTTATCAGATGATTTAGGGTTCGACGGTTCGTGTATTAGACTTTTTCCCACCGACCGGAGTCGGTGTTAATTTACATCGAACAAGTCCGAACACCTTTGATTAACTGTCAAAGATCTCTTTTGCCATTGCGATATCAATTATGCTATTAAGGGTTCACCCTCAGGGAGACTCTCGTGTCCTCAGGTAGAGATATATTTACGATTTCCCCTAAAGTAAGGACTTATTTACAATTCTCCTTTGAGTTGGGGGTTTATGTGCAATTTTCCCTTGAACAGGGGTATATTCGTAATTTTTTCTTCATGGGGGGGAGGGTATTTCTATAATTTTCTAACCATCGGGGGTGTTTATGTAATTTACTGACCATCGGGGGTCTTTTGTATTTTTTCTAACCACCGAGGGTATTTCTGTAATTTTCTAACCACCGGGGTATTTCTATAATTTTTTCACCATTGGGGGGTATTTCTATAATTTTCTGACCACCGTTGGTTTTTCTGCAATTTGTAGGTCCTCCGGGATCTTTTCTATAATTTTCCCTTGATTGAGGCATCCTTGTGTATTTTTTCTGAATTTTGCTGTATTTTACCAGACTCTTGTACAATTTTGTAAAGATTCTGGGTAAAAATGCAATTTCTGAATTTTTGAATAAAATGGGGCCCTTGGTCTCACTTTGAAGAACATAATTTCCAGTTGAACCCTTTCTCTTAAATTTCCCTAGTTTTAACATTTTTCAATCATTTCTCGAGTATTTGTACAATTTTACAAACTTTCGGGGTAGAAGTGCAATTTTTGACTTTTGCAGAGTTTTTCCCTCGTAAACACATCCAAAATCCCAGAATTTAGGGTTCTTTGGGTTTCTTCATGATTTCTATTGTCAGACATAATAAATATATCATTTTCCCTTCATATGAGGGTATTTTTACAATCATACCATAACTTGGGGACTTATGTGTAATTTTCTTATTAAGTTCGTATTTCTTGGAGGAGGTCGCCCCCCTCTCACCACTTGTGTAGGCTCGCAACACCTTCAAGGCTCTCAAGGAAAACAAGATTTCTCTAAGGCTTCAAGGCTTCTTCTCGAATGGTCTCCTTGTGTCTTCTTCGTCCTTTTGAGAAGGAGTCTCCTCCTTTTATAGGTGGTGGAAGAGGCTAAGGAGGAGGCCACCTACGGTGAATCTTGGTGGAGGTATGCTCCTCTTGTCCCTTTCCCCACATCTTCATCTTCCCTTTGTTTCTTTTTCTTTTCTTCTTCATGCATATGGGGTAAAGGGGATCACCCCCGGAGGTGCAACAGGGAAGAGAGGGAGAGGAGGCCACCCTCGGTGGGCCTCCCTCTCCCGGGCGATGCGCAACAACAACAGGGAAAGGGAGCACCCCCGGTGGGCCTGACCGGGGGTCCCCCTTTTCCCCTTTTTTTAGGCGGTAGCAGTAGGTGGGGGAGAGGCACCCCCGGTTGGTGCGACCAGGGGTGCACCTCCCCCGGTCCGCAGTAGGAGGCGAGCGGGGGGGGGGGAGGCACCCCCGGTTGGCGCAACTGGGGGTGCACCTCCCCCGGTCCGTAGCAGACGCGGCAAGGAGGGGGGGTGTCACCCCTGGTTGGTTTGACTGGGGGTGCTCCTCCCCGATTTAGCAGCAACATAGGGGAGGCACCTTCGGTGGGATGCACTGGGGGTCCTCCCCCCCCCTGTCGGTCAGTAGGCGCGGCAAGGAGGAAAAAGAGGGGAGACCACTCTCGGTGGGGTGGACCGGGGGTGCTCTCCCCTCCCCCTTTTTTGTCGCAGGGAGAGAGATGAGAGAGGAGAGGGAGAGGGCGGTTCCCCCCCTTTTGTGTACTTGTGCATGGTTATAAAAGTCCCACAAGTTAGGATTTTTTTATCCTTTTTAGTCTTCTTCCAGCACAGCGACGTGTGGAGACTTTGTTTGTTTGTTGTCAATCACGGGACTCTGTCTTGCTGTCCGTTGACTCTGGGGTAACGGAAGATTTATTTTAATGTCATGGGAATACTTCGATGGCACTAAAAAGTTAACTTTGTATAAGTTTTAACCCGTGTGTGTAATTTTATGCCGCTCATGAGGTGTTTGACAAAATGCCCACATGTCATAAAAGAGCTAAAAAGCTCGACTTGGCGTGGGTTTTTGTTGGGTGGTTGCGTGGCCTTGTGCCAACCGCCATACATTTGACAAAATGTCCATGAATGCTTTAGAAGTTACAAACTTAATTTTGTTGAGTGGGTGTACATGACTTTGTGCCGCTCACAAGGTGTTTGCTAAAATGCCTAAGCGTCGTGCGGGCTAAAACCTCTATTTTGTGTGAAGCGTACCCGTGACTTACATCGCTTCGGTCGCCCACCAACCGTTTGACAAAATATTGGTGAGGACATACACCACAACACACGCCGGGAAACGAGGGCACGCCGGAGTATCTGTGGCTCGAGGAAGACGTGGATGAATAACGGAAGCTATCTATCCTTATTTCATGCTTCTAGGCCTTATTGGGCCCCTTTTTAGTCCTTGCATGGACAATTAGCCATTTTATTTTATTGGACCTATTGTGGGGCATGGGCTGGAGGCTAATGGGCCTTTGGGCTTTGAATGGGTCAATGGGTCAAGAGTGATCTAGTGTGAATGGGTCATGAGAATACAAGTGTGAAGGGGTGGTTTTTTTTTCTTTTGAACATGTGGAAGGGGCACCCCCCTTCTTGGTCCAAGGAGGTGGCTGCCCCCTTCCTTGACCAAGGAGGAGGAAAGCTACCTTCCCACTCCTCCTTTGGTCAACCAAGACCTTCCCCTCCCTCCCATACGTGGCCACCCCCTCCTCTCTCTCTTGGCCACCCTCCTCTCCCCATGCCCCTCCCATGCCATTTCTATATAAACCCATGTATAGTGTCTTATGCAAGTTAGCGAAGAATTGAAGAAATAGTGATTTTGTGAGAGAGTGATTCTCTTCCTCCTTGGGTGTGAAGCTCAGGAACCCTAGATCCTGCGACGGGATCTAGCCGGGGTGCGACTCCCCACGCCGAGGTGCGACGCCGAGGCAACTGTTATCGCCGTGTTCGTGTGCCGATTCCGATTCGGTTCGTCCAGATCTCGCCTCTGGAGTACGAATCGCCCACAGCTGTTTACTGAGAAGATCGGGCTCTTGTTATTTTACCAGAGGTACTTCTGCAAGTCAGGAACGATCTAGCGCCGATTTCGTCTCAATCGGAGCTCCGGATCTCCGGAAACAATTCTGACCGTGAAGCCGCGCAACGCTGTCCGATTCTGCAGGCCAGATCTCCACTTCTCTGATACGAGAATTCTGCAGATCTCCTCTCAGCGCCTTTGGGCCTGAGATTTTGAGTGTTTGTACCTTTTTCTGTCTTATTCGCGTCACCGCCAATTTCGTGCTGATCTGAGATCCGTGTTGAGCATGGCGTCGATTTTGGTGAGACTGCGCAGGCCGATCTGACCCGGATCCAGCTTCAACTTATGGGAGAGCCCGAGCCTTCCTCCTCTCAGATCTGACCAAACCCTTCGGTCCAGATCTTCCCCCGGGCGTCGCCGACGTTCTCCAGCAAGAGGAGATCCGATCCGACACCGACATCAATTTTCCTTAATTATTTATTCTTACTGTGCAGTTCTGTGCGAGCAGAACCTGAGCACTCGTGCAGGCGCTGTCGCGCCCAAATCAGAGCAGATCTGATCGCGCCGTTCAGACCGGGCGTTCTTCAGCCAGTCCTCGACGCGTTCCCACAAACCGCATCCTGATCGGACGCTGGATCAAGCCGTACCGCCTCCTGCAAGCTCGCTGCGTAGGGCGACCAGCGCGGGCGGAACTGCTCGGTGGCCAATCGTCGCCTCCGATCGGCGGTGACTCGCCTCCTCGGCTTCCAACGAGTGCTGCCCGTCAAGCCGAGCTTCAGCAGCCTCGAAAATTGTGCTTGTAGCCTGTTATCTCCCTGCGAGGAGTGGGCAACGTTCTGAAATTGTACGATTAATCATTGTCGTGTATTGGGGTTGTCGGATTCGGCTGGGGTTTCTTCCCCATGCGCTAGTCGTGGAGGTACGCACGACGTTCCTATCCCAACATTTGCTTATTTAGTATATTTTCTCATATGCTGCTTTTGTGAGATTAGGGCTGTAGCCAAATTACAAATCACCGCGGTTGTGAGTGTGAGTATCCGTCCCATAGCCTAGTCGAGCACCGAGCTTGAATTGCATCACCCTAGGCGACAGTGATTCCTTAACCGCTGCGATCCCGCGCTTCCCTCGCAGGGACAATCGTTGGGCTAGGTAGAGTTTCTTGTTGAGAGACGTCTCCCGGAGAACGCCACGGAGGTCAGCCGCCCAGCTTACTTTAGCGTGCAAGTGCTGGCCGCACTTCGAGTCAGTCGTAGGTCTTAACCCCGTTCTAGCCTCGTCCCGCATCAAATATCCATGAGCATTCAAAAGCTAAAAAGTTTGACTTTATCGAGTGGCTGCGCATGATTTTGTGCCGCTCTTCTTGCGTTTGATGAAATGCTCATGAGTAGCTATATGACGGCGATGGTCGAACATCGTTTCGTATCATGTCATAAGACATTTTAATTTCTGAAATTTACTATAATTATAAAAAATTATGAATTTTGTGGAGTTCAACATCTATCTCCATGAAGAATAGAATTACAAATTAGGAAATCATTATTTTCCAAAATGTTCTTTCATCGAGGGCATCCATGGTTATCTATTATTTTGGCTTTTCAGCTGAACCCGTTCTTCAACCTTCGTCAGGGGATGCTGTACATTTTTTGGAATACCCAAATTTTTCATTAGAATGCGACTTTGTATTTCCTTTAATGTTGTAGGCAAGGAGATGGAGGCAATTGGTCTTGGTAAGCCAGTGGACTCTTGCTTTCCAATTGATGTTTGGGAGACCTCTGCACTCAACCCTTGCCAAGGAAGGAAGGATCGGGAATTGGGATTGGATCGGTCTGTTCCAACTTGATCCGGGTCGGCTGATCCCGATCCGATCCCGTCCGATCCAGGTTTTTTTAGTTTAGAGGTTAATATGTATATTTTTTAAAATTTTAGAAGGGTTTTGTGCAAAACTAATCTATTTCCTTTGAGTCTTGAGGTCTTTCTCTTTCTCGTTTCTTCCTCCGTGCCCCTTGACCCTCCACTCCGCTGCAGGCCAATCGCGAGGACAAGGAGCCTGCAGCAGACAAAGGTGGCGATGGGGACAGCGATGGCAGACGGCGGTGATGACGATTCCTTTTCTTCTTCTTCTTCTTTGCCGGTGTCGTTCATTCAGTACCCGGGACTGTTCATTCCTCACTTTCACTGTTTCTCCGAGAGGAATGAACAGTGCTGTTCATTTTTATTTTTTTAAAAATTTCCTGCCGAATTGGTCGATCCAGTATGTGAATCTGGATGTGGGGATTAGGATCTGATTGGCCCGACCCAAATCTATTTGGATCGGCCAATCTGGGCTGATCCGATCCGATCCTTCCTTTCATACCCCTGCTGACCCAATTGCAAGGTTAGATCCAGATCACCTATAGCCTGACAATGTGAGGAATGGCTGGCAGAGCATGAGGATTGAGTGGTAGGGGCCGTAGGGCTGGTTGCTGAGGATTTTGTTGCTATTCTCAAGATCTTGGGTTGCCCTCTGAGCTTGATGTGTGGAAGCCCCTGATGGAACCACCATGTTTCCTAGGCTCCTGGGATCTACCCCCCCTCCACCCCACCCCAAAAAGAGATTGAGGAATGGCTGGCAGAGCATGAGGATTGAGTGGTAGGGGCCATAGGGCTGGTTGCTGAGGATTTTGTTGCTATTCTCAAGATCTTGGGTTGCCCTCTGAGCTTGATGTGTGGAAGCCCCTGATGGAACCACTATGTTTCGTAGGCTCCTGGGATCTACCCCCCCCCTCCACCCCACCCCAAAAAGAGATTCAGGAATGGCTGGCAGAGCATGAGGATTGAGTGGTAGGGGCCATAGGGCTGGTTGCTGAGGATTTTGTTGCTATTCTCAAGTTCTTGGGTTGCCCTCTGAGCTTGATGTGTGGAAGCCCCTGATGGAACCACCATGTTTCCTTGGCTCCTGGGATCTACCCCCCCTGCCACCCCAAAAAGATAGGGAGGGAGGGAGGGAGGGAGAGGAACAAAGGGCACTTATGGGGAAAATGACAAGAAGATGTTGAAACATTACTTTGGAAGAAAAGATGGAAGCAGTTGTTTTTTTTTTGGTCATGGTACTTGTAGGATATAGAATCCTAGAATGGCACATTTCTTCCGAGGAAATGTAGAGACATGAAAAATCTTATGAGAACAACACCATTCTTTATCAGAGGCCAGTGATTTAATTTTGATGCAGCAAGTAGAGGAAAACACTTTTAATCGTGGGTAACAAAAAGGATAAAAACAAAAGCAGCTGATTCGGTAGCATCCGCTACAATAAAGCCCTAGTGCCATTATGTTAATAAAAATGGCTTGGTGGTGGGTTAGCAAATCGGTCAAGGTTAATGAATAGTAACCTAACCAATGAACCAATTTTTGAAATTGGATAATGTCAAGAATAGTGCTAATAAAATTTGGGTGCTTGACACTCTTCCTAAAAAAAGGCAGAACATATGAAGCACAGAGTCACTGTGGGTAATCTTTTGCATCTCTACACGATGACAATATCAAAACATCTGCATGTGGCAGAGGGGGGGGGCAGCTATTCTTCGAAGATTGTGCTATCATTGTTATTGTAGGATACGTTCGTACAGTAATTTATCAAGGAACAATGAAAGGGATAGTGCTAATAAATTTGTGGTGCATCATGCCATGATGCCACTCGAAACAGAACGGGAAGCATAGAGCCATTATGGCTAAGCTTTTTGCATCCCTATGATGACAATATTAAAACATTTTGATGAGGCAGATAGGAGGAGAGACTATTAGTTCTCCCAAAGATAGGTTGTGTCGTCGTTCTTGTTTCAAGTAATGTTTTTTCTTACCATTTGGGACCATGTATATACATGTGCAGAAAGATTGAGGTATAGAGCATATTTAGGAAGCATGTTCTACATCTAGTCATGAGGCAAGGACCCATGGATGGCAGTATCGGCCGAAACCGAAACGGGCCTTGTCACTGTAGCAAGTCCGATACCAATAAAAAATAATTTTTTAATGGTTTCGGACCGAAACCGACCGAAACCGGACCGAAACCGTCCGGTTTCGGCCGAAACCGGACCTGCTCAATAATATTTTTGCCTTTTCTGACTGTTTTGAACCTGTTTCGGCCGAAACCGAAACCGATACGTATCGGTTTCGGTACCGGCCGAAACCGATACATATCGGTTTCGGTACCGGCCGAAACCGGTACCGAAACCGATACTGCCATCCTTGCAAGGACCAGATTCTGGCACCAGGTCTGTCCTGGCTGGTTCCCATAGTTGTTGGCCGTAGGAATTGGTTCAAGTATGTCTGGTCTTATTAGTAGGTAACGTATTAAAGCAAGAAATTTTGTACAGTTTTAGTCAGTTCCATTTGAGGGAGTTCATTATTTGTGAGGACATTAGATGAGCATTTTGTCTTTCTTCGGGAGCCCCTGCTAACTCCCACGGTCACATACATTTTCCTCTGTAAAATGTGCCATCAACCATGTTCTTTTCTCTTCTTTTGTTTTTTTTCTAATTCTTTTCTGAGCAGTGAGTGAAGAGATGATGTGGATGAGCACGCAGAACTGTTGTGTTGGGATCTGATGGCAGTTTCTAAAATCTTCAGACATACTTGCTTCTTAGTGCTTAGGCTCGCTTTTTCCTTGGTGGTTTATTTTTTCCATGTCTGCTTGATTTCTGGGGCTATGTTGATCTTGAACTGTTCTTTGCATGTTGGGCCTTGCAGAAGAAGAGAGAAGGAAAGTACATAAGATCCATTCCGTTTAGAGAAGGAAAGTACATAAGATGCATTCTGCTTAGTCATAGATTCATTTCTACAGTCCATCAATCTTATCATCGTGAAGATATGTGATTTTTAATTTTTTGTTCTTTGACCAGTGAAGGTAGGAGCCTATATATGCTTCAAATTATTGATATTTTTGCTGCATTTGTCTACGCTAGTTTATTATTTTTAGGACTTTTTTTTGGAAAGTGGGTAGTACCACTGGATTTTTTTTTAGGACTTTTGGTATCCATAAAGGGGCAGCTTAGATGACAAAGTGTTACCTTCATTCTCTATGTTTGGTAGGCATGTACATGTATTTTGTATTTTCT
Source organism: Amorphophallus konjac (assembly GCA_022559845.1). Taxonomy (NCBI): domain Eukaryota; kingdom Viridiplantae; phylum Streptophyta; class Magnoliopsida; order Alismatales; family Araceae; genus Amorphophallus; species Amorphophallus konjac. Next base: position 290,431,670 of record CM040118.1, read on the forward strand.
TATTTATATGCCTATACACTTTCAACATTTCTAAGTAATTCATTACTATTTGAGGTAATTACATACAGGGTCCTCGATTCTTATGTATTTGACTGTATATCCTCCAATTTTTTGTATCCGATTCTAAATCCCTTATCTCAATAAAAAAGATGCACTTAATCCCTCATGGGTGATTGACATTCCCTTTGCAAGCATATTTGAAGATATTCCTTAACATGATCAACAGACAGAAATTACCTTTTTAACCCCAACTTTAGAGGAGAAAAAGAGAATTTCACACCTCTCTTCCTTCTGTCTTCCAAGCCAACTGCTCTATTCCTAAATTCTTTCTTTCCAGCTGCTGGAAAGATCAGATACTGTAGGTTGGTGTGCGCTGGGTTGCATGTGACCCAGGCCCCCTTGCTGCAATGGAGAACCTCCTGACCTATTTTACCCATTTCACCGGGCAGGATCCAGCCTTAATCTTGTCATCCCATGTCTTGGACCTGATGGAATACTACATTCTGCTCGCCACAGTTTCCAAGACAAAGGCGATGGCCTAGAGAACCAACGATGGCAATACATCCAGATGCCTCAAATTGGGGGTGATTTTGAAGGAATGAGGAGGATGCAAATGACAATGTGGAGCTAGATGGAAATTACCAGTGTGGCTCCTCTAGGAGGTTGTGACATTGTTGAAATTAGGGGTATAGAGAGCTACATAAATGGAGGGTGTGCCAGTTCCCATAGGAACATGGTTTGGATGCCCTTGCCGAGGTGCATCAAATATACAGAGTGGTGGGAGGAGGGGGTCAGCTGGCAGACCCCCGTTCTCTTTGTTTTGTCTGCTCTCCTATCTCCTTGGTAGAAGAGGGCCACCAGATCAATGCAGGGCAGCAGCATTCTGCCACAACTTAACTCCTCCCTCCACCTCTCCCCTTTCTCTCTCTGTAACTCGAGAAAAGTAGTCTCTCCCAGACTCCCACATGCCCCGCACCCCCCACACCCCTGAAGCAGTGGTTGGATTTAGCAGCCAGATATTGATGGTAGGGACATACATGATAATATAAAAAATTAAGGTTTTGAAATCTAGTACTGTGAGGTTGGGGGATATGCACACAGTGTGGAACATTACGGAGGTATATATGTAATTATCCCATCAATTTCTTCATTACTAGGCTATTTGCATTTGCACGTGGAATCATGGATGGCAGTTTCAGTCGAAACTGATACGTTTTGGCCGAAGTATCTGTTTCGGACTTGGACGACCTGAAACCATACGCCCGAAACCGGGTGAAATCGGACGCCAACTCTTCTCTTAAAAAATATTATTTTATTATGTTTCTGGCTGAAACCGAAACCAAAATTGATACTGTTTCGGTTTCGGACCTGGCCGAAACCGGGTCCGAAACCGAAACTGCCATCCTTGCGTGGAATAAAGAAATTGTTTGAGCATGGTTTACAATGGCCTTCACTTACATTCTGAACTTACATCTGCAGGTGGTCTCATATTTACACATTCTTGGAGAACCAAAACTTCCATCCATGTTTCTACAGGTATTTCTTTTTTCCTCCTATTTAATTTTCATTGAATTTGGTTTGCCGAATACATGTTCCGTTACTGTCACTGGAACTGTCCAGCGTCCCCTTTTATGCTTTATTTTTATTTTTTAACTTGAGAAATCATTCTTGCAGGTTATATGTTGGGTACTGGGGGAATATGGAATGGCAGATGGCAAGTTTTCTGCATCATACATCACAGGAAAGTTATGTGATGTTGCAGAAGCACGTTCTAACGATGATGCTGTCAAGGTATCAATGCATTCTGAGTTTTCATCTGTGGTACAAATTGTATGAGTTCAAATCTTTCTTTCAATTTGGAGATATTATCATGTTATCACTTGTTCATGATTGTTTTCTGTAAGGTTAGAGTTTTTAGAAAAGATCATAGTTTTTTTCATGACTAATGTCCTCTTACTATTGAGCATCATGGTTGGGCTTGGGTTCATGACCCTCTATAATTATTTGCAAAGATGCAATAATACCATAAGATTATTGGTAAAAAAAGAGAAAGGGAAAATGATTGTACTACCTCTGTTTATTGTTTAATAAAATTGGTGGTATGATCTACATCCTTTCTAAAAAAATGTGTAGGCTTGGATGATAAAATTGGTGGTATGATCCACATCCTTTCTAAAAAAAAAAGTGTAGGCCTGGATGGATTGCCTAATTTTTAAAGCCATGCAGCGAATAAAGTCAAGAATATGCACCATTAGAATGCTATCAGCATTTTTTTCCCACTCAGCTATAGGTTTGTTATGCACATAAATACATTGGCATGTTGTCTGGGAGATTCATTAGATTTTTTCACAGGCATTAGTGAGTTTAAATGCTTCTTGAATGGAATGATAGGATTTTCTTGGGATAGTGAGCAAAGGGTTTCTTGCTTTGGCAGGGAGAATTTGAAAAAAGAGATTTTTGCATATAAACTATTGTTAGAATAAAAACTACAAATTTATCATTCCTGCATTTGTATTTGTGCACGTGTCATTAAAAATGCCGATATTGTGCAGAAAGACCATGGAATGATCTTTTTGCCCTATTTTTATGTGCAAACAGGCCACTTAAAACAGTGCAACACGACCATTTGTGGTCTTTCTGCACAATATTGACATTTTTAATGATATATGTGAAAATACAAATGCAGGAATGATAAATATTTGATTTTCATTTTAGCAATGGTTTATATGCAAAAGCCCCTTAAAAAGGTTTCTGAAATTTCTCTTCCATCAGTTATCCCTTCTGAAATCTTGCATAAGTTTTTGATTGTGTATTTTTCAAGCTTGCAATGTTAACCTTTGGGATTTCATTACCCTTTGTATTCAGCACAATGTGTGTAGTTTGCTCTAATCTCTGCAGGAACAAGCATAAATCTGCATATTAAATTTTGTATTGTACTACTATTGATATTCAAGTTGTATGTTTCATTCTGCTGGCTTTAGCTAAAAGAGTATTTGAAAACTCCAAAATGAATTTGATTAACCTTTTTGCAGGCATATGCGATAACTGCTATAATGAAAATCTATGCATTTGAGATTGCTGCTGGGAGGAAAGTGGAACCACTGCTTGAGGTAGTTATTCATTTCCCTTGTTTTCTTCTCTAAATAAGCTGTAATTATTTTCTTAAGCAAATTGTATCGTTTATCATCTGATCACTGCAAGTGGACTAAGATCATTAACCCGGCATTCCTGAGAGAAGGATCCATTACCTAGACTAAGGGTGCATCATATATTGGATCACTTGGTAGGGCACAAGAAGAATTAAAATATAACAATTTAGGCATGTTTTGTTTTTAGCCCCTAAAATCTTTTGAAATTAGAAAAAAAGGCCCTCCTAATCCACCTATTTAGCCAAAAGCCCCCCAAATTTTCAAATCCTTGGTAAAAAGCCCCTCAAGTTAACAGCCATTAAAAAAAACGAATATGCCAAAAAATATTCCTTCTTCTCACTCCGTTAATTATATATTTCCCAAATTACCCTCTTCTCTCTCTCTCTCTCTCTCTAGGGCCTCCTCCTCCTTACCAACATTACGACGAAGAGGTGTCGGAGCTCCGATGCCCCTCTGTTTTGTGCACTCTCTCACTCCCCCCTCTCTCTCTCTTGTTCTCCATCTCTCTGCTTGGGTGGACCTCCAATGATAGGGAGTGTGGACGGAGTCGGTTCCACGATATTCTTCAACAACAAAGGGGCTAACTCTGGCGGCGCGTACTCCAGACCATCGGAGAGGTGGTGGCCTGGCAAGAACCTGCCCTTGTGGTGTGCCTAGACTGTTGGTGGGGTGCTCATGGGGGGGGGAGAGAGAGAGGGAGGGTGTTCGCCGGGGAGGTGCTTGCTGGGGGGTGGAGAGAGAGCGAGAGAGAGAGGGTGTTCGCTGGGGGGGGGGGGTGCTCGCATTAATTTCACCTTCCGCTCGCTCCCGCACCCCCCATCGATGGTAAACCCGGCGGGCAGGTGACCCCAGAGAGGGTGGAGCCCAGAGGTTACTGTCTGGATCGAGGGTGATTCGGTGGAGGGGGTGCTCATTGACGTCAGCCATGACGTAGGTGTCGCTGCTGCCCTCCTTGAGCATGATGCTATCAGGGGTGAGTTGCCGCTGCCGGAGGGTGCCGCCGCTCCAGTAACGGTCAGAGATGTTGAAGATGAGCGTGGTGGCATTCACGAACGTGTACCTGCCATTGGGGGAGGTCAACATTGTCTTTCCCAGTAGCTGGTTGGTGAGCATGCTGTCTGTGGAGTTGCCAGGGTTTTTGAAGTTGCTTCGTGTCATGAACACCAACGGGCCGCTTCTAAGGAGCTTGAGCTTGGTGTCGTTGGATGGCTTGCTGGCCACTAGTTTCGACATGAGGAGCCGTTGAGGAATAGGGCGCCGACAGGGGAGATGACGAGGGAGGACATGGTGGCCCTGTAGTCGATGTAGAACACCCTCCCTCTCTCTCCACTACAAGCACCCCCCCACGAACACACTCCCTTTATCTCTCTCTCTCATCCGCAAGCACCCCCCGGCGAACACCCTCCCTCCCTCTGTCTCCTCTACAGGCACCCCCTGGCAAACACCCCCTTTTTCTCTCTCTCCTCTGCGAGACAAATCCTCCCCCCCCTCTCTCTCTCCCCTCTACGAGCTCTCCCCTGCGGGCACCCCCCAGGCGAACACCCTCCCCCCATCTTGCTCTCTGGGGTTACATAAGGGCATTATGTTTTTTTCTCTTCCCTGATTAGGATAGACCACGGTTAGGTTTGTCAACTAGACCTGACCTTATGGAGATAGACGACGGGGGCTTTTTCATGTAACAGGGAAGAATTTGGGGGTTTTCGGCCGAATAGGTGGATTAGGGGGGCTTTTCCTAATTTCAAAAGATTTTAGGATCTAAAAACTAAAAATTCCAACAATTTATTCCCACACAATTCATACGGAAGCCAAACCACAACTGATACATTAAAAGGTATGCATGTCCATAATATAACTGAAAGTAGCTTTTCTTTTTTTTGAATACCCAGAGTAAATCCACCCACCCAGGCTCAAGCCCATATCAACGGTAACTTGAGTTGTGGGCTGGCCAAACATCTCTTGGACAGGGGGCCCCACTCGGCCTAGTGAAGTCCGTGAGCTTGGAACCCTTGTGAACCTTGGGTTGGTACCCCCCTTGCATTTATGTCCACTAATGGGATTTGATTCCTCAACCTTGCAGTTACCCACAAAGTGCTTATCCAACACTCCCACCCTTAAGGGATTACAACTGAGAAATAGTACATCACTGAGTATGAGTACATAGCAAAAGGAAACTACTACTACAAAAATAAATAAAAGCTCTATCGACCACTATCTGAGATTGGGATTGGTGGCTGGTACTGTTAGTATTCTTCTATTGTTGTGACTCTTCACTGTCAAGGCGACAAGGTGATGCAAGGCGTTCTTGGGGTGTCTAACCACTTGGGCTGTAAGGCGTCTATTTAGCCTCTTGGCACCTCTTTAAAAACCAAAATTTTATGTCTTAATAAACAAATTAAGACTACAGTGTATGTAGTGCTTATTTTCACAGAAAATTGAAATATAATGAATTAAATATATCATTTCTGAAAATTGAGCATAAATTAAAATGAGGACATTGAGATAATGAATTTGGATATATAAAAAGGAATGATAACGATCAATAATGACAAGGAAGCAATTGTTATTCAATTTGAGAACAAATAACCAACAATATGTAACTGATAAATGAAGAAAAATTATTCAAACTCAAATTAGAGAGAGCATGCATTTGAGTGTGTGAGCAAAAGAGAGATGAGCTGACTATGACAGTGGGGAGAGAGAGAGCCATGTGCGATGTGGGATCAGGTTCTTTTTTTGGGGGGGGGAGACAAAGGAGGGAAGCAGCAGAACCCTTTGTGGGCTCGGATGGACAGAGAGGGGGTTGGGGTGGAGCCCCCTGTGCTTGTGGGCACGGGAGAGGGAGAGAGAGAGAGGGAGGGAGGGAAGGAGGGAGGGAGATTGCACCTGGTCATTGCGGAGGGCGGCAGGAACACAGCGGCAATGGCGGGAAAGGTGGTGGTGATGGCAGGAGGAGATGACGTACCTCTAGCTGCAAAGGCGGGGGGAGATGTGGGGAATGAGGGCATGGGGGGGTGAAGGGCTGCAAAATTGGGTGGGGCCGCGAGGGGGTTTATATTGAGTACCGGATCCATTTTTGTCTAGATCAGGCTAGATGGGCCCAAGGCATGCAGAGGGGTGCCTTGGACCGCCTGGCCTGCCTTAGCGGCGCCTTAGGCTGTGTTTTTTGGGCCCAACTAGGCATAGGTGCACCTTGCTGGCCAAAAAATGCCTTTCTGCCTGGCGGGTGCCTTGACAGCTATGCTCTTTGCCCCGCAAAAGCATTTAGATGAAATTGGTGTGTCTTGTGAAAAGACTTAGTAGGCATCATTACTTCTGATCTCAACCTGTTTGCTTGTGGTATTTGCTGTCAATATATATGCAGTATATTTGACATTTCTTTTTTCTTTTGATTTTAATTCATCAGCTCTTGTCTCACATACTAGTATTAACATAGAAGATCTAATGATTGATGCTAAATGTGGTGAAAATAGAGCTGCCTGTGGTATTGCTTGATGCAACCTATAAAGTGGAATGCATGAATTGTGATCTTCCTAATATTTATGTTTTCATTGTTTTGAAACAAAAAAACCAGTATCCATAGTCATCATCTTAATGCAAAATTGCACTCTCATACTTATTCAGCTGCCTTGTAATATCCACTACACTGAACATCTTTTTCATGTCGCAGTGCCAATCCCTAATTGACGAACTATCAGCATCTCATTCAACTGACCTGCAGCAGCGTGCTTATGAGCTGCAAGTCTTGTTAGGCTTACATGCTCGTGCTGTTGAGGCTATAATGCCTTATGATGCAAGCTGTGAAGATATCGAGGTAACTGTCATCCCTAGCTTTCTTGACTATATCCTTTTCCAGTGGTCTTTGACATGCTTTGATATTCATTCCTCTTGTGCTGACCTTTAGTCTCAACATGAAAACACCTTTCTCTGTATGTCTGCTTTTACAAAAGTGAGAGGTTTATAAATGCCTAAGACCTGTGAAGAGCCAAAGAATGAGTAAATATATGGACGCTTATGCCCGTTTATCACGTGAAATGTTTATTTCTTATAAATGTTGATGGATGTCTGTTGCATCATGTGAAATTTTTATTTCTGGATGGAATTGATTCATGATTTACTTAATTTTTTGTTAAGGTAATTGAGACATTTTGGTGTTGAGGCTGTCTGAATATGCATATTAAGATTATTTGCCCGTGGTGGCATATTCTCAGACAATATTCAAATTTCAAACAGAGTCATCAATCATTCATCATCATTATTAGAGCCTTATCCCAATTATTTGGAGTCGACTACATGAATCCTGTTCCGCCAAAGATTTCTATCAAGTGCTATATTCATATTTAAACCCAAGAAACTAATGTCCTTCCTAATAACATCGCACCATCTCATTTTAGGCCTTCCCCGAGCTCTTTTACTAGCACCACTAAGATTCGGTCACATCTTTTAACCGGCGCTGAGTTAGGGCGACGAAGCATATGACCAAACCACCTGAGTTTATTTTCTCTCATTTTACTATCAATTGGGGTTATCCCTAAGTTCTTACGCATGCGCTCATTCTTAATCTTGTCTTTCTTAGTCTTGCCACACATCTATCTCAACATCCTCATCTCTGCTACACACATTTTGTGAATGTGTTCCTTTCATCCTGCCCAACACTCGGTACCATATAAGAAAGCATGTCTCACAGTCGTTCTATAAAACCTCCCTTTGAGTTTCACAGGCATACGGCGATCACAGAGGACTCTTGATGCGCTTCTCTATCTTAACCAGCCTGTCTTAATCCTATGTGTAACGTCGTCATAAATCTCCCCATTCTCTTGTATGATAGACCCTAAGTATCGAAAGCTATTACTCTTCGGAATGTTATGCCCATCAATTAGAACCATGTCTTCCTGTACCACTCTCCCATTACTAAAATTACAATGCATAAACTCTGACTTTCTCCTACTAATTTTAAAACCTTTAGACTCCAAGACAAGTCTCCAATGTTCTAACATAGCATTTAAAGCTTCAATACTATCATCAATTAAGATAATATCATCTGCAAATAACATACACCAAGGGATATCCTCATGCAATTGTTTTGTTACTTCATCCATAACTAAAGCAAAGAGATACGGACTTAGTGCAGAACCTTGATACAAACCTATAGAAACTGGAAATTCACCAGTCTCTCCAGCAATAGTTCGAATACTAGTAATAGCACCGTCATACATATCCTTAATCAAATCAACATATCCTTGAGAGATTCCTTTCTTTCTTAATGTCCACCAAATCAATTCTCTCGGTACTCGATCGTACGCCTTCTCTAAACCAAGAAAAACTATATACAAATCTTTTCTCATCTCTCTATACTTGTCCATTAGCTGTCGTAGTAAGAAAATGGCTTCTGTAGTAGATCTATTCGGCATAAAACCAAACTGATTTTTCGATACAGTAGTCATATATTGGAGGTGTTTTTCGATTACTCTTTCCCAAAGTTTCATAGTATGACTCATAAGTTTAATTCCATGATAATTATTATAGCTTTGAATATCTCCTTTGTTTTTATAGAAAGGAACTACAACACTTCCTCCAAACTTCTGGCATACTCCGTTCCTTTAAAATTTTATTAAAAAGTTTAGTTAACCACATAATACCAATGTCTCCTAGGCCTTTCCATACTTCAATAGGTATGCCATCTGGTCCTAGGGCCTTGCCTACTTTCATTTTCCTTAAAGCATCCTCCACTTCTGACATCTTAATACGCCTGAAATATTTATATTTATCAAGTATTGTGAACTCCTGGGTACCTTCTAAAGAAAAATCCTTGATGCAATCTCGATTAAGTAACTTATGAAAATAACTGTGCCACCTCTCTTTAATCTCAAGATCCTTAGTTAAAACCCTTTGATCTTCACCTTTAATGCAACGAACATGATTTAAATCTCTAGTTTTCCTTTCTCTTAATTTAGCAAGTTTAAATATATCCTTTTCACCCTCTCCAGTTCCTAATTTATTATATAAATCTTCAAATGTCTTTGGTTTAGCTTCGCTAACTATTTTCTTAGCCCTCTTTTTAGCAATTTTATAAGCTTCTAGGGTTTGATTATTTTTGTTAGTTTGCCAAACTTTAAAGCACTCCTTTTTTACTCTAATGGTATTTTAGATTTCCTCACTCCACCGCCAGTCTCTTTTTCTAAATTCTTTTTACCTTTAGATTCGCCTAAGAGTTGGTTTGCTACACGTTATACAATTTGTAACATTATTCCACATTACATTAGTTTCTTATTCTAAATTCTAAATATTTTTCTTTAATATATGATTTTTAAATATTTTTAAATTTTTACTTTTCAAATTTCACCATTTAATCTTAGAACAATTATTTATAATTATCTTTCTTTTGAATTTAGGGATAAAGACATCCATTACTAACAACTTATGTTGAGGGGTTAGACTCTCACAAGGAATAACTTTGCAATCTTTATGTAAAACTCTATCGACCTTCCTAATAAGAAAATAGTCAATTTGACTTATATGTGTTCCACTCTTATATGTTATTAAGTGTTCGTCCCTCTTCTTAAAGAAGGTATTAGTAATTGCTAGATCATAAGCTATAGCAAAATCAAGAATAGTATAACCCATATCATTTCTATTGTCAAAACTAAGCCCTCCATAAATCCTCTCATAACCTCTATTATCTTTACCCATATGACCATTAAGATCCCCTCCAATAAAGATTCTCTCTTCACTAGGGATATTTTGGATCAAACTATCAATAGCCTCCCAAAATTACTTTTTAATGCTCTCTTCTAATCCTACTTGAGGTGCATATGCACCAATTATATTCAAAATATCCTCACCTAAGATAAGTTTAATTAACATCAATCTATCTCCCAATCTATTAACTTCTACAACTCTATCTTTTAAGTTTTTATCTATTATTATAGCAACACCATTTCTAGAGTTATTATTACCTGTATACCAAATTTTATATCCATCAATATCTTTAGCTTTATGTCCTTTCCACCTAGTTTCTTGTAGGCAAGCTATGCTAACCCTCCTGTCCTTCATTATCTTAACCAATTCTAAACCCTTACCCGTTAAAGTTCCTATATTCCAAGTAGCTAGACGGATCCTTTATTTTTGGACTAGCTTCTTTACCCGTGAACGTCCAGCCCCACACGGGAATCCTTGCCTATTTGACACCGCAATGGGGCGCCATTGCGGCGCGTCGCTTACGGGGAACGCTCTAGTTAACCCTTGCTCACTTATCATTCCATCCAGGTTCCGATGTAACGTGTCGCTTCTGAGAGACGCCCTAGCATTAGCACAAAATATATTTAGATCAGAATTCATGTGGAAGATGTGATAAATTTTTACTGCTAACTGTTAACCTAACGCAAACTCTCCTTTCTCATCCGGGCTTGGGACCGGCCATGGCAGAGTTAGTCATCAATCATTATGAGTTAAATTAATGGGACTCATTCCAAGAAACTTGATTTTAGACTGTGCAAATGGTGCGTCTTCATATAAGATATGGCCGATTTTTCCTTTTCATGGCTGAGCTGATGTTCAGGGGAGACAATGGTGCTTGATAGAGTGATTCTGGACGGTGATTTATTATTCAATGTACAATAGACTAGCTTGTCTTGCTCTAGAGAAAGCAAGAACTAGGACAGGGATTTGACAGATCAAAGAAATCTCAATCCTTTTGCTTGACAAGATTGCCACTATTAAGTTTTTGATATGATTTGCGTTGTCTCCATTGCTTTCAAGGAATTGCCGAGGTGACACTGACATTGCCTAGACATTGTTTGGGCAACACCTGAGTGACGGGATTATGAATGGGCTTGGTGACCTGGTTGCCTAGGTGACCATGAAGAAAAGTGCTTGCCTTAGCACACCTTCATATGTTTCAGTGTTTTGTTTGGCATCTTCGCCACCTCGAGAAAAAATTGAACCTTTTTTATTCATATTTTTCTTTTACCAGATGATGGTATTGGATATCTACCTTGTGATGTTAAAAGGATTGTAGGAAGCCCTAGGTGAAACCATTTACATGCCCACTCAAATCTGAAAGATCCACACTCAGTTTGACTTCTACAAGATGAGGAGGAGACGAAAGTAAGAGGAAGAACAAATAATTATCTCCACTTTATTTTATTATCTTTTCATGAAGCGATTTTACATAAACTTTTGATCCCTTTGGCCGTTTTGTTCCTTTTTTTTTTTTACTTTCTTTTGAAATGTTTATAATTAAATTTGTGGCTTCATATGTTAGTGTTGGCAGTAATTTCTTGCCTACAAAAAGAAAAAAAAAGAAAGCAAATTACCCCAGGATAATCTCTCATCCTTTCTTCAAGTAGGGAGTCACAATATGAGGTATTGCTTAAGCTTACCACTACCGAAGAGGGTGACTAGAACTCACGGGGGGGGGGGGTCTTTAGAGGGGGTGACTAGATCACTGCACTGCTAGACCTGTGGGACCCATCCGAGGTGAAGATAGGGACTTGCCCAAGGTGGAGATCTGCCAGGGATGGAAACAGCAGCATCAGGGATCTCCCCACTGCAGTAGGACCTCCCTGGGGTGAAACAGCAACAGTAGGGACCTGCCCGGGGCCAACCTCCCCGGGGTGAAATAGCAGACTATCCGGGGTGGAGATCTGCCAGGGATGGCAGCAGTAGCAGGGACCTCTTCGGGGTGGATTGGGATCCCTCACAGCAGGGAGCTCAGGTGACCTGCAACAGCAGATGGAGTGTGGTCACCCCACTTTTCTCCCCCTCGGGAGTTCCGGTCACCTCTTTGGCCAATGGTGACTATAAGTTGATTATCACCTCCCTCTTCATTTGATATACAGGCTTCATGGCTGACAGTAGCCCAATGAATGGGTGAATGGGGCCAGTAGGGGTTCGGGGGGGGGGGGGGGGGGGCACATCAGACTTGCCCGGGGTGAAGTGACCCCGGACAGACCTGTCCGGATGGAATGTGGTCACCCCACTTTTCTCCCCCTCGGGGGTTCCGGTCACCTCTTTGGCCAATGGTGACTATAAGTTTATTATCACCTCCCTCTTCATTTGATATACAGGCTTATGGCAGACAGCAGCCCAATGAATGGGTGAATGGGCCAGTAGGGGTTCGGGGGGGGGGCACATCAGACCTGCTCGGGGTCAAATGACCCCGGACAGGTCTGCCTGGGGTCAATTGACCCCGGACAGGTCTGCCCGGGGTCAATTGACTCCGGGGCGGTCCAACCCGCCCGGTGTCAATTGAACCCGGTGCGTTTAGACCCCGTACGGGTTCAATAAACCCCGCTGCCCTCTCTCTCTCTCGGAACCAAAGAAAAAAAGGACCCTCCCGGGGTCATTTTCATCCCATTTAACCCGTACGGGTTCAAACACCCCCGGGTAGCCCTCCGCTTCTATAAATAGACCCTCGAGGGTCCAGAAGGAGGCATCTAGCACCGAGCATCTACCAAGCATCCGACGTCTACGAGAGATCGAGGACTCTTACACTTGTTCGTTGTTTTGGCCCTTGAGGGATAGGTGATCCCCGGGTCTTGTATTTATGCCCCTAAGGGGTATTTTTATAATTATGCCCCTCTGCGGGCCATGTTTGTAAGTTTCTACGTCCTGAGAAGACTAAATTATGTAGTTCCGCCCCTATAATAGGGGAATTACGGAAATGTCCTCCCCGGGATTGCGAGAAACAAAAAAGTTATGTTGTTTGCAGTTTTACCCTGTAATTTTTTGTAATTGGGGTTACACCCTTCCCGCATTAGTGCGGATACCTGTGATGTACAGTTGACAACTCACCGGCAACCGTTATACCCATTTGGGCCTTAAATGTATTTGGTGTACTCTACAAATTTTCTCTGTACATCGATCGGGAAAGATTATAAGAAAATCCCCCTGACTTTTGGGAATTGTATATATACCCCTCCTTTGGCAAAATTGACACATGTACGCCTTCTATGAAGCCTCTCGTCACTCCTTCGGTTCGAGGACACTCTCAGCTTAGTCCGACATTTTGGGTGCCGTCTCAAACCTAGGTCCGAGTCGGGTTTGGTAAAATTACTAAAATATCCTTGCGACCTAGAAATGGCCTTGTAGCCCCTAAAGCCTTCCATAAATGGCCCCAGCGCCTTGGGAGGTCAGTGATCCTATCCTATTTTCTTTCCAAGCCAGAAATTTCATAAACATTCCTGGCCTGGTAACATTATCAAAATACCCTTGGAAAGATAAAATTACCAAAATACCCTCGGGGTCCAAGAAACCTCCCGCCACTTCAAAAATACCTATGGCTTTTGTGGAACTGCATTCATACTTCTAAATTCTAGTGTTTTGCCTGAACTTAAGAGACCTTTGATGAAACCCTAGTCTAGTCAGTCTGTCGGTGGTAAATGAGTGGTCATTGTGAGTCACCCAAGCGAGCGAGCCCTCAACATCCGAACCTAGGTAGGGGATTTTGAGATTTCTTTGACAGTTAAACAGAGGTGTTTGGACATTAGGCCGATGTAAATTAACACTGACTGCGGTCAGTGGGGAAAGGTCCAGCACCCGAACCCAAATCGTCTGATACGATGCGCACCCACAGAATAAGCCCCCACATATAAAGGAATGTTTCTTTTCAAAAAGAACCTCTCCCGAATATATATATATATATGTATGTATAATTCCGTGGCCAACAGACTGGCACGCCCGGTGAGACCTTTCATGCCTTTCTTCTTTCTGTCAAAGAAAATCTCCAAACCTTCTCCAAGGTTTTGATTGCCCCTCTTCCTCTTACAGGACGGGAAGAGGAGGGCACACTCCTTTGCTCACTTGAGGGCTTTGTGTGCATTCGCACGCTACTCCTTTCGTGCTACGCTCCACCACCGATAACAACAAGACGATGGCCGCCGTCACGTATGGACCCCAGGTCGTCGCCAACCACGCCAAGTTCGGATACTTGGTGACTCCACTTGTTTTTGGCGACTTCCCAGCGGTCGTCGGTTTGCCCTTCTTTTTGGGCATTGTACCCGTGGCTGAAGCCAGTTCAGCCACGCCTGTGGTAACAACTACTGAGGGTGTCAGGCCCTCTACTCCAGCAATTGGCCGGGCCCGCCCGGTCAATAAGACATTCGTCGGGGGTGTCAGGCCCTCGGCCTCAGCAACCGGCCGGGTTCGTCCGGTCAACAAGCCAACTGTAGGGGTGTCAGAAACTCGGCTTCAACAATTGGCCGAGTCCGCTCGGTCGACAGATCAATCGTCGGGGGTGTCAGGCCGTCTGCAACAGTAGCTGGTCGGCTTTGCCCGGCCAACTCTTTACTGACCAAGGGCGTCAGGCCCTTTTTTGTAGCAACCGGCCGAGTCTGCTCGGCTACTATGACAATGGCCGAAGGTGTTAGGCCTTCTGCCCCGACAAATGGCTGAGTCTTCTCGGTCAATCAAGTTACTATCGGCGCCGCTCCTGCTCAACGGCCCAAGCTCTACGGCGGCCACCCTCAGAGGAATTGCTCCTACGCAACGGGGGCAACGTCGCCGTCACTACGACGCCGTGCCTACGACAGGCGTCGCCAGCGCCGCTCCTGCTCAACGGGGGCAACGTCATAGCCAAAGGCGTAAAGCCGGCAGCGGCAACATCTTGCTCCGGCAAGACTATAATTGTCGGGGATCTTCGCATTCGGCTCGATGGAGGCGAGCCGATTATACCTTGGGACCGGCACGTCCCGACCATCTCCACCTCCAACCGCTTCGAGCTTCTCCGGCAAGCCCGGGAGGATGGAGTGAAGTTGAAGAAGTCCGCCGTATCGGAGGCAAACCAGGGTCCAATACAACGACCCAAACCACTAGCTCCCCGACCAAAGTCAGGGGGCAACCCAATTGCGGAGCGCCAGCTCCACCTGAAGAAAATATGGGTCACCAAGGAGGAGGCCCGAATCATCAAGCGGGCAAGGGCGGAAGGGGCCTTCTGCATGTTGGATTTGCAACAAATGCGGAGTCCGACAATTATTGAGACCTCGACATCCCCGAGGTCCACAACCCAGCCCCCACGTTGGCAAACGCGCCGAGGAGCAGGCAAGAAGGTGAGGCCGACCTCTCCGTGGGCCAGTTCAACGCACACGGACGAGGATTGCTCGGGCCAGGCCTCCACGTCCCGAGTATCTGTTTTTGACAGACTAGGGATGACACTCAAGCCTGGAAGGCAACCGCCCATGAAGAAACGGGTGGTTCAGGTGACCAACGACACTGTCAAAGTGTTCACCTGTTACACAACCTCCGCCGATAAGCAGCCGGAGGATACCTCGGGAAAACTAAACCAGCCTCTCCAGTCTTTGAGGAGGTCAAGGCCTATCTCTCGGGTTCTTGCACAAATACAGCATACGCCGGCCGCTAGAACATCTTAGCTTGAGCCGACGCGGCAAGAAGAAGCCAAGAAGACGTCCATAGTGTCGATGGGGACAGCAACCCCGGACACGAGGAAGATCTTGGAAGAGAGGCGCAGACTCTCACGTTAGAAGAGCTTCGACGTGAAAATCAAGAACTTAAAAACCTCTTACAAGCGTTACTGCATGAAAAGGAGGTTCATGTTCAACCGTCAGCGACACCCATTGGGACGGAACAATAGTCTCCTTCCATTCCAGTCACGGCCAACGCCTCTGTCACTGCTGCGAAGTTACCTGTGGCGGTGGAATTTGAAGTGCCGCAACATGAAGCTAATGCGCGGTCCTTTGCCACTCCTGCCGCGGAAAACCTCATGGCGCAAAGGCAAATGATCGAGCGAATTGTTGAGGCGAAATTTGCTCAACATGGTGAGGGTGTGGCTACCATTGATTTGTACATCGTGCTTTATCCCCTCCACAATCAGTTCAAGAGACTTCCGCCTGATTGTCCAAAAGTCCCAAAATTTTAGAAGTTCAACGGGCAGGGATCATCACATGAACACCTGGCCTATTACATGACGGCTATGGTTGGCGTTGGAAGAATCATATTTGCTGCGGTACTTCGCCACGTCCCTGACAGGCACTGCCTTCTAGTGGTATTCAAGGCTAAAGTCCAATTCAGTGGCTGATTGGGCTGATATGCAAAAGAAGTTCGTCGACCGTTTTCAAACGATCGAACGCAAAGTCTCTCTGGCGGAACTCTGTGCCCTCAGGCAGAGAAAAGGTGAGACCACGTTAGATTTCATCAAGCGGTGGAGGGACGTCAGCATGCCCTGCGATAATCCTCCAACGCTCGAAGACGCGATCAACATATGCCGCAGGGGTCTGTCGGCGGAAGTTAGTGAAAAGTTTCTGGGCTCAAACATCAGAAGTTTTGACCAGCTGAATACGGTGGTGGCGGAGATTGAGATGTTCTTCGCTGATCATCCGGCACATGCTTCTGCCAAGGGCAAATCTTCCAAAGACGGCCTGGCCAGCGGCAAGGAGGTAAATGCTGTGGACTTCTCCCCGACGAATGGAGACAAAGGGGAAGGAAAGTCAAAGGGCAATGGCAAAAAGCCCGATGCCAAGGCGAATGCGTCTCTGTTAGCAGAGTGTATGAAATCGCCCTACTCCTTCAGAAAGGAGCATACCAAGATATTCTTTGAACTGTGCATGAAAGAAAAGCTCATCACCCTACCGGATCCACGGAAGCTCTCAGAGGTGGATAAAACAGATGACCCTACTTATTGTGTGTATCACCGAAGGTTGGGTCACACCGTTGGGGACTGTTATGTTTTCAAGAACATAGCAGAAGAGCTCATTCAAAAGGGCTTGATAAATATGTTGGGCCATGCGGTCGACCCACTACAGCCTCATGCTTGGAGTTGACCAAACCGGTCGTCTAATGTGGTCTACATGGTGGCGACGGCTTCGAGCTCCAATGCCTCCGAGGCCGGGCCTTCAAATCAACAGCCCAATGCTGGCCGCGGAGCCGCTCTTCCTTCACTCCCTGAATGCCTTGCGCTGTTGCGGAGGACTATCCGGAAGATCCGAGGGGAGATCTGACAATTGCAACTGGAACAAAGGCGTATGTTGCAATTCTTGGAGAGAATTGGCGAGCAGTTGGCCGCCTTCCCCTTTGGCCCATTTTTCAGGGGGCTAGCTCCAACCCATATACGGGAGGGATGTGTATCACCCACTGCCTGGACTCCGCTCAGGGGTTGGCTCTCTGAGGAATCCTCGGATTCATATGAAAGCGAGGAGCCAGAGAAGTTATAGTCTTTCCCTCGCGAGAAGACCCTGCACATCTTCTTCGCGTGCCGGCGAGCAGGCCTATTAAACCTCCCGGCGTCACGCAGCCAGCAGGCACTAGGTGCTGCGTTACACCAGGGCTATTGCCCATACCATGATGTGATAGGTCATATCATCCATAACTGCTAGCCCTTTAAGGACCTTGCCGAGGACTTAATTAGGCGAGGGGTGGTCAACATGGGCGACTTCTTAGTCAACCCGCCTCAGCCGCATGTACGGGAGAGCTTAAATTTCTCCATCAATGTCATACATGCCTCGGCCACTTTCCAACTCCCGGAGCTGAAGGAGGAAGGGGTCAGTTTCCGACCGCCCAAGTCCACATTGTGGTATCCCAGGTGGAGACCCTCTCATCAGTGTTCTTTTTCCAAGGAAGATACTAAGAAGATTTTTGACAAGTTTTTGGAAGAAGGTCGGGTAATGACACATGATCTGCCATCCTACTACAATGAAACGACCAAGAGTCATCCCCGCTACTGCTACAAAAGCTTATAGATAGGCTGGAGGAATATACTTCTCGTCCCACCAGGGTCGTCACTTTGGACAAATACATTCCCTGGGACAAGTTTGGGCATAAAGCCCTCCTTCTTCAGTGGCTCTGGAAGATGGTCAACCGTCTTGAAGAGGGTGAAGAGTTCCCAATCCCGGAAGGGCTCTCCTTATTTACAAAGATGAGGAACTCACAGTCGAGATGCTCGAGGAAATGTTGCAAGAGATCTCCTGTAATATGGTGGCGACCCCGCTGGCCGACAACATCAACTCTCCTTCGGGACACGGCACTCTGGCTGATAACACCGGGGGCAAGCCCCCCATGGCGACATATCACCGTCGCCGGGCGAAAAATAGCCGAGGTCGTGGACGAGGACGACGACGCGGGCGTGAAGATCCCCTAACTCTCGACCGAGTCATACTATTCAGAGGGGAAGAGTCGAGCCCTATCCCAGAAACTCAAGTACGGGGTATCCCCTTCATCCTCCAATCCTCAGAGGGTTCGGGCCCGGTCCCGGAACCCAGAAGGCTGGGAGACGTCCCTTTCGTACTCGCCTCCTCTGATGAAGAAGAAGAGCTGGCCAAGCCGCCAGTGCAGGACCAGGCGTCGGAGCAAGCTGGTCCCTCCGGTAGGGTCGAGCCTACAAGCCGGGGCAGGTCCTTCTAATGAAGACGGACGTGAAGAACCCTTGCCACTTCTGGAGGAGTCTCTGGCACCACTGTTTCAAGAAAATGCGGAGGGCCAGAATGTGGAGGAGCGTCCTCCTAAGCGGGAGAAGCCTCGCGGGGCTCCGAAGACTGGCAGAAATCATCCCTACATTTGACAAGACTCGTGCTCGGGCAGACTGCAAAATCATTCATCATATGAAGCGGTTTCCAACAAATGTCACCATTTGGGAAGCCATCGCTTGGAGCAAAGATCTCAGGGAGGCTCTTATCAAGATACTCCAAGACCCAGAGGCCTACGAAGCCCATGTTGCAGAGCTGCAAGCCCAGGCGTATGAGGCATTTACAGCCCACATCTCATTTACGAATAAAGACATGTTGCTGTCCTCTCCGTGTCACAATCGCCCCTTATATATGCGAGGGACGATCAAGGGGCATGATGTGAACCGAATTTTGGTCGACGCTGGAGCGGCCATTAACATCATGCCTTTGAAGACTTTCAAGTCTTTATACTTGACGCCTTACTTGCAAAAGGTGAACGCAGTCAAGATTTTGGGATTCAATCAGGATTCCGAGGAAGCGCTTGGTCGGGTTGAGGTCAAGCTAGCCTTGGGCGATTGTCACCCATGTGACGTTTTATATTATCAACGCTGACACATCCTATAAGGTGTTGCTTGGGAGGCCTTGGCTCCATGAAAATTGGGTTTTTCCTTGGACTCTGCACCAATGCATTAAATATGCCAAAGGAGGGGAGCAACATACTATCTTCGCAGATCAGGCCCCATTTCACCCTAATGAGTGCTACTTGGTAGATGCTTCCCTATAGTTTGGGGAGCCCACTCTAGCAATCACCGAGCCTGTAAAAGACTAAGGGAAGCAAAAAGTGAACTATGAAGCTGAGGAAGGGTAGCTGTTCACCTATCTGAGGCGTGAGGCGAGTGAGGCGACCAGGGGGTCGCCTCACGCCTCAAAGGCCTAGGCGATGGCCGAGGCATTTGAGGCGAGATATTACTAAAAAATTAAAATTAAAATTATATGTCAAAATTTCACAAAAATATATTTTTTTGAACAGTAAATATCACAAAACTGCATATACACTAAACAAGAAAAATAACTAACAAGTGCAATATTATAACAAAACAAAAATAGTTAAACAACCAAATAAGTTAATTACATAATCCTATAACACAAAGTGTTTCAAATCTCTCTCAACTCTCAAGCCTCCTCATCAATCATCACTCATAAAAGAGGAGGAGTCCCTATCACTTGGAAGCTCATTCTCATTCTCTGATTGTGTCCCCTCGGAGTCAACATCTCTCACATTTATGGAGTGAGATGTGGCGATGCTTTTTCCCTTTCCTAGGTGACGCTTTTTGGTTCCCGCCGTTGTGCTTGGCCCTTCCTCTTCATTAACACCGGCATCGATTTCAACATCTAACCATGTGAGGTCCTCCCTTTCATCCACAAAATCTTCATTTTCTGGAGGATTAGCTATCCACTCATTGCAATTATCAATGTCATCCAAAGAAATAGGATCATAGTCACTTTACTGAACACGTAAATGACGAGCATGGAGACGTTGATTATATTGCACAAAAACAAGATCGTTCAGCTTCTTTTGCTCCAACTTATTCCTTTTCTTTGTGTGCACCTACAAGTATATTAGTTGCAATCAATTAAACAAAAAACACTAATCTTGTATGTACTTGAATATGGAATTATTCAACTAACCTGCTCAAATGTACTCCAATTGCGCTCACAACTAGATGAACTACATGTCAAACTTAAGATCCGAATGGCTATCTTTTGAAGGTTTGGTGTGGCGGTACCAAAGTTCAACCACCAAGTAGCTACATCACAAAGAAATTATAATTCACATTTCACAATAGTTCTTACTCCACGATTGCAATGAAAATTAGACAAGAAATTGAGAAAAGCATTCATACCAGGAACCATAGAAGTGCGTTGCCTAATGGCCATTTCTCTCCCAAATAGCCCTTGGGTATACTGATAAGCTGCAAGCTCCTTGAAAATTGCATCTTGGCATGAGGCTTCTGGAGCTAGCTTTTCAATGCAATCATATAACCCTTGCTTAACTTTTTGATCATACTCAATTTGGGAATTAGAGAAATAAAGAGTTGGATTAAGATAAAGGCCAGCTGCATGTAACGGACGGTGCATTTGAAAGTCCCACTGTCTATCAATGATTTCCCAAATTGGACCATATTTGTCAAGCTTGTCATTTAATGGACTCTTAATAGTCTCCTTTGCACGATCCATAGCCTCATAAATGTAGCCCATCGTTGGCTTTTCGACATCAACCAACCGTAAAACCATAACAAGAGGCTTGTATATTTGCAATGAATATGTCACACCATTCCAGAAAGAAGTCTTTAAGATTATACCCTCTACCTTCTTCCCTTCATTTTTTTTGGTCCACCGATTATTACTAGCAAGCCAATCAGCAGATGTAAACATCCTTCTCAAGTCATCTTTGCAATCAAGTAGACTCTGTAAATTTAAGTAGTTGGTGACAAAGCGAGTGACAGTTGCACGTGCAAGATTTTTGTCATTTGTATACTTTCTCATCATAGCAAGAATCCTTGTGTGCCCATAAATAAATGTAGTTACCAATTTGGCTCTACGAATGGTTTCTTTCATTGGAGACAATTTGGAAATGTCCTCCAACATCAAGTCTAAACAATGGGCAGCACATGGTGTCCAGAATAAATGAGGATGGGCTGCCATCAACATTTTCTCGACTGCCACATAACTAGACTCATTGTCTGTCACAATTTGGATGACATGCTGAACACCAACTTCGTTAATAACCTTGTCCAATAAATCTGCCAACAATTTGGCATCTTTCCATCAATTGATTTCAAGAAAACAGTCCCATCTAGAGAAAGAGAGTAAAACATAATGACAGTGAGAGACATAGAAAGAAAAATAGAAAATATATTGAATAGTCGATAGTGAGAGACATAGAAAGAAAAATCTCACCTGGAGAGTTCACAAGAAAGTTGATCAGTGTCCGTCCCTTCCGATCTGTCCATGCATCGGACATGATGCTACAACCATATCTCACCCAATTTTCTTTTTGGGCATCCACCAACTCTTGAGTTGATTTTATCTCCTTATGTAAAGAGTCTCACGAATCTCTTGATAGCTAGGCCCTTTATATCTCGGACCGTATTGTCCTACAGCTTCCAACATTGTTTGAAAGCTAGGTAGACACACAATATTGAATGGGATGCCAACTTGATAAAACCATCTACCTACATATTGGGAAATCCTATCCCGATGTTCCTTTTCCCATTTTTTATTTCTTATTGTCTTAACTTGTTCTGGATCAGGAGTGCTGAACTTGTCCAGAGGACCCTTCATCTGTGGTGGCTTTGAAATAATGTCATCAAATATATTAACTTGATAGGCATCCAGAGATTGAGATTGACATGAATCGTTCAACAAATTATCTCTACCTTCCGTCTCCCTCACTATTTGTAGCTTCTCAGTTCTAGCTTTCTTGGTATTTTGCATATATTCTCGGATTTCTATCTTCACATTCACGGGAACCTTATGGCAAGCTGTCACATTTGTACCTAGGCCGCCTAAATGTTGCTTCAGCCGATAAATCCCTCCTTTACTCACCTTTTTACAAAAATTATATGTTATCTCATCTCAATTTTGTGGATTGGCATAGATTCCATATTTTCACCCAATGTCTTTTGGTCTGCCCTTTTCTACATTGGGTCCTTGAGTGCTTGCATTTGACGATGCACCACCAGAAACAGACACAGAAGTAGGTGGTGTAGGCGTAGACATTTTAAAAAAAATCAAACAACAAATTTAAATCATGCTATAAATATAAATCAAACAACAAATTTAAATCATAAATTCATATTACAAAAATAAATCAAACAATAAATGTAAAAAAATATTTTTACTGAGAGTGAGAGAACAGAGAGAGTGGGCCGGAGACAGAGTTGAGAGAGAGAACAGAGAGAGTGGGCGGGAGACAGAGTTGAGAGAACAGAGGGAGTTAGCGGGAGAACAGAGAGAGTGAGTGGGAGACAGAGAGAGTGAGAGAACAGAGAGGGAGAGGAACGAGAGGGGTTCGTCCCCTCCCTCTCACTGTGAGGGAGGGAGAGAGGGGAGAGAGCGAGAGTTGCAGGGGTATAGAGAGGGGAGAGAGCGAGAGTTGTAGGGGGATAGAGAGGGGAGCGGGAGTCGGACTGTGGGAGAGGGGGGGCTCGGCCCCTCCCTCTCACTGTGAGGGAGATAGAGGGGAGAGAGCGAGAGTGGCAGGGGGAGAGAGAGTGAGCGGGTGGGAGTGGGACTATGGGAGAGGGGTTGAGCCCCCTCCGTGTGTGCCTGCGTGAGAGAGGGAGATGGAGACGACAAGAGGGAGTTACCGTTCGCCGCTTGCTCGCCGTTCGCCGCTCGCCGGATGTCGTTCGCCTCTCGTCGGACGCCGCTCGCCGGACGCTGTTCGCCGCTCGCTGCTACCGCCGTTGGAGAGGGATAGGAATTGCAGACGAGGGATGCGATGGAAACCCTTGCGGGTTTAAAGGCTCCGACAAAAGTAGTTAACGGGTATTTTTACCCGATATGCGGATCCGCTGGGCGAACGGGCGAAGCGGGCGGGCGGGCGGGCGAAGCGCGCTGCGGCGAGCGAGATGCGCGAGGCGCGCGTGAGGCGTTCGCCTCAGCGACTCGGGACGGCGCGAGGCGGGCTACTGTCGCCTCGCCCCGCCTCACCGCCTAGGCGAGCGCCTAGGCTGGTTTTTGACTACACAGCTGTTCACTGTTAACCAAGACTTAGCAAGATTGCACAGGCTAAGCCTCAAGGCCGCCTTCAAGCCGACTCAGCCGGAGAGGCAAAACGTCGACTTCGAAGCCAATCTCATCAGCTGGGTCATTAACCAGAGCATATCCTTACCGCCCAAATGTGTTTAGCTCTCGGTTCAACGGGAAGAGCACGAAGTGGAGCAGCTGAAGACCTTCACAATCTCCTATCAGCGGAGAAGAAGGAGCAACAAGGTCAAGGGAGACAAGCCGATTATCTTTTACAAAGGTGATTTAGTCCCACCGGGCGCTCCTGAAGATGATTTCGGTTGGAATACTCCCGCCAACACTGCACTAGAGCTAGTCTAGGAGATGGACGATATGCCAGAGCACATCCGGGAATGTGCAAAAAATAGCATATCCCGCAGGCTCAAGACCCCGCACAAGCGGCATATTTCCACCAGCTGTGGAATCCTCCGCAAGTCCGTGGGCAACCTCCCTTCTCCCGGAAAGATACTTGAGGACTCGGCTATGACCAAGAGAGGGACTTCGAGGTCCACTACGCAGTCAATACCATAGGACTGCTGCCTCCTCCTCACGGGCAAATTGAAGTTGAGTCCAAGATTGACGACTCCGTAAGGGAGTCCGGTGAGATGCTTATATCACCCTCATCGGAAGTCAACATTGGTCACCTCCCCGAGGGAGGGGCAGCTCAGCCTACCAATCATCAACAAGACGGGGCAAGCCCTTTGACTTCAAGCCACGAGCAAGAGAGCTTCGAAGAATTTGAAGTCTATGAAGCAAATACTGATGATGAGGGAGACTTTGTCGACCTCCAACCAGCTCCACCAGAGCTTGAAGATGGTGGCCAAGCAACTGTGGACGAGTTGATCGAGATCAATCTCGGAAGCAAAGAAGACTATCGGCCAACCTTCGTAAGTGCTCTCCTCAGTGAGAAAGAAAGGCATGCGTATTGGCAGCTCTTAGAAGAGTTCATGGATTGTTTCGCCTGGACTTATAAGGAAATGCCCGGGCTCGACCATTTTGTGGCTGAACATGAGCTGGCTATACTTCTAACAGTCAAGCCGGTCAAGCAAGCCCAAAGGCGTATGCGCCACGAGTTGGAGTTGAAAGTTAATGCTGAGGTTGACAAGATGCTCGACGTGGACTTCATAGAGCCCTGCATGTATCCTGTGTGGCTCGCTAATATAGTCCCCGTTAAGAAGAAGAATGGCCAAGTCCAAGTCTGCATCGACTTCAGGGATTTGAACAAGGCATACCCAAAGGACGACTTCCTCGTCCCAATTACTGAGACAATGGTTGACATGACCACTGGTCACGAAGCCTTGTCCTTCATGGACGGGTCGTCGGGCTATAATCAAATCCGCATGGCCATCAAAGACAAAGACCATACGGCGTTCCGATCCCCCAAGGGGATTTTTAACTATAAAAGGATGTCGTTCGGCCTGAAGAATGCCGGTGCAACCTACCAAAGGGTAATGACCAAGATTTTCGACGAGATGCTACATGACCTCGTTGAATGCTACGTCGATGACCTAATCGTCAAGACAAAAAGGCGAGAGGATCATTTGGCTGACTTGCGTCGAGTCTTCGAAAGGCTTCGGCAGTATCAGCTCAAGATGAATCCGATGAAATGTGCCTTTGGTGTCTCTAGTGGCAAGCTCCTTGACTTCATCGTCAAGTATCGAGGTATAGAAATTGACCCTGGCAAAATCAAGGTCATAAGAAGATTGCCTCCGCCTAGAAATTTGACAGAGCTTAGATCTTTGCAAGGAAGACTCGCCTATATTAGGCGGTTCATTTCTAACCTTTCAGGAAGATGCCTGCCTTTCGACAAATTGATGAAGAAAGGAGCACCCTTCGTATGGGACGAAGACTGTCAGAGGGCCTTCAAGCAAATTAAAGAGTATCTACTGACTCCTCCTGTCCTAGGAGCAACTGTCAGAGGGAAGCGCCTTATCCTCTATATTACTGCCATGGATGCCTCATTGGGGGCACTCTTAGCCCAGATCAATGAAGAGGGCAAGGAACAGCCGTTGTACTACCTCAGCCGAAAGCTGATCGGGCCTGAGCACCGGTATGCGCCTATGGAAAAGGTGTGCCTGGCTTTGGCATTTGCTGTCAAGAAGCTAAGACACTACCTTCTAGCTCACAGAGTGGAGCTCATCTCAAAATGTGATCCACTCAAATTTTTGCTCAGTCAGCCCATCCTCTCCGGTAGGCTCGGCAAGTGGGCACTTATCCTTATGGAATTCGACATCACCTTCGTTCCACGCAAGGCGATCAAGGGACAAGGAATGGCGGAGTTCTTAGTTGCCCACCCTATGCTAGAATATTCGCCACTCAACTTCGAGTTGCCCGATGAAGAGGTGCTGGTGCCTTCACAAGAAATCGGGGAGCATTATGAAAACGTCCCACCACAAATAGAGCCGGATGTCCTCACCCTCGACCTCCCACATTGGGAGTTGTATTTTGATGGCGCTTCCCGAACAATCAAGAGGGCTGGTGGCCTCACAGACTTTGTCTCGGGCGCGGGGATCGTTTTTGTATCTCCGCAAGGCGGCATTCTTCATAACTCTTGTGCTCTCATGAAGTCGCTGACTAATAATGAGGCAGAGTACGAAGCATTAATTATTGGACTTCAGCTGGCATTGGAGATGGATGTCAAGTGCATCAAAATGTACGGGGACTTTCAGCTCGTCATTCGACAGGTCTTAGGCGACTATGACGTCCGGAAGAAGGAACTCATTCCCTACCATGCAGTCGTCATGAGGCTGAAGGAAAAATTTTACCTATTTGAAATAGGCCATGTCCCGAGGGGAAACAACTCCCAAGTAGATGCTTTGGCAAAGTTGGCAGCAGCTTTAAAACTCCCACCTGAGGGAGAGTTGAATATTATTGTCAGACACCGAAGGCTCATGCCAAGTGTGCTCGACGAAGAATCTGGCCTCACTGTCTATGAGGTGAATAACATTCAAGAGGAGAATGCTCTAGAAGAAGAAGATTGGCGTGAGCCGATTATAAAGATCAAGAACGGCTTGCTTCCCCCTGATCGGGCTCAGAGGGTGCAATTGCTATGCAGGGCAACATTCTACCAGCTAATTGACGGCTTACTTTTCAGGCTCGTCCATGAAAAGGACCGATTGGTACTCCTACGGTGCCTTTCATCTAAGGAAGCAAAGACCGTGATGCACGAGGTCCACTCCGGATTGTGCGGAGCCCATCAGGCAAGAGCCAAGATGAAAAACATCATTAAGCTCAAGGGGTTTTATTGGCCTACTATGTACGAAGATTGCAACCAGTATGCTCGTACATGTGATCAATGCCAAGCATTTGGGCCAGTGCCTCGGAGGTCGCCTAATCCGCTCCATCCAACTACGCCTACTTGGCCGTTTGTGGAGTGGGGCATGGACATTGTGGGATCGTTCCCGCCATCATCTCAAGGCCACAAGTTGATATTGGCCGTCACCGATTACTTCTCCAGATGGGCGGAGGCTATCCCGCTACGAGAGGTTACAGGGGAAATAGTCGCCCGATTTGTAACTACATTATATATAGATTCGACACCCCCAGTCAGATCATCTCGGACAATGGTACGCCTTTCAGGAACAAGACTATTTATGCTTTGACGTCTAAATTTCATATTGACTAGAGGACGTCGTCCGTCTACAATTCCCAAGCCAACGGGTTGGCCGAGGCCTTCAACAAAACCTTCTGTAAGCTGCTAGCAAAAATAGTGGGTGGCCGTAAACGAGATTGGGGCGAAAAGGTCCACGAAGCCCTATGGGCCTATCGGACTATCTACAAAACCCCTACGGGTTGTTCCCCATTCTCCCTAGTCTATGGAGCTGAGGCGGTGGTCTCTGTGGAGATTGAGCTGGCGTCTTATTGCGTTGCTGTTCACGCCGGACTGTCGGGCCAGGACCAATCTGAAATAGAAAAAAGGCTCGAGGAACTGTCCAACTTTGAAGGTGAAAGACTCGGAGCCTATAAACACTTGCAAGTGTACCAGGCCCGCATGACACGTGCCTATGATAAGCTGATCAAGCAAAGGGCATTCAAGAAAGGCGACCTCGTCATGGTCAAAGAAAAGGAGGTTTTGGCGGGAAGCTCCAGTGGCAAACTCTAGCTTAATTGGCGTGGACCTTACGTCATCCAGAAGGTCTATGAAGGAGGGGCCTATACGGTCGTCGACCACACGGAAAACAATCCTTTCCCTCCTCTCAATGGCAAGCACATGAAGCTCTACTATGCCCCACCGCAAGTGTTTCTATAGCAGTCCTCTCAGGACATCTCTCTCCCTAGTGAAGGTTGAACTTAAAAAAAAAGAGAAAAAAAAGGATGGGGTTAAAAATATTGAGGCCCTGGCGGACTTAGTCACCCTTCAAGAGTTAGCTAAGGACAAAAAGGCTACAGACCCGGTTGAGGTGAAAACCCGCAAGGGCGCCTTGGGCAAAAATGGGCAACCCCTCGGTGTGAAAATCTGCAAGGGCGCATCAGAAAAAGTTAAAGGGGGCCAGTCTCGACGAAAACCCGAAAAGGCGATGAGGTTGGTAATGTGAAAAAAAATCCTCTTTCAACATGTCTTACGGGTGGTCCTGAGTCGGTGACTTCACCCTATAATGGCAAGGGCACTATACTGATGCCTTAGTTATATTTCCCATGTCGTCATGCGACATCCAGTCCCGTCAGGGCATTATGACTATTATCCTGACATTGTCATACTCTGTCCCACCGGGATCACCAGTATTTTGAACCTTTGGATTTGATTCATATGCCCTATCCGGACTGTCAAATCCATCTCTTTTCCTTACAAGGTTGATTCATATGTCTTTTCGCTATTCAACCTCACTTACATTTTCAATTCCGGATTTGACTCTCATGTTCCTTCGGACTATCAAGTCTATCCATTCCTTTTCAAGAGTTGACTCATAGTCCCTCGACATGTTAGCTCCACCCATATTTTGGACTTCCCGGGTTTGGATCCTGTGTCTCTCCAGGCTACCCAATCTGTCCTTCTAGTCCCATCGGGCTCGGCCTATGCATGCCCCTTTCGGGCTGCCGACCCATCTCGCCTATCGGCTTCCGGGTTTAACTCATGTCTCTTTCGGACGGTTAAATCTACTTACTTTTTGTCCCACCGGGTCTGGCTTATGCATGTCCCTTTCGGGCTGCCAACCCGTCTTGCCTATTTGCGTTCGGGTTTGACTTTCACGTCCCACTAGGGCGGTCAAATCTATCCTTTCCTTCTTTTGGGTCTGGCCTATGCATGTCCCCTTCGGGCTACTAACCCATCTTGTCTATCGGCTTTTGGGTTTGACTCTCACGTCTCATTAGGGTTGTCAACTCCATCCTCTCCTTCTTCTGAGTCTGGCCTATGCATGCCCCTTTCAGGTTGTCAACTCATCTCGTCTCTTGGCTTTCAGGCTTGACTCACATATCCCACTGGGATTGTCAAGTCCATTCTTTTGTCTCAACGGGCTTGGCCTACGCATGCCTTCCTTAGGTTGCCAACCTTGTTTGCTTATCGGCCTGCCGATTTGATTCATATGTCCCACCCGGGAAGTCAAATCCATTTTTTCATCTTACTGGGCTTGGCCTATGTATGCCCTTTTCGGGTTGCCAACCCATCTCGCCTATCGGCTTCCAGGTTTAACCCGCATCTCCCTTTCGGATTGTTAAACCTACTTATTTGTTGTCCCAACCGGGCTTGGCCTATGCACGCCCTCCTCGGGTTGCCAGCCCATTCGGCCTATCGATTTTTGGATTTAACTAACCGTGTCCCACTAGGGCCGTCAAATCCACCCGTTTGTCCCACTGGAGCGGCACACGTCCCTCTGGGGATGCCGAACCCTCTTTGGTATACAAAAAAAAAGTGGCTGAAAATATTGATGTCTTAGCGGACTTGATTGTTTCCATTAGGGGAGCAATCAAGGGCAAAAAAGGCTTTAACCCGGCTAAGGTGAAAATCCAAGAGGACGTCTTAGGCAAAAATAGGTCCCTCTCAGTGTGAAAACCCGCAAGGGCGCACTGGAAAAAGTTAAAGGGGGCCAGTTTTGGCGAAAACCCGAAACGGCGGTAGGGCTGGTAAGGTGACAAAAAAGAAAAAAAAAGAGCATACATGTAAGAGGATGGAAGCAAAAGTTACTGAGCTCTGTCCTTCATTCATCAATGTCATCAAAGAAAGAAGCCTGAGAGAAACCCTCGGGGTAACTGAGACAAGAGTGGGCAAAGTATAAAAGCCCTACGTACAAGAATGTGCCAAAGCTCATCAAGCACCAGACTCGCTTCTCCTCAGGTCAGCAAGGCGGGTCTCACTCTGAAGGGCCTCCTCCTGGAGCCCTTCAAGCCTGCAGCGGAGAGTATCTGCCTCAGCCTGCAGACCACGGCGCTCCTCCTCAGCCTCCTGTATCTCCCTCTGCAGCTCCTCTACCCGCAGGGAGACAATCCGGTCACGCTCCCGAACGGCTGCAACTCGAGCCTCAACCTCCGTCCGAGCTACTCGCAGTCCGCCAAGCCGCTCCTCCTGCTGAATCATCAGCTGAGTCCTCCGTCTCTGCTCCTGAATAGCGTGAAGGTAGGTTAACTCCCCCCATAGAGCCGCGACCTCGGCCATCCAGGCATCCCGAGGGAGACTGAATGCATGGTAGCCTCTGGTGCAACACTCTAAATGACCCCTCATAACCTCAATATCGGGAGGGGATCGATCTGTAGCGGCGATCGGAGATTTTGAATAAGCCGGGTGCCCATATCAGCGTCCACCAAGGCTATACTAAGCTGAGGACCATTCGGCCACTCCATCCCAAGAGCCCGGAAACTCTAAGGCAGCTGTGAAACCTCACCAGCTGAAGTCGAAACAAGGTAAGGAGACAGAAGCCAATGAGTGCCCTTTCTAAACAAAATGAAATGTACATAATTTTGATGTACGAGTTACGACGACCTTGCCCAAGGTGGTGCTGTGCTCAAGTCTGCGCTAGATGGTATCTGCCTCAGCCCGTGTACGGCCGACATCAACCCAGACCAACACGCCTTAAGGGCTGGTCTACATCAACCCTGGCTATCACAAGTCAACGGTCAGCCAACTTTAACTTGCGGCTACACATCTCAGCGGTTAGCCGACACATCTTCGGCGACACCCTAATGGTCAGCCGGCACATCAACATATTCGGCTACACACCTTAGTGGTCAGCCGACACATCTTCAATGATACCTCAGTGGTCAGTCGACACATCTTCAGTGATACCTCAGTGGTTAGCCGACAACGATTTTTGGCCAACGCACCCCCAAGGGTCGACCAATGTCAATTTTTGGCTATCACAACTTAACAGTTAATCGACAACGACTCAGACGGATGTGCCTCTTCGAGGCAGGCCTACATCAACTTTGGGCCAATAAGTCTCGCCGAGGCAGGCCCACATCAACTCCAGGCCAACAAGTCTCATCGGGGTAGGCCTGCATCAACTCCAGGCCAACAAGTCTCTCCGAGGCAGGTCCACAACAACTTCGGGCCAACAAGCCTCGCCGAGGCAGGCTTGCATCAACTTCGGATCAATATGCCCTAGGGGCCGGTCCGCATCAACTTTGGCTAATGCACCCCCAAAGATGGGCCAGCATCCAATTTCAGGCCAATACATCCTAGGGGACGATATACATTAGCTCTGGCCAGTATACCCTTAAGGGTTGGTTGACATCAACTTCAGGTCAAAGTGCCTCGCCGAGATAGACCTACATCACTTCTAGATGGTGCGCCTCACTGAAACAAGCCTGCACTAACTCTCAGCTTCCTGAAAGAATCTCTGTCTCTACTGTGGCGAGTCATAACTGCAAGTGCTGCGAGAATAAAACAATGGAGCTGAAGAGTAGAAAAAATATACAGGAATAGCAATGAAGCAGTGAGGCGCAATCCTACAACGATCTCCCCATGTCACAAAGACTCAGGAGAAATAAAAAAATGTCAGAGAGCACGGACTGTTCGCCTTCGCCTCTGGCTTTGACTAACGCTCCGTGGGGGGCATTTGTTGGCAGTAATTTTTTGCCTACAAAAAGTTAAAAAAAAAGAAAGCAAATTACCCCAGGATAATCCCTCATCCTTTCTTCAAGCAGGGAGTCACAATATGTGGGAGTGAGATATTGCTTAAGCTTACCACTGTTGAAGAGGGTGACTAGAACTCACCCGGGGGGGGGGGGGCTTTAAAAGGGGTGACTGGATCACTGCACTGCTAGACCTGTGGGACTCGTCTGGGGTGAAGATAGGGACCTACCCGGGGTGGAGATCTGCCAGGGATGGAAACAGTAGCAGCAGGGATCTCCCCACTGCAGCATGACCTCTTTGGGGTGAAACAGCAACAGTAGGGACCTGCTCGGGGTGGACCTCCCCGGGTTGAAACAGCAGTAGCAGGGACTTGCCCTGGGTGGCCAACCTCCCCGGGGTGAAGCAGCAGCGGGTGGCCAACCTCCCCGGGCGAAGCAGCAGTAGGGACATGCCCGGGGTGGCCAACCTCCCCGGGGTGAAACAGCAGCTTGTAAGCTTGTACGGGGTGGAGATCTGCCAGGGATGGCAGCAGTAGGAGGGACCTCCTCGGGTTGGACTGGGACCTCTCCAGGGTGAAAGCCTACAGTAGGGAGCTCAGGTGACCTCTCTGGGGTGGAACAACAGATGGAGTGTGGTCACCCCACTTTTCTCCCCCCTCGGGGGTTCCAGTTACCTCTTTGGCCAATGGTGACTATAAGTTGATTGTCACCTCCCTCTTCATTTGATATACAGGCTTTATGGCAGACAGCAACCCAATGAAGGGTGAATGGGCCAGCAGGGGTTCGGGGGGGGGGCCCACATCAGACCCGCTCGGGGTCAAGCGACCCTGGACAGACCCGCCCCCGGGCAGACCTACCCGGGGTCAATTGACCCCGGGGCGGTCCAACCCGCCCGGGGTCAATTGACCTTGGTGCGTTTAGACCCGTACGGGTTCAATAAACCCCGCTGCCCTCTCTCTCTCTCTCGGAACCAAAGAAAAAAAATGACCCTCCTGGGGTCATTTTCATCCCATTTAACCCGTACGGGTTCAAACACCCCCGGGTAGCCCTCCACTTTTATAAATAGACCCCCGAGGGTCCAGAAGGAGGCATCTAGCACCGAGCATCTACCAAGCATCTAGCGTCTACGAGATATTGAGGACTCCTACACTTGTTCGTTGTTTTGGCCCTTGAGGGGTAGGTAATCATCGGGTCTTGTATTTATGCCCCTAAGGGGTATTTTTATAATTATGCCCCTCTGCGGGTCATGTTTGTAAGTTTCTACGTCCCGGGGCGACTAAATTATGTAGTTCCGTCCCTATAACGGGGGAATTACGGAAATGTCCTCCCCGGGATTGCGAGAAACAAAAAAGTCATGTTGTTTGCAGTTTTACCCTACAATTTCTTGTAATTGGGGATACGCCCCTACTTCCCACGTTTGTGCGGATACCAGTGATGTACAGTCGACAATTCGCCGACAATCCTTATACCCATTTGGACCCTAAATGTTTTTGGTGTACTCTACAAATTTCCTCTGTACATTGATCGGGGAAGATTATAAGAACCCCCCCCCCCCCCCCCCCCCCCGACTTTTGGGAATTATATATATACCCCTCCTTCGGCAAAATTGACACATGTGCGCCTTCTATGAAGCCTCTCGTCACTCCTTCGGTTCGAGGACACTCTCAGCTTAGTCCGACACTTGGGTGCCGTCTCAAACCTAGGTCCGAGTCGGGTTTGGTAAAATTACTAAAATACCCTTGCGACCTAGAAATGGCCTTGTAGCCCCTAAAGCCTTCCATAAATGGCCTCAGTGCCTTGGGAGGTCAGTGATCCTATCCTATTTTCTTTCCAAGCCAGAAATTTCATAAACATTCCTGGCCTGGTAACATTATCAAAATACCCTTGGAAAGATAAAATTACCAAAATACCCTCGGGGTCTAAGAAACCTCCCACCACTTCAAAAATGCCTATGGCTTTTGAGGAACTCCATTCATACTCCTAAATTCTAGGGTTTTGCCTAAACCTAAGAGGCTTTTGATGAAACCCTAATCTAGTCAGTCTGTCGGTGGTAAATGAGTGGTCATTGTGAGTCACCCAAGTGAGCGGGCCCTTAACATCCGAACCCTGGTAGGATATTTTGAGATTTCTTTGACAGTTAAACAAAGGTGTTCGGACGTTAGGCCGATGTAGGACTGCACCTCACTGCTTCGTTGCTTTCCAAAAAGCTTAGAGTTGATGCAGGCTCGCCTCAGTGAGACCTATCAGTCTAGAAGTGATGTAGGCCTATCTTGGCAGGGCACTTTGACCTGAAGTTGATGTTGACCAACCCTTAGGGTATACTGGCCAAAGCTAATGTATACCATCCCCTAGGACGTGTTGGCTAGAAATTAGATGTTGGCCAACCTTTGGGGGTGCATTAGCCAAAGTTTATGCGGACCGGCCTTTAGGGCATATTGGTCCAATGTCGACGCAGGCCTGCCTTGGAGAGACTTGTTGGCCTGTAGTTAATGTAGACCTGCCTCGGCGAGGCTTGTTGGCCCGTAGTTAATATAGGCCTACTTCTGAGAGACTTGTTGGCCTAGAGTTGATGTAGGCCTGCCTCGATGAGGCTTATTGACCTAGAGTTGCTGCGGACCTACCTCGGCAAGGCTTGTTGGCCCGGAGTTGATGTAGGCCTGCTTCTGAGAGACTTGATGGCCTAGAGTTGATGTCGGCTTGTCTCGGGGAGACACATCTGTCTGAGTCGTCGTTGATTGACTGTTAAGTTGTGATAGCCGGAGACTGACATTGGCTGACCCTTGAGGGTGCGTTGGCCAAAAGGCGTTGTGTCGGCTGACCGCTGAAGTATCATTGAAGATGTGTTGGCTGACCACTAAGGTGTGTAGCCGAACATGTTGATGTGTCGGCTGACCACTGAGGTGTGTAGCCGAATGTTAAAGCTGGCTAACTATTGAGGTGTCGCCAAAGATGCGTCGGCTAACCACTAAGGTGTGTGGTCGAAGGTTGAAGTTGGCTAGCCGCTGACTTGTGGTAGCCAAGGTTGATGTAGACCAGCTCGTAGGGCATGTTGGTCTGGGTAGATGTCGGCCGTACATGGGCTGAGGAAACTCCTTTCTTTGTTTTAGCTTCAGCTAGTGAGGCTTCAAAGCTGCTTCAGAGTTTCCTGGCCCTTGGGATGAAGTGGTCGAATGGTCCTCAACTTGGTGTAACATTGCCAGATGCATGCATTTGGTCTCCCTTGGGACGCATGGATGACTGAGCTTGCGTCTTTATGGGAGGAGTTCGCCCGCCTTCACGCTATTTAGGAGCGGAGGCGGAGGACTTAGCTGATGATTCAGCCGGAGGAGTGGCAACATTGCAGACTTCGGGCGGCCCAGGCTGAGGTGGGCGCCCTGGTCGAGGCCGCCTATGAGCGCGAGCAGGTGGCCTCCCACAGAGTGGAGGAGCTTTTGTGAGAGGTGCAAGAGACCGAGGAGCGCAGTCTTGCACGTGCTGATGTAGACTCTTCGCCGTAGGCTTGAGGGGCTCCAGGAGGAAGCTCTTCAGAGTGAGACTCGCCTTGCTGAGCTGAGGAGGAGCGAGTCTGATGCTTGATAAGCCTTTTCTTTTTTCTCTTTTTTTTTTTCACTTTATCGGCCCTACCGCCCTTTCGAGTTTTCGCCAGGACCGGCCCCCTTTAGCTTTTCCAGTGCGCTCTTACGGGTTTTCACACTGAGGGGTACCCATTTTTGCCTAAGGCGCCCTTTCGGGTTTTCACCTTAGCCGGGTTAAAGCCTTTTTGCCCTTGGTCGCTCCCCTAACAGAAACAACCAAGTCCGCTAGGGCCTCAATATTTTTAACCCCGTTTTTTTTTTGATGCCAAAAGGCAAGGAGAAAGTGGCACTCCTGTAGGGACGTGTGCCGCAGAGGTGGGACAAATGGGTGGATTTGACTGCCCTAGTGGGACGCAATTAGCCAAATCCAAAAGTCGAAGGTTGAACGGGTTGGCAACCCGAAAGGGGTGTGCATGTGTCAAGCCCTGTTGGGACAGCAAAGGAGTAGGTTTAACAGTCCGAAAGGGACATGCGGGTTAAACCTGGAGGCCAATAGGCGAGATGGGTTGGCAGCCCGAAAGGGGCATGCATAGGCCAGACCCGAAAGGATGAAAGGAGGGGATTTGACAGCCCGGGTGGGACGTATGAATCAAATCCGTGAGTCGATAGGCAAATAAGGTTGGCAGCCCAACAAGGGCATGCAGAGGCCAAGTCCGTGGAGACAAGGAATGAACTTGACAATCTCGGTGGGCTAGATGAGTCAAGTCTGAAAGCCAAGAGGCAAGATGGGTTGGTAGTCCGAAAGGGGCATGCACGGGCTAGACCCAGAAGAAGGAAATGAGGGATTTGACAGCCCTAGTGGGACGTATAAATCAAATCCGAAAGCCGATAGACAAGATGGGTTGGCAGCCCGAGAGGGCATACTGAGGCCAATCCCAATGGGACAAAGATAGGTTTGACAGCCCTTGTGGGACGTGAGAGTCAAACCCAAAAGCCGATAAGCAAGATGGGTTGGCAGCCCGAGAGGGCATGCTGAGGCCAAACCCTAGAAGGTAAAATGAACCGAAAGGCGAGGTGGGTTGGCAGACCGAGAGGGCATACTGAGGCCAATCCCTAGAAGGTAAAGTGAGCCGAAAGGCGAGATAGGTTGGCAGCCCGAGAGGGCGTACTGAGGCCAAACCTAGGAAGGTAAAATGAGCCGGAAGGCAAGGTAGGTTGGCAGCCCGAGAGGGCGTACTGAGGCCAAACCCAAGAAGGTAAAATGAGCCGAAAGGCGTGATGGGTTGACAACCCGAGAGGGCGTACTGAGACCAAGCCCAAGAAGGTAAAATGTGCCGAAAGGCACGATGGGTTGGCAGCCCGAGAGGGCATGCTGAGCCCAGACCCAGTGAGGTAAAATGAGCCGAAAGGTAGGGTGTGTTGGCAGCCCGAGAGGGCATGCAGAGGCCAGACCCAGTGAGGTAGAATGAGCCTTGCATGTAGAGGTCAGACCCAGTGAGGTAGAATGAGCCGGAAAGCACGATGGTTTGGCAACCCGAGAGGGCATGCAGAGGCCAGACCCAGTGAGGTAGAATGAGCCGAAAGACAGGGTGGGTTGGCAGCCCGAGAGGACATGTAGAGGCTAGACCTAGTGAGGTAGAATGAGCCGGAAGGCACGATGGGTTGACAGCCCGAGAGGGCATGCAGAGGCCAGACTCAGTGAGGTAGAATGAGCCGGAAGGCACGATGGGTTGGCAGCGCGAGAGGGCATGCTGAGGCCAAACCCAGATGGACAAAAGGGTAAGTGGGTTTAACTGCCCGAAAGGGACACACGAGCTAAACCTTGGAAGCCGATAGGCGAAATGGGTCGGCAGCTCGAAAGGGACATGCATAGGCCGAGCCCGATGGGACAAGAAGGACAGATTGGATAGCCCGGAGAGACACGGGATCCAAGCCTGGGAAGTGCAAAACATGGGTAATCCCGATGGGATAGAGTATGACGATGTCGGGGCGCCCTGGTGGGGCTGGGTGTCACAGGACGACGCAGGAGATGTAGCTGAAACATTAGTATAATGCTCTTGCCATCATAGGGTGAAGTCATTGACTTAGAAC
Organism: Amorphophallus konjac; assembly: GCA_022559845.1. NCBI lineage: Eukaryota > Viridiplantae > Streptophyta > Magnoliopsida > Alismatales > Araceae > Amorphophallus > Amorphophallus konjac. Next base: position 290,468,612 of record CM040118.1, read on the forward strand.
CACCCGTAAAGCATGGTGAAAGAGGATTATTTTTTTTTCGCATTACCAACCTCACCGCCTTTTCGGGTTTTCGCCGAGGCTGGCCCCCTTTAGCTTTTTCCGATGCGCCTTTGCGGGTTTTCACATCGCGGGGTTGCCCATTTTTGTCCGAGGCGCCCTTTCGGGTTTTCACCTTGACCGGATCTGTGGCCTTTTTGCCCTTAGCCAACCGTTGAAGGGTGACTAAGTCCGCCGGGGTATCAATATTTTTAACCCCGTTTTTTTTAAAAAACCTTCAATGGGGAGAGGTAACGTCCGATGACGACTGATGTTGAAGCTCTTGCGGTAGCACAAGGTAGAGCTTCATATGCTTTCCGTTGAGCGGAGGGAAAAGATTGTCTCCTTTGTGGTCGACGACCGTATAGGCTCCTCCTTCATAAACCTTCTGGATGACATAAGGCCCACGCCAATTGGGTTGGAGTTTGCCGCTGGATCTTCCTGCGAGAACCTCCTTTTCTTTGACCATGACGAGGTCACCTTTTTGAACGCCCTTTGCTGACCAGCTTGTCATAGGCACGTGTCATGCGGGCTTTGTACACTTGTAAGTGTTTGTAGGCTCTGAGTCTTTCACCTTCAAGGTTGGACAATTCCTCGAGCGTTCTTTCAATTTCGGATTGGTCTTGGCCTGGCAATCCAGCGTGCACAACAACACGATAGGATGCCAGCTCGATCTCCACGGGGATCACTGCTTCGGCTCCATAGACCAAAGAGAATGGGGAGCAACCTGTAAGGGTTTTGTAGATAGTCCGATAGGCCCATAGGACTTCATGGACCTTCTCGCCCCAATCTCGTTTGCGGCCACCTACTATCTTGGACAACAGCTTGCAGAGGGTTTTGTTGAAGGCCTCGGCCAACCCGTTGGCTTGGGGATTGTAGACTGATGACGTCCTCCAGTCAATATGAAACTTGGCCGCCAAAGCATAGACAGTCTTGTTCTTGAATGGCGTCCCATTATCAGATATAATCCGGCTGCGGGTGCCGAATCTATATATGATGTAGTGCCTCACAAAGCGGGCAACTATCTCTCCTGTAACCTCCCGTAGCGGGACAGCTTCTGCCCATCTGGAGAAGTAATCAGTGGCAGCCAGTATGAACTTGTGCCCTTGAGATGACGACGGGAATGGTCCCACAATGTCCATACCCCATTCCGCGAACGGCCAAGTAGGCGCTGTTGGATGGAGCGGGTTGGGCGGCTTCCGAGGCACTGGCCCGAATGCTTGGCATTGGTGACATGTACGAGCGTATTGGTTGCAGTCTTCGTACATGGTGGTCCAATAAAACCCTTTGAGCTTGATGCTATTCTTCATCTTGGCTCCTGCTTGATGAGCCCCGCACAATCCGGAATGGACCTCATGCATGACAGTCTTTGCTTCCTTGGATGAAAGGCATCGTAGGAGGACTGATCGATCTTTTTCATGGACAAGCCTGAAGAGCAGATCGTCAATCAGCTGGTAGGATGTTGTCCTGCGTAGCAGTTGCACCCTCTGAGTCCGATCGGGGGGAGCCAGCCGTTCTTTATCTTTATAATTGGCTCACGCCAATTTTCTTTTTGGGAGCACTCTCCTCTTGAATATTGTCGACCTCGTAGACAGTGAGGCCGGATTCTTCATCGAGCACGCTTGGCATGAGCCTTCGGTGTCTGACAGTGATATTCAACTCTCCCTCAGGCGGAGTTTTAAGGCTGCTGCCAACTTTGCCAAAGCGTCAGCCTGGGGGTTGCTGCCTCTTGGGACATGGCCTATTTCAAAGAGGTAGAATTTCTCCTTTAGCCTCATGACGGCTGCATGGTAAGGGATGGGCTCCTCCTTCCGGACGTCGTAGACGCCCAATACTTGTCGGATGACGAGCTGAGAATCCCCGTACACTTTGATGCACTTGATGTCCATCTCCAGTGCCAATTGAAGCCCAATAATTAGTGCTTCATACTCTGCCTCATTATTAGTCAATGACTTCATGAGAGCGCAAGAGTTGTGGAGAATGCCGCCTTGCGGAGATACAAAGACTATCCCCGCGCCCGAGACGTAGTCCGTGAGGTCGCCGGCTCCTTTGATTGTCCGGGAAGCACCATCAAAATACAACTCCCAGTGTGGGAGGTCAAGGGTGAGAACACCCGGCTCCATCTGTGGTGGGACTTTTTCAGAATACTCCCCAGTTTCTGGAGAAGGCACCAGTACTTCTTTATTGGGCAGCTCGAAGTTGAGTGGCGAATCTTCCGACACAGGGTGCGCTGCTAAGAACTCCGCCATTCCTTGTCCCTTGATCGCCTTGCGTGGGACGAAGGTGATATCAAACTCCATGAGGATAAGGGCCCACTTGTCGAGCCTACCAGAGAGGGCGGGCTGACTGAGCAGAAATTTGAGTGGATCGCATTTTGAGATGAGGTCCACTGTGTGGGCTAGTAGGTAGTGCCTTAGCTTCTTTACAGCAAATACTAATGTTAGGCACACCTTCTCCATGGGAGCATACCAGTGCTCAGGCCCGATCAGCTTCCGGCTGAGGTAGTACAACGGCTGCTCCTTACCCTCTTCATTGATCTGGGCTAGCAGTGCCCCCAAAGAGGCATCCATGGCAGCAATGTAGAGAATATGGGGCTTTCCTTTGACAGGTGCCCCTAGGACAGGAGGAGTTAGGAGGTACTCCTTGATTTGCTCAAAGGCCTTCTGACAGTCTTCGTCCCATATGAAGGGTGCTCCTTTCTTCATCAATTTGCTGAAAGGCGGGCATCTTCCTAAGAGATTAGAAATGAATCGCCTAATATAGGCGAGCCTTCCTTGTAGAGACCTGAGTTCTGTCAAGTTCTTGGGCGGAGGCAGTCCCCTTATGGCCTTGATTTTGTCAGGATCGATCTCTATACCTCGGTACCTGACGATGAAGCCGAGGAACTTGCCGCTGGAGACGCCAAAGGCGCACTTCATGGGATTCATCCTGAGCTGGTACTATCGAAGCCTTTCGAAGACTCGACGCAGATCAGCCAAGTGATCTTCCCGCCTCTTTGTCTTGACGACCTGATCATCGACGTAGCATTCGACAAGGTCATGTAGCATTTCGTCGAAGATCTTGGTCATTGCCCTTTGATAGGTTGCACCGACATTCTTGAGGCCAAACGGCATCCTTTTATAATTGAAGATCCCCTTAGGAGATCGGAAGGCCGTATGGTCTTTGTCTTTGACGGCCATGCGGATCTGATTATAGCCGGACGACCCGTCCATGAAAGAGAAGGCTTCGTGACCAGTGGTCATGTCAACCATTGTCTCAGTGATTGGGACAGGGAAGTCGTCCTTTGGGCATGCTTTGTTCAAATCCCTGAAATCGATGCAGACTTGGACTTGGCCGTTCTTCTTCTCGATAGGGACGATGTTAGTGAGCCACACAGGGTACATGCAAGGCTCTTTGAAGTCCACATTGAGCATCTTGTCCACCTCAGCGTTGACCTTTAGCTCCAGCTCGTGGTGCATACGCCTTTGATCTTGCTTGACTGGCTTGACTGTTGGAAGTATTGTCATCTCATGTTCAGCCACAGAAGGGTCGAGCCCGGGCATCTCTTTATAAGTCCAGGCGAAACAATCCCTGAACTCTTCTAGGAGTTGTCGATACGACTGCCTTTCTTTCTCACTGAGGAGAGCACTTATGAAGGTGGGACGATGGTCATCTTTGCTTTCGAGATTGATTTCAATCAACTCGTCCACAATTGTTTGACCACCGTCTTCAAGCTCCGGTGGAGCTGGTTGGAGGTCGATGAAGTCTCCCTCATCATCAGTGTTTGTCTGGTAGACTTCAAATTCTTCGAAGCACTCTTGGTCGTGGCTTGAAGCCGAAGGGCTTGCTTCGTCTTGCTGATAGTTAGCAGACTGGGCTGCTCTTCCCTCAGGGAGGTGGTCATTGTTACTTCTGTTGAGGATGATGGTGTCATTGACGCCTCACCGGACTCCCTTACACAGTCGCCGATCCCGGGCTCAACTTCGGTTTGCCCGTGATGAGGAGATAGTAGTCCTATGGCATGGACTGCATAATAGACCTCGAAGTCCGTCTCCTGGTCATAGTCGAGTCCCCGCGTGTCTTTGCGGGAGAAGGGAGGTTACCCACGAACTTGCGGAGGATTCCACAGCTGATGGAAATATGCCGCTCGTGCGGGGTCCTGAGCTTGTGGGATATGTTACTTTTTACACATTTCCCTGATGTGTTTTGGCATATCATCCATCTCTTGGACTGGCTCTGACGCCACATCGGCGGGAGTATCCCAGCCGAAATCATCCTCGGGAGGGCCCGGTGGGACTAAGTCACCTTTGTAAAAGATGATTGGCTTGTCCCCCTTGCCCTTGTTACGTCTTCTTCTCCGTTGATAGGAGATTGTGAAGGTCTTCAACTGCTCCACCTCATACTCTTCCCATTGGGATGAGAGTTGGAGGCACTTGGGCGGTAGGGAGATGCTTCGGTCAATGACCTGGCTGATAAGGTTGGCTTCAAAGTCAACGCTTCGCCTCTCCGGCTGAGCCGGCTTGGAGGCGGCATGGAGACTTAGCCTGTGCAACTTTACCATGTCTTGGTTAACAGTGAACAACTGCCCTTCGTCAGCTTCGTAGTCTACCTTTTGCTTCCCTTTGTCTTTTAGAGGCTCGGGGATTACCAGAGTGGGCTTCCCAAAATATAGGGAAGCATCGGCCAAGTGACACTCGTTGGGGTGGAACGGAGCCTGATCTGCAAAGACTGTATGTTGCTCCCCTCCCTTGGCATATTTAATGCACTGATGCAGAGTTGACGGGACGACCCAATTCTCATGGAGCCAGGGCCTCTCGAGCAACACTTTATATGATGTGTCGGCGTTGATAATATAGAATGTCGCCTGGGTGACAAAATCGCCCAAGGCAAGCTTGACTTCAACCCGACCAAGTCTCTCTTCGGAATTCTGATTGAATCCCGAAATCTTGACGGCGTTTACCTTCTGCAAGTAAGGGGCCAAGTATAGAGACATGAAAGTCTTCAAAGGCATGATGTTAATAGTCGCTCCAGCGTTGACCAGGATGCGATTCACGTCATGCCCATTGATCGTCCCCCTCATATATAAGGGCCGATTGTGGCACGGAGAGGACAGCAACATGTCTTTGTCCGTGAAGGAGATGTTGGCTGCAAATGCCTCATATGTCTGGGCTTGCAGCTCTGCAACATGGGTTTCATATGCCTCTGGGTCTTGGAGTATCTTGACAAGAGCCTCTCTGAGATCCTTGCTCCAGGCGTGGCTTCCAAAATAGTAACATTTGCTGGAAACCGCTTCATGTGATGAATGATTTTGCGGTCCGCCCGGGCACGAGTCTTGTCAAATGGCGGGATGATCTCCGCCAGAGTCTTCGGCGCCTGGCGAGGCTTCTCCCGTTTAGAAGGGCGCTCCTCATTCTGACCCTCCGCATTTTCTTGGAATAGCGGAGTCAAAGACTCCTCCTGAGGTGGCAAAGGCTCATCATGCTAGTCTTCATTAGAAGGACTGGCCGGGCTCGACCCTGTTGGAGGGGCCGGCCTGCTCTGACGCCTTCTCGCACACTGGCGACTTGGCTGGCTCCTCTTCTTCATCGGAGGAGGTGATTGTAAAAGGGACACCACCCGGTTTAGCCGCTGAGACGGGGCCTGAACCCTCTGAGGAGTTGATGATAAAGGGGAATCCCCGAACTTGGGTTTCTGGGACAGGACCCGATTTCTCCCCTTTGAATATTATGACCCGGTCAAGAGTTAGGGGACCTTCACGTCCACGTCCTTGTCCCCGGCCACGTCCCCGGCCATTTCTTGCCGAGCGACGTTGATATGTCACCATGGGAGCCTTGCCTCCAATGTTGTCAGCCGCAGGAGAATTAATATTGTCGGGTGGCGGGATCGCCACCATATTGCAGGAGAGCTCTTGCAGCATTTCCTTGAGCATTTCCACAGTGAGCTCCTCGTCCTTATAAAATAAGGAGAGCTCCTCCGGGATTGGGAAGTCTTCCCCTTCTTCGAGACAGTGAGCCATATCTCGGAGCCATTGGAGAAGCCGGGCTTTACGTCCAAACTTGTCCCAGGGAATATATTTGTCTAGAGTGACAACCTTGGTGGGACGAGGGGGAGTGTACTCCTCGAGCTCATCTATGAGCTTTTGTAGTCTTTGCAAAGGAGTTGGCTCCTTAGGGGCCTCCATAGTTGCTGCTTGCTCAGCTTGCTTCTTCAACCTCCTTTTTAGATTCTTCTTGCGATTCTTCTCTTGTTTCTTTTGGCGTGCCGCCTCTTGAGAAGAGAGAGGACTTTGCTTTGAAGGTGGGACCTGTTTGCCCCCAGAATTTTACTTTTTGCTCCGGGCTGGCTCCTTAGGAGCCTTTGTGCCGCGGCTCTTTCTGGGGGTGACCTTAGTCCAGTTGGCCTCCTCCGGCTGAACCTGGAAGGTGGCATTGATTGTCTAAGCAATTATTTCAGGAGGCAACTCCTAGAACTCTGCCAGTTCACAGTGGGGCCTCTGGGGGCTTTGTAGTTCCACCGACTTTGCTTTGACTGGCGCCTTCGCAAGCTCAAGATGTTGAGGCCTTTCTGCAATTGGTGGCCTTGCTAGCTTGACAGGAGCTTTGGCTGGAGGCTCCCTCACCTTTGCCTTGCCTTTGTCGTCTGGTGGAGGATTTACCCTTATGACGATGCCGGGCTGACTTACCCCAGAGAGGGGTTTTGAGCCTTCTTTTATGGCTTGGCTTCTTAGGCTCTGGGCCTTTGGCCCCTCGCACGTAGCCTTGCCTTTGAGGTCTAGTTGAGGTTTGCCGCTGCCCATAGACTTGCCCGGTTGGGCTTGTTGAGAGGTGGGTTTGGTCCCACACCGCTTGGTCTGCTTCTATTGAACTTGCTGGAGAATCTTCTTAGCGGCTTCATTAAGACGCCGCCTCGTCATAGAGTTCCCCTGCGCATCGATCTCCCCTCTTTGGATGAGGACTTCAATGCAATCTTGCACTTCTGGGCATTGCCGGGTGGGATGAGACACCCTGATATGGTACTTACAATAGCGGGGGTGACTCTTGGCCGTCTCATTATAGTAAGACGGTGACTCGTGCGTCAGCACCCGACCGTCTTCTAGAAGCTTATCGAAAATCTTCTCAGTGTTTTCCTTCGGAAAAGAACACTGATGGGAAGGTCGCCACCCCGGATACCAGAGTGTGGATTTAGGTAGCTGGGAACTGGCTCCCTGGGAACTGACTCCCTCTTCCTGCGGCTCGGGGAGCTGGAAAGCTGCTGCAGCATGTATGACATTGACGGAGAAGTGAAGACTCTCCCGTACATGCGGCTGCGGTGGGTCGACTAGGAATTCGCCCATATTGACCTTCCCTCGCCTGATTAGGTCCTCAGCGAGGTCCTTGAACGGTTCGCAGTTGTGGATGATATGGCCTATCACCTCATGGTAGGGGCAATAGCCCTGATGAAATGCGGCACCTGGTGCCTGCTCCATGGGTGATGGGCTGATCAAGCCTGCTCGCTGGCACATGAATAAGATGTTTGGGGTCTTCTCCCAAGGGAAAGACTATAACTTCTCGGGCTGCTCGCCTTGAGGCGGAGCCTCCTCGCCTTCAGGTGGGTCCTCCTCGTCTTCAGATGAATCCAAGGATTCCTCAGAAAGCCAGCCCCTGGGCGGAGCCCGGCTGGTAGGTGATACACCTGCCTCCTGTATGTGGGTTGGAGCTAACCCCCAAGCAAATGGACCAAAGGGGAAGGTGGACAATTGCTGATCAATGCTCTCCAGGAACTGCAGTAGACGCCTTTGTTCAGATTGCAATTGCCGGATTTCTCCTCGGATTTTCCGAATAGTCCTCCGCAATGCCAAACACTCAGGGAGTGAGGGAGGGGCGGTTCCGGGACAGGTGTTGGACTGCTGGTTAGAAGGCCCGGCCTCGGAGGTATTGGAGCTCGAAGCCATTGCCATCAGGTAAACCACATTAGCCGACCGGTTCGATCGACTCCAAACATGAGGCTGCGGTGGGTCGACTGCGTGACCCAACATATTTACCAAACTCTTTTGAATGAGCTCTTCTGTTATATTCTTGAAGATATAGCAATCCCCGATGGTGTGACCCAACCTTCGGTGATACACACAATAGGTAGGATCGTTTGTTTTGTCCACCTCTGAGGGCTTTCGTGGATCTGGTAGGGTGATGAGCTGCTCTTTCATACAGAGATCAAAGAGCATTTTGGTGTGCTCCTTCCTGAAGGAGTAAGGCATCTTCATGTTCTCCACCAACCGAGACGCGCTTGCCTTGGCATCAGGCTTCTTGCCATTGCCTTTGGATTTTCCTTCTCCCTTTTCTCCATTTGTCGGGGAGAAGTCTACTGTTGTGCCCCTGTAGTCATTTGAGTCATCATGTGATCAATTAGGTCATTCGACATCAATCTATGATCATATGAGTCATTTGGTATTCTTGGTTTTGATAATGGCTAAACACTATAAGTCATTGTTCTTTTCCACTATCTTATGACTGACATATGTGATGTTTTGTTCATGACAGATATGCACATGAAAGCTCAATGTTGCGCCCTCGCACGCGGATCGACCTGCGCGGTCAGGTCGCGGGGATCGGAGGTTTCCTGGGGCGGAGCCCCCGGAACAAAATTTGGCTTGAAGACTCAGTAATAAAACTTCAAGACAATCAAGGTCGATGCCACAGACATGAACGGGCGGCTAACGGACTCAAGCGACGGAGCTGGTGCGGCCAACGGATCGACCCGGGGTGACCCGGGCTCTGCCCAGCTGGCGGTCGACCGCCAGTACAGGGGCGGTCGACCGCCCCAGCCAGGGACTGCCAAGTCTGCACGTTTTTCAGTGGCGGTCGACCGCCAGCTAGTGGCGGTCGACCGGATTTCCCACGGATCGCCCGGTTGCAGGTGTTTCAGTGGCGGTCGACCGCCAGGAGCTGCAGGTCGACCGCCAGCCCCGAGCCTTCATTTTTGACTTTGTTTCCAACTTCGAAAAGGGCCATTCTACATGGATTTCTTTAATCCAAAAGTCACCTAATCACCCACAAATTGTGGATCTGGTCTAAGGCTTGTCCATAGATCATTCAAGGTCTATAAAACCAATACAAGAGGGTTGGAAACCCTAATGCTTAAAGGGGTTACAAGGGTGGCTGCAAGGGAGGTTGCAAGAGAGCTTGGAGACGAGCTACTGTTCACGTGAACAGTAGTTCGTGAAGGTGTTCTTCATCCAATCAAAGGGGAATCAAGCTCAAATCAAAGCCAGCAATCTTCAAGGAAGATTACATCAAAGTAAGGCTATCAAAGTGATCCAAGGAAGCCGATTTGATTCAAGTTCTTCAAGGGAAATCATCTTCATCCATTCAAGTTCTTTCAAGTTCATTCAAGGTGATATTTCAAGCATTCAAACTCCTAGAAGCTAAAGAAGCAATCAAGATTCAAGGTAGCTTCATCATCTCCTTCATTCATTCAAAGAAATTCAAAGAGAAGATCAAGAGAGAAGAATTGAAGGAAGAGGTACTGTTCACGTGAACAGTACTCCGTGAAGAACATTCATCCAATCAAGGGTGAATCAAGAAGATTGAGTTGAAGCCAAGAGGAGCCTTGTTGCTGATCAACATTTCATACAAGGGCCAATTCATTTTCACTCATAACTCAATCTCTTGTTTTAGTTCCTTCACATTTGTTTCATTTTCATTATTGTTAAACATTGAAAGTGTGATTCATCCCTACCGGTGGTTAGTAGGAAGGCAATTGGAGGGTGTTCCAATTTGCAGTTGACGTCCCTACCAGGTGGTGAGTAGGAAGGCAATCGGTAGTTTCCGATTTGCGGTTTGGTGCGCTGCACAAGTGAAGCCTCACCGGGTTTTGGTGAGGGGTGGACGTAGGGCTGAGGATTCAGTCCGAACCACCTTAAAAATCCTGTCTAGCGTGGTTTGCTTGTGTGATTGAATCGTTCTAGGTGCATGCTTAGGATCGAATTATTATATATCTTGCTTATCCTGCTAAGTGAATCATAGCATACTTGGAAGCTAGTTTCTATTCCGCTGTAATTTATTTTAACTAGCTATATAGAGGGCAACATTGCGAAAAGTGGGGCTGATCTATTCACCCCTCCCCTCTAGATCCGCTGTCCACTACACAACATCTACAGCATATACCTCCTTGCCGCTAGTCAGACGGTCTTTGGAGGATTTGCCTTTTGTAGAGGCTTGTTCCGGGTGGTCAGCAAAGAACATCTCAATCTCCGCTACCACCGTATTCAACTGGTCGAAGCCCCTGATATTGGAGCCCAGGAGCTTTTCACTAACTTTCGCCGAGAGACCCCTACGGCAGATGGTGATCGCGTCTTCGGGCGTCGGAGGATTATCACAACGCATGCTGACGTCCCTTCATCGCTTGATGAAGTCCAACGCTGTTTCACCTTTCTTCTGTCGAAGAGCACAGAGCTCCGCCTGGGAGATTTTGCGTTCGACCATCTGGAAACGGTCGACGAACTTCTTTTGCATATCAGCCCAATCAACTACAAAATTGGGCTTAAGTCTGGAGTACCACTGGAAGGCGGTGCCAGTCAATGACGTGGCAAAGTACCACAACAAATATGCCTCTTCCACCGCCAATTCACTTATGGCCGTCATGTAGTAGGCTAGGTGTTCATGTGGGGAGCCTTGCCCGTTGAACTTCTGAAGCTTCGGGGCCTTTGGACAATCCGGTGGAAGTTTCTTGAATTGATGGTGGAGGGGATATGGCACGCTGCACAAATCGACAGTAGCCACACCCTCACCATGTTGAGCAAACTTCGCCTCCACGATGCGCTTGATCATCTGCTTCTGCGCCATGAGGCTTTCTGTAGCAGGAGTAGCAGACGACCACGCATTGACTTCATGCTGCGGGACTTCGAAGTCCACTGCCAAAGGCAATTTTGCAGCGGTGACGAAGGCATTGGCCGCGACTGGAATGGGGGAAGGCTGGTGTTCCACTCCAGCGGGTGCCGCCTGAGGTGGGACAGGAACCTCCTTTTCACGAAATAACGCCTGTAGGAGATTCTTGAGTTCTTGGTTCTCGCGTCGGAGCTATTCCAACGCGGGAGCGTGTGTCTCTTCCCCCAGTTCTTCCCCGTCCCGGGGTTGGCTATCCCCATCAACACTATGGACGTCTTCCTGGCGCTCTTCTTGCCGCGCCAGCTCGGGCTGAGATGTCCCAACAGCCAGCGCCTGTTGTGTTTGGGCCAGGATCCGGGACACGAGCCTTGACTTCCTCAAATAATTAAGAGGCTGGTTGAGCTCGCCGGAGGCGTCCTCTGGCTGCTTGTCGCCTGAAGTGGCGTAATAGGTGAACACTTTGATAGAATCATTGGTCACCTGAACCACCCGTTTCTTCTTGGGTGGTTGTCGATCCGGCTTGGGCGGCCTCCCGAGTCAGTCAAAGACAGACACTCGAGATGTAGAAGCTTGAGGGGAGCGATCCTCCTCCGTGTGCGTGGAACTGGCCCACGGGGAGGTCGGCCGCACCTTCTTACCGGCGCCTCGACGTTTTTGCCCTTGTAGGGGCTAATTTGTAGACCTCAGAGATGTTGAGGCCTCAGTGCTTGTCGGACTCCGCATTTGTTGCAGATCTGACATGCGGAAGGGCTCCTCCGCCCTTGCGCGCCTTATAATTCGGGCCTCCTCTTTGGTGACCCATATCTTCTTTAAGTGGAGCTGACGCTCCTCAATTGGGTTGCCTCTTGACCGCGGTCGGGGAGCGGGTGGTTTGGGCCATCGTACCGGACCCTGATTTGCCGCCGGTACGGCGGGTTTCTTTTTTTTTGCTCCGTCCTCCCGGACTTGTCGAAGAAGCTCGAAGCGATTGGAGGTGGAGACAGTTGGGACGTGTCGGTCCCTAGGCAGAATCGACTCGCCTCCATCGAGCCGGATGCGAAAATCTCCGACAAGCATAGTCTTGCCGGAGCGGGATGCGGCTGCTGTAGGCTTTGTACCCTTGCGGCCACGACGTTGCCCCCGTTGAGCAGGGGCAGTACCTCTGAGGATGGCCGCAGTAAATTTGGTGCCGTTGCCGCGGCGGCGCCGCCCCCGTTGAGCAGGAGCGACGCCAGCGGTGATTTGATTGACCGAGAAAACTCGGCCAATAGTTGGGGCAGAAGGCCTGACACCTTCGGCCGCCGACGTGGCCGCTGAGTGAAGTCGGCTGGTTGTCGGGATGAAGGGCTTGACACCCTTAACAGTTGAAGAGTTGGTCGGACAAACCCGGCCAGCTGTTGAAGCCGAGGGCCTGACACCCCCGATGGCTGTTTTGTGGACCGAGCGGACCCGGCTGGCTGTTGGAGCCGAGGGCCTAACACCCCCGACAGTTGTCTTGTTGACCGGGCGAACCCGGCCAGTTGCTGAGGCGGAGGGCTTAACACCCTCAGTGGTTGCTGAAGCGGGTGCGGCAGAGCTGGCCTCAACCACAGGTACAACGCCCAAAAAGAAGGGCGAGCCAACGATTGCTGGGAAGTCGCCGAAGACGATGGGAGTCGCCAGGTATCCGAACTTGGCATGGTCGGCGATGATCTGGGGGACGTAGGTGACGGCGGCCATCGCTGCTGCTGTTGTTGGTGGTGGTGGTGCGTAGCACGAAAGGAGTGGCGTGCGGATGCACGAAGAGCTCTCAAATGAACAGAGAGGTGTATACCCTCCTCTTCCCAGTCACTGTAAAAGGAAGAGGAGGGAGATCAGAACCTTGAGAAAGGATTTAGAGACTTTCTTTGACAGAAAGAAGAAAGGCGGGAAAGGTCCTACCGGGCGTGCCAGTCTGTGAGACCACAGAATATTTTCACGTAGGAAAAATAAAACAATAAATGTTCTTTTTGAAAAGAAGCATTTCCCTATCTGAGTAGAGCGTGATTTCGTGGGTGCGCATAGTATCAAACGATTTGGGTTCGAGTACTGGACCTCTCCCCACTGACCATAGTCAGTGTTGATTTACATCGGTCTAACGTTCGAACACCTTTGTTTGACTGTCAAAGAAATCCTAAAATCTTCTATAGAGGTTCTGATGTGGAGGGCAGGCTCACTCGAGAGATTCTCCATGACCACTTATTTACTACCAACATGTTAATAGAGTCAGGGCTATAGGTCTGAACAAAACCCTAAGATTTAGGAATAGAAACGCAAATATGCGGAAGCCGTAGGCATTTTTTAAGTAGAGAGAAGTTTTCTGGGCCCCGAGGGTATTTTGGTAATTTTACCAAGTCCCGAGGATTTTCCTCAATTCTGTCAGGGTGGGGTGCAAAAACCCTTATTTCTGTTAAGGTGGGGTGGCAAAAAGTGATTTTGACCCCTCTCCTCCTTTTCTTCATTTTTTTGGTTTTGGTGCACGGGAGAATAACCCCTTGATTTTTACTCTTCTTCGCGCCGTTTTCCTCTGTTTTTGTCAACCTGGGCTGAGGAGAAGCCGTGGTAGAGGGTTCATATCCCGTGGAGGCCCGTTCTTTGCCGCGTGGCAGCCGTTCGTCGGTGAAGACTTGAGCGGGAGCGGAGGACTGTCTTGTTTGTTGTTGGGTTGTGCGTCGCCGCGTGGAGAGGAATCTTCGCGCCCGTCTGTGCCGTGTGATACACTTGCTCGGCCACTTTGACAGGCATGCATGCATGTCTTCCTCTTAACTTCCATTGCTGCGACGCCACTTGTGATAATATGATCGGGTCGATAGACCCTAAATCACGGAGGTATCCCGCGGTTCGACGACATCGGCGCTACACCGTATCTTTTTCGTTGATTGTTTCAGAATGAAATCCTCGAAGTATTTTGGGAAAATTACGGATGCAACAGTAGTGAAGCACTCTATCCTGCCCCATCTTCTCCTCCACTCATCTGACTTGCTTGCATGTAGTGTGTTCTTGTAGCAGGGAAAGCATCTCCCTAAGTAGGTGGATCTCCTTCTCTCGCAAATGTCTTCTGAAGTTAGGTGTCCATGCTCTCCCTCGTGTTTGTGTCAAAGAGTTGGACAACTGTAGCAAGTGAATTTGAGGATGTTGCGAAAAGTTGGGGGAAACTCTCTTTCAATGGATTGTCAGTGCACCATCTCTCTTCTCAGAACAGACATATCAGCTTATCCCCCATATTCACTCTAACCCCAATCCTGACAAGGTCTAAGCTCTTCATAACTCTTCTCTAAAGGTGAGAGATGTGACGCTGAGAAGGTGTGGCCAAGGCCCATACTCTTACTCTGCTGTAATATCTCTGCTTAATGATTATAGCCCAAATGGCATATTTTCATGCCAAATCTCTATAGACATTTGCTTATGGGCGTCAGATTAAAGTCTCTGATGTTCTTAATACCCAGGCCTCCCACTTCCTTGATCTTACAAACTCTCCCCCAACTTATGTTGTGCCAGCCTCTGTCTCTTCTATCTTTGCCAATTCAGAAGAAGTTGGCTTGAATAGACTCAAGCTTCTTTGCTACCGACCACGGGATCCGGGAGGTGGACAGAAAGTAGACAGGTAGGCTACCCAAAATAGACTTGCACAACACCATGAGCCCCCTATAGGAGAGTAGTTTCCCTTTCCACCCTGCTAGCCTAGCGTGGAATTTATCTACCACTGCCTGCCAATCCTTGCACCTTAGAGAGTTTGGGGTGAGGGGGAGTCCCTAGTATGTGATAGGGAATTCGACGATCTAGCAACCCAAAATGACAACAACTCTACTGACATCCCTCATATTCATGTTGATTCCCAGGTCCTAGGTCTTGTCAAAATTCACCTTGTGGCCACTCACTTCCTGTGGGAGTTCTAGCATCAACCTGATGATATACAAATGTTCCTCTCCCTCCTCCCTGAAAAGGATAGTGCCGTCAGCATACGGCGAATGGGTAATGAAATGACCTTGAGGTGTCACCTGAAACACCTTGACGAGGTTTAAGGATTCAACTCTTGACCATATCCCGTTCAAAATATGTGCCACCAGTAGAAATAGGAGCGAAGATATAGGGTCCCCTTGCCTAAGGCCCCTACCACTATGGAAAAAATGTGACTGTTTACCATTTACGAGGACCGCAAAAGGGGATGATTGGATGCAAGCTCGAATCCAGCCAACCCATCTATCATTAAAGCCTATTTTATTGAGAACATCCAGCAGAACTACCAACTAACTCTGTCATAGACTTTCTCAAAGTCAAGCTTGAGCAGTAGTCCCTTCTTCCTTAGTGCTTTCCTGGCAAATAAACTTTCATGAGCCACCAAAAAATTATCCTGTATGATATAGCCTCTGATGAAAGCCCCTTGGTATCCATTAGTGACCCTGTTCATGACACTCTCAAGTCTTATAGCCAGCAACTTGGTAATGATCTTATGGGTCCATTTAACAAGCTAATGGGCCTATATTCCTTCAGGCTCTTCGCTCCTTGTTTTTGCAGGACAAGGATAAGGAATGTCTTGTTGATGCCTCTCAAGTGGGCCCTACTATCTTGGAACTCCCATGTTGCTTGAATAATATTTGGCTTGATAATTTCCCAGCAACGGTGAAAGAAGGCTATAGGAAAGCCGTGTAGGCCCGGGGCCTTATCTTCTACAAGAGAGAATATTGTCTTCTTCACCTCATTAAAAGGGTAGGAGAGAGCACTACTCTATGTTGCCGTGAGGCAGGGAAGGAGGTCACTGGTAATTGATGGCCTAACTGCTTCCTCCTTCGATAGCAAATACAAGTTTAAGTGCATGGCATGCCTCAGAATGTCTGTCTTGAGTGATGAGTTGGTCTCCCACTTTGATACTCTTGATACAATTTCCTTCTCTTTGAACCAACCCTTTGAAAGTAGGAGGTATTCTTGTCCCCTTTCTTAATCCACCTGTCTCTTGATCTCTGCTTTTAGTACACCTATTCTTTCCCTAGGATGTCTTCAAGGTCAGTGTTAAGCTTGTAACGTTGAATTATGTCCTGCTCATCCAGTAGGCTTGCCTCCTCTTAAGCGTCCTCTTAAGCGTTAAGTCCGTATAGCTGTTTCAGAATCCTATGCTACTTTGTCAGGGAGGGTCTTGGAGGTCCCCCACTTAGTCAGGTCTTGTGCCAAGAGCTTCAGTTTACCAATCGATCCGGCCATAGTAGATGCCTCATGCCTTTTTATGTTCCACACTCTGTTGACGGTGGTTGTAAAGTCTTCTTTGACCTAGTATCTTTCCTACTTGAACTGCGCTTTCCTCGTCTATCTACAACTAGTCTTGAGTAGGATGGGCTTGTGATTTGAGACAGGTCTCGCCAGAGTGCTAGCCTCCAAGTGAGGCTATTGGTCCTCCCACTCAATAGAAATCAGGAATTCGTCGAGTCTGGAGAGGGAGGGCTCTACTGTAAAGATTAGACTACGTGAATTGGGAGTTGGGGGTGAGAACATCAATTATTGCTACCTTTGAGATAAAATCCTTTAAGTGCTGCATCTCACATGCATTGGACAAGTCTCCGGTTCTCTCATTCAGTGAAAGTGCTGCATTGAAGCCACCTCCTCCACACCATGAGCAGCCAGAACTGGTGTGGAAGTGTAACAATTCATCCTAGAGGGCCTTCTTGTCCTCCCTATTCTGCGGGCCATACACCCTTCTAAAGTCCCACTAGAAGCCATCCTTGGAATTACAAAAGGAGAGAGATATAGCCCCCTTCCTAATTTGTCTGAGTTTCTTCACCTCCACCTCCACCTCAAATTTGTTCCACAACACCATAATACCTCCCGCTCTTCCCTTAGTTGGGGAGCACAATCTCATCAGTCTAGGGCCCCTGATCTCCCTCATAATGCTCTCCCCATTCCCCTTGCATTTTGTCTCATAAAGTCACAATGTGTCCATTTTACATCTTCTCACAAGGTCCCTTACTACCCTCCTCTTCTCCCTTCTGCATATTACTCTCACATTCAAGGCCACAATCCTCATTATGGTGGGAGCTAGTTTCCTGTCTCCCCCTCCCCCTGGCCACTCCTTTCCATCCCACTATCTCCCCTCGCTTCCCCCTTTCTCACCGATTTCCCTACTTTACCTCCCTTGCCATGGAGAATAGCCACCTCTTTTGTACCTTCGTGAAGACCCCTTTGATATCTTTTCCAAGGCTAGCAAAGGACACGCCAACCTTCTCAGCCAGCTCTTTCACTTGAGCTTCAGTTAGTCTCTCCACTATACCTACCATCTTTGTCACTTCCTTCCTACCCCTCAACCCCCTTGAGATCATCACCAACCTACTGTGTCTCCCTATCCGGAACCCCTTCTCTACGATCAGGGCTTCCCTGTGCTTCAACTTCCAGAAGGAAGTCATCCTCCTAGTTCCCCATTGAAGGGAGAAATAAGACCCTGCCTTGAGTGGCGCCCTTTTCCAGGGTCGGAGCCGCCATAACCCTGGCCAGGGACTGGTCCTCCCCGGTCCAGCCGTCCGCGTCTGCAATGGACCCAGAGGAGTCGTCCCCTTCCTCTAATGCATCCCTGCCTGGCAGCAGGAGGCCCTGACCCACTCCTGAGCCTATGTAGGCCCTCTCCGCTCTCTCACCATTCTATGGCCAATCTGGTGGGGAACCACCATCGGCAGCCTGTTCGTACTATGGCAGGTTGTTTATGACCGGGCCACCGGAGAGCATGTAGCTTGCTTCCCCATCAGTTACTGGGAAGGGGGGCTTCATCTGCTCGCCGTCCGGGGTGCCGGAAAGCACCCAGCAGTAGTCGCCAGAGGTTGCATCACAGTGCTGCGACCAACCGATCCCCACACTTGCGATGGCTCATCTGCCAGAGTGTAGTAGCAAACTCCCTGTGTCCTCGCCATCCATTGGATTGGATGGCAGCCGCCGGCTGCCGGGCCCTACGGCTTCCTGGTTGTGGAGAAGGGGAGAGGCATAGGCAATAGGTGGCGAGCGGGGAAGATAAATAGTGTCAGATCCCTTGAGCCCAACATGCCCGTGACAATCAGATCCTGGTAAGTCACTGGTCGTGCTTGGACCTGGTCGACGCCCATGACCCCCTGGGTGACCCCCCTTTGCAGAAGGTGTCCATTGGGCTTGGACTTCACAGTCACTTGCGCCTGTGCAACCCGGGTGCAGTCCTGACTAGTACCTGGTCACATGGGGAGGAGGTGGGCAGTTCGAATTTGAGTTCCTGCCTGGTACGACTCGGCCGTACCTTTTTTTCTCCTCTCTACTCAGGTTCCTAATCCGTTGGAACTCCGGCAGGAGTTGAACCGGCACAAGGAAAAGGTGTCCGGCAACCTCCACGGTCAGAGTCCTTGGGACAGCCGGGGGCTAGTAACTCGGATGAGGACCTCCACGGCCATGATGTCCCTTCCCGACATGAGCCGCACCATTCTTGGCTCTAGTACTCCAAACCCGCTGACGAGGAGCGAGGCCCCCACTTTGTCGCACAGAGCCGGAGGAGGACCTGGCACTCCCTGGGGTTCAGGAATGTGGCTCTGCTCACCATCTATTTGGTCACCCGGAGCAAGGCTCCTTCCATCACGGCGAAGCCCTTTGAGGCTGCCATTGTTGCTGACTTTTCTATCTCACCAACAGCCAAGAAGGCATTGCCGGACACCTGGGTGACTTCCCAGCCAGCCGCCTCCCCGTCTCTTCCATCTAGAGCCGCTTCCACTTGTACTCTGTCCACCACACCTTTGATTGGGGATTCCCATAGGCATCTCCGCAGCCGCTATAGCCAGTCTCTCACCAGATCCTTTGGCAGGGGACCTACGTCCCTACACCCTCGCAGCTGACCGTCTGGAACTCTCTTCAGAACCTCTGGGTAGGTAGGCTGGGGGGTCCTCCCCGTACTCCTCCGCCCCTGGTCGGCTATGTTGATCTTCGTTGCTCTCCTCTGATCGCCCTCTACCATGGCACTGCAACTCAGCTGTAAGTGCCCTCTCGCGCCATACCTGAGCAAATGGGCCCATCGAACCTAAAGCCCATGACTCGGCATAGTTCGGCCGGTGGGATGACGAGAGCCGGGTGGGTTTTGATGGTGGCGAGAGCCGTAACCCACGAGGGGTATGCGGTTTGCATTAGAGGCTACCTCCGGAGCACCTCCCCGTTGCTCCATTTGTCCCCGGTTTCTTGCTTTACTCCCTGGACTCATCCGCCCACAGAAGCTGTTGTTATTTCTGTGTATTCACAAAATTTCATGTAGGTCATTTGGATATCAAACAATAACTTGTCTTGCCGTCTGGGGTCTTCTTAGAGTTTCAAAGGGGAGGATTGCTGAGGGCAAAAGTGATCATCATCATCATTGTTATTGGCATCGCCATCATCATCATCACAAACATTATCCCATCAATCTGGGTTGACCGCATCCAATTAAGGATCCATGATATTCACAAAGTTTCTTGTTTGGCTGCATACCTAATGTTTACCTTCGCAAGGTGGAGTACCTGGCTTAGATAACTTAGGACTGGAGAAGGTTAGTTTCTCAAAAGTCTTGGCTTGACGAAAGTTCCATATGGCCAGTTGGCAAGAGGCAAGAGAAGAGTATCTTCTTAGTTACATTGTTTAAGTTCACGCAATGAGGGAGCATCCCTCAAAAGTTTGCCTAGACTTTTGAAATAGTCTACCTGAAGAGGTAAGGTGAAGGTTTGTTATAGGGCATGTGCTCTTCTTTAGGGAAACTGCAAGCCAAAGAGTGACTGGTGCCTAATTCTTTCATATGCTAGCATGTGTGAAGAATAGTCACTGTGAAGCAATGAATCTTTCTCTGACATACATATTCACATTATAACATACATTAAAACAATTATTCTGAGATTTTTTTCAACTAGAAACTTAATTAGGAGCACTTATATATTGTATTTGCCCTAGTTAATCCCTCTACTCTTTCCCCTTGTCCCCTCTGCTTTGGCAGCAGTGCAGTAGGTGGGGCTCACTATCACAGCCTCTGGTCACCACAGCTGGACCAGAAGGTACAGCTGCTAGCCTGCCACTGCTACTACTAACGGACTGCTTGGTTGCAGCTAGAGAGATTATGAGCCTTTAGGATCTGACCATAGTTAAATATGGTACGGAAATAATACGGCAAAGATATGTTCCTGTATACTTCTCAAAATGTGGAAAAGTATATAATATGCACGATTCATATGTTCGGTGTGGGATATGTATGGTATATTATATGTTCAGATGGGATGTCGTTTTCTTTCTGATATGTTCTCTCTCTTGGGGCTTCTAGAGAGAGAAGCTCTGTGGATGCCAATCTGTGCAGGAGGGTTCCTGGGGTTTGCCTCGGGGGCCTCCCAAGGTGCCTAGGGTCGCCGACCCTCGGGAGGTAGGCTTAAGGGATCGGGGTTCGGTCGTGCTTCTAGTGTGGGCATCGAGGCCATATTCAGAGGTTTTGCGACCTGCCAACTAGGCATCAACAGCTACTGTAGGCATTGCATCCTTCCTGTGGCGGTTCTATCCCTTTCCGACATTTATTTGTTGAGGTCGTTTGGGGCTATGTAGTTTGTGAGGAGCCTACCCGGTCACGTGGGGATGCCGTTCAGATGCCGGATGAGACTTATCGGAGGCGTCTACAGTGGTTGAGAAGGTGTGCCAAGGTCTTTCTGGTCTTTGGCGGAATGGATGCGTCTCAGGTGTAGGTCCTGTTGAAGAGAGGCCAAGAGGGAGATGAAGGATGGGTGGTCTATCGGGTGGGCGGAGTTTTCCTGGCGGTGGGGAGATCAGTGGAAGAGGCAGTCAGCAGCGGCTTCGTCATGGCGGACGGAGCCCTTTTGAGGGTGTCTAGGAGGAGGCTGAGTGACGACACATCCAGATCCTCGCCTCTGCAGAGTTCGGCTGAGGATGTCAGGGGTGCTGCTAGTCTTCTGCGACGAGGAGGGGGTGAACCTCCTCCTTTGTAGTGTCGGGAGGGTGGAAGAGGGATCGATGATTTTGGTTGAAGGGAGGAGGCTATTGGTGATGGAAGTAGTTGTTTGGGTGATGTGCGAGGAGGATATCTCGGGCGCCATTGTCGCAAATGTTGAAGGTGGTAGATTCCTTGTCAAAGTTGAGGTGTAAGGCCGACGGCCGGCACCAGAGCAGACAACTCCCGTTCGAAATTTGAACTGCCCGCCAGTGGAGCCGGTTATTGGGTTTCCCTCCTGCCTGGTTAGCAATTGTTTAGACTCGGAGGCTGCCCGTTACGAACCCGCCTTCCCAGGACCTAGCGGTGACTCCATTATCCCTGAATTACTCGATATCTGAGGTCACAGGTCTAATGGAGATTTGGAGGAGATCTGGCTTGCGGTGAGACTCGGTAAGGGGCTTCTTTCTCACCCAAGCTTGGGTGGTGGCTGTAGCGTCGATAGCAACGTGCTTTCTTCGGATTGCACCGACGCTGTTCCCGTGTCGCTGTTCGTGTTGCCGGCAATGTGCAGCACCCTCCTCCTTCTGTGGAAGGGCTTAGAGGAGTCGGAGGACTGTGCCTTCGTTCCCCCTTCAGGTGTGGTTGCTGGTTGTAGTTGGGGGGGGGGGGGAGGGGATGGAGCCCTGAAGATTTGACCATCCTTTCCTTGCCAGGCAAGGAGATGATCGGACAGGGCCTCTTGGGACTAGTGGCATCGAATGTCGCTAGTGAGTCAGCTGTTCGGGAGGAGCCGAACCTTGGGGGTGCCTATGCGGGAGGTATCCCAACTGCTTCGGTCGGAGTCCACTTTTGTCATCTTCCTTGGTTGTCTGATCAGGCTTGTGGCTAGAGCGATGAGGAGGAGAATGAGGGAGGCCTTTGTCTCCTTTTCAAGGAGGTGGAGGCAGGCTATGTGGATGCTTTTGTGGGAGGCTCTCCAGTAGACCTGTCCTTGGTCTCGATGTCTCTAGAGGGGATCTGTGTAGTAGTCCCTACGCTCCCAGTCATACCCATGCCACAGGAAGATGGGGAGCCAGGGGAGCCATGTTTGCCTTTTTTTTTGGGGGGGGGGGGAGATCGAGAGGTTAGACCTCACTCTTAAGGAGGAAGCCAAGTGGAGAAAAGAAGATGTCAAGGAAATCTTATCTGAGGTCGAGAGGTTTATGGAGGAGCAAGCGGATCTATAGATTATATGGTGCTTGACGAATTGGGCAACAACTTCACCAGTCACTTCTCGAAAGGGAATAGCTTTAGCCTATCGCGAGACGTAATCTGTAGCAACCAAAATAAACTTATGGCCTCAGAAAGATGGTGGGAATGGTACCATGATATCTATTCCCCACTTTGCAAACGGCCATGTGGGAGTTGTAGGATTAAGCGGATTAGCTCTTCTAGGGATAGGCCCAAATGCCTGACACTGATGGCATGAGCGGGCACATTGGCTACAGCCAGCATACATGGTTGGCCAATAGAACCCTTTGAGTTTAATGCTAGTTTTCATTTTGACCCCTGCTTGTTGAGCATCACATTGCCCTGAGTGGAACTCTTGCATTATCCTTTTAGCTTCTTTCGGTGAAACACATTGGAGGAGGGCCAATCTGTCTTTCTCATGGACAAGGTTGAAAATATGAAAATAGAATGTTAAAGAAAAAGATTGATCAAAGCATGCTCAATGAATCTTCATGTGTGAAGTGTGTTGAACTAACTTCCAAGCTAGAAACATTGTCATATGAGAATGAATTGCTTAATTCTAAAGTCACCCTGTTTGAAGAAGAGCTAGTATGTTTAAAGGAAGAACAACAAAATGATGAAAAGTTCATGAAAGCAATTGAAGAAAATGGGAAGCTAAAGGAAGCCATTGAAGAAGTGAATGCTAGAGTACAAGGTTTGGAAAAGGATAAAATGGAACTTCAAAATGCCAATGAAACTCTAAGAGGTGAAGTGCAAGATTTAAAAGACACTCTAGCAAAATTTGTCAAAGGGAAGCAGACCTTAGACACCATGCTAGGAATGAAAGTGAATTTCAGAATAGAAGGGTTAGGATATGAGCCATGTAACAAGAAAGCTTTTGAAAACAAAACTCATACTTCCTATGTGAATGTGAATACTTCATCTTCATCATGCTCAACATACAAAAAGAATGAAAAACATATTCCCTTTCACAAACCCTTCCTGAATGATAACAAGAAAAGGAATCATAATAAGAAAGTTGTTTCATGTTTCTACTGTGGAATGTATGGTCACACCATGTATACATGCAGATTAATGTTGGCTGACGATGAACAATTTGCAAGAAAATCAATGCGGTTGAATAGATCAAGAACTTCTAACCATTGTGGACCCAAGCAAGCTTGGGTACCAAAATCATAGAAGTTTTCCTGTTTTGATATTTTTGAAGGTCTGCATGAAGGATCAAAGAAGTAAATGGTACCTCAATAGTGGATGCTCGCGACACATGTCCGGGAACAAAGAAATTTTTGTAGACCTCAAAGAAAAGGAGGGTGGACTTGTTGCCTTCGGGGGCAAGGACAAAGGAAAAATCATCGGTGAAGGTATGATTGGTAAGGGATCAACTCATAGTGTTGAAAATGTTTTGTTGGTTAAAGGTCTCAATCACAACTTACTTAGTATAAGTCAACTTTGTGATAAAGGGTGCAATGTGATTTTTGACTCCTCGCAGTGCACGGTTGTAAATAAAAACACAAATGAAATCATGTTCATAGGGATGAGACAAAACAATGTATATATGATAGACTTAGATGATACATCTCATGATAATTTTTAACTAGTTGCTAATAATTCAGATAATGTTTGGCTGTGGCATCGTCGACTTGGGCATGCCAGTTTTAATGTTCTAACAAAGCTCTCGAGAAATGATCTAGTCATTGGAATGCCAAGGCTCAAATTTTAAACGAACAAGATGTGTGAGGTGTGCAGCAAAGGTAAACAAACCAGAACCTCATTTAAGAGGCAAAATGATGTGACAACCTCTAGGCCCCTTGAAGTTCTTCATATTGATCTATTTGGCCCTAGTAGGACTCACAGTCTAAGTGGTAAGTTATATGGACTTGTCATTGTAAATAACTTCTCACGATTTTGCTGGGTATATTTTTTGTCACATAAAAATGATGCCTTGATGGAATTTGAAGGTTTTTGCAGGAAAGTGCAGAATGAGAAAGGATATTTAATCAAGAGAATACAAAGTGATCATGGTAAGGAGTTCGAGAATAATGATTTTGATGAATTTTACAGGAGAAACGGATACTCGCACACATTTTCAGCACCAAGAACTCCAGAACAAAATGGCATTGTGGAGAGAGAGAATAGAACCCTCATTGAGATGGCTCGGACGATGCTGAGCGAGAATAACCTTCCTAGGTGTGGAAGCCGTTAACACATCATGCTACATCATAAACCGAGCCATGGTAAGACCAATGTTGAGAAAAACACCATATGAACTTTTCAAAGGTAAGAAGCCCAACATCTCTTATTTGAAACTATTTGGATCTATTTGTTATATTCTCAATAATGGAAAATCTGATTTGGATGAATTCGATGCAAAGAGTGATCGTGGAATTTTTCTTGGGTACTCTCTTGTCTCTAGAGCATATCGGGTTTATAACCTGAGAACTCTTGTAGTAGAGAAGAGCCCTCATGTTATAGTAGATGAGTCATGCAATATGAATGTTGATAAAGGCTCAAAATTGCAGGATGAAGAAGAAGAAACTGGTGAAGAAAATGTACCAAAGGCAGCACAAGAAAAAGTGACTCAGGGAGATGGTTTAGAAGTTGAGGATCAAGAAACTCAACAAGAGCAGCAGTGTCACGCCCCGAGAGCGGAAGATACTCGGAGACGCGTGGCGAGTTTATATCAATCATGTCAATCAGAGTATTAGTGTATTCGACACCAAAATCAGAGATGTGTAAAAGTAAAGATAACCCAATCCTTTATTCCTTCATAAGAATATGTCTATTACAAACCTTTGAAGTACTAACTAAAATAAAGGAAAAATACAAGGTTGACTCAAGAAAATATGAAAAAACTAGATAACACGGAAGAAGCTCTATCTCTTTCACTCTTGATTTTTCCCATCCGTTCGAGTTCCCTCATCGTTGGACTTACCTGAAAAGTAGGGAAACACTAAGTGAGCGAACGCTCAGTAGGAAATTATATCTCAAGAACTAGCAATGGGTTTAAGTAATTACATCTTTCATGAATGCACTATAGCTATGCATGCTCGCATAAAACGACAAGATAGAGAGAGTGTATAACAATAAGATAGCGACAAGAACTAGTCATGAACTTTCAAGAACTTATATCAAAAGATATCAAGATATTCAAGCAAGTATATTCATCATGTCATGTTGGAATTTGGCTATCATATTCAAGCACGCAAGTATGCAATTATCCTTTTTCGGGTCACGCAAGTCATGTAATATCAAGTCAAGTACAGGTACAAGATTTGTGGAATGTTCAATCAAGCTAGTCATGCACTTCGGTATAATGCCAATACCGTGATCAATCAACTCCCATGGGCACAAGTACTTTCGGGTGCTCCTCCCAGGACCAGATCGGGCCCTATATGCGCAGGCATTAATCATGTATTTTAACATCCACTTTTGTGTATAGCCAATATGAAATTTCAAGAATAAAGTTTGTAGACATGTAGGATAAACTTGGATAGAGTAGAGTCCAAAATATGACATTTGACATAGATAGGCGATAACAACGGTACAATCACGATTATCGATAAAATTAGGTGGAATTGGTTCCCTAACTTGGGTACCATGACAAACAAGTATGGACATTCTTTATATAGAATTGAGGTCCACAAGAACATCAAGTTTAATATAGAATTGGGGTTTACAAGAACATCATAACAATGTTGATATAGAATTGGGGTTTACAAGAACAACATCAAATGGCATGATAACCTCATCCCATTAAGAGAATTCTCATGATACACACTTTGCATAACATGAGGGCCGGTATACCATGTTTCTTTAGAGTGACATGGCAAAATAGGGTAATGGGTTTTTATGGTACAACCAGCTCAGTCGGCCTTGAGGGAATCCAAGGCTGCGAGGAGACTTACGGAGGTCTCTATGACTAACTCGCTAGTCCAAAGGAACGGAATGTCCAATGGAGAGCTTGTATGTCAATGAGAATTGAGGGTAGTGCGATAAAAACATCATGAAACATGGGACTATATTCACGGAGTGGAAATATAGTGCCGATATATATATATATATATATATATATATATATATATATATATAAAACCCTTCGGTTGACAGTAATCAGTGTAAAACAGTAATACAGAAAATAGCGGTTTAAGCTAAGTCATTAATTCTCCAATTAACGCCTTACTCAGGGGCGTTTATTCACAATTTGACGACTTATACATTAGTTGTCCCTTCAATATTTCCATTCTACAGAAAATCAATATTCTGGAATTTTAACAAAAACGCGCCCTGGGCAGGGGCGTTACTTTTCAATTAGCGCCCTGGTATGGGGTGTCAGTTCAATGAGAGACGACCTTGTGCAGGTCGTTAATTCAACAATTTATCAATTTTTGATAATAAAATTTCAGGAAAATAATTTCATGGTCATGACAAGATAATTAACAGGATTTCACAGGTATACTCATGCAATATATTAGATTCATGGTTACATAGTTATTAAATTTTAAACGTGGGTAATTATTAATTACATGTAATTGACGACTTCTGGGCAGGGCGTTAAAACAATAATTAGCGCCCTAGTGTGGGTCGCTTCTTTAAATTAGCGTCCTGGTCAAGGGCGTTGCTTTGAAAATTGCATAGAAACAGTTGAAACCACAATAAAACTATATGCATGGAGGATCGATGATATTATTAAAGATATTAAGCTAGTTTGGGCTACGTTCTTGAGAAAACCTACCTTATGAAGATTTAACTGATGAACGGATGAAGGTTTGGAACGACACTCTGTTTGTAACAGAGTCTTCTGATCACCAGAAGAGGAAGAACGATGTTGATGAAGAACCACGTTCTTCAACGAGTTGTTTGTATGCTACCTGCAAAGGAAGATGAGGAAGAAGAAAAGAATATTAACGTTCCTTCCTCAAACAACCAGAGGCAAAAGCAAAGGAAGGAAGAAGAACATAAACATGTTCTTCACCCACAGCAGCAGCAGAGCTTCCGTCGGCCAACAGCTCGTTAGGTTCGATAGAAAAGGTTACTTATAGGATTTTGGGAATCCTAATAGGGTTAGAGTTGTATTGGAAGTAATACTTCCATGAGAGTCCTTATCATATTCCACCTTCGACGTAGTTATCCAGAACTTGCCCTAGATAGACTCCTGGGTCGAACGAAACTCGAACTGAATTCACGCCTTAAACTAGGTCGTGTGTTTTAATTGACGTCTTGTCAAGCGTCATTTCTTATGTAAAACGCGCCCATGTAGAGGGCGTCACTTATACTTGCCCTTTATTTATTTTTGGCCGTTTGTGGGAATTGACGCCCTTTGGTGTTGGCGTCCTTTTTAGAATTAACGCCTTATGTAAGGGCGTTTCTTTTCGAAGTCGCGCCTTGACCAAAGGCGTTATTTTTTCTTGATTAATGATTTTACCCATTTAGGCTCTTTGTCATCTATTTACTTATCTTTTATTTTAATTTGATTTATTTTAAAAATCTTGTTTTTATCAAGGTTGCTACACCCTCCCCCACTTAAAAGAATTTGGTCCCCAAATTCCATAGTATATATAAGCGGAGAGTGTAGAGTATATACCTTAAAATAATTCTGGAAATCGCTTCCTCGTGGATTCCTCGGTCTCCCATGTAGCTTCATGTTCGGAGTTCTTATTCCATTGTACCTTAAGCATGGGAATAACCTTATTCCTTAGGGTACGTACTTCACGATCTAGTATCTTTATGGGCTTCTGTTCATATGTGAGATCTTTCTGGATCACTAAGTCTCCGTGATCAATAATATGTGATGGATCGTGCACATATTTCTTCAACATAGATATGTGGAACACATTATGAACATCGGACAATTGAGGAGGCAATGCGATGCGATAAGCAACCTCGCCAACTCTTTCCAGTATCTCGAAAGGTCCAATGAATCTTGGTGTAAGCTTGCCCTTGACACCAAATCTCCGTATGCCACGTCCAGGCGATATCTTGAGAAATACATGATCTCGAACTTGGAATTCAAGATCTCTCCTTCTTCTATCGGCATAAGCCTTTTGCCTAGACTGAGCAACTTGCAGTCTTTCTCGAATCAATTGTATTCTTTCAGTGGTAACCCTTACCATGTCTGGACCTAGCAGTTGTTTCTCTCCAACTTTGTCCCAGCATAAGGGTGATCGGCAACTCCTTCCGTATAAGGTTTCGAAAGGTGCCATTTTTATACTTGCATGGTAGCTATTATTGTATGCGAATTCAACCAGAGGCAAGTGATCATGCCAGCTCCCACCAAAATCAATGATGCATGCCCTAAGCATATCTTCAATGACCTGATTAGTTCTCTCAGTCTGACCATCTGTCTGAGGATGAAAAGCTGTACTAAAGTTAAGCCTTGTTCCCAACGAATGTTGTAGTCCCTTCCAAAAATGAGAAGTAAAACGGGGATCTCTGTCAGACACGATTGAGATAGGAATACCGTGTAATCTGACTATGTCCTTGATGTATAATGCAGCCAACACATCGCTGACCATCGGCTCTTGATTGGCAAGAAATGCGCCGATTTAGTCAATCGGTCAATAATAACCCATATTCCATCATGTCCTCCTTTTGATTTAGATACACCCATGATGAAATCCATACCAATATCCTCCCACTTCTATTTAGGGATATCTAGAGGATGTAGTTTTCCAGCAGGCTTTTGGTGTTCCGCCTTGACCTGTTGACATGTGAGACAGCGCGACACGTAGTCCGCTATTTCCCTTTTCATGTTGGGCCACCAAAAATTTCTTTTCACATCTTGGTACATTTTGGTAGATCCAGGATGAATCGTGTACCTTGATCTATGAGCTTCATCTAAGATCTTCTTCTTTAACTCGGGACAATCCGGTATACAAGTTCTGTTTTGGAATAACAACCTTCTATCTGATGCTAATTGGAAATCAGACTGTCCTTCTAGTTTGCCCTTGATTTCCACTAATATTGGGTCATCATCCTGAAGTGCTTGTATTTCAGTTAATAGGTCTGGATGAATGCTTATATGAGACAATGTGACACATTTGAAGTTCGTGTCCATGCTTATATTGAGCTTAGAGAATTGCTCCAGCAACTTCCATTCTTGAATCATACAATTGGCTAACAGTGCTCTCGGCTTTCGACTAAGGGCATCTGCTACATGATTACCCTTTCCGGGATGATATTGTATATTGAAGTCGAAGTCCTTGAGATATTCTAGCCAACGTCTTTGCCTCATATTTAGTTCCTTTTGAGAGAAAAGATACTTGAGACTCTTGTGATCGGAGTATACAGTAAACTGTACTCCATATAGATAATGCCTCCAGATCTTTAGTGCAAATACTACCGCGGCTAATTCTAAGTCATGGACGGGGTAGTTCTCTTCATGCTTCTTTAATTGACGAGAAGAGTAAGCTATAACCTTTCCTTGTTGCATTAGAACACATCCGAGGCCAATGCCAGAAGCATCAGTGTATACCTCGAATTTCTCTCCTTCCATTGGTAAAGCTAAGACATGAGCTGTAGTAAGATGATCCTTGAGAGTTTGGAAGCTTCTTTCACATTCCTCACTCCATTCGTAACGGATCTCCTTGCGAGTTAACCTCGTAAGTGGTACGGCGATCTTAAAGAAATCTTTGATGAATCGCCTGTAATAGCCAGCAAGACCTAAGAAACTTCGGATCTTGCTAGCATTAGTTGGTCTTTCCCAATTTCTTACAGCTTCAACTTTTGATGGATCTACTGATAAGCCATCCTTTGATATAACATGTCCGAGAAAAGTCACTTCCTCAAGCCAGAATTCACTCTTGCTGAGTTTTGCATATAATTGATTTGCCCTTAATATTTGTAATGCAATCCTTAAATGCTCCTCATGCTCTTCCTTGGTCTTGGAATAAATCAATATATCATCAATAAAGACCACCACGAATTGATCCAAATAAGGCCTGAATATACTATTCATTAACTGCATAAAGGCAGCAGGGGCATTCGTTAGTCCGAAAGGCATAACAACAAATTCATAATGGCCGTACCTGCTTCTGAATGCAGTCTTATGAATGTCCTCATCCTTGATTCTTAACTGATGATATCCCGACCTAAGATCAATTTTGGAAAAGTACTTGGATCCTGAAATTTGATCAAACAACTCATCGATTCTCGGCAGTGGATACTTATTCTTGATAGTGAGATGATTCAACTGTCGATAGTCGATGCATAACCTCATGGATCCATCTTTCTTCTTTACAAATAATACAGGCGCTCCCCACGGGGAAGTGCTTGGTCTAATGAATCCTTTCTTAATGAGTTGTTTCAATTGCTCCTTTAACTCCTTGAGTTCAGCAGGCGACATTCTATACGGTGCCTTAGAAACTGGACCCGCACCAGGAACTAAATCGATAGTGAAGGCCACTTCTCTTTGCGGGGGTAATCCAGGCAAATCTTCTGGAAATACGTCCGGAAATTCTTGCACAACTGGGATATCTTCTATCTTAGTTTCCTTAGCCTCCTTAATCGTGATGAATGCAAGGAAAGATACACATCCTTTCCTGATGAGCTTGCTAGCTCGGAGAGCCGAAATAAGAGGGGTTTTGCTTCGCCTCTTGGGCTAGTAAAGATCAGTTCTGGAAATTCCTCGAAAGTAACCTTGCTATTGCGGCAATCGACCGTTGCCTGATATTTAGATAACCAATCCG
The DNA here is from genome assembly GCA_022559845.1 of Amorphophallus konjac. NCBI lineage: Eukaryota > Viridiplantae > Streptophyta > Magnoliopsida > Alismatales > Araceae > Amorphophallus > Amorphophallus konjac. The sequence continues at coordinate 290,499,280 of CM040118.1, forward strand.
CTCCTAGTATGACATCATACTCCTTTAGATCTAAACATATAAGATCAATAGGGAGATTCTTACCATGAACCAATACTTCACAGTTCTGGTAATGGTGTGTAATATCAGTCTCGTTTCCTAGAGGAGTATACAAGACTAATTTTATCTATTCCGGTTCTAGGGGTAACGGATCAGCGAACTTCTTGGAAACAATTGAATGTGAAGCACCAGTATCAATTAAGACATATGCAGACTTGGAACAAACTTTCAATGTACCTTCGACTAGTCCGCCTTCTTCTTCTTGTTCGGTCTCCTTAATTGCGTGAAGACGAGCATTCTTGGTTACTGGGCGCTTCCCGTCCCCGGCTTGATCATTAAGTAATGGGCAATCGGGAATTCGATGATCGCGACTCCCACAGCGGAGACATGCTCCTAGTTTCCTCCAGCATTCTTCTGCCCTATGGCCCACCTTGTCACAATGCTTGCACACTATATTTGATGGGGTAGTGGTGATGGAGAAGGGCTTGGTCTTCTTAAACTTCTGATCTTGTGAGGAAGTACCTCCATTACTAGGCCTCTTCTTGAAGTTGGGTTTAAAGGAACCCGAACTTGTAACTTGTTCTTTCTTGTCATTCCCACGGATTCTATCAGATAGTTCCGTGGCGTCTTCTAATAGCTGAGCTCGGCGCACAATTTCCGAGTAGACCTGGATATCCATTGGCGCCAGCTGCGTGATATATTGGGGCCTGAGCCCATTTAGGAACCTCCTAGCTTTCATCTTCTCGGTGCTAACTAAGTGCTTAGCATACCGAGATAATCTAGAAAATTGGGCCTCGTACTCCGCCACCGATAATGACCGTTGCTTGAGTGCGGCAAATTCGGTAGCTTTCTTTTCTTGGACTCGGTCCGAAAAATATTTAGCGTTGAAATGTTCAACGAATTCTTCCCAAGTAACTTGGTCTTGATTTAAAGTAGTTTCTATTGATTCTCACCAGCATCGGGCATCCCTTTCTAGTTGGAAAGTAGCTAATAAGACTTTATCTTGATCTGTGCACTGCATAACACGGAATATATGTTTCGTTTCCCTGATCCAGTGCTCTGCGTCGTCCGGATCAGTAGAACCCGTGAATTTAGGCGGGTTCATGTTTTTAAAGACTTGGTGGAGACTCCCTGCTCGTTGTGCACCTCCTTGTGCTACCTGTTGCAGCACCTGAGTCATGCCTTGAAGTGTACGCTGCATGTTGCGCCACTGAGCACGTTCGGCAGCCATCGTCCTACAATTACAATAACTAGATTAATACGTGATTTTTTTTTTTTTTAGAAGCTAGCATTTCTATGTTAACTTTAACCCTTGGTTCTTCCCAACCTCACCGGTTAAAGGTTAAACCTATCCTTGGACTTGGGTTTTCCTAGGAATTGAATACCCTAGGCTCTGATACCACAAAAACTGTCACGTCCCGAGAGCGGAAGATACCCGGAGACGCGTGACGAGTTTATATCAATCATGTCAATCAGAGTATTAGTGTATTCGACACCAAAATCAGAGATGCGCAAAAGTAAAGATAACCCAATCCTTTATTCCTTCATAAGAATATGTCTATTACAAACCTTTGAAGTACTAACTAAAATAAAGGAAAAATACAAGGTTGACTCAAGAAAATATGAAAAAATTAGATAACACGGAAGAAGCTCTATCTCTTTCACTCTTGATTTTCTCCATCCGTTCGAGTTCTCTCATCGTCGGACTTACCTGAAAAGTAGGGAAACACTAAGTGAGCGAACGCTCAGTAGGAAATTATATCTCAAGAACTAGCAATGGGTTTAAGTAATTACATCTTTCATGAATGCACTATAGCTATGCATGCTCGCATAAAACGACAAGATAGAGAGTGTATAACAATAAGATAGCGACGAGAACTAGTCATGAACTTTCAAGAACTTATATCAAAAGATATCAAGATATTCAAGCAAGTGTATTCATCATGTCATGTTGGAATTTGGCTATCACATTCAAGCACGCAAGTATGCAATTACCCTTTTTCGGGTCACGCAAGTCATGTAATATCAAGTCAAGTACAAGTACAAGATTTGTGGAATGTTCAATCAAGCTAGTCATGCACTTCGGTATAATGCCAATACCGTGATCAATCAACTCCCATGGGCACAAGTACTTTCAGGTGCTCCTCCCAGGACCAGATCGGGCCCTATATGCACAGGCATTAATCATGTATTTTAACATCCACTTTTGTGTATAGCCAATATGGAATTTCAAGAATAAAGTTTGTAGACATGTAGGATAAACTTGGATAGAGTAGAGTTCAAAATATGACATTTGACATAGATAGGCGATAACAACGGTACAATCACGATTATCGATAAAACTAGGTGGAATTGGTTCCCTAACTTGGGTACCATGACAAACAAGTATGGACATTCTTTATATAGAATTGAGGTCCACAAGAACATCAAGTTTAATATAGAATTGGGGTTTACAAGAACATCATAACAATGTTGATATAGAATTGGGGTTTACAAGAACAACATCAAATGGCATGATAACCTCATCCCATTAAGAGAATTCTCATGATACACACTTTGCATAACATGAGGGCCGGTATATCATGTTTCTTTATAGTGACATGGCAAAATAGGGTAATGGGTTTTTATGGTACAACCAGCTCAGTCGGCCTTGAGGGAATCCAAGGCTGCGAGGAGACTTACAGAGGTCTCTATGACTAACTCGCTAGTCCAAAGGAACGGAATGTCCAATGGAGAGCTTGTATGTCAATGAGAATTGAGGGTAGTGCGATAAAACATCATGAAACATGGGACTATATTCACGGAGTGGAAATATAGTGCCGATATAGATATATATATATATATATATATATATATATATATATAAAACCCTTCGGTTGACAGTAATCAGTGTAAAACAGTAATACAGAAACTAGCGGCTTAAGCTAAGTCATTAATTCTTCAATTAACGCCTTACTCAGGGGCGTTTATTTACAATTTGACGACTTATACATTAGTCGTCCCTTCAATATATCCATTCTACAGAAAATCAATATTCTGGAATTTTAACAAAAACGCGCCCTGGGCAGGGGCGTTACTTTTCAATTAGCGCCCTGGTATGGGGCGTCAGTTCAATGAGAGACGACCTTGTGCAGGTCGTTAATTCAACAATTTATCAATTTTCGATAATAAAATTTCAGGAAAACAATTTCATGGTCATGACAAGATAATTAACAGGATTTCACAGGTATACTCATGCAATATATTAGATTCATGGTTACATAGTTATTAAATTTTAAACGTGGGTAATTATTAATTACATGTAATTGACGACTTCTGGGCAGGGCGTCAAAACAATAATTAGTGCCCTAGTGTGGGTCGCTTCTTTAAATTAGCGCCCTGGTCAAGGGCGTTGCTTTGAAAATTGCATAGAAACAGTTGAAACCACAATAAAACTATATGCATGGAGGATCGATGATATTATTAAAGATATTAAGCTAGTTTGGGCTACGTTCTTGAGAAAACCTACCTTTTGAAGTTTTTAACTGATGAACGGATGAAGGTTTGGAGAAGAAAACGATGCTCTGTTCTCGAACAGAGATAACTTGCAGGAGATGGACGAAAAAAGGGGTGATCGTCTTCTCAACACAGACAACCTGTATAGGAAGATGAGGAAGGAAAAGAACATCAACGTTCTTTCAACACACTACCAAAAATAAAGAGGAAGAACATTACCTGTTCTTCACGTTGATGACAGCAGCAGCAGATCGCCAAATAGCGATCAAGGGTTGATTTAGGAGGATATTTATAGGATTTTGGGGATCCTAATAGGGTTAGAGTTGTATTGGAAGTAATACTTCCATGATAGAGTCCTTACCATATTCCACCTTCGACGTAGTTATCCAGAACTTGCCCTGGATAGACTCCTGGGTCGATCGAAACTCGAACTGAATTAACGTCTTAAGCGAGGGCGTTAATTTAAATTGACGCCTTGTCAAGCGTCATTTCTTATGTAAAACGCGCCCATGTAGAGGGCGTCACTTATACTTGCCCTTTGTTTATTTTCGGCCGTTTGGGAATTGACGCCCTTTGGTGTTGGCGTCATTTTTAGAATTAACGCCTTATGTAAGGGCGTTTCTTTTCGAAGTCGCGCCTTGACCAAAGGCGTTATTTTTTCTTGATTAATGATTTTACCCATTTAGGCTCTTTGTCATCTATTTACTTATCTTTTATTTTAATTTGATTTATTTTAAAAATCTTGTTTTTATCAGGGTTGCTACACCCTCCCCCACTTAAAAGAATTTGGTCCCCAAATTCCATAGTATATATAAGCGGAGAGTGTAGAGTATATACCTTAAAATAATTCTGGAAATCGCTTCCTCATGGATTCCTCGGTTTCCCATGTAGCTTCATGTTCGGAGTTCTTATTCCATTGTACCTTAAGCATGGGAATAACCTTATTCCTTAGGGTACGTACTTCACGATCTAGTATCTTTATGGGCTTCTGTTCATATGTGAGATCTTTCTGGATCACTAAGTCTCCGTGATCAATAATATGTGATGGATCGTGCACATATTTCTTCAACATAGATATGTGGAACACATTATGAACATCGGACAATTGAGGAGGCAATGCGATGCGATAAGCAACCTCGTCAACTCTTTCCAGTATCTCGAAAGGTCCAATGAATCTTGGTGTAAGCTTGCCCTTGACACCAAATCTCTGTATGCCACGTCCAGACGATATCTTGAGAAATACATGATCTCGAACTTGGAATTCAAGATCTCTCCTTGTATCGGCATAAGCCTTTTGCCTAGACTGAGCAACTTGCAGTCTTTCTCGAATCAATTGTATTCTTTCAGTGGTAACCCTTACCATGTCTGGACCTAGCAGTTGTTTCTCTCCAACTTCGTCCCAGCATAAGGGTGATCGGCAACTCCTTCCGTATAAGGCTTCGAAAGGTGCCATTTGTATGCTTGCCTGGTAGCTATTATTGTATGCAAATTCCACCAACGGCAAGTGATCATGCCAGCTTCCATCGAAATCAATGATGCAAGCTCTGAGCATATCTTCAACCACCTGGTTAGTTCTCTCGGTCTGACCATCCGTTTGAGGATGAAAAGCTGTACTAAAGTTAAGCCTTGTTCCCAACGAATGTTGTAGTCCCTTCCAAAAATGAGAAGTAAAACGGGGATCTCTGTCAGATACGATTAAAATAGGAATACCGTGTAATCTGACTATGTCCTTGATGTATAATGCAGCCAACACATCGACTGACCATCGGCTCTTGATTGGCAAGAAATGCGCCGATTTAGTCTATCGGTCAATAATAACCCATATTCCATCATGTCCTCCTTTTGATTTAGATAAATCCATGATGAAATCCATACTAATATTCTCCCACTTCCATTTGGGAATATCTAGAGGATGTAATTTTCCAGCAGGCTTTTGGTGTTCCGCCTTGACCTGTTGGCATGTGAGACAGCGCGACACATAGTCCGCTATTTCCCTTTTCATGTTGGGCCACCAAAAATTTCTTTTCACATCTTGGTACATTTTGGTAGATCCATGATGAATTGTGTACCTTGATCTATGAGCTTCATCTAAGATATTCTTCTTTAACTCGAGACAATCCGGTATACAAGTTCTGTTTTGGAATAACAACCTTCTATCTGACGCTAATTGGAAATCAGACTGTCCTTCTAGTTTGCCCTTGATTTCCACTAATATTGGGTCATCATCCTGAAGTGCTTGTATTTCAGTTAATAGGTCTGGATGAATGCTTATATGAGACAATGTGACACATTTGAAGTTCGTGTCCATGCTTATATTGAGCTTAGAGAATTGCTCCAGCAACTTCCATTCTTGAATCATACAATTGGCTAACAGTGCTCTCGGCTTTCGACTAAGGGCATCTGCTACATGATTACCCTTTCCAGGATGATATTGTATATTGAAGTCGAAGTCCTTGAGATATTCTAGCCAACGCCTTTGCCTCATATTTAGTTCCTTTTGAGAGAAAAGATACTTGAGACTCTTGTGATCGGAGTATACAGTAAACTGTACTCCATATAGATAATGTCTCCAGATCTTTAGTGCAAATACTACCGCGGCTAATTCTAAGTCATGGACGGGGTAGTTCTCTTCATGCTTCTTTAATTGACGAGAAGAGTAAGCTATAACCTTTCCTTGTTGCATTAGAGTACATCCGAGGCCAATGCCAGAAGTATCAGTGTATACCTCGAATTTCTCTCCTTCCATTGGTAAAGCTAAGACATGAGCTGTAGTAAGATGATCCTTGAGCGTTTGGAAGCTTCTTTCACATTCCTCACTCCATTCGTAACGGATCTCCTTGCGAGTTAACCTCGTAAGTGGTACGGCGATCTTAGAGAAATCTTTGATGAATCGCCTGTAATAGCCAGCAAGACCTAAGAAACTTCGGATCTTGCTAGCATTAGTTGGTCTTTCCCAATTTCTTACAGCTTCAACTTTTGATGGATCTACTGATAAGCCATCCTTTGATATAACATGTCCGAGAAAAGTCACTTCCTCAAGCCAGAATTCACTCTTGCTGAGTTTTGCATATAATTGATTTGCCCTTAATATTTGTAATGCAATCCTTAAATGCTCCTCATGCTCTTCCTTGGTCTTGGAATAAATCAATATATCATCAATAAAGACCACCATGAATTGATCCAAATAAGGCCTGAATATACTATTCATTAACTGCATAAAGGCAGCAGGGGCATTCGTTAGTCCGAAAGACATAATAACAAATTCATAATGGCCGTACCTGCTTCTGAATGCAGTCTTATGAATGTCCTCATCCTTGATTCTTAACTGATGATATCCCGACCTAAGATCAATTTTGGAAAAGTACTTGGATCCTGATATTTGATCAAACAACTCATCGATTCTCGGCAGTGGATACTTATTCTTGATAGTGAGATGATTCAATTGTCGATAGTCGATGCATAACCTCATGGATCCATCTTTCTTCTTTACAAATAATACAGGCGCTCCCCACGGGGAAGTGCTTGGTCTAATGAATCCTTTCTTAATGAGTTGCATCAATTGCTCCTTTAACTCCTTGAGTTCAGCAGGCGACATTCTATACGGTGCCTTAGAAACTGGACCCGCACCAGGAACTAAATCGATGGTGAAGGCCACTTCTCTTTGCGGGGGTAATCCAGGCAAATCTTCCGGAAATACGTCCGGAAATTCTTGCACAACTGGGATATCTTCTATCTTAGTTTCCTTAGTCTCCGTAATCGTGATGAATGCAAGGAAAGATACACATCCTTTCCTGATGAGCTTGCTAGCTCGGAGAGCCGAGATAAGAGGGGACTTGCTCCGACTCTTAGGGCTAGTATAGACCAGCTCCGGAAATTCCTTGAAAGTAACCTTGCTATTGCGGCAATCCACCGTAGCCTGATACATGGATAACCAATATGCTCCTAATATGACATCATATTCTTTTAGGTCTAAACATATGAGATTGATAGGGAGATTCTTACCATGAACCAATACTTCAAAGTTCTGGTAATGGTGTGTAATATCAGTCTTGTTTCCTAGAGGAGTAGACAAGACTAATTTTATCCATTTCGGTTCTAGGGGTAACGGATCAGCGAACTTCTTGGAAACAATTGAATGTGAAGCACCAGTATCAAATAAGACATGTGCAGACTTGGAACAAACTTTCAGTGTACCTTCTACTAGTCCGCTTTCTTCTTCTTGTTCGGTCTCCTTAATTGCGTGAAGACGAGCATTCTTGGTTACTGGGTGCTTCCCGTCCCCGGCTTGATCATTAAGTAATGGGCAATCGGGAATTCGATGATCGCGACTCCCACAGCGGAGACATGCTCCTAGTTTCCTCCAGCATTCTTCTGCTCTATGGCCCGCCTTGTCACAATGCTTGCACACTATATTTGATGGGGTAGTGGTGATGGAGAATGGCTTGGTCTTCTTAAACTTCTGATCTTGTGAGGAAGTACCTCCATTACTAGGCCTCTTCTTGAAGTTGGGTTTAAAGGAACCCGAACTTGTAACTTGTTCTTTCTTGTCATTCCCACGGATTCTATCAGATAGTTCCGTGGCGTCTTCTAATAGCTGAGCTCGGCGCACAATTTCCGAGTAGACCTGGATATCCATTGGCGCCAGCTGCGTGATATATTGGGGCCTGAGCCCATTTAGGAACCTCCTAGCTTTCATCTTCTCGGTGCTAACTAAGTGCTTAGCATACCGAGATAATCTAGAAAATTGGGCCTCGTACTCCGCCACCGATAATGACCGTTGCTTGAGTGCGGCAAATTCGGTAGCTTTCTTTTCTTGGACTCGGTCCGAAAAATATTTAGCGTTGAAATGTTCAACGAATTCTTCCCAAGTAACTTGGTCTTGATTTAAAGTAGTTTCTATTGATTCCCACCAGCATCGGGCATCCCTTTCTAACTGAAAGGTAGCTAATAAGACTTTATCTTGATCCGTGCACTGCATAACACGGAATATACGCTCCGTCTCCCTGATCCAGTGCTCTGCGTCATCCGGATCAGTAGAACCCGTGAATTTAGGCGGGTTCATGTTTTTAAAGACTTGGTGGAGACTCCCTGCTCGTTGTGCACCTCCTTGTGCTACCTGTTGCAGCACCTGAGTCATGCCTTGAAGTGTACGCTGCATGTTGCGCCACTGGGCACGTTCGGCAGCCATCGTCCTACAATTACAATAACTAGATTAATACGCGATTTCTTTTGGAAGCTAGCATTTCTATGTTAACTTTATCCCTTGGTTCTACCCAATCTCACTGGTTAAAGGATTGTACCTATCCTTGGACTTGGGTTTCCTAGGAATTGAATACCCTAGGCTCTGATACCACAAAAACTGTCACGCCCCGAGAGCGGAAGATACCCGGAGACGCGTGACGAGTTTATATCAATCATGTCAATCAGAGTATTAGTGTATTCGACACCAAAATCAGAGATGCGCAAGAATAAAGATAACCCAATCCTTTATTCCTTCATAAGAATATGTCTATTACAAACCTTTGAAGTACTAACTAAAATAAAGGAAAAATACAAGGTTGACTCAAGAAAATATGAAAAAGACTAGATAACACGGAAGAAGCTCTATCTCTTTCACTCTTGATTTTCCCCATCCGTTTGAGTTCCCTCATCGTCGGACTTACCTAAAAAGTAGGGAAACACTAAGTGAGCGAACGCTCAGTAGGAAATTATATCTCAAGAACTAGGAATGGGTTTAAGTAATTATATCTTTCATGAATGTACTATAGCTATGCATGCTCGCATAAAACGACAAGATAGAGAGAGTGTATAACAATAAGATAGCAAGAAGAACTAGTCATGAACTTTCAAGAACTTATATCAAAGGATATCAAGATATTCAAGCAAGTGTATTCATCATGTCATGTTGGAATTTGGCTATCACGTTCAAGCACGCAAGTATGCAATTACTCTTTTTCGGGTCACACAAGTCATGTAATATCAAGTCAAGTACAAGTACAAGATTTGTGGAATGTTCAATCAAGCTAGTCATGCACTTCGGTATAATGCCAATACCGTGATCAATCAACTCCCATGGGCACAAGTACTTTCGGGTGCTCCTCCCAGGACCAGATCGGGCCCTATATGCGCAGGCATTAATCATGTATTTTAACATCCACTTTTGTGTATAACCAATATGGAATTTTAAGAATAAAGCTTGTAGACATGTAGGATAAACTTGGATAGAGTAGAGTCGAAAATATGACACTTGACATAGAATGACGATAATAACGGTACAATCACGATTATCGATAAAACTAGGTGGAATTGGTTCCCTAACTTGGGTACCATGACAAACAAGTATGGACACTCTTTACATAGAATTGAGGTCCACATGAACAGCACATCAATGGCAAGACGTCCTCATTCTTAATATAGAATTGAGGTCCACAAGAACATCATGTTGAATATAGAATTGGGGTTTACAAGAACAGCATCAAATGGCATGATAACCTCATCTCATTAATAGAATTCTCATGATACACACTTTGCATAACATGAGGGCCGGTATACCATGTTTCTTTAGAGTGACATGGCAAAATAGGGTAATGGGTTTTTATGGTACAACCAGCTCAGTCGGCCTTGAGGGAATCCAAGGCTCGAGAAGTCTTACGGAGGTCTCTATGACTAACTTGCTAGTCCAAAGGAACGGAATGTCTAATGGAGAGCTTGTATGTCAATGAGAATTGAGGGTAGTGCGATAAAAATATCATGAAACATGGGACTATATTCACGGAGTGGAAATATAGTGCCGATATATATATATATATATATATATATATATATATATATATATATATATAAAACCCTTCGGTTGACAGTAATCAGTGAAACAGTAATACAGAAAATAGCGACTTAAGCTAAGTCATTAATTCTCTAATTAACGCCTTACTCAGGGGCGTTTATTCACAATTTGACGACTTATACATTAGTCGTCCCTTCAATATTTCCATTCTACAGAAAATCAATATTCTGGAATTTTAACAAAAACGCGCCCTGGATAGGGGCGTTACTTTTCAATTAGCGTCCTGGTCTGGGGCGTCAGTTCAATAAGAGACGACCTTGTGCAGGTCGTTAATTCAACAATTTATCAATTTTCAGATAATAAAATTTCAGGAAAACAATTTCATGGTCATGACAAGATAATTAACAGGATTTCACAGGTATACTCATGCAATATATTAGATTCATGGTTACATAGATATTAAATTTTAAATGTGGGTATTTATTAATTACATGTAATTGACGACTTCTGGGCAGGGCGTCAAAACAATAAGTAGCACCCTAGTGTGGGTCGCTTCTTTAAATTAGCGCCCTGGCCAAGGGCGTTGCTTTGAAAATTGCATAGAAACAGTTGAAACCACAATAAAACTATATGCATGGAGGATCGATGATATTATTAAAGATATTAAGCTAGTTTGGGCTACGTTCTTGAGAAAACCTACATTTTGAAGTTTTTAACTGATGAACGGATGAAGGTTTGGAGAAGAAAACGATGCTCTGTTCTCGAACAGAGATAACTTGCAGGATATGGACGAAGAATACCCGATCTTCAGTAAAAAGGGGTGATCGTCTTCTCAACACAGACCACCTGTATAGGAAGATGAGGAAGGAAAAGAACATCAACGTTCTTTCAACACACACAACCAAAAATAAAGAGGAAGAACATTACCTGTTCTTCACGTTGATGACAGCAGTAGCAGATCGCCAAATAGCGATCAAGGGTTGATTTAGGAGGATATTTATAGGATTTTGGGGATCCTAATAGGGTTAGAGTTGTATTGGAAGTAATACTTCCATGATAGAGTTCTTACCATATTCCACCTTCGACGTAGTTATCCAGAACTTGCCCTGGATAGACTCCTGGGTCGAACGAAACTCGATCTGAATTAACGTCTTAAGCGAGGGCGTTAATTTAAATTGACGCCTTGTCAAACGTCATTTCTTATGTAAAACGCGCCCATGTAGAGGGCATCACTTATACTTGCCCTTTATTTATTTTCGGCCGTTTGGGAATTGACGCCCTTTGGTGTTGGCGTCATTTTTAGAATTAACGCCTTATGTAAGGGCGTTTCTTTTCGAAGTCGCGCCTTGACCAAAGGCGTTATTTTTTTCTTGATTAATGATTTTACCCATTTAGGCTCTTTGTCATCTATTTACTTATCTTTTATTTTAATTTGATTTATTTTAAAAATCTTATTTTTATCAGGGTTGCTACACCCTCCCCCACTTAAAAGAATTTGGTCCCCAAATTCCATAGTATATATAAGCGGAGAGTGTAGAGTATATACCTTAAAATAATTCTGGAAATCGCTTCCTCATGGATTCCTCGGTCTCCCATGTAGCTTCATGTTCGGAGTTCTTATTCCATTGTACCTTAAGCATGGGAATAACCTTATTCCTTAGGGTACGTACTTCACGATCTAGTATCTTTATGGGCTTCTGTTCCTTAGGGTACGTACCTTAATCATGCTGCATTAAGAAGTTACACAGTCAAAGACAAACAATTGTAAGTACAAAACAAAAGACCCACTTTTATGAATGAATTAGGGTTAAATTACCAAATAACCCTTAATCACCCTTCATAAAAATATAATCCCAGCATTATCCTACCCCACATTCGTCAATGAAACTTAATTAAACTTCAATTGTGGCTAAGAAACTCAAATTAGACAAAATGCCTAATTTTTATGAACTAATTAAGTCTTAATTACTAATTAAGCCTTAATTATCCTTCATAAAAATATAATCCCAGCATGATCCCACCCCACATTCATCAATGAAACTTAATTAACTTTCAATTGTGGCTAAGAAACTCGAATTAGACAAAAGCCCCAATTTCTATGACCTAATTAGGGCTTAATTAGTAATTAACTCTTAATCACCCTTGGGAAAAACTAATTACCCGCATGATCCCACCCCAAAATCCTCAATGAACCTTAATTTAACTTTAATTGAGCCTAAGCAAACTAATTTAGACAAAAGTCCCAATTTTTATGACCTAATTAGGACTTAATTAGCAATTAACCCTTAATTACCATTGGGAAAAATTAATTACCCGCATGATCCCACCCCAAAATCCTCAATGAATCTTAATTTAAATTCAATTGAGCCTAAGCAAATCAAAATAGACAAAAGCCCCAATTTTTATAAACTGATTAAGGTTTAATTAGCAATTAACCCTTAAGCCCTTAATCACCCTTGGAAGAAACTTAATAAGCAAGGCTTGCTCACCCCAAATTTTTAACCCAACCAACAAAATAATCAAACAAAACCCAATGAAATTAACATCAAACAAAACAATCAAACCCTTGAAGTTGTGTTGGCCCCCGGTGTGCGCAGCAAGAAGGCTCCGTCTCGGCCTCTCCCTGTCGGGCCTGTCCACCTCCAGCAGGCGTAGCAGTCGCAGCAGACGCGGCCTATCACCCTTGGTCGGACAGCTGCTGCAGCAGGCAGCAGCAGCCGCAGCCCCCCTGCAGCCGCAGCCCACCCGCAGTGCAGACAGCAGCAAGCAGCAGCAGCTCGGCAGCAGCACAGCAGCGGCAGCAGCACAGCAGCAGACAGCAGGGGGGAGGGTTTCGGCCGAAACCTGTGGGTAGTGGGGTTTCGGGGGCATGACAGCTTATGCATAAAGGCATAAGTTCACGTGTTTCGGCCGAAACCAAATGGTTTCGGGCCGAAACCGACCGGTTTCGGGCGAAACCAGTATCGGTTTCGCCCGAAACCGATATCTCCCTTTAGTTTCGGATTGCTACAGTGATTAAGGGCCTTTTCGTATCGGTTATGGCCGAAACCGATACGTTTCGGCCGAAACGTATCGGTTTCGGCCGAAACTGCCAACAGTGGGCATATCTACAATTTCTAAGAATTACGGGATATTTCTTGAATTACAGACCATTGTAGGAGTTTTCTCGTAAATTTGGGGGTTTTTCTTGTAATTTCTAATTAGTTCAAGAAATTACGTAATTTCTCCCCACGAAATTACAAAAAATTACATAAATATGCACTCAGATAGCATATATGCAAAAATAGGGGCATATATGTAAACATACTTCGCTCCAGGTCTTCAAAAACATAGAAGCACAAGTGGAGAACTCCGAGTCTTCAAGACTTCCCGTAGTCCGGATCAAGTCAAAGTGTTCAAGTGTTGTTCAATGGGTCCCATGGGATCTATTTATATAGCTTAGCAGATGGTACCCCTTTTAAGACGTACCTGGACCGGATGGGCTCCTTTGGGAGGCCAACCGGGATCGGATGGGTCCCTAAAGAGGGGCCCTTGGTTCGGATAGACCGTGGAGCCTATCCGGTCTTGCTAAGTCGGATGAGCGAGAGGGGGGGGGGGGTCCGCCCCCTATGCAAGTCTCATTTTTATGGGTTTTCCTTGGCTTTTTGTGTTTGGCGGCCACGTGGAAAGGAGAAAATGACTCCTTGATGTTTTGTGCCTTGGTTTAGTCTGCTTCTTGCGTCGTTTGTCGCGTGGGGAGGCACTGGTCTTCTGGGATTTTTTTCTGGCCGAACTTGGACACCTTATAAGAATTTTTTTCTTCCTGAGATTTGTGTTTGACCCGGTGCCGTGACGGCATAGACTTCTTATCGTTTTGTGACCATCATCGGATTAATCTGATTTTTATTTTTCTCGATCAGTTCGGGAAAATAAATGGGTTCAACACTCATCCATAAAAGAAATGTGTCCGAGAGGAAGGAGGAATTTTGATTTAGTGATTCTTAGTATGTTGAATCACCGCCACTTTAGGAAGTTGTCTCATTGGGAAATACTGTTTGTCCATTGTGTTTTTACGTTGAAATAGTACCATTTATTTTTCATTATGATTTGGGTCCTCTTTTATATGACATTTATTTAATTGACTAATGCTCGTGGCATGTTTAGTTTCTCTTCTGGGGAAGGTCCTGGGGCAGGAGTGGGGCCTTGGGGGAGGTGATTGTATTTACATTTTAAATGGTATCATATATCTTGTTTCTTTTTATTATAGTACGATGGCCGTTCCACGTACTGAGCTATTTGAATCCTTTTTGCAGATTGATAGAAGTCTTTCATTCTTGGACAGTTTTGTCAATGAATCTTTGGAAAAAGGAGCTAGACCATACATTCCTGAGAGTGAACGTGGTGGAACATTGAATATCAGCAACTTTAGAAGCCAAGATCAGCATGAAACTACTTCTCATGCACTCAGGTTTGAGGCTTACGAACTTCCGAAGCCACCTCTGACAAACACTTCGCCTGTTTTGCTGTCACCTGCAACTGATATAGCTGTGGTACCTGAGTCTACCTATAGCAAAGAAACACGTGTAGTCTCGAGGGGACCATCCAATCCTGATGTATCATCCACGGATCTTGGAGTTAAACTTCGCCTGGAAGGGGTGCAAAAGAAGTGGGGTAGACAGACCTATTCATCTCCTTCTGATCCATCTGGCTCAAATCCTAGTAGCCAAAAGACAGTAAATGGCACTGCGAGTGTCAATGGGACTGCAACTATGACCTCACAGACACGAGATGTTTCATATGATCCAAGGAGACAAGTAGAAATTTCAGCTGAAAAGCAGAGACTAGCTGCCTCACTGTTTGGTATGTCATCCAGAAAAGAGCAGCAGCCACCCTCCACCCACAAGATTGTGAAGGGAAGTCATGCAAATGTGTCAAAAGCACCTGCAGCAGCGAAGACTGCTGCATCCACTGAGCAACCTCTGGAGCAGACTCAACCCTCTCCTCCACCTCCTGATTTACTTGATCTGGGTGAATCTACTCCTGGAAGCACCTCAGTGGTGGATCCTTTTCAACAATTGGAAGGCCTTATCGGACAAACTCCAGCCTCGTCAACCCAGAGTTGTGGTGCAGCAGCTGGTCCTGTAGCACCTGATCTCATGGCACTCTATACAGATGCATCCATGACTGGCGTAGGCAGCGGTGCTACAAATCCTATAATAACTGACGTTCATATGTTGAGTAAAAACTCTGATGGAGAAGCAGTGGCAACAAGCACTGTGCCGGTGAAGAAGGGGCCAAATCCACAAGATTCCTTGGAGAAAGATGCACTCGCGAGGCAGTTGGGGTTGACACCATCGGGGCAGAACCCAAACTTGTTTAGGGATCTGCTCGGCTGAGTCAGCTGGGAACGTTCTGGCCGGTGCATCTGCTCCCTCCCATGGACTTTGTGGAAGTCACCAGACTCTTGGGGCCCATGCTCTTTTTTTTTTTTAATGTGAGGTTTTTGGAGTGTGAAACATGATGTACTGGACTGGCATTGAGTTTAAACCAGAGATCAAAATTATCTTTTTTCTTAGTTTGGAGGGGGTTAGAGCACATGCTTACTCTTTGTATCTTTCTAGAGCAAGTGTATATCTGAAGGCTTTGTACAGCCGGACTGCAGCAGTTCTTTTGTGGGGATCATCATGTCACATATATCCACAAGAAAAACATCTCCTGGTTCACCTAGGCAGATGAGGAAGTACCTTGATAGACATTGCTTGCGAAATGCTGGGTCTGTTTAGGGGAACTGTAATTTTTTTTAGACCATGTTCAAATAAATTTGTCGAGGACGGCGCAATGTTCTGTTATTACCTGGCCGTGATTTCAGAGTGTTGCTGAGCAATGAGCACCGTGTGATAATCGTCTTCAAAATACGACTATGTGCAAGTTACGCTGTTGCACGTTCTCTTGGTTCCATGTTTCCAGGAAAACGCCCTCTCTCGACCATGCCAATAGGAGCCGTCTAATTGTGTCCACGGGTTCCTCTAACCGAACGTGCCGCTGGGAACCCAACATAGAAGACCCTGTCCATTCTGCAGAAATGAAGAATCTCGTTAAGTCACTTCGTTGCTCACCACATCATCGATTTGTATCGACTTAGTCTGACTCATATACGTACGTACGATACGGTCTAGCTTGGACAGACTCGGGGTTGACTCGAAAAGGTTCGAGTTATCTCGAACCGGGTCGATGGCCGATCTCAATAGATCTAGTTCGGATACGATATAAGAAACGGCTGACTTGGTGCAAGTCCAGTATGCAAACCATGTTTCGTTGCTGCTCCAGATTTATTTCGTACTCAACCCTTTTGTTGGGAGAGTTTTATTCGTGTGAGAAGTTCATCTAAATCTGGAATTTCTTTCAAATAATTTTGTTCTGATAGGTAATGTGCTTGGTTTTAATTTTCAGCACATAGGAACAGATGTTATGCAACTCCACCACCCTGCTCGGCAAATGGCAAGCGGGCTAGCGTTACGTTTTCACAGAGATCGCCCAATCTTGGATTTTCATGGCTGTGGGGAATCCCATGGGATGGGGTCGATCTCCATGGAGATGGGGATTCGATCGTCTAGGAAGGACGCAGGTTCGCTGGGGAGGGCGATCGGTGGTGGTTGGGGACTCTGGCGATGGTTACTCAGGCCGGGGATGCTGCTGCACTGCCGGGCTTGCCCTGCATGCAGGTGGCTTTGCCAGAGCCTTGGTGGGCCACATAACACCCCAGGGCACCACCCGCGACGCACCGGCTTCGCCCGTGGCCGTGGAGGTAGCCAAGTCGTCGTGTCCTCCTTTGAGCAGGTAGTGCTGCCAAGTTTGAGGGAGATCTCCGGGGAGGTCACCGGATTTCGCACAAACTAATAATAATAATAATGGCACAACATCTTCTCCGGCACCCCGCGGGTGGCCGGATGGTCGGCGGCACCGCTGCCCTTTCGACGGGTAGGGTTGTGCGGCTATGGTTTAGAACCCTAGCCGCCATCCAAAGCTCCCGATCGGGTGGAGGGGATGAGCTTCGCGGGTCCGATTCGGACCTTGGGAGACCCGCTGGATCTGGACCCGAACCGGATTCACAATCGCCTCTTGCTTCCCCTCTTGGCAGGCCGGCCTTTAGAAGGCCCATTTAACTTGGTTGTAAAGAGTTTAGCAATTTTTAAAAGGGTTGATTAATTAGTTTTTAAATTGTTAATGACTGTTAATCAAATCCTAAACCTAATACACCCAGATTATCATGTCTAACAATATTTAAAAGTGTTTTAAATTTATATTAAAATACATGATAATATATTAAATGTTAGAATTAGATTCTAATTAGTCTAATTTGGGTGTTTATGAGATGGTTAGCTTTGATGACAGGGAATACCATGCGTCTAAATTGTTTGGACATGTTATTTAATTAACTGAATTGTTTAGTTGATTATTTCTTCAATAATAGTGTGAATATTGTTGTTGCTTATTTGAAATAATTGTTATTTCAAACTCTAATCAGAATATATATTATCGCAATAATATTATATATGATTATCACTATATGATGTATGTGATGTGTCATGATGTGTAATGAGATGATTATGGACTTAGGGTTATCATGTGATGATATATATGGATGCATGTATGATGTGATGGTGGTCATTTTAAGGTGGCTTGAATGCCTCCCCCCCTCTCTTTATCTGGGCTGTACATTCTATCTCCCTCCGTTGTGTACTCTCAAGGTTTCTTATATTTATTTGATGTACAGATTATGGGCCTGCGTGCCTTATTCAATTGTATTATGTAATTATTTAGAAGGGGATCTGTTGAAGAGTGGACACCTTGGGAGGGTTCATTGGAGAAGAAGTCATCAGCAAATGCATGCGATGCAAGACTTGATGTATTTTCCATAGGACGTGGATTGTCGTTTGGCTCTGGCAATGCCACACTAGAATTAGAAGTCTATGATCATCTATGTTTTATATTTACATATATATGATATATGTGGTATGTGCTACTAGGTATATATTTCTATTCGAGTATATATATATAATACTCAAAATCGAAGTATATTGATGTAGCACATATAATTTTGAATGAGGCCAAAATGAAAGCCTGAAATATCCTCATTCAAACTTAAGTTACAAACATGAGTTATTAAGAATATATCACGTAGCCTACCATCATTATAGACCTAAGGTTAATCCTTATTTCAAATAAGTTTGTTGTACTACCACAAGGCTCATTTGTTTAAGTCTATAGCATAATGACGTCTTTAAGAGAGGTAGACAAATGTTGTAACTTTATTGTGCTACCACGAGGGTTATAACACTAATCTATGCTTTCTACGTAATGATGGATCAACTTAACCAAGTCACCTTGATTTTTTATGCTACTACGAAGTCATGGTGATTTGGGGGCTAAATTTGATCAGATATTGCAAAAGTTGCAAGTATCAAGAGTTGATTGCCTAAGGAACATGATGTGATTTGTTGTGCTATCACGAGGTCATATGCATGATGTCCTAAGGATTCCGATCCCCACTAGGAGAATGTAGAATTCTCCTGTTTGTGTAATCGAGGGTTGCACAGATCACTGAAAAATGGTGGCAGTAAAATCTAGATTAAAGTCCTTATCCAGATTTTATGAACCATCTGCTTATTATCATTATATTTCCTTGTAGGTTGCTATGTCATCCTTTAAGCCTCTTCGTGACATACTTGATGCTAACAAGCTTACCGGATCCAATTATTCAGATTGGCTCCGAAACTTGAGAATAGCCCTTAAGTGTGAAAAGCTAGGCTATGTCCTAGATGAGGATGGCCTAAAAGGGTCTGGGGTTAGTACTAGTGAGGAAGAAATGATTGCATATGAGAATTGGAAGGAAGATTCTATCAAGGTCCAATGTTATATGCTTGGATCTTTGTCTATTGACCTACAAAGGCAACATGAAAATATGGATGCCAAAATGATTCTGATCCACTTGAAAAGAGTTGTTTGGGGAGTAGGGTCGAACAGAGTGATATGAGAAATCCAAAAAACTATTCAGGACCCGCATGATTGAGGGCACTTCTGTGCAAACTCATGTGCTTAAAATGATAGAATGGATAGAAAGGCTCAATGCACTTGGTTTTGTTATGAACAATGATCTAAGTATTGACCTTATCCTCCCGTCTCTTCTTGAGACATTTTCTCTGTTCATCATTGTTGAACCCCCTTGAGTGAATGCTCATATTTGTTGGATTTTGATGATGACTAAACACTATATGAGTCTAGAATTATCGTTGGGTAAATAAATTTGAACAATCTCTTTTTGAACTACTTTTGTATTTGATTACTCTTTCTCCTTTGATCGTGAGCTACTAATGCAGTTGAAGGATGAACTTTGCAGGATCAAGAACACCCTTTTTGAGTACGTCAGTTGAGCTGAAAATGTCAAAAACAAACCTAACTTAGATTTGGTATTTTTGCAGAACTCAGGAATGAGGCTCAATTCCGAACAAAAATTTGAGGACGCTTGGTGAGATCTAAACATGTCTCATTTTTATTTTTTTATATAATAGATTTCATTTCCTCGACCCCAAGGGTCGATTTGATACAGTTTAGTTCATAAAACTCTCTTATACTTGTGAATACAATAAGTCCAGTGGATGGGTCGACCCCAAGGGTTGACCCCTAGACTCCATTTAGCACTTTGTTTTGTTAATCAAATGAACGACGGTCGACCCCAAGGGTCGGCCCCTGATTGTCCTATTTTCCCTTGGGTGTTCGGTTGTGGGCTCGGGTGTCGCGAGGGTCGACCCTTTAGGAATCTGCCTTTTGCACGGTTGGGGGTTTTCTAAAAAGGCCACGAGGGTCGACCCTTTGGGTTGACCCCTTCAAGAACACGCTTGTATCGCGTTTGTGGGTCTTCTAAAAAGCCACGAGGGTCGACCCTTTGGGTCGACCCATTTCAGGGGGCCACCGCCGAACCCTTTTCGACACCATACGATTGTTACTTTTTGCACCCACCTTTTGCCCTAAAAGTGGTGGATCCGAGGATCCCATCACCATACACGTGTCCCCCAACCTTGGGGGTATAAAACCAATCATTAGGGCAACCCAAAGAATGATCGAGCGGAATATTTTCTCACCTTTTTGAGCCTTGCTTCCTTGCAGGAGAAGAAACTCGGGAGAGGGGTTCTTGAGCGCGAACCCTGCGGATTTCAATGCAGATCTGATGCAACTTGAGCAAGGAACAAAGGTCCCTTTCCTTAGATGAAGCTGAGCATGAAGAACTTCGAGTGAAGCATCATCCTCCGAGCCTCATTTTGAAGGATCCGGCTACATCCTCCGACTTCATCCAAAGACTGAAGAACCTGTGGTTGCTCGTCATCAAAAAGGGGTATTTCTAGTGTTCTTACAGTCAACATTGTTTATATTTTGTTCTTACACTTCCAGACCTAAGTGGTCATTGTATATCCGAATTCTTCTTAGACATATACTGTGTGTGTGTGTGTCTACAGGTCGCAGCGCACGTGTGTGTGTAGTCGCAACGCACGTGTGTGTGTAGTCGCAACGCACGTGTGTGTGTAGCTAAGCGGATCACAGCGTGTGTGTGTGTGGGTTTTTCACTTCATAGTGGAAGCAATCCCCACTCTGTGAGGGGTGGACGTAGGGGGCACTGTGGTGAACCCGAACCACCTAAAATCCTTGTCTTCCTTGTGGTTTGCTTCTACGTTTTTATTCATGAGGGCTTCTTGTCGAGATGGGAGTGTTGCAATTGTTATTCTTTGATAGTGCCTTTGGTCGTGTGAGTTTATCATCAGGTGAGAAGAGTTGTGCTTTGGTTTTCTATTCATATCTCATTCTCGTTTATACTGTTGATATTGTTAAAATTTTTATTACCAATCAATTCACCCCTCCTCTATTGATTGCCATCTACCGGGGACACCAATTGGTATCAGAGCCTGGTCTCTGACTTTTACTGATCTCACGATCTTAGAGTAAGATCTAGTAAATGGCGAACAAGGGGATGTTGCCCGAAGGGCACTCAATTCATAGGCCTCCGTTCTTCGATGGGTCAAACTACCCATATTGGAAAAATCAGATGTATGTATTTCTGAGGGCTCATGAATTCAAAATTTGGCATGTAATCAGTAGTGGTCCTTATGCTTTACCTGAAAAAGAGGAAGAATGGGGAGAAGAACATATCAAGAAGTGCATAGCTAATTTCAAGGCAATGAATATAATTCAATGTGCAATTCACCCAAACGAGTACTCACGAATTTCTATGTGTGGTTCCACATAGGAAATGTGGAACAAACTCTGGTTGATGTATGAAGGAACATCGGAAGTGAAGGAAATCAAGGCAAATCTGCTCGTTCGGGACTACGAATTGTTCATGATGAAGCCAGACGAAAGTATTTCAAAGATGTTTGCTAGATTGTTGGAGATAACCAATGGATTGAAAGCACTCGGGAAGGATTACTCCAACTAGGATCTTGTAAGGAAGGTATTAAGGTCCCTCGCTCCACAGTGGCACACCAAAGCCACGGTCATTGAAGACTCAAAGGACCTTAGTACACTGACGCTTGATGAGCTCATAGGATCATTGATGACCTACGAGCTGAATATAAAAAGGAATGAAGAAGACGTCAAGAAAAAGAAGCCGATTACAAGCATGGCCTTAAAGACCAACCTCCAAGGTTCAGATGACAGTGAAGGTGGATCTACTTCAAATAGTGAGGATGAAGAGCTTGTGGCCATGATAACATAAAGGGCCAAAAAATTCATCAAGAAATCCAGAAGAGCAGGAGCTCCATTCAGAAGAGCACCGAGGAAGATGATAGCAAAGAAGGGAGAAAGCAACAAGAAGGAAGAGATCATTTGTTATGAATGTAAAAAACCAGGGCACATGCGTGGAGAGTGCCCCGAACTTCAGAAAAAATTCAAGAAAGGGAAGTTCAAGAAAACCAAGGCAATGGTGGCGACTTGGAGTGATGAAGACGACACCGATGATCAATCGGAAGATGAGCTGGACGAGCTTGTCCAAACCTTATGTCTAATGGCGAATGATGAGGACGTCAATGAGGTACATTCTGAAACTGAGGAACTCTCATGTGAACAATGGGAAATTGCATATGAAGCCTTGTATGAAAAATGTAAAAAGTTAAAATATGAAAATAGAATGTTAAAGAAAAAGATTGATCAAAGCATGCTCAATGAATCTTCATGTGTGAAGTGTGTTGAACTAACTTCCAAGCTAGAAACATTGTCATATGAGAATGAATTGCTTAATTCTAAAGTTACCCTGTTTGAAGAAGAGCTAGTATGTTTAAAGGAAGAACAACAAAATGATGAAAAGTTCATGAAAGAAATTGAAGAAAATGGGAAGCTAAAGGAAGCCATTGAAGAAGTGAATGCTAGAGTACAAGGTTTGGAAAAGGATAAAATGGAACTTCAAAATGCCAATGAAACTCTAAGAGGTGAAGTGCAAGATTTAAAAGACACTCTAGCAAAATTTGTCAAAGGGAAGCAGACCTTAGACACCATGCTAGGAATGAAAGTGAATTTCAGAATAGAAGGGTTAGGATATGAGCCATGTAACAAGAAAGCTTTTGAAAACAAAACTCATACTTCCTATGTGAATGTGAATACTTCATCTTCATCATGCTCAACATACAAAAAGAATGAAAAATATATTCCCTTTCACAAACCCTTCCTGAATGATAACAAGAAAAGGAATCATAATAAGAAAGTTGTTTCATGTTTCTACTGTGGAATGTATGGTCACACCATGTATACATGCAGATTAATGTTGGCTGACGATGAACAATTTGCAAGAAAGTCAATGCGGTTGAATAGATCAAGAACTTCTAACCATTGTGGACCCAAACAAGCTTGGGTACCAAAATCATAGAAGTTTTCCTGTTTTGATATTTTTGAAGGTCTGCATGAAGGATCAAAGAAGTAAATGGTACCTCAATAGTGGATGCTCGCGACACATGTCCGGGAACAAAGAAATTTTTGTAGACCTCAAAGAAAAGGAGGGTGGACTTGTTGCCTTCGGGGGCAAGGACAAAGGAAAAATCATCGGTGAAGGTATGATTGGTAAGGGATCAACTCATAGTGTTGAAAATGTTTTGTTGGTTAAAGGTCTCAATCACAACTTACTTAGTATAAGTCGACTTTGTGATAAAGGGTGCAATGTGATTTTTGACTCCTCGCAGTGCACGGTTGTAAATAAAAACACAAATGAAATCATGTTCATAGGGATGAGACAAAACAATGTATATATGATAGACTTAGATGATACATCTCATGATAATTTTTAACTAGTTGCTAATAATTCAGATAATGTTTGGCTGTGGCATCGTCGACTTGGGCATGCCAATTTTAATGTTCTAACAAAGCTCTCGAGAAATGATCTAGTCATTGGAATGCCAAGGCTCAAATTTTAAACGGACAAGATGTGTGAGGTGTGCAGCAAAGGTAAACAAACCAGAACCTCATTTAAGAGGCAAAATGATGTGACAACCTCTAGGCCCCTTGAAGTTCTTCATATTGATCTATTTGGCCCTAGTAGGACTCACAGTCTAAGTGGTAAGTTATATGGACTTGTCATTGTAAATAACTTCTCACGATTTTGCTGGGTATATTTTTTGTCACATAAAAATGATGCCTTGATGGAATTTGAAGGTTTTTGCAGGAAAGTGCAGAATGAGAAAGGATATTTAATCAAGAGAATACAAAGTGATCATGGTAAGGAGTTCGAGAATAATGATTTTGATGAATTTTACAGGAGAAACGGATACTCGCACACATTTTCAGCACCAAGAACTCCAGAACAAAATGGCATTGTGGAGAGAAAGAATAGAACCCTCATTGAGATGGCTCGGACGATGCTGAGCGAGAATAACCTTCCTAGGTACTTTTGGGTGGAAGCCGTTAACACATCATGCTACATCATAAACCGAGCCATGGTAAGACCAATGTTGAGAAAAACACCATATGAACTTTTCAAAGGTAAGAAGCCCAACATCTCTTATTTGAAACTATTTGGATCTATTTGTTATATTCTCAATAATGGAAAATCTGATTTGGGTGAATTCGATGCAAAGAGTGATCGTGGAATTTTTCTTGGGTACTCTCTTGTCTCTAGAGCATATCGGGTTTATAACCTGAGAACTCTTGTAGTAGAGAAGAGCCCTCATGTTATAGTAGATGAGCCATGCAATATGAATGTTGATAAAGGCTCAAAATTGCAGAATGAAGAAGAAGAAACTGGTGAAGAAAATGCACCAAAGGCAGCACAAGAAAAAGTGACTCAGGGAGATGGTTTAGAAGTTGAGGATCATGAAACTCAACAAGAGCAGCAGCTTCCAAGACAATGGACATTCCATAAAAGCCATCCAGCTGAAAATGTCATTGGAAATGTAGAAGATAAAGTGAAAACTCGATCCTCACATAGGGAAGTAGACAATTTGGATTATCTTGCATTATTTTCTCAGTTTGAACCGCATTCTATTGATGATGCTTTAAAGGATAATTCCTGGATCTTAGCTATGCAAGATGAACTACATCAGTTCTAAAGGAACAAAGTGTGGTTCCTTGTACCGCGTCCTAAAAATCACTCCGTGATTGGAGCCAAGTGGATTTTCCGAAACAAGTTAAATGATCAAGGAGTGGTAATTAGGAACAAGGCTAGGCTTGTAGCCAAAGGCTATAGCCAAGAAATAGGAATTGATTTTGACGAATCCTTTGCCCCTTTAGCAAGACTTGAGGCCGTGAGAATTCTTTTAGCTTTTGCATGCCATAATGATATTAAAATGTTTCAAATGGATGTGAAAAGTGTATTTTTGAATGGTTTCATACAGGAGGATGTGTATGTGGAGCAGTCTCCAGGATTTGAAGATCACGTATATCCGGATCATGCTTACAAATTGGACAAGGCGCTCTATGGTTTGAAACAAGCTCCTCGCGCCTGGTACGAGAGGCTAAGCTCATTCCTTGTTGACAATGGGTTCAAACGTGGTAACATTGATTAAACTTTGTTTACCAAAGTAAATGGTAAGAAAATTCTAATTGTTCAAGTGTATGTGGATGACATCATATTTGGTTCTACTGACAATGCCTTGAGTGAAAATTTTGCCAAACTTATATAAGATGAGTTTGAGATGAGCATGATGGGAGAATTGACTTTTTTCTTGGGCTTGCAGGTCAAACAAATGGCTGAAGGAATATTCATTTGTCAAAGGAAGTATGCTCGAGATCTTCTCACGAAGTATAATTTCAGCAAGGTGAAATCTCAACCAACCCCAATGTCTACATCAATCAAACTTGATCAAGATGACAAAGGTAAAATCGTAGATCAAAAACTTTTCAGAAGCATGATAGGATCTCTGTTGTATTTGACTGCCAGCCGGCCCGACCTTCAATTTACTGTTTGTTTGTGTGCGAGATTTCAGTCCAATCCGAAAGAATCACACATGTCGACCATAAAACGGATTTTTAGATATATTGCTGGTTCAGTAAATTTAGGTTTATGGTTTCCACGTAATTCGAGCTTTGAATTGATTACTTATTCTGACGTCGATTATGCGGGTTGTAAAGTGGATCAAAAAAGCACCAGCAGGTACTGCCAATTTCTTGGGGGATGCATGGTTTCATGGGCCTCCAAGAAATAAAATCCAGTGGCATTGTCAACTGCCGAAGCCGAGTATGTGGCTATAGGTAGTTGTGTTGCCCAGGTGCTATGGATCCAACAATAAATGATTTACTATGACATCACCTTTAAAAACACCTCAATCCTATGTGATAATACCTCTGCCATAAATTTATCAAGAAATCATGTTCACTATTCTCGCACGAAGCATATTGAAATTAGACATCATTTTATTCGAGATTATGTTAGTAAGGGTGATGTTGAAATAAACTTCATTGAAACCAATCATCAAATTGCCGACATTTTAAACAAACCTCTAAATGAAGAAAAATTCACATCATTTAGGAGTGAGTTAGGGGTTTGTAGGATAGAGGAGTCTGAGTCATGAATTTCTGCATCATGCATTACATTTTGTAAATAAGCTACTTACTTGCATGTTGTGCATCAATGTCTATAGGATTCTTGGTATATAAAATGGTGATTTGTGGAAAGGTGGATTAAGTCCATCTGAAAGCATTCATCATGCGTGAGACTACACTCCGCCATCGTACCAAGACTCAATGTGCACTGCACGCATTTGCATCAATAAGTTATCTCCTTCTTCATGCATACGCATCATATCGCTTGAATTGCATAAAATCAATATGTGTGAAAAACCAACCTGTAGCAACCCTAATAAATTTAAAAGGAATAAATAAATCAAAATAGATTAAAAGATTTAGTAAATAAACGAAAGAGCTTGGAAGAAAAAGAATTAAACCTTGATGAAAATAACGCCTCAGATAAAGGCGCTAATTTACAAGAAAACGCCCTCACCTAAGGCGTGAATTAAAGAAAGGACGCCCAAATTATAAGGCATCAAAATTTCAAACGACCAAAATAAATAAAAAGGGCAAGTTAGAGTAACGTCCTTTGGGTGGACGCATTTCAACAAGTAACGACGCTGGACAAGGCGCCAATTCAAAATTCGACGCCCTTACTTAGGTCGTTAATTCAGTTCGAGTTTCGTTCGACCCAGGAGTCTATCCAGGGCAAGTTGATAACTATGAGAAAGAGTTCGAATGTAGTAATAACTCAATCTTGGAAGTGTTACTTCTAATCAAACTCTAGCCCTAATAGGACCCCAAAAATCCCTATAAATACTCTCCTGTTCGACCCTTAAACGCTATTTGGCGTTCGGATTCTTCAGAGGTACGTGAAGAATAGTAGTTCCTCTTATTTCCTTGTTCTCTGCTTCGACTGCATGAGGAATTAATGATTCTTCATACTCTTCTCTGCTTACAGGTTGAGAAGCTCCGGTGAAGGACTAGGTAACGTTCTTCTGCTTTCTCCTCTGTTACGAACGATGAAGAAACTAAGGTATACAGTTTCTTTTTCTTCTATAGGATCTGCAGACGGTTGACAGGGAAGAACGGGGAATTCTTCGTCATCAACCAACATCTTCTGCATCTTCCCAAGCTCATCTGTTGCCAAGGAAAGCATATATCTTACTTGGCTATCAGTACGTCAGAAGACTCTGTTTATAAAAAGAGTATCGTTTTTTTCCCAGAACCTGCATCCGTTCATCTCCAGATCAACTATTAAGGTAGGTTTTCTCAAGCAACGTAGCCCAAACAAGTTAAATTCATAGTAACACATCATACATGACATGTATATAAGTTTCCTGAAAGTTTCTACACGTTTCTGTAATATTTTTACAAGAGACGCCCGTGACTAGGGCGCTACTTTAAAGAAACGACCTGAACCAGGTCGTCAATTATAGATTTGACGCCCTGTCCTGCAGGCGTTAATATCATGAAAATCACATGTAATTAATAATTGATCCACGTTTAAAAATTCAATAGATATGAAATATCCAATCTAATATATATTGCATGACTCGACCTGTGAATTCCTGCTAATTTTCTGTCATGATCATGTCTCTTGTCTCTTGGAATTTTATTTCTTGAAAAATTGTAAATTCTTGAAATACACGACCCTGTATAGGTCGTCTCTCACTTGACTAACGCCCCTGTCCAGGGCGTGAATTGAAAAGTAACGCCCCTGTACAGGGCGTGTTTTTGATAAATTACTGAAAAAATATATATTCTGCAAAAATAGAAGTAAAGAATGAACGACCATTGTATACGTCATCAACTTGTAAATAAACGCCCCTTACCAGGGCGCGTTTTTGGTAAAATACTGAAATATTGAAATCTTACAAAAATGTAAAATAGATAAACGCCCTTACTGAAGGCGTTAATTACTTGAGTAGTGACTTTACTTAAGTCGTTATTTTCCTGTAAAAATATTTTTACCCTGTTTCTGATAACCGATGGTTTCAGTATATCTATATATATGTATATCGGCACTATATCTCCACTCCGTGAGTATAGTCCCACGTTTCATGATGTTTTATCGATCACCCTCAATTCTCATTGACATACAAGCTCTCCATTGGACATTCCGTTCCTTTGGACTAGCGAGTTAGTCATAGAGACCTCCGTAAGACTCCTCGAGCCTTGGATTCCCTCAAGGCCGATTGAGCTGGTTGTACCCTAAAAATCCATTACACTATTGAATGCCATGTCAATCTAAAGAAACATGGTATACCGGCCCTTATGATATGCAAAGAGTATATCATGAGAATTCTTAATGGGATGATGATATCATGCCATTTGTTGATGTTCTTGTAGACCTCAATTCTATAATAAGAATGAGGGTATCTTGCCTTTGATATACTGTTCATGTGGACCTCAATTCTATATAAAGAATGTCCATACTTGTCATGGTACCCGAGTTAAGGGAACCTAATTCCACCTAGTTTCATCGTTCATCGTGATTGTACCGTTGTTATCGCCTATCTATGTCCAATGTCGTATTTTTGGACTCCATTCTCTCAAAGTTATCCTACGTGTCTACAAGCTTAAATTGTTGAAATTCCATATTGGCTATATATATATATACAAGAGTGGATGTCAAATATACATGATAAATGCCTGCGCATATAGGGCCCGATCTGGTCCTGGGAGGAGCACCCGAAAGTACTTGTGCCCATGGGAGTTGAATGATAAGGTATCTGGCATTATACCGAGTGCATGACTAGCTTGATTGGACATTCCACACAAATCTTATACTTGACTCGTACTTGACTTGACATGAATTGCGTGACCCGAAAAAGGGTAATTACTTGCTTGCTTGATACATGATAGCCAAAGTTCTTGACATGACTTGCTAAAAAGTACTTACTTGAATATCTTGTTATCTTTTCTTGAAAGCTCATGACTAGTTCATCTTGCTGTCTTATTGATAAATCCTCTCTCTATCTTGTCGTTTTACACGAGCATGCATAGCTACAGTACATACATGAAAGATGTAATTATTTAAACCCCTTGCTAGCGCTTGAGATATAATTTCCTACTGAGCGTTCGCTCACTCCGTGTGTTCCCTACTTTTCAGATAATTCCGACGACGAGGGAAGTCAATCGGATGGGAATGGTCAAGAGTGAAAGAGATAGAACTTCTCCAAGTGTCATCTAGTCTTTTCCTATTTTCTTGAGTCAACCATGTACTTTTCCTTTTGAATAGAGTATTGGATTTGTAATAGTCTATCCATTATGAAATAAAGGATTGGGTTATCTTTCTATTTTGCGCATCTCTGTTTTGGTGTCGAATACACTACTACTCTGATTGACATGATTGATATAAACTCGTCGCGCATGTCCGTGATTCTTCCGCGCTTGGGGCGTGACAGTTTTTGTGGTATCAGAGCCTAGGGTGTTCAATTCCTAGGAAAACCCAAGTCCAAGGATATGTTCAAACCTTTAACCAGTGAGATTGGGTAGAACCAAGGGTTAAAGTTAACATAGAATGCTAGTCTTTAAGATACAAATCACGTATTAATCTAGTTATTATAATTGTAGGATAATGGCTGCCGAACGTGCTCAATGGCGCAACATGCAGCGTACACTGCAAGGCATGACTCAAGTGCTGCAGCAAGTAACACTAGGAGGTGGACAACGAGCAGGAAGTCTCCACCAGACTTTCAAGAGCATGAACCCGCCCAAGTTCACGGGTTCTACTGATCCAGATGACGCTGAACACTGGATTAGGGAAACAGAACGAATATTCCGTGTTATGCAATGCACGGATCAAGATAAGGTCTTATTAGCTACTTTTCAGTTAGAAAGGGATGCTAGATGCTGGTGGGAATCAATAGAGGCTACTATAAATCAAGATCAGGTTTCGTGGGAGGAATTCGTTGAACACTTCAACACAAAATATTTCTTGGACCGAGTTCAGGAAAAGAAAGTTGCAGAATTTGCTGCACTGAAGCAACGATCCTTGTCAGTGGCCGAGTATGAGGCCCAATTCTCTAGATTGTCTCGGTATGCTAAGCATCTAGTTAGCACCGAGAAAATGAAAGCTAGGAGGTTTCTTAATGGGCTCAGGCCCCAAGCTATTACTCAACTGGCGCCGATGGACATTCAAGTCTACTCGGAGATAGTACGCCGAGCTCAACTATTAGAAGATGCCACGGAACTGTCTGATAGGATTCGTGGTAAGGATAAGAAGGAACAAGTTACAGGTTCGGGTTCCTTTAAACCCAACTTCAAGAAAAGGCCTAGCAATGGAGGAGCATCCTCACAAGACCAAAAGTTCAAGAAGACCAAGCCCTTCTCTATCACCACTACCTCTCCAAATACAGTGTGCAAACATTGTGATAAAGCGGGTCATAGAGCAGAAGAATGCTGGAGGAAACTTGGAGCATGTCTCCGTTGTGGGAGTCGTGAGCATCGGATTCCCGATTGCCCATTACTTAACGATCAAGCCGTTGACGGAAAGCGCCCAGTAACCAAGAATGCTCGTCTTCATGCAATCAAGGAGACCGAGTAAGAAGAAGAAGGCGGCTTAGTGGAAGGTACATTGAAAGTTTGTTCCAGGAATGGATATGTCTTAATTGATACTGGTGCATCGCATTCTATTGTTTCTAAGAAGTTTGCTGACCCATTACCCCTAGAACCGGAATGGATAAAGTTAGTTTTGTCTACTCCTCTGGATGATGAGACTGATATTACACATCATTACCAAAACTGCGAAGTATTGGTTCAGGGTAGAAATCTCCCTATTGATCTCATATGTTTAGATCTGAAAGAGTATGATGTTATACTAGGGGCAGATTGGTTATCCAAGTATCAGGCAACGGTTGATTGCCGCAATAGCAAGGTTACTTTCAAGGAATTTCCAGAACTAATATTTACTAGCCCCAAGAGTCGGAGCAAAAACCCTCTTATTTCAGCTCTCCGAGCTAGCAAGCTCATCAGGAAAGGATGTACATCTTTCCTTGCCTTTGTCACAGTTAAAGAAGCTAAGGAAGTTAAGCTAGAAGACATTCCAGTGGTACAAGAATTTCCGGACGTGTTTCCGGAAGATTTGCCGGGATTACCCCCGCAAAGAGAAGTGGCCTTCACCATTGACTTAGTCCCTGGTGCTGGTCCGATTTCAAAGGCACCTTATAGGATGTCACCTGTTGAACTCAAGGAGTTAAAGGAGCAATTGATGGAACTCATTAAGAAAGGATTCATTAGACCAAGTACTTCCCCGTGGGGAGCACCTGTGCTATTTGTAAAGAAGAAAGATGGATCCATGAGATTGTGCATCGACTATCGACAGTTGAATCATCTCACTATCAAGAATAAGTATCCACTGCCGAGAATCGATGAATTATTTGATCAGATTTCAGGATCCAAATATTTTTCCAAGATTGATCTCAGGTCGGGATATCATCAATTAAGAATCAAGGATGATGACATTCATAAGACCGCATTCAGAAGCAGGTATTGCCATTATGAATTTGTTGTTATGCCTTTCGGACTAACGAATGCCCCTGCTGCCTTTATGTAGTTAATGAATAGTATATTCAGGCCTTATTTGGATCAATTCGTGGTGGTCTTTATTGATGATATATTGATTTATTCCAAGACCAAGGAAGAGCATGAGGAACATTTGAGGATCGCATTACAAATATTGAGGACAAATCAATTATATGCAAAACTTAGCAAGTGTGAATTCTGACTTGAAGAAGTGACTTTTCTCGGACATGTTATATCAAAGGATGGCTTGTCTGTAGACCCATCAAAGGTTGAAGCTGTAAGGAACTGGGAAAGACCGACCAATGCTAGCGAGATCTGAAGTTTCTTAGGTCTTGCCGGCTATTACAGGCGATTCATCAAGGATTTCTCAAAAATCGCCGTGCCACTTACGAGGTTAACTCGCAAGGAGATCCGTTATGAATGGGATGAGGAATGTGAAAGAAGCTTCCAAACTCTCAAGGATCATCTTACTACAGCTCCTATCTTAGCATTGCCAATTGAAGGAGAAAAGTTTGAGGTATACACTGATGCTTCTGGCATTGGCCTCGGGTGTGTTCTAATGCAACAAGGGAAGGTTATAACCTACTCTTCTCGTCAATTAAAAAGCATGAAGAAAACTACCCCGTCCATGACTTAGAATTGGCCGCGGTAGTATTTGCACTCAAAATATGGAGACATTATCTTTATGAGTACAGTTTACTGTATATTCCGATCACAAGAGTCTCAAATATCTTTTCTCACAGAAGGAACTAAATATGAGGCAAAGACGATGGCTGGAATATCTCAAGGACTTCGACTTCAATATAAAATATCATCCCGGAAAGGGTAATCATGTAGCTGATGCCCTTAGTCGAAAGCCGAGAGCACTGTTAGCCAATTGTCTGATTCAAGAATGGAGATTGCTGGAACAATTCTCTGAACTCAATATAAGCATGGACCCGGAAGCTAGATATGTCACATTATCTCATGAAAGCATACAGTCAGATTTATTATCTGAGATACAAGCACTTCAGGATGATGATCCTACATTAGTGGAAATCAAGGGCAGATTAGAAGGACAATCGGATTTCCAATTAGCTTCTGATGGAAGATTAATGTTCAAGAATAGAACTTGTATACCGGACTACCCATAATTGAAGAAGAAGGTCTTAGATGAAGCTCATAGATCAAGGTACACGATTCATCCTGGATCTACCAAAATGTAAAAAGAAATTTTTGGTGGCCCAACATGAAAAGAGAAATAGCGGACTACGTATCACGCTGTCTCACGTGCCAACGAGTCAAGGCGGAACACCAAAAGCCTGCTGGAAAACTACATCCTCTAGATATCCCTAAATGGAAGTGGGAGGATATTGGTATGGATTTCATCATGGGTTTATCTAAATCAAAAAGAGGACATGATGGAATATGGGTTATCATTGACCGATTGACTAAATCAGCGCATTTCTTGCCAATCAAGAGTCGATGGTCAGTTGATGTCTTAGTTGCACTATACATCAAGGAAATAGTCAGATTACATGGTATTCCTGTTTCAATCGTGTCTGACAGAGATCCCCGTTTTACTTCTCATTTTTGGAAGGGACTACAACATTCGTTGGGGACGAGACTTAACTTTAGTACAGCTTTTCATCCTCAAACGGATGGTCAGACCGAGAGAACCAATCAAGTAGTCGAAGATATGCTAAGAGCATGCATTACTGATTTTGATGGAAACTGGCATGATCACTTGCCTCTGGTCGAATTTGCATACAATAATAGCTACCAGGCAAGTATACAACTGGCACCTTTTGAAGCCTTATACGGAAGGAGTTGCCGATCACCCTTATGCTGGGACGAAGTTGGAGAGAAACAACTGTTAGGTCCAGAAATGGTAAGGGACACTACCGAGAAGATACAATTGATCAAAGAAAGACTGCAAGTTGCTCAGTCTAGACAAAAGGCTTATGCCGACACAAGAAGGAGAGATCTTGAATTCCAACTCGGAGATCATGTATTTCTCAAGATATCACCTGGACGTGGAATACGAAGATTTGGTGTTAAGGACAAGCTTACACCAAGATTTATCGGACCTTTTGAGATACTAGAAAGAGTTGGCGAGGTTGCTTATCGCATCGCATTGCCACCTCAACTGTCCGAAGTACACGATGTGTTCCACATATCTATGTTGAAGAAGTATGTGCATGATCCATCACATATTATTGAGTATGGAGATCTAGTGATCCAGAAGGATCTCACATATGAGCAGAAGCCTATGAAGATCTTAGATCGAGAAGTACGAACCCTAAGGAATAAGGTTATTCCCATGCTAAAAGTACAATGGAATAAGAATTCAGAACATGAAGCTACATGGGAGACCGAGGAATCTATGAGGAAACAATTTTCGGAGTTATTTTAGAAGGTATGAACTCTACGCTCTCCATATGTAAATATATGCTATGAATTTGGGGACCAAATTCTTTTTAAGTGGGGGAGGGTGTAGCAACCCTAATAAATTTAAAAGGAATAAATAAATCAAAATAGATTAAAAGATTTAGTAAATAAACGAAAGAGCTTGGAAGAAAAAGAATTAAACCCTGATGAAAATAACGCCTCAGATAAAGGTGCTAATTTACAAGAAAACGCCCTCACCTAAGGCGTGAATTAAAGAAAGGACGCCCAAATTATAAGGCGTCAAAATTTCAAACGACCAAAATAAATAAAAAGGGCAAGTTTGAGTAACGTCCTTTGGGTGGACGCATTTCAACAAGTAACGACGCTGGACAAGGCGTCAATTCAAAATTCGACGCCCTTACTTAGGTCGTTCATTCAGTTCGAGTTTCGTTCGACCCAGGAGTCTATCCAGGGCAAGTTGATAACTATGAGAAAGAGTTCGAATGTAGTAATAACTCAATCTTGGAAGTGTTACTTCCAATCAAACTCTAGCCCTAATAGGACCCCAAAAATCCCTATAAATACTCTCCTGTTCGACCCTTAAACGCTATTTGGCGTTCGGATTCTTCAGAGGTACGTGAAGAATAGTAGTTCCTCTTATTTCCTTGTTCTCTGCTTCGACTGCATGAGGAATTAATGATTCTTCATACTCTTCTCTGCTTACAGGTTGAGAAGCTCCGGTGAAGGACTAGGTAACGTTCTTCTGCTTTCTCCTCTGTTACGAACGATGAAGAAACTAAGGTATACAGTTTCTTTTTCTTCTATAGGATCTGCAGACGGTTGACAGGGAAGAACGGGGAATTCTTCGTCATCAACCAACATCTTCTGCATCTTCCCAAGCTCATATGTTGCCAAGGAAAGCATATATCTTACTTGGCTATCAGTACGTCAGAAGACTCTATTTATAAAAAGAGTATCATTTTTTTCCCAGAACCTGCATCCGTTCATCTCCAGATCAACTATTAAGGTAGGTTTTCTCAAGCAACGTAGCCCAAACAAGTTAAATTCATAGTAACACATCATGCATGACATGTATATAAGTTTCCTGATAGTTTCTACACGTTTCTATAATATTTTTGCAAGAGACGCCCGTGACTAGGGCGCTACTTTAAAGAAACGACCTGAACCAGGTCGTCAATTATAGATTTGACGCCCTGTCCTGCAGGCGTTAATATCATGAAAATCACATGTAATTAATAATTGATTCACGTTTAAAAATTCAATAGATATGAAATATCCAATCTAATATATATTGCATGACTTGACCTGTGAATTCCTGCTAATTTTCTGTCATGATCATGTCTCTTGTCTCTTGGAATTTTATTTCTTGAAAAATTGTAAATTCTTGAAATACACGACCCTGTATAGGTCGTCTCTCACTTGACTAACGCCCCTGTCCAGGGCGTGAATTGAAAAGTAACGCCCCTGTACAGGGCGTGTTTTTGATAAATTACTGAAAATATATATATTCTGCAAAAATAGAAGTAAAGAATGAACGACCATTGTATACGTCGTCAACTTGTAAATAAACGCCCCTTACCAGGGCGCGTTTTTGGTAAAATATTGAAATCTTGAAATCTTGCAAAAATGTAAAATAGATAAACGCCCTTACTGAAGGCGTTAATTACTTGAGTAGTGACTTTACTTAAGTCGTTATTTTCCTGTAAAAATATTTTTACCCTGTTTCTGATAACCGATGGTTTCAGTATATCTATATATATGTATATCGGCACTATATCTCCACTCCGTGAGTATAGTCCCACGTTTCATGATGTTTTATCGATCACCCTCAATTCTCATTGACATACAAGCTCTCCATTGGACATTCCGTTCCTTTGGACTAGCGAGTTAGTCATAGAGACCTCCGTAAGACTCCTCGAGCCTTGGATTCCCTCAAGGCCGATTGAGCTGGTTGTACCATAAAAACCCATTACACTATTGAATGCCATGTCACTCTAAAGAAACATGGTATACCGGCCCTTATGATATGCAAAGAGTATATCATGAGAATTTTTAATGGGATGATGATATCATGCCATTTGTTGATGTTCTTGTAGACCTCAATTCTATAATAAGAATGAGGGTATCTTGCCTTTGATATACTGTTCATGTGGACCTCAATTCTATATAAAGAATGTCCATACTTGTCATGGTACCCGAGTTAAGGGAACCTAATTTCACCTAGTTTCATCGTTCATCGTGATTGTACCGTTGTTATCGCCTATCTATGTCCAATGTCGTATTTTTGGACTCCATTCTCTCAAAGTTATCCTACGTGTCTACAAGCTTAAATTGTTGAAATTCCATATTGGCTATATATATATATATATATATATACAAGAGTGGATGTCAAATATACATGATAAATGCCTGCGCATATAGGGCCCGATCTGGTCCTGGGAGGAGCACCCGAAAGTACTTGTGCCCATGGGAGTTGAATGATAAGGTATCTGGCATTATACCGAGTGCATGACTAGCTTGATTAGACATTCCACACAAATCTTGTATTTGACTCGTACTTGACTTGACATGAATTGCGTGACCCGAAAAAGGGTAATTACTTGCTTGCTTGATACATGATAGCCAAAGTTCTTGACATGACTTGCTAAAAAGTACTTACTTGAATATCTTGTTATCTTTTCTTGAAAGCTCATGACTAGTTCATCTTGCTGTCTTATTGATAAATCCTCTCTCTATCTTGTCATTTTACACGAGCATGCATAGCTACAATACATACATGAAAGATGTAATTATTTAAACCCCTTGCTAGCGCTTGAGATATAATTTCCTACTGAGCGTTCGCTCACTCCGTGTGTTCCCTATTTTTCAGGTAATTCTGACGACGAGGGAAGTCAATCGGATGGGAATGGTCAAGAGTGAAAGAGATAGAACTTCTCCAAGTGTCATCTAGTCTTTTCCTATTTTCTTGAGTCAACCATGTACTTTTCCTTTTGAATAGAGTATTGGATTTGTAATAGTCTATCCATTATGAAATAAATGATTGGGTTATCTTTCTATTTTACGCATCTCTATTTTGGTGTCGAATACACTACTACTCTGATTGACATGATTGATATAAACTCGTCGCGCATATCCGAGATTCTTCCGCGCTCGGGGCGTGACACAACCTGTGTGTGAATTGCATTTCTTCTACTTATTTAGTATGAACACATTCATTGTTTTTTTTTCTATGGCCAACGTCTCCTTGAATACATTCAAGTGCTTACTATTGGAGCAAAATCAATCAAAATCTGCATTTTGGAAAGGTGGAAAATAAGCGTTTAATGTGACCTTCAATTTACTTGAAATATTCTCCCCAATTGATTGTAACCTCAAAACACTCAATTTCTCTTGATTCTTACATGTTTTAATCATTGGGGATTAGAGCCAACCCTCCTTGGACTTCATTTGGCATTTTATACCTTCTTTTGTTGAAGTACAGGGGAAGGGTCGACCCTCGTGCTTCCGCTTCTCTGGTCGGGGCTTGGAAAATCAGGGGTCGACCCATCGGGTCGACCTATTCCGGTCTAGCGGACTCGCCGCGGCTAGACCGGTTCGCAAAGGGGGTCTACGACCTAAAAAACACCCTCTATTGCCCATAAATCATATCCATCCCCCTTCTACGATCCACCACCAACTCCTTCTACCCTAAAAACCTCTTCTTGCAACCCTAGATCCTCCAAGATCCAAACGCGAGATCCTGTCGGTAGCAACTCGCGATCTCCTTCTCGTGCGTCTCAAAGCTTCATTTTTTCTCCCAATCATCTCTGAGGTAAGCCATGGTGTGTAGAGAATCTAAATATCTGCGGTGAAGGTGTCCCTACTTCAAACCAACGCGATCTGCAACTCCCTCTAGGTTTCTTATCTGTCTTGTGATCTAGATGGCCCCAAAGAGGCGTTCCTCTCGTAAGGGGGAGGAATCGAGCCGCGCTCGGGAATGAAGGTCAAAGGAAAATGAACAAAGATCCACTAAAAGGAGCTCTTCTTCTTCCTTCAGCAAGACATTGGATAAAAAGGTACTCCGCCCTCCGGCGGTAGATTTCCCGAAGCTATATAGAAATCTTCCAGATCTTGTGGATATCATTTGCAGTCAACCAAATCTGGATTCGTTCATGTCTGCACATCGTCGAGTATATCCTAATCTTGTGCATCAGTTTTATGGGTATTTATCTGTTGCGGACAACAATCAATACACCATTGTTAATGCCCAATCATTTAAGCTCACACCCGCCTTTTTAGGCCGAGCTTTCGGGCTGCCTTGTGAGGGCTATTCCTTTGGAGATATACCAGTGCCGGAAAATGTTATCTATCAAATGATGACTTCAGAAGAAATGGGTGAAAGATCCATAGCTGGTCTTAATGCAAATCACTTTCCTACGATGTAGAGAATTTTACACTACATGATGACAACTATTTTACTGCCTAGAGGAGGAGGCCGTGATAAAGTCACCGAAATTCACATGTTTTTGTTCTACTGTCTTTTGGGTGGTCTTCAGATTAACTTTCCATCAATTATGCTTGATCACATTTGTAACAACATGAAACACAAAAATAGAACACTTCCTTATGCTGCGGCATTGACAGCAATATTTGAGCTCATGAATTTTGATTTATCTAAAGAGCCTTATCAGACCATACGAGAAGCTGATATATATTCAATTCACACCATCTGCCATAATATGAACTATGTTGTTCAAAATGGAGTTTTGGTTTGAAAATTAAAGAGTTCTGAAAAAGTAGCAATTTCTGAAGATGATAATGAAGATGAAGACCCTCTGGATGATGATCAACAAAATTTTCAGCACGAGGGGATACCTTCTGAGGTGGTTCAGATGGTCACGGACGGGTTGGACTCCATGGATGGGCATTTAGACAAGTTTGGGGAGAATATGGATGCTCTTACCAAAGATGTTTCAGATTTGAAGCTTTCCCATGAAGCTTACTCTCAGAACTTTCAGAGGATAACCACACTTCTTGAGTCAAATTCACAAGCTTTGGACGGTCAAACCAGAATGTTTCATGATATTGTGGATTACATTAGACGTCCACCAACTCCACCTTCTCCAGATGCGGACTAGATCATTGCGCTCCAACGGCACGACACTCTTGTTATCCCGTCTCCACCCACTCATTTTTGATGATGCCAAAGAGGGAGACATTTTGTAATATAATGTGTGTGCCTGATTAGATACAATAGTATGTGTGGTGTGTGCTTGCATGCATGTTTGCTTTCATCTTTACTTTCATCAGTTGTGTTAGTTAGTAGTGTTTTACTATTGTTGCATCTCATGGCATTGCATATGTCTGCATTATTTTTTCTCATGAACTCAGTCTTAAGTCTTAAAACCTTGTTGTCGGAAAATTAATGAATGATGCTCATGAATGGTCAATCGCAGATTGGTTGTATGAAGCCATGTGCTCTCTTTTGTTATGCTTCTGAATTGTTTCATATTGGTGCATGAAACAAATTGTGAACTCATATTTGAGGTTGAGGAATGATGATGTGAATCTCTTGCTTCTTGTATGGGTTGTGACAATGATTAGCTTGATCCATCTTTGTGTTGTAGTCCTAATTCAGATTCATATTGTAAATAGAAGTTCCCTTGTTACATTCAAATCTAGCATATAGTATTTTGTCATCATCAAAAAGGGGGAGACTGTTGAACCCCCTTGAGTGAATGCTCATATTTGTTGGATTTTGATGATGACTAAACACTATATGAGTCTAGAATTATTGTTGGGTAAATAAATTTGAACAATCTCTTTTTGAACTGCTTTTGTATTTGATTACTCTTTCTCTTTTGATCGTGAGCTACTAATGCAGTTGAAGGATGAACTTTGCAGGATCAAGAACACCCTTTTTGAGTACGTCGGTTGAGCTGAAAATGTCAAAAACAAACCTAACTTAGATTTGGTATTTTTGTAAAACTCAGGAATGAGGCTCAATTCTGAACAAAAATTTGAGGATGCTTGGTGAGATCTAAACATGTCTCATTTTTATTTATATATATACTCTCCATGATAGATTTCATTTCCTCGACCCCAAGGGTCGATTTGATACAGTTTAGTTCATAAAACTCTCTTATACTTGTGAATACAATAAGTCTAGTGGATGGGTCGACCCCAAGGGTCGACCCCTAGACTCCCTTTAGCACTTAGTTTGTTTTGTTAATCAAACAAACGAGGGTTGACCCCAAGGGTCGACCCCTGATTGTCCTATTTTCCATTGGGTGTTCGGTTTTGGGCTCGGGTGTCGCGAGGGTCGACCCCTTCAGGAATCTACCTTTTGTGCGGTTGGGGGTTTTATAAAAAGGCCACGAGGGTCGACCCAAAGGGTCGACCCCTTCAAGAACACGCTTGTATCGCATTTGGGGGTCTTCTAAAAAGCCACGAGGGTCGACCCATTTCAGGGGCCCGCCGCCGAACCCTTTTCGACACCGTACGATTGTTACTTTTTGCACCCACCTTTTGCCCTAAAAGAGGTGGATCCAAGGATCCCATCACCATACATGTAACGACCCAAGAATCTGATTACCGGGAAGGCCCGATAACCCGAGACTCGAACCGCTGCCCACGAGCCGAGAGGGCTCAGAAGGGCTAAAAGGAGTGTGGAGGCACAAAGAAATAGGAAATAAAGCAGGACAATTCAACAATTAACAGAAATAAATAAACAACTACTACAATAGAGTCCAGTTCAACGGAAAGTACATTCTAAAGCAGTAAGACGTACCACATGCTGAGTGAGCACTCGGCCCGACGAGCTGGCAACTGAGAACCTCCGAACAGCACCCTCGAACCTCGAGGAAGAACCGCCTCACCTGAAAAGTAGGGAATGAGTCTCCAAAAGAGAGACTTAGCAGGGATCCCGCGGAACCCCAACCTGAAACGACGGCGGTAGCGGAAAGGAAAGCTACAACGACAGCAGGAACATCGAACCGGTGGCCGGTCAAAAAACTCAACACTACAGCTACTCCTACTGTACCAGAAAACACACCCCGATCTCACGGTCGGGGCTACCGAACCACACTAGTACCACTTACCGAAGTAAAAATCCACGGCAACCCTGCCGTAGAGGCTTGTCTTCCAGGACACGGCCAACCTGGACACGCTGTCCAAGGTGCAACCCCGACCACCCGGTCGCGGGGTCCGCACAACAAGACACGACCTCGGTAAAGTTACTAGCACCAGCCTCACAGCACGAAAACCGGCACACGCGCCACGACGAAACAACCGGAACTCAACGGTCAACGTGACAAAACCCGAAGGTGGAAGCCACAGAAACTGACTGACAGTCTGTCACTCCCAACTCGACAGGAGTACCTCCCACTAGAAGCACAGTCGGTAGCGTCCCCTGACGACTTACACTGCACCGCAGGTGAATTGCCTGACGTGGTAGCGCCTACCAGAGGCACGTACACCGCACAAGTAACCACAAAGCAAGTGACTAGATGGGGTCACGCTCGTCAGCGTGTGTCCAACTGCCCCCAACCATGTGTGCACACACAGACCATGCGTCCTAGGTCTGGCCTCTAACTGATTTTTCCCTTGAGCCGGACTCTAGCTACAGACGAGGGGCCCGACGGAAACCAGTCTAAAACCGTCCTCATGGTAGCCTCTCCACCACTCCCTGGTGGGTCCACACGCGTGCATGCTTGCTACGACTAGTGGAGGGTCACTGAAGGAGTAGTGATGGGGACATCGCTTACCACTTCCCACTTCTCCAAGGGTCTAGATGCTCGCCATTATGTTCAGCTTGATTTTCTGAGTTTAGCTATGTAATTTTCATATCTTTCTTGAGTCATTTTGATGTAATTTCCCCTTTGTTTTGAGTCATGTCCCTAGGTTATCATGTTATTTACCTATGTTTGTATCTTCATGTTAGGCTAGAGAGTCAGATGGGCCCATTTAGATGGGCCTGGCCCAGGGGCGCCCTTTCCCTTCCCCTGCTCCTTCGGTTATCTGTTATTAGTACTTTTCTCAGGGACTTCTTGTAAAAGTTGGGATTCCTATAAATAGGACCCCAACTCCAGTTGAGATGGTTAATGAATATTTGAGTAAAAACTTGCCACAAGAATTGTGCCCCCCCTCTCTCTAGCTCTCTCTCTCTCTAGCTCTTTCTTCTCTCTCTCACTAACTGGGGGCGAACCCCTCTCTCTCTCCTCCCCTCTCTCTCCCTTGGGCGCACCTGCCCCTTCACCTTCTCCCTTGCCACCTCATCTGCCACATCAGCCTCCCACCCCTTCACCTTCCCAAGGCCCTTAACTCCACTTCAATTTCCCCCACTTCCCAAGCAACCCTTTCCATTCCCCATACGCCCTTTCACATTCCCAAGGGAGACTCCATTCTCCTAGACACTCCTTCCTATCCCCAAAACAACCCATTCCTATTCCCTAGACCATCATTAAACCATCTCATTAACCCACCACCCAAATCAAGAGAAGCCCTCCCTATTCCCCAAGCTACTTGCGCCCCACCTCCCCACCACCTCCCCCCCCTTGGCCATTTGCGCACCAACCCCTCCCCTGCTAGCTCCGCCCCTGGCCTCCACCTCACCACCCCTTCCCACCTCCCAAACCCCTCCACTCCACCAAGGCATCCATATCCCTTACCCCTCCACCAAAGAAACCACCCCTCCACCATTTCTCTCTTCCAATCTGTGTGCAGCTGGAAACCTGCAGATTAACAGTCTGTTACAGTGCCATCCACGACCACATCCCGGAGTTCCTGGGGGCGTGGCCTACATCGACGGAAAGATCTTCCGGTCGTCTGCGCAGGCGAGGTGGAATCGCCTCAATCCGAGGTCGGAGCTGCCCGGGAGAGCCATCCTTCGCCAACTACGCAGAATCAGTCCGGCCTGCAACCAGAAGCGACTTGCAGAGGCTACCACGGTCACACCCCTCAACTTCTGAAGGCGCCACTTGGCTGAGAGCTGCTACTACAAGGCGTCCACCTTCACAAACAAGCGGCATCCCGTTCGGCATCCGGAAAACCAGTTTCCAATTTTTCTCTCCCAGGTGCGCAGAACAGGCCATCAGGGTCTTGTCCTGACACCCCCTCACTCAACGGGCCTCTCCTCGCCAACCCGACATCGTCTGGTGCCCATCTTGGTTGCTGCTCGGTGAAGACTCGTCCACGATCGTCCTCGACTTGGTCCTGCCACGTTTGGACTTCGGGAGCTGCCGTGGTGACTTTGTCCATCTGCTGCTGCCCCTGGGAACAGTCTGTATCTGCGCGCCAGGGACCTGTTCCAGAGCCTGTCCCCGCCGGCGACGACTTCAGGACTGCCCACAAAAAATCACCGTCGTACCTGGGTACGTCAGCGACATTTTGGCGCAAGTCTCATCAAGTTCTGAGTCCGGGAGAGCTCACAGCGGCGACTACATCGACCCCCTGTCTTGCTGTCCCAGACCCGGGCAGATTCGGCCGGGTGCTCCGTCGGCGCGATCGAGCTTATCTCCCCTCCCCGCCTGGCCGGCTTAGCGCCCCTCCCTGTGCGGAGGTAGTGTTTGACTTGTAATACAAATATCCCCACCCCAAGTCCACCCTCCTGTGTGAGGTGTAGTGATTGTAATTGTTAAACAGGGATGAAGCTTCATCGGCGCAGTGTGCGGGGAACCCACACTTCCCCGCTCGCCCTCGTCTTCGAACGGGGTTGGTTTCCTCAAACCAACCAGGGTAAGCTCTGAACTTTGCTCCATTAGTTGTATTTGTTCATCTAATATCCGTGGAATTGCTCCGTTGAGCAAGAGAGAGAGCGCCAGACCCTGTGTGTCCACTTACGAGCGGTCACCGTGGGCTGTGAGAGAGAGGGACCTAGTGCCCCAATTGGCACCGGCCAGCCCCTTAAGTGTGGGCCTCGTACCTTCGGGAGGGCAACCCTAGCCCTACTGGCACTCTACCAGCAAGGGTCTTGATCCATCACCTCCCCTTAGCATCACTTAGTCACCCCGGGCTCGTGTGTGTGCGATGGCGGATCGGCCCCAATCTAGGACTTTGTTGCTATGTGATTGTGTTTGCGGAATAGGTCCTAAGGATCCGTTTGTTTGCTGCATACCCCCTTAGAGTGTCACATCAAGTAGACTCTCAAGCCAACGGAAAACAACGTCCGAACCCGACGAAGTACGGGAACCATACCACGTACCAGCACCGTCGCACGGTGACCACGGTCAGAGAAGAAATGGGACTCACAGTCCACACGAAAATGTAGAAGTACGGTTCCCAGGGCAGCTCACAGGCCGCCAAACCGAATCCCACTCTCAGGGAAAAGCGGGAACCCTCCAGCCCCAGGCTGGGCAACTGGACTCGCTGGGCAACTGGCCACACACATGGCCCACATAGAAAGCACAGAAGCACGGTTCCCAAGGTAGCGCACAAGCCGCCACACCGATAACTGGACTCGCAGTCCAAGGCCAAACACATGGCCCACTCAGGAATCACCTTCCAGGAAAACTCATGACATGCGGGGGAGACCCCACCGCACACACACCGATACACGGTGACTTGATCAAGCGTAACACAAAGCCCGAAACACGAGGAGTCACCCGGACTCTCAAACCCATGGGCATGCTAAACGAGGTGGCACGGTCCTCCCGACACCCTTAAAGCACGGACACAAAACCCTCGAGGTGTCTGGGCCATTCACGAGACCGCAAGTCGACCGCTGGGTCTCAACCGGGTCGACCAGGGATCCATACATCACGGAATGAACGCGGCGAACACGAAAACTCACCTCGGCACAACACAGTGCCTG
Organism: Amorphophallus konjac; assembly: GCA_022559845.1. Lineage (NCBI taxonomy): Eukaryota > Viridiplantae > Streptophyta > Magnoliopsida > Alismatales > Araceae > Amorphophallus > Amorphophallus konjac. The sequence continues at coordinate 290,544,240 of CM040118.1, forward strand.
GCGGTCTAACCTTGGGCCGTCACAGTCTGTAACGGTCCAAGCCTCGACCGCCACAACAACTCTGACGCTCCAACACAGGGCCGTCAGAAGGGCGAGCAAAATTGAACGTAACGCGCTCCCCCAGGGGCGTTACGTCACCTAACGGACCGACGTCGGTGCGTTAGGCCAAGGAGCTACACAAGCCGTGACGCATACCGCTCGGTGCGTCACGTTCTCTAACGCACCTACCCAGGCGCGCTAGGGTGAAGGGTGGATGTGTTAGCTCTAACGCTCCTGCCCAGGGGCGTCACGCTTCCCTGACGAGCCACTCTGAGTGCGTCAGGCGTCTATGACCCCCCTACGGTCATAAGCCAACGATCGGAATCACTGTAACGGTCTAGCGTGAGGGCGTCACAGCCCTGTGGCGGTATATCGTGGGGCCGTCAGGCCCACGAACGCCAATGCCTAAAACAAAGGAAGCGTAACGCACCTGCCCAGGCGCGTTACACACTGTGGCGGTCACTGGAACGACCGCCACAGCGTCCCGGTGGCGAAACGGCGTACTAACACCAAAAATTCCGTTCCACTCCCCGATCATCCACGGATGATGGGGAAAATAATGGGGAAGCTCCCCTATGGGCCCTAGCATACATCTAGACCCTCGAATCGGTCCGAAACGCGGTAGAACGGTAGATCGGGCGCACACCCCAAAAACATGGATTTTCCCCAAAAATCCATAAATACTCCCGCTTGGCTCACCACGGCCTACAAAACTCGCGGGAAAGGAAGTGCACGAGCTGGGGGTCCATCTCCCTACCTCCATCGAAGAAACGACGCACCGTGGACACCGATCCACGAAGAAACGCTGCGAAAACCTCGCCGGCTCGCGACCGCGCCACGAGCTCCCACGTGCCTCCACTGCCTCGATCCTCGCCCGCGTCGCCTCCGCCTCGCCCCTGCCTCACTCCGTCGGCCGCCGGAGAAGAGAGGGGAGAAATGAGAGATGGGGAGAGAGAAAAGGGGAGGGGGTTTATATAGAAAATCTGAAAATTTTAGAAAATACCAAAAAATAGAAAAATACACCCCTACGATCCTCGGAGCACGCTGATCGCTGTGGTAACGTCCCGACATCGGAGAACGTAATGGCTCACCCTGTACGGGATTCCGAAGGTCCTACAGACGGAAAACACGCGTAAAACCCTAAACGCAACCCGGGACCCACAAAGACGCTCCAAAAATTATAGAAAATTACCGGCGTGCTCCTCACAACACCACGGACCCAAGGAAACACACGGGCACACCACCAGAGGGTCCGACAATCTGGTAAAAATAGTCCAACGCCCGATCGGACTCAAATCCGAAACACACGGAAAGATGATCCGAAACCCACAGATCCAGATCCGAAAAACCCGGGGCATTACAATACACGTGTCTCCCAACCTTGGGGGTATAAAACCAATCATTAGGACAACCCAAGGAATGATCGAGTGGAATATTTTCTCACCTTTTTGAGCCTTGCTTCCTTGCAGGAGAAGAAACTCGGGAGAGGGGTTCTTGAGCGTGAACCTTGCGGATTTCAATGCAGATCCGATGCAGCTTGAGCAAGGAACATAGGTCCTCTTCCTTAGATGAAGCTGAGCATGAAGAACTTCGAGTGAAGCATCATCCTCTGAGCCTCATTTTGAAGGATTCGGCTACATCCTCCGACTTCATCCAAAGACTGAAGAACCTGTGGTTGCTCATCGTCAAAAAGGGGTATTTCTAGTGTTCTTACAGTCAACATTGTCTATATTTTGTTCTTACACTTCCAGACCTAAGTGGTCATTGTATATCCGAATTCTTCTTAGACATATACTGTGTGTGTGTGTGCGCGTCTGCAAGTCGCAGCGCACGTGTATGTGTAGCTGTGCGGATCAAAGCGTGTGTGTGTGTGGGTTTTTCACTTCATAGTGGAAGCAATCCTCACTCTGTAAGGGGTGGACGTAGGGGGCACTATGGTGAACCCGAACCACCTAAAATCCTTCTCTTCCTTGTGGTTTGCTTCTGCGCTTTTATTCGTGAGGGCTTCTTGTTGAGAAGAGAGTGTTGCAATTGTTATTCTTCAATAGTGCCTTTGGTCGTGTGAGTTTATCATCGGGTGAGAAGAGCTGTGCTTTGGTTTTCTATTCATATCTCATTCTCGTTTATACTATTGAATTTGTTAAAATTTTTATTGCCAATCAATTCACCCCTCCCCTCTTGATTGCCATCTACCGGGGACAACAATCATCAACTTCAATATGAATATGATTGAGGTTACACTAGGTAAGTTGCTCAATATGTTGAAGACAACTGAGGGCACTATCCAAATGGAGAAGTCAAATGTCTTGCTTGTTGGTAAGACCAACAAGAAAAGGACAGCTGAGCATGTCTTTAAGAAAGGCAAGGCAAAAAAGTCTATGAAGACTAAACAAGTTGCTCAAAGGCACAAGGCAAAAGCTAATGATAAACGTCAATATTTCCACTACCATAAAGAAGGGCACTGGAAGAGAAGTTGCAGGACTTATCTTGCAAAAAAGGTAAAAGAAAAGCTTGATGAAGCTAAAGGTATTCTCATGATTGATCTCAACTTGTCTTATAGAGAATCCACATCTTGGGTATTAGATACCAGATGTGTTTCCCATATCTGCCATGACTTTCAGCGTGTTGACAAGTAGAAGAAGGTTGAAACATGGAGACATGAACTTGAGACTTGGAAATGGAGCAAAAGTTATTGCATTGGCTGTGGGGACAACAAGACTCAAGTTATTGATGTGATTCGATGCTCGTCGTTGAAAACATCCTGTACTCAATCTTAAAAATTCTGAACTCGCATAAAAATCTAAAACAAGAGCGGAGTGACAAGTACGGGTCACATCCACGAAGAGGTTAGAATTTGAGAGTTAAAAATCTTATGTTCTTAGAGGAAAAATTGTTGAATGTTGATTTTGACTTTGGCATAAAATAAATCTATCTAAAGAAGTTTGGAGGGTTAAGAGAGAGAAATAAGAGAGAGAGAGAGGAAGAAGAAATAGAGAGAGGGAAGAGAAAGAAAGTAAGAACTAGAGAGAGAAAAATAAACTAACTATTTTATTACTTGCAATGAAAATATATACAATAGTGTTAAGAAATAAAAATTACAACTCCGTAAAATAAAATTTAAATAAAACAAGTAGAGAGCTAAGTAAGAGGAAATAGTCATAGTGAAGATGCCGTCGTCCACTTTGAGCCTTTGAACGTCGCTCGCACCGGATTAGACGTCGTCGTGGAGAAGAAGTTTAGAGAGAGAGTTTAGAGAGAGAAGTAGAGAGAGAGGTGGAGGTGACGATAGATGGGGCTTGGAGAGAGGAAGAAGAACAAGAAGAGGAAGAGAAGAAAGGACGTACAAGAAGAAGAGATAGAGAGATGATGATGGAGGTAGTAAGAAGAAGAAGAATAAGAAGGAAGAAGGACAAGTCGGAATAGAAGAAGAAGACGTCGGAGAAAAAGAGGAAGAAGAAGAAGTGGCAGAAGAAGAAGAGAGGAAGAGGAAGAAGAAAGGGAGATAGAAGAAGGGATCGGTCCTACTCCTACGACTAAAGAATACTTAAAAACTAAACTTGCAGAAGAGTCTCCATAGCCAACCATCTTAACCCCTTTGATAGGCGTCAAACGCTCCACAGTTCGCCACCTCCACCTCTCCATGCATCGCAAGGAAATGAGGGAAACCTCCCACGAACCTGGCTTCCCCGCGAACGCGAATGTCTTGCGATCCGATGCAAAACATGGCAACACCTCCTTCTCACGCTGCTAAATGGTGGAAACCCCTTCCTTTGCGTCCACGAGAGAGCCGCCTTCTTCCTTCCTTCTCATGTGAGCGTAGACGCCAACATCGCTACTTGCCTTCTCCCACACCCACATCGCCACGTCGATGCATCATTACCACACCTCGCGAGCCCATGCATGGGCATTCAACCTTCCATGCAAAGCCTACTTTGATCACACTTCCTTAGCTAGCAATCCTTCTCCCTGTGAACAACATGCAAACGAGGGAAACACACACTGCCTTCAACGAAACTTGCTTGTCCACGCACGAAGCCACCTTCTCGCTGTTAGGTTGACACCGTTTATTAACTTAATCATTGGGAAAATGTTGGGCTGAAATCTTGTTATTAACTTAATTAGATGAATTTTGGTGATAACAATAACCTTGCTTTAATGATAACACAACTCTGGACCAATTCTGATGAGAACAAACCTTTGGTCCAATTCTAACGATAACAAAATCTTGGACTAATCCTGATGATGACAAAACTATGAAACAAGAGAAAGAAGCCTAAAATATGTCTAAGTATAAAATAGGCACAACAACTCAGAGTAAGGTTCACATAGACACATGAAATTACAAGCTATGTTTACTTAGGCGGAGAAACAAAGTTTTACTTAGTCGAAGAAGCATTAAAGCTAGAGTTAACATAGGCACAAAACTAAATTCAGTTAGCTACTAAAATTCACAGCTATGTTAACATAGTCGCAGCCACATAGCCGCAGCTATATCAACTAAGGCACAAACTGCACTATATCACATAGGCGTTGAAGATCTAAGCTAAATCTTACTTAGTCACAAAAGCACTCACATAGGCGCTAGAATTCAAGAGCTATCCTTATTTTGTTGTATATCTTAAAGCTCTATTTAACTTAGGTGCAATTCATACAGTTGTAGCTAAGTTTAACATAAGCGTAGATTAGTTGAAGCTACATTTACATAGTCGCTGCTACATAGGCGCAGATTAGTTGAAGCTTCATTCACTTAGTTGTGGAACTTAGTCACAGAAGCATTAAAGCTAAAGTCACTTAGGCGCACTAAGGTCACATAGGCGTAGCTATGTTCACATAGGTGAACAAGTTAACATAGGCATACAATTATCATCCTATCAACTATCCTAAGCATAGTTGATTTGTTTAAAACTTAAGTCCACCCATAGGTTGACTTAGTGTTCTTTGTGTGGGGTTGCTTGCTCCGAGCTTTGAACTTTCTCTTCGCAAACACTTCTTGGACTGGTACATAGACTAGAACCGAGTTAGGACCGGAGCTGGATTGGGCTGGGATTGGGATGGGCATGGCTGGGCGAAGGAGCCCTGTGGAACGCACCCCCGCTTGGGCACGGTCGCACCTGGGGAGAACTCCTCCCCGGGGTGGGCTGTCACTGAAGTGGCCCCTCCCGGGGGCTATCTCTTGTCATTTATCTATGTCCTTGGTGGAATGATTTTTTCTTTTTTATATTTATTTATTTTATTTATTTATTCATCTATTTATTTATTTATTTAGACGTGCCAGTCACATAGGTGACAAATTTATTGTGCGCTCGATCTGACTTGGTCAGTCGATTGTGAAATTCGGGTCAGGACCGAAAGTCCGCCATACCATAAAGGTTATGGCATTAATTATATCCTCCGAGAGGGAGGAAAACCCTCGATTAATTATCAAAATAAGATGCCACCCGGGGCTATATAAACATGCAGGCAAAAGTGAACCAACGAGAGTGATAATTCATAATGCGGGAACAAAACATAAGCTCGAGCACGCATTTCAAATTCATTCACTACTCGGAGCCCTCGGTACATGGCGGAGAACATAGGCCCGAAGACCACCATCGCGCATAGTGAGAGCTTCTGGTCAGAGCTAGTATGACCTTCGGTAGATCACCATTTGATATACCGAGGCCCGAGATGATGATAAATATTCGGCAAACATGCATGCGAAACAAGCAAGCAAGGCAGTAAAGATACGTGTGTTCAAACACAATTGTACATTCAAATAGAAAGCAAGCTCAGCTAATTGATTTATTATTATTATTATTTATTTCTTAATTAACTTTTTTAATGATTTATTGAGTTTGATCTCATTAATCATTTATTATAAGGGTTTATCGGGCTTTTGACAAAGGCCATAGGTTGACTGGGGAGGGGATCAAAGAAGGTTGACCCAAGGACTGAGGTCGGTGTAGCAATGGGGTGAGGTTGGTGCAGCCGAGGTTGGAGGTCGGTGCAGCTTGGCTAAGGTCGATGCATGTTGGGCGAGGTCTGTGCAGGTTGGAGCTAAGGTCGGTGCAGGTCTAGGTCTGTGCAGCAGGGGGGGCTAAGGTCGGTGCATGTGGAGCAAAGTCTGTGTAGGTTTGGGCTAGGTCTGTGCAGCAGGAGGGCTAAGGTCGGTGCATGTTTGGGTGAAGTCTGTGTAGCCGGGGGGCTAAGGTCGGTGCAGGTTTGGGCGAGGTCTATGCAGCAGGGGGGCTAAGGTCGATGCATGTTGGGCGAGGTCTGTGCAGCAGGGGGGGCTGAGGTCGGTGCATGTGGAGTGAAGTTTGTGCAGGTTTGGGCTAGGTCTGTGTAGCAGGGGGGCTAAGGTCGGTGCAGGTTTGGGCTAGGTCTGTGCAGTAAGGGGGCTATGGTCAGTACATGTTGGGGCTAGGTCTGTGCAGCAGGGGGGCTGAGATCGGTGCAAGGGTCAATGGGTCGGTGCAATGACCAATGCGTCGACGCAACAACAATGGGCGCGAGAGAGAAGTAATTCGGTGGCGTCGCCACCGATTCAGCAACGAGAGGGGGGGAGTCGGTGGCGTCGCCACCGACTCACACAGGGCTTAGCCGGAGGGGCTTTTTGGGGGTTTAAGGCCCCGCACCATAGGGTTTTATGGAGGAATTCAAATCAATGGGCCCTTGGGCTCATCTGAAGGGGGTGTTTGATCAAATTTTGGAATGTTTTCAGAGTTTAGATTAAGTTGCATTAAATTTCCCTATGTTCATTTGTACATTTATTCTACAGTTTTAGGGGGCTGTGCGAGGTTCATACTCCAGCACTATCATGCAGCTCTTGAGTTCGTCAATTGAAGACAAGGGACTCTAAGATATGCAGATAAGAAACATCAGTGCACATAGACACACTTCAACATACATGAAGAAACGAAATCAGTGTGGAAATCTTGAAGAAAATTGGGCAGCATTTCCCCAGTACAGGGAATGATCCCCTAATCAAGCGGGTCAACACACGGGGAAACCGGTGTTAAACCATAAACCAATGAGAAGCCCTAGATGGGGCTATCTCAGAACCCAAGATCTGTTAGAATGATGTAGTGGTGCAAATCAAGATTCATAGGGGGGGTGAATGAATCTCCCTCTAAAAATTTTTTCAACTTAAAGCTAAATCTGAAGACTCAAGACTAATGCGGAATTAAAATCAATCAGAATAGAAGACAATAACGTGCCTAACAAACACCTAGCGATTGACACATTCAAAATCATACCACAGCACATAAGAATCTTTTAGGTGGTTCGGTCCTCCAGACCTACATCCACCCCACACTCAATCCAGAGTGTGGATTACTGCTGCCTCACAGCTTGAAACTGCTGGGCCTCACAGCTTGCCTACATCAACTGGGCATCACAGCTTGCCATCTACTGGACGACACAACTTGCCATCCGCTGATACACAACTTCAACCGCTAGGCATTACAGCTTAAGCCTCCGTTGACACACAGCTTGAAAGGAAAATGGAAAATGAAAAATAACGGTGGAATACAACAACAGAAAGCTGAACAAATGAAGCTCAAACTATAGCTCACTATGGAGCACTATAGCTCGCAAAGGAGCAATCGTAGCTTGGATATGACCCAGAGACTACGCGACCTTCTTCTTCCTTAGCACTTGATCCTCTCGCTCTTTCTCTTTTCACTCAGATTCTCCTCTTCTGCTACTCTCCTCTTTCTGCTCTCTTCCTTTTCTTTTCTCAGCCTCTCTCCAGATATTGTCTCTCTGTCTGCTTTTCCCTCTTCTCTATTCTTCTGCTCGTCCTCCAGCAGATCTATCTGCTTCAGAAGATAGGCCCGTGGTCTTCACGATTCCCGCCTAAATTTCATGCCAGATCTGATCCAGACTTTCCACATGTTAGGGTTACGGTGCCTCTGCTTTACACGTGGCAAGATTGCCTAGTATCAGCCTGCTTTGGATCACGTGCTGGCTTCCAATGTTCCAGGAACATATATCTTCGAAGCTTGCACTCACATGTTTTCTTTAACCTGGATATTAGAAGAGAAACATTTCATCAAACACCTTGCAGTCAGCTATACTTCTAAACTAGATTAGTCTAGATGCAATGTGCACAGATGTTCCCTTTCGAAGACTGATATGATATGCACGGACCTATGTATATTTAGGCGTGATGCAAACATTGCACTGAGGTTATATGGCTATATGCAAGATGTGCACCGACTTGCTACAGTGTGTGCACAGACTTCTTATGCATTGAAGACAATCATGCACAGGCCTTGTAACGTGCATGAGACAAATGTGCATTGACCGTGTGTGAACAAGCTACATAAGTATGCACCGACTCTGTGCATAGGACAGTGAAGGATGCACCGACTATTGTATAGCACATAGCGCAGCTAGCATCGATGTTATGTGTGAAAGAGAAAAACATGCTCAGACTTCCGTTATGCAGACAACCAAACATTGCACCGGCCGTGCTAGTGCCAAGGAAGACTTTGCACTGACCTTGCTTGTGCAGTGAAGGCATTGCACCGACTTTGTGTGCAAAAGGTGTAGGTAGCACCGACTATACATGCATGAGATGAAACATGCATAGACCTTCTATACAAAGGCATGCACCGACGTTGTGTATGCGCAGAAGGTGTATGCACCGACCTTGCTTAGCCCATGCAGACAGTGCACAGACTTAGTGGGTTGAACAAAACATGCACGATGCACATTGCACAGACCTTATGCGTATGTAATGATGCAAACGTGCACCGACTACATGTGCTTTCTACACACAGAATATGCACAGATCTGATATGTATACGACGGAAAAAATGCACTAACTTACAATGTGTGCATAGACCTATATGAATGCATAACATAGACATGCATCACCCTTGGTGTATATATGAATGAGATATACATATGCATTCCAGTCTTAACATGATTCATAGAATGTCATTCTCAAAACCAGAGTTCCAACATTCTCCCCCTTTTTGATGATGACAACTATGAGTCATGTATGACTTAACCAATTCATTCTTCACATACTCATTCAACACAAATATGCATTCAACACATTCACACAAGAATGCAATATGCAGTAATGACATTTCTGTGTATAGTAAGAAAAGACAAACTAATGTTTGAGTGAGTGTCTGTTTAAAAATTTTCATCCATAGCATTTTTACATCAGACATATCAGTATCAACATCACTACGAACTCTTAGCAACCTTCAGAATATGAGCATCAACACATCCGATCAGCATCTGTCATTATCTCAACATCTGTTCACCAAGAACTTTCATACATCATACATGACCCTGACCACATTCATGACCCTGACCACAAATTCTCCCTCTTTGTCATTATCAAAAACAATTGGAGGACCATTAGATAGCAGCATGACTTGTTCGGCCAGAACTTGTACCTCTGGAGCCTCCCCTTCCTCTGGGTGGTGACCTACTGGAGCTACCACGTAAAGGTATTGCCGATATTGCCCTTGGAAAAGAAATTCTGTCAACTTTTGTTCCGAGAGCTGCAAACTTGGTCATCACCTTCTGGTCATTTTGCTTGACCAAGTCATGAAGTTCTTTCAGAGTAGCTGTCATATCCACAAACCAACTTTGCATCATGCCACCCAGATTATCTAATTGAGAAGATTGCTGGTTGTGTATGTCAGCCATAAACGTGGATGAACTGGTGGCCTGTTCAGAGATAATATTTTGGAATCTGTTGACTAAGTTCTCCACTTGAGTCTGAACAATATCAATTTTCTGATTGATTTCCTACTAATCTTGCTTGAATATGTTCATCTGAATCTTTAGCAGTTCAATTTGTATCTTGAGGTTGTAAGTGTGATCAAGAACTTTAGACAGACTAGTAAAGGATGTAGCCTGTGTGTCTTGCACGTTATTCAAGATTTCTCCTACTTTCTGACACACTACTACTATGGAGTCTAAAACACCATTTAGTTTTCTGTCAGACTTGTGCTTATCATATAAAAACTTGATCCACTGGCTGTCTACAGTCTATTCCATATGGCGCATTCTAGTATCCAATCGTTCAATAGCAAAATTTATATGGACAAATTGAGCATTCATCATACTATTCTGAGACATCACAAGGTTTGTCAATGTGTTAAGCATTTCAACAATTTGTGGCTCTGAGCTTGGACTAGTGGAGCTAGATGCTTGAACACCTAGAGGAATAAATGGTTGACCAGGGGATAGAGGAGGCTGTATCCCAAGTGCAGTTAATGGCCCATGATAGGGTCCATACAAAGGAGTAGGACCTAGAAATTGATCCAGTGAAGCTACTTCATCAGCCTCTTGAACTTCCTGTGGTTGCTCATCCTGAACTATCTATTCTTCAACAACTTTGTCAGCAATTTCTTCTATGATTTTATCGGCTTCTTGTTGCATGATTTCAACAACCATATCAACCAATGAGTGTACATCTATTTCAGTCTCTGTCTCCCTTCCTGAATCATTTCTGTGTCCTTCTGAGAGGACTGTTTCATCAATCATCTGATCATCTTCAGCTGTTTCTGAGTGAGACTCTTCTTGAGTCTCTTCTACCTGTTGCTTTTCCTGAAGATTTTCTTTTATCTGCTGTATAGTTATCTGTTCAGATTGACCCGTTTCTTTTTGCTGCTGAGTCTGCTGTCCAAAATGATCAAATAGTTCATCAATATGTTGATCTAGTTGATTCGATACTTGCTCTTCAGTCAGGTTCAATTTATAAACCTCTTGTTCCAATTGCAAATTTTTAATATTCTGCTCTTCCGTTTCCTTTTGAAGTACTTGGGGAGGTTGCTCTAAGAATTCTATTTGCTCAACTGTAGTTTGTAGATCCTCCCCCTGACTGATCTGAAGCTGTTCAATGTGATCTCTGGTATGAAATGGCTGGGACTGTTCAATAACATCTAATGCAGCTATTGGAGATTTCTTTTCAGCTAGATCTTCCACCTTACTGACTGAGGATGACTTCAATTTCAAGAATTTATCAATGAAATCCATGTTGTAGATGTTCACTTTAAGAATTTCTTGCGAAGTTTCCTCTTCTAATGGAATGTTCATTTTCTTGAAAATTGCAGTCAGATGTGCTACATAGGGTAGATTTCTTCTTGATTCCTTGCAGGTACCCATAATCTGGATTATTATAGTTGGTAGGCTGATCCTGATTCCTTTGAGTAAGCAAAAGAGAATAAATCTCTGTGACTCAGTCACTCTCCCTCTACCACCAACTTGTGGAGTTATCATTGTGGTAAGAATATGATGCAATAATCTCCTTAGAGGGGTAAATTTACATGCATTGAACTGAGCTAGTTTTGCTTGTTTCTTTTGTTCTCTGGGATCTCTAGGCAATTCTGTGATGAGAGAGTAGGCCTCATGCAAATTGTAATCGAATTCACTTTCTACTACCCCTCCTTCTGGAATTCTAAAAATTTTGTGTAGAGAGTGCCTAGATAAGTCAATCTTGATCCCTTTAACAATAGACTGGATTTTTGATTTTTCATAATCATATTTCAGATTACAGTAGAACTCCGCAACCAGTCTTAGGTAGTATATCCTATGCTTACCCAAAAATTTCTTCCATTTTTGAAACTTAAATATCTCCAATATTTCAGGAAATGCTGAAATCATAGGTTGGTCAGCAAAATCTACATACCAGGGAAGCATGATCTTGCCCGCTTCCAAAATCATCTCAACCTGTTCTGAAGACTTGGCAGAAAAATCTTTTTCCTCAGATTCATAGTGAGTAGCTTCTACAGCAACTATTTTGCGTCACTTGGAAGATGTTCCCTATGCCTTTTTCTTCCTTTTTCCTTTCTCCTGTTGTGGAGCTTCTTCATCTCTCACAGACGCTGCTTCCTCAAGCTGCGGCCCTTCCATGATCTTTCTCTTCCCTCTGCTCTCGGGGGACGGCGATGACATAGTAGAAGAAATGATAATGGTGGAAGTGATAAAGGGTAGAGGAAGGATCGTAGAAGAGCGAATATAGGGAAAGTGGAGAGGGAGGCTGGAGAGGCCAAGCTTGTGGTGAGGGCACGAGCGAGGGAGTCGCGAGTGCGGGAAAAAGGGTTATGGCTTGAATGAGAAGGGTATGTTAGACAGTGGTAAGTAGGGTTGAGTATTGTACATGATATACTACATACTTTACCAACTTCAACACGTAATGCCCAGAATACCCTTTACTTTAACAAAAATGCCTTTTTACACAGTTATGCGATTTTCGGCATATAGGATTATATCTTAAACGATGAACATTCACAACTTATTCCTATGAAGCAAGGTCAATGGAAATAAAACAGTTTTATCAATGAAACAACCCAATCAGAGAAATCATTAATCTTACCAGTCCTTTTCATTAATCGAAACTGATCGAAAAAATCTATTTTATATTGAACTTAAATCAGTCTTAATTTGTTGAACAGACTCAGAGTCAACCATATTATTCATTGATCTTTTATAATTTTTGATTGAGTAGTCTAGTATTACTACACCTTTTTACTCAAGGAAACATGTTGATTAGACACTAGAATCCCTGGTTACTCAGTGCAGTTTACCTTTATGCTTCATATTTTGAACAGAGATAACATTTATTATCATGACTTGACCTCTGAATTTTTTTGAAACAGGTGGTCAGTTTCTCAAATAATATGCCATTGGTCTGCCACTTTCAATTTTTATTTAATGGTGTATTCTCTGGTCTTTTAACAGAATTTTCTTAAAACATGTCTTAAGGACCATATAAACTCCAGATTTCCCATCAGATTGACTTATTACTAGAGACTTTCAGATTTTTAGACACGCTAATGAGCAATTCCAATTTGGACTGTTTTAAGACCATTGAAGAATCGTTCAAGGTCAATTGTGAGCATTTTCACATAAGATTTAATCTTCATACACAGAAAATCACACTTAAGTTAAAATCAGTAATTCTTCATTTAGTTCAGAGTGATCTCAACAGTTAACTATTGAAGATTAATAAAGGTGACAGATTTCAGATTTTACTCCCCCTGACTCACACAGTCTATGAATTTATTGTGAGGAATAGATGAGAGTTTTGGAATTGAATAAGCCAAAGAGAAGAAGAGCAATGAGATATGGATGAAGATTGCACAAGAGCACAGTTCAGATTTAGGGCCAATCCACAAATATTCAAACACTTAGCCTGAGGGGTCTAGGAATCAACTGACAACCTTCTGTATAATCTATCAACTTTCGACCTTCAGCTTGAGTAAGAGTCAAAGTCTTCAAAAGAACATTTCCCATCAGCTAACCAATTATCTCAGACATGACTTGAACTGACTCAGCAGCACCACATTACTACTCTTTTGTCACATCTAGCTTACTATCCAAGCAGCTAAACATGAATTACCATCATCTCAAAACCAAATAATTCCAGCTCCAACATATTATGCATACAGACTCAAACAACTCAGATCCTTCTTAAGGAGTGCAGAGATTTCACCCAATCATTACTTAGTTTTCTTAAGGTACACAGAAATGCAGCAACTAGATGCACATTAATTTCTAAATGCAAATTGACCCTTAGTACCTGGTGGAGGTTCTCCTCTACACATGATGTGGGTTTCCAGACATGCATAACCTGCCCTTCTCCCATCGTATCATTTTATATACCACAAGGTCATGCATGAATATGCAATGAGTCAACAATGACTAATTATGAATGAAAGCCTAAAATGATAGGTCTCATGTGGAGTTTGTATGTAGCAGGTAATTAGCATGAATTGCTCAGAATAATATTTCTTCAGATAGCATAAAGATTCAAAACAATTACATGCAAAAACTCCACAGAAACTTTTATTTGAACAGTCTTAACATATAAACAGAAACATTAAACCACTAACCTTGTGCGCCCCATTTTATTCAACTTCAATTTTATTTTATCTACAGGAGCACACCTGCATTCAAAAAGTTATTTAAAATATCTTGGACCCCAAGAGTTCTTGGGTCCAGCATGATTAATAGCACCCCACATTGGTGCTCTCCAATTATTCCAACATTCAAAGGAAATGTGGCATAGTCTTCCACAATTATTACATATAGGAGGTTTATGCATGAAGATAGGGTTATGAACTCTCCTAGAAGCAGAATGGTTCATGTGAGCAGGATAAATTACATTTTCTTTCAAGAACCAACAATCAGATCTAGCATGCCCAACCTTTCCACAGTTAGAACAGTTAACTCTCTGATTTTGAAGTTTCCTAACATGCTTCTTTACATAACTATTTCTGAAATTTTGATATTCTTATTTTTTTAAATAACAGTTATGCATATAATGACCATTTTTGCCACAGTAAAAGCATGCATTAGACACATCTCTATCAGACTTTTTCACATATTTATTTTTAACTGTGTTTACATGTTTGCATGCATCTCGTTCATCATTTCTCAAAATAATGCAATCGCCCATAATATGTCCTTTCCTACCACAGTAGTGACATGAAATATTTCTGTTGTGCATATGTGAACGAGTAAAGAAGTTTTCTGTCACATGCACTGAATTATTGCATTTCTCAGAATTAGATACACTCACAGCAACATTATTCATGGAATTGGCAGGAAGAGATTTTACATTCTTCTGATTTGAGTTCTTTTTTTGTTTCCGCATCTGTTTTAGATTTTTATTTTGATTTTCAGTTTCCTTGGCTGTAAACTTAAAAATAGATGAGCTAGAGGGTTTTTCCTGTTCCGAGCTTCTTACAAATACAATGAAATTCTTCTTCACATCAGCCTTCCTATTAACAGGATTAAACCCCAAACCCTCTTTCTGAAAATTAACATTTGAGCCAAGAAGCTTATTTAAGTTTTCTTTTCCTTTAACAAACTTTGAGAGGGAATTTTTTAGATCTTCAATTTCAGCTTGCAAGGAGACAATATCATTGATGCGCTCGACAGTCGTCGTTTAAAAATGCCGTGCCACACAAATTTATAACCGCACTCACTCACTCGAATGATGTTGAAAATACGAGTACAGTGGTGAATACGGGTCGATCCCACGGGGAAGGAATAGTTGATTTTAGCTCAAGTTGGAAATACCCTTATGTTTGGAACAGCAAATTTTGTATTTGGAGTGCGATTACAATTAACAGAAATGAAATTACAACTTGAAAGAACAAGATATAAGTGCAAGAAATTTAGCCAATGAATTGAAGAATGCCGTCGTTTCCACGCCGAGCCTTTGATGAAGATCGCTCCGCCTTGGAAGTCGACGCCATGATATGAATTGAAGAAGACTTACCACTTCGGGTATGTTTGAAACACTTAAGAAGAACGGATTTGCATATAACAAGTTTGAAAATTTAAGTTTGAAAACATAACAGAATTTCAGTAAAAATAGAGTTTGGAAGAAATTAAATAACTTACAATCTAGATAGAATTAGACAAAGTGGAAAACATAAAAGTTGTAGAGAATTGAGAGATGAAAAACTTTGATGAAGACCATAGAATCAGAAAATGAAAGGAAGATAATGAAAAACTTGAAAAACTATGACCTATTGGTTCGGATGAACAGTAACTGACAGAAAAACAGCACGTTAAAAAATTAATTCTAGAGCTCAAAGTAAGAAGAATTGGACAAAGTGCAAGAAGAATAAAACTTAGATCTACAAAAGAGGAACAACTCTTATGAAGAACTCAGAGTTATTTGAGTACTAAAAAGACTTCAAAATGAAGAAATGGCAGAAGATATCACCACGGATGAACAGTAATCACATAAAACAGCACTTAAGAAAATTGGTATTAACTCTATGAATGAAGAAGAATTTGAAGAAATGATAAACAGAGAAGTTGAAGAACACTTGAAAACGAACAACTTTTGTGAAGACAAGAATTTGAAATGGAAATCACAACAACAAGTAATTGGACCAAGAATAGACTGAATGTTCAAACCAAACTTTCATTAAAACAAATTCAACTTACAACTTTTGCGTCAAATGAACTTACAAATAACACCTTATGAAACCAAACTAAGGCCAACATGAAATAACTTCAAGAACATAAAGAACTCTCAGCAATCTACTCCTAACATCTCTTCCTTGGATTCCTAACTCTAACAACTTAACAACTTCACAACCCACACTTACAAATGAAGGCCCTTTATATAGGGCAACACATAACACCCCTTTACATGTGAACACTTGGCAAATGTGAACAACCCAAATGGCTGCTATTTTGACCCAAAATATGGGCTGACATGTGCTGCACACGTTTTGTAATTTTCTGGAATTTTTCTGTAATTTTCTGGCCTCTTTTCTTCCTTCTCTTTCTCTCTTTCTCTCTCTTTTCTCTCTCTTCCGGCGCAACGCGCCCGCCGACGCGCCTTCCTCTTCTTTCCGCCGCGTGGTCCACCGCGTGGACCGGCCCGCCGTCTGCTGCCGCGTGGGAAGCGCGGGAGCGTGCGCCCCGCGTCGCCTGCCGACATCGAACGCGGCTGAGCCGCGTCGCCACGAACCCCCCCTCCCCCTTCGCCGCCTCGCCTCGTCGCCCGTGCCAATGGCGCGGGCGGCGAAGGCGGGAAGGGGAGGGAGGCGTTTAAACATTTTTTTTGTTTTTTTTAAATTCTATTATATATATAAGATATATATATATATCTAGTATATATCATTAGAAAAATTCTAAAAATATCAAATAAATGTATTTTTTTTTCTATTTTTTTTCTTTTCTTTTTGAACAACTCTTGGGCTTCTGGCCCATTTTTCACATATAATTTTTATTTTTATTTTATTTTCTTTTTATTTATTTATTGGAGCTTTTCTCGAATCACGTGCCTGCATAAATACATAAAAATTGACATTAAATTTATTTAATTTCAAAAAAATTAAACATTTGATTCAAACTCAACAATAAGTGTGAGAAGTGTATATTTATTATAATTTAAGCTCATAAAAATGTGTATAATGATGAATTAAGATGTAAAAATATACACTTATCACACCCCCCAACTTACTCATTGCTAGTCCCTTAGCAATGCAATTAATGAAAAATTCAGGACCAACAAGAGTTGAAAATATTTTTGTCTCATTTTCAGATCTTCTTTCATAGAGTTAACTAAAGATCAGGAATTTGGAATAATTATCACAGACTAGCCGTATATCGAAAATTCAGGTACATGATCAAGAATTCTAATCAAACTTCAGTAGCACTTGTGCAAGTGGAATACTAAATTCACAGTATAGACAATTGCGTCCTCCAGTTGCTATTCCGAACAAATACCTTTCAATTCTGCACTTCTTACTTAGAGCGTTCAGCACACTAGCTTTTTGTCTGTCTTATTGCTATGTCCCTTTTGGGAGCACTACATATATATATATATTTTTTCTTCTTTTCTTTTCTTTTTCTACTTTTTCTATACACACATGATGCTGCACTACCCGTCACTGTTTTACGCGAACCTCAACACGTCTTAGGTGAAGTAGGCCCGGTTCCACATATCAGAGTTCCCTTTTCCTTTTGACGCGAACCTCAACACGTCTTAAGTGAAGTAGGCCCGGTTACTCAGAATCGGAGCATTTTTCATGGTGTTATATTTTTTTTTCTCATAATTTTGTATTTCCACAGATAATATGGCAGAAAACTTTTAAAAGATCTCTTCTTCAGAAAGTGCAGAATATCAGACACATACCCAAAATAACAGAAGGCTTGTCCTTCGTGTTTCATTAGCGTGCAAAGTGATTTTATTTTTCTAAAGTGCACATGAACTTTAAAGAGATTCTCACATCAGTTTTCCATGGCTAGATTAAATAAATTATCCATCATCCTTTTCCCTAGTCTTTTCTTTTCAGAATCACTTTTCATGAGACATGCATCAAGAAACTCTAACTGGGGATGTATTGTAAGTGAAGGGTAAAAAAAAAAATTTTGGGGCGAAAATTTTAGAGGTTGTATATATGAATGCACAATGTGCAACATGATTTCCTGTCCCCCCAACTTAAATGACATTGTCCTCGATGGCATAGACAATAGAGAATAATAGAACAATGTAGATGAGAAACGGATGAAGGAACGGGACAACCTGATAGAGGTGGGCGTCGAACATTATGACTTGAGAGGAACAGGTGGCACATGACGTGTGACGACTAGGCGTAGCTGAGCAGTTGAGTAATAGCCTCTCGCCCTCCAACTTATCGGGTAGTCACACCTGTAAAATAAAAACACACAAAAAATCTGGGTGCCTCCGTAGAAGCCATTTAGGAACACACAAGGAGTGAAATTAATCGTGTTCATGAATTTCCAAGGGAATCAACCACCGATTTCAACAATGACAGCTAAAGGGGCCTACATGTCCCATGCGAACTTCCCACAGGTCCTTGTTTGCACTTAAAGAAGTCGTAAGAGGACAAGGGACAAATGTCCAATTCACGGCGCCGCTCCATTTTCTCCACATGGCGAAAGGGCATACGAGGGAACCGTGGCCATGTTTTCAAAGGAATCGACCATTGATTTCATCGTGAATCACGGATCCGGATTTCCCGCATAAATGTCCCCTTATGTTATGTGTTGGCGAAAAGCAGTCACAACGGGACAATGAACACATGGAATCTTTGGGCCAGAAAGTCAATAAAGCATGTCTCCGACTCGGTCACTCTACATGGTAGGGTGGGCGCGAGAGTAAAGGGAGGAGGACTTGTCGCCAAGGCTGTTGCTAAAGGTGATGAGGACAGATGCCGATCACCATCTCTCAAATCCTATAAATACCCCCCCTTTCCACTCGACATAGGAATACCAAAGTTTGAGGAGTGAAAATTTGTGAGGAGAGTAGTGAGTGTTGCTCAATTATCAGAATGGAGGGTGAATCGAGCTTCAGAGCTGAAGGTGAGTCCTCTCGCTCCTCGAAGAGGAGCAGATCAGGCAGCAGTGCCAGGAGATTCTTAGAAGTCGAAGGACAATCGAGGGAGAGGACCCCATCACAACTTGTAAGTGGCTCCTTGCATTCCTTACTTCATGCTTTCGTCTCCGTTCTTTCCTTTGCAAAGCTCCCATTTCTTACTTCATGTGTATGTGCAGACCGTGATGAGATCGCACATATCGTGGGAGCTAGTAGTGGCGGCCTATCGAGGTCTCCCGGACTTCCAGAAGGCAAGGTTAGACGTGATGGGGTTCGGGGCCTTTCTGAGAATCGAACCGATCAAGCTCGACCTTGCCCTGATTCAAGCATTACGTGAAAGATGGGATCCGGCA
The DNA here is from genome assembly GCA_022559845.1 of Amorphophallus konjac. Lineage (NCBI taxonomy): Eukaryota > Viridiplantae > Streptophyta > Magnoliopsida > Alismatales > Araceae > Amorphophallus > Amorphophallus konjac. The sequence continues at coordinate 290,563,461 of CM040118.1, forward strand.
AGTCGGGCATTTCTGATGCCGTGGGGGCACATGGTGCCCAGCCTAGAAGACATGGTCCGGATTACGGGCCTCAAAGTAGACGGAGAAGCAGTGACTGGCGTGACTTACGCGGACTACCGAGTGTAGATCTCTTTTAAAATCCATCTTAAGGAATATCAATAAAAAATGATAACAATAATAAGCATGAGCACCAGGTGCTAAGGGGAGTGTGTGATCGCTAGAGACACGAGTGCCTCAAAAATATAATAATGAAAACATGGGAGAGATGATCGCGAAAAATATCTCAAAAGTGCGGGGATGTGAGTGCTTCCTTTCTCTTCCGATCGGCCGGCCGATGAAGAGAGTTCTTCCTTTTTTGATTACCCTTGCAAAGATCAAAGACAACAACCAATAAAAATAAGAATTAGAACCAAGGTGAGTGTAGCATCAATTTCATAATAAAGATGAACATGAAAATCATGTATAAGAACACACCTTGTGGGTGTTGGCCCTTAAACCCCTATACAAAAGGGGATGGGAGATATGATGAATGATATGCAAATAGGGAGGTGTGCAAGTGTTGCACTAAGGAGCTCTCAATATGATGGTGAATAAAGATTAAATGAAAAATGATGTAATATGCATGAATATGTATGAACTAATAGAAGAATAAAAGAATAGAGGAGATGAAAAATCTGATTGCTCCTTCTTGGCTTGGATGCTCAATAGGGAGAAGACTTTATAGATGAAGCTTTAACTGTAGAAGAGGTCTCCTCCTTTAGCCAAAAGGAAGCTTCGGTTCCTGCCTTCGGTTCCTGCAAACAGAAGAAGAAGATAGAAACAAAACAAAAGAAAACAACAGAAGAAGGAGAAGAGAAAAAAAAGAAGAAGAACGAGAAGATAGGAAAAGAGGAAGCAGAAGATAGAAGAAGTAGAAGAAGAAAATAGAAGAAGAATCCAATAGAAGAATCAACAGAAGAGGAAGAAGAAAAACGGGAACCGAAGAAGAGGAGTCCAACCCATTAACAGAGCTCGAAAGCTCTATTAATAAGATAGAAAAGGGATGAGAAGGAAAGAGTCCAAAGGAGGAAGAGATAAGAACGGACAAGAGCCCAAATAGGGGAGGATTAAGCTGGGCAAGAGCCCAAACGAAGCAGAAGTCTCTCTGGGAAAGGCTGCGTTCGTTCGGAGCACAAAAGTGAAACACGACCTGGCTCAGGGCGTCAATTCAAGAATTGACGACCTTCCGAAGGGCCTCTTTTAAAAACACGCCCTGCACAAGGGCGTTAACTCCTGGATCATTTTTAGAAATGAAATTGAAACACGTCTGAGTCAAAGGCGTTAATTAAAAAACGCCTTAACAAAGGACGTTAATTAAAAAATTCGAAATAGGGTCATTTTTCATTTCTCAATATTATTTTCCCATTTTTTAGATGGAGGTGCATCTCGTCGCCCTGATTCCAACGACTATTTTTGTGAATTTTTCTGACACCCGGAAGGCCACCAAATCACCCCTGGAAGGGGTATTAAAATAATATTAAAATAATCAATTTGAAAGACACGACCGTGAGTAAGGCGTGACTTAATTTTTTTGATTTTTTATTCTTTTCACATTCAAAGTAACGCCCATGGTTAAGTCGTTAATTCCCAAAAAATTCCAAAAAAATCCCAGAAAAATTCAGAAAAATGGAAATTTGAAAAAATGGACGCCCTCGAGTATAGTCGTCAATTTTTTAAGAAACGCCCATGTATAAGTCGTTATTTAAAAGACGCCCCAGATCAAGTCGTTATTTCTAAAAAATAGAAAAAAATGCCCAGAAAATCCAGAAAAATCCAGAAAAATCCAGAAAAATAGGAAAAGGGTGAAAAAAAAGGAGAAATCTAAAAAAAAGTGGGAAAAACCACTCAAATAGAACTAATTTGAGGGTCAAATTGGGACATTACAAGGTAATATGAGATGTACTCACAGTAACGTCAATTTTGGCGTGTCTACAGCTGCCCCGCCTTGGCGTCTGCTTTGCAAGGGAGCAGAGCAAACTGAAAAGTAGATGCCAAGGTGTGATGAGACACGCAATCAACATCACTTGATGAGAATCGAAATCAAAAGCTCGAGATGAAGCAAATCTCGGGAAATCCAACGAAGTCAACAATGTTTGGATAAATCGGGGAGAGTGCACGCGGTGCACGAAGGAGATAAAATAAATGATCAACTTCCAGCGCGGTGGAAGTACCCCAGGTCACAAACCTGTAGATTTCACCATTGGGGAGCGGTTACCAGCCAGTGGACGTGCTGCAGCCAAAGTGGATCAAAGGGGAAAGTTTGAAAATAAGATGATAAAAATCCAAACAAGGAGCTTTCGAGAAAATGACCCAGAACAGCGTCAAAACGAACTGAGGACTCAATTCGGCATGGAATATCTCACATTGAAGATCAAGATCAATTTGACCCACAAAAACAACTTATCAGAATGATTTTTCAACAATTGTTTCAAATTCCTACATGAATGCATGCTGGGTTTAAAGGAAAAAAATAAATCAAATGAAAATATAGACTAATCAAGGATAATATTGTTAAACTGCCAAGACTGGGTCAAGAAACCGATTTCGCGAGCTGATACTAAGCCGAAGCCCGTTTATCCACGCACCAATTCGCAAAAGGGAACCATCGTCCCCAGTCTTGGATGGCTCAACGACCTATCCGTGTGACTAAGACTCCTCTGGAATCATCATTGTTTTTGATGAAGGGGAACTCAAATCCCAGATTTACCAAAGCCACAAGGTCCTTGATATAATCTAGTAGCGTATGTAACATATAGTAAAAATGCATACAGGGAGAGATGGTGGAGCAATAAGCATGGGGGAACTGAGAGATGAGGTGCGGGCACCACGGGGCTTTGATGATGATGCCCAGTCGGTGGGATCAAGAGCTTCTTATCCTGCGCTCAAAAATTCATCAGCCAAGATATAAAAGATAACAAACAATGAATAAGGCATTTAAGCATAGCATGAATAAGCATCAATAAGCAATTACAGTATAGACCTCAAAGCACTCAAAGCTTGGTGTGGATAGCATTCAAGCATGAATCACAGCGAAGCATGTTTAGCATGAATAGCATTGCATTGCAAAACATCATTGTCTGTTGTTTCATTAGGAGGATGTCAACTTGGCATAATCAAAGTTTGGAGTTGAAAGATTGAGGAATGCCCAGCGGCAAAATTAATCAGATGAAAAATTAGCAGGAATTTGATTGAATGATCTCAAGATGATAATCAGAAGAATAATCAATAGAATTTGATTGAAAGATCTGGAGATGAATAATTAAAAAAAATGCCCAGGGTGGCATGATAATATCGGGAAGAATCAACGGCTTGATAGCAATGATTGGAGAAAGGACTCATCCCGTGCTCTTGGTCCTTGTAAAAATGGTTCCTGCAGAACACCATCAGAATACAATGCAAATTTTTTTGGAGTTTTGAAATATGCAAATTTTTATGAGTTTTCAAAAATTTTCAAATGTTTATGAATTTTGTAATATGCAAATTTTTGTGTACTTTTGGAAAGATATTCAAATTTTTATGGATTTTGGCTTAGACATCGCAAATGCAGCATCAAAGGGTGTTTATTGAACCACTGACTAGGGGTCCTCGTTCCTTCCCTTTTCGCTAAAAATTACCCAAAGCCGGGCGTGCGTTGAAAGTGGCGTCCTATAACCGACCGCCATTAATTAACGGTGCCCCTACCAAGGCCATACTCGAGAAACATTCGGTCTTGGAGGAAGAAGAGACGAATAAGTGGAGATAAGCTTAAAGCAGGATGGGAGATATCAAGACTTGAATTCCTTCCAAGGTTTAACCCTCAAAGAGGTAGTCTGTTGTGCCGGGGCTTTGTGCCTTTGATTTTTAGACCCTTGACATGTATACGACCAGGGTTTTCCCTGCGGGGACTTTGCCACTCTTGACATGCCATAATTCTCAATTTTGCTTTTATCGAGATTTTGACTTGATTTTCATAATAGCCCTTTTGGCGAAATGTATATCATGAAAACTCATATTGATTTTGGGTCAAGACTGCCCCTATTTGAGACTCCTCTCGTATTGGGGATTACCAGAGTTGGTCATCTCATCCGTCAAACTCTTGCCCCTGCATTCGGCCGAGTAAAGAGGATGAAAGACTTTCAGATATACTCATGGCATGGCCAAAGTAGCAACGGTGTTTTAACCAAAGGAGCCGGCTAAGGATGCCGTGAAGTGTGTGGAATGCCCAACCGAGGGTTACTTTTAAATAAGCGGGGAGAGAATGTTGAATTCCCAATGCTGGGTTCTTTATCAACCAAAGTGCTGCAAAGCAAGTCTAAAGACTCTTTTTTCGAAATGATTCAATTAAAAGCCTAAGATAAAGGTTTAAAACACCATTCTTAATCTTGTTAAGAAGCACTTCCTTTTGAGAATCATGCGTGAAGAAATGGGGTAATGATATCATAAAAATGCGCTTACGCCAATATGTTACCTTGCAACCTTCATAGAAGCAGCTGCTGCTGGAGGTGATCATCATGGGATTTGTCCTCTTTTGCAGAAAAAAGATTGGAAGCAAAGGATTGAAAGTGGCTTAATAAGACGGAATGGTGCCCAGACCAGACTCAGACGAAATAAGGAGAAAAGGAAGAGAGGTGAGGGCTAGAACTCCCTCACTAAGGTGCAGAGACCCTGATCACATGGAACAGTCTACAGAAGAAGCGGAAAATCAAGAAGAGGGGTGAGGACTAAAGCCTCGGAAACAATGGGAGAAGGGGCAAATGCCCAAAGCAGTGGATGTGGAAGAAGTTGGGTCGGACCCAGAATCAGGATGAATTGGAAGAAGAAATTGGTAGATAGAAAGAGGCGGATCCGGAGGGTCCGGAGGTGGAGGAGAATCCTGATAAGAGGAATCATCCGGAGGCTCCGGAGGGATGACAAAAGAAGGGACGCGATGCCCTGGGGAGAAATAGGGAAAAAGATGATGAAAAAGGTGACGGAACAGGAAGAAGAGAATAAAAGATATGAAGTCCCGGAGGAGCAAGAAGATGAATCGAAAGAAATATAGAAGGTCCGGAGGTTCCGGAGGAATGAAATCAGGAGGGTCGCGATGCCCATGATAGAGAGAATAAGACGGAGAATCCGGAGGTTCCGGAGGAATAAGATAGAAAGGGGCGCGATGCCCTGAAAGGACGAGGGAAGAATCCGGAGGTTCCGGAGGAAGCAAATGGAAAGGGGCGCGATGCCCGAGGAAAAGATGGAGAGAATCCGGAGGTTCCTATGGAGTGAAACCAGGAAGGAGAAGGTGGAAAGGGGCGCGATGCCCGAGGGGAAAGTCCGGAGGTTCCGGAGGAATAGAATCAGAAAGGGCGAGATGCCCAAAGAGGAGGGATAAAATTCCTGGAGGTTCCAGGGAGATAGCAGGAAAAGGGACGCGATGCCCCAGGGATAGTGGATAAAAAGATGAAGATGAATAAGATGGGAAGTGCGGAATATCCGGAGGTGCCGGAAGGCGGGGAAGATACGGGTTTGGAAACCCGGGAAGTAGGAGGTGCAAATGCATGCAAAATGATGGATGTAATGGATGCAATGAATGCATGAATGCAACAGAATGCATGAAATGCAAAGAATAGGAAGAATGTGAAGGGCGAGAGGATGAGATCCTCCTCCTAACCCTCAGAATGGCCCACGAAGAAAAAGTGATTGAAATGGATATGGATGAAGTTGAATGAACAAGAGTGGAAAAAATAGGGGACGACCCCTTAAGACAATTGCCCCTCCACGGCAGTGAACATGTGCGACCAATTGGCCCAATAAAGGAAGCTTCAATAAATGACACCCCCCTTGGAAAGCGAAGATCAATAAGGTGAGGGAGTCGTAGAGTTGGAACATGAAGCATCGCCATGCCCATTGATGGTGATGAATATGGAATGTTGAATAAAATGGGCATTCGCCCCTTGTAAGGAATAATGAATTCGGAATTCGGAAATTGGAACAAGGGGTGCCCTGCCCGGCCCTTAGACGGCATCAACGCCCGGCATGGCGGCGACTTGGCTTCTTCGGCCGTGATTGGCACAATAACCCGGATTGGCATCCGGCAAATGAATTCTTGCATCTTGAATGGCACGGCCAAATCCTTGCTGCCCGGCTCTTGATTATCTTTGGCACCTGTGCTTGCAGAAGGCCCCCCATTCCGAGTAGTAGAGGGAGGTGAAGCGGAGGCGGAAAGCTCCATGGATGGTGGAGATATAAGGGGAGGTGTTGGCGTAAATGGAGGCGGAGGTTCAAACACATCGAGTTTCTCCCTTTGCTTGCAAGCGGTCGGGGTTAGCTCAAGTGCAAAAAGTGGTGGACCCTGCTCAGAATTAACCATAGGTAAAGGCGAAAGGCTATGTGGTGGAGGTATGGGTTTTGGGGTTAAAGGCATAATGGAGGGTAATGGTGGTGAAATTGGGGAAGTAGAGGCCGAGGTGGAGGCTAATGGGAGGCTGATTGGGGAAGGTTTAATGATGGGTTCGACGGAGGCTAATGGTGTGGAGGTAGATGGCTTAACGGGTGGAGGTTTAATGGTGGAAGGCTTGGGGGAGGCCAGTGTTGCGTGGGTTAATGGTGTAATAGGAGGAGGTGTAATGTATGCGGTGTCAAGGATAGGAGGAGACTTACAATGTGCCGGTGTGGGTGATTGAAGTATCGACCCATCATCGTAACACCAATTAGTCTCATAAATAGGGATTGGATCGGGGATGGTTTCATCCTGAGCAGGAGGTTTATCGAATGAAAATGGGGAAAGCGGAAAGTTAAGGAAACTCGGAAGGGGTGCCTGCGGAGCTTCATCATCATCGTACGCTGCCTCAGATTCTTCAATTGCCGGCTCTTCCTCGCTTGGAATGCCGAAGTCATAATCATCCATCCTGTCTTTCCATTCATTCTCCATCTTTGTAATTTCGTCTAAAGCGGCATGGAGAGGATTGACTGGAGTAGGAGGAGCCATGACCCTCTTTATTTGTTCCTCCATCAAAGTAATCTTATCGAGCAGAGTTTGCTGGAGGGGTGTAACATGAACAACAGGAGGTTGGCAGGGCCTTGAAGGAGGAGGGGCCGCATAAAAAGGCCGTGGAGGGGAGTTGACGGGATGACCCGTAAAAGAACCCGGACGGGCCGGATTGCAAGGAGTAAAAGGGCCTCGGGGCCGTGTTGGAGGAGGAATAGAAGGAGGTGGGTGTCGGACCACCCGAGTAGAATGAATAGGGGGAGATGGGTAATGGGCTACCCGAATATGATTGGAAGGAGGAGGTGGGTGATGGGCCACCCGTGTAGAATTGGAGGGAGATGGGTGATGGGCCACCCGAATAGAATTGGAAGGAGGGAGAGATGCATGAGATGTACCCTCAACGGCAGCCTTAAGGGCTTGGATCTGTTGAGGGGTAAGATGATCTAATGCATGCAAGATTTGAGAGACTTTCCCGTCATTAGGATGAGACGGTCCCGTAGGAATAGTGGCTCGAAATTAAGGAGGGGGACCATGAAGATGGACATTACCCATGGGTCGGGCATGACCATGAGAATAAGGGCGTGGTCCCATGAAAGAATGGTGAGAATGCTGATTAACATGTTGAAATTGAGGATATGAAATGCTAGGCTGTGCATCCTCATGAATCGAATTGAACATGTTTCTATCATGGTAAGCCATTATATAATCAAAATTCTCAATAATTATGCAAATAGGCACACAAGTTGGAATGGTTACCGTGATTTTGATTTGTTTAATCCTTGGTGAATTAATGAATTTTAATAAAGTTTGGAAAGATTCACACAAGGAGAGTCCTAGTTTCAATATGATTCACTTCAATGCCAACTAGGAACTCTCACTCACCACGTATTAGGCCAACTATATCGGGACTCCAAAAAGGTACAACCTGCCCGGCGTCCGTGAGGGAATCCACGGGTGCGGGGACTTACGGAGGCTTGGTTTAGGAATTTCCAATCCAAAGAGACGGAATGCTCAATGGAGGGTCGTTCCTTCACCAAGGGGGTGTGTGGATCCTAATGAAGAGGAGGGGGCTCCCAAACCAATGCAAATATGAATGAAACAGGGTAAACAGGCCAACCACAATAATATGATCAATCAACAAAGATAAGCATGAAATATCATGAAAAACCACAGCCGGGGGGTTCTGGAAACCCACAGTAAAAACACGCCCTGGAAGGGGACGCTACTAAACAAGGACACGACGGTGTGACTGTCGTGAATCAACGTGAGGGGCCCAGGGGTAGGGTAAAACACGCCTTAGTGTGAGGCGCTATAAATAAAAGGACGCCCTATCCAGCGGGCGTCAAATCCAAGAAAATGCCTTTAAGGGACGCGCTAATAAAGATAAAGACGCCCTTGCAACGGGCGTGAATTCACCAAGCAAGCAGAGATAATTGGAGACAGCTAGCAAACGCCCTCTCAGAAGGCGTTAACTTCAAACAACACGCCCTGGGTTAGGGCGTGAAATCAAAAGGCGCCTCCGACAGAGGCGTTAATTCTCAATCCACGACCAACAGTAACAACCACTCACAGTCGCAGGCAATCAACAAATATAAGATATAAGCATGCTCATCAAAATTTCAAATAAGTGGAGATTTTAAAGAAAAATCAATAAATTGACAAATCACTTAGGGAAAAGGACAAAACCAATGGAGGGTGCCCGAGGGGCACAAAAGGGGGACGCACCGAGGGTGCAAATAAGGGAGATGGCACACGCGGGTGCCTAAGGGGAAACGGGTAATAGATGAAGAACACAAAGGGTCCCACCGTGATCGCCAATTTGTAGATCTCTTTTAAAATCCATCTTAAGGAATATCAATAAAAAATGATAACAATAATAAGCATGAGCACGAGGTGCTAAGGGGAGTGTGTGATCGCCAGAGACACGAGTGCCTCAAAAATATAATAATGAAAACATGGGAGAGATGATCGCGAAAAATACCTCAAAAGTGCGGGGATGTGAGTGCTTTCTTTCTCTTCCGATCGGCCGGCCGATGAAGAGAGTTCTTCCTTTTTTGATTACCCTTGCAAAGATCAAAGACAACAACCAATAAAAATAAGAATTAGAACCAAGGTGAGTGTAGCATCAATTTCATAATAAAGATGAACATGAAAATCATGTATAAGAACACACCTTGTGGGTGTTGGCCCTTAAACCCCTATGCAAAAGGGGATGGGAGATATGATGAATGATATGCAAATAGGGAGGTGTGCAAGTGTTGCACTAAGGAGCTCTCAATATGATGGAGAATAAAGAATAAATGAAAAATGATGTAATATGCATGAATATGTATGAACTAATAGAAGAATAAAAGAATAGAGGAGATGAAAAATCTGATTGCTCCTTCTTGGCTTGGATGCTCAATAGGGAGAAGACTTTATAGATGAAGCTTTAACTGTAGAAGAGGTCTCCTCCTTTAGCCAAAAGGAAGCTTCGGTTCCTGCCTTCGGTTCCTGCAAACAGAAGAAGAAGATAGAAACAAAACAAAAGAAAACAACAGAAGAAGGAGAAGAGAAAAAAAAGAAGAAGAACGAGAAGATAGGAAAAGAGGAAGCAGAAGATAGAAGAAGTAGAAGAAGAAAACAGAAGAAGAATCCGATAGAAGAATCAACAGAAGAAGAAGAAGAAAAACGGGAACCGAAGAAGAGGAGTCCAACCCATTAACAGAGCTCGGAAGCTCTATTAATAAGATAGAAAAGGGATGAGAAGGAAAGAGTCCAAAGGAGGAAGAGATAAGAACGGGCAAGAGCCCAAATAGGGGAGGATTAAGCTGGGCAAGAGCCCAAACGAAGCAGGAGTCTCTCTGGGAAAGGCTGCGTTCGTTCGGAGCACAAAAGTGAAACACGACCTGGCTCAGGGCGTCAATTCAAGAATTGACGACCTTCCGAAGGGCGTCTTTTAAAAACACGCCCTGCACAAGGGCGTTAACTCCTGGATCATTTTTAGAAATGAAATTGAAACACGTCTGAGTCAAAGGCGTTAATTAAAAAACGCCTTAACAAAGGACGTTAATTAAAAAATTCGAAATAGGGCCATTTTTCATTTCTCAATATTATTTTCCCATTTTTTAGGTGGAGGTGCATCTCGTCGCCCTGATTCCAACGACTATTTTTGTGAATTTTTCTGACACCCGGAAGGCCACCAAATCACCCCTGGAAGGGGTATTAAAATAATATTAAAACAATCCATTTGAAAGACACGACCGTGAGTAAGGCGTGACTTAATTTTTTTGATTTTTTATTCTTTTCACATTCAAAGTAACGCCCATGGTTAAGTCGTTAATTCCCAAAAAATTTCGAAAAATTCACAGAAAAATTCAGAAAAATGGAAATTTGAAAAAATGGACGCCCTCGAGTATAGTCGTCAATTTTTTAAGAAACGCCCATGTATAAGTCGTTATTTAAAAGACGCCCCAGATCAAGTCGTTATTTCTAAAAAATAGAAAAAAATGCCCAGAAAATCCAGAAAAATCCAGAAAAATAGGAAAAAATAGGAAAAGGGTGAAAAAAAGGAGAAATCTAAAAAAAAGTGGGAAAAACCACTCAAATAGAACTAATTTGAGGGTCAAATTGGGACATTACAAGGTAATATGAGATGTACTCACAGTAACGTCAATTTTGGCGTGTCTACACCGAGAAGGTGCCCACAAGCTATTGGGGATGGACTTAGACGGTAGGAAGAACAGGTCAGTAGCTAAAGCATCTATCATGGAGGCATTAGGGCTTACTGACATGCGTCCGCGTGATGACGAGTCCCTTGAAGAATTTATGGAAAGGGCAGAAAGAGGTGCCCGAGCTGTGTATTGTGTGGACACCAGCAACTGGGAGAGGACTAACATGGATCTTAGGAGGTTCCTCCTCTTTCTTTTGGGCAAGTTGCTATTGGGCTCCAAGGTTACAGTATCCACTGTCACTTCTTAGAGCTACTTGTAGACTTGGAGAGAGTAGGACAATACGCCTGGGGCGCTGCTGTATTGGATCATCTGTTTACAGGTTTGTCACAAAGGGCAGACCGAGAGATGACACTCAATGGGTTTACGCCCTTCATCCAGGTAAAGAATGTTTTCGTTGTTTTGTTTTATGCCCTTTTTTTCTTGAATTTGTTGATATTAATGACACATGATGGTGTAGCTATGGAGCTACTATTACCTTCCAATGGGGAGAGCTCGTCACTGCCGGCCACTGACGGTCCCGCTTGCTAGACGGTGGCAACCCATCATGAGTACAACACCTCTATCTTATCAACTGATGGTGTTAAGACGGGAGTTGCAAGAATTCCCTGCAGCGATGGTATGATAATTTTTCTCCCTTTTCTTTGGTTTGTTTTGTTTGATCATCATTTTTTAGCTAACCAAGAAGATGCGTACAACCCATCAAAGGTGAATTGGAGGCCTTTCTTGAAAATGGTCGATGTTGACCAACCGTGGGTTACTGGAAGCCGCACCCGATTCGGACGGGACCTATGGCTCCATTGCTTGAATGAAATCGAGCCCCTCAGACTGAGATTAGCTATGAGGACCCTAGGGCTGGCCCAGGAATGGGTAGATATGACCATATCTCCCAACGTCGGAAAGCAGACGCGTGGACCGGCAACCTGTGTCGATTGGAGGGTGCGCTTCCCCGAATAATATGAAGACTGGCAAAGGGGTGGCACGCTCGTGGAATCTGAAGCACAAGATAGCGAGGATTACCTACGCCTCTATAGGGCAATGTATGCAGAGAGGCTCCAGCCTGGAGGGCTTATAGAGGTTAAGAAACCATGTTTTTATCTTTTTCATTTCTTTCATTGGTTTGTTTTTGATTTTTTTGTTTGTGTGAACTCATAAGTCATAACCTGTAGGATGCCCGTGATACTATAATAATGAACTTACGAGCTCGTCTAGCGGACACTGAGCAAGAGTTGAGTGACACCCGAGAGGCTCTCGGTTCATCAGTAAGTATTTTGTATACACCCCAGGTATGATTTGAGATTCATGACGCTATCCACTTAATGTCATCTCATATGTGTTACAGCGTGCCCAGCTCGATGCAGTTTCATCTGCGATGGGGGCAGATGGCGTTTCTTCCAGCCTATGGATTCCTACTGCAGAGTTAGATCAACTCCATGAGCAACTTGCTCATGCCACACAACGGGCTGCAGAGGCAGAAGGGATGCTTTCTGCACAGGTGAGGGTTTCACTTTTTAAAATCCCTTGTGCAAGCATTGCTATTTGCCTGAGATTAAATGTATGGCAGGAGAATGAAACACAGGAAGCGCTCGCGCTTACCACCCAGCAGGAAGCGAGAATAACTGAGCTGGAGAAGGAATTGCAGCGTCGTCCGGATGAGGACTCTTCTAGGGACGCTGTAGAGCTGAGGATCACTCTTCAGCTCGAGAGAGAAGACAGAGAGAGAGAACGGGCAGAAAGAGAAAGGGACAGGGACAGTGATAAAGCTAAGAGATTGGCCGAGAAAGAGGAAAAGAGGGCCCTAGAGGCCCAACTTTTTGAATTGAGGACCAGTCTCGGCCTTGCCAATCAATGGCTGAAGGATGGCGAGGAGCGCTATCGAAGAGCACGAGAGCGTGGCTTTCGTGTCAGTAGCTTCTTTGCTGTCCCCACTGATCGGCGTCCTTAAACTTTGTAATCTCTGGTTGTTTGTTTGTTCCTGTTATTGAGAGTTTCAATAAAATGTCTTGTTATGCTTGGTTCTCTCTTGTCCTTGTTTCTCGAATCCTTGAACACATCTAATTTCCCACAACAATTTATTACCACACAAAAAGCACTTAGGTTGCCTCCTAAGAAGCGCTAACTTTTATGTCGTCAGCCAGACACCATGTAGCTCATTAACCAACGCGTGGCATTCAGAATGAGCCACCACGTGATCTTGTCTTCCTTCAAATTCCAGCCCTTATGCCATTGGAAGACAAGAGTAACCATGTATGGACTGGGGCTAGAAAGAGGCAAGACTCGCACATTATGGATTTTAGCGTTAACCTTGTGTGTGAGTCAATTTTTAGTTGTAGGGATCCAGAAATGATTAATGTCCAATTTATCAAGATCAAAGTAAAACCCTTGCACCATATCAATCTCTTGGTCCCCTTCACCTGTATCGTCCTTCCTGACTAACTCTTTAGGAATGACTTCCTCCATGGTAACTTGTTCAGGCCCTGGAAGCTTAGGAATGAAATTATCATCCTTCGCCATTTTCCTCTCGGTAATCGCCTCATGAATTCTAAGGGCATTGATCAATTTATCTTCCTGAGAGGAAGGTAAATTGAAGATGAATGTGGTTGGCACATCCTCCTCAGGTCCGAGAATCTCGAATTGGAGAGGCTCAACTGGCAGAGGAATCAAAGTAGAAGGAAGTACGAGCCCAGTATCTAACTCATCCACAGATTTAGAATTTATTGGATAGGCTTCAGGGGTCAGATCGAATTGGAAATTTTCTAATAAAACCCCTTCATCACATTCATCAATTAGCTGAGAATTATCAACCATATTGCCTACTAACGGGGTGGATAGAGGAAATGTAAATGATTCAAGCTCGGCCCTTTCATCAGAGATCATATCAAATGTGAAGTTCTCTAAGACGGGCTCCTCATCACACTCCTCACTCAACTGAGAATTATCACTCAAATTTTCCAGAAATGGGGTCGGTAGATGAAACGTAAACTTTTCTAAGAAGGCCCCCTCATCATGTTCTTCCAGAGAAGGAGGATATTCAGAATTGTGTTCCATTAAATCAACAATATTATTACTTTCAACGTAATCCTCCTTTTGATTTTTTTCCTCAATTGAGTTGTTTGGGCCATTAATATTCTCAATCTCAAAACATTCAGAAAATGGGGTAAAAGGATTATCATTATCCTTGAAGCTACCCCCTTCTTCCTTTCCTTCCTTCATCATGGTATCACGTGTGCGCTCCCCCTCACTTTCAATCGTGATAGCCTGAGTCAAAATGACAGGCAGAAGACTGTCATCATCATCATCGTTCACATATTGAGGGGGTTGGTGTAATGTTGAAGGGGAGGGTTGATGAGTAGACTGAGAGTATAGGAATTCAGATTCAAAGTAGTGGCCCAGTGAATCACCCCTAGTATCAATGTTAATTCCGAAATCTGGGTGAGATGAGTTGGGCGGAGGTGGAGCACACATGGGCCGCTCGTGGGCTGCTTGGGGTGAAAGTGTAGGTAAATGGGTTTGGATTGTTGGATCCATCCAAGGCAAATTTGTGTGATTACTCCAGCTAATAACAGGCTTGAGCTGAGAGAATCCTAGGACATTTTGAACTTGATCTTGGATGTCCAATGGGAGTTGGTCTATAGTAGGGCATTCACTCACATGGTGAGTGAGACTGGCACATAATTCACACACTTCCGTGAAAGTGTGGGTTGGGTTTTTTGCCTGTTTGACATGTCCTACGAGTTGTTGATGAGATGAGATGGAGGCACGATTTATCGAATTTTCACTCAAAATCTCAAATAGATCATACGCCTCATCTTCACTTTTGCTCAAAAATGCCCCTCCACAATATATATCTACCATTTGCCTATCATAATCGGATAACCCCTCATAAAATGTAAATATAATTTGCCATTTGGGCAACACATGGTGTGGACATTGACTTATTAGATCCTTCAATCTTTCCCATGATTCATGAATTTGTTCTCCCGGACGTTGAGTAAATCCTGTAATTGCCCTTCTTATCATGTTGGTTTGGCCTATGGGGTAAAATTTTTTCAAAAATTCTAACTGCAAATCTTCCCAAGTCCTGATAATCTTTCGAAAACTTCTTAACCAATATTTTGCTTTATCTTTTAATGAGAATGGAAATAAGATCAACTTAAGGGCATCATCATTAAAATTCTGGATTTTGATGAGGGAGCAAACTTCTAGAAAATCATCTAGATGCCTATAAGGATTTTCATTGAGATTCCCATAAAAAGATGGGAGCATCCGGATAAGACTAGGGCGAATTTCATATTGATCAACAAGAATGTCAGGGAGTTGAATACAGGTTGAGGGCTTGTGAGTAGAAGGATAAAAGTGCTCCTTCAGCATAGGCGCGGATTTGTTATTTTTTTTTATTTTTTTTTTGAAAAATTTTTATGCAAACACACACAAATTAACACACAATTACCTAATGACCTAGATGTGACTTAGACCTACAAGTAGGGTTTCACAAAATGATTAAAGTGTGACTTAAGGTCACCCTCATTATGTCCACCGGCCAGGTAAGGGGTGGGGAAGTGGGAGGTTCCCCCTACTTTTGTAGGGACCTTATTATACAAAACCACAGTCCCGCTTAAGGCGTTTGCCATCCGACCGTCTTGCCTTAGACACCAGTTTTCATAAGAGGATATACCTAAATAACACAGGAATCACAGTGTGATCCTAGGGCCAATGTCTACTGGCTTTTATTCATGGCTTAGGTAATGCAAACATGCGAGGGAAATGTGGTTTTTGGGCTAAGGAAGGGTGATGAAATCCCCACCTTATGTTATTTAGAGGTATCGCCCTTAAAATATTTTGAAATGAAATGCTCACCACAATTGCAAACAAGGGGTTCTTTATGCAAAATGAATGCCAGAATATGGTGAGTAGAACGTACCTTGCCCCTCGCAATCTTCAAGATGCAATTGACATGAATTAAATAAAGAAAAGTTCTATGCTAAATGATGCATGACCTAAAACATGATGTGTGGTTTCTAATCTTGAAATGAATTTTTTTTTTAGATTTTGGTGCAAGTATATTTTTTTTGTTTTTTTAATGAACCTATCTAACCATCACAAAAATTTCTTTTGTTTTTGATTGTTTTGATTTTTGTAGAGTTGTGAAGAATTTTTCAAATTTTTGTAAAAAATTCAGAAATTAGAATAATAGAACCTGTTCCGACGTTTCTACCCTTCAGCGATGCTTCCGGGCTGTTAACTTCATTTCATATCCTTAGGATTTCAGGTCCGATCTTCCTCTTTCTTTTCGTTTTCCTGCACAAGTAAAGAAAGCAAAAATCAATATACAAATATACAAAGTAAACACTAGAGTATCCAACTATGAAAAGTATCTCCATCCCCGGCAACGGCGCCAAAAAATTGATGCGCTCGACAGTCATCGTTTAAAAATGCCGTGCCACACAAATTTATAACCGCACTCACTCACTCGAATGATGTTGAAAATACGAGTACAGTGGTGAATACGGGTCGATCCCACGGGGAAGGAATAGTTGATTTTAGCTCAAGTTGGAAATACCCTTATGTTTGGAACAGCAAATTTTGTATTTGGAGTGCGATTACAATTAACAGAAATGAAATTACAACTTGAAAGAACAAGATATAAGTGCAAGAAATTTAGCCAATGAATTGAAGAATGCCGTCGTTTCCACGCCGAGCCTTTGATGAAGATCGCTCCGCCTTGGAAGTCGACGCCATGATATGAATTGAAGAAGACTTACCACTTCGGGTATGTTTGAAACACTTAAGAAGAACGGATTTGCATATAACAAGTTTGAAAATTTAAGTTTGAAAACATAACAGAATTTCAGTAAAAATAGAGTTTGGAAGAAATTAAATAACTTACAATGTAGATAGAATTAGACAAAGTGAAAAACATAAAAGTTGTAGAGAATTGAAAGATGAAAAACTTTGATGAAGATCATAGAATCAGAAAATGAAAAGAAGATAATGAAAAACTTGAAAAACTATGACCTATTGGTTCGGATGAACAGTAACTGACAGAAAAACAGCACGTTAAAAAATTAATTCTAGAGCTCAAAGTAAGAAGAATTGGACAAAGTGCAAGAAGAATAAAACTTAGATCTATAAGAGAGGAACAACTCTTATGAAGAACTCAGAGTTATTTGAGTACTAAAAAGACTTCAAAATGAAGAAATGGCAGAAGATATCACCACGGATGAACAGTAATCACATAAAACAGCACTTAAGAAAATTGGTATTAACTCTATGAATGAAGAAGAATTTGAAGAAATGATAAACAGAGAAGTTGAAGAACACTTGAAAACGAACAACTTTTGTGAAGACAAGAATTTGAAATGGAAATCACAACAACAAGTAATTGGACCAAGAATAGACTGAATGTTCAAACCAAACTTTCATTAAAACAAATTCAACTTACAACTTTTGCGTCAAATGAACTTACAAATAACACCTTATGAAACCAAACTAAGGCCAACATGAAATAACTTCAAGAACATAAAGAACTCTCAGCAATCTACTCCTAACATCTCTTCCTTGGATTCCTAACTCTAACAACTTAACAACTTCACAACCCACACTTACAAATGAAGGCCCTTTATATAGGGCAACACATAACACCCCTTTACATGTGAACACTTGGCAAATGTGAACAACCCAAATGGCTGCTATTTTGACCCAAAATATGGGCTGACATGTGCTGCACACGTTTTGTAATTTTCTGAAATTTTTCTGCAATTTTCTGGCCTCTTTTCTTCCTTCTCTTTCTCTCTTTCTCTCTCTTTTCTCTCTCTTTCGGCGCAACGCGCCCGCCGACGCGCCTTCCTCTTCTTTCCGCCGCGTGGTCCACCGCGTGGACCGGCCCGCCGTCTGCTGCCGCGTGGGAAGCGCGGGCGCGTGCGCCCCGCGTCGCCTGCCGACGTCGAACGCGGCTGAGCCGCGTCGCCACGAACCCCCCCTCCCCCTTCGCCGCCTCGCCTCGTCGCCCGTGCCAATGGCGCGGGCGGCGAAGGCGGGAAGGGGAGGGAGGCGTTTAAACATTTTTTTTTGTTTTTTTTTTAAATTCTATTATATATATAAGATATATATATATATCTAGTATATATCATTAGAAAAATTCTAAAAAATATCAAATAAATGTATTTTTTTCTATTTTTTTTATTTTCTTTTTGAACAACTCTTGGGCTTCTGGCCCATTTTTCACATATAATTTTTATTTTCTTTTTATTTTCTTTTTATTTATTTATTGGAGTTTTTCTCGAATCACGTGCCTACATAAATACATAAAAATTGACATTAAATTTATTTAATTTCAAAAAAATTAAACATTTGATTCAAACTCAACAATAAGTGTGAGAAGTGTATATTTATTATAATTTAAGCTCATAAAAATGTGTATAATGATGAATTAAGATGTAAAAATATACACTTATCAATCATTTTCACAGATGATAACCTGTTGATGCAGGCCATCATTTAGACTTTTTAAAGTTTCATTCTCCTGTCTTAACATAGTTTCATAATTAACTTCATCTTCTTTTAAGACAATTTTTCCCTTTTCAATTGCTAACCATTTCTCTGACATAATAGTGTTCAAGACCATTAACTTCTTATTTTGTTTTTTTAGATGGTCAATCTCTTCCAACAGATTATCTTCATATATATTAGCTTCCTTTTTTTTTTCAATTAGTAGCTCATTTTCTTCTTTTAAGGACTTGATTAAACTCTTCTGCATGTTATCATCAGAATCAAGATTCTTAATTAATTCTTTTAAGAAAACACATTCATTACATGAATTTTCAGTTCCAAGAAGTTTGTTTCTAAGGCTTTCGTTTTCAAAATTCAATCTATCTATTTCAGATCTCTCTTTTTTTATGTCTGATTTTAGATTTTCATTTTCAGCTTTTAGACATGTGACTTCAACAATTTTTTCTTTTCTTAATTTCTTATTTTTCGACTTCACTTTTTCATATTTCTCAAGCAAGTTTTCATGCAGTATAACTAAATCGTCGAAGTTAATATCATCAGTTTCAGAATTTACTTGTGAGGATGAATCCTCGGTCTGATCACAGATGCGATCTTTGGCCATCAAAAATTTCACTTCATCTTCACAAGTACTTGCTGATATCCTGTTGATTATCTCTACTGCACTTCTGCACTCAGTAATACATGGAAAATAATTAGCATCTATCACCCTTTTGGTTAGATCTAGGGCCTTTTGATTTTTAGTAAATTTCAGTCTGTCTGAAGCTCTCCATTCGAATTTATCATCTAGAACTTCATACGG
Organism: Amorphophallus konjac; assembly: GCA_022559845.1. Lineage (NCBI taxonomy): Eukaryota > Viridiplantae > Streptophyta > Magnoliopsida > Alismatales > Araceae > Amorphophallus > Amorphophallus konjac. The sequence goes on from CM040118.1 coordinate 290,582,461, forward strand.
ACTATGTGTAATCAGTATCCACAGATCAGGATTAACATGCATTATATGATCTCTAAATCGACTAAACCGACCATAAAAACCAAAACCAATATTGTCGTGCCCCAAAATTTATATAAGTAATTTCTGGGTTATTTAATAATTTTATGGAATTTATTAGGAGTTATAAGGGCTAAATAAGATTAATAAAAGGATTGTTGAAGTAATAAGTTATTATAAGGCCCAATTGTGTTAAATAATTAGCCTAGCCTATTCAAGTAAGATCCAAAAGGTTTAAGGACCAAGCCCATTAAGTTTGACCCATATTCTAGAAGGTTATTTAGCCTATTTACGTATTTTAAGGATAAATACTATTTTTATGGATAATAATATGGATAATTAACAAAAGAGTTTGATTTATGTGGAATTCTGTGCACGTTGGATGTAACGGTCTATCGTGCGACCGCCACAGCCATATAACGCACTAGTCTTGATGCGTTACACCTTGTCAGTTCCGTAAATGGAAGAACGAGCAAAAAGATTGAAACTTTGGGATCCTATCTGCAAGAGATCGACTTAGGAGAGCTTATAACATTACTAAGGACTCTTAGGGATTAGGTTCTGGCAAATTAAGGACTCTAGAATCGATCTAATCTTCAAACCCTAGCTAAAACCCTATAAATAGGATCTAGTTCTGAACTGAGCGACCCTTACTTTTGGCTCGTGAAGAATCAAGGTAAGGAGTCATAATTTCGGGTAAGTTATTTAGAAGATTTTGTTTAGTATACTTTAGACTAATAGTTCTCCAAATTTCATGTTAGGAGATCAAGCAACCAAGGAGATTGAAGCTTTCAAAGTTGCTGGTTCGACTATAATAACCCAGGAAACTGAACGCAAGTCCCCTGAATATCAAGAGATTAGGACGTCTAAACGAGGTAATTAGAATTCAATCCTTTAGAACTTTTTGATCACCGTAGTTTCATCTTCTTACCCTCAAAATTTCATATCTTTAGGTCAAGAGGTCGTGGAGTTAGAGCAACGGGAAATTGCTGAAAAATTACTGGAAAAGGAGAACTAGGGCACAGTTTTCAGACTCAAATTAGAAGCTTAAAGCCTAGATAAGAGGTAGGTCATCTCATGATTGGCAAAACATCTTGTTAGGGATAAAAGCCCTCTGGTTATGATTGATTTCATGCGTCATAGATTATGAATTTCATGTTTTAGTAGGTCATGCATACATGTATACTCTTAACCCTAACTAAGTTAAAAAGGAACTTTCTTGTCAAATTCACAGAAAGCCTATGCATACTAGTAGGTTAGCCTTCATTCTATCATGTGAAAGTTTATATATGATTTCCAGACATGATGTAAGATGAAACCTTAGATTTTTATATCTTTTCTGTCAGCAGACGATCTGAGGCATCAAGGTAAGACCGTCACAATGATCTAACGGCCTTACGATAAGCCGTCACAGCCTCTACTGTATCTTAATTACTCTATTGTCTCTGACGCACCTTAACAAGAGCGTTACACCACTGTAACGGCCCCTCGATAAACCGTCACAAGCACTGTAACATGCCTATCCTAGACCGTCAGACACCTACGTTCTGTCAGCCCGAGGCAGAATGATAACCAGTTAAGTTTACTTATAAATAAGCTTAGATAGCTAAGTTTGGACATGTTATCGTGACTTTAAGTTTAGTTACCGATTCATAATCGGAATTGCATGATTAAGGTGTCTTAAGTTATTTTAAGTTATGTTAATTTCATGTGCCAAAATTCTATAGTTTTGTATCTAAATCATGGTTTTCAATGATATATTGACGGAGTTTATCTTGGTTCACGTTGCTACACATTCTCTCTCTATCTATAGAGTCATTTCTTAAGTACATGGCATATATTCAGGTATATGTCTATTAGTTCACTTTGCACTATAGGAACATTATTCTTGGACATGAGGACCTCTCTATTGGATATTCCTTCCAATGGACTAGGAAATCTTGTTTCAAGGCCTCCGTAATTCTCCGCGAGCCTGGGATTCCCACTAGGACGCCGAGTTGGTTGTACCATTAAAGCCCATTTAGTAGATTACACTATCGATATTTCTGGTTCTAGCAATGTAACAGATCTATACTGGACCGTCAAGAGAATCTAACGCCAATATACGACCGTCACATTTCACTGAGTCTATTTTATTATTTCTGGATTCAGACTAATGTAACGGCCGAATACTGGAGCGTCACATAATGTAACGGCCCAGTCCTTGACCGTCACAGTTCTTGAGTACATTAACCCAAAGTTTGACCAAAGGGTTGATATTCTAAAGTTCCTATATGGATTATTGATGATCTAGAACTTGCCATATTATCCAAAGAAGCTTAATATAATGAAATAAAAGTTAAAGAAATGTACCGTTATGCTGCCGATTTATTTCCATAAGCATAACCTTGTTTAAGTCATTCTTGACTCTCGCATTCTTAAAATTGAAGCGTTCATCCATTGAATAGTGTTATCATGAACTTATTGAATAAGTACATTCTTGGCCATACTTTATTATTACATGCGTGGAAGTAGCTTGATTTATACTTGAAGATGCGATCGAGTACTGATTGTGTTCAAAGGCTCTATGCTAGTCCCCTCGGCTGATTGCCAGAAATATACTATTATAAACCATGAGGTATGATGCTACTGGCGTCGCATTGCGCTAGGAGTACTTTCTCTATAAATAAGTGAAGATCCACGGCATGACATGACTTTCTTGTACATGACTTCTTACTTGATATTTCACAGAAATTCACGAAGTACTTGCTCATAAGCAAAAGATAATGGAGTGATGATTCCGTGGCTTGCTAGTACATTCTCGTTGCGTTCTTGTTCATGAAAGGCCATAACATGTTCTTGTGAAATTCTTGCTAGTTCATACTTACTCTCATTCTATCGTAAACGATCATCTTTGTTACTTTGGGTATTCGCATGATTGATCGCATTCGCATGATTTTACCTTATTTTCTTTAGAGCTAAAATGTTAATTACTTTAATGATGCTTTCATGTTGATGCGAAGATACCTACTGGGCAAGTGTGCTCATTACCTATTTCCATTCTTTTTAGGAAATGAAAGTGATTAGAATTCAGATTCAGGTTATACAAGTAGCGGGTCCGAGAGCGAATGAAAGTGATGTCAAGATGAGAGTGAAGACTTAGGAAAGTCTATATTGTTTAGATTGAGTCTATGTAATTTTCTTATTTTTTTTGAGTCTGATAGATTGAAAGAAGTTGAAAGTTATTGTATTTGAATATTGATTATCAATGAAATAAGTTGGAGTTTTGATTAAAATATTGTGCAATTACATTTATGTGTGATTGTCTTGCGCTCTGATCATTCTTGCTTGCAAGAGGCTTACCATGCCGGCTGTTCACATTTCTCGAGCAAGTCTTCCGCTGTCCTAAAGGCTCGGGGCGTGACAGTTAAGTTGGTATCAGAGCCTAAGTCTCAGGACTTAGGAAGAAGAGTCATGTCATAGGATAAGTCCAAGGTTTAAGGACCCCTACCTATGAACTAAGGAAGAAATTTCCATACCCACGTAAGAATTGGGTAGAACCCGGGATAAGATAGTTAATTAGTTTTAAGATTGATTTTCCTTCCAACTTCACGAGAAATAACAAGTTGTTATTTTTCTCCCAGGTACCCTATTAGTACCATGGCTCATCGCGTAGATTGGAATGGTATGCAACAAACTGTTACTGGCCTTACACAGGCATTACAAACCATGGCGCAAGCTGGCGCAGGAACAAGGGCTAGTGATTTGCATCGCAACTTTCGGAGCTTAAACCCTCCACGTTTCTACGGTTCTTCTAATCCTGACGAGGTAGAGAACTGGATAGACGAAATGAATCGTATCTTTGATGTTATCCAATGCACCGATCAAGAGAAGGTGCGTCTCGCAACCTTTCAACTCAACAAAGATGTCCGTACATGGTGGAAGTCGGTTCCGGCACCTCCGGCCGATGCCCCTCATACATGGGATGGTTTTCTCACCATATTCCATGCCAAGTACTTTTCTGAGCACATAAAAGAGAGAAAGGCTATGGAGTTCGCCGCTCTTCGGCAAGGAATGATGACGATTACCGAATATGAACTGCAATTCTCAAGGCTTGCACCTTACGCACCGCATCTTATCAGCACCGATTTATTAAAGGTAAATCGGTTCATGGACGGGTTACGACCCGGTTTCATTCAGCAGCTCAAGACCCAAAACATCCGTACTTTTGCGAAAATGGTTCAACGAGCGTATTTGTGTGAGAGGACCTTAGAGAGGGTCAAAAAATTAAAAGGGAAAGGAGAAGATTCCAACCGACGCTCAGATCGGCGTTATAAGAAAGAAAAGTTCAGCATCACGGAGCCCTACAAAAGCCGTGATAGTAAGAAAAGATTCAGGAATGGGAATGGTAGAAGTTCCCATAAGCAAAAGAAAGTCAAGGAAGAGAAGGAGCAAGTTGCTACCGCTTGCACATTTTGCGAAAAATTTGGCCATTCGACTGAGGAATGCTGGAAGCGCCTCGGCGCTTGTTTACGTTGTGGAAGCAGGGAGCATCGCATGCCAGATTGCCCCCTTATGAAAGACCAATCGTCTGGTGGAGGACGTAGGAGGCTCGCCTCAATGCCGTTTTAGAAGAAGAGGAAGCGCCTAGGGATGGTGGGTTTATTGAAGGTACTCTTCAAATTTGTTGTCATCATGCATTTGTGCTATTTGATACTGGTGCCTCTCATTCTTTTATCTTCACTACTCTTGCAAAAACATTATCAATTACATCAGTTCCCTTACCTTCAGATCTCGCTATTACCACACCCTTAGGTTCTGGAACAAGGCTTACCGACCATTATCCTGATAGCGAAGTGATAGTAGAAGGACATAACCTCCTCGCAAACTTAGTATGCCTTGACATGAAAGGTTATGATGCCATTTTAGGGGTAGATTGGCTTGTAGATCATGATGCTTATATCAATGGCCGAAATAGGATTATATCCTTTCGAAAGTCTGGTCTTCCAAGATTTTCCTTCCTTGACATTAAGTACAAGAAGCATCCTACTATCATAATCCTCTCTTCACGCTTGCAAACTTATCTCGCAAGGATGCGAAGCTTTTCTTGCTTCTGTCATTATTACCGAATCCAAGGAGATTATCTTAGCAGACATTCCTATTGTAAATGAGTTCCCCGATGTGTTCCCATCCGAATTACCCAGTTTACCACCCAAAGGGGAGTGAACTTCACTATTGAACTCATTCCAGGAGCAGCACCTGTTTCTATAGCCCCTTACAGGATGTCCCCCACAGAACTCAAGGAATTGAAGAGGCAGTTGCAGGAACTACTGGATAAGGGCTTCATCAGACCTAGCACATCCCCTTGGGGTGCACCTATTCTATTTGTCAAAAACAAGGATGGTTCTCTCAGATTATGCATAGATTACCGGCGACTGAATCAACTCACGATTAAAAACAAGTATCCGTTACCGCGTATCGATGAACTCTTCGATCAACTTTCAGGAGCAGAATATTTCTCTAAGATAGACCTCAGATCAGGTTATCATCAGCTTAGAATTAAAGAAGAAGACATTTACAAATCAGCTTTTCGAAGTCGTTATGGCCACTATGAATTCATGGTAATGCCATTCGGGTTAACTAATGCCCCAGCAGCATTCATGCAACTTATGAATAATGTCTTCCAGCCATATCTGGACCAGTTCATCGTCGTCTTCATTGATGATATCTTGATATATTCCAAGACAAAAGAGGAATATGAAGAACATCTGAAAATAGCTTTACAAACACTTAGAGAACATAACCTCTATGCTAAGTTAAACAGGTGCGAATTCTGGCTCAAGGAAGTTTCATTCCTAGGCCACATTATTTCAAAAGAAGGTATTGCTGTGGATCCTTCTAAGGTAGAAGCCGCCAAGAAATGGAGCCGGCCAATGACCGTATCGAAAGTACGAAGTTTTCTAGGTCTAGCTGGTTATTATAGAAGATTCATTAAGTATTATTGCAGTTCCTTTAACTAGACTCACGAGAAAAGAAAATCCTTTTGCCTGGTCCAAGGAATGTGAAGAGAGTTTTCAAACGCTTAAGAATCATCTTACTATAGCTCCTATTTTATCACTACAAGTGGAAGGTGGTGGATTCGAAGTATATACGGATGCATCTGGCATTGGCTTAGGATGCGTTCTCATGCAAGATGGAAAGGTAATATGTGATTCTTCAAGACAATTGAAGCGTCACGAGGAAAATTATCCTGTGCATGATTTAGAATTAGCAGATGTCATTTTCGCCTTGAAAATTTGGCGTCATTATCTCTATGGAGAAAAGTTTACGGTCTACTTGGATCACAAAAGCTTGAAGTATTTATTTTCTCAAAAAGAACTAAATATGAGGCAGAGGAGGTGGTTAGAATATCTCAAAGACTTTGATTTTACTATTCAATATCATCTTGGCAAGGCTAATACTGTAGCTGATGCACTCAGCAGAAAACCAATGGGTATGCTATCAAGTCTCATGATTAGTATGACTAATCTTATTCCTCAATTTGCTCAGTTGAACTTAGATATTGACAGGAAGGAGGATTGTTTTCTAGCTAATATTCAAGCTCAACCTACATTAATAGAAGATCTGGTCAAGCTGCAAAATGATGATCCTATATTATTGGAGATCAAGGCCAATGTTGAACAAAGGCCGGATTTTTCTGTTAAGGATGGAAGATTACTATTTAAAGATCGAGTATGTGTACCGAATCATGAGGATACGAAGAAATTGATTCTAAAAGAAGTACATAAATCTAGGTATACCATTCACCCAGGTAGTACAAAAATGTATCAGGATCTCAAAAGAAATTTCTGGTGGCCCAACATAAAGAGGGAAATAGCTGATTTCGTGTCTCGCTGTCTCACTTGTCAACAAGTAAAGGCAGAGCATTTTAGACCCGCAGGTAAACTGTATCCCTTGAATATTTCCGAATGGAAATGGGAGAGTATAGGGATGGATTTCATTATGGGGTTACCTAAGACAAGAGGTGGACACGATGGTATATGGGTAATCATAGACTGATTAACTAAATCTGTACATTTCATACCAATCAAAAGTCGATGATCTGTGGATATCCTGGCAGCATTATACACAAGAGAAATTGTTAAATTACATGGTATCCCAGTCACTATTATATCTGATAGAGATCCGCGATTCACATCACAGTTTTGGAAGGGTCTACAACAGTCACTAGGGACTAGATTGAATTTCAGCACAGCCTTTCATCCACAAACTGATGGTCAGATAGAAAGAACAAATCAAGTGGTAGAAGATATGCTCAGGACTTGTGCTATCGATTTTGGAGGAAGTTGGCATGATCACTTGCCTCTGGTAGAATTTGCATATAACAACAGTTATCAGGCCAGCATACAAATGACACCTTTTGAAGCTCTATATGGAAAAAGTTGTCGATCACCAATATGTTGGAATGAAATAGGAGAAAGACAATTCCTAGGCCCTGATATTATCAGGGATTCTTCAGAGAAGATCAAGCTCATTCAAGAAAGAATGAAGATGGCGCAAGATAGGCAAAAGTCTTATGCTGATAATCGAAGGCGTGACTTGGAATTTCAAGTAGGAGACCATGTGTATCTCAAGGTTTCTCCAGGTCGTGATATTCGAAGATTTGGCATTAAAGGAAAGCTAACTCCAAGGTTTATTGACCCATTTGAAATTCTTGAAAGGGTTGGTGAAGTGGCCTACAAACTGGCTTTACCTCCACAATTAGCAGGGGTTCATGACGTATTTTACGTCTCTATGCTGAAGAAATATGTATATGATCCTGACCATATTATCACTTATGACAATCTGGAGATTCAGAAGGATATGACGTATGAGCAAACGCCAATAAAGATTCTGGAACGGGAAGTGCGTCAACTAAGAAATAAAGTTATTCCTATGGTCAAGATTCAATGGAAGAAAATATGGCCACATGAAGCAACATGGGAAACCGAAGTAGCCATGCGGAAAAGATTCCCAGAATTATTGAACTGTAAGTACACTCTTCATAATCCATGTATTGAATTTGGGGACCAAATTCTTCTAAGTGGGGGAGGGTGTAGTGCCCCAAAATTTATATAAGTAATTTCTGGGTTATTTAATAA